>LR990659.1:23850306-26608922 GCA_905147715.2 Xestia xanthographa
GTTGATTAGGTTTCCTTTAATTCCATACTGGTCTAACGGCCGTCCATCAATCAATATCTTTCCGACCATTATGTGGAAAACAATCCAATAAATTGAATTTCAAAGTAGGCCTTTGATTCTAAAAGAGGCCGTTACAGAAATTTATTAAACTGGTTATTTGTTTAAATAACTCATCAGTGCAATCTACTTGAGTAAGCTTCGTTAGGCTCCAATGAAATACGAAGGTACCCATACCATCATCTGCCTAGCCTTTTCCCATGTATGTTGGGGTCGGCTTCCAGTCGTTACCGGATGCAACTGAATACCAGTATGTTACATGGAGCAATCTGACCACGGTCCACGACCCAGTTATGACTGGGTAATACGTTTCTCCTAGGTAACACTGGTTGTCAGACTTTCGAGCCACTGACTACCTGCATCGACTGTCAAAGACCTGCAAAATGACAGCCGTGCTTTCCGAGGTAAGGAGGTAACTCGCTATTATGTAATGGGCAGTCACCCATCGACGGACCAACCCGGGCAAACTGTACCTGAAGATCGATACGAGCAGCTTTTATTATTTAGCCACGAGGTCGAGCTCCTCGCCGAAGGTAACTGCGGGTAGTCGGGTACATCATTTTCGAATAATTGAATTTATAAAAAAACGTAACGAATAAAATCTTAATCGAATTATCTGGAAATAAATGTAGTGCCTAGACATGCCGACACCGAATTCCAATCCTTTATTTATAAAAGGCCCGTTGCGCTAGCGCTGCGTCTTAAATTATAGAGGGTGAATCGTCTGCAGTTAAACGAACCACGACTCATGAAGTTGTCGGAGCTTTTTGTACTTTTTACTGGCAGGCATTAGATCGCAACGTCTCGTCGGCCATTATTAATGCGCCGATAAAGACCCAACTGCTTCGGCTGCGCTCGGCCAATTGCGCGGGCGTCGATCCATAGACAGACAGCGTCTCTCGCCATTATAAATTTATTGATTTATTCCACTATAGATTGTCTCCAATACCTAATTTTATTAAATGACAAAATTATCAACGTTCTGCATATATTCGCCTACGCAGCCGGAAACGGTTTTGTCAAAATTAATTTCCATGATCCGATTCTCGTCCATATGGCCTTTGTGGGATAACGAGTTCCATTTCTAATTGCATACTTAAAATTCTAACTGTCAAATATTTATTTGCTGGTCGTTCGTTTACCCGTGCCATCTGTTGGTGCATAAAAAGTTGTTTTTAAGTAGGTACCTACCTGTTCAAATCGTCGCGTCGTTTTAACAAGTCACGGCGGCTCGCCAATATAGAGACGTAATGTAGCAGGAACTTCAGTACTTAAGTAGCGGAGCCCAGATGTTCATGGAGCGTCATTACCTGCCGCGGTGGTCGCGCCGTCGTCGTATAGGTGATAAATAAATGGTTATCTGACTGGATCGACGCATGCGCCGCCCGCCGCGTGGGAACTACGGCTTGGTTTCAAAACAACACGCTGCACTTATGTTACAAGCCGTATAATTGTTACAAGTGATATTAACTTTCTAAAAAGTTGTATAGAGTTACTTGTTTTATGATAAAACTTATAGGTTTCTCCTGTCGATACTCGTATGTTAACAGAGTTTGTTTCCAGTTGGGGCAGTGGAAGCATTAGAGATCGAATGAAGGTATGTGAGCGTGGATAGTTATTGGAAAGTTGATACTGACAAAGACAAGCGCAGCTCAAGGAATAAAAAACTAAAAAAAAAAAGCTCCGAAAACAGTTATAATTTCTTCAAGCTTGCACAGATTGGAACGCACGAGAAGCTTCCACTAAATCCTGAACTAAAAGCTAATCCTTAACGATTATCGAGAATTCTCCACATGGCATTGACATTTGACGCAGCCGACAGCGTCTTTCATGATCCAAATATAGACTCTGAACTATTGTAACAAAATTCTCAAGTTCATTTCTCAGAAAACTCGCGCACGAAATGTTTTCAAAGTTTTTATTATATTTCGCAAGAGAACGCCGTGAAATGCTTCGGATTCTGTACCGCACGAGTTTTGACGGCGCCCGCGCCGCTGAGACGAATAAAGCTTTTTGCCGGTTGACCGACCACCAACCACTACAAGCTTCTTACGTCGACCATAACCCTTATTTATTGGAACTTAAGATTGAAAATCGGGAGGATTAACGGACATCTGTGTTGATAGAGATCAAGTTAAAGTGGTACCGTAAGCAAGCGGTTTGACAAAGGGAGTCAATTTGAACGTAGATATCTGAGGATCGTTCGTGACTCATCTGTCTATGGTGATTATCTCGAAACAATATGGCGGCGAACTCGTGAGGTTCGCTATTCTGTCGTGGAAAGAAAATTGGGAATAACTAGATGAGGTTTTTGATCTTTATTGATATGCTTATCGAAGTAATTATTTTTGTAAGCTTGAAACGTTGCCGCGCGTTGTAGTCTTTTCTTCTTGATTTTTTTCAAATAAGCGATTGTTTATATGTTATATGATAGCTGAGAGATGGGGAGGCTTAGGTACGTGTGTACCTACTCAATGTATTAGATGAGTGTAGTAAGTACCTAACTTATCAGAATCGATGAATTTCTGAAAAATCCCAGTTTTGAGATTTTGTATACATTACAGTATTCATTAGGAGTCGCTTTGAGCCAGATTTATCAAAAACAGATAAAATTTGAATCAAATCTACTTGACTTGGGCGCAAGACGGTGTAAGTGTACCATAATAGGCCTAGGCATGGCCAGTACTCAGCTTCATCGTTGGTTTCAATTAACAAAAAAATATGGATAGCTACCGAGCAAAACAGTTCTTCTATGGCTTACCTACTAGCGCATGGGAACATTTGCGACACATTCAATCAAGTTAACTGATACTGGAAATATTATACCAGTGTCAGAAGATGATTTCTAGTGAAACTGTATCAGACTGGAATAACTTGGTAGGTATTGGTTTAAAAATAAGTATTAGTGTCTGAGAAAAAGTAACATACATTATGGAGACTAAGCTTAAATAGACCGTACTCATAGGTAAGTACCTAGCTACAATATTCTCAAAGAAAGTCATCTAGATCTAAGAGGTGTAAGTAAGTATAATATTTTTTCCACATGATCATCTAGGTATATAATGGATAAGTGGATGTTCACCACAAATGTTCAAAACATCGAAAAACATAAACATTTAAAAAGATTGACCACAAGTTTGTTTCGGTCACATCGGTAATCCGATAGCTTACTGTTTCTGGACAAAGAGCTTACGAAACGGAACATCGTGAAATACAAGACGTCGATATTTATTAGTCCCTTCACAGCTGGCAACAATATAAGCTATTTAACACTGATAGAGTCTTTACAAAGAACCAATTACCTAAACCTCTTAAGGAGTATTAGTACCGTGAAACATGATCATAAATCTGGCCCCTGAACTGACGTAACCGGCTAATCCCAGTAGTGAAAGGATACCTTGGAGGTCGAGAGGGACGTAAGAAGTATAATGCCCAAAACACGATCGTCTTACAAGAGTTACACAAGAAGAATCTTTTGTTCAACTAGAGATGTCTCGATAACTATCTAAAGCTAAACAAAGGAGTTTCGCTACAGTTGATAGCAGATAGTTACATTGACAAGAAAATGGATCGCGGTTACGAAATACTGTTTGTATGCAAAATTGATTTGCTTACGATTGCAACAAGTTGCAGCTTTGCAAAAGTAATCGTAAAATTTCACGCACATTAATATTGTTGACGTACATTTCACACACGTTGCGTTTATTAAATAAACTGATGAATGGGCAGGTAATGCGATATGCATGGACTATGGAGTCCAAATGAAAAGCGACTCAGCTAATAACAAACAATTTCATAGACAAAACTGAGTAGGAGACTCGTAAAACTAAGTAGACCTATATTGGTAAAATTATCTAAATATTACCCACTGAAACTGGAGGATGGTATGGTAATGGTGCTATTATCTATTCTGTGGTATAGGTAAGCCTTCAGTTTTTACTTCCCAAATGATTCCAAGACACAGGAACATTCTATTTCCATGGGCCAGACATCGGTCCGTCTATCGAGAATTGAAAGAAAAAACAACATCGATATCATATCTCGGATCTTAAATAACATGTGGGGAGGTTATACCGCTGTTTATGGCATAGCGTGGACAATGGGCCCGTGGCCCGGTAATTACTGGCACAGGGCGTGGGCAGCCGATAGCGCCTTCAGGACTATTGTGGCTATCTCGCGATCTCACTCTGCTAATAAGACTGGCTGATTTGTGCGACTCCTCAAGCGTCCATTAAAGCAAGTTTTGTTTGTTCATATAGCGTGACTTTGGAAGGTTTGGTAGGACTGGAGAACGGTTCGGGATAATTTTCTTTCCTCTGCTTAGACCTTTTCTGGTGAAGATTACAATGTTTTTGATGTTCGGGTATTTAGTTAAAGAAAAGAAACAGGATGTCCGAAAAATATCATCCAAAGTTGTAAAGGTAAGTCTATTAGAGTAGGACTAAAAATAATTATTGAGTGTTGCTTAGCCGGCTTGCGAAAGCCAGGGGACAAGGTAACGGATGGTGAAGACGGTTAGTCTTAGAATTGGAGGCTGGAGAGAAACCTTATACCTACAAACAAGAATAGGTAGGTTTTTGATGCAGTGCTTAGACCTAGGTGCATGATTATACTAATAAACTGCAGCACTGCACTCCATCCACCCGCATGAAGTTTGCAATCCAGTTTTGGTACCTGCCTAGGTAAGTACATTTCAACATTCAATTCATTAAACACATTGTAGGATTCAATTCCAACTTGGTTGGTAGCAAAATGTCACATGACAAACTTGAGAACAAATCGGTAGGTACCTATACCTATTACCAAGACAATTTACCCCAATTGAAGAAGTATTCATAATGTGAGATACCGAACAATAGGGGAGTCAGAGACAACCTAGCCCTCTTTACGGGATTCAATCCGTCAGAAATGAAGGTCTGTAGCTTTTCTGCTAGTCACCCTCAAGAAAGATTGGAGGGTACAAAAAAGGTTTTAAAATGATAATTCCAGTTCGTCTTCAAGGACCCACCAAGCAGACCCACCGATGGGTCTCCGAATACTGATGTGTCTCCAGTGCCGTAAATAGGGCGGTGCCACCGATGCCCAGGCACAGGGCGTAAACTCTGGGGGGCGCAAGAATAGCCAGACCACGCAGGACTATTTTTTTTTTTCGGTTTGCTCCTGATAAGTTCTCGCTGCGCCCTTAGTGCTCAATTCCAAGACATACGTATTATGCCAGTATCATCAAAAACGTCTGTTAAAATTAGGCAAAACATCGCGCTCATTGTTTTGGCAGCGCCCGAGCGTATTTGTAGTGGCCCAAAAATTCAATCTTAAGCACCAGGGTGGGCAACGCATTTGAACTAGTAAACTTGCGTTGCGTCGAAGATAAGAGTTTGTAAACCCGCGCTCGCATTTTAAATAACTCTTTGACTTCTGTCCCCGAAGTGCCGGGGCTTCCGCCGGCCCACTCTAAGGGTGGATTGCCCGGTGCGCAATCCACCCTTAGAGGATTATTTGTAATTGTCTTCTTTCGTACATTGAAGTTCCTGGTGGGTCTCAGGGGATATATAACTATAGAGACACATCAGTATTCGGAGACCCACCGGTGGATCTGCTTGGTGGGTTGTCCTTAAAAACGAAGCTGATAATTCAATGATTTAATCAACTTGGGCTAATATAGTATTTGTTATGCTGATGAAATTGTAGCCCTAGCACAAGTGAAACAGTATCCTCGCCTAAGGCTGCCTGTCTACTGATGCGGAGCGAGGCTGCGGAGCGAGTCGCATAAAATCTCAGCTCCGCTCAAGAATGCAATCCTATTGGTTAATATTTCTCCGCTCCGCAGTCTCGCTCCGTTTCAGTGGAAAGGCAGCTTAAAGAATTACCTAGATTGCGTCTAAAAAAAAAAAAACTTAAACAATTGAATAGACCGCTCTAAGGATATTGCTAATTTACAAGTCTGTGGGTGAGTGTGCTTTGGAGGAGATTTGGTCCGTTTGCTCAGCGACCCCCAAAATGTATCTTGGCCTCAATTACGAGAGCCTATCAGTTTTAGAAGTGGTTATTATACCTAAGTATTTCTGGCTGCATCAACACTTGGAAATGTGGTGGTGTAGTCTTTGTAATTAATAGCTATGTGCAGGGTTAAACTTGGGACTCCTTCCTAACTACCCAATGATATTATATAGTAAAAAGAGGTAGTTATCGCACTAGCACGCACAAATTGTTGAGGACAAAGTGACACAATTGTTGCACTTTGATAGCTAGCTATCTCTTTCTATCTTATACGTTCCGTATTATCTATCGCTGTCGTAGTTTTAAATTACTCGCAACGATATCTGAACGCCATTCAGTATGAACATGGCGTATCTTCTACCTATATCAAGAGAAGACTTTCTTACGTAGGTACCGTATAATTCCTAATCCTAACAAACGAACCCAATAGCTGTGCCTAGTTAACAATGCCCATTCTGAGAATCGAATTTTGGACCTCGGGATCTGCTGGAAGGCTCCTTTAAAACCAGCAGAAGAACTTGCTAACACTGAATGAATGCGAATAGATGAAATGTCTTTCCTTGGGTTATGGCAAGGGATATTTTTTTGTCAGTAGAAGGTAAATAAGCGCCTTGTTAGATAATTTGCGATCTCTTCCCCACCAAGCCTCGGGGATACCTAAGCTAAAATATTTTACTGTTGAGCACGGTACGTCTTTGTCACTCCATATTATTATTTTGCTTATATTTTATAGAAAGCAAAACAGATTGGTTTCGTTTGTACCTAACTGCAATTTATTGTGCTCAAGTAGGTATATGGAATCCTGAACTCTATGGAATATAATATGGACGTCAGAGCAAAACGATGTTTTAAGCTTTTATGCTTTGCCGTAAATAGTGTTTTATGACCAGACTTTCTTGTTTCTATGTTGCAAAAAATAGTCAACAGACACCTAACGGTTCGGTACAGATTTGTCGTAGGTAGATATTTAATTAGGTAATTATAAATCTATGCCTAATAAAATAACAAACATTCTAAATTAGAAAAGTAATCTAAAACGGTGGATAGTTTAAAAAAAGTTGTAATGAAAGGATAGCTCTTCAAAAGTTTGGAACTAGATTTTAGGTTTTTTCGATAAGTCTTGTTTAAATCTATGTAAAACAAACATTTCTAATAAACATGTCTGTCAAACGACTTTTTTACTCAAATGCACGTGAAGCTGTGATCCATTCAAGTTTACTGGAAAAATAAATAAAGGAACTTACCTTTCTCCGAAAAACAAAAACTAACAGACGTTGATTAAAACAGTTCAAACACTAACAGCGTCCAAAACACAATATCACACGTGAAATCAGTTCGTATCACTGCAACGTCCGTTTACTTTGAGTTATTATTTTAGTTCGATAAGACCGGACGGTTCACTGTTATTTTGAACCGGCGTCTCACTCGCAACGAAGCACCGCGTGCATTTCAATGGATGAAAGTGTAAACCGTGGTTTTTGTATAGCGCCTTCTCGTTTGCGCTAGCGAGTGCGAAAAAGACAGAGACAAGCCATACTCAAGTTTGGCTTTTTTGAGTGGAGCGACAACTTCGCCCACTATTTTATTGTTATTTTAATTTTACATCTCGACGCTTCTTACCGACTGCGGCAACATGTTTACAGAATACCTACCCAAAAAGTTTGGTTCCGAATTTCAAATCGTTTAAATTTTAATGTAGGGCTTATTGGCGTGAGAAATGAAACACTGAAGTGTGGATCGATCGTTTATTTTCATTTTCTTCCCACGTGTGGCAAGAACCAGAGTAGCGAGCACAACCTAACGTAATTATGAAAATGGTAACTATTTTCAGGGATAACCACTTCTAAGATGAATTAACAATTTTCAAATAGGTTTATTTTGGTACAATCTAATTCAAAAGCTCATACATGTATGCTATCGTCGTTTTATTTTCGCTATATTTAATTGCAAAAGAAAAGTGCCAATTTTCGCATTAAGATAGTTATTAAATACCGAAAATTCGTAATTCTTATCCGTGAGAAAAACAGCAGTGTTATTATTAGTTTTCAAGTTTGTGTTAAATTTAATAGGCATGGTGCATTCTTTAAGTTTGGCGCTCAAAATATGAGATGTGAAATCCCTTGTGTACTGCTCCTACCCCGGCCAATGAGATATATTTTTTTAAATATCTAATGATTTTACGAAACTTCAAAAGAAAATAAAATGATATAAATTGAAATGTAAACAAATTTGCATGTAACCAAGGCCACAGAGCTATCGGTTACAAGCCGACTTGTCTCTGACGAGAGAGAGCATTATAAAATTTGGAATTTTTGTCTACATTGCAAGATTAATTGTATTATTTTTTTATACTTTTTTTTAATAAGTGCTGATTTGCTAGGTGTCCAAATTACATATACACAGAAAAATAAATTTGCTCTCCTATAAGAAATAGTACATAAACTGTGTAGAACAAATATTGGTTACTTGCTGACAGTAAAAGGTTGAAATACCAATAGTTACATACATTAGAACGACGAAGTTCATGCCACTTACAAATGATCATGTGGCGCATAGAGTTTGTGATTTTCGGGGACCGGTAAACCGCCTATAGGTCCACTTGCGCTAGCTTCTTATTGGCACAGCAATCAAGTAACGTGAAAGTTTACACGTAAGCTGACACAAGTGACTCTAAAGACTCGGTAATAAAACAGGACGTTGATAAACCCATCAGACATTGAAACATCGGACGTCATAAGGTGTCATAATAGGGTTGTCATGTATGATTGGTCTCGATGGTTTTATTCACGTCCCATTCAACATATAAGGAGTTTGCATAGGTCTGGCGATCTTTGATTATAATAAGTCCCCGGTTCCGAATACCGTAGCAAACTCCTGTTGTTTTCCTACAAATGTTCAAACAATCCTTCAACATTTGTTGAAAAACATTATTATCCACGGCTGTTCTGGATAATTTTAGACATTCAAGTGCATAAACACATTACATTAGATTAATATCTAATCAAACATAATATTTTATGCGAGCTTGAATCTAACACATTTTTTTTTTTGCTTTTTCTAATATTTTTTATCGAGGTATCCTTTAGCGAATATCGTTAATGGAATAAGTACAATATAATATGAACTTATGACAGAAAAAATGAAATACATTACGTGACACGAGAAAATGAATGTGAATTAATAAGTTGAATGAGTTTAAAAATACCCAACCGCTCTAATAACGTAGCTTTAGACAGTACGTGAACATTTCAATATCTGAAACATTGTAGAGTCGTAAACTGATGTACTTGTCTACCCGCATTAACATAAACATCAAATATTTCAGATAAGGAAATTGACAAAAGAATTAGCGAACATATAATGATACATCATTAAAAGAACAGAAAATGACTATACATTAAATTCACAATATACTAAATATATACAAGGATAGCCTTCCTGATGTAAATTTTGCAATGACATTTTTTTTTACATTTTCCGTTTTCAGTTATTACAAACAGAAGTAAATCACACTACATAAAATAAATATATAAAACACGACACATAAAATAGAAAAGTATGCACGAATATTAAAAGTTTTATATGAAATTGTAACTAGGCAAGGCTTTCAAATGAAATAAATATAAGTTGTGGGGCTGTGTAGAGCGAGCGTGGAAAGTCGACGCCAGATGGCGCTGCGACCGTTCTACTGCGCCTACACGCGGTGCGACGTCTAACACGCCGGCACCAACACCCCGTGTAAAATGAAAATATACGAAAATATAACATATACAATTCTTATGTTTATGAACTATAATAACAGTTACGCCTATATGAACTGTTACAATCCATATTTGGAGCTGTAAATTATGTTACAAATGATGGTCATCGCTGCTCACCCTTACGTCGTGCCGCCATCATGTAACGCAAGGCATGCCGATACATCTTATAAAAAGTTAACCAACCGTTTTCGCAACGAAAACGTGCGTCCGTAAACGGTGAGCAGCGTGGGCCGGGCATATATCAAAGAAGAGCACGACACAAAGTTCATCGTATCCGACGACACTCGGGGGGCTTCGGCCCCCCACTAACATAGTCCAGCTTCATACAAAACTGCTAACACCTCGAATAACCACTATCCGGCAGAACGCAACGGGCCATCACGGTATCAAGAATGAACACAAACCCGCGGCGCGTTCGCCACCCTACATTATATAATGCGGCAAATCAATAAAATCGCCGCGTGTAAAACTTATTCAACATTGTCCGATCCCGATATCGTTCGAACCTCGGACACAAAGCCGCATCTCGACATGTTCGGCTTGGAAACAGTTTCAACTGTGGGTACATCTTTCGCGAATAACGGCTGAAAGGCGTACCCACTGCTGGACAACGGGAGACGCGTCTAATCATCTCCTTACATTAATGTTCGCGTTCAAAAATGTTGCAAAAGAAAACAGAACAATTTACTTTTATACGATACAAAATTTTGAATGAATTTAGATCGCCTGGAAACGTAAACGAAAAATACTAACAAAAATAAAATACCTGTTCTACTTATATTTTATATTAACAAATTATTAAACAAGTCGGGACGATATTATTGTAAGAATTATATTAGAATCGTCCAATCATGTTTGCTATGGAATGCTTTCGTCTCGTTTTGCGTTAATATGTAATTTTTGAACTAAAACAAATAAAATATATATTTTCCCAACAAAACGTTTTAAAATAAATATAATATAACGATGCAGAAATGCTGCTGATTACTTTAAGGCCATTATTTGATAATAACGCACAATACCGAACACTTTCGCACATTGATCAATTTTCGCCGAGTATCGACTATGAAGCGAGAGCATTCCATCAAACATTCCTACATCAATATGAAATCTCTACAAAGAAAACATTGAACTAAAATTAACGTTACATTAAAACTCCTTCCTTCCCGTCAATATCTACAATCATAAGATATGTTAGCACTTCTAGCCTTCCACTTTTTTACCTCGTCAACCCTACACACTCGGAGAAAGTAACGTTTTAAGGCTTCGCTAATTAATCCTATTATTATTGCTAACTTTTTCATTCTAATGCCACTTGAAAGAGCAATCGACCCACTAAGGACGTCTTCTCGAGACCGATCACGGCGGCACGTCGTTTTCGAATTTGAAAAGCTGCGATTTCCCACTTTCGACATACAAACAATAATACGCTCGAAGAACAAACGGGGCGATATATACAGATTGGGCGATGGATCAGGAAAGGAAACGATCAACACTGAGAGCGCCCGCCGCAGTGGCCGCGCAAGGAGCTCCGAGCTACGGTAGTAGTAGCTCTCTGTCGCCTCGTGCGGGCAGGCTAGCGCGGCTAGCGCGGGTAGCGCTACTAGCGCGTGAGCGGGCGGTCGAGCGCGAGCGTGCAGCACGGCAGGAAGCGCGCGTGCGGGTGCGTGCACTGCTGTGCGCAGCGCAGCGCCGCGCTGTGGCGCCGCTTGCGGTCGCCGCGGCCCTCGTCCGGCGCCTCGCCGCCCGCGTACTGCGCGTGCGCCGCGCTGATGTCCGACAGCAGCTCCTCCCACTCGCGCGACAGCTCGTCGGGTGGCGGCGCAGCGGCGGGCGGCGCGGGCGGCGCCGGCTCGCAGGCGCGGCACGCTCGCTGGCTCCAGATGGAGCGCGCGGCGCTGGGCCGCATCTTCTTGGCGGCGCGGCCGCACTCCTCGCACGGCGCCCAGGCGGCCGCGGCGGCGGCGGCGGCGCTCTCGGGCGGCGAGTCCGTCTGCACGCCCGCGTCGCGCTGACGCAGCGGGAAGCGCAGGCGCAGGCCTGGCTCCTCCATGTCCGGGCAGCGCTGCGCCGCAGTGAGGTTGAGGCGCCCGTAGTCGATGCTGCGCGTCGCGCGGTACTCGAGGTACCGCTCTGTGCCCGTGCCCAGGTAGAGGCCCCCCGAGTCACTGCGACGGAACTCCACCGTGTCGGGGTCGCCGCAGATGTCGAAAGTGTCGCCGTCGGCGTATCGCGGAGGTTCGGCGTCGGTCTCGCGGCGGATGGGGCGGAAGTGCGTGCGGTCAGAGGTGAGCAGATCCTCACGCGGGCGCGTGGAGGGCGGGCGAGCGGGCGGGTCGCGGGCGGGGGCGGGGCGGGGGGCGCGGTTGCGGCGCGGCGGCACCTCGGCGAAGCCGCTGCGGTCGCGGCTGTGGTTGATCGCCGTGAAGGAGCGCATCGTGTTCGCGACTGTGGTCAGAGCGTCGTAGATCTCGTCGCCTTCGTACAGTGCGAACGACTCGAGCTCGCGCGGCTCTGGCTCGACCACGTCGGCCAGGTTGAGCGGCCGGAAGCGGTCATGCAGAGCATCAGCAATGCGCGATGGCGAGTCTCCGCGGTCGAGTGGAGGCGGGAAGTCTGCAGCTTCTGTGGACCATATGCTCTCAGTGAGAGATATAAGACTGCACTTCTCGGCGGACGGATCGGCGAACAGACGGTCGGATGGAGACGACAAAAGGTCTTGGAAGTCTATCGGAAGGTCCTGATACTCATCGTCGGGTGTGTTCTGGTCTTTAGACCACAGAGCTTCGATGCTGCGATCGAACTTTGCCTCGAACTTAGCGTACAGTTCCTCCTCCATGGGTGTGCGGACTCGCGGGTTGAGGTCCTCGGTGATAACCCACCCGCCGTCAAGGTCGAGGCTATCGTCCCAGTCAGGCACCATGTTTTCGTTCATCCCGATTTTCCCTTCTGTTATTTCTTTGATCTCGTCTGTGACGGTATTCTCGCACGTGCCGTAACCCTCGTCTAATGCTATGGCTCTGATGAACTCCTTCACTGGGTCTTGTGTTTCTATATCCCAGACACCCTCGTGTGTTACCCACTCAGGCAGAATCTCTTTGCTGTCGAAGGACTTGCTGTAGCTGTTGCAACGTTTCTTGTTGTTCTTCTTCTGACCGTGGTATGAATTACGTCGCTCTTTCCCTGAAGTTAGTTTCTTGTTTTTAGAATTCCAATCTTTAGACATTGATAATTCACTTTGCATTTTGATCTTGGAATCTGGCGCTGATTTACGACACCACGCCGGCGGTGGGAGATAATACGGTAGTGGCGACTCTCGGCCTTTTTTTAAAGCCGGAAACGCAGCGTAATATCGACGAACAGCTTCAGTTTCTTCTATGGAACACGTGGGCATGCCTACTCGTGACGCACCTTCTTGATCTTTGATGTCCTGGAGTCGTGTGCACAGATGATCAACAATGTTGTCAAGATTAGGTTCCTGAAAAGAATCAATAGAACATTGTCACAAAAGCATCCAGATATGTAATATACTTTTTAACATGTACTACCAAATAATGGTGACTAAAATAATATAATGTAGGTATAGTAGTAGTGTAGCTGCTTCACATGCATCTATAATGGTAATGGTCTCCTTACTGGTGATCTACTGACTTGATATTTATTGATCATAGAAACAGCTATAGATAGATAGACAGTTCTTATCTAGAAAGCCAGTATGGGTGTGTAAATCTATAATGACAGTCGTAATTATATTCCTCAGTATCATTGTGAGGCCTTCATCAAGAATTTTCAAATCATGGATTTAAGTATGTATAGCAGCTACAGTAAAACCAGTTTTAAGAAGAAACTACAGATTAAAGTAACCAGCTTTACTACAAAAAGATGAAATTAACTAATGGGAATGCAATAAAATTTAAATGAGAAATGAAAAAAAGAAAATAAAAAATAAATCACAAACAGGTAATGTTGGTAGCATGATAAAAAAACCATTTAATGATCTATGTCCTGCAAAATTTCACTCTCAAAAAGTAGATGTTACAGAAAATAAAATATGTGCATACAATGATAATGCAATTAATTATTACAAGTAGCTTTTAACAATTTGTTAAAAGCTACTTGTAATAATTAATTGCATTATCATTGTATGCACATATTTTATTTTCTGTAACATCTACTTTTTGAGAGTGAAATTTTGCAGGACATAGATCATTAAATGGTTTTTTTATCATGCTACCAACATTACCTGTTTGTTGTCTTTGTTCCAACAAAGGAAGAATGCAGCGATGTTCCTTAACTAGAGTGCAAACCAAACGGGACATCAAATACATTGGTGCGGTGCTTTCATAGGCAACAATCATTTGGGGAAACTTCCTGTAGGTTCAGGCAACATATGAATAAAATACAGTCTAATCACTCCCACAAGGAAAACTATAAAAAATGCATTTTGGTTCCACACATAACCAGACAAAAACATAAATAGTATCATGTTGCCTATAAAAATAACATATAACATTGGAATAGATGCAAAACCGACCTTTTTGTAAGGATTCTTATAATTGTTAATTGTCTTCATTTTTACATTCCCACTGTTATGGTCACTTTCCAGTGTTACTGAGCACTGCATCTCCTCTTGACAGTCGAAAAAACAATAATTAGTTCATACTGATTATTATTTGATCACTAGCACGGCAAATCACTATTTCATTGTTACTTCAAATAGGTGCTTGTAATGGTGTATAGCCTAGTTATCACTTATTTACTAAACAGATCATGTCAAGATACTTAATGATGTTGAGCTAATTGATTAGAAAATTCTTCTATTCACTTTTGTACTTTATTAGTTGTTTGTGATAATCACGGAGCCATTATGGGATGTTTGCTGTCTTATTTGTATCTTGCCGAATCTAGTTGCCTTTGATAGAACAAAACATGATAGTGACATGTATTTACATAGAATTGCAATGAAATGAGGTACATAAGTAAAAACTGTCGGAGCGACTTACCTGAACCAAGTGTGTGGGTATCAGATGATGGAGTGTGGAGTTTGATGAAGTTCTCTCGACGTGGCAGGCCAGCAGGCAAACGCCTGGCTCTCTCTCTTATGCTTACGCATGCTGTCCTTGATAGTGTCTGCCGTTATCAAACACCATCATCTTGTATAATAATCGTGAGTCCATTTTACAATCGCCGTGGGCCGTGTGATTTATATCGATCCTTTAATTCCTCCGTTACTAATACATCCTTAATTTCTTTGGCCTATTCTTTGCTAGTGGGTCAGTTTTTTCGTAGTGCTGTGCTTTGCTTTAATTTTTTTGCAATCGCATTGTCACTCTAATAACAAATGACGCACTAAGTGCACCCCTTATTTCTGCAAAATAAAACGGTATATTTTACTACCATTCAATGTTTTGTTATGGGTCATTGAGATTTAGCAAGCACAAAGAATTTAGTGTGCCGTGCGTGAGTACCATGCCCGCCCCGCCGTACAATGGGTCGATGGCGCCAAAACGTCACCCGAGCGAGGGTGAGCGCGGACGAAGCCTTCTCGCATTCGCAACGTCACCCGTACGATACTTTTTGCTACACATCAACAAAGAGTAGTATCACGCGCGGTACGGCAAATCTTTTATCGTCATTTAACACTGACTCATATGTACTTATTCTACATTTCATCTACGATACGATGCAATTTCACAAGAAGGCGACTGTGTTACATGATGCACTTTCACTGAGGACGCGCCATGAACCTACTTCCGCATTGACACATGAAAACAATTAGAATTAACAGAAATTACTCACCTGTAACAGTTTATACGGGGTTAAACTATCATGTTATATCAATACACACACACCCCACATGAAAAAAAACATGGCAGCCGCAATGAGTGAGTGAGAGTCACATAAAATTATTTTATTTTGCGCAACTCCGTCAAAAGATCGGTATGACGTCTTGATATTGACCAATCACATGGCTTCGCTTTTCAAAATCATTAAAGATGGCGGCCTGGCAGTCCGTAAGTACAATGAATGCACCTTGTGATTCGTCGAAATATGACTATTGGCTAATCTACTACGTGGATTTCAATTTCCATCCAATGAGCATCCAGTGTTCAAAACCGGATGTTCGACTTTCACGCCACCTAGAGGCGGCAAATTGAAAAATGGTTATAAAATACCTCGTCGATTGTAGTTTTACTTCAGGGTCAGAGTCCAAAAGATTAATTTATTTGTTTACACTAATTTTTTAACCTTTTCACCGCCAACGTGCATCGCCAGGCGCCAAGCTATAAATGTAGATAGTAAACAGTAGTGATGTGGATATCATCATATCGATGAATGAGGTTTATACGCGTTAAGTTTTAATTATAATTTTACGGATAAAATTATATCAAAACTGATTAAATATTTCCAAATTTGTTTTATTACACAGTATCCATATTAAGAAAAAACGGTATAAATTCTAAATATCAAAGAAACAAATAAGAGCTTTAGGAAATGAGGTACATCTCTATTTGTTTATGTTTATGACATCATTCTGTGACTTCGCTTCAACTTTCAAGTCCTTGGCGCTCAGAGCCATCCATATATATAAAGTACTCTGTGGAGCCATCTCAGAGCACGTTAAGGATGGAGTCCCTTATAGTATATATGTTCTGTGATGGAGTCTATGGTCTTTTTACTATATTTGTTTATAGGTACCGTGTTTTTCAAGTACTTCAGCATAGAAAGTAATATTGTACTTCAGTAACCATTAATATATATCTGGCGAGTGCGCAATCATTGAAATTTCTACTATTTGTGCAATACTTGCATACTTTCATTCAATCAAATTCTAAAATTAGCTTTCATGTACGAGTCGTAACATAGGTCCCTGTATTGCTTGTGTAACAACCGAATATCGTACCTGTTAAAAATCTAAATAGCTAGTGTGAAGATACCCTTACCGACCCTTATTTTACGATGTTTTCGAAACAATAGAGATGCACAATAGACGCACAGGTGCGTCGCGCCGCACTCAAAAAATGTTCAAGTAAATTGAATGGACGCGCATACGCGGCGCCAGCACAGGGTAAATATCCGAAAAACGCGCAGGTGCGTTGGCCGCACTAATTGCGTTTAACCACCACAAGATACCGCGAAGCGACCCGCGGTGCTTAGTTTGTGGCTTACCTACTTTTATCTTCCAAGGTCGCGCGAAAGCAACATTGCAGAAAATAAAACATTATAATTTTCATCGATCTCTTTATTCTCTTATTTTTTAAAACTTTATTTTTCAGTACATTTCAGTAAATAACAGTAACTGACTTGTTGGAAAAAAAAACATTACCAATACTGTTGATAAAGCAATTAAAAGGCTATAAACATTGCCTAGAGAAAGATTATCTTAGGAAAGAAACTGGTGCTACACCATCTGCGATATTTATGCAGTTGGAAATTGATTTTATATAAAACAGTTGATACTCATTTACTTATTATGTGCCTGTCCTGAACGTCATTAGATTCAACACTTGTTAGTTAACAAAAATAAACGAACATAAAATTTATTTACTTAATTCTTTACGCGCACTAATGTCATAGGCATTTTCTACCACCACATTGCTGTTACAAATTGAATCATACATACTTCTGAATATCAACTAGATGTAAACAGTACTCACAATTAACAGTAAATATACATAATATACACATCCAATTTTATATTAATCAGGTATCTAGGAAAACATTTAGCAGTATTAGTAATATAATATCCAATTCACAATTGAACAGAAGTAAAAGTGTACAGCTACACAATTTGTGCGCAACATATTTTTGATATAATAAACTAAAATAAAACTTAAACTGAATAGTGATCACAGAAATGCATCAACATAATACATATGTAACAAAAAGAATCAGGAATAAATAAAAACCAACTAACAACTTTGTACGACATGGAAAGTTTAGGTTATATGCAATAATAATGTCTACAAACGTTATTTACATATATATGTGTGATTGATTACATGTTACAAAATGCTTATTGTCATTAGGGTAACACATTAATTTTATCATTACATAAACAATATTTTATTTCTTCTACATATTATGTTATGTCGTTACTCTAGTACAACAGCTATTCTAAAATGTATATAAGACGCATTCACATGATGCAACTCTATTTTTTAACTGTGAACCACATTTTTCGTATCGACGAATTAATTATGTGTAATGACAATAGACGCTCTCGCGAGGTATCGCGGTAGAGTTATGTTTAAGTCCAATGTCAACGGGACTGTTTAAGTCCAATGTCAACGGGACTGTTTAAGTCCAATGTCAACGGGAGTCCAATGTCAACGGGACTTAAACATAACTGGTGAAATGTGGATGTACTATAAGGTCTCATCTGTCTATCCCTTTACGGATTACAGGAGTAATGTTATAATTATGTTCTCAATCATGTAAAAAATGTTGCACGTATCCGAAAGCTTCTTATTTAAATACAAAGCAGCCATCTTTGCTAATTTATCGTCACATAAACCAGCATGAAAGCGTGAACAGGAGTAAGAACAGTCCACTTATACAGTTATTTACACTTCGACTGAGTACACCTACTTAACTCAGTGGCTTTCGGGCCGTTTACTTGATTCCTCGGCTTTTGTGACGATACCTTCGCTTTTAGCGATCGCTGCTTGTTCGGCGGCCTTCTTGATTTCCCGCCTCTTCTGGGCTTCTCGTATTATGTCGAATAAACTCTGTAACAAAATAAAAAAAAGTTAATGTTGAGTATATACAAACATGAACTCAAGCTTGTTTTACATTGGGGTTAGATTGAAACGACAGAATTCTAACTGCTATGGTCCTTACATACAAGACTTCTATTGCCTCGTCTAAATTTATACATCTGGATACACGCGAGCCGATTAAGACTATTAAAAGATATTGCGTTATTTTTTAAATTTCTTATGACCTTGTGTGACACAAAACAAAACATGTTTATCGCACAAGTGGCCTTTCCTTATTATTGTTATACAAAATAGGAACAGCTGACCGAGATAAAGTTTGATGACACCCGAACTGCGCATCGCCTTGCAATTATAGGATGTGACGATTGAGATAAAAACACTGAAATTTGAGATTGGCCATCTGCGTCAGTTTTTTTAATTCTAAAAATAGTCCTCCCGACAGAATAGACTTGTGTCCTGAAAAAATCTAATAAGTCAGTCAGTTAGATTATTAAAAAAATATTTGACACGTATTTTTTCTTTTGTTACGTAAACCAAAATTGACGAAGATACGAAGCTTCTCAATACGTCACGCCGACGCCGTGTTATAATTTTTAGTGTGTTGTGACATCACGAGCCCCCACTCTCGAGTTTTGATGCGTTTTTATCTTTGTTAAAATTAATTGATTTACAAAAACAAAAAATACGTGACCATTATTTTCCAATACTCTAACTGACGGGCTAAATAGATTTTCAATTTATTGATGGTGGAAACTAGCCTATTGTGCAGCTATGGCGGAAAACCTCAGCGGATATTATACTGCATAAAGACAAGTGTAGCCTCTTTTCCCTTACTCACATTGTCTGAAGAATCTGACAGGACCAGAGAGAGACCGTTGTACTCATATTAGGGGAATAGTTCCAATAGGGAATATGCATGAAATACAAAACTCTCGTCATTTATGAAAAATGCCTTGTATTGGCGCATAAAAACTTTGTGGTACACTTGTTTAAGTTTCTAATACATCACTTATTTTACAATTTACTGTTTTATGTAGCATGTTTTTGGTGTAACGGAACGCACTCTCAAAAAGCATCGTCCTCGATAACGCTGGTATTGACGTCAAAGTTCACTGTGTCAAAAACACTTTTATTTGAAAATTGCCTATAGTTTCACTAAAATTTTATTATAATATTTTTACCGCAATTTTTACTTGAATAAAGCAATTAGTAAAATTATTTTATTAAGGCCAAAAAAATTAGATGTAAACAAGGCAGATTGTGGATAATGCCGTCACATCATGGCCGCGACAGCTACGGTCGTTTGAACTGTCGTAGAAAATTGCAGGAGTTTAATATTATTTTTGTGCGACAAGCAGTAGTTGAACTTAACTTTTAATACTTTTCTTGGGTTGATAGTAATGTATTTTATATATTTAAGTGAAGAAAAAATTACGTGCATATTCCCAGTTGGCTGCACTTCGCAGTACGAGTGTTACTAATTATGATGGCAAGACGTACCTTTCCCTTCCCCTCAGGGTTCTGTAGTTTGTCCGTCTCCTTAGCAGCCACGGCTGCTTTATCAAGCGCCTTCTGGATCTTGCTCTCCACCTCGAGGATCTCTTCCTTATCCAGTAACTCGATCAGTTCGGCCACCTGCTTCTCTGACAGATTCACGTTTTCGTTGCCTATTATTTCGAGCATCTGAAATGTGGTAAAACGGCGGTTATTTTGTGTGTGTTTCGATACAAGTAGAGGAATTGGTATTTCATTGGACTTTGTGCTTTTAGTATTATGCATTTTAACTTTGTGTATGTGAGTTTGAATGTCTGTAAATGCACCTACGATACAGGGTCAATTCATATTATTTATGGGGAAAAATTTACTCAAAAAAATTTCGTTGAGAACATGTCAACACGCAGTAGGAACATTATATGTTTATAGAATAACATCTCGGAATTCCTTAGCTACGGTAATCATATATATGAATTTTACAAACATAACAATGCATTTCAAAACTTTACATTCATATTTATTAGCCACTTCAAGGACGTGAGATTACCTATTGAAATTGCTGCAACTGGCAGTGAAAGATAAAACGGTGATAAGCGTTTCTATTATTCTCTCTCATTAACATAAGTACACATACACATATTAATATGATAACGCTATTAGCATCAGACATCGCGTCAGAAAATATTGAACTAAATATATTGGTGCTAATGTCACGAGGTCAATGACCGTTGCAGACGTTCTGACCTTACCACGTTTTCAAGAAGTCAATAACATAATAACATTGCTTGTAAACATATTTATTTATGTGTGTTTTCGTTGTATTTTCCACCATATGAACAGAGATAAAAGGGTTTGATCCTTTTTGATAGTCTATTTTTAAAATTAAACAACACATTCTAATTTTGAGATACTGAGGAAGTTTCGAGAACCCAGTACCTCATAAATAAACATACAAAAATAATCAACATTCTCTCTGCTTGAGTTCATAACAAAAACGTTACATAACCGTTTGTTTTTTATGCAAAGGTAAAAACCTCATAGAGCCTTAAATGTCAAGTTTTTATCAAGAAGAAGCTAATGTAATGTATATTTTTTACATTGACCGTGAAGATTATTATTAAGTGGTGATAACACGGAAGTCTAGTGTTGCGAACAGAAAGAGGTCATATACTATGTTATCGCGTTTATAATCACTGGTGGGGGTATTGGATACGGTCTGCGATATATCACGTGTTTCGCATCGTGGTGAATAGTTAACATTGACCTTGAGACGTTAACGACACGCGTTGACATGACTGTAACATAGGTCATTTTTGCACCTTTTACGCATGGTGATATGATTGTATTTGATTAGGTACTTATAATTGGTGCCAGTTAAGATGAGAATAGCGGTCATTGCCCTTTCCCTAATATCTCTTCGTACGAACCAAAACAAATAATCCATGTATCGTTTTTCATTACAAAAAATGTTGAAGATCACATGACGATTCCAGACTTGAACAGGCTTAGTTTTGGTTTTCAAAGTTAAGAAGTTTAATAAATGTAGGTTACCGACGTAGCCCGAGGAATTGCCAGACTTAAGTGGCAGTGGGCAGGGCACATTGCTCGCAGAACGGATGGCCGATGGGGCCGAAAAGTTCTGGAGTGGCGACCGCGAACCGGAAGACGTTGCGTTGGAAGGCCTCCTACTAGGTTGACCGATGACCTGGTGAAGGCTGCGGGAATCCGCTGGATGCGAGTCGCACGGGACCGTTCAATGTGGCGACACTTGGGAAAGGCCTATGTCCAGCAGTGGACGTCTTTCGGCTGAAATGATGATGATGATGAGGTGGGTCAATGACCGCTATTCTCATCTTAACTGGCACCAACTATAAGTACCTAATCAAATACAATCATATCACCATGTGTAAAAGGTGCAAAAACGACCTATGTTACAGTCGTGTCAACTCGTGTCTTACTAATTTTTACCCACGGCTTTGGCGGTCGGAAAATAACCCACGGGAACATAATACCAGGATAAAAAGCATCCCATGTCCTAACCCAGGTCTCAAGGTGGGCTTGTGTACCAAATTGGACGGTCAGAAAGAGCTACTTTCAGATTAATAATATGTATTAAGTATGGATAGATGTTTCCAGAACAAACATCACAGAAAACACAGCAACATTCATCTAAAATAGCAATTTTAGATTAATGTTGCTATATGTTTTCTTGTATAGAGATATTATGAAGATATGTTGTACTTTGACTCAAAGACTATTAAGTACTTTTACTTCCATTATTTACTGAATCATGAAGTAATGAGAATGAAGTCATTTTAATATGACAGTACTCAAATTGTTTTGCTGTTAATTAAATGCATGTTTTTTTTCCGATCATGTCACATCATCATCTGCCTAACCTTTTCCCAACTATGTCGGGGTCGGCTTCCAGTCTAACCAGATGCAGCAGAATACCAGTCTTTTACATGGAGCGACTGCCTATCTGACTTCCACAACCCAGTTAATACTGGGTAATACGATACCCATTGGTAAGAATAGTTGTCAGACTTTTCGGGCCACTGACTACCTGTAATGGCTTTCAAAGATCTACAGATGACAGCCGGGACCAACATCTTAACGTGCTTTCCGAGGCACGGAGGAAACTCAGTATGTAAGGGCACGGCTTAACCTAACGATCGACCCGAGCGGCTGTTATTATTTAGCCACGAGCTCCTCCATGTCATTAGTAGACTGAAGTAGTAAATTATAGTGGCCATTGTTCCATTGCGAAAACAGTCCCTACTTTTACTGAAAGCATTCCACCAACAGTTTCAACATAACAAGTATGGGTGTACCTATGTATGACGTATATTATATTGTATGTTTGTTTAGTTTATAAAAAATAATTAATTTTAGTAATGTTATTGCACATTCTTAAGTGAATCCTCTTCTGCAAATCTCGCCATCAAAATTAGGTTTGCTGTAAGAAAACCCAATTCTGGGTTAAGCTCGCCTTTGTACATAAGCTATAGAATTGCAATTTTATGTATAATTGTTTTTTTTTGTGTGCAATATATACTAACATTATAAAGAGGTAACATTTTTGTTTGTAAGTTTGTATGTAGGGGGTAATCTCCGGAAGTAATGAACCAATTTTAAAAATTGTTTCACTGGTGGAAAGCTACATTATTCGTGAGTGCTATCGGCTATATTTTATTCCCGTACTCCCACGGGAACGGGAACTACGCGGGTGAAACCGCGGGACGTCAGCTAGTAAAGAATAAGAATGAGTATGGTACTGACCTTCAAGACATCATCAATCTTCAACTGCCCATCAAAGTCATCATCCAGTCTACCAAGCACATCCTGAATGAGCCTCAGTTTGGCCTCATCTGGCACCTTCTGTAGACTCTTAATGGAATGCATGAGTTCATCAATTTGGATGAGTTGTTCCACCGCCTTCCCTGGTTCAGACTTGGTCTGCTCCAGTGTGGTCTTCAGGGCTCTTTCCTTAGACTCTAGCATGTCTAGTGCGGCATCCAGCTTGCTTATCATGTTGTTGACGGCCTTATACAATCTGTAAATATTGCATGCGTGAATAATGTGAGTTTTTTTCTGATAGGGTTAAGAGCCTATACTACCTCAGATTAGCAACTCTATTTGTGGTGGTTAAAACTTCGTTTGTAATACTGTTAGAAAGCGTTCTAATCAGCTTGCACTACAAAGCGGTTGTCACGTCAGTCACTGCGGCCGAATAGTGCGAAATGAGTGGTTTTTATTCTTTATAAAATCAAATTTTCGTCTTTTGGAAAAAATAAAAAACATAAGACCTGCTTTATAGTTAGTTCAGTTACTATGCAAAGTTGCATGATCTAATTTGAAGTACTTTTTGAATACCAGCGGTTTATTGTTCGATTTGGAGGTAACTTTGGGATTTTTTTCTATCGAGAAAATTTTATGAAATCGTGTTTTCGCCAAACATAAGACCTAACATTAATCCTCAACTTTACCATATATATTTATTACAAAATTAATGCTGTAGTATTTTAGGCGTAACGGAGGATCATGCTAAGCCATTTGAGGTAGTATAGGCCCTTAACTATGGGGCAACACCCAACAAACATGGCGTAATTTTAAATGGCATATAATGGGGAGACACAGGCAAATATAATCTAAGATGGCGCCACCATAGCTGGTCTCAATCTGACCAATGAGGTTAAGCTATTTGAAATATAAAATGAGATAACCACGTTTTCAACCAATGACGATGTTGGGAACCAGCTATGCTAGCGCCATTAGTTCCAGTTTCCTTCCCCATTAACGAACCACCAGATTTAGCAAAATGTAACGGCAAAAAATTACTTTTGATTGCCAAAATTAGTAAATGATCACCAAAATTAATCCCTATTTTATCGTGAAATTAGAACCAAAAATTCATTTTTTTAGTTAATGACCACCAGAAATTGAGCTGTTATGCTCTTGCATCCGACGGAGCCCCGCGACTTCTGAATGGCTTATAAAAAACGTATCAGAGTGCCCCAAGTCGGCCTAGGCAAAACTAGTTTGTCATCAACCACCTCA
Organism: Xestia xanthographa; assembly: GCA_905147715.2. Taxonomy (NCBI): domain Eukaryota; kingdom Metazoa; phylum Arthropoda; class Insecta; order Lepidoptera; family Noctuidae; genus Xestia; species Xestia xanthographa. The sequence goes on from LR990659.1 coordinate 23,874,899, forward strand.
TTAAAATTTGGTGCTCAATTTAGTAAATTTGGTGATCAATTGATATTTTAGGTGATAGATGTTAGGTCACAAAGTTATTTTTGGTGGTCATTATATGTTTCCCCATTTTAAATGCTGTTGCGCGATAAAAAGTCGTTTTTATTATACCTACGCCATATTTAGGGTTTAGAGCTGAGGTGGTTTGGATAGGAAGTTCTCTACCAAAATGAAGGGCTATAATAAGTCGTCTTTGAGTGACACCAAAGCCATGTATGTCCTTCACAGTTAAAGTAATGGCTGCCATGCCAATTAAATTTTGCATCATGTCCTTTTTTTTTCTAATATCATGGACGTCGAAAAATTTATTAAAGTGACCTTCCCGTCGTGCATGACGTGCCACAGGGTAAAGTTTTTAGTATAGTGGCCTACTAAATTTGGTAACTAAGTATATTTTTAGAAATAATAGCTAATCAATCAACTAAATATGATAACAAACTCGATTATAGCGTATGATACTGATTGTCCATCTTTGAATTTTATATCTGATCGTGATCACATACGCATGTCAATATGATAACAAGTACAAGAGGAAGCGATACTGTGTGCAATTGCTGGTAGCTACTGAGAAATTCCTGAAAGAAAAATCCAATAACACTTTGCCCGACCTGGGAATCGTATGGCGTACCCAGGACTTTATTCTCAGCTGCCGGCTTGCGACCACAGAGGACACTAGACCAACGAGGCAGTCTCTTTTCATCTTCTATTAGGAATAAAGAAGTAACACAAACCTCCGAGCTCCCTTCGACAGTTTGAGGTCAGCCTGCTTAGTCTTGACGATCTCGTCCATCTCTTTGACATCCTCATTGTAGTCCAGAAGTTCTCCCTTCAATTCTTGGATGCTCTCCTTCTCAAGAAGTAAGGACTTCTTTTGTTCAGCTGTGAATGATATGGAATTCAATAAGTTCATGGTTTCACCAACATCAAAAGCAATATACAGGGTGTAGAAGACCTCATCACGAAGCCGTCAACCAAGCATACCTACTGTACATCAAACTAAGTAACTTTACGCAAAAATTATTGCTGGGAAACGGCTTTTTTTTTTGGGCTGAATAATCATGTTTTGTGGTGGAACTCAATGTAACGCACTCAAAACATTGTGCTGATGGATGGATTGAATAGTACGGGGGTCGTGAATGTGTTTAAAGTAAAAATCTTACATTAAAAAGTTGTATTAAAAAAAAACTTGTCAAAAAGTTGGAACTTTGACTCCCAATATGTCCGTAACTAGAAGGTTCCCAGATATGGTGTAGAACAAAAAAAAGATTGCAATGACGGGGAGAACAAGTGCCTTTCGGCTTCGTTAAGAGGTGTTTTACATCCTTTATGATGTATTTTCGCAATGACGGGGAGAACAAGTGCGTTTCGGCTTTACACCCTTTATGATGTATATTTATATGTGAATGTCTAATTTTACGAGAATTCATGAGTAAAGTCATACTGTGTAAACCTGGCACAGAAAACCATATTTCTCAGTAATACTGAGAACGTACGATAGTAACTTTTTAAGGCCAAAATCTCCGCCAAATCAAAGGTGAATGGACGAGCCTAACGGCAAAGCGAACCTTGGCATTACTCCAAGACAATTAATACAATAATTCTATAAAGGGAAAACGCTTGACGGTAGACGAAAATTGCCGCTCTTTCTCATATTTTTAGGTTTTTTACGTCATCATCTTTGAAATCTGCATTGCATACATTTAGTGAAGATATATCAATACTTATACTATTTATTTTAGAACTTACGAATTAATGCTATTTTCTTATATTTATCTATAGCCCCTTTCAGACAAAAGAATACTTAATTTTTTTTTTGTTTTTGTTCTGTGTGCCCTTTGGCAAAAGCCTCCTCCTCCAACACTTTCCAATCCTCTCTCTCCCGCGCCATTCTAGTTCAAGTTTTTCCAGCTGTTTTAACCACATCATCTTCCCATCTTCTGAATGGTTTCCCCTTTTTTCTCTTTCCCTCTCTTGGGTACCACAATGTTACTACTTTGTTCCATTTCTCTTCTCCTCTAATTACATGGCCAGCCCATTTCCACTTGAGTGTTCTTAATTTCAACACCACATTTTGGGCCTTTGTAGCTTTCCTATTTTTTTTTAATTTAGCATTTTTCTTAAGCCGGTTACAAATACACACTTCGAACTTCTACAGAAAAAAATCCTGATGGATAAACCCGATAAAACTTAAATCGAGCTGGGAATTGAACCCAAAACCACTAACTCGGCAGTTGCGGTTACGATCACTAAAGATAGAGATAGTAGTAATAGAAGATAGATATATGTACATTAAACTACATACCTACAATGTGTTCATCCGTAACAAAAAGCAATCTCTATGTAATTTCCATTGACATAAGGTCTATTATACTTAATTGCTATGGAACGAATCATGTACGCACTAGGCAGAATAATAGCTATATCTAACGGTAATATTCTAGAAATCTTTATTTACAAACACTATGACTCATTGGTCTGCATACAGTGGAGTTTTCCTATGAACTGAAATATCTGACTTATTCCCCGAAAGAATGTTGCTTGTTGCCAAACTAATATTGCCTGTTAGCAAAACATCATAAATCCATACTACTAAAATGCGAAAGTAACTCTGGTTTTTTTAATGGTTTGTTACCCGACTGAACCGCAGATCGGATCGTACCTAGGTAATGTTTGGCAAGGAAATAGATTGTGTCGTTTATTTTCTCTTTCATAAACTGTCGCGGACAACTGAACAGTAGTACCTAATCTATTTAAAAATACGCAAGTTCTAAAGCTATTTTTTCAGAGCGTGGCTCATTAAAATTAGTCGGTCTCCCACTGTTTTGCTCTAGCCTAAGGACCGTTTACACCACAAATCACTACACTAACGCAATTAGTGCTCAATGATTTAAAACGTCATTCAGGCAGTCCTCTAGGTCGTTTGGATGACAGAGAATGAATGATGATTTAAATAAGACTAGCAAACTGCCCCAGCTTCGCACGGGTGCAATGTAGATAAACCTTTCTCTTGAATCCCTCTATCTAAAAAAAACCCGTATCAAAATCCGTTGCGTAGTTTTAAAGATCTAAGCATTACATAGGGACAGTCAGACAGCGGGAAGCGACTTTGTTTTATACTATGTAGTGATTAGCGTTAAGTATTTAGTTAATGGTGGTGTAAGCGGGCGTAAACGTTTAAACTTGGTTTATGGAAAGATTCCAAGACGACGTGAGAAACAGATAAGTATCATACCTATTATTATGATAATAAATAATCGAATGATAGGCCCCCAGCGCGGACTACGGTAAGCTAAGTATAACTTATAGAGAGATAATCATCACGCTTTGATTCTACAAGAAAGTTGAATAGACAAATAGCAGGTGAGAGAGTATGGTGCCAAGTATTATCAATGAGAAGATAATTGGACCAATACCGTATCTAGCTATTTACCTTCGAAATATAAGACACGCGATTTTTATCAGTTATCATCTACTCGTGTCTCACAAAATTATTTTAAGATAACAATACATTTTTAAAATCATGTTGGCTCATGTTAAAATGTGGCCGAGGTAGTGCAATGTGCATGATAATTGATAATAATTTATGCAGCAAACTAGTTAAAACCGGAAACGTGTAGCTGCCTAACAAACGCGGGATCAATGATAAGGAAAACGCAGTGAAAGGAAATAGATCAACATCACAACAAAGCTGCTCGTAAATTTAAAGACATAAATAAAACTTCCATAGACCGTACATTACCTATGACGTCCAGAGTTCAAACACGTTTTGAGCACATGTCACCCATAATCTATTTATGTAAATGACAAAATGTGTAGAATACGTAATTATGAAGGCCACAACACAAACTTGAACTTCCGTACAAAGAGAAAAAAAATGGAAAATTGCCAATGTGAACTTACCTAATTTCTCTAAAGCATCCTCAATAACTTCAATGTCTTTGCCTGAGAGACCTTCTTCAGATTTCGTTTTAACTGTATCAACAGCAATAACAGGAGCTGGGTCCATCATAGGCACATCACCCTCAACTTCGATAACTGGTGCTCTGTCTATGAGTTCTTCCTTTTCTCTCTTCTTTGCTTCAAGGATCTGCTTCTCTTTCTCCGCCTCTTGGTTCTCTTTCTGTTCTTCCTTGATCTTCAGGACTTCTAATTTGATAGCCTCCGCTTTAGCCTGGAATTTTAAATGTTCAATAATATAATCATCATCGTCATATCCCAAATAGACGGTCATTGCTAGACCTAGAGCTCCCCCAATTGTAACCACATAATTCAATTATCGAAGTGAAAAATTCTTTAGGCGCGTTGAGCACTTTTTGGATGAAGGAAAAACATTGAACTCATTGTCACTTGACGTAACGTGCGGTCACGCTTCGTAGCACTCGTAGGCGATCCGCTACGGCGTAGCACCACATGGCATGCGCGGGGCATAACCAGTGCTACGAATGGGGCGGGGCCTGTGTACTTTTTGTTTTTACTTCTATCGGCAGTCCCCAAAGACTGCCCCAGTTGTTTTTTTTTGCCATGAAAGAATGACCACTTGGTGACAATAAAATGTCTGTTTACAGTTACTAAGAAAGAATGTACACGAACAATTAAATCCAGTAATTTAAAGGCATAACAAACATCTCACAGATGATCTCAAGTTAAAGGGGAAAATATACAAGTCCATGATTAGACCTGTTATACTGTTTGCATTATGATGCTGTGAAGAAGATGGATGAAAAAGATTGCATATAGCAGAGATAAGAATGTTGAGGTGGATGTGGTGTGACAGGAATGGATAAAGTAAGGAATGAGTAAGTAGGTATATTAGAGGAAGTTTGAAAATTGCAGCTACAGAAAAGTTGAAAGGGAATCAACTATCTTGGCAATTTGGCATGTGACTAAAAGAGTGACGAATATAAATGGATGGAGAGGGAGAAGAAAAGCAAGAAAATGTTGTGTGTCAATTTATATGGAAGAAAAAGGAGTCAATGATAGCGTTGACAGAGGTGAATGAAGAAAAAACATATTGTATCAACCACAAACCCAAGAAACATAAGACAACTATCTTTGTAACTAAATAAGTAGTGTTGTTGTTACCTTGAAGTCCTTTTGGAAACCCACTTCCCAGACTGCAACCTCTCTGAGGACAGAACCTGGGCAAGTGAGCCAACGCACACACCAAATGATCAAGACTGGGCCAGAGCCCGCACCATAGTAACCGCAGAGAGAATAAAATGGGCAATAAAGACTTTTAAACCATATAAATCCGCAGGCTTAGACGAAATTTTCCCCGCCCTGCTACAATGGGGAGTAGACGTCCTAACGCCGTGGCTGACCGCCATCTACCGAGCCTGCATAGCACAGAAATACATACCCCTTGCATGGCGAGAGGTAAAAGTTATTTTCATCCCTAAACCAGGCAAACCAGATTACACACAACCTAAGGCGTACAGACCAATAAGCCTAACATCTTTCCTACTGAAAACCCTCGAGAGACTCTGTGATCGACACATTCGGGACGGACCTCTTCGGGAGCGACCACTCCACAGACAACAACACGCGTATTCCTCAGGAAAATCAACAGAATCTGCGCTGCACAGTGTGATCTCCAAGATCGAATGTGCAGTGGACCACAAAGGCTCCTCACTAGCCGTCTTCATTAACATAGAAGGCGCTTTTGACAAAACCGTCTTCCATAGCATCAACGCAGCCCTCGAGGAACACGGTGTGGACTCGACCCTGCGAGGATGGATTACAAATATGCTCCGACTAAGAGCCGTACAAGTTACGGTAAACGACACCACCAGAGCAATAGTGGCGAAGGGCTGCCCCCAAGGCGGGGTCCTTTCGCCACTACTATGGAACCTCGTAGTAGACAGCCTCATCAAACGTCTCAACAGCAGAGGCTACTACACGGTGGGCTATGCCGATGATCTGACCTTATGGCTGTTTTCGTGTGTGCCGTTTATTATTATTAATAAACGGCACACACGAAAACACACTATGCAACCTTATGCGCCAAGCCCTAAGGATAGTAGAAGACTGGTGCAAGGAATACAGACTAGCAGTGAACCCTACCAAAACCGAACTCGTCCTCTTCACAAAGAAAAGGAAGCTAGCAACGTTACAATTACCAAGCTTCTTTGGGACAACCCTAAGCCTATCGACTGAAACCAAATACCTGGGTATCTTTTTGGACAAGCAGCTGAACTGGGCAAAACACACCGAATACACCATCACAAAAGCCAGTATAGCCTTATGGCAATGTAAGAGACTCCTCGGGAGAAATTGGGGCATAAGCCCCAAAATCACCTACTGGCTATACACCACAGTTATCCGACCAACAGTGTTGCCGTTTTAGCCACTTTGTGGCTAGATCTAGCAGATTTTCAATGGTTTTAGCCAAAAAGAAAACCATTTTAGCCACCAAAATAAATCTAGCTACTTCTGGCTGATTTTTAGATTGTTAAACCTACTTTTATTACTATTAGAAGTCTACCTACTAATATCACCATACAGTACCACAGTACAGTACACATTATTAAACTAAAATAGTTAATTGTAGGCAACACCACCAATTAATAGTAGTAGTCTGCATTATGGCGGGGGATTCCCCAGTGAATGTTTATTTGTAACGTAATTCAGATCCGATCGAATGAAAATGTAGGTTATTACTGTTTGTTTTGCATCAAGTCAGTGCTACTCGTGTTAAAATTTCAAAGGGAGCGGAATATTGTTATTGTTTTATCGAAGACGCTCGCGAGCAGTTTGTTTTTTATTTTGCTTGTAAGCAAAATAAAAAACAAACTGCTCGCGAGCGCCTTCGAGAGTGTGTAAACACAAAATTAATACTATTAAAATTGTTTTATTTAACCAATTTTTCCCTATGCCTAAATTGTAATACCTAACAATAGTAATAGGATAGCAGTAGCAGGTCAAAAGCACTTTAGCCACTTCTAGCGGAATTTTGAAAGAGATTTATTTACAAAACTAGCAACTTTTTTCTTACATGTAGCCACAAACTAGATTGTCCTAACGGCAACACTGCCGACCAATCATCACATACGGCTCTTTAGTTTGGTGGCCCAGGACCAACCTAAGCACGAACCAAAAGGATCTCGAGAAACTACAAAGGTTTGCCTGCGTAGCAATCACCGGCAGCATGAGAACTTCCCCCACTGCTGCCTTACAGGCGATGCTGGGGCTACCACCTCTACATCTCGTCGTAAGAGAGGAGGCGGCCATAGCGATTTTCAGACTCGAAGTATCTGGCACCCTAAGTAACGATTCCAGAATTAAACACACACGCATCAGAGCAGATGCTATCAAACAACAGCCCATGATGGCATCACCCAGCGACAGAATCCTGAAGACCCACTGCTTCCAAAAACACTACAACATAGAGCTCACAGCGGAGTTGTATGACTACTCAGGTACGAACGAGCTAAGAATCTACACTGATGGATCAAAAACAGACGACGGGACAGGTTTCGGGGTGTTCTCCGACGACCTAAACATTAAAATAGCCAAACCCCTTGGAATACTCAACTCTGTTTACCAGGCAGAGTGTGTGGGTATCATCCAAGCGGCACACGCTATAGAGGCCAGGGAGGTTACGGATACCAATATTCGAATAATATCCGACAGTGCCTCAGTCCTTCAATCCTTAAAGAGTAATCAGATAACGTCGAGACTGATACTAGAATGCCACAATGCCCTAGAACGAATCACGGTACTAAACCATAACACGGTAACACTACAATGGATCAAAGGTCACAGTGGATCACTTGGGAACGATGCGGCTGATGAGCTTGCCAGAAGAGGATCCAGCACAAAACCCTGCGGACCCGAGCCCATTGTGCCTATTCCCTTCAAGCAACTAAGAAGCTGGTTAAGGGAACACACTCGAATACAAGCGGAGAAATGGTGGACCTCGGCACCAGGGTGTAGGCAATCCAAGGAAGCCATGCCATCCCTTGACACAAAGCTGACCAGGCGCCTTCTGCGCCTGGACAGAGATAGCCTACGACTGGTGGCGGGGACCATCACTGGACACTGTTCACTAAATAAACACTTCCACACCCTAGGAATCACTGACAGTCCCCTATGCAGAGCGTGCATGGAGGCGGAGGAAACGGTGGCGCATGTGCTCCTTGAGTGCACTGGCGTTACCAAGATTCGCGAGGAGACCTTGGGTACACCAAGATCCCTTGCGGACGCCCTGAGAAGACCGGGAAGTTTGATCTGCTTCTGGAGGGAGGTGGGCTGGTTGGAGTAAACGGCCACCACGGCTCACGCACAATGGTCCACTTTAAGGACTAAGTGCGGAAACCAAAACCCCATGATGATGATGATGAAGAGTGACGAATATAAATGGATGGAGAGGGAGAAGAAAAGCAAGAAAATGTTGTGTGTCAATTTATATGGAAGAAAAAGGAGTCAATGATAGCGTTGACAGAGGTGAATGAAGAAAAAACATATTGTATCAACCACAAACCCAAGAAACATAAGACAACTATCTTTGTAACTAAATAAGTAGTGTTGTTGTTACCTTGAAGTCCAGTTTGCCTTCCTTCTCCCCAATAGCAGCCTTTGTCTGAGTAGCAACTTGTTCCGGCAAAGCAGATATAGTCGCCTTCAGTTTGTATGTAGTAGGGACATGTTCAGGCACCATCAGGGCTCTTGACAACAGGAGCAAAGATGGTGGCACCTTCTCATTCAAAGACAAATCCAGCCAATTCCTCAACTCCTTTTTTAAACGCTCTTCTGATACACCATAAGCCCTCATGCCTCTTGCTCTACAAGCCTGTTGTAACTCACTAAAGTTTAAACTCTCCACCCCCTCTTTAGCAATGACCTTATCGTCAGCTGCCAATGACCTCAGCTTCATCTTAAGATTAAACCGTAACATGGCACTGGTACCAATAGTTGTTGCATTCACCACTTTACACAAAGCAACTAAATGTGGTCTCTGTAATGAATCTAATGTAATCTCATCTTCAAATAACTTGGAATACTTCATTATCTCCTCACTGGTTGCAATGTCTCCTGATGTTCTGATCCTTTCAAAGAAATTGGAGAAGTCTCTGGCCAGCTCCGAATGCCTGTCACTGGCCTGCGGAGCCATCTGATCTAATGTCTCTTGGAAGAATTTTGCTATTTCCAGTTTAACTTTTAAATGTTTCTTTAATTTTGCTTCTTTCTGACTGCTACTCTCAAAAGTAGATGGCAAAGCATTTGGAAACAGTTTAATATAAAAAGGCAGGAAAAATTCCAAAAATGGAACAATTATAAATACAATGAACGGAACCATCCTGAAAAGATCACCTATTGTTGTGACTAATAGTCTATGCTCCCTTCGTGATAATGAATGACCCCTTAAAATTTTAAAGAATAAGAATAGTGAGATCTTTATTTCAATGAAAAGTAATTTGAAACCATGATAGTAATGTTTGAGCTCATTCATAAAGCGTTCTTTGAAAGGCTTCTTCGGAGGTGCGTCTATTGGTGGGCCGTGTAATGTTTCTTCTATTTTTTTCTTTATGGTTTCAACAGCAGCTTCCACCTTCGAGGAAGGTTTTAAAGGTTGATTGTCAAAGTAATATCTGCTGGTTGAGAAAGACCTGATGGACTGTGGGTGGTAGTAAACCTTTGCCTGGAACGGTTTTTGTGAAACATCATGCAGTCCGATAGGCTGGATTGAATAATATGACAATGACCTTGAAAATGTTATGAAGGAAAGGTTTTGATACTGTCTGTTTTCCCATGATATTGCTGGAAAAATAATAAAAACACTTTCAAATATACAAGTACATAAATACTTGGGGCAATAAAACAGGCAAAATATTTTGAATGTAGTCAATATTATAAAATCAAGTTGGCTCAGGCTAATAAATAAAGCAAACAATTGATTTATTCAGGTCAATTTCCTTATTTTCCTTTCATCTAATTTGTTTCAATTATTATATAGAACTGCACCAGCCATGTGATGGTCATGACGAAACAAAAAAAATAATTAGATAACATAGGCTGATGCTGTGAGTGAATTATCCTCATTCGTCACTTACATGTCCGGTTTATATTCATAATAAAACACGCTACTTTTACGTAAAAATAACAGTTTCCACGATGAAGTCATACAAAAGTGTACATAATAATCAATCAAATTCCGCTCTAGGTTATGGTTTAGAAATTACTTTTACAGCAAGATATTATTTACTTACGCGATTTTTTGATGCACCGACATTGGTTAATAATTAGCCTGATCATATTGGTCACTATTAGCAGGGCACATCTACAGGAAAAATTGAAAATTTAACAAAAACAAAATCAACCTTTAGTACACCATGACAATCGTAAAGAATCACAGTCCACAAAGCACAGATAAAAAAATATAGACTAGTTTAGTTCCTATTATTTATGGTATATCCAGTTAAATAGGTATGGGACAATGATATTCTAACAAACAGAATATATACCTACAAAACCACCGAAAAAAGTGTTCCGCGGGGGCCAGCTCATATACACGCAGTGACGCAGAATAAAGGCAAAACAGGGCAATTGGCTCGTTTTCGAGTCTTCACGATTGCGCGCTCATATCATATCTGTAAGGAATTGTTCCTCCTAAAAAGTTCAAAATAAAATCCGCGATAGCATAATAATAATGTCTATCTTTTAAGGCTAAGTCACACTCTCTCTAACCCTCTCTCTCTCTCATGTGACGCAGACGAAGTTGCGCGGGTCAGCTAGTTATAAATATTTTCTTAAATCTAATTGGGGCACTAGGGGGCACACATTAAGAGCTACTCGTGTATGTTTATTCTACAGGGGCACATGCAATGGTTTTAGAGATATACGATTCTGCAAAACGTTACTCCAGCAGGAAATGCAATATCTCGAAAACCTGAAGGGGCACACATTTTATTTTTGGGGGCACATTGTGGCACTAACCTACAAGGCCATGCACAATGTTTCTCTCTCCGATCATTCGTTTAGAATTTTCCTGCTGGAAATACCCCAGCAGGAATCGTTTTTAGGGTTCCGTACCCAAAGGGTAAAAACGGAACCCTATTACTAAGACTTCGCTGTCTGTCCGTCTGTCCGTCTGTCCGTCTGTCTGTCACCAGGCTGTATCTCATAAACCGTGACAGCTAGACAGTTGAAATTTTCACAGATGATGTATTTTTGTTGCCGCTATAACAACAAATACTAAAAACAGAATAAAATTAATATTTAAGAGGGGCTCCCATACCACAAACGTAATATAATAATGGTACGGAACCCTTCGTGCGCGAGTCCGACTCGCACTTGGTGCGAATTTTTGCGAATAATTCGCAAATCGTTAGCGCTTTCCGAGCGGTTCGTTTGCAAAAAATATACGCTTTTCGCGCTATCGACGCTGGAAAGTGGTTATAACTTTTTAGGACACTTTCCTGCTGGGGTAACGCACACCGTACCGTGTACATTCATTGTACAATCTCTTGTCTGTAATGCTTATTGCTCCGTTTCATTCTTGCATTTTGCGGTGTTAGATATTTTATATATTTTTTTATCCCATACCAATGATATTCTATTAAGGTGAATGCTTCGACCAGCCCGCGAAATTCAAATTTTCTTACGTTTTTGGCAAATTGCAAGCCAGTGCAAGGTTGTATGTTGATTAAAATATTGGACGCGATTGTAAGACGTATGTAGTTACAGAATCATAATAATCAAAACCATCAATACAACCCTCCAAGTTCATAAAGGTCTAGCAATGACTTTGACCTTGAAAAAATCGTTTCTCGACCTTTATGAACTTGGAGGGTTGTATTGATGGTTTTGATGATTATAATTCTGTAACTACTTACGTCTTACAATCGCGTCCAATATTTTAATCAACATACAACCTAGCACTGGCCTGCAATTTGCCAAAAACGTAAGAAAATTTGAATTTCGCGGGCTACCCTGGAGCATCAGCCCTAATACAAGATTGTTGCGTAACTTTAACCGTTTATGCAGCGCTCGCAACGGAAGTTCTCAAAAGAAATAATTTTTCCCCGTTTTTGCAACATTTATCATTGATGCTTCGCTCCTATTACTTACTAAATTTAAATTTTCAAAGCAGCGTCAAGACTAATCTAGAGTACTTTATGCTACAATAACTTTTTCACTTCTCATGCTCTGAAAGTGCTTGTTTGTGCAGGATATAGGCTGCACAAAATCGAATTTTGTGCACAAGGGCATTAATGTATCTACTCATAAATGTATCTATATTAAGGCAAAGAAAATGAGCCATACAGCCAAACGCAATAAGAAGTTCTTATATAGAATTTGCTATTTTATAATATTTACTTTAATTTATTTGCCTTATGTGTTTTTTAAGACATAAAATACATAAAAAATTAAATTCAAGTACCTACGGTAGGTTATTTAATTAATTTAAGAAAATTATTATAAAAAAATATATTTAATAGTAGGCTGTTTAAGTCTGCAGCCCAAGTCTAATATCAATGTCGTAAGATTTCAAAAAAAGAAAGCGGCGGGAAACAAATAGCTCTTGTTTTTGCGTGTTTATTAATTTCTTCAATTTATACTACTGTTTTATTTCCTCGCAATCGAAGTGAAAAGCAGAGTTTATAACTCGTCCACAAAACCATTTTTATCCTCGACATTACTATCAGCCCTCGCCTTCGGCTCGGGCTGCTAAAAATCTCGGATAAAAATGGTTCGTTTTGTGCACTTGTTGTAAAATCTACTATTTCACTTCTCATGCTCTAAAGTTCACCTTTATGTCATGCGTAGGCGACATAAAGTCACTTTTTATGCTCTAGAGCACAAAGTAAAATCTTCGTCGAAGACCAAGGCAATCGGTCAAACAGCCACATGAACAACTTCAACTTCATAGAATAACCTCTTTATTTTAATTCGTTTTGTTATTATTGTCTGTGTGTATGTACGTCTGTTTGTCCATATGTCTGTCTGTCCGTCCGTCTGTCCATCCATCTGTCCGTCTGTCTGTTCGTCTGTCTGTCCGTCTGTATGTTCGACCGTCTGTCCGTCTATGCGTCCGTCTGTCTGTCCATCTAATTGGAGGTGGTGGTTGCAGAAGAAAGGAGAACAAGCTTTGAATTCAAATTTACTCAATATATTAATTAAACACATTACAGAGTACGATAACTGACACGTAATATTTTTTCTTCTGACAGAACGATCAACAACAAACTTGAAGGTCTATTGTTGCTAGGTAACCCCAAAAATCCAATATCTCCTCTCAGCAAAGACCAATAAGATTTGAGATCTTGAGAATTCTGGCTCTGGTGAGTGGCTTTGTAAATATATCAGCCAGCTGCTCTTCACTGGCTACCTTGTTTACATTTAGCTCACCGCTAATAACCAACTCCCTAACAAAGAAGTGCCGTACCCGAATATGCTTAGTTAGTCGATGGAATTCGGGATTTTCGGCTAGCCTTATTGCAGCTTCGTTATCCACTCTTAAGCACGGAATCTTCTTAAGAACAACAATTTTGTTCAAAAGCCGTGCCAGCCATATTGTTTCCCTGGCTGCTTCACTTGCGGCAACAATTTCAGCCTCTGTAGTTGAAATCGCAACACTTGCCTGTCTTTGGCTTAGCCATGAGATCGCTCCTCCCGCGTACATGCACAGCACTCCGCTAGTGGATCTTCCAGTGCTAACATCTCCTGCATGGTCAGCATCGCTGTAGCATTCCAAAATACCTTCCTTGTAATGCTTCATGTACATAATACCTAGATCTGGTGTATATTGCAAATATCGCATTATGCGCTTCAGTCGGACACAGTCTACCTCTTCTGGTTTCTCCAGACTTCGTGAGACTACACTAACAGCAAATGCAATGTCAGGTCTAGTGCATACCATCAAGTAAGCTAAGGCTCCAACGATTTGCCTGTAGTTATTCTTCATATAACTCATATCCACTTTCTCGCTTGATGTACCATCTTTTACAATCGGCGTAGAAACTGGTTTACAGGTATCCATTCCGAATCTCCGCAAGATCTTCCGTACATAAGACGTCTGAACTATTTTAATTCCATCTCCTCTGCTTTCAATCTCTATTCCAAGAAAGTAGGAAGCTGGCTTTGTGGTAATCTTGAACCGACCACTAAGCTCCTTAATAAACTCGTCTATCAACTGTTGACTGGAACCAGCAACGAGGCCGTCATCCACATATAAAGCCACTAAGACTTTTCCACATCCTTTCTCCCTTATTAAAAGGCAAGGATCCGCTTCACTTGTCTTGAAGCCAATCTCTTTGAAGAAGTCTAAAATGCACCGGTTCCAGCATCGAGGTGCTTGCTTTAACCCATAAAGACTCTTCCGTAAAAGACAAACTCGACCGGAGCCGTCGTCGTAACCTTCCGGTTGTTTCATAAAAATCTCTTCATTTAGAGAGCCATACAAAAAGGCAGTGGAGACATCAAACTGTAGCATCGTCATGCCTTCATTAGCTGCTACACTCAGCACAGAACGAACAGTCCCCATTCTGGTGACTGGGCTAAATGTTTGCTCATAGTCAATCCCCTTTTTCTGATGAAAACCTTTTATGACCAGCCTTGCCTTGTACTTATCTATAGAGCCATCAGCGTTCATCTTTACTCGAAATACCCACTTACATGGTATTGCTTTTCTTCCCTTAGGTAGACTTCCAAGCTTCCACGTGTCATTTTCCTGTAAAGAGTTCATCTCACTGTCCATAGCTTCTTCCCATAGATCTTTCTCTGGGCTTTTAATCGCATCCTTATGCGACGTTGGCTCATTGTATCCCATTATAGCATTGAGGATAAAGTCTTTGAATCGATCTGGACGGCGTAACGAAGAGCGATCATGAAGTACCATCTGTTCCGGAAACACATCTTCGTGATCATCGTAATCTTGATCTCCATCTATGACATCGTCTAGATCATCAATAACATTTTCTTCTACGATAATATTCCCCCCCGATTCAAAAGACTGTTCAGGTAGAATGTTCTGAGCATCGTGGAACTCTTCACCAACATTTACATGTCCTTCATCAATGCTCATATCATTATAGACTGTTTCTTTGACCCTTTCTCTATTGGGCTCAACATGAACACTTTGTTCATCATCCGTCAAACTCCTTGTAACAGGCACCACTTCAATTTCATTATACTGATCGCAGACTGTCTCAATATCGCGTTCAATCATTGAAGACTCTAGCATTTTTTCATTAAAAATTACATCTCTAGACCTCACCAGCGAATTTCTCTCTCGGTTCCAAAGTCTGTATCCGTCATCATTGTCGTATCCAATCAAAATGCAACGTGTAGCTTTCTTGTGCAATTTCTTTCTCCTCTGCTTTGGTACATGAGCATAGCAGGGCGTTCCGATTATCCTCAAGTGCTTTATTTGAGGCTTCTTGTTTAGCCAAAGCTCATAGGGCGACTTGTGTTCCACTAAAGTTGGTCCTGTCCTGTTTAATATATACACAGCAGTGTTTACCATCTCTGCCCACAACTTCTGAGGAATCTCATCATGCGCGTGCATCATTGCTCTAGCAGATTCGACCAGGGTCCGGTTTTCCCTTTCGCTACATCCATTTTGCTCTGGTGTGTACGGCATAATGAGCCTTTGCTTTATTCCTGTTTGTTCAAGTAGATCTCTTACTCTTTTGTTATCATATTCACCTCCGTTGTCGCTTAAAAGCTCTATAACATTGTGTCCAGCATTACTAGCTTCAGACAACATTAATTTTAGCTTTTCGTAAACGTCAGACTTATTTTTCAGGAAATACACATATCTGTACCGTGTATACTCATTCTTAAATAAAACGAAGTATCGATATCCTGAGATACTTGAAGGAAAGGGACCACAGACGTCTGAGTGTATGCGCTCACCAGGTTTCGTAGCCTTTTCGCGAACACCAAATGGTTGCCTGTGCGCTTTCCCAAAGACACAACCTTCGCATAGTTCTCCACTATTTGGCGTCTTTATTCCTAGCTCCTTCTCTATCAATCTTTTGACATGTTTCTTATCTTGATGCCCCATACGTTCATGATATAGTTGCAGCATATCTCCATGCTCAATTAAGTTTACTGAAACAGCAGGGCGTACGACTTTGCAATCTATCTTGTACAAACCGCCACATCTTTGCCTTGTTCCTATTACAACAATCCTACCATTGATCTTCATGGAACAATTTGTAACCCGAGACTCAAATACGCTCGTTGGGTTTTTGTCCTGTGAACTAAGCACAGAGTAAAGATTCTTACTAATCTGGGGAACATACCAAACATCTCTCAAAAAGAGGTTCTCAATTCGTCCTTTAACATTGGCTTCTAAATGAACTGTGCCTTTTCCAACAGCCTGAATCACGTTCCCATCCGCCGTCGTTACCGTTTGAGCTTCACCAAAACGTTCAAAGTCTTGAAACAGATCTCCTCGCATAGTGACATGGTGAGTGGCCCCGTTATCCACATACCAATCATCACAATCATTGTTAGAATCTGTTGAATTCACTGTCAGCAACATCATGTTACAACCCTGAGCTTTGTTTTCCTTCTCCTTTATCCCAACTCTTGGGCAATCCTTTTTGAGATGACCAGGTTCCTTGCAAATAAAGCATTTGTACTTTTTCTTTGTTCCTTGGTCTCTATGGTCATATCCCTTAGCAACCTTTTTATTTACCTTCACATAAAGCGCTGTCTCACTTGATTCAGCATCAGCCATCTTAGCATTAAGCGCTTTTTCATGTGCACACAACTGGCTCGTAATTCTTTCTACTGTCCTTTCCCTTTTTGACATTAACAGCCAACTCGACTTGAACGAGAAATAGACTTCCGGCAGCGTATCAAGGATCTTACAAATCAAGAGAACTTCAGGTAACTCCACCTTCTCTTCTTTTAGTAACTCTTCCTTCAAACTGTGCCACAGGTTTTTCAATTTCGATACATGAGTCGACATGTCATCTGACGGATCCCTCCTATGCTTGAAAAAATCCAAACATATATCATAGAGTCGGCCCTCATTAGGTCCCTCATATAATCTATGGAGTTCGTCCCAAACTTCCTTCGGTGTGGACAATCTAATTACTTTGCCAAGTGTCTCATCTGTCACATTATTAGTTATCAAGAGCAGAGCTGTACTCTCTAACTTCACAAAATCACGTAAATTTTTATTGTACAATTCTATAGCAGCATCATCTTTTCCATCTACGGGTCTAGAAGGCCTTTGTGTTTTACCGTCCACGATATCCATGAGTCCATCCATACCTCTCAATAAGGCTACCATCCGGTACTTCCATGATATCCAATTGTGGCCGTCAAGTTTCACAATTTGAATTTTCGAAAGCTCCATTTCACCTAAACTTCTGGGTCTGGGCCCATAACCAATTGGAGGTGGTGGTTGCGGAAGAAAGGAGAACAAGCTTTGAATTCAAATTTACTCAATATATTAATTAAAACACATTACAGTATGATAACTGACACGTAATATTTTTTCTTCTGACAGAACGATCAACAACAAACTTGAAGGTCTATTGTTGCTAGGTAACCCCAAAAATCCAATACATCTATGCGTCCGTCTGTCTGTCTGTCCATCTGTCTGTCCGTCTGTCTGTCCGTCTGATTAAATTTACTATTTTTCTCGCACTCAAAGTGAAAAGTACAGTGTAACACACGGCGCTAAAATCCCATTATAACTTGGTACCTATTTACTACCTCGTATATAATGGCCAATAATGGGTTATTTCATTTTAGCCCCTTGTATTACAATGTATTATTAAAAAGCTGGTCAGTCGATATAAAAGTTATCTGGTGAGCACATTTTTAGTCATTAGTACCATTCTAGTACAACAGATGTCACTGCATCTTACATTTGATGATTACAATAGTTCTTTGAACACTATTCGTATATCTTCTACTATACTGTGGTACGAACAACAGCTTAGGTATAATACGTCCAATAAAGAAGGTCATCGTTATGTATGAATCCGTCGCTTTTTAGTAGTTATTCGAATTTGGTCGGATAACCAGCGGTTATTTAAATGTTTAGTTTTTTGTTTATATTTAATTAATGCGAAACATTCCAAGCTGAATATTTTCACCATATATTTTTGACTAAAGGCACACATTATTGGTTTACACCTACACATCTGGGATTGAGCTGGTTCCTTGTATTTTGCCGTCAAAGTTATGTCACCATCGCTTTGACTTAGAACAAGATAATTAAAAAACGCATGCATGAACAGTTTTGAAACTTTGTATGGTTATTATTAGCGTTAAGACGGACCAAATACAGTTTTCAGTGAGCTTATACCTTGTCTCGTTTAGGCACTGCGATGTTTTTTCGAGTTTTCATAAAACCGCGATAACTTGGAATTTATATAATTATATTTTCTTAAATCTAATTGGGGCACTAGGGGGCACATATTAAGAGCTACTAGTGTATGTTTATTCTACAGGGGCACTGAATGGTTTTAGAGATACCTACACGATTCTGCAAAAAGTTACTCCAGCAGGAAATGCAATATCTCGAAAACCTGAAGGGGCACACATTTTATTTTTGGGGGCACATTGTGGCACTAACATAAGCTACAAGGCCATGCACAATGTTTCTCTCTCCAATCATTCGTTTAGAATTTTCCTGCTGGAAAATTGTTACCCCAGCAGGAATCGTTTTTGCCGTTTTTTTCCAAAACGCTGCTTTTTTTGCTGTAAATGTGCCCCCACATAAAAAATGTGTGCCCCCCATTTTTTATGTGGGGGCACATTTACAGCAGATAAGACACCAATTAAACGTTCCACTCATATAACTTTATGAGACACTTTCCTGCTGTTGTACGTAACGTACACCACGATACACACTAGTACATAGTACACCGTGAATCATTTTTTTAGTAGCTACAAATCACAATCCTTTTTTTTGTAGTGGGATCCAAGACATAATGACTTATTTTTTATTTTTTTCAAAGTATATTACATTTTATATTTTAGAGGCTTGCTTTTAAGATTTTCATGTTGATCTCCCTATTTTTACATTAAACTTCGTGCATAGCCAACCTTACATTTATGGTTATGCCGTAGTTTATTGATTGTCAAGTCAAATGTCAAATTGTTATTCGCGACCATAACCTAAATATTGCAATCCATTGAAAAAATATTGGAGTTTCTTTAAAAATACACCTAACCACAGCAAGAATAAATGAATATTGTACGCTGCTGCTTAAGATCTAGTTTTGTTAATTTAACAAAACCTCCCATTAGGCTTCTTACGACCGGTAAGTACGTATAATGTTGGCAGCATAATTTCTTATCATGGCATGCAATAGAACGATTGATTTTATTAATCCATGATCGCGAACTGTTTACAGGAACCAAATTGTCTGACGCTATGGCTTTAGCTGCAGTCAAGAATGCGGCAAAAAGAATAGTTTGGGTGGACCTTGAGATGACTGGATTGGATATTGAAAAGGACCATATCTTGGAAATAGCTTGTGTGGTGACTGATGCGGACTTGAATGTGGTTGCCAAAGGTCCTAACATAGTGATCAATCATCCGGACAGTGTCTTGAACGAAATGAATGACTGGTGTGTTGCCCAGCATGGTGAGGTATTGACTTCTTCAACTTGATATTTATAAACTTAATTTTTATCTTCATACTTCATATCACTATTTACTGTATATGCTGGGGTCACTACAGGTATGTTTAGACATTTCAGCTTTGTTGTTGTATTGTCACCAATATTTTAACAAACAGCTCATTTATAATACTTTATAACTGGATGACGTGACTGAGATGGCCAAACACCTGCAATGCTTCTGGAATAGCAGATAATATGGTGACTCCAAACCTGGCTAGCTACTGTAGGCTGGATCTATGATTAACCAACCAATATATATCAAAAATGGCATTTCCTAAGTTGCATTTATGTCTCTTGCAAAATATACATATAAACCTTTAAATTACTAATTAGTAGACACAATAGTTAAACAATTGACATAAGTCTCGGATGGGAGAATAAAAGAATCTATGTAATCTTCTTTTGAGTTATAATATTTTTCTTACTAAAGGAAGAATAATCACGATCATCTTCCTGTCCTCGGCCCATGTTACTCAGGGTTGAAGTGTAATAAGGAGTTAAAAGAGAAAGTCCAGAAACACCCAATCTTATTGGCATATATTATAGAATATATGCCAATAAGATTCCATTCACTACTAATAGTAGGTATCGAATGGAATGCTGTTGGTATCAAGACAATTGCGCGAAAAACATTTGCACGAAAAGACATGCGCGCATGGACTTTTGCGCGAACGGACTTTTGCTTGCCAGAAACCATCCATTTTTTTCTAGAGAACCATCATTTGATGTTATTTTTATTGTTGTCCAGAGTTATAACATTGTGTGATTGTTACAGAGCGGACTGACGGAGGCTAGTCGCAAATCAAATGTGTCCCTGAAAGATGCAGAGAAACAAGTACTGGACTTTGTCAAATCCCACGCACCTGAGAAGAAATGTCCATTGGGTGGTAACAGTGTATACATGGACCGATTATTTATAAGAAAATATATGCCAATACTAGACAATTATTTACACTATAGAGTAGTAGATGTCAGTACAATAAAGGAGTTGGCGAAGCGATGGTATCAAAAAGAGTTCTCTAACATGCCGCAGAAGAAGTTTAGACACCGATCTGTTGATGATATTCTTGAAAGCATAGAGGAATTGAAGTACTTCAAACAGCATATATTTAAGTCCACAATGAAACTGCAAACTGAAGTTTGAAGCATTGAAGAGCTAAATATTTTACGGGTATTTTTATTTAGAACAATTATTAAATGAATTATGTCATGCCTGTTTATGTTATGTTGAACTCTAAACTGATGAGTGTTTAGTGCAGATGTCCACAATCCATTAAGTACAATGTAGGTATTAATGAGTACCTAGCTGAAAATAAAATTTAAAGTAAAAGTTGGCTTTAGTTACCTTTCACACATCACAATATAATGGAGAAGAAAGAACACTAAAAGGTAATTGTAGATGGCGTGACTATAGCTAGGTCTCAATCTGATCAATGAGATAAAGGTGGAAGCTCACGGTATTCCGCGAAATTCAAATTATCTTACGGTTTTGGCAATTTGCAGGTCTTTTCAGGTTGTATGTAGATTAAAATATGATTCGCGGCTGTAACACTTTTGTAGTTACAGAATTCATCATCATCATTTCAGCCGAAAGACGTCCACTGCTGGACATAGGCCTCCCCCAAGTGTCGCCACATTGACCGGTCCCGTGCGACTCGCATCCAGCGGATTCCCACAACCTTCACCAGGTCATCGGTCCACCTAGTGGAAGGCCTTCCAACGCAACGTCTTCCGGTTCGCGGTCACCACTCCAAAACTTTTCGGCCCCCCATCGGCCATCCGTTACAGAATTATAATCAATAAAATCATTAATACAACCCTATAAGTTCACGTAACTTTATTGAATGACTGAAATAGTCATTCAATCGAGTTACGTATTGATTATTTTGATGATTATAATATAATTTTGTACTACGTACGTCTTACAGCCGCGAATCATATTTTAATCAATACAACCTAGCACTGGCCTGCAAATTCCAAAAAAACGGAAGAAAATTTGAATTTCGCGGCTACCTAGAGCATCCTTGAAATATAAAATGATGGTGTCGATTCTGTTGTTGTGCACAAACTAAACTTAATTTTAGGCTAATGCTATTTTTATCTCTTTAATTAAACGATAAATGACGGACGTAATTTAGAGCTTTCAAATTTAGTTGGAACTAATATTTCCACTAAGAAGGGTGTAAGTAAAAACATGTCGACTAAAAACACGGTGAAGCGCAAGGCATAAACTAGTTTGACATCTCTTAGTTTATAGCTGTAGACCTATAGTTTCTCGCACTGCCTTGTTGTAAAAGATAGCAATAGCCTTAAAAATTAAGTTTAGTTTGTGCACAACAGAATCGACACCATTACCAGACTTTCAACCAATGACGATGCTTGGAACCAGCTATGCTAGTACTGCCTATTCTAACATCATCATTGGCAGCCTTGTCCCACCCTTCACTGAGTATAGGCATTCCTCCCTGTTGTGCCATTTTTCTTGGTCAACCAGGTCAACAATAATTTTGCAGATTTATTTCTGGCACACTGAATTAACGGCAGTGTTAATTCAGTATGCTAAGCAGGTGAATTTTTCAAGTGTTTCGGTTGGCAGAATTTGAACATGTTGCTAGCCATGGGGATGCAGAAAATAAACTAGGTATAGACGTATGAAAAACGGAGTAAAGTGCCTTATCATCTGTTGAGAAGAGAAGAACATCCAACCCGATGGGTGTTGTCGAGTTTCTGTATGAAAAGCTCCCGGTGATTTTGGAATTTTGCGTGACGTCAGATAGGTCAGGTAGGAAGGTAGTTCGCATGTGGCAGTGTAGATGCCGCCACAACTGCATTATACAATTTTAGATTTTCGATCTTTCGGTCTTCGTCTAGAATCCAACCTGTTGATTTTGGAAATAAATACACACTGGTGCCGATTCCCTTGTTTACAAACTAAACCAAATTTAAGTTGAGTGCATCTTTTTCTTTCTATTTCATTAAGAAAAGGACAGAAAATAAATTTTAGTTATGTTCTGTCAAATTAATCAGCGCCATACAAGTTTTAGACCTTAGACTATAGAAAAAAGAATTCTTTTTTCCCTAGTCTAAGTTTTAGACGCGATTAAAAAGTTGAATTACGTCAGGTGCTGACTAATTTGACAGGATTAAACTAATATTTATCTTCTGTCCTTTTCATAATGAAATAGAAAGAAAAAGATGCATTCAACTTAAATTTAGTAGTTTGTGAACAAGGGAATCGGCACCATTGTATTTTTTTTTCGATAGGATTCGCTATTAGGGATCAATTTCTGGGAAGCTATGTACCGCATAATATAAGAAAGGTGGTTAGTCTGGATGTTCTACTTGTTTTTGTTTGCACTGTTCATTTGAGTCCTATAGTATAGTTCAGACTAGCGACTTTCTAAAAATGTCTTAATTGTGTGGCACTAGATGGCGCTGTGTGTAATGTTCAGCGATATTTTATTTAAGTATTTATCTTTCAATTGCGTATCAACTTAAAACGTATAATTCTCATAACCAGTTTATACGGATCTTTCATTGTACGGGAAATCTATACAAAGCGAGGCCATGTTATACTGTGCAGTATACCTATACATGCTGTACATGCAAGCTACCCAGCTTGCTGTGTCGCCGCGTGTGCTAGTCACCGCGTCAATTCAATTACTAACGTAAATGGCCATCAGCTCTGTCTGGAATTCTAGATGCAAATGCAGAATGGCCACAATCAGATCGATCTGCCTTCTAAACGGACAGTTAAGCTTCTACGAGATAATTGGCTGTCAGCGTGCACCTAACACGCTTTTGAATTGCATTTGCATGCGAGATTGAAAATTACCTAGCTCTATGGAACCGAAGTAGAATTTCAGCGATGTAGCCAATGGATGTAGCTATCTCTTAAACAGGGTGTAAAAGACCTCATCACGAAGCCGTCAACCAAGCATTCTGTACATCAAACTAAGTAAGTAGGTAACTATAAGCAAACATTTTTGTTAAAGCATCAGTCCCACCGTTGGCTCCAGTTAATTCGGCGCAACTCGTAGATAATAAGATTTTAGCTATAAGTATTTTATCAGGCGTTTATTTCACTGTCCTTGCTTTCGTATTCAATGTCAAATAAAATAAATCAAAGTTGGCTCTCTGCGTGCTACACACTGAGTTTTTTAATTCCCTATATTCCTGAGAAGTTCCTTCAGTTTTTATACATGGTCCATCCGAACCGGATAATATATGATTTACATATCAGCGAAGTGGAATAAGCTGAATTGGATATTTTATATTGAAAGAGTGCTGGAGTGACGAGGTGAAAACACGTGCTTGGAAGAAGAGTGATTTGGACAATAAGTGATATAAAACAGGAAGTGTTTAAGCATTATAATATTAGTCAAATTCACCCAACACTCAGTAATATTAAAACAGGTAAAATAAAATAGGTATAGGAATTAAGTATTTAATAATAAGGTTAGTAACACATTTATATTACATTAACAAAGTTATTTACTTATTTTATTCTTCAGTGTGTACATATTTACAAGGAATTAATTACAGAGCATTAGGTTAAATCAGATTTGTATATAATTATAGTTAACGCGTACTTAAAATACAGTACAGTAGTGTTATTGTTAACCTACATTAGTTAGCTATTTAGTTTTCAATATACAAATATTATTTTCTAATTGTAACCTTTAAAATTATTTTTTGCTTTGTAAACCCTTTTAAAAAGTTTAATTGTATAATTACAGGTCTACGACACTCACCTTTCAAAATGACTGATATTAAAGATCTAAAAAAGAAGCGAAGCAGTTATAAAGGAAGATTAACAGTATTTGGAACCTATTTAACTAATTTAAAGGATGCAGATATAACCCCCTTTCAGGTAATGGAGTTGCAATTGCGAGTCACAAAATTAGAGGATCTTTATAATGAATTTAACGAGGTTCAATTGAAAATAGAATGCATGTGTGAAGATATTGATATTGAGACACTCGAAAGAACCACAGTTGAATCTCAATATTATGGGTTGCTAGCTCAAGCTAAAATTATGTTAACAAACTTTTCAAAATCTGAGCAAGATGAAGTAAAATCGAATTGCAGTAGCAGTAAGCGTCAGTTCGTCAAGTTACCTACAATCCAATTACCCAAATTCACAGGATCATATGATAATTGGCTCGAATTCCGCGATACCTTCGCAAGTCTCATACATGGCAATGACGAAATAGATGAGATTAATAAATTTCATTACCTGAGGTCATCGTTAGAAGGATCTGCTGCTATCGTGATCCAGTCAATTGAGTTTTCTGCTCAAAACTATAATGTGGCATGGGAGCTTCTTTGTGAACGATTCGATAATGAACGGTTATTGATTGAAAATCACGTTACAGCGTTGTTCAATATCGAGTCAATCACTAAGGAGTCCTCAACTGCATTAAAAAGTATTGTAGACAATGTAAACAAAAATATCAGAGCGTTAAGAACATTAGGCGAACCTGTTCATAGTTGGGACACATTACTAATCTATATAATTCGACAAAAATTTGATCCTAAAACGTTTCGAGAATGGGAGGAATTCAAAGGGCGCATCGATAAATCTAGACGAATCAGTTTTGATCAGCTGATTGAATTTATGCGCAATCGCGCCGACTTAATAGAAACACTGGAAAAGTCACGTCATTCAACAACTAATGTAAAACAAAACACTAAAATAAAAGCCTTTGTTACGACAGAAAACACTAGTAATTCTTCATCACATAGTTGTCCAAAATGTAAAGGTGATCACAACCTCAATTCATGTCCACAGTTTCTATCATTAAGCGTCATCGATAGAATGTCGTTACTGCCAAGCTATAAGGTATGTTATAATTGTTTACGTCACGGTCACTATCCCAATAATTGCAAGAAATCAGGGTGTAAAATATGTAAACGCAAGCACCACACGCTTATTCATAACACAGATTTCAAACCAAAACCTGTTTCAAGCAAATCAGCTGATGGTACGACCGATAAGGCTAAGGTTGAGTCATCCTCTACTGCCGACGCAAACAATAGTCACGTTGCGCTCTCAGCTAATATCTCTGCGCAAGCGCATTCGCATACGAGCGGCACAGGCGACATCCTGTTGTCAACTGCGTTAGTTAGGTGCTACGATGTCAATAATAAAGAATACATCGTTCGAGCTCTTCTTGATTCCGGGAGTTCGTCGTGTTTAATAACAGAGAATTTATTTAACAAGTTAAATCTGCCTCATTTCAACACAGATAAATCTATACATGGCATAAATAAGTCCATAACGCTTGTGGAAAAAATGTGTCGTGTGCACATTAAATCGTTGCATGAATCGTACGCTAATGATTTAATATGTTTTGTCTTGCCCACAATAACTGATAACGTTCCCGCTAGACAGGTACATGTGAATATACCCTCAAATATTCACTTAGCGGATCCGTATTTCCACACACCCGCTTCTATTGATATTATTATAGGAGCAGACGTATTTTGGAGTTTATTAGGATCTAATAAGATTTTACTAGGTGATGGGAAACCAACACTTTATCAAACTAGACTTGGTTGGCTAGTTTGCGGCCCAATTAACGGCGGCTTTAGTAAAATTTCATCTCAATTTTCATCAATTAAATGTAATTTTACAAATATTACCAATCAGTATGAAAGTTCTTCCAGTTCGATTGAGTTAGATGACATCCGAAACCAACTGACGCGTTTCTGGCAGCTCGAGGAAGTTTGTCATGAGTCATCGACTTATTCAGCTGAGGAGAAGATGTGTGAAGAACACTTTATAAAAAACACAACGCGCTTAGCAGATGGCCGCTTTAGCGTTAAATTACCGTTAAAGGAATCTTCGAATAGTTTAGGCGATTCATATCATCGTGCAAAACGATGTTTTCTGTCACTGGAGCGCAGAAATCTCAGCCAACCCTCACTCGATAAAATGTATAAGGATTTTATGACTGGGTACATTTCTTTAGGCCATATGTCAGAGTGTAATATTCATGAAGATCAGCTGTCATATTTTATTCCTCATCACGGTGTACTGCGCGAGAGCAGTAGTACAACTAAATTACGGGTAGTATTTAATGCTAGTGCACCCACTACCTCTGGTATTTCTTTAAATACAATACAGATGGTGGGGCCTACCGTCCAGGACGATCTGACTACAATTATTCTTAGGTTTAGAATGCATAAGTACGTCCTCTCTGCTGACGTGGAGAAAATGTACAGGCAGGTGTCTGTACATTCGTCAGATAGGCACCTGCAGCAAATTATTTGGCGTGATGATGCTTCTAGTACTCTCAAGGTTTATCAGTTGCATACAGTTACCTATGGTACGGCTAGTGCACCGTTTCTCGCTACTAGGTGCCTCAAACAGGTCGGTCTTGAATGTCAGGATCAAAAGGTCGCTGATGTTATCCTTCATGATTTTTACGTGGATGACCTTTTGACTGGTGCGGACGCGTTTGAGGAGGCTCAAATGTTGCGTCATAAGGTGACGGATGCTCTGGCTTCGAGTTGCATGCCTTTAAGGAAGTGGAAATCTAACGAACCCAGTTTGATTTCAGAACCATCTGGCGAGTCTAATTTAGATTTCCACAAGGAAAGTGATGTCGTCGATAAGACACTTGGTCTTAGTTGGCGTACTGACACAGATGATCTGTGTTTTCCTATAAATGTTCCTGAATGCATAGAAAATACTAAGCGTGGCATGTTAGCAGTAATCGCGCGAATTTTCGATCCTCTGGGTTTGTTAGCACCGTGTGTCGTGAGCATGAA
The DNA here is from genome assembly GCA_905147715.2 of Xestia xanthographa. NCBI lineage: Eukaryota > Metazoa > Arthropoda > Insecta > Lepidoptera > Noctuidae > Xestia > Xestia xanthographa. The sequence goes on from LR990659.1 coordinate 23,902,316, forward strand.
GATGTTGCTTCAGAAACTTTGGCTGGACGGCATAAAGTGGGATGACCAGCTATCACCTGAAGTTGGAGCAACATGGGCGAATATAATTAAAGCCTTACCGTGCCTTCATAATTTACGAGTTTCACGTCGTGTGGTCTGTGACGCATACAAACAGGTGGAATTTCATATTTTCACCGACGCTTCGGAGCGAGCTTACGGCGCTTGTTTGTATGTTCGCAGCATCAACGAGCAGGGAGACGTCGACGTGCGATTATTAATCGCTAAAAGTCGCGTAACTCGTATTAAACCACTGACAATACCGAGACTTGAGCTCTGTGCTGCTGTACTTGGGGCACGTTTATATCAAAAGGTTGCCAATTCCCTTCACATTACACCAGTTAGTGTAGTTTTTTGGACTGATTCCATGATAGTGCTGGGTTGGTTAAAAATGTTGCCTATTAAATTAAATACTTTTGTTCGCAACCGTGTTGCCGAAGTACTAGAATTATCCGGTGCTAGCACTTGGAGACATGTGTCGACGCACGACAATCCAGCTGATTTAATAACCCGCGGAGCGGAACCTGCCGCTATGCAATCACTGGATTTGTGGTGGTTCGGTCCATGGTTCTTGAAGTGTGACAGTACTACATGGCCACCCCCTGCTATAAATCCAGGAATCTTACCAGAGATTAAATCTAATATTTTAGTTAATTTAGCTCAAGATCGTCATGCTAACGAAGATTTATCTTATTTATCTTTCATCGAATTTAATCGTTTTTCCAATCTTAATAGATTACATCGTTCTGTTTATTACGTTTTTCGTTTTATTAATGCATGTAGAAAGTGTTCACCAAATACATCGTATTTAAACTCTCAAGAATTACAAAATTCATTAAACTTTATTATTATTCAGTCGCAAAAAGAGTCTTTTCCTGAATATAATTTACTATTACTTACATAATAAAAAAATATCACTTATAAATAAATTATTAAGCTTAAAAACGTGTTTCTAGATGAACATAAAATTATTCGTGTAGGTGGTAGATTAAAGAATTCCGACTACTCGTTTGAAAAGAAACACCCAATATTATTACAGTCCACTCATCATTTTGTGAAACTTTTATTTAAGTTTGAGCATATCAGGTTAATGCACGCAGGTCCTCAGTTATTATTAAGTACAATTAGAGAAACTTACTGGCCACTTGCTGGGCCTCAAGTCTGCTATTACAATAGTGTCAGAATAGTCGTTCATTGATCTCATAATTGTCGATTTTGACAAGTTTGGTAATCTACTAATTTAGTGGCGTCATTATGGCTTTCCAATGAACAACCACTGACACTCCATTGAAAGAAATGGCATAGAATGGTAATCTCGTACACAATGACAAATGAATGACTGACATAAGCGGTAATCTGCTAAAATTTTGACAGTTCCTTTGGATCATTGACTTATCATTGAAACGTCATTGTGCGGTAATGGTTTTTAATTCGATCGTGGTTATGGATTATTGAATGGAGACAATGAATTCACTACGAACAAAATATTCTCGAGCCAGCCAACGCAAATCAAGTCTGCTATTACAATAGTGTCAGAATCAATGATCTATCGTTGATCTTCTATTTGTTGATTTTGACAAGTTTGGTAATCTACTAATATAATGGCGTCATTATGGCTTTCCAATGAACAACCACTGTTTTAGAATGGTAATCTCGTACACAATGACTAACATAGAGCGGTAATCTGCTAAAGTTTTGACAGTTCTTTTGATCACTAACCTATCAGTGGAAGTGATGGAACGTCATTGTGCAATCATTGCTTTTATTTCGATCGTGTTTGTGGAATATTGAATGGAGACAATGAATTCACTACGAACAAAATGTTCTCGAGCTAGCCAACGCAGTGGATGCTAGAGAAAGAAGATGGGCGGAATGCAGAAGACGTCGTCGTGCCCTTCGCTTGACGCGAATGATGGACGTTTTGAGCCTAAAGGGATTATTTGAACCCTTTTAATATATTCCCGAGGCGGAATTTGTAAAGTCGTTTCGCCTTGGAAAGAACTCATAAGGAGGTTAATAAATTGAAGAACTCATTCCCCATTGCAGCGTATTAGAAGCATGTTTCAGGTAAAGACTCATTATTATAAGCAATTTATTGTTTTAGATACTCAATAACAATGATTAGATGCAATAGTTTATGTCAAGAACAGTATTAATTAAATAAAAGTTAAGTTACCTGCGGTTGTACTTATAAAAGTAAATTGATTTTTTCAGGTTGCAGTTCATGCTTTACATTATAGTCGAACAACTGCAGGCAAGATTGTGAATGCATGTTACATATTGCACAACATTCCATACATGGCAAGAGCACCGTTGCCACCTGATGAAGTTTATCTAGAAGTACTTGGCTTGCAATAGGTGATTTACATTCCACATTTCACTTAGAATGAAGATGGAATTTAAAATAATACTGCTATGTTAAAAATCAACATTTAAAATAATCTTTATTTCTCATAAACTAAATATTTATTTAACATTTTAAACTTGAATTTCAAGTCAATTGAAAAACCTGAAATGTAAATATAAGTACTACATAAAACAAAAGACAAGTTACAATATCTAATGTAATAATAATAACAAATCAAAATCAGTCTTCATACAAATCAAAAAGATCTTCAATATTTTAATTTTAATCATCATTTGAATAACAAATCACAAATATTACCTTTTAATAAAAATAATAACAGTCATTCATGTCATTAATCACTAATCTGTCTTTTAATTTAGGAGGAAAATAATAATGCAGCACCTAATTATCAAAACCATCAAAGGGTGAATCGGGATCTTCTTGAAGGTCGGGCACTGCAGCAGGCTCTTCTTGACAGACTGTGGAGAAATGCATAAATTAAATTAGCAGGTATGTACTGTAAACCTACCTTAATGTTCTAATGAAGTACGAAAATGCTCTAAGTAATAATAAAATGATTTAACTCTTTGTTACAGATCCACAGTGACCACAGTATTGACAAAATATGATTTAACGTTTCAAGCCCGGGAACAGAACATTGTTATTCCTGTAATTACGGGTATACTTATAGGTTAAAATAAATTAATACTCTTTTTATAAACACTGTTTCATTTAATCATTTTGTCATGACATTATAATTCTGCAGAGTTTGTGTGAAAACAAAATTAAGTTTAATACAAAAGTTGCAACTTCTTTTATAGCATGTTGTGTAACCTAACGCTTAGTATCAGAGTTACAATCAAGATGTCAGATTCTGGCCAATGTACTACTACTGATTGAGCCTAAACCTAACACAAGCTTATAAGCTTAGATGGAGGGGTCATATTAATTATTATAATTTTTATTGTTTTGTTTTCAATGCTCCATAATACTTATTGTGGGTATGTTGGTAGCACACACAATGAGTAGAAGTTCCGATTTTGGGTGAAACCATTACCTAAAGGTGAATGACTTACCTATAAATCAACAGTAATTAGTAATTACCTTTTTTGGCACACAGTGGCCTCTATGGTTCACCATTTTTTCTGTGGTGGAGCTGTCCATCAATGCAGCAGCTGAGTTGTTGATGGCCTGCCCGAGCATGTTTTAAAGTCGCTTCGTTCCTGGCTTCAATAGCATCCAGCCTTGATTGAGCAACATCGAGAGGGTACATGGTCTGTTTCTATAAAAAAATATATATTTTGTAACATCGGGCGACATACTTTGCCCATAAAGTTGGGGCGTTAATGGTCAAAACAAATAATTGCAAGATCTTTACCTTCGATAAACTTCGCCCTTCATTGGTGGTTTTAATACAATTATTCAAGTGGAGCCGAAATTTGCTCAATTATCACCATTTTGTATAAAATCAATAAATATAGGCTTCTCGGTCAGTGTGTTATGTAGCACTTGCGTCACCTTAAACTCTGAAGAGCATGACTAATACAAAGAGCCCTATTGTATCGTACTTGCGCCACGTTGAAATCTGAAGACCATGATTAATACAAAGCACCCGTTGTCGCCGGCACCGTCGCCATCTCAACATTTTCGATTGCGTGGACCACTCTTGATTCTCACATCGAACAATTGTCACGCGTCCTAGTTTTATCGACTTAATTGTAATATTTTTTATTAATTAAATAGCTTTAAGCAAATTATATCGGTTTCCTTTTACATCCTCCTGCAGCCGAACGTAATTGGCGCAGTCGAGGTAGGATACTCGTGGTCGGTTTCGCGTAAAAAAAAAAAAAAAACGAAGATTTCCGCATCGGTTTCGCGTAAAAACGAAGATTTACGCAATCGTTAAGCCGCCCGTACGGCTATCCAGTCGTTCCAGAGTATCCAGAATCTACACGTCGTGCTGTATCGAGGAATCCAGACATTGATTACGTAAAGGGGCTGATATAATGTTCATGTAAGTACATTAGATTATTACTAGTGACCGCTTATCCTAGCCCGTACTAATATAACTTTCCAAAATTTTCTTTCTACGAAAATCCAGGAATACTAAGATAGTTAGAAGTAGGGAAATAGTAGTAGACTCTAGAAGAGATTTTAATTTAGACATATTAAACGAGGATACAGAATCGTTTTCTGGAAAAATGTCTTTAGATTTAGATATCATTTATAAAGCATTACGGTTGGTACCCGACTTTGACGGGAACCCGAATGTGTTGACTAGGTTTATTAATTTGTGTGATCATTTAGTTAAAGAATATTATAATGTGCAAGGAGGTTCCGAGTTAATTAACACTGCACTTATTAATGGCATATTAAATAAAATTGTAGGGTCTGCTGCTCGCTTAATCAACTCAAATGGTATAGCAAGTGATTGGGATGGCATCCGTAAAGCATTAATAAATAATTTTGCTGACCAAAGAGACGAGACCGTTCTTTATAGCGATTTATCTCTTTTAACACAGGGCTCTAACACTCCGCAAGAGTTCTATGAGCGTTGTCAGAATCTTTTTAGTACAATAATGACGTATGTTTCCTTACACGACACCTTAAAAACTACCATAGACGCTAAAAGGGATTTATATAAGAAATTAACGCTCCAGGCGTTTGTGCGCGGATTAAAAGATCCTGTAGGATCACGTGTGCGTTGTATGCGCCCTCAAAGTATAGAACAAGCACTAGAGTTTGTTCATGAAGAAACGAATACTATATATCTGCAAAATCGTAATGACCGTTTTTTACCTGATAACAGAATTAATCCTCCACCCAATAATTATTTCAAGAGTCGGGAGATGCATTTCAGTGATTGTTATAATGATCCTTCGTTCAATGATTACCTTGCCGATTATGATGGAACTTATTACAATTACTATGAATTCCCAGAAAACGTGTACTATCAATATCAACCATCTCCTCAAGAACGTGTAGAATATCCCCAACCGTCCGAAAGCATAAAAGAGGACGCCAAAAGACTCAAAGGAGCAGGATTTTCAGAAAACTCTGAAATCCGACAAATTAAAATAGAAATTAATCTCCAAACTCAACGGTACCTTCCATATGTTCAAATAGCGTCACCCCCTCTTAAGCTTTTAATAGATACAGGTGCGAACCAGTCATTTCTATGTCCTAATGCTGTCGAAAAATACTTTAGTGATTTTCCATTAAATTATTCTCCATTCGAAGTGCACAGTGTTCATGCTAAAACTAGAAGCGACTATTCAATTACTTTACCTATTTTTAATGAATTTAATGATTCGAGTACAGTTTCATTTGATATTTATAAGTTCCACAATTACTTTGATGGACTAATTGGTACCGATCTACTGGAAAAATGGGAAGCTACAATAGATTATAAAAATAAATTATTCACAACTAAGTTCGCTTCAAACCCTATTAGAATCTATGATTCACGTAATACTAATTTATATGAGAATATTATTCCAGCAGGTTCATCTAAGTTAATAAAGATTCCGATTAACGTTCGCGATGGAGATGCTTATATTCCTGAACAATCTATTTCAAATTGTATCATACGTGAATGCCTTACTACGGTTAAACAGAGTAGGGGTATATTAGAAGTACAGAATCCAAGTAAAAATGATATAATCTTTTCAATGGATCATGCAGTGCCTGCAGAAGTTCATAATGTCGAGTGCACGCGCACTAAACAGCAAAAGCAACGCGAAAAAGACGTGCTATCGCGCCTTCGTACTGACCATTTAAATGAAGAGGAACGCATTAACCTAGAATCATTGTGCTCGCAATATGCAGACGTATTTTATATTGAAGGTGAACAATTAACATTCACAAATAAAATCAAACATTCAATTAAAACCACAGATGAAGCTCCAGTCTATACAAAGAGTTATAGATATCCATATATTCATAGACAGGAAGTACAAGAACAGATAGGTAAAATGTTAGAACAAGGTATAATAAGACCTTCAAATTCTGCTTGGAGTTCTCCTATTTGGGTGGTAGCTAAGAAAGCTGACGCATCAGGAAAGGCGAAGTGGCGTATTGTAGTAGATTTCAGGAAACTTAATGAGAAAACTATAGATGATAAATACCCAATCCCCAATATAGCTGATGTCTTAGACAAATTAGGTAACTGCCAGTATTTTACTACGCTAGACCTAGCTAGTGGATTTTATCAAGTTGAAATGGACCCCCAAGATATTACAAAAACAGCATTCAATGTAGAACACGGGCATTTTGAATTTCTAAGAATGCCCATGGGACTTAAAAATAGTCCATCCACATTTCAAAGAGTAATGGATAACGTGTTGCGAGAACTCCAGAATACCATTTGTCTAGTATACCTAGATGATATAATAGTTTTTAGTACATCATTGCAAGAGCACATAGTCAACCTAGAAAAAGTATTTAAAAGATTACGCGAATCTAACTTTAAAATACAAATGGACAAATCTGAATTCCTTAAATTAGAAACAGCTTATCTAGGACATATTATAAGCAAAGATGGAATAAAGCCTAATCCTGATAAAATTTCAGCAATACAAAAATATCCCTTACCTAAAACCCCTACAGAAATTAAGAGATTTTTAGGACTTCTTGGTTATTATAGAAAATTTATTCCCGATTTTGCTAAAATAACCAAACCTTTGACTCAGAGCTTAAAGAAAGGCTGTAAAATTACACTTGATCAAAATTATGTCGAATGCTTTGAAAAATGTAAGACCCTTCTGGTCAATGATCCAATTCTTCAATACCCTGACTTTAAAAAAAAATTTATACTCACTACGGACGCTTCGAATTTGGCAATTGGAGCAGTTCTTTCACAAGGGTCTATTGGCTCTGAAAAACCCATAGCTTATGCCTCTCGTACGCTCAACTCTAGTGAAATAAATTATAGCACTATTGAAAAGGAGTTATTGGCTATAGTCTGGGCAACCAAGTATTTCAGGCCATATTTATTTGGACGTAAATTTAAAATAGTGACTGACCATCGCCCTTTGCAATGGGTAATGAGTATTAAAGAGCCGAATTCCCGTTTAACCCGTTGGAGATTACGGCTAAGTGAATTTGATTTTACAGTTGTCTATAAGCAAGGAAAGCATAACACTAATGCAGATGCTTTATCACGAATAGAAATTCATCATGAAGAGGCTAGTTCGTTAGTAGTTAACACGTCACAAGGTGCACCTTCAGACTCAGATTCTAGAACTGAAAGCGCGGATTCTAGAACATTGAGCGCCCATAGTGATTTAGAAAGTCCCATATTAGAAATCCCTATTTCCGACGACCCCCTTAATAAGTTTAATCAACAAATTTATCTAAATGTTGTAGGAGATATAAAAAGCAAGCCTAGTGTTTCTAAACCATTTGAAACACATACTAAAACTGTCATACAAATTTCAAAATCTTGTTTAGAACAAGACATCATTAGCGCAATTAAAGAATACGTTAATCCAAAAGTAAAGACATGTATTTTAATAAATCCTACATTAGAAATGTATTCTATAATACCTTTAATTCAAAAATATTTTAAAAATTCGGCAATGAAATTAGTACTCACCAAAACCGAAGTAGAAAATGTTAAAGATTATTTCAAGCAACAGGAAATTATAAAGAAATATCATGAAGGCAAAACCAATCATAGAGGCATCAACGAGTGTTATCTAGCATTATCACATAGATATTATTGGCCAAATATGAAAGAGCATGTAACGAAGTATATCAATGAATGTCAAATATGCGGACAAGCTAAGTATGATCGCAATCCAGTTAGACCTAGGTTACAAATTGTACCTCCACCTACAAAGCCTTTTGAGGTTGTACATTTAGATCTACTTAGTATCGAAATGAATAAGTATCTCATAATTATAGATGCGTTCTCTAAGTATGGTCAAGCATACTTCTTGAGAGATGCTACAGCTATTAGTGTCGTACAAGCTTTACTAAAGTTTTTTACTCATCACGGAGTGCCTTTAACTATTGTAACAGACAATGGTCCGGAATTCAACAATCAAATATTTTCCGAATTTACTAGATTGCACAAAGTTCAACATCATAAAACCTGTCCTAATACACCCAATGAAAATGGAATGGTAGAACGACTTAATTCTACACTGTTAGAACATTTGCGTATATTAAAATTAGAACAGCGAAGAGAATCAATTGCTAATCTTATAACTTATGCTATATTGGCATATAACAGCTCAATACACAGTTTTACAAAATGTAGGCCAATCGATATAATTACCGGTCATTTTGATCCCCGGGATCCTTTTGATATAAATCTATCAGAACATCTTTTACAACAATATATCCAGGAACACCGAAGACGAATGTCAAAAGTATACGATATTCTCAACGACACTTCACTTCATCGCCGCACTGAAATTACTGAAAATGTTAATAAAAATCGTGAACCCGAAGAAAATTACGAACCAGAGCAACAAGTTTTTATTAGGAATCCTTTATGCCATAGGCAAAAGTTAGCAGCTCGATATACTCAAGATACGGTATTAGCGGATTTGCCTATTCATATCTATACCAAAAAGAAAAGAGGCACCGTGCCTAAATCACGCCTAAAACGGGTGCCTAATAGTGCTCGTTTGTTACAAGATACTGAAAATAATACTAGTCCTGACCCTGGCCCCAGCGGACGAGATAACGCTAGACAGTCTTAACGATAGACCAGGTATTTTGCCCTTCAACTTGGAATGCAGAAGAATAATTTCACATTTCTCTCAATTCTTTCCTTTCTACAAATTATAAACCTCCATGATATGCGTTATAGCTTAGAGATGGTTAACGAGCAATTGCAAAATCTTACGACAGAATTGAGTAATATGCCGCGGCTTTTCTATGAACACCACGTTAAATATCCTGGATACTAAGTTAGAAGAAATATCGGAACAGTTAGAAACACTTGAGGTAAAGCGTGTTAAAAGAAGTCTCATAGATGGTCTTGGTTCAATAATAAAGAGCATTTCAGGTAATTTATATAATAATTTTACTGATGCACTAAAATACGATAATGCCATTGCAATCTTGCAGAATGAAAATAATTTTGTTGCTGAAATGAATCACCAAATGAGTTTAAGTAAGCAGTGGGTTTCACGTAGTTCAAACATTACAGTAGAAAACCAAACTAAAATCGAGAAAATTATCAAATCCATTTTAACCAACAATAGCAGATATGAAACAGATACCAATTAATATGCTCATTTCGCACAGTTACTAAGAACTTGACAAATTTCAAAATTTATTGGTATTTATTAAGGTTAGAAGTATTCATTATTCTATATTAAACTATGCTATGTAAGGACATGATAAATAGGTTATGTATGTTATATAATAAGGATCAGTTTCTAGATATATTTTGACATAATTAGACTAGGATATTATTACAATGAGAATAAAATAGTGATAGTTATAAAATTTCCGATGCTTTATCCTACTAACTATATCCTATATAAATTGTCCTTGGCTCCTAATCATGACAATAAGGTCCTAATTACAGCTTATCCTTTCTTAGCGGTTCACGAAAAAGATCTATTGTACATAGAGACAGAATGTCCGAAGTATAGTCACGGTCACCTTTGCGAAATGATTTAAGTCACCACCATGGCAAACAATCGGACTGTATCCAGCAGCTTTTATTTCAACAGAAATTAATGAATCCTGTAATTTAACATCAGTCAACCTGTCTTCTGAAGCTATGGAGCAGCTAGACCACCAACTTTTTACCAATTATAAAGAAAAATTTGGATAATGTACCAAATAAAACTATAAAACCAGATACCATTGACATTGGGAGTTTGCATTCAAGTAACTCTGAAATCACTCTACAAGAATCTGTAACGCTACAGTCGTCGAACACAGAAGCTATATACCACACTACCATACCGATTGAACCAACTACAGAAAGCCACTGATGAAATCGATATTAAGGATAAGGAAGCCTGCAACACCGAGATTAATCCAGCTTCGCCATCGACACTATTTTCGACTAGAGTTTTCAAATAGTTGTCGATCTCGTGGAGGGAGATGTTATGTAGCACTTGCGTCACCTTAAACTCTGAAGAGCATGACTAATACAAAGAGCCCTATTGTATCGTACTTGCGCCACGTTGAAATCTGAAGACCATGATTAATACAAAGCACCCGTTGTCGCCGGCACCGTCGCCATCTCAACATTTTCGATTGCGTGGACCACTCTTGATTCTCACATCGAACAATTGTCACGCGTCCTAGTTTTATCGACTTAATTGTAATATTTTTTATTAATTAAATAGCTTTAAGCAAATTATATCGGTTTCCTTTTACATCCTCCTGCAGCCGAACGTAATTAGTGGGTCGTCTTAGGGGTAAAAATATACAAACAAAAATCTAACTAAACAATCAAATGAAAATAAATACAATAACATAACACCGGCCGCTAGATACAAAAACAAATAAACGTCAGTTAACAGTAATGCCACATTTGACTTTGACATATAAACAGATAAAATATTAAATTTACATTAATCCGCGTTGAAAATTTTAATGTTTTTTCCTATTTACGAACTTTTTATTAATTCAGATGGCTTAAAACACTAATAAATAATATGTAAATAAATAAATAAATGAAATCTGGCATGAATAAATGTTCAAATGTAATAGTAGTTTTTCGAAAATCATTTCTACTAACGGGTCTTATATTAATGGCAATACAACAAAGTCATTACAACACGAGACCATTGTCCGGACAATGATCGATCACTATGAATTTAGCAGACTACGAACTTTTACCAAAATGACAATAGGATCGTGTTGGACTGACGAAGAGCGTTATATAAAGAGCATTATTCTAAGCAATTGTTCTAAATACTCATGATGAGTGATTATTAGAATAAAAAATAGAAAATAGAATTAATTTCTTACTTTATAAATTTAGATGCTCTATTTCTTGTTTATGTCAAGAACAGTAATTAAATATAAGTTAATCTACGTTTACCTAAATAAATAAATATTGCTCGACATTACACACGGCGCCATCAAGTGCCACACTAAGCAACGAGGCTTGTATCGTGGACACCAGATAGTTAATATACTACATAGATACTTTTTGTTTGTAAATACATACTTAATATACATATAAACATCCATGACTCGGAAACAAATGTCCATGCTCATCACACAAACATTTGCTCCGACCGGGATTCGAACCCGGAACTATCAGACTGTCACAGCTTCTATCCAAACACTATGGATTCCATGCCACAATCTTGGTGCGTCATACAGTTTATAGGTTATGTTTGGGATGCTTTGAAAATTATCTAGGCACGATGTTGCCTCGGTGTAATATAGTCTGCGGCATACCGCAATTGCCGCTCACCGTGGTTAATTGCATCATACGTAAAGATGACGCACGCCACAATATGTAGCTCGCTGCAATGCCGCACAGTGATGCCCCCGGCGTAAAGCTACCTTTGAATATCATTGGGGGCAACACTGTGCGGCATTGCAGCATGCTACATGTTGTGGCGTGCGTCGTATTATGGTGTGCTACAAATAACGATACAATGCAGCAATTGCGGTATGCGGCAGCGTATTTTACGCCGAGGCAACATCGTGCCTTTTTCAAAGTATCATGCTGTATATTTTATTGGAGTGTTTTGGTCTACCAACTTGATTGATTGAGGGGACAAGACACCGTAGATTATGGCTGATGAAGTAACTTTAGCAGCATGACGCAAGGTGTTGCCAAGCCACACGATTCTTGCCACAACGTGCAACATTTTAAAATATTGTAGCATGCGGCCATGTGGCATGCTGCAATATCGCATAGCGTTGCCCCGACATGCATTTACAATCTTGCCTGCAGTTGTTGAACTCTAAAGGTAAAGCAGCCTTTAGAGTTCAACAACTGCAGGCAAGATTGTAAATGCATGTTACCTATGGGTTAAAATCATCATCTGCCTGCCTAGCCTTTTCCCAACTATGTTGGGGTCAACTTCCAGTCTAACCGGATTCAGCTGAATACCAGTATTTTACAAGGAGCGACTACTTAACTGACCTCCACAACCCAGTTAGTACTGGGAAATACGATACCCCTTGGTAAGACTGGTTGTCAGACTCTAAGGGCCACTGACTACCTACCTGTAACGACTGTCAAAGATCTACAAATGACAGCTGGGACCAACAGCTTAACGTGCTTTCCAAGGCACGGAGGAAACTCGGTGTGTAAGGGTGGTCACCCATCCACAGACCAACTTAGGCAAGCACGGCTTAACCTAAAGATTGACCCGAGCGGCTGTTATTACTTAGCCACGAGCTCCTCCACTTAGGGGTTAAAATATACAAACTAAAATCTAACTAGAACACTCAAATGAAAATAAATACAATAACAAAACACCGGCCGCTAGAAACAAAAACAGATACACGAGAGTAAACTATAATGTCACATTTGACTTTGACATTTATACAGATAAAATATTAAGTTTTACATTAATCCGCGTTGAACATTTTAATGTTTTTTCCTATTTACGAACTTCTTATTAATTCAGATGGCTTAAAACACTAATAAATAATATGTAAAAATATATAAAATGAAATCTGGCGTGAATAAATGTTCAATTTTAATAGTAGTTTTTCGAAAATCATTTCTACCACCGGGTTTTAAAAATGGCAATACAACAATATCATTCCAACACAATTCTATTACGAGACCATTGACCGACCAGTGATCTATCATTATGAACTTAGCAGACTATGAACTTTTACCAAAATGACAATGGCGTCGTGTAGGAATGACGAATTTTATAAAAATAGCAGACTTGGGGCCCTGGTCGCAATTTAGCCAGAGCCTGTTTTCGACAATGCGTTCGATGTCAGCGCCTAAAGCCACAGCCAGTTGTCCCTCAGATGGGTAATCTTCCATTAAATAGACTCTCACCAGCCGATTTTCCTTTTCAAAGCGTAGGAGTTGACTACGCAGGCCCGATAATCTCGTCTATTCGTCAAGGTCGTGGATGTAGATTAGTTAAGGTATACATCGTTATTCTCGTATGCTTCACTACAAAGGCCATACATTTGGAGTTGGTGGGTGATTTGACGAGCAGTAATTACTTACAGGCTTTACGTCGGTTCATGTCTCGAAGAGGAAAACCTCTCAACATTTACTCCGATAACGGAACATCGTTTGTAGGAGCCTATAATGAGATTTCTGATTTTTTGAAACGCAATTGTGACTCCTTATCTGATAGTGCAGCTCAGGAGGGTATTCAATTTCATTTTATACCTGCTTACGCTCCACATTTTGGCGGTCTTTGGGAGGCGGGTGTCAAATCGACCAAATTCCATTTGTTCCGAGTGTTGGGCAATTGTCATCTTACATACGAGGAGCTTAACTCCGTTTTGGTTCAAATTGAAGGCATTTTAAATTCTCGACCGCTCACACCATTATCGTCGAATCCAGAAGACCTGTTGCCTCTCACTCCAGGTCACTTTTTAATTGGACGACCTCTCACGTCGCTGCCTGCAAAGGATATCCGGGACCACTCCACTCATCACCTGACGCGCCATCAACGTATTGAGCAGCTACGGCAGCACATTTGGTCGAGATGGAGCAAGGAGTATGTCTCCGAGCTTCAGCAGCGTGTGAAGTGGCGCACGGGCAATGACAGCCTGAACCTGGATTCCCTCGTTGTCATTAAAGAGGATAACCAGCCACCGTTAAAGTGGAGGTTGGGCCGCGTTGTTGGTCTTCATCCTGGCACAGATGGCATAAGCAGAGTTGCCGACATCAGGACCTCAACTGGGACTATCAGAAGGGCATTCTCCAAGATTTGCCCGTTATTGGAAGACAACAACTGTTGAAAGGCGAGCTTCCAACGGCCGGGGGCATGTTAAAGCATCAGTCCCACCGTTGGCTCCAGTTAATTCGGCGCAACTCGTAGATAATAAGATTTTAGCTATAAGTATTTTATCAGGCGTTTATTTCACTGTCCTTGCTTTCGTATTCAATGTCAAATAAAATAAATCAAAGTTGGCTCACTGCGTGCTACACACTGAGTTTTTTAATTCCCTATATTCCTGAGAAGTTCCTTCAGTTTTTATACAATTTTTGCTGGGAACTACTTTTTTTTGGGTGAAAAATCATGTTTTGTGGTAGAAATCAGTGTAACGACAAACATTGGGCTGATGGATAGCTTGAATAGTACGGGGGTCGTGGAGATGTTTAACCCTTAAACAAACGCGAGCCGGTATGCATTTTTTTTTAAGGTTGCATTGTATTTTAGGTAATTGAGGGTCACTGATTTCATATTTTAAAACAAAATTTAAAAAAGAATAGGGGATGGGGTAGTTTTTCTGGTGGTAAATAATTTACCATTATCCGTTCAGGACTACAAAATTTTTGATGTTGGTGGTAAAATTGTTACCATTGTCCGTTACGGTTTAATTTTCGTTTCTTGACTAGTGACTTCCTCTTGGTTCTACTTATAATATTTATTTTATATTTTGGAAATGAAACATTTTATTTTTTTAATAATTTTTTATTAGTATTGCATATTACCTATCTTATAGTATTGTTTATATTAATAGTATTCTTACAATCTACAACCGATTTTTATATAGATAATCTGATATTTGTCAAAGTGGGATCGGACAAGGGTAAGATATTTACCACATATTTGAAACATCTAAATTATATGAATAAGTCAATTGCAAATGCTGCTAACACGTGAGATTAGTCAAAATATGTTATAGTTTTGGAATTTGCGTCGAAAAAGTACTTACCAGATTTTTTCTTGAACAAACTTTTAAAATTTCTGAAAACACCCGCCAAAACCTCGACTTTTTTCACAACAAAACCGTTGAGTCAACTTTGACATTACCTTACAGTGACAAATGACGTTGACAGGTTGTCAAATGAAATAAAATAGATAAACAAATTATTATAGATTATAAATATGTGATATTTATAGCTTTAGTGTTACCATATTAAAAGTTAGAGTGCATTATTTAAAAAAACACGATGTGGTAATATATATACCTTTATTTGAATAAGGGTTAAAGTAAAAATCTTACATTAAAAAATTGTATTACCTAATTTAAAAAAAAACATGTCAAAAAGTTGGAACTTTGACCCCCAATATCTCCGTAACTAGAAGGTATGGTGTAGAACCCAGGTATGGAACATCCCAGGTATGGTGTAGAACAAAAAATGATCGCAATGACGGGGAGAACAAGTGCCTTTCGGTTTCGTTATGAGGTTTTTTTACAGCCTTCATAGATAGGTAGGTACCTACCCTAATTGCACGATCTACAATTTTGTCGAATTTATTTTTATGATAAAACTACTTACCATTTGGCTGAAAAATTCAAAAAAACTTATCTAAGCGACCTTTGACTTTGAATTTTTTTTTTTTACAAAGTTCGGATCGATGGGGACATTGACATTTCATTTTTAACTAGCTGACGTCCCGCGGTTTCACCCGCGTAGTTCCCGTTCACGTGGGAGTACGGGGATAAAATAGCCTATGTTAGGGGAGCCGGGGGGAATGAGAGTCAGTGGGCAATGAGGGTCAATTCAAAAAGAAATGAACCTAAAGCATTACAGAATACGGCTATTTCGCACGGGGTTTAGCTCGGCACCCCTCCCGCACTCCCCAATACGCCGACCCGCTAGTCAAGCTCGCGTCACCGGGAGCGACACACGTGTCACAGGTCAGGGACCGTTCGAAAATTTCCGAAATTTCGATCGAAAACGTGATTATCAATATTTGACATATTTTCGTATAAAATAATTTCAAAGCGTAGTACCGGAACTAAACTTATATTTATTAATGCAAGTTATTAGATTTTCAGATATTTTTGTGTAATAATTCCAATCTAGCAAACAAACCGTCATTGGGGTAATGAGAGTCAAGATAAGAAACGTTAGGAAAAAGAAAAGCATACAAGAGACAAATTGATCAGTCTGTGTGTACGATATGAGTCGAAGAGGAAAAACACTGTGCTGGATGGGCCCATGAGGCATGTACATGATTTGATGATCCAAGTCACTATCGCTGTGATTTTTTCATTTATCTCGATTTATTTACTATTCTTTGTTATTCCATTGGATTATCAGTTCTAACTTTTCAATTTAATAATTCTTATTTTTTTGTTAAAAGAGATTTTGTTAGTTTCTTCGTTTTATAATTTTGACTCGTACTGGACATGGACTGACTTTCATTTCCCTTACATGTGGGTAATTGGAGTCAAAACCATTTTTTTGTTTTTTAATTATAATTACGTTTATGGCAATGATAGCCAAAAAAGACTTTAATAAATCGATTCCTGATTAGTTTCTAAAGATAAGTCAATGTGAACAAATAGAGAGGTTAGAGGCAAAACCAACTATCATGATTTTTTGCAGTTTTTCACTATAATATACCATTCGAATCAGTATTCGATTCTCTATCTAATGGTAAAACCAACTAAACCGCAAGACTTACCGTTCCCGAGTTACTGAATGTAAAAACAGATTAAATAGATAATAGACTGAAATAAGAAACGAATAAATAAAGATAGTGTATTTTTAGAGAATTAAAAACCTATAATTCGTATTATTTTGTCTAAATATTTCGAAATATAGATGCAAAAAATACCAAACTTTTTTAGTAGTTTTTAGTCCCACAATAATGTCAAAGAAAGGTCATATTCATTAATGGTAAAAAATAATATCTTGGATTAACTCCTTTTTGTTCTTGAACATTCAAACTAAATAAATATAGTCGATTTTGGCATTTGGTTTTTTGATTTCTGTTTAGCAAATTGCCTAGAAGCAAAACCGATTAAATTATGCATTTCCCTGCGCTGCCGCTGTCGCTGCTGACTACAAACCAGATGCATCACCCACAATCATCGGCGATGAGACTGTACAATGTACATGCCGCGGAAGTGCGAAGGTCGAGGCTTACTATACGCGAAGACCCTCCACAACCGCGAGGTGTGCAGTCTCCGAGAATATTTTTTAAAAGCCGAGGTAGGTATATGCCCCGAGATGTGATCGCAGTGGACCAAGGGACTCACCCCGCTGTCCATGGCTAAAGAAAACTGGCGCAAACTTGAAGTACTTACTACAGGCAAAACTTTCGGTTTCCCGAAAATGTCAAAGAAGCGAAGCCAGGATACCGGACGGTAAGAAGTCTACATCAGGCCCATGTAGGGCCCGGTAAAAGCACTCGTGAAGCTATTTGCCCTGCCACACCTCTTGCGGTCATTCGTGTCTAATGCTTTACACACGAACGAAAACTGGCGCAACTGGGTTGCGCCAGTTTTCGTTAGCCAGGGAGAGCGGGGTGAGGCCTTTGTAAACTGAAACCACATCTCGGTGCATCTCCACGTCGTCGGCTTCTAGGAAGTATTCCCTGAGACCTCACGGTTGTGCAGGGTCTTAGCATTTAAGAAGCCTCAGACTTTTACCCTGGAATATACCGCGCTCGATCCTTATCGGTTCGTTCCCCTGGATCTGTCGACATCCTGAATAGCGATGGACCGTTCTCCAGTGCCCCATACATGACATCAGGAGGGTACGTAGAGTTGCATCTACTTTATACAACTCCAGCACCCTCATGGGCCATGTACGAGGCACAGAATCACAGGCCTTCTTGCAATCTATCCAACATGTAGACCCCTTCGGAAGTGCGAACCTGTTGGCCATATCATTGAGGAGCAGCTCCTTAGTACCGCGGGACCCGTTCCTACGTCTATTCTGAGAGGCAGACATGATAGAATTACTCTCAATAATTATGTTGGTTGATTTTAGCTCTCAAAATGGATGTAGGAACTGTATAGACCGTTGGTAGATTAGTGATTGGTCTATAATTTTTCAGCTCCGCAGTACCACCCGATTTATGGTGCAGGAGGGTAATTCCTGCCGTCAAGAACTGGTGCAGCGACCCTGACTCGTAACGTTGATTGAAACTGAGACGTCAAGCGAGTGTGCGATCTTTGGAACCACTTGATCCAGAAGCTGTGCAGTCCGTCCGGCCCTAGAGATTTCCAGTTAGGCAACGGACGGACTGCACGAGCTACGTTGGAGGATGATGATGATTGCCCCCATTTCTGGTATTGGATCACACGCTTGTTCAACCTCCCGGGTCTAATCGCCCTCAGTGTGACTGACAGGCACCGACCAGATGCTGCGCCAGAATGAACACGTGGAGTCATCATCCGGCAGACGCGTGTCAGTTACATCTTGGTCCGGTCGCTCCCAAGCCCTATATACCCACCTTTCATCGCTTTAGAGTGTATCGCTCTACGCACCGCTTGTAACTCAAACTCAAACTCAAACTCAAAGCATTTATTTCAATTAGACCATAACGGCACTTTTGAAAGTCAAAAATACAAAAAAGAAAATCAAAGCTACAGTCCCAGTCACAAGGCATAATAACTTGAGAAAGTACTGTAGTTGCCCATTCCCTAGCGTAGATCTCTATGGAGAAGAATGGGCAAGAAACTCCATGGACACTCTTTTAAAATCAGAATATTGTTACAAAATCTTGGTTACATCATTAATTTTGAGATTATACATATATGTGAGAACGATGTAGAAAGACGTGCACACTAAGAGCATCCAGAGTGAAAGATTAGATTAAAAATGTATGAATAAAGTAATTAAAATGAACCTTGGCAGCTAAGAGATGACCAGTCCCAACTGACAGCGCCCGTTCACAGACATGACGCATGTACCGGCGCCATTCAACTCAACCATATTGAAGGGAACTAAATGACCCGACATACCCGCCACCATCAGCGAGACATTTAAGAGAGCATGACATTCTCTCAGTCACCAAGGCAAATTCAAGTCAATGAAAGATAAAAAGTAGTGACGAATACAGCTTGCCTATGCACAGATCTTCTGCTTCAGGAAATCGATACGCTCTGTAATGTGAGCCAAGTAATATCCCGAGAACGGCCTCACAAAGCTCATCACTCTAGGACGAGTATTGCCCTCCTTGAAGCAGATTAACTTGCTGATGAGTGCTCTAGCCTCACTGATACGCCGCTCAATTCTGCACTGCCAAGCTGGAACAGCTAATTTTGGTCGTGTAGCTCTGTCGCTGTTGGGGAATTAATCAGTCTGTAACGTTACATTTTCCTGGATAGGATCCACAAAACTGTAAGGTCACTCTGAGCACTCACCTACCTAACTTTCAGTCTGGAGGGGAGCACTATTAAAAGAAATAAAGGGGACGAGTTATAAGAATTTATTAACAAAGATAATCTAAAGATTCAATTTTACGCCAGATTCGCGTATGACAAATTTATAGTCTAGGATCAAGTAATTTTTCAGTGTAAAAATGTATAGATTGCACTAGCCGTGTTTTCAGATCAAAACTAAATGAAGTAATAGTTCAGAATATATAGTAAAGTATTTGTAGTGGGTGTAACGTAGTATTTTAGGGTTTATTTATTTATTTAATATTTTTTGTACGAATGGAGTAAGTTTTTGTGTTCAGTATGTAACTGTTTGAAACTACGATAATTATAGAGCACGCTCATACATTTGCCACGGGTTCCTTCTATCTGGCAGAATCTTGATACTCCGAAATTTATTTGGCATAACACACTTGGCATAATCTTCTTTAGACGAATATTTTTAAGGCATAAAAATTATTTAATATAGTTATTGTTTAGCCGAATGTTTGTATTTCCGAATTTACAATGGCATACTTTTAAGATGGCAGAATTTTATTTGGCATAATTACCTTTGGCAATGTTCAAATTTCGCAAAATTTCACTTGGCATATTACGAAGATGGCAGAATTTCATTTGGAATAATTGTATTTGGCATTATTCTATAAAATAGCATTTTTAACCAAACATTTAAATATTGTCTTAAAAAGTAATATGATGGGCTACAAAAGTTAGTGACAGAAACGAATCGCTCCAAAACCGACTTTACGTAGTCTTGTCTGCCCTACCCCTAGAGTGTAATTTAAAATCGCGTGGGACCGCCGGAGACCCGCAGCGCCGGAGCCGTGACAGAAACCATGCCTGCTGCATGTTGCATGCTTGCTTGCATGCTGCATGCTGCATGCTTGCTTGCATGCTGCATGCTTGCTTGCACGCTACATGCTTGCTGCATGAATGGTGTATGCTGGTGTGCATGTTTGCATATTGTATGCTGGTTTGCATACTGCATGCTTGTTTGCATACTGCATGCTTGTTTGCATACTGCATGCTTGCTGCATGCAAGATGTATGCTTGTTTGCATGTTTGCCTCCTGCTTACAGGAAAATAAAAACCACATGTTCACATGTGTGAATTTTCTGTGATGTGGATGTGATAGATGAGTCTTTCCATTGTTATGCATAAGAAATGTATGCTAAAAGATGATTCTAACTGTAAACTTTCTGAGATATGATAGTTCTGCTTTTAGTGACTACCGATATAAAATTTATGCCAAAAGATGATTCTGGCTGTGAACTTTCTGCGCTAAGATGGTTCTACTTTTAATTCTTATGCATATGAAATTTATGCCTAAAGATGATTCTGCCTTACAAAATTATGAGTTTTGAATGTATGATAAATGAGTGTCTGCCAAACGATTTTCTGCGAAATGAAGTTTATGCTATCCGCTGTTATGCAAAGTAATATTATGACATAAAAAGTTCTGATATAAAGGGTTGGACCCTTTGCCACTGATATAATTTTACTACTAAGGACTTCATTTTAATAGCAAACTTTCCAAATGCTCTTACGGAAAATATTAAATTGACATTTTTGGTCTAAATAGTTGGTTTTGCCTTTAACCCGGCGAGATTATAAGACTGATCATTAGTGATTACAATAACGAGTTTCCCTTAATTGACTCCCAATTCCCCCAACTCCCTTACTCAGGGTGAATGTAACTTTCTAATGGTGAAAGAATTTTTGAAATCTGTCGAGTAGTTTTTGAGTTTATTCATTACAAACATACAAATAAAGAAATCTTTCCTCTTTTTAATATTAGTATAGATAGTGATTGAGGTGTTGTAGGTACCTATGGTATCTACCTACAGCCGATTAGTTTTACGCATTTACAATTCTGATCCCATGGAGAAAGTTGTTCAGTTTGATAGTCTGGATCACACATTAAAAATAGGTATAATGACACCTTTCTGGTACATACACAGTCTACCCACCAAGAAAGTGCGCCCTCTGAAACCCCTTTTACTATAGTCTGCGCCAGATAAGTGGGTAATAAAGGTCATCATTTATTCAAATACATAATTCCGAAATCAGAAATAATAAGATAAAGATTTATTTCTCGCCACAATACATAGTTACATTATTAGGTTTCGTGAACAATATAGTATGCGTTTTTTAGGGTTCCGTAGTCAACTAGGAACCCTTATAGTTTCGCCATGTCTGTCCGTCCGTCCGTCTTCGCTTAATCTCTGTGACCGTTAGCACTAGCAAGTTGAAATTTGGTGCCAATATGTATATCAATCACGCCGACAAAGTGGTAAAATAAAAATTGGAAAAAAATGTTTTATTAGGGTAGCCCCCCTATATGTATGTAAAGTGGGAAGTGATTTTTTTTTTAATTTCAACCCTAACGTGTGATATATTGTTGGAAAGGTATTTAAAAATGAATGGGTTTCCTAAAATCATTTTTTGATAATGTCAATAATTTCGGAAATAATCGCTTCAAAAGTAAAAAAAACAGTGTCCCCCCCCCCTCTAACTTTTGAACTATAAGTTTAGAAAATATGAAAAAAATCTGAAAAGTAGAACTTTGGACTTTCTAGGAAAATCATTTTGAACTTGATGGAAACAACAGTTTTTGTACAAAAAAGATAAAAAGTTGTACAAAATAATTTCTGGACTAAGTTTGTAGTATATTCGTATATGCAAGCATTTTTACATAATGGATACCCACCTTTAAACTCATAAGTGGGAACACTTATTGTGACGGACGGGAAACTACGGAACCCTACACTGAGCGTGGCCCGACACGCTCTTGGCCGGTTTTTATACTGTGGGAGATTGGTGCCTAAGCTAGATGAAAGCCTGTATTTGAGGACACCAGAAATAATGACATAGACTTGTTCCTACCCTTATCGTGATCCTTGCCTTTTTCTAGTAATAAAAAACGATTCATATGTAATGTCGGGGTACCTACGCAGAGAAATTGAGAAAAGATCATCATCATCAGCCTATTAATGTTCCCACTGCTGGGACACAGGCCTCCTTTCTATGAGTGGGAATGGGCTAAGTATAATCCACCACGCGGGCCCAGTGCGGATTGGTAGATTAGAAAAAAGCAATGATATTTAATTCCTAGTTATCTGGCGCAAACTATAGTAAGTAGGTGCACAAAGACAGAATGCTGTAGGTAAAGGTAGGTAATAAGTTTGCACTAATTGTGCCTCCAACCTCATTAGGGCATCATATGCGTAGGTACACTTATGGATATGTTTCGCACGGGTTTGCGCAAAGGTCAAAGGGAGTAGGAAAATCTACCTACCGGAGTACCTATCGGGTTTACTTAATGGTTTCCGAAAGGGATTGTGTAAACTAATACCTAGGTACTGTTTATGTCATTATGTGCTTCTAATGTGGCCTTTATGCCTTCAAACTTCCATGTAGGTATCTTTACCAGAATTATTAGTTACTAGCTGACCCGCGCAACTTCGTCTGCGTCACATAAGAGAGAGAGGGTTAGAGAGAGTATGACTCAACCTTAAAAGATAGACATTATGCTATCGCGGATTTATTTTAAATGGGACAGATGATTAGTTTCTTCTTGAAAATTTTAAGTTCATAGGTAGGTACCTATATCTTTTGATAGAATTAACCGATTACTATGAAACAAAAACTAAATAATACCTCAAGTTACGCACAATTTTTATGACATTAGTTTTGTAAATTTTACGTGATGCTTCCTCATCGAAACAGACAAACAGATAAACAGACAAAAAATCCAATACTTACTGCTGCAAATGTGTTCTGTTGCTTATTCTTTACCACCCTGGCAATTTTTTTTCGAAATATTTTCAATGTACAAAAACGATTTTTCTACAGATTTAGGTATTATATGTAAGTATATGTATAGATAAGGTGCTTGCTAGGTATGTCAGTTTACGTACCTACTGTTGTAAAAATCCTAGATCATCGTCATAAGTAATGATGGTTCGTTCGTTTTGATAGGTTCAACCCTTTTCAACCAAGTTCAAAAAAGGAGGTTTCTGAATTCGACCTTAAGTATATTTTTTTTTTCTAGTGAAACTCCATACTATATACCTACTTACAAAGCCAACTTAATGTCAAAATGTTAGTACTTCCTCTGACGTACTTACTTACCAAGAAAATAATCACATCACAAAACTCGCCCAAAAGCTCCAATAGAAAAATGAAGTCATTAATACTCCGACCCCGCCATAACTTCGAACAAAATCGAACGACATTACTCTTGATGGGCAAGTTGACGGACGTCCGAACTAACCTTGGACAAAATTTTCAGTCTCCAGGGAAAACAAAACTGTCTTGTTACACGCGACGAAATTAATTATGGTTATGACAAAATATGAAGCGGTGTAAGGACCTGTGGTGATGACAATTTGGACCTCGTTAAGTGGCCAGTGGGTTGTTCGCACCATTAGGTTGACGGTTTTGACCTTTGTATGTTATAAGGGGTCTTTTTATATAGATGCGGACTTTACTAGGTACATCATCTACCTACAGGAATGAATTCGTGTTTCTTGGTCCTTTGAATATTAGTTGCTTTAGTTGCGTGATAAGAGGAGATTCTTTAGTGTTGATGACATTGAGCTATTACTATACTACTACGTCTAAAGAAGCCAGCGCCAACAAAATCTGTGCAACAAGCAGGGCAGTGCGGGGCGCGCGGGGGGCGGCTAACCCCGTGTAGATGCTGTGTGTGCAACCGACAGTGAACTGCGGCCGGCCGACCGCAGTTGAACGGAGCACAGATTTTGTTCGCGCTATCTTCTCTCTAAGTAGTAGTAATAGCTCAATGGTTGATAATTGTGTTTTGGCTGTATGAATCCGACATCAAGATTGTATTAAGTAGGTGGAATGTGTATTAAGTTTAAAACACAACCTGGAACAATGTTTACTTATCCATTCATTTTGGATCCCTAGTCTATTACACTACCTAAGTACCTACCTCGATACCTATCTACTTGGAAAACTTTTCGTAGGAGGTCACTTCAGAAAATGGCACCTTAAGGCTGATGCTCCAGGGTAGCTCGCGAAATTCAAATTTTCTTACGTTTTTGGCAAATTGCAGGCCAGTGCTAGGTTGTATGTTGATTAAAATATTGGACGCGATTGTAAGACGTCATGTAGTTACAGAATTATAATCATCAAAACCATCAATACAACCCTCCAAGTTCATAAAGGTCGAGAAACGATTTTTTCAAGGTCAAAGTCATTGCTAGACCTTTATGAACTTGGAGGGTTGTATTGATGGTTTTGATGATTATAGTTGATTATACATACGTCTTACAATCGCGTCCAATATTTTAATCAACATACAACCTTGCACTGGCTTGCAATTTGCCAAAAACGTAAGAAAATTTGAATTTCGCGGGCTGGTCGAGGTGTGCCTGCACTTACAGACGATTAGGTACGATTAGCCGCTCCGCGTCCTTCCGTCGTAATCCATTATTTCAACGATGGGAGTGGCATAGCTACACTGCCAACAGAAGGATTTTATATCATCATCTGCCTATAGTGCCTACCTAGCCTTTTCCCAGGTGGGGCTCTGCTTCCAGTCTCCAGTATAACAGGATGCTGCTGAATTCCAGTATTTTATACAGGACGACTTTTTTTATCACTTTCCAAAAAAGGTATACCTAATAAGTGAACGGAGTAGAAGCAAATGGCATTATACTTATTTTATTTTTCATTTTTGCGAAAAAAAAACAAAACAAATAATACGCGTATTGCGTATGTTTTGAAATTCGATATTTTGCTTATTTTTTTTCAAAATTTCTCTTTCTTTGTTCTAATGTGAAAAGTTTATTTGAAAGTACCGTTTTTTAATGATGGATCAATTTTTTTCTAAAAGTCACCTGGTATAGAGCGAATACCCATTTGACCTTTACAACCCAGTTAGTCCTGGCAAGTCCTGGGCAATACGATACCCGTTAGTTAGACTGGTTGTCAGATTTTCCGGCCACTGAGTACTTGTAACGACTGTCAAAGATGTACAAACGACAGTCGGGACTAATGGCTTAAAAAATATATAAGTTAATTTTTATTTTTATTTAAACGTGTTTTCCGAGGCACGGAGGAAATTCGGTATGTAATTGGTGGTCACCCATCCACAGACCAACCTAGGCAGGCGGGGCTTAATCGGAAGATCGAACCCCGGAGCGGCTGTTTTATTTAACTACGAGCCCCTATTACAACAAAACAGAAGAATTTCATACACATAATAGCTAAAAATACCAACACTTTAGTTGGACATATATTTCAGACCATATTTCAGTCTGAAAGTCTGAACTAAGAGTTATGGTTCAATAAACGTAAATCTACATCAGGTAGACCCCCACAATAAACTTTTCGCCGGAAACCACACGTTTAAAACGTACTAGGTACGCTGGTCTCTTCACAGTCAAGGGCAACACACAAAGAACTTCAGCCATTAAATAGAAAGTTTCTACGGCCAATAAATAATTTTCAACCCATAACAAATGGTTTATTTTGACCTAAACTTTATGATGGATCGTCAAAATTTGGAAACACTCACAACTTGTACAGTAAAATTCCGGAGGGTAGTCGGAAGTTCCTTGGTGTGGACTTACCCTCCATTTTATTGACACTTGAAGTCGTAAACGGATACGGACAGAGACACCTGTCACATAGAGAACGAACTTTAGGGCTATTATGAAACTAAGCGCCATGTTTCTAGCCCATTCTACTTCATAGAGATCTACGCTTTGAAATGTGCAACTACAGTACTTTCTCAAATTATTATGCCTTGTGAGTAGTTGTGAGTTTGTGACTGACTGCAGCTTCGTTTTTATGTTTTTTTTTTACATTTAAAAGTTATTGGTTTAATTGAAAGCTTTGAGTTTGATTCCCTTATTATCCCAATTACTAAAAAATACTGGCATTCAGCTGTATTCGGTTAGACTGGATGCCGCATGCCGGCTCCATCCTACGTACCTTTTATTTGCCTATTCTGTCCCACTGTTGGGCAAAAGCCTCTCCTATTCTTTGCCAACTCTCTCGGTGTTTTGCCTTCTGTGGCCTACATAGGTACCTAGTTGGGAAAAAGGGTTAGATGGTAAATGATTAAGAACTTTAAAAAAATAATTGCTCATGATTTTCCTCCACTTGCAGTTGGTCTCATAAATGCATGTTTCAGATTATCTTACCTATAGGTTTGTCTTCCTTACCTCTAAAATGTTGCGCTCCTTAAATTCGGTATGGCACCCCGCAGGTCAACCTATAAGAGGGTTCTCGTCTGCTTAGCCGGACTTTCCTGTGGGTAGGTACCTATTTTTAAGGCCTATATCCAGGGCAAAAAACTTAAAAACTAAGCGGCAGCACCCCCTGTTTGGTACGAGCCTCGAAATCAATTTGGCCTCCAACAGCGGCTTACCTGTCTTATCACAAACTTATGCCAAACTGCTTACTCAGTACTCACCTACACATTAACACTTCATTACAATAAGCCCGTATGTCAAATAACTTGGAAACTTTCCACCACCCGCCAATGATGGAGTTGCAAACTTATGTTCAACTGTTCGCGTCGAAGCATCTTACGACGGCAAGTAGGCAGGTAAGGTTAGCAAGTGCAACGTAGGTAAGTTACAAACGGTCTACCTAGGACGAAGTATTATATTATCTGTGACCTAGGTATATTTTTTGTCACAATAATAAAACAACCGAAATAAACCATCATCATCATCATTTCAGCCGAAAGACGTCCACTGCTGGACATGGGCCTCCCCCAAAGGGGGGGTTTTGCCATAATCGCCATGCTTGGCAGGCGGGTTGGCGATCGCAGTACGGTTGTTACAAAAGCACAGAGAACGCTGCTGCCCATTCTCTGGTAAGTCCCTTAGTCGCCTCTTACGACACCCACGGGAAGATATGGGATGATGCTATTCTTTACGTCCGACACCATACAGAACCGAAATAAATGATTTTTTACCATTGCCACTCGAAAAAGGGCATTTTATTCATCGATAACAGTGAATAAAACTCTCTTTTACTCACTGAGTGAATAAAGACATTTTGAATTTGGAACAAACACGAATTACGTACAAAAAAAAAACGGTGCTGCTGAAAGTACGTACTGGGAGGCTGAATGGAGCTATTCTATTCCAAATAAAAAAAAAAAACCCGCCAATTTAGTTACGTTGTTTTTATCTGTTATTGTGGTTGTTTTGTGTTATTTGAAAATCTATTAACTTAAGTAATTATAATAAAAAAAACTTTTTGCAAAAAAAATAAAACCGACTTCAAAACACAAAAAAGTGAAAAATAACTTTAGCTTCAGAAGTCGGTGACCTTTTTTGATTCATTTAGTTTTTTTTTTGTCACCGACTTCTGAAGCTAAAGTTATTTTTCACTTTTTTGTGTTTTGAAGTCGGTTTTATTTTTTTTGCAAAAAGTTTTTTTATTTTTCCATTTTTAGTCGTAATAGCCTATACAAATATATGCTATGCATTTATTTTACATTGTTAACAATACATGTCATGGTAATAGGCTTATCCCCAATAAATGGAACTTAACAATCTAAACTGTCGAAATTTACGTGTATTGTACACATCTGCGTACCCCTCAGAGCATACAGGCGTGATGTTACGTCATGATGTTGTATAAACAATAAACATCCAAGTGATTGCAAAAATCACGACCGATTTACCGTCTAGTTTTGAAGAGTTCCATTATATATCTCCGAAGACCAGCATCAGATCTTCACCAAATTTAAATGCGACCATCTCAGGAGTATATTCTTTCAAATAAAAAAATAATGTTGAAAATCACTCCACAAATGGAGGAGAAATCGGTGAACATACATGAAATTATACCACACGACTGAAGTAAAAATATTCATAAAATGAAAACTACTGGGCCAAGCTATGTAAAATTTTTATGGGACCAAATGGCAACTATTCCGCATCAAACTAAAAAAGAATCACGTAAATCGGATCATAAATCACAAAAAAAATACCGATCGAATTGAGAACCTCCTCCTTTTTGGAAGTCGGTTAAAAATGAGTTCTTCCGATATAAATGAGAGACTGACTCCGGAATCATTTCGTTCTAAAGCAGCAGTTATAGTAGATGATTTGTTACCGCCAAAATCTCGGGAGTTGTACCTGAAAACATATACCTAATTTGTTCTGCGACTGGAAAACCACGAATGGCGCCAATTCCTTCTCTGAGTGCATATTTCTTAACTATTTCAATGAATTAACCAAGACTAAGAAGCCGTCGACACTTTGGAGCATATATTCTGTTGCGATATCCGAACGTACCCCTAAGTTGAGAGCCTGTGGTACCTATAATTAATCTGTGTAGCTGGCATGTAAATATTACTTGTAACACTGTGTTGCTGATTATTAAAAAAGCTTGGAGGATCTAACTAAACAGACTTTCATTACATGGTGGCAGCGGCAAAAGGCCTAAATTTTAATAGAAAATGGCGGAGACCGGTTACAAAATTAGTATTCCTCCACCGGAGCCTTTTTCATTTGAGCCAAAAGAGTGGCCGTCATGGCGGACGCGCTATGAAAGATGGGCTAATGTGACTCAAATGTCCACAAAAATTGAAAAAGAACAAGTAGACTGTTTGTTGTATACAATGGGACCAAGGGCGGAAGATATATTACTGCAGTGTGCAGAGGATGAAGTCAAGAGTTACGGCAAAGTAATCAAATGTATGGAAGATTATTTTTTGCCCAAAAGAAATATAATATACGAGAGGTACATGTTCAACAGCAGAAAACAAGAGGAAAATGAAAAGGTGGGGGAATTTATAACTTCATTGTTCAAGTTAGCTGAATATTGCAACTTTAAAGAATTAAAAGATGAGCTGATCAGAGCCAGGTTGGTGGTTGGTATGAAAGACAAAAAGGCGAGTGAAAAATTGCAGTTAAAGAGAGAGTTGCAATTGGAAGAAGCCATATTGATGGCAAAGCAGGCGGAGAGGCAGAAAGAGCAGAGCAAAGTTATAGAAGGAAAAAATTATGAGTTGGTGTTGGAAGTAAATAGGGTTAAAATGACAAAATCAAATAAGGATGCTGTAAATTCAAGCAAGGAAAAGTGCTGGCACTGTGGTCGAGCACGCCATCCGAGAGAGCACTGTGGTGCGGTAAAGTCAACATGTTTTAAGTGTGGACGTGTGGGACATTTTGCAAGTATGTGTAAAGCTGGAAAGTTTATTAAGAAAATGGAGGTACTGACAGAACCAGAAGAAGCTCAAGTATTGCAGGTCAGTCTTGGAGAAGGCAGTGATAGGTATATGATAGAAGTGCAAATTTTTCTTAAAGAAAAATTCCTTAGTAACTGTAAGTTTCTTATTGATACAGGGGCAGATATAACTGCAATACCGATGTCAGTCTTGGGACCTTGGGTGCAGTTATCAAGTACCAGAGATAAAGTAAGAGGACCAGATGGTAGTGAACTAAAGGTTCTCGGTAAAATAGACTTATGGTTAGTATATAAGCTACAATGGTACAATAATAAGGTTTATCTACACCCATGCTATAAATCCTCTATAAAAGTATCTGAAACAGTTAGCTTATGGCCAACATTAAAACAGCCAGTGTCATAATAACCATTATAACACCCAAACGGGTGTTATAATGTTGTACTAAATTTCATTATGCAACTCGTTTTAAAAAAAGAACATTGCACGCGCGATTCACTACAACAGCGCTGTAATTAAAAAAAAAAACTTATAGGTTAATTCGAATTCACGTCGTATCCCGCCATTTTTGTTCGATATTAGTATTGCATCATTATGTACTTTGTTGTTTACAAAAAATAGTGATACAAGCTTTGTGCATTTTAATAATTGTACAATCAAAATGTACATAATTATAGTATTACCTATACATGGTTTGTTTGTATTATACTCAGCAATTAAACTTTCCATACTTTAACTTTTACATAGACTTCTTACAACACTACAACACCATATGGTTTCAGAACCTTTTATATGGAGGATTCATATCATGGATGTAGATAAAGTCTTGTATGCAACTGTACATAATTAGGTATTAAAACACTCGTGTGATACTATTATCACACTCGGCTTCGCTTCGTGTGATAAACCCACATTCGTGTTTTAATACCCCTCATTATACAACAGTTGCATAAATAACTATTATGTTATAGAAGACTTGCAATGTCCAATATTGGGTCGTCCTGCATTAGAGTCGATGAAAATACTGCATATTAGAGCTATATCAACTAATGTTTCATCTCAAGTTTATGTAGATAGAGAATTTGGAGGCATATTTAATGAGTTAGGGGTATTTAAAGACGAGTTCAAAATTCAATTAATAAAAAATCCGATACCTTATGTCCATGCTTCTCCACGATCTGTATCTATCCCTTATTTACCTAAAGTCAAAGCAGAATTGGAAAGGTTGGAGCAGCTGGGGGTAATCAGCCCCATAGAGAGGAGCCAACTGATTTTGTGTCACCTATTGTAGTTGTTCCTAAAGGAAGCAATATTAGAATATGTGGAGACTATACTCAAGTGAATAAAAGTATATTGCGACCAATATTTCCAATTCCTAAGGTAGAAATGACACTAGCTAGATTGAAAGGGGCTAAATTTTTTTCAAAAATTGATGCTACTGCAGGTTTTAATCAAATCAAGTTGGAAAGTAGCTCTAAAAAGCTCACTACTATAATAACACCTTTTGGAAGGTATGTGTACAATCGCTTACCATTTGGACTAAACTGTGGACCGGAGTATTTCAGTATGAAATTTTCAAATTTATTCAAAGACCTTGATGTAGCAATTCACGTTGACGATATATTAATATTTGAGGAGACTATTGAACAGCATGACATAGTACTAAGAGAAGTATTGAGACGTTTACAAGATGAAGGTATAACAATTAATAAGGATAAATGTGTGTTTGGAGTCAGGGAAATAAACTATTTAGGGCATATTATTAATGAAAAGGGAGTAAGGCCTGAGCCAGAAAGGGTAAAGTCAATCATTAATTTTCCAACACCTACAAACAAAAAGGAATTATTGCAATTTTTAGGAATGGTTAATTTTGTTGGTCGTTTTATACCTAACAAGTCACATATTCTGGATCCTTTGCATGTGTTGTTAAAAGACGGTTATTTATTCACTTGGGATACTGAGCAGAAGCATGCTTTTGAAGTAATTAAAGAACATTTACAAAAGGCTCCTATACTGGCTCATTTTGATCCAAGTAAAAAAATAATCATTACAGCAGATAGTAGCTCTTATGGGTTGGGAGCGGCTTTATTACAGGAAGATGTAGAAGGAGATAGGAAGGTTGTAGCATATGCAAGCAGAACCTTAAATAAAACAGAGAAGCAGTATTCTCAAATTGAAAAAGAATGTTTGGCATTAGTTTGGAGTGTTGATAGGTTTAAGGATTATGTGAAAGGCATAACAGTCTATTTAGAGACAGATCACAAGCCTCTGTTACAAATACTACAAACTAAACCCCTAGATGATTTGTCACCCCGACTTTTACGTTTTAGATTAAGATTAATGTGTTATGACTATATAGTAAAGTATATACCGGGCAAAGAGTTGATATTGGCAGATGTGTTGTCTAGAAATCCCTTATGTACTCAAGAATCTGAATTGGATATTATTACAGATAAAGCAATATTTAGCTTTGTTCATGAGGTATTTCCAGATACAACATTAGAAATAATAAAGCGGGAACAAAGTAAATGTGGTACATGTGAAAGTTTAAAGAGATATTGCACAGAAGGATGGCTCAATAAAAGTAAATTAGATAAAGAAGTGTCTATGTATTACCAATATAGGTATAATTTTTCTATAGGGGAGGATTTATTGCTATACAACAGTAGAATAGTTATTCCAAAAACATTGCAAAATACCATGCTAAAAATGATTCATGAGGGTCATATGGGTATTACTAAGTGTAGGGAACGTGCCAAACAATCAGTATGGTGGGTAGGCCTATCAAGGCAAATTGAGGAATTGGTTAGAAATTGTAGTCAATGTTTAGAGAATAGAATAAATTATAAAGAGGAAATTATTATAGAAGATGTTCCTGACAGATCCTGGCAAAAATTAGGTATGGACTTATTTAAATACAGGAGCAGTTGGTATTTAGTTATAGTAGATTATTACTCAAGGTTTTTGGAAATATTTCCTCTTAATAATTTAACTGAAGATGCAGTTATTCTCAAATGTAAGGAATCCTTTGCTAGGTATGGAATTCCTGAAGTTATACGTACTGACTGTGGCACTCAGTTTAAATCTAAGTTTGTTAATGTTGCTAAGGAATATGGCTTTAGGCTGAGAAATAGTAGTCCCTATTTTCCACAGAGCAATGGAATGGCTGAGTCGGCAGTTAAAATAAGTAAACAATTGTTAGCTAAGAACGGAAACAGTAGTGAGACTGCCTTACGGACGACCCGAATGGCGCAGCGGTAGTGAGACTGCCTTACGTTCTTAGGGTCCCGGGTTCGAATCTCGGTCAGAGCAAATGTTTGTGTGATGAGCATGGACATTTGTTTCCGAGTCATGGATGTTTATATGTATAATAAGTATATATTTACAAACAAAAATTATCTATGTATTATATCAACTATCTGGTGTCCACGACACAAGCCTCGTTGCTTAGTGTGGCACTAGATGGCGCTGTGTGTAATGTCCAGCAATATTTATAATGATGATATTTATTTGGCACTTTTAGCTTACAGAAATACACCATTAGAATCGGGATATAGTCCAGCAGAGTTAATGTTTCATCACAAATTAAGAGAGAAATTGCCTATTGTAAAATCAGAATTAATTAAGGTTGTCCAGCCAGGCCAAAAATTTAGAAAAATAAGATTAAAAAAAAAGCTTAAAGACGCTGATCATTATAACAGTAGACATGGGGGTAGAACTCTAAGACAATTATCAATAGGAGAGACAGTATGGGTTACAGATTTAAAATTGTATGGTGAAATAGTAAGATGTTGTAAGGAACCCAGATCGTATATTGTAAAGACAAATAGAGGAGAATTCAGGAGGAATAGGTGGCATCTTATAGAATGTAAAACAAAAAGAAGTGTAGAAAACGAGGATGAAGAAAGTGATAGTATAGAAATTGAAGATGATTTAGATTTAAGTAAAGTTGATTATGATTTAGATTTAAGTAACGTTGATTACAACCAAGACAGGCCTAGTAATTCAACAGTTGAAAATGTGGTTCCACATAGAGTAAGGCGAAGACCAGTGTATCTTGAAGATTATGTAACTGATTAACATAGCTTTTTTATGGATAGTTAATAGGGAGGATGTTGTGATATCCGAACGTACCCCTAAGTTGAGAGTCTGTGGTACCTATAATTAATCTGTGTAGCTGGCATGTAAATATTACTTGTAACACTGTGTTGCT
Organism: Xestia xanthographa; assembly: GCA_905147715.2. NCBI lineage: Eukaryota > Metazoa > Arthropoda > Insecta > Lepidoptera > Noctuidae > Xestia > Xestia xanthographa. The sequence continues at coordinate 23,936,321 of LR990659.1, forward strand.
GATTATTAAAAAAGCTTGGAGGATCTAACTAAACAGACTTTCATTACATATTCTATGCTAAAAGCCACAGTGAGAATCAAACACAACATTGATATTTCAAACTACTCAAAGTTAGTGACATACTTAAAACGGCTATCCGAGGGTAATAAGCCAAAGAAATCTAGAGTGCTTAGCTCCGAAAACATTGAACGTTTTCTAAATGATGCGCCTGACCACAGTTTTCTGGCCGTAAAAGTAAGTACCTACTTAATATAATTATGTATATTTATTTACAAACCTACTGTGCTTCTAAGGTTTTCCTGTCAATACATATTTTTTAAATTATTGTTCACAGGTTGTGCTAATTTTCGGCGCGAATGGAGCCTGTCGCAGACACGACATCCAAAAACACTCGGATCATTTATTACTTATAGTTTTAACTGATACGAAAACTAAAATTGATAGAAAGTTTGTAATACGCCAAGAATACGTAAAAATAGTCGAAAAATATCAAGCTTTACGGCCCACTAATACAAAAACCGACAGGTTTTTCTTACAATACCATGGCGGAAAATGTACTCGCCAACCTATTGGAATCAACAAAATAGGTGCGATGCCAAAAGAGATTGCCAGTTTCTTAAATCTATCGAATCCCGAAAAGTACACAGGACATTGCTTCCGCAGAAGCTCTGTCACCCTTTTAGCAAATTCAGGTGCTGATCTTATAGAACTAAAACGCCACGAAGGGTGGAGGTCCAGCACAGTAGCAGAAAGTTATATCGAGGATTCAATCGAAAATAAATCGAAAAGATGCAGCCGGATAGTTGAAAGTATAAATCTAAAACCGTCTGCTGTTGAGCCTTCTGCGCCACTATCTCCGGCGCGCCCTTCTACATCGAAAGGTTGTGAAACGACTACATTACAGCTGTCTCAGCAACAGCAACCACAAAATACGGCGACTTTGCCAAATACCCAAGTGTTGTCTAATACAACAACAGTTTCAAACCCAAACCAGCCTATAACACTAAATATTATAAGTTATATATATAGTATTGGGTTAATTTGAATCAAATTTGAACAAGATTTATAACTTTTATTTATAAAAACATAATAACATTTATAAGTCTTTTCTTAATCCTGACTCTCCTAACTAACATTTTGACTACTTAATGAATTGTTCTTTGTGACATGTAGCATACCGTTAGAAAGGGTATCATCTAAATAACTTTTTAAAATAAAGTTAAGTTCAAAATGGCTTTTAGTTTTTTTTTATATTAAATTTTGAAGTTGTACAATTTCATACATTTAAAAAAGAAAATAACTTTGGTAGCTCGTAAGAAATTTTCTTGAAACCAGTTCTATCAAACAAAGATTTATTTAGATTTAGAAGACTTTGGAGAATTCAACAAAAAATATTTTGTGCCTTTACACTCACAAGCGAAAAAGTTATTGTAACCAGACATGACATTTAGGACATAGGGTGTATAGGTAGAACCTAGCTAGTGACCTCCCAAATCCCTGGAAAAATTGTGTCGGTCCATAAGCCAAACACCCTGTATAATAAAAACTGATAAATATAAATACGATGCTCCTTTTTATTTTCTCACAGTCAATGGTAAAAAGTAGAGTACACAACACGTGAATAAAAAAAATATCTCGGTACTTGTATCCCTCGCTCTGCTCAGGATTCTAATCTAGAATCCCTCGCTACGCTCGTGATTCTACTCTAGAATCCTTCGCTGCTCTCGGGATCCAACTTCGTACCTCGAACTAAATTCCCTTTTTATTCACTTGTTGTATAATCTACTATTATCTACACAGCTATAAATCCTCTATAAAAGTATCTGAAACAGTTAGCTTATGGCCAACATTAAAACAGCCAGTGTCATATTAACCATTATAACACCCAAACGGGTGTTATAATGTTGTACTAAATTTCATTATGCAACTCGTTTTAAAAAAAGAACATTGTCTAGCACGTGCGATTCACTACCACAGCGCTGTAATTAAAAAAAAAAGAACTTATAGGTTAATTCGAATTCACGTCGTATCCCGCCATTTTTGTTCGATATTAGAATTGCATTATGTAAGTACCTACTTTGTTGTTTACAAAAATGAGTGATACAAGCTTGTGCATTTTAATAATTGTACAAACAAAATGTAAATAATTATATTATTACCTATACTTGGTTTGTTTGTATTAATACTCAGCAATTAAACTTTCCATGCATTTATATAGACTTCTTACAACACTACAACTCCCTATGGTTTCAGAACCTTTTATGTTGAGGATTCATAATATCATGGATGTAGATAAAGTCTTGTATGCAACTGTACATAATTAGGTATTAAAACACTCATGTGATACTATTATCCCACATTCGTGTTTTAATACCCCTCATTATACAACAGTTGCATAAATAACTATTATAACACATTTGCTCGTAAAGGGTCTCTTAATTCACCCATTTCAATATCGTAATGTATCTCATTACGTAGATACTTGTGCAGTAATGTAATGTTCAACCACAGAGTATCTATATAGACGCACGGTTTATCAAGATGCTCCGTCAAAAGGGAACGCGAACGGTAGATTTTTAAATCTTAGCAAAGAGTTTTTATGTCAGAAAAGTGGTCAACATTGTATGAATAAAATTAACTGTGGGAGATGAAATATAATAAATAAACATTTAATTCTTTAATTTAATTAATTTTGACAATAAATTACAACCATTTATCTGTAACAAAAACACAAAAATATTAATTTACCTTCTTAGTAATACTGGCTGTTTTTGTCTTTGCCTTAAAAAAAGCGCTGATGCGCGCGCATCGCTAATTTGTGAACAAGTAAATGATTTATTCGTTTAAGAAAGTCCGAGTTTTATTTATTTCCTCGCAAATATGTTATAAAACGTCGTATGACATACGTGCGCTTTGATAATTACAGCCTCTGCTTTCTTGTAGCCCTCGCCTACGGCTCGAGCCAGCAATATCGCCTCGGCTGTAATTTTCAACTTACCGCACTTATATCATAATGTACAAAACAAGTATACAAATAACACTCCACGAAATACTGGAAAACATTAAAAAGTTGTAGGTAGATAGAGGTACTTAAGCATAATTAGACAATTTTCCCACAGCTGGGACACAAGCCTTTCCGTAGAAGGGAGAGGGACCTCGCGAGGCCAGTGGATTTCACATTTATATTTGAATTTTTAATTTAGCATGATAGGAAAGTGCGTAGGTCTAGGTAGTAAGTGACGAATTAGCGGCGTTAGTCACTTACTAGGTACTTTCCTATCATAAGGAAAGTACAGAGCTCGGACGAAATCTTACCACCAACAATACGGCTCTTTTCGCTGGCAGCATAGGTACCTACCTTCAGCCGCTATTGAAGCGCTTATTTACGCTAATCAACCAATAGCATATCTGATCCCTTTTTTTTGTTAATGAAAAAAAAAAGGTCAAAAAAAAAATAGGACCACTAATTAGTACTTCTTCTTCTTAGTGTCGTGGTAAACAGATGTCGAGATCGTTTGCACGGGATTTTGTTTACCCGTATGCTCCCGGCCGTGCCTCCAGAGGCACGGAGCATTAAATTGTTATTTTAATTGTGTCTGTAATTGCGGGTATTGAAGTGTTAAAAATGAGCTGTAAAACCATCAGTGTTGTTAATCTACTTTCGGTCGCTGGACCAGCACAAATAATAAACACACAAATATAAAATTCTAAGATAATCTCCCACTCCCAATAATCAACCTCCGTCCCTATTAGTTTCAGTATTATGCTGCAAGTCTTTTTGAACTAATAAAGCATCTTATGAACTCTGTTCCAAAGAGCCAAGATTCAATATCGATAAGGCTATTTGCATAGACTACATTTCCAAGCTCTGCCGTTTCGTAATAAAATGAAGTCGTAAAAACTGTATCCGACCGACTTTTGCTTTGAGAATAAAACATTTTCTATGTTGATTAAAGACTTGAAACGTAAAGCTGCCCGGCGTAGTATGTTTGCGCTTTAAAAAGTGTTACGCTCTTTGCATGACAGGTAGGTTTTCTACTTTGTAGAGGTGACTGTTTTCATACCAGGTAGACAGCATTGAGCTATTACTACTACGTATAGAGAAGACAGTGCGAAGAAAATCTGTACAACAAGCGCGGCAGTGCGGGGCGCACGGGGGCGGCTAACCCCGTATATATAGACGCTATAGCGAGCAAGTGACTAAGTGAACTGCAGCCGGCTGACAGCAGTTGAACGGAGCACAGATTTTGTTCGCGCTGTCTTCTTTAAATAGCTCAATGATAGACAGTGGCGGGCGGCCCATTGGTTACGGCCTCGAGTTACCAGCCCGCGTAGCATGATCACCGAAGAAACGGGTTTCTTCGAAGAAAGAATCGACAATTCTTTTGTTCATCTGTCATTTTGTCGATTCAATGACAGAAAACCTGCACCCCTAGCCAAGTTGACAATCTACAATCGTTGACGCTAGTAGAAAATTATTCAAATGAATGGGAATGACATCATCTCAACGTTAAATCACGTGATCAACACAAACGAATAGAAAATTCGTAAACAAGTTTACATCGTTCAAAATGATAGAATAGAATGTTATCGTTTCTACAATGTTGATCGCTAAACTCTTTGGTAGAAACGCTCACCTTAGACTAAAGTGTAGGTTTTTTCTACAGACATTAGAGAACGAGCGATCGACTCAGTCGTGTCAACTTGGCTACCAATGAGGGATTTTCTTTTTAGCTCTTCCCTAGTCGCTGGATAGATGGCGCTAGGAGTAAGTATGATAATGCAAGGAACGGAACCTAAAAAACTGATTTTAACAAAGCGCGAGAAATGTTGTTTATATTCGGAAGGTTAAGCAAATTAATATGTCAGTCAACGAGAGTATGTGACGTGGCACAATGTTTTTTTTTTCAAGCGCTTTGGCTTTGGCACCAACTATCATAGTAAGTTCAACGCCATTCTATAGAGTTCTTGGAAACTAAGTTTTTTTTTAAACCTCAAAAGGAAAACCTCTCATTTAGCGCTTTCTGCAATCGCTTACGCCGCCGCGCCGAGGCGTTTACGATTGTAGAAAGAGAATCGATACGAAACGTTTGTAACTTGGCTAGGGGTGCAGTCTTACCAAGGTGTATCGTACTACCCAGTACTAACTGGGTTGTAGAGGTCGGATGGGATGGGATAGGTAGTCACTCCATGTTATTAATAATGGTCTTCTTCACATGCATAGGTACGGTTAGATTGGAAGCCGACCCCTACGTAGTTGGAAAAAGGCTAGGCAGATGATGATGACGCGAAAGTACAGATCCAACTTAGTATTTCACTACACATAGGCACATAGGCACCGGCAATCTGGAATTCCATTTCGAATTAGGAAAATAGCACATTATGTTCTTATTGTTCCGTGAGAGAAGGCCATTTCTTTCATTGTTATGAACGTTAGTGCCTCTGCCTGCCTACATAATTACTTAAATTTAGGGTATCTACCTATTTAGGTTATGTATGACTATGACTAGGATAGGTAGACTTTTACTGTAATGGAGGCTTTTATTTCCTCTGCCAAATTATACAAGGTGGATAGGATACGTTCAACGGGGCAGTAAGGGCAGCTAAACGAAAATGGGCTTTTTTTAATGACCCCTTCCCTTTTGCTGACTCTCTTTGAGGCGCGCGTGGAACACGAACGCGCCGTCGACACGGCCTGTCGTCATGAGACGGACGGACGGCGAGCTAGCCCATAGCCCACCGTCCACAGGCCCGCAACAAAAAATGGCCTTAGGAGACTTTCCATAATTTTTCGTGAAATTTTATCACCATTCACAAATTTTCAAAAAATGTTCCTACAGTTAGCATGGCCATTTTACACAAAACATTTTTTGTTTTTTTGCTAATCGATCCTGTTTTTAAAACTGATCAAAAACTACTAGGGGACCTACCCAGATTGGAGTACCTACCTACCTACTAAAAAAGTCGGAAATGGCAAAAAACTTTTCCCTTATATACATTTTGTTTGATTTCTACCATTTTTTTCTGGGTCTGTGGGGGTTGGGTCTGTATGGTGTCGGACGTAAAGAATAGCACCATCCCATATCTTCCCGTGGGTGTCGTAAGAGGCGACTAAGGGATTACCAGAGCAGCAGCGCTCTCTGTGCTTTTGTAACAACCGTACTGCGATCGCTAACCCGCCTGCCAAGCGTGGTGATTATGGCAAACCCCTCCCCCCCGCCCCCTTTGGGAGGCCTCTGTCCAGCAGTGGACGTCTTTCGGCTGAAATGATGATGATGATGACCATTTTTTTTTATATTAATCAATCCGATGCAGCTAGTTTCCTTTTTCTTTTCGACCCTATTCCCATCTAAATTTTGACCGAATTGCGACCAGCCTAAATATAAGACAGTTTGTGAACGTCAAGAAGCTCATTCCGCCACGTTTGTCATAACATACTTACCTGTTGAAACTCTCCTTGATGACAGTATTGAACACATGCTGATGGTTCCCATCTAGGAAGCTCAATACTTCTCTAGCTGCAGTAGCTCCGAGGTGAAACTGAAAACCTTAATTTTAAAACTTCTAGGCTTCTCCTGTATTACAAAAGTAATCTTATATCTGCAAAATAGACATCCTTTATCATTTATAAGGTCCAGTCTAGTTTCAGACTAGAAATAGCCTCTTAAGAGCAGCCGTGACCGCTCACATCGAGCCATCCTAAACATGCAATATTACACAGACATTAGCAACAAAAAGTATTATACTAAAGGCCGAAAGCATTCCCTAAAATATTCAGGTGGCTTAGAAACATCATCATGTCATTCCAAAGACGTAACCAGGGGTGTAGTGTAGACTGTAGTGCAGGTGTAGCAGTAGGTAGTTGATACAGCCATATTTCACCAGTTTATTAATATAAGTACCACGTATGTATCTACAAGATGTAAACGTACACTTCGCAAAGCCGTCCAACCAAGCATTCCAATCCGTACAACCTAATACTGAGCAAAAATTTATTGCTGGCACACGACTTACGGTAACGCTCAATGTAACGCACTCAAAACATTGTGCTGATGGATGCATTCAATAAGTACGCGAGTCATGTTCATGGATAAGTAACATTTAAAATATTTTTATTTGAGTGTGAACATTTTGGAACTTTGACGTTCATGATAGCTCCGTACAAGAAAATGGTGACAGTTGACGGAAAGAACCAATGTTTCATGCTCCGTTAAGGCGTTAAGGGTCTTACACCCTTATAATGTAGGGCAGGAGGCAAGCCTACGAAACAAATCTAAAGGGCTGCTACTGACAATCCCAAAACCCTCAAATATAACTTTTGGCTACACGCTGTTATGCGTTACCTACCTATCGTGTGTAGGCAATCAATACTGAATATTTTTATAAAGCCCCTCTATAACATGTGAAGGTCTTAAATATGCCAGAAATTGCTTACCGAGGTAAACTCGATACGGCTGTAGGGCGTATAACGGCGCCGGTAATAATTTCATGAAAACATTCCCCTGGAGTAGGCGATCAAAGGGATATTAGTCCAATGAACCCTACAGGTTACTGGGTTTTATATATAAACCTTCGGTATTAGTAGATTTTCTTATATTAGGATAAACGTTTATAAATATTAACGTGGTTTCAGGACTTCATCTTCTGCCTCATCTTTATTTTTTTTTCGGATTGGAAATCATCAAATGACTCCTCCCGCTCTGGGCAGAGCAGGAGGGAGTGTCAGAATTTTACTGACTAAAATCCATCCATGTTCCTTCATCGCCCTTTGTGTTCCGGGGCCACGTATCTTTTTCGAACAGTCCCGCAACCCCCGCAATCGTCTTACCATCCTTATGTCACATATTTGGGGTCGGCGCAACATGTTTTTTTTTCTTTCATTCACCCTTCTCAGCTCACTTCATCTTCTGCCTGTGCCTACCCTACGTTGAATGCATTTTTGATGTGAAACATCTATAGGCGCGAGTAAAACCAAAAAATGTCGAGGCGACGCGTCGCCAACTATCAAGTTGTCAACCCGGCCCGAACAATCCCGAACATTACCGACCTGTTGAAGCAGCATAAGATCTACATCTACTAATCGCCAGCTGGTCTCGGGGCACAGCACTGGGTTACAATCTCGTGACTTGAAGTTCAATCCCAGCAGAAGGATTTTCTTTTTGTGAATCGAGTCATTTTGTTTTTTATTTTATGTGTTTGTTTTTTATATTGACTTTATCGAATCGATCAATCGAATTTTATCGAAATTATTTAAGCACATTACTTAAATAATTTCGATAAAATAATTTCGATGTTTACATCTGCCAGGCGTCCTGTGTCGGCTTACTTTTTTAATCGTCAAAATTAGACGAAACTATAAGTTGTAATTATTTTAAAATAGAAGTATAAAAATGAAGCTGAAAGAAGCTTCAAACTCAAACTCAAACTCAAACTCAAAGCATTTATTTCAATTAGACCATTATGGCACTTTTGAAAGTCAAAAATACAAAAAAGAAAATCAAAGCTACAGTCCCAGTCACAAGGCATAATAACTTGAGAAAGTACTGTAGTTGCCCATTCCCTAGCGTAGATCTCTATGGAGAAGAACGGGCAAGAAACTCCATGGACACTCTTTTAAAATCAAAATATTGTTACAAAATCTTGGTTACATCATTAATTTTGAGATTATACATATATGTGAGAACGATGTAGAAAGACGTGCATACTAAGAGCATCCAGAGTAAAAGATTAGATCAAAAATTTATGAATAAAGTAATTAAAATGAACCTTGGCAGCTAAGAGATGACCAGTCCCAACTGACAGCGCCCGTTCGCAGACATGACGCATGTACCGGCGCCATTCAACTCAACCATATTGAAGGGAACTAAATGACCCGACACACCCGCCACCATCAGCGAGACATCTAAGTGAGCATGACATTCTCTCAGCTACCAAGGCATATTCAAGTCAATGAAAGATAAATAAATGTAAATGGTGGCTGAACAGTACAAAGTACTCACACATGTGCAATGCAATTATATAATACTAAGAACTGGAATCTATACAATGCAAGTATATTTTTACAATCTTCTGCAGCTTCCACAATACATTAACATGGGAATCAATTCTTCATCTTCTTCTTTACGTGTCGATGGACTCAAATAATGCCCGACCAGTACAAACAATTAGTTTGCCCCCCCCCCCCCCCCCCCACCTATGGTTGTGGAGCAGGACCAGCATTTAGCCAAGCATTTTTATCATCAATGTAATCCCCCAACTTATAATATGCTTGCCTATAGTTGGTGCCAGTTAACATCGGAATAGAGGTCATTAACACCTACCTACCAAGTTTTTGATCACAAAGCGATAACGACACTTACTATAATAGTTACCTAAATCGACCAATAAGCGATACTTTGCTACATCGCTAGAGTATCATAATACCAGTCGGCTAGACATACAGGGGTTGAGAATCTTGTGTTGTTCCAATTCGAATTTATTATTATTTTTGCTAGAAAACTAATTTTATGCTCATACATTTACGCGTGACGTAAACGCCCCCGCACCGTGACCATAATGTGCTGCACACCTGACGCGATGACCTCGTAAAACGAAAACGGCATAAGATTAGAATTATAATTTTTGTGATGAAATAGTTTTTGTGATGTCATAATTATAATAATATTTAGATACTTATGGTTTTCGGGGTCGTTGATTACGAAAATGAGCTCAAAATGAAAATCCAAGATGGCGTCCAAGATTTTTTTGGTTTTTCCGTCATGGATGTCGTTTTCATGGTTTTTGGGGTCGTTGATTACGAAAATGAGCTCAAAATTAAAATCCAAGATGGCGTCCAAGATTTTTTTGGTTTTTCCGTCATGGATGTCGTTTTCATGGTTTTCGGGGTCGTTGATTACGAAAATGAGGACAAAATGAAAATCCAAGATGGCGTCCAAGATTTTTTTAGTTTTTCCGTCATGGATGTCGTTTTCATGGTTTTCGGGGTCGTTGATTACGAAAATGAGCTCAAAATGAAAATCCAAGATGGCGTCCAAGATTTTTTTGGTTTTTCCGTCATGGATGTCGTTTTCATGGTTTTCGGGGTCGTTGATTACGAAAATGAGGTCAAAATGAAAATCCAAGATGGCGTCCAGAATTTTTTTGGTATTTCCGTCATGGGTGTCGTTTTCATGGTTTTAGGGGTCCCTGAATATGAAAATGAGGTCCAAACGAAAATCCTAGATGACGCCGAGGAAATTTTTTGGTTTTTTAATCATGGGTGTTGTTTTCATGATTTTCGAGGTCGTTGATAACGAAATGAGGTTAAAATGAAAAACCAAGATGGCGCCGAGAAAAAATTTCGGTTTTTCCGTTATGGCTGTCGTTTTCATGGTCAAAGGATAAAGAAAATGAGGTCAATAATTATTTATTTCAATTAGGTCATTCAAAGGCACTTTCGAATGACGAATAGTGAAATGGATTCAAAGATTTACCTTGCCTTTGGTTAAATCTGATTTCAACAAATCATTTTCATTTTCATTATCAACGACCCCGAAATCCATGAAAACAACACTCAAGACGGAAAAACCAAAAAAAAACACCTTCAAGTAATAATAGGCGTGATGTTATGTTTACTCTACAGAGTAAACCTCAGTGGCCATTAAGTCGCGCAAGAGTCCAATCGTGCAAGTGTCCATTCGCGCAAGATTCCTTTCGCGCATAAGTTCATTCGTGCAAAAGTACGTTCGCGCAAAAGTCCATGTGCGCATATGTCTTTTCGCGCAAGTGGGTGCGCGCAACAAGTGTTCTTTGCGCAAATGTCTTTCGCGCATAAGTCTCAGATCCTAATTTTAAGATGTATAATAATATATTTATTTTATTAAAATTGTCTCAGTAAGTTAAAATAGTTAACACTATTTTAAAATAAAATAGTTAACACCATTTTAACTTACTGAGACAATTTTAAAACGAAAATAAAGTATTTAAATCAATTAATTTCGTAGGGTACGTTTGCTCGATTTATTATTTTTTTGGGTTGTGCACTGTGTTATGTATGTGGGACACTGTGGATGTATTATGAGACTCAAGCGATATCAGTTTTGCGATAGGTTTATACGGATGGAGCGACAGTATCGCTTATATTTAGATATCGGGATGAAAGTCGGAGCAATGACCTCTATTCCGATGTTAACTGGCACCAACTTTACATAGTGTGCGTTTTATACAAGATTTAAATTTCGTCTCATTCAGTTGAAGAATGTGGGGAGGTATTTTATTGTAACATTTCAAACAGTACCCCATGAAAGATGAATCCACTTTAGCAAGCCTGAAACCTGGCTGAACTAGTTGGTCCCTATTTCTAGTGTTATAGTGGTGTCTGTCCCCTCTCTTACTGAATAAATGCCGATTTTTTCTAACGTACATGATGTTTTCATAGATGTATTGACAAGGTACTGTCATGATATTAATTTCCTTAAATAGTTCTCTAAGAGAATCGCGTCTACGTAATTCATAAATGGCTCTGATGGCTCTTTTCTGCAGAATAAATATAGACTCGATGTCTGCAGCCCGTCCCCATAGTAAAATACCGTATGACATAATACTATGAAAATAACTAAAATAGACCAGCCTCGCGGTATCAACATCAGTAAATTGACGGATTTTTCTAACAGCATATGCTGCTGAGCTTAGCCGTCCTGCAAGAGATGTTAGATGAGGACCCCATTGTAACCTTGAATCGAGCGTGATTCCCAAGAAAACCGTTTTATCGACAAATTCTAGTTTCTCTTGATTCAATATTATGTCACAATCACTACTTTTGACATTTGGTAGAGCAAATCTAATGCATTTAGTTTTTTTCCCATTTAGTACTAAATTATTAGCGGTAAACCAATTGTGGACCTGCAGTAGGGCGTTATTTACGCCATCAAGATTAGTGGCACGTCTGTTTATTTTAAATATTAAAGAAGTATCGTCAGCAAACAACACCATATGCGGATGGTTGTTAAATAGATGGGGTAGGTCATTAATATATACTAAAAAGAGGAAGGGACCCAATATCGAACCCTGTGGTACACCCATTTTTACTTTTAAACCCATTGAGTTGACTCCATTTATTTGTACCTGCTGCTGTCTATCATGCAAGTACGATTTTATTAAACTGAGCGCAAGTTTACCTAAACCGTAATGCTGAAGTTTCAAGATCAGGGTTTCGTGATTTACGCAATCAAATGCCTTCGAAAGGTCACAGAAGATTCCTATGGCATCTTGTGCCTCTTCCCACGCAGTAAATATGTGTTTTAATAAAGTGACACCGGCGTCAGTTGTACAACGTCCTTTGGTGAAACCATACTGTTGCTCGTGTAATATTTTATTAGTGTTAAAATGGTTAAGCATTTGATTGAGCATTATCTTTTCAAACACCTTGCTGAAAACCGGCAACACGGATACGGGCCTATAGTTACTGTCCCCGGATTTAAAAAGCGGTATTACCTTACTGAATTTCATCAGATCCGGGAAGACCCCTTGATCCACGCACAAATTAAATATTGAGGCTAAATACGGCGCTACAGTCTCAATAATTGAGGTACAAGCTTTGATAGACATACCCCATAGATCTTCCGTTAATTTGACCTTGATTTGCTTAAAACCTTTTATGACTGTTAAGGGGTTTATATGTTGAAATTTAAATTCATTTGGACAGGCTGAAACGTTCGCTTTCAATAAATCAATAGAGAGCAAGGGAGAGGAATTTAAGGTTTCAGTAGTTTTAAGTGGGATACTGGTAAAGAAATTTACAAATTCTTGAGCAACTTCATTGTTTGAGCTCACAAGGCCACGCGGTGTCTCTAGTGTGAAGTCATTACCTTGTTTTTTATTTCTATTTGTTTCACTGTTGATAATTTTCCAAACCGTCTTTATTTTGTTGTCGGCTGATTTAATCTTGTTGCTAATGAATAAGGATTTGGCTACCTTGCAAGTGTTTTTAAAAATTTTCGAGTAAGTAGCAACATATTTATTAAAAGCTTCAGTGTTGATGTAAGGCTTAAGGCCGTACAGCTCAAACAATCGTTCCCTACTTTTCCGAATACCCTGTGTTGCCCAGTCACTGAAAGTAAACTTTGGGCCAATAGTTTTAGATTTCTTTTTTAAAGTATTATTAAATTCAGTGTGCACTACCGAAAATAATTCTTCATAAAATACATTTGCATTGTTTCTAATATGACCCGGTATACTTAACTTGCTAATTAAATTATTATTAAATTTGTCTAGATTGCTGGGTGTTATTAGTCTAGTTTGTATTTGAATTCTTTGTAATTGTCTATTGTACGCGAAAGTAACCGTCTGACCACTATGATCTGAAGGCAGGTAATTTACGATGGATTTATTTATGTAATCGCAGCAACAAAAAACATTATCGATACATGTAGCAGTATTTGTAGTAATTCGAGTTGGTTCTGAAAACACATTTGACAAGTTAAATGATTTAAAGAGACTTAAGAATCTACTGCTATTCACATTATTCTCTATGATATTAACATTAAAGTCACCACAGATAATTATTGGTTTGTTACCAGTTACAAGTTTTGCCAAAGTATCTTCCATTACTGACTCAAAGATAGAATAGTTCAGGTAATTAGGGGGTCTGTAAACGCACACTATTACATGCTTATCTAGCTCAACACAAGACAATTCAATGCTACGTTCAACCGATAGATCGACTATATCATTACGAGACTTAGATTTAATACAATTTTTTACTAGGATTAATGAACCCCCACGCATCTTAGATTTTCGGTTAAAGCAACTGCTCACATTGTAATTCTCATAATTTATTTGCATTACTTCATAATCTTTCATCCAATGTTCAGTAAAACAGATAATATCAAACTTAGTTTTTTCTAAAAATAGTTCTATTTCTAGTTCTTTGGAAGAAAGTCCCTGAATATTCTGGTGAAACAATTTTAAGGTATTCTGCTCAGCCCCTTTTTTACAGTTATTTGATTGAGAGCTAGAAGATACCTCGAAGTTGACGAGATTAACTAAATTGTCACTCGTACCTTCTATTGTCTTATTGACTAGTTTAAATCTAAGCTAATACTATTTGTATAATTACAATTAGTATAATTACTAATTTCCGTAGACCTATTTACAAAAAACTGCGACATACCACATATGTCTGAGTTTATATTAAAAGCTAATAGCCGAGCTATTTGACGTCTAAAACTAATAGGCAAGTACGCATGGTTCCTGGTTGACTTCAATTTCTGAACGAAACTGTTAGTGTCGAAAAATGTCAACCTGTCACTATAGTGACTAACTAGAAAATGCATATGATTATTTAAGGCATGAATTTGATGGTTTTGCTCAATGATATATAAACTATAGATACGTTGTCCGCACTCTAAAATGACAACATGAAATGAAGGCAATTGCCCACATCGCGCTTAGTTACGCACCAACCTGTCGCGCGACGCTACGTTTGTTTATAATTTAATAAATCCTCTGACGTGACTGAAGATGTATATTTATCTCCCTCTCGCAACAGGCATCCCGCCGTTCGGTGTCATATTTTCTTTCTCTTTCTTCACGCTTATAAGTAGTTCTAGTATTTTCCAATGATATATAAACTATAGATACGTTGTCCGCACTCTAAAATGACAACATGAAATGAAGGCAATTGCCCACATCGCGCTTAGTTACGCACCAACCTGTCGCGCGACGCTACGTTTGTTTATAATTTAATAAATCCTCTGACGTGACTGAAGATGTATATTTATCTCCCTCTCGCAACAGGCATCCCGCCGTTCGGTGTCATATTTTCTTTCTCTTTCTTCACGCTTATAAGTAGTTCTAGTATTTTCGCCGTTTTTAAGCGCCGCGATGTTGGTTCATGACGTGTCTATATATAATACGTCATTGGTATTTTCGCCGTTTTTAAGCGCCGCGATGTTGGTTCATGGCGTGTCTATATATAATACGTCATTGGTTTTGCTTGCTAGACAATTTCTTAAAGTACGGGAATGCGCATAGAATAATTTTCTTACATTTTAGTTTTAACAGTTGAGTGACATTGTCAGTGATATCGTCAATTTTAACGTTCGAACTGTTACCTACAAATACAGTTACAATGGCATGAGGATCTAATGCCTTCCGAGTTATGGATGACATTATGTGGTTGTATGAAGCCTGAGGTGTACAATAATTTTGACAAGAATGACTCAGATTGTTACTAATTAATTTGCCTAAACCTATTCCAATACCATCTGAATACATGATGGAGCAGTCACAATGTGTAATACAACGAGAGGGAGAACTGCGTTCTGTTTGTCCCACCTGTGATGAAACTTGTACAATGTCTGGTGAATTTTGAATGGGGATACAGTCCCGAGCACTTCCTAACCGGGACGGGTCCTCCGTTTCCTCAGGCAGGATAGTGTCAGGGCTGGGTTCCCTTTGTGATGTACATTGAGTGATGTTGCTCATCCTGTCTACGCAGTCTGCATTACTATCACCACTATTGACCAACTCGTTTGCAGCAAGGATATGTTCCTTAATTTGTTTTTGAGATTTCACATACATGGAATAACATGATTGCAGTTGACGCTCTAGTTCTTGAATCTCAGACTGTAAGTTATGAGTGTCTATTTCATAAAAATTCTTACTGTCCTCTAATTTAATTTGATAGTTGTTTAACTTTTTTATGAGAAAAACACGTTCTTTTCTTAGTTTAATATTGTGGGAACTGTGTTTTTGTTGTTTTTTATATTTATTGCATTTCTTTATAATTCTATTAAGTTTTGCATATTTTTTTATTTTATTTTGGCTTACCTTGTAACTGCTACAATTATATTTTAGAATAGAATCTTCAGTAAGATCTATTGTTGTTAAAGAATGTGGGTTGCAATTTGAAATTTTTAAAATGCACAACATCGGCTTTACTGAAATAGATGGAGGTAATTTCCCACCTACGCAAATCTATAATTTATATTAATAGCGATCCATTTTCGTATCGTCTGATAAATCAGAGTACTGTTTTAGCTCACTAAAATATTTAGAGAAAAAAGGTCAAAAAATTTGACTGAGTTGCGTAGCGTGTAGGTCACACCTATCGATCTTTGCTTTTCAATAATAATAATATATTGTGTGGACGTTTTCAGACAAATTGCTTTTTTCCATCGCTATATAGGAGTGAAAGGTCACTCCAGTTTATTGAGAAACATCAGCCTTTATATTGAATAAGTAGGTACCTACTAGCTGTGCCCCGAGACCGTCGTCCGCGTAAAATTATTATACAACTAGCTGACCCGCGCAACTTCGTCTGCGTCACATAATATAGCTTATAGCTGTTCCCCGCGGTTTCACCCTCGCTGCTCAGCACCTGTTGGTCGTAGCGTGATGTTATATAGCCTATAGCCTTCCTCAAGAAATGGACTATCCAACACTAAAAGAATTTTCCAATTCCAACCAGTAGTCCCTGAGATTAGCGCGTTCAAACAAACAAACAAACTCTTCAGCTTTATAATATTATAATATAGTATATAGATATTATAGTATAGATGTTACTTTCCTACTTGAATCAGATTTTGTTAACAATTTCAAGAGTTTAAACCCTAATCTTTTTAAAAAATAAAAGTTGCCGTAATAAAAGTAGTTTACTCCTTAAAAGATCAGCTATCAGACAGTAAAAGTCCCGTCAAAATCGGTCCAGTCGTTTCGGAGATTAGAGATTATGGGACAAACAGACATAACGACAAACAAAAATTCAAAAAATAGTCTTTTAGTTATGAGTACCGCATATACTCCATACGAATTCAGTAAAAAGCCGTACTTTAGAAATGACAAACAGGCACTTCAATTTTATTTATTTGTACATATTCTCCACTACAGAAACCCAATTTCCTTGTCAGTCAACATCGATCACTATCAAATCTGGCAATTGCAGGACCCAAAAACTATAAAGGCTCAACTTGATAAGATAAGATAATAATTTATTGCGAAAAACATGGTATACATAGGTGTTATTAAAGCATAAGAGATCATACATGTTTTGCTTAAAAATTAAAGCATGCAAATTTCAACCAACCAATTTATTAATTTCTATAAAGGTTTTAACTGCGTAGCTCTCAAAAGACCTCACGACCTGAATACCTAATTCAGACCTCTTTATTTTGACACCGCTTTTATCTCCCAAGGGTTCTTTGACAGAGCTTAAAGTTTAATACTTCTCCCCCAAATTGCTGTGTTGCAGTTACATTTAAAATAATTTATTTATGTATGTGTTACGGCTACTAGCCGAAGTGCGGCTACACCTAGTTTTAGCCGGCTAGAACTAGGTGCAGCCGGCCATTTGCGGTTTAACCTAGGTGTATCCTCTTATCTTCGGTTAGAACTAGGTTTAGCCTTCATCATAGTAGCTAGAACTAGGTGCAGCCGCACACCCGTGGTTAAACTTAGGTGTGTCTTATTTATCATCGGCTAGAACTAGGTTTTTAGTTCAGTTAAGCATAATTATTGGTTTTGTTTTGAGATTCTTATCTTGCGTTTCCCGATTGATTCGATTTCGTATTACCCCCGCAGATGCATCCGAGTCGAGGGAGAACCGGTCGAACGGGCCCCGCGATCGGGGCTCCTACTTCTGAATGGTTTATAAAAAAATAACCTAATCTATCTGTGTCGGGGTGCCCCAAGTCGGCCTAGGCAAAACTAGTTTGTCATCAACCACCTCATTACTGAACTGAAAACGTAATTCCAGGCGATGATAAATAGGATACACCTAAGTTTAACCACCGGTGTGTGGCTGCACCTAGTTCTAGCCGCTATGATGAAGGCTAAACCTAGTTCTAACCGAAGATAAAAGGATACACCTAGGTTTAACCGCATGTGGCCGGCTGCACCTAGTTTTAGCCAGCTAAAACTAGGTGTAGCCGCACTTCGGGTATTAGCCGGCTAAAACTAGGTGTAGCCACACTTCGGGTATTAGCCGTAACATATACACAAAATCTTTAGGTAACAAGACATTGCATTAAGATAGAAGAGCACAAAGGTACTGCTTATTTTTAAGAAATTTCTTCCAGCAGACCTGCGAGAGGAAAGTTCATGATAAGTAAAATTGCAGTTCAGTCCTCTAGGTATTGTTTGTGTACGTATATCTCTAACTTATACCATTAAACGATCACTCAAACTAGATAAATTGCAGTCACTGCTCACTGGACAATGTTAGACACTTCAAATTAAAAAAATATTAGTTTCATGTAATTTTCTGCTTAAAATTATTGCTTTTTAGGAATATTGAAATTGCCTAGAGATCAAAATGCAATAATTTCCAAGTAGTTCATCGCTTGGATATCAAAATGCCTAATTTTGATCTCAAGGCGATTTACTATTTAGAAATTATGCATTTTGATCTCTAGGCGATTTACAGCTTAGGCAATTTGCTGTGTAGACATTCATTTTAAGCATTTTGCTTCGTAGACGAATTGAAAGTTAGACACTCTGATCATAAAGTCTAAGTATTTGTATGGAGGAGTCTTCAGAGCCACGTCTGCAATTTGTCCGTATAGGTTTTAATTAGGAGCTTCAAATTACTCAACAGTTACAAATCTACCAAACAGAAAACAATCAAATGTTTACAACACACGTACCGCTACTTTTTTCCCGAAATACTTTTCTGGGAAAGCGATACCCCGTGCGTTCACCTCCCTAGTCGTTTCACGAAACTACAGTATTTTATTTTATAGCGCACTACGTTTTATTCCGTCAGGTATTTTTGGACAACAGGAGAATAAATCAGCCTTGCGCCCTAAAGAGGGATGACAAGGGTTACCGGGACCTTTCTCCTTTCCTCACTTAATTGTCCCGATGATCGACTTAAGGGCGCGTAGATTTACAATGTATTAAGTCCGTTTAATGTCCACGCGATTCCGCTAAGGAATAGGCTCTCAGAATGCCTGGGGGTGTTGTAAATCAGCTGAGTACTTAGGTATGTGCGCTAATACAAACATATTGAGGCTGTCTATTATTTTGGCACAATGGATGGATTTAATACCAAAGTATCTAATACGTATGAACTTTTTTGTCGTAACTGAGATGATTTTCTTGACACCATTGCGGCCAGATAAAATCCTAATTGGTTTATTATGTTATTAATCCACGTTATTTCTTGTAAAGAGAGAGCTGTTCCCAAACATTTTTTTTTACACCTGATTAGTGTAGGTGTTACTTTTTTCAGTGATATTAGGTACAATTTTAATACTTCTTTTTCGATATATTGCTGTTCCCAAAAGTATTTACTTACTGGGATAAATCTCTTAGTAAGTATACAAGCGTACCGATATAATTCCTGTAACAACTATAGATATATATTTCGGCTGATGCGTATGCTTCCCATTTTTGGTGCCGAAACCAGGGATCTTTCGTATACTTTATTGCATACTACGTATTAACTAAGTAGGTACCAAACGGTCAATGAAAATGTGTGGCTGACTCTGGCAGAGCCACCATCAGGGATTTTAATTTTGATAACACAAAAATTTAGTCGCTAATTAGTCGAAATTAGTCGCCAAATATCAGATTTATTCGGTCACTGGTTCAAAAGATATAAGGGCTTATTGTTGGCCCTGCTGGAGAGAGCCTACCCCAGCAGAGCCACATTAATAACTCAAAAACTAGGGCACCTAGCGAAGATCTGTTTTCTCCCATATTTACTCGCTAATTAGTCGAAATTAGTCGCCAAGTTACAGATTTAATCGGGTCCTAGTTCAGAAGATATAATGAGTTCAATTATTAAGGTATAGTCCAAGAGCTAGATCAAAGAGTTCACGAAAAATTGCCAAGAAAAAATATTTCTATTAATATGTGTAATATACTTCTAGTTTTATCGGTCTAAAGTCCTTAGAAATGACCGAGAGAGATAAATTCTCTATTAAATACATGTTAAATGTTTTTAATTATTAAGTTAGAGTGGCTTAAATTTCTTTGAAACCATTAAACCTTGCTCTTGGTCTATTTAGTGTCAAGATGTACAGTCGCATGCAACTGTTTTACTAATTTACAATGCTGAGCTCTAATTTACTTTAGAATAATAAATACGTTAAAATTATCGTACCTATCTTTAGTAAAATGTAATACTTAAACGTTGAAAACGTATTGTAAGTATGTAGGTAAGTATCAACCCATTGCTTGAAATACATTACAAAAAAATACATATTTAAATCAAAGATGTAAATACTTACTATACCTAATATGAGCATTAACGGCTATAATTAAGGTTTAATAGGTAAGTTTATTTATTGTTCCTTATAAATACAACAAATTGAACTGTATCTAAATGCCGGAAATAATATATAAATCTAAATCAAATTATAAAAATGAATTTCCAAAAAGTTGGTTTGATGTGTGTATTTTGAGGTGATTGTCAGTGTTGCGTTGTGGGTGTGTGTGTATTGTGTCGTGGTAGGCTGTAGAGTTTGTATGGACAGGTTGAGTTTTTATTTTATCTTAATTTAGGTAAGAATAATAAAACTTCATTGTCGAAATATAAAATTATTAATTAGTTACCTTAAAATTATTGTACTAACAGAAAATGTTACAAATACCTACTTAATCAATAATCTGAAGAGATAAAGTTTGTGAATTTGGATGTTAGGGGTAAGTACACTAAGTACCTACTCTTCGGTACTACTGATCCGATTTAAAAAATTCTTTATTCCTTTTGTGAGCTTTTTCACTCATAAGTGACGCAAACGAAGTTGCGTGGGTCAGTTAGTTTCTCAATAAAAAAATTAAAGTCCAATTACCTACCTACATTGTTTTATATCCGCAAAATTATCTACATGAAGTTACAGTCATTGTAATAGTATTGCAGTAATATTTAGATAAATTTCTACAAACAGTGATTATTTATTACATATGTAGGTATTTGAATTTCAGGTAACAATTCGATAATATAAACACAACAATATTAACAAAAATAAAAATCTACTCTTTGCACTAACCATGCCAACATTAAAATCTATCTCTTTCTTACTTACCGTGTAAATGTAACGGAGCTCAGCGATCTATCTGCCAGCGAATGCACACATTTTGTTCGATACCTAAATAATTACATATATTTATTGTAGATCTTGTTTTTAGGTAATGAATACTGCTTTCCTTTGGTGAGTTGAAGTTATAGAATCCCTCCAGACGTCGTATAGATACACCTGTCTAAAAACAATTTAAGTATTTTGTACTTGGTTGTACCACTGTATGGGGAAATTGAATTCTTTAATATCTTTTTAATGATACACCGACTGAATCTGTAACTTGGCGACTAATTTCGACTAATTAGCGAGTAAATATGGGAGAAAACAGACCTTCGCTAGGTGCCCTAGTTTTTGAGTTATTAATGTGGCTCTGCTGGGGTAGGCTCTCTCCAGCAGGGCCACCAATAAGCCCTTATATCTTTTGAACCAGTGACCGACCAAATCTGATATTTGGCGACTAATTTCGACTAATTAGCGAGTAAATATGGGAGAAAACAGATCTTCGCTAGGTGCCCTAGTTTTTGAGTTATTAATGTGGCTCTGCTGGGGTAGGCTCTCTCCAGCAGGGCCACCAATAAGCCCTTATATCTTTTGAACCAGTGACCGACCAAATCTGATATTTGGCGACTAATTTCGACTAATTAGCGAGTAAATATGGGAGAAAACAGATCTTCGCTAGGTGCCCTAGTTTTTGAGTTATTAATGTGGCTCTGCTGGGGTAGGCTCTCTCCAGCAGGGCCAACAATAAGCCCTTATATCTTTTGAACCAGTGACCGACCAAATCTGATATTTGGCGACTAATTTCGACTAAATAGCGACTAAATTTTTGTGTTATCAAAATTAAAATCCCTGATGGTGGCTCTGCCAGAGTCAGCCACACAATGAAAATCTAAGCCATTGTGTAAACCTAGCCACAATAAATATGGGCCAGCAATCATTTTGCTTTGCATTTTATGTATATACAGCCTCGTTCCGTCTTTGTTTAGTTTCTATGCAGGAAACGCTTTATATTCCAACGTCCACACAATGCTAGATATGAACTGTTATTGCAGACTTTATTATGAGCTGTAGCTAGGTAGTTATCTATACTATAATATTATAAAGAGGTAACATTTGTTTGTAAGTTTGTATGTAGGGGGTGATCTCCGGAACTAATGAACCAATTTTAAAAATTGTTTCACTAGTAGAAAGCTACATTATTCGTGAGTGCTATAGGCTATATTTTATTCCCGCACTCCCACGGGAACGGGAACTACGCGGATGAAACCACGGGACGTCAGCTAGTTATATTAATAAACCCGAAGAGCTTGTTTGTTTGAGCACGAATCTCTGAACGTATCAGTGGGATTGGAAAAAAATAGATGCTTTAAAAAATATAGCCTTTTCCCAACTTTGTTGGGGTCGGCTTCCAGTCTAACCGGATACAGCTGAATACCAGTATTTTACATGGAGCGGCTGCCTATCTGACCTCCACAACCCAGTTAGTACTGGTTAATACGATACCCCTTGGTAAGACTGGTTGTCAGACTTTCGGGCCACCTGTAACGACTGCCAAAGATTTACAATTAATGACAAGCGGGACCAACAGCTTAACGTGCTTTACGAGCCACGTAGAAAACTCTGTAAGTATGTAATGGGTGGTCACCCATCCAAGGACCAACCTAGGCAAGCGCGGCTTAACCTAAAGATCGACCCGAGTGGCTGGTATTACTTAGCCACGAGCTCCTCCTACAAAAGAGCTCGTGGCTAAATAATAACAGCCGCTTGGTCCGGTCTTTAGGTTAAGTCGCGTAAGCCGTTGGTCCCGGCTGTCATTTGTAGATCTTTGACAGTCGTTAGGTAGTCAGTGGCCCAAAAACACTGACAACCAGTCTTACCAAGGGTTATAGTATTACCCGGTACTAACTGGGTAGTGGAGGTCAGATAGGCAGTCGCGCTATGTAAAATACTGGTATTCAGCTACATCCGGTAAGACTGGAAGCCGACCCCAACATAGTTGGAAAAGGCTAGGCAGATGATGAGCTCCTCTTTTGTAATTTATTTACACCTCATGAAATATGAAACGGCTTAAGGTTTTCCTAAACAAGATTTTTCAGTCTCATCTGGATACGCAACAGGCTTCTAATTGTCTAATAAATAAGTTAACGCAACGGGTAGTAAGTACCTAAGGGTTAAGTATTCTCTTAATAATTTTCCCTGACCATTATTTTTTAATACCGTAACTCCTGGAAACTGTTTTGCTGTCGTTCAACATAAATACGTTTAGAACATTGTTTAACAATCGCGAGTTTACTTTTCAAGAGGAAATGTTGTTTTCAGGCGCGAACTTTTTTAATAGGTAGGTAACCTAGTCTTAAAATGTGGAGTAGGTTAGGTTATCTCACCGAATTATACAGCCTGTTTTTTATATCCCATAACTAGGGTTATATTCTGTAGGTAAAAATAATACTAAAACTCCTAGAATAGGTGGTCAATCCATCATCAATATTATTCATCACCAGGAATCTTTAAAGCGTAAGGTTGGGACGCCCCCAGGGTCGGTGGAGCGACGATCTTCGCTGGTTGCAACTGCATGAGGGTTGCTGAGAATCTAGTTGAGTTGAGCAGTCGACTGTTGTAGGCTCCTTCATTGTCACTAGTACCATTAACAGTTCCATGATGGAACTAGTGTTGTTTTTTATAATCACTAGTGACTAGTTCCAATTTGAAAGAATCTGAAAATAACGGAACTAGTGATTATAAAAAACAACACTAGTTCCATCATGGAACTGTTAATGGTACTAGTGACAATGAAGGTGTAGGCTTATGATGATGAACATTATTTCTGAATCGTAGGTATCAGGTAGCGAGTTCCATCATGGAACAGTTAATGGTACTAGTGACAATGAAGGTGTAGGCTTATGATGATGAACATTATTTCTGAATCGTAGGTATCAGGTAGCGAGTTCCATCATCATGGAACAGTTAATGGTAAGTACTAGTGACAATGAAGGTGTAGGCTTATGATGATGAACGTTGTTTCTGAATCGTAGGTATCAGGTAGCGAGTTCCATCATGGAACAGTTAATGGTAAGTACTAGTGACAATGAAGGTGTAGGCTTATGATGATGAACATTATTTCTGAATCGTATCAGGTAGCGTTATGTAGTGTCTGCCTGCTTACAGTCATAGGAAATGATAATTATGATTGTGACTTTTATTTTCTGAAGAACTTATCGTTTACTTACTACGGTTTGCAAGAGAATGGATAGCGTTTCCTGTAATTGCAATTGTTTACACCGATCTAATCATATATCTTAGTTGTTTAGCTAGGAAAATAGCGCTCTGAAATATGTAAAATGTTGAGACTGCCATGATTATTGCCTGAAACTAGACAATAAACAGGTTGATTTGCAGCAAGGCGTGTCAGATATAAATTCAATGTTAGACTAAATCTGAATTCTTTTTCTATGAAAGACTGAATTATGGTGAGTAAATTATAGAACTTGCGTAACTGCGTACCTAAATTTAGTTACTATGGAAATCTATGCGGGCTGACTGAACCAAGCCATCCATGAATGAATAACGTAATTTTCTTTGATACATCTTGTTTAAAGCCTGTACAAAATCTTTGACTAAAAGGTAAGAAAACAAACAGAAAAGGAATAAAAGATATGTTTTTTTAACTAAATTTATTCTCAAAACTATTCTTTTAGAAATCCTACAATAGTTTTCGAGCCCAGGTCCAACACTGTTTTAACTCCAGACAAACAAAACATAATAATAACAATCACAACGGATCCTCAAAGTATCCATCACATAGAGGTTATTAAATAAACAATATTTATTATATTTTCTAACATTAACTAATTTTTCTAAACACAATAAATATCTGTCTCTAACATAATTAGGTACATTACTCTACATAGATTGATTTCGGTTACATTTTATGAGTTTTAATAAAAATATAAGTTTACTTAGTATTATTTTACGTAAATACAGTAAATTATTAATAATAAAGGCAGTATAAATAACGCCACAAAAAAATCCAGAAGGATTAGCATTTTTTGGCCCAATAATTTGTTCAAGTTTAATCAAATTATAAAAATTATACCGGACGTATAAAGCTCTCCAAGAGATTGAAATGATTCCAACAAACAGCTGATTATAATAATGGCATCTACTTATCTATATTATTAAGCGCATAATCAACGACTTACACGTTTTATGTTGACACTTTTAACTATTACAAATATTTAACTACTTTTCAGAACTCAGCACACGGGAATCGCAAACATACTGTATTGGTTCTCAACCATGACTCCACATTGAGGTATTTGGCTACGGAATATGGCTACCTACATATTTAAGCAGGAAGATAATTTGTGGAAGTTCAGCTTAAAATATCTAGGTAATCTAATGATATGGCTGCGACCGCTTAAATTCGACATAGCAACGTTTAGATAACAGAGGACTGCAAGATATTTTTAAAATTGAAACGATAATGGTAGTTAAATAAATTCGTATGCTAACGATCAAAGTTCTCCGTGCGGGCGACAATATTTTCCCTAACTTTTACTCTGAACGGCTCTGATACTAAACTTATAATTGCGTCTTTAACTTGTTACATAAAAGTTTCACGTTCATATGCTCCCACTACAATCTTAATTCTTTTGAGATGTAATTTTTTTTCAACTATTAACATACTTACTATTTTTTTCAAGGTACATTTCACACGCGCTCATTTTGTAATATTACTACACTTTTGAAATCCAATTATCTTAAAACTACTCGACGAGGAAGGGAAAACGTATGAATCATCACAACACATCACTTGGTACAACGGTACCTCGAAGTAATTAACAAAATATTCAACAGATGATGTAGTAACTCCAAGCTACTGTATCAACTTCGTTAGACATACTTGACGGTCATATCATAATTTGGCATATTATTTTTTATCAAAAACGATGGCCCACGTATTCTCAAAATATATTATTAAACATTGATTTATAAATCGATTATAAAATAATTTAAAAAATTGATAGAAATAGGTACACAGTACACGAAATTAACCCTAAAGGAGGTTATTAACTACTATTTTATATTTTTACATTTAACACTACCTATTTGTTACATGATTACAATTTAGGTATTATCTACATAATAATTAAACATTTATTTACTTGAACGTTTGTATGTTACTCAGCGGCTTATTGCCGATATCTATAATCCTCGTTACATGCCAATCATATAAGATGAAAGGCGGTCATGAAAGTCATTTAAAAATGACTAGATAAGTTTATTTTAAGCTTTATCCGGTTACGCAAATATTGCGAACGACTTACGAGAACTTCAAAGTTATATTACTTCTAACTCCGGATACAAGAGTGATGATTACGAAAATAATGTTCGTAAACATTCTTCTAACGACTGAAATAGTATTAAGCCTCACTCCGATCAACAGCAGATGATTATCACATTCTGACACAACGCA
Source organism: Xestia xanthographa (assembly GCA_905147715.2). Classification (NCBI taxonomy): domain Eukaryota; kingdom Metazoa; phylum Arthropoda; class Insecta; order Lepidoptera; family Noctuidae; genus Xestia; species Xestia xanthographa. Next base: position 23,962,802 of record LR990659.1, read on the forward strand.
CAATTTATTCGCGCGTGAATACAAATTCGTTGTAGTGGTTCCAACGATTTTCTTCTGAATCTACTCCCGGTTTGAGCTCAGCAGCCCCGCCAGCGGTGCCGCTGCCACAGCTCGCAGCCAGCTTGAAACCGTTCTCTTGCAACATGTCGAAAGCTTGCTCAATGAACGAGTGCTTTAAGAAAAAACGAGAGGTGTACCTGTCAGCAAGTCCGTGGTCCGGATCTCGAGACTCGTTCAAGGTTTCTCCGAACACGTCACGGCAAAGATTCACCTTTCCACAGACGAGGATACGTGATAACTTGCGGAACTTAACATCGGCGAGTCCGTCGCGGCCGAACGCGAAGCTTCCTCGGTAGCCGACGGTGATGCAGCCCTTCTCACGAGTAGTTGGACGCGGGTCAGCCTCCCGCACCGCGTTCTCTAGTCCGGCGAGTCTGTAGTGTTTGGCTTCACGAGTCAGTCGCTTGTGTTCTCTGAAGCACTCCGGAAGAACGAGCCCGCCGTCTCGGAGATAATCCAAAACATAACGGAAGAGGACTCCGTCGCGATCGAAGAAAATGCGACCGCGGGCGTCGCGCGGGTGGTCGGGGTCTTGCAGCGCGGCAGCGGGCAGCGAGTCGGGCTCGCGCAGCAGCGTGTCGCGCGTCGTGGCGTAGTGCACGCCGCCCACGTTGAGCTCCAGGACTTCGGGCGGCGCGTCCGCCATGGCTGAGGGTTGAGGGCGCAGTGTCGGAGCGACTGCGCGTCCCTCGCTCCTCCCTGACCCACTTACCGCGCGTCTCGGCGCCGCCGCGCGAGCCCATCAATAACGCACGCCCGGGTTACTGACTCGAACGTAATTATTTCCTACCCTTTCGAGGGAAAACTCCTCCGTAAAAGCCTTCAAGGTCGACGTCTATTGTTAGCTAACAGATGGTACATAATTCTTTGATTCAACGGAATGTTATATTTGCTTTGCTCCTTTATGGGTTTAATTAATTGGATTATTGTTATACGACTCGGTGCGAATGACGACTTCGCGTCACTGCGCGCGTATTCATCTGCGTGAATATTCAACATGTCATTAAAACATATTGGCAGCCATCGCTCATATCTAAATGGAAGCAGTTCATATAAAATCCAACAGAGCATAAACCTTGAAAGTCTTTCAGGCGTTAATGGGATGCCTCCCAAAGCACATATTTCGGGAGAAACTTTTTCATTCAGCCAGCGACCCTACCACATTATTTTTAATACCTTCTCCCACGTTTTTCGCATCACGCAAAGTTATAAGCTTACCTCCCCGAGTGAAATAATTATAACAATGTTACCTGCTGTTAAGAATAAAAATAACAGCTCAATCAAGAAACAATAGGTCCTTACATGAAACAAAACCACCTGTAGGTTCCCAACTTATTTTCGTGAGTCGATACTAAGTTACTGTCTGATAAATTGCGTATTCAGCAGAATAAGATAGAGTCTTGACGCATTGTTTACTTTGCGAATACATCACTTTCCATGTGCTTCTTTACCAAACTTTGTTTGCTTAGACGACAAAATGTTGACATTTGACCTTCGTTCCTCCGAGTCCGCATATCATGAGATTACATTTTCTCGGAGTGGCATCAGCATTTTGATAAAATGGAATTTACAGTGAGCTGAGAGACTTTTTTCTGATTACTGGAGTAATGAGTGAGAGAGGCCTTTTATTACGGTCTCGAGAGATAAGCTTTTGTTTTCAGCACATTTGCGAGATGGAGGTTGACGCGAGCTAAATGTAATTAAAAATTCTCGTGGAGTTTTTGTTCCATTTACCATGTTGTAATACACGGTACACGGCATAATTAATTAACTCTATTAAATATTATATGTGACTGTACATTTGTGTGTATTTTTATGTGTATGGTTTGAATTAAAACATTTTAAGTTAAGGTTATCCCAAATGTATTTAACAGAACCAAATAAATTACTAATACCACTTTACAGTCATGGGTGTAACACTCCCAAATATCACATTACACTATTAGGAAATACATACGAGATTACAAGAAATATTTTAATAATCTTACGTTAATCTTTACGGATGCCGAAGTCGGTAAAAGTAAAGTCGCCGATGTCCTGCTGATTTCTAAACTCGCATTTTTCTATTTTGCTAGAGGGACTCCCTGTGTTCTTCAGCCACTGCATCCTGTAAAGACAGTGGAAATTTCTAGAAATTACGAGAGAAAACTAATTACAAAGTCCCGGAGACTTTAATTTGCACGCTGGTCTCTCTGTGTAATGAATCGTGGTTCGTATTCATTACGAGTTGCTAGGTTTCTCTCTGACGGCGGTATTAAATCGTGGCAAGATAAAAATTAAATCTGTTAGTGTACATTTCGAATATATTATTTGGATCGAGTTGTGAATTTCAGAGGCTGCCGCCAAATTAAATTCGCCGCAGGGCGCCGGGAAATTCTTGATTACATTTTTTTTTCTCACGAAAATTAACAATGCGTGAAACTTCGGAAGGCTGAACGAAATTTATGATAAAACAATTTTGATTTTCTGGGCTATAAGCCCAAGTTGACAAACTGTAGTGATGAAAGTTTTTCATGACCCCAATTCATGTTTGGCACCAAAATAGATTTATGTACGATTCTTATTGTTGAATGTATTGGTTGGCTGTCCATCAAATAAATAATGAATCTTCAAATTCCTTACCAGCTGACAGACATATCGCTATAAACATGTCGATCTTTATTTCAAAGAAATACTCGAGGCTTAGCCGTTTACTCGTAAAATTTATCGTTTTTTGTACAAGATCAAAACAGATTTGGGATGTATTTACATAATCTTAATACAACCATGAACCAATAGTATTTTATATTTAGATGTTGGAAACTTAAATGTAGAGAATTGTATTTGTGAACTTTCCGGAAACCACTAGAGCAGATAACGAATGACATGCAGCGGGAGTGCCGACAAAAAAACAATAAAAAATTCAGTTTAAATTGTCACAGTGTATCTTCACTGGTCAAGCTATGCTTCAGTTCTTAATTTTTTATGAATACCTTAGGAAACATGGAATCGTCAAAGCCTCATAGCGAAACACTTATAATGCTTCAAAATCATCTGGAATCACACACTACTAGACCACCCCTTTCTAATGCCATGAATGACAGCCGTCCAGGAAGAAGCTAGAAGTAAAAGCTTACTGGTCGGAAAAAGGTGTAGACAATATACGCGAAAAGAAGAAGACGATATCATCGACCCAACGCGCTATAGCAGTTGTTATAAAATACAACTCACATGTTCTCCACTTTGTCTACCGGTCCCGACCCAACGCGCTATAGCAGTTCTTATAAAATACAACTCACATGTTCTCCACTTTGTCTACCGGTCCTGATCCAACGCGCTATAGCAGTTGTTATAAAATACAACTCACATGTTCTCCACTTTGTCTACCGGTCCCGACCCAACGCGCTATAGCAGTTCTTATAAAATACAACTCACATGTTCTCCACTTTGTCTACCGGTCCTGATCCAACGCGCTATAGCAGTTGTTATAAAACACAACTCACATGTTCTCCACTTTGTCTACAGGTCCCTGCATGTGCCCGAGGACGGTTCCTTGCGCCGTGTTCTTGCACCAGCCGCGAATACCCAGCTTTTCCGCTTGCTCTTTAGTATACTGTACAAAGAAAAAAACATTAGGTACATCAGGTCTAAACTCCAGTCCCGTAGAGCTAGGGGTCCTGGGTGGGATCTCAATAGGATTTTTAAATAACAGCCCGGAGTTTGGAAGTTGCCGGAAAGCACTTTAAGTCGTTGGGCCCACGCCTGCTATCTCTACGGTTGTGTCGGATTGCCTTCCCATCGGACTATGAGAGTAAGGGAATCAAGAGTTTGTTGGTTATTCCGTGAACTAGGTACTTAATAAAATAAAATATTAGACTCCAAAATATATTGTGCATCCGCAAATCCGCACAGGCCAACGATCAGAACTAAAAGACAACTTTGTAACAGTGACATCTGTCTAGAAAACTTATTCTATACTCCTCCTCCCTCTTCAGTCGTGCATTCTTGACAGAATAGTCGTGGTTGAAGATGATGCATTTTCTTTGGATGCCCTTGTAGCCCTTGCGATGCGCCTCCACTTGTTGCGGTCTTCAGCGTCTCGGGAGCTTTGGACTATGGACGTTTGTATATTCTATACTACCAGAGTTTATACTGGTACATATATACGAACTCTATGTATGTGTATTAGGCACATGCCAACATCATTGTTGTAATTACGAGTATGTTATTATGTTATTTCCAACAGAGTTAACCTGTATTTGCACACGCCTGTGCAAATATGCACTATAATAATTCCCGCGTCGATGAATATCTCCACTGAGATTGAGGACGACAATTCTGGAATGGGTAGACGAAGCCGAAGACATTTACGAAAACAGCTATAGCTGGAAAAACTATCTTTAGGAGCCCACACAAAATCCTTACATAGGTATCTTGTACAGGGACTTTATTCATCATCTGCCTAGCCTTTTCCCAACTACGTTGGGGTCGGCTTCCAGTCTAACCGGATACAGCAGAATACCAGTATTTTACATGGAGCGACTGCCTATCTGACCTCCACAACCCAGTTAGTACTGGGTAAGATACGCCTTGGTAAGACTGGTTGTCAGCATTTTTGGGCCACTGACTTCCTGTACCGACTGTCAAAAATCTACAAATGACAGCCGGGACCAACGGCTTACCGTGCTTTCCGAGGCATGGAGGAAACTCTGTATGTAAGGGTGGTCACCCATCCACAGACCAACGTGGCAAGCACGGCTTAACCTGAAGATCGACCCAAGCGGCTGTTTAAACGTTATTATTTAGCCATGAGCTCCTCGCTCGCTCACTCCTCGCTCTTCTCGTACAGGGCCATTATTGTAAGAGCATTATTTGGGGTGGGTAAACAGACTTAGCAATGGTGCATGAATGTGTATTGTTATTAAAGGCTACAAGGAGCTATAATGAGGACATTCATTTCGCCAGTATTGTTCAAGTTCATCTTATAGCTGGCTTCCTATCTTATATTGCCATAAACTGATCACAAATTAAAATTCTGTGCTGCTACTGAGTTAACCTGATGAAAAACCCAATAACCAATATAATAATCAAACATATTATTATCTCATGCTCAGCAACAGCCGTAAAGCGTCTGGGGATTCACAAATACGCAATCAGATTCGTATCTGATAGCCTAGCTGTGCTTAAAGCCCTAGAAAACAAACAAACCAACAGTAAATTAATATTTGAATGTCACCTTGCCATGGAGAGTATATCGCTGTCTAACAGAATAACCCTCCAGTGGATTAAGGGGCACAGTGGTTCCCTAGGCAATGACGCCGCAGACGAACTTGCTAAGAGAGGTTCCGAGATGGCAGTGCTAGGCCCGTACCCACTCCTTCCCCTACCTTTCTCACAATTCCGTGCGTGGATTCGCCAGAGATCAACTGAACTTCATAACAACAAATGGTCAAGGTCTACAGACTGTAGGCAGTCAAAAATGGCGATGCCAAGTCTACATCCACGACTAACAAAACGACTGCTCAGCTTAAGCAGAAATAACCTCAGAATAATAATAGGGCTGGACAATAACGGGCCATTGCCCCCTTAACAAACATCTCTTTAACCTAGGCGCCACGGACAGCCCACTCTGCAGGGGCTGCTTTGACGCCGAAGAATCAGCTGCCCACGTCATCCTGGAATGCGAGGCCGTGGCTACCCAACGCAAACAAATCCTGGGAACGGTGAGGTCGCTCCGCGAAGCCTGTGATGATCCCAGGAAACTTCTGTGCTTCTGGACGGAGCTAGGCTGGCTAACTTAGCCAGGACACCTACGCACAACGGACCGAATGAGAGTCTAAGTGAGGAAAATGGAGTCCCTACTCTACTCTACTCATGCTCAGCATTTTTGTTGTGTTAGCAGTGATAGCCTAGTGGTGTGACTGTCGGACTGTCAAGCCATAGGTCTCAAGTTTGAACCCAAGGCACGCACTTCTGATTTTTCGGATTCATGTGCGTATGGTATAATTATCACTTGCTTCGGTGAAGGAAAACATCGTGAGGAAACCAGCATGTCTGAGAGAAATTTCTCGACAGCATGTAAAGCCAAGTCAGAGGCCCCTTGGGCGGCATAGAACTCTGACACCAGGTTAGGTTTAGGAGCTTAAAGTCACCCAAAGGGCAATGGAGAGAGCTATGCTCGGAGTTTCTTTGCGCGATCGAATCAGAAATGAAGACATCCGCAAGAGAACCAAGGTTACCGACGTAGCCCGAAGAATTGCCAAACTTAAGTGGCAGTGGGCAGGGAACATTGCTCGCAGAACGGATGGCCGATGGAGCCGAAAAGTTCTGGAGTGGCGACCGCGAACCGGAAGACGTTGCGTTGGAAGGCCTCTCACTAGGTGGACCGATGACCTGGTGAAGGTTGCGGGAATCCGCTGGATGCGAATCGCACGGGATGGGTCAATGTGGCGACACTAGGGGGAGGCCTATGTCCAGCAGTGGACGTCTTTTGGCTGAAATAATGATGATGATGATGATGACCAGGTTAGGCACTAACCACATGATAAGAGAGAGCATTTTTGTTTGTTGGTTAAGGTCATCATTTAGAAATAGATACTTATGTCCGGAAATGAATAAATCATTAAAATGTGATCAATAAACAGTTTCTTAATATTTTTTTATATAACGCCATAAAAGCTTTATTGCAAATTTCTCTATAGTTAGTTAGGTAGTAATTACATGCATATTTTTATGTCTTTTAAATTAACAATTGGTTATATAAAACCACTTCCAAACTATGTGGTACTTTTATAGCTTGGTAGCAAAAGGTTTTTTTCATTGATGACATACTGAGCAACTACAAAATTAGCTATTGTTGTTTTATTTATATTTTTTGATCAACAAGTTAGATCTGTTAATGGTAAACTTCACAGGAGATCTGAGGGAAATTGGCTCTTATGTGAAGTTTCACAGAGAAGCAGGCTCTGCAGTGGGAACATATAAGATGGCTGATCATAAAGTTTATATTATGTATACCTTTCGAAAATAGACGCCCTGAACAGTTCCAAAGACTTCAAAGTCCATTGATTGCAAAGCCATGGTGCGTCTTCCAACACTTTTAGTACAACCCGTCTTGATTATTTTCAACAATTTCATGAATGACAGCTATTTTAATGGAAATGTCATTAGGATTTGTAAGTTCTATTCCAAAGAGTTTGGTAATGCATAGAATTGATAGTGCAAAAAAGATAGGAGGTCTAGTGGTCTAGGTTTTGCTATTATGAGGTTGGTCAAAGAAATATTGAGTACCTATTACTAATTGCAATTTGTTAGTGGGTAGCGTTCCAATCAAAAAAACATTAGAATTCAATTTACTTTCTCCACATACATATACACAAACATATACAGCCACAGAAGCTCTCTTTAACATGTTAGTCTAATCAGACTCATCCTCTAACACTCTCTCCAACACACACATACACTCACACACACACAAACTTACATTCATAAAAACCACCAATGTTTGTACTTAAACTTTTTAATTATTTTACTTAAATTACTGTAATACTCTCTTGTGTCTCTTTTTCTAATAAGCTCACTAATCGTTTGAAATTTTTGTTATTTGCTGTGATAACCACACAAACAAGCAAGCTAAGCTAAGCAAGCAAAAAAGCAAGCAAAGCAAAGCAAAAAAAGCAAGCTAAGCTATCAAATGTGTAACTTTAAACAGGTGGTGACCTGGTGACCTGTATTACAGGTGTTACTATCTACCACAAGCACCAGCGATCCACAACCAAATATCGTTGGCTACTTCTTATGTAAATATTGTTTGTATTTTTTGGCTTGTGGTGAGAAATAAACAATTTATTATTATTATTATTAAAAAAAAATCATCTTTTGGTCTTAAATTTTATTGAGAAAACCCCATGAATTATTTAATTGCGAAATGTAAAGTAAGCATTTCCTATGCCACAACCCGGATTTTAATAATTACGTATAGTCTAATTTATTAACACAAACCCCAAATTTGTTGTCAAAAAGACTAAGCAGATGATGAGTAATTTAAACTCTGAAACTAAAACAGAAGGGCTGAACCTGGACAAGCTGATTTGCTGATTTGGGGCTGGACCTGTAGATGCTTTCTAAATTAATAATCAATAAATAAACATGATGTTAAATTACTTTACCAAGGACCGACTTACTTGGTAAATCGCTAAAAGATAAAGAAAATTAATTTAATATGGTATTTTCACAAACCTTTCGAAAGAATACTCCTTGAACCCGGCCAAACACTTCGAAGTCGACAGATTTAGCAGTCATTGATGATAGAGTTGCGTAGCTACCCCTAAAAGTAGCTGACAACGCTGTTATAATTAACAAACGTAACATTTATTTATTTTTTAAATAAAATACGTGTTGATATTTAGAATTGCAACTACACACTGAAAGAAAAATACTGAAAATTTTATTTTGAAAATTTTAAGATTATTTACTGTCTGACATTTGACATTTACGTTTCTTTTAAAGTTACATCATTATGTTGGTTACAATTTTTTGTAGTTACTACAAAATCTATTTTAATTTTGAAATTAGTATGAATCAATTTTATAATGTATCGTATATTTTTATCCTTAAAAATATTATTTTCATACTTCAACCGCTTGTTAACAGAAAATGGAACGTAACTTGAAAGCGTATGGTGTAGTCGTGTTCTATTCATGTTCAAATTGCTATTGATGCTAGTTCACACCTATATAGTACCTACTTTTTATTTATGTTTCTGACAAAGTTCTCATGAATAACTCTTTGATTGGAAAAATAAAGCACTGTATGTAAATAAAATTGATAAAGTTAATTCTTTAAACTACTGACGTAAGAATACGCAGTATTTCCATTCCTCAAAAAATGTTGGTAAAGTATTTATTTTGTGACCATTTTGACAAGAAAAAGGCATAAAGAAAAGTCCAGCTAAAACATAATTATGAATTGTCAGTGTCAACTGTCTGTCAGTGTCAAACCGCTCCTCAAACCTCAAATCGTCAGACTCAGTGGTGAGTGCAATTTGTTTGTTTTTTAGGTTTTAATTGCAAAATCGGAGTGCTTCGAATAATAATACTATCATCTTTTCCAGAAGCCTACGAAAGTGTCAAATAATTTGTTCCGAATAAAACATGGCACTCTTCAGCTGTGGCAGGTATGTTGACAAATTATGTAACATGGGTTATGTTTGTAGTTGGCAATGTTTTTTTCAAAATCGCATGTATTACTGTAATAAAAATGTTACAGATTGGGCAGCCGGTCGGTGCTAGCAAGTTTCAATAAGATCCCTAGTGTGCTAGGCTCCGTAAATTACGCTCAAGCTGCAGCGGGAGTACCAAAAATCACGATTAAGAAGTTTGAAGAACCTAAGGATGAGCACCATGACGATAGGAACGCTCGTCTTAAACGTCCTATGTCGCCGCATCTTACCATCTACCAGCCGCAGCTGACCAGCATGCTGTCTATCACTCATAGAACAACAGGTACTTTTGTATTACTTAAATAAAGATCCTAATTGGTTATTAATAAGTGACACTACAGTTCAACATCATTAGTATATTGAGATAAAACAACTTGTAAGATGGAATTATTATAAATAACTAGAATAGACTGTGTGTATTGCAACGTTTTAATGGGAAAACCTGTTTTTGTTAACAGTTAGGTGATTTTGTTGCTCACTTAAGATTAGTTATTCTCTATATTTTATTTCTAAGGCAGTTAGTTCTGTGTCTTACGATCCAATCATTGTTCTAGGAATGATCCTTTCGGGTTACTTCGGTGTGCTGGGCATTGGAGCTCTGGTGTTGCCACATGACATCTCCCACTACATTTCCATAGTTGAGAACCTCAATTTGTCTGCGACAACAATCTTTTTGGCGAAATTCGTGCTGGCTGCACCACTTGGCTACCATTTTGCTAACGGAATCAGGCATCTCTTCTGGGATATGGCTAAAGGACTCACAATCAAGGAAGTTTACTCTTCCGGCTACGCTATGCTAGGACTCTCTGTTGTTATTACATTGGTATTAGCAGCATTATAAACATTTCTCATTAGGACCAGAATAAAAAAATATGTATTGTTGGGTATTATTTATTTATTGTCAAAGTAAGTGATGAAATAAAAGTTAATCAATCAGACTTGTTTTTGAGACCTCCTTTTTGTTTTTGTTAGTCTTTTTTACTGGTTTACTGCTGTTGGGCTAATGAGCTTACCTACCCAAAAGAAGTAAAACAGCTTAATTACTGTAGATTATATTTGTTTAGTAAACTTAAGTATGTAAGACCCTCAATAAAGGGAATAATAAGCATCTATTAGGCTACACCGCAGGTAGAAATAACATCATGAATTTGTTTGAATTTCTCAAAGTCCAACTTCTCAGTTGTTGCTAAACCAGTTGCAGTATTCTGAAAGAAAAAAAAATGACATGTTTATGATTCATTGTGACGCCTTATTGAATGGTTTTCATTTATCTGTTTTGAAATCAAAGAACTTACGCTGAAAATGACGTTATTGTTCTTGAGGAATTCTCCATAGATGTTGAATAGGTCTAAACGGGTGTCAAGTAGCTGGGCCAGACTGAGTGGGGTGTGTGCGATAGAGACGTCCGATAGGAAGTCTTTAGCGGCCAGCCATGTGCGAGAGGGAGCCATAGCTATGTTGCACGTTGTGTAGCTTGAGAGGGTGTCGCGTCCTCCGGCCTCGCGGTTCAAGCAGAGTAGCTCGTATTGCGATGCGTCGAAGTTTGATAGATCCGCACCTGGCGATTTGATAGATGACATAATTATATAGGCGTGATGACTATAATATTGGCTATGATAGAGGGGAAAGGTAGAAAGTCGAATATAACACTAAATAATTGTTGAGCAAGCCAAATAAGAGTAAAATAAAAACCTAAAAAAATATTTTGAATGGTACGATATGTACCGAAGGACTTGCGAAGGACCAAATATTCGTCTTTCTATCTAGAATTCGTGGCTAGACGCAATAATATAACAATTATTAATCTATTGACCCATTAAAGGAAAAAGCAAACACTTTCAACTTCGAACTAAAGATTATAATACAAATGACGTCATAATGCACTTGAGACCAATACCTCAAGGAAAACTACCAATATTATGTCATTTGGATGGAATTAAATAAATAATTAAATAAATAAATCAATATCGCTGGACATTAACACACAGCGCCATCTAGTGCCACACTAAGCAACGAGGCTTGTGTCGTGGACACCAGATAGTTGATATACTACTTAAATAGGTACTTTTTGTTTGTACATACATACTTATTATAGGTACATATAAACATCCATGACTCGGAAATAAATGTCCATGCTCATCACGCAAACATTTGCTCCGACCGGGATTCGAACCCGGAACCCTAAGAACGTAAGGCAGCCTTACTACCGCTACGCCAATCGGGTCGCCAAATATTAAGTACCTATCCCTATGTCATTTGGATGGAATCGAACAGCTCAAAATGTTAAAAACTTTTTGCGGTAGTGACCTTTCAACCACACTTCAGTGGTAATAAAAACCAGTATAAGCTGGCCTCACATTCTATTGACCCTCAGTATTAAAGGAGGCCAGCTCAATTCCATCCATGTGCAGTCTTTTACTTTGAAAACATTTGAGACGTAACTTACTTGAAACAAAAGCCACGTCACCGCGGTTATCCTGAAGACATTTCCAGGGGGTGTTGTCACCCGAACATTGCTGCCGAAGTTTTGACACGTCATCGCCTGAAACAATAGAATTTTCTTAATAGTATAAGATCCCTTTAAGAACGACCTTCACCGAGCTGGTTATTGGATGAAAAGTGTTTTATTTCAAATTAAATATGTCAAAAAATATATTGAAAACGGGTTGTCTAAAAAATTTCAGTCCAGAATATTTTTTTATTTTTATTTTTTTTTCAACATTTCATTGGTTTGGCTAATAAACGAATTCCATACCAATCGAAAGTATGAAACCTGTAAAATATGCAAACGTTAGGTTAACCTAACATTTTCACATTCTATAGGCTGCATAACTTTTGCATATTCTATAGCCTATAGAATATGCAAACGTTAGGTTAACCGGTCAACCTAACGTTTGTATATATTCTATAGGCTTCATACTTTCAATTGGTATGGAATTTGTCTAATAAGCAAACCAGAGAAAAGTTAAAAAGTATATTTAAAAAAAAAAATGATAATTAATCATATTCTGGACTGAAATTTTTTAGGAAACCCATTTGCAATATATTTTTTGGCATATTTAATTTGAAATAAAACACTTTTCATCCAATAACCAGCTCGGTGAAGGTCGTTCTTCAAGGGATCTTAGACTATAAATAAGTAGCTGTTGAGGAAATAGAGCCTGGTTGACTGATGAGTAAAAGAGGACCATTGGGTTGTAGTAATCACAATGCCCATGGTGCTAAAAATAAATATAAATATCGCTGGACATTAACACATAACTTGATCTAGTGCCACACTAAGCAACGAGGCTTGTGTCGTGGACACCAGATAGTTGATATACTGCATAAATACTTTTTGTTTGTAAATATACATACTTATTATAAATATAAACATCCATGACTTGGAAGTCGCCGCGTTAGCCGTGTGGTATCCGGCAGAGTAGAATAGAACCAACCCATCATTACACTCACGGGTGTCGTATAAGGCGACTAATGTCTGAGGCAGAACACCTTGGGCCTCCGTAGACCTGAGAATGGGCAGCAGCGCTCTCTGTGCTTTTGTAACAACCGTACTGCGATCGCCAACCCGCCTGCCAAGCGTGGCGATTATGGCAAAAACCCCCCTTTGGGGGAGGCCCATGTCCAGCAGTGGACGTCTTTCGGCTGAAATGATGATGATGATGATGACTTGGAAACAAAATTAAATGTCCATGCTCATCACACAAACATTTGCTCCAACCGGGATTCGAACCCGGGACTCTAAGAACGTAAGGCAGCCTCACATACCGCTGCGCCATTTGGGTCGTCAAAGGAAAAGGATTACCTATTTCTCTGCCCATCTGTGCAATGTTTAAAATAGTATTGCTGAGGTAAGTAGGTACCTACCTACTTTATGCCAATAATCGATTTTGACCTACTACTTCCCACAGATTAATCTGTGTTACTTACCTACTCATAAGTACTAAAATGATTAGGAGGCAAAGTTGTCACTTTTCAAATCATTATACTTTGCCCCACTGATGGGACAAATGGGTGGGGCCGAGCGAAATAATCCACACAAGAACCGTCATGGTAACAATTTATCGACCCTAAATAACACTGGCCTTCGCAAAAAGCCGGCAAAAAGTAACAGTACTTAGCTATAGTTTCTGTACTATGTAGTACCTTGGTCAGATAAGCTAAGTATATCGTGTAATACTGTACCTCTGGGATTGTTTTCCGCCTTGTCAATTTCCGGTATACACGAGCCTCCCGAGAAGAAATCACCAAATTGTTTGAAGCACTGCAAGAATAAATAATAGTTCTCTATGATACAAGTGCGGTAAGTTTGTAAATACCAATTTCTGCACGTGTGTTATTCAATGTTTTTCAACACATTTGCAAGAAAACAGTACAATATGTAATGAAACAAAGAGGGACCCCAAAAACCACGAAAACGACACCTATGAAGAAAAAACCGAAAATATTCGTCGGCGCCATCTTGACTTTTCTTTTTTTTTTTTTTTAATTTATTATACCTATCTCAATAAGATCTCATTTTCATTATCAGCGACCCCAAAAACTACGAAAACGACACCCATGATGAAAAAACCGAAAATTTTCGTCGGCGCCATCTTGGATTTTCATTTTGACCTACTTAATTAAAAAAAATCCGTAAAGAATACGCACGGTGCTATACAACGGGGAATGCGGTAAAATAGGTACTTAGGTGAGAGTACCCATTTTACCGCACGTTCCGTTGTATGGTGGCAACTGTGTTGAAAAATAGTTTTATAAGGTCAAGGAATTTGTTCGACATTTAAATAACTTGTTGTTGGCTTAGGAAAGTAGGTCACATAAAGTCACATATCTCTCACTCTCGTCACTCATATCTTGTTGAAGTGGCAATTTATGAAAGATATAAATAACGGACAGCCCACTTCAGTGCTTTTGTGCTCCTAGTACCAAACTAGGAGGTACACGTAGGTATAAAGTTATGCAGCTTTTGCTAGGCGCTACAATGTTCGACAAAATAGGGTTTTCCCATTTTATTTATATGGCTAGCCAGATTTATTTTTATTAATACAGAATATACTGGAAGCCAACCCCAACATAGTTGGGAAAAGGCTACGCAGATGATGATGACCTCACCTGATCATCCGTAATAATCCGTTTGTTTTTGAGGTAGTAGAGAGGAGCATCTAAGCCGCTGAAGGTGCCATAAGTGTTGTGGCAAGACCTGAAAATAAACACTTTATTAGCTTTTCTTTAACTACGTCCGATCCGAATCCGGTCCGGAGTAGTCGTAGAACAATTTATATGGTAGTTAACACACTAGATCCGGCTTCCGCCATCCGATTTTGTATTGTAGTGTATTTTCATGGGTACGGATAGGACTTAAGGTGAATGCTTCGACCAGCCCGCGAAATTCAAATTTTCTTACGTTTTTGGCAAATTGCAAGCCAGTGCAAGGTTGTATGTTGATTAAAATATTGGACGCGATTGTAAGACGTATGTTGTTACAGAATTATAATCATCAAAACCATCAATACAACCCTCCAAGTTCATAAAGGTCTAGCAATGACTTTGACCTTGAAAAATCGTTTCTCGACCTTTATGAACTTGGAGGGTTGTATTGATGGTTTTGATGATTATAATTCTGTAACTATATACGTCTTACAATCGCGTCCAATATTTTAATCAACATACAACCTAGCACTGGCCTGCAATTTGCCAAAAACGTAAGAAAATTTGAATTTCGCGGGCTACCCTGGAGCATCAGCCTTAATGCGAAAACACTCTTAGTCTGGTCCATCGATTGTGCCTAATCTATTTTAAAAGGAGAGGCGTTAGGACGTTAGATGGCCCATATTCAAACACATGAGACATCTCAAGAAAATGTTTGCTTGGTCAAGAAATCACCTACTAACAAAATTTACAAGCTACGCTCATTCTTTTCAGACATTTATTAAGTGAACCAAAACTTAGTTAAATCAAAAGGTGACGTTCATTAAAACTTGCTTCGTTAATTCCCAAAAGAACTTAGATCAAAGTCCTAAAAGGACTGGCCTAGATCAATTTCGTTGGTCCTAAAATACTAGGGACTCGGGAAATTCGATAGAAACTGTGTGTTTAGGTGATTTCTCCAGATTGGCCCGTTGCCGTCGGCGCCATGGAGCGGATATTGTGTTGAAGTGAGTAGGTACAATAAACAGAAATTACTTTGTGTATTGGACCGGATATAGGTAATACAAGTCTGATATTTCTCCTTGAAGTACTTTTCGTAAATGAGGGTAGTTCGTTACTTCATATTGAAGGGATGCCGATCGATTTTATTTTCCCGGATTTCTTTTCTGTTGATTGGTTTGTTCCGTTGAGTTTATTGCCTGGGTAGATACCTACTAGGTAAGTTTTTTTTGGAATTTTCCTTACCTTTTATATACTAAGGTTAATCAAGTTCCTACCTATTCAGTATAAGTACAAGCTTTTGGAATTTTAGCTTTTAGAACCGGATAGGGTTCGATGTGAAATCTCTGTATTATGCAAGTGTTGTTGTTCAATTTTCGCTGCGAACTCCTCAAAAATTCAGTCAATTAAAAACAGTAACGCATTAAACTGACTTTACTGTTATACTTACCGCTTACCTACTGACTTTAGGACTTATAAAGTCAGTAAGCGGTAAGTAAACAGTAAAGTCAGTTCATTAAAAGTCAGTCTTTTTATCTCGTGAAATATCTACAGACAAGATTGCTCGCCATGTCACTAGCTCTTCCTTACCTTTTACCCCTCAAATCCTCCACATTTTGATAACTGCTGTCCTTCTTCACGACAGCAACAGCGTAGTTAGGGGTCTTAGCAGTGCCGTACACCTCATGGAACACTGGATGCAAATTATACTTGTTGGCAGCGGACGCAACTCGCATATCGTCGACACTTGCCAAGTCTGAGCCGTTGTCTTGTACCTGAGTGTTTTACAAGTATTTTGTATTACGGGGAAATGTATTTTTATTTTTCTGTTGGAATAAGAGCAGTTTCAGGATTCAAAGCTTCTGGTTTTGGAAGCTAGAATGTTTAGTGTCAATATTTTTGCTCCTACGAGACGCGCACTTGTGGTTTTCTAGTTTTGGTTAGATAGCATCACATCAATAACATTATGAAATTTGTTATTATAGGGCAAAAGCTGTTATAGATAGGTATGTGTTGTTAGAGGGTCGTCCATGTATCAAAAGGTTAATGTAAAAGTTGTGTCAAAATCAAAACGGATTCATTATCCCTGATTTATTTTCCCATCTTTTTAAATAATAAATGGTGTTTGCCTCAAAGTTTATCCATTTAACCCTTACAAAACAATTTATAAAACGCTCCCTCAATTTCTGAATACAAATACAAAGTTTTAAATTGAAGATACAATTCAAAGATCCTATGCAGAGAATTTCAGCCATTCCACGGAAAATTCGAACATAACCAAACGAAATTTCGCAAAACCGGAAATTAAAATCAATGAAGCTCAAATATTTTCAAACACAACAATCGTAACGGCTAAAGTTTTCGGGAAATGAGCCAATTAAGAATAGCTGAGAGTATTAATAAGACAAGCTTTTTGGCACCCATCCGGTCCGGAAAACCGAAACACTGATCTGAAGCAATAGCTACTGATCAACAAGCTGGTACTTAATTTTCTTAGCAACCAAAAAACTTTATAGTTTAGGCACCTAAAGCTAAATGAATACCAGAATAATTAAAACACTGCTGGAGTTTTAAAATCGGTGCCGATCCGAGTGTCGAAGTTCCATTAGGGCAAGACCACCTATAAATTCATTTGTCACCTCTTAGCGTAAGCAAAACCGTATTTAAATATTGAAAATTAAGATGAAACTAGGTAGATAGGTACTCATAAGAAGATGGCTACCTAAAAAAATAACTGGAAGACTAGTAGTGCTTCAGATCGGATAAGTGCTATGAACAATACTTGTCTATATTGATACCCAAACGCTGCCTCATTTCTGGTTTACCCAAAGATATTGCGATTACTAAAACATAACTGAAGTAGCCGAACTCCAAATCCCAGTAATGAAGGTCCTTAGATAATCTAAAAATACTTACACTCTTCAAGCAGTCGGCTTCAGAAGCCTCTTGAACGCAGTCAAGGCGCGGACGGATGTCACGACTGAATGCGAAGACGGCCATCATGTGACACTTCGCGAGAGCCACGTTTGATGTCACGCATAACCTGTGGGTAGATGTATTTAAGTGTTTTGTCAATATCAAGTAAATACAGGCTGTAAATAACCTCATCACGAAGCCGCCAACCAAACAATCTGTACATCAAACTACGTAACTTTACGCAAAAAATATTGCTGGGAAACGACCTTTTTTTGGGGTGAAAAATCATGTTTTGTGGTAGAACTCAATGTAACGCACTCAAAACATTGTGCTGATGGATGGATTGAATAGTACAGGGGCGTGGAGGTGTTCAAAGTAAAAATCTTGCATTAAAAACTTGTATTATAGAAAAAACTTGTGAAAAAGTTGGAACTTTAACCCCCAATATCTCCGTTATTACAAGGTTCCCAGGTATGGTGTAGATCAAAAAAATGATAGCAATGACGGGGAGAACAAGTGTTCGCTTCGTTAAGAGGTGTTTTACTCACTTTATCTTTATGGATTCATACAAGATACCTAGGTACAATATCACGTTTTCAGTGTTCCATGGGCACACAGCGGCTTTCAGCATATGTGAGCGGAATTAAAAAAGGCATGACGGGGTTTCGCTTTGTCTCGCAAAGTCAACGCAAGCCCCGCTTTGAGGTTGTGTGACCGACTTTTGAAAAGGCCGATCGAGTTATACAATCTTGTTTTAGAAGTTTTTTTTTTGTTTTGGGATATTGGTAAATAGTAGAAGTTTCTCTTTGTGGATGCAGTTTTATTATTTATGTTACTAGAAAGCATAAGAGCGAGAAAGAAATGGAAAAATCAAAATCTATGAATTCCCTTCTGCAATAAATCATTTATCTATGTATTCAAATTAGTTATTATATTATTTGTAAATTACATTTAATTCGAAGTGAGAGCCTGGGGATCTGTCACACAGGGTATCCTAGTATGGACGCCAGACTCTCCCAAAGGAACATATATTATGCATTATGTTAAGAAGTCATTGTTACAACTATATTTAAGAAAACTATGTGAACCTTTGTGAAGAGAAAAAATGTATAAATGTAAAAATGATCACAGCGAAAGCTTTAAGTGGTCGGATTCGTAAAAATCGTATCAAATGTATAATAGAGACCATCTGGGTGATTTCGACAACAAAGACCAAAAGCAAGAATGCTTAGACTTTTGCTAAAGAACTGCCCGAAGGTAGTTAATTGAGCTCGTTTGAAAATAGGACGGTAGGTAGGACCTACATTTCGTGAGAAATCTCGAAGATGTTGTAGATACATGCAAACATATACTCACGTCTTTTCCTCATGGGGGAATACAGAAACCTCAGAACACGATCCTTACATACAACTTTTGCTTCGTCCACGTACATACATTTCGTCAAACACGCACGCCGCGCCGTGCCGTTTAGTTCCAAGACATATAATTTTGCTATAAATAGCTAAATACCTTCTTCGTAATCGCCCCTCTCGGGAGCTAGAGGTCACGCATTACCTGTAGGTCAGTGTGTCAAATGTCTTTCACAGATGTAGGCCGCGCTTTCCGCTTTTAAGGGGAGATTAAAACGAGGGGTGCAGTGCTGGAGGCGGGTTTTCTTGTTTCAATGTTGCTATATTCTAGGAGATAGTTTTTTGGACCTATACAGCATGTTGTAGGTACCAGAAAGGGTGTGGTAACAGACCATCAAACTGAACATCTTTCTATGTCTCAGGATGACTTTTTTATCACTTTCCAAAAAAAATGGGTATGGTGAACGGAGTAAAAGCAAATGGCATACTTATTTTTTTTTTTTTTAAATCCAAAATAATCGAAATTCAAATCATACACGTATTGCGTAAGATTTTAAATTCGATATTTTTCATTTATTTTTTTTAAATTTCTCTTTCTTTACTACTACTCTACTAAGAAAAGTTTACTTGAAATTTGTAGCGTTATTTGATGATAGATAATTTTTTTTCTAAGCTGTGGAAAAAAGAATAAACAAAACTAGGTAGCCATAAGCTTCTACTGTCCGTTCGGGTTCACCTAATATACCAATTTTTTTTTGGAAAGTGATAAAAATGTCATTCGGTATGGGATCAACATTACAGTAGAGTTACTTAGTTTAATGTCCAGAATGCTTGGTTGACGGTTTCGTGAAGAGTCTGTTTACACCTTGTATGGGTAGTTTCAACAACAATAGGCCTTGTGCAGCTGGGTATTATTTAGGTAGGTATCTATAGGCCAATCAAATAAATACCCAAGAATTACCCATTCACCAACACCATAAAACCTGGCTTACAAGATAATCTGCATTCAACGTGCAAAGCCGTTTAACATATTACTGGCCTGGCATGGTACTGAGATTCAACAGACTGAGAGGCCAGCTTGTACTGGGTTGGTTACCTACGTGTTTATAGTACGCAAATAGCAGTTCAATAATATATAATATATTCCCGCGGCTTTGCTCGCATGGAGTTGGGTAATTGTCTCACCGAATCGTAGGTACTACCGGGATAGAAAGTACCCTATGTGTTTATCCAGACTAGTTTCTGCTAGACTATCTGTGTAGTCTATCTAATAATAATATAATAATAATAATAACTTTATTTCCCAAAAACTCAGATACTTGTACTTACAGTTTACAATTTTGAATTAGTTGTAGATAACACTTACATTAAGAGCGGGCCGAGCTTCTGGCGCTAATAGATTTTAGGTATTCTATGTGCTCCACGTATGTGTGCGTAAGGCACACCCGCAAAAGCACTGTACGCTAGTGATTGACTAAATCGGAAAGATATCGAATCTTCCATTTATTATTGTACAATTATTTTTTTGGGGTCCTGAAAATAATTAAATAAAAAATAATGTCCGGAATATAATATTATAATAAAAATAAACAATATGTAGCTAAAAAATACATTAATAAGTAAATTAAAACAATAAATATCCGGTTACGTTGGTTTAAGCCAGCGGTCGGCAACCCGCGGCCGTCTCACTTGCGGCCCGTAAAAGTTTTGTAAATAAGTTATAATTATCAAAATAAAATAAATGCATGAACAAACCACAATCGACCGTATAGTGTGAATCCAGCCTTAAGGTAGTCGATATTTTTTCCATAGAAATTTCGGGAGGGAATTACTCCACTGTTGGACACTGTACATACAAACTCCAAAGTTATACATGATATCGTTTTGTCTCAATAATAATATTACACACACACAACACAACAGGAAACAGAATAGTAAAATAAAAAGCCATTAAGGCTGATGCTCCAGGGTAGCCCGCGAAATTTTAAATTTTATTACGTTTTTTGCAATTCGCAGGCCAGTGCTAGGTTGTATGTTGATTAAAATTGTTTGTTTGCGACTGTAAGACGTATGTAGTTACAGAATTATAATCATCAAAATCATTCATACAACCCTCCAAGTTCATAAAGGTGCAAGAATGATTTTGACCTTGGAAAAGTAATTTTTCCACCTTTATGAACTTTGAGGGTTGTATTGATGATTTTGATGAATATAATTCTGTAACTACATACGTCTTACAACCGCGAATAATATTTTAATCAACATACAACCTAGCACTGGCCTGCAAATTGCAAAAAACGTAGGAAAATTTGAATTTCGCGGGCTACCCTGAAGCATTCGCCTTAAAGAGTTACGAGCTACCAAAGGTTCGTTTTACTTTTTATTGCCAATTTTAACGCAACTTTGGGCGTAAATTAGTAATAAAAGATGTGTCAAATTTCCAAAACAAGTCGGTACTGACAAAGCACAATTATCGAAGAATTCAAACAATTTGATTTGTACTTGATTCATGCGCTGGTTTTTTTCATAAAACTCGATTTTCCAAAGTTCTTTTCGTATTTTTTAGGCACCTTTTACTATTAATTATCTTGCATCTCACTGAGCTCATTCTGTCGGGCCCGATGCCAGGTGAGACAGCGTGCTTTTTGGGCACGCGCAACAGTGAGTTCGAGGAGCCCGCGACAAGTGCAACCTCAACAAGCGCTTTTCATTTTTTCTATAGGATATGATACGTAGGTATATTGGGCTTCTAGAGTTAATATCACAAGTGCGGCCCGCCTTTAGTTTATTTTGCCACCTTGTGGCCCTTGCCTGCCAAAAGGTTGCCGACCGCTGGTTTAGGCTGTCATGGCCTATTGAAACAGTAGTTAGTAGCACGAGGATAAGGCATAATATACGATAATTCAAAGCCAAAAACACTCCACCGATTTAACCTCAAATTTAATTAACTTACTTTTGTTTCTCTACTATGCTGTAAAATAATCAAAATACGTAAATACATTATTACAAATCGATATTCCAACCGGGTTAAAACGGTTGACAAATTAAAAAATCGACTATAATAGCAATATTTCATTCGTCAGTCGATATTGTCGACAGCCTACGTCAGTGGATCTCCACACGCACATCCCTAACTAGTCGCAAGAAGAAGCGGCTGTACTACGCGAAGTATCCGCTTAATGAAGTATCGTTTTGTGATTTTTACATTGCTTGTCCAGTGACTTAGCGACAAACTTACGTAGTGGTCAAAGAGCAATGTATGTATTGCAAAAATAGTACAGTCGTCACGTTGTTGTTGTTACGATCGCGGTCCGAAAGTCGAAATTTAATAAATTATATTTCTATGGCGCGCCGCAAAAATCAACAAGCGACACAAGCTCCCCGTCCAACAGCCGAAGCAGGACTAAAGCGGATAGGGGGGAAGCGTGGCGGCTCTGGTTAGAACGGGCGGCACGCACGCTAATTTAGGTATTTCCTTCATAATATTCAAACAAAGACACATTTCGAAAATGTAAAACGTATACGTTATAGAAAAGATGTAGTTTTGTTATTATTCAAAATCTGATGATCTTCCGTGAAGTATTTACGCCGTACTTAGGGTTTATTTTGTTTTTCAGAGATTACTTTGGATTTTTTTTCTATCCAGGAAACTAAAAGTAATCGTGTTTCTAAAGCGTATGATGTATTGAGTGAATCCTTAAATATCTTACATATTAATTGCAAAACTGAAGGATAAGTAATAACGATGCAGTAAGGGATCAAGCGAATGCAATTATTTTGGAATTACGTATCGTTTGCTCGGTAGCGCCTTAAACATTTGGATGCTTCAAAAATCTGTACACAATAGATTAAACTCTGTGTCTTAAACTAGGGCAGTGTTTCACAATGAGGTTCCAATTGATTGATGCATGAGTGGACTGTGTCGATTTACCATCAGAAGGGTGAAAAGTTATTGGTTACTCTAGTATCTGTCTATTATTGGAATCAAATATCAGCTCACAACTTAGGACCCATTCAAGTTAATATTTATCCGTGGTGCTAGGCAACTGAGCCTCCCAGTTGTAAACGTCCCTTTGTGCCTATTGGCCTTGTTTCGTTCTGTCTCCTGCTGATATGAAGGGAAGTGGAAATTACGGTTTTTTTCCTACTCCTCCGCTATACTTTTCTGATTAATTTCGTTGCGGGATCCAAGACAGTTAAATTCATTCTCTGGGACTTCGTCGAGCTTCATTGTCTCGGCGCTTTTGATTCTGGCTTTCAGGAGTTACAGTGGTTTGGGAATCTTGTCCCAAAAAAAAAAGACTATCTGTGTGCCTAATTTCATCCAAAACCGTTCAGTAATTTTTGAGTGAAAGTGTAACATACAAACAACCATCCATCCGCACAAATATTCGTATTTAGTAGTAAGATATTATTTACCTGACGATCAGTTCTGGCGGGCCATGGCCCCTCTCGATGACCTCAGTGTAGTTGGCCTTCGACAAGTAATCTGCTGGCTTTATGGGAATGTTGTCTGCGACGTGGTAGATCTTGTCTGATAGGCCTAGCACTTGGGTGAACCATGACGGTTTGTCTTTCGCACCTAGTGAAAGAAAGAAAGAAAGAAACGCATTTATTAGCCCGCACAGGACATCATCATCATCATCATTTCAGCCGAAAGACGTCCACTGCTGGGCATGGGCCTCTCCCAAAGGGGGGTTTTTGCCATAATCGCCACGCTTGGCAGGCGGGTTGGCGATCGCAGTAGGGTTGTTACGAAAGCACAGAGAACGCTGCTGTGCCCATTCTCTGGCTTACCAGAGAATGGGCAGCAGCGTTCTCTGTGCTTATCCCGTCGCCTCTTACGACACCCACGGGAAGATATGGGATGGTGCTATTCTTTACGTCCGACACCATACAGAACAATGTCCGCACAGGACAATACACATAAAATAAAAAAATGGTGAAATTATCAGTAGGTACACTAATAATAATTACACAGAAAAAAATAACGAAATTAGTCCTTTAAGAGGCTAAAAGGCCCTTATCTCAATATGGTGCTAGTGACACAATATAATGTTATTATTCGTTTGAATCTGGTAATTACTGGTCTTAAAATAAAATAAAATACCTGTATCAGAAAGATAGTAGATTAGACTTTAAAGGTAAGGTCCTTGAAAATATTTTCTACGAGAAAACAACTTGGGCAGAGGCAGAACGAGTTGCGTGCAATAAAAGCAAATAGTTCGACTGTTCGAGGAGTGTCCAGTCGCGGCGTCCAAACTCCGACCCAAAACGCGGTGAATGAAAAACGCGGGAAAGAAACAAAACGTAGAAGACGTTTTTTTTTGTTTTTACTTTTTATTTTGAACGTATACTTGCGGCGAGTCTAATGAAGCGCTGCTATCAAAAACAATACCACTGTAGTGGAAAACCCTTGCGTAAATAGTATGAGTAGCTCCCCCGCTGGGGGAAGCACTTGACCTGATAAAACCTCACAAAGTATCTGCTTATAGCATATTGCACAAAGTATCTGCTTATAGCATAGCAGATTGCAGATAAGCACACAAGAAAAAAAAAACTTAATTTCATGGCTGGCCACTTGGCCAGTCAAGCTCCCTAGTATGACACATCGATTTATAGAAAAAGCTACGCCTTGTGTTTCCTCTGCCGCTAATACCTGGTGTCTGGTGGCCAATACCTGATTTCAAATTACTTTCTTTTTTTATCTATGGTTGCTGCCTACTTGAGTTGCTATGAAAGTGCTGTTATACTTTGCTGCTTAGATATTTCGTTCGAAATATTTTCTAGCAGGCTTACGAAAGAAGAATGGTATCAGTAAGGTATCAGTTGAGAGATATTCCGATTAAAAACTTATAACGATGTCTTATTGTGAAGCGAGAGAAATCAAGATAAAACTTTGTGCCTGTTAATCGGATTATAAATTTTTTGTTCTTAATTTTTCCGCTTGACGAAAAAGTTTTCCCCTTTTTTGTCAGTTGAACAACTCCGCAATTTTGCGCTTTAAGGAAATCATTTGAAGTGAAAAGTTGTGTTAGGTTTGTTTTTCATTACAAAGATGATAATAGCGAACCAGTGCCAACATTTTTACTGAATATTTATTTGTAAAACCTGTTCTTGTATCTTTCTCTCTTCTTCGACCGGCAGGACAGGAATCCCAATGATGAGGTATCTATCCATTGCACGTCATTCTTCTCGGTCTAGATTCACTTGTATCAAACTCTTTCTACCATAACCAAGTTGTCGAGCTAGATTTCTAGAATATTTTCAACTAGATTTTGCCAGCGGCGTCGCCCGCGTAAAGTTTCTTACTAGGATCTTACTATAACTGGGATAAAAATTATCCTATGTGTTAATCCAGGTTATAAACTATCTTTGTGCAGAATTTCATCTAAATCCGTTCAGGAGTTTTTGCGTGAATGAGTAACAAACATCTCACAAAATTTCGCATTAAGGGCCTATACCCCCTCAAATGGCTTAGCGTGATCCTCCGCTACGACTAAAATACTGCAGCATTAATTTTGAAATAAATATATGGCTAAGTTGAGGATTAATGCTGTCTTATGTGTGACGAAAACACGATTCCATAAACTTTTCTTGATAGAAAAAAAATTAAAAGTTACCTCCAAATCGAACAATAAAACGCTGGTATTCAAAAAGTACTTCAAATTAGATCATGAAACTTTGCATACTAACTGAACTAACTATAAAGCAGGTCTTATGTGTTTTATTTTTTTAGTCCAATCAATAGATTTTTTGTAAATCGCAAAAAAACACTCATTTCGCACTATTCGGCTGCAGTGACTGACGTAACAACCGTTTTGTAGTGCAAGCTGATTAGAACTTTATTCTAACAGAATTTCAAACGAAGTTTGAACCACCACAAATAGAGTTGCTAATTTTAGGGTTAGAAGGGCCATAAGTAGTAGGATTACTTACCAATCACAGACAGCTGCCTAATCTTCTCTCTCAAAGGCGACAGCTGGGCCAGTACATCATTGTGTCCAATCAGTCCCTGCCAGGGCCTGGCTGCCCAAGAACAAGCCTTGTCCTTCACAGATACCTTAGATCCATCCACACAGAGGTAGCTGAAACCGTCGGGGCTTTGTTCTGCAGCACCAGCTGGAGTTTTACCTACTGGGAGCTGGAGGAAAGTGAAAATATGTTGTTCATCATCACTATCATCATCATTTCAGCCAAAACACGTCCACTGCTGGACATAGGCTTCCCCCAAAAGGGGGGTTTTGCCATAATCGCCACGCTTGGCAGGCGGGTTGGCGATCGCAGTACGGTTGTTACAAAAGCACAGAGAACGCTGCTGCCCATTCTCTGGTAAGTCCCTTAGTCGCCTCTTACGACATCCACGGGAAGATATGGGATGGTGCTATTCTTTACGTCCGACACCATACAGACAATATATGTTGTTAGGGGAAAGTTATAGACTTGGTCCTTTGATACATTTATCGTCTAAAAGGTCGGGATGCATAGACTAGGGGCCGCCTCCACGAGCGAGCGAATCGCGTCGATTCAACGTATTTCTATACGAAAATATCGCCGCGATTCTCTCGCTCGTGGAGACTGTCCAAGAGTGTATAGAAAAATGTGGCAAGGACGATAATATGGCCGCGATTCGCTTGCTCGTGGAGGCGGCCCCTAAGGGAACTGAATTAAAAGTAGATAAAACTCAAGTCTGAACGATAGCGGTGTATAAAAAACATCCTCTGTATTATGGAGTGATGGTACCTAAGGACCAAGTCCACAGTCAACGAAACAACAGTCCGTGTTGTTTCGTTGTGGTAAGGACCAATCTTATTGGAATCAACAATACAGGAAAGTTATACATATAAGAAATATCGTATTTCTAAATATGAACTCCAATCCATCATATCAGGATAAGCCCACATACTTTTCCGAGTATCAATCATTTATTGGTAAAGTATATTGGAATATTGGCATGCTTCGCAATGCTTGGCGCAGCATTTGGGTTGAGTGGGTACCTACGTCATAAAAAGTTTATGAAATTTAGTGCTACAAAAATTATAACAAGCGGCCGCCCGTTTTATGACTGGTAGAGATTTCTTAAGGTATTACGTCCTTTGTACAACCTCTTTAGTGCTCAAAGTTTAAATAAGCGATTAACCTAGTGTTCAAATAACATGAAATGTAATACTTGAAGGGTTATGCAGAGGTGTTTCGCCATTTATGTTTAAGTCCCATTTAATAGGGGGCGAGCCTACTGCCATCAACCAGCCGCAAATCCAGAAATCCGTGGCTGCTACTGAGAAATTCCTGATGGAAAAACCCAATAACACTTTGCCCGACCTGAGAATCGAAACCAGGACCTCATGCTTAGCAGTCGTGTTTTTGACCACTCGACGTACGAGACAGTCCACCTAACAACATCCTTCTGTTCCTTATTAAATAATCCAGAGAAAATTCAAAATAGTAAATTTAATATTAAAACTACAATCAACGTAAAACAACAAACAAACCTACTCATATAGAATGCCAACATTAATTTTGACTAGGTGCAGAAATGTTCAGTTAAACCTCACTCTTGTTTCATTTTCCATTTCGAGTTTCGACGCAGCCGTGATTTCCCCTGAGTAATAGTCGGTGCATAGACGAGGCTCAATAAAGCAAGGAATATTAATAATCTCTAGTTATCATTATTTTTTCCAATTGAATAGCAATCGCAAATTTCTGAAGACAAAGACTGGTATGGATGAAGCCTTTTGTGTGATGGCAATGGTGGAATATGGGTTTTTGAGGCTTCTATTGTTTGTGATTTTTCCATGTTTTTCATCGACAAAGAGTCTATTTGAGAAACAATTTCGGGTTAAGATGCTCTCTTGAAAAATTGACGAACTAAGATTAGACATCAATTTTTGAAAGGCATCACGGTTATACCTAAATGGAAATTAAACTAAGCTAAATATATAAAAAGCTTTGAAAATATAGGATTACCTACATCGCGTTATTTTCCATCGCTGCAGCACACCTTCAGCTATCAAAAACTAAAACCTATCACAAAAACTTATTTCCTAATCTTTCCTTCGCAACCTCGCAAAAATCTTCTCTATCCTAAAAGCTATTTGCATTTTCAGATTTAGATAATCCAATCTAAAAGCTTTACAGGTGACTGAGTCGCTCCGAATTTTGAAAGTCAGTGTACATTGAACGGGCCAAAGTGATTTCAGAGAATCCGATTCCCGGATTAGTTCAGAAGGATATTTGGGATACGCTGTGAAAACAAGTTAAGCTTTTACGTACTGCAAATTGAACTAGAAACCGTTTGTTGGTTATTCAATTTGAAAGCTAAATTGGAACGCACTCGAGAAGCTATAGTAGGTAATGAATTTAGCAGTTCGTGGAAGGGGCAAATAAAATGATTATTAAATCTCGCAAACAGTCCAAAGAGAAAAGTACACAAGAGAAACCGAGACCGAATCTACTGATGAAATTACTTCAACTTCAAGTCATAATCCCTTGGGACTACATTGTGGATTACAGAAAAGCGTCGAATTTTTCGCTAACATTCACGGCTTTGATAACGATCAGGACCATTCAAAATCGTAGGGCCGCTGCAACGTAAAAATAAATTTTATTTTACTCACCCCAAAGAATTTCCGGACGTAAATGACCTTAGTAAAGGCGACTTGGCCGCCATTGCTTGCCAAGCACCTCAACGCCCCATCGTACCCGCTGTAGAGGTCGGGATAGTCGCAAACGTCGGGATGTTCACACATAGAACATAACTGACTGTACTGGCTCTCTGAAAACATTTTCCTTATAAAAACATCCTTTTAGGGCCGTTCCGGGCGAAACAAGGGTTGGAGGTTCGAATTCCCCGTGGGCAAAATGATTTCGACAAGAAAAATGGTTCGTTGAAAACTAACAAAGGCTTATATGATTATGTAGATCTTTTCGTGTAAGTAACTTCAACACGAGATTTATTGCTTCAACAAACACAGCAGCTTAGAGTTCTTGGCATGAAAGCAACGTAAGGACTTAATACGATTTAGCAAATCCGATAAGATTTGCACGAATTGTTTTGGTACATAAATGTACGTGTTTAATCCTCGAATTCGGCGCTTTACAGCATAAAGCGGCTTGAATTACTGTAGGAAACCGTAGGAAAGTTCAAAGAAAGCGATGAGGGTAAAATGCTTTATATTTGCTGAATGTCGACTAAACATTTTTCCGCTACAAAAAGGTCGCGAACGCCTGAATCTTTCATTTAGGTACCCAAATATTTCGTTTGTAACCATTTATTTTCCGCAACAATAACTTTAAAAGCATTAATATTCTTTCGACAATGCCAATATGGTAATTTCTTTATTTTGTAGTACGTAATCACAATAAATATTACCAAAGTTGGTCCTATAGGAAATAAGTTATTTTGTGAACCTTGAAAGTCCAATTCTGGAAAAGATCGTATATTTTTGTAAATTATGCAAAAATGGCTTTAAATTATAGAAGTAATAAAGTGAGTAGGATTAACTTACTCCAAAATGAATTGGTCTTAGGATCCGGCGACCATTTCCCCACGATGCAAGACTTGGTGAAGAATGACGAGAGAGCCTTCAGTTCGTTTTCCTTCGGCGAGATACTGTGGTCGTTCATCTTCGGGAAGACTGAGCGCTTCTGCAGCATTGTTAGAGGTATCTGTGGAAGGACAAGCACTTAAAATTCTTGAACTTGGTCTTTTAATACCTACTGCAAAATGGCATTATACGTACTGTTTTAAGCTTTCACGCTTTAAAACTAACTTAAACTGTCACCTACGGGATATCTTCCGTGATTGTTCGTTATTTTGAGCTCCCGAAGATAACCCGTAAGAGACAGTACCTATAAGTTTATACACACCACTTGGGTACCTACCGATCCAAAATCAAAATCTTAAGCATACAGAACTTACTGACCTACAAGATTTTTAAAAGAAAAGCGTGGTCATTTATTAACGTCATCTAGAAAAACACAAGTCATCTCAGTAGGGCTAATTACGTATCTCTGTTGACAGCTCGAAATGATAGTAACTGGGCTCAGTGTCCATCAATTAACTGTCAAAAGGTTAGTTTCGTATTATGTATGACCAGTCGCGATCGAATATGACGTCATTGGTTGTCATCGTGGCTGATAGTCACCGTTACTCATTTCGACAGACGCTTTCGTATCGATTCTTATAATGAGTATTACGATTATGTGAGCATAGTGGACATCAAATTGATGACAACTGAGTTTGAAGTGGCTTTCGTAAAAGACGTTACACCGGACCCGGGCTGTTAGTCACCGTAAAGTGATATCCACTCAGTGCGAAACGATAACGTACGATACGGAATACCAATATTATGACATTTTCGGTTGTCATCAAACTTCGGTGTGCAACCGAAGCTTGATAGTCACTGGATATCAGAAAGATACGTAATAGGCCTGCTGAACAAAACAAGAACATGATTCTTTTGTGAAAACAAACATCCCATTACCGTGTGCGGAACTCAGGACCAGAAATTACTGGACACAAAACCCTGTTGACATTAATATCTTTGTCATTATTACCTATGAGAATATTCTTGTGGGTTTTCCTGCTCAGAATAGCTAGAATACCCACGTATAGTAGTGGCGAATAACGTTAAGGGGCCCCAATACCGAGCTCCATAAAAACATATTTCTCACAGCTGACACGTTAGCTATTTGAGGTGAATTACAAGTAGGTAGTTGTTACTCTACGAATTCTTTTGTTTTCGGAATGTAGAAGTATTTTTGCAGTAAGTATTAATGATTCAGGATTACGATAATTGAAAAGACCAAAGTGGGAAGACTGAAGAAACTATGGATGGACTATTCAGTCCATCCATAGTTTCTTGAAAGAATGAATGAAAGAAAGAATGATATGGCAAGAAAGGTGTCTGATGAGATGACGAGTTAAAGAGAAGTATGGAAGAAGAAAACATGCTGCGCCGACCTCAAATGAATTGGGATAAGGCCAAGAGAATAATGATGATGTTGGTTACGAAAAGTGAAGCGGAAGAGCTCAACAATAGCCCATAACGTCCACTGCTGAACATAAGCCTCTCCCATGATGGGAGGAATTTGCCGTAATCTCCACGCTTGGCAGGCGGATTGGAGATCGCAGTGATGAAAGACTAACAGAAAACGCTGCTGCCCATTCTCTGGTCTACGGAGGCGCAAGGTGTTCTGCCTCAGACATTAGTCGCCTTATACGACACCCGTGACTGTAATGGGTTGGTTCTATTCTACTCTGCCGGATACCACTTGCCTAGGTTGGTCCGTGGATGAGTGACCACCCTTTACATACCGAGTTTCCTCCGTGCCTCGAAAAGCACGTTAAGCCGTTGGTCCCGGCTGTTATTTGTAGATCTTTGACAGTTGTTACAAGTAGTCAGTGACCTGAAAGTTTGACAACCAACCTTTCTAAGGGGTATCGTATTAGCCGTGTCTACGACGCGTTCGTGCTCCATGCGCGCTTCAAAGAGAGTCAGCAAAAGGAAGGGGCCCGCAAGGTCCGACGCCTGCCGTGTCTGCGGGACTGTTCGAAAGTGATACCGTGGCTCCGGAACACAAAGGGCAAAGAAGGAACAGAAAAAACCCATCCAGGTTTCAGTCAGTAAAAGTCTGACACTCCCTCCTGCTCCGCCCAGAGCGGGAAGAGTCATTTGATGATTTCCCATCCGAAAAAAAGTTTTATGTGGGATGGCTGATTATTTTTATTGTACGTGAATATACTAAATAAGACCCATTGGACCTGTAAGAGACCTTTGGAAACCAATTATACAGAGGCCGAAAAGAAAAATACACAATTATTTGTTCTCCTTCGTAAAATTTACTATATCAGGCAATCGATTTTTATACTGATTAGAATCGATAAAAAAATAATTTTATTTATTTTATTGTTCCTTTTTACTTAGTACTTATTTAGGTACTATCGTGGTCTTTTCCGCCTGACCAGTTTAATTTTTTTTCGCTTAAATCATGCGGAGGCGCCGAGCCACGCCCCCTTAAAGTTTGGGCCTATTAGGAAAACGTCAACTTTGGCGCGCAAAATAAAAATAACTCTCGATTGGCGTGCGTCGTCAGTGCGCTCGGCCGATTGGGTATCTTTTCATTAATTTTTTCTATACAAAGTCAACGGAGCGGGGCTAGAGAGCGTTTCTATGTTGCGAGTGCAAGCAAAAATGAGCTTAGTGGTGGTCAGGCGGGAGTGTCCTCGATAGTACATCATTACCATCCTTATTAACTTGATTTAATTTATATTCTAATTTAAACATAGCCCCGTCTCTTTGTAATACTAATGTGTTCTGCCAGACATTCGCCGACTCGACATAATTCATGGAAATACTCGTCTGAAAGGTTCTATTCTATTAGCATATTTTATCATTTTGTACAAATATTTGACTTGCAATTTGTGTGCCAGTTCATCGTAAAAACTTAAATAATTATTTGTTTTACGAAGTTTATTTTTGTGTATGAAAATATGTGCTGACATTACATTTATTTACATAAATTGGTACACAACAGTATTTAATTTAAAATAAGTACTACTTTTGGACCGCCAACAGTTTTTCGTTTTTTTTTTTTAATAATTTGGTGATGATTAATATTCGCGTGCCTTCTCTGTGTGAGATGCAACCTTTTTTTTTTTTTTTTTCGGATGGGAAATCATCAAATGACATCTCCCGCTCTGGGCGGAGCAGGAGGGAGTGTCAGACGTTTACTGACTAAAACCAATCCATGTTCCTTCATCGCCCTTTGTGTTCCGGGGCCACGGTATCTCTTTCGAACAGTCCCGTAACCCGGCAGGCATCGGTCCTTACGGACCCCTTCCTTTTTACTGACTCTCTTTGAGGCGCGCGTGGAACACGAACACGCCGTCGACACGGCCTGTCATCATGAGACGGACGGACGGCGACCCGCGAGCCGGCGAGCCTTAGCCCACCGTCCACAGGCCCGCGCCTACGGTGGCCGGGGGCCACGTGGAACCCTGGAGTGGAAAAAATACAGGCTGGCATTTTTCTTCGAATATTGCTGTCTGTTCAATTTACGTGTTCTCACGTCTCGTTTGAAAAGAGAATCCTTCTGTATTCTTTTGTAGTCTATTGTTCGCCGTACATTTTTTTTATTAATCTCCGGTACCGAGTCGAGTTCATTTCGTATTGTGATGCCGATTGAATTACAAGTAGCTATTGAGAAGCACGGATAAGATCATAAGATATACGAGACTGAAATGAACACACACAACAGAATATTAGGTACTCGTATATAATGGCTTTGCGATGATTTAATATTGGTTTCTGTAGGATCTCAGATACGCCTTTCATTTGAAATAATAATAACATT
Organism: Xestia xanthographa; assembly: GCA_905147715.2. Classification (NCBI taxonomy): domain Eukaryota; kingdom Metazoa; phylum Arthropoda; class Insecta; order Lepidoptera; family Noctuidae; genus Xestia; species Xestia xanthographa. The sequence continues at coordinate 23,995,832 of LR990659.1, forward strand.
ACGCCTGACATCTGTAATTAATTTGACATACAGGTTGGAATCACATCGACGCACAATTGAATACCACGTACCTATTTGTATGTTTAATCTTCTAGAGTAGAAAACCTGATATTTCCTTCAAAAATTTTATGCCTAGCCTACGCAGTAAAAATGATGGAACAGGCTCTACTTTTTTTGTTGAAAAATTGATGTTGAAATAATGTAATGTAGGTTCGGAATGATGGACTAGCTAGACCATCGAGGCTTAATTTTATTTCAGTATCTAAATCTATTAATTTGGTTCTGCTATTAGATAATATAACTAGTTAGCTAAGTTAAGATAGTATATTTTTTTTACTCCTTTTTACATTGGTACCAATAATATTAATATCATCATCATCATCAGCCTATTAATGTTCCCACTGCTGGGACATAGGCCTCCTCTCTATGAGAGGGAATGGGCTGTAATCCACCACGCGGGCCCAGTGCGGGTTGGTAGATGTCACATGTCTTTGAATTTTTGGTTCTAGGACATGCCGGTTTCCTCACGATGTTTTCATTCACCGTTTTGAGAGCAGTGGTGATGAAATAAATTACACAAAGTAATGCGCCTGTCTGGGTTCGAACCCACGACTTACTGTTCGTAAGTCGGGGCCGCCACCACTGGGCCACCGCTGCTCAAATATTAATATGATTAGTGATAATTTAATCAACTAATGTTACATCAAATCGCACTAAAACACAGGATTACATTTAGTTCAGGTTAAAAAGCATGGGTGAACTTGACATCTGTATACGTTTACGTTATATTTTTGAATAAATTTTATTATTATTTTATTTTTATTATTTAATATAAACTATTAAATCTTCTTGCTTATATTACTCGTATATCTTGTACCAAAAGTTCCTGAAACCTACTTCAAATTACAGTAACAGTTCGTTAACAAACATGGCCGTCTAATTGCGTTTTGAGCCGTGTTCAAATGCAGTAACTTTACGTGTCTAAGGTGCTAAGTAACGTTTTTGTACGAACTCTTCAAGTAATTACTTTTGACGGGCCTCAGCAGACACGATACTTCAAACATCGGCGATTGACGCTTTTGCGACTTCACCAATGTTTGATCGTCTTTCGACGACACACTACGTCGAAACGTGGTTTAAAATTACTTTTGTTAAAAAATAAATAAATTTAAATTTAAAACTTTTTATTTCAAAAACATTACATGAATTTTGGTTAAACCCACATCGCTTAATCTTAATTTTGAAAGATTATGTGCGAGTGAGGCGTCTCGCTTGTTTACATTAATAGTTATTTATGCAACTGTTGTATAATGAGGGGTATTAAAACACGAATGTGGGTTTATCACACGAGGCGAAGCCGAGTGTGATAATAGTATCACATGAGTGTTTTAATACCTAATTATGTACAGTTGCATACAAGACTTTATCTACATCCATGAAATGAATCCTCCATAAAAGGTTCTGAAACCTTTTGTAGTGTTGTAAGAAGTCTATGTAAATTCATGGAAAGTTTAATTGCTGAGTATTTATTACAAAGAAACCATGTATAGGTAATAATATAATTATTGACATGTTGGATTGTACTATTATTAAAATGCACAAAGCTTGTATCACTCATTTTTGTAAACAACAAAGTACATAATGCAATACTAATATCCAAATATCGAACAAATGTGGCGGGATACGACGTGAATTCGAATTAACTTAAGTTTTTTTTTAAATTACGGCGCTGTGGTAGTGAATCGCACGTGCTAGCTAGACAATGTTCTTTTTTTAAAACGAGTTGCATAATGAAATTCAGTACAACATTATAACACCCGTTTGGGTGTTATAATGGTTATTATGACACTGGCTGTTTTAATGTTGGCCATAAGCTAACTGTTTCAGATACTTTTATGGAGGATTTATAGCATGGGTGTAGATAAAATATAATACCCATTGTATAATACTATAAAAATTAATGATTGTTATTCACGGAATTTTATCTATCGCGTGTTTTCTATGACTCGATATTGCATCCGTTAGCGAAGTGGTCTAGTCGCTATAGGTACTTGCTTTTCCGAGCTTCCGGCATTCGACAAACCGATGACTAAACGTATAGTATTTCGAGGTTATTTGCCGTATCGAGCTGCGCTACCGAAAAGCTACCACCTAAAAATCGCAGTGATTGTCGAAAATAAAAGTCGCTTGTCTACTTAGATCTTGAGTTCCTTATTCATACGAGAGGGTTTATAAGGTAAATTAATTCATACCTGCTAGGTAATTACTTACCTCGTGTGAAGTCACTAATATATTCGTTACACGTCCTTATTTCAGCTCAGGTTCGTTTGGGAAACAAAAACACTGTTTACGATATACGTAAAGGGTGTAACGAAGCCGAAAGGCACTTGTTTTCCCCATCATTGTGATCATTTTTTTGTTCTAGATCATACCTGGGAACCTTCTAGTTACGGAGATATTGGAGGTCAAAGTTCCTATATTTCACAAGATTTTTTAAACTACATGTTTTTAATGTTAGAACTTTAAACACCTCCACGACCCCCACACTATTCAATCCATCCATCAGCATAATGTTTTGAGTGCGTTACATTGAGTATTACGGTAAAACGTGATTTTGCACCCCAAAAAAATAAGTCATTTCCCAGCAAACATTTTTGCGTAGGGTTACTAAGTTTGATGACTAAATGCTTGGTTAACGGCTTCGTGAAAAGCCTGTATAGAACCTAAGGGTTCTAATTAATTATTCTATCTGTTAGGTTTACGCAAGAACTAACTGGGGAATTAGGGTTTTAGATTTCAACAACGTTTCGTATTAATCTGTTGACTGTGTTCGACGATTTATTTATACAGTAACCTTGAATTACCTAGCGAGTCTGCTCTAGAATATTAAATCGTATACTTTTATTACTACTTATCTCTAATATTATATTCTCCTTGAGTATCCCTGTCTTTGCAGAGAAGATTTTCGGTTGGACTTATTTAATCAACGTTACGTTTCGTTTATGACCGTAATAAAAGAGGATTTACTCTCGTAAGTAGCTAGAAATCCGATTGGCGTTATATGATTTTGATAAGACCTTGAGGAATTATTAAGAATGAAGAGTTTCTTCTGAAAGCTTGACGTGTTTAAAGAGGGATCCTGCCGTTTTTTCGAAAAGATTTTGACAAAATTTCATTACCCAAACAAATTTTAGCAACCTTTTTTTATACCATTGCAATATTTCGAATGATTTTAGTACGCATATTTTTATTTGGTCAAATTTTTACTTGGCAAAATATTACCAAGTATAGTGTCATTATAGCATTTGGTCTTTAATCAAATGATTTATTACAGCAAACAATCTTCAGACAATAAACGTTTGGTGAAATGATTTGTTAAGACAAAAAATATTCAGGCAAAAATAAGATTTTTTGGGAATTATATAATTTAAAAATGTAATTTTAATTTAATCATTTGTTTAATGCATAATATTTTTACATTACAATTTTAAATTATTTGCAATGGACATTAGCAATTTTATTTCGGAGTATCCAGACGAGCCAATGCCAGAAACGACTTGCATTAATAGAAAAAAGAGATTGTTTGTAGTAGGTTACCCGGAACTCGACTATTTAGATTGGGTTAATTTCTTCTTTAAACTAAATGGGTAGGTTAGGTTAGGTTAGGTTAAAACTGTGACCTCAAGATATTTGGTGCCACTTTAAAGACTGAATAGGAAAGGAAGAATTGAAAACTGACGATACTAATTATTTGGCTTATTTGGTTTTGCGTAAAAACTGTTATTCCAACTGAAATATTTGACTAAATAAAAAATGTCAAAAGTACTATTTGGTAAACAAGTTATAGTTTAAACGTTCATTTCCCAAACATAAGGTTTGCGTTACAATTTTTTGGTAATAGATTTTTTGCTTAGTAATCATTTGGCAAATGAAATCATGCGAAACATTTTTTGGGAAGTGAAAATTTGTCAAATTCCTTTCGGTCAAACAAGGGAGACCCGTTTAAAGGACCTTGACGGAGACCTTTTATCCCAATATCCGAACAACGGATATACTTAAGGTTTCCTGTCAATATTCAAGTTTGTTCTCCACAAAAAAAACCTCTTAAGAGTGCGGCGCCATCCGCTCGCAACTGCAATTCGAAGCGAAGGCAAAAACACGTTGAAATATTGTTGTCTCTGTTTCACACTCCCCGGTCCGTTGCGTAGCCGCGCGTGAGCGTGTGTGAATAGAGTGTACCTAAGCGTGTGTTAATAGTGTTTGGTGTTTACCTTTTTAGTAGTTATCATGTTCATTATTTGCTTTATTTTTGTTAGTTACTTTATGCAATCGTTAGTATATGTGCAGAATAGTAATGCGTTTTTAGGAAATCTGTCTACAATGTTTTTATCTCAAATGTTAGATTAACTCAAAATCTAGGCTTTGTTGAAAAAAAATCTGGGTTACTTACTACTCTTTCTATACCACTAATGTTGGTAACGAATAAAATCTGAAATAAAAGTACGTACTGCGGGTCTAAAATGGCCGCTTTAGCAGAATCCACGCAGAATCTTAGTATGAATCACGTCAAAAATTTAAAATTCTTAAAATGGACTTTATATTTATGAGGTTAAAGTCCATTTTAAGAATTTTAAATTTCTAACGTGATTCATATTACGATTCTGATAAAGCGGCCATTTTAGACCCCCTGGTGGCTTAGTGGTGGCGGCCCCGACTTACGAACAGTAAGGCGCGGGACAAATACAGGAGGCGTCGGGCGCGGACATGGCGCGGGCGGCTTCCTATTCTATTCAAATATCATACAAAATGCATGGAAATAAAGTGCAATTTAGGCTACACGGTATATCATTGCGCTGACGAGGATGTGACGATATACCGTGTGTTGTATTTGTCCCGCGCCCATAGACTTAGTACTTATAATACTGCCCGCGCCTAAGTCGTAGGTTCGAACCCAAGCAGGCGCATTACTTTGTGTAATTCATCAACTCTGCTCTCAAAACGGTAAAGGAAAACATCGTGAGGAAAGGAAACCGGCATAAGTATCCTAGAACATAAAAGTAGGTAGGAAGTAGGTAGGCAGTAGGTAGGCAGTAGGTAGGCAGTAGGCAGGCAGTAGGCAGGCAGTAGGCAGGCAGTAGGCAGGCAGTAGGCGGGCAGTAGGCTGGCAGTAGGCAGGCAGTAGGCAGGCAGTAGGCAGGCAGTAGGCAGGCAGTAGGCAGGCAGTAGGTAGGCAGTAGGCAGGCAGTAGGCAGGCAGTAGGCAGGCAGTAGGCAGGCAGTAGGCAGGCAGTAGGCAGGCACCAGGCAGGCACTAGGCAGGCAGTAGGCAGGCAGTAGGCAGGCACTAGGCAGGCAGTAGGCAGTCAGTAGGCAGGCAGTAGGCAGGCAGCAGGCAGGCAGTAGGTAGGTAGGTAGTAGGTACTCATCAAGACGAATCAAACTAGCCCAAACTCGAAGCGGTTGCGTCGTTTTATTACGGAGATCCTTTGGCCCCCCTTTCAGCTTCATCATCAAACCCTGATTACCATTTAGGACCAATTTACTCTTCAAGATCAATTAAACGAGCCCAAACTCGACGGGATTATGTCGTTTTATTACGGACTTCCAATGGCCACCTTCCAGCTCCATTATCAGACCCTGGATACCACCTAGCACCAAAGTACTCGTCAAGACAAATCATACGAGCACAAACTCGATGGGGTTATGTCGTTTTATAACGGAGTTCCCATGGACACCTTCTAGCTCCATCATCAGACCCTGGACCATAAAGACAAAGTACTCGTCACGACGAATCAAACAAGTTCAAACTCGATGGGGTTACGTCGTTACATTATAGAATTCCTATGGCCACCTATAGCATTGTCACGCGATATACCTACAATACATATGCGTGCAAAATTTCAGCTCAATCGGTAATCGGGAAGTGGATCAAATTTTACTTGCAAGATCTGATTACTTACAGATTACAGACAAACATCGGGACACGTGAAACTATATCAAAGCTTGTAAAATAAAACATAATATTTATTTAGTCGGTAGGTACCTAGGTACCCTTATGTTATGATTATGAATGAAACCTATTACCACAGTAATATTATGATCTATTACTTAGTCGGACATTTGAATCCCAAACACATAATTCAGTATGTACTAACCCAGTGTAATGTAATTTCGATTATGAACGAGAAAGATTATGTGTAGGTAGGCAGGCATTATCTTGGTCTGAGTTTAAAAAAATGATGAAAACAAAAAGGTACATACTTACTGTGAGATACATCCCATCCCAACGTTTGGAGTCCATGTTGCTAACCTTTATATAATTATGTTTATGTAGGTACCTGTTTTGTAACCTAAATCGTAAGCAAATATCGCAGTCCGTAAACAAAACAAAAGTCGTAATAAAGTAGGTAGGTAGGTTACGTGATTCCAAATCACAAGGCAAATCTAAATCCAAATTCGTAGCATAGGTCAAGAAGTGTCAGAAATATTACGATACAATTGGCAAACAAATACGTACGCACAATGCATTACATTGACGAACGAATTGCCCCGGCCGCACGGCCGGCCCGGCCGGGTGGCGAGGTGCGCACGCACACATTTACATTTTTCACTATACTCAACACATCCAAATGTTCTGTCCCGCGCCACGCGCCCCGCCCCAGCTCAATGCTTGATGCGATGGCACGACTTCCGATGAACATTTGTGATTAATTTGAGTGTGTGCCGTAATACCAAAAATGATGAATGAAAACTCAATGCTTTTCCATTTTTTTTAAAATATTATTTAACTTAACAATATAAGACATGTTTCGATTTGAACAATATTACAAATACTACCGTTTTTAATATAGAACAGATGAGATGAAAACATCGTATTTGAACTGTAAAAATGTGAGATATTCAATTTGTTTGCATTTCGCTTTTGGTAAGTATTTTGAAAAAAAAAAATGTAGAAACCTAGGTAATTACCATCTTGTTCCGAATAACAGCATATTAAGGTGGAAATATGCTCAAACTGAAAATGATTTTGGTATTACGTTTGTATGGACAAATTCATGCTCCCCGGCCCCTTAAACTTGACGGAAATGCAAGTCGTTTCCGAGTCGTTGCCAAATGAAGAAACTTGATGGAAATATTCCACTGAATATTTTACCTTCAGATTGAGAAACCATTCACCATTCAAGTATTTAAGTACCTACATAAAAGCTACGCCTTGAATAATTTAGGCTTTAAAGCACAAAGCGCGAAACTCGTTTAGTGACAAGTAGCTATACTAGTTGTACTTTAAAGATGAGACTCGTATTCGCCTTGAACCTACCTATAATGGCATTATTTGCATTCTGCAAGAGAACTCGGGTTCTTGTATAAAAAAGTAAGACATGTCCATGCACGTTGATATGTGCATTATATGCACTTAGTAGGATGAACAAAGACGTTGAGGCAGTGATAAATAGGTTTATTGTGTATATCGGATTTTCCTGGTGCTTTTCAGGGTCGCAGATTCCAATGAGTTGATATGGTACCTATAGTTCACAACTGACTGGGTAGTTGTTTGTTGGAAAAAAAACAAAACGCTAAATATTTAGGATACACTAAAAATATAGGATTTATTCGTGGTAGGTAGTAGGTAATAGTTATCCGCTCTAACAATCGAAACTGCTCATTTTTGGGACAAAATCGACAACGAAAGAGTGGAAAGTTTTAAGAATGGTAACATTAAGATATATATTTTTTGCGTGTATGTCCAGATTTATGAAGCACCTACCTACCTATCTTAGGATCGCAGTAGTCTTGCCACTTGGGAAAAAGGCACGAGTATGTAACATGTAATGTTAACTTATATAATACGAGAAGAATCAAAGAAAGACAAACAAAGATCTCTGTCTTCATTCCTTCTCGTCCGAGCATTTAGCACCAGAGTTAAATAGTCTCTTACCTTATATCCAACGTTTCTGTTGACTCCTGTATGACAAGACTTGAGCCCCTTCAGTTGATCCAGGTTGTTGATGGGCAGATCATTGTGGACTACTATCACGGCTTCGTATCTGAATGGCGCTAAAACATGGAAAAAAATTAGGATGAGAAACAAGCGGTTTCTGAAAAGTATTAGAATATTGTGAGAAATGGCGAAACAGAAAACAGTAAAAGAAGAAAGGAGATCCCGAGGTCATAAAAGCTCTGCCATTGCCTCTGGGTACCTATTACTGCTCAACGTACACAGCAGAAGCACTAAAAACAGCGTTATCGCATTGTAGGTAGTCTCACCAATTTATGGCCTCAATGGCGATTCTTTGGTAACGTCAATTCTAAAATACTAGGAGGTAGGAAGTGGCAAAGGGCGTCATTTTGGGGGACGGTCTTTTGTAATTGAAGTCCAAAAAGCGCTTATCTTCAAACTAATTTGAATAAATAACTTTAAATTTTTGATTTAGTGAACGGTTAAAAAGTGATGTTTATGATTGTAGTTCCGTAATGTGCTTACCAATTTTTTATGGTTGGTCTTTTAGCGATGACTCAGGCTAGTATACTCTTTACTCAGGTGTTAATTTTATACGTGGGGAGGTGTGAAGGCAAGTAATTAATGACTTGGTATGTTTGCCAACACGTTATCACACTCACCTTTCCCTAAGTTACACAATTTACGAGTAGTGTAACCGTGGCCATCTTTATCTTTCATCTTTTGTGTAACGACTTTCAAACTTCAGTAACGTTTGTTTTGCTTTAGTTTGTCATTTATTTCGTGTCTATCTTGTCATTTTATATGAGGTCGGTGCTGCATGTTTTCTTTTTTCATTCTTAGTTGTCGTTTCAGTAGTAACATCCTTTGTAGCCATAGATCATCTCTTGCCCAGTTCATATATCGCTTCTTTGGTCTTCCCCTACTCTTATAATATAGCCATCAACATTCATATTCAAAACTTTCCTCCCGACGACGTTTTCCTCAAGTTTTTAAGTATCATCAAGAATATAATCAGTGTCAATACGCGACAAGACTTTCATAAAACAAAAATCAGAGCCTACCACACAATAAAACTTATCAATGTATTTAAATGTTTCTACTATCTCTATCGTTATTACAATGGAGGCAATAAAACAGTTTCGTAGCCTAGGGACATATCATTTAAAACTTTCTCTCGATCAGAAGTTACGCAACCAGAAACATTATTTGAGTAATACCGATTCCATTGAAAGCGTTTGATAACATTTTATCTGTTTGAATAAATTGTACCTCATTCTAAAAGGTTATTTTATTTAAATACAGATTACTTATTTCGTAACGACAATGTTTTATGCTATCAAAGAGACGCCTCTGAAAGTACCTATTAATTTTTTACGGTATGAATATGAATATTTTTTTGTCTATTTCGTAATTTATTTCATTCGCTCATGTCTAGTTATTTGTATAAAATATTTCTCTAATCTTCTAAGTTCTTTATATTTGAAATACACAAGTTTTAGATAAAATTTCGCAGGACCGGCTAGACAGATGCGGGCTCTAAAACACTGTTTTATTTACAGTCTGTCTAGGACATCAGCTAAAAAAGTTTGACACGTGTGTCGAGGACTGTGTGGTAACTGAATTTTATAAAGGTCGTATGACCAAGTAGGTAAAATATAGAGGTGTGGTTCAGAACTGTTTTATGGAAATAGTGAAGCTATTTTTATCTGATCTTGGATTCACTGCCATTTTCTCCTATATATTCTCATGTACTTCGGTATAAACGTTTACGCCATAAAGATATGTTTGTGAGCCTTTGTTTGCCCCCTATATACTGAGACGGGTAGGGTTCATACATATTTCATGACATAAGGCTGAGGGTACGTAAGTGCCCCTAACATAGAGATAGGAAAACAATCCTCTATGTATATTTCAGGACTGTGTGATGGCATAGATTTCAAGACGAGAGAAATCTCAACCTTTTTTGTTTTTCGCAACCTTTCGTTAGTTTTATGGTGTTAGGTTAGGACTTTTTATATTTATGGCCGAGCTACAGGTATTTTAATAAAATATGTCCCGAAAAGGTAGCTCGTGTTACCTTGAAAGTGAGACAGGTTACAAGATAAGATGGGAGACATTTTCCAAGACTATTAACTTTAATAGAAGATTAGGTACCTGCATTAACCTTTCTTGACGCTCTCCAAGACAGAGTAAAAGTAAATCTACATCTTTACTTCACGAACTTTAATTTAAATTCAGTTTCTGAACTTCTCCGAGACATGGACACGAAACAGTTTGAAAGTTAGCAAATTATAAAGATCCTCACTAAGAAGTCTTTGTGATACTTGACAAAAGCTGAAATCAGCGGGAAATGAGAATACTTACGAAAGATTTCACCTAAATCAGCTTAATTAAAGAATTGGTCCTTCAGGAGGAAATCTACTTAATGAACTTAGGTATTCGCTTGTGAAGCATCAGTCTTTAAAATGAGCGACGTTATTTTGGCAGTTGAGGGTGGCGCTAGTGGCAAAGGAAAGTGTCAACAAAACAGTTAAACTAAGAACATTTAAACGTAAACTTATATTGTCACTTACGGGATATCTTCCGTGATAATAAATTGTTTTGAGCTCCCGATATTTCGACGCTGTTGCAAGCGCCATGATCGCGGGTTGACTGGAGAATGCGGGTGGATGGAAAATAAATTGTTAAGAGCAGACAAATCTGTCTACCCTCTTTCTTTGTCTTTTGCTACGCGCACTATTGGAACTCGCCACTAAGTCACGACAAAACACACTCACAGTATCACCAGGTTTTGTGGAGTCCTTATCATGATGCCGGCTGCTACTTTTGAGCATACTCAAAACTGGATTCCACGTACTCGACAATTTGAAGCCATCCTCTCGATTGAAATTTCAATTTTTTTTATTTTTAAGTTTAGTTTTAAACCGTGAAAGCTTAAAACAGCATTTAAACGTAGTTCCGTGTTTCGCCGTCTAAAATTTACTTGGCTCTTCATAGTTACCAAAGTTAGACTACTTTGGGCTTTTGCGTTTCAAAGCAAATAAGTTTAAAGTGAACTCAAACAGTTGGTACTCAACCGAGCAGAATTTAGTGGTTTCATTAAAGTTTACTGTTGGGATCTTTTGAAGAGGGCTGTAATGAGGAGTTCTAACTTGAAAAGTCGTTTTTCGAGTCAGTTATTTATGAAAAGGATTTCAATTATGAAAATAAAATATGAAGGAACTCGGAATTCTGAATGGTCCTCAAACAAGTGAAACTCAATCTAAGGTTTTAAGAAGTGGTTGGTATTAATTCTGGTAGTCCGAAAGAAAATTAAGGCCTGTTGGGTACATTAATGCCCAAGTGTTTAAACAAAACGTAGAAAAGAAGTGATTATTGCTTCAATAGAATCCACATGAACACTATTGGGATATAGACTACCTGATAGTCTGTAATCCACCACACGGGCCAATTACGTTTTTGTCTATATTACATATCCTAACTTTTAGTTCTAAGACGTTTCCTAGCCGTGTAGTACCCGCCTAGGTTTATACATGTTTCCACTAGGTCAACACACCACTGCTCCCATGACTCCTATAGGGAGATACTCCCTCATCAATAACAACCGAACAAATCATTCAGCTATTCACCAATATGTTTGCCAAGCGCGTTGATAACAGTGTATCAGTTTGAAACTCCGTATTCTTTAATGCAAGCTCGAAATTCGATCTGATGTAGCTGTTGAGAATAAAACCTTCATAGCTAGACTTACCATCCAGCCGTGTGGTATACGGCAGAGTAGAATAGAACCAACCCATTACACTCACGGGTGTCGTATAAGGCGACTAATGTCTGAGGCAGAACACCTTGCGCCTCCGTAGACCAGAGAATGGGCAGCAGCGTTTTCTGTTAGTCTTTCATCACTGCGATCTCCAATCCGCCTGCCAAGCGTGGAGATTACGGCAAATTCCTCCCATCATGGGACAGGCTTATGTCCAGCAGTGGACGTTATGGGCTGTTGTAGTAGTAGGAGTGTAGTAGACTTACCATCAGGTTCCTCTTCAGTCCTATACTCCTGTACAACAACGAAGTCTTGATTCTGTATTTTGGTGGCGCAGTACATGTCTTCAGGATCGACTGGTACGATGTCTGCTTGCCTTTGCTGGACAAGGTTTAAGCAGTCCACTCTGAAAGCAGTTGGTAAGGGTTTTAGAGTATTGCTTGCCCACTGTAATGGGGGATCTTTGGGGTGTAGAAAGAAGTTTGGTTAAGTATGATGATAATGCAATGACACGTTGTACAAACAAGACAATAAGGCTAATCTTTTCTTAGAAGAAAAGATGAAATTTTATGATTTGAATGGAACGTTTCATGGTTTCACCAACATCTAGGCAATTTGCTGATAGACGACGCACATCGCACTTGACCTAATCTAGATTCAAGAAGACATTTTTCACAAAAGTTTTGTATACAACGATTGCGAGCACTAAGAAAGGATTTTTATTTACGGGGTTAAATAGGGAAGGAAACTAATGGAATTCATACTGGCTTAATGCACTGTTTAAGACTTTCACGGTTTTTTACTACACTCAAAGTTCCCGCGATCATGATGCTTGCAACAGCGTCGAAATATCGGGAGCTCACCAATAAAGAAAACCACGGATATTATCCCCTAAGTACTTTGGGTCATACTGGCTTTCTTAGATATTTTTCCATTATTACCGTTTTAGCTTTCTGAAACTAACGTAAATACCCATACAATCACCTCACTCCGATCGAATTGAATTAATCGCTGATTTTGTCAGACCATTAATAATACCTACATACATAAATTAGATATCCAGACTTATGTATAAATACCTAGATATTTCCATTCAATATCACGTAGCAAACAAGTACTAACATAAAATGTTTTTGTGTTCAAACTTAAAACAATGAAACCGAGGCGTTACGTGAATACACTGAACTATAAAATGACATCCCATTGTTTTGTTTTTCGCGTTAGTTTTTTGTTTCAGTATTGCAAAGTCGGTATTGTTTGGACGTTCGTGCCATTTTAGCGGTGGAAAATATCGGTAGTATGAAACTGTTTCGTACACATTCATGCATTGAACTTTTGCTAACAAAACTAGTGCAGTTAGTATGCAAAAGAATATCTTGAGCTTCGCTTGTTCTATATTTAGTGAGTTAGGGAACGTGAATTTTTGAGACAATTGACCCCAGTTATACCCTGGCTGGAGGCACCCTGTACTTAAGGTACCCACAGGATTGTCCGGTTAAGCAGACGACAACCTCTCTAGGTTGAACTGCGAGATGCAATTTCGAAAAAAAAAAACCCCAGCTATACCTCTTTTCTGTTTCAATTATTGTATTTATTTATTTTATTAATTAACACATACCTACATTTGTTTTAACAGGTAAAACCCAAGCTAACAAAAGTAGTCATAAATTGCTAATTACTCACTCTCAAGTAACAGGTCTGGGTACACAAAAAACACAGAAATAATATACCTAATCTGAGTGAAACTTATCCCATGACAAAGTAGGTACTACCATGATTAAAGTATCCTGTATCCGAAACTCCGAAATAGTATATTTCATTACAAGTGCGGAAAGGCTGTCATTGCAAAGAGTTCCGACCAATGTCTACCCGAGCCGAGGTGCAGCCGAAGGCGAGGGTTGACAGTCGGAACAAGTTGCAATGACGGTTCCGCAAGTGTACTGAACGACTATTTTTAATACAGTTGCGAAAAAATTAAGCAATTTAATAAAATACTAAAAACACAATAAACTCGCAAAGAAAATTTCTGGAAAATGGCGCCAACCGTAGAATATAAGCAGAGTTTTTTTTTCTTCACCCATTTTGGTAGGCAAAGGGAACTATCCATACAGCTTAGTCTTCAGTAGATTTTTTATATTGATATGAAATGAAATTTAATGAGATGAAATAAAATGAAACCTAACCTAACTCATTCAATTAAATCATTAAATCTGATATTGAAATAAATTAGTAGCTTCTTTTTAGAAATATACGTATTTGTATGAATCACAAAAACTCTTTAGTAAAAACTTCATGGTTGGTTTTTCTTTTTAATAGACATTATTTTGACAGTTGGGAAAGAGAACGCACTAGTTCGGGAAAGGTAAAAAACAGGCACTAGTATGTAATAGCCCACTTCCCGAACGCTATACGTCCCTGCAATACACCACTTTTTGAGCAACTGTATTAAAAACCCATGTTCAAGCTCTATCCGTAGGTATGCCTTTCTTCTAAATTCGTGAAGCTATTTTAGGTGAAACGACTGAAAAGGTAACAGAAAAACAGACAGAGATACTTTCGCATTTATAGTATTAGTAAGTATGGGTTATTCACCAATTCGACACAAGAAACCGAACATGATACAGAACATTAATCTACGTGACTGTACTTTCTCATGAATTCAGATAAAATGCGAATGTGTGTCCAGTTTGTGGAAACATAAAAATGATATACTTAATTTAAGTTACACTATGTATACAGACACGCATAAAAATCTTTGAGTCCAGATGATGAAATAATAAGTCTTACTAATTTTGAGTTTCACCAACTGGACACACGTTTGTCCGGTTTCTTGTGTCGAGTTGGTGTAAGTATGAGTGTGGATTTAAAACTGCACCATACAATTCCATTCAAACCTATATTTAAAGACTACAATAGGCAGTTGAGTTTAACTACAAACAATAAAGGTAATTGCCATGAGGTAGGTTAGTTCTAAAAATGTTGCCGTAAAAGGCTAAATTGGCCGACTTGGCACGTGTCATCTCTTGTTAGGGTTCCGTACTCAAAGGGTAAAAACGGGACCCTATTACTAAGACTTCACTGTCTATCTGTCCGTCTGTCCGTCTGTCTGTCACCAGCCCGCTTAGCATGAACGCCGTAGACACGAAAGAGAATCGACAAATCTTTTATTCATCTGTCATTTTGTCGATTCAATGACAGATGAACAAAAGATTTGTCGCTTCTCTATTGTGTCTACGGCGTTCATGATAAGCGGGCAGGCTATATCTCATGAACCGTGCTAGCTAGACAGTTGAAATTTTCACAGATGATATAATTTGGTTGCCGCTATAACAACAAATACTAAAAACAGAATAATATAAATATTTAAGGGGGGCTCCCATACAACAAACGTGTTTTTTTTTTTGCTGTTTTTAGCTCGATATTAATAACGTCAACAGGTAGACGCTTAAAATATTCACAGAATATTAATTTGTATATTCACTTTAAAAATAAATATTTATTATATTAAAATGAAATATATTTAAGGGGGGTCCAATACAACCAACGTAGCTTTTTTTGTCGTTTTTTTCTAATGTTGTAAGATAGATAATGGCACGTAACCCTTCGTGCGCGAGTCCGATTCGCACTTGACCGGTTTTTTTTTTAATACAATCTAGAGATACTAAGTACGTACGTCAGGAGCTAGACTTTTTATTTAATCTATTTATCTAGGTTACCGTAGGAACTACTTTTTATTTTATCTACGTTTTCTTTTATGTCAGGTGCAATTAAAGTCTAGCTTAGTATAAGCAAGTACCTAAGACTACTACTATCTCATTTTAAATTTCAAATTGATGAATTGTCTGTAAGATTTGACAGCTGTGTCTATGTTTTAGAAACTCGTCATTAATTATAATCCTTTTATTAATTCTTCTATACATCCTCATAAAAAGGTGAAAGGTAAACATGTTTGTTATACAATAGTGCACAAACGGTTGGACGGATTTGAAATTCGGCACATAAATAGAATAGATAGATGTCCTATAGTACCCATACTTCTTTAAATATTTTCTTAGCTGTCCAAAGAAACGGTGAATGAACTGTGTGAAAGCCGATTTAGCTTGAAAGGAGGTGACTATTCTAATGTATGACTATACTGACATGACAAGTAAAGCTGAACGCAGACCGGGACGGCATGATAAGGGATTTAATTTTTCACCAATGTACAATCAAACGTATTGTTATAAGAATACGACATGAATTGCTATGCTTTAAAATTATCCCGAGGTATGCCGTGGCATCGAAAGGGATTTGTATTGAAAGACGCGTCACGGTCGTATTTCTATATCAATACGTTTGAATGTCCATTGGCAAAAATTTAAATTCTTGGTATGGCCGTCCTGGTCTTCGTTCAGCTTTATAGAGAAGTATGTATGGAAGAAAGTAAAAAATGTCATAAAGGGAGGGAAAGGGGGGGGGAGTAATAAAACTTTCTTACCTGTCTCTCGCTGGTACACATTCAATTTGGGTCTTGGACTTTGTCGGGGCATTCGTCATATCCTGACATGCTTTCAGGTACTGCGACGGGACGCATATTTTAACTACAACAAATTAATTCACGTTTTAATTCTTATTAATTCACGTTTGTGTTGCGCCGACCCGAAGTGACATGGGGCTCCCAAGATGGTGGCACTAATCACATTTTCAATCTGTACTCGACTCCTTCAAGATTTTCAAGATACTCGGAAGAGTCTAAATATTTATACTACTTGCAACCAAAAGTTTCTAGTGTTTTAAGAATGCTGTTTTCGGCAATTCAAAAATCGAAATTTGAACAAATGAAAAATTAACAAATGAAAAATTTACCGAACATTCCGGGATAGTTTTTACTTAAAATTCGGAAAAGAAATTCATAGGTGCCTAGTACTTAATTTCGACAACAGATTTCAATTTTCGTTATTGTTTCAAGTTTATTCAATGTCAACGAACTCATAGATATATTTAAGATGAATAACATGCTGTTTGACCTTCGCGATATGAAAATATTTATATTAACAAACTATTAGACCTTTGACATTATTTTTAAATATAACATAAATTGAACAGTATTTCATATTTAAAATGCTCAAATACTAACGTGCATACATTCAAAATAGAGATAGGTAGTAAAAGTAAGATTCAAAAACCGGTATTTTTTATAGTCAATTCAAGAAAGATATCTGAGCTTAGTAGGTATTACAAAACAATTCGATCCGAGTCGATTTTATCGAGATACTAACTTACAGACATAAATCGAATAATAATCGATTCACGAAATTCGGGATTCGAATCGAATAAACACATCAAGTGAATGGTTCCCACTACAATTTATGGACCATTCTGTGTTAGAAATATTAGAAACGGAAAATAACATTCAAGACTCGAAAATGTTAAAAATGTAAATTGTTTTTCTTGGTTTTGTGTTCACAGTTTACTCTAAGAACTTATGTACTAAGTGTTAGATTGAATGTTTCTCAACAGATAGTTACGGAACGCACGAATATTTACAAATATGAGTTGGGTTAAATGTCATAGAATTCGTATCTTTACCTACCTCATTACTAAAAACTGATAGTCGCTAGGCTGTCCGAGATTACTAAATCCGTACCTATACATTATCACTTTGGATGCAGCTGTAACAATTTGTATGACTATGTACGTTTATATCGCTTGACAAGATACAATCTTTTCATTGTTATATTCTATGAATTATGATGAACAAACACTACAAAAAAAACACTGGAAAACTTTGGTCACAACACTTGAATATCTTAAGTTCGGCAAAAAAACGAAAATTATTCTCAAATCATTCAAATTTGAAAATCGAATTCCTTGAACAAAACGAATTGTTCACAGATTTTGATTTAAAAAATTACATTCCACAAAAAATGCATTGGACTACGAAAAGAAATAGAACACTTTGAAAATAGAACATACATGACGATTTGCTGTGCACACAAACACATGTCAGGGCTATCAGATAAATGTATTTTAATGCCATGGTCAAGGCAAGCTCGCGTGCTATCGCCTTACTACCGCTGACCGTCCAAGCAACTTCTTTTATATTCCCACGTTATCTTTACTGTGATTGTTTCACCATGTATTTACGAACACAGAGGTGGACACTGCATTTGCGGACGATTGGCTTGTAAGGTTTGCGGGGCACTGTGTCACGTGTGTTGCTAATTGGAAAACAGTACGCGATACAGACTTAAGATTGTTTAGATATGATCCCGAGATTATCATCGAGAAGTGACCGTATAAATCTACCACAATAAAAGTTAAACCATTGATTTGTAAGCTTAAAAGGTTCAAGTGTAACATTGTTTATTGTTTATTTAATAATAAAGTACCTACCCAAAAAATATTAGCATCACCATAGGTACCCAGAGTACCTAGGTATACAAATTGGTCTTATGTAAAAATTGTGATCAATCAGTTATTTTAAACAAAAGTCGTTTACCTTAGCGGCTCTGCGTCTTTCTAGTATTCGTATCGATCTTCATTACCTGCTCAGTTTGCAAGACTCATCGCTCGCTTGAGATCATGAATTGATTAAATAATACAATACAAAGCCGAACGCGGCTATTTTATTTTAAGATTTGTTTTCTTCTTTATTAGAATCGGGGACTTATAAAATACGAAGAAGTAATGTAAAGTTTAAATTTAAACTCACCGAGCACCATTAAAAAAACCAATAGGTCGTACACTGCGTTCTTATTTTGAATAAAAAACAACACGTAGGCATTCGATTTTCAGGTAATTTCGGCCAGGAATCAAAATGACAATAATTATTATTATTTAATTAATTAAATAAAATTATTATTATTTTTTATTTTGTGAGCAGATGTTTACCTATGATTTTCATTTGATTCGAAAATATTTCCGTTAGGTACTTATTTCCAATCTATTTTTTAAAATAAGTATTACTGATAGTGTTATTATTACATTAAGTAGGTATTTAAAAAGTTTTTGGAACACATCGTGAACGTTTTGAAGAATAAAAAAAAAACAAGTAAGTAGTCTTTTGACCTAAAATGCAAAATATACTTACTTAAGGTGGATGCTCAAGCGTAGCCCGCGAAATTCAAATTTTCTTACGTTTTTTGCAATTTGCAGGCCAGTGCTAGGTTGTATGTTGATTAAAATTTTGTTTGCGACTGTAAGACGTATGTAGTTACAGAATTATATTCATCAAACTCATCAATACAACCCTCAAAGTTCATATTGGTGTCAAAATTACTTTTCCAAGGTCAAAATCATTCTTGCACCATTATGAACTTGGAGGGTTGTATTGATGATTTTGATGATTATAATTGTGTTACTACATACGTCTTACAGTCGCAAACAATATTTTAATCAACATACAACCTAGCACTGGCCTGCAAATTGCAAAAAACGTAAGAAAATTTGAATTTCGCGGGCTACCCTTGAGCATCCACCTTAAGCAAAATACATATGGACCGTCAATTTATGAAATAATTTGATTATAACAAAAATGTTTTTAATTTGAGGAAAGTCTACTTATTTACCTTATTGCAACAAAACTTTTGTAGGTATTTCAATTGTTTCTTTTATTTCTTGACCGTGTGAGACATTACATTGCACAACAGTTGGAAGAATTAAAAAAGTTTTGAAATGTCAAAACATTAAAATTATGATTGTGCGCCAATCATTTAGTTTTATTTTTAAGATCATTAATGATTGTTTAAGTATGGACTGGATTCATTGCAACAATTGTTTTACTCAGTTAGAACCTGGAACAACTCTGCATTTAACATCATGTGGTCACATGTTTTGTAACAATTGCTTAGAGAAAGGTACGGTTATTCCCATCTTCTTTGAAATAAAAGGATTGGCATCGGTACATATGGATTAAATATTAATTTATTTTGTAACTTTCTTGTAGGCGGTAAAGACAGTACATGTTTAATATGCCGAGCACCGTGTTCCATCATGAAACTTGTTCCAGACGTATGTAATTTCGTAAAATATTACCTACCAACTTCTTACAATACCTTGGAATGTAATTTTCTCATGTACCTACGATTTAATTTTAAGATGAAACAAGAGATTCAAGATTACTTTACCGATCCAGAGGAATTAATTAAAAAGTCCTGTGAGGTGTTACAGTTTCAGAGGCAACACAGGCGGCGGTTGTTATCTTATTTATTGCAATCAGTAAGTAATTTTCTTACTTTTTCTTTATCTACATAATTAAATTTTTTAGATAACATTCTAGGCTTGGCGTTCAATAGTCAAAGCAGCTTTTATACATTCTTATGATTTGTGTAAATAAATAAATACTGCAGGTAAGAAAAATAAACGTCAATTGTTTCGTACTTCCTGAAATCACAACAAATAGCCGTTTTTTACTAAGGCTAGTTAGCTAATGTTTGCATCATAAACATTATAACATGAGATCTATTATAAGCCCGTTTACGAACACCGCGCGGTACACCATGCTCCTTGTAAAAAACGTATACCTAATAGCATTACCACTAATCACCGCACTTGGTAGATAAAGGTGAACGCAGACTTAGCTCACCGCAGTCGCCGCAGTCGCCGCATTCAAATTTTTCTATGCAATCTCGCACACAGACAGACACAGATTGCACACAGCCACAGATTGCACACAGCCACAGATTGCATAGAACTTTATACGAAGAATTAGAATACGGCGACTGCGGTGCGGCTAAGTCTGCGTTCACCTTAGAGGTGCAAATCCCATACATACTACTAAGTTACTCTATGAAAATGGCAACATAATGGCGGCGGCAATGTCACCTACGAAAGCGTTTTCATAAAGTTATATAATAAGAAATAGAGGTGTCGCAGCGATCTGTGGTATAGACGCCAGCGCAGCACATCAAGCTACTACAAATCTGTCCAATTTCTATAATACATTTTCAACTTTTCAAGGTTGATTGAGAAAATTTGACAGTTTCGAGATGGTTTCGAGTAAGCTACTCGAAACTGTCAAATATAGTGTTGTGCTGGCTGGCGTTTGAACGTACCGATTGGACGACTTTGCCGGTGCGGTTTGCTGTTGCAGTCGCGTTCAGAATTTGTGTATTTTGACATATTCTATTATTGATTTTTATGATTGAAGCTTATATCTTATCTAACAGGAATAAGTAAAGAATTGTATTGTATGCGCACTTATTTTCGCAAACACTGTCACATTACATTTATTTCAGACGAAGAAATTCTATACGGCGCGGACCGAGTTAAAACGCATGACCGAGTTATGCCAGAAGCAGCACAATCAACTGAAGGAGTATCACAGAACTATTCGGAGTTTAGAAGCTCAGTTGGCGAGCCAGCCCAGTAACAGATAACTTACTTTAGATTTGTAGTATACCAGCTTTGGTCCCAGACCAAGTAAAAAACCAAGACATACTAGCACTGCGAACAATAAAGTGAGGCCAGCGCAAATTACGTCTCGCTCTGTTCATACACGCTCACACGCACACATTTACATCAAACTACAATTAAACTACGCTTCACTATAATTATGCACAACATGTTTACGAAACCGGCTTCACTTCTCTGTTAGCAGATTTTTTGGTCTGAGTGTACACGGCGAGGCGTAATTTGACGGCTTCACTTTGCTATTCGCAGAGTTCCAGTGGTAGTACTCGCTTTAGTGGAAAAATAAAATAAGCTACTATGCACCGATGAGCCCAATGTCATACAAAGGGAATCTGTTGGTAGTGAAGATCTTGGGTTTAATTCCCACGTGGTACAGTGTTATTGGGGTTTTCTTGGAAGATAACAGTCGAGAAAGCTTTGATTAAAACCACCAGGGATAGAAAAAGGCTAAGTTAGTAACAAAAGTCAAATAACAATTACGCAAAGTTAAATTCAAAAACTTTTGCCATTAAATCGCCATAGGTAAAGTTACGAAACCACAGATTATAAACAAAAGAGAATATTCCAATGGGAACCTGTAACCAACAAAACATACCATAAACAATTTTTTATTGTTCAAAAATTAAACTCGAGAACGAATTTCGATACCTTTTTATGGGATAAAGGCTGTTCACATTTATGTACTCAAGGGGATACATTTTCAGAGCATATATCGCCGTTCAACATCCCTATATCGCCAGGGAGCAACATATCACCGAACTTCGTGCAGACCACTCCCACATATAAGCGTAATGCGAAAAGTACGCCGTATTCGGTAAGTCATTTTTTATGACTCTTTTGAATTAATTAATTAATTGATATTTGAAGAGAGAGACTAGAGAAGGCCTTTTTTCCGCAGGAAAGTCATCAAATGACCCCTGCCGCTCTGTGGGGCTATTACGTATCTGTTTGATCTCCAGTGACTATCAAGCTTCGGTTGTACACCGAACTTTGATGACAACCGCGAATGTATATTCGTATTACGTATTACACATAATAGATATCACTTTACGGTGACTAGGTACAGTGTAACGTCTTTCACAAAAGTCACTTCAAACTCAGTTGTCATCAATTTGATGTCCAATAAGCTTACATAATCGCAATATCGACTCTTCTAAGTCGATACGAAAGCGTCTGTCAAAATGAGTTACGGTGACTATCAGCCACGATGGGCACCGATGACGTCATATTTGATCGCGACTAGTTATAAATAATACGAAACTTACCTTTTGACAGTTATTTGATAGACACTGAGCCCAGTTACTATCATTTCAAGCTGTCATCAACAGAGATACGTAATAGGCCTGCTGGGCGGAGCGGACGGGAGTGTCAGACGTTTATTGACTAAAACCCATCCATGTTCCTTCTTAGCCCTTTGTGTTCCGGGGCCGCGGTATCTCTTTCGAACAGTCCCGCAGCCCCGGCAGGCATCGACTCTTCCGGACTCCTTCTTTTGCTGACATCTCTTTGAGGTTTTGCCAATTGCCAGGGTGGGCCGTGAAATTCAAATTTTCTTACGTTTTTTTGCAATTTGCCAGTGCCAGGCTGGGTGCTGAACAAAATAAGATTTGCGGCCGTAATACTCAAGTATTTTTAGAATTATATTAATTAAAACCATCTAACTCTGTAAAGCTATATTTGTTGAATTTGAAATGTTTTTATACGGCTATATCTATTGAATTTGAAGTGGTTTTTACGACAGTTGAATTTCGCGGACTACCTTGGCGACTACAAGAACGCATCAGTTTTCCAATAACAGTGTATATTGGAAAACTGATTCTAAAAATTGGTTGATTGGTTCATGGTTCTGTATACTGGGTGTGTTGAAAACTTGAGATTTTTCTTACAAAATGGCTACGAAAGTTGGCTACGTACTGTATGACACACTAGCTGTTGCCCGCGGCTTCGCCCGCGTGAAGTTCGGTAACTGTCCCACTGGATCATACCAAAGGGATAATAGTGTCCTACATGTTAATCCAGGTTATAAACTATCTATGTGCCAAATTTCATAATCATTTCAATTATTTTCATCACAATCACCATCACTATCACAACCACCATCATTATCACAATCACCATCACTATCACAGTCACCATCATTATCACCAATCACCATCACTATCACATCCACCATCATTATCATAATCACCATCACTATCACAGTCACCATCATTATCACCAATCACCATCACTATCACAACCACCATAATTACCGCAATCATTTTCACAATCACCATCACAATCACCATCACAATCACCATCACAATCACCATCACAATCACCATCACAATCACCATCACAATCACCATCACAATCACCATCACAATCACCATCACAATCACCATCACAATCACCATCACCATCACAATCACCATCACAATCACCATCACAATCACCATCACAACTACCATCACAATCACCATCACAATCACAATCACCATCACAATCACCATCACAATCACCATCACAATCACCATCACAATCACCATCACAATCACCATCACAATCACCATCACAATCACCATCACAATCACCATCACAATCACCATCACAATCACCATCACAATCACCATCACAATCACATCACAATCACCATCACAATCACCATCACAATCACCATCACAATCACCATCACAATCACCATCACAATCACCATCTCAATCACCATCACAATCACCATCACAATCACCATCACAATCACCATCACAATCACCATCACTATTACTATCACAATCACAATCACCATCACAATCCCCATCATTATCGCTATCACAATCACCGTCACTATCACAATTACAATCACTATCACCATCACAATCACCATCAAAATAACCATCACAATCACCATCGCTATCACCATCACAATCACCGCTACTCTCACAATAACTATCACAATCTCCATCGCCATCACAATCACCATCAAAATCACTACAACAATCACCATCATCGTTATCACAATCATAATCATTGTAATCACAATCACTTTCATCTTAATCGCAATCATCATCATCACAATCTCCATCCTCGTTATCACAACCATCGCTATCACCATCACAATCACCGTCACTATCACAATCACCATCACTGTCACAATCACCATTATAATCACAATCACCATCATCGTTATCATCATAATCACAATCATTATCATCGTTATCACAATCATCATCATCGTAATCACAATCATTATCATCGTAATCAAAATCATCATCATCACAATCATCGTCATCAATATCATCTGGATCTCAAAATAAATGCCTTTTTCGTAATCAACACCCCTGATAATCTTGGTATCGACACCCATATTGATTTTTAGACATTTCAATCCTGTCACACCCCAACAGGGAATGGTAGTATTTTAGGTCTGCACATTAAATCTTAAAATCGTTGATTTTGTAATACAGCCGACCTAATTCACCATAAAAACAATACCTATGTTGAATTTCAGGCTTTGTTACCCCATTTCCCCCTTTAGGGGTTGAATTCTGAAAAAACCTGAAACACAAATTAATGTTAACTCATTTATCGATAGGAGTACTCCCGTTAAGTTTCGAATAAAGTAGTCTAACTAATCCTATTTCCCCATGTAATCTTTGGACCCCCGTTTCAACCCCTTAGGAGGTGAATTTTGAAAAAAAAAATTCTTAATGCACCCCTAAACCACATAAAGAATCTACATGCCAAATTTGGAATCTCTAGACTTAGCGGTTTTGGCTGTGCATTGATTTTTATACTTTTCCACCCCATTTCATCATGTCACATTTTGTCATCTCTTAGGGGTTGAATTCTGAAAAAGCCTGAAACCCGTTTCTACTCATTTATCCATAGAAGCACTCCTGTGAAGTTTCGAATAAAATAGTCTAACTAATCTTGTTTCCCCATACAAACTTTGGATCCCCGTTTAACCCCCTTAAGGGGTGAATTTTGGAAATTCCTTTCTTAGTGCACCCTTAGAGCACATGAGGAACCAATGTGCCAAATTTTGAATCTCTAGACTCAGCGGTTTGGGCTGTGCATTGATTTTTAGACTTTGCCACCCCATTTCCCCCTCTTAGGGGTTGAATTCTGAAAAAACCTAAAACCCGTTTCTACTCATTTATCAATGAGAGCACTCATGTGAAGTTTCGAATAAAATAGTCTAACTAATCTTGTTTCCCTATACAAACTTTGGAGCCCCGTTTAACCCCCTTAGGGGGTGAATTTTGAAAAATCCTTTCTTAGTGCACCCCTAGACCACATAAGGAACCTACTTGCCAAATTTGGAATCTGTAGATCCAGCGGTTTGGGCTGTGCGTTGATAGATGAGTCAGTCAGTCAGTCAGACAGTCAGTCACTCAGTCAGTCAGTCAGTCAGTTTCTTCTTTTATATATTTAGATTTTTGTACAATCATTATAATTTAAATTGGATTGTGGGGAAGACTTGGAGGATTCGATGGTATCAGGAATGGATATCATCATTTAAATGAAGATTTATGTCTGCCTCAACTGATAGGAGTAAGCTATACAAATCCATATTATGCTGATCTTTCATTGTATCGGAAGCCCATAGAAAACGAGGTCAGGTTATACTGCATATGTAAAGCTTGATGTGTCGCCTTGTGTACTACCTCGATGGTACTGATTGTAGGCAATGGCCAAATTATACTAGAAGTCGAACTAATCATCTACCTAGCCTTTTCCCAACTATGTTGAGGTCGGCTTCCAGTCTAACCGGATGCAGCTGAATACCGGTACCTATTTTACATGAAGCGACTGCCTATCTGACCTCCACAACCCAGTTAGTACCGGGTAATACGATACCCCTTGGTAAGACTGGTTGTCAGACTTTTTGGGCCTCTGACTACCTAAAGACTGTCAAAGATCTGCAAATGATAGCCGGGACCAACGGCTTAACGTGCTTTCCGAGGCACGGAGGAAACTCGGTATGTAATGGGTGGTCACCCATCCACAGACCAACCTAGGCAAGCACGGCTTAACCTAACGATTGACCCGAGCGGCTGTTATTATTTAGCCACGAGCTACTCCGAGATACTAGAAGTCGAAATAATCAGTTATAACTAGGCTAGTATGACACTTGATTGATGTTTGAAGTGAACTTTCCAGAATAACACAACAAAACCCTACAGACCACAAACAATCTAGAAATAAAGTAAAATCTTTTTTCGTGTCTGTCTTTGTGACCACGTTTTTTTTAAACCACGGATTTTAATAAGGTTCTACCATCATCTAACTAAAGAATTTATTTCGAAAACTTACACAATATTTACATTAAACTAACAAATAATATAAAATAAGTCAAAAACCCAGTGCAAATTAGGAGCGGGTCGTTGGTGGCGTTATAACAAATTCCATGAATATGCATATTTTGATGATGAATATTTTCTATGAATATTTATGAATTATATTCTAAGCGTTTACAAAAACATGTCACACGTGTTTTTGATTTCAGATAGTAACAATTTGTTTTGTTCAGTTTAATAGTTCACAGAACACGTAGGTATTTCCCTGGTCATAACACACACATAAAATTAGAAGATATAAACAAGGAAAATGTATCACTAAGATAATGCTCGCGTTATTTTGTAAATGCCACTCGGTTTCGATTCTTAATTAGAATTCCTTGCTCTTGAATGAAGTAAGAAACAAAAGGAATTTTACTGAAAGATGAAAAGGTCTGAAATTAGAAAATGCTGGTGAACTTGCTCATTAATTTGCTAGTTTTTAAAAATGTAGAAGTTTTTTCATTTCAAGTATCTACATTTTTAGATCTAGGTATTTTTGAGAAACAAAAACTGTTTATTAGGAGTGTCATCCTGAACTTCGACAGTTAATTATTTCGACACGGTCTCAATTTCGAATAACAATAGTTCGACTACTCATTGCTTAGACAGAACATACTTCGACAACGCACACCTTCGAAAAACACTACTTCGACAGATCCCTTCTTCAACATGCACTAATAATTGTTCGGCGGATTCATTCCGACAGAACATACCTGTGACATAATTGCTCTGATTTTTTTTAGCAACAAGTCCGCACAGGACAAAACAAAAAGAATGGTTAAATTGAACTTGAAATACTTGAATTAATATAAGAAAGAAAAGAAAACGTATCTCAGCATGGTGCTGTGAAATTTAAAAAATTGTCACAGCGCTGTTATTTTGTTTTTTTAAGCGTTACTATCCACGGTAAATACTTAACTTAAATTGACATTGCTTGTAAAAATCTGTCTGATGTTATCAACATCATGAAACCAAAACATAACGAACTTTTTCGATTTTCGCTGCTGCGGTCTACTACTACGACTATGTATGAATAGACACTAACCTCTGATTCTGAAAGCTTTTCTGCTGTTTTCATGTTTCATTATCAGAATCAATAATTTATAGAAAGAAAAAGCATTTATTAGGCCGCACAGGACAAAACACAGATAAAAATGGTTAAATTAATAGTACTTACAACTAATAAAAAAAGAAAATAAACATAGAGAAAAATAAAAAAAAAACATGAAATGAAAGCATGAATGAATAGTAGTATTATTTTGTCATACCACTCTTATTTATTTATATTATTTATTTATTTAAGGACAACCAACAAAGCATACACCAAAAATACATGTTTAAAAACTCATGTTGAATTTAACATTTTATAGTGTAGCCTTAATTAAAGGCTGCCACGGCATGCATTAAACATTGGAAAAGAAAATGCAGTTACAAAACAGATCTTACCCATTCAGATCTATCTAAATAAGTAAAATCCCAATCTCTTAGGCAATTACATATTATTATGTCGTTATAATATGATACGACAGATAATCTAAAACTTGTCAGGGTACTCCCGTGGTCCCGTACACTAAAATATCAAAAGCTAATGATAATAATTCGACCTTAGGTTCAGCAGTATCAGTCGAACCTCGTGACTCCGACGCGGATAAGCAAGCAGAGGTCTGCGAATGTGAGTGCTCATAGTCAGGTAATTATCAGTTTTATTTTCGTTAGGTATATTTGGTTAAATTGTTGTTTGTACCAGATGGTAGAAAACATAACATAATGTCACGCCTGTCATCTCTAAAAGGCTAGGCATAATATATAATATTAAATTAATACATAATATTACACCAACATTTCGCAAGTTATCTTTAAGCTTCATGTAATAGAGCGGCAAGTTTATTGCTATGAATAGGGTAGATAAGAAAAAAAAAACGAATTAATCCATCAGTTAGATTATCAAAAAATATTTGACCCGTATTTTTTCTTTTGTTTCGTAAACCAAAATTGACGAAGATACGACGCTTTTAAAATTCTCAATACGTCACGCCGTGGTATAATTTTTAGTGCGTTTTGAAGTCACGAGCCCCCACTCCCGAGTTTCGATGCGTTTTATCTTTGCGAATATTCATTGATTTACAAAAACAAAAAATACGTGTCAATTATTTTCCAATACTCTAAATGAAGGACTAAATAGATTTGCAATTTATTGATGGTGGAAACTAGCCTATTGTAAACAATAAGTACAAATCCGGACTTCATGGCTGCTACCGAGAAACTCTTGTTGGAACAACGAGGCAGGACAGTACTACTTATTCAACAACAACAACAACAACAACAACAGCCCATAACGTCCACTGCTGGACACAAGCCTCTCCCATGATGGGAGGAATTTGCCGTAATCTCCACGCTTGGCAGGCGGATTGGAGATCGCAGTGATGAAAGACTAACAGAAAACGCTGCGTATTGTACACTGAGGCGCAAGGTGTTCTGCCTCAGACATTAGTCGCCTTTTACGACACCCGTGAGTGTAATGGGTTGGTTCTATTCTACTCTGCCGGATACCACACGGCTACGGCTACTTATTCAAATTCAAAAGGAAAATGGCAGAATTTACAAGGTTAATAACTGAAAACTCTTTATTCCCTTCCCTCTGTTCCCAACATTTTGTCGAGTTATGTGAACAATTATAGGAAGCAGCTGACTTTTATTATTGTTCCACAATTTCGGGTTTGGTCTTATGAGAATATAAGAAGTTTTCAGTTATTTTAATTAGGTACGCCTTAACAGATAAGACTTCATAGACTCGTGATGGCAGGGTAAGAAGTATGGTCAACATCTGATATTTATTTACGAACAGAAAACAAAGAAAAACAACACAGAACTTTGAATACTAATTGGAAACCGTTCTGTAATAGCTGTCACTGGATAATTAATGTTTCCTATTGCGTTACTATTTGCATTTTCTATTCCCTAGTTACCTCTATAATACAAGTTCCATAGTTATTTTCTTTTTATGTACGAACCCCTGGGAGTTCTACCTAGATGTTTGCAGCTCTTGTATTCATCCGAGTCAGCGATCAAAAGCGCTTTATGTGAACCTGCACGAAACTACAAAGCGCTTTTTCCTTTTTATTATTGTTGTTGCTAAGACGATATTTCTTGCTATTAACACCAACTGCGAGCTGAATTCCAAACGAATTCATTTACCCGAA
This sequence comes from Xestia xanthographa, assembly GCA_905147715.2. Classification (NCBI taxonomy): domain Eukaryota; kingdom Metazoa; phylum Arthropoda; class Insecta; order Lepidoptera; family Noctuidae; genus Xestia; species Xestia xanthographa. The sequence goes on from LR990659.1 coordinate 24,025,465, forward strand.
TTCGTTTACCTAAAAACTTATATTTTCTTTTTCAGCGATCGAATACGTCCAATAAGATTTCATCGACTGTCTTCACTCCACCTACTCCCGAATCCGCTGGGTACTCCAACTTTTTAAAGAGTCTCTGATGGTATTCTGAACGCATCCGAAAATTTGCTCGCGTGTGCCAGTGCGAATTTCCATAAAAAATACACATTTATTTTTTATTACCACTGGCAGCATTGGAAAACCGAATAATTCAGCCTATTTTCTTAAGGCCTGTGTTACATTGTGTGACAGCGCGTTGTATATGACACGAATATTATATTATTTTACGTCAAGACTCGAGATATGGGGATGAAATGGTTTGGGAAAAGACATGTGGTTTATGATAATGTTCTGTGTCATATTATACATTATTTTGTTCCCTAAATAATGTCTCTCATCTAAGCCTCTTTCGGGTTTTTGTTTACTTAACAATGCTGTCTACTACCTAACCCTAGTTCAGAAAGAACATTTTGTTATGTTCAATACGTATTTTTGGAGGTGCTTTTAGTTAAACTTATTTTTAATTCAAATAATAAATGATGTGCTCGAACCCTTAATTAGATTACCTATATTGGCCTCAAATTGAATTCCGATCGTCGAGCTGATTGGATGAAATTGCGCGTTCCAAATCTAAAATTATGCAGAGCTTAAATTATTATATTCCATGAACATAATTTTAAATTATTATTCGTTTTATTTAGTAGCTATTTTAATATTTTAGTTGCAAGTTCAATGAGTAAATGATTTTATTTTAGGAAAGCTAACGTTTTCTTATTATATGACTAAAACAATTAAAATCGAACCTTCACGGTCAATAAAGCAAATCAACTTTTTCTAGCAAATGATCATAACAAATCAATTTGACTATTTTAATTAGTGTTTCGTAAAAAAAACTTTATCGGGTGATTTATTTTCTAGGTCTTTCAGTAGCGGTAGTGAATCGGGATATTCGACAAACAGTCCTTTGCGATCGCCCGGTGTTTATTGCAATGGCTACGGAAAATGTCCATTCAATAAAATAACGAAGATTATGAGGTTCGACTAGAGTTTACATTTTGTTATGAGTTATAAAAAGTGAGGTTTTATTGCATTCACTGCACAAAACCATAGACTGCATGCACAATTTTATTCTTTTTTTATTTTGCCCTTTTCCTTTTTTAAGTCATTTGAAAACTTTTTAAACATGGAACGTGATGTGGTGTTGCGAGTGAAGCGTGTGTGATGCTGTTGTAAATAACTTCTTTTTTTCTTTGTAATTTTATAATATTGTTACACCAACCTTTCTAAATTCCAATTTCTGTATTCTGAATTCGCCATTTTATGCTAAATAGGATGACTATGTAGACAGCAAATGGAACGAAAGCATCGCTACAAAATGGAAATGAGTACTTAGTGTATTACAACGGACTGAGTTCTGCGTTCTCATAATAAAATAGCTTTTAGCATTTTAATTTTATATTTTTATGCATGTTAATTTGAAAATTAAAATAAAATTTGCATGTTTCTGATTCTCTTAACTAATAAAATACATTTGTTGTATGTTTGGATTTTTATTTTAAACATTTTAAAATTTAAAAAATTAACATTATCATTATAATCTCTTTGTCATTACTTATTAAATTATCAGTTGTTATATTATAAAACAAAGTCCCCGCCGCGTCTGTCTGTCCCTATGTATGTATGCTTAGATCTTTAAAACTACGCAACGGATTTTTATGCTGATTTTTTTAATAGATAGAGTGATTGAAGAGGAAGGTATATAATTTGTCAAGCGGGCGAAGCTGCGGGCATCAGCTAGTTAAGTAATAATGTACATACTAACTGTCAACAGTTTACTCGTTTTATCCACCTTCCGCTACCTACCTTGATGGTAAATTACTTATAACACCCTAACAGCCTAAACTAACCACTTAATTAAATAGTAAAGCAAAATCCAGCGAGTTGATTAACGATTATTGGTTTCGTTAATTTTCTATGTGCCGTTAATTATTAGATCAACCTGCTAATTTTCAACTTTTACGAACGCTAGGGGATGCTTAAATACTACTTTACTTATGCTTGCAACAGCGTCGAAATATCGGGAGTTCAAAAATTAATCAATAATCACGGAAGATATCCCGTAAGTGACATTTTAAGTAAGTATACTTAAATAAATGCCTAAGCAAAAGCAGTATTTAGGCCTTTATTAAAAAGGGTCAGATCATAAACTCACAACCTACGCCTACGCCTATTAGTTTCTTGAACTGGTCACTCCAATAGCGTTTCTGGTACGACCCCATAGGTTATTTCACGTTATTGCAATCTGCACAGCGCACCGGGGCTCCAATTGTTTGAATTGCTTGCTAGGATAATACAAGGAAAGAAACGCGAAGATAACGGTAAAGTACTTCTATTTTCCATATTTTTTTTTTCAGGAGGTTGCTCTATTACCTCAAGGCCTTTGGTGTATCCAAAGAACCCATAAACGGGAATACCTATATTTGAACCTTAAACAAGCTATTTAAAATATAAGGTAGACCTAAATATAGTCTGGTCTGTGTAAAGATACTACATCATCATCATCATCATCAGCCTATTAATGTTCCCACTGCTGGGACACAGGCCTCCTCTCTATGAGAGGGAATGGGCTATAATCCACCACGCGAGCCCAGTGCGGATTGGTAGATGTCACATGTCTTCGAATTTTGTGGTTCTAGGACATGCCGGTTTCCTCACGATGTTTTCCTTCACCGTTTTGAGAGCAGTGGTGATGAAATAAATTACACAAAGTAATGCGCCTGGCTGGGTTCGAACCCACGACTTACTGTTCGTAAGTCGGGGCCGCCACCACTGGGCCACCGCTGTTCTTAAAGCTGCTCTTCAAAGATACTACACAGAAAAGTAATTCGCGAGTTTTTCATCTAATTGAGCTGAATGAAATCCACTCCAAAATTTACCTATGTTGGGTTAGAAAATCAATAATGATTAACTGAATGGCATCTAGTTCACTAAAACTTGTGTTGGGTAAAGTAAAACACCAATTACCAAGCTTCAAAAAATCTCTTTATTATCGCCGTTTATAATTACACTTGTTATTGGTGAATGGGCAAGATGCCCTTGTTCTGCTGATAACCGCCGGTAGCCTCCTGATGTCCATGTACTGAGTGAGCTCCGAGGTTGTTGAACTTCTCCAGCACTTCGGCACCACCCTTGTAGCCTTTCTGTAGGTACTCGCCCTGGGAACACAGACGAAACGTAAGTAAGGTGTCTTTCGAACCGGGGTTGCGGGACTGTCCGGGGTTGCGGGACTGTTCGAAAGAGATACCGTGGCCCCGGAACACAAAGGGCGATGAAGGAACATGGATGGGATTTAGTCAGTAAAAGTCTGACACTCCCTCCTGCTCCGCCCAGAGCGGGAGGAGTCATTTGATGATTTCCCATCCGAAAAAAAAAAAAAACCGGCCAAGAGCGTGTCGGGCCACGCTCAGTGTAGGGTTCCGTAGTTTCCCGTCCGTCACAATAAGTGTGCCCACTTATGAGTTTAAAAGTGGGTATCCATTATGTAAAAATGCTTGCATATACGAATATACTACAAACTTAGTCCAGAAATTATTTTGTACAACTTTTTGTACAAAAACTGTTGTTTCCATCAAGTTCAAAATGATTTTCCTAGAAAGTCCTTATAAAGTTCTACTTTTCTGATTTTTTTCATATTTTCTAAACTTATGGTTCAAAAGTTAGAGGGGGGGGGACACATTGTTTTTTACTTTTGGAGCGATTATTTCCGAAATTATTGACATTATCAAAAAATGATTTTAGAAAACCCCTATTCATTTTTAAATACCTTTCCAACAATATATCACACGTTAGGGTTGAAATAAAAAAAAAATCACTTCCCACTTTACATATAGAGGGGCTACCCTAATAAAACATTTTTTTCCAATTTTTATTTTACCACTTTGTCGGTGTGATTGATATACATATTGGTACCAAATTTCAGCATTCTAGTGCTAACGGTCACAGAGATTAAGCGAGGACGGACAGACGGACGGACGGATGGACGGACAGACATGGCGAAACTATAAGGGTTCCTAGTTGACTACGGAACCCTAAAAAAGTGTCTTTTGAAAAAAAAGACAAAGAGTACAGCAGTTTATGTCGGTTTATGAATACAGGGTGTAAAAGACCTCATCACGAAGCTGTCAACCAAGCATTCTGTACATCAAACTAAGTAACTTTACGCAAAAAATATTGCTGGGAAACGACTTTTTTATTTGGGGTGAAAAATCATGTTTTGTGGTAGAACTCAAGGTAAAATAAAAAAAAAAAACATGGTGCTGATGGATGGATTGAATAGTACGGGGGTCGTGGAGGTGTTTTAAGTAAAAATCTTACATTAAAAACTTGTATTTAAAAAAGAAATTGTCAAAAGTTGAAACTTTGACCCCCAATATCTCCGTAACTAGAAGGTTCCCAGGTATGGTGTAGAATAAAAAAAATGATCGCAAAGTCGGGGAGAACAAGTGCGTTTCGGCTTCGTAAGAGGTGTTTTACACCCTTTATAATATGGAGATCATGCAGTCATGACAGATCATCCTATTTGTAATCTTTGAAGGGTTAGTTTGAAGTGCACCAGTTGCCTGCTTAGATGCAATAGGTACACCTTTACCTAATTCATCGGGGACAAATAGTCTTGAAGTTGTTTTGACATTTCAATTGGCGGTGAGCCTTTTGCCAACAACCACGCCGAAACCAAACTACGGGTTGCTACTGAGAAATTCCTGATGGAAACCTATAATACTGCCCGAACTGGACATCGAACTCTTGTGACGATCAACGAGGGAGTAAAAAAAATCATGAAGTCATGCCATGATGAAGAGAGAGAGTTGGTCTATTTCTGTACCCAAAGCTCTCAACTTATTATGTATTTACCTAAAAGATTCAATCAAATTGTCCGATTGAAAATTCTTTTTCCAGTAACAAAGGACGATAAAACGAAATCATTACAAAAGCGATTATCAAAAACAAAAGCCTGAGACCATTTAACTTTTTCAGTAAAAACCATTTTGCAAATCCAATGTGAGGTTCGCGAAACAATTTAGTACAATTTCATTTATACCATTTTGCACAAGAGCCCTAAAAAGTAGCTGAAACATCTGGTGGTTTTATTCAATGGCTTTTACCCACAGACATTTCTGTTTAACGAGCTTAGAGGCAACTGTTTTCAATTTAAACAATGTATAAAACTAAAGTAACATTTTATGTGCCTGTAAAAGTTGGTATTTGTTCTATAATAAATAAGTTGTGTGTTTAATTTTATACTCTGCTTTTATGAACGTTGTTTGAGTGATACTTAAGGTTTCTGAAGCTTGGAGTTAGTAAGTAGTTTTGGCGACAAAACCGACGTCACTTTGGGCATTCTATATTAAGTTCACAAGATTACAAAAACCAGAGGCTGAAAATGTTTCAAATTCTGAAACATTTTCTCTGAAAAATTAGGGGACAAGATCTAAATACACCAAATTTTACTATCACTACATAATTATGAAGCAAAGTCGCCCACCGCGTCTGTCCCTATGTACGCTTAGATCTTTACAACAACGCAACGGATTTTGATGCGGGTTTTTTTAATAGATAGAGTAATTCAAGATAAATGTTTTAGTATATAACTAGCTGATACCCGCGGCTTCGTCCGCCCGCAAATATTTTTATACTATAAAATATGTACTCATCGGTATTATCTGCTGTTAAATCTCATGTTGTCTTTTGCAAATGGTTGACTAAAAGAAAACAAATGATAAGACTTGAATTTAGTATTTCAAAGCTAAAGTGTTCAAAACTTTCTCTTACCTTATTAGCTTTGGAGTCATCGATCTTCTGTTCAGACACGTGATGACCTTCCTTGCCATGTGCATTGGCATCCAGAACCTTCTCCTCATGAGCGCCCTTGAATCCTTGCTGTGCGTTCTCTCCGAAGGCATTAGCATTATGACCATTAATCTTGTGATCCGCTTCATCATGAGCTTCGTCATAGAAGCTCTCTGATTTCTCCTCCTCATTCTTGCTACTGGAACTCTTGAATCCCTTGCTCACGTGACCTTTCTTATGACTCTTCGCCTTCTTCAATTGTTCTTCGTTCGCGCCTACAATTATATTGCAACATTTAGAAATAGTTATAAAAAACTCATCTAGGTAAATATTAATAGGTTTCTATTTGTTGTACGTTTACTAAATATTGATTTAGTATTACGTTTTTTGTTGTGTTTTGCCGAATTGGATGACAAAAACTCGTTGATTGACAAGTTAGCGTGAAATTGTAACGAAATAATGAGTTTTTTGGAAAAAAGTGCGCTATGCGTAAGGCATTGATTTATTTGGGGAAAAGTTTAGTAGTGTACGTACCTTGTTTGTCCAGTTTTTGATTGCCTTCGTAGAATTTCTCATCACCTGCAGCTTTCTTCTTAGCCTCTTCATCTTTGTAGAAGCTTGAGTCTCCCTTTTCGGCTCTAGCGGCAGCAGCACCCTGTTGGTAGCCTTCCTGGCCATGTTTAGCTTCCTCTTCAGCCTTCTTCTCGAATTTTTCTAAATTTTCTCCTGCACCTTTTTTCTGAGCGGCATCATACGCATTCTTGTCGACGTATCCTCCGCCAACTTGTTGTCCGATGAGCGGGTGGTATAGCAAACCATTTCCGAGACCGATACCACCGACTCCTATTCCTCCGATTCCGGGGTGGATGAGACCAACTCCGTTGCCGAAGCCGACGCCGCCAACGCCTCCCACACCAACACCGCCGACGCCACCCACACCCACACCAGCACCACCAACGCCGAGTTGGCCAACACCAACTCCACCAAGACCAAGTCCCAATCCTTGGCCAATGCCTCCTAATCCGATGCCACCGTACCCCAGACCTTGACCTAAGCCCTGTTGCCCAAATCCGCCAACACCATAACCACCCACTCCACCAACACCAGAAACCGTATTCAGAACAGTAGACGCGGCTCCTTCTATTTGCTCGGGGTAATCCTCACTTTCTTCCACTTCGTAACTGTTAGACAGAGGCAATCCAGATTTAGGGTCCGCACCAATAGCGTCCAACCGCTCTTTCACATAATCGTAGGGAGTCTTCTCATCCGCCAGCTCCACTTTATTGAACTGAGCTGCAGACAGCGCCACCAAAGCGAGGGTGAAAACTTGTGACAACATCATTGTGATCGTTACCGACGTTTCGAGACTGATGTCATTTCAGTATTGCACTGTTATTTATACTAAGGTTAAATTCGGTGGAACGGAATAGTTTTTGTATTAACCGTATGATAGTTTTCACAGGGCGTCTGGGGCCCGTGTCCGGTCGTTTCCTTCCTGTGGTATTGTTTCGACTAGTCCTAATTAGAACGACACGGCTAAATAAAACAATGTGGTGTGGTCGAAGACCTTGCTTTCCAGTTCATTGGTGGCGTCAGTGGGGCGTTGGTTTGCGCAACCACCGGCCTGCTATGGGTAACGCGTTTTCTAGATAAATTTCTTGTAAATTCCCCCGTGTTATCTCATTTAAGGTAATGTTTAATTACAAATTCGTGATTCCATAATACCGCATTAGAACCTCAGTCGATAATCCGCCGATCATTTTTAATCTGTCAGTTGCAAAGTCTCGTCGGCTGATTAATCTGTTCGAAGCATAAAGTGAAAAGGTTAATTAAAAGCAAAAAGTGGCAACATTTAATAAACTGGTGATTAATTTCCTCTCTGCATTATTAAGCATAATGGCCTTGGTTCAGATCGGACGATTTCACGTCATTGTTTTCTTATGCTCAAAATATATGTCGAGGGCTCAACCAAAGGTTAGCTGAGTATTATATTGGGTGACTATTGAAGTATTCAGTCGCTAAAGTTAGCCTAAATAAGTCACGGTAAAACCTGCAAGGTGTCGGAAATTATTCACCAATGTAATGTTAGTTTTCTCTTGCTTTGTGCGAGTTCCTATAACTTAGACTTTCGCATCTAACTTGTGACAAAGAATCGCAGCTTATTATCCTGCATTGAAACAATTTCGAATCTTTGCTCATTTTTGGAATGAGGACCTTTTCATTTTATCCCTGTGATGTCGTTGGAATGATATAATTATCAAACGATTTTATAATGAGAAGTGGCGGGACAATGTCACCTGCCACAATACAGGTGCTACGAATATTACCATTTTAAATATTCAGTGGTTCACAGAGTCAAAGAAGGATTATCTACATGAATAAATCATCTAAGAAAAAATTACCTTCCTACTCGTACAATTTGAAATGCTCCTATCAAAGTATGAAGATCAATTATATTTTGTTACATAAACAGTAAGTAGTACCTCAAGGTGTAAACGAACTTTACGAAGCCGTCAAGCAAGCATTCATCATCATCACCATCATCAGCCTATAATGTTCACACTGCTGGGACACAGACCTCCTCTCTATGAGAGAGAATGGGCTATGATCCACCACGCAGGCCCAGTGCGGATTGGTAGATGTCACAACAGCAACAACAACAGCCCATAACGTCCACTTCTGGATATAAGCCTCTCCCATGATGGGAGGAATTTGTTGTAATCTCCACGCTTGGCAGGCGGATTGGAGATCGCAGTGATGATAGACTAACAGAAAACGCTGCTGTCCATTCTCTGGTCTACGGAGGCGCAAGGTGTTCTGCCTCAGACATTAGTCGCCTTATACGACACCCATGAGTGTAATGGGTTGGTTCTATTCTACTCTGCCGGATACCACACGGCTTAACGGTAGATGTCACATGTCTTCGAATTTTTTGGTTCTAGGACATGCCGGTTTCCTCACGATGTTTTCCTTCACCGTTTTGAGAGCAGTGGTGATGAAATAAATTACACAAAGTAATGCGCCTGTCTGAGTACGAACCCACGACTTACTGTTCGTAAGTTCGTTTACATCAAGCTAAGTATCCCTAAACAAACATTATTGCTACGAAACGATTTTTGTGTTTGGGTAAAAAATCACGTTTTACGGTAAAACTCAATGTAACGCACTCAAAACATTATGCTGATGGATGGATTATGTTCATGAAGGTATTTAAATTATAGCTATAACGTTAAAAAACTAGTTTTAAAAAAATGAGAAAAAGTTGGATCTTTGACCTCAATGAATAACTCCGTAATTAGAAGGTTCCCTGGTATGGTCCAGTACAAAAAAGGGATCGCAATGACGGGGGCAACAAGTGCCTTTCGGCAAGAGTTCCCGTTAAGGGTCTTTTTAGACCCTTTTAGTAATATGAATTCAAGACCACATTCGTACATCGAATCTTTAAACGTAAACTAATGAAACTGTTACTTAGTGAATTTTTCATCTGCTTCATTGACTGCTAAACTTCTTGGGTGCGGTTCCCGAGTCGAACAGTGTTATTGGCTTTTTCCATCAGCAATTTCCCTGTATCAGCCAGGACTGTTGGTGCCGGATTGATGGCAATGGCTGACCCTATTAGGTTCGCTCCTATTACAAGGATCTTACCTAAACATAACAGACACAAAGCGGGTGTACTAACTAATATTACACCTTTGCCTAATTATTCGGGACTTAAGACATTGTTATGTCATCTCCGGCTCTCATAATCATCATCATCATTTCAGCCGAAAGACGTCCACTGCTGGACATAGGCCTCCCCCAAGTGTCACCACATTGACCGGTCTCGTGCGACTCGCATCTAGTTCTCAGTATTTTTAAATGCAAACAAAAAAAAAATCATTCTTTTCCTGCTATCAGTAGGTAAATAATAGATACAGCAATGCTTTAAAACTGAACATAAACAATATACAATGTGAGATAGTTATTATCGTCACACGATATTTTGTTGAGGTTTGTAACAAAAAGATAAATAATTTATTTAAATACCTACACGCTGGTTTTTTTTTAGAGTTTTCCTGTTACTTTTGTAAGTTTTAATCTAATAGGAAGTTCAAACCAATATTTGTTATTTCATCATGTAGTTTTGTATAATTATAACGACAGTCTCTTGTTTACTAAATATTCAAATTATTATTTTAAGTTACTATTATTATTAGTTAGTTTTTGCGTGAGATTCTTACGTTGATTGACTGACCGATCCAGACCTACACGTGGGAGTCTAAAACGGTCGCTTTAACAGAATCATAATATAATTATAATATGAATCACGTTAAAACAATAAAATGGTTACAGAATACAAGATAAGTAGGTAATTTATATGCAGTTAATATAAAATTATGAATTGTCACTTTGTGACCATTTTACAAATTGTACAAGTAAGTTTAATATAAGTCAAGTTAACAAGAACACAATTGAACACTGTAGGTAATAAAATTAATCCATAAAATCAATTATTCTTACTTGATAAATTACAATAACAAAAGTAGTGCGCGTCGCCATTTTGTATTCCAGTGACAGATCTACAGGCAGAATTGATGAATATGTAAATTGAAATCAGCAAAATATCGCTGAATAATGTAGGAATGTAAATCAAAACCTCGTCGATCTGTAAATTATACAAAAACAAAATATGGACTGGATGTAATAAATACATAATTTACACCCGCCTACATAAAATGTTGCTTATATGATCCGATTGGCATGAAAACCCTTTTTATACGACTTTAGTAACTTGCATGAAATATATTATTTACCAACATGGATTATTTTATGAGTTTTTCTTTGATACCTTATCTATACCTACTTAATATTATAAAGCTGAAGAGTTTGTTTGTTTGTTTGAACGCGCTAATCTCAGGAACTACTGGTTGGAAATGAAAAATTATGTTTGTGTTGGATAGCCCATTTATTGAGGAAGGTTATAGGCTATATAACATCACGCTACGACCAAAAGGAGCGGAGCATAAATGAAAGATGTTGCAAAAACGGGGAAAATGTATTCCTTTTGTTAGCTTTTTCTCTCTTATGTGACGCAGACGAAGTTGCGTGGGTCAGCTAGTGCATGATACGAGGAGATCCTCTGTATTTATTCTACTTTATTAGTTTTTGGAAAGGAGTTAAAGAAGATTAAGTAGGTAATGATTATTTTTCAGGAGATCTTTTTAGTAACAGTGATAGTCTTTATGTGATGTGACTGTGGTCGGACTGCCAAATTATGCATAGGTCTCGAGATCAAATCCAAGACCTTAGATTTTTCGGATTCATGTGTTATTGTATTATTATTACTCGCTTTGGTGAAGGAAAACATTGTGAGGTTACTTCCTCACAATGTTTTGCATGCCTGAGAGATATTTCTTGAAGGGAAAAAGCCAACAAGTTAGGTTAGATTACTAACCACACGATAGAAAAGAGAATGAGATCTAGGTGCTCCTACACCCCAATTGTGTAACAACTTTCAATCACAACTCAAAGAATTATGAAGGAAGTCCATGTTTGCAAAATTCGTCTACTCTACAACGTAAATAACGGTTTTAAAAATAAAAGCCTATGTAATTATGTTCTTTAGTTATCGTAAAGTACACACGGACATCCAAACCCGGAATCCTTTGACTATACAAATATTTACTCCGGGTCAGACCATCAATCCTTTAGATTTAGTGAAACGCTTATGCATCAAATAGTGTGACCCGTCAAAAGATGGCGTAACGTGGTCCATTGTGAAAATGAGCGATATCAATATTCACATGGAACGTAACAGGCTTTACGAAGATTTATTCCCCTACATATTTTAGTCCCGGATGTATCTGTATGTAAGTATGCTGACACATTTTCTCTATTATTCAACCTCCTTGGTATCTAGACGGAAAAATATTATCTCAGTTCCTTTATCGCAGCCTTTGCAATATGGTTTAGAGATACAGTCCTTTGCTTGATTTATTTTCGCCTCTATATTTTTTTATGAAAAGTTAGGCGAAATATTTTCTGGCTTTTTTGATGTGGTGGATCAGTGACTTCAGTGATATGATAATAAAATATTTTGTCTTCCTATGTTCTGGGTATTTTTCTTGTGTTATTGAACCACTTCAAGGTTGGGGCCAGTCCTCTATTTCTAAGTGTGTAAATGATTAACATTTAAAATAATTTTGATACACAAATGATAGAACCTTCACACTGAATCTCAGCCGCAAACAGTCAAATAATTTAAATTAGTTCGGGTTTTAATGGTTAACAATAAGTGTAATTAGAGTGTTAGAGAAGAAAATCTCAAAAGCGCCTGGCAAATAAACACAACTATTTAAAAGTATATTATGTGTGTCCATTGCATTGGACGTTAACAGGAAAATCAAATGAAGCTGTTATTTACCGTTCTAGATTTCAGTTCATATTTAATGTAGATGTGAAAGTACTTGTAGCTCTAAGTAAACATGTACCGAGACATACATAAGCCCAATCTCCTGACTCTACATGATTGCTACTAACAAAATGAAAGGAGGTTGGAAATATTTCATTTGGAATGATGTTTATTGTTCTCCCTAAAAAAAAATCCCGGCCTATTTTGTGTGGTAATACATATTTAATAGCCCTGTGTGCATATAGTGAATGGTATAGGTTTTGTTACTGATGTTATCATGGATATTAATTGTCGGAAATATTAATGAACATTACAAATGATTTGGTACCGTAGGCCAACTTAGTACGAACGTTTAATAGTCATTTCCGGTTTTATTACTACTTGGAATCATAGATCATCATCATCATCATCATCAACAGCCTATAATGTGGGAACATTATAGGCTGTTGCTGTGCTGCTGGGGCACAGCCTCCTCTCAATGAGAGGGAATGGGCCCACCACACGGGCCCAGTGCGGATTGGTAGATGTCACATGTCATCGAATTTTTGGTTCTAGGACATGCCGGTTTCCTCACGATGTTTTCCTTCACCGTTTTGAGAGCAGTGGTGATTAAATAAATTACACAAAGTAATGCGCCTGTCTGGGTTCTAACCCACGACTTACTGTTCATAAGTCGGGGCCGCCACCACTGGGTCGCCGCTGCTCTACTTGCGAACAGAGGAAATAAAAGTTGGACTCATGCGAAGACTTGTATGGATGCTTTAAAAGTTGGACTCCTGAGAAAGTTGGACAAAAAACCACTAGTGCCTTATAAAATTTAATAGCAAACTTGTAGTATCATGTAGAAATTTTTATAAAAACACATTTCAGAAACACGCAATTTATTTATTATTTGTTTAGTACAGTAATTAAAACTATTAATACTAAATTAAATACCTAATCCTTTTGCTCGGTCTTCTCGCAGAACCACAAACATTCCAACAATATCGTCTTCCATTCATCAGCAAACAAGTCCAATCCAGGGTTGGTCTCCACGAGCACGTTGAGCTTCGTAAGCAATTCTTACCTGGAATAACACACAAAATAATTGGGGGAAAATATAATGACCACCAAAAATAACTTTGTGACCACTAATATCTATCACCTAAAATATCAATTGATCACCAAACTTAGTCATTTGAGCAACAACAACAACAACAACAACAGCCCATAACGTCCACTGCTGGGCATAAGCCTCTCCCATGATAGGAGGAATTTGCCGTAATCTCCACGCTTGGCAGGCGGATTGGAGATCGCAGTGATGAAAGACTAACAGAAAACGCTGCTGCCCATTCTCTGGTCTACGGAGGCGCAAGGTGTTCTGCCTCAGACATTAGTCGCCTTATACGACACCCGTATTTGAGCACCAAATTTTAATGAGGTGGTTGATGACAAACTAGTTTTGCCTAGACCGACTTGGGGCACCCTGACACAGATAGATTAGGTTAGAAGCCGTACCCATGCCCCGCGAAGCGGGGTTCCGTGGGCCGGGTTTCCCTCGACTCGGATGCAAGAGCATAACAGTTCAATTTTCTGTGGTCATAACTTAAAAAATAATTTTGTGGTTCTAATTTCACAATAAAATGGTGACTAATTTTGGTGATCATTTACTAATTTTGGCGATCAAAAGTGATTTTTTTGCCGTTACATTTTTGCTAAATCTGGTGGTTCGTTAATTGTATGCCAAAATAATATATCCGATTCTCAAGCAGCTTAAATATTAATACAAAACAACGCAACTTAATGTTTTCACAACAATGTTTAATGCTATTAATGAAGTAAAATATCGAGGTGAAACAAAACTTCGTGTTCTTGTTCGAGCTCCTGGTTAAAGTAATATAGCAACAAGTTTTAAATTCACGTAAACGTGCCGTATTACGGCAGGCGTTGAACAACTTTGTTACTACTTGTTATTAACAATTAAACAAGTTTGGTAAAGCAGTGTTATGTTCTATTATGTGAAATACTATGTAGGGTTTTGGTGGTTCAGTGGCAAAGGCCGCGACTTGCTATTTGTGAGTCGAAAGTTCTCCAGACGGGTTTTTCACTTCATATAAACTGCATGTCTTGGTGAGCCGTCACAAGCGTCCTGGGTTCCATTCGTCATCAGGAATTTCTCAGAAGCAACCATGGAGTCTGGGTTCGTGCCCAGTTGATAAGAATAGCTTTGCCTGCTATTACATGGGACTTACAGTTGTTTTTTCAAAACTTTGATAAAAAATTCTTGAGGAAACCGCCATCATCTTGGGAAGCGTGCTAGAGCCCTAGGTCGCATCATTACTTCACATGGTGGCTAAACGCAAGCCTAAATATGTCGAGTAAAAACAAAAGAATAAAAAATTCGAGGTCATACGACACCAACCTAAACTGGGCTTACGTGGTGAATTAGGGCCTACCCCCTCTTCAGAAGCCTCTTTGTCCGTGTGTAATTAAAGACTGCTCATGCTAATTCAATGTGAACATGTACGGTTCTGTAAGTCTTCTTTTAAACAAATCACGATTCACGAGTAGATGTAAATAAACCTCGTTGGCTTAATCCTCACAAACGCGAATGTGGAGCGGGGATCGATTTTTGGGTTGGGTAGAGTGTGTAGATACTTATATAGGTACCTATATTCTCTGCCTACACCGACCGCAGGTGTGACGTGGTGGTGTTATTAAGCCACGTGACAATAGATGAAAGTACATAAAACACATTGCTTGAATGTGTCAGAGAGTTCTTACGTATTCAAGAACGGGAACTAACTAACAAACGTCCCTACTTACAAGTTATCTACTTATTAACATTCACCTTTGAACCCTCCGGAAACACACGTCTCAAAGTACTTAGGAAACTCACTCGGTAAACCCTCTTATGTGGTTCGTTTCTACATAACGAATGTTGACTTAATGCCAATGTAAATAACATCAAAGAATACATAAATAGGCTTGCCTGCTATCCTAACTAAAACGCGAATGTAAGTTTGTTTGTTTGATTGTTACCTTTTCACGCCTAAACCTCTGAACCGATCATCCTGAAATTTTACATAAACGTTGTCAGGTGCACAGATACGGACATAGGGTACATTTCATCTCGAAAAAGGGCCTGTTCCCGAGCAAAAGCAACAATAACGTTCTTATGTTAATAGATGGTGAGACGTCTTTCGAATCATGATTGAATTTGATTTGATTGATTGAACCCGAATTGATTGTCAAATTCTAAATTAAAGTTAGCGAAGCCGCGGACAGAAGCTAGTCAAATAATGTGGGCTTTCCTGCTATAAATTATATTTGCATGAACAGCAAGGCCTATTCCGCGAATTACTATCGAACTTTTTTTATTGTAATTATTCGTTACATGAAGTCGAAAAAGAAACTACATTGAGATAAAATCACACTGTGGCAGCTCTTGTTCGAAATTTAATTTTGGAATATTAAACGGAAACGCTGCTTTTGCTACGAGTCCGTACTGTGAAGCAATCTAGATAAAATTTACACAAAGTTCTGTGTTATGCAAATATACACCTTTCATTTTCTGCTTTAGAATCTCTTTTGTATTACTACAACTTTTGCCTTTCTACGGGCCAACAAAATTAACTTTGTAGTCTCCAATCTCACACTAAGGAAGGAAATCTTTGAAGTTAATTGTAAGTTAAGTGAAGAATAGTTTTGTGAACAGCTATTACTTAATCTTCAATCACAAGTACACTTTCTTTCTATCAATCGCAATGAGTACCGAAAAATAATCGACAGCTTTCTCTATTATTAAGCGACTATTCGACATTATCGAATTGTAAAGAGACGAATTGTAAAATAATTGAGATAAAAACTAAAAAGTTACTAGAACAAAATAGATATTAAATTGATTTAAACGAAACCAATTAAAACCAACATGCCTGAAAGATGTCTCGATAGCATGTAAAGCCAAGTCAGGGGCCCATGGGCGGCATTGACACCAGGTTAATTAGGCACAAACCACGCGAAAAAAAAGACGAAAAGATTTACACCATCTTCAAGGCCACCTTTCAGTGAAAAAAACATTATTTTCGTGTCGGTACTTATAAATTCGAACAAGTTTTACCAAGTGATCGATTTTGAAACGCGAAAAAAATAGCTTTTCCATAAACTTTAATCGAGTACCATAGAAAAGCTTATGCCGCCGTAAAATGATCCAGTCATCAAGTTGGAAGCGGGGCTGACTGCTCAGGGTGTTCTAACGTACTATAAATACTCGTGGTTCATCATCATCATCTGCCTAGCCTAGGGAACCTTATAATTACGGAGATTTTGGGGGTCAAAGTTCCAACTTTTTCACAACACATGGTTTTAATGAATGATTTTTACTTTAAACACCTCTTTGACCCCCGTGCTATTCAATGCATCCACCAGCACGACGTTTTGTGTGTGTTACAATGAGTTTTACCGAAAAAATAATGTGATTTTACACCCCCAAAAAAAGTCGTTTCCCAGCAATAATGCGTAGAGATACTACGGTCTAGTTTGATGTACAAAATACTTGGTTGACGGCTTCGTGAAGAGTGTTTACACCCTGTTTACCTTGGTAAGACTGGATGTCAGACTGTCGGCTTCTGACAACTCGTAACGACTGTCAATGATCTACAAATGACAGCCGGGATCACGTGTGGATATTTTAATGAAATCTATTTTTATAATAACTTCTACAAGTTTTCCATATCTTATTACTTAGAACACAATTTTAACTCGTTCGTCCGTTTGGAGCATTGGTACAACTTTTACAGCCAAAGTTAATAACTTTTGTTAATAAGTTAGTTGGATTACAAAATAATCAACGTTCCAGATAAGTAATGTAATCAACGTTGTTAGTTTATTGCTTATTGTTCGGTTTAATGTCGGGTTAGTGGTTCAACTTCAAACACAGTAATTAGAAAGGTCAGACTTTCTAGTGCTTATGTAGAACGAAAATTATTGGTTTTACTTTTCATTGTGGAATCTGTGACAGTTGGCTATTTATTATCATCATGAATCTAGAGATTAAAAAAAATATTTTTTTTTTGAGGAGCTCGTGGCTAAACAATAACAGCCACTTGGGTAAATTTTTAGGTTAAGCCGTGCTTGCCTAGGTTGGTCTGTGGATGAGTGACCACCCATTACATACCGAGTTTCCTCCGTGCCTCGGAAAGCACGTTAAGCCGTTGGTCCCGGCTGTAATTTGTAGATTTTTGACAGTCGTTACAGGTAGTCAGTGGCCCAAAAAGTATGACAACCAGTCTTACCGAGGGGTATCGTATTACCCAGTACTAACTGGGTTGTGGAGATCAGATAGGCAGTCGCTCCATGTAAAATACTGGTATTCAGCTGCATCCGGTTAGACTAGAAGCCGACCCCAACATAGTTGGGAAAAGGCTAGGCGATGATAGATCAAGAGATTTAATTTCTATTAAAAATAAGCTGTACAAACTGAAATAAATCTAATTTCATCGTGAATCAAGAAACCATCTTGTTTAGTGAAACTTGGCCTCCAAAGATGTCCAGTGGATGACCAGCAACCTGTAGAGAAAATAAGTCATTTACATGAACAGTATTTGATTATATGCGAGACTATTTTATTGATGACTTAGGTAGTGAATCTCTGATTTCTGTAAACAAATCATCATCAGCGTCTGCCTAGCCTTTTCCCAACAATGTTGGGGTCGGCTTCCAGTCTAACCGGATGCAGCTGAATACCAGTATTTTTTCATGGAGCGAGCGACTGATATCTATAAACAAATATCGAAAAATAATGACAAGATAAATTAGACATGTCATTCCAATACCTACTCAATACTTTACTCTTTTTTTCTCTCAGACATATTTATCTACATATGTACCGAAGAGATACATCTCGATGATCATTGGGTTTTATTTAGATTGCCCATTACGACTGTCAGGGTCTGTCAGTAACAGGGAAATAAGCTGAACATACGAAAAGCAATTTCTCACTCAATTAGATACATGTATTGAGTTGTTTCTTGTAAGCTTATTTCGATAATTTGATGTACTATGGGGGTCTTTTCCGCCTGACCATTTTAATTTTTTTTCGCTTAAATCATGCGGAGACGCCGAGCCACGCCCCCATAAAGTTTGGGCCTATTAGGAAAGCGTCAACTTTGGCGCGCAAAATAACAATAACTCTCGTTTGGCGTGCGTCGTCAGTGCGCTCGGCCGATTCGGTATCTTTTCATTCATTATTTCTATACAAAGTCAACGGGGCGGGGCTAGAGAGCGTTTCTATGTTGCGAGTGCAAGCAAAAATAAGCTTAGTGGTGGTCAGGCGGAAGTGGCCTCGATAGTACGTTACAAATGTTGTGTTCAATTTGTGGTATAACGAAGCTGATTTTTTTATTTCGTTTTTGATTCGTCGTAATTTGGACTGGGATGGATGCCTTTTTGGTAAATTGGCGAGAAGAAGCACACCATCGCGAGAAGTGGAAGGAATGGGGGGAGGCCTTTGCTCAGGAGTGGGAAAATACGGGCTAACTAAAAAAAAAAAAATTGGACTGTCTCATTGGTCTGGTGGTCGCAAACGCGTCTGTTAAGCATAAGGCCCTGGGTTCGATTCCCAGATCAGGCAAATTGTTATAGGGTTTCTACATTAGGGATTCCTTAGTAGCAGCCACAGAGTCTGGGTTTGTGCTCGGTTGATGGCAATAGGCTCGCCCTCTATTACATGGGATTTAAACATAACTGACGAAATGCGGGTGTAATATTAGCTACACCTCAGCCTAACCTCTATGTATTTGGAATGTGTCTCCTAAAATATAAGGGATAGGTGTCTCAGGTCTCTTAAGTATGAATAAGTAACTGTTTTGTATTCTGTAAGTTCACTTAACAAATTATAGCCAGTAGCGGCGTTAGGGGGGGGTGAGGGTGGGCGACCGCCCAGGGCGTCGGATACGAAAGGGCGCCGCAGGCGCCCCTTCATATAAAGAAAAACAATGATCCTTAAGCGCTAGATTTTGCAAATTCCCTGGACTCCACACTACCCTGGATACCCTGTGTTGTGGGGTCCAGTCTCTTCCCAAGTAAAGTTTCATTATCAAATGCGTGAGAGTGAGGCAGGCCTGGACTGGCCAGATGCCCGATGGGCCGGTGTGCCCGACTGGCGGTCGACTTTATTTTCTAATTAAAAAAAAAACATCGCAATATATCGATTAAAATAACGTCCTATCGAGGACCTAATTCCATTTACTCTTGGACTCTATCTGTAGTAATGGTACCCCCTAGAACTGTGGTCGTCACACTTTTCTGGTGAAGGGCCACATAGGACAATGTGAGGTCACTGCGGGCCGCACATTCTTGTATCATTTTAGTTGACACTACCAATCTGTGGACATATTTTTATCAGCTGTCCAAACGTGATTGCCCGGATTTTGTATGGCAATTGTTACATGTGACCAATGTGATATCTTTATTTGCCAACTCAATGAACTAACTAGCAAAAAATTAATTTAAAGCAAGCGAACGGATTGCACGAGTAAGTTTACACCTACCCGCATCTATTTAATTAATTGCTTGTGCAAAATCATATTTTGATAATTATTATCTACTGAAATCGTTTGTTTTGTTGTGGGCCGCATAAATATCACCCGAGGGCCGCCATGCGGCCCGCGGCACTCTGTATGACGACCACTGCCCTAGAGGCTCAGGATTTTTAAATGTTTTTAATTTTCCTGCCTGATGCCATAGAATTAGTAATTACGTAACAATTTGTAGCGTACCTACAGTAAGTACAATCACACTCAAACTAAAATATTTTTAAGGCTTAAAATGAGCCTCTGGGAACTCGTACTACCTCTAGAAACTTAAACATTTTTTACAAAACGTTTTAAATTTTATTCTAGGCAAGATATAAAAAATTTCGAGCTCGCTTCGTTTGCTTTTGTAACCTACTTTCTCTTGGATCTTTACATTGTCTATTATAAGTCAAGCAATTAACTCCAAGAGGTCGAAACAATTTTAACCTGTCCAAGGCAAGGTATCAAAAATTTTCGAGCTCGCTTGGCTCGCTCTTGCATTCTACTTCCTCTTGAATGTTGGCTTTGTCTGCAACTCGACCAAGTAACTCTTGTCTAAAGGGTCGAAACAATTTAACCTGTCCAAGGTAGGGTGTTACAATTTGCGAGCTCGCTTCGCTCGTTCTTGGAGCTTTACTTCTTTTTGTTTTTAAAATTGTCTCCTTATATGTCGAGTAGTAGAGCGGAGAGCTTAAATATTTTTTAGTTCCTAGACTTTTCAAATAATTCTTAAAATTTAGGAATTTGTACTTCTATCAAGTATTTTAGCAAATTCGTTTTTACTGGCACCTTTCTGCGCTCTCCTCCCCCCCCCCCCTCTGACTCAAAAACTGGCGCGCCCTCGTTTGACAGCGTCGCTATTCTCTTAGTTTCAAGTCTAAAGTCGCACTCTAGCATTTCAGCCAAACATTCTATTTTAGACGTTTCCTTCGGTTGATTCAAAATTTACATTAGTAGTTTTCCTTTCTCTTGAGAGTGGAGGGCCGACCATCTCTTTAAATGCCCGGGCCGGTTTTGGGTCCCAGTCCGGGCCTGGAGTGAGGTGTTAGTGTGTGTTCACGTTGAACTAGCGGCGGAGCGCGCAATTCACTCGCCTGGTGGCCAATTAATAAAAGACTTCGCCGTTCTAAAGGCTAGAAAAGTATTTTTTTATTAGTTACATTATACCTATCCTTTGCCTTTTTTTCGTATGGGTTTAAAATTGCAGTTAGGGGGCGCGCTAGAAATCTCGCCCAGGGCGCAGGTAGTGCTAAAACCGGCACTGATTATAGCTGAGGTTGCAATAAAACTCCGGCTCTGGTGCAAGCCATTGTCCGGAGCGAGACGAAATAGGACGCCGTCACCTCCTTCTGCGAAGCAGTAATGCTAGCGAAGGAGGTGGCGGAACGTGAGAGGGAGAGAACCTCTCAACGTCCGGGTCCCGGCCGCCGCGGGAGACGCCCCGGGCGTCGCGGGCCACCACGTGGCCATGACAACAGGCCGTGTCGACGGCGCGTTTGTGTTCCATGCGCACCTCAAAGATGTCAGCAAAAGGAAGGGGTCCACAAAGGCCGATGCCTGCCGGGGCTGCGGAACTGTTCGAAAGAGATACCGTGGCCCCGGAACACAAAGGGCGATGAAGAAACATGGATGGGTTTTAGTCAGTAAAAGTCTGACACTTTCTCCTGCTCCGCCCAGAGAGCCGGGAAGAGTCATTCGATGATATCCCATCCGAAAAAAAAAGTATCGTTTTGAGATCAAACAAGTCGAACTTCATCAAAGCAAAAACAGTAACAACACCCACTTCCTTTCAAAATCCAGCTAAGATTCACTCACGACAATTTCACATAGCTATCGCTTCACACTCACGTGAAGTCATTTCTAGGGTTCCGTACCCGAAGGGTAACCACGCTATTACTAAGCCTCGGCTGTCCGTCCAACCGTCCATCCGTCCGTCCGTCCGTCCGTTCGTCCGTGCGTCCTTCTGTCTGTCAGCGCATTGTATCTCATAATCCGTAATAGGTAGATAGTTGAAATTTTCATAGACTGTATTTTTGTTGCCGCTATTAAACAACAAATAATTAAAATAAATAAAAAATTAAAGGGGGCTGGGGCGCGGCGGCGGCCAACCCCTACTGTGATTGAGGTACGGTCCGCAAGGGCCGATGCCTGCCGGGGCTGCGAGACTGTTCGAAAGAGGTACCGTGGCCCCGGAACACAAAGGGCTAAGAAGGAACATGGATGGGTTTTAGTCAGTAGAAGTCTGACACACCCTTCTGCTCCGCCCAGAGCGAGGGGGTCGTTTGATGACTTTCCCATGCAAAAAAAAAAACAAAGGTACGGAACTCTTCATGGGCGAGTCCGATTCGCACTTGTTTCTCTCATTTAATAGTTACGGGAAAACAGAGTAGTGGCAAAGCAGTAAAAATATCTTAGAGTTATAAGCGTGCAATTCTATTGGCCAGGGAATTCACGAACAGCGCCATTCTACATTAACGCGAAACTGTGAGGATGGAAGGAAAGTGAGACGGAGGTTATGAATATTACATGAGAGCTAGGCTATCCAGACTTGTGGTTAAATACTGGCTGGACCGTCACGGTTGGAGTACTAGAAGGTAGGTAGATGGGTACTTTTGTGATAGTGAATTGGTAATATAGGACAGGGCCTAAAACGGCTTCTTTAGCAGAATAATATGAATCACATTACAATTTGTAAAATTGTTGCAGACGCAATCAGTATTTCAAAAGCATTTATTTCAAGTAAGCCAGTTACAGGCACTTTTGAATTGTCGAAACAAAGATGAAAATTAAATGCTACAGTCCCAGTCACAAGACATAAAAACTGTGAAAGTACTGTAGTTGCCCATTCCCTAGCGTAGATCTCTATGGAGAAGAACGGGCAAGAAACTCCATGGACACTCTTTTAAATCAGAATATGGTTACAAAATCTTGGTTACATCATTCACGTTGAGATGGTATATTATGTGAGAACAATGTAGCAAGATGTGCACGGTAAAAGTGTCCACAGCAAAAACACACAAACGAAAAATACAATTCAAAATAATTCATTCAAATAAGCCATGGCAACCAAGAGATGACCAGTCACAACTGACAGCGCCCGTTCACGGACATGACGCATGGATCAGCACCATTCAACTCAACCATTTTGAAGGGAACTAAATGATCCGACACATGCGCCACCATCAGCGAGACAATTGAGTGAGC
Source organism: Xestia xanthographa (assembly GCA_905147715.2). NCBI lineage: Eukaryota > Metazoa > Arthropoda > Insecta > Lepidoptera > Noctuidae > Xestia > Xestia xanthographa. The sequence continues at coordinate 24,048,487 of LR990659.1, forward strand.
ATGACATACTCCAAACCGCCAGGGCACATTCAAGTCAAGAAAAGACGTAGGTTTCCAGTGAATGATAGCTTTCTAGTACATAGTACTCACACAATATGGGCTATGCATTTATATAATACTAAAGAGATTGATTCTATACAATGCAAAGATAGTTGTACAATCTTCAGCAGCTCCAACAATACAATTTAATGCTATCAATTTATGCGCCCCTGTCCATGCGGAGCAGGACCAGCATTGAGCCAAGCATTTTTATCAGCGATATAATCGCTCAACTTGTAATATGCTTGCTTACATAGTGTGCGTTTAATGCATGTTTTAAATTTTGTCTCATTCAGTTTAAGAATACTTTGTGGAATTTTATTATAGCATCTCAAACAGTACCCCATGAAAGATGAGTCTACTTTAGCGAGTCTGAAACCTGGCTGAACTAGTTGGTCCCTATTTCTAGTACTGTAATTATGTCTGTCACCCCTTTTACTAAAAAGGTGCAGATTTTTTCTGACGTACATTATGTTTTCGTAGATGTATTGACAATGTACCGTCATGATGCCAATATCCTTAAACAGTTCCCTTAGAGAATCGCGCCTACGAAGATTATATACGGCTCTGATGGCTCTTTTCTGCAAAATAAATATAGACTCAATATCTGCAGCCCGTCCCCACAGCAAAATGCCATAAGACATTATACTATGAAAGTAACTAAAATAAACCAGTCTAGCGGTATCTACATCAGTATACTGACGGATTTTTCTAATGGCATAGGCTGCTGAACTTAGCCGCCCCGCAAGCGATGTCAAATGAGAACCCCATTGTAGCCTTGAATCAAGCGTAATCCCCAGGAAAACCGTTTTATCTACGAATTCAAGTTTCTTTTTATTTAATATTATATCACAATCACTAATTTTAATGATGAATTGTCACTTTGTGACCATTTCGCACGTACGTGTACGTGTGTGTCTTTTGCTAAAGCGACCTTTTTAGGACCCCTGGTTAGGGTTCTCTTAATTACGCGAGTCGGGCGAGCCTTTTTTCAAACTTCGTTTCGGCTATTTCGGTAAATGATAAAATAAATGATAAATGATGTTTATTTTGTAAGTAGGTTTTTACAAACACTTTTACACGTCATTTTTTAAAACTACATGGGGCCGGTGTTTCGTACCTGACTACTCTGAGAAGAAACAGCCGAAACAAACTCAGAGGTCATAGTCTCTTTTAAAGTCCAGACAATCTTGCTCAATTCACATGAGGACTATGCAGATTAGTGTCTGATATGGTCTTTTGAAGAAAGAACCATACAGTTTTGAGTGGACCTGTCCAGTCAGTGCAAGCATTTGTCAGTTAACGTGTAGCTCGACTTATAACTCAAGGAGCTCAACGAAACGACGAACAATACCAAAGAAAGGACATTTGGGTAGGTCGCTTAGAGTACTCAAACTGTCAGACAGTTGTGGGAAAAAATAAACAAAAAAAATAAATGTGACCCACATGGTCCCCACATTCACAATAATCATATAAAATTCATAACAAGTTTTATTCAAAAAGAATGTAAATTGTACGGTAGTTTGCATACCCCCTCAGAGCATACAGGCGTGATGTTATGTTATGATGTTGTGAATACAATAAACATCCAAGCGATTGCAGCAATCACGACCGATTTGCTGTCTATAATTAAATAGTTCCATTGTATATCTCCGAAGATTACCATTAGATTTCACCAAATTTAAACGGGACCACCGCGAAGTAATTTTCTTCCAAACTAAAAAGAATCATTGAAATTGGTTCACAATTGGCGAAAATACCGCGAAAATAAAGGAACTTAACTTTTACTGGGCCCAAATGTATGGGACAGCTGATTATTTTTTCGCGATTACGATGGTGATCCCATGGAGAAAGTTGTCCATTAATTTTAATTTTTTTGGTATACCACACCCTTAATTATGACCTTTCTGCTAAACTCTGTATTTGGTCAGTCGTAATTACAGCCAATTTTAAAAGCCAAATCAGGAAATTTTTCTTCTATTTCAAAATTATGGACTATTAGAATCTACTTTTACTTGATGAGTCAACACAAAATTGTGATTATTTACCTTGCCTACGCGCATCGTTTTAATTCCCGATGGCAATCAACTATAATGGCTTGCATTTTAATACTTTTCCGTATAATTCAGCTTTCACCATAAAAGTTCTGCCACTCATACTTTTAATTAACAATTCACACAAACTTTCGTATTTATTATTTTACTATAGCTATGCTTACCGCAATCAATGTTATCGCCAATCCGGGAGAGTTATAAAATTGAGTTCGATACAAAGTTGCAATTGATTAATAATATTTGGAATAATGTCGTGTCATTGGAAAACTCAGATAATATATCTCTTAGAAAATCGTTTAATATGCATCTCTTTTTATTATTTTATGGACACTATCACAATTTAATGGACATTTACTTACCAACTCATACTTTAATGTTAAATATTGCTAAGAAGTCTATTGGCTAAATAGTATTTATTAGAAAAATGCCGCCTGTGACCTAGTACATGCATCGTAGTTAGTTATACCAATATTATTTCTAAGATTTAAATTGTATTTTTTGTGCTAACTCTATTTTTGAATAAACATATTATTATTATTTATTTCTTAGAATAACCCCGTTTTCAGCTCATTTCTTTTTATACGTCGTACAGGTGACCCGCACTGTAAATCCAGGTACTTTAGAGTTTGTACCTACTATCCGTCTCCCTGAATAATCCAGCTTGACTTGACTTATAGTCGGGCTAAAACTTTCAGAACGTACAAAAGGGATCCGGTCTAACGTCGAAACTTGGTATAAGTTCTCAGCCAACAAAAGATCTACCTCTTTTCAAAGTTACCTAGAAATATATTTACGACTAACTCAGCTAGCTTATTACCCGCGACTTTCGTCTGCGTGAAATTATTATTAAAAAATATTACTTCCCTTTTTAGTACATCTACTTTGCGCAAATTATATTTGAGTCCAATGTAAAAGGGGGTGAGCCTATTGACATCAATCGGGTACAAATTTGGGCTCCGGATCGGATTTTGTTAACGATTTGATTTGGTGTTTTTGCACGGAACCCTAATTATTTTTCTAAAATAAAAGCCTGAGTTATTCCATAAAACATCGGCAATCCTTCAGGAAAAGTCCTGTCAAAATCGGTCTAGCCACTTCGGAGATAAGCCGGAAAAAAGACAAAAGATTTTTTTTGTTATTATAATTATATCGTACTTAATATATATGCTTTCATATGCATTCAGTAAAATGCTGTTATTTTGAAATAACATGCCGACTTCATAATCATCATCATCATCATTTCAGCCGAAAGACGTCCACTGCTAGAAATAGGCCTCCCCAAGTTTCGCCACAGACACTTCAATTTTATTTATTTGTGAAGATAGAGATTGTGAAAACCCTAGTTCAAAAGAAACGCCTACAACTAATTCCAGACAATACTTAAGTGCCGAAAGGGTCGATTCCTCCATTTATAGTCGGCGTAAGCCTCAAATCCTGGGTTTTATTTGTAAAGGCGAATGTCAAGGTCAATTTGGTTGAAAATAAAGTACTATTGAAAAGCAAGGTTACTATTTTTGTATAGCCTGGCTTATTTGAGGTTGAAAGAGCTTTTGTAAGCTGAAAACTAAAATACTTGCTAACTTATAGTTAATAGTACTGGGTAATACGTATATTGTAAGATAGGTTGTCAGACTTTCCGGCCGTTGAGTCACGTCAGACACGGGTGCCTGACAGTTTTTTATTTTAATTTTTTTTTTATAAAGTATTGGGATTTTTTTTATACATTTTATCAATTTAAACAATTTGGAGTCGATTCGCAAGAAATTGAATTTGGACGATTTCGAAAATATATAAAAATGCAAAGCTTTTGAGGTTGACTGTACGTCAGCTGTTTTCATAGTAAAATGCAACACAACAATCCGGTACATATTTAAATTAGCTTTTCTATAAAATGGCATGGAGTAGAATGAAACCTAATTAAAAATAAGTATTATATTTTTCATGGAGCAGTTTGGGAACTCTTTTTGGAGACTAAACTGCAACGACTGTCTAAGATCTACAAATGACAGCCGCAACCAACGGCTGGACATGCTTTCCGAGGCACGGAGAAAACTCGGTGAGTAATGGGTGGTCACCCATCCACAGACCAACCTATGCAAGTTTAACACCTGAAGATCGACCCAAAAGGCTTTTATTATTTATCCATGAGCTTCTCGTTACTTAAAAAATGTACAAACATAATTTTGTTAAGATAAGTGTTGTACTTAATTTTGAACAATGGGTGCAATATCAAGTTGATCATTTCGTGTCTGAAATTAATTTCCGACCAAATTATTGAACAAAATTATCATCTGACCCAATCTCTCACAAAGTACTTATAAATCACGAATAATTACAGCAAAAATAAAACACATTTCCCTCGTATTTTTAAAAGGCCATTTCTCCCAGATGGTAATAGGTAGCCTTAATGCTTTCCAACTGGTTTTAGCGTCGTATATGGGTATAATTGGAATCTCCATTACATGGCTTGAACGGGTATGGCCGAGAGCTGGCAGCCATCAATCATAGGACGTTGTGAGTTGACACATTGCTGCATTAAGTGATTAAATGGAAATTGGGTCAATATGGTAAATGCGTGGTTTGTTAATGAAATTGTGAGAAGAAGGTGGAACTGAGAGGTATTGCAGCGAAACGGTGTTGAATTTAGAGATAAAAACAGTTAAGTCGTATTTTTGACATAAAAGTTGTAAAAATCAAAACGTTTCTGAAATCTTTTTTTTTTTGGAATTGGTTTACGTTTAGCTGCAACTCGCCTGATGAATGAATGAATTAATGATACATTTATTTGCAAGAATATAGGTAGTTAACATAGGTAAGTTCTTAATATCTATGTGAAGCGATGTCGCGGTTTAGGGTGGAGCACGTTTGCCTAGAAGAAACTGTTCACTTGAACTTTGAAAGAGATATATATTATAATGATCGGGAAACAGAGAAGAAAACTCAGATATTGTGCGGTAACGATGCTGGAAAGGTAGGTGGATTTACATAAACCACCAAAAAGTTAGAAAGGTAGGTTTTGGATATACCTACATAAACCACCAAAAAGTTAGAAAGGTAGGTTTTGGATATACCTACATAAACCACCAAAAAGTTAGAAAGGTAGGTTTTGGATATACCTACATAAACCACCAAAAAGTTAGAAAGGTAGGTTTTGGATATACCTACATAAACCACCAAAAAGTTAGAAAGGTAGGTTTTGGATATACCTACATAAACCACCAAAAAGTTAGAAAGGTAGGTTTTGGATATACCTACATAAACCACCAAAAAGTTAGACAGGTAGGTTTTGGATATACCTACATAAACCACCAAAAAGTTAGAAAGGTAGGTTTTGGATATACCTACATAAACCACCAAAAAGTTAGAAAGGTAGGTTTTGGATATACCTACATAAACCACCAAAAAGTTAGAAAGGTAGGTTTTGGATATACCTACATAAACCACCAAAAAGTGAATGTCAATCCGGTTGAATATTTTTGTAGAAAAGCGAAAACAAACAATACCAATTTACAAGTTCATCATTTGCTTGTTTAAATAAAAATAAAAATTAGTGATATTAGCTTAGTGGTGTGACCGTAGGACTGCCAAGTCATAGGTCTCGAGTTCGAACCTAAGACACGCACCTCTGATTTTTCAGATTCATGTGCGTATTGTATAATTATATACTTGCTTTTCGGTAAAGGAAAACATCGTGAGGAAACCAAACCAGCATGCCTGAGAGATATTTCTCGACGGTAATAATGTAACTTGACGGCATGTAAAGCCAAGTCAAGAGGACCATTGGCGGTATAAAACTCTGACACCAGGTTAGGCACTAACCAGACGAAAAAGAAAGATAAAAATACCAACAAATAAGTTAGTCGTGGATTTGTTGAGAGCAGCGGTGGCCCAGTGGTGGCGGCCCCGACTTACGAACAGTAAGTCGTGGGTTCGAACCCAGACAGGCGCATTACTTTGTGTAATTTATTTCATCACCACTGCTCTCAAAACGGTAAAGGAAAACATCGTGAGGAAATCGGCATGTCCTAGAACCAAAAATTCGAAGACATGGTGACATCTACCAATCCGCACTGGGCCCGCGTGGTGGATTTATAGCCCATTCCCTCTCATTGAGAGGAGGCCCTGTCCCAGCAGTGGGAACATTATAGGCTGATGATGATGATGAAGTTAGTCGTAATACTCGTAATGGACCTAGAAACTATTGACACAGTCACCTCTGACAAAACCAAAACATTGCTTTGATGTTGTGGTTAGCATACATAAGGGCGAGCCACGGACGGCATATTCTTTTTTCTGTCGGACTTTCCACTTAAATGCGGATGGCTTTTGCTTGGTCCACTGGAGACTGGCGAGCGAGAAACGCTTTAAAATTAGCAACGGCGCCCTAGAAGGTATGTAAATAGATCACCCTAGAAAGTTTAAGCATAAATATAACCAATTTTTTTAATGTAGGTGAGGAAAATTATCAGTAGGGAACTCATGGGCTGTATGAAGGATGATATGGCTAGAAAAGAAGTGACTGCTGAGATCACGAGCAGTAAGGAAGCATGCAAGAAGAACACAAGCTGCGCGGAACCCAATTAAAAAAAATCGAAGCAGTCTTTGGGGACTGCCGATAGAAGTGAAAACAAAAAGTACACAAGCCCCTCCCCAGTCGTAGTACTGGTAATGCCCCGCGCATGCCTATGTGGTGCTACGCCGTAGCGGATGCTACGAGTGCTACGAAGGGCTACGAAGCGTGACCGCACGTTACGTTACGTGACGATGAGTCCAATGTTTTTCTTTCACCCAAAAAGTGCTCAACGCGCCTAAAGAAGTTTTCACTTCAAAAAAAACATTCACATAAAACGTGTTCAAAAATAATAGAATAGAGATCGAAGAGATAGACCGATAAACACACATTCTGGATATGAATGACTGTAACAGTTATTTAAGTAACTAACAACCTTAACCGACTGTCAACATTTTAACCAGCACAAACCGACCCATCCCGTGCCTCAAATGAGTAAGCCGCTAACCGCGCTTTAATCGCGTAATATTAAACTAAAACTCCTCACTAACCTTACCAACTTACAACATAGTATTCACATAACTAGCTTCAGGCCCCGTACCGAGTCGCATTCCTCGTGAATACCGCATTCCATTATAATATCATCCCTAAATTACACACATGTTCTGTGACAAATGTTAAGGTAAAACACATCTTGTTCGTTAACTGTTGACACGGAATAAATTACAGATGGAGTTACAAGTTACAATGTACACTGGCCTGCAAAAATAAGTATCACACTTTTGAAATTGCAATAACTTTTTGAGTACACAAGATATACTTTCGAAAAAAAGACTCGAAAAAAAGTTTAATTTTGTACATAAAAACTAATAAAGCTGATAAAAATTGCTATAAAACGTTTTATTTTTATTTTAAATCACTAACTTCTATAGAGTTCAGAAAATATGGAAATTTTAAAAGTGTACAGACTTTGTATTACGTGCGGGCTTTTTCATAGCACATCATCAAATGATTTTCATTATTCTCCTATCTTATCACAATTTATATCGGGTCGATGCAGCATGTCTTCATCGTCAAGCTTCACAGATTTGTTCGCAGCACATGGTATGAAAATGATGGATAAAAGAGACGTATGGGTCTGGATCTGCGTGTGTATTCATGTTAGCGAGTCTGAGCTGACGAAATATGGCTGCCTATTGTCCATATTTAAAGTCCTATCCTGAATCCTGGGCGCTGAGCTGCGACAGTACCCAATAATTTCTAATTTATTTACATTAGAAATTTATTTTTATTTTCCTAACCATAAAAAGAACATTTTTTGCAAAAAATAAAACCGATTTCAAAAAACACAAAACACAAAAAAGTGAAAAATAACTTTAGCTTCAGAAGTCGGTGAAAAAAAAAAAACTAAATGAAACAAACAAAGGTCACCGACTTCTGAAGCTAAAGTTATTTTTCACTTTTTTGTGTTTTTTGAAGTCCGTTTTATTTTTTGCAAAAAAGCTTTTTTATTTTTCCATTTTTAGTTGTAATATCCTATACACATATTTGCTATGCATTTCTTTACATTGATAACAATACATGTCATGGTATTAGGCTTATCCCTAATAAATGGAACTTAACATACTTAAACTTTCGAAATCTGGGTGTATTGTACACATTTGCGAACTCCTCAGAGCGTACAGAAGTGATGTTACGTCATGATGTTGTATAAACAATAAACATCAAAGCGATTGCAGCAATCACGACCGATTTATCGTTTATTTTTGAAGAGTTCCATTGTGTATCTGCGAAGATCAGCATCAGATCTTCACCAAGTTTAAATGGGACCATATCAGGAATATACTCTTTCAAATAAAAAAATAATTTTGAGAATCGCTCCACAAATGGGGGAGAAATCGGTGAACATTTTAAAATTAGACCACACGACTGAAGTAAAAATGTTCATAAAATGAAAACTACTGAGCCGAACTGTGTTAAATTTTTATGGGACCAAATGGCAACCATTCCGCATCAAACTAAAGAAGAATCACGTAAATCGGATAAATCTCAGCGTAATCGGTCTACCTACATACATAAAAAAAACAATCGAATTGAGAACCTCCTCCTTTTTGAAGTCGGTTAAAAAGTAAGTAGTACTTTGATTAATCTTTCTATTAGTTATACATAAAATCTAAACAGAACCCGTAAAATTATAGCCACGAGAATTTTTTATCTACGGCAATCTCTTCACATCTCCTTAATTTCTTGTTTGTAGATTATGGGTCGAGATTAAGTTTGTTAATAGCACTCCATTTGCTTCCAAATCTGTGACATTATTCGCAGAACGAGGATATGGGATCTAACGGCCGCCATATTAATATTCCTGTCCTGCCTTTATTATTACATTAAATGTTATGTACGGAGCGGTTGTTCGCGCTTTCGGCTATAAATATGTCTGTTTTGCTAACTTGGGTAAATGGAATCATGTATTTAGGAAATTAATATGGTGCGTTTGTTTATAGGTAAGTTGAAGTCATCTCCTTTTTCGTCTTATCTTAATTCAAGCTTAAACAGTATTAAGTAACAAATTACAAGCACTTTTGAATCTTCAAGGAGTCGGTCAGTCAGAAACTATACACAGTTGCTGCTTTCAGGATTGAAGCATGATTTTCATCGATTACAACAACAGCCCATAACGTCTACTGCTGGACATAATCCTCTCCCATGATGGGAGGAATTTGCCGTAATCTCCACGCTTGGCAGGCGGATTGGAGATCGCAGTGATGAAAGACTAACAGAAAACGCTGTTGCCCATTTTCAGGTCTACGGAGGCGCAAGGTGTTCTGCCTCAGACATTAGTCGCCTTATACGACTGCACCCGTGAGTGTAATGGGTTGGTTCTATTCTACTCTGCCGGATATTACACGGCTTTCATCGATAAGGATAGATTCATTATCATCATCTTTCTGCCGTTGTTCCATTCTACTTGGGATGGGCGCAACACATTTTTATCATTCATTCTCGCCTGTCGGACGTCACAGCATCATTTACTCCTTTCTCTTTCATATCATTCCTCACACAATCCATCTTTTCTTTGTACCACCTATGTTGTGGGCCCCCATAGCACAGCATCATGCTGAGTGGTAACCCATTTATCGCACTCACGACGTGCAAGCTGCCAACTATATATATTTTTTTTTGAATTTACTTTTTGTTTATGTTCCGTTTTGTAACGTTCCGTTTTGTAATACTCGGAATGTTTGTTATGTTTATGTTTTCATTTTTTTATGCACGTCATGTCCCTGTGATAAATAAATATTTCTTCTTTCTTTCTTCTTCTTTCTTTGTCCTTCCTCTCCCTCTCCATCCATCAACATTCATGTCTACTCTTTTATTCACATGCCTTTCATCCCTCCTCATGACATGATAGACGGAGAAGGATAGATGAAGGTTGATGAATAAAATGGCACATTTCATTTGTGTCGGCTTCTACTTTTCCTTTAGCAACCCGCTCAGTCAAACTTGGTTGTTCATTTACAGGGTGTAAACAACCTCCCAAGCATTCTGTACATCAAACCAAGTAACTTTGTAAACTAAGTAACTTTTGAGAAATATTATTATCTAGTTTTCATGTATAATTTAACTTTAAATTTTTGACTGTGTACGAATGACATTTTTAACTTCTAACTTTAAGTATATTGACATTTTTATTTGGTTTCATGTATATTTTAATTTTTAGCTTGTAAGAATTAGATGTTGCTGTGCTGACAGGGTCTACAACGGCTCTTAGCTCTTCTTGCAAGCCTTTTTTGTTAATAACATGTTTTTACCTTGTAGAACGCAAATAAATGAATATGAATATGAACTTTACGCAAAAAATATTGCTGGGAAGCGACTTTTATTTTAATTTGACATTATTTCTACCAAACTTGGATTAACGTAGGAAACTGGGGATACTTGATCCTTACGGGAGACTAGGTACACGAGATTTTCAGAACTTGTATGGGTAATATTAAATTTTATAGTGGCAACATCGGTTGTCTATGGTACCCGCTAACTTTCTAAAGTTGGTACACCTGCCAAATTTGACGCGTTTGTAAATGGCGGACCACCACCGAGTGTTTGTTGTTGCAGAGAGAAAATTTCCGTAAGTTTACATTTTGATTAAACATTAATGTAAATATGGTTTTTAGGTGTGTATGAATTTAATTCGAGTAATTATCTATATAAGCAGTGATTTGTAGCATAGAAAAGTGGTAATCTAATAGACATTTGAAAATATTCTTGTTTATAACCTTATACTGCTCAGGGTACACTTGGTACACATAACTAAGGGAGATTTGATCCTCCCGGATCAAGTGTCCCTTAACTTTTATTTTTCAATTAATTTCAGATTACCGATATGCCCAGAGTATACAAAACAAGAGAAGGTGCCAGAAAAAGAGTACCAATCGATGAACGAAAATTGCGATCGGCAGTGGACGATGTCATCGCTGGTGCGAGTATTCGTGGTACTGCAAAAGGGTACGGATTAGCCGTTATGACACTGAAAAGGTACGTGAGGAAGAGGAAAGGTACTACTACAACTGATGAAATTGATTACACTCCAAATTATCGTCACTCACAAATTTTTTCAACTATGGAGGAGAGTGAACTTGTCAATTACCTAATGATGGCCAGCAAATTGTATCATGGATTAACACCTAAGAATGTACGACAACTGGCATTTCAATATGCTATTGAAAATAAAAAGAAAGTTCCGCTAAAATGGTCCGAAAATGAAGAAGCAACCTACGATTGGTTCTACGGGTTTATGCACCGACACAAAGAACTATCACTCAGAGTTCCCGAAGCCACAAGCTTGTCTCGCGCCACGGCGTTTAACAGACACAACGTTAACAATTTTTTTCAAAATTTATCATCATCTTTCTGCCGTTGTTCCATTCTACTTGGGATGGGCGCAACACATTTTTATCATTCATTCTCGCCTGTCGGACGATTAGTTTATTATTTTTTTTAAATTTATAAATTTATTTTACAGAGATTTAACTTTGGTCCGAACCAAATTTGGAATGTAGATGAAACTGGCATTACGACAGTTCACAAACCAAAAAAAATCGTGGCATGTAAAGGAATTAAACAAGTGTCTAAGGTAACATCCGGCGAACGTGGGCAGCTCGTAACTGTATGCGCAGCTGTAAATGCTATAGGTAACCACCTTCCACCTTTTATGATATTTCCTCGTAAAAATTGGCAGGAGCGAATGATAGATGGAGGTCCACCAGGCACAGAAGGAGCTCCACATCCCAGTGGTTGGATGACTGGCCCAAATTTTGTGCTTTTTTTGAAATTTTTCCTCAAGCATGTAAGATGCAGCAAGGATAATCCATGTCTCATGATATTTGACAATCATGAGTCACATATTTCCATTGATTCTATAATTTTTTGCAAAGATAATGGTATACACCTGTTAACCCTACCACCTCATACCTCTCAAAAATTGCAACCGTTGGATAGAATTATATTTGGAGCAATGAAGTCATATTATAATACTGCATGTGACAATTGGATGGTTGGTCACCCAGGCCGGCCATTAACCATTTATGATTTGGCAGGATGTTTATCCAGTGCCTACCCAAATTCAATGACACCCAGAAATATTCAAAAAAGTTTTTCAGTCACTGGGATTTTCCCATTCAACCCTGATATCTTTGCAGATGACGAATATTTAAGCTCTTACGTTACTGATCGAGAAAACATAGAACCTGAAATAGAGAATGTCACACACTCACGAACTTCTTCACCATCTATTATTTCTGGTCCATCTTCTGCTGCTGTGCTTGCTCCACTTACGCCTGTATTAAATGATGAAGTTGCTATGCCAATTACACCAGAACCAATATCAAATGCTCCTGTTACTATAACAAATGCTGAAACTGTTACATCCTTAGTACTACAGCCAATATCAAATCATGATGGAAGTTCTCAGTTTGTGATGAATGATGAAACTACAACACCAATGGTACCAGAGCCAATAACAAAGAACGTTGCCACCCCAGGTATTTCTGACCATGAAAAGGAAAATACTAATGTCATAGCTTGCCCAAAAAACACTGCCTCTTGTTTGCCCCCGTTATGTGTGGCCGAGACATCTAGCAAGAATAGATCGAACGTTTTTGTAAGTCCTGAAGTAATAAGGCCATACCCGAAGGCAGGACCAAGAAAAGGTGTTACAAAGGGACGAAAAAAAGGATGTACAAGAATTTTAACTGACACACCAGAGAAACTAGCAATCGAGAGTGAATTGGAAGCTAGAAAACTCAAGAAAGAAGTCAAAGTTAGGAAAGTTAAAGCAAAAGTAGTGAAACGTAACCTCTATTCACAAGCGCAAGATGAGACTACATCAGAAGATGAAGAAATACCACCTTCACCACCATCAGATTCAAGTGTGTCATATGAAACGGATAGCTCTAGCGAATCAGAAAATGAAGAAGACACTATTGTCTCGGTCACCAGTGGCGATTGGGTTATAGTTAATATGGTCTCACAAAGAAATGTCGTCCATAGATATGTTGGACAGGTGCAGAGTAGAAGCCAAACAGGATATGACATTAAATTTGCTAAAAAAATCAATGACAGATTTTTCAAGTGGCCTGCAGTAGATGATATCAGTATTATAGCGGAATATCAAGTGGTAAAAAAACTACCAACTCCGAAAATGAAATCGTCATCGAGAAGAGTCATCAGCTTTGAATTCCCGAAATCATTAAAGAAGTTCAAAATTAAGTAAATTAAAAAAAGAGACTGAGATCAAAAGACTTGATTAAATTAAGATAGGCACCTATATGATAAGGCTTAATGAGACCAAAATTTACACTAAGATTTAATTTTTATAACTGTTTTAAGATTGTTACAGTAATATTGATTAATGTTGATTATTTTGCTAGAACCCCTAAATGAAGCTTAAACGTAACTTGAAATTTTGTTTCACATGTCCTGGGTTCAATTCAATAAGACAAGTGTTTCAAGTCTTTATCTTAATTACGTTTAAATTGTATTCAGGGTGTCATTGCGAGACATTTGAGTTCTTTTATTATTGAAGATATAATTTTGTTTTGAGTTTGTTTTTGTTTTTTTAATACGAAACGGAAGTTTCAAATTTAGAAATTGATTTATGTATGGAGACGGTGTGATATGCCTATGTTATGTGATTTTGAAAACAATCTAAAAAAGTTTATCATATTCTAAAAACATTTTTAATTTATTTCCCTAGTAATAGTATCATGTGAACCTAGATATGGGAGACTTGATCCCCCAGGATCAAGTTATCCAGATGGGGGGATCAAGTCTTGCGTATATATGGGACACTTGATACCATTCCCTATTTTTACTTTTAGTCAAATAACTATTAAATTTAGACACTTATATCTTTGGGTCTTACATCAATTATAGGCAAATAAATTTCACGTATTTCAGTACCAATATCTTTTAAAATGGATAGTCACAAAGGAAATTAGGGATGAAAAACAAAAGGGGGGATCATGTGTCCCCAGGTTCCCCTACTACAATAATTCTTCGTTTAGATTACCATTACACAAAAATCCACAATTTAGCTTTAATACCCAAAATACTGTTTCTCTGCCTCATTACCCCTCAAAAAACACACAACAAAACAGTATGTTGCCAACGTCGAAAAAGGTTGATATTTCCCTTGGCAGGGTATCAGCTGACACATGTCATTAGCAGACCTTAGCCTGCCTGTCACTCTTGTGAGGGGGGGTCGGGGTCTGACGGAAACCGTAATAAGCGGGTAAACTGGGCCGCTTTTGATATGGAAACAAAAACAAAAATATGTGAGCTGTTTTTTGTCGTATATGAAGATTATTAACATACTCGTGTGATGATTATGGACAAGTTAATCAGTTTCAACTATTTGCAAATAGAAAACCCCTAATAGGTGTGTGTACTGAAAAAATCTAATTGTCCGTCCGCGTCAGTTAGATTATCAAAAAATATTTGACCCGTATTTTTCTTTTGTAATGTAAACCAAAATTGGCGATACGACGTTTTTATTATTCTCAATACGTCACGCCGTGGTATAATTTAAGTGCGTTGTGACGTCATGAGCCCCCACTTCCGTGTTTTGATGCATTTTTATCTTTGTCAATATTAAATTGATTTACAAAAATAAAAAATACGTGTCCATTATTTTCCAATACTCTAACTGACGGACTAAATAGATTTGCAATTTATTGATGGTGGAAACTAGCCTATTCGTTGCTTAAAGTTAATATAAGTATTTTGTGTTTATTTTTTTCGATGTAGGTAATTAAAATTTCTGACTTACTAAATATTGCTATTTTTGGTTTCATAGAGAGCTCTGAGATTTTAGTAAGTATCAGAAGAGCGGCATAGAAACCTTTATAGATCTTGGTTACACCGGCCTATCATTAACTCAATAAAACTTAATTAATTACGATCTGAGGGCGTAAAACCCTACACAAATTGGATGGATATACGAAACCGAAAAGATTCTGTCAATCCTACTTTAATCCCAAATCGCTGACCAACATAAGCTATTACATAAAGTTAAGTTACCAAACAATTCACCAAAACGACGTAAAATTACACGCACGCATAATCTTCAATGACCAGCCCTAAAACAATACATGTACACTGATTACGTCACTCTTACTTCAATACCACGCAAAAGATATCGTGACAAAAGGTTTCAAAAGAACATGAAACGTCTATCTTTTACCCCGATCGCATAAATACACGTCTAACTAAGAGAAACAAATAAAAGACTTTCGTGACAACTAAATCTCAACTTCCTCAAATCTCAATTGAATCTTTATTACCCAGCAATAACTAACTGTCAACTTTAAACAGAATTGAATATGGTTGGTTTTGGAATGGGAGGTGGTTGTCTTAGAGAAAGCATTGCGTTTATGAATAGTGTTGCGGATGCTTTAATTAGTTGATGGAAATGGCGTGTGCACGCGCACTCATGCGCAGGGTTGGCACTTACCTGCACACTGTTACGTCTCGTTCAGACCAGCAGTGTAGGCTACTTATGCTAAACCTGAGAAATTATTTTATTTAAGAAATATTGAAATAATCGGTTAGAGAGCAGTTTCTTCTAGTTTACAATACTTTAAGATCTACAAATCTACCTACTGACAAAAAATCTGCAGCTCAAGATCAACAAAGGGTAACAACAGTGGCATACGTAAGCTTAGCCTATCATCATCTGCCTAGCCTTAGTTCTGCTTAGCCTTTTTAGCCTTTTCCCAACTATGTTGGAGTCGACTTCCAATCTAACCGGATGCAGCTCAATACCAGTATTTTACATGGAGCCACTGCCTATCTGACCTCCACAACCCAGTTAGTACTGGGTAATACGATACCCCACGACAAAACTGGTTGTCAGACTTTTTGGGCCACTGACTACCTGTAAAGATTGTCAAAGATCTTCAATTACAGGCAGGATCAACTGCTTAACGTGTTTTCCGAGGCACCAAGGAAACTCGGTATGTAATGGGGATCACCCATTACATACCGAGTTTCCTCCGTGCCACCGTGGGTGACCACCCATCCACAGACCAACCTAGGCAAGCACGGCTTAACCTAAACATCGAACTGAGCAGTTGTATTTATTTAGCCGCGAGCTCCTCCTCCTCGTAAGCTTAGCCTATAAAATTCCTATAAAAAGCCTATAAAATCTACGTCACATAAAACAGTGCCGTGGCACTTTTGCTGAAATAAACACCGCTGTAGTTGCTAAATTCAAATAGGTACCGTTTTAGTTTCATCCAGAGGCCCTAGCCCGAAGTACGCAATGTAAACGTAACTTAAAAATAAAAACAATTAAACTAAAATACCATAGGATAATTATTGTATTTTCGATTCAAAATTCGACGTATTTACGTTACGCTTACACCGGGTTCGTGCTAGGGCCTTTGCCGTTGCCTGCATTTTTACCTAGCTGCTTTTGATTCTGATTGTATTTGTATAGTGACGTGAACCTACATTTGGTGTGAATCACCATCCTATAGACACAGAATCAGATACAATAAAACGTTGGTATCGATTGTATTTTCGATACGCAGCAACCCTACAATGCTTCGATGCTCTTGACATTGACTCGATTGCAATTCGATGATGGTAATCACTAGTTTGCGTTGCGACCGGGCGATTTGCCCTCGATCACGGTCGAAAGCCATTTCCAATACATTTAATAAAAGAACTAAAAATATTCATTTGTGGGATAGACTTTTTCTTGAACGGGTTTAGTCACTTTTTCCGCTGGTTTGTGAAGCGTTACATCTTCGCGCTCCTAAGTCCATCCATGTTTGTTTGGTTAATCATTATGTACGGTATTGATACGGTTTCGCTGCGATGTAGATTTAAGTGTGTCTCTGCTTTCATTAATCAATTCTGTCTATCGCAGTCCACAGCTGGACATTTGCCTTTCCCGAATTGCATTAGAACTCCCTGCCGTCGACCTTCAGTATGTATCCTTTACGCTGGACATAGGTCTCCCCCAAGTGTCGCCACACTGATCGGTCCCGTGCGACTCACATCCAGCGGGTCCCCGCAACCTTCACCAGGTCATCGGTCCACCTCATGGCCTGAGGTATTTGCTTAATTCGTCTTATGTTGTATTCTTGCGTTTTCATTCAAAGATTTAAGATGCACAAATTAATACGTCCAATTTTTTTCTACACCTCTTCAACCCCCAAATCCAGTCAACACACTCTCATCTCCCCATTACCAGCAACACATGAGCCTCAATGTATCAAGTTAGGAGCGAGCTCCGCTTTCTGCGCTGCGCCGGCGCCGATGCGCTGATAGCGAGCACGCGCCGCGCACAAGCACACGCTGAGCACGATAACTGGGGAACAGATATAGAGGGACTGGATGTGGTTAGAGGTATGTCACCATTTTTTTTATATTTTTGAACTGAAAGTTGGTCAATAATAATATATCAATAATTTATTTATACAATGGTACTCAACTGGTCCTGTACTTTTTTTAATATAATAATAATAATCATTTTATTGTCAGGCGACTAAGGCCCATAGTTAAATTACACAATATAATAATTAACAACAATAATATACTAATACATATTTTAAACCATAGGAAACTAAAACTATACACGCAACGTTGTCGGTGTTGTGTTTTGCTGCGTGATGTCGCGTAACCGTCCTCGGAAACGTCGATATACGACACCCTTCGGCCAAAAGTCCTCCTTCATGCAGGTCTGTAGATGGTGGGTTGGAACTCGTACCACGAATGACTTAAAGTTTATGTTGTGGCGGGATTCCAACCTTTCGACCCTCAGAGTCCAGTTGGTCTTCACTTTCAAATACTGCACCACTTCCTCAGTTGTAGTGGAGTGATGCAGACGTGAAATGTACAGCTGCGTCGTAGGCACAGCAGGACGCAGCAGCATGTTGGGTCCACTCGGTGCGGTACCGCACAGGTTACGAGGACAGGGCTTCTTCTTCTTCTTCCTCCTTTCCACTTTAGTGAAGCCCTCCTCATCAACTTGGCTCATTCTTGGTACGGAGCTATGGACCGCAGCCAGGGCTGGTTGTGAACCCATTTTCGAATTTTCCCATTTCCTGGTTTGTCGCTTAGGCTGCGACGCATGAGTTTATATCCTTGCCAGGTCTGCCCTACTCCAGGACAGTGAGTCATTCGCGGCAGGCCACGAAGGAGATGGTGGGACGAACTGGAAGGGAAAGTCTGGATTAGTTTAGCGAGAAGTAGGAGTGGAGGAAGTCCTTTGCCTTAATTTTGTAAAGGCACTTGTAACATGAGTAAAAACATATTGACAACACAAAAGCCAAAGTAAAGCTTCGTACTTGGCAATGTGTAGAAATACTCGACACATTCTACCAACACATTTCTTTAGCTTTTCACAAAAAGAAAACAAATTATCATTGTGTTCTGCCAAGATCCAGCCTTTCACAAACATTCACTGAAATGATTACACTAAAACATCTTTCACTAGCTGTTACCAAGATTTTGCTACACTTCAGTGCAGATAAACTTGGCAACGATACAAGTGTTGATTGCAGGGGTTAAGTGATTCTGTAACTTCGTACACTTTGTGTGCTTCCAGTGTACAAGCTACACCCACTCTGGAGAACAAATATACACTGCATGCAACTGAAATTGGGTAACAAGGGAGCTACATGCAAACATTGTTCGTACTGCAATCTAAAGTACCTTTTGTTTGGTTGTTGTGTAAAGATTTCATTCAAGGGGACTAAATCAAATCAAATAAACCTCTATGTTTCCTTAATTTAATTTAAAGTTATTAAATCATCATCTGCCTACCCTTTTCCCAACTATGTTGGGGTCGGCTTCCAGTCTAACCGGATGCAGCTGAGTATCAGTATTTTACATGGAGCGACTGCCTATCTGACCTCCACAACCCAGTTCATACTGGGTAATACGATACCACTTTGGTAAGACTGGTTGTCAGACTTTTTGGGTCACTGACTACCTGTAACGACTGTCAAAGATGGACAAATGACAGCCGGGGCCAACAGCTTCACGTGCTTTCCGAGGCACGGAGGAAACTCGGTATGTAAGGGTGGTCACCCATCCACAGACCAACCTAGGCAAACACGGCTTAACCTAAAGATCGACCCGAGCGGCTGTCTTAGTCCCCGCACTATGCGAGTGATATTAGTAGGTGTGCTTCGTGGAATAGCAAATTATTATTTTTTAATTTTTATTTGAAGCCCACCTACGGGTGTGTTAAGTGGAATACTTTAGGTGTGCTTCGTCTGGGTGTGCTTCGTTTGGGTGTGCTTCATGGAATACCTCGTTATTATTTAGCCACGAGCTCCTTAATTAATTTAAAGTTCAATTTAAAGTTATTAAATATTATTATTAATTTGATCGCCCCCCTAGCTGCCACCCGTGACCCCTCAGCCTCTTCCAATACGTCCATAACCCTTCAAAGGGGACTATGCGTCATGAATTTGAGTATGAACTTGAAATTATTGTTTTTTTCTGATTTGCTTATAATTACTTAGTTATGGTTCTTTTGGTAATAAGTTAAATCGGAATCAGCGACGCCATTTTGTTCGTTCAACATAATTTCCCAAAACCGCCCACTTGTCAATGTCATCCAAGCGCCAAAATAACCATGTATACTGTATGGATGACATGTCAACCCGTTCAAAAGTACGAAAAAAGAGATGAATTCATACCCATTCGTTACTCTTTGTCTAAACTGAAAACCTATTGGTAGTATTTTCGACGTAAAATAAAAAGTTTCCTCCAATATTTTCTGCTACAGGTACATTAATAATTGTGATTGAACGGGTTTCAAAGAAACTCCAACAGTGCGATATTCCAATTATAATGTAAAAACGCAATAAACAGACTGAAATATAAATAAAAGAGGGTTCTTTTAACGAGCAAAATAAATTGGTTCCGAGCTCTAGAAGGAGTAAAAGGACAAGATGTCTTTTGACGTACTTTAAAGATGAAAAATGAAGCTAAGAGAGTACCGTCGTTGTTTAAGATGACTTCTAAACCATAGGCAGCAGCTAATTGTGTAGCACGCTTATGATGGAGAGGGACATAATATTTACGTTGATCAGATTAATTTTACAAATATATAAAGACATGGCAACGCCGGGAGGGGACGCCCTAGAAGGACATTCACTGACCTCATTAGTGAGGTTCTCCAGAATGTCTGGTGCGTAGTACTTGCAATCAGCGTGCGTGTATTACTAGATGCGAGAGTACGAGATTTACTTTACGCCCTAGGGCCTAAAAGGGTCACTTTAGGCCCGCATAGTAGGGCTATATTGGCGTACTTTAAAAGCATGAATAGTAGCGAAAATTAATTTTTGGCCACCATCACAGGATAGTCCGGTTAAGCAGTTTGACAACCTATCGAGTTGTATCTGCGAGTGGTCATATTATACAGAAAAAAACAAAGACGTTGTGTTTCTGCCTACCCCCATAGGAAAAACGCGTGTGTTTACATTAATTGTATAAAGCAATGATTTATGTTTTTTTTTTAAATTTCAGATTGTAAGTGTTGTATTGGCTGGTTTACAGTAAATTCTTTTGGTACAAGTAACTAAATTGGTGTTTGGCAATTGGTCATATGGGACCATACTCCATATGCGCAGTGGGGTAGATGACACACTAATCAATTGAGATACTTTTTAAGAGCTGTCAAAGCGCGGTTCTCTCATAGTGTTTTTATAGCAATAGCCAACTGTGACGTCACTATTTTGTCAACTCAATGACTCAACTATTTATTGATTTCAAAGCAACTAAAAATCGAATTTGGCAATTAATTGAAAATAAATCGGGTTTTCAGGGCCAAAATAAAGCGTTTTTTTAGAGATTGGTGTCTTGGAATTATTGTTTTATGGTGTCCATCTACCCTATTTCCGAATAGATCAAACCACCTAAAGTACTTACGGAAAAATATCCGTGATTTTCTTTTGTTTCTATGAGCTCCCGATATTTCGACGCTCGCTGTTGCAAGCATCAAGATCGCGGGAATACGTAAGTGGTCGTTATGTGTTGTGAAAAACCGTGAAACTCTAAAACAGTAGATCTAACTACCATTTGAAAAGACAGAATGCGCGTCTCAACATTGAACAAAAACAATGCAAACAAAAAATATGAAGTCACATCCAGTCTTTCTAACTCTTCGCACATAATCACGGCCAATTAGCAATTCTCCTGAACTTTCATTGTTTCGCTAGATGTAAGATTGTAATTAAATATGTAATTTGTACTGTACCTACGAATAATTGCACCGCCATTTCTATGGGATACCATGGGCCATGGTGTAGTCACTTAATGAAAGTTTTACGGAACCGTTCAATATAACCTTATTTTATTGCTGATTCTAATTTATGATTGCGTGTGGTCTTGGCTTTATGTTTAATACTGTTGCTAATCATTTGGGCGTAGGCTTGTGAGAATCATTATGGGAATGGATATTTAGTTCATCTATAATTTGCTAATAAACTATACTTAATATTATACCGGGTGTAAAAGACCTCATCACGAAGCCGTCAACCAAGCATTCTGTACATCAAACTAAGTAACTTTATGCAAAAAATATTGTTGGGAAACGACTTTTTTTGAAAAATCTAGTTTTACGAAAGGACTCAATGCAATGGTTCTCAAAAACAGTGTGCTGATGGGTAGATTAAATAGTACAGGGGAGGTGTTAAAAGCAAAAATCTTACATTAAAAACATGTATTAAAAAAAAAAATACTAGGAAAAAGCATTGAGCTATTACTACTACGTATAGAGAAGACCGTGTGGTATCCGGCAGAGTAGAAAAGAACCAACCCATTACACTCACGGGTGTCGTATAAGGCGAATAATGTCTGAGGCAGAACACCTTGCGCCGCCGTAGACCTGAGAATGGGCAGCAGCGTTTTCTGTTAGTCTTTCATCACTGCGATCTCCAATCCGCCTGCCAAGCGTGGAGATTACGGCAAATTCCTCCCATCATGGGAGAGGCATATGTCCAGTAGTGGACGTTATGGGCTGTTGTTCTTGTACGTTCTTGTGGCTGTGGGATAATTTTAGACATTGACAAGTTAATTCTTATTGAAAACGTATGATCACCTCTGTTAAAATAAAGAAACAATCAATTGAGAAACTACGATTTTACAACAGTTCTTTTAAAGAAAAAACAAACTCAAACTACACAGATTTCTATCCGTCTCTCAAAACTTGCATAAAACACTTTAGTAAAAACCGTATTGTAAACAATTTGCATAAGTACTTTAATGGCTGGAAAGAAAAAAAAAGAGAATCGCACAACTTTCGTCTAATGTTCCTCATTTAAAATCTCATAAGACCGTAGACAATACTTACGCAACCTCTTTGCTCTTTACTCTATTGTCTGATCCCAAAGAGGTCGTAATACGATAGAAAAAGACAAATAATGTACGTTTATTATAATTATTACAGTCAAGTGTAGAGGTAATAGGGGGCCGTTGGAACAATAATGTTCTAATAAAAAAGATTTGTGAGCACGAACGGTAATTTAGCTAAGTGCTCCGTACACGCTTATTAAGAAAATAATACAAAAACATTGTAACAATAGATTTAACACCATTGAACTTATAAATTATACAAACGGTGTTTGTTGTGACATTTTTTTCATAAATTTACTTTTACGGTTGCGTGTTACTAAAAGTCCTTATTACACTCATGGAGTAAGTCGTGGGTTTGAACCCAGACAGGCGTTTTACTTTGTGTAATTCATTTCATCACCACTGCTGTCGAAACGGTGAAGGTGAAAAACATTGTGAGGAAACCAGCATGAACTAGGACTAAAATTTCGAAGACATACGTGACATCTTCCAACCCGCGTGGTGGATTATTATCCACCACGCGGGCACAGTGCGGGAAGAGGAGAGGAGAGGCCTCCTCTCTATGAGAGGGAATGGGCTATTGCCCATTCCCTCTCATAGAGAGGAGGCCTGTGTCCCAGCAGTGGAACCAAATTCATTTTTTATTTTTATTTTTATCATAACTATACATAACAGTATTATTTACACTATACAGGGTGTAAAAGACCTCATCACGAAGCCGTCAACCAAGCACTGTGTACAAAAATTGGAACTTTGGCACCCAATATCTCCGTAACTAGAAGGTTCCCAGGTATGGTGTAGAACAAAAAAATGATCGCAATGACGGGGAGAACAAGTGAGTGCCTTTGGTTTCGTTAAGAGGTGTTTTACACCTTTTATACAGACTACAACTCTAAATAATAATAAAAATACGCAAAATACGCGCTTTGACGCGGAGTTGCGAACACTAGCACGTTATATTAATAAAAATATGTACAAGTATCAAAACGGTTACAGGGTGTTAAAAAATTCGTCCACATCGCTGTCAACAGGAAAAGTTTTCAGAAGGCTGGTCACGTGAAGAGGCTTTTATTTATATGATTTCTTTTTATTAAATTTAGGTGAGGAATACAAGCGTATGTTATGTCAAAAGCTATAAAATATTTTTTACACCATCATGATATAAAAAAATATTCAAAACCAAACCACACACATACACATGAATATGATATTTCCATATTTCAATTCCAAACCTATGTCGGTACTTTCAGAACGGTTTTTCTATTCGACCAAAATAAATTATTATAGAACCCTAAACTTTATGCCTAAAGTTCATTAATGCCGTTTAAATTACCTAGCATTTATAACAAAAGACCGGAAAGCCTAAATACCACTGAATTGAGAGCAAAGCTACATTTATTATAATAGCTTTGTTTCATGCTAATATTATATGTAGGTATAAATTATTGCGGTTCCGGTAAGCCGTTCTAATGGAGAGTTCTTTAAATAAATGGGATTCTAATTCCGTAAAATATGGGTCGGGGACATGGAGTATGGAGAAACATGGAGTGCTAACGCGTGAGTGTCAGAGTTATCCGAGCTTACAGCACGTGGTGCATCCTTGGATCCAGTGCATAATTAGTCTTTAACGTTCCCACAGCTGGGTGTCCTTTGCGAGAGGCAGCTGGCTGTAATCCATCTGAAATAATTAACACTAGGATTAGGTGTCGTGTTATCACAACGGTGATTGTCTTGCAATATAATATGATTAGTCACTTTGTACGTTTTAAAAGAGTCAAAAAGTCTAGTTAACGACGTTGACTGCAAATTGAAAATTGCCTACGGAATGGAGGCAGTTGAATTTTGATTAAAATAGCTTGTTCTTTCATCGGTATTATGGCTTGTAAATGAAGGGACTGTAGCTTATTTTTTTTCTTTTTATTTATATTTTGAGATTTAAAATGCAGGCATACAGGGATTTTTGTCATTAGTCTATTTGGAATAAATGCTTAGAGTATTTGATTTTTACAACATTTGTGAGCACTCCATTTTAATTACTTCATGATGGTTTTATGAAAGAATGCCGGTACAATAGCATGCGGGGCATGCAAGGATCGTTATCTACAGGACCCTTTTCTTCGAGACCACAAAGAAGAAATTTATTGGTTTAGCAAATATTTACCGGGAATTTTAGCGAATGTGTGCTGAATTCGGTACAAAACAGACATCTTTATGTTTGCATTTTTAAGAAATAAGTGAGATTGCGTATTATTCAATCGTCGAGGACCGACCCTGAGAAAGTAAAGAGATCTACCTAACTCTAAATGGTAAAATTAATTAATTTTGTGTTTAGTCCAAATTCTTTTCATGCCTATTATCGTTCATGAATTTTGCGTGGTTATCGTAACTAGTTTTAGTTTCCCTCGTGTCAAACTTGTGTAACGTTTGATTATTCTCCCTGTTAATCATAATGTTGTTTAGGTGTTTCTTTTTTCTCTGAAGAGTCCTATTACATTTTTTACGCAAATTTTTGATTTTTACTTCCTGGATCAAATTATTTCGGTTGGCGTACACGAGTCGATAATAATAGCGATATTCGGACGATTGTCGATTGATATTGACGAATATTAGAGACGAGACTGACATGAGACTGAGGAGCGAGCTGAATTGAGAATTATAGTAGGTACTGTAATTTTATTTATTGTATTTTTGTCTTATTATATTGACAAACGAAAACTAATGAAACTTATTCATTGTAGATCGAAGTTTTATATCATATTAATTTGTTTGATAAAATTGAGTTTATTTGGAATATAATGGACGCTGAATTAAGACATTTATAGCTTAAATTACTATTTCTTTACGATTTTTTACATGAAAACTCAAGGAATTTAAAGAAATTCTAAAACTCCAATAAACAAGTAAAACGTTCAACTTATCTTTTAATAATTTTAGCTTTAATAAGAATTGAATGTAACTATGTGAATTTGAGCGTCATAGTTCCATCGTCGACGGTTTTTCTTGCAAACTGAGTTCATAAAATATTTATAGTACACGAAAAGAAAACTGAAAATGTGTAACTCCAACTTACAAGAAAGAGAATGGCACTATCGTTATTCTTAAGCAAATAATTAAAATATCTTACTGCTGCTGAGAATTACTGCGTCAAAAATCATGAATTTGCCTAAAAAATGTAATAGGACTCTGAATAGGCTTGTGTTTCACCGCAACTCGCCTGATGTGAAGCGATTCGACGCGATCGTATTTTTCCAACGGCTTTTAACGGGATCGACATGAATTCTCGATATTTTGTGTCATCCCAAATACAGGTTTGGAGGATCACCGACGCACAAGCGGGTACCCCCTATTCAGTAGATCATTCTGAACTAGAAAAATCTGCTGTTCCATACGTGTTGACCGTGTGGGAGACGGCTGTTCTTTATTCAACTTGACTTGTTATATTGTTAGAATTTGTATTGGTCAAATCTTGCTACTGAATTTCAAGACAGTTTCCCCCAACCGATTGAGCTGAAATTTTGCACACACCTTTGGTTCTGGTGATAATATGTTTTTATGTCAAACTATTGTTCCTGTTTGTTGTTGTATTGTTGTTGTTATTTCTAATGCCACAGTCAGGATCGTCTCCTCGTGTAAGAGCTCTTCAATGGGAGCCCGGACTCGAAACTTTGTAGACGCGTTCATATATTTTGATAGATAAACATGATTTATTTCGTGAACTCATCCTACAACCAGGATTGTCTCTTAAAGAAGGAACTCCTCAATGGTTAATAGCACGGATAAGAAAAAGTGTTGAAATAATGATGGGTTGTCAAAAATGATAAAGACAAAACTTAACATTTTAAAATAAAATTTTACTTTACTTCCTTCACGTGCATTTTTTAAAAGCTTATTTTTAAAAAGGCTTTTTTAATTCTTGTACTGTTTATATACAATTTTTAATTTTTCAGCATCACTGTCTATGGCCGGATAGATATCACTTTCACTTAGTCTAGAACCAGTCGTGTCCCACCATCCGAAACACAAATTTACATCAATTAGGTCCACCATTGTCGATTAGTCCACAAACTAATTTACGGAACGCTAAAAATTTAAAAATGGCGTCAAGGTGGTCACTTTCACCAAGTCGTGACCAGAAAGCGTGATTCTAAATTAACAATGTGTAACAGAGATAGGAGCTGCATAAAAATGGTATTAGTTTATGTCGTCCGAGATAAGTAGCTCATTAAAATTGTTACCTAATTAATTTTATGCTGACTGCAAAGATTAAGTTTGTTTGTCTTGTGGAGCTGTTGGGTTTAACTGAGGGTGACGCGACGGGTGATTATAGTAATCTTGGTTGGCAACACGTTGTTATTAGATACTGTTGCGATTTTTTGTTAGTGGTAGGAGAATGTGTTTAGTTGGTGTGATGGGCTAATGATATCACTAAGAATAGAATATACTTTATCTACACCCATGCTATAAATCCTCTATAAAGGTATCTGAAACAGTTAGCTTATGGCCAACATTAAAACAGCCAGTGTCATAATAACCATTATAACACCCAAACGGGTGTTATAATGTTGTACTGAATTTCATTATGCAACTCGTTTTAAAAAAAGAACATCAAATGTGGTAGTGAATCGAACGTCTAGCACGTGCGATTCACTACCACAGCGCCGTAATTAAAAAAAAAACTTATGGGCATTGATTTAAATAGTAAAGATACGGTCATCCGAACGTTCGCCGAACGCGGTCGCCATACAGAAACACTAACGCCATCTATTAGAACTACTATGAACTACGATGTCAATCGGCGTGGTCTGCCCCTAGACGTAACCTTGTAAGAGCGGGTATTTTTCGCACCGAATCAGTAGGAAATCTGAAAATTAAATACGTATTTTCACTGTACTTATAGATTTTTACCAGTAAGTACATAAAAACACATTTTAATTTGCTTGTAATAAACAATAAAAAATATTTTATACATATAAAATTAATTTTATGATATGAATTATTAAATCTTTTCATTTCATCGGCTAAAACGCGCGCCGCTGCAAAGTTATGTCTAACTTTTACGGGGCTTCGCGTCGTCTTTGCCAAACGTTAAGACAAATACGAAAGAAAATTGTTTTAAATAATGTTAGAAGTTGATTTAATATTTTTTTTTAACTTACCGGTGATAAGAAATGTTATCATTTATTTTATTGTGCTTTTTGTCGTAGTTCACGCATCCCTTCACGACACAACTTGGCATTTTTGCTTGTAAAATTTACGACCGCTCCCGAAGACAGCCGAACGCGTTCTAGTTTAGTTCGCTATAAGGAAGACCATTTTGGGACCACGTTCGAGGCGTCATTTTAACATGCGGTCCACCCAGTCCTTACGCAGTAATATATATGTCAATGCTTATGGGTTAATTCGAATTCACGTCGTATCCCGCCATTTTTGTTCGACATTTGGATATTAGTATTGCATTATGTACTTTGTTGTTTACAAAAATGAGTGATACAAGCTTTGTGAATTTTGATAATTGAACAATCCAAAATGTAAATAATTATATTACTACCTATACACGGCTTGTTTGTATTAAATACAAGCAATTAAACTTTCCATTAATTTACATAGACTTCTTAGAACACTTCAACACCCTATGGTTTCAGAACCTTTTATGGAGGATTCATATCATGGATGTAGATAAAGTCTTGTATGCAACTGTACATAATTAGGTATTAAAACACTCATGTGATACTATTAACCCACATTCGTGTTTTAATACCCCTCATTATACAACAGTTGCATAAATAACTATTATTGTACACCAAAATTGAATGTTTACAATGGTGGTCTTATCGCTGATAGTGTTATCTTCCAGGCAACCTCTGGATAGACTGTACGAACATAAAATAAAAAGGGGCTAGTCAGTGGTGTACTACACAATTACAAATTTTTAGATCCATAAAATAACTCTGTCCTATGTGATATATTGGTGTTTGGCCACGTACTTCTTACCAAATACTCTAGTAAGAATGATTGATCACTTGCTTATTCAATGTTTTTTTTTAGTGACTTCAGATAAAAATGGCGTTCGAATAGTGACGAACCTGATAAATTACTCGTATTCTATTGGTTTGACATACGCTGAAAGCTCTGTAACAGTCGTTTTAGAAACATGATAGTGATGTCACTTCTGTGGACCATAAGGTTTTCTCATGATATTTTGGTGGAGGATTAGTGATAAATCTCACAAAATAAAATACCTTTACCACATTGCGGAGTTGTTTAACTGTAAACCTTTTTATGACAAGGTTTCCAGGAAGTTTACTTAAGTAAATACTTGTTTCACCTGAACGGTTTCAAGGGTCAATAGGCCCCACCGGATTCAGTCGGTTCACTGAACTGAAACCCTTAAGGATTCGAACAGTTCCTTTGAGTTCAGTGGGAAATAGCTTAAGACACATCTAAACATAGATAGTACAATATAAGACTGCATTTGTCGAAGATTTGTTGAAGTCGCAGCCTAATGAAATACAGAAGATATCCTATCTTAAGAGTCCTATTACATTTTATAGGCAAATTCATGATTTTTGACGCAGTAATTCTCAGCAGCAGTAAGATATTTTAATTATTTGCTTAAGAATAACGATAGTGCCATTCTCTTTCTTGTAAGTTGGAGTTACACATTTTCATTTTTCTTTTCGTGTAATTTACTATAAATATTTTACGAACTCAGTTTGCAAGAAAAACCGTCGACGATGGAACTTTGACGCTCAAATTCACATAGTTTCATTCAATTCTTATAAAAGCTAAAATTATTATAAGATAAGTTGAACGTTTTACTTGTTTATTGGAGTTTTAGAATTTCTTTAAATTCCTTGAGTTTTCATGGAAAAAATCATAAAGAACTAGTAATTTAAGCCATAAATGTCTTAATTCAGCGTCCATTATATTCCAAATTAATATGATATAAAACTTCAATCTACAAGAATAAGTTTCACTAGTTTTCGTTTCTCAATATAATAAGACAAAAACACAAAAAATAAAATTAAAGTACCTACTATAATTCTCAATTCAGCTCGCTCCTCAGTCTCATGTCAGTCTCGTCTCTAATATTCGTCAATATCAATCGACAATCGTCCGAATATCGCTATTATTATCGACTCGTGTACGCCGACCGAAATAATTTGATCCAGGAAGTAAATATCAAAAATTTGCGTAAAAAATGTAATAGGACTCTTAAGTTTGGGTGACAAACAAGCTGACAGTTTGACAGCACACCTGAAGTTACTCACCTACGTGGTTCCCGTCATCTTTGGATATTTACTTTGTAGGAGCATTGATATGCGCACAATGAACAAACCATAAAATTAACGAACAGCGCTGAAGTTAGCCCTAAACTACGTCTGCAGGGTCCCTCCCTCCCCCATAATTTAAAATTTAAGAACCTGGCTGTGGATTCTATTCTGTCACACTTAGCAACAACCCATACTATGCAAAGTCCACTTTACGAGATGCAACACAATAATAATAACACACAACGAAAATAATAATCAACCAAAACAATCCTCACTTTATCTGCCACTTAGACGTTCTGCTCCAGATTTTAATCCGTTCCGGTCAAGAACATAACTTTACCAACATATTTGAACTAGTACCCTCGACTACTGGCCTCGTTGGGCTTAGTGCTGGCAACGCTACTGCTGTGCATGAGGTCCTGGGTTCGATTCCCAGGTCGGGCTAAACTATCACGGATTTCTCAGTAGCAGTCATGGAGTCCGGATTTGTGCCCGGTTGATGGCAATAGCCTCGCCCCCAATGATATTCTAGTAAACAGATAATTATGTTGTGAGCGCGCAATCGTGAAGACTCGAAAACGGTCCAATTGGGTCGTTTTGCCTTTAGTCTGCAACACGTATGGCGACGAGCGGAACGCTGCTACGAATTTAGATAAAATTGTAAAAATGCCATCGTTCGTGTTCACAAAGTGTACCAATTATGATACCAAAGTAAATAAAACACAAGGGATCTCATACCACATGTAATGCAATATACACACATCAAAAAAAGTTTGCGATCACTTTGAAAAATCGAAATCTTATAATCTCTTTTTTATAAAAAATACAAAATAGTTTTAATTTTTAATTTCAAACAGGGTATTTCTATTTAAAGAAAACACACAACACAGAACTTTTCTTGATAAAGTTCAATTTATAAAATTATCACAGCCTAGGCTAGTGATCACAAACTTTTTTTTGTTGTGTGTACTTCAATTTATTAATATTTTGCATTTATTTTCCTATTATTCTGATATTTGGAGGATAAAAAAAGAAAGAGATGGGAAATACATTTTAAATACCTTTTGTATCATTTTGACTTGTAGTGAATGTGTGTGTGTGTGCGTGTAGTAAATGTAGAATTAATGAAAAGGTGTGCTGCCGCTGCTGCGCGGAACACTTTTCGGTGGTTTTTTAGGTGTATAACATATTTGTTTATCCCTATACTTGGCAGAGAATTTTACCTTAAAAAAACAAAACTTTTACTACTTCTCTATGTTAATTGGAATAAAAGGATATCAGGAAAATTAAAATAAAAAATCTCTGAATTTCAGTTTTCAGGATATATTATGTGTCTTCTAGTGCACACTGCCAAGCTCACAAGAAAAAAATGATAAAGAAAAATGAGTATTTACATGCACACTGCCATGTAATCACTAAACTAAACAAGAAACAAAAACATAAAAATAAAACTAATCTTGAAAAATATCAACAAGTTTTGAGATCTGTTAGGAACTAGGTCAATGAGTATGGCATGTTACAATATATGACATATAGTTAAACATTTTTTTAAACAAAGTTAAACTTTCTATTATTATTTATGACAATATTCAGTCCTAATGCTCTGAGATCATAGTTTACTTACATATATATATCTATGTAACAGTATGAAAAACTTAAATACTATTTAATATGAAAAGCCGTGTGGTATCCGGCAGAGTAGAATAGAACCAACCCATTACACTGACGGGTGTCGTATAAGGCGACTAATGTCTGAGGCAGAACACCTTGCGCCTCCGTAGACCAGAGAATGGGCAGCAGCGTTTTCTGTTAGTCTTGCATCACTGCGATCTCCAATCCGCCTGCCAAGCGTGGAGATTACGGCAAATCCTCCTATCATGGGAGAGGCTTATGTCCAGCAGTGGACGTTATGGGCTGTTGTAGTAGTAGTGTAGTAGTCCCGTTAGGTCGTAACGAGTAGCATCGTCAGGCCTCTCTGCAACGGGTTTTTTTATTTTTCTCACAGATTTGGAAAGAGCATCAGGTTGTAGTTTCAGGTGGTAGGAGGAGTTCTACTCCTCTCAAAAAAACGCAGCCTAAATAAAGCGACTCGGATCTTTTTGAGTGGCAATAGTTTTTGCTTACCACTGTTCTCGTGACGATACAGCAACCAGGCATTGACGCAGATGTCCAGAATCTGTGAACACAATACTAAATACCAACGATGTCCTTAAAATCAGTACGGTATAAAGCAACTAACATATCGGCTAGATCAACTCCACCCGTTTTCTTATAACGCCGAAGACGCAAAGTAGCTGCGGCAGGTGCTGAAGATGCGGGACTGCAGATTAAGTCTATATATGGTGACAGTGGAATATAAACTGATGGTGAAGGCGGTATAATGTCAGGATCATGTAGAAGAATAGAAGGTGAGTATGGAGTAGAGTCGGTAGTGTTGTGTCTGAATCTCGGCTCTTCATGGACAGAAGCAACGGCGTATATTTCTCGATACCCACAGTCATCACTATCGGAGATGTTTACATTTTTGACGGATGATGATATTGATCGAACTGGGGAACTGTCTTCGGCGACATTTTGATGAGGCCTACACATCTGGAATTCATCTTCCGAAGATTCGCTAGATTCTACATCAGACTTAGCTCTGCATTTAGTCACCAAAGCTAACATTTTTTGACTTCTAGTCATCTGAAATAAAAGTATTGCAAGCTAAGGAATAGGAATTTGGTAGAAAGTGTAATACAAATTGCTGTCATGCATTATAAAAAAAAAACTGTGTCTGAACAAAGGCTCGAGTATGTAGTAGCACAGTAGGCAATGTGCATTTATAGACACACCATTTACAAATAGTAATAATCTATAACGTTGGCAGTGTGTATTTATATGTACATGACAAATAGGGTGTTATTCATAGCAAAGCAGGCAGTGTGCATTTAAATATACACAACAAATATTGAGTCATTCACCCTGCACCAGGCAGTGCGTATTTTAATGCACACCTAACAAAAATCGTAAATTACTGTATATTCAAAACATATGACACAAAAATAATTTATAGAGACAATTGCGTAAAGCTTGTAGAAACTAAAATTATAACAATTTCATACATACAACTTTATTTAATTGAGATGAAATACGATACTTACAGAGCGTTGCGCAGGCACTGACCGACGGCTCGCCATTTTGTTCATCACTGACAATGTGTGAGCGAGACAGATATAGATTTATTTTTCTTACGTAAAGAGACGTTTACGAAGTCACTTGGAGTTATTATTAAAACGATTCGATGTAATATTTGTTTGAAAAAAAAATCTAAATTCAATGTGCATGTAAGTGCACAATGTCAAGTATAGGGTTATTAGAATATCATTGCTCGCCCCGTATAAGCCCCCGCGAAAAGTGGATAAACTTAGATACACCTCTGCCGAACTGGATTACAGGCGTGTAAGTAAGTTATTCATTGAAGTTCCCTCAAACATAGTGTCAATCCTTTGTGAAGCCAGTACTACTGTTACGTAATTAAATGAGTCTCGATTTTATCTCGTGTTTCTAACACTAACGAGCGGAGAAAGAATCTAGATAGTGTTCTAGATTAATTGCAATTAAAGCCGAGACTTCGGCTTGCTTTGTGCCCTCGTGATGAGCTTGAAAACGCATCGCTTGGTGTCCTATACTAGTTGTTCTTTTGTAACTGTTGTTTTAGTTTTTTATAAGTGGTTTGTTTTAGCCGTATGTTCTCCGGCTAGCCGTGTGGTCTCCGGCAGAGTAGAATAGAACCAATCCATTACACTCACGGGTGTCGTATAAGGCGACTAATGGCTGAGGCAGAACACCTTGCGCCTCCGTAGACCAGAGAATGGGCAGCAGCGTTTTCTGTTAGTCTTTCATCACTGCGATCTCCAATTCGCCTGCCAAGCGTGGAGATTACGGAAAATTCCTCCCATCATGAGAGAGGCTTATGTCCAGCAGTGGACGTTATGGGTTGTTGTTGTTGTTGTAAGTGGTTTGTAGATAATATTGCAGAAGTCTTTTTACGAGGTGTGATCTATATAGAACCGGCTATACGCTTAAACCAATTTTGTGATCTTGAATTCTCTTCACGTTCTTCCCTAGAATAGGCTAGTTTCCACCATATATAAATTGCAAATCTATTTAATCCGTCAGTTAGAGCATTGGAAAATAATGGTCACGTATTTTTTGTTTTTGTAAATCAGCGAATATTGACAAAGATAAAAGGCATCAAAACTAGGGAGTGGGGGCTCGTGATGTCACAACACAACGCATTAAAAATTATACCACGGTGTGACGTATTGAGCATTTTAAAAGCGTCATATCTTCGTCAATTTTGGTTTACGTAACAAAAAAAAAACGGCTCAAATATTTTTTGATAATCTAAATCACATATCTAACTGACGGACTAATTGTTTTTTTGGCTTCAAAGTAATGGCCAGTTCAAGTAATGAGATTTAATTATCAATCCTTTTGACAAACTACAAAATGTAATTTAAATTGCTTTGTTAATTTATCGTTTGTCTAGTGCTCATTTCTGGACACGCGGCGCGTAGTGCGGCGCGTTGAGCGGCGCGTCAGGCGTTGCTTCGGGCGGCGCGTTGTGCGGCGCGTTGTGCGGCGGGTTGCGCGTTTATCCGTTCACGGAGAGGCGGCGTGTGCAGCGGCGGTGTCATCTGTCATCTATCTATCATGGGGTTTTTTTTCCGCACTTAGTCCTTAAAGTGGACCATTGTGCGTGAGCCGTGGTGGCCGTTTACTCCAACCAGCCCACCTCCCTCCAGAAGCAGATCAAACTTCCCGGTCTTCTCAGGGCGTCCGCAAGGGATCTTGGTGTTCCCAGGGTCTCCTCGTGAATCTTGGTAACGCCAGTGCACTTGAGGAGCACATGCGCCACCGTTTCCTCCGCCTCCATGCATGCTCTGCATAGGGGACTGTCAGTGATTCCTAGGGTGTGGAAGTGTTTATTTAGTGAACAGTGTCCAGTGATGGTCCCCGCCACCAGTCGTAGGCTATCTCTGTCCAGACGCAGAGGGCGACTGTCATCTGTCATATGTTTGTATTTGCCCGCGCACTGCCGCTTTGACCGCGGCGGTGCACGCGGTGGGCAACGCTGCATTTCAGCAAAAGCGCGTAAAATCACTTCTCCGTAAATGCTCTCATACAGGCAATGTATGAGAGCATACTCAAACACTACTACGCTTAAAATTCAAACATATGGCAGTTTGAATTTTAAGCGAGCCGCGCCGCACGACGCGCTGCGTCTCCGTAAATGAGCCTTTAGAAATTCATTTTTAGCCCAGTCTAGAGATGTCACTTTTAAAAGTCTTTGAAGTACTATCCAGAACCTGAAGTAGCAACTCAGATAGAATCTGTGAGACAGATTGGAAGTAGTGACTCGTTGCAGATTAGCCGATTAATGTACACCGTAGGGTATGCGTCTGAGTCTGTACCTATGCAGTATTTATAGTTCTCATTATGGAGGACCCTGAGATATTGTGGGGTAGCTTAATCAGTTGTATGACCACGTGTATGACGACTGTTTGTTATGGTTGATGCATGGATTATGCATCAGTTTTAACTGTGGGTAGACGTGTCTACTTCTTTAAAAAGAATTCGATCTGATGATACCAGTGCACCTGGAAGTCACTTGAGCTTTCTAGAATACCGATAATTGCCAAGAAGAAGTGTTGTGATTATTGCATTCTGAACGACACAAATTATATTGATCTTCAGGTAATTGATCAGCCAGTGCACATTTAAAATCTTAAAGTGTGAAATGTATGTTATCTAAAAACCGCCACAGAAATACGTTTGCGTGTGGCCAAAAATTGGAATTAACCCCACCGTTTTATTTTCATTCATTTAAAAAACAAAACACAAATGCTGACCAACACTTGTAAAGGGGCCTTGTTTCAAGTTTCCATACCAAAGATGATATTTCATTTGCTCCCGCCTTAGCTCGTCACTTGCACCACAAATCCTCAAGTGAGATTTATTACATTGTCCGTTAGCAAATTAACCAGTAATTGCTATTCCTTATGAATTTACTTTGTAGTTCAAAACAAGTTCATTTTGATTAGAAGGATATTACTTAAGATTCTTTAGCTCCTGCCGTGATATTATGGATAATTAAGATGGTATCTTTATGTTGTGTATGGGCAGTATTTAGCAGGCAGGAGAGTGTGCGTAGCAGTTAAAACGTTTAACATATAACGTGCTATTGTGTATTATTATTAGTTCTATTGTAATTAAAGAGAAGCAAAGGTAAGGGGATTGACAAACTGCTGGAGTTGCGGGACTGTTCGAAAGAGATACCGTGGCCCCGGAACACAAAGGGCGATGAAGGAACATGGATGGGTTTTAGTCAGTAAAAGTCTGACACTCCCTCCTGCTCCGCCCAGAGCGGGAGGAGTTATTTGATGATTTCCCATCCGAAAAAAAAAAAGGATTTACAAAATGATAAAAAGCGATGATGATCGTAAAGAAAAACTAAAAACATTTTTTTTAGTGAAAAGTTTTTTTTTAGGAAAATAGGCTTGTCTATGAAAATTGAACGCGTACAAAGTTTCGTGCCCGTGCTATAAATCGTTGAGGACTTCTTTCGTATGGAAAAGATCCTGGCTGAAGGACATGTCTGTCATAAAACTGTATTGTCACCAGAACTAAAGGTACCTTTAAGGTAGGTACCTATTTTCTCCTTAATTTTTCATTCTGCGTCGAACAACATACACCTTACTTCCAATGCAAACCATTGACAAACTATAAACATACACAACTAACCAATGCCCACAGCTCGATTAATTACTAAGTTGACGACTCGACTTGCCCACAAAGCTAGCTACTAGAAGCCAGTACTATCGTCAAGTTTACACTCTAGTACCGCTACTGAATGTAATGCCTTGTTTAAGATCTTGTTGGAACCGGGTGTTGTTGGCTACGAAAGGTGATTCCGTTGGATAATTTAAGTAGCGCTAGAGGCATTTATTAAGGTATTCTGGACTTGTGGGAGTTTAGCGGTGAAGTATTTCCTCTGAAGTTAAATCTTAGGGTCGCGCAATTCCTGGTTTACTAATTCCTATGAAGACGACGCTCGTCTGAGAATCCTAAGATTTTCTCTTTAAGTGAGACCTAGATTGTATTGCAAAACTTGTGGTCAAAGGTTCTTTCACTGTTTCGATGAAAAATATTGTGAGTTAAGATGAGAATAGCGGTCATTGACCCACCTACATTTATTAAACTTCTTAAATTTGAAAACCAAATATAAGCCTGTTAAAGTCTGGAATCGTCATCTATCGTGATCTTCAACATTTTATGTAATGAAAAACGATACATGGTTTATTTGTTTTGGTTCGTACGAAGAGATATTAGGGAAAGGGCGATGACCGCTATTCTCATCTTAACTGGTACCAACTATAGGAAGACATACCGTAGCCAAAATACGCCAGGGGTTGTATTATAACGAATCATATGTGCCAATGGAAGAACTTTCATCATCATCATCAAACAAAAAATTCGAGAAAAATTCGAGTATGAATGATGATATATGGCTAGAAAGGAGGTGACTGCTCAGATGTCAAGTAATAGAGAAAGATGGAAGAAGAAGACATGCTGAGCCGACCACAAATAAATTTGGATAATGGCAGAAGAATGATGATGAATCAATCATATCATCATGACTTCTAAAGTTAGGTGCACCCAGCCCGACAACAGACCAGGTGGCCTCTCATGACGTCTTAAAGCAATATTGTTTTATTCTAATTCCAGTGTGGGAAAGAGATGGCGCTAGACACCCTGCATAGCGCTGTCGCTTTCACTGGAAGGACAATAAAAAAATCCTGCTTTAAGACGTCATAGTGGCGGCCATTTTGTTACAAATCATAAACACGTTAACCGATTCTGGGTTGACTAGAATTTATATTTGTAATTAATGTAAGTACTAATTATCTGTATTTATACGCTATAAAAATACCCAAGCTACGGTTACGTCCTGAGCAAATGGAAAGGAGACAGTTTTTTTTAGGCCCTCTTCGATGTTGCGTATATTCATATTACTTACACTAAAAAAAAGTAACCATTTATTATAGTAATAAACGAAAGATTACATAGAAACGAAACTGGAATCTTAAAATCATAACAAATAAGTTGTATTATGATATTGTTTTGCGAGTCAAATCATTCCTGTTGTGGTCAATGCCATTTGACAGAAAATACTTACGTAAGTAGGGGCGTTTTTTCCGTTTACAAAAAAAAAGTACGGTATGCATTAAAAAAAAAAAAAAAACTGTGAGCTTTTTAATGGTATTTTAGAGGTTTCCGCTAAAATCTTTTAGATGGTATAGAAAATCATCATGGCACGGAACGTTGTAAATCCGTCTTTTTGGTGGTTGACAGACAACTTCATTTGACATTTACTTTTTCCGTTTATTTAGATTTTTGTGAAAGTGTTTCTGCGGTTTTTTCGCATAATTATAATAAAAACTTTTTTATGAAAATGGCATCTGCTGGTCGTTGTGTCAATTGTGCAGTAAGATTTCAACGTAATGTTCGAATACAATTACTTTCAGAGACTGCTGCAGACGTGTTATTGTTATTGTTTATTGTTAGATTCACGTTTTCATTTTCGAATTTCTCATCATTCCGGTTAGACATGGCTTAGCTAATATTACCACTGTATTCTAGAGATATATAAGGAAGAAATCTATATATGTTTCATTAATATCTGCTACAATTTATGTGGGTGGCCTGTTCTCCAAACAAAAAAAATTGTCTCCTTTGGAGCCTTAATTAGTCATTAGAGCGAAATTACCTTAACAATGATGCTCTCGAATCGTAATTTGTTTAAGTTATTGAAGCACCTACAAGACTTATCTTGTTTTTGATATTATTAAGGAGGATATATATATATCCAAATTAAATAAATAAATAAAATAATTACGAATTTGGTAAAGGTACCAATACTGACTCTAATGTGCTCTAGTGACTTATTTGAATTTCAAAATAGCACATTGCTCCAAGACGCTAAAAATGGAGTACTGATGGCGAAACAGAAGATAACTTCACGTGGAATCTCAGCAAAGGGGAAAGGGATAACAAAGGGGAGAAGGATTGACTTAATTCAATCCTAAATTTGGAATTATTAATGTGATACTCCATATCAAATTCAAACTTCAAATTATCTCACTCATTCATTATACAATTACCACGACCTTTCATCCTACAGTGCGCAAATACCCTTCATACCTCCATAATCTTCACCTTTATCAAAGTATTAGAACGTAAGGCTCGCAATGATTCCTGACTACATTAATAATTTACTTGTAATTCCCACTTTCCAATCCTAAGTCGAATCATGGCATTAACGTGTTGATTTTCCAGGTGTGACTGTTGGCGGGCAACCATAAGCAGTAGCGATAGCGATCGCTTTAGTTGGATTTTGGGGAAGTTTAGAAATTTATTTGCCAAAATCACGTGATGGAAAGTTTAGCCTGTTTACACCAGCAATGCTTTTTAAATATATACAATTTAAAATTAATTAGCATAATTTTGCTTTGTTAAATGAAAAACTGCGCTTGAGGAGGCCTATGTCTAGCAGTGGACTGCAGTAGGCTGATGATGAAATGAAAAACTGACATTTATTACTGCTTTTCAGTAAAAGCTTGTTTTGTGAGCAATGCTATTACTAGAAGAGTACGAAATACCACTTTAATTAACCCTACCGCCCACCAGAAAACATTACTTTGTCCGAATTTACATCCAAAATAATTGACCTAGTGTTTCAGGGCTCTACCTGTAGGTAGTGGTCAACTGGTCATTCCTTGACAGCAACGTAAATTCCGACCTTACCGAAAAAACTTCTCTATTTTAACCTATCCTTAATCTTAGCTTCAAGGAAGAGTTTTCTGAAGGGATCTACCGACGTTTTCACGGCAGGCTACGTGACACTGCGCAGCGTAACGCGACGCCGCCATTTCGTGTGTCATAGTTCATAGTTTATAAGTTATATTTTGTATGTATTAGTATATTTTTATGTTGTAACTAGCTGTTGCCCGCGGCTTCGCCCGCGAGCATTTCGGTAACTGTCCCACTGAATCATACTAAAGGGATAAATAGTGTCATACATGTTAATCCAGGTTATAAACTATCTATGTGCCAAATTTCATAATCATCACAATTTATTATTATCATCACAATCACCATCACTATCACTATCACAACCACCATCATTATCACGATCATTATCACAATCACCATAACTATCACAACCACCATCATTATCACAATCATTATCAAAATCACCATCACTATCACAGTCACCATCATTATCACTACCACCATCACAATCACCAACACTATCACAACCACCATCATTATCATCATATGGGGGGGGGTCTGTATTTATGCTTTCGCGGTTGCACAACGACATGCTTTGCTTTGGCTTTGCTTGGTAGTATAGATGCAGGCCTACCCTACTGCCTCCCTCAGAGGCGGTAGGGTTACGGGGTCTTGAGGGGGAGCGCTACGGTCGTGTAGATCCTCAAGGCAAGTCTGGGGGATTCACCTTCACGAGGTTGCCACCCTGTTCTTGGTCTGATTCCATAAGAAACAGACGCAACAAAAACCCCCGGGCGCTTTATCTCGCACTTTCCCGAAAGCCAAAATCCCAGGCCTAGGGTAATCCCACACCCCACTCCTATGATCCTACGCCCAGTCCTTCCCTCCTTTTCCTTTTTCTCCCTTCGGTCCTTGAGGACGGGTAACCTCAACTCCAAAAAAGCCCACAAACCCCAAAAAATGCAGAGTGGAAAAAGTAATATTCCCCAGGTGGGTCCCGGCAACGGGGAATCCCACACCGACTCGTCGGTCTGCCCCCACCGTAATCTGGGGGGGGGCACCAATCTGCCTTCTAGCGCCGCGCCTTCTGCGCGGCTGGCTGCTTTAGCGCCGACATCTCTGGCTGCGGCTCACGCGCCACAAGACTCAACAAGGGCTGCGCCTTCTGCGCCTAACGACTCTAACACGACTGCGACTTCCGCGACAAATACTCTGACGACTGTTACACCTTCCACGAGAGCCTGGCAACAGAGCATCGTTCGGAACAGTGTAACGAACAATCCTGACAACGACAGTGACAAAGCTCGACTCTCCAGCCTTAGCAGCGAACTCCGCGCGCTGGCACTTCAGCGCGAGAAGATCGAGGCAAGGTTGAAAGACATAAACTCTCTCGGGACGGGAAAGGAAGCGGAATCTGCTGGTTCTGGTTTCATCTCTGTGGACGAAGTACGTATGCTGAAAACAAAGCGCGGAAAGATCCGGAACAGAGAGAGAGAACTCAACAACCGTTTGCGCAAGATCCGCGATGGCAATAGCCTGCGCGAAGCACAAGCGGTTAGTTGTAAGGGAGTACGCGACCGGCTACAGACACGCGAAGGGGAAACCCTGCGCGAACAGCAGTCGGACGCGGAAACGAGCGGGCAAGGAACAGCACGCGAAGGGGAAACCCAGAGCGCAAAGCTCCTGCCCGCACCAGGACCATCCGGAGGAAACGACCGGAACCGCAACGAGATGACTGCAGACCGACCCCGAACTAGACAGAAGCGAGGCAAGCGGGCTGGGTTCCTGCGCCGGCTGTCCCTGGCACAAAACGCTGTGCCAAGCCCCTCAGAACCGCAACCCGGTCCAAGTGGCCAGGGAGCGGCGAAGAGGGAGCGCCCGGACGACACGGCTTCGCCGAGTACGCTCCAGGGGGACGCCAAGCGTGTTAGAACCCAGCCTGCTCAAGGGGAGCAGAGAACCTACGCGCGGGCCACAAAGGATATCCCTGCGCGACTCGCCGTAGCGATCTGCCTCTCGCCTTCAACTCGAGACATGACGACTGACGAGGGAGAGCACATCAAGCTCAGCCTTGAAGACCTGATAGTGGACACGTGTCGAACTGACCCCACCAAAGTCCCAGCCTTCCGCGGTTACCCAAGGGTAGCGGATGGCACGGTGCACATGTGGTGCGAAGACGACAACGCCCTGACTTGGCTGACCCAGAACGTGCCTAAGATAAGACTGCCGAACACCGACTTGACACTGACAGTCATGAGACAATCCGACGTACCAACCCGGGTTCGAGCAGCGCTCTTCGTACCCAGGTACAAGGGGGAAATAGAGCTGCTGCAGACGATTTTGACCTGCCAGAACCCCTGGTACGCCATCGGTAGATGGTCCCTGTACAGGGCGACATCGGTCGGTGGGGATAACTACGGGACTTATCTGACCCTGGGTATCCCACCGGACGAGGCCGAAAAGGTCTTGGGGAGGGAGCGACGGATATCGTACCTACTTGGGTCGATATACGTGCGCTTTTTCCCCAAAACCCATCCCTCCGACACTCAGACTGACAACGACACCGAACAGACGAAACCGGCACCGACTGAACATGATCTGACGATGACGCAACTGGAGGAGGAGATGGCCAGAACAGCGATGGCTGATGCTGACGCTGTGAGGATGCCATCCTCACCACCAGGGTGGACGGAGCAGCTGCTCTCATCGTCACCGGCACCCATTGAAGACCAGCACGGGCTGGAGGACAGGGGGGAATCATCCGATGGATCCATCTCCCCCTAATTCCACCCACCTGCCTCCCACATCCCGTCCCCTAAACATCATCCAGACCAACCTCCAGCATAGCCAGACGGCTACTGCTTGTCTGCGCAGGGCACTGGAGATGGAACCCCGAACCATTGCACTCATCCAAGAGCCTTGGATCCGTAATAACAGAATATGCGGCCTTGGTAACATTGGAGGTAAGCTGATCCTCGACACACAGGGCACAGATAAACCACGAACCTGTGCCTATATACCCAAAGATTTTCCCACCACCACACTCACGCAATTATGTTCCAGAGATCTAACAGCCGTCAGGCTCAAAACCGACGGCGATGCACCTGATATCGTCCTGGCCTCGGTATACATGCCAGGCGAGGATGAAGACTGCCCACCAAAAGAAATGGCCGACCTGGTAAAGTATTGTGAAGACGCCAACCTGGACCTGGTCATCTGCACGGACTCAAACGCCCATCACCCGCTTTGGGGTTGCACTAAAGCCAACAATAGAGGTGAGGTACTATGCACATATTTGTTCTCCACTAACCTTAACATCGCAAACCGCGGCTCGGAACCCACTTGGGTCACATCCCGCGGACAAACGATCATTGATCTAACGCTGGCTTCGGAATGCGCGGCAAAACTTATCTCTGACTGGCACGTATCCAACGAGCCTTCCTGCTCTGACCATAGAAGGATTCGCTTCTCATTAGTAGCTAATTTTAAAAAACCAGATCCTAGACGCAATCCACGCCGTACCAACGTACCCGGCTACAAACGACTGTTGGCCTCCCTATTAGCGCAGCACCAAACGCCCAGTATTCTAACAGACCCCAAACAACTTGAAGAAACAGTGACAAAACTCTCAGAATTTATAATTGAGGCCTACCACGCCTGCTGCAAATTAAAAGATCCAAGCACCAAGAGCAAGGGTAACTCCTGGTGGAATGCGGAACTTAGTAAGCTCAGGCACACCATGCGCAAACAATTCAACAGAGCCAAAAATTCCAGACTACCAGAAGACTGGGACTCATACAAGAAAACACAATACACCTTCAAAAAACAAGTCAGGAATGCCAGCAGGGCTGCCTGGCGGAAATTCTGCGAAGAAATTGAATCGAACAGCGAAGCCGCGCGTGTGAGAAAGATCCTATCCACTGATCAGGACCGCACCCTCGGGTCGCTGAAAACCCCAGACAACTCTTACACCAAGTCGGACCACGAAACAAGTAAAGTCCTTTTGGAAACCCACTTCCCAGACTGCAATCTCTCTGAGGACAGAACCTGGGCAAGTGAGCCAACGCACACACCAAATGATCAAGACTGGGCCAGAGCCCGCACCATAGTAACCGCAGAGAGAATAAAATGGGCAATAAAGACTTTTAAACCATATAAATCCGCAGGCTTAGACGAAATTTTCCCCGCCCTGCTACAATGGGGAGTAGACGTCCTAACGCCGTGGCTGACCGCCATCTACCGAGCCTGCATAGCACAAAAATACATACCCCTTGCATGGCGAGAGGTAAAAGTTATTTTCATCCCTAAACCAGGCAAACCAGATTACACACAACCTAAGGCGTACAGACCAATAAGCCTAACATCTTTCCTACTGAAAACCCTCGAGAGACTCTGTGATCGACACATTCGGGACGGACCTCTTCGGGAGCGACCACTCCACAGACAACAACACGCGTATTCCTCAGGAAAATCAACAGAATCTGCGCTGCACAGTGTGATCTCCAAGATCGAATGTGCAGTGGACCACAAAGGCTCCTCACTAGCCGTCTTCATTGACATAGAAGGCGCTTTTGACAAAACCGTCTTCCATAGCATCAACGCAGCCCTCGAGGAACACGGTGTGGACTCGACCCTGCGAGGATGGATCACAAATATGCTCCGACTAAGAGCCGTACAAGTTACGGTAAACGACACCACCAGAGCAATAGTGGCGAAGGGCTGCCCCCAAGGCGGGGTCCTTTCGCCACTACTATGGAACCTCGTAGTAGACAGCCTCATCAAACGTCTCAACAGCAGAGGCTACTACACGGTGGGCTATGCCGATGATCTGACCATAATAATAAACGGCACACACGAAAACACACTATGCAACCTTATGCGCCAAGCCCTAAGGATAGTAGAAGACTGGTGCAAGGAATACAGACTAGCAGTGAACCCTACCAAAACCGAACTCGTCCTCTTCACAAAGAAAAGGAAGCTAGCAACGTTACAATTACCAAGCTTCTTTGGGACAACCCTAAGCCTATCGACTGAAACCAAATACCTGGGTATCTTTTTGGACAAGCAGCTGAACTGGGCAAAACACACCGAATACACCATCACAAAAGCCAGT
This sequence comes from Xestia xanthographa, assembly GCA_905147715.2. Lineage (NCBI taxonomy): Eukaryota > Metazoa > Arthropoda > Insecta > Lepidoptera > Noctuidae > Xestia > Xestia xanthographa. The sequence goes on from LR990659.1 coordinate 24,093,196, forward strand.
ATAGCCTTATGGCAATGTAAGAGACTCCTCGGGAGAAATTGGGGCATAAGCCCCAAAATCACCTACTGGCTATACACCACAGTTATCCGACCAATCATCACATACGGCTCTTTAGTTTGGTGGCCCAGGACCAACCTAAGCACGAACCAAAAGGATCTCGAGAAACTACAAAGGTTTGCCTGCGTAGCAATCACCGGCAGCATGAGAACTTCCCCCACTGCTGCCTTACAGGCGATGCTGGGGCTACCACCTCTACATCTCGTCGTAAGAGAGGAGGCGGCCATAGCGATTTTCAGACTCGAAGTATCTGGCACCCTAAGTAACGATTCCAGAATCAAACACACACGCATCAGAGCAGATGCTATCAAACAACAGCCCATGATGGCATCACCCAGCGACAGAATCCTGAAGACCCACTGCTTCCAAAAACACTACAACATAGAGCTCACAGCGGAGTTGTATGACTACTCAGGTACGAACGAGCTAAGAATCTACACTGATGGATCAAAAACCGACGACGGGACAGGTCTCGGGGTGTTCTCCGACGACCTAAACATTAAAATAGCCAAACCCCTTGGAATACTCAACTCTGTTTACCAGGCAGAGTGTGTGGGTATCATCCAAGCGGCACACGCTATAGAGGCCAGGGAGGTTACGGATACCAATATTCGAATAATATCCGACAGTGCCTCAGTCCTTCAATCCTTAAAGAGTACTCAGATAACGTCGAGACTGATACTAGAATGCCACAATGCCCTAGAACGAATCACGGTACTAAACCATAACACGGTAACACTACAATGGATCAAAGGTCACAGTGGATCACTTGGGAACGATGCGGCTGATGAGCTTGCCAGAAGAGGATCCAGCACAAAACCCTGCGGACCCGAGCCCATTGTGCCTATTCCCTTCAAGCAACTAAGAAGCTGGTTAAGGGAACACACTCGAATACAAGCGGAGAAATGGTGGACCTCGGCACCAGGGTGTAGGCAATCCAAGGAAGCCATGCCATCCCTTGACACAAAGCTGACCAGGCGCCTTCTGCGCCTGGACAGAGATAGCCTACGACTGGTGGCGGGGACCATCACTGGACACTGTTCACTAAATAAACACTTCCACACCCTAGGAATCACTGACAGTCCTCTATGCAGAGCGTGCATGGAGGCGGAGGAAACGGTGGCCCATGTGCTCCTTGAGTGCACTGGCGTTACCAAGATTCGCGAGGAGACCTTGGGTACACCAAGATCCCTTGCGGACGCCCTGAGAAGACCGGGAAGTTTGATCTGCTTCTGGAGGGAGGTGGGCTGGTTGGAGTAAACGGCCACCACGGCTCACGCACAATGGTCCACTTTAAGGACTAAGTGCGGAAACCAAAACCCCATGATAGATAGATAGACCATCATTATCACAATCATTATCACAATCGCAATCACCATGACCATCACAATCACCACCACAATCCCCATCACAATCGCTAGCACCATCACAAGCACCGTCACTATCACAATCACCATCACCATTACAATTATCATCAAAATCACTATCACGATCACCATCATCGTTATCATAATCATTATCATCGTAATCACAATCATTATCACAATCACCATCACGATCACAATCACTATCACAAAAACACTATGATCATTATTACCATCTTATCATCGTAATCACAATCATCATCATCACAATCTCCATCCTCGTCATCACAATCATTATCATCGTAATCACAATCATTATTATCGTAATCACAATCATCATGATCACAATCGCCATCACTATCACAACCGCAATCATTATCACAATCACCATCACTATCACAATCACCATCACCATCACCATCACCATCACAATCACTAACCTCTTTAGCACAATCATTGTCATCGTAATCACAATCATCTTCATCATTATCACAATCACCATCACTGTCACAATCACAATCACCAACACAATCACCATCACCATCACAATCACCACCACAATCACCATCACCATCACAATCACAATCACCATCACAATCCATATCACCATCGCTATCACCATCACAATCACCGTCACTATCACAATCACCATCACAATCCACATCACCATCTCTATCAAAATCACCATCACTATCACAATAACAATCACCATCACCATCACAATCACCACCACAATCACCATCACCATCACAATCACAATCACCATCACAATCCATATCACCATCGCTATCACCATCACAATCACCGTCACTATCACAATCACCATCACAATCCACATCACCATCTCTAAATCACCATCACTATCACAATAACAATCACCATCACCACAACAATCACCATCACAATCACCATCGCAATCACCATCACAATCACAATCACAATCACCATCACCATCAAAATCACTATCACAACCACCATCATCGTTATCAAAACCATTATCATCGTAAACACAATCATTAACACAATCACCATCACTATCACAATCACCATCACAATCACCATCACAATCACCATCTCCATCACAATCACCATTACAATCACCACCACAATCTCCATCACCATCACAATTACCATCACAATCCACATCACCATCGCTATCACCATAACAATCTCCATCGCATCGGTGATTTTGATAGTGACGGTTCACTATCAAAATCACCATCACCATCACAATCACCATCACTATCAAAATCACCATCACTATCACAATCACAATCACCATCACCATCACAATCACCATCACAATCACAATCACAATCACCATCACCATCACAATCACAATCACAATCACCATCACAATCACCATCACAATCACAATCACCATCACAATCACTATCATCATTTTAACAATCATTATCATCGTAATCATAACCATTATCATCGTAATCACAATCGTCATCATCACAATCTCCATCCCCGTCATCACAATCATTATCATCGTAATCACAATCGTCATCATCACAATCATCATCATCATTATCACAATCATCATCATCGTTATCACAATCATCATCATCGTAATCACAATCATTATCTTCGTAATCACAATCATTATCATCACAATCATCATCATCATTATAACAATCATCATCATCGTTATCACAATCATCACAATAAATCAACAGTAACCTGTATGTAGAAGTCGAATCCACCATCTTCTGGATCTCAAAATAATTGCCATATTCGTAATCAGCACCCCTGATAATCTCGGTATCGACACCCATATTGATTTTTAGACATTTCAATCCCATCGCACCCCAACAGGGAATGATGGTAATTCAGGTCCGCCACATTAAATCTTAAAATCGTTGTTTTTGTAATACACCCGACCCAATTCACCATACAAACAATACCTATGTTGAATTTCAGGCTTTGTTACCCCATTTCCCCCTTTAGGGGTTGAATTCTGAAAAAACCTGAAACACAAATTATAACTCATTTATCGATAGGAGTACTCCTGTTAAGTTTTGAATAAAGTAGTCTAACTAATCTTATTTCCCCATGTAATCTTTGGACCTCCGTTTCAACCCCTTAGGGGGTTAATATTGAAAAATCCTCTCTTAATGCACCTCTAAACCCCATAAAGATCCTATGTGCCAAATTTAGAATCTCCAGACTCAGTGGTTTGGGCTGTGCATTGATTTTTATACTTTGCCACCCCATTTTCCCCTTTTAGGGGTTGAATTCTGAAAAAACCTGAAACCTGTTTCTACTCATTTATCAACAGGAGCACTCCTGTGAAGTTTCGAATAAAATAATTAAACTAATCTTGTTTCCCCATACAAACTTTAGAGCCCCGTTTAACCCCCTTAGGGGATGAATTTTGCAAAATCCTTCCTTAGTGCACCCCTAGACCACATAAGGAACCTACTTGCCAAATTTGGAATCTGTAGACCCAGCGGTTTGGGCTGTGCGTTGATAGATGAGTCAGTCAGTCAGTCAGTCAGTCAGTCAGTTTCTTCTTTTGTATATTTAGATAGATGTAATTTTGTAATTTTGTGTATTTTATCTATGGTCCCCCGTATGTCCCCAGCCGTACCTGAAGGGGAACGGTGCATTGTTATTTTAATTGTGTCTGTAATTGCGGGTATCGAAGAGTTCGATCATTCTCAGAAGATCCATTGGTCAGATCCATGATGGATCTAGTGAGAATTGTTTTTCTCGTTAAGATGCCTGATAATAAAATGATTGATTGAATACTTGCTTAAGATCTGAAGTGGAAAAATCGCGCCTAGTATAACCTAAGCCTTACACCTTCTAAAGTATTCAGGGATCGCGCCACATGTAAGTCGGTAATACTTTACGTCTGTCTTCTGTGCCAACCGACGCTATATTTCAGTTACCGCTGAAATATTTAGTTAAACAACCTAATTACCTTAATTACTGCGCTAAAACATATTATTATATGGATGATAAATTGTTTGTTTTAGGTATGTGGTAGGCGGTTTTAGTAGAATTTTAAGCGAGTTGTTTTAAAGTTTTTAGGCTGGTGAATTAATTAGTGTTGATTTTTTAAATTACGTTATGTTTAATTTAGGCTACCTCAAGGGTGGTTAGGTAATTTTATAAAAGCTAGGTTATTTAATGTATGTTTTTTTTGGTAAAACGCAAATGCTGAAATTATTACAAACTTGTGCGTTTCTTTGATTTCAATTTTGTGATGAGTTCATTTTACATAATGAATTATCAATAGTTTTTTGTTGCGTCAAAATTTTCTTAAAGCAAGTTATTTTTTACATAGTTTATGGAATTATTTTACTCTGCCCCAACAAGTTTCCCCAGCTATGGCGTAAAAATACATGTTTATAATTTTAATAAGTATGTTTGCATTTGTTTGTGGGAGCCCCAAAGCCAAGTCAGTGCCTATAGGCGGCATTAAAACTCTGACATCAGGTTAGTCACTAACCACACGATAAAGAAAAAGACCACGGAAACATCACATACAACAACAACAGCCCGCTGGACATAACCCTCTCCCATGATGGGAGGAATTTGCCGTAATCTCCACACTTGGCAGGCGGATTGGAGATCGCAGTGATGAAAGACTAACAGAAAACGCTGCTGCCCATACTCAGGTCTACGGAGGCGCAAGGTGTTCTGCCTCAGACATTAGTCGCCTTATACGACACCCGTGAGTGTAATGGGTTGGTTCTATTCTACTCTGCCGGATACCACACGGCCTAATCATCACATATTACCAAGCATCATTTCTCTACCTACCTTGTTAAATAAAGCAACATGCACCCTGCACATCGTTGCGGCCAATACGACAGGAATGCGTCATCCGGCGAGGCAACGGGAAAACTCAGCGGTTTTGTGGGCAGCTCTAATTAAACCACTGCATAATTAGGTTGCGTGCCGGGCCGTGGTAAGAGCAATGGACATGTAGGGGCAAAGTGTGTTAACGTATATGTTGACTATACGTTGCATCACACTTCACGAGTGACACTTCATTTGTCATTAATGATGGCAACAGACAAAAGTAGATGGGTGTTTAACGACTTTCCTGCAAGTTGACAAAAGTACCAAGTTTCAAGTGTGTACATTTCGTTAAATTTCAGTGCTTGCTACCACCAGAAGGTGGGTCAAAGACGAGGCCCAAGTTTCGGTCGGGCACTGTAGATGGACGATGGACATATTTCATCAATGCTACAGAACTCAATCAGGACATCTAAACCGCGTTCAAGAACTGTCAGTTTCATAAATGCTATGGAATCTGGTAGCTCTTGAGTTTCTGGGCAAAGGTTTCCCCCATATTTTTTCAGGTACTCCTTCCCTGTGGCCACTTAGAGCCAGCCTTCGTGTTGCGCGTCCGGGTCATTTCACAACCTCTTAGTTCTAAGGTCATTTAGTCTTCACTGCTGCTATTCGGCTTGGTTCAACTCGAATCATTAATTTCAATAGGAATTAGGGAAAGCCAAAAACAGGGAAAAACGTATTGAACCTAACTGCCCATGTCAAAAGGTAGATGATCAATTATTACATGCCTGAATTACCTTAGAAAGGCTAGTCATAGACTGATCACAACACAAATGAAAAGGTAAAATTAAATCATTTGTTACTGTCAGTAAGTACACTAAGTACTTATCTAATTAACTAATCAAAACCAATGTGTTATTAGCAGCAGTCAATGATAATAACACGATTCGTACCGACACGCATGTAGGGTTACCATTTAGAAAATTAGAAAAGTCCTGACAGAGAACCGAACATTTGCAAGAACGTCCGGATATTTAGCGTTTATATTTTTAGTTCTGAGTACAATTGTTACTGTGTTAGTCTGCGTCATCCCACAGCTGGCCAAATTTCTATTCCAATGGTTTTCCAGTTAGTATGACCACACCAGCTCGTCCCGACCACCCTCTTCTACGATGACGTCTGCTTATTTTTTGGGTTTCGTACCTCAAAAGGTAAAAACGAAACCCTTATAAGATCACTTTCTTGTCCGTCTGTCCGTCTGTCACCACCGATTTTCTCAGGAACGGGTGGACCTAGCAAATTGAAATTTATACCATATACTGAAGTCTATCTAGTCTAGTCCCTATTAGGTGTATACAAATTTATGTCCTGAGTCAACACGATAATAAGCTATGGGCAAATTTAGATTTTCGCGAAAACTTGTAAGTCCAAAACTTTCCTTAATTTTCGACTTTTTTATTTTTCGGACTTTTTCCTTTACTTGTGCTATAAGACCTTGTTTTTAACCAAAATTGACAATTCTAGGTCAACCGGAAGTACCCTATAGGTTTTGTGTCGAAAACCTATGTGGGAGTTCCCGTTGACCTAGAATCACGAAATTTGGCAAAAAGCACAAACCCGCGCGATCACGACTTACTACCTCTCATAGAGAGGAGTTCAGTGTCCCAGCAGTGGGAAAGTAATATGTTGATATGGAAGTATTTACAAAATACGAAAAAGGAGCCAAAAAGTCGACCATCACTGGACAAATCCATACAGATGGTATCCCTATACGCAATGTTCAGCCATACTCATATTCACAGTAGTTAGTTAACGGTTTGTGATTAACAAACAACTGATACATTAACTCAGTTTGTTTGCTCTAGATTGATTGGCGTGAAGCTAATATTGTTTGCAGCAAATATTTGGTTTAAAACAAGGTGTTGTGTTTTGAAATTAATGTTTTAGGAGTTAATTAATATTGGGTCGGGTTATAATTAAATGTGAATTGATTTTGGAGATGAAAAGGCAACATGTTTCTCAACGAGTTTTAATCATTGTGTTGATAATTAGACTGTTAGGAAAACGGTAACTGCTAAACGCTTTATAAAGAGCGAGCAATTTTCTCATAATTGATCATTTTCACCTGGATTTTATTGTCAGATGACAAACCTGTCATACTCGTCACGTTTGATGAATTATATTGGAACCATTTGTTATTGATAGCAGATAAAATGATGAATAGACTTTTGATATACATATTCCCGAAGTTACTTCTTCCGACACGTACACATAATATTAATTAAACCACATCATCAAAATAACTCACTTGATTGGTCTAATAATGACTGTTTAATTAAAATAGGGTCCTAGCTCTTCGATACCCGCAATTACAGACACAATTAAAATAACAATGCACCGTACCCGATCGGGTACGGCTGGGAACATACAGGTAATCTACACATAAGTACGAAAGTAAATGATTTATTTTACAAATAGGATATTGGAATCACTTTTTAAGTCATGTGTTTTAGTGCTAGATGAAGTCTACATTTCCTGTCTGACTTTCCTAAGAAGATTTATGGCGAAACAAACGCAAGAGTCAAAGCCTCTTTTGCTAAAAGTATAACAGCCTCATCTAGTTTACAAAAGACGACGCGTAAAAGTGTTTGTAAAAACCTGTTTGCTAAAAAAATGATGTTTCATCCATCGAATAGCTTAGACATAACCCTATTCACAGACAGTCACAGACAGACAGATACTAAACCTATCACTCAGACTAGGTAAACAACAGATTTCCCACTGTAAAACTAGGTAAATCCCAGCAAAAAAGGGCCTACATACACCCGCAATAATTTACTCGACACCTGTTCTCGTCAGCACTTTGTTAACACATCAACGGGCTATAAAGGGTAAGCAGAAGTTGAGGACATAAACGTAGACGGATTTACGATTGGCGGTGTCGCCAATTACGGTTTTTATTGAAGACGGTAAAATGGGTGGCTGTTACACCGGCGTGTAATGTTTTCAGCTTCTTAATTTTTGGTTCATGTTAGGTAAAGGATGTAAGAGGTATCGCGTTACTCAGTTATTGTGTTGTCGAGGTCAGATAGGCAGTCGCTCCATGCAAAATATTGGTATTCAGCTGCATCTGGTTAGACTAGAAGCCGACCCCAATAAAGTTAGGAAAAAGCAATGCAGATGTTGATGTTGGGTATTATTATTATTATTATTAATAGTGCAAGGTAAGGATACAAAAAAACACCAAGACGTCTTTGTCATAGCAATTAGCCGCCATTTTGTACTTTCTTAAAACTGAGCGGCAAGAGAAGTGACGTAAATATTGATTAAAGAAAAGAATGCAAGCTGTTACTAACTTACTCATCAACGGTTTTAATTAACTACTAACAAATTAATTAACATATTGTGTTGTGTTAGCGCCGGGTGGCACATGGTCCCACATTAAGACTCCATGTGATGCAATGTCGTGGTTGCCATTACAAAAACTAATTGCCAGGACATGTGTTGAATAGGAACTGCTTAGATTAGGATCAGGAAGGCGTTCCAGTTAATCTAATTTCAGAAATGACTTCAATAAGCCTATTACTTTGCAACTCGCGATTTTTTAAGGTTTGTAAATAATAAACCAATAAACATTCCAAGACCTTGCGCGAAGGAATATAAGCGTGCGTTTCATAGAGCTAAAACAACTTGTGATTGGTGAATGTTACAAAGGCATGCTTACCACTTGCATAATTTTGTGCAAGAAATACGCATGCTTATTACTTAATGCTTATTGTTTCGTGTCAATCCGATTTTATTACAGCAAAATATACTGGCTCGAAAATATGTTAAACAAATTTTAACCAACTTCAAAAAAAGGGAAGGGTATGCTTTTCCTTCCCTTTTTTTGAAGTTGGTTTAAAACAATTGTACATCAACAAAAAGTCCTCGATTTTATATACCTAGTTAAAAGTAAAAATATTTCCGACCCTGTATTCAAGACCCCCGAGCAAAGCCATAAAACGTTACACAGTGTACTGTTACTACTTTCAAAAAGTTTTCTCCCACAACTAAAACTAAAGACACACCGTAACACTTCATTCATGTCCCCATACATTACGTTTGCAACACTTCTGTATAACAACTCTTGACAGCTAAATTTGACAGTCGCCTGATTTCCCGAAGACACTCAATAGTTGATAGTTGCAGAAGACCAGTTCAAAGCAACGGGCAAAATCAGGCGCATCAATTTTTATATTTATTACATTTTAGGAAAGCTTACAGACTACACAACACATAATTATAACAAAATAAATACTTAAATTGCTAATAACAAGCCTACGGATAGACGCGTGAGCACAGGATCTGAATCATTAAGTTGACTTGCAAGATGCTCATAACAAAAAAAAAACCTTACTCTTATAAACTATAATAATAAGAACCTCTAACTAAAGGAATGTTTTGTTATTCTTAAAATTTTCTACACGTCGTTTCTCTTATTTCTGTGCATTACATGCCTTTTTTTACTTAGCTTATATAGTCCCACTGCTGGGCAAAGAAAGGCCTCCCCTCTAGTCTTCCACTCTTGTCTCAGTGCGGTTTTTTCTGGCCAATCTCTCATAAACGCCTCTAAGTCGTCACGCCAGCGTTTACTAGGCCTCCCTCGGCGACGACGCCCGTCTTTTGGCACCCACTCACAGTGACGACTCTCGCCCATCAGTCCGGATGCATTATACAGACATGGCCCGCCCAATCCCACTTCAACCCAGCAGTCTTGTTCCCCACATCAGCGATTCCAGTTTTGGAGCGTATTATGGTATTACGAATTCTGTCGCTCTGAGCTTAATTCCTAACACGCTACGCTCCATCGCCCTTTGGCAAACCTTGAGTTTGGACTTTTGCGCTTCAGTCAAGGACATGCCTATACCGTCATAAAGCCCTATTCAGACTTCCTCTTAGTTCTTACTTACTCATTTCTTAAGGACCCGACCTTCTGTATCTATCTATCTATTCTGTGGAAGCGACGCGGGCGCAGAAGAGATGCGGCTAATCGTTATAGCGTTGCTATCACTTTCACTCATCTCTAGGGTTGCCATGGCAACGGTTAATGGGCAGTCTAGTTAAAGTTTAATTAATTTGTCAAGTTAAGTGTTGGTTATTAAGGAAGATATCTAGGTCTGATAGTTGCTAGAAACTGCAATGTAGATATTATCGTTTATATAGTTTGGTAACTTATTAGTAACGATTTGGTTTTTTTTTTCTCGTTTTTTCTTCTTGAATAATAATACCATTGAGGATGGACGGCGCCGCCATCGAGGCTGGCCCAGAAAGAGATAGCGAGATGATCTAGATGCGCATCACGAAGGCTAGTTCGGCAGGAGAAGAGTATCTGGAAGGATATGGGGGAGGCCTTAGCCCAGCAGTGGGACATACAAGGCTACTAAAAATAATAAGATACCCATATATTGGTGATAAGAAGCACCTTGTGACAATTAGAAGGAATGGGAGAGAGCTTTGTCCAAGAGTGGGACAGTTAAGACTAACAAAAAAAATGTAGGTTTAAGTTAAAAATATTTTACTAAGCAGTTTTTTTTCATGAAAAAATCATCTATAAAGCAAAATAAGACTATAGTCTCATTTCTTCAACACGCGACTCACGTTAGTAGAATGATGATAAAAGTATGTCAATTGACTTTTTATGTTATACTGAACGCCAATAATTTATTATAAACTAGCTCTGCCCCGCGACTTTCATCCGCGTGAAATTATTATTTAAAAAAATATGTTACTTCTCTATTTTAATCGGATATTTTTTTTTGCACGGATCCCTAATTCTTTTTCTATAATATAATATTATAAAGAGGAAAACTTTGTTTGTTTGTTTGTAATGAATAGGCTCAAAAACTACTGGACCGATTTAAAAAATTCTTTCACCATTCGAAAGCTACATTATCCACGAGTAACATAGGCTATATTTTATTCCCGTACTCTTACGGGAACGGGAACTACGCGGGTGAAACCGCGGGAAGTCCGCTAGTCTAAAATAAAATTAGGCTAAGTTCCTCCTTATAACATGAGCTGTCTATCAGTCAAAGTCCCGTAAAAACCGGTCCACCCGTGTCGAAGATTAACTGGAACAAACAGGCACAAAAATAAAAAAATTGTTTCTGATATGCATACAGTAAAAAGCTCCCATTTTGAAATTACAAACAGACATTTAATTTTTATTTACTTGTGTAGATAACTTATGCCGAGCAACCCTGCAAATCGAACAGGCAAGTCCTCGTCGCTCGTGATTTGTGACTTACGATCTAAGAAAGTAACGCGATTGATTTATTGTTTTATAACTACACCACATTCGAAATCTTAAACTGGTTCTATATAATTTACTGACTTTGTCGACTTGAATGATTACTGAAGTTACTTAGTTTTTAAGTCGGATAAGACAAGACATCTTCACTTATCCAGTGGTTCTTTATAATCCACCGAGAGATAAATGGTTCTAAGATAAGTTTTTTTTTAAATGGCCGGTATAAAGCACGCGGCATACCAACACTGGGTTTGTCTGATGGACTGCATTCTGCAAAGTTGCCAGCCTATCGGTTTTTTATCGGTAACATTTCGGAGAGTGTGCTTTTGAATATATAATTCCCCTGTTCGAGTTTAAATCGAACACTAAGCGAAAATGCATAATTGCATCGAACGCAAGTATGCACATTCGCTCGTTCACCAAAATGTGGGCAGTTCGTGTTCAGATCTCATTAGAGACACCGCGTACTCAAAAACCATTACCATTACCATTGTCTTGTAATTAAGTGTCATAGTCTATACTTCTATAATAATATTTTAAAGAGGTAACATTTGTTTGTAAGTTTGTATGTAGGGGGTAATCTCCGGAAGTAATGAACCGATTTCAAAAATTCTTTCACCATCCGAAAGCTACATTCACCCTGAGTGACATAGGCTATATTTTATCACCGTACTCCCACGGGAACGGGAACTACGCGGGTGAAACCGCGGGACGTCCGCTAGTGATTTAATATATAGCTATTTCTCTTAATTAAAAACACTGGTGTCTAATCCCGATCTGTGTGTTTAATTCCAATTCTATCATCAGTCGAGCAGAGATACGGCGAAGCGTCACCGTTAAATGACTGAAGTTCCACGGACTCAAACAAAGCGCTATGTTTCCACATTTATTGTGCGAACCGCCATAGTCTGTGGAATTCATTGCTGGCTTCTTTGTCTCTGGATCATTATAATCTAGATCTCTTCAAAGTTCGAGTAAATCGGTTTTTTCTAGGCCGCATCAGGGTCTTCACATCAGGCGAGTTGCAGCAAAACACAAGCCTATTTAGCGTAAAAAAAAACAATCGCTGTCAACGACGAAGCCTGTGGCTCAATGATGAGAACGTGCTAAGTAGGTGGTGGACAGTCAGTGGTCAGCGCTGCGGGTGAGGCATCTGTAATTCCAGAAGCATCCTAAATGCTTTATCAACCTAGGTTGATAAAGCATTGGTAGGTAGGTTGGTTGGGGTATCGTATTACCCAGTATTAACTGGGTTGTGGAGGTCAGATAGGCAGTCGCTCCATGTAAAATACTGGTATTCAGCTGCATCCGGATAGACTGGAAGCCGACCCCAACATAGTTGGGAAAAGGCTAGGCAGATGATGATGAGGTAGGTTGGTTGAGATAAAGCTGAAATATTGGCATCCTCTTCTAAAAAATGTCATACGTTCGGCAAATGATTCTTGGCAACTAAGTCAAGGTCGGAATCCCATAGGGGGTGCCTTTAGCGAGCGATAATTTAGTTTTTAAGCCCTGGCCTTAGAGATACCGTGGCCCCGGAACACAAAGGGCGATGAAGGAACATGGATGGGTTTTAGTTCGTAAAAGTCTGACACTCCCTCCTGCTCGGCCCAGAGCGGGAGGAGTCATTTGATGATTTCCCATTCGAAAAATAAGGTCACCACAGCCCGGTTAAGCAGTAAACAATCACATAGTGTTGAACTCCGAGTGGCCATATAAAAAAAACAAATGATTCTTGGCAGCAGATGAGTTTTACAAACGTACCTCGTTTGTAAAACTTTCCCAGAAGCTTCTCCACAGCCCTACTAAGTTCTGGATCGAGCTTAGCTTTAGCTTAGTTTAAGCTAAGCATGCTTGTGTTAAGTGTGGGTTCAGGTCAACAGACGTAAAGGTCAGACTCACGATATCTTGTTGAGTACTTATAAGATCTTGGCTTCATATTGATCGATTAGATTCATGCTAAAAGCTTTTCTGAAAACTGTTTTCTATTTTAATTGCCTCTTAACTTTCGTTCTTTTTATCAATAATTGTAAAGAAACATGATTACTAGATTAATATCTAATCAATGGAGGTGGTTAATGGTAGTATATTTTATGGGTACAATATTAGTATAAAGTCATTAACCGACATAACATAATATGTATTACACTTTTCCTAACAATTCTGTGTGCGTAATGCATAAATACTGAATGGATTGTTATTTATCGGTAAATAATACTGGAACGGTTTAACCAGTCGTAATCCAATTGAGAGTATTGAAAGTTCATTTGTGTCATTGTGTGGGACAATAGCTACTGAAATTTACATAAAACTAGCTGTTGGAATACATGTTTGTGCTACTCACAATCGTGTTCGGATCAGTTTGATGCAATTTTGCCGCCTTTGTTGATCCGCATTATGCGGTGCACATATGAGTGTAGCACGGCTATCGATTTTTGTACGCAAGATCTTTGTAAATCAGATTTATGATTATACCTTTTATCCAAAATGTTATCTAATTTTATCATACAAAGTATTATTCACACCATGATGTGGTTATAAACTTTTTAGGTTTTCCTATAAGGTGTTTATGGCCTTATTATTAGTCTGAGCCTTTATTCATAACTTTATCTACACCCATGCTATAAATCCTCTATAAAAGTATCTGAAACAGTTAGCTTATGGCCAACATTAAAACAGCCAGTGTCATAATAACCATTATAACATCCAAACGGGTGTTATAATGTTGTACTGAATTTCATTATGCAACTCGTTTTAAAAAAAGAACATTGCCTAGCACGTGCGATTCACTACCACAGCGACGTAATTTAAAAAAAAAACTTATAGGTTAATTCGAATTCACGTCGTATCCCGCCATCTTTGTTCGATATTTGGAATTTGGATATTAGTATTGCACTGTTGTTTACAAAAATGAGTGATACAAGCTTTGTGTATTTTAATAATTGTACAATCCAAAATGTAAATAATTATATTATTACTTAAACATGGTTTGTTTGTATTAAATACTCAGCAATTAAACTTAATTATATTATTACCTATACATGGTTTGTTTGTATTAAATACTCAGCAATTAAACTTTCCATGAATTTACATAGACTTCTTACAACACTGCAACACCCTATGGTTTCAGAACCTTTTATGGAGGATTCATATCATGGATGTAGATAAAGTCTTGTATGCAACTGTACATAATTAGGTATTAAAACACTCATGTGATACTATTATCACACTCGGCTTCACCTCGTGTGATAAACCCACATTCGTGTTTTAATACCCCTCATTATACAACAGTTGCATAAATAACTATTAAGACCTATCTGTATTTTTTTTACTTCTGTACAGTTTTAATCTATATTAAAAAAATATAATATAAACTATTTCAATTTTATTTATTTATTCATCCTTACTGTGAAATTTATTCATCAAAATTGTTATCTGATTTATCCATTTAAAATTCAAGTACAATTTCTACTAAATCAATTTTGAATAACATTACCGTTGTCTATTTTCCTCCTATTATTGTTGAATGTTCAGAACACGATTTCCTTTGCTCTTCACCACATCAAGATCTACCGGTTCTTGCGTTTTCTAAATATAGATTTAGAAACTGAAAAAAGATGCTGGGATAGATTAGAGTTTGAATGTGAGAGAGATAAGTAAACTCGTTGTATGGCCTTTGTTTGTGGGTCAGTCGATGTGAAACGTAGCTGATTGAATGGTAACAGAATTTAATTTTTCATCGTCTATACTATCGTTTTATTTGATATTTTTTCGTCTATTTTGGATATTTCAGTAACGATCGTCAAAAAACACACTCCAAAAATAATAATAAGAGTGTTTGAATATGAAATGGTTCGTATTAAAAAAAAAACTTATCATTTTAATTAACGCATACTTACTACATATTTTAATAAGCATAATAAGTTAAACCGTTACAAAAAAAAATTGTCGCTTAGAAATAAACGGCCTGCGAAACGTGGACGAATTTGAGGCTTCGCAGGAGTTGTTCAAAAGTAACAAATCACTAAAAATAACAGTATGGTTATTATTTTTGTAACCTATTTGCTAAAATACACAAATTGATTTAACTGTGCGCACGCGTCGTTTCGCGCGTTGATGTCTTTTATACGCGAAACTAACAGACGACAACGTTATTTTTTAAACGCTTCGTTTTAATTTCCTAGCTCCGTTTATTATGTAGTAACTTTTAGAATAGGTCATAATTGCCACTTGTGAAAGTCATAACCATAAAAGGATAACTGTTCCTGCGCAAGATTGAGTTAAAGATATAAACACACTACTTTCTGCATCGTAAAAAATGTATAAATGCTAATTATGAACCATTTCTGTGTAAGCTTTAGCTTTCAATAATTACTTAAACATTCACCAACGTAGAGCAGTCATAAGTGTGTTTTTGCAAAAATTTAATTTAATGGGAACACGTGATTAATGGCTTAAACATTATACATAATAATAACTTAGCTTCGGTGTAGCAATTAATTTTATTTATCTTACTTATCTCAGCTCGGAGATGTAATAGATTAATATCTATTCTATTTATTTTTTCATAAATTATTCGCTAGTGTTAATAACAGCAATCCATTCAGAAAACTCAGCGAGGTTTGAAATTTTACGATATGTATCGAGGCTAACCGTATCTCATACCAATTACTCTTTGAAAAATCCTTATTTATTACTTAAGCCACTGACTTAACAAGACTAACTAGAATACCGTGCGATTTATTACGTCGCCGCGCATAATCCGTGCGGTGTAATTATTTACACACGATTAGTACCACTTTTACGTTTACAACAACCTGTCCTTAATAAAACTGCAACAATTTTACTTATGCGATTTCGAGTCGCGTCTGATCATTTCTCCGGCGCGTCGCACGACCGCTCAGCCGCTCAGTCGCGCCCGCGCAGCCGCCCCGCACGTACGCGTCGAATGATCCCGCACTCCCGCGCAACACATCGCGAACACTCGTCGCGCATCAAGTGCTACCGTAAACTAAATACATCTGTGACAGTGACATGGTTTTGTGCTTTAATTGGATTCTGTGACGGTGTCATTAGAACCGTAAGTTTCTCATTCAACTTTTACTTAATATTATAAGATGTTGATCGATTCAATCGAGTTCGTGCAGCACACGTCATAAATAAAACTAAGCAACGAATTAGCACGCGACTCGGTACACACAAACCCAATTCATTGAATAGCAATTAATACGCGATCTGCGTTAGTGCGCTTCTGACTTCGTGCACGTATTTAAATTATTTAGAAATCCAAGTCGTCACTTGCAAAAAAATGCACGAAATCGGCGGAGCGTCGCGTCGGCGCCGGCGACGAACACGATATGTGGCCGAGCCAACACACTGCTCTGATCTGTATTTTAAGATACTGTTTGTATTTCTCAGTTATTTAGCCATTGAAAAGTAAATTCTGCGGAAAATGTTAATGATGTGACGAGTGCAGTTACACCGTTGTTCTTATCGAGCGCGATTTTATGCGCCGATTTTAATCAGCTGTCAAATATTTTTGGCTTGCGTTGAAATATTTTAAAGGACACATTTGTAAGACTATCCAGAATTTTGGTGTCAATTTAAATTGACACCAAAATTAATTAATAAAATTAATAATTTATGAATTATTATTTATTAATAAATTAATAAATTAATTATATAGTTATTAAAAAGACTTCTTCACGAAGAAGATTGAAATACGCAAAATTGTGACAAACAGAATAAACAGATGCACGAACTGTTCTTAAAATTGCAATGATTATAAGATTTGTTCTAGTACGTAATCACATAAAGCACTCGCTGATTTGGGTATCTACGTAGTACAGTTATAGCTAAATGGGAAACTCCTAACCCGTAATGTGCATTTTCACAATATTAAAGAAAACTGTCTATGCTTGAAGATTTAAAGCTCAACTCGGTATAAATGCGGCTAGTTTCGCCACTTTTCTTACCAGATTGCTATTCTAGTCCTAATTTTATTGTCTGTACAAGACTATTTGCTAAAATATTTTTTATTTCTAAATAATTATATTTATTTAACTTATCTGTTGAGTACATATCTATATTTTATAAATAAATCACGGAATGTTTGAAGCACTACATGCAGTCAATATAGACACGGAATAAATAATGCATCAAAATGGCGAAAAACAAAAAAGGAAGCTTGAACCCTGAATGTCTCTGAAAAAAAAAATCCACACACGGAATACATGTTTTTGGTGAAAACGTGAATCATGCCTTTTACATGAGCGATTGAAATCGATCTTCAAGTGGCTGCGACTCTCACATACTTCACTCAGCTGAACTAGATCGTATTCTCAGACTTGTGTGACTAAAGTTCCGATACACTGATCTATATTTCTTAATTATTTCTTTATTGAAAATGCAATTCTATCGGGCAGTACATGAATTCATATTCGCGTTTCACGGAAAATGCGAGATTCTAATACGTGTTTTTACATCGTGCGTGATTTTATTCATTGGAATATTCATTCCGCTGTCAAATTGTGTTCGTTTAATAAAGTCTGCGATATATAGGTCTTTGGAGCACACGCGTATGGTTTGGTATTTTTTAATACTCCGTTTCAGATATATTCGTTGCTGGATTTTTTCCAATCTCGAGAAATATTTTTACTTTTATTGTAAGACTTAAGTTACTTGATGTTTCTGATAGAAAATAAACAGCTGTACGACTTTTGACACCAACTCAGTCAAAAACTATTTGAGTAACAAGTGCTAACATTATTCTTGTCGCTCAAAGCCTTATCAAATATTATATCAGTGAATATTTAAACACCCAAGTAATTAACAGTCTGGGTAAACGTCTGGCTGAGAGACAAACTTAAGTAACTTGATTACCACTAACGACAGTCAAGGTACATATACCAATACATATTATGTCGGCCTTAGAGCAAATTTCACCAATAAAATTAAATGCGATCAGCTCGAAACCGCGTTCTACGGCTGTCAGTGTAATAATTGCCCTGGAATATTGACACTGACAGCTCTTAAACGCCGTTTAGATGAGCTAAATGCGTTCAATTTCACTGAGTAATCCGCTATTGAAGTGTTCAGGACGCGTGTGTTAAATTGTTTCGTTATATTTTCGAAATTATTAGGTAGGTATGTCACCGTACTTATGGTCCACTCAAATTTCGGCAGTTATATTTTAGAGATCTACTAAGTTTTGCTTTCTTGGTCTAGTGGTGGCAAGTGCTACTGTTGAGCATAAAGTTCTGGGTTCGATTCCCAGGTCGGCCAAAGTGTTAATGGGTTTTTCCATGGTGGGATCCGTAAATTTCTCAGTGGCAGCCACAGTCAGTATTTGTGCCTTGTTGATGGCAATAGGCTCGACCCATATTAAAAACCTAAATGGCGAAATTGGCGAAATTTGGTGTACTACTAGGTAAAGTTCGGTTCAAACTTAATGGCGGCTCGGAAGTTAGCTGCAAGTGGTCTGCGCATTATACAGACAAAACGACGCGTCATCTGCGCCACGTTGATACCTAAAATTGTTGTCTGCGCAGCTTTACATTAGATGTTTCGAATCGCCATAAAGTTTAAAGCGTTATTCCTGCGCAGACTGTCACTCGCAACTAACTTCCGAGCCGCCATTAAGTTTGAACCGAACTATACACCTCTGTCCCTTCGGTTATATTTCTATAGTGTCTTTCGGAGATTTTCGTCTTCGGCCTCGGCTAAGTTCATCGTCTGCAAAAGCCTTAAACGTGCCGAATTTCGATCAAGTGATAAGTTGGGAACTTGCTAAGTTACCAGTTTGCAATATTGGAGATAGCAGATACGGTAGTTATATCGCTAGTAACGAGGCAATTCAGTTTGACCTATTTGATGTTAGTTACTTTATGGTGAGCTAGAATGCTCGATAGTTATTTTGTTAAGGGATTTGAGTGAGAAATATCGATTGAAATTATGTGGTATTTGTGAATGTGCTTTGTATTTTCTCTTTACATTTATAATACTAATATTATAAAGAGGTAACATTTGTTTGTAAGTTTGTATGTTTGTAAGTTTGTATGTAGGGGTTAATCTCCGGAAGTAATGAACCAATTTTAAAAATTGTTTCACTGGTAGAAAGCTACATTATTTGTGAGTGCTATAGGCTATATTTTATCCCCGTACTCCCACGGGAACGGAAACTACGCGGGTGAAACCGCGGGACGTCAGCTAGTTTATAATAATTTGGTCTTCGACCAGCTTATTAATCTTATGCTGGTTAACCAGTAATTATCGACTGTTAGTCCAAGACACGCTGTTGGAAAACCATTATAACAGCGCCATCTAGTGCCACACTAAGCAACGAGGCTTGTGTCGTGGACACCAGATAGTTGATATACTACATAGATACTTTTTGATTGTAAATACATACATATTATACATATAATTCGAATTCCTCATCACACAAACATTTGCTCCAACCGGGATTCGAACCCGGGACCCTAAAAACGTAAGGCAGCCTCACAACCGCTGCGCCATTCGGGTCGTCGAATTTATACCTACCATAAATTTATACATAAATAAATTTATACATAAATAAACTTATACATAAATAAATTTATACATAAATAAATTTATACATAAATAAACTTATACATAAATAAATTTATACATAAATAAATTTATACATTATCATCATCATTCATCATTCTCCTGTTTTTATCCTAATTCATTTGTAAACAATGTCTAGTACGGTTGGCAATGTTTGGTTGACCGTACTTTCCCAAGACATAACTTTGTTTTTTTTTTCTTGTGGTCCCAAAATACCATTCCAAAATATTTAGGGGAAATCCGGGAACGCGGTCCTGGTCCCAAAAGCCTCTCGACCCATTTTAAAGCGCCACAATTAAAATAAAAACAAAATCTGTAACTTTATGTAAACAGGAACATGCAACAGCGTCGAAATATCGGGAGCTCAAAACAATTACCAATCACGGAAGATATCCCGTAAGTGACAATATAAGTTTAGTTTTAAACCGTGAAAGCTTAAAACAGTGTAGGAACATCATTCTGTAAGATATACTTATAAAACTTTTCGTTTAGATATTAAGAACCACATCATATTGACTTAGGTAGAACTTTCCGCCATTCGTTAAACATAATCCATTTCGTCAACGTAGGTAATGAAGCATTACTTCGTTTCTAATAATTAAATTAGCACTAAAGTCTCTTGTTTCGGAAACTTTTACATAAATCACAGGTCATTGACCCGTAGGTAGTAATCACCTAGACCATGCAGCTTAAATAGATTTTACTAAATGAATGTATTATTTGGTCGTGAGAACGTAGGATTCGTTGAACCCGGTTTTATTCATTTGCGAACATTGCGAACTGTTAGGATAGTGAATACTTTTCTGTAAGTGCACTTAGCTGTTTTAACGAAAGCTTTTTTGAAGAACAGGATATGTGCTTCTGCGAGTAACATGACATTAGTGATTTTGATATATCAATGGGGTTTTCCTAATTGGAGGACGAGGAGCTCGTGGCTAAATAATAACAACAACTCGTCTTAAGGTTAAGCCGCGCTTGCCCAGGTTGGTCCGTGGATGGGTGACCGCCCATTGCATTTCAGCGGTTGGCCCTGGTTGTCATTTGTAGATCTTTGACAGCAGGTAGTCAAAGGCACGAAAGTCTGACAACCAGTCTTACCAAGTGGTTTCGTATTACCCAGTACTGACTGGGTTGTGGAGGTCAGATAGGTAGTCGCTTCATGTAAAATACTGGTATTCAGCTGCATCCGGTTAGACTGGGACCCGACCCCAATATTGTTGGGAAAAGGCTTGGCAGATGAATGGAGCAATAAAAACGATGAGCAATAAAATCGCAAAAATAAAATCTATGATAGAGAAATTAAGGATAAACCCAAATGACATTATAAAGTTTGACTTTCTCGTTATACAACCTCTTTAGAGGAGTTGACTCTTTTTGGTTATACTGAATGACACATAAGTGAGTCTCTCACTCTTATGTAATGTACGATAAAACGTGATTCATTTGATTTCGCAATCAAATTGACCTTCGCTGTATTCTTGTACATTGCTGTCATCCTGAGTTGTATTATAACTTTCTTTCGTTTCATATAATCGTCTCATCTGCCTAGCCTTTTCCCAAATTTATTGGGGTTGGCTTCCAGTCTAACTGGATGCAGCTGAATACCAGTATTTTACATGGAGCGACTGCTTATCTGACCTCCACAACCCAGTTAGTACTGGGTAATATGATACCCCTTGGTAAGACTGGTTGTCAGACTTTTTGGGCCACTGACTACCTGTAACGACTGAATCTACAATTGACAGCCAGGACCAAAGGCTTACCGTGCTTTCCGAGGCACGGAGGAAACTCGGTATGTAATGTGTGGTCCCATCCACAGACGAACCTAGGCAAGCAAGGCTTAACCTAATAAAGATCGTCCCGAGCGGCTGTTATTAGTTAGCCACGAGCTTCTTTCATTTCATATAATAAAAATAATTGGAGTCACTTTAGGCAGAGCATTTTTTTTTGTGTACTTTTTAATTGACGTAATGTTTAATATAATGATTGTATGTATGTCTAGCATACTGTCAGCTGTGAAGTTACCTTTAATAAAATAAATAAATTGTTTTTTTTCTGCTTTTTGAAGCCGACGTTTCTTATTTATTAGTTTTTTTTGGAAACTAAGTCGGAAATTCGTACCCATGCAAAGCCTGGGCGAGTCTCTAGTTTAAGATAAAATTTAAAAAAGCTTTTACTATTACATATGTGTATGTAATAGGCAATCAAAAAAAATTAGTGATCACTAGCAATTTTTAAATAAAGAATCTAAAAAAATAAGAAATCATAATATAACTACCGTAACGATTTTTCAAAGTGATCGCAAACTTTTTTTGATGTGTGTATGACGTAACTTAATGTGGAAATTGTATATCATAAAAAGATATTGCTTTGTTTAGGAAATTGCGAGGAAATTGTTTTCATCCTACAGTACATTGTTTCCTCAAATAAATCTACTTCTTCATGCTTTATTCAATGTACAGACCTGTGATTATGTTGCCAGTTGCTTCCTGATTATTTTCGTATTATTATTTTTTATTAGTCTTGTAAAATAATTGTCATTTATCAAAATATTGTACCCAGGACTTCGAGTATGTAACTTGATTTGAAAAGAGTGTCCATTCTTCTCCATGAGATTTAAGTTTTTGGAATGGGCAACTACAGTACGTTTTTATGCCTGTGGCTGGACTGTGGACTACTTTATTTTTGACTAGCCGACGTCACGCGGTTTCACCCGCGTAGTTCCCGTTCCCGTGGGAGTACGGGGATAAAATATAGCTTATGTTACTCAGGGTAAATGTAGCTTTCTAATGGTGAAAGAATTTTTGAAATCGGTTAATTACTTCCAAAGATTACCGCTTACATACAAACTTACAAACAAATGTTACCTCTTTATAATATTAGTATAGATTACAAACAAATGTTACCTCTTTATAATATTAGTATAGACTACGCAAAAATGCCTGTTACGGGTCTACTTGGAATAAATGGTTTGCATTGGATCTTTTTAGGATTTCATCCTAGCATGATTGCCTTCTTTCTTCTCTTTAATTTAGTAAAATAATTAATAATTGTATCTGTTTTAGATCGACCGATTTATCCACAAAATATTTACGGTATTTATTCTATTTTGACTTAGAAACGGTAATGTAGCAGTAATTTTAACTGTTGAAGGATATTGTGTGAGGAAATTCACACGGTTATCATAAAAATTAGTGTTATATCCTGCATCAAATAATGTTAACATTAGTTTTGGTTGTTTCTTGCGCAAAAAATAGAAGCGTGAGTGAGCAGATTTAAATGTATTATTTAGATAGATTTTTGGTAATTTAAAAAACCTCGCGTAAAAAACGTCGTAACTGCTCATGATTCGTTTTCCTTCGTCCCGACTTTTAATAATATCCGTCCTCCTTCCGTCGTGTAACGCCTGTAATTCCTGTAGGGTTAACTTGTTGTAACGTCTGTAAGTCCTGAAGGGTTAACTTGTTGTAACGCCTGTAACTCCTGAAGGGTTAACTTGTTGTAACGCCTGTAATTCCTGAAGGGTGAACTTGTTGTAACGCCTGTAATTCCTGAAGGGTGAACTTGTTGTAACGCCTGTAATTCCTGAAGGGTTAACTTGTTGTGACGCTTGTAATTCCTGAAGGGTTAACTTGTTGTAACGCCTGTAATTCCTGAAGGGTTAACTTGTTGTAACGCCTGTAATTCCCGAAGGGTACATCCAGATTTTGACAGTTAGGTATGTTTAAGTTCCACATTCCAAAAACTTACTGTATCGACGAGTAAAGGATATATTCGCAATCACTAATAAAAAATCGATAAATCACATTTATGAATGGGTTCGACGATCCGACAGTTACAACATTTCTTAATTGTGTACATTGTACATTCACCACAAAGATGTGATAATTTGAGCACCGTTACTTGTTTTGCAAACTTTTTGGCGTGAATACAAGGATGGATTTTTTTATTTTGTGATGATGATATAAATCACATGTATGAAAAATGTCCAAATTAGTTGTTTGAAATTTTATATCAATGTGGAATTATTTCATTTATCTCTGCCGTTGCAAAGATATCTATCGTCAGTAAAATGTAGCTAGTTAGCTACATCAAACCTCAACAATGTACAGTCGGGGTCTTTTCCGCCTGACCATTTTAATTTTTTTTCGCTTAAAACATGCGGAGGCGCCAAGCCACGCCCCCTCAAAGCCTCAACTTTGGCGCGCAAAATAACAATAACTCTCGTTTAGCGTGCGTCGTCAGTGCGCTCGGCCGGTTCGGTATCTTTTCATTCATTGTTTCTATACAAAGTCAACGGGGCGGGGCTAGAAAGCATTTCAATGTTGCGACTGCAAGCAAAAATAAGCTTAGTGGTGGTCAGGCGGGAGTGTCCTCGATAGTACGTAGATACACATCCTGTACAAACCCTGGGCAGTCAGATCCGCAAGCTCAGCATAACCAGGTTATAAAATTCCCCCAGCTGGCACAGAGGCCTCTCTGTAAGGTAAGACCAATGAGTTTATACAGGAAATTGATTAACGAAGTGACCGTTTCTTTCATAGTTTATTCCTATACGAGAGAAGTAATCTCAGTGGAAGAAACATGAACAATCAATAAAACATAAATTATCTGTATTGTAAACGCTAAACATTTTTACTCATCTTTTCTTATTATCTTTCTTTCTTAATGAGTGTCCATTATATCGTTCATAAAAGTCGTGTTTATTTGCAAGATCATATTTGCGATAATCTTTACTTGATATTATAATTATACACCTTCATAAATGTGAAAGTTTATTATCTAATAAATCTTTGCATGGTATACTCGGTTTGATTTTTTCGATTGACGCGTGACGTGTAGACAGTTTGTGTGACAAATTCATACACAATGTGATTGGACTTGGTTATTCATATTTTGTATATTGAACTTTAAATTCTTTGTTTTGTCAATTATTACTTATTATTTACGATTTGACTCGCTTATAGTTTTTTTTTTTATCTCAAAACCATTTACTTAAAAAAAATCCGAGATCAGCATTCAGCTCACACTCAACGTTTCAAAAAAGGAACGCAGAACAAAGTACGCACGCACATTTTGGAATTGTGCACTCTTTTCACTACCTGTGACAGCCATCGTTTTTCGGGAATTGAATAATTAGGAACGTGACATAACGTGTGCTGCTCGCGCCGCGCCCTCGCGCTTAAATACAGCAGGGGTTGGTGTAAGTTCGAATTTGTGTTTAGTCGATCAACATCTAGCTTTTTTATATTTTATATATCAATGCTCAATATAATTTTATAACCTACTGATCAAAAATTGTTTGTGGTCCCTAGATCAGCTGCTAACTTTATTTGGTTACTTCATAATTATTCACACTTAACTGATTGAAGAAAAGTTCATTCTTATTATTTTATTCTAATCACTCAATACAATCACAATCTTCGTTAAATTAGTACTTATAAAGCCGTCTTAAATCATTCAATACTAAAATAATATAAGATGATAACTCGAGGAAAGTGTTGCGCTCCGGTATTTGCCTCCATACATTAATTACTAGATTTTCACGCATAGTAATGCGCTCATGCAAATCTCTGGTCATATCTAGGCAGGCGACGCATACAGGGTTACCATTTACAGAAACTTGAAACATTCTAACATAACAAAACATCACGACTGTGAATCCCAATGGGTACGGTAAGTGCAGAGACGTACTTGTAAAACCGTAACCGGTAACATTTCGCGAGTCATTATATTTAAGTCCTATGTAATAGGGGTAAAGCCTAATGCCATCAGCCAAGCGCATATTTACCCTGACTTTAGGTTGTCATTGAGAATTTTTTTCTGGAACCTTTTAGCTTCGCGTAGAATGTTTTCTTCTTTTCTATCACTTTTTTCAGTGATCATCGTCAATGTTCCCCTTTTTATTAAAAAAATATTGGTTTCGGAAGTCCAGAGATATGACAAAGCCGGACAGGCTCAAAAAAGTCAGAAACGTGTGGACATAAACATAGATAAATTGCCAAAGTCTATTCAAATTACATAGTTTGAGAGTTGACTTTTTGAACGTCTTAGATTACTTAAAAACAGCCGCCAAAAAGCCCGCCCTTCACCACTTCCTAGTAATGTAGTTAGTTTTATTCTAAATTAGCTGAACTTCGTACCGCGTAATAGTCGATTCTTTAATTTTTTTTTCAGGCAATTTCTTATTTTTTTCTCTCCGTAAGACTAAGAACCATCCTCCTACTTCCAGGAAAATTATAAAAAAAGAATTAGCGAAATCGGTTCAGCTGCTCTCGAGATTTGCGCATAGGAACACATTCAGCGATTCATTTTTATAGGTATTATGATTGGTAACCCTAGGTGCGACTGTGTTAGTAGCCCGCTCAGTGAGAGTTAGAACGTGTTGCGACGACCTAGTGTGCAGTGCTGTGTGCTCAGTGCTGCCCGAGGAAATCAAATGCGCTTCTTTTTGTTAAGAAAACTGTATGATGCTCTAGTTTGTTGCAATGCACTTCGGTATACATAATTTAAAATTCAAGAAATAACTATTAAAATAAAAAACATCACCAATTCGATTTCTTATGGCTGTTAATAAAACCTGCACTAAAAGATTTAAAATTTTGATAATAAATAACCAAACAATAACAAACTAACCCTAAACCATCCCATGGGTATTTATGATTGGGTGATTTCTGCACTGATTTAAATCGGTTAAAATACCGATTTGTATGCAGACAATTATGATGATTACCTACTTTAGTTTTTTTCGCCATTTTCACTTTCCGCAACTTGGTATCATAGGATTAATATAAATCAAATAATTATGATATTTGTTGTTATTGTAGTTAAGAGGTCTTAACTAGTGCAGTTTAGGCTTGAGCTGTGGTTAATGAAATAATGAGTCTGGTATTTTTGGACTATTATGGCAAAGACAGTTTATCCGGCTATGAGTGTTTGTGCAATATGAAAATAATGTTATCAGTAATTTATTGTAAAACGCAAACATACCTGAATAACAATTCTGTCATGAAAAAAATGTTGAAGAATTACACGTGCACACATTTTATTGTAAATGCCATTCCATTCATGCCAGTGCTTGGAAATTACCGATTTTGCAATGTTCACATATCTAACCAAGTATTTATAATACTACTTAAAAATGTAAGTAACGGCAATTAGGTCTTCCTAATAGACTGATAAGATTACAACATATTCAACAAAAATGTATTTATCTATTTTCATGTCGCCTCTCATATTTTTTTATAATACTGCGAAATACTAGACTATTTCCTATTCCTATTTCCATATCTTTATGTGAATAATTAAATCTTTCTTTATCTAAATGTTTACAATTTTTTCTAAATATTGTAAGAACATTAATATGCTAAACAGGCAATTTTATTAATTTGCACGGTTGTCAGAAACAAATTCTTAATATTTGCAAACATTCTTTGACAAAGGAGCAAAATGATAATAAAAATAAATTATGGTGTGATTTTTATAATATTTTATAGAACGTAGATTTATAACTATTGATATCGCCATGGGAGGTAACATGACACCTTAATATAGGCATTTCATTTTCAATATGTTAATTTAAATAATGATGTGCGCGTAGTCAGTAACACCAGGTGTTATCCGAATTAATACCGAAATAAAAGTTGAATTTGCTGGATTTTCAACGCTCAGCTCAGGGTCGACAGTTCATTATACAACAGTGCTATAATATTTAGGCATTCATTTAGGTGTAACTTAGTATTAGATAAAAGGGGCATTAGTCTATGAAAGCAAATTATAGATATACTAATGTATTTTAGCCGCACCCTTTTATCTAGAAATCGATTTCAAAATACCTAAATATATTAGAAAAATAACCTGTTGTTCGGTGAAAAAAATAATACATTTTAATTTAATCGCCTATTGGTCCTTTTACACCAAAAGTTTAATTATGGAATCGGCTTTCTTTCCATTTAAACGCAACTTAAAATAAAAGAAAAACATTTTAGGTAAAATGCAGAATTCGTTTCTATAATTTCTTTCCAAATTATCTGCTTTCAACAAGAGAAAAACGTTCCCAACGAAAGTCTTTTATTTCTTTTAAAAGAGAAAGTTATTGTGTAAGCCTTTCATAATTATTCATTGTTAATTTTATTAGGGTGCTCGGTTAATTTCCATTAAAATTCATTAAGAAAATTTAGTGAAAAGTAAAAAGTGTTTTTGTTAAAATACGGGTTAATTAAATTTCGCAACGGCCATTAGAATGCGAGAAATTTGCGAAAAGTGACAGTTAGTATTGTTTTTTAGTTATTCTTTCGGGAGTAATATTCTACTTATTTTATTATGCCTGCTTAGTATGATTATAATTTTATACTCGGATTTTTTTAGTTTCAACTAAAAAATACAGCTACCTAATTTGTTATAAGTAGTAATATTTCGATCCCATATGATCGAAATATTACTACTTATAACAAATTAGGTAGCTGTATTTTTTAGTTGTTGTTTGCTTATTTTATTTTAATCTTTACAAACATTCATGCCTTACTCCCATGAGGGTTGGCAGAAACTACAGAATGTCTCTTAATACGATCCTATTCATTTTGCTTGGTCCGTGTTTAAACTTCTGGGGGCCAAAACCGGCCATTTTAGACCCTTTGGTTATACTTACATTATCATTCTGCCTAGCCTTTTCCCAACTATGTTGGGGTCGGCTTTCAGTTTTACCGGATGCAGATGAATTTTACATGGAGCGACTGCCTATCTGACCTCCACAACCTTGTTAGTACCGGGTAATACGATACCCCTTGGTAAGACCGGTTGTCAGACTTTTCTGGGCCTCTGACTACCTAACGACTGTCAAAGATCTACAAATGACAGAGGGGACCATCGGTTTAACGTGCTTTCCGAGGCACGGAGGAAACTCGGTATGTAATGGGCGGTCACCCATCCACAGACAAACATAGGCAAGCACGGCTTAACCTAACGATCGACCCGAGCGGCTATTATTATTTAGCCATGAGCTCCTTCTTGGTTATACTTACACTGCACTTGGAATCATTTTTTGAATTTTAATTTTAGAATAATATAAAAATATGACAGCCAACCACTCACTGAATAATACAGTGCACATTATAAGCCGAAATGTCATTAAAACCGGTTGATCGAATAATCACGTAAACACGGATAAGTAATGAAATTATGATAATTGAAGTTGAAATACTTTCACTGCGGACCACCGAACAAGTTCATTGAGAAATGAGTGATTAAATTGGTTGGAATGAACAAGTTCCCTTTTGAAAAAGTTATTACCGAAAGCTTGCAGATAAAAAGTTAATTCTGTAGATATTATGTTCTTTAATTCTGTATGATGGCTTCATTGGTGTATAATCAGCTTATAATCCCACTGGTGGGACACTGCCTCCTCCATAAGAAAGGGAGTGGGCTGTAATCCACCACGCGGACCCAGTGCCATTCGGTATAAGTCATATGTCTTTGAATTTTTGTTCTAGGACATGCTGGTGTCCCCACAATGGTTTCCTTCACCGTTTTGAAAGCAGACTAATTCATAAATTGAAATGCCTTTAGCATCTTTAAAGAGATCACGAACGATTCTATATGGTTTCCTAAAAACCGAAGCAATTTGTAACGCTAAGCTTCGTTAATCTTAACACAGCAATTACGCAATAACTCA
Source organism: Xestia xanthographa (assembly GCA_905147715.2). Lineage (NCBI taxonomy): Eukaryota > Metazoa > Arthropoda > Insecta > Lepidoptera > Noctuidae > Xestia > Xestia xanthographa. The sequence continues at coordinate 24,122,927 of LR990659.1, forward strand.
CCTCTTTGTTAAAACCTCTAATTAAAAACAGGAAAACCCGTTTTCGACACAAAATTTCACAGGAAGAAACAAGCAACATTCTCTTTTGCATAAGATTAGCATAGAAACAATTCAGAGAACTTTTTATAACATAATTTAGAATAAACAATATCTGATTATCTGATAGAATGCATAATGTTTTAATTATAAAGTTCATCGACCCGGTTGAATAAAGTTCAAGGGTCATTCATTCATTCACTCACTCTTTTTTCTGTCATTCGCTTTTTTTTGTTGCCAACTTAATGATGTAGCAAAAAGGTTGGTATAGTGTTCTTTTTTTAAATCTTTTGCAGATTCATTATAATTTATGACGTGCTCAAATGCACGGTCGGCAGTCATTTCGACTTTCGACTGCTTCAAGTTATTGTTGAGATGAAAGTAAATAACAGTAACGTTATCAAGTTTGTTTTTCGGCGTTCGTTGATCTAATTTTGGGTGATTGTTTTTTAGGTTTTGTTTATTTGCTTTTGGCTTTGTTGTTATTTTTAATTGATAAGTGGGATTTGATTTTAAGGTTGGCAATTATTTATTATTTTATTACAATGCTTTTATGTGATCATCTGTTATAAACGTATTTGTACAGATTTGCAACTAGGTACTTATAACAATTCGTTTTAAAAATATGAAAGCAAGAAGTTGTTATTTAAAGAATAGAAGAAAGATTAAATTTAAATTTAGTCAAGATAATCTATTTTAAACGACTGAATTTTAATATTGACGTTCAATTATTTTTTCCATAATAACATACTTCAACTGAATGAGTAAATATTGTTCATAAATAAATCATAAATTTTTTCCAATATTTTTTACCCAAAATTCGTATTCAAGTATCAACTGAATATTCGATTCATCATGAATTTTAAATGACGATATAATTAAGGATTGCATATAAATATCTGCCGGTGGTTTTATATAATCGATAACTGCGTTTCGTCGAAGTGGGCGTCGATTTTCAAGTAAATAATTAATTTTGTTTGTTTTTAGTTCTCATTTCTTTATTCTTATTTTGATTTTTTTTTGTATGGAATGTTTAACTATCCTTTTCTCAATAAATCCTAGACCACACATAATATCTCATCTGGTAAATCCTTTCACCTAATAAATGGTTTATAAATAAAAATATAACAACGTAGGCGTAACAGCATGTTTGGTTACAGGTGTCTTAACTACTTTGTATGATTGATGATAACTTTAGTTCGGTCTTAAAACTTCCATTTCATAAGAACTTGAATACACGTTCATAAAGTTTCCATAAGTAACTCGAGAAAAGATGAAACATACGAGAAACTTCCTTTAGTCGAAAAAGAAAATCTACTCACATATTTCAATCCTTTTCCTAATCTCTTACTGTATTATTGACATAGGTACTTCCTAATCTCTTGCTGTATTATTGACATAGGTACTTCCTAATCTCTTGCTGTATTATTGACATAGGTACTTTTTTTTCTTGCTAGCCTACATAGTGTCCTACTGCTGGACAAACACCTTGGACAGACGAAATCTAGAGAAAATAAACATAATATTATTTCCATTTATTTTTATTAAAGCTCACATCTAGATAATTTATCAAGACTTGAAAATATTGTGCCAAACTTTGCATACCGTTACCTCACTCTAATATAATTATATATTATGTTTATTTATTAGTCTAAAGTCCAAAGTAAATAGGTAGAAATTTATTAAATAATAATTATTCAGGCTTGCTCTTGTGAGAAATTCGCAGAAATGATGTCTAGGCACAGATAAAGCTGCGAAACTTAGTCATCTTTTTTGCATAAACATAGCGGCTACGTACACTCAGGGAATGAAAGTGTTATACACAGTTATCAAATAAGTACATTTATTGCACGGTGGGTCCTATCGATGTTATTTATTATCTTAAACTCACATTTTTAGGGTTCCGTACTCGAAGGGTTACCAACGGGAGCCTATTAATATTAATTATTATTTAATATTAAAAATCTAAACTATTTATTTTATTTTATATTAAATATAAAATATTATTTAATATAAAATAAAATAAATAAAATATTATAAATAAAATATTAATTCTTGACATTATAATTAGAAACCCCTGACATTGTATTTGACAGTAGTTAACGTTTTTCTTATTCTCGACTTTGTATTGTTTATTATTAATTTTAATTCTTTGAAATATTTGTACACTGGAAACAGCAGAATATTATGGACTTCAAATTATTAATTAATTATGTGTAACATCTATGTAACAATAGTCTAACAAATAAATTTATTATTATTAATAAGCCTCCGCTATCCGTCCGTATTTGATTTTTTTACAGAATGTGTGTTTCTGTTGCCGCCATAACAATAAATAATCAAAATAAATTAAATATTTAAGGGGACTTCCCTACTACGATAGTACGGAACCCTTCATGCGCGAGTCTGACTCGCACTTGGCCGGTTTTATTAGATAATGTAGGTTCGCAGTAACATACAATTTTCATTGTTATGATCGTTACTATTCAAAATTATCATGAAATTGCTTAATGTACTCATTTTCCATGTTTAAGCATTAGCAAATTTATTCAATGCCGAGTTAAGCTACTTAATTATTATGGAAAAAGAAAAAGCACATTCTATCAATCTACCCAAACCTGCTTAACCCTTTCATTCCGCGACTGTACATCCTTAATCCCAGCAAAGGCAGATCCTATATTCCCACGCCATCCGCACTAGTTAAGCAGTCTTAATAAGAGGCTTATTAAGCTGCGCAGACGCAGACGTTGCGTGTTCAAATGATTTATATCTTAATGTCTCGTTCGAGAGTCGGAGTCGTATTTGCGTTTTCTGTATCAAGTATTTGATTGGCGTTTAAATGTATTCGTTGAGCTTTTATTGAATGTTTTATATTTATCGGAGGTAATGGTGTTGTGGACGGGTTGCGTGTTCAGCGGTTTTTTTTTTTCTAAGGCTTTAAGTCGTTGAGGACTATTCAAGGATAGATTGTGGACCACCTATCCTTCAACCGTATACCGGATGATTTTTTTATCACTTTCCAAAAAAATGTGTATAAGGTATGTAAATCACCTCTTAACGAAGCCGAAAGGCACTTGTTCTCCCTGTCATTGCGATAATTTTTTTTTATCTACACCATACCTGGGAACCTTCTAGTTACGGAGATATTAGGGGTCAAAATTCCAACTTTTTGACATGTATTTTTTAAATACAAGTTTTTAATGTAAGATTTTTACTTTAAACACCTCCACGACCCGGGGTACTATCAATCCATCCATACGCACAATGTTTTGAGTGCGTTACATTGAGTTCTACCACAAACCATGATTTTCACCCCATAAAAAAAGTTGTTTCCCTGCAATAATTTTTGCGTAAAGTTACTTGGTTTGTTGTACAGAATGCTTTGTTGACGGCTTCGTGATGAGGTCTTTTACACCCTGTATAATGTGAACGGAGTAGAAGCATAAGGCATACAAAGTTTCTTTTTACTTTTTCCACAGCTTAGAAAAAAATTGGTCTATCATCAAAAAACGCTGTAAATTTCAAGCAAACTTTTCATACACAACAAAGAACGAGAAAATTTGAAAAAATAAATAAAAATATCGAATTTCAAAACATACGCAATACGAAAAAGATTTAAATTTCGATTTTTAACTGAACAAAAATAGATCTAATAAGGCTGACTTTTACCGTTCTCTTTCCTCAGATGTGAGGCGCATCATGTATCCTCTGACCTCTGAATCAATGGTCCAAAGTGTCTAAATAAGCCAGTGTTAAAGCTTGCTACGATATCTCTTTCACCGTGTATAGGTTATTAAGTTCTTAGTCAACCTTGGTCACTTCATTCATCAGAGTCAAAAGGTTCATTCACACCCTCGTCGCCCTTAAAAAAAAAAAAACAAAAATCATTTTTTGGTCATAAGGTACAGAAGGTTGGTAAAATAATAATATATGAAATTGTTCTCTTATTCTGCCTTTAATTTCGGCGTGCAAATATAAGCTAAAGTTACATATTTCTTATTAATTTAAATTAATTATATATCAGAATCATGCAGTCATTAAGCAGGTAATCCCATTAAAACTTTATTACTGAATTAAATAAATGTCAAAATAATAATAAAAGAATAATAAAAGTAATAATCATAAATGTCAATAATAATCATTTCAATAATGGGAGAGATTCGCCACCCAATAATATAACAAAATAATTTAAAATGACCGTGCAGTTTATAAAACTTACAATTTATAACCTAAAAGCTCATGTACACTGTATTTTTTATCCCAATTTATTTGGGATCGTCGCAGCATTTCTTCTTCTTTCATACTTCTGTATTGCTCGTCATCTTCTTTATTGCCATATTATCATTATTCAGTTCCTTCACACAGTCCGTCCATTGTTTATTTGGTCGTCCTCTACTATAATAGCCATCCACGTACATTCATGTATATAATAATATAATACGAGTACAATAATAATTTTAATAATAATAATTTATTTGAATAAATTACTTCCTTTATTCATTATTTTACATATTTTTAACATTTTGAAATATTTCTATATAAAACACTGTAAAAAAATACATTTAAAAATATTTAAAAAAATTGTAGCCCTCCAGCGCTGGGAATAGGGTCCGAGCCGCCGGTGGTCAGGGCTCTTGAGAGAGGAACCTCCTAACAATACGTGCCGTGTCCAGAAAGACTTCTCTATATATACAAAAAGAACTCTTTTAATATGTGTGGACTAATCTATACTAATATTATAAAGAGGTAACATTTGTTTGTAAGTTTGTATGTAGGGGGTAATCTCCGGAAGTAGTGAACCAATTTTAAAAATTGTTTCACTGGTAGAAAGCTACATTATTCGTGAGTGCTAGTAGTAGTAGTGAGGCTATATTTTATTCCCGTACTCCCACGGGAACGGGAACTACGCGGTTGAAACCGCGGGACGTCCGCTATATATAATAAAATACCAAAGGGCGAAAGAGCTAACTAATACTTATATATTTTTTTTAAGTTAAAATTATGGCTACTGTAAAAACGATTTTATTCTGTTAATGAATTTATAAATAATGTTAATGACTAATCTAATCTTATTAAGATAACTATAATGAATGTTGTGTTGTAAAATTTTGCATGTCATCTATATCTGACTATGTATTATGAACTTCAACTGACTTTAAGACCATAATGTACTATACTATTGCAAATAAATGATTATGATTAAGCTTTCTGAATCAAGCTCCTGACCCAGCTGCCATCCTAAGATGTTATGAATAAATGATTATTATTAAAATTATTATTATACACAAAAATTTCCTCTTTACGGCTTCCTCATTCCTCCTAACTCCTATAAGCTTTAAGGTGTTTAGGAATTAGACCTAAACCGTATATTTTATGACCGTTATTTTATAGCAACCGAAAGTGGTTACTTCATTAACCGTAAGTGTCAGGCACATATTGCGGTTATGTCCAAACAATGGTTTACGGTCCGCCATATTGGCCTAACTGACCGTAAAAAGCTCTATTTCTTAGTAGTAACAGAACAATAATAAAGAAATAGTAAAACCGTAAAATAGACTGGTAATAAATATGGACGTTGATTAATGGGTTAGTTCGTTTTGAAGCTAGCTTCACGGTTTCTGATAAGAGGGTAAGCAGAATTTGTTATTTATATAATACACGGCTAGCCGTGTGGTATCCGGCAGAGTAGAATAGAACCAACCCATTACACTCACGGGTGTCGTATAAGGCGACTAATGTCTGAGGCAGAACACGTTGCGCCTCCGTAGACCTGAGAATGGGCAGCAGCGTTTTCTGTTAGTCTTTCTTCACTGCGATCTCCAATCCACCTGCCAAGCGTGGAGATTACGGCAAATTCCTCACATTATGGGAGAGGCTTATGTCCAGCAGTGGACGTTATGGGCTGTTGTAGTATATTACACGGTATTAGAGTAGCGCATGATTTCTTATATTCTGTACTATCTTTCTTCTTTCGTGTTCGTGTGGTGTTGAACCTAACATATGTTGTCAAAGTTTTTCTCCATGGGCTTCTGACTTGGTTTTGCATACCGTCGAAAGGTTTCCTCACAATATTTTACTTCAACGTATTCATTGTATTCTATACTATCAAATCCATATCTATTTCAAACATGATTGTTTAGGTGCCTCACACATAAGTTTTTAGAGATTTTGTCGCAGATTTGTAGTTTATAGTTCGACTAGCTGATGCCTCCGGCTTCGCCCGCCCGCTAATTATACACTAAAACCTTCCTCTTGAATCATTCTATCTATTAAAAAAACCCGCATCAAAATCCATTGCGTAGTTTTAAAGATCTAAGCATACAAAGGGACAGACGCGGCGGCCGACTTTGTTTTTTAATATGTAGTGATAGTGATTACATTATGTCCTTGCACAGATATTATATAAAACCAACCCTTCTATAGCACTAAGTGTTTCATAAAACTTTCAGAAATCTAACTTTGCTACATAAATCGATTTTAAAAGTTCGAAGCTTCGTTTCTATCTCAGATATTCGTCTGGGAGCAGATTTTATGATTTGAACCGTGAGATTGATAGCTAAGGCTTGTGTCTCACCGCCAGCTATTAGCGATTAGCGATTGTTAATTCCTCCCATCATGGGAGAGGCTTATGTCCAGCACTGGACGTTATGGGCTGATGTAGTGTAGTGTAGTGATTGTTTCTTTAACAGAGGTAAAGAGCGAACCAATAACATTCCTCAACATGGAGTTCGGTAATGGGGTAGATAACACACCAATCAATAGAGATACTTTTTAAGAGCTGTCAAAACGCGGTTCTCTCATAGATTTTGTATGGCAATACCAAATTGTGACGTCACTGTTTGGTCAACTCAATGACTCAACTATTTATCGATTTCAAAGCAACTAAAAATCGAATTTGGCAATTAATTGAAAATAAATCGGGTTTTCAGGACCAAAATAAAGTGTTTTTTTAGAGATTGGTGTCTTGGAATTATTGTTTTATGGTGTCATCTACCCTATTGCCCGACGAGATCGTACTACCAGGATGAAAAGACAATCTATGTGCCAAATTTCATCTAAATCCGTTCAGTAGTTTTTGCGTTAAAGAGTAACAAACATCAACGCATCCTCACAAACTTTCACATTTTATCTATACATATAATAAAACAGTAACGAAAGAAAAACTGAATATTGAGAATTTTCGAGAAAAAATAAGTGGCTTTTATTAGAAAAACGTAACTGATGACAAAAAGTGACTTTTTAGAATTTTTGTCTGTTTGTGTGTATGGTACGGCTTCACGCCAAAACTACTGGATAGATTGAATTGAAATTCAGCAAAAATGTTTTTTGTAAACCAAGGAAGGCTTTAAGCTACATATTATTACGCCGTATGCTATGGGAGGTAAGCAATATTGATTTTAAAATGTTTTTGTTCGTAATTGAATGCACAAAATGACATGTTACAAGCTATAATATTATGTGACGCAGACGAAGTTGCTCGAGTCAGTTAGTAGTAGTAGTAAAGAAGTAAGATTCCTTACATGTCTCGTGTAAGTAAAAGGGCTTGAAGGGCTCTTCATCTATACGATCTTTAGTACAGATGTCAGCACAAGTTACCCGAAACTGACAAACCCAATCAACCTTGATCCTTATGCTTTAGCAATATAGTTGAAAATCTGTTAAAGAATTTTGACTGATAGCTAGCTTGATGAGCTGGCGTCAGTAAGTTTCCTGAGCGAGATAATGGTGTCAATTCTGTTGTGCACAAACTAAACTTAATTTAGGCTATTGCTATCATTTACTAAAAGACAGTGCGAGAAAAGGACGGCTATAGCTTATGCCTTGCGCTTCACCGTGTTTTTAGTCGACATGTTTTTACGTGCAAACTTTATTGTATGGTAATATTAGTTCCAATTAAATTTGACAGCTCTAAATTACGTCCGTCTCTTTCTCGTTTTATTAGAGAGAAAAAGATAGGAATAGACTAAATTAAGTTTAGTTTGGGCACAACAGAATCGACAGCAATAGTTCGTCGCTTCCTCATCGTCAGCGGTAGGACCAATGCCCAAGATTGATAGCCAAGTCTGCCGGGTGAACTGTGATATCATTTCACAGTATTCGGCTGCCAATTTATTTCACGATTGCTATAACATTTGCTGATAGGTTTCTTCCTAATGACGTTATTAGGGTTCATGTTAGCTGGTCCTTTTTCTATTTATCTTGTGGTTTTCGGGTTCTCTTTGTGTCGTGGGATGATTTGTGAATCTTAATGTAATCAATAAATCAAAATGATTAGCGGGCCTAAAATGGCCGATTTAGCAGAATCATGGTAAGTAACAAAGTCACAATTGATACGACAGATTGGCAAAGGAAGTTTATTGTTTATCCTAATTTATTTTTTACAATGGGCCGTGTGGTGTCCGGCAGAGTAGAATAGAACCAACCCATTACACTCACGGGTGTCGTATAAGGCGACTAATGTCTTAGGCAGAACACCTTGCGCTGCCGTAGACCTGAGAATGGGCAGCAGCGTTTTCTGTTAGTCTTTCATCACTGCGGTCTCCATCCACCTGCCAAGCGTGGAGATTACGGCAAATTCCTCCCATCATGGGAGAGGCTTATGTCCAGCAGTGGACGTTATGGGCTGTTGTTGTTGTTGTAGTTGTTCCTACAATAGGTTTAGATAATCCCCTGGGCACTTTTGAGACATTCCAAATCTATGTCCAAATCCTACGATAGAGCATCACGTTGAACTCGTTTCAGAATATTTACAATTGCTAAAGTGCATGTTAAAAGATAAGATTCTTGGTCTAAGGTTTTAGCATCAAATGTGGAAACATTACCTGGTCGCCTCACACAGTGATTCGCTCGCCGGCGATATTAGCTCAAACATACGTTTTATAATGCGGGGACCTATTCTGAACACTGCACTAGAACTGTCATTTAAGAGAAGAGCACTAAAAACTTTCGAGGAATTGGAAAATGTGCGAGAACGTGACTTTTTGAGTTTTATAAAAGGAAGAGAATCCATTGTTACTTTTGAAGATTTATTTAAAAAAAGAACATGAAATATCTTAACTTATACTGTCACTTACGGGTCAACATATCATTGACGGATTATCAGACGTCCGATATCAGTAATTTCGTGATCATGGCGCTTGCAACTGCGTCGATATATCGGGAGCTTAGATAATTAATAATCACTGAAGATTACGGGATATGTTGACAGTATAAGTTTAGTTTTAAACCGTGTAAACTTAAGATAGTCTATGAACTATCTATTTAACGCTATAATTATATAGGTAAAACTAAATTTGAAATTGAGTAGGCCATTTTAAGTGAAACAATTAATTGAAAGCATTCTGTTGCTCAAACTTAAGCCAGAAAGGCTATTCTTTTAGCCTCATTTGACTAATGATTCAAAACGAAATAAATTTCCTTTTCGGTACAATAAAAAGAAAAAAATCGGCTAAAATCAAAGCTAAACGCTATCTTTGGAAACCACAGCAGTAAATTATTCTTGCCAGACATAAATTCCAGTAATTTTGTCAGATGTTCTAAACGAACCGTAGTAAAGAAAAAATAAATTTTCACATAATCATTTAACGTAACGACTGAAAATTAACATAACATTTGAAATTCAAATTTCGAATCTGAAATCAGCGAAATAACCGTTACATTCATTTTATTACTCGACTATGAAGCTAAACGGAATGATTATGAGTTTCACGTGTCTGTGTGTTTGTGCGTGGATGTTCTCTTAAACTTTTGTGTTATCAGATTTTGTTGTTTGTTATGATGTCTGTGTATTAAGTCTTGTTTATTGACTTATTGTGATGGGGTTATGGTAATTCCTGAGTATTTAAGAAGGTAATTTCAATGTATGAAGTTCAGGACTTGGGTTCATGAATAGAAAGTGTTGAATAAGTTTGACCTTTTGGGGGACAATACAATTTTGATGTTCATAAAGTACTGATTCTCAAAGAAGATTTGACAATTTTTTTACATTTTAAAGTCCTATCTGACCTCCACAACCCAGTTAGTACTGGGTAATACGGTACCCCTTGGTCAGACTGGTTGTCAGACTTTCTGGTCACTGACTAGTAACGACTGTCAAAGATATACAAATGACAGCCGGGACCAACGGCTTAACGTGCTTTCTGAGGCACGGAGAAAACTCTGTAATGTGTAATGGTGGGTTTAAAATTTTGAAGTGTAGTTACACTATAGTACTTGAATTTCAGTGCACTAGTTGTATAATTTGGAATTTAATTTTGTAATATGTTCATAAAATACTGCTGTTTGTTATAAATCAGAATAGTGTATCTGGCTGAGAGCGGGAGCAAGAATCCAGCTAATGGTTGCACTGATGCGTTATTGATACACGACGCGACTCGCAACGGTACCGGCAGAGCGCATCACGCCGCGCGCATGCCGTGTTCAGGGCTTGCGCATTATTAACGATACATATTTTATGTTAATTTTAAAGCAATTCGCAAAAAAAAAATACAGACAAAAAACTAAAAGAGAGTTTTTTGCTTCGGGGCGCAATATGTTACGATGAATTCTGCAAAATAAATCTAGATCCGAGATAATTATAAATTCTTGTTTGATAATTATAATTTTTTTTCCCGTTCCCGTAAGAGTATGGGGATAAAATATAACCTATGTTACTGAGGGTGAATGTAGCTTTCTAATGGTGAAAGAATTTTTGAAATCGGCGCTGTAGTTTTTGAGTTTATATATTACAAACATTCACACACAAAAATACAAATTTTTCCTCTTTATAATATTAGTGTAGAAAACAATGCTTTTTCATGCGATTTCATCGTATCAATATTGCGCTTTAGTACAAAGCGGTTGTATTTTTTTCTAGAAGCATGTGCTGAATGGTAACAGTTTGTATTTCGATGTCCTTTACACAGCACCTACTAACTACAACAGCCCATAACGTCCACTGCTGGACATAAGCCTCTTCCATGATGGAGGAATTTGCCGTAATCTCCACGCTTGGCAGGCGGATTGGAGATCGCAGTGATGAAAGACTAACAGAAAACGCTGCTGTTCATTCTCTGGTCTACGGAGGCGCAAGGTGTTCTGCCTCAGACATTAGTCGCCTTATACGACACCCGTGAGTGTAATGGGTTGGTTCTATTCTACTCTGCCGGATACCACACAGCAAATTCATTAATTAATTAGTATTGGTTCACGAATAAAGGGCAAGTTATACTATTCGAAATGTGTAATGTGTGTATGTGTACATTACTCAAGTTCACTCCTAGAATTAAATAAAGAAACTTTACGTAATTCGTTACAAAATTAATATTTCAGGACAAAATTAAAAGAAAACTTCTAAAAGCCACATTCTAATTACGTTTACATATAATTACATATTAAAATGTGGGCGTTTAATCCCACTTCACCCACAAGGAGAGTGGGGAGGTAGCCACCTAACGCTAATTTATTAAAGTCTCGTTTTAAATGAAAACGAAACGATATGAAATGGGTACTTATTATTAAAATTTAAAGTAACATCATTAAAATTATGTTTTAACGAAGTTGTAAATTAACTTTTTAGGTTTTGCTTGTTTTTACCGAGCGTAAAATATATTTTTCCAGTTTGATTACTTTTTATCTGCCCTTTGTTTGATGTGTTAATTACTTACTGTTATCTTTTTAATTGTTTGCTCACATTTGCAATAATTAAGAGTTTTGACATTATTGACTTAGGAAAATAATCTAGCGCTATATATGTCTAATAAACTATAAACTTATTAAAATAATTGTAATGAACTTATTTTAATAACTTTAGTTGCCGATCTAAAGTTGCATAATACTTAAGAAATACATGCATGATATAAAATTAATGGTTCGTAACAAAACCATTTTATTGCTAAAAAATAACTCAAGTTACTCGTCCGTAATTAACAGTTGACAGCCCTACACTATATCAAAAGCTATTCGTAACCGGCATATTATTTCACTGTGCATATTCATCACAACAATTTGCAGATACTGCGTCATGATCGATTATAATGGTGAATTTTTGTTAGTTTTCCTTTTACCGTTACCTCAATGAATTGCTGATTTTATTTCGATAGTTTTAAGTAGGTACTTGCTTTTATCTAGCTTTAAAAATCTGGCTGAGACGGATGCAGCCATGTTTTTTGAGAACAATGGTAAGTAGGTACTTACTTTTTGAAGTGGAGCGATTTAATGATTGAGTCGAATTCTGATAAAATGTAGGTGAAAGATGAGTAATAGTATATTAAAATTTTGGAATATCATGGACTTACTTAACATAGGTTTGTATTAAGAGCAGTTCTAGTGATTTGATACCTACCTGAAACGATTTCCAAGCATGTACATCAATATTATAATGACGACTAAACCAGCATGCCTGAGATATATTTCTCGACGGCATCTAAAGCCAAGTCAGAGGGCCATGGGCAGCATTAAAACTCTGACACCGCACTAACCACACGATAAAATAAAAGAAATAAACTACAAACTGCTCAGATATTATAAATTTTGACGACAGAAATGAAAAAAGAAGCTAAAAATGTGCTTAAAAATATTAACATAGCAGTAACAAGATATTTTCGAAAGTGCTGTAATTTCATATTCAATACAAGCTCTTTGCAATAAGAACAAAACTGTTTGTGTGTCAGTGATGAAGTATGTTCTTGTTCGTGTGATGCACCGCACCGCACAAAATTGTCAGTCGCCTACATTCGCAAATTGAGAGGTGCTGAATGTATAATTCAGCAGCGACAGCGAGATGTATGTGGAACATACGACAAGTTCAATTGAAGTAAATAATACACGATTTATTTTATAGAGAATTTACTAAATGGTCTATTTTGTGTTTGGTAAGTGTCATGTTATACGGACAGGACGAATGGGTTGTTTTCTTTGAGAATTCGAAAAAAAACAGCACAGATTTTTAGTAAATACAATCCAAATGCAACCTTCCTTGACTGGGCTGGTAAGAAAAATCTATGAAAGAAAAGAATAAGTAGACTTCAGTTTGTCACCTTTGACGTAAATGTCATTTCAGGAAAATTATTATGTAAAATGATGAAAAACGAATAAAATAGTACATTGTTCACCGAGAGGAGAAAGTGACCGATTACCGTCGAGGGTGTCGTTTTAAAACACCCGAGATCGGGAATCGCACTTTCTCTCGAGTGATACATAGTGCTTTGTACTACACCTACGAGGAAAAAAATTGGAAATGGCGCCAGTGGCGTCTGCAATTTTCACATGTTCTTTTTTTCAAATTGTTTATCCTGCCGCCGCAGGGTCGCACTGCCAGCCCGACACCATCCAACACACAGCTAGTGGCCAGTGTCATTTTGCGAACTTGGAGATAAAAACTCACTGTAAAAACTTTTTGACTTTTGATATTTAGGTTACCGGCGCATAGTCTTACCCAAAATTAAAAAAGAAAAACCACGTAAGAAATGGATTTTCATACACTTTTCTCTCCCGCTCAGATGCGTTTTCTCCCCGCATATTTGTTCGATAAGCAATGACGTACTTTCTACCGTAAATTTGATAAAGTATCAGGGTACTTTCCAAGCAGGTGTAGTATAAAGTATGATAAATGGAAAGAAACACGTAAGTAGAGCGTTATCTGTAATAAAAAGATACTACGTATAATACTAAGGGTGATTTTTTCCAATAAAACTGAACTGAACTTCTGAAGCGCTGTCAAGAGTCCATTAGGTCACTGTGTCATAGTCCACAACAATTATGATAAATTCAAAGACTGTTTTAAGCTTTCAAGGTTTAAAACCAAACTTACACTGTCAGACTTTTCTTATGTTCTTGATTAATACCTATATTATAAGAAATATAGCGAACCAGCAAATAACATACGACGTCCATTTCGCAGTAGCGTTAAAGTGAATAACCCTCATATAATTGACAATGACTTGTCCAAAAACAAAATGAAACACGACTTTTTCGCTTAATATCTTAATACACCTAGATGGATACGTCAGTCTGTACGTCGTGGGTCTAAATTGAGTGTAATTTGCACACCGCAAACTTATTACGGCTAAGTGGTTCCACGTATTGTCTCTGGTCGAAACTGTCATGGCGGAACTTTTCCCGCCGACAATTTTGACGTTTCGTTTCGCAAATTGACTCATACCGTATTGTCATCGATTATGCGTCTTTCAGTTGTTATTTTTTGCGCATTTGCTGCTACTTTCTAATGTGTGTGACGAATGTTTGGTTCTATAAATAGCTACTGTGGTAATTAGTTTTTTATTGTAGTTTCTAATGAAGGAAGTCCGGTCCACTTCGATAATAATTCCCTTTTTTTTTTTTTTCGGATGGGAAATCATCAAATGACTCCTCCCGCTGTGGGCGGAGCAGGAGGGAGTGTCAGACTTTTACTGAATAAAACCCATCCATGTTCCTTCATCGCCCTTTCTGTTCCGGGGCCGCGGTATCTCTTTGTAACTGTCCCGCAACCCCGGCAGGGATAATAATTCCCTTAGAGCTTGGGTAGATGTGACGGTTGAAAGGTCTCCGAGAAAAGAGTTTGGAGTTTAATGTCGGGAGTGAATTTTAACATAATTATTAAGCCCTTAGCTCAATCATCAATGTAGCTGCATTCATTCATTCATTCATCTCTTTTACCCACTGTGTATCCGCGCAAATATTTGTGGAATTTCACATAAGTGACGCACTCGCAAATTTTAGGTCATGGGTACACTATTATGTTGTATTGTTTATATATCTTACCTGCCTTTTCCCAACTGCTTTTAACATGGCTTCGAAGCAAACGAAGCTGAATATCCTAATATTTGAAGTTACTTTATCTAGGTAAGACTATAGTTAAATCGCTCTAACTAGGTAAAAGAAATAAATGTGAACTTGTACCAAAAACTTGCAATAGGGAATATGCATAAATTTTCTTTGTTTTATTTCGACACGGAATGTTAAAGAACTATATAAATAATGACTAAAAGCGAAAACAAGACATAAATCGGCCAAACAACACAAAAGTTATAACCATTTAAACTTTTATTTCTATCTCTTTCTAGATAAACGGAATTTAGTATGGATTTTGTACTTCGATGCAGCGAATGACGTCATTCGCTGTATCGGATCTCTCTGTCTAATCAGCAGTTTCAAATGCTTGTAACTTAGTATTTTTTATAGATATTAAAAAAATAATTTCACTTTGCTATTTCTGATGTTAATATGCTTTGTTTAGAGTGATAAAAAAAATCATGCATATAGCCTATTGCGAGTTCTTGGTAGAAGTTCACATTCACTTGTTTTGGCAGCTGAATATATAAAAATCAAAAATTAATAATAATATAATTTACACGTGTATATTATATGCATGATTTTTTTTTACCACTCTTAACAAAGCAATAGCAAAGTAAAATTATTTTTTTAATATCTATAAAAAAAACTAAGTCATAAGCATTTGAAACTGCTAATTAGACAGAGAGATCCGATACAGCGAATGACGTCATTCACTGCCTCGACGTACAAAATCCATACTAAATTCTATTTATCTAGAAAGAGATAGAAACAAAAATTTAAATGGTTATAATTTTTGTGTTGTTTGGCCGATTTATGTTTTTTTTCGCTTTTTGTCATTATTTTTATAGTACTTTTACATTCCATATCGAAATAAAAAAAGAAAATATATGCATATTCCCTATTATGTTCAATATTATGTAGGTAGACCACAGAACATGAGATGGACTCCTTTGAATGTATGCAAGCCTAGTACTTTGGTCGCCAAAAAGATGTTTTCAGTCAATACATATTAGATATATTAATTAGATAAATTAATTTAGAATAGCCTTGTTGTATCCTAAAATATTAAAATTTGTGTAAAATAAATATAATTTTATTTGCAAATAAAAGCGTTTCACTTTTTGTTCACGTTTTCCACTCGGATCAACTAAACCGATCAACTGAAACGGATCAACTATTTTTTTTATATGTGTACTTTTCCAATCTCGTGGTCAAGCGTAAACTTTTTAAAACAGATGTCATTTGTTTCACGAGTCGACGTAAAGGGATTCGACGCAGGGGGAATGATTCATTCTACTACAGACTTGGTATGAATCGGCCGGGTGACAAAATCGAGTATAACGTGTAGATGAACGTTTAAAAAAACCTTACTTAGCTCAAAAGTTTCTACATTCACCACTCCACTATAGAATATGGAGTATTTCTTACAATACAAAATCGGTTCATTACATTTGCTAAGCTTTTAGTCTTGAAAAACTTATGAGAATTTTATTGTCCACCAACACCTTGTTTACTTGCTGACGGCTGCGAAAAAGTCAAATGTTTAATTTAATGCTTATTTAAGTTAAGAATGGCAGACATAAACGGTTTGTTGTTTTGCTATTTAAAAGTAAAAAAAAAACTGATGGAAAATTCGCCATGGGACTTTATCGTAACTGGCCTGTAACCTGCAGTGGAACCACTAAAAAGTTGAAAATAATTAATAGAACAGGCTCTAAATGATGTCTTTCCAAGCCAACTATTTTCTGTCCTAAATCAGCTGAAACTAGCAAACTTTTACTTAACTATGTAACAAATCTACTTGCTCCTATTTAAAATAAATGGATAAACAGACTTGTTCAATTAAATTTTAATAGAGGGGAAAGATAAAAAAATACAGCTAGTTATAAAAAACTACCTAGCACGCACTCAGTTTTAAAGTTTATGCACTTAGATGGACAATAATGAGTTTACTGTGGTAAACTCATTATTGTCCATCTAAGTGCATGTGTGCATGTAAGTGTGTGTGTGTGTGTGTAAGTGTGTGTAAGAACGGAATCAGGCGTCAGGGTAGCAGGTCGATACCGGAGTAACCTTGAAGTTGAGCTCTGAAGCAGTAGAAACGGCGGCAGCGCAGATCTCAGAGTTCACTAGGACAGCTCAGCAGCAAGACAGTGCAGAACTCAGGGCCAGACGTAGGACAGCCCTGCGAGACCAGTAGATGGACAGGCACGTAGTTAGCCTCCGAACATCGGGAGTAGAAGTCCCAGGAGAAACTTTCGTTGGATCCCCTGGACAGTTTAAGAATCTCACCGCCAAAACCAAGCTGCTCTCTGATACTCCTCAAATCAGATTCCAGAGTAGACTTTTCAGCCGTCCGTCAGCTCGTTTCTCCCAAAGTAGTCTTCTTCTTTTCAAATCTTAGTTTTCTTAGTGTGGCCATGATCTCAACTGACAAGTGTAGTCGGCCAGGACATATACATGAGTGCGTAAAGAATTTTATAATTTAATTTAATATTAAGTTATTTAGTAAACAATCATAATAATCTACAAAATATAATGGCTAAACACATATTGATAAAAATAATTTAAATTATACAAACCAAAAAGAGAAATCATAGAGCTAGACCATAGACTGAGCAGAAAGAGATTTAAAAAACTAACTGACAGTTTGACAATCTGACGCTTGATGTAAATATCACAACATGAAAATTATAATAATATTTTATTTCAGCTATTTCCAAGTTAAAGAATCGTATTTAAATCGATTTGCTAAGTGTAGATATATAAACAAATAAAATGCATGATAAATAGTATTATGAATGATGAATATGAAGCGTAAGTATAGCATAATACTATAACTATACTCAAGGTCCTCAACTTAGTAGTTTTCCCCCCAAACTTAGGAGGTACATGAGTGTGTTGGGATTTATTAATGGGCTCTATATTTTTAATTCCAATTTAAAATAATTAATACACGAAGAATGTAAAAAAAACAAAAAGTACTTACTTTTTTAGAGGGATTTCCAAGTAACTGTGACGATTTTAGTGGTATTTGACTTTAACTTTATCAGTTAATATTTTTGGGAGTAAGAATTGTAGTAATACATATGACGTCATATAGTAATGTCATACTTTACAGTAATCACATCAAAAAAATGACAAAGTAAGTACTTACAAACAATCAAAAGTTTTTACGTCCAGTAATAAACTGCCTTCGCAGAACTAACGGAATTATAACTATGGTCATTAAGTTATGATTACTTAATACTTCTATCTGGTTTGATTGTAACGTGCTGCTTTTTGTTATCGTGTTTAATAGATATATCTTTGTAAGTATTATAGCGTAACGTAACGTAGCTATTAGATAGGTGTTCGCTGGGGACCAGTTTATACGCCCGTATAAGTATTTATTATTTTCTTTGCGGAGAGCAGCGGTGGCCCAGTGGTGGCGGCCCTGACTTACGAACAGTAAGTCGTGGGTTTGAACCCAGACAGGCGCATTACTTTGTGTAATTTATATCATCACCACTGCTCTCAAAACGGTGAAGGAAAACATCGTGAGGAAACCGTTATGTCCTAGAACCAAAAATTCGAAGACATGTGACATCTACCAATCCGCACTGGGCCCTCGTGGTGGATTATAGCCAATTCCTTCACATTGAGAGGAGGCCTGTGTCCCAGCAGTGGGAACATTATAGGCTGATGATGATGATGATGATTTACTTTGCGAAAAGGCTCCTGGGTGTGATGGAGAGGTATTAAGCGACAAGTAATCGCCACGGTTTATCCCTCTAAACAACTATTTCAAATTCTAAAAAGTGGTCAACTACGTATTTAACACGCAAAATAGCTAGGTAGTAAATCAGGAATTATTTTCGTTTGAACCCTGTTTAGGAATCCGCTGGATGCGAGTCGCACGGGACCGGTCAATGTGGCGACACTTGGGGGAGGCCTATGTCCAGCAGTGGACATCTTTCAGCTGAAATGATGATAAAGATGATGATGAACCCTGTTTGGGCCAAAATACCAGAAATTAGTTAAACTACCTTCAATAGGCGACCGGTCTTTGGAGATAAGACCCCCACTAAAACCACCCTGGTGGTGACAATCCGCATATGAGACGAGGCACCGTTTCCTCTCAAAATAAGATGAACTGCCCCTAGATAACGTATTATCTTCTAATCTTGCTTGCCTAGGTAGCAAGGATGTTACGGAGGTGATTTTATCGGAACCGGAATTGGAGTCGGAGGCAGAAGAAAAATGTGTTAAGGGCAGGCAATAAAATAAAATAGTAAATTATGAATCGATGACAGAACGCGTGCTGTGTTCCCCTGGCGACAGCCGCCGCGCGTCGTCGCCGCGCCGCCGCCACCCTCCGCTATCTGCTAGACTTCGACCTCCGATTTAAAAGTATCGGAACCGAACTCGGAACCGGAGGTGTAAAATCAATCGGAAGTTCCGACGTATCGGAGTTGGAGTCGAAGCTTCGTAACATCCCTGCTATGTAGGTAGGCACTTACAAAAATCGCATCAGAAAATAAAAACAACAAAATCCCCCTTTACAATCCAATTGCACTCACCTCCTCACTAATACTAGACTAGGTGACACCGAATATGGGCTCTTTGGTAAATTGGTCCCGCTCATTTGGATCCCGCGGGATCAGTTTACTAAATGATTATTTTTATGTCAATTTCTTTAGTATATTGGTCCCGCTCTTAAAATAATAAAAAAATGCCGTCGAATTTCAAATTTCAGTAACATCATGTGGAAAAATGTTAGAAAGAATAAAAATAAAATCCTGTTGGCCCCACCGAACATTTAACATTGTATGGGATCGAGTAGTGTTAGTACAGTTTTGCTAGTTACGAGCAGTAACCTTACGAACAATACTAGGCTGCCATGAATCCAAGAAGGTATTTATTACTAGAAGACCGTACCTATCTAGAATTATTGAAATGCATACTACCTTGAGCTCATGCCAGCCTGGTACTTTTTGAGGAACATAATTATGTGTCATATTTAGGTATAATGCAAAAGCGGTTCCGTTATAAAGAATTGGGACTCCTTTACTTTAGATACTTTAAGTAAGTTTATAAGACGGTACGTTGAAAGTATTGAAACGGAGAAATCATGAGAAAGACGAATTGATAGGACAAAATAAAAACATTTATATCAAATAAATTTAAATCACGGAATAAACTTATTACTTAATACGTCTACCAATACTACTGAGAGTGCCCGCCTGCTGGCTGTGGGTAAGTGGGAGTTGGGTCTCTGGCTCTGGAGCCAGAGACCCAACTCCCACTTACCCACAGCCAGCAGGCCTGGGCACTACCGTCACCTAATATAGGCACTATATTAGGTGACATAACCTTCCGGCTCGCTCCATATTGGGCGTTCCTTGTGGGGGGCTCTACATCGCTGCCAATGTGCTAAAGTATTCGACTGCCTCAGACACCATGGCCTTTCTTGCAGTAAGAGTGCAGGTCGGATAGCCCGGCACGGTAGCATTAATGATCTCATCCGTCGTACTCTTGCCACCGCCGAGGTGCCAGCTGTCTTAGAACCATTGGCTTGGCACGCGTCGATGGGAAGAGACCAGATGGTATGACCATAATAATAATACACAGGTATATAATATATAATACACTTATGTTCCCCAAGAAGTACCAGGCTGGCATAGGCTCAAGGTGGTATGCATTTCAATAATTCTGGGTAGGTACGGTCTTCTAGTAATAAATACCTTCTTGGATTCATGGCAGCCTAGTATTGTTCGTAAGGTTACTGCCCGTAACTAGCCTAGGTAATAAATAAAATATAAATATAAACCCACCCCCGGCCCACCAGTGTGTACACGGGCGATGGGGCCAACGGGAATCACCATATAAATAAATATCAAGAAACTTTTCAACTTGACTGTACAAATCATAAAATTGGTCAACGGGATCAGTTGACCAATTCAAAAATTCATTTGGTCGACTGATCCCGCGGGACCCACCTGTGTGGGACCAGTTTACTAAACACCCGAATATGTACCAAAAAAGACAAAAGTCGGCTGCTCAGCAAGCGATCAACCGCTCCACGTCCCCATAAGTTGTAATTAGCTGTAAATAGGATAGGCCAGTATACAAAAACATTATAAATTTATATAAATTCATTCTGTACACACTAACAATCTCACAGCACACACTACACGACACTTAGACAACCTGTTTATTTTTTATATCCCATAACTCTAGGGTATGATTGAGACCATATCAAAGAATCAACTGGCATATTAATTTTGTTTCAATCATCCTTTTTTTTCATTTTTCATACAAAATAATTCGGCAAAGTCACGACTATTAACGTAAAACACCCTTACGTGAAATATGACGTCGCATTTTCTTAGCTTTAAATATGAATGATTGGTTTGAATTAAAATGTTTTTA
Source organism: Xestia xanthographa (assembly GCA_905147715.2). Lineage (NCBI taxonomy): Eukaryota > Metazoa > Arthropoda > Insecta > Lepidoptera > Noctuidae > Xestia > Xestia xanthographa. The sequence goes on from LR990659.1 coordinate 24,144,149, forward strand.
ATAATAATTCGTATTTATAATAATTATTACTCGTATTTATCAATGAAACTTAGATATATATTTTATTTTACTGCGAAGTTTGGCAACCTCGCGAAAGTAAAGTTTCGTCATAATAGTCACAATTTTTGACCTAATTTAATTATGATTGATGATATCTCCAAAACTATGCATTTTTGGACCACCTATTCTAGGAGTTTTAGTATTATTTTTACCTGCAGAATTTATATTCTGCAGGTAAAAATAATACTAAAACTTGATATTCCATAACTCAAAACTCCATACTTTTTTGATATTCCATAACTCTAGGGTTATCCCTAGAGTTATGGAATATCAAAAAAACAGGTTGTATAGATCTCTCAGACAGACATAGGTAGACTGTAAGTAGCTGACACACCCACAGGCCGAACACACCACCGACCTGTGGACATAATGTAACATAATATGATCCTGGGGAATAAACATCTTTCTATTCTATACGTATTCTATTCTATTCCAATTGCACTCTTACTACCGTAACAAACAGGCTTTCAACCCACAAACAGCTGATTCATTCCGTTTTTTATCCGCAGCAAATATCTTCAAATGTTTACCGTCCGATTATATCGCGCTGTAATCGCCGCGTGCGACCGCTAGAGCGCTAGGCTAATGAGTCGCACGTACAGTTACGCGCACGCGCCACTGTTTGAGGAAAAAAGCGTTTGTGTGTAGGTAAGTAGAAGTATTGTGAAGTTATTTGAAGACGTAGATGCCCTGGTGATTAGATAAAAATTGGCGCACTGGTCAGTCTTCAAGGTAATATAAACAGGTGCCCCTGATCATCCATTATAAAGGGTGTAAAACACCTCACTTGTTCTCCCCGTCATTGCGATCTTTCTTCTGTTCTACACCATACCTGGGAACCTTCTAGTTACGGAGACATTGCTTTACATTGAGTTCCACCACAATCACCCCAAAAAAAAAAAGTCATTTTCCAGCAATATTTTTTGCGTAAACTTAGGTAGGTACCTAGTTTGATGTACAGAATGCTTGGTTGACGGCTTCGTGATGAGGTCTTTTACACACTGTATACCGACCTGCCTGCAAGCCCTTGGTTCCGGCTGTCATTTGTAGATCTTTGACTGCCCAAAAGTCTGACCACATAGTCCGAGGGGTACCGTTTTACCAAGTAGGAGTTTTGAAGGTCAGATAGTCTAGCAGCTCTATGTAAATACGGGTGTTTAGCTGTATCCGGTTAGACTAGAAGCTGATCCTAACATACTTGGGAAAAGGCAAGGCAGATGATTTACCGAACACTAACAATATATTTCGGGAACCACGGCTGTCTTATTGTTAATAGCGATAACTACCAGACCAAAGCGTTTTAGGGTTTCTAAAGTAATCCTTAAGGTTTTCTTGGGTTGGTTCGTTTAATGCAGACGATCAGTTGACTTACTTACACTGCATTGATATGAAAACTGATAAGAGGCGGACCCTCCTATAACGTACGTATACCTACTAGCTGACCCGCGCAACTTCGTCTGCGTCACATAATATAGCTTATAACATGTCATTTTGTGCATTCAATTGCGAGCAAAAACCTTTTAAAATCAATATTGCTTACCTCCCATAACATACAGCGTGATAATAAAGCCTTCCTTGGTTTACAAAGAACATTTTTGCTGAATTTCAATTCAATCTATCCAGTAGTAGTTTTGGCGTGAAGCCATACCATACACAGTTACACACAGACCAACAGATAAACAGACAAAAATTCTAAAAAGCCACTTATCTTTTCTCGAAAATTCTCAATGTACAGTTTTTCTTTCGTTACTGTTTTATTATATGTATAGATAGAAATGTTAATGTATAGGGTTACTGGTAATTAGTGTACGATACTTCAACACGTGATTGAACTGAGGTTTCCGGCGACTGGGACCGCAATTAACTGGGACCGCGGTCCCAGTCGCCGGAAACCTCAGTTCAATCACTTAATTAATTATAAAATTAGTACAGTCAATTTTTCGTTTGACTGTACTAATTTTGGCTTGAATAATAGATTTTTTTAAGTTATCTATGAGTGGTCCCAGTCGCTGGAAGAAAAATATTTATTTTTTACGGATCCGGCGACTGGGACCACGGTCCCAGTTAATTGCGGTCCCAGTCGCCGGAAACCTCATTGAACTCATGTTAACAAACAACTTTTACTATGCGACCAAACCCGAAATCGCGAAAAAAAAATCGGTTGTCCAGTACATTTTGACCTGGTCAAAAGATTCGTATTAAAACCAAAGGTTTATTAAAACTGCCAAAATGAGTAAATAATACTCTGTCTTGGTATTTTATGATTTGTATCACGTTATAAATTATATAAAGTTAGGGACGTTGTTTAGATTAGTTTTCTCGATTTATGGGTAATTGTATCCTCTGAGCTTTATTATTGTTGGTTTTGCTTCTATTATTTGGTACTTCACCAGATTTAGGTACATTTTAATTCCTTAATTGGTTCGTGGTCTCTATCCAATTTAATATTTCCCATGACATATGTATTGCCAACCACACGCTTATTTCATTAAAAAACTACAATTGGAACACGAATGAATATTGGCAACTGGTAATATCTGGGTTACTATGGGACTGGGCTATTTTATAATCTATAGACAACCAAACCATCTTTTCATTGTACCATTTCACATCAAACGATCTGTCTATTTTGTGTTTATTATTGAGTTACTCTGTATGGTTGTCTCAAATTTGTGAATAAATATTATTATTATTATATATCATCATCATTCTCTTGCCCTTATCCCAATATTATATTATTATTATATATAAACTAAGCAAAAATAGGCAATTTCCTATCCTCCTAACTTAATATTTACATAAGTATGACCGTGTAGGTATGTAGTATCTATTTAGTGTGATAATGATTTCCATTCATATGATATTATTGCATCCACAGTAATTAAAATATATACTCTAGGTGGTTCTTCGTTTACACTCAGCGGAACGAAAATATTAAACAGAAAATACCATATTAAAACTAAAGCACTTTCTTAAACTAAACTGCATGAAAAGAGAAAAACCAAGACTGTACTGCTCCATAATTACGAATTGCTTGCTCGAAATTGTTTGAACCGTAAAAAGACCATTAAAACTCTGTGAGGTACTGGGCACTACTTTAGCCCATAAAAACTTTAATAACGAATACTTAGCCCAGCTATAGCCCAATGCTGGGCTTTCATTAACGTTCATATAGGATCATTTTCTCCGGTTTTACGGTTCAGTTAAGCTAAATATGTACTTATTTCAGGCTTGCGTATAAAGGAGGTTATTTTCTTGACTTTCAAGGAAAATGTGAAAAGGGAAAAGCCTCTGTTTATTATGTAATTAGCCACTTAGCCAACCGTATTCATTAGTGGAGTTTCTTTTAGATTTATTTGTTTTTAAGTTAAATGAAAGGCGGCTTAGGGAAATTATGTGGTTACGTAATAATACAGGGGAGCATTTTTCATCGGTATTAAATAAAAACATCTGTTTCCCACAAAAGTTCATTGCCAAGACGGTTAAATGTATGAAATTATTGTTTTTGATGTGAAACATCTATAGGCGCGGTTAAAACCAAAAAATAGCGTGGCGACGCGTCGCCAACTGTCAAGTTGTCAACCCGGCCGGCAGGCAGTCTCGACATAGATAGCGACAAATTCGCTAACTTTTGATTGCTAATTACTAACGCATAAATTGTGTTGCAATGATGATGCTTGCTAGTAACGCTAGTCTCAACGTCCACGATGCGTTTCTTTCAAACATAATTATTGCATCCGAATTTATTCGTTACTAATCGGCGTTTGAAAGTTAGCGAATTTGTCGCTATCTATATGTCGAGACTGCGGGCCCTGAAAAATCCCGAACATTACCGATCTGTTGAAGCATCATAAGATCTACATATTCGCCACAGTTTACAACAAGCCAGCTGGTCTCAGCATAAGAATTTTCTTTTTGTGAATCGAGTCATTTTGTTTTTATTTCATTTTATGTGTTTGTATATTGACTTTTTTTGAAGCATATTACTTGTACACAATAATTTCGATGTTTCACATCTGCCAGCCATCCCGTCACATTGGGGGAAAAGTTCAAACCTTTTGAAAAGTTTTCTTTTTTAAATACAAGTTTTTAATGTAAGATTTTTACTTTAAATACTCCACGACCCCGTACTATTCAATCCATCCATCAGCACAATGTTTTGAGTGCGTTACGTTGAGTTCTACCACAAAACAACATTTTTCACCCAAAAAAAGTCGTTTCCCAGCAATATTTTTTTCGTAAAGTTACTTAGTTTGATGTACATAATGCTTGGTTGACGGCTTCGTGATTAGGTCTTTTACACCCTGTATGTTTTCCTTTTTCTATTTTGGCACCTGGTTTTTATAATCAGGTAAATTGTGTCATTTAGTTGTACTTCTGTGTATTGTCGTGTGGCTGTATTAGCCGTGTGGTATCCGGCAGAGTAGAATAGAACCAACCCATTACACTCACGGGTGTCCTATAAGGCGACTAATGTCTGAGGCAGAACACCTTGCGCCTCCGTAGACCAGAGAATGGGCAGCAGCGTTTATTGTTAGTCTTTCATCACTGCGATCTCCAATCCGCCTGCCAAACGTGGAGATTACGGCAAATTTCTCCGATCATGGGAGAGGCTTATGTCCAGCAGTGGACGTTATGGGCTGTTGTTCTTGTTGTTGTCTGTGTGTTGTGCTATGTCTTTTGTGTGCACTAAATAAATGGTTTATCTATCTATCTATCTATAGGCTGATTATGCTAATGCACTCTTGTGCTAATAATATAGCAACGCTATACTGTCTTCAGTTACTAATCCGTTTGTCAAGATTAGTGTCAAGTCAATCATGTCACAGTATCTGGCTATTACTCCAATTGAGTTAAATCCCTGATGGATTGAGATAAGCTAGGTTAATCCATCGCGGTTTAATGTATTAATGTGTTTATGTGACGGTAAAATAGCTTAAACTGCAATCATCCTTTATTAATTCACATAACATACGAGTAACATCACGCCTGTAATCCTTTAAGGGTTAGGCAGAGGTGTACCCTAATAGTACACCCACATTTCGCCAGTTATGTTCAAGTTTAGTAATAGGGTCGAGCCTGTTGCCATCATCCGGGCACAAATCCAGACTTCGTGGCTGCTACTGAGAAATATTGAAGAAAAGGGATACGTTTGTTGCGGGGGACGTTTTCTACGAAAGTCATGAAGCAATCATACAAAGACGATTGCCGACGAACCAAGAAGAGGTCGATTGTAATATATTGCGATGGATAAATGAAGATAATTAATAAATAATTTGACAGTACTATTTTAACAAATCTGCACACACATCTACACTATATAATATTATAAAGAAGAAATATTTGTATTTTTGTGTGTGTGTGTGTGTATGTTTGTAATGAATAAACTCAAAAAACTTCTGCGCTAATTTCAAAAATTCTTTCACCATTAGAAAGCCACGTTTTTACTGAGTAACATAGGCTATATTTTATCCCGGTACTCCTACGTGACGTCCGCTAGTAAATAATATACTTTATTAAGTATATTATTTACTAGCGGGAGAAGTAGGCCTTCAAAGAGAAGTCTACTTTGTAGTTTATTAACTACAAAGTAGACTTCTCTTTGAAGGCCTACTTCTCCCAAAAGAATAGTCCAAATATAAAAACAAAATATATGATAGCAATCATAAGCATCAAAATTATATGTAAAGTATTACAAAATGTCGGTCCTAACAAGATTAGGTACCACCGACCAGCTGAAAGTTCCACGTAACGAGCTTTAATTAAAACTAAACCTACCTTCTGTAAGTCGAATTAGAAGTTCTACAAATTCTAATGCGAAATCCTACAAACGGTGGCAATTAGAGGAGTTTCAGAAATCAATACTAGGACTCCATTCTCTCTGTCTTTGAAGAAAAGAAAAGGGTTTAAACGTTTTAATTGTCTGAATTCGCAATTTGACTACGAGATTTTCAGCCACACTCAGAGTCAGTTAATGGTGACTTAAACGGTTCCTTAGTAAAAAATAAAAAAAGTTCACCCTCAGAGTCAGATAACGGTTCATTAGCGTCCCCTAATGACAATTAAAGTTAAGTAAAGCAAAACCTTTACTTAAATATTTAATGGCTGATTTTGACATCTACGTTTCGGCCTTGGGTTATATTTTTAACCGCGAATTCGATTTCATACTAAACGTTAATTAATTAAAAAGGAATAATGTCTGATTTGGCAGACTTCATTGAGTTTTTAGATTATGCCAGAAGATATAGAGAAGTGGAACCGAGGAGAAATTTACGAGATTATTCTGATCCCTTTACAAACTATTCTATTCAGGAATTTCAGGCAAGTTATAGATTTACACCTGAATCTGTAAAGTGTTATATTGCCGTTGGTGGCATCCGACCTCGGGAAACCAACGAAAAGAGGATTACCATTTGCACCGCAAATAATGTTACTACTAAAATTACGGTACTTCGCTACAGGGAGGCACGGTTAGCAGATACTTACCTATCATAGAATTAATTGAAACAGAAATATGAATGGAAGTTCTTCGAGGATACAAGGTGTGTGTCGTTGAATCACAATTCACTGAAAGTACTTACCTTAACGTAAATTAATACAGATAAAATTTAAATTCACAACCAATGATATTGTAATAAACAGATATGTTATACACCTACAAAAGCACAGAAAAAAGTGTGCCGCGGGGGAGAGCCAGCTCACATACACGCAGTGACGCATAATAAAGAAAAAACAGACCAATTGGCCTGTTTTAGAGTCTTCACGATTGCGCGCTCACAACATATCTGTGTAATAGAATATCACTGTTCACAACACAAACTTTCCCGCCCGGTAAATACTACTTGACATTGACAGTTGACAGCAGTGATGCCATAGAAAAAAAATCGCAACCGCTTTATTTTATTTCAATGAAAATAGCTGTTCCCCTTTGCAATTTAGTAAAAACTTACAGTAAAGTACTTAACTGATTATCATTTATATTACTCTGAATAATAATTTTCTACGTTTATAAATAAACTCAAATGTGATTTAATATCAACACTTTTTAAATGTGGCTACACCAGGACTTTATCGATATGCAATGATAAGATGATTTTAGGATGCTTCGCCCTACGTATACTTAAATCTGTCATTAGCTAATTAACCGTTAAATTATGTCTCTGGGATGTAGCATTGATTAACGGATTTAATGATAATTAGTTAAGTATAAATTAGGACTAATTTAATGAACGTCTCTGAGTGTGGCTGTTTGTCAGGTTCGTGTTTTCTGGTTATATTTAGAAGTGATGCAATTTGGGTTAGGCAGAAGTGTATTAACGAGGACACTCCCGCCTGATCACCAGTAATCCAATTTTTGTTTGCACTTACAACGTAGAAACACTCTCTAGCCCCGTCCCGTTGACTTTGTATAGAAATAATTAATGAAAAGATACCGATCGGCCGAGCGCACTGACGACGCACGTCAAACGAGAGTTATTGTTATTTTGCGCGCCATAGTTGACGCTTTCCTAATAGGCCTAAAATTTAAGGGGCGTGGCTCGGCGCCTCCGCATGATTTAAGCAAAAAAAAAATAAAATGGTCAGGCGGAAAAGACCCCGATAGAACCTAATGTGGGTGTACTATTAGGCACACCTCTGCTTAACCCTTCAGGGATTACTGGCATGATGTTATGTTTAATAATGTATTCATAATTTGTTATTTTTGTTTCCAGGGTGTGTGTGTAGTGCATCAGCTGCGAAGCGGTGATGCGCCGCGAGCGCCGGCGATCGACACATGCATGCCGCCCGCGCACCCGGTGAGCACCTTTTACTTTAATATTAGATTGTAAAGCGGCCGCCTCCACGACCGAGAGAATCGCAGCGATTCAGCGTATTTCTCTACGAAAATATCGCCGCGATTCTCGCGCTCGTGGAGACGGCCTAAAAGAGAGTGTATAGAAAAACGTGGCAAGGACGATAATATCGCCGCGATTCTCTCGCTCGTGGAGTTGGCCCCTAAGGGAGTGACCACCACTACCGTCGACGCGGAATCTGGTTGAGCCGATCACATGTTACCACATTTTATCAGTTCCGCGCATTACCTAGTCGCGTCGTCCGAACCGAAACCTTCTATTTGCATAGACTCATTAAAAGTTCTTTCTGTTCTGCACAAGCTGATTCTCCGATAATAAGTGATATCACTCTCTAACTTACTGCTGAGAAGGGCCAAGAAAAACGAAGACTGATAGTTAAGTGCAAAAGCGAGTTTATTTATAACAATAAGAATCAGATTTTTATTTTTATGTGGTAGGTATTTTGTGGTGGAAAAAGTAGGTAACTTTATAGTGATACATTTTGATAATTTCATGATGTCCTTTCTTGTATGTGTGAAAATATGTATAAAACTCTTCTCTATTCAATGGTGTCGATTCTGTGGTGCACAAACTAAACTTAATTTAGGCTATTGCTATCTTTTTCTCTCTAATACAACAAGTAAGAGACGGACGTAATTTAGAGCTGTCAAATTTAGTTGGAACTAATATTTCTATACAAATGAAGGGCGCACGTAAAAACATGTCGACTAAAAACACGGTGAAGCGCAAGGCATAAACTAGTTTGACATCTCTAACTTAGTTCATAGCTATAGCCGTCGTTATCTCGCACTGCCTTTTAGTAAAATATAGCAATAGCCTAAATTAAGTTTAGTTTGTGCACAACAGAATCGACACCATTTTATCACAAATGCCACCCAAATCAATAAAATCTCTAATTGCCAGAAAATCAAAACAAAACTCACTAAATCTCATCACATATTATTATAACCATAATTACAACAATAATATCATAATTACGATAATATGTCGTAATTATTACAGTAACAGTTGTTTGAATTTACTCTCGAGCTCCAATTGGACGGGGAACTGGGTTAGATACATAGTGTGGGGTGACAATCAGATCGTGTTTACAGGGCATTTGTGTGACTGTGATTTTATTTGCTTAGGTAATTTATTTTTGTTGAATTCGGTGTGGTTTTTAGGGCAAGTAAAATAAGAACTATATAGACACTAATGATCCACACATAACAAAAAAAAATATGGCTTAAAAATATATGGAGTGGTATTTACGGTTTATTGATAGGTTTAAAAACACTTTAAAAGTTCTATTTTCATAAATACGAATAACAGCTTTCATTTGTATTTCACTATGTATGACATAAGATTATATAGTGAGAAAAAATGTCGCCTATAGCTGGTACTGATAGGGATTGAGGTCAGATGTAACATCTAAAAGTTCTTATTTTGTTTCTTACTCATGCTTGCGTTGTTTCCTGGTCACTGACACAATCTACAACCTTGTAACACATAATCAAATAAAAACACGAATGTCCGTTACGTAAAAAAGCAGGACCTAACATATAAACACAACCTGAGTCACCTGCAAACCACTTGCGTGACTAAAGGGTGAATAACGTAAACAGAATCCGGCATTTTGCAACGAGCGCAGTCATAAATGTCTGGAAAAAGTTAGCAATATAGTCGGTTGACTTTATTAATCATAATCAGTTTTTTTTTGCGTTGGAATTTAAAAATATCTTAGACAATAGGGGAAAGAAATGCTAACTGGGTGTAGTTAGCGTTATGGCAGAGTATTTCTGACAATGTAACTGCAAAACTGCGTAGTAAAAGTTTTGAAGAAGCAACATTATATTTTCCAAATTTTTTCTCCTTTACATAATTTTCAAAAGTAAATAAAAAAAAACTAAACACTGTTTTAAGCTTTCATGGTTTAAAACTAAACTCTCACTCAATCTCTTTCTTCTTTTCGTAATCACGGAAGATATCCCGTAAGTGACAATATAAGTTTTAAAAAAAACTAGCCAATATTTTTGTACTAGACTATTTTCCTTTCACGAGCTTCGTTCACTAAAATGAGAAAAATTTGAGATCATTCAACACCATTTATCAACTAAGACTAAAACCTCAAGAGGTAATAATAAAATCCACAAAAAGTCACAAGACATGGTGCCAATATGAATAAATGAATATCTAAAAGAAAACTGTTAGTAGCGCGATGTAGGGAGTTGGATTGAAATCCAATATCAACACAGTCAACGCCGAGCGCGAGCGGTGCTAGTTCTACATTTCACGAATATATTGACATTTAGCACAACTTGTACTTGAACACAGTTAACACAATTAAGTAGGTCCAAAACAGAATACCTATTTTGTGATTTCGGCGGTCTCTCCAGTCCTACGCCCATAACTCTTACCGGAACACCCATACCGATCTGTTCCGATTTCCGGTACCTCGGGTCACTTGTCCAAGGGGATGGTGAAGTAGACCGTGACGTAACGCACCGGATCAACTCAGGATGGATGAAATGGCGACAGGTCACTGGAACAACTTGCGACCCACGGATGCCCCTCAAGTTAAAGGGGAAAATATACAAGTCCGTGATTAGACCTGTCGTACTGTATGGATCGGAATGTTGGGCTGTGAAGAAGATGGATGAAAACAGATTGTATGTAGCGGAGATGAGAATGTTGAGGTGGATGTGTGGTGTGACAAGAATGGATAAAATAAGGAATGAGTATATTAGAGGAAGTTTGAAAGTTGCGCCAGTTACAGAAAAGTTGAAAGGGAATCGACTGTCTTGGTATGGGCATGTGATGAGGAGGGAAGAATCGCATGTGACTAAAAGAGTGATGAATATAAATGTGAATGGATGGAGAGCGAGAGGAAGGCCAAGGAAAAGATGGATGGATTGTGTGAGGAATGATATGAGGGAAAAAGGTGTAAATGATTGCGTGACGGTTGACAGAGGAGAATGGAAGAAGAAAACGTGTTACGCCGACCACAAGTAACATGGGATAAGGGCAGGAAGATGATGATGTACTTGAACACAGTGTCAATTGTGTTACAACTTGAACTTCAGAAGCATGTAGTTGATGTAATTTAGTGTATCTATGAGAATGAGGAGAATGATTGGCCGTGTGGTATCCGGCAGAGTAGAATAGAACCAACCCATTACACTTACGGGTGTCGTAAAAGGCGACTAATGTCTGAGTCAGAACACCTTGCGCCTCCGTAGACCAGAGAATGGGCAGCAGCGTTTTCTGTTAGTCTTTCATCACTGCGATCTCCAATCCGCCTGCCAAACGTGGAGATTATGGCAAATTCCTCCTATCATGGGAGAGGCTTATGTCCAGCAGTGGACGTTATGGGCTGTTGTTGTTGTTGTAGTATGAGAATGAGATTTAGGTTTTTTTAGGTACTAGTGAATTAAAGAAATTGATTTGGTGGGTAATTATGACTATGACAGTTCAGGGAGACTTAAAGTCAACGATAAATTACAAATACCTTCGGTACTGTATGGTATCAGCATCGCCTCGAATCGAGGTGTTCGGGATTTTTTCTATGAATCTTTTTGCTGCAACGCACACTTTAATAGCCATCGTAACGGCATCACCACTAACCCATAGATAAAACCTGTCTAATGAAAAGTAATTTAGCTGAATGTGGAAATACTTGGTGACAATTCATATTGATTGCCACAGTTACTATTTCTGACTATACGATTGCTGTTCCTAGCTTTTATCACTACAACGATTTTTTAGATATATGAGTGCTTTCATAATGGTGAAGTAATAATCTTTAAATGGAGTAAACCACGCAATGGTACCCAAGAGATGGAAAGAGAAGGTGGGACGACGACATTAGACAAGTCGCGGGAATAACATGAGGTAGAGTGGCCATAGAAAGGCCAGAATGGAGAAGATTGGAGGAGACCTTTGCCACTTGGCGAACGGACACGCAAAAGTATAACAAAAGAACAATTTATGAATACTAAAGAAATATTGTCATGTCCGAAGGAAGGCTATAAATAAAAAATAATCTTTACCCCTTGTTCGAGAGTAGAGAAATAATGTTATTCTTTTTAAAGCTAATTGCACACAACACAAACTAAACGAGAAAGTATTATTAAAAGAAAAATCCGGGGAAAGCGAATAACATAGCTACAACACGCTGAAATGAATCTACAAAGGAAGAACGAGGCATTGGATGCACACCGCGCTCGATTGGAATCCAATACTGCCATTAATTGGCGAGGCGCGTCGGAAAGATATCGTTTTCGGCACACTATACACCCAATTATACAGAAGATTGGTTCTGTGTAACTGAAAACACATACTGTTCTTTCACACTGCACTTTCACTAGTTATTAATTTGGGTAATCTGAAGTTTGCGTGAAAAAAAAAAATGTTTTACAGGGGATCATTGAAACCTCTGAGACAGCTTAAGGCTGCGTTTCCACTATAGTCTCCGCCAGATAAGTAAGAATTAAAGGTCATTGCTCTTTTCATAATTTCTTTGCGTAGGTACCCCGACAATCGCAATACATTATGAATCGTTTTTAACCGACTTCCAAACGGAGGAGGTTCTCAATTCGATTGGTATTTTTTTTATTACAAGAAAAAGTCAACGATCACAATAAAGGTCGTTTCGGGACGGGTTTATGTCATTATTTCTGTTTTGTTTTGGAACTAAGTATTTAATTTGAATAAATGTATGCGGGTTAATGACCTTTAGTTCTTACTTATCTGGCGGAGACTAGATATGAGCGAAGCGACGATGTGTAGCGAGGGATGTGTGTGGAACTAATCAATCATTTAGCTAGAATACCTCAAGCTGTGAAAAAGAAGCTATATAATCGGCCAGTTTCACACACACACATCCCTCGCTACGCATCCTCATGGAAATCATCTCTGATGGAAACTCAGCCAAGGTCTCAAGTGATGCGACTTGTTTCCCTCTCGCTCTGCAAGTTGCATCACTGTGACTCGTGGTATCATGGTATGATTCAGATTCAGCCAACTTTTACCCGTCTACGACTAAAACAAAAGGAAAGGTTATGATTTTTGCAGACTTCGTCATTTGTCACTTGTTCGTGTGGTCAAGAGAATATTAGATGCATTCGTACAGGTCTCCCAAAGTGATAATGCGCATAGAAATCTTCGTCACTGTTCGGCAACGGTCGTATTCCCCGAGCGTCGGAAGACGATATGTATATAGAGTGGTTAAGTGCATTTTCTTCATAGTAGAATTATGTGTTTTGTGCTAAAAGAGATAAATATTGATTTATCAGTAACGAAATTGATTCGATAATTCGATGTAAGTAAATAGCGAGGAAAACGACACGATTGCGAATATGCTGCAATCTTTGTTGAATTGATTTACTTCTTCATACTTTCTTGTATTATTGCATTATGTACTAATAGATATACTTTATAATATTATTTATTCCTATATCGATTTGTTTATTTATGCATGTGTATCTTTCTATTAAAATTTATATAAGCCTAAATCTGATTTTGAAATGTTTTTTTCTAGTACTTAATATGTATTTAACGTAGGTATTTTTAATATTAAAAAACGTGAAAAATGTTAGTATATTTACATAGTTTACAAAATAAACTATTTCAATTTGAGTAAGATAATTAAAGTTGAAATTAAATTCACCTTTGAAAACAAAACCAAGAAGGGTGTGTAATAGCAGCTCTATATAATTCCACACAGAGAGAACACGTGCAGTCACCACCAATATATAAAGACGACTGACGGACCTTTGACTGACCGGCGACAGCCGCCGACCGCCCGAATTGTTTTCAATTGTTTCACATGATTTGACATATGACATTGACTACTGTTTCTTTCGAACAAGGTACAAAATGCAAGTGCATTGTTTAGGGCTCTCTCCGATTCAATGATTCGGGTGTTTCTGGGAATACGACAATTGGCGAAGATTTGCATGCGCATTATTAATTTGGGAGTACTGTACGGTGATCTTAAACAAATGACAGTCGCGAGTGCGCCCCGCACTCGCTGTACGTGAAACTTGACTTTTTGTTCGTGGGGATCTCAAACAATCGTCTGTATGTGAGGCGTGTGTGTGTGTGCGTTCTATGGATCTTCTGTACCTGTCTATTTTATGGCTTTTGTGCTAGCTCTTCCATGAACATGTTCTATTTTCATGGAAAATAAGGCGTAACCTTGCGTTGGGGAAAATAGATAAACACGTTACGCCGATTCGGGGAATTTGTGGGAGGAATGGAGTATAATACGTACGTTTTAATTGTATAGGTTACGTCATAATCAATTATGTTTCTGACTACCAACTGAAATACAAAGACGCCAGCGAATGTCTGTCTTTCAAAGTTTAGCGTATCTTAGTAAAGAGATGGGCAAGCAAGAACCTTCTAGCCTTAGCTTAAACAAAGAGCGATCAGCAATTTCGTCAGTAAACAGAACGAAGCAGTCCCTTCTTGCCGCAGATGGTACATTTTCGAAAGTTATTTGTCGATCTAGTTCTTTTTTCGTATTGATAATGCGCCTTATATTTTTTTTTGGACCAGTAGGTGATCACGTTAATCGTTATTTGGTGAAATTACCTATGTTTTTTTTTTAAAGAATAGAATCTTGTCAGCGTGTCGATGACAATGGGGAATTTTCCAGTGCTTTTTACGAACGAACTAGATGGCGCTGATCAACCTTGGGAATAAAACAATAAATCGTTTTTATGCCGTTTTTATCGTTTTTATGTTTTTATGCCTTAACGGAAGAACCTAAGCTCGACTCGACGCACCAGGAGTTAAGACGTAACGCAAAAACACTCAGAAAAACAATAGCAAAAACCATGCTAAAACTTGTAGTTCAGTTCAGGCAGTGATGCAAAAGAACAGTAGACTTTTTAGGTTAAAAATATTTGACAGAAAAAAGGTTCTATGCTATTCTCACATTATAATATACAACAATGAAAAATAAAGAAATTTTACTAAACGATGAGTTTGAAATATTGTGTTTATGAGTTTTTTTTTTGCCTTGCTAAAAAATTTTACCTTTGACCTATATTATACGTAGTATCTCTCTTTTGTCATTGGATTTTACTAGATTGCCGCTTAAAAAAATATTCCCAAAGCTGATCAGCGCCATCTATTGATATAAACTGAAGCGTTGTGACAAACGTCAGTGGAAAATTCCTCATTCAAACTGATTTAACCCAGCATTTGGCGACGACTTTGGCACTAGAATAAAATAGTTTAAAAGAAAAGTATTCAACCATACATTTTGCTCCCTCAAAAACCAAATTGTCGACAATAAACAAATTGTGTGCAACAGCAGTATTATCAATTAATTTGACTCTAATGAGATTTTGTGGCTGCTGTGGTTTTGTTATTTCAGTTACATTTGGGCAGCGGACATTTTGCTTCGTGTAAACAGACTAACAAGCCAACACGTGCAGCGGTCCACAGCTGAATTTAAATAACGCTCATTTCGCTTGAATGGGAAACTTTTTAATTATAATTAGGAAGAGTTTGAGTTTAAAATTAGAAGTAAATTATGTAATTTTACTTTTGCTGCAGCATTAAAACGATTTAAATGATCTGCTTGATTATTTAAATCATTTCTGTGAGTTGAGACTAGGTATACAATCGTGGACATGGATTAGTCCAAATGGAAAAATAAAGAACGAAATTGATCTCATATGTACCAATAAGAAGCATATAGTCACTGATGTCACCGTGCTGAAGAAACTAAAGATGAGCGACCACCGTCTGGTGCGAAGTACAATAAGAATAGACACAAAGCTAGAGAGGTGGAAACTACTAAATAAACCCTTAGCTAACATGATCATCCCAAATGAAGTCCACCAGACCTTTCAAGGAAAACTTGATGCTGCATTCAGACGACCACTCGCCGAATATTTTGAAGAAAGCTTAGATAAAAAGTACAACAGACTCACTTCAGCCATATCCAATACAGCAAAAGAAGTATTTCGCCTATCAACTCGTGGAAAAGACACATTAACCACCGAAATGAACATGCTGCTTGTACAGCGTAGGCAGCTTAGCTCTGAAAAGTATAACTCGCAAGAACATCGAGACCTTAACAGAAACATATCCAGATTATTAAGACGAGATATCCGTAGTAGGAACACTGAGCGTATCCAACGCCTTATAGAAAAACACCGTGGACCAAAAATATTCAACAGAAATATTAGTAGTGGCAGTAGTCAGCTTAATAAACTAGAGAACGAAAAAGGGGAAATGGTCACTGAAGCGTCAGGAAGACTAGACATAATTGCCAACTTCTATGGCAAACTGTACAGCTCACATACCAACAATCCTACTATAGTGGATACTGCAGATAAGCGGGCTCCACTATCCAGACACTATACGAGGATATCCCTGAAATTAGCTTTTATGAAGTGAAACAAGCGTTAAAACATCTGAAACGGTATAAAGCACCCGGAGAAGACGGTATAACCAAGGAACTGCTCAAAGCAGGTGGAAAACCAGTCCTAAAAGAACTCCGAGGGATCTTCAATGAAGCGCTGTTCACAGGCGAAATACCAGTGGCTTGGCAGGATAGCCTTGTTGTCTTGTTCCACAAAAAAGGCGCCAAGACAAATCTTAGTAAATACCGCCCGATTGCGCTATTAAGCCAAATATACAAATTATTTTCGCGTGTCATTACATCACGAATGACTAAACGGCTTGACGAATATCAGCCAAAGGAACAAGCGGGGTACCGAAGTGGCTACAGCACAATCGATCACATTTTCACCATAAGGCAAGTGATACAAAAAACACACGAATACAATCGTCCCCTATACCTTGCCTTTGTGGACTACAAAAAGGCATTTGACTCTGTGGAACATTGGGCAGTTTTCAACTCTCTGCAACGTTGTAGAATTGACTATAGGTATATCCAAATACTGAAAAACCTGTACCAATCTGCGACAATATCAATTCAGGTTCAAGGCGCATCAACAACTATACCCGTCAAAAGAGGGGTACGCCAAGGAGACGTTATCTCTCCCAAATTATTCACCAATGCTCTTGAAGACATCTTCAAAACACTGGATTGGGAAAACACGGGTGTAAATGTTGATGGGAAATATTTAAGTCACCTCCGCTTTGCAGATGACATCGTCCTACTCGCACAGTCGCCTGAAGACCTAGGGAAAATGCTCCAAGAACTAAACAGGTCATCATTAAGAGTTGGGCTAAAAATGAACTATGATAAGACCAAGTGGATGGGCCCAACAGACTCCACATCGATTTCGATAGATGGCACAATTATCGAGGAGGTTAAGGAATACATCTACCTAGGTCAGAAAATAAGGCTTGAGAAGGACTCGTTAGATAAAGAAATAGACAGGCGAATACAGCTTGGCTGGGGTGCGTTTGGCAAACTCAAAAACGTGCTTAAATCGAGAATCCCAAAATCCCTAAAAACAAGGGTCTTCAATCAATGTGTTCTGCCCGTGATGACCTACGCTTGCGAAACATGGACGTTTACTGTCGGGCTATTACATCGTCTTAAGGTAACGCAGAGAGCTATGGAGAGAGCAATGCTCGGTATCTCTCTGCGGGACCGTGTTAGGAATGAGGACATTCGGAAACGCACCCGAGTCACCGACATCGGTAAGAGAGTTGCGCAGCTGAAGTGGCAGTGGGCCGGTCACATTTGTCGATGAGACGACAACAGATGGAGCCATAAAGTCCTATTCTGGAGACCCCGAACAGGAAGTCGAAGTGTAGGCAGACCAGCTGCCAGATGGTCGGACGACATAAAGAAGACGGCAGGGCCGACCTGGACCAGAACTGCCGCATCCAGAAGCGAATGGAGGACCATGCAAGAGGCATATGTCCAGCAGTGGACGCAAATGTGCTGAGAAGAAGAAGAAGATACAATCGTGGTCTTTTCCGCCTGACTAGTTTATTTTTTTTTCGCCTAAATCATGCGGAGGCGCCGAGCCACGCCCCTTTAAAGTTTAGGCCTATTAGGAAAGCGTCAACTTTGGCCCGCAAAATAACAATAACTCTCGTTTGACGTGCGTCATCAGTGCACTCGGCTGATTCGGTATCTTTTCATTCATTTTTTCTATAGAAAGTCAACGGGGCAGGGCTAGAAAGCGTTTCTACGTTGCGAGTGCAAGCAAAAATTAGCTTAGTTGTGGTCAGGCGGGAGTGTCCTCGATAGTACATTGTAAATAGTTGCGACACCCCTCAGAGGCCAATGAAGATCAATGGAGAAACTTCTTGTCTTACTCCTCCATAGAAGAAGTAAACAAATAAGGATAATGGCATTTGTAGGCTTCTTAAATCACTTCAGTGGTTTACAAAGCGCAACTGGACGCGATTACCGCTTATAATCTGCGTTCAAGAGCTCAGTCATTATTGCTATGGAATACGGGCAGTGTCCTTAAACGCGGCTTACACGAACTGATCGCGTTCAGAATAATTCGTGAAATTCGTCCATAGCAGTTTTCTATTTTATGTTTAAAGTGATCTATAGAACATACTATTTTAAGGTCCACAAACTTTAAGAAAGTAGACTAGTAAGAGTAACCAACTTTTACTTACAACAAAAAAACGCATCAAGACAACGCATCAATCTGACATACTCCACTTTCGTTTAATCCCCTAACAACCTGGAAACTGAAACATCAAACAGTTTGCTAAAACTCAATTATTACTGACAAAAGTACTTAAACGTCGTGTTCTCAACGCAGTGATGAATTAAAAATACATGGGAACGAAATAATTTCTGGGCGGCCATTAGTGATGTTCTCAGAGAATAATACAGTCATAAAAGTTGCATTGAAAAGGTAAGTTTTTAGGGGTCCGTAGAAGCAAGGAACTCACATCCTTTAAATTTACAAAGAAACTTGTTTCTGTACTTTTACAAGTACCCTAGTAAGAATAATTTTATTGAAAAAAAAAACCCAAGGGTCTCAAGTGGACCTATTTTGCGAAATCATTTTTGAGTTTATTAAAAACTTGATCCTTAGTTTTTGCCGTTATTTTCCCAGTATTATGGCTATTCCAGTGTCATTTTCACAACAGGCTGCTTTAACCCATTTATAACGACCGATCGTTATAAAGATCAAAAAAATACGGGGAAAATACCCTCAATTTAAAAATAATAATGAGCGGATAACTTTTGATTATTGTATACCAATCGCCGTAGTGATCGTTTGACAGTGTTTCGGTGAGGAAATTATCTGACGATCATAATTTTGAAGTGTTTTTGTATTTTAGTTCGTATTAGCGAAATTAACTTTCACTATGTCTTCAAAACGGCAAGTTTTTACAAATTAACTTGTGATTCAAATTTATTTTATGCACGTTTTTGATAAATTTATAACCTGTCTAACAAAACTGTGAATTAAAATTTCATCTTGTCATATAATTTATAAAAAACAAATGATATTATATTTAATGATCGTTAAAACGATCGGTCGTAATTTGGGGATGTATTTTTGACTTTCAGACCGAACTTATATCCCCATCTAATCGGTTTCCCACCTATAAATTATTTACAGCTGTCCTTCATTATAAGGTACCATAAGCCTCGTCTATACTATACATTTCTTCTAAAGGAACCAAACCTGGAAGATTGTTCAGAGTTACATACTCCTCATCACCAGAATCATCATCTGAGACATCAGCATTCGCGTTAACTGGTGGTAAAAGAGTTATATCTCTTGGAAATAGGGCATCATCATCTAATAGTTCCAATTCGTCAACGATTTCATTGAGAGACAATGGTTTATTGGTATTGGGTCTGAAAGTCAAAAATACATCCCCAAATTACGACCGATCGTTAAAACGATCCACATTTTCCAAGCTTTCCTGAAAACTCTGTTTTTTTTTGGTATTTTTCCTTGTCTACTATATGCATCAAGGTAACAATACTAAAAAATGACTGTGATTCGAGATAAAAATTGGTTGCCTGTAAAGTCGGTATACGGGCGAAAGTTTTACGTGACAACGACTTTGAGTGGTAAAATAAACTTTTTATGTCTGTCTCTCTTGCTCTTAGGCGGGCTAACCATGCCCGAGTGGAAGGGACGCGTGCCTCTCACTCGCTCTCATTGTGAGCGCATGACGTGAGCGGAGCGTAACGCAGTTTCTTGAAGTGTCACCCGGCAAACCAATTTATAAGACGTTGTCACGTCAAAAAAAGTTTCAGTAACAACTGGGTTAAAACCACTAGTAATTTGTGTCTCTTCCTGAAATTCAATCCCTTATTAGATTATAGTAAGTTTCGGAAACACTGCTATCATAAAAGAGTGATCCCAAACACTGCATCATAAATTTTGAATTTAGAATTGAAATTCTCCAAGATTGTGATAGCTACAGAACCCTTTAACGCTTGGTCCGACACAAGCTTGACACTTTAAAGTTAGATTGCTGTTATTACCCTAATTGCTCGAACAAAAACACTTTCTCTGTATTAATATTAATGTTGGAGTTATTATACAAATATTTTAATGTTCGCCTTTGTAATAGGAATAGGCAACAAAGTTGACAGTCAGGGGAATTCTTTTGTGTACTTTGTTTTTTGTTAATTATTTTATTTGAAAGGTTGATGTAAATATTTGGTTACTCTAGTGACACCGGTTTTAAAGTAGCTTCAGGACTTTTTGGCTACAGGGAGGTAAAACTCGGTGGAATTCAAATGAATGGTGTTTAATAAGATAATTTAGTAAGTAAGTGTTAGTAATTGTAGATAAGTGCAATTCAAAGCTAATGGTGTCGATTCTGTTGTGCACAAACTAAACTTAATTTAGGCTATTGCTATCTTTTTTTCTCTAATAAAACGAGAAAGAGACAGACGTAATTTAGAGCTGTCAAATTTAGTTGAAACTAATATTTTCATACAAATGAAGGGTGCACGTAAAAACATGTCGACTAAAAACACGGTGAAGCGCAAGGCATAAACTCGTTTGACATCTCTAACTTAGTTCATTGCTATAGCCGTTCTTTTCTAGCACTGCCTTTTAGTAAAAGATAGCAATAACCTAAATTAAGTTTAGTTTGTGCACAACAGAATCGACACCAATGAGTACTGAAGTTTTAGTTTTGAATACCAATTTAGGTTATTATTTCTAAATAACAATAAATAGATAAATATGAACAATGATTATAATATGCAAAAACGATTAAGTGCTCGTACCTCGCTCGTTCGTTCACAAAAAAAAAATACAAAATAACCGCGATCTCGCGCGAAGGCTACGCGGTAGTTCTCGCAGGAGATGGCGGTACAAGCTGGACAAAACCAATGACCAGTGGTCCAAATTGGCCCTGGATTGAAGGATTTGGAAGTCATGGAGAGAAGCCTTTGCCCAGCAGTGGGATGACAGGCTAACAGTAACATAATTGCGGTAAGGACTTTCCAATTGGCTTCATAATTATATTTTCTGATTTTAATCCACAGCTCAGTCATCATCATCATCATCAGCCTATTAATGTTCCCACTGCTGGAACACAGGCCTCCTCTCTATAAGAGGAAATGGGATACAATCCACCACGCGGGCCCAGTCCGGGTTGGTAGATGTCAATTGTCTTCGAATTTTTTGGTTCTAGGACATTTCGTTCGTTTCCTCACGATGTTTTCCTTCACCGTTTTGAGAGCAGCGGAGATAAAATAAATTACACAAAGTAATGTGCCTGTCTGGGTTCGAACCCACGACTTACTGTTCGTAAGTCGGGGCCGCCACCACTGGGCCACCGCTGCTCTCTAAATTGGCCCTGGATTGAAGGATTTGCAAGTCATTTGCCCAGCAGTGGGATGACAGGCTACAGGACTGCGGTAAGGACTTTCCAATTGGCTTCATCTATGTTTACTAATATTATAAAGAGGTAACATTTGTTTGTAAGTTTGTATATAGGGGTAATCTCCGGAAGTAATGAACCGATTTCAAAAAATCTTTCACCATTAGAAAGCTACATTCACCCTGAGTAACATAGGCTATATTTAATCCCCGTACTCCCACAGGACCGGGAACTACGCAGGTGAAACCAAGGGACGTCCGCTAGTAATTGTGTATTCTGATTTCAATCCACAGCTTAGTACCTATTTCTAATATCCGAATACACCCAGTGTATCCGATCTTCCCACGCACACATTAGTCATTCCGCAGGTCACTAGGCTAGCAGTAAACTATATAGCTACCCGTTGGTAATTAATAATTATGCCCAATTGAGATTTATGCGATCTCACGGTCGGAGCCACCTGTAACTGAAGCTGATATGTTTACGATATGTCGTGCTATGTGTTTGGATTCATGGGTTGAGATATTGGAATAGAAATGGGTAATACATGGTTTCATAAATCGACGGGAATGGTTTGTGAAGATACTAGGGAGGTAGAAGTGTATTTAGTCTTGAAATACAGACTTCTACGTGTATGTATGCGTATAAACGGTCAGGGTCTCACACTGGCTCTCGACCAAGGAATGACTGCCTGTTTGAAGAAGGATATTTTGCGAAAGGGACATTTTGCGAAAGGGACATTCTGAGAAAGGGATATTCTGCGAAAGGGACATTTTGCGAAAGGGACATTCTGAGAAAAGGACATTTTGCTACCTGTAGTCATTTTGAGAAGTGGTCATTTTGTGACAGAGTTAATGAAATGGATTACTTATGCAAACATTTCAATGCAATAGACAAGAATTTAAACGACGTAAGATCTGTCAAAATAGAGATATTTCTCGATGGCATGTAAAGCCAAGTCGGAGACGTCCACTGCTGGACATGGACCTCCTCAAAGTGTCGCCATATTGACCGGTCCCGTGCGATTCCCATCCAGTGGATCCCCGCAACCTTCAACAGGTTATCGGTCTACCTAGTTAGTAGGACTCCTTCCAACGCAACGTGGTCCGGTTCGCGGTTGCGACTCTAGAACTCCAGAAAAACTGACACCAGCTCTAACCAAACGATATAGAAGAAGAAGGTACTGTTGTTTTTACGTTTGACTTAGTTAATTATGTATTCTTGGCAAAGCTTTCAGTGATTAGGAGCTTTCCTTCGTAATGAGAAAGTCTCAGAAGCTGGTCTAAGTTTCACACTGTGCAGAATATGCAGTCATTTCACCATCCTTAGGATCTACCTTCACGCTTCTTCTCACGTTTGTAAATTGTAATTTGCACAAGGAAAAGTTAAAGTATAGTGTTGTTGAGCCTTTAATTTTTCTCAAGGGTCTCAAATGGACCTATTTTGCGAAATCATTTTAAGAGTTTATTAAAAACTTGATCCTAGGTTTTTGCCGTTATTTTCCCAGAATTATGGCTATTCCAGTGTCATTTTCACAACAGGCTGCTTTAAAACCACTACAGTTTGACCGCTGCACGCTGAGTGAATGCGTTCCTGACAGTTTGCGAGTATTAGTATTATTGGCGATGTTATATAACTTATCTATCTTACCTATTATTACCCTTTTTGCCCTGTTAACAAATAATATTATTAAAAACGATATCATTAAATCAAGTAACAATAAATGTTATAATTTCGTGCTCAAATTATGTACCATGTGACAGAGGTCAGGCACGCATTCTCTCAGCGGCCAAACTTTTGCTGTGTAGACTTTAATTATTCTCAAGAAAACACCAGTCACACACTTAAAGGTGGTCTTTAACAAGTGGTGCTAAAGACCAGCACTATCATAAATCAAGTCATCGAAAGCTTAAACGTTTTCGCACATGGTCGGTGTAAAAGAGACAGTACAATAATATAATTAATGGAAGCACAAAATGGCGTCGCCCAGTAATGAAACTGACCGTTTAATTAACAACTCGAATGATAAATTATTGTGGTGTGTCAGCGAACGTAGGTTGTACGGTAGCACAGTGTAATGATTAATCAGTAAACCAACTATAGGCCCTTTTTGTGAAACCAAACGCGGCTGTTTATGTTGTCAACTGAACTTTTTGTTATGTTGCACTCAAAATCGTCACGGCTAAATAATAAAAAACCGCTCGGGTCTATCTTGAAGTGAATCCGCACGTGCCTATGTTGGTCCGAGGACTGGTGACCACCCATAACATACCGAGTTTTCTCCGTGCCTCGGAAAGCACGGTAAGCCGTTGCTGTCAATGTAGGTCTTTGACAGTCATTACAGGTAGTCAGTGGCCCGATAGTCTGACAACCAGTCTTAGCAAGAAATACATCTTTTCTTTGGTTTTCCTCTCCCTGTCCATCTTCACATATTTATCACTCTTTTAGCGACATGTGTCACCCACAATCCGACATCCTGGACTTTAGTCCCATGTCGAATTTCTGAGTTTCTGAATTACCACTCACATATACTAAACCACTTGACCCAATGCGACCTGTTACCTGAAGCAAGCTTAAACTTCGGGTAAACGCTTTGCATGTACAGTACATTTTTATGTGTGTGTGTGTGAGCCGATACCGAGCATTTGTTCCAAGTTGAAATACTGTAGGTATATTCATACTATAAGTCTACTGTGATGGTAGTTTGTTCATGTGGTGCGAGGACATAATTGATTGGTTGGGTAGTTATGTACCTACTGATCAATTTACTCATTAAAACTTGGATTGATATAGTTATTACTGTAGGTGGTATTTTTGTAATGAGGGATTTTCTTTTTAGCTCTTCCCAAGTTGCTGGATAGATGGCGCTAGGAGTAAGTATGATAATGCAAGGAACGGAACCTAAAAAAACTGATTTTAACAAAGCGCGAGAAATGTAGATTATATTCGGAAGGTTAAGCAAATGAAAGTGTCAGTCAACGAGAGTATGTGACGTGACACAATGTTTTTTTTTTCAAGCGTTTTGGCTTTGGCACCAACTATCATAGTAAGTACAACGCCATCTATAGAGTTCTTGGAAACTAAGTTTTTTTTTAAAACCTCAAAAAGAAAACCTCTCATTGAATATTGTGGTGATAAAATTAGTTCCATGTACCATGTGTGGTTGGTTGAAATGTCGTCTCGTCTTATTTTTATAAGTAGATTTACGAAGGCACTTACTCGTCAAGCTTTTGGTTAATATTTAAAAATATGTGCAGGTGTCTCCTAGCTGACTGAGCTTGGGATAGCTCTGTAAACATCAAATGTATGTTCTGGTGGTAATATCAGTTTTCAGCTGTTTTCATAAGACAAATCATCTTGTTAGCGGTCGTACGTTTCCCGAGGATTTATTTCAGTTTTTTCTTTTTCTACTGTGGCTTTTTCAAAAGTACATTTATTTTTTCTCGGTAACACAAACATTGAGATGTGAAATAATTTGCTGTTCTTTTCATACCAAATTTCAGTAATGGATGGTGTGCAAATATTAACTTCCAACGACAGCGCCTTTTCTGATTTCTCTTGAGAAAAAGAATTTGCAAGTAGGTCGTATTTGCGTACTTTAGTTTTGTTTAAATAAAAGTCATGCTTCGTTTTCTAGAGCATTAGATATGTTTTCTTAGCAAATAGATGTTGAAGGCTAGCTGTTCTAGCTCCACAACTCTACCACAGAATAGATAATAGTGCTAGCGTACAGAAGTTGCACTCCTTTGATCTTGAAGAAAGCCGACATTTTAAATACCTAAACTGGCCGCGCTCGATCTAAATTGTACCTTGACGCCACGCGTTAGCGTATTTTATTCGGCGTCTCACTTCTTAATTGAATTGAGGCAACCCTACCGAACGACCATTCGGTAGGGTTGCCTCAAGTATTTAAAATAAAATACTACCAACATTTTTGTATTATAATGTAGGTAATATTAGATACTTAAATGTTAACTAAAACTTATTTAATTACAATTGTTTTACTCTATTACAATGTCTCATATATATTTCTTGCCTTCTCTAAAATAACGATTACTTATTAAATTTAATAGCAGCATAAATGCGAAATCTAACAAATAATTTTGAAATAAAATCTGGTGGGAAGCATTTACATGGTGAAATTAATATTTTTTATTAAGGCTGATGCTCCAGGGTAGCCCGCGAAATTCAAATTTTCTTACGTTTTTGCAATTTGCAGGCCAGTGCTAGGTTGTGTGTTGATTAAAATATTATTCGCGGGTGTAAGACGTATGTAGTTACAGAAATGAATCATCAAATTATCAATACAACCCTCCACGTTCATAAAGGTGTAGAAATGATTTTTTTTGCTTTATTTTTTGTTTCCTACACCTTTATGAACCAACTTTGAGGGTATAATTTTTATGATTATAATCATTCTGTAACTACATACGTCTTACAGTCGCGAATAATATTTTAATCGACATACGACCTAGCACAGGCCTGCAAATTGCAAAAAAACGTAAGAAAATTTGAATTTCGCGGGCTACCCTTTAGCATTCACCTTAAACTGACCAGAATATCAGAGTAATATTATTATTATGTATTTAAACATACATGCAACAGTTTATCCGGCATGTAATTTACACTAATAATGATTAATGATACCTAACCTACCTAATCAGTCAGTTAACAAACACGAAGTACGAGTAGGTACGCGATGCAATCGACCAGTCGACAGAGCACGAAAAATTAACGCGGCATACACGGCTGGAGCGCGAGAGCCCTAAAGAACTTGCATATTCAATATGCGCGAATCAGTAGGTTATTATCTCATGCCTACACACGAAGTGCAATAGCCCTGACTCTACACATCTTATACCTCTTATTGTGTTTCGATTAAACCAGTTTGTTCTAATTACTCCAAGTAGAATTATGGACTCATTTGATAAAAATATAATATAATTATAAACATCCAATTATCCACGAGCCTGTTACATGTTTAGGTAGTCGATATCATTACCAAGCTAAAAGTTAGATTAAAGTAAAAAAACACAGCTTTAAATAAATCAACTCTCATGATCAAATACCATTTGTAACAAAGCACCATTATTACCAACATTTAAACATTTATCATCTTTTCACAGCCAACATAATTAGTCACACTAAAGCCAAACAAACTAAAAATTCAACTCACGACATCCCCATTTTATTACAAACATAACTGAATAAACTAGTTTATAAGTAATTAGGTTGTATTCTACTGCTTTCATTTTTATGTGCTCATTAGTAAAATGCTAAATAAAAATACCGACGACTATAATAACAGGCGATGTCATGTGACCTTATTCGTGTCGCTAAATTTTAGTGCTAAGTGCTAAACTAAAGGTTTTAAGCTTTAGTCACGAAATGGCTGGCTAGACAAGACTGAAGAGTCATCTATAGACCTTTCAGTCTTGTCACGTGACTCAACATTATTTTATTGATGACCTTAATATCATTTTGAAGTTTTGTAGCAATGAGGATAATATTGAATCACGAATCCTTTTAGTTTATGTCGTCGAGTCGTGAGTCCAAAAAATATCTTTGATAAAGTTTACAATAAAGCACAGTGGTGTTGAAGAATTGTTTCGATTGGCGTCAAATAGACTGGAATTTCTGTCTCGTTCTAGTTTGCAAGAGGAAAAGGTACCAGAAACTGATGACCACCCTCTAGGTAAGTAGAGGTTTACTCAAATGAAACTTTTTTATAAAGTCCCCTTCAAAATGGTCGTGCATTCCGGAGTCTGGTTTTGTACCCGGTGTATAATAAAAGTAGCCGTGTGGTATCCTGCAGAGTAGAATAGAACCAACCCATTACAGTCACGGGTGTCGTATAAGGCGACTAATGTCTGAGGCAGAACACCTTGCGCCTCCGCAGACCAGAGAATGGGCAGCAGCGTTTTCTGTTAGTCTTTCATCACTGCGATCTCCAATCCGCCGGCCAAGCGTGGAGATTACGGCAAATTCCTCCCAGCATGGGAGAGGCTTATGTCCAGCAGTGGACGTTATGGGCTGTTGTTGTTGTTGTTGTATAATAAAAGAGAGCAGTGGTGACCCAGTGGTGGCGGCCCCGACTTACGAACAGTAAGTCGTGGGTGTGAACCCAGACAGGCGCATTACTTTGTGTAATCTATTTCATCACAACTGCTCTCAAAACGGTGAAGGAAAACATCGTGAGGAAACCGGCATGTCCTAGAACCAAAAAATTCGAAGACATGTGACATCTACCAATCCGCAATGGTCCCGCGTGGTAGATTATAGCCCATTCCCTCTCATAGAGAGAGGGGGCCTATGTCGCATCAGTGGGAACATTAATAGGCTGATGATGATGATGATGTATAATAAAAGGCTCAACCTCTATTACATGTGACACAAACATAACTGGTGAAAATATGTGGGTTGTAGTTTTAGGTACCCCTCTGGCAAAACCTTAACTGGTGAAAATATGTGGGTTGTAGTTTTAGGTACCCCTCTGGCAAAACCATAACTGGTGAAAATATGTGGGTTGTAGTTTTAGGTACCCCTCTGGCAAAACCATAACTGGTGAAAATATGTGGGTTGTAGTTTTAGGTACCCCTCTGGCAAAACCATAACTGGTGAAAATATGTGGGTTGTAGTTTTAGGTACCTCTCTGGCAAAACCTTCGGTGATAACAGGCGTGATGTTACGTTATTTACTATCGTTACTATCATACTATGATCCAACCACATTGTAATCTATCAAATAATCCCACTATTATGATAAAAAGCGCGAATCACTAAATAATCCACATTAAAGTTTCCCACGTGGCGGCCACTCAGTGCACTCATGAAATATGCATCGATTTCGACTAGCACGAATGTGCGGTGTAAACGTAACGTTAATACCAACGATTTCAAAATTGAAAATTCTCGTTTCAAAGGGTGTCAAAACACCTTTCACAAACTCAAGAGTTTTATTTTTTTTGTTCTGGGCCACACCATGAAACCATCTAGTTACGGAAATATTGAGGTTCAAAGTTCGAACTTTTTCACACGTTTGAGTTTTTAACACAAGTTTTAAATGATATAACTTTACTTAAGTATTTTTTATTTTTGTAAATCATTGAATATTGACAAAGATAAAACGCATCAAAACTCGGGAGTGGGGGCTGGTGACGTCAGAATGCACTAAAAATTATACCACGGCGTGACGTATTATACGTAACAAAAGTAAAAAATTCAAATAGGGTTAAATATTTTTTGCTAATCTAACTGACCGACTAATTAGATATTTTTAGTACACAAGCCTATTCTCCTTGTCGCATTTAAAAAAAAAAAAAATGCTTCTAGATAGTTATATGTATTTTTGATTCAAAAAGTAAAAATTGACATAGCAACGTTACGTTTACGCCTCTCGCTCGTGCAAGGCCCTAGCTCTCATGAAATATGCATAGACTTCGAGTACAGACGGACAGTGGTGCGTGGAAAGCGCGTCGGACCAGTCTGATTGTTTTACTTATTGTGTTGATAAGTACTGTAACTGGTCGCTTTGTGTTCTCTCTTTGTGTATTTGTGGATATCGGATGTGCTCTGAAGAGGGTGCAGTCTTGGGTGCATTGGGAAATTAACAGAGCTTCTGTAAAAGTTTATTTTTTGTGGATACAGCGTTTTGTCGTCAATTTTGAAACAGACCGTTTCATTCCTTATCTGGCAAAAGAAGCGATAGTAGGTTTGCTTTTTAGGGTTCCGTACCCAAAGGGTAAAAACGGAACCCTATTACTAAGACTTCGCTGTCTGTCCGTCTGTCCGTCTGTCTGTCACCAGGCTGTATCTCATGAACCGTGACAGCTAGACAGTTGAAATTTTCACAGATGATGTATTTCTGTTGCCGCTATAACAGCAAATACTAAAAACAGAATAAAATTAATATTTAAGGGGGGCTCCCATACAACAAACGTGATTTTTTTGCCCTTTTTTGGTAATAATGGTACGGAACCCTTCGTGCGCGAGTCCGACTCGCACTTGGCCGGTTTTTAAAAGTGGTTGGGGCAGATTTTATTCATGTCCCCGGGACTCTATGTTGTTAGGTACCGAAAAATGTGTTTTACTCTCATTCTCCACTGTAAGCAATTTAACATTAACGCCTCCATTAAAATAATTGCATATCCATTTAGATTGTTTTTGTAACTGGTATAGTTCGGTTCAAACTTAATGGCAGCTCGGAAGTTAGCTGCAAGTGACGGCCTGCGCATATGCGCATACAGACAAAACGATGGATCATCTGCGCGTCGGTGATACCTAAAATTGTAGCCTGCGCAGCTTTACATTAGATGTTCCGAATCGCCATAAAGTTTAAAGCGTTATTCCTGCGCAGACCGTCATGCGTCACTCGCAGCTAACTTCCGAGCCGCCATAAAGTTTGAACCGAACTATCAAGAATGTTACGAATTACAATCGTTTTGCCACCTTTTTGACCTCGGTCTTTTCTGGAGTCTCAAAAACAACATCAAATCCAGCAAACATTATTTAATTACTTACTGTTTCTGTTAGCCTGTGCATCCCTCTGCTGGGCCAAAGGTCAAAGGCCTCTCCCCATGACCTCCAAGTCCTTTAATCCAGGGCCAACATGAACCACTGGTCGTTGGTTCCAATTACTTAATGTTTTCAAATAAAATAGTGGACCTTCCAAGTCCAATTGCTTACTCGTACAATTGAATGAAAGATTCTAATGGCAGATAATGGCTTGGAACAAGTTTACCGGACCACTTCAAACAAACAAGGGGCAATTAAGCAAAATCTCCGAGTGGAAATTTCTGTCTTTGAACCCTTTGTAAGTTTACTAATTAGACTAATTTCACGCAGACTAGGTACGCTTGATGGGAACACTAGTTGAGCGTCACTGGTTTTCTCGTCTTATGTGGTTACGGTTTCAGACATTGAGCTATTACTATGAGAAGACAGCGCGAACAAAATCTGTGCTCCGTTCAACTGCTGTCAGCCGGCTGCAGTTCACTCAGTCGCTTGCTCGCCACAGCATTATATATACGGGGTTAGCCGCCCCCCGCACGCCCCGCACTGCGCACAGATTTTGTTCGCGCTGTCTTCTCTATACGAAGTAGTAATAGTTCAATGGTTTCAGAGTCGATTTTTTCGTCTTTGTTACTATTGCAATTTTTAAGGAGCTCGTGGCTAAATAATAACAGAAGCTCTGGTCGATCTTTAGGTTAATCCGTGCTTGCCTAGGTTGACCTGTGGATAGGTGACCACTCATTACATACCGAGTTTCCTCCGTGCCTCGGAAAACACGTTAAGCCGTTGGTCCCGGCTTTCATTTGTAGAACTTTGACAGTTTACCACAGTCTTACCAAGGGGTATGGTATTATACAGTACTAACTGAGTGATGGACGTCAGATAGGCAGTCGCTTAATGTAAAATACCGGTATTCAGCTGCATCTGGTTAGAATGGCAGCCGACCCCAACATATTTGAGAAAGGCGAGGCAGGTGATGATTATTAAAACGTAGTTGTAAAAGACGTGAGAGCATTTATTGGTTTTAGCGTGGAAAGTGTTTGTGTAATTTTCTAATCGGAATTTCTCAGGAGTCGCCAGTTAATTATGCCCAGTTGATAGCTAGAATATAATGTTGTATGAACAGATATCTTTTTATTGATTATGTTCAGTCTAAAGACGCTCATAATCTACACTTCTACACTAATATTATATAGAGGAAAGATTTGTATTTTTTATGTTTGTAATGAATTAATTCAAAAACTACTGCGCCAATTACAAACATTCTTTCACCATTAGAAAGCTACATCCACCATATATACCATAAGTAACATAGGTTTCATTAACGGGAACTACGCGGGTGAAACCGCGTGACGTCCGCTAGTTTCTTATAACTTAGCGAAAAGAGTATGGCAAACGTGTTAGCATTATGTACGTATTTCTTATTTATACCATGATGAATAGAGTTCACTGTCACCGGCTGATATTCTCTGGAGACAACAAAGTATTTAAACTATCTTCAAGTCTACCCGACGCACCTTTGTTCGGAGTAAAGTTTTACGAACTTAATAAACAACGGGGACAGACTTTTATTAAAACTTTATTTACGGCAGATAAGTTAACGAGAAAAAATCTCAAATTTAATTAAGTTTCGAACTTAAGGGCCATATATGCCTCAAATGGCTTAGCATAATCCTCCGTTGCGCCTAAAATACTGCAGCATTAATTTTGAAATAAATATATGATAAAGTTGAGGATTAATTCTAATTACTATGTGTGACGAAAACACGATTCCATAAACTTTTCTCGATAGAAAAAAAAACCAAAGTTACCTCCAAATCAAACAATAAACCGCTGGTATTCAAAAAGTACTTCAAATTAGATCATGAAACTTTGCATACTAACTGAACTAACTAGAAAGCAGGTCTTATGTGTTTTATTTTTAGTCCAATCAATAGATTTTTTGTAAATCGCAAAAAATCACTCATTTCGCACTATTCGGCCGCAGTGACTGGCGTAACAACCGCTTTGTTGTGCAAGCTGATTAGAACTTTATTCCAACAGTATTTCAAACGAAGTTTGAACCACGACAAATAGAGTTGCTAATTTTAGGGTTAGAAGGGCCTTCATGGCACAAGTAATTAGTTTGTAATTTACTTTCTTTAAAGTAAACAGAGGCTTAAATTCCTGCCTACTTAGTATTCTTAAGCTTCTTTTCACTAACACAACACCTAAACAAATGCCTAAATAAAAGTTCATTGTTGAATTTTCATCACTCGGCTCAGTGCTGAGAGTTGAAATTCGAGCATTTCATTTAGTGTTAGAGGAAACTGGTATAACTCTCAAGGGTCCATGACCAAGCGGCCATACAAAATTTATTTGATTTGGTTGGTACCGTGACACCTTCGTTTTTAGGGTTCCGTACCCAAAGGGTAAAAACGGAACCCTATTACTAAGACTTCGCTGTCTGTCCGTCTGTCTGTCCGTCTGTCCGTCTGTCCGTCTGTCCGTCTGTCCGTCTGTCTGTCACCAGGCTGTGACAATGATGAAAATGGATTACTAGCAGTAACGTTGATGATTAAATCATCAATCATCATCATCATTATCATCGTTCATGATTACTAGGCAGATGATGGACATGTCAGAAGCAAAGGAAGTATGTAATAATCGTGGCAGGTGGCGTGTAATATCTTCCTAGGTTTTTAAAACGGTAAAAACGGAACCTATTACTAAGACTTCGCTGTCTGTCCGTCTGTCCGTCTGTCTGTCACCAGGCTGTATCTCATGAACCGTGACAGCTAGACAGTTGAAATTTTCACAGATGATGTATTTCTGTTGCCGCTATAACAACAAATACTTAAAACAGAATGAAATCAATATCTCCCATACAACAAACGTGATTTTTTTGCAGTTTTGTTTAATGTTTTTAAATAATGGTACGGAACCCTTCGTGCGCGAGTCCGACTCGCACTTGGCTGGTTTTTAATAATGACCTCAAATAATTTAAGTATGATTAGTACCGCTAATAGCCCTGTCAATATTGTCTTATGACTCAAAATTACAAAGAGTAAACACACACACTTTAACATAATAATTACTAACAAGATGTAATCTTTTCACAAGACTGCCACATTTTACTGTAAGAAAAAAAGGCTAAGTTTAGGTTTACTAGCACGTACTTTGGCTAAGTGTTATTCCATTCATCACCGCAAAACTGACAAATAACAAGTGCTAGATAGGGTCGCTAGCTAAGCAACTTTTCTAAATAACATGCAATAGCGTAGTAGCGTAATAATTTTACAATTATCACCTATTCCAGGCGAGTACATCACTCACCTTCGGTTTGCCGACGATATAGTGGTCATGGCTGAGACCATGGATAACTTTAATACAATGCTCGATGACCTCAGTAGAGCTTCCGAAATGACGGTCTTTAAATGAACATGGCTGATCACACGCATCAACTTAAAGTACCCCTGAAACTAGCCCCTAAAACTCAAATCCACTACATCATCAACACTAAATTAATACCTAACAGAAGAAACCCCAGCCTTACATAACAAATTACCTTTATTAACACAAGTTTACGCCGATAAACAATATCGTCTATCAGCGATAGTTCGCTGGTAATGAGTAATCTAACCAGTCTATACCTTTACACAACGTATCTGTATACATACATATATCTGTTTCAGTCTATGTGTTGTGGTTGGTGATAGATTAGGTAGCTATCGATTTCTAGGCTACTGTCTTCTCCGATAGACAGGTTTTCTTGTTGCTTTTTCTTGTGTCATAATGTTTTGCTGATGTTTTGTTTTTACTGTCTCAGACGATAGCTCTTCTTGTTTTTAGGGTTCCGTACCCAAAGGGTAAAAACGAAACCCTATTTATTACTAAGACTTCGCTGTCTGTCCGTCTGTCCGTCTGTCCGTCTGTCTGTCACCAGGCTGTATCTCATGAACCGTGACAGCTAGACAGTTGAAATTTTCACAGATGATGTATTTCTGTAGCCGCTATAACAACAAATACTAAAAACAGAATAAAATTAATATTTAAGGGGGGCTCCCATACAACAAACGTGATTTTTTTGCCGTTTTGTCTAATGTATAGATAATGGTACGGAACCTTTCGTGCGCGAGTCCACTTGGCCGGTTTTTTTTTCACGTGTCATATGGTTTTCTTCTTTACCTTTTAGTTTAACTTTTTCTTGTACAATACCTAGGGTTTTATTTGTTGAAGTACTTTTGTTTCATTGTCGTTTTGAAGTTGACTTCTTCCTTTTCAAATAATTTGTCTTATCCCTGTTTGCTGGTTTTTCTTGCTTTAGTTTCTATCTTTTCATGTAATTTTCTAATACTAGAAAATGATACGTGGTTTCGTCCGCTTGAAGTACGTTAATATGGAAAATGCACGTAATTTTTTCTTCACTTATATCAATAAAACACAGTACTATCAACCCAAGAAAAGTATTAAAAGTTAAGTTTAGCTACTGCTTGTCGCTTAAAAATAATATTAAACTCCTGCAATTTTCTACGACAGTTCAAACGTCCGTAGCAGTCGCGGCCATGATGTGACGTCATTTACCACAATCTGCCTTGTTTACATATAATTTTTTGCCCATAACTGAATAATTTTACTAATTGTATGTGCTATAATCAAGTAAAAATTGCATATTAAATTTGAATAATAAAAAACCGGCCAAGTGCGAGTCGGACTCGCGCACGAAGGGTTCCGTACCATTATTATCAAAAAAGGGCAAAAAAATCACGTTTGTTGTATGGGAGCCCCCCTTAAATATTAATTTTATTCTGTTTTTAGTATTTGTTGTTATAGCGGCAACAGAAATACATCATCTGTGAAAATTTCAACTGTCTAGCTGTCACGGTTCATGAGATACAGCCTGGTGACAGACAGACGGACAGACGGACAGACAGCGAAGTCTTAGTAATAGGGTTCCGTTTTTACCCTTTGGGTATGGAACCCTAAAAATAAATTGCAATAATAAAACCTTAGTGAAACTTTAAGCACTTTTCAAATAAAAGTTTTTTTGACACATAGACTTTGACATCACTACCGGCTTTATCGAGGACGACACGTTTTGAGAGTGCGTTCCGTTTCACCAAAAACATGCTACATAAAACAATAAATTGTAAAATAAGTGCTGTATTAGCAACTTAAACAAGTGTACCACAATGTTTTTATGGGCCAATACAAGGCATTTTTAATAAATAAAAAGAGTTTTGTATTTCATGCATATTCCCTATTGTCCCACGGGATCGTACTACCGACAGCAAAAGTATCCCATGTGTAAATCTAGGTTATAAGCTATCTGTGTGTCACGTTTCATCCGAATCCGGCCAGTAGTTTTGCGTGAAAGATTTCAATCAAACATCCATCCATCCATCTACACAAACGTTTGCATTTATAATATTAGCAGGAAGTAGGATATTATGGAATAGGAATTTATTTTTTAGTTACTTAATAATTTCAATAACTCAAATGTGTATACATAATTTCTACTCCTACCATCAATGAAATATCGGAATAGCCACAGCCGATACGGCAATAAACTTAAAATGCAGTAGTTTATGCATATTGATGGCATATTCCATTCCGTCTATAAATTAAATATATTGATATCGTCTATTCATACAACTGTTGAGAGTCCATCAACTGGAGTTAAATCTTTCAGTATCCGGTTGGATGTAGGGTTACTATATATACGGATATCCGGATTTAAAGCTTTCCAAAATCCGGACCTTTCCGGCCCTGTCATTTGTTCGGATTTTTTGACAAAAAGGAATTTTTAAGAAATTCTAATTGTTAGATGGTAGTTTATTTTTTTTATTTTGTTGTTGATTGGTTATTTTTAATTTTTTTGCTATTTGGGGTCGGCGCAACACATTTTCTTCTTCCATTCTAGGTCTGACGTCATGGCATCATTTTCTCCTTTCTTTCTCTTTCCGAAAATTGTGTCGACTTCAACATAACAAGGCTTTTGGGAAAACAGGCGTTTTGGTTTTGAAATTACAATATGGTAACCCTAGTTGGAAGTCTATCAGTTATGCATACTTCCATTCCATTTAATTATTGACCATAGTTAACTAGACTTTCTGTTAAATGTAGGCATGGAATACAAAATGACTAGGTGTATGCTTTAAATCTAGATTTATATGAATTACTTGCATGTCGGGAAATATGAGATATAGATCTAAATGGTGTATTTAAATGGGTACAGTATGTTGAATGTTATAATGTTTTTAGTACTTATTTAGTCGTTTTTTTTTTTTTTTTTTTAATTTACATATTTTTTGACGAACGTGTCGAATTAAATAAAATGACGAGTGAGGGAAACTGACCAGTGTTACGCGGACTCTTTAATTTTTAGAAGAGAACTTATACAGGTTTTTTTCCCGCAATTAAAGAGATCAAAGATTCTTCTCCAAGGAACACTTACATCCGTTTCTTATATCTTTAATTAAATAATGGAAATAAAAAAATGGGAGGTACCTAATACTTTCAAACCTC
Source organism: Xestia xanthographa (assembly GCA_905147715.2). Taxonomy (NCBI): domain Eukaryota; kingdom Metazoa; phylum Arthropoda; class Insecta; order Lepidoptera; family Noctuidae; genus Xestia; species Xestia xanthographa. The sequence continues at coordinate 24,180,834 of LR990659.1, forward strand.
CAAAGCTTACCATTTTCTATCAATCAATACCTTTCTAATAATAAAGCCTGAAACTCAAAGCCCCACCCAAGTCAAAACCCACACACCCCCAGAAAACACATAAAACTGCTCCAATTCAATTTTACGTAACCGCCACTCATTCACTCACACAACTCACACATTGTCGTCACGAATATCTAAACTGTCATACAATACACGTCCCGCATACAAAATACCAACGAATACATTACTTTAGTTTTTGAGCCGCCTCCATTCATTTTAAAGTGAAAGTGAAACTGACTGGTAACAATTTGTCATGTGTTTGTGTCATAGACGGTGCTCGTGGCTAATTAATAAGTTGCACGGGTCGATTTTCAAGGTTAAGCAACCTTTACCGAGGTTGATCCATGGATGGGTGACCGTTCCGTACATACAAAGTTCAGCCGCTTGGGAGGGGGGGGGGGGGGGTCGATCTTCAAAGTTGAGCAACCCTTGCCGAGGACGATTTGTGGATGGGTTACCATTCATTATATACCGAGTTTCCTCCGTGCCTCGTAAAGCACGTTAAGCTGTTGGTTCCGGCTGACATTAATTTGTAGATCTTTGACAGTCGTTACGGGTAGTCAGTGGGCCGTAACGCTGACAGCCAGTCTTACCAATGGGAAGTAGCTTCATTTAAAATACTGATATTCAGTTGTATCCGGTTAGACTGGAAGCCGACCTCAACTTAGCTGGGAAAAGTCTAGGCTGATTACTATCGACTTTGTGTCGTAGCAATAAGGATGATTTTCGTAATGCAAGTGACCACAAGTGTGGTTGACTGTATACTTGCTAAGTGGTCTGTAATAAATTTGAATATGACATCTGTGATATTACGACTGTAAGGCTGGTACACATGTATGTACGATTTGTCTTTTATTGCTTGCGGGTTTGGAATACTAAAAAGATAGATTTAGTATAAAATAGGAGTGCAAAGAAGTTTTACTTGTTGATGCTTTTGAAGTTTTTGTTTATGCTAATATGTAGCAAGCATTAATATATTTGGGGACCAATGACTACTTCTTCTGCATACGCCTTGCCGTTGCTATGTAAAATCGATTTGGCCTCCGTTTGAGTTTCAACGCGGTCGAGTAACTCGAGATCTAATTGTCCGAATTGAATAGTCTTGAGGTCGATTTGTTGTAGAATCGGATGAAAGCTCAAATCCCAACAATGTCTGGTACATTAATTAGAAAGAAAGAAAGAAAAAGCATTTATTAGCGCGCACAGGACGAAACACACAAATTAAAATGGTTAAATTAACAGTACAACTAATAAAAATTAAGAGAAAAATAAAATGAAATGGAATTGGTCCTGTACTAGGCCAGAAGGCCCCTATCTCAGCATGGTGAGACAGGTGGTCAGGTGGTGGTGGTGGTTGTGGTGATGGTGGTGGTGACATATAAAAAAACGTCACAGCGCTGGTATTCTGATAGGGCCGAGAGTGATGCCACGGTCAGATACGGATAAAATAATAAATACATAAAGTGTAAACGAAAAAATAATACAAATATGTGAATTACATCTACACCACCATGACTTTCACAGGCAACACAGACGAACAGAGACGCGGGACCAGATATTAATAATTTGATTTACATTGAAAAGGTGCCACTGGTTAGTTGCCAGCTATTCTATTTACTTTAATCTTTACAAACGAGGTCGTAAAAATGTTTTTAATTTACTGTGGAAACGCTAGTTAATGAAAGAAAAGCACTACATAATATGGAGTGGACTTTCTGTTCAAGTATGTCTTACAGCAAGGCACTTAAGATGATTTATGTTCTCCATTAAAAATCTAAGGATTGTCAGATTAAAATTGTATTAAAATATATGCAACTAGTTATTTAGCTTTGCAATTAACGAAGCAAGTCCTTTTCAATTTGCAATATAACAGGGAGCGATTAGATTTATAATTAGTGCGATATAAGATATAAATATTTATATATTTATATTTTATTTATGTTTAAAAGTTGTTGCTCGTATTTTTATTGTTGATAGGTGCGATAAATAGTGCTACTAGATCATAAAATAAATTCATTTTATAATGAGCTTGGTTTTATATTCGAGTTGTATATGGAGTGGTTTACAAAATAATCGTCTGTCTCATTATTCATAAATAACTAGTTCCATACATGATAATTAGTAAGTGCTAGTTACCTTGTCTTGTTAATTAACTACACAGTTAATTTGATGCTCTTTGAAGATCAGGAAATCGCGGTCTGCCAATCACCTGATTAGTTAGCCATCGTACTAACTAATTCCAGAACAGAATCATCAGAATTCTGGATTTCGGGTACATTTGACTTTGTCGAAGCGCTCATTATGCAAATTTATTTATTTATTATTTATTTTATTCATTAACACATACATTTGTTTTAACAGGAAAAAAAAAACAATTGATAAATTGATTAATTGATTTTTTAATTGATTGATTTTGGAAATTGATAAATTGTTTCGATTGTTTTTTTTGTTTTTTAATTGATTGATTTTGGAAATTGATAAATTGTTTCGACTTTCTCAAAATTACTATTCACATGAACAAATGAATCATTGCTATTATTTGTATCAACCCTAACTCTATCTTGTGACAACGCTTCTACTTCGGAAATAGAAAGGACATCCAGATCTATTGCTTCATGCTCGGAGAAATTTTAGAATCTTCAGTACCTACCTACATTTGAATCTGTCAACAAGTTCGAAAGTTGAACTTGAGAGATTTAATCTTGAAAGGAAATCATAATAAGACTAATAAAATGTTCTGAGTGGCAGGCTTGTTTTTTATTGCTGTCAATAAAATGATCTAGTTTGTGCGTAAGTGTGCGCATGTTTCGAGCCGTTTTTATATCGAATCTCTAATCAAATGAAAGTAAAAGTTCCAATTAGCGGCTACACTATGGCACGTTCACACAGAGCTCTAGAGCGATCTGACGAGTGTCAAGTGGGTGGGTCGATAGGCCGCGCCAATGTTGGATTTGTGGTATACTAGCGGACGTCCCGCGGTTTCACCCCCGTAGTTATTGTTCCCGTGGGAGTACGGGGATAAATACTAGCCTATGTTACTCAGGGTGAATGTAGCTTTCTAACGGTGAAAGAATTTTTGAAATCGGTTCATTACTTCTGGAGATTACCCCCTACAAACAAACTTACAAACAAATGTTACCTCTTTATAATATTAGTATAGATATAGATAATTATGGTGGATGGGTGACCACTCATTACCTAACGAGTTTCCTTTGTGCCATGTGCCTCAAAAAGTACATTAAAACCGTTGGTACCGATTGTCAATTGGAGATCTTTGACAATCGTTACAGGTTGTTAGTGGTTCGAAAGTCTGACAACTAGTCTTACCAAGGGGTATCGTATTACCCGGTACTAACTGGGTTGTGGAGGTCAAATAGGCAGTCGCTCTTTGTAAAACACTGGTATGCATCCGGTTAGACTGGAAGCCCACCCTAATATATTTGGGAAAAGGCTAGGCAGATGATAGATTAAAGACGTGTTTCATAGATTAAACTTCTTGATGAGAAAGTCTAAATCTTTTCATCGTATATTTCGTATCTTAAACAATACAGAATCTAAAAATACAGAAATGAGGAATGGGGGCTACGTTATAAAATAAATGAAATATCTTATTATTACATGAAGCTAATAATATTGTACAGAGAATAGGCCGCGTGTACAGAATGCGTATAATTCTGAATATCTGCCGTTCATTGTCCCACATTATTTGAATTTCTGAAGGTTTAGTATGGCTGCCGTGTCTGAATACACGCATCGTATCTTACATCGAATACTTGGAATTCTGATATGTGAAAATTATCTACCAACATCGTTTAAGGTCATGTAAGCTTATTACACACCATTGTATAAGCTCATTACATAGGTAGTTATATACCTAGTACCATTGTGAGTAAATTAGATACATAGACACTCTTAAACTAAGTATTTGCAATTGCAAAAACTTAAGTTCATTTTCCGATAGTAAAACTACATTTAAATTTTCTTCGACCGTTATATAGCGTTGAGCGTTTTCTTTGAAAGAATGTTCACACCATTCACCTTATTATCACTCAAAAGTGCCGTCAAACCAATTTGCGTGAGATTAACAATCTTCACAGACTTCCTATTCGCGGAATAATCGGTCAAACTATTAGGTACAGGCGTACAGCCCACTCAGAGGTTTTAGTTAGCCCGATGTCGCTAGGTAATCTTCTTTTCTTCGAATTTTTCGGCTTTCCAAGTTTTTCTTAGTACAACCGTACAACGTCTTTTCAATTAGTTCTTGAGTGTGAGAGAGCTCTAGGTACTGTTAGGAGCAATGTTGTAACCACATCTTCTTGAAGGTTACATTCCTTGCCACCTGTGCATAGTGTGCATTTGATAGCTACTTCAGGGAGAGCTGATTTTTATTAGGGTTCCGTAGCCAAATGGCAAAAAACCGAGCTGTTGAAACTTGGTAAGTAGATGTATTCTGTGAACCGCATTAAGATTTTCACACAAAAATAGAAAACTAGCTTAGCCATCATACGCAAACGGTGTGCGTGGATATTGCCGAGATTCAGAGATAGCCCAAATAGTATTAGCTACACTGGCGGACAAGGTTGACGGACCTTTTATGAGACTGGGCTGGCTGACATGTGCGTGCAGAATAAGTGTATGTTTAAGTTATTGTTTGTAATTTGTTATTTACTAACATAGGATAAGTTCATACCTACTAACAATTTATGGATCAATAGGTCTTAAATAAAAATTTGAATTTAGCCTGGGCTAAGCAATTTTGCCCCAGTGTATCAGTATTTTACATGGAGCGATATACATTGCTTATGTGATCGCCACAGTCTGTTGACTAAGTAGTATATGGACTGTGGCGATCGATGATCTGATGATAAGATTTCAGGTCCTATTGTTCCCTTATCATGTCCGTCTTCGACAAGCAAACTCTTGTATTTATTTTTGCTTTCCAACGCTAAAACTACCGCAACACACAGGCTCTTAAGATTGAATCATGCAAACTAATGAGTCAGAGAATTATAAAATTTACATAAGACGCGCCGCTGTAGGTCAGACGCGCCATCTTGAATCCGTGAATGAACACCGGGAATTCCGTAAGATCCGTAAAATGTTATGTTGGTGCTTTTAGGTCAGTAAGTCTGAGCAGTTTTAATAATTCTTCATATCAGTGGCAGGAGAACATGTTTATCTGTATATTTGGCTCTTTAGTAAATTGATCCCGCTCATTTGGATCCCGCGGGATCAGTTTACTAAATCATTTGGGTATATTTTATGTATTGTTTAATTCGTTTGTCTTTTATAAGTACAAAGTTTATGTTAATGATTGGCTTTTCCAGAAGCTTATTTATCTGGGAAGTTAATTACTATCAGGAACGAAGCAGGAAGCTTGGAAATAAAATAAATGTCACAGATAGTAAATATCTACGACGGAATGACGGTGCATGTGGATTTTCATGGCCATCAAAGTAATTTAGTAACAGGGGAATTACACATTTTTAAAGTGCGTAAAACACATTGATACAGACCAGACCAGGACCATAGAAGGCGGCTCAATTTACCATTTAACTTTAATAAGACCTATTCTAACGTGAATTGTGATTATATCTGTGTAATTTACTGTGCCCAATGGAAATAGCGCTCTTTAGCTGAACGAGAAATGTCTTTAAACATGTTACGGGTATATCGACGGTCCCTACGTACATAAAGACATGTCGAAAATGGCAATTTTTTTTTATTGCACAATCGGTCTTAGATTTACCATATGCACATACTTGTATTTTTTTTATATTTTTATATTTAGTATTTAACGTAATTTACAAATCGTATATGCGAACAAGTATTATATACTTACAACGAATAAGTGTCGTAGATGCGGATATCTATACGTATCGTTTCTTACGGTTTCATATAGCAGTAGAATATCAGTGTAAAAGCGGTCATATCAGACATATCCGCTTATACTATGTTAAAGTCATTAAAATACCATTATATCACAAATAATTATAATGTTACATGCTTCTTTAAAATATGATTTCCTAAATAATTATTACGAAGATAACAAACTTTTTATTTTTCTTGAAGTATATGAAGTCATGTCCTACATGTTTGTATATACGTGTAACTTTTAAATTTATATATGGATTTATTTTCATTTACGTTTACTACAATGTTTTATTTTTTTTGTTTTTCTTTTTCGGGACACGTGTATGTACAGAAAAAGATTTTTCAATGGATCTTGAGGATCGGCCTTTGAAAGTTTCTAACGACGAAAGACAAGTTGTCATGTGATGGAGAATACCATCGCCTTGATACGGTAGGGGAAATTTCGAGTGATGGAAGTGACCTTAGCATAACGTTGTGGTGTGAAACACCACAACCAATACCTACCTGAAAATTATATTAATGAGGAATCTTTGGTTTCAACACCAATGCCAAGTCCTTGCATGACCTTCGGGGATATTGTAAATGAATGTAACTCATCATCATCATTCTCTTGCCCTTATCCCAATTCATTAATGAAATAAATGAATGTAACTATTTTAGCGAAAATTCTGTTTTCCTTTCTGATGAAAACATAAGATCAAGCCCATTAGGATCCAGCCAGCGAAATGCAGCGAAATGCCTGGTTCACTGGTTCATCAACACCGCACCAACCGCACCAACGAAAAAAAAAGTGCTACATATTTAAAACTGGATAAAAGGTACAAATTCAAAGAAAATTCCTTGGAATAAGATAAGAGAAGTAAAAGTGCAAAGGAATAATCCGGATATTACCTATTGAATTAAAGTACGATTTTTTTAAAAATAAATTATAGAAAACTAAACTGTGGCAATAATTTGAAACTGGCTAGAGGGAGAAAAAATAACTAATACAAGAGAAGGTGAACAATAATCCTATTCCTATCACTGAAGTGAAATATAGAGACTTGATTACGATAATTATCCCAAAAAAGTATCATACATTCTATAATAACCTTAAGCATAGTAAGGAAGAACAAAGTGACAAAGAAGTTTGTTAAATTTATTTATACCGTCTTTTTTTCTATAAATTTTATTTTTTTATTTAACTATTGAGAAAACTTTAATAGTATTTGATGATGATTCAATATTACTATAAAAGTTTTTTTTATTTAATAATTAGGTAGATAGATGAGACACATACTTTAAATAATGCTGTATACATTATTAAATATTACCAATTAGGTAGATAGATGAGTTACTTACTTCAATAATGCTGTGGTGATTATTAAATATTACTAATTAGTTAGTTAAATAATTAAGCTGAGGCTCGTGCTTAAATAAAAAATAAAAAAATCTTAGAAAACTGTGATTTTTAATGTTTCGTTCCTGCTTCAATGAGGCTACAAGTACCTATTGTTTAGATGCTAAGAATATGATTAATTAACAATAAATAATTTTCAATTATAAACCTTTTTTAATTAATAAAACACAGACCCGATAATTTTATATAAGGACATGTCTTCATTTACATTGCAAGAAATATAGTCCTAACCTGAATGAATGAAACCGCGTCTAAAGCGATATGTCTTCATTGATGTATTTTTTATATCCATGGGTGGCGATTTTCGGATGTTTAACATATCCGTTTGAAAACAATAACATAATTCTACGTTTTCATAAAACATTTTATTTAAATTCTATTTTATAAACTGTTTTCTTCTTTCCTGCGTATAAAAAGGTATCTTAGACATGTCTGACATACTTTTATTTTAATATCAGCGTAAAAACAGTTATCTATCAGTTTTTCTAAGAAAATCTAAAAAAAGAAAATATGTTTATACACCATTTTATAGTTCTTAACGCTAATAAAACATTATAGAAAAAAAAAATTATAATTATTCATAGAATTATTTCTAGAGCGCTTTGAACATAAAAAACGCTCTCCTGTAAACCTCGGTTTTTGACATGTCGTTATGTACGTAGGGACCGTCGATATGTTATAATGGGTTTCTTTTATACAAATGACTGGGTTCTAATGATAATTGTTTGTTAATAAAGGTATGTTATCGCATTGTATTTATGTGGTAAGATCATTAGGATAAAATGGAAATGAACGTGGACGACGCAAAAGAAAGTTAAGCTGGTGGCATTCTTGAAATGATATCTGTCAAAATTTTCGGGGAATTTTGTTAGTGCAGTGGAGTCAACTATGAAACTTTGGTAGCTATTTTGGCTTAATAGGCAAACATATAGAGACTTGCTTATTTACCTAGTTTAGGTACCTTTACTTTTTAAAGACAAGTAGTGTCGGAGTTTTATGACAAGTTCGTTTAACAGTTTCTTTGGCTCTTTCTTTTACCTGCAATCGACATTAACCATTTAGTTCAGCTGATGATGATCACAAATGATAAAATGATACAAGCTCAGAGGCTTTTCAACTTCAATGGTCTCCGGAAACCCAAATGTATGAAGTACAACGTCATCCCATTTAAAAATATACGCTAGGTAATTCCGGAATAACAGTTGTCCAAAAACACACGCAGCATCGCGTGTCATCACAGTCTACCGTTAGTAATATCATGAAACGTAAATTATGTATACATACGTACCTATCTATAAATGTAAACTATGCTCTATAAAGTGTCCCATTCGGTTTAAAACGATACTGTTCTGTCGGCGTTCGCAGTAGCTGTTAAAGTTGAGTACCCCTTCTATTGATTGAAAAGTTGGTTGGACAGAAATATAGAACATGGTTTATTATCCAGACGCTTTACAACTCGAGTACCGTAGCTTACAAAATTACCTACTACATATTATTTTGCATAAGTATTATCTGCCAGTAGGCTCCAAACCTATCCTATCTTGAGACTCGAGGTACATTTTCATACCTATACATATATTTTAGTTTAGGTTTGTTGTGGCTATTGAAATATAGTTACTGATTTGAAGGCTACACTAGCCTTCAGTAAGTGACCTGTGACCTGCCTGTCACTCTTATTAAGATATGGTACGTCATCATTATCATTTCCATTGCTGGACATAGGCCTCCCCCAAGTGCTGCCACATTGGCCGGTCCCGTGCGACACGCTATATGGTACCTATTCAACTGAATACGTTTGAACTGGAAGCCGAACCAACAAAGTTGGAAAAACAGCTAAACACTAGGCAGATGATGATAAGTCCTCATCTCATCAGGTGTCTTTTTGATATTATTTTTTTTCAACATTGGCCCTTTTATTTTTTTTCGGATGGGAAATCATCAAATGACTCCTCCCGCTCTGGGCGGAGCAGGAGGGAGTGTCAGACTTTTACTGACTAAAACCCATCCATGTTCCTGCATCGCCCTTTGCGTTCCGGGGCCACGGTATCTCTTTCGAACAGTCCCGCAACCCCGGCAGGCATAAGTCCTTACGGACCCCTTCCTTTTTGCTGACTCTCTATGAGGCGCGCGTGGCGCACGGCCGGTCGTCATGAGATGGACGGACGGCGAGCTAGCCCACAGGCCCGCGCCTACGGTAACCGGGGGCCACGTAGTACATACCTTCAAATAGTGTTTATTAAACCAGAAGGTAACGGAATTATATGCCAACTTTAGCAATAAAGGATTCCTTAATATTGCGTATATGTACATTTATGACCTACTGTTAAATCATTCGTTACATTGGCCCTGGATCGAAGAATTAGGCATGATGACACAGGCTAACAGTAACAACATTGAGGAGAATGCGCTAAGGTAGCTGGCGAAATTCTTATTTTCTGACGTTTTTTTGCAATTAGCAGGTCAGTGTTAATTGTACAGCATACAGCTTGACACTTACATGCAAATTGCAAAAAATCGTAAGAAAATTTCACAAAAATTGCCTCCTTTATAACATAACAAGCACAACATTAACGTTCTGAACAACATACCAACATTTTCACACACAATTGTTCAAGCTACATGCCTACCCTTAACACGGAGCCCTGACCCACATTGGCACATTCTATACATTTTTGAACGTGCACAAAACCGCGGCAACGCAGCTCTGTCGCCTAATTAACTGGGCACAATGCGTTATAGAAATATGCCCTATTAATAATGTGCCCAGTGAATAATGTGCCCTATTAATAACGTGCCCGATTAATAACGTGTATCGTTCAATGTTTATCTTTTGTTCGGGAGAAGGGTTGGCTTTTGTGTTTCAAAACAAAAGGTTCTGTTATTATTTTAGAACGTTCATTTATTATGTGGGTTATGTGTTTCAATATGTATCGGTAAGCCAATGAAGGTTGTTGATTAAGCTTTGTTATGTTTCAGAGAGGTATAGCCTTTTTTCATACAGGTATGGCTTTGCATACTACGTATTGTTTTTAGCGATTTTATATACTGGTTGATTTTCTGTTGGTAGCAAATTTATTGCAAAGATTTTGATGATTTTTCCTTGCCTGGTGAAATAATACAAAATTCATAGAAAAAATATTTAAAAATGCAATAACTTATCTTAATACTATTATAAATGTGAAAGTTTGCGTGGATGTATGATCCATACATCCTCCTGGATGGATGTGTTTGTTAATCTTCCACGCAAAATCCTCTGAACGGATTTCGGTGAAATTCAGCACACAGATAGTTTATAACTTGGATTAACACATAGGATACTTTTTATCTCAGTAATATGATCTCGTGGGACTATCATAGATCTCAACGCCGGCAAAGCCGCGGGCATAAGCTAGTATATTTAATACTATTAAAAAAAAAAAAAAAACAATAAAAAAATATTATAAATGTTTTTTATGGTTCATAAATTTTATTTTACCCAATATTATCCAATTGATAAGACGGAATAGCTAATGAGCCGTTCACTGCCGTTGCTGATCAGCAGTTGGTTGGTGCACATATATCTTTTGTTTGTGACAAGCAGTGTATCACGTGGACCCAGTTCAGCTAGGTGAATGTCAATAACTTCAAATAGCTTTTTCTAGAACAAGTACCAGTTAATTGATAAGACAGGGTTTTCAAATTTCGAATTGTTATAAAACCCCCTAAGAAACTTCCTAGGTAGCTTAAAGTTTTATTAATTTGTCGTAAAAAATCGTATGCGAGCTTCCTAAAAAGCGATAAACATCACACTAACATAAAATAAAGAAGGTATCGAATTACATTAATAATTTCAATAAATTATTATTCAGGAAAGTTATATGAATAATAAAATATTATAGACTCGGTGACAACATGTTCCAAATTGAATAAAATAACGACTTACAGTGTCAGAGGTGAATTATTTGACCATTTTATAGGTACACTTAACCTATTATTTTTGAGTTGGTCTATCAATGAAAGAGATACTTTGGTTTGGATGTGTCAAACTGGTTGGTTGTTTTATGAATGGAACAAAATGTTCGTTCATCTGTCGAATTAAATAAATCAAAATGAGTGTTGGATTTTCATTTTGACCTCATTTTAGTTATCAGCGACCCAAAAAACCACGGAAACGACACCCATGATGGAAAAACCGAAAATTTACCTAGAAGATGGAATTACCTTCTTTCATTTATGTTAGCCTAGTACTTTTTCTAAGGTAACTTATAAAATTGTTTGGATTAAAAATTCTTAAAAAAATATTGTTACTTATAATCTTTTCTTTGTAACTGTACCTAACGTTGATAAAGTTTAAAGTTCCACACAAAAAGAAACGTGGGACGAGTTGCAGAACGAAAATATTATTTATTTTGATTTTCATCAACTCGTCCCAAATGGGCCGGAGGCTTGTGGGACGAGTTGATGAACGACTCGTTTCTTCAGAAAGATCGTTTTAACAAGCCAGTTTTTGACACCAAGTAGGTAGTAGTGGTTTGATATACAACATTTTTCACCGTGTACCGTACTGTTAGCTCTTCGTGATATTGGAGCTTATAACAGGCTTGTCAAGGCTTGAGTACCTGTATAATGTGGGCCATTCTAACATAACATCAAGCCTGTAATCTCCACAGGGTTAGGCAGAGGTGTATCTAATTGTATCTACAGCCACATCCGGTTATGTTGAAGTCCTATGTAATAGGGGGTGAGCCTATTGCCATCAACCGGGCACAAATCCAGACTCCGTGGCTGCTACTGACAATTTCCTGATGGAAAAGCGAAATAACACTTTGCTCAACCTGGGAATCGGACTTAACAATGGGGTAGATGACACACCAATCAATTGAGATACTTTTTAAGAGCTGTCAAAACGTGGTTCTCTCATAGATTTTGTATAGCAATAGCCAACTGTCACGTCACTGTTTTTTCAACTCAATGACTCAACTTTTTATTGATTTTAGAGCAACTAAAATTCGAATTTGGCAATTCATTGAAAATAAATCGAGTTTTCAGGCCCAAAATAAAGCGTTTTTTTTTAAATATATTGGTGTCTTGGAATTATTGTTTTTTGGTGTCATCTACCCTATTAGCCGTGTGGTATCCGGCAGAGTAGAATAGAACCAACCCATTACACTCACGGGTGTCGTATAAGGCGACTAATGTCTGAGGCAGAACACCTTGCGCCTCCATAGACCAGAGAATGGGCAGCAGCGTTTTCTGTTAGTCTCTTATCACTGCGATCTCCAATCCGCCTGCCAAGCGTGGAGATTACGGCAAATTCCTCCCATCATGGGAGAGGCTTATGTCCAGCAGTAAAGGTTATGGGCTGTTGTAGTAGTAGTACATAGTACCCTATTAAAAGGGAATTTCTAACTAGCATGGTATTTTCATATAATTTCATCATTTCTTATTGTTAAAATCCAACAATGTCTGATGAACCCAATAAAACTATTTCCCATGATCACAATCGATTCTTAAAACAATCTCTATCGATACCGATTTATCGATAAGATTCAATTAACAAATCGGACAAAGCTCCTATCGATAATGAAATTCTATTGTGTTACTTATTCTTTTGTAATAACTGCGTGGAGGAACTACGAAGTACCTAGAAAGTGTCAAAGAATCTATCAATCAGTTAAACTTAGGAACCATTTCAGGACTGAAGGGATTTATTGTCGGTTGACGCAGTGGCTGGGCGATTGACTGATGCACTGTGATTCGGCGGGTTCGATTCCCGAACGGAACAAATATTTGTATGACCTACAGGTAGTTGTTCCGGGACTGGCTGTTTGTGTGTGGAAGTTGTAAATGTTTGTAAACGCACCCACAAAACAGGAAAAAAAAAACAAATGTCTTCTATTAGTTTTTTATCTGTATAGGTATGTGTATTAGTATCAATCTAGGTTTTTAAATTCTCGTTAACAAGGAGATAGTTTTTTTTTTACATTATATATACCTAAATAAATAAATATTGCTGGACATTACACACAGCGCCATCTAGTGCCACACTAAGCAACGAGGCTTGTGTCGTAGACACCAGATAGTTGATATACTACATAGATACTTTTTGTTTGTAAATACATACTTATCATACATATAAACAACCATGACTCGGAAACAAATGTCCATGCTCACCACACAAACATTTGCTCCGACCGGAATTCTAACCCGGGACCCTGAGAACGTAAGGTAGCTTCACTACCGCTGCGCCAATCAGGTCGTCAAATTACACGTCGTCACATTATTTTGCACCCTATCACCATGTTTTCCTATTTATCCCAAAAGTTGACTGGTAGCGAATGCCTTGTGGCATTAAGTCCGCCTTTGTACCACTATTGTACAACAACAACAACAGCCCATAACGTCCACTGCTGGACATAAGCCTCTCCCATGATGGGAGGAATTTACCGTAATCTCCACGCTTGGCAGGCGGATTGGAGATCGCAGTGATGAAAGACTAACAGAAAACGCTGCTGCCCATTCTCAGGTCTACGGAGGCGCAAGGTGTTCTGCCTCAGACATTAGTCGCCTTATACGACACCCGTGAGTGTAATGGGTTGGTTCTATTCTACTCTGCCGGATACCACACGGCCAACTATACGGCCACTATTGTACATGAAGTTTAATTAAATACAAATTATTAGTGCAGGCAAAGTTAAAAAAAAAAAAAAAATCGTTGACCACTAAAATAATAATCATCTCGCTTGGCTTAATAGTTTGGTAACCGTTATGATACTAGACTAGGTTGTTCAATAGAAAAAGCTTAATATTCCTTTAGGCGTTTAGGAGAACCGGTTTTACGCAAATGTCATATTCTGGGAAACCGGTTTTCTGGCGAAGAATAAAAAACCTAGGAAGATATTACACGCCACCTGCCACGATTATTACATACTTTCTTTGCTTCTGACATGTTCATCATCTGCCTAGTAATCATGAACGATGATAATGATGATGATAATTGATGATTTAATCATCAACGTTACTGCTAGAAATCCATTTTCATCATCTGCCTAGCCTTTTCCCAACTATGTTGGCTTCCAGTCTAACCGGATGCAGCTGAATACCAGTATTTTACATGGAGTGACTGCATAGCCGACCTCCACAACCCCAGTTAGTACTGGGTAATACGATACCTCTTGATAAGGCTGGTTGCCAGACTTTTTGGGTCACTGACTGCCTGTAACGACTGTCAAAGATCTTCAATTGACAGCCAGGCCCAACTGCTTAACGTGCTTTCCGAGGCACGGAGGAAACTCGGTATGTAATGGATGGTCACCCATCCACAGACCAACCTAGGCAAGCACAGCTTAACCTAAAGAACAACCCGAGCGGCTGTTATTATTTAGCCACGAGCTCCTCGGACATGTCCGTTCCATTTTATTACGCCAAACGGCATCGACAGTAAAGTACAAGAACTATATTAAGGAAAACTATGGTCCTGTCCCATTCGACAATGCCGACCGGCGAAAAGAACCGTGAAGCGACTTATTTAAATAAAAAGACTATTATCATCGGTACATTTAAGGGCAAATCAAATATAAAAAAATAATACTCAATTTACTACGTCCGTTTTTGTGGGGCACGGTACACTCGATGACGGATTCGATTCAGCTTTTAATTTGTATCTACTTTTAGGGAGTTACCATACTATTGACGCGAAATCAGCTTGAACCGATTCGCCCTCGTATTCACAAACGTTTCGACTCGACAAGTCGTATCCGTATGTCTATCTTTGCTACTTTTGATGATGAACATTCTGAATAACGTAATTCGTCATAGCGTACTTTCGGAGTAACGTACTTCGCGATAACGAACATTCTGAATAACGTACATCAAAGTTTTAAACTTCGGAGTTCCGTAATACAGTACTTTTTTGTCGCAACGTAAGCGACGAGATTTTCTAAACGACTTGTCGAATCGAAATCGGATCGAAACGTTTGTGAATACGGAGGCTGAAAGAACTTTTATTTTCATAGTTCCATAACTCAACAGTGATATAATAACGGCTAAGTATAGAATATAATTAAGTTTAATATACATCAATTAGATAATGAAATTAAGATTGTTCGTAATTTTACTGGATATTATGAACGGGCGGGTTGTGCTATCTTTAATTGCGATCTGTTACGGAATGCCTGAGAACGTTTTAATAAAGGTAATTAATATAAGATGGTAATAACTATCTGCGGTGTCGATGAGATCTACTTATACAGGTTTAAAAATATTCTGAAAAAAAAAAAAACATCAATCACTTAACATACTTTCCGTTAAAACTTTTACAACAAACATTGTCCCAAAAACCAAACAAGCCATATTTATTTGTTTTTACGCGCAAACATTTGCATATGATACAAAAACACGGGCATACAAACATCCTTCTGCGAGGCAGAGTGCCAGCGTTAATAAAATATACACAATCCCAAAAAAAAAAACTGAAATAAAATCCTCGACATTCGCAGTACAGTAACATCGAGCGCATTTAAATTGTAAATACTTGTGTGCCCGACAATACGGACGAAAGCGAAAATGACCTTAAAACGTGTACAAACAGACGTAGAGGTACCGTCTGGTTTTAGTTGACAAAAAACAAACAATATCCCGACACAATAAGACTATAGAAAGTAGACTGACAGTGTATAAACACTTTTTTCTTTACCATTATTTCTTTCTTAATTTCGTTGCGGGAAAATTGGCTGATAATGGGTTAGCCGCAGAGGAGAATGGATAGAATTGTCGCGATGAATTTGGGTGTAACGTGTTTGCTTGAGTAGTTCGGAACACTGACACAGTAGAAGTATAAAAAAACCAGTATTGCAACTAGATCATTTCGTGCTATTCATTAAAGAAAAAGTAGATGCATTATATGTGGCGAATGATTTAAAACAATGATAGCGTGACGGTGGACAAGGGAGAAGCAAAGAAAAAAGGTGTTGCGCTGACTCCAAGTAACATGTGATTAGCAAGCCTATTACGTATCTCTGTTGACAGCTTAAAATGATAGTAACTGGGCTCAGTGTCCATCAATTAACTTTCAAAAGGTTAGTTTCGTATTATGTATGACCAGTCGCGATCAAATGGCGCGTGGCTGATAGTCACCGTAACTCATTTTGACAGAAGACGCTTTCGTATCGATTCTTCTCATAATGTAATTATGTAAGCATAGTGGACATCAAATTGATGAAAACTGAGTTTGAAGTGGCTTCCGTGAAAGACGAAAACCAAGTCACCGTAAAGTGATATCTACTCTGTGTAATACGTAAAACCAATATTTTGACATCATCAAAGTTAGTGTACAAGTCACTGGAGATCAAAAAGATACGTAATAGCCCTACAGGGCAGGAAGTCGATGATGATGACCACCGTTCCATGGCAGCGACAATCCTAAGATTGTTCAGACATCATTTAGAATAATATCTTGAATATAGTGGCTTAGTATCAAAATCTTACCATTTGCTTAGATGCTAACTGCTTTACAGAACTAGTCTTAATTGCTAGTCCTGTAGTTGCAAGTTTTTGTGTTACAGAATTGAACACTTGTTCAAAGTTATTTTACGATTCAATCACGCACTATGCCAACCACTGTGCATAAATATTCAGCAGACGCGTCTATTTTTTTTAGCGAACGGAAAAACGCACCTGATTCTGATTGAATTTTCGTGCTATCACGTTTTGTTGGACAGGTTGAAGTGTTGTAAAGATTACGATCACCGTGACTGATATCCTAAGCTGATTGCATACACGTCTGGGTACTAAGTGCCTCTCGTTGCGGCCAAGACGATGTTTTCTAGCTTCTTGCTTGTTTCTTTCTTTCTTTTGTGAACGTTTATGTGGCTTAAGTGTTGCGGTGGCCGTAGTATGCGCTAGTGTTTAGTTCAGTTTGTTGGCATATATTTTTATTTTAAGAGCGGGACCAATCTATCTACTAAAGAAAATGACATAAAAATAATAATTTAGTAAACTGATTCCGTGGGATCTAAATGAGCGGAATCAATTTACTAAAGAGCCTAGAGCACTAAAATAAGTGAACATCGCGCTAATCATGTTCGATTGTCACATTTTTTTTGACAACCCGAATTCAATTTCGCGTCGTGTTTGCCAAGCAACGTGTAATCGTGTGTCGATCGTATTGTGTATTCGCGTAAGAATCGCTTATATTAGGACACAGAGAGAACAAATGTCAGGTTCAAAATAATAAATCTTCAAAATCTAGTTCTCAAAACACATAAATCTGGACTGACAGTCAATAAATAACATAGCAATCCACTTCTACGTTTATAAATCTATTCACAAAGTTGATTTGATTAATTTGTTCATCAAAGAACCTCATTTATTCAATACTGTCAACGAAATCACTTTCGCATTCATTTCTAAAACTTAAACGTCTTCTATGACTAAAAAGTCTCGTAAATTAGCCGTTTAGTTCAAAATGTGATGTTTATTGCGAAAAAGTTGCATAAAACTTGATGTATGTTGATTAAATCGATATTAATCACGACAAAGTAGATCACATATCCGGTAACGGTATCGTTTATCAGCAGAAAATAGGGTTCCGTGTTAGACAAATTATAATACTAAACCATTATATCATCATCTACTAGTACTCTGTACTGTATGGTGTCGGACGTAAAGAATAGCACCATCCCATATCTTCCCGTGGGTGTCGTAAGAGGCGACTAAGGGACTTACCAGAGAATGGGCAGCAGCGTTCTCTGTGCTTTTGTAACAACCGTACTGCGATCGCCAACCCGCCTGCCAAGCGTGGCGATTATGGCAAAAGCCTCCCTTTGGGGAAGGCCTATGTCCAGCAGTGGACGTCTTTCGGCTGAAATGATGATGATGATGATGATATCATCATCATCTTTCTGACCTTGTTCCATTCTGCTAGGCGTCGGCGCAACTCGTTTTCTTCTCCCATTCTCCCCTGTCACACGTCACGGCATCATTTACACCTTTCTCTTTCATATAATTCCTCACACAATCCATGGATGGATTGTGTCTTATCTTCGGCCTTCTTCAATTTATAATAATAGACTATTTCATAATCCTCCTCCTCGAGTCGTGCTCCTCATTACTGAGGGTCGTGATCCTCCCTTGAAATATTTTTTTCCTCGACAATGTGTCGCCATCTCCGTCTATCCTTGGCCAAGTGAAACGCATCATGAAATTTCGTTTCGAGAGAAGAGCTTATCTGGTCGGACCATCGCAAAGGGCTCCGACCACTTGGTCGTTTACCATCCACCTTGCCGGTAACCATCAGTTCAGTCCATTTCATCTGTTTTTTTCTGTTCTGTTCATTTCATAATAATCCTTGGTGAAAATATCTTTGTAAAATATTATGTAGTGGCCTATTTTTACATAAAAGAGTCTTGTTTTATCGTTTTTGGAAGGAAAATCTCTTAAGAAAATTCAAAAACATTATTATACCTGTCAAACTGTTAGAAAACGGAATAAATAAATTACATTTGCATAAATTCTTGTTCTTTTCAAAGTGAATCAGGAAAATTGAAGCTTAAATTATGTACGGAATTAAAAAACAAGCGTCACTCAACTTCTTATTTTTAGTAACGAAAAGTATCACGATAAACTCGTAATCATAAAAAAGCGATCGTAATCGGATTGTGAGAAAACAATCGATATGGGGACGTACCCTAACCGATTCAAATCGAATCGAATCGATTTTATATTGCGATCATCTCCGCTATAACCGGTTGTAACAATTGTAACTTTAATAAGTACAACGATTATTATTGACATTTCCTTGTATGAAACCGCTATGTCAGTGATTATTTTTTTTTAGGGTTCCGTACAAAACATGAATAAAAAACGGAACCCTTATAGGATCACTTGTGCGTCTGTCTGTCACAGCCAATTTGCTCCGAATCTACTCGACCAAATCAGGTGAAATTTGGTACGATGGTGTAATCCTATTACCCAAACACTGAAGTGCAAAGTAAATAAATATATTTTTTAGATTAAGGTAATTTTCGGGGGACAAATTATGAAAAAAAAAAAGTTTTGCAAACCTGTGTCATAAATATCAAATGAAAGGACTCGTTATGAGGATCTCAAATATAGTTTTGTTTTTGTTGTAAAATAAACAGTTCTGATTTTATTCATGAATGAAGACGAAAATTGACCATTCCCCTCCCTGATCTCCGAAACTACTGAGCCTAAAATTTTGAAAAAAAAAATACAAAATATAATTCATTGCTTGTAGATTACAGGAAAACCTATAAGAATTCTATCAATTGAAAATAAAGTGGTAAACTCAATATAATACGTGCACTTACGGAAAAATTTTCTTTGGCATTGTAAGGAACCCTTTACACGCGAGTGCAACTCGCACTTTACCGGTTTTTTTTTATTATTTTCGACTCTTCTACTGTTTTCCTTAAGGGGATGTCAACACCATAATGCGCGCACGCTGTCTATTTGTATCGGAGTAAACGAGAGCGACAGAGTTACTGGGCGGCCAGGTTTTAGAAGAAAATAATGAATAAATATTGAAATAAAAATAAGTGTGGATTATTTGTGAAATATGTATATACTCGTTAGCGGTTTAGGTATGAATATGTTGACTTCGTGTGTATAACTGCAGATCCATACGTCAAAAAAATAACACACAGAACCGTTTAATGATGATTTTAAGACCACTTTTTGCAATTATTTTCTATCGAGCCGATTTCGGCTAATTATGTATCGAATCCGTCCAAAGTCTTTAAAATATGATGGTTATTAACATATATTTTTTGATGTGCTAGAACAAATAGGTTTCTTAAAAAACTGCTTAAATAACATGAATTAGGTGTGGTCCCTTAAGGTGAATGCTCCAACCAGCCCGCAAAATTCAAATTTTCTTACGTTTGCAGACCAAGGCTAGGTTGTATGTTGATTAGAATATTACTCGCGTCTGTAAGACGTATGTAGTTACAAAATTATAATCACATAATTAAATAAGTTTAGTTTTAAACTGTGAAAGCCTAAAACAGTGTTTTCATGTATATTTGGGTTATTCCGTATGATAGTGTAAATGAAATTAAGAATGTTTCGGCTAAAGATATCACTTTCCAAACATCTTTTCCAAAATTCCAAACTCTGCAGTAGATAGGAATACTTTTACACAAAAGTACAATGGTCAGATTTCGATATGCTGTCTTTTCTGCCAACAGTTTTAGTTTGTGGCTAAAGCAATATTAAATATTTCATTAAAAAAAAAAACTCTGTACATTTTATTCAGCATCAAACTAATCCAAATGACAACGGATTTACGATTTTATTGCAAAAAAACTGTTCATATTGCAAAATCACCTGATCCACAGAAAAACAGTTTAGATCATTTCACCAGTAAAAAGTTCCTGAAAGTCATTACGTAAACACCGAACTCTCTTTCGGTCCAAAATTAACATAAAAAATAACAACAAAACAAAATTAACACTTTTAATTTCACTAAACGAAGAGTCACGTAGATCCAAAAGTCCGCGCCATTAGCATTGAAGTCACGGGCGAGTAATATTAGAGATTCAGAAGGCGAGTCTTTTACGTAATAGGGACGTAAGAATGTGTCCATCTGATAGTTTGATAACCATTGCTGTTGCTGTATCGAAGACATCGACGAGACTGTGAAGGTAAACGTCAATGAACGTCGAATAATGGAAACAATTCGAAAGGTTGTTTTTCGTTGCTTCATTAGTGAAAAACTCTTCATTAAACTTACCTTTCCCAATGTCAATGAACGTGAAAGATACGTCAATTGTGCGACGAACCATTAGTTTCTCAGACGCTTTTTCTAAAATCCCGTAAACGTTTAACACTTTCACTCATTTTTAGATAAATTGTTCTTCGTAATTACTGTGGGTGGTTACGATTCACTAGCTCGGTTCGATGATCGGAGATTTTTTTCGTTCTACACAGGTTTTTACTTTAGAGGTGATAGTTTTAGGCATTTTAGTCGGTTTTTCTTTGTCGTTTTAGTTAAAAAGAAAGACAGCAAGTGAAATCAAAAGTGAAGTTAATTCATTCTGCATTTTGTTAAAAGCACGTAACTATCGTTTATTGGCAGAGCGTTTTACTCAACATTTAAAGCTTTGTTTTAGAATTCAATTAACTAACTTATCACAGTACATTGCTTGGAATAAGTATCTCGTAAGCTGCAGCTTAAGCAAAACGAGTAAAAATTGCAATAACAATATTATAATAAGTAGAAGTTTTTTTTTGGCGTCAATACCGGCGTTATCGAGGACAATGAATTTTGAGAGTGCGTTTCGTTTCACCAAAAACGTGTTACATAAAACAGTAAATTATAAAATAAGTGATGTATTAGAAACTTAAACAAGTGTACCACAATGTTTGTAGGCATTGGCATGTATACAAGGCATTTTTCATAAATAAAAAGAGTTTTGTATTTCGTGCATGTTCCCTATTACAGATAAGTACAGTAATAAATACATCATTAGATAATTAAACACGACTCTAATCAGGACCAAATCTAGCCAAGCAACACCACTGCTTGTTAAGCAGGTTGTCACCCTCATTTACATTACAACCGTCTTATCATTCTTGTGAAACGCACAAACTTGTCGCGCGACACTCCGACAATCTGATAACGCGTTGTCGCGCTCCAAAAACGCGTTCGATCTATAAACAAATCGCAATAGTCGCCCACTTATAGCACGCTTAAGATCGATTTGTGTTGGTTTTCAGAGACACTAAGCAATGCCTAAACAATTGCTTAAATATTAAAGCACTGATGGAAATTCAAATTATGGCGCAATTTTTGTTTTTGGAAAAAAACAAACACACTCCAGATGGTTTAACACGAATTTATTCAGAGTCGTCTAATTCCGAGGTTTTCGGCCCTATGGCCCAAACTACGTTGAACATTCAACAGGGCCCTTTTATTGAGGCTTCCATTTAAATGTACCTTAGTGGCTTAGTGTTCGTTGAAACCGGTCTAACATCAATTTAGAGTTGAGACTTATCAATTCGGTTTTAACATTGAATTATCAGTCTCGATGTTTTGAATTGCTTGTGATTATTGTAAGTGCTAACAATGTTATACGATTTGTTGATGTTTTGTTTGACTGTCAATTGTCTGTTTTGCTTTATTTATCGAGTTGTGCTTTTGATGATTTGCCGTACTGTTAATTGGTAACTTTTGAATTGACTAGAAGCTAACCTAAGAATTGCCAAAAAAAAAAATGCGATCAACCGGGAAAGCTCTAAAAACAACCAACTTGACTAGAGGTAGATATTGAATTATCCTACAAGTCTAAAAATAATATTTTAGATAGGACGTCACTTATTGAAATAGAAAATAAGGTTTTTGGTTTTATAAGCCTCTTCCTCCAAATGGTTTTGTAACATATTTTTTAGAATTTACGTAAGAAAATTGTGTCACATTCTTTAATATTCTCCTCAGAGACACGAATAAACGTACGATCCATCTTACAGAATCGTTGGCGATAACATTAAAGTACATAGCGACCTTTAGGATAATAGGATGTCTTATCTATCACGTTGGAGAGATCGATCAGCGCGAGGGAGATAAATGGAGAGTGCCCTATACTGTATACTTAGTATTAGTATAATTGATACGTGTAGGGGTGGGTTTTCAATCGGTATAAACAGGGTGTAAAAGACCTCATCACGAAGCCGTCAACCAAGCATTCTGTACATCAAACTAAGTAACTTTACGCAAAAATTATTGCTGGGAAACGACTTTTTTTTTTTGGGATGGAAAATCATGTTTTGTGGTAGAACTCAATGTAACGCACTCAAAACATTGTGCTGATGGATGGATTGAATAGTACGGGGGTCGTAGAGGTGTTTTAAGTAAAAATCTTACATTACAAACTTGTATTTAAAAAAAAAACTTGTCAAAAATTTGGAACTTTGACTCTCAATATCTCCGTAACTAGAAGGTTCCCACCCAGGTTTGGTGTAGAACAAAAAAAATGATCACAATGACGAGGAGAACACGTGCCTTTCGACTTCGTTAAGAGGTATTTTACACCCTTTATGTAGATGTTTTTTACAATTGATTAAAACGCTTAGAAGCAGCAGATTGTCTTGATGGCGATGTGGTAGAATAAATGGTTGTGTAAATGGCTTTAGCAAACCTATATAATGATGAATATATTATGTTTAAGATAATATACAAATTAATTGGTGAGGAAGGATTTGAAGGCTAAGATGACAGCTGATGCGTGTAAGAAAGAAGACATATAGCTCTAGAAATGTTATAAGAACTAGGGTATGGCGGTAATATGTCTTGGAATCTTCATTGATAAGGAAATGATGTTTATTTTGCAAATAGGTTTTTCGAAACACTTTAACCGTTTTTTTTTAAACTAGGTTAGGTTAGTCTCTCCTACCTGACTCTGAGAAGAAACAGCCGAAACAAACTCAGAGGTAGGTAGGAGTCTCTTAAAGGTCCAGACATAATCTTGGTCTACTCACATGTGGACTATGACTATGACTATGACCATCTCACTAGTGGGTGAGATAGTCTTTTTAAGAAAGAACCACACAGATTTAAGTAGACCGGTTCCGTCAGTGTAAACATTTATTTTGTCATCGTGTAGCTCGACTTATTCAAATCAAAATCACAATAACCTACACAACAATTAAATTTTCACTATAAAACTAAACTACGTAACGCACAAACTCGATTACTGGTAAGACAAAATCGTGCCGTGAATAATCGCGCCGAGAATCCGCCCACGTGCGTCAAGCCTAAACATCGGACATGTACACTATACACGTGGTGAAGCGCGTTTTCACTTTTTATTAGGGCTATTTTCGACTAGACGATTAAGGCTGTACTCCACAGCAGACGATGGATAAGCTACGCACGTGTACAGATCTCCCAGCTAAAGTACGCGCTTCGGCAATTATCGACTAGCTTCGTAGACTAAGCTCCCGTTGCATGAAACCCTACCTCACAAGGTGGCAGATCAGAAATGTAATGTAGTGATAGATACTACTTAGGAACACTGGATTTTAGTAGGTTGCCATCGCATATCCTGGAAGAACTTCTATTTTTTTTCGTTTTCGTATCGCTATTTTGATCGAAAATTACATCATAAGGTGGCAGATCGAAACGTTTACCTATCGAAAGAGACACATTTGGAGATAACAACCCGCATTGGTTGCCAGCCCAAACCCTGGCAGGTTTCAAGATCAGCCATGTTTTATGAGCCCCAAAAATGGGGTAAATTACCTCATCAGGTGGCACCATGAAACCGATGCAGATCGATTGCCCTAGACGTGCCGTTCATGAATATATAGAGTTGCCTGCCCTCAGCTTGGCAGTTTTTCTGGTCAGCCACCTCGAACTATATATGTATATCGAAAACTTGGAATAACGAGAAATTCTTGTATAGATGCTATGATTCAAGGTTTAATTTAATAAAAATCGGGATATTAAATTAAAGTCAACGTACTAACAGACTTGCGTCTCACGGTGTTGAAATAATAGGGTAAATGTACCAGTTTTGGTCATTTCTTCAAATATTGAAAAAAGTGATGTTGCCTTTTACGTTCATCGTGATATAGTCTAACGGGTATTTTTGTGCTGCATAACAATAGTAATCATGTAGAAATAATATGAAATAATAAAAACAAATAATTAAAAATCTACTTTATTTCAAATATGGGAAACGTCTTGCAGCTATCTTAATTCAAGGTAAATATTCAAAATTATCTATTCACACTAGAACAGAACAGTACGTTTAACTTTTTTTTATATTTATTATAAATTTAGAAGAAGATGCATAGAGTTGCATTATCAGTACAGGTACAAACATAAAAGAAATAAAAAATCACGTGCATGTTTTTTTTACACGTACAAACATTAAAAAATATAAACAAGTTACATTTTTATTTTATTTTAAGTACCATGTACAAAGTTATTCTTCATCAGAAGAAGAATCAAAAATAAATAAATAAATCTCCTTCATACCACAAAATATCATAGTTGTTATTACTATTCGCATTCAATGGGATCAAAAAACAAGATGGTTTTGTAGCATTGCGCCACTTGAGCTTACAAGCATAGTAAATGTTGTTTTAAACTTTTCCAACATGGCGGTAGAGTTGCAGCATTGAAATTTGTATTTTATTTCATGAATTTCGATGCTTGGGTTATATTCCCATATTTTTTTGTCAACATTTCGAAACGAGCCTGATTCACGTCACTTCTTGACGAATAATATAACTTGCATGTAAACTTTTGAAGTATTTGTATCTTTTCTTTGTTTTGAATGTCCTCTATTTAGGGATGCAAAAACATTTCTAAAATCTTGTTCCGCCTCTAATTAAATCATTTGTTTTAATTTTTCCTTTCCCCTTGATGGAGGATGTGTAATCACAACCTGTGTCGTGTGCAGCTGGTAAGGCTTTGCAAATCTCAGGTCCCAGCTTGTGCGCTAAATCGGTACAGCTATAATCTGATTGAAGGTGGGTATTATATACCCAAATTTGTAAACAATTTGTAAGTTGGTGAATGTTTCCTATTATAATCACCAAGATATCTGTGTCCGAGCAATTAACTAGAAATTTGGATTCAGGATGAACTTTCGACATATGAAAGACAAGCCGAGTATCTGCTTTTTCGTGGGTGCATAAGTACTCCGTTTCTTCTATTTTCTGCAATTTGTTTTGTATGCTGTTTGTTATTTCTTCAAGCAAAAACTAGACAACGGATTTAGGTGAAACTATACAGTGTTATTATATTAGAAAACAGAATTGCACATATGGTAGGTACTAGGTACCTACATTTTATCACGGGAAAAGCCGCGGGGCAGAAAGCTAGTAAAAGCAAAAATAAACTTAACTCATAAAAATCACAGGTGATTAATGATTCATTATTTCTACATTATAAATATTGTTATGCAGCACAAAAATGCCCGTTAGACTATATCACGTTGAACGTAAAAGGCAACATCACTTTTTTCAATATTTGAAGAAATGACCAAAACTGGTACATTTACCCTATTATTTCAACACCGTGAGACGCAAGTCTGTTAGTACGTTGACTTTAATTTAATATCCCGATTTTTATTAAATTAAACCTTGAATCATAGCATCTATAAAAGAATTTCTCTTTATTCCAAGTTTTTGATATATATAGTTCGAGGTGGCTGACCAGAAAAACTGCCAAGCTGAGGGCAGGCAACCCTATATATTCATGAACGGCACGTCTAGGGCAATCGATCTGCATCGGTTTCATGGTGCCACCTGATGAGGTAATTTACCCCATTTTTGAGGCTAATAAAACTTGGCTGATCTTGAAACCTGCCAGGGTTTGGGCTGGCAACCAATGCGGGTTGTTATCTCCAAATGTGTCTCTTTCGATAGGTAAACGTTTCGATCTGCCACCTTATGATGTAATTTTCGATCAAAATAGCGATACGAAAACGAAAAAAAATAGAAGTTCTTCCAGGATATGCGATGGCAACCTACTAAAATCCAGTGTTCCTAAGTAGTATCTATCACTACATTACATTTCTGATCTGCCACCTTGTGAGGTAGGGTTTCATGCAACGGGAGCTTAGTCTATCGGAAATTCGAACGCGCTGTGATTGATCTGCAGCTGCTATAGAACTGTAATGACGTGGAAGTATGCAAGCATGAGTGTGTATGTGTAAGCATGCTCTGGTAGTATGGGCTGGGTTACAAAATGAGAGATTATGCAATTCCCAAAGGGATTTAAAAGACTTATAGACCGCTCATAATAAGTCTTATTTAAAGGGGATATTTTACACACAAAAATTCTGATCCCGAACATTTTTGATTTAGACATACCAATGCTACCTGACAAGCGGGCGTGTGACACGAGATGACGAGAGATACCGATTTTTTACTATGTAGTAACAAGTAAAGTATTGGATTACGATTTTTTTCATCTTGTCCCGTCTATCACTCGTAAATATTAGAATGTCTTTGGCAATTCCAAAAAACTTTTGGATGCCATAATGAAAACATTAATCTCATTCACATTCTCATTCACATTTCGTTTTTTTTTCTCTCATTTTCATCATTTGGATGAAAAGTATAGCTGTGTGTGGTGGGACAGTCCCATACTGGGGCATTGGATGCGCCTACATGCCACTGTGGCGCATAATTAATAATTGTTTTGTTTTACTTCTTCGGGTAGATATAAGTACTAACACTAGTTTTTAAGTTGTGTGTTGTACTAACCAAATGGACTTAGTCTGAAAAAAAGCATTAAAAAAAAAAAAAAAAAAATTGACAACGGAGATCACAACAGACAGACAATTTTATACTCCTCTTTGGGGGTTACTCCCTGGTGCGACGTTCGTCCTAATTCGGAAACACGAAGATTACCGAAGTGCATTTTTACTGGTCAATCTGTGCTTATTTTGTATGAAAACGAAGGCAAGATCATCCGTGAACCACTTCTACTACAGCTGTTGGACGCACGAAAGCAAGGCGATAAACAAAAGAACCACGCAGCGCGAACCTCTCCGTGCATATCCTAGGTGGCAGTGGAAGATCGACCTTATTCCTTCGACTGGTCGCACATAATTGCTTACCCATATTATTATTTATAGGTATTCATTACTTAGATTGGGAGGTATATTATGAAAGTGAAATGAAGCCTTATCTTCAGTAAGAGCGATTTACTTAATGGGTACGAACGCGAGATTTTTTATTCGAAGGAAGATAATATCTGTAGTTATTTACCTCAGTGTTGTGAAAGAAAATGCTTGGTTTAATGGTAATGTGTCGATATTTTTTGTGTGGTATCTGTAGGTATGTTTATTTTAATAAGGTATTTAGATTGCTTTTGGTGTGTTATTACCATTTTATGATTTAAACGTTTATGAGACGTAATTTTATGTCGTAACAATGCTTATGCCTGTTTCTTAATACCCAGAGCCTTTCTAGACAAATTCGAATTGTTTTTTAATTATGCACAACACGGTCCTGGTATGGTACGATGTAGTGGGCAAAATCCTTTATTGGTTTTTAGAATTACCTATATAGTTCTAACAACGAAAAAAATTAAACAAAACACGAAATAGTCTTTAATGACAGGCACACCTCTGTAGTGTGCCTGTCAAATCAAATAATCAATTTAAATAATTTATTCGCATAATATTATGGGAAAATAGATGGTACATAAATGTTATAATACACATGTAAACGGGTATTTTCGTGAATTTTTACCTTCAATATAGTGTGAACCGGCCCTAATTAACATTTATGAAGATCAAGTGAGGGTAGTTGAATAAACACCTTCTCTTTGCTGTGGCGGTACCTCCAATACTTCAGTCTTCCCGCGACCACGGCTGGTGCAATCCGGTCGAAACGTCGGGCTAATATTAAAGGTAAAAATTCACGAAAATACCCGTTTACATGTGTATTATAATGTGTTTTGATCGTGAAAGTTTAAAAAAGACAATTACATAAATGTTACATTAGATAATATAACAATGAGGATCCTCATATTAACCATTTATGGTATACGAAATATAAAATAAAAGCTTAATAACAATCTTCTTTTAATATCAATTAAAAGATATGGGTGATATAACTATGCATATATAATAACTTATCCATCTATTATTGCGCTAGAATATGAACTTACTTTTAGGTATACGTATTTACATAAAGGTCATTAATAAGCCTGTTATCAGTATTTGGGGAAGGTTTATTGTTATCAACTGGGCATATACCCGGACTCTGGCTGCTACTGACAAATATTTGAAAATACTGCCTCAATCAGTACATCGTTCCATATTTTTCCCATTCCATCCCCACCTATATTTTTTTCACCGGTAAAAAAAAAACTGTGATACATTCCAACCGACATTTTTTTTAAAGTACCGCTGTGAATTTCTGGGAGAAAATATGGGGGGTTTGGAATAATAATAATATAATATAGAAGAAATTGCAACGAAAAAAAATATTTTTCTGAGTTTTTTTGTTTTTACAAATTTTTTATAATTCCAAATTTTCTTGAGACATTTTGCATAAAACCTTTACTACGACGTAGTACGACGTTGCATTTTTTTTTTCTTAGCCTGTCATTGTGTCCCACTGCTGGGCAAAGGCCTCCCCTTTCTCCTTCCAAACCTCTCTATCTTGTGCGATATCCGGCCATGTTCGCCCCGGAAACAAGATCAGGTCGTCACACCACTTTCGCCGCGGACTACCTCGACGGCGATTTCCTCCGTCAGGCGTCCAGTGAGTGACGATCTTTGCCCACCTTTCCGGGTGCATTCGCGCTACATGGCCAGCCCACTCCCACTTTAGCTTGGCTGTTTTTTCTCCGACATCTGCAACCTTAGTTATGGAACGCAAGGTGGTGTTTCTTACGCGATCTGTCCGCCTCACACCTATATAATAATATGTTCCTATGTTTTTTTTTATATTCTCATATATTTTGTTTTGCCTTGAAATGGCTTCGTTATAGCCGTTAGTTGATTCTCTGAAAATATTTCGTGCATGAATAGATACACCTTATACACATTCAAAGTATTATGAGTGGCTCTATACAAAATCCTATTAAAAACCTTTCAGGAGCTTTGCCTTTATGATAACACCATATAACCATACTTACAAGGTTACTGTTATACCCAACCTGTCATAATGCTTCCTATAAACAGGCTTTTACCTTACCTTGAGTTAACCCTTTATTATGTACTAACATCACGCTTGTAAACCTTGATGGTGTAAACAGAGTTACTTACTTAGAAGCCGGGGTGGTTACGGGTTAAAGGTCGTAGCACACTTATCAACTCGGAAAGGGATCGTCACCGCCTCGCCTTTCCCCTTGGCGTTAAACAGGCGTCCACGTAACACGTCCGCGATTACGTTACGATTCCGATTAGTGTGCGTTGCAGTAGGGAGTATCATACAAATAATATAATAATATATTATCATTTAATTCAGGTAACAAAATACCCATATCATATATACCTTACAGACTAACATACATATTTATATAAACTACAAAAACCTAATTAAACAATTGTACACGAAGAGACGGCGTCATGTTGCGCTGCGTGGTGTCGCGTAGCCTTCCGCGGAATCGCCGATAATACTGAATGGCTCGAATTGATATGGTGACGATCCCTTTCCGAGTTGTAGGTGTGCTACGACCTTAAGAGGTAATAAGTGGAGCATATTGTTATCAGGTTTACTGTTGTTTTACATCAGCTGTGTTTTGATGTGTTGGTACCATTATCATCAACTCGAAAGAAAATCGTTTCGTTTGTCTTGGTACCGACTGCATGTTATGAGGAGGGATGAAACGCATGTGACTAAAAGAGTGATGGCAATCTAGTCATTCTTCATCTGGCGACTGTGAATCTCGCGACTAGTCGCGAGTTGGCACCTTCCAATTTTTATTTATTTTGTTGTCGACAACTCGCACTCACGTTATAAAGTACAGTCAAATGCCAACGGAATGAAACCAATACCTTTAAATAATTAACAATTGCGTGTGTCATTTAAAGCCTAGGCCTAGCCTAAAGGCCCTAGGTAGAGGCTGGCGGCGGGGCCGGGGAAAAAAAAATAATTCATTGGTTTATTGTTTTTTATATAGGTATAAAAAACAAAAAACCAATGAATTATTTTTTTTCATAGTTTTTATATAGGTATAATTTTTTTTATGTCTACTACTACTACAACAGCCCATAACGTCCACTGCTGGACATAAGCCTCTCCCAT
The DNA here is from genome assembly GCA_905147715.2 of Xestia xanthographa. NCBI lineage: Eukaryota > Metazoa > Arthropoda > Insecta > Lepidoptera > Noctuidae > Xestia > Xestia xanthographa. The sequence continues at coordinate 24,211,870 of LR990659.1, forward strand.
GATGGGAGGAATTTGCCGTAATCTCCACGCTTGGCAGGCGGATTGCAGATCGCGAATTTTAGTATATATTTTTTCTGAAATGATTTTTTTTAAATATATTAAAAAAAAAATGATTTTTGACGCCAGATGAAGAATGACTCGGATATGAATGATAATGAATGAAGAGGGAGAGGAAGGACAAAGAAAGATGAAAGAGAAATGAGTAAATGATGCCGTGACGTATGACACGGGAGAATGGAAGAAGAAAACGTGTTGCGTCGACCACAAGTAGGATGGGATAAGAGCAGAAAGATGATGGAAATGTGACCATAATCATCAACATTGCTGCTAGAAATCCATTTTCATTATCTGCCTAGCCTTTTCCCAACTATGTTGGGGTCGGCTTCCAGTCTAACCGGATGCAGCTGAATACCAGTATTTTACATGGAGCGACTGCCTATTTGACCTCTACATCCCAGTTAGTATTTAGTAATACGATACCCCTTGGTTAGACCACTGACTACCTGTAACCACTTTTTGGGCCACTGACTACCTGTAACGATTCTCAAAGATCTACAAACGACCGGCTGTCATTTGTAGATCTTTGACAGTCACCACCAACAGCTTAACGTGCTTTCCAAGGCATGGAGGAAACTCTGTATATAAGGGTGGTCACCCATCCACAGACCAACCTAGGCAAGTGCAGCTTAACCTAAAGATCGACCCGAGGTGCTGTTATTATTTAGCCACGAGCTCCTCTGCTAGAAATCCATTTTATGGAATCTAATTCTTCATCCAACACTAAACAAAAAAACAGCAAGGGGGGCAAAAATGTAACGTAATTCCTATTACTATCCTATTATTATTCTGCTAAAGCGGCTATTTTAGGCACCCTGATCCTACTCACGTACGATACTTCACATTTTGCAGCTATCCCCACAAGATTTGGACTTAGACAAAGTTCCAACTTCCAACTCGTGAATCTCCTGAGCACTTCGCAAGCAAGCTTTCCTACACTAACCGTTGTTGACTATCCACCCATAAAATATAGGATTTCTATTATAAATGTGTAAATTTCACTTTCTCACTTCAGAACAGCGATAAATGTATACAAATTTAATACATTTGTGAGAAACCACCTCTACTTACAAACAGAAACTTCATATTGTGGTGTCATTACAACATGGGTTTCCGTCCGATGCATCTGAGGTCACTGACCTTTTAATTAAACAAATAAATACTTGTACAGAATCCGATATATCGACACCAAGTAATTGCTTTGACTACAGCTATTTATTGAATTATTAACAACATTCTAATGTCAAATGGTGTTCGTGCAAGTAAAACTGTTGTTGACCTGAAAATCGAGGGATTAGAAATAGGCTCAAACATTTTCTTAAACTGTGGAGAAGCAATGCTAAACCTAAGTAACCTACTTGCAAAAGGAAGTATTTGGGTAGACCGGAGCTCACTAGTTTTCTTAATCTATGATTGACGTTTGATTAGAAACACTAACGAGCTTACAACCATCAAATGCCGTGAGTTATTACAAAATTAATGTCAGAATGAAGTAAAACCAAGAATCTTTAAGTCAGTACTTGAGATCATTAACACCAATAGCGGTAATGAACTTTGGAATAAAACTGCAAGTCCTATTCAACAACGTTTGAATACAAACGCTAATAAAACAAAAGAAGAAAATCAAGAAAAAGATTCATACAGTCGTTAAGATGACAACGAAGATTGAGCACAATGTAATATTAACGTCATAAGAAGTACAGATACAGATGTGCTCAGTACATCCACCGAGTAATCACACGCCGCTGGCAGTAAAGCCCATCTGAATAACGAATAGACACATTAAATATATACGAAATATTTTTCATGTACAAAAATATCTAGACCACGGACCAGAATTTATTTAAATCGAGAAATACCTTGAATACTAGATACTATCATAACACGAATGAATGTAACCATCAATTTGTTAAGAGTAAGATGCACGACTGACCGCCATGTTTTAGCAATATAGAAACATTTTTTGATTAAATCGATTCGTGACATACCACTTCAATACTTTCTCTGTGTAATTTGAAAGTGTCAAAGTATTGACAATTAAAACAGATGAGAAAACGACCCGAATGGTAGACAATGATAAGCCGTGAAACAGATTTTACTAAACAATAGATAAATAAACAAATAAGATCACTCAGCCGTCACGGTCTGCGTGAAAGAGACAGGAGATTTGGCGTTAATGAAACTGAACGAGATGGGTGATAGAAAAAAGACGGGAGACCGCCAATGGTCGCGGAAACAATATTTTCACTTGATTTCAATAATATTTCTTTGTGTGGCCGTCACATATCGGGAGCACGGTGTAATGTCTGATTTCTCTGTTTGCTAGTCACATTTCTAATGCGTGTGATTAAGGTCAATAGATCGCGATGGCGGTGTGTTATAAACATTGTAATAGTTTTTATGTCTACGGAGATCAGATAAACGATGTTCAATGGCGAAAGAAAGGATTGTCATTGCTATGCAGTATGCAAGCTATTAAATACTTTGTAAGTCTTGATGTTGGTATTAAGTGAGATGAGCAGGGTCGTAATCTTGCTTCAATCTGCATGGAGACGACTATTTGATATGAACTTGTATACACTTCAAGCTCTCGCACTAGCTTTGTTCGCGCTATTAAGTGCGGTTCTGGTTTTATATAGTCTTTTGATGAAATGTTAAAGTTTTATCACTTTGTCTTACTTACTATAGGACTTTTGAACTTCAAAAATCAATTCTAAGTCACATTGTAGGTTACCCAACAAAATGTTAAGATTATTGATAACCTTACTGCAATCAAATCTAAACATATTAGCCAATCATAATAATAGATGTAGACCCGGTCTAGGATAAACTGTAAGTATTTCTTGCAACTAATTGATCTTATGAATTACGGATGATGCGAGAACAATGTTCAAGAAATATTTTTTTAAAGGATGATCAATAAACAGACAGACAAAAGAAAAAAAAACTCATGCACTTACAAAAACGAAGACTTCAATCCTCAAATTACAGAGAAAGTAACTCAAACAAGCAGACCCAACCTGTTTCCACGCACCCCAAAAGCACAATAGTTTAACAACAAGAAATCCCAGATCAAATAAAGCCATCTACTTTCTAAGTAGAGAATCTTACTAGACGGTATGTCTACTGATGAAGATAGCTGCCATTATTCATTTTGCATGTGTATGTCATGAAGTGTCGCGATTTTGATCTACGGCGGCTTAGAAGATGGTGCTATCTGATTTGCGCACGTCAGCTGTTCCGGCTGAGTGCGGTTGGTATTGATGGGAAGGTTGGATGATATGTTGTGGCTTGGGACCAATTTGTTGGTGGTGGTGTAATGAGGAAAGTTGTTGGTATCAATCTTACCGTTGTCACTCTTTGTTGTGAATCATCATCATTCTCTGCCCTTATCCCAATTTATTTGGAGTCGGCGCAGCATGTCTTCTACTTTATTTCTTTTCTTTCTTTCTTTCTGTCTTTCTTTTTTTCTTTCTTTTCTTTCTTTACTTCTCTAATACTCGTCGTCTCAGCAGTCATCTCCTTTCTAGCTACATCATCATTCACACAGTCCATTGTTACTTTGGTCTTTCTGAGTATGGGAAGTGAATCGATAGTTTAGATACATTAGAGAAAAGATTTGCTCAATCACATCTGCTACAGTTTACCTGATTCTTTACTTTAGAAGGAATTGGCACATATAAAAATCGTGCTTCTCCTTAATTATCTTCTCAGTTACTGGACTTATTATACGCATATACTATGGTCAGATTAGCGAGATTACAAAATTTAACACAAAATATTTCTTCCAGCAGATTGAAATCGTTATCTCTTCTTATATACCATGTATTTATATGCGCTAGCGTTGTCGATCCTTCTCGTCCGTGTGTCAAATACACGTCTGCAACAAGGTGCGCCCGCGTCGGCACATTTGCTTACTTACAACGCAAGTGCTCACCGCGACAGATAACAACCGCACGATATAAACCAGCTACTGGAATTATTACTGGCATTTCTTTTTCTTATTCTGTTGTTGTGAACTTAGTAAGTAGTTGAGGCAGAGTTTATGGATGAGATAAACGTTGTGATTAAAATAAAGCTTTTAGTACGATCAGACTTTAATGTTCCCACTGCTGGGACACAAGCCTCCTCTCCTTGAGAGGATTTGTTCTAATCCACCTCTTGACCCAGTGTACAGTGCGGGCTGGCAGAAGACACGTCTTCGAATGTCTGGTTCTGAGAAATGCCAGTTTTCTCACGATGTTTTTCTTCAGTGTTCTAAGAGCAGTGGTGATAAAATGAAGCTTTATTGTATAGTTAATGTTTAAGTCTCTATACAAGTTATATATGGAATGAATTACGTATGAAACTTTAACTGTATTAGTAATGAGATTTTCACATTTAAGATATTATTCAATTATCTACTTCATCAATACGATTCTGCAAATCGTCTTTCTCGTATAAATGTTTAATCGGATCAGATACTTAAAAGGTCTATAATAGACTTAAAAGTTCTATAATAGAATAGCTAACTGCAAATACTGGAACAATAAGTAATACAATATACTTGAATTACTGGTATTTCAAAGTGAAGTTAAAGAAAATAATAAACTGGAATGCGATGGTTTAAACAATATGAAAGAGAATACGGCTGGGAAGAAATTGAAAATTGAGCTGACGACTGAAAGAGACGAAAGGAGGAAAAATGTTTAAGACACCTGGATGAACATACTGGGAACGAATCTAGATAAACATAAGGTATGAGATGAATACAACCATCTATAAGTTGTGTTTAAATTATAATAGTTAAGCATTAAAAAAACAAATAACACCTATAGTGCCAAAATCAATTAGCCTCATTCCTCCAAAATATTCTCAGCAGTATTTGCAGTAATAATATAGCGATCAAACGAGCTTCACAAGTGAAGTTCGATCGTTATTATATAAGTCATTTCATTCGAAGATATAAGTATATTCCAAACGTAGTCCCTTCAACCTACAAGGTAGACTGCACGATTTTTTAAAGTCGAATCGATACTCTAATCGATTTCGTAAACTTTTTACAGCAACACTACTATTGCGGCATCCCTGCCTCCTCATTCTATTTAAAGATTGAACAAAACTTTATCTTGGGCCCTCGGGAGGGTGGGTACTTATATCTTCGAATGAAATGACTTATATAATAACGATCGAACTTCACTTGTGAAGCTCGTTTGATCGCTATATTATATTACGTCTATTTCATTCTCAATATAAGTATATTCCAAACGTAGATGTTTAGAGTAGAAAGTTTTGTTTATGAAATAAAATACGCAGGGAAAACGTAAATTAGCTTTAATAAAAATAAACATAAGGCATTAGGTATTATTTCTTATAAACAGTTAACGATTATCAGCTATAACATAATCAATTAGATGTCGGCAAACAAACGGATCTAGCAAATTCACTAGCATCCACAATGGGCCGGTTATAAAACTTTGCAAAAGTAAATGAAGAACTAGACCATCCAGCCGTCTTCCGGATGGTATCTATGGAGACACCAGCCGCGCTCGCAGCAGACGTCGAGGCGTGGCGGGTGCTGTGTGCCCTGAACAGAGTTGTGTCCACACCGCTCTCCGACAACACTGCTTTAATCCATTTGCTAATGGTTTGGGCCGTAGCATTTTTATAAGGTCGAATACACGTTAAAAATAGGTTACTGTTTTGATTTCTAATATCTTCCGTTTCAGCTAAATAATCCTCAAGAGCTGTGGCTGGGCAAATATTAGTATTTTCATTGAACCGTGGGAGAAAAAGAACTGGCTGCTCCCGGCCAGGTCCCGATGTCTTTATTAAACTAGTGATTACTATTTTTACACCATTTGACTGGATATCAATTTGATCCACCTTGATCAGTGATAAGGTCTGAACTCTGTGAGCTGTACAGAGAGCTAGTAGCACTGCTAGTTTTTTTGTTAGTTGGGAGATAGTTATTTCACTATGGGGCACCCATTTTGCTATGTGATTAAGAACTAACTGCGGGTCCCATGTTGAACTGTACCTAGGTGCTGCGGGTTTTAATCTATAAGCACCCTTCAGTAATCGTTTAATGCGGTCATCATCTCCTATATTACTATTCAGTAATAGCGATATAGCCGAGCGATGATTGTTCAGCGTGCTGTAACTAGCTCCGTTACCAAATTGTTCGGCGATGAATGTCATGACAAATTCATTTGGACATTTATACGGTTTGATATTTTTATGGACACAGAATTGCCACCATAGCTTGAGTGATGTTCCATACTGTTTGATGGTGTTGTCGGAAAGAGATGCAAGCATCAACTCTAAGGCTGATTCCGGAGAACCTCGTTTGATGAACGCAACCCGCAGAGCTTCGCGGCACCCAGGGTAAGCTGTTTGTGTAGAGGGTGATGATCCCTGGAGGGGGACATTAATAGGTTTTTATCAGGTCCGAAAAGACTTATTTCAGAAACTATTAAACTATTTAGCATGGGGAACCATGGCTGAGAAGGCCAGTAAGGAAATACTAGAATTCCGCTTGCTTTGTCATCGATGATCTTTCTCAAACATCGAAGTATTAGATTGAACGGAGGAAATGCATAGAAATAATAATTGCTCCAATCTAATGTAAATGCGTCAACAGCCATTGCATCAGGGTCTTGCTTCCAAGAAGCAAATAACTCGCACTTGGCATTCGTGCGAGAAGCAAACAGATCTATGTCGGGATGCCCAAAAGAATTTATTATGTCTTGGTAGACTGACTTCGAAAGTTCCCACTCTATGTCACGATTAACTTTACGAGATTCTTCATCAGCTTCCTTATTATCTCTAGTGTTAATATAAGATGCAAACAACCAGATCTGCCGCTTCTCACACCACTGCCAAATTTGTCGCGCTATGTCATTCAAATGGGGATATTGTATCCCGCCCATTCGGTTAATGTAACTGATGGCTGTAGTATTGTCTACGCGTAACAGTATTGCACAATTGCTTTTGTCGCGAACAAGGCTTTTGAGTCCGAGAAATACTGCTAGGAGTTCTAGATAATTAATGTGACAGTTCCTTTCATTAATACTCCAGCTTCCATTGACACGAGATTCATTGCTAAAGGCACCCCAGCCTGTCATTGAAGCATCTGTAAAAATTTCTTTACAGTAGTTATCTGGCCTCATATTGTTAAACGTGGTTTGTATGTTCTGTGACCACCAAGTAATATCATCTAAGATATTTTTCGACAGGTAAACTTTTGCCTCATAGTTGTCGTTATGTTGCTTCAGCAAAAGATACTTTTCTCTTTCGAGATTTTTCGTGTACAACCAGCCGTATCTCACGGCTGGGCAAGCAGAAACAAGCACTCCAATGAACTGGGCGAAATCTCTAATTGTACATCGGGGTAGACATATAAATTTCTTAATCAGTTGCGCAATACTGTTGCGCTTTTTGTCTGGCAATGATAGTGTTAAGTTGTTCGTGTCAAAGACAAAACCTAGGAACTTATGTACTTTTTGAGGATTTAGGCTACTTTTATCGTAGTTAATTATAAAACCTAAACAACTAAGCAAGTCTACAGTTACTTTCACATTATTCAAACACTCTGAATAATCATCACCAATACAGAGGATATCGTCTAAGTACTGAACAGATTTAAAACCACGGGCTCTTAAGGAAGTAATGACCTCTTTCATGATTTTACTGAATATACGAGGCGCCACTGATATTCCATAAGGTAGGGCCTTAAATTCATATGTTATATTTTCGAAGATAAATCGTAAATATTTTCGATGTGTTGGATCAATTGGTATTAAGAGGTAGGCCTCTTTTAAATCTATTGTAGCTAAATATCCATCTCTTGGTATTATTTTTGAAGCGGTTCTGTGATCCTCCATTTTAAAATGCTCCGTTGTGATAAATTTGTTCAGTGGCTTAAGATTTAAGATAAATCTTTTCCCGCCATTTGATTTTTGTGCAAGGAAAATTTTGGATATAAACTGATCGCGTAACGGAGAACAGGGGGCAACCGCGCCTAAATCCAGTAAGTTTTGAATGGCTATAGACATTTCAAGCTTTTCTTCGTGAGACCAAGATGAGCGAGGAACTGTTTGCTGCGTTACAGGCTTGTTAAATGGAATGCTAACGCCGTTGCAGATCCATTTCAAAACTAACGCATTTTTAGTAACATTTTGCCAGCAACTATAAAAATGTTGGACTCGGCCAGCATGTGTTACCTGTCTTATGGCTGAGCTTGGGTCCGAGTCTGCGGCTTGGTCGAGTACTTCGCCTGTGCAGGTTGTGTTGCAGGTGGCTTGCGCGTATTCGCTGCAGCTGGTCTCCGGATCCCTCCCCGTCCACCGCGACTCTGCGGATAGCGAGGAGGGGCTACCCAGTTTCCCCGAAACTGCTGAGGGCGAGGGTTTGCAGAGGTCGATGCAGTAGTTGGAATTGCAAAGGTCTTTTTGATCTGAAGGCCTTGCTTCTCTATGGTTTTTGAGGCTTTTATCTTTTCGGTCAATTTACTGCCGAATAAAGTTTCGTCTCTGCAGGTATCCTGAATTATATTTAGGGAACTCTTGTCCAGGCTGGGAGTTATCAACTTTATCCTCGTTTGGCTGTCGCGGTAATGTAGGTCGCTTAGTATGCGACATGCGTCGCTTAGGTGTTTGATGGCCTTTAACTTGTCAAATTCTTTATTCAGAAGCAGATCCATTGCTCTGTTTACGGCTGTGATGCCAGCACCTAGTTGCTGTTGCGAACTAACAAGCTTTTTGTCTCTGTTTCGAGTGCTCTCGGCGACTGCCGCCGAAATTTCAGGATTTAATTTCGGGGCCTGTAACAAGTTGCAGTTTTGTGGTACGAGGAGGTCCTTGAGAAGTTTTTCTTTTTCTTCCTTAGGCAAGCCTTTCTTTAACAGTGGCAACCATAGCTGGGCTAAGTTCTCATGGATCTTTTCTCCATATTCGGGGCTTTCAGATGTACTAGCCCCCAGCGCCGTCAAAATATCAGAGTCTAACTCTTCGATAGCTACTTCATCATCTTTAGGCGTGTCCACAATTTCCAATAAAGAGGTATCGATTTGCGTATCTGTGGACACCTCCGCCGGCCGCTCATTAACCAGTGATTGGTCTGCCATGACTTCGGGTGTACCGTCGTCATCTAAGGACAATATAATAATTATTGTATTATTTTTGGCCTTGTAGCCCTCAGGTCGTATTCCCAGTACCTATAATCTCCCACTGTGGAAAGACTGGTGTAAAGGGAATTCTAATACAATCCAGTTTGCGACAATTTTTGATATTTTTCTATCAATTTCGCTACTCGTGTTGATTCACGACCAACCCCTGAGCATGAAAGTCACCGTACACGCCATCCGCATAACGGGTAATTTTTTTTTTTTTTTTTTTTTAATAAAAATCTCATACTAGAAAACAACTTGGTTGTTGACTGTACCTTCGTGTTGATTCGCGACCAACCCCCAGGTGTTTTAATTTTAGATTAAGCTAATGATTTTTCCAATTACAAACCTTCGTGTTGATTCTCGATCAACCTCCAGGATTTTGGAAAAAAGGTAGGTAGGTATTTACCTAGCTAATACCGATTTTTAATAAGCAGAATAACCTTTGTGCTGATTCTCGACCAACCCCCAGGTTTAGTTAAAGCTCATTTTAGGTAAGTATGGTAAAACGAAACATTTTAAGTAACTTACCGCAGTTATTCTCAGAAGCAGATGAATCCGACGATGAAATTATTCGCCTTCGGCGATTAGTCACTTTTTTCTTTTCTAACTTCCGTATTTTTTCTTCGTAATGCTTGATCTTTTGTTCGGCATTACGTTTCGGCATTTTTTCACAATTTTATATAAAAAAAATGTAGGTAGTTTATAAAAGTGTAAGTAGTAGACAAAGTCTGATACGTGTGCGCGCTACCGTGCACGAAAAAGGAATGAGGAGGCAGGGATGCCGCAATAGTAGTGTTGCTGTAAAAAGTTTACGAAATCGATTAGAGTATCGATTCGACTTTAAAAAATCGTGCAGTCTACCTTGTAGGTTGAAGGGACTACGTTTGGAATATACTTATATTGAGAATGAAATAGACGTAATATAATAATAAATGTTTGACTTCTATCTCAAAATGACAGCAACTTCCTTTTCAAAATGCAAACACGAAAATAAATTCACATAAATCTTAGGAAATTTTTACTTCATCGTACGCGGTTTGAAATACTTGTATTTTATTCTCTTTTGGCGTCTCACCAGGAACATGTTTATTGTAAAATGCATCGCCACTTCCGCCTTCTGCCAAGTTTTCAGATTTAATAACATGAGTATTCTATTCACTTGGTATGCCAAGTTTTATGACACTTGGCTTGTCGGAATAGTGCGGTTGTATGATTGAATTTTTTAAATGTTTAAGGTTATTTTGCTTTCAAAAGCGACAGAAGGGCGGAGCTGTTCTTCTTTTTGACTCTTAGGGAGATCTTTTTGATGAAAACAAGTAATATTCTTGATTCAGGAATTTATTCTATTAAAAATGCGTTTGTACACTTTCACGCAAAAATTACAGAACGTAATTATTTTTGGTACCGGTAGTACGGTGGGACAATTACGAAAACCATGGGCATATGCAAGTGAATATTTGGAGGGCTCATAAAGTGGCTCTCGCAACATTGCCTAGTAATTCAAATTCCAGACTTGAATGAAATATTGGCATAGCCTTTTCGAAAGTTTATGTCAGTCAAATACATTTTTGACTTTTCGATCATCGGTGTCGCTGATAAAATGTATTCGCTCGTAGTGTATGTATACCACTTACATCTAAGTACTTTCCTTCACACAATCTCAATGTTTCCCACACGAATCCCATCATACTAATATCGTAAGGCGACCAGGGTTATCGACATAATAATTGGATTAGCCTCATTCATAGTTCATTATAACTGTATGGAAGTGGACCATTTCGACGATAAGTATTAAATGTCAAATGTGCCCGACCGGAGACGGTATGACATTTTGAAGATGGCTTGCACACTTGTTTAAAAAAAACTATACTTTTTGTTTGTTTTGGTAAGAATAAGAGTTTCTGAAAATAGCAGATAATTTTACCTCTTGAGATTAGAGACGAAATCTGAGCGAAAAAGCCGTCGTCATTCAAGGCACGTATTAAGGTCGCTTGAGCAGTACCTACGCCCAATTTCAGACTCCGGAAAGTCGATTCTCAAGCAAATCGTCCGACAAATGACTGACATTTCCATATATTCACATTCAAATTCCATGTGATGTATACTAACACTCCTAGATGCTGGCGAACTGTCGAAAACCGCAGACCGGAATGTCCTGCGGTACGAGCTAGCGGTCGTGTAAACCAATGCTTGTATTAATTAGTACAAGCTGCTCCTAACTCAGCAGGAAGGCAATTTTGAGACCACCGACCAAGCTTGTTTAGCTTGTAATACCGGTCGTAGTTTCGGTTTTCAAAGCTGTAGTTTCGGTAACCAAAGCCTTTAAAGCTTATTTCGGAAGCCAGAGAGGGGAATATACAAGTCGAGGAGCAAGAATACATTTACTACTAGATGTAGTTTGGGTTGGGTATTGTTTGTTGGATCGTTGAATTCTTAGTTATTAGTTTAGCTAGGTATTTAATAACTGACATATGAGTGCACTGTCTGGACAGGTCCACTGAAACCTTAGTGGCGCTTTTCTCAAGAAACCACTCTAGCTTCTACATGGTCCTCACACATGATCAGACCACTACAATTTCATTGTATGGATTTGCATAGGGAGTTTGACTTTGGAGTATTTTGTTTTGTGCTTGTGTAGAATAATCAGATAGGGAACACCGACCTCATCTGGCTTTCATTAAAAGATTGATGAGTAAAAATGTAATAATTAACCAATTTACAAAGTAGGTAACTCAATAAGTTGATATTTCGGAAGCCAGTTAGTAAGGTGTTCTGAAATTAAGGTTCCTGTCTCAAATTAACGTTTAAATGACGTACATTTACTACGTTCTCGTTAACCTTACTATAATAATAGTTACTGTGCAGTAATCTCATAATTAAACTACATAGATAAAGTAAAGCCCATATCACAAGTCAATCAGGTTTTATGGATAATTAATAGCTAATGAAAGCGAGCGGTTGAAACTCCATTAAGGCGGTGGTACCTGCTAACGAGAGGTTTTCTCCATGTAACTCCTCTTTGAAGAGTGAATATATATGTCCAAAAAAAAAAAAAGTTGCTTATTAGACTCTTAACTTTATTTGGTACAATTGAAATAATTCTAACTTTATTATTACTATATGAAAAAAATGTTCAAAGTGAAGCATTTTTTCTTCGAAATTTCGTAACTACTCCTAAACGGCATTAAAATTTAGTAATTTTTTTTCACTCAAATATTCGTCACGTTTTTCTTCACAAACTGTAAAATTGGAATTTTGATCTAATGATTTATTAGGCTACAATGAATTATTCCATGCATTCTATAGTAACAGAATAGGCGGGTCCGTGCGCGGGCGACGGGCGGCAGTGCAGCTCGGACCGTCGGACGTGGAGCTTGTGCTGCTCTGCTCGCTCGCATTATAATGCCCCAATTTTCGCATGGACGATTTAGTATTCTAGTTTTTAGTCAGATGGTCATTTTGCAAGTAAGGTATTTTATTTTGCGCGCTTGGACGCTTGCTATTAGACTAATTCAGTGATTTGTATTGTGAAGTTTATTTATTTTTCGTGAACCTACCGTGTGTGCATAAATGTAATAGTTAAATTTAGATTTTTAAACTCGTGATATCTTTTGAATGGAATGTCCGAATTGGATAATTTAAAAAGTAATTTAGAGGTTTTGAAGCAGTCTTGAATATAAAGTATTTTATTTTGATAAGGATTAATACAACGATACAAATAAAGAGCCTTTTCTAGCGGCGACATTTCAATTCAATTTTCAACCGACTTCCAAAAAGGAGAGGTTCTCAATTCGACTGTATGTTTTTTTTTCAATAAATTAACACTTATTGTGGCATAACTATAATAGTTAGACATGTGCTGTTGTGACATTTTCTGTAAATAATTATGCGTTCTGCAAAGTCGTAGTACATTATTTTCTTCTATCATCAATACTTTTTGCAGCGTACGCGATGTAAATATTTTAGATATTTTTTTTACACCTCGGGTTACATTATTGGAATTTTAAAGGATCCCAATTTTTCTGAAAATATAATATTTATTTATTTTATTCATTAACACATACATTTGTTTTAACAGGTAAAACCCAAGCTAACAAAAGTAGTAAATATAGCCTGTCACCCGAGGATAGCGTAGCTTTCCAACAGTAAAAGCATTTTTCAAATCGGTTCAGTCGTTTCGGAGCCTATTCAATGCCAACAAACAAAAAATTAAAATTGTTCGGACCGCGAACCAGCGAATCTAATGCATACCTAGTAGGTAGGTACATTATAGTAACGATGGAATAGCAATACAATCTATAATCTTACAATTTATTTACTTTTGAAAGCATTTCAAATTGAATCTAAGGGCGCGATGGCGCTGCCGTGTGCGTTTCGATGGCGCGACCACGGCGTTTTTTTTTTAAAAAAAACAAGCCAATATTATGCAAAAATTTGTAAAAAAATATTCCCAATTTGATAAAGTTATGGTTAAAAAGTTATAAGGGTTTGAACGTGGTCGCGCCATCAAAACGCGGAGAACCACGCGGCCATGGAAATCTTTAAAAGTAAGCCTTGCAGAGACTTGAAATTTAGGGAAATAACAGATTGAATTTGTAAAAATATAGAAAAAAATCCTAGGTTTATATTTTAGGAGCTGTAAGACTAAAACCCAATGGCTGCGCCATTGAAACGGTGAAAAACACGTTATCGCCGATATCTCGCTGAAGAAACATCGCAGAGGTCTGAAGTTTTTTGTAAAACCTAGATTTGAATTTGTCAAAATTTGTAAAAATACACAAAAAAATCCTACATTTCAGGAACTGTAAGTACGGTATCGCTTAGAACCTTCAATACGTTCTGAATATTTCGATAGGTTGACCATGACTTATTTTTTATAGAAAACTTTACACCTATTGCATTAGAAGTTATTTTTCAAGGATTCAAAATTTAATTAAAATGAAACGATAAGATACAAAAACATGTTTATTTCTTTAAAAAACACATAAATCCTTGATTGTTTACTGTCTTGCAGTAAGATATTTCATATATTATATTTTTAGCTGAAAAAACATCTAAATTAATAATCTGAATAACCTGTGAGTTATGTGTATTTTTAAATAAAAATAAATAAACTAAAATGAAACAATAAGATACAAAAACAAAATAAATTTCATAAGAAATAAACATACGACTTTTCATTTTAATTTAATTTACAATCCTTGAGAAATAATTTCTAATACAATAGGTGGAAAGTTTTCTGTAAACAAAGTCATTGTCACCGTATCGAAATATTGAAAACGTTATTACAGGGGCTATACTTATTTTTTTTCCCTATTATCGTTAGTTCTACATATTTAGGTATTGTTTAAAAAAAATCTAGCTAATACTTACTTTCTTCGATAAATAATCACGACTTCTTTCTAAGCGATACCGTACTACAGTTAAAGGAATAAATATATAATAAATAAATAGGTTTTACAAAAAACTTCATGCTTCTACGATGCTTTTTCAGCGAGATATCAACGATAACGTGTTTTTCACCGTTTCTATGGCGCGGCCATGAGAAACGTATTCAAATCTGTGTTTTACAAAAATCATCAGACCTCTGCGATGCTTTTTCAGCGAGATATCAGCGATTACGTGTTTTTCACCGCTGCAATAGCGCGGCCAAGGGGTTTTCAGTCTTACAGCTCCTAAAATATAAACCTAGGATTTTTTTCTATGTTTTTACAATTTTTTTACAAATTCAATCTGTTATTGACCCGAATTTCAAGTCTCTGCAAGGCTTAGTTTTAAAGATCTCCGTGGCCGCGCAGTTCTCCGCGTTTCGATGGCGCGGCTACGTTCAAACCCTTATAACTTTATAACCATAACTTTGACAAATTCATGGTTTTGGGAATCAACTTTTACAAATTATTACAAAATCTTGTCGTAGTAGTTAAACGAAGATGCTGTAGTCGCGCCATCGAAACGCACACGGCGCGGCCTCCTGCGAAGAGCGCGAGACACGCGAGTCAGTCTATGCGCGCGTAAAAATGTAACGGGGAGCGCGGGGAAAATATTTAGCTCCGCCCAGATCCTCAAGGCCGTTCGCGCATACCACCGCCTTAATATTACGTTGTTAATATGTTTATTGCTTTTAAGAAAAGCAAATGAGGGTATAGTTCAACACTTTCTTATGGTTTTGTACGTTTTATTCTTATAACATTCTGCCCTTGTCCTTTGTGTTATTTTTTGTCAGTGCAGCATGATTTTTCTACCATGCGATTCCTGCCGGTATCAGGACACTTGCACGAAAAGACATATGCGCGCATGGACTTTTGCGCGAAAAAACACTTGCGCGAATGGACACTTGCGCGAAAGACTTGCGCGACTTTTTCATCATAGGTGTCGTTGTCATGGTTTTCGGAGTTGCTGATAACGAAAATGAGGTCAAAATGAAAATCCAGCGACCCCAAAAGTGTAGTCGTGCAAATGTCCGTTCGCGTAAAAGTCCGTTCGCGCAAAAGTCCATGCGTGTGTGAAGTAATATATATTTAAAATTGTTAAAAATAATAGACTTACATAGGGACAAAGAATTTATTTATTTTTTAATATTCAGTTATTTACAACAGATTGGGATTAGCTATTTAGTGGGTATTTATTTGTAAAGAATATACACAATGTTCTAGTATGATTAGTCTAACAATTTATTTTATGGGAATAGAAATAATTTTACACACTTACATTATACATGACCAATTAAAGTATACACATAAATCATACATCAAAAACATATATCAGAAAATATTTACTAACCATACATAAAAAGGTTTATAAGGTTACTTAACTTAGGTCCGTTCGGTGTGGCTGCTCCAGAGAGAATGTGCCGAGTACGGCGGAGCGCTGGCTTTTATAGCCGGTGGTAAACAAGTGACGTCACATCGTACGATTCTATTATAGTTTGTTAATATTTGGGTTTTATCATTAAACTATGATTAAATTATATAAAAATATAGTAAAATATGTTGAGATTAATTAGTTAAATTACCTAGTAGGTCTTACAATGGCATAATTAGTAAACAAGTCACATCATTTTTGTAAATAACAGTTAAATACACAAAACAACTAAAGAACTGTATTTCGTAATAATATTGATTAGATTTTGATGAGGAACTGTTGAATGTTGTGTATCACATGTAAACAAGGTTATAATTATCATAGGGATGTTTTTATTTGTGTCCAATTAAAGAAACAGACGTGAGTTAGTGTATAAACAAACTGAAATTATTGGAATAATCTATCACGGCCAGACTGACCTGTACTTCGCTCTCGAAGTACCTAACTAATTATATTTAGTTTCAAGAAGTCTCTGGCCTTGGCATATTAGTTCTATCATTTGCTGCACATGAATTTCAAACTAATATCAGGGCAGTGACCGACCAGCAATTCATAAAATAGCCTCTGGCCTTGACATACCAGTCCTATCACCTGCTGCGAATGAATTTCAGACTGATATCAGGGCAGTGACCGACCAGCAGTAATGTGAAAACTGTTTTGTTATAAGCATAGGTCATTTAATAATTTTAAACATCCAATGTTAATTGAACACAAATTATAAACAATGAATATTTGGGTAAATGGATCAAATCACAATTTCATATTCCTAAGTATACATCGCATAACTTACTCCCTTTTTTTTTTTTACAAATAGGCAACAATCAAAAACAATCATTAGAAAAGTACAATTAAGTAATTGCCTTATGTAAAATCTAACAACATAAACAATAATTTAATATAAATAACAAAAAAATCATAATCTATCATGGCTAATGATGCTGGAGCTATGGGGACTCCTCAAAAGAAGAATTTTGTTCAACCCACTCTCCCGGCCAAAGCCTTAATTTTTCTTTTGCCACAGTAAGATTCCGTAATGTGTTAAGCCCCTTCAAAGAAATTCTATCATGCTCTAAAATATCAATTATTTCGTAAGGGCCTTTGAATTTAGGACTTAATTTGTCATGTCTTCTGTGGTTTTGATTTACATAGACTATATCACCTACATTGAAAACCATATTATTTCTACGGGAACTATCAAATCGTTTTTTATACTTTTCTGCAGCCTCTCTAAGACTTTGCCTAGCTAAGTCCCTATCAGCTTCAGCATCAATATCTTGAACGGAATCATTATCCTCTACTTCGTCTAGGCGAGCCTGTATTGGAGGTATATTTCCGTTGCAACCAATTAATAACCTTGTTGGTGCAAAACCTGTTGATTTTTGTATCGTAGTATTTAGAGACAATTGTATCTTCCACAAAACGCTTGGCCATTCTGAAGAATCGTTAACAGTAGTGGATAACATATTAATTATAGTACCGACATATTTTTCAACTTGGCCGTTGCCTCTAGGAGTACCCGTGGCTATCATATGGTGATTTATTTGCATACCTCTAAGAAATGATCGTACGTGATCAGAAGTAAAATTTGTGCCTCTGTCAGTTACTATCATGGTAGGTGTACCGAACAAAGTTAAGTTCTCTCGCAAGATTGAGACTAATTCTTGACCGTTAAGCGTCTTAAGTGGTTTGAGTATACAATATTTGGTAAAGCCATCCACTATTATTAAAACATGTTTATAACCTTCGGAAGATACACTAAATGGTCCTGTACAATCTAAATGTAACGTGTGAAATGGTATAGTTTTTTCTATAGGGTGAAGGAGGCCTTGTTTTGGCCCCGAATGACCTTTACCCTCTACACACACTAAACAATGACTTATATATTTTTTTGTAAAAGCAGCAAGACTAGGAAACCAAAAGTTTTCGGATATTTTGTTTAGGGTTTTGTTGTAGCCAACGTGACAATTTTCGTCATGAAACAACCGCAATAAACTGAGTCGATAACCTTTTGGTATGAAAAATTTAGGTGAATCCCCATCCTCATTCTTATAAAGCAACAAGTTATTTCTGATTAAATATCGATTTGTATCTATATCACCGGTCCTAACCTTCTCTAAAAGATTTTGTGTCTCAGGGTCGTTATTTTGTGCCGAGTGTAACCAAGATGGTGGAGAATCTGGTTCATTAATTATATTAATTACTTCTGACGATTCTGCAGGTGTGATTATTGGATTACGACTGAGGTAATCAACGTGAGTAACGAATTTACCCTTTTTATATACAATATCAAACGTAAAATCTTGCATGTACGTCCACCATCTTGCTACACGAGGAGAAATATCTCTTTTATTCATGGTAGATTTGATGGAATTACAATCCGTAATAATAGTGAAATTTAAACCTAGTAAATAAATCCGGAATTGTTTAAGAGCATTAAAAATGGCTAACGTTTCTAACTCATACGAAGGGTATTTAGATTCGGCTGGAGAAGTACGTTTGCTAAAATATGATATGACACGGCATTGGTTATCCTCTTTTTGTAAAAGTATAGCACCATATCCAATGCTACTAGCATCTGTGTGCAATTCGGTTCTTAACTTTGGGTCAAATATATTCAATAGTGGTTTGGAAATCAAATGTTTTATAACGTACTCTCGAGCCGTATCTTGTTCGGGACCCCATTGCCATTTCTGGTCCTTTTTAGTGAGTTTAGTTATACAAGCCGTACGATATGCAAATTCTGGTATAAATTTTCTGAAATAGCTCGCCAGTCCCATGAATTGACGGACTTCTTTCACTGTACCTGGGACTGGGGAGTTGGTTAAAGCATTAACTTTATCGTTGCTCGGCCTAACACCGTCACTAGAAATATGTCTACCTAAATAATCTATTTCTTGAACGAAGAATTTACATTTTTTTAAATTAATAGTAAATCCTGACAAACATAGAGCCTCAATGGTTTGTTCAAGGTATTCTAAACCCTGTGCTATTTCTGAAAATGGAATTAGCAAGTCATCGATATACACTAACAAAAATTTCAGTTTTGAAACTGCCTTATTAATGGCCCGCTGAAAGACAGAGGGGCCGTTGCAGATACCAAATGGCATTTTAAGAAATTCAAAATGCCCATCAGGGGTGACAAAAGCGGTATATTTAATACATTCCTCTTTTATAGGGATTTGGTGAAAGCCATTTTTCATGTCTATAGAAATGAAATATTTTGCTTTTCCTAATTTATCTATTTGATCTTCGATTAACAGCAGCGGGTATCTATCCTTTTCAATAATTTTGTTAAGAGCCCTATAGTCAATACAAAGGCGATCGCTACCATCCTTTTTTTTTACTAAAATGACTGGGCTAGCGAATGGACTCTGACTTTCTCTAATTATATTCTTTTTAAGTAGATCAGAGATAATTTCCTGAACTTTTTCTTTTTCTGTAGATGCTAGCCTGTATGGTCTATAATAAACAACTTCATCCCTTTTTAACCTGATGGTCATTTCACCCGTTTTAACTGTACTGGTATAATTAGAATTTGGCATCACTTTTGGAAATTTATCAAAAATATTTCTTATTTTATGCTGTAGGCTTAAATCAAGATGACTTGTTAATTCCACTAAATCCTGAATATGATTATCTGTAGTGTTAAGAGGACTTATAGTATTTACTGATTCTGTATAGTTTACTCGTTCCAATCTACAACCACTGGAGTCTAAAACAATAGCTACGTTTAGATTTTGAACAGCATTTCTGCCTATCAAACAATCATAATGACAATCTGAATCGTTAGCTACACAGAATTCGATTTCTAAACGGTCGTTACTAAATCCGACAGGTAAACTAATCTTTGAGGAGATGCTAATCATTCCATTTCCTATTCCTTTTAATGATGTCGAACAGGGTTCTAAACTGCGACCAAAACTATTTGCAATTGATTCTTTCAAAATACTGCAACTAGCACCCGAATCTATTAGGGCTTTAATTGGTCTTTCACAAATTTTTATATCAGTAAGCGATAAGTTACCATTTGTGGAACAATTGACGCTATTAGGGTTATTATTTTTTGTCGCATCTCTTTTCTTGAAAAAGCAAATTGATTCATCATGACCAAATTTTTTGCAGTAAGAACATTGAATCTTAGGCGTTTCGGAATTTAGGGTGTCTTGGTTTTTATTTTTGAAGCACTGAGATCTAACATGACCAGTTTTATTACACAAAAAGCAAGTAGGTGGCTTGGAAGAGTTTGAATTTTCAGGCTTAAGACGCTTAATTGTTGAAGGTACGTTATTTGTTTCGGATGGGCGTTTTCTAGGGTTTTTAATATAGGTTGTAAAAAGAGAAATGAGTTCTGATGTACTGTTAACACGGCTGTTAAACGATGCCATCCTAATATTAATATCAGATATACCTCCACAAACAAGCTCGACCAATTGTCCCTCAGAAAATGTGACCTTAGTATTACGTAATAATCTCAGCTTTTCCCTAGCATATTCACAATATGTTTCTGCTACGTCCGAGGTGTAAAGTACAGCTTTTGAAAGTTTTTCTGACAAGTTCTTTTTCTCGGGGTACAAATCTTTGATACATGTCTTAAAGTTCTCCCATGTTCTACCCTCATCTGGGTCCCAGGTTTCAAACCATAGAAGAGCAGAGCCCTTAAGGGCTTTACCTGATTTGCTGACAGTAGTAATGCCACTCCATCCACGGTCCTTGGCTACGGTGTCGATGTTGTTGCACCAGCTTTCGGCACCGTTGTCGTTCTTTTCCGGATCAAACGGTGGCAACACCACATCATCTTCACTGCGGTTACCCGCTACAGCATCACGGATGGCTTTCAGAAGGTTCTCTAACACAGCAGGATCCATCTGTAAAAGTTTTCAAAAAAAAAAATGTATAAACAGGTCCCGATCCCACTTCTGATGTGAAGTAATATATATTTAAAATTGTTAAAAATAATAGACTTACATAGGGACAAAGAATTTATTTATTTTTTAATATTCAGTTATTTACAACAGATTGGGATTAGCTATTTAGTGGGTATTTATTTGTAAAGAATATACACAATGTTCTAGTATGATTAGTCTAACAATTTATTTTATGGGAATAGAAATAATTTTACACACTTACATTATACATGACCAATTAAAGTATACACATAAATCATACATCAAAAACATATATCAGAAAATATTTACTAACCATACATAAAAAGGTTTATAAGGTTACTTAACTTAGGTCCGTTCGGTGTGGCTGCTCCAGAGAGAATGTGCCGAGTACTTTTTTTTTTTTTTTTAGAAATGGCATCTCGCAGTTCAACCTAGAGAGGTTGTCGTCTGCTTAACCGGACAATCCTGTGGGTACCTTAAGTGTAAGGCCTCCAGCCAGGGCATAAAACTTACAAACTAAACGACTACACGCTAAGGGCACCCCCTGCGGGGTACGGGCCTCGGCTTAGGGCGTCGCTGGGAGAGGACAGCAAGGGGACAGGCTGGATCTGAGTGGTGTCATTAATTAGGGACTGATTTTGAACTACTGGCTCAGCAACGCGGGCTGGCGCGAGCAAGTGACGGGGAGGGTTCGTATCGGGGCGTCGCGACGGGCCTCGACGGCGAGGACGGAATGACGGCTGTTTGCGTCTGTGCTTTCTAAGCGTGCTAGTTTCCTGGCTACTCTCCTGGAGGAGGGTAATAGCGTCATCGGGATCGACTAAAGTATGCCTTGGGCGGCGGATCTGACTAATGCGCGAGGGTTCGTAACGGGCGGCCGCTGCGATCAGGGGGTTACGGTGCTTAATAGCAGAATCGAAGAAGCGCTTGGAGAGGCGCTTCATGAACTGAGCTAACGTAGGAATTTTAAGGTCTAAATGTAAACGGTCATTACGGACGTAATAGGGGGCTCCCGTGACTTTACGTAAGAATCGGTTCTGAAGGACCTGCATCCTATAGAGATATCTAGGCTTGGCGTGGGCGTACACGACACAAGCGTAGGTCATGATGGGACGGATCACGGCGGTATAGAGACGCAATTTGCACCTGAGAGACAATTTGCTCTTTTCCGTCAGTAAATAATGGAGTCTACCCATCGCGAAAGCAGCTCGGTCGCGAGCTGCTTTGATGTGTGGCCCGAAGGTCAGATGGTTGTCAAGAATGACTCCTAAGTATTTGGCTTGCTTCTCCCAGGGGATAGGCTTGCCGTACATAGTGATCGGATTGGGAATGTGCCGAGTACGGCGGAGCGCTGGCTTTTATAGCCGGTGGTAAACAAGTGACGTCACATCGTACGATTCTATTATAGTTTGTTAATATTTGGGTTTTATCATTAAACTATGATTAAATTATATAAAAATATAGTAAAATATGTTGAGATTAATTAGTTAAATTACCTAGTAGGTCTTACAATGGCATAATTAGTAAACAAGTCACATCATTTTTGTAAATAACAGTTAAATACACAAAACAACTAAAGAACTGTATTTCGTAATAATATTGATTAGATTTTGATGAGGAACTGTTGAATGTTGTGTATCACATGTAAACAAGGTTATAATTATCATAGGGATGTTTTTATTTGTGTCCAATTAAAGAAACAGACGTGAGTTAGTGTATAAACAAACTGAAATTATTGGAATAATCTATCACGTGCATGTCTTTTCGCCCAAGTGGGTTCGCGCAAGTGATTTTAATATTGTTCCTTAATTGTACTTATTATCTTGAAATAATAACAACAGACACTCGAATTATTTTACATGAGTCACTCGAATAAAAAAAGATTTCGGTGTTTATTTTTAAAACTACTAATTTTTCTAACAGTCATCACCTCATCTGCCTAGCCTTTTCCCAACTATGTTGGGTTCGGCTTCCAGTCTAATTGGCTAAAATATAACAGCTGAATACCAGTATTTTTACATGGAGCGACTGCCTATCTGACCTTCACAACCCAGTCAGTACTGGGTAATACGATACACCTCCTTGGTAAGACTGGTTGTCAGACTTTTGGACCACTGACTACCTGTACCGATATTCAAAGATCTTCAAATGACAGCCGGGACCAATGGCTTAACCTTTGATTGGCTTAACATGCTTTCAGAGGAAACTCGCTATAAAATGAACGGTCCCCACCGTTCATTTTATAGCGAGTTCCACGGACCAACCTAGGCAAGCACAGCTTAACCTGATGATGACCCGAGTGGCTGCTATTACCTAGCTACGGCTTCCCAATTTTTCTAACAGTACGAAGTATAAAATATAGCATTTGTTATTATTACACACACCGTGCCAAGTAAACAAACAGTAAAAGTAAAACTAATTTCAAAGAGTGTAAAAGCTTCTTTACTTCTGCATTATACATAGTAAGTGACTGATCCGAAGAGATTGATAACATGCAAGTCTTGAGATTCGGATCACGTCGACACTGGAATCATTATGGCGTCTACTCTGTTACGAGATAATGCTCGACTTGTAATGGTTCCACTTCGGAAATAAAGACTCGATTTAAATTGGTAAATGAATGATGGTAGTATTACTATAGTTTATCTGATGTTTGTGAAGTGCAAATTAGGTTAAAGAGTTTTCATCTTCTCGGTGCTATTAGTAGGCTACCATCATAATCATCATCTGCTTAGCCCTTTCCCAACTATGTTGGGGTCGGCTTCCAGTCTATCCGGATGCAGCTGAATACCAGTATTTTACATGGAGCGACTTCCTATGTGACCTCCACAACCCAATTAGTATTAGGTAATACCTACGCATTAGTAGACTACGGCTACTACATAGATAGATGTAGATTTTTGGCTGAGTGTTAAATACGCAGTAGTGAAAGATAACATATCATTAATTGCCATCATTAGATGGAATTAGCACCCTTTTTTTTTTTTTTTTTTTTTCGGATGGGAAATCATCAAATAACCCCTCCCGCTCTGGGCGGAGCAGGAGGGAGTGTCAGACTTTTACTGACTAAAACCCATCCATGTTCCTTCATCGCCCTTTGTGTTCCGGGGCCACGGTATCTCTTTCGAATAGTCCCGCAACCCCGGCAGGCATCGGTGTTTACGGACCCCTTCCTTTTTGCTGACTCTCTTTGAGGCGCGCGTGGAACACGAACGCGCCGTCGACACGGCCTGTCGTCATGAGACGGACGGACGGCGAGCTAGCCCATAGCTCACCGTCCACAGGCCCGCGCCTACGGTGGCCGGGGGCTACGTGGTGGTGGCCCCCGACGCCCGGGGCGTCTCCCGCGGCGGCCGGGACGTTGAGAGGTTCTCTCCCTCTCACGTTCCGCCACCTCCTTCTCTAGCATTACTGCTTCGCAGAAGGAGGTGACGGCGTCCCATTCCGTCTCGCTCCGGACCATGGCTTGCACCAGGGCCGGACGCGAGAGGTCGCCGCCGCCGATCGCCGCTTCGAGGACACGGCGGTGCTCCGCCCACGCGGGGCACACCTCCACCGTGTGTTCCACCGTGTCCTCCGGTCGATCCTCACAATGGAAGCACCCGGGCGTTTCCTCCCGCCCGATTCGGTGCAGGAACCTCCCGAACACTCCGTGTCCGGTGAGGACCTGCGTCAGGCGGAAGGTGAGGACGCCGTGGCGTCTCTCAAGCCACTCCTCAAAGAGTGATCGCCACTTATCGCCACTATTGTGGCGTGCACTGCACGGGGTTGCGACAGTTGCTCTCTCCATGTCGCCATGAGATCCCGCCGGAAGTCTGTCCGCTGAGCGACAATTTGTCGCTGCAGCGGAGTTTCCCCCCGGCGTAGCGCCTCCGCGGAATTAGCACCCTGCAGTCATGATTATACTGATGTCTGAACATGAGAAACGAACAAAATGATTTAGTGTTTTATCGCGTTTGCTTACCCATACTCATCACATGTGTATATTTTGTTTAATTATCATTTGCTTCGGTCAAGAAAAACCTAGTGAGGAAACCAACATGCCTGTGAGATATTTCTTGACGGCATGTAAAGCCGTCAGAGGCCTATGAGCGGCATAAAAACTCTGACACCAGGTTAGGCACTAACCACACTATAAAGAAGAAATATCTGGGATAGTCTATGTATATAGATATCTCTATACATATATAGATATATCTGCGAAGTTTGGCTGGCTATGTTATTTTACCTTTTAGACATAAAAACAAAAAAAACCCTGAATAAAACATTTTCTTTGAATAACCAGATTCTTAAAACCAAGACCATATGTTACATGACAACTTAGAACATTCCTTCGTCTTTAACCATAAATCCTAATCCCACAAGATAAGAGTAAGACCAATAAATCCCAAAGGAAACATCACTGGCTTCACACAACTTATCTTAATTAACCGGATTTCCTTCTCTATATACATTTTTATTTAGTTTTCTGTTACGAAGAATCGTATATCCTCATGTTACAGCCCCGGTAATTTATTTATGTACTCTATATCGTGGTATTTACGTCTTTCTTGATAACTTCTAAGCTTGATCTTGGATGGTTTCCTTGCCTCTATTTGCCTGTATTTACATGGCCGTCTTTTATAAGATATACTTTGATCATCATCATTTTTCTACCCTTATTCAATTCTTTTTGAAGTGAAAACTTCTTTAGGCGCGTTGAGCACTTTTTGGGTGAAGGAAAAACATTGAACTCATCGTCACGTAACGTAACGTGTGGTGACGCTTCGTAGCCATTTGTAGCACTCGTAGCATCCGCTACGGCGTAGCACCACATAGGCATGCGCGGGGCATAACCAGCGCTACGACTGGGGCGGGGCCTGTGTACTTTTTGTTTTCACTTCTATCGGCAGTCCCCAAAGACTGCTCCGATTTTTTTTTGTGTATTCATTAGGGGTCCCTCTCATAGAGAGGAGGCCTGTGTCCCAGCAGTGGGAGCATTAATAGGCTGATGATGATGATTTGGGGTCGACGCAATACGTTTTCTTCTTCCATTCTGTCAGACATCACGACATCATATCCTCTTTTCTTTTTCATATCATTCCTCAAGATAACCATGATATCAGTAAATTATTTTTATTCATTCATGGTTTAGTTTAACTATCACGGACAGTTTAATTTAATTAATTAGTAGGAAAGAAAATACCTCCACGTAATTGTTTTTACTAATTTATTGTTTTTGATTTTGTTCGCAGGTATGTTCCAAGTTCCATAAATAGTCGTGACAAAGAGCCGATCCAGGTAGGAAGTGCCTCTGAGTTTTTATCTATTTATTTATCTTTGTTTCAGGCAGTTTAACCATATTTTTTTTTTTATAATAATAATAATATAATATTATAAATATTAAAATATATAATAATAATTTATATTCCTACGTATACCAACGTATTATCGACTAAGGCTTAAATAAGAATAAAATATCTTTCATTGATGAAACTAGGAGATAAACTTGACCTTGAACATGGCATTAGGTGAAAGTAAAACGAATAAAATCGTGAAACGCAATAGACACGATATTTGACATGCACCAAAACACGAACTAAACTCGACGCTGACTCACACAACACGCAAAGTCGATCCAAAGCGTCAAAACATTGTTAAACCTTTCACAAAATCCAATTCACCGAGACCAAACAACAAAACCTGTACAAACAGACCCCTGTTCCCTCATCCGTGTTACCCGTAAACACTCGTAACAGAAAATTACCGCAATCTCAGTAATTAAAACAGGAAAAAGCGGTGGATTGTAAAAGAAAACTGATTTGTAAGCGTCTTCGGAACTTTATGGGCCGTATGTAAGCGAGCTGGGACATAAATATTGCTTAGCAAGCGAAACCACTACCATGAAATCACGCGAAATCAACTTCGCTTCGAGATTTATAGATTATTATATAACAAGGATTCAAGTACATAATTCTAGACCTATCACAGCTAAAATTTTTCGTCGGTTATCAAAAAAAACCGCTGTTATTGCAAAATTGTTTAGAAGATATTGCTACCAGGGATAAGACTGGCATTGTGTTTTCCCACAGTGGTGCGGAGGAATGTGGAAAATGTCGTGAGGAAAGTTCTGAGTATGAATGTGGATGGGTATAAGAGTAGAGGAAGACCAAAGAAACGATGGATGGACTGTATAAAGAATTATATGGCAAGAGAGGAGGTGTCTGATCGGATGACGAGTAATAGAGAGGTGTGGAAGAAGAAAACAAATAAATTGGGATAAGGGCAAGATAATGATGTTACAGATTTAGGAACATTGTAAAACAACAGTGTAATAATTTTGGCTTACGTACAACAAACTTTACTCCAACTATGTGTTTCTTACAAGTGTAATCAATATCAACACTGAAAATACAAGGAAGACGAAAGATGTTCGGGCTGCGGGTCTGTTCGAAAGAGATACCGTGGCCCCGGAACACAAAGGGCGATGAAGGAACATGGATGGATTTTAGTCAGTAAAAGTCTGACACTCCTTCCTGCTCCGCGCAGAGTGGGAGGAGTCATTTGATGATTTCCCATCCGAATAAAAAAAAAGGTCGAATATTGGGCTGGGGCTGTTCAAAAAGTTGAAGAGTAAACGAATACAAATTTTAAAGTTTATGAAGATTAGAATATTGACAAACAGTAGATGGGATATATGGTAAATAGGCAAAATGAATGTAAAGGAATTATTGCTCTCAGTTATTGGCAGACGAAGATAAACCCCGACCGCAGGGGTCTGAAGACTGAGATATAAGCGATTATGTTTTACAACAGTAACTTGGAATGAAATTGTTTAGATGGATCGATTCTGTTTCTACGAACGGTACTTTTTAATATTAGTTTATATACTGACATGGTCACTAAAACTATCATTAACATACTCGGATTGGTTTCCGTGACGATGGTGCTTGAAATAGCGCCGAAATATCGGGTACTTAAAACAAATAGTAATCATGGTATTTATCTTGTTTACAGTGTTAATGATAGTGCTTTAATAGTAGTTTAAACGAAGAAACTCTTTTAAGGATTGAAGTTTAGTTAAGATAGATTTCTGACAGAGAGCAGCGTTAGCGTAGTCTGTGGTAACGGCCTCAACTTACATGTCTTGGGTCCAAACTCAGGCAGCTGATTTACTTTGTGTATTTTATTTCATCAACAACAACAGCCCATAACGTCCACTGCTGGACATTAGCCTCTCCCATGATGGGAATAATATGCAGTAATCTCCACGCTTGGCAGGCGGATTGGAGATCGCAGTGATGAAAGACTAATAGAAAACGCTGCTGCCCATTCCCTGGTCTACGGAGGCGCAAGGTGTTCTGCCTCAGACATTAGTCGTCTTATACGACACCCGTGAGTGTAATGGGTTGGTTCTATTCTACTCTGCCGGATACCACACGGCTATTTTTAATTTTTATCAACACTGCTCTCAAAATGGTGAAGGAAAACATCTTGTGAAAATCAGCATACTTATCCTAGGATCGTAAATCGAAGATATGCGACTTCTACCAACCCGTAATGGGCTGGAGTGGTGGTTCAAGATCCAACTCCATTCTTAAAGAGCTTGTGTCCCGACAGTTTATATTCTAGTTATCATTTCCCCGTGTTCCTCGAAGCATTAGTAATTAACGGGCAGTACGGACGTATAAATACGTTTATCTTTAATTCTATTGGAAACATTTTAATTACCTACGCTATTGGATACCTGATGATTGAAACTGGATCTATAAAACCCTGTTTAATTACCTCATCTATAGGTCTAAGAAGAGAATGTTCACAGCAATGGCACTATAAAATCTCAACTGCTATAAATCTAAACTGTCGGGACTAGGTACTTCCTAGGATATTATTTAAAGATGAGTGTCATATGTGTGGACGGAATAAAACCAACGTACTTGATTAATCAATCAAAATCAAAATAAAATGTGAAAGTACCACCCAGGCTAAACTACGCGCGCGTTCGTGTTCCACGCGCGCCTCAAAGAGAGTCAGCAAAAGGAAGGGGTCCGCAAGGGCCGATGCCTGCCGGGGTTGCGGGACTGTTCGAAAGAGATACCGTGGCTCCGGAACACAAAGGTCGATGAAGGAACATGGATGGGTTTTAGTCAGTAAAAGTCTGACACTCCCTCCTGCTCCGCCCAGAGCGGGAGGAGTCATTTGATGATTTCCCATCCGAAAAAAAAGGTCTTTAGACATTTAAATCTTACTGTCTATTCGGTAGTTATCAATATCATTCACTAGTTAGGTAAGCAGTGATAGCCTAGTGGTGTGACTGGCGGACTGCCAAGTTATAGGTCTCAAGTTCGAACACAAGACACGCACCGCTGATTCTTCGGATTCATGTGCGTATTGTATAATTATAACTTGCTTCGGTGAAGGAAAACATCGTGAGGAAACCAGCATGCCTGAGAGATATATCTTGACGGTATGTAAAGCCAAGTCAGAGTTCAATGGGCGGCATAAAAGTGAGAACAGTTTAGGCACTATAAACACGATAATGTATAGTAGCGTCATAATATAGTCCTATTCTCTAAAGTTCACTTCGTACCTTACTCAAGTGATCACACAGAATTAGAAGTCATTTGTTTTTCAAGTCAATCAAACGGCTAGGCTCCGTTCGAATTTTAAAAAATGTTTTCAAAGAACCATGCAGTATGACAACTTTAAGTTTACAGTTGAAGGTGGCGCTACTTGTCTAGAAAAAAATGCATCGATACGTCAAACTTAGTACATTTATTTTAGTTCTGTGTATTCCCGGCTGCACAGATAAGTTGGTTGAAGTGTATGTACTACGGAACGCATAGACAAGTGACTATCGCTCACAAAAAAAACCGTTGCGTATTCTATAATGACGTGAAATTTACAATTTATACTAAAAAAATTGTAGAACAGCTTTTACCAAACCGTGACTTTCCATCATCGTTATCACCGATTTTCAATAACCGACAACCGTTTTCCCATCTACCACCCCGGTTGTAATTTTTAAGTTTGGTTAAGTTTTTGTTGATTTTCTGAAGTTATTTTAGACCCATCTTTAGATTGGTGTAAAAGTAATTTAACTTTTTTACCATTAAAGAAATATACAAGTTTAAAATATTGTTTTAATATTTTTTCAAACCACGTTTTAATAATTATTTACTGTTTTAAATTTGCCATTACGCCGCCCTAGTGCTTGAATGGCCAAACGACCAACTTTACCAAAATAGACTTTTTTATATCAAACTATAGCAACCCTTATTACACGCTTTATAATGTATATATTTTTAATTTTGGTATAAAAAATACTAGTCAGGTTTCAAATTCATAAAAGATTTTGGTAAACTTTTCGTTATATCCATTACGTAACTTTAAAAAAATGTCTCCTGTAAAATTTGCTCAATGGTCGTTTGGCCATTCAAGCACTAGGGCGGCGATTAATTGTCTTAAAATCACAATAAAAAATCAATGTAATTGATAATGTCCAGTAAAGCGGTGATGACAGTGGTAGATGGGAATAAACCCCAACAACGGATGACTCGTGGTAAGACCCTCCAGTAACTTGTAAAGAGATTTCGATTTACGACAAAAAGTTGCGGTTTTCAGAAATTCGGTAATAAAGTGGGCTTCGCGGTACAATCTCGGTGTTACGAGTTACGATCGAACAGTCGTAACATAAAAGTTTGGACACCG
This sequence comes from Xestia xanthographa, assembly GCA_905147715.2. Taxonomy (NCBI): domain Eukaryota; kingdom Metazoa; phylum Arthropoda; class Insecta; order Lepidoptera; family Noctuidae; genus Xestia; species Xestia xanthographa. The sequence continues at coordinate 24,242,515 of LR990659.1, forward strand.
ATGTCCCGAAAACTGCCGAGCGCGGCCGAGGAATGGATATGACGTTCTCGTAAAGGAAGTTGGGAACTGTATGTGTAGGAATTTTGATTAAAATTGTGTCTAGACTGTTTGCGTCGGCGTTGAAGCTTCTTTTGTCTAAATTTTGTTTAATATTTAACAAAACAAGACGTGTAATGGAGTTTTCCATTTGGCAAAAATGACAAACTTTTTTGAAAACTTGCATCCACTTTTTAACTGCTTCAGGGGATGATTTTCAAAAACTCCTTCCTACGTGCAATTTTGTTATCTATGAAACTAACAAACGATATAAAAATCATGTTGCCCAGCATCGGTTCAGACCTTGTCACTGATTGAATTTAAGATTTTTATTTAGTTGAAGATCACCATTATCTGCCTAGCCGTTTCCCAACTATGTTGGGGTCGGTTTCCAGTCTAACCGGATGCAGCTGGATACCAGTATTTTACAAGGAGCGACTGCCTATCTGGCCTTCTATCTGTCCTCTCCTTTAGTTGAAGATACCGGTCAAAATATGTACTATACAAGTTGATTTCAGCTCTTTAAAATTAAAATTAAAATCTACTGTAGGATATGTGTCATACGCCTGTAAATCGATCGAGTGCCCTAGGGAATAGCCAAACAGGTTACCTAAATGGGGACTGAGCAGGCTATACAGGATGATTTTTAATCACTTTCCATAAACAATGGGTATAATAGATAAACGGAGTAGAAGCAAATGGCATACTTAGTTTTTTTTTTGCGAAAAATTATGTCAAAAATTCGAAATTAAATTTTCAATTTTTTTTTTTTTAATTCCTTTAAATTTTTTTTAAAATCTGTTGCTAATTGTTCTAAATGAGAAGTTTACTTGAAATTTGTAGCGTTTTTTGATGATGGATCTTTTTTTTCGAAGCTGTGGAAAACTGAAAAAAAAAAAAAAGTTTGTGAGGATATATTATGAATGTTTGTTACTCTTTCACGCAAAAACTGATGAACGGATTTGGATGAAATTAAGCACACAGATAGTTTATAACCTTCATCATTTCATCATTTCAGCCGAAAGACATCCACTGCTAGACATAGGCCTCCCCCAAGTTTCGCCACATTGAACGGTATTAACGGCTTATAACATTGACTAACACTTGAGGAGCTCGTGGCTAAATAATAACAGCCGCTCGGGTCGATCATTAGGTTAAGCCGTGCTTGCCTAGGTTGGTCTGTGGATGGGTGACCACCCTTACATACCGAGTTTCTTCCGTGCCTCGGAAAGCACGTTAAGCTGTTGGTCCCGGCTATCATTTGTCGATCTTTGACAGTCGTTACAGGTAGTCAGTGGCCCAAAAAGTCTGACAACCAGTCTTACCAAAGTGGTATCGTAATACCAAGTATGAACTGGGCTGTGGAGGTCAGATAGGCAGTCGCTCCATGTAAAATACTGGTACTCAGCTGCATCCGGTAAGACTGGAAGCTGACCCCAAAATAGTTGGGAAAAGGCTACGCAGATGATAAACCGTCACTAACACTTTTATCCCGGTGGTTCATACCCACGGATGTCCACGGATGTCCCACGGGATCATTCCCGTGGGGCAATTATCGGACTCCTCATGGGCGAAGCCGCGAGCATAAGCTAGTACATCATACATTCCGTCTTCTAACATTGTAAGCTAAAACCAGATATTCCTTTACAAAGCGTCAACTTTCTTACAGCAGAAAGCAGTTACCGCTTTCAGTGACAATAAATAGAGATTTTATTGAAACATCTAACAGTTTTATGTTTGTCACCCGTTTACTTGGTTTTGATTTCCTTTGGGGGAACTAGACGGAACGTTAAATATAGGATATAATATGTATTTTATGGCTTTATGTGAAGTTAACGCGGAACGTCATTGTTTTTACGACTACGTTTAATAAAATGAAATGATACAGCACGAGTCTTATTATCGATTTCAACAATTATGAATCTAGCTATCTCATTTTATTAAATAAATATTTGTTTTAATATTTACTAGAATCTGCTGCGACTTTGTCCGCGTAGAAAAATCATACCTTCTGGTATTCAGAAATAGGCTCCTAAAAAAACGTAATATACATTTATGTTTTTTTAAGAGCCTATACTTTCCCAATGCTGGGCAAAGGCCTCCCACAATTCCTCCCATGTTCTCTTTTCCCGTGATTCCTCGAGCCAGCCCTCGCGGAACGCGTCCAGATTGTCTCGTCACTGCTTTTTGGGCCGGTCTCGGCGGCGCCGTATTAAAAAACTTTTTTTTTTTGTAACCAGGTCATTACTTATTTTAAAATAAGTAAATTTTCCTCTTACATCTTTGTAGTGTACTTAAAATGTCACTTACGGGATATCTTCCGTGATTATTGTTTATTTTTGACCTCCCGATATTTCGACGCTGTTGCAAGCATCATGAACGCGGGTTAAAAAAATAATTTAAAAAAATCGGGAAATATCGGGAGCTCAAAAATAAACAATAATCACGGAAGATATCCCGTAAGTGACAGCTTAAAACAGTATATTTGTAGTAGTTTTGTCTATACCAAAATCATTTTAAAACAGATATGTCTAGTTGTACTTTTTGTTCTATTTTAGTTCTAATAGTATTCACAGACGTATTACTCAGACAAACACAACGCAGTTCTAAGTACTTTCAAGCAAGATTCTGGCTCTAATTGTAGCTCTATTTAAACCCGTTGGGAATCATAAATCCCTTTCCTGAGTCAGCTTTTATGGGTTTACCGAGATGACATGTAGTAGATAGACAGGTATGTGCGTTTTATGGATATAATTTACTTCCTGGTTAGTATAGAGGGCAGAGCATGACATAGGTACTACGTTAGTGATAAGTAAAAGTCTGTGGTGATGCATCGTTGAGTACGTAAGGTCTTCATAACAAACCTTTTTGACTTACATTAACGTTCATAATTTTAAACCACTTTTGATATTATTCTTATTCTTTAGTGCACACAAAATTAAAATATATACACACAAAATTAAAGTATATAGGTAGCTTATGATATTCATGCTGTTGTGTATTTAACAAAGCTCACGATATTCATACCTAACTTATAGAGCGATGGCAGAGCTATTGCACTCCGTGTGTAGGCATGAGATAATTACCTACCGCTTCGCGCATATTGAATATGCAAGCTCTATAAGGCTGTCGCGCTCCAGCCGTGCGTAACTGCGTACGTATGCCGCGTTAATTTTTCGCGGTCTTTTGACCTTGCGTCTGTACTCATACTTCGTGTTTGTTAACGGACTGACTTATTGATCATTAATCATTACTAGTGAAAATGATAAGCCGGATAAACTGTTGCTGTTAATAAATGTAGGAAAAAAATGTCTTTTTTATATAAATTTCACTGCTCCATGTCCATGCTTCCCATCATAGTTTATTTTAAAATTACCTATTTGTTAGATTTCGCATTTATGCTGTTATTAAAAATAAGTAATCGTAATTTTAGAGAAGGCAAGATATATATGAGACATTATAATAGAGTAAAACAATTGTAATTATAAAAGTAACATAGCCGTGTGGTATCCGGAAGAGTCTAGCCGTGTGGTATCCGGCAGAGTAGAATAGAACCAACCCATTACACTCACGGGTGTCGTATAAGGCGACTAATGTCTGAGGCAGAACACCTTGCGCCTCCGTAGACCTGAGAATGGGCAGCAGCGTTTTCTGTTAGTCTTTCATCACTGCGATCTCCAATTCACCTGCCAAGCGTGGAGATCACGGCAAATTCCCCCCCATCATGGGAGAGGCTTATGTCCAGCAGTGGACGTTATGGGCTGTTGTTGTTGTTTTGTAATTAACATTTAAATAATAATACATTAAAATATAAAAATATTGGTAGTATTTTATTTTGAGTACTTGAGGCAACCCTACCGACTGACCATTAAGCAGTGAGACGCCGAATAAAATACGCTAACGCGTGGCGTCAAGGCACAATTTAGATCGAGCGGGCCCAGTTTAGGTATTTATAATGTCGGCTTTCTTCAAGATCAAAGGAGTGCAACTTCTGTACGCTAGTACTATTATCTATTCTGTGGCGATGGTAAAGGTGTGTTCGCAATTTTGTACCGTTTTTGTTTTCCGTATAAATCATAAAGAAATGTACACAGAAAATGCACTCGTGTTGTACGACAAACGCAGGAATTTATCGTCATTTTATCTGCTTTGTAAAGCTACTGTTTAATTTACGGCCTTAAAAACGTTTTCTTGTCTAAAATAATATTAATGGTTGCTCTGATTTGAAAGATAAAAAAAACTGTTAAAAAGGAGAAAATGTTGTAAACTTTAAAAAATAAATGATTACTACACAAACATTATTTAAAATGCAAAATGCTCTATATGTAAATAACAAATAATTCGAAATGTAAGCAATAAAATTAATAACAACTGCGAAGATAGAGTTCAATGTTAAACGTTTTATTTCATTTTATTATTATTGTGTTTTATAATAATGTTATTGCTTGAGGCTGTGGTCTGAAAGATGGCGTGAGATTGAGATTAAAGTCAATTCAGTTTTAAATACAATTGTTTTTGGTTTACGTGTTTGTTTTGTTGCATTAATTATGTATGAGTCTTTGATGCTTTTTACTGGCATTATGGTATTTATCTGGTAAAAGATACTTACATATTATCTAAACTTCCTTTATTCATTTCTTAATATTTTATATTTTTATACAATGTTTTTTTTTTTTTTAAAAAAAAACATAATAAAAAAAGAAAAGGACAAAAAAATACACTAAAAGAAAAACAAAAAAAAAACACTAAAACAAAACCACAAAAAAGTGAAAAATAACTTTAGCTTCAGAAGCCGGTGAGAAAAACACCAAATCAATCAAAGGTCAAGTTTCAGAAGCCGGTGAGAAAAACACCAAATCAATCAAAGGTCAAGCTTCAGAAGTCGGTGACCTTGTTTAATTGATTTAGTGTTTTTGTCACCGACTTCTGAAACTTGACCTTTGATTGATTTGGTGTTTTTCTCACCGGCTTCTGAAGCTAAAGTTATTTTTCACTTTTTTGTGGTTTTGTTTTAGTGTTTTTATTTTGTTTTTCTTTTAGTGTATTTTTTTGTCCTTTTCTTTTTGTGTTTTTTTTTTGTTTGTTGTTTTTTTTGAAGTCGGTTTTATTTTTGGCAAAAAAGTTTTATTTTATTTTTCCATTTTTAGTTGTAATATCCTATACTTACAAATATTTGCTATGCATTCATTGTACATGGTTAACAATACATGTCATGGTAATAGGCTTATCCCCAATAAATGGAACATAACATGCCATAACTGTCGAAATCTGGGTGTACTGTACACATCTATGTACCCCTCAGAGCAAACAGGTGTAATGTTACGTCATGATGTTGTTTAAACAATGAACACCCAACCGATTGGAGCTATCACAACAGATTTGCCGTCTATTTTTGAAGAGTTCCATTGTATATCTCCGAAGATCAGCATCAGATCTTCACCAAATTAAAATGGGACCACCTCAGGAGTATACTCTTTCAAGTAAAAAAAGAATTTTGAAAATCGGTCCACAAATGGGAGAGAAATCAGGTAAATTGTACACATCTGCGTACCCCCTCAGAGCATACAGGCGTGATGTTACGTCATGATATTGTATAAACAATGAACATCCAACCGATTGGAGCTATCACAACAGATTTGCCGTCCTTTTTTGAAGAGTTCTATTGTATATCTCCGAAGATCAGCATCAGATCTTCACCAAATTAAAATGGGACCACCTCAGGAGTATACTTTTTCAAATAAAAAAAGAATTTTGAGAATCGGTCCACAAATGGGAGAGAAATCAGGTAAATTGTACACTTCTGCGTACCCCCTCAGAGCATACAGGCGTGATGTTCCGTCATGATATTGTATAAACAATGAACATCCAACCGATTGGAGCTATCACAACAGATTTGCCGTCTCTTTTTGAAGAGTTCCATTGTATATCTCCGAAGGTCAGCATCAGATCTTCACCAAATTAAAATGGGACCACCTCAGGAGCGTATTCTATCAAATGAAAAAAGAATTTTGAAAATCGGTCCACAAATGGGAGAGAAATCAGGTAACATACATAAAAAAAAAAAAAAAATACATACACACGAACATATAACCTCCGCTTTTTTTGAAGTCGGTTAAAAATATAAAAAAAATTGTAGCCTACCGGTATCGGGAACAGGGTCCAAGCTACCGGTGGTCAGGGCTCCAGAGAGAGGAACCTTCTAACAATACGAGCCGTGTCCAGGAGTACCTACCACTTTCTAAATCAAGCCCTTGAACCAGCTGCCTAACGAGAGCCTCCTCAGGTATTGAACTTTTTTTTAATTAGATAAGAAGTCACCATGATTACACCCTAGTTCTATATGTCACTTGCCGTGGCACTTACATAGGCTCGTGATGACTTCTTGATGTTCACGTTTATATCTTATCCATGAAATGAGTAATATTTGTATACCTATTTGTCACGACGTCCTCGAAAACGGTTCTAATGATTTTGATGAAAGTTGGAATCCTTTATTCCAACTTTCATCAAAATCATTAGAACCGTTTACGTACGTACGTACGTTACGGTTTACGGGGGCGAAAAATGGATCTAGCTAGGTCTCATATCTGGGAAAATTCGTTATCTCTATTTTCACCCGAGCTTGGTCGCCCAGATACTTATTTTGGTAAGACAGTCATTATCTCAAAACACATAATTTTAATGTGCTATTTTTCTACACAAAACATGACATGATTATTAACAAAATTAAATTACCTATCTCAACAAACAACAACAACAGCCCATAACGTCCACTGCTGGACATAAGCCTCTCCCATGATGGGAGGAATTTGCATCGCAGTGATGAAAGACTAACAGAAAACGCTGCTGCCCATTCTCTGGTCTACGAAGGCGCAAGGTGTTCTGCCTCAGACATTAGTCGCCTTATACGACACCCGTGAGTGTAATGGGTTGGTTCTATTCTACTCTGCCGGATACCACACTGCTAAACCAATTACCTATCTGTTATTAAGTAATATTTTCTATACAGATGCTCTTATGTTGATTCCCTGTTGTGTTCATTTAAAGCCCAAAATTGGCGACACCCCGTCGCTCCCGCTGTCCCTGGGGCTCAAGCCTTCATGCTAATGCCACACATTCATGGCCTTATTCGATTTATATGTTAATTTATTTAAGGTTTTCCGTGTTTCGAATTATATTAGAACCATATATGTACGCTTTTTGTATATTTAGATAGGCGTAATGCGTAATCGATTGAAATTGCTGTAACGATCGGGAGTCATGAATGTTTGATTTCGATTTTATGTCTGCTGCTCGGAAAATCGCTTTTTCGTTGCGTGATATGGGTATGTTATAGCAGTTCTATTTGATAGGGCTTTGATCTAGGAGGTATTCACTATTGTATAGAATCTGGTTCTTCTAACATAACATACAGATGTGTTTCTGGGGAGTTTGTTCTGCCACCACATCTTCCTAGCTAAAACACTAGGAGGTGTAGAAGGGTGGGCGTTTTACGGGACTGACTCTTGTAAACTTTGTCGTTCATAAAGTGCTGATTATCAGCTTAATTTGCAAAAATGACTTTTGATTTTGCTTGTATATAATTATCTACGTAATCTTTTGTAGATATGAGTTTTGCTTAAGAATAAACTAAATGCTTCGATAAACAAATGACTTCAGCCATGTGCATCATCTAGACTGCTTTTACGATAATTGTTATAGTGATAGCTTGTGTCTTTATCCTATTTGTCATTTACCAAATTCAAACTTAATGCATTTATTTCAATTAGCCCATAAACAAGCAATTAAGAATGTGAGAAAATAAAAAAAAGGCGAAGCTACAGTCACAAACACACGGCATAATAACTTGAGAAAGTACTGTAGTTTCTCATTCCAAAACGTAGATCTCTATGGAGAAGATCAGAAGAATGGGCAAGAACTCCATGGACACTACTATAAATACTACAACAGCCCGTAACGTCCACTGCTGGACATAAGCCTCTCCCATGATGGGAAGATTTGCCATAATCTCCACGCTTGGCAGGTGGATTGGAGATCGCAGTGATGAGAGGCTAACAGAAAACGCTGCTGCCAATTCTCTGGTCTACGGAGGCGCAAGGTGTTCTGACTCAGACATTAGTCGCTCGTTCTATTCTACTCTGCCGGATACCACACGGCTAATGGACACTATTTTCAATCAAAATAATTATTGTTACAAAATATTGTTTACCAAAGACCATGATTAGATTATCAATATACCTGCAAAAAGAGATATTAACGGTACTGTGTTTGTTTCGATGTTTCTTTTTAGAATATTGGGATAGAAAACACCGATCGGTTTGCTTTAAGAAACAAAATTACATGATTTTTATTAAAAGTGTTGTCATGTTTTTGTTCGTTAAAACTCAGAATGAGGTGCAGAATTTACTATATATATATTGCCAACACGTGTTTTCATTTAGAAAATAGATAATACCTTATTCAAAGTTAAACGTAGCCCTCAATACATACGTATTCCTGCAAAAAACACTTCTATATCGTCGCCTAAAGAACCCATATCGCCAAAAACATATTTTACACAACAAAAATGAGAAAACTTCAGCACAAAATTGAAAGCTGCACCCAAGACGGTCTCATATCGGGTTCACGTAACAAATAGCTGTGATTGGTAAAGTTCGCCCACAGCTCTAGGATGCAATATTAGGTAATACATTCCGTGTTTAGTCTCCGTTTATTTGTTCGACGGGTCTTTAAGTCTGGCCTAGAGTTACATGTCTTGGGAATTGAACTGGAACATCGAACCTTTGTTTGATTCAGGACTCTAAGGTAGGACATTTAAAACCTCATTAAGATTTTAGAATCTTAATGAGGTTTAAGGTTGTGGGTTTTCTTATTGAGGTTTTCTTGGTTTTTTACGCGACCGACATCAGCGTAAAAGGCTTTAGAGCCTCTTACGCTGATGTCGGTCGCGTACGTCGGTTGCGCGTACGTGCATCCATTGTTTCCTAAATAGCACTATACTGTGACGCTGACTTCAGCGGTGCGTACGTTACTTCATATTTTACACGACCAAAATCAACGCAGGAGGAATTGAGACCTAAGATTTTATCGAGACATTAATATTTAGACATTTATTCAGATGTTTCAATTAACTTTTTGTTATTATGATCAGCTGATATCAGCTTCATAGTAAGATGAGTAGTTTTAGCGTCCGTGTTATAAATACATAGGTATTTTACAGTATCAAAACGAGATCTAGAAACTTATCAAAAAAAGTTTAAACTTCAGCACAAAATTAAAGCTGCACCAAAGACGGTCTCATATCGGGTCACATAACAAATAGGCATGATTGCTAAAGTTTGCCCACAGCAGTCTAGAATTCAATACATTTCGTTTCCCGGCGGGTGTGTTGCTTGAGTTAGATGTCTTCAGATTTGAGCTGCAATATTTGTTTTAAGCTTTCACGGTTTATGACTAAATTTAAAATGTCACTTACGGGATATCTTCTGTGATTATTATTGTTTTTGAGCTCCCAATATTTCGACGCTGTTGCAAGCGCCATGGATCACGGAAGATATCTCGTAAGTGACATTTTAAGTTAGGAATATTTATACTTTAAAGGTATACAGTTACCACGTATTCCGTGCACAAATTACTATATTTTTTTCCATGTAAAATGAAAATGTAAAAAAAAAAACAATGGGTATATTAGTTGAACGGAATAGAAGCAAATGGCATAGGTACTCAGTATTTTTTTTTATCAAAAAACATCGAAATTCAAATCATACAATACGCGTATGATTTGAATTTCGATATATTTTTTTTTAAATGTCTCTTTCTTTGTTCTAATGTGAAAAGTTTACTTGAAATTAGTAGCGTTTTTTGACGATGTATGATTTTTTTCTAAACTGTGGAAAAAAGAAAAAAAAACAACTAGGTATGCCATAAGCTCCTACTCCGTTCAACTAATATACCCATTGTTTTTTGGAAAGTGATAAAAAAGTCATCTGGTATAAAAAAAATGTGTTGTACAAAAATCAGGTTATTAAAAACAAACACTTGCACCATACATTTTGACCTTGTAGGTAGTTCACTTTTGCAGGAAACAGCTGTTTTTTTATTTAATCAACTTATCTGTAGGAGTTTGAAATTAAACACCAACTACCAACACCAACAACCAACCAACCAACTACCAACCAACCAACCAACCAACCAACCAACCAACCAACCAACCAACCAACCAACCAACCAACCAACCAACACAACCAACCAACCAACCAACCAACCAACCAACCAACACAACCAACTACTACTATCTTTGGAACTCGGGATTTATAAGCCATTACCACCTATACTCTCTGACTTGGGAATTTTGTCTTCAAAATTAAAATAGTTATAGAACAGTACCTTTCAGTCGATCTTCCACTGTATGATTCCACAAAGCCTGTGCTATGCAACTCGCTCGTGCCTTATACCCTGCGCACCATAAAACCCAAAAGAGCGTGAAGATAAAAGATAAGGTTCATTACTTGGCAACATTGTACCGTCTACGCTTTAACATCAGTGTTGTTATTAAATTTCATGAGCTCACTAGACCAGATTAAACCACTAAACGTTATCGGGCAATGATCTAGAATTATTTTATTATGGTGTATTTAGCTAATGGGTAAATACGGTAATAGTGATGGCTTTAGGGACAATAGCCTTTTAAGTAATTGTGTTAAGGTAAGCTTTTTTTCTTGTAAAGTATAAGAGTTAATAGAGCTTATAGAAGGTAGCGCGGAAATGTGGAAGACTGAAAAAATAAATATAATTTTGCTCTTTTCTATCAAAATCGGTCAAACATAGAATCTGTCGATTGTAGAATCTGTCAAATATAGAATCTGTCGATTGTAGAATCTGTCAAATATATAATCTGTCGATTGTAGAATCTGTCAAATATAGAATCTGTCGATTGTAGAATCTGTCAAATATAGAATCTGTCGATTGTAGAATTTGTCAAATATAGAATCTGTCGATTGTAGAATCTGTCAAATATAGAATCTGTCAAATGTAGAATATTATGTCTTAAGTAGAATTTGTCAAATGTAGGCTAAACGAGCTTAAGTTTTGGCATTCAAACCTTGATGGAATATTGGTACCTACTTATGGCAGCTGCTTTGGGGTAACTTAAAATGCCAATGTCACTGACAGTTCAACAAGATGCAGTTTGGTTGTTTGGTTTGGTTTTAGTTACGTTGGTAATTACGAGTATACGTATTTTCCATATTAGGAAATATGGATAAGGACTTATTTTCATATAGCGATTGAAAGTTGCTCGTTGGTGTAGCGGTCGCTGGTCAGGAAAATTGTTATTGGATTCTTCCATCAGCGATTTCTTAGTAACAGCTACAGTGTCTGGTTTTGTGCCCGGTTGATGCCAAAAGGCTTGCCCTCTATTACATGGGGCTTATACGTAACTGGTGAAATATGGGTGTACTTGTTGTTAGGTACACCTCTGCCGAACCCTTTGGGGCTTACAAGGCCTGATGTTATGTGATTGAAAGTATGTTACATAATAGGGTTCTGAAATAGAATATAATAGAATAATCATTTATTCGTTAATGGACAGCAGCAACACAATAGAGCAGCACATACATATAAATATAGCAACAAACAGCTTAACAATTAATTAATCAGCTCAAATGCACTGAGCATGCCCATAACATCAACGCGTGCCGTTGCCGTTGTTTGTTGCGTTGCTTATTATTATTATTATAACGAAAGGATAAAGATTCAAACATTTCTGAAAAGCTGAATAAAAAACATCTGCTTAAAATTTCTGAACTTGGTTAAAGCAGGGATGTTTGCAGATAATAATATTGATGGTTTTGCCGCCATTATTAGAAATATTAGACTCGTGTTCGCGGAAGCAGCAACAGTATTCTCAGTGTATTCGCCGATCGGTGGGATTCCCCGATGGTCCGGAGGTGGATGCGGCTCCATGCTGAAATGTGATTCAAGTACATTTTCATCTGTGTCTGTAACCTACTAACTCTAGAACTTAAGTAAAATTGTTACTAACCCTATGAACTCCGGTCTGAAATAAAAACTTTCTATTCTATTCTATTCATAGCAGGCTTTTTATACTTCCTCAGACGGAATCCATCAAAGGGGTTAATTTCTAAGTTTCTTAGAACTTTACTACTGACTACAAGTCATAGCATAATAAATTATGTATAACAATAATACTTTAGCGCGTCGCTGTCACATTGACCACCAAGAACAACTATCAACATAAACAATATTTACCACTATCTTCTCAAAACCGTTTGAATGGGAAAGCCAGTGATGGTCACACTGCGTCTTCGCTATAATAAGCTAAGTGAAGGTTCGTTTACACTGTAGAGTGAAGCCTCATACAGTATTAGAAGTTAGATGGAATTATATCAAGAGTATGAGGCAGCTCTTTATTTCGACAATAATAAAGTAAAAAAAAAACAATCTAATACAATCTAAAACCGTATTTAAAAACTCAGACCTTTTCCCATTCAAAAAAAAAAATTTAAATTTTTTTATTGCTCCCAGAACATCTTTTCACATAAATTGCAGTTACGACGTCAGTTGTTGTTCCGTGTCCTGTGTTTTGTAGTTTATTTACGAAAGGTTTATAGGTGTATAAAATGAATAGCATTGTAGAGGAGCTTGGCAAGAAGTCAGCTTTAAAAGTGTCGACCTGATTTGAGGCAAATGCATATTTGCATGTGCTTTTGACAGTTTTTTGAAGATAGTGCTTCAGTTAAAATCGGCATAATTATTGTGCATTTACTGGGCATATCCAGTCTAACTGGAAAATTATAAAAATACATCAGATGTTTTTTCAATCGCCTTATTTGTGTGTAACTTCGTTTGAATTTGACCTTTAATATCTCCGTAACTAGAAGGTTCCCAGGTATGGTAGGTACCACATGAGTAGGTCAGGACAAAAAAAAAATACATTAACGGGGAAAACAAGTGCCTTTCGGCATCGTTAAAGGTTTTTAGGGTTCCGTACCCAAAGGGTAAAAACGGAACCCTATTACTAAGACTTCGCTGTCTGTCCGTCTGTCTGTCCGTCTGTCCGTCTGTCTGTCACCAGGCTGTATCTCATGAACCGTGACAGCTAGACAGTTGAAATTTTCACAGATGATGTATTTCTGTTGCCGCTATAACAACAAATACAAAAAACAGAATAGAATTAATATTTAAGGGGGGCTCCCATACAACAAACGTGATTTTTTTATAATAATTGGTACGGAACCCTTCGTGCGCGAGTCCGACTCGCACCTGGCCGGTTTTTTTTTTTTTTTCGGATGTGAAATCATCAAATGACTCCTCCCGCTCTGGGCGGAGCAGGAGAGAGACTTTTACTGACTAAAAGGCATCCATGTTCCTTCATCGCCCTTTGTGTTCCGGGGCCACGGTATCTCTTTCGAACAGTCCCGCAGCCCCGGCAGGCATCGGTCCTTGCGGACCCCTTCCTTTTGCTGACTCTCTTTGAGGCGCGCGTGGAACACGAACGCGCCGTCGACACGGCCTGTCGTCATGAGACGGACGGACGGCGAGCTAGCCCATAGCCCCGGATTTGATTCCCATATCGGGGAAAGGGTTATTGGTTTTTTTTATTTAATCATCTTATCTGTAGGAGTTTGAAATTAAACACCAACTACCAACACCAACAACCAACCAACCAACTACCAACCAACCAACCAACCAACCATCCAACCAACCAACCAACCAATCAAATACTAACTATCTTTGAAACTCGGGATTTATAATTTGCCATGACCATCTCTACTCTCTGACTTGGGAATGTTGTCTTCAAAAATGGATAGTTATAGAACAGTAACTTTCAGTCGATTTTCTATTCCACTGTATGATTCCACAAAGCCTGCGCTATGCAACTCGCTCGTGCCTTAAACCCTGCGCACCATAAAACCCAAAAGAGCGTGAAGATAAAAGATAAGGTTCATTACTTGGCAACATTGTACCGTCTACGCTTTAACATCAGTGTTGCTATTAAATTTCATGAGCTCACTAGACCAGATTAAACCACTAAACGTTATCGGGCAATGATCTAGAATTATTTTAGTATGGTGTATTTAGCTAATGGGTAAATACGGTAATAGTGATGGCTTTAGGGACAATAGCCTTTTAAGTAATTGTGTTAAAGTAAGCTTTCTTTGTTGTAAAGTATAGGAGTTAATAGAGCTTATAGAAGGTAGCGCGGAAATGTGGAAGACTGAAAAAATAAATATAATTTTGCTCTTTTCTATCAAAATCGGTCAAACATAGAATCTGTCGATTGTAGAATCTGTCAAATATAGAATCTGTCGATTGTAGAATCTGTCAAATATAGAATCTGTCGATTGTAGAATTTGTCAAATATAGAATCTGTCGATTGTAGAATTTGTCAAATATAGAATCTGTCGATTGTAGAATCTGTCAAATGTAGAATATGATGTCTTAAGTAGAATTTGTCAAATGTAGGCTAAACGAGCTTAAGTTTTGACATTCAAACCTTGATGGAAAATTGGTACCTACTTATGGCAGCTTTGGGGTAACTTAAAATGCCAATGTCACTGACAGTTCAACAAGATTCAGTTTGGTTGTTTGGTTTGGTTTTAGTTACGTTGGTAATTACGAGTATACGTATTTTCCATATTAGGAAATATGGATAAGGACTTATTTTCATATAGCGATTGAAAGTTGCTCGTTGGTGTAGCGGTCGCTGGTCAGGAAAATTGTTATTGGATTCTTCCATCAGCGATTTCTTAGTAACAGCTACAGTGTCTGGTTTTGTGCCCGGTTGATGCCAAAAGGCTTGCCCCCTATTACATGGGGCTTATACATAACTGGTGAAATATGGGTGTACTTGTTGTTAGGTACACCTCTGCCGAACCCTTTGGGGATTACAAGGCGTGATGTTATGTGATTGAAAGTATGTTACATAATAGGGTTCTGAAATAGAATATAATAGAATAATCATTTATTCGTTAATGGACAGCAGCAACACAATAGAGCAGCACATACATATAAATATAGCAACAAACAGCTTAACAATTAATTAATCAGCTCAACTGCGCTGAGCATGCCATAACGAAAGGATAAAGATTCAAAAATTTCTGAAAAGCTGAATAAAAAACATCTGCTTAAAATTTCTGAACTTGGTTAAAGCAGGGATGTTTTCAGATAATAATATTGATGGTTTTGCCGCCATTATTAGAAATAGATGTGTATCCCTGATGGATGACTCGTGTTCGCGGAAGCAGCAACAGTATTCTCAGTGTATTCGCCGATCGGTGGGATTCCCCGATGGTCCGGAGGTGGATGGCTCCATGCTGAAATGTGAATCAAGTACATTTTCATCTGTGTCATTAACCTACTAACTCTAGAACTTAAGTAAAATTGTTACTAACCCTATGGACTCCGGTCTGAAATAAAAACTTTCTATTCTATTCTATTCATAGCAGGCTTTTTATACTTCCTCAGACGGCATCTATCAAAGGCGATTCATTTCTAAGTTTCTTAGAACTTTACTACTGACAACAAGTCATAGCATAATAAATGATGTATAACAATAATACTTTAGCGCGTCGCTGTCATTTTGACCACCAAGAACAACTATCAACATAAACAATATTTACCACTATCTTCTCAAAACCGTTTGAATGGGAAAGCCAGTGATGGTCACACTGCGTCTTCGTTATAATAAGCTACGTGAAGGTTCGTTTACACTGTAGAGTGAAACCTCATACAGTATTAGAAGTTAGAAGGAATTACATCAAGAGTATGAGGCAGCTCTTTATTTCGACAATAATAAAGTAAAAAAAAAAAACAATCTAATACAATCTAAAACCGTATTTAAAAACTCAGACCTTTTCCCATTAAAAAAAAAAAAATTATCCAAAAATTTGCTTGTCGTCGCCCCTGCGTTACGCTTCACCCACTCAACCTTCGTTACGCTACAGAGGTAACAAATGATCTTTTCACACCACCTGCTCGAAAATGTCAAATTATATGTCAAGCAACCTTAACCTAAAGTGAGTCATTAGTGGCCGGGGGCACAGCCGGTCAATAATGTTGTACTGGATTTCATTATGACCCGCTGGTCAATAATGTGATTTGAATTTGGAATCTCACATGCTCAGCTAAATTGGCAGTATAGTACTAACAAACACCCTTTGGTGCCAGAAAGAGGAAAGCTATTGTCGATACCCTTACTACGCGTGGATGATATTCTCGATTTCCTACAAAATCATAACGACTGCTTCTTCACATCGTTGCCATGTTTTCGGAGACATAATATTGTAAGAATAATTAGATAACTACGAACCATTTTTTAAAAGGGATGGAATAACATTAAAACTGGCATTAATAATAACAAATACCGTACCGCGCCGTAATACCGTAATAGTAATTGGCTGTAGTGTAACATTAGTTAATTATTCTTACTATTTGTTTATTTAATAAATACTTTGTTTTTCGTACTATGGCTATTATTTTCTCACAGTAGGTGTAAAAAGTAGAGTATCCTCCTCTGGGCTAAAGGTGTCTTTGCCTTGGGCTAGCTTGAATCCCTCGCTGCATTCAGGATTCTTGTATTAACTCCCTCGCTTCGCTCGTGAGTTAAACTCTTAACTCCCTCGCTGCACTCGGGAGTTAAATCCCGAATCCTTCATAATTGCGCTCGAGATTCAATATGACGCCCGTGACATAAGACACAACTTTAGCCCCTCGGTGCATAATCTACTATTAAAAAATGGTCTTTATAATAGCCAAAATTATCGATTGGCAAACGAAAGGGTTGTTTGCCAGTTGATTACTTCGGCTATCATAAAGAACAAGAATATGTCAGAGCTCAGAGGAACGCTTAGCCTAGAGACTAGATAAAGCGATAACAATGATGGCAAAGTCAAAATTATGTTGCACTGGCATTAGCTACTGAAAAAAAAAATCGAAGCAGTCTTTGATGACTGCCGATAGAAGTGAAAACAAAAAGTACACAGGCCCCGCCCCAGTCGTAGCACTGGTTATGCCCCGCGCATGCCTATGTGGTGCTACGCCGTAGCGGATGCTACGAGTGCTAGGAACGGCTACGAAGCGTGACCGCACGTTACGTTACGTGACGATGAGTTCAATGTTTTTCCTTCACCCAAAAAGTGCTCAACGCGCCTAAAGACACACTCTATGGATCTTTTTGTGTCCGAAATAAAATAAATTATATATATATATATATAAAGAAGTTTTCACTTAAAAAATGGATCGATCCTGTTGAAAGCCGTAGGAATATAACTACTTTGAAGTTCCTTTCAGAAAATAAAATACAGGCCCATTTAGTAAAGTTGTATACAAAATGTGTGAAGTTTACTGTCGCACAGACGCATCTCCACTCGACCGCATGTAAGCGCGCCCTCACGCAAGCCCGTAAGGCTACCTAACTGGGACACAGGCCGATGAAAGATTTTAATCTAGTGCGCAATCTTAGACTTAAATGCCAATTTATGCGGTTCCAGACATAAACAAGTTTATGACGCGATATGTACCGATTTTCTGTTCATTCTGCGGCGTATTGGAAAACTTTGTGATAGCTGAATTTATTGTTATTAAAATCGATGGTTTCTAGTTCGTATTTACTCGATTCGATATGCTCGATGATAAAGATTTTACTGATATTTGTTTTTCCAGATTGCCGGATGTTTTGTTCACTGAAATCCTGGCCTCGTGGACTCTATTTTAGTAGTAGGTACATAGCAGTAGGTAATTTTTTTTATTTTTATTTAACGAGAGCATTGACATTGAACATGAAGAAAGGCACCGAAAAGTTTCCTGTATCGGAAACTCAATTATGTTTTTCTTGAAACTGAAATCTTTCAAAAGACGTGCCTACTTTATGATCTTAAGCGTTCTCGTGAAAATTGTCAGGGGCACCCAACTTAATGCGATGACGTCTTGCATTAAGCTGCCAGCAAAGCCAGTATTCGGCAGTATGAGCACTTTAAGTGCGCAGTTCAAGGTGACGTTGCTTTTCAAGAAAATTTTCTCAAACATGCTTGAAAATTTTAGCATTATTTTGACAATCTTCTTCGAGATTAATCGAAATTGCTGTACTGGCTAGATTCAAAAGCAAAAGTTGTATGAAAATTCATGGGTTCCTTCTATCTGGCAGAATCTTGATACTCCGAAATTTATTTGGCATAACACACTTGGCATAATCTTCTTTAAACGAATATTTTTAAGGCATAAAAATTATTTAATATAGTTATTGTTTGGCCGAATGTTTGTATTTTCGAATTTACAATGGCATACTTTTAAGATGGCAGAATTTTATTTGGCATAATTACCTTTAGCAATGTTCAAATTTCGCACAATTTCACTTGGCATATTACGAAGATGGCAGAATTTCATTTGGAATAATTGTATTTGGCATTATTGCCATTTCTATAAAATAGCATTTTTAACCAAACATTTAAATATTGTCTTAAAAAGTACCTAATATGATGGGCTACAAAAGTTAGTGACAGAAACGAATCGCTCCAAAACCGACTTTACGTAGTCTTGTCTGCCCTACCCCTAGAGTGTAATTTAAAATCGCGTAGGCGCGGAGGGGCGAGGCGGCCCGCGAGTTGAGGAGCAGGTTGTTGTAACACTCGCCGCCGCTGCTGAGGCTGGCCGGCGAAGCCGGCCAGCAAGCCGAAGCTGCGGTGGTGAGCGTTAAACACATCTGCGCCGATAAGCTCGTGTGGCACCGCCGGAGCCCCGCAGCGCCGGAGCCGTGACAGAAACCATGCCTGCTGCATGTTGCATGCTTGCTTGCATGCTGCATGCTTGCTTGCCTGCTACATGCTTGCTGCATGAATGGTGTATGCTGGTGTGCATGTTTGCATATTGCATGCTTGTTTGCATACTGTATGCTTGTTTGCATACTGCATGCTTGTTTGCATACTGCATGCTTGCTGCATGCAAGATGTATGCTTGTTTGCATGTTTGCCTAGTGCTTACAGGAAAATAAAAACCACATGTTCACAATCAACTGTTTTAGAGACTCATCTATCACATCCACATCACAGAAAATTCATTTTTCTGTGATGTGGATGTGATAGATGAGTCTTTTCATTGTTGTGTATAAGAAATGTATGCTAAAAGATGATTCTAACTGTAAACTTTCTGAGATATGATAGTTCTGCTTTTAGTGACTATCGATATAAAATTTATGCCAAAAGATGATTCTGGCTGTGAACTTTCTGCGCTAAGATGGTTCTACTTTACTTAATTCTTATGCATATGAAATTTATGCCTAAAGATGATTCTGCCTTACAAAATTATGAGTTTTGAATGTATGATAAATGAGTGTCTGCCAAACGATTTTCTGCGAAATGAAGTTTATGCTATCCGCTGTTATGCAAAGTAATATTATGACATAAAAAGTTCTGCTATAAAGGGTGGACCCAAAATTCATATCTGTCGTGTTTAGCGGCCAAATAAATTAGGTACAACCCGGTCACATTATCTCGAGACCTCGCTGGAATGCGAACCTCCCGCAATTTTAATCATATCATTATAATAATATTACCTACATTCAATTAATTAACACAATATTTGTTTTATTGGAAATCTTATTGTTTATAATAATATCCTACTAGAGGATACATGTTTTGCGCACCATATCAGAGCGCCGACGCGAGGTGTCGTCATCGACGCCAGGTATAGGTAAGATCGAGATAATGTGACCGGGATATACATAGTAAACTCATAATATATGATCTGTCGTGTTATTTAAAAATGGAACGATCTTTTACTCTGAAATAAGGCAACCAAGGAGGTAACTTATCACAGGTTTTATTTAAATTTTGAATTGGCTTGTAAATAGAAAGCGGTTTATTGGAAAAAAAAACAAATGAACTCTTCAACACGAGAATTTTTTTATTATTGTTGTTTGTGTGCATCATTGATTTTGAAAAGTAATTGTATTAATTTCCTCGCAGTGTTTGAGAAAAGTACTATACGTATACAAGCCTTGGCCACAACTAGGCATTGATGGACTTACGTATGTATGCCTCGGCTTCGCCTCGGCCCACGTTTTTTCGTTCGTCCATCAATGCCTCTGTTGCTGGCCGCTGCAGTAATATACTATTTCATCGATCGATCTTTCAAACTTGCTACATTTATTTTAGTTCAGTGATTTCCCGCCTGTACAGATAAGTTGGTTGAAGGGTAATTTGATTGATCCATACACCATGATTTTCTGGAATGAATTGAATGACGTCAAAGTCATTCCCATTCCCAACCATCATCAAAATGGTGGCGCTAGTTCTGAATTACACGTAACATGTACCCACTAAAAACTGTCAAAAGCATTGTGCTATCGCCTATGCATCAGCGTCAGTGACGTAGTAAGGTCACCACTCAGAGAGCTGTGTTTTATTGTTCCCAGAACATCTTTTCACATAAATCGCAGGAGACTAGTTACGACGTCAATAATTGTTGTTCCGTGTCATGTGTTTTGTAGTTTGTTTACGAAAGGTTTATAGGTGTATAAAATTAACAGCTCCTTGTGGGAAACCTTGGCAAGAAGTCAGCATTAAAAGTGTCGACCTCATTTTAGGCAAATGCATGTTTGCATGTGCTTTTGTCAATTTTTTGAAGATAGTGCTTCAGTTAAAATCGGCATAATTATTGTGCATTTAATGGGCTTATCCAGTCTAACTGGAAAATTATAAAAATACATCAGATGTTTTTTCATGATGATGTATCAATTTTTTACTCAATGAAATTACTACACACAGTCCTGTCTTCATTAAAACACTGATATTTTTATTCCCAACACGCTAGTCGCTTATGAATTGTGTACTGCGACGGCGAACTATATTTTAACGATTTTTTAATGATTTTATGTTCACTTTCCATTTTCACTGTTTATGGCATAATAATTATAATTAATTACAGGTACTGTCTGACACTATAGTTTTATCTTTTAAGATCGCGGTGTTTTTATTGTTAAGATTTTATAGTCTTTGTGCTTTTTACTTTCACTGTTTTCAATGACTTTGATCGCTTTGAATTATTAAAAGTTGGTTGGTTTGTTTATTGTTTTTACCTAGAAAAGATTAAATATGTAACATTTAACGTAGAATGTTTTTATTATGGTTAATAAAAGATATAACGAAACTGTACCTTCTTTAATCATTTTAACAATATGTCCAAGAATTAAATAAACTAAAATTTTCATAATTAATTAAAAACTAAGTATTAAATAAACTAACAACGAACTATTAAAGCTGGTAATGTGTCCAAGAGACTGGCGGCATTGCCACGTTGTATGGCAACACTTAGCCTCTGACCAAGGTAAAAGCCAGCTCTTGGGTCACGGGAAGCGTCAACTAGGCGTTTTGAAAATTCTTTGAACAGGCTATGAGCACTCGGACTCCACGGCCCTAGAGTTTCAACCCCAAACGGCTCGAAAATATAGTTACCACAAAGGTTTCTATATTTACGAAACTATGGTCTGATTTCAAATGCTCAATGCTTTAACTTGTATCAGTATATAATCAGTGATGTATGATGATGTAGCTACTTTATGGAAGATAATAATCTTAAAAAACGCATCTTGCGAATCTCAAGAGATTGCAAGATACGTAGGAGATACATTTCGATGAGTGGCAATACTGAAATGCATGTGTGGAGGAGCACTCAGGGTAATCAACACCTGATTGTGCAATACACTTTCCCTTCTCCCATCTAACCAGAATGTTTGCTTAGTATTTAAGAAAAATATCTGCCTGACAGCGTAAATAACGCTATGAATGTTGTTGTCAAAATAAATATCATTGGAATTGCGAACTTATAAGGCTAGTTTCCACCATCAATAAATTGCAAATCTATTTAGTCCGTCAGTTAGAGTATTGGAAAATAATGGACACGTATTTTTTTTTTTTGTAATTCAGTGTATATTGACAAATATAAAACGCATCAAAACTCGGCTCGTGACGTCACAACGCACTAAAAATTATAGCACGGCGTGACGTATTGAGAATTTTAAAAGCGTCGTATCTTCGTCAATTTTTGTTTACGTAACAAAAGTAAACATACGTGGCAAATATTTTTTGATTATCTAACTGACAGACTAATTAGTTTTTTTCAGGACACAAGCCTATTATCATGAAGTTCTTCTATCACTTATCAATAAATATCTAGATATTATAAGTATCTAGATCTGGGTCGCGAGGTTGTCGACATATGGGACGTGAGTACAGTAGGCATCGTACTGATAGTCGTGTCGGCCAATGGCTTAATAGCCAAGAGCCTCGACCAACATCTGAGGAGGCTCTCGCTTGGCAGCTGGACCAAGGGCTTGATTCAGAAAGCAGTACTTCTGGATACGGCGCGTACTGTTAGGAGGTTCGTCTCTCAAGAGCCCTGACCACCGGTAGCTCGGACTCTGTTTCAAGCGCTGGTGGGCTACTATTTTTTTTGTTTTTAAATGTTTTTTATATTGTTTTTGCTATAAGAATATTTTAAAATGTAAATTAAGTGTAACGAAATGAATAAACGGAATAAATAAATAATTATAAATCATAAATCAATTATAATCTTTATAAAAAAAGGTGTAAAATTCAAAATTAATCTTAATTATCATTAACACTGAAAACGGGATATTTACCATGTTTACTAAGAGGGTAGACCGATTTGTCTGCTCATAAAAACCCACCCGCAATAATTTCAGTTTATCCGTGATTATTGTGCTAATGGTATTTGCAACAGCGCCGAAATATCGGGAACTCAAAACGAATAGTAAATATGGTAAATATCCCGTTTTAATGTTAATCATAATGTTAGTGAAAACTTAATCTTAATTTTTAACAATGGTCTTACAATGTTAGATGCCTGTACTAAGATAATTAATCCAAGCTATTTTTCTTGCGCCAGCAGAACATTGTAATTTGTTTTAACTTGTGTTTTTCTGGGTCACCAAGATACAGGCTGTGCCTAGTTTGGGACCCGCTGTTTATCCTGTCCGTATTCTGTTGCAAGCATTAGCTTGCAACAGAACACAGACAGACAGACAGACAGACACACAACACACACAGACAGACAGACAGACAGATTGACAGATTTTATTAAAAATGAATTTGAATTTGAATAATCCTGGCGAAAGGAGGGACTTTACTTGTAAAGAATAACATAAGAGTGAAACAGAACACAGTTGTGAAGCAGTCCATATTCAACAATGACCAATTCGAATACTACGCGCAATCTGCACACACAGTTTCACACAGCCACGCGACGGAACTGTATCTAGCAGTAATTACCGACCAACAACTAGATAGTTAGTACCTAAACATAAAGCCTAGCCCGCCTTGATTTATAAGAACCATAACCGTTCACGTTAAGTCGTCCAGACTAGGAAATTCATGTACTAATTACGTTGATCAAATGAGATTGCGTATGAACAACTAATTTAGCTCTATATACATACATTTTGCGGAGTTCTTAGCAAAGTAATAACAGCCGCTCGGATCAATCTTCAGGTTAAGCTGGCCTTGCCTCGGCTGGTCTGTGGATGGGTGACCACCCATTACATACCGAGTTTCCTCCGTGCCACGGAAAACACGTTAAGCCGTTGGTCCTGGCTGTCATTTGTAGATCTTTGACAGTCGTTACAGGTAGTCAGTGCCCGAAAGTCTGACAACCAGTCTTACAAAGGGGTATCGTATTTACCCAGTACTAACTGGGTTGTGGAGGTCAGATAGGCAGTCGCTCCATGTAAAATACTGGTATTCAGCTGCATCCGGTTAGACTGGAAGCCGATCCGATAGTTAGGAAAAGGCCACGCAGATGATGATACATTTTACGGTCGCTTTAGCATCTAGTTTAGTATTTTGATTGGTTGCCGACCATCCTACCGTACCAAGCTTGGGCGTGGTTGAAGATAAAATATCGGAAGAGATACTCGCAATTTACAACGTTCATAAGTTAAATGAATGTTGTATGATTCATTGGTTACTGTGTAGAGGAAATGTAACTTTTATGAGAGTTATTATCAGCGATGGGGTTACATTTCCTGTAGTGTGCTAGTTGGTGACATAGTTCGAATTAATGATAGCTTTCGATCATCAACTTGATCGCTGCTTTTGGGTTGATGAAGAAGTTGTGTTGTTTGTGTTTGTGGTTGATTAAAACAACCAATCAACAACAACCAGTCATAAAAGTTGAGATGCAATTTGCCAGTAATTAAAATGATAAATGATGTTTATTTTGCAAATAGGAGTAATTTCTGGGGATTAAGCGTATCCTATATTACGACTATCGGTTTGGGTGCATGACATGCTAAATTATAATTGCTTTAACTTATGATAGGTATATTTTATGCAAATTATGTTTGATCCCAACCCAATAAGCTTGCGATGCTTGAATGAATGCTAAGCCAATGCGAAGTTATACGAAGAACAACACAACACAGGACCTTTCAAAACAATCACTATCTCTTCATCCCTAAACTTTAACTCCCCAAGTAAGCACTGAGATTTTAACAAAATAAACATAACTGAATGTTTTAGTAGGTCAATTTAAACGAAAGGATAAGAGTAACAGTTGGAGTTCAGAGCTACGAGTAGTTCCCAATAAGTGTAATGAACGGTAGGAAGTTACTCAGGTTGTTAAAAAGTTTAACAAGACGAAGGAGGAGGAGAATTTTATTGAATTCTGGTTAAACCAGAATTTTCTGTTTACTTAATATTTTTTAGTTTAAAACGGAATAATGGTTTAGGCGCAAAATGACTAATTCTCAGAATGGCAACACAGTCGCAAAAGGACTAGTTCTCAAAATGGCCAATTCGCAAAAGGACTAATTCTTAAAATGCCCAATTCTCAAAATAACTAATTATCAAAATGGCAAACGGTGGGCCAAAATGTAATAAGTTGAGATAAAATATCAAAAACCAGCTCAATTCTCATTGGGCAGGTAAGCATAATTGTCTTTTTTCTAACCACCAAAAGACTTCAGGAATTTATCATCAATCGACCTGAATTCTAACAGAGACCAGAGTTTATGAGTATGTTCTCATGCACATAGGATACTTTATTTTTCCCAGATGTGAAAATCCTCAATGGATTTCTTCCGCCCTAAGGAGAGCAGGGGGGGGGGTCTGGTAGACTCGTACTGAATAAAACCACACTGGTGTGCCCTCACACACTTGCGTCGAGGGGCAGCAGGATCTAATGCGACTTCCGCGGCCTCAGGGACTTATGTGCCTTAACTCAGTTAGAATGTGTTGCCTTAGTTCTCATTAAAATTAATAGCAACAATTCAACGTCAACAAACTAAAAGTAGGAGCAAAACAGGAAACGACCCTTTTCAAAGAGTGGAACAAAAAATATTGAGATAAGATTTGCTGAATATGAGATTTATTGGAACAAAAGCGTCCCCTTAACAGCTAAAATACCGTTTTAAGGGAATTTCTTTGATAGCGGATTTTCCAAAAGTACACCGAAAAAGAAATCTCTAACTTAATTTTTGTTTGTTGCAAAGTTTGTTGTTATCAGTTTGTGACTCGAATCTATAATGCGAATCTTTTCCAAAGTTTTTTTTTTGCTTGATTCTTTTTTTGCTACTGTCCGTCTGTTAGAGATAAGATTAATAAAAAGCTTTTAAATTGGTCACGTAAGCAAAAATGTGATTACGTTAGTATAAAAGGCACTTTAACATTGGGTTCTGACTGTGAGTTTAATAATAGCGATTTTATATTTTACTATAGCTCGGCTAATACGAGTAATACCTACGCATGATTTGAATATAATTTAGTGCCACGAATAATGTAGCTTTCAGTCAGTCAAATAATTTTTAGAATTGGATCATTAGTTCCGTAGATTACCCCGTAAATACAAACTGACAAACTTGTATCTACTAAAACTCTTTATAATATAAGTACAGATAAGGCTTTATTATATTAACAATAAAATGAAGTAAAACCGATTGCTTGCTTACGGCCTCTGATAACGGAATGAGCTTAATATTTTTTTATAAACATACCTCTACACTTGAAGAAGTACTTTTAAATCTAAAATGCCAACTAAAAGCCACTGTATATTCGCGAGAAATTATCTCTCTCTAAAACTAGAAACAAAAATCCAACCACAACTCCAAACCGCATACCGACAAATCTTAGGAAAGCAACCAATACACATTGAACAATAATTCTTTACACGATTTCCAACGAGCGCTGAGCGCATACCCGCAACGTTTTCACTTAAAGGCCTGCGCAGACGAGATACTTTTGTCGGGATATTTCAACATAACGTAAAATCATGCCTGTAATCCCCGGAGGGTTAGGCAGAGGTACACTTAAAGGTACACCCACATTTCGCCAGTAAAGCATATGTTTGCGATCTTATGGCCATTAGCCGGGCTCATATCCAAACTACGGCTGCTGCCGAGAAATTCCTGGCTGGAAAAATCAATTACATTGCCCAACTCAGAAATCGAACCTAAGACCTCACGCTCAACAGTAGCGCCCACGACCTCTCAAGACCAACCAGGTTTTTGTTTATCAAAATGCTTACAACTGCCACCGAATAACACACTTGATGAATTGGGATAAGGCAAGAGAATGATGTGGGACTTCAAGCTCTGCGTTCAAAAAGTCCCCCGAATAACTGGGGACGTCGACAGATAGACAGAGACAAAAAATTTCAGGGATTTGCTAAAATACATCGAAGCATTATAGCGGATTTTCATCCACGTTGATTGCTCGTAAAAATCACACACCATGTGTGTTAAGTCCGTGGCAAGTGTTCGGCCAAAATTTGTTCCACGCATCGGAGATTTTGTCCTCCGCGGAATAAAGTGCCTCGTCTGCGCTGGCCTTAACGAGGCGACGGTAACTCGCATACTTATGTTGGAAATACGCTACCGATGGATCTTACACACTGACCTATTTGGATCTGCGCGCCTTATAAGGATAACTAGGGATCGGAAAAAGAATCGAAGCCTGTGATGTTTATCGATAGTCGTATTGCAGAAGTATCGATTATTGTTCCAATACTTATGTAGTTTATCTTGTGCTCGATATATTTTTTTTGAGAAATAATAATATGTTTATCCAAGAAAATGTCACAGAATTTTACAAATATCTTTTAGGCTATATTTTTCACTACGCAAAAGAATTTAACATCTGTAGCCGAACTAGGCAAAATTGCGTGTATTTCGGCTATCAGTGCCAATTTTGCCTAAGTTTATTAAGGAATATGAGTTAGTTTCCTTCATTATCCAATTCCTAGTTATCCTTATGAGGCTGGCGGTCTAAAAAGGCCGTTTTGTGAAGATAGGTTCGGACTTTACTGTTTAATTTGGTTGACGGAAACTTGTGATCGCTTTTCATTAAATTGTTACAGAAATTTGACAATGTTTACGATTAAGTAGGTATCAATAATTTTATTCTGATGCCATAAATCGATTCCAATAAATCGATTTCATGTTATCTCTAGTCAAACCTCAATCGGCAGAAATATTCGTTTCTTCACCGATATGGAACGTAATAAATGGAAATTATGGCATCAGAACATTTCTTTGCAAATTGTTGTACTGAAATGGTCTTCTAGTAATTATTTTGTAGTCTGTGGTATATGGAAAAGCCAGTTTGTAGAAGGAAGTTGAGAGATATAGGTGGCAGTAATTACATCGTTAAGCTGTGGCATTAGGTTCTTGTTATGGGATTATAATTATACCTATTTTGAAGAGGAGGTTCTCAATTCGACTCTATTTTTTTTTTTTTTAGTTTAGTGAGGTGTGTCTATTATTAATAAGGCGACTACAAAAGCTAAACGCGAGTTTTATAATGCAAAAAAGCACATGATTCACTGCAATAAAGAAAACCAGAAAAATATATGATATTCTTCAGGATATTATGCTAGTATGATAGTGTTTTGAAAACATAATACAACTAATTTTAATCGATAAAAAAATCATCAAAAAATTTCTTTTAACGAGTAAAAACCATACTAAAATACATGCAATCATTCTGATTTTTTGGCAAATAATTCTACAAGCAACATACTAGCATCATAGTGTTTTACTTTTTTAGTCCAATCAATAGATTTTTTGTAAATCGCAAAAAAACATTCATTTCGCACTATTCGGCCCACAGTGACTGACGTAACAACCACTTTGTAGTGCAAGCGGATTAGAACTTTATTCTAACAGTATTTCAAACGAAGTTTGAACCACCACAAATAGAGTTGCTAATTTAGCTCCTGTAATCGCCTTAAGAGACTTATTGGCGAAATTACCCTTTTATACAGCCTTTTTGGTTGAACGAGTCTTCGACTTAAAAGAAAAAAATAACAGTCGCTCCTCTTTTTGTAAGTCGATTGAAAAGAGACTATGACCTCTGAGTTTGTTTCGGCTGTTTCTTCTCAGAGTGGTCAAGTACGAAACACCGGCCCCATCTAGTTTTTTTTGAAAAGTGCTTGTACAAACCTATTTGCAAAATAAACATCACTTCATTTCGGTTGGATTGCCTCGTTGGTCTAGTGGTGGTAAGCGCAAATGCTGAGTATAAGGTCCTGGGTTCGATTCCCAGGTCGCGAAAAGTGTTATTGGGTTTTTCCATCAAGATTTCTCAGTAGCAGCCACGGAATCTGGATTTGTGCTCGGTTGATTGCAATAGGCTCCCTCTTTTTTACATCATCATCATCTGCCTAGCCTTTTCCCAACTATGTTGGGGTCGGCTTCCAGTTTTACTGGATGCAGGTGAATACCAATATTTTACATAAAGCGACTGCCTATCTGACCTCCACAGCCCAGTTAGCATTACCGCGTAATACGATAACCCCTTGGTAAGACTGGTTGTCAGACTTTTTGGGCCTCTGACTACCTCATCATCTGCCTAGCCTTTTCCCAACTACGTTGGGGTCGGCTTCCAGTTTTACCGGATGCAGCTGAATACCAGTATTTTACATGGAGCGACTGCCTATCTGACCTCGACAACCCAGTTAGTACCAGGTATTACGATACCCCTTGGTAAGACTGGTTGTCAGACTTTTTTGGCCTCTGACTACCTAACGACTGTCAAAGATCTACAAATGACAGCCGGGACCAACGGCTTAGCGTGCTTTCCAAGGCACGGAGGAAACTCGGTATGTAATAGGTGGTCACCTATCCACAGACCAACCTAGGCAAGCACGGCTTAACCTAACGATCGACCCGAGCGGCTGTTATTATTTTGCTACGACCTCCTCGCTCGGCCTCTTTTACATGGGACTTAAACATAACTGTCGGAATGTGGGTGTACTGTTAGGTACCTCTGCCTAACCCTTAGAGGATTACAGGCGTAATGTTATGTATCAATCCCTATTATACAGCGTGATTTTGGGCCGATTAGTCCTATTTATAAATAGGTTCTAAATTCTCCGCCAGATAAGTAAGAATTAAAGGTCATTAACCCGCATACATTTATTTAAATACAGACCTACATAATTCCGAAAACAGAAATAATGACATAAACTTGTCCTGAAATAACCTTTATCGTGATCCTTGATATTTTCTAGTTATAAAAAACGATTCAGGATACTTATGCAGAGAAATTAAGGAAAGAGCAATGACCTTTAATTCTTACTTAGCTGGTGGAGACTATAGTCCAGTTGGTCTTAGGCCTAATGGGGACTATCGATTTGAGTTCACCAGATGGCGCCACTGCCGAGTGAGGTCTTGTCAATAATTCTATTTTATACTTTAAAGTACCAATAACATCATAAAAGTTTATTTTATTACGTATAACAACATAGTGTAAACTTCAGATACATATTTACAATATTCTCCCTAAAATTAGCAAGCATGAAACATTTAAAAATCATTCTACCTCCAAGTACTAACAAATAAGATCCTATATTGCTACTTAAAATCTTCAAGTCATAATTAATCAGGAATGGCTCAGTCTAGAACACAATCGTGAGTGTTAGTATAAATACGTGATAAAAAAGCTCGCAACGCGCGAACACTGTATGACATCTGACATTTCGGAACACCTTACTCTACACGAACGCCTCTAGCGGCGAATTCATGCGCGATGCCCATTGGACGAGCATCATGTTCAAGTGTTTGTCTATGTTGAATGTCTAGCACCTGTCACCGATCCACAGATAACTCAAAACCTACGTTTTCCTAAAGGTCACGCAGGTCAGACGGACAGTCCTATTCCGTACATTAACGAGAGCGAACCAACCTGCTCTACTTGCAAAAGATAAGCCGAAACTAGAATCAACACTTATCCCACTTCTAAATATTGCTGGACATTACACCCAGCTCCATCTAGTGCCACACTAAGCAACGAACGAAGCAACGTTGATATACTACATAGATACTTTTTGTTTATAAATACATACTTATTATACGTATAAACATCCATGACTCGGAAACAAATATCCATGCTTATCACACAAATATTTCCTCCTACCGGGATTCGAACCCGGGACCCTTAAAACGTAAGGCAGCCTCACTACCGCTGCACCATTCGGGTCGTCTAATCTAGTAACAACAACAGCCCATAACGTCCACTGCTGGACATAAGCCTCTCCCATGATCCCATGATGGGAGGAATTTGCCGTAATCTCCACGCTTGGCAGGCGGATTGGAGATCGCAGTGATGAAAGACTAACAGAAAACGCTGCTGCCAATTCTCTGGTCTACGGAGGCGCAAGGTGTTCTGCCTCAGACATTAGTCGCCATATACGACACCCGTGAGTGTAATGGGTTGGTTCTATTCTAGTTACAATATTGAGACACAACACACCCGATTCCTCATTCACTTCTGACGGCTTCGAATGACAAATGGTGTAAAATTCTGATAGCTTATCTACAACCCGAAAAGGAAAAGTGTAAATGGTTTACCCTATGTATGTAGGTCACCCCTAACTATTTGATTCTCTGTTTACATATTCTCTCAAAACCGGAGCCAATGGTTCGAGGGATATTCGCTTTTTATTTGTTTTATGTGAATTGAGGGTCCTATTTTCGGTCGGGTCGTGTGGGTGGAATATTTGGACGAAATTATAGTGGCGTTTTTAGCACGTTGTGGTTCTTAGTTTTGAGTTGGGGCTTCGTAACTATGAAAGGAAAATGTATGGAAGGTGCTGTTAGGACTATCATCGCCATCCCAACTATTTCTTATGCGTGTTTGGGTCGCCTCCATTTATTCAGATGCGACAAAAAATAAATTTGTCATCTTAGCTATTTCTAATATATATAAATACTCAGTAAAAATGTTACGGGATATAATCAGGATAAATAAGGCGTATCTATTTTAAGATGAGCAGCGGTGGCCCAGTGGTGGCGGCCCCGACTTACGAACAGTAAGTCTCGGGTTCGAACCCAGACAGGCGCATTACTTTGTGTAATTTATTTCATCACCACTGCTCTCAAAACGGTGAAGGAAAACATCGTCAGGAAACCGACATGTCCTAGATTCAAAAAATTCGAAGACATGTGACATCTACTAATCCGCACTGGGCCTGCGTGGTGGATTATAGCCCATTCCTTCTCATAGAGAGGAGGCCTGTGTCCCAGCAGTGGGAACATTAATAGGCTGATGATGATGATGATCTATTTTATACATCTAAAGTTTCCCTCAGAAAAAAAAACTTCAAATATTTTTCTAAGAAAAAAACTCAGCGTTTTCTTATCAGTTTAAATTCAAGTGAATGTTACCAATTTTCATCTTTCGGGACTCCGAACCCATCTGAAGCCACTTTTCTCGGCTCTTTACGATTTTTATACGCACTAGTGGCGATAAAAGTCTCCCCGACTATGTGTATAGTACCTCTACGAATAAAATGTAGACACACATGTGTTGGAATGTGCAACTGGGGTCTGGTTCCACGCCCCGTTGCTATCAATCTACTTAAGCCCTCGGCTTTCCCTTTTTTTCAACCGTTTTCCTTGTTGCTTTATTGTCTTTATTTAATTATTTGGAGGATCCCCGTTTTTATTTGCGTGTGGGAGTTACGACCTTAAATGTGGGTAGTTCGGGAGCTAAGTATGTGTTTACGTCATCTGTGTGTTTTGCGCTGTCAGTTAGGTATTTTAATTTATGTTTTAGGGGAAGACATATTAGACAGTTCTAACCACGTTCTGACTTTGCGTAAGGTAATAGATGAAAGTGGTTATTAGTTTCCATTATATCTACCATAAGATCAAACTGCAATAACAAGAAGACGGAAAGATCTCATAGCGCAGGTTCCTCAAACTAAAACAAAATTTACTGCCATTCAGTACAATAAACTATCATACCAACTTTATAATAGTATAAATATAAATATATAAATATTTGTATAAAAAATATATATGTGCACAATAAACAATTACACTAGTGTAAAAATCTAACAAATTGGATAAAGACACTAAATTACGCAGATACTGAGGCACTATTGCAACACACAAAATAAAATACCCACACACACACACACGCACACACACACGCACACACACACGCACACACACACGCACACACACACAAACACAAACAATGTTTATATCTAAGGTACTAAATAAATTGTATATTGCTGTGAAAGAGCGGAGTCTCCTAACACAGGCATTACTTGCTTAAAAGGAGTCTCCAATCACCAACTAATGTAAAAGTTTTTGGTTAAGAAATAAAGATTTTGTTTTTTTTTTTGTATTATAATGCTGATTACGCAGTATTATTTTGTAAATAAACAATGAAAAACGTAAAAGGGTAATCGTTGATATTATCTTTTTTAATAATTTTCTAGAATGTACATTGCACCTGCCTATAAAAATCTCTTTCACTGCTTGTAACACTGACTAGAAAAGTGCTTTCTAAGTTCAAAACATTATTATTATTTTAAACGAAGTTATTTTAATAGCTACTACATAGTTAAGATAATATGTAGCAGGTAAAGGGTTTGCTCTTTGCTACTTAAGTTTAGAGAGTGAATTTCAATGTTACATGCAAATTGAATAATAGTCTGTAATAACAGGTTAAAAGCTCTATCTGGGAGCGTCATTAAATAATCTTGTTTCGCTTTAGTGGAGTCAGAATCGTGCGTGGCGTTGTAAACAGTAGGTCAAATACTAACTCATAGCATGGAATAAAATAAAAAAAGTTATTTTGATAAAATTAAACAAAAAAAAAACGATTTTATTTTTAGTTGTTTGATTAAGAGCTAAATTAGCAACTCTATTTGTTCAAACTTCGTTTGAAGTCCTGTTAGAATAAAGTTCTAATCAGCTTGCACTACAAAGTGGTTGTTACGTCAGTCACTGCGGGCCGAATAGTGTGAAATGAATGGTTTTTTGCAATTTACAAAAAATCTATTGATTGGACTAAAAAAATTAAACACTATGACGCTAACTTATGTTGCTTTTAGAATTATTTGCCAAAAAATCAGAATGATCTCATGTATTTTATTATGGTTTTTACTCGTTAAAAGAAATTTTTAGAGAGAAGAATATCATATATTTTTCTGGTTTTGTTTATTGCAGTGAATATGCTTTTGTTGAATTATAAAACTCGCGTTTAGCTCCTGTAGTTCCCTTAAGGAGGTAATCCTTCTTTGCACTTGCAGTCGGGTAAAAAGCTAGCCGTTCACACTTTAATTAGCTGCTTTTGTGCATGGGCACATTCATGTCAATGTACATACCTAAGCGTAAGTGCCAATCAAATTAAAAAAGCCAATCACCTACTGTTCGGCAAAAAAACTGCACTTGAGTGAAAAAAATGTCTACTAACTGGGTCTTGCTCATTCATTGAAAATCAAACAGGCTCATCTTCAGACTGCATTTGTATTCACAAATAATTTCCCTTTCAAATTCAATTAGCCCCCACAACAACAACAAAGACGTGAAGATACCCATCCAATAAACTCCAACAACACAACAAAAGGAATCAATCATCACAAATTAATTTAATACCGACGTGAGATTATCTGTCAGTCTTTCTGTACATCAGCTTGTCAAGCGAAAGTGACAGTCTTAAGCCATTGATACACAGCTGCCAATCATAGTAGAAAGCTTGGCTAAGTACAAGCAAATTTACTTGTCAAAACATTATAACGAATTTGAAGAAAGTGCGCTGTGCGCTGTTGCGTGCCCTTAGGTCACTCGTGACTTGGCAATTTTTGTTGTATGACTTGATGTGTGGGTGAAAGATAATGTGGACTATTGTTTAGATTGCGGTAGCTTTGTTTAAGTGTTTTCGATTAGCTAGGGACTTGCTAAATGGGTTGCCTGATGACAAAAATTGGGATTATACGGATTGATTGACGGTGAACGTTTAGGAAAAAATATAAGCACAATTTTAAGTTCGTGGAAAAAGTAGGGTTAAGTGTTGGACCCCAAAATTGCTATATTTTATCAAATGGAGGTTTAATGGTGGTGGTTATTGTAATAGTTTGTGTCTTTCAGAAAAGTCAACCAGAACATTCTCGTAAGTGAATACCGTAATAGTTTTTACTCAAATTTCTTATTTCAAGATCATCCATTTCATTAAAAAATTGTTTACGTGTACAATACAGCTTTTATTTTGTATCGTAATTACTTAATAGCCAATTATCAATAAACATTTAAGGCTAAAAATACATCCGTGAAAATAAAGTATCTTCAATACTCAAGAGATTCTCACCAAAAGGGCGTTCGTAAAGACATGAATATTTACCTATTCAAATGTAAGCATTCGAATTTTAAATTCAGCATCTGCATGGAACGTCTTAAAATGACGCCGACATTTTCATCTGTGCTAGACTTTCTTTTAAAGATATTGGTCCAATTCTGTTTTGCACAAATAAAGTGACGGTTTCTTTTGCTAAAACATACCTTCTTGACGCGGAAAAATGAAAAAAAGGTTGAGCTGTCAATTTGACAGCTTGTCAACTGTCATGCTGATTTGGCACTAAACAATCTCAAGGAGACTCTTGAAAAACTTGTCTTTGTCTGTGGCGTTTTTTGTGAACCTACCACAATTTCGCCAATGTCACTAAACCATGAACAATGACAGACCACCGAGAGTTACCTTAAAATATGCTATTATTATTTTTTAAACTTTCTTTTAGAGGAAAGGAAGGTTGACTGGTAGAGAATGCTTTGTGGCATTAAGTCCGCCTATGTACCACTCTTGTGCATGACGTTTAAATAAATAAATAAGGAAAAGAAAAGTAGGGAGCAGTCAAATAGTTTGACAACTCCAAAACTGCCAGAGACAACGTTGCACAAACGGTTACCCCGTGACTTATTTAAAAAAAAATAACCGATAATTTAAAAATAGTCAGCTGTTCGATACATTTTGACAGTGCAGATATTGAGCGTATTCTAATGTGAATGGGGGCCAAATAGAATCGACTCACACAGAATATGTAGAATTCAAATTTATTGTTGTGTCTCTTCGAAGCTCGATATACGCCACTCAATCCATCTCACGACTATCGTGACGATTTCGAAATCGTCGGATAAGTTTCTACGTGTATGTTAATACAAGTAGGAAAGTATGCAATTTGGATCAGAGATTTTTCTTTACCGCTATCTGGAAAAAGATTGGATTTATCTACTTATGTGTATTGCAGTAATAATAAAAATTGGTTTAGTTATTGAAGAGATATTTTTAAGCTTTTAGTTCAAAGGCGGCGTGTTCTCCCCTTCGTCATTGTGGTTTTTTTTTTGTTTTGGACTATACCTTGAACCTGCTAGTTACGGAGATATTGGAGGCCCACGTTCTAACGTTTTAACAAGTTTAAAAAAAAATGAAGTTTTTAATGTTATAACTTAAATACTTCCATGACCCGTTTACTATTCAATGCATGAATCAGCACAATGTTTTGAGTGCGTAACATTTCGTAAAACGTGATTTTTCACTCCAAAAAAGGGAGTCGTTTCCCAGCAATATTTTTTGGGGGTTACTTAGTTTGATGTACAGAATGCTTGGTTGACAACAAGGCTTGGTTTTGAGGATTCGTGAAGGGTCCATTTACACCTACTAAACTGGGATTTAAAATTAGAATGTTACTTTTTTAAGCAGATTCACTAGAATCACAAACCGTTCTGATAACTTCATGAGCATTAGTCATTACCTATACTAAACGAAGTGCCTAAACCATTCGGGATGAAACAACAAAGAACCTCTTTCAGAACTCCAAAAGACAAAAGACGACACATCCCATTTCAAAAAAAGAAAACTTTAAACATCCTTCCATCCTTGACATCGGAGCACGTGTCGTCGTGAAATATGTCTGACCCTAAAGTAAAGTGCTATGACACGTGTACTAGGGGTGCGACAAATATTAGGGTAATATTAGGTAAGGTAATTTATGTTA
This sequence comes from Xestia xanthographa, assembly GCA_905147715.2. Taxonomy (NCBI): domain Eukaryota; kingdom Metazoa; phylum Arthropoda; class Insecta; order Lepidoptera; family Noctuidae; genus Xestia; species Xestia xanthographa. Next base: position 24,278,863 of record LR990659.1, read on the forward strand.
CGGTATATATTAAGTTGGGGGACGAAAGGTGTTGCATGATACTTAAAGCGAGTAAAGGGTGGGCAGTGATGTAGTAAAAGTGAATTTTAAGTAGCGTCTCATGAATATTTTGATAAACTTAGACTGTTTAAGTATTAAGTATCTTATTGTAAACTGGATACATTAGCTTTAATATTAATACTTACTTATTCATATAAACATAACATAACATGGCTTGGGATTAAGCTGCTCCAACGAAATTTGCTCTGTGAATGTCGAAATTTCGGACTTCGCTTGTTTATTATTAATTCCTTTCTTTTATACACTCTGACATTGAATGATTTGACATGAATACTTAGTTCAGTATTTTATTATTTTCTTTTACTTTATGTGACATTTACGTATTTGACATGAATAAGTACTTATTTTATTAAGTATTTGACTTTTTATTATCATTGTGACATTTAATGATTTTTGTGATTTTTATTAACAATTATTTTGAAAAGTACATTTTGTTTGATTATTGTGAATGTGAGGACCGTGGGTCACATTTTTATTTTTTGTTAGTTTTTTTTCTACAACTGTCTGGCAGTTTGAGTACTATAAGCGACCTACCCAAATGTCCTTTCTTTGGTATTGATCGTCGTTTCGTTGAGCTCCTTGAGTTATAAGTCGAGCTACACGTTAACTGACAAATGCTTGCACTGACTGGACAGGTCCACTCAAATCTGTATGGTTCTTTCTTCAAAAGACCATCTCAGACACACTAATCTGCATAGTCCTCATGTGAATTGAGCAAGATTATGTCTGGACTTCAAAAGAGACTATGACCTCTGAGTTTCTTTCGGCTGTTTCTTCTCAGAGTACGAAACACCGGCCCCATCTATTTAAAAAAAAAAACTTGTAAAAGTGTTTGTAAAAACCTACTTGCAAAATAAACATCATTTATCATTCTAAAAATGTCACTTACGGGATATCTTCCGTGATTATTGTTTATTTTTGAGCTCCCGATATTTCGACGCTGTTGCAAGCGCCATGATCGCGGGTTAACTCAACCCGCCTGACCTGACCTGACCTGAGTTAACCCGCGATCATGGCGCTTGCAAAAGCGAGCGTCGAAATATCGGGAGCTCAAAAATAAACAATAATCACGGAAGATATCCCGTAAGTGACATTTGTAGTATAGTTATGAACCATCAAAAAACATCACGCCTGTAATCCCCAAAGGTTTGGTCAGAAGTGTTAAAGAACATAGCTGGTGAAATTTGGGTGTCTACATTTTGCCAGCTATGTTAAAATCCCATGTAATAGGGTGCGACCCTAATGGCTTCAACCGGACACAGATCCTGACTCCGTGGCTGCTACCAAGAAATTCCTGATGAAAAATCCAGTAACACTTCGCTCGACCCACTAATCGAACCCATTACCTCTTGCTCAGCAGTCACGCTTACGAATAGTAGATCAACGAGGCAGTCTAGTCTATTCATATAGAAAAGTATTCATATAGTAAGTAAGTAGTAAGTAAGTAGTAAGTAAGTAGTAAGTAAGTAGTAAGTAAGTAGTAAGTAAGTAGTAAGTAAGTAGTAAGTAAGTAGTAAGTAAGTAGTAAGTAAGTAGTAAGTAAGTAGTAAGTAAGTAGTAAGTATGTAGTAGTAGTAAGTAGTAGTAGTATGTTAGTTCCTAAATTCAATAAAATAGTGTCAATAAATTTTCAGTATAATAATATACAGTTGACTATTTCTTCACCTTATCTGTACGTAAGCAGTTCTCAGATATTTACTAGAAAACTTTAATATCTGTTCAAAACTTTTACGTTTCTTTTTCTAAACGAACTTTAAATTACTTTAGAGACTTACCTAGACGAAACTGAAAGAGAAACTTCCATAAAACTCCGAAACTTAACTCTCCGAACGCTCTTATAACACCGCTGTTACTTAAGTAATATGGTCTAAGTAGGTAGGTACTGCTAATCCTTTCAACTTAGTTACAACATAGTGCTTTGAGCGAGCTTCAAGTTAAGTGTGCTGGTACCTACTATTATAAGTTTATTTTCTTTTAGAATTATTGGAACGAAGTATGTAGAGGAAAAATGCAATACTTACAAGATAAGCGAAGGATATAAGCGCTTAGCTTGTATTAAAGTATCTGTAAGATATAAGTCTGTAGTTTGAGTTAGATAAAAATTATCACCAGACACAAAATTATGTCCCAACTCTAGTTATTTTTGTACCCAAATAATAATAATAATTTTGACCTGCTCCCGACACCGGCGAACCACTGTTTTTTATGTTAAAAAAAATGTAAATATGCAGTGTACGAATGAATAAAGGAATAATAATCTTGTTCAATATTTGAAGAAAACTCAGAAGATTTCGCTCTATGCTCTATTTCGCATCTAAGTGTATGCATATTAGTACCGCATTTAAAGTAAACGTTAACAAAGTTATTTTCATTTATTTTTCACAGCAGTGACAGAAAACAAAATCACAAATTGACCTAATATTCACAATAAACTAAGCTGTCATACAACGAATTAAAACGTAGAAAGTCACAACCGAAGTGAAACTAAACGAGTTTAGATAATTCAATTTAATTGAGCCGCAATGTGCCGTAGAAATTGCAAATCAGGTCCCTTATAGTATTAGATTTCCATGATACGAGGAAATGGAGAAAAACTTATTGTGTTAATGGCGTCCTAACGTCGGTAATCGATTTACTTATAGTAGTGTCGGTGAAGATTAGAGAACTGACCACATCAGACTAGAGTGTAGATAGGATTCGTATTTTTACAAGAGAAGTTAAGACAGAGTTGAGATCGACGATAGAACGAGCTAACCCAAAAGAAGTCTATTTCCTAGCGACTCAAGTAGATTGGGGTCATATAAACTCTGGAACCGACACAGGCAGGACAATAAATTAAGATGTAGCAAAGCGCTTCGTGCAAATGTGTGGTGCAAACGACTAGGTTTTGGTGATAACCCGCAGTACGTCTGGTCTACTCCTGATGGAAAAAGGGAGAGGGTGTACAAGCTCGAAATCAATAATAATATTGAAAATTAACGTATCTAGGGATAGGAGTGCTTGATTGTAAAAGATGATGAAAAGAATATTCTGGCGAGGTAAGAGATAGGAGACCAATGCCTTTTAGTGAACTGTGTTATAAAGAACGTAGCGTTATGTGAATTTAACCAAATCCTGCTATTAAAAGTAATAAAAGAAATAGTTCATTTCGTATATTCGATACAGAGGCTCTATAAATTCCAAATTCAGATATAAAAGATTTAATTGGGCCATTAAATCCTTTATGAAAGAATTTTCATTTATTAATTAGTAATTAATGAGACCACATCTATCTACTTTAAAGCTTTTTAGGAATGGCACCTAATTTATATTAATAAGTTACCCATTTGTATAAAAAGATCGTGATAGCATACACCATTTCAAAAAGGCTCTTCTTAATTTACTAGGCGAAAAAGCTTACTACACAGTCAATGAGTACCTAGAAGACAAATTGTAATTTAATGGCATTTTATTTGTTTCTATTTTATGTGTTATTAACTTAATGTATTGTTTTAATTAATAAATTGAACATTTTTATTTTTTTGGATTGCTATAATTTAATTTAATTATTATTTTTTACTGTTTTATTATTTATACAGTTTTTTTTTATAATTAATTTACCAACTAATCATAAGAAATTATACTTAATTAGAATATTTGTACGCCGTTGACGGCAAGACATAGCGCACATTTGATTAATATTGACATCTGTACTTTTGTTTACCTATGTTCTACAAATAAAAATATTTGAATTTGAACATCTTTGCCACTAAACCGATACTTTAGCTGTCAAACCTTGAGCGTTTATATTTTCGTGTTCGCTTAGCTTATTGTGTAGATACCCGGTAATGATGGTTAAGTATGGACAATTTAGCGATGAAACGGTCTATGCATGACATCTAATTGTGTGATACGCTTCCCCATTTTCCATTTTGTTTTCCAATGAAAGTACAATTTCTCCTGATTAGTGGCCTGTAATGTTATAATGATATAGTGCGGTTTGGTCTGTTGGCTTGTGTGAGGTAAGGTACAATTTCGAATAATATCAAGCGAGTGGCATTGTTCATTATAGGGTGGAATTTTTCAATGCCACCTGGAGGGAAAGTACTCTAAATACTGGAGATTGCAAATTTTACGCAAAAGAAACATTCCTTTATTTTTAAAAAGAAACAAATCTGTATTCACAGATTTTCGAAAATTCGCTTGCCACACTCGGGAATCGATCTGTATAAACGGTGTAAAAAACCTCATAACGAACCCGAAAGGCACTTGTTTTCCCAGACATTGCAATTTTTTTTCGTTCTAGACCATACCTGGGAAGCTTCTAGTTACGAAGATATTGGGGGTCAAAGTTCCAACTGTTTCACAAGTTTTTTTTAAATACAACTTTTTAATGTTATAAATTTAGTTTAATTACCTCCAATCTCCAAAACCCCAGTACTCTTCAGTCCATGCTCTATGTTTGGCCCTCTGGCCGTTTTCGCAACGATTCACAACCAGTTGCGAATTAGGAATACGTCACATTGAGTCCTACCATAAAATTATATGATTTGGTCTGTTTACACAGGATATTTACTAACCTTCCAAATAAAAAAGAGACGATAGTCTATAAAGGACAACGAAGCTCTGCGACAGTTCTACGCAATGAATACCCATACAAAAAAGGAAACAAACACACGAGACAAAGTGTCAAACTGGAGACAGCTCCGACATCAATACTAAGCTACAACTGCGAGCATAAAAACATTATCAGCATCAGCAAGTATGGTATCACAGTGTAACTCTGTGATTAGTTCGCACGGTTGTCTACAACGTCTTGTTGATGAAAAAACGGGGATAGTGGTTAAATGGAAGAGCAACGATATAATATGTACTCGTCGCCATTGTGGTGTTCACTAGAAACACTAGTTAGGGTTTAGAATAAAACCACCAAATAGGGTAGATGACAAAAAAATCTAATTAGTCTTTCAGATAGATTTCCAAAAAATATTGGACACGTATTTTTTCTTTTTTTTACGTACAAAAAAAATGAATACGATACAGTGCGTTGAAAACTCGTGTGACGTCACATTTGAGTACATTTTTTACTCAAATGTGATGTTACAAGCGAGGGCTTGTAGCATCGACGAACGAAGATAAAACGTGTCGTTTTATGTGCGTCAAATTTTATTAACTTGAAAAAAACAAAAATCACGTATCCACACGCGTCCCTCCCGGTGCTGCAAGAAAGCGGCGTTGGGTCTTTAGAAACCTAAAAAAATCTCTCTCTTTTGAGTTTGAAACTAATAATATCGTAACGAATGAAACAGACGCAAAAGTTTAGTGACTGATATTGAACGTTCCTGTTTTCATCTGAGTAAAATCACAACACAGACTCTTTCAGTACCCGATGTCTTTACATCTTCGCACACTAGACCATCAGCTTTTTGCCGGAGCGCTTCTATTTAAGAGCTTCAATGTATATTAACTCAGGTGGTCCCAGATAATGACGGCGCAAGACTGGTTGACACAACCCAGTTTTCTCTGACGGTACTTTTTTAATGAAAAGTTCAAGAAAATTGTGTAAGTTTTTAGCTTGACCAGATAGTTTTTATGCCGTTGAAGATCGGAGTATTCAATTTTAGGGAAACAATTTCATCTTTGATTTTGCACATCGGCCATTTTGGGAAAAAATAGGGGAATTTTGAAATCTCTTGTTTGGTTATTTGATAATTCTTGTAGCTGCTATCCTCAATGTTACTGGTATACTAAAAAACTCTTTTTCCTATTCCTGTTTTTTTCTGGTTAATTTGTTGTTTCTCTGGAACTTTGTCGAGCTTCATTGTCTCGGCGCTTTTCTGGTGGTCGCCACTGTTGATTTTGGCTGATAGGAGTTGCAATCACTTAAGATTTCTGTGGTTGCAGTAGTTTGGGAATGGAGTGTGTGGGAATAGGCTTGTTGTACTAAACTCGTTTTATATCTTTACAGACAACCCTTCAAAGATATTATGAAAGGTACAAAAATCATTCTGAACCTGCATGTATATTGTGTGTGTGATAAATCTTTTTTACAACCTCAAAATCTCGTTACCCACATAAACGCCCACATAATCTAAAGACATACGAAACCTTCCTCAACAATAACTCAATAAGATTGTTTTACAAAGGACGCCTTTTTAATAAAAATTCCGGCCATGTACGCAGAATATTTATGTCTTTGATGTTGGGAGGAGGGTCCCTCTTCCGAATCGTTCAACTCTCTCCTCTAATAAAAGTCTTATTGACAGATAGATCAGTATACACGATATGTTGGCTTGTTGGGCTTTGAGAAAAGAGTTTCGGTTACAAGTGGTGTGGGAATCAACATATTTAGGCTACTACACTTACACTACAACAGCCTATAACGTCCACTGCTGGACATAAGCCTCTCCATAGAAGGAATTTGCCGTAATCTCCACGCTTGGCAGGCGGATTGGAGATCGCAGTGATAAAAGACTAACAGAAAACGCTACTGCCCATTCTCTGGTCTACGGAGGCGCAAGGTTTTCTGCCTCAGACATTAGTCGCCTTATACGACACCCGTGAGTGTAATGGGTTGGTTCTATTCTACTCTGCCGGATACCACACGGCTTGTCTATTATATTGCTGTTTAGGCTACATCAGCAAAATTAAAGCAATTTAAAGCGGAAATAATTAGTCTGCCTCATTATTCTAGTGGTCGAAACCGCGACTTCTGAACATGAGGTCGTGGGTTCGATTCCCAGTTCGAGCAAAGTGTTATTGGGTTTTTCCATCAGGAATTTCTCAGTAGCAGCCTCAAACTCGGGATTTGTGACCGATTGATTGCCTCCTGAAAAGTTGTGTGGTAATCGGTTGTCGTGGTATGGGCATGTGATGCGGAGGGATGAGGAAAATGTCGTGAGGAAAGTTTTGAGAATGATTGTGGATGGGTATATGAGTAGAGGAAGACCAAAGAAACGATGGATGGACTGTGTGAAGAATGATATGGCAAGAAAAGAAGTGTCTGATGAGATGATGAAAAATAGAGAAGTTTGGAAGAAGAAGACATGCTGCGCCGACCACAAATGAAGAGAATGATGATGATGATGATGATTAAGTATCTAGCCCTTCGGAGAATACGAACGTGATGTTATGTTATGTTATGTTAAAGCGGACACTTAATCGCGATAAGATCTTCAATGGCAAGCAGATATGCATACACCATATGCATATGCATTTTACCATGTGAGATTATTTTAGTGATGGAAGCTACTTACCTATTATTTAGATAAGTGATAATTACTAGCAGGCCAACGTAACGTAAAAACCGGCCAAGTGCGAGTCGGACTCGCGCACGAAGGGTTCCGTACCATTATCTATACATTAGACAAAACGGCAAAAAATCACGTTTGTTGTATGGGAGCCCCCCTTAAATATTAATTTTATTCTGTTTTATTCTGTATTTGTTGTTATAGCGGCAACAGAAATACATCATCTGTGAAAATTTCAACCGTCTAGCTGTCATGGTTCATGAGATACAGCCTGGTGACAGACAGACGGACAGACAGACGGACAGACAGCGAAGTCTTAGTAATAGGGTTCCGTTTTTACCCTTTGGGTACGGAACCCTAAAAAGGATAGCCTTTTATGGGTGAAGACGTACGTGGTATGTAAGAACGCATGTAATACCTCCTTCTATGGCCATGACCTACCTTCTATCAAGTACGCCTAACAGTCGTGTAAAAACAACTTTTAACTCTTACCAAAAACATAATTCTGTCGGTAAAGGTAGGTACAACAGTAATTTAGGTACCGTCAAAGTTATTATTCAGTTACGAAATTTCAAAAAAGAATTTTCATTAGTAAAAGCCACAAAGAACTTGAGCTCACGGGTAATTATTTACAAGCCAAAGCTTTAAATTTCAATAATTAATTTATTTCTCCGTCCGATTCCGAACAAAGGCCATCAATGGAGAGATTTACATGACCGCTTTTACTTTCCATTTTTAATAGTCCCCTCTGTTTTTATGGCCCGAAACTTAAGTGCTGGGTTCTAGAAGTTACGTCAGAAATAAACGTTTTGTAGTAATACCTTCGTCGGTCGTAAAAAAGTGATTCTTTCTTCACTTTTACCTTTTTTCTGGATTTTTGAGTGCGTTTTGAAGATTAGGGGAGATTCTGCCTATCTTAAGGGGAGTAATAATCATAAACACTGATATGTTTGGTATTCTTAGTTTTCGATGTACCTATGTGTGTTGTAATGTTTCGGGAATTTGTTTCGGTTGACTTTTAAATAGTTTCTTTACTCAAAGTTGTCACGTCATTTTGTAAAATTGTAGAGTTAGCACTTGATCTTACACAGTTCTCTCTCTTCTCACTCTATTTCGACTGATAATAAAAATAGGGTTACCTATTACCTGGGGCTCTAAAGTGCACTCCTGAAAAAAACCCCAAGAAAGTTTGGCATCATATGTTTATTTTTTTATGACACCCTTGTATTGTATTTACTTTCCATTTACGATTCCTAAGGCAAGATTAAAAACCCCAGATCAACGTTATTCAAAGCTGGTAGGAATAAAATCAACATGTATGTGAACCCAGAACGTGTCTTTATCAGAATTACGAGGGCTATTACAATTTTTCTTGTTTTTGAGTGTTTTAAGAGTCTAGCACCCAAATACAACTAAAAGTTTCTAAACTGTATAATTTTTTATATCTAAACTGAGTTTTTTGATGTGATTATGTTTAAGATATAGCCACAAAATTAAAAAAAAATGCCCTAGAAAGTTTGATTATTTATCTAGGGAGCGATCAAAATAAAAAATTGTTGTATTTGAGTGGAAAGCTATGGGAGAGGCCTTTGCCCAGCAGTGGGACAATATAGGCTAAGAAAAAGAAAATGAGTTTAGACTCGTAGAACACTCAAATACAAGAAAAATTGTAATAGCCCTCTTAAGACGACATAGAACAGTTATTAACTACCTCGCCGGTCTAGTGGTCGCAAACAAGACTGCTGATCGTGAGGTCCGGGGTTCGATTCCCAAGTCGAGTAAATTGTTATTGTGTTTTTCCATCAGGAATTTCTCAGTAGCAGCCACGGAGTCTGGATTTGTGCCCAGTTGATGGCAATAGGCTTGCCCCTATTACATGGGACTTAAACAAAACTGTCTACACCTGCCTTATTTCAACATTGTAAACTGTAACCCATGGGAAGTTGCGAGGTAACCCCGACACAAGTATCCTTATAACTTAAAGGGGCTGCCTCAATTTTGTGCTGTAGAACAATTACATATAAGGAGCTCGTGGCTAAATAATAACAGCTGCTCGGGTTGACCGTTAGGTTAAGCCATGCTTGCCTAGGTTGGTCTGTGGATGGGTGACCACCCAATACATACCGAGTTTCCTCCGTGCCTCGGAAAGCACGTTAAGCCGTTGGTCCCGGCTGTCATTTGTAGATCTTTGACAGTCGTTAGGTAGTCAGAGGCCCAAAAAGTCTGACATCCAGTCTTACCAAGGGGTATCGTATTACCCGGTACTAACTGGGTTGTGGAGGTCAGATAGGCAGTCGCTCCATGTAAAATACTGGTATTCAGCTGCATCCGGTAAAACTGGAAGCCGACCCCAACATAGTTGGGAAAAGGCTAGGCAGATGATGAGAACAATAAAATTACATATAAAATAAAAATAAAAAGTTTTTATTGTTTCATATGAGAAACAATAAAAACTTTTTATTTTTATTTTACACCTCAGCCTAACCCTTGGAGGATTACAGGCATGATGCTATGCTTGTAGAACAGTTATTGGACGAAAACAACATGTCCACTAGATATCTTCGACGGTAAACCCATTAATATTTACTTCTACTTAAGTACTACAAGTACACCAGTCAGTGATTAAACATTTTATCGCAAATATTTTAAAGACAGCTAAACGAATTAGTACAGACAGTCAGGTATGATAATAACTCTTAAATGGTATTTTGATGACTATGTCTGGATGGCTGGAACGTTAAAATGAGCTGTGAAGTTTCTAATGATCGCTTCATTGATTTCCTTTTATCTTTAGCACGACTAATATAATCTAAAATAAAAAAATAATAAAAATAAAATAAAAAAATATCGCTGGACATTACACAGCGCCACCTAGAGCCACACTAAGCAACGAGGCTTGTGTCGTGGACACCAGATAGTTGATATACTACATAGATACTTTTTGTTGTTTGAAAATCTAAAATATGTAGTGTCTCTGTTTGTAAAATAGTATCTCTAGGAGGTGATTAATCAAGTTGAGTGCTTCGTTTGTCGTTGTTTAGATGTATTGTGTTTGAAAGTGAAAACATAATGTCACATGCATTTTTAATGCTTTTGTAATTGTTCTAAAAGGGCCAAATTGAGTTTTAAAATCATTTTGGATTCTACATGCGAGAATATTTATACATTAAACAAGATATTCATTTATTAAGAGCTAGCTCGGTAGTTATCTAAACAGCTAGCTTAAGCTCGCGGCTTCACCCGCTTGGATTTCGGTAATTGACTCACGGGATCGTACTACCAGGATAAATAGTATCCTATGTGTTAATCTAGGTTATAAACTATCTGTGTGCCAAATTTCATCCAAATCCCATCAATAGTTTTTGCGTGAAAGAGTAACAAACGTCCTTCCATTCTTACAAACGTTCGGATTTATAAAAATTAGTATAAATCATTTCTAAGGACTAAGGGCTACCGTACACTATAGACAAGACTGTCTTTAGACAGACAATAGGCTTGTGTACTAAAAAATCTAATTAGTCCGTCAGTTAGATTATCAAAAAATATTTGACCAGTATTTTGTCTTTTGCTACGTAAACCAAAATTGACGAAGGTACGACGCTTTTAAAATTCTCAATACGTCACGCCGTGGTATAATTTTGTTGCGTTCTGACGTCATGAGCCCCCACTCCCGAGTTTTGATGCGGTTTATCTTTGTCAATATTCATTGATTTACAAAAACAATAAATACGTGTCCTTTATTTTCCAATGCTCTAACTGACGGACTAAATAGATTTGCAATTTATTGATGGTAGCAACTAGCCTATTGCCCTAATATTGCAAAAGAGACAGACTAAGTATTCTCACTCGCACTAGTAGGGTAATTGTCTGTATAGAGACAGTCTTGTCTAAAGGTAGCCCTAAATCTAATAGTATCACTGCGATCAAACAAATTAACCTAATTAAAACAATTATGCTAATTCATCAAAATGACCTTTCCATTCAACCTTTACTTACCCTTTACAGAAACTACAAACAAAATCACCGTTCCACCACACAAAACAAGTAGTTTGTGAAATAACAAAAGTTTAAATGTAAATTTTAGGCCACCCTCCTGTAAATAGTTCGTGTAACAGAGTTTTTGAAGTTGCTCCGTGACGTGACAAGGGATAAAATGGAGCACGTTATGAGATTTGAAAGCAATTTTTGAAGTTTGTCACTCTTGTCGCCTTGTCGCCGTCGTGTTCCAAACGATGTATTGTTGGAATTCGTTCAGGAATTTCTGTGGAGTTTCCGATGAAGTGACGAAATTGAGTTTTGTTGGATTTTCTTTTTGTATCTTGAAGATATTATACCTATTCTTTGATTTGATGTCAGGGCTTGGGTATGGCACTTACTTTTTTAGGAGGCGTAAATTTAATATTGATATGATTTTCGCGCTTAAATTTATGAAACACTGCGTGGGTGATGAGCCTGCATGGCTCCTCAAGTTTTATCGACCACTGACAAAATCCTAACAAAATTAAGGGGAAATGATTTGAATCTACCTTTGGTATTTTTAATTCTGTAGCAGACTACGGCGAGGAAGCTCTCTACTGATTACTTACGTCATAAAGTCCTAGACCTATACATACAAACATTTCATTTCAATTATCCCTTCTAAAGCCTCCCAGTCACCACCAAGGCTCATAATTCACTAATAATATAAACTTATTATTGTTATGGAACGACATAAATATTTACGACGTCTGCTTTCCCGAGTTATCGTTGTGACTTTAATAGTCGGCCGTATCAGAAGTGGGACAGCAAAAATATGTACCACTGGGTATAAAGGTTTGAATACTTTGTGCCCTTGTTATGATGTGTGGATAAAAAAGAGCTATGTGCTTATCTTTGGTTTTACGCACAGTTTTTTACGAGGGATAAGGAAATTGTTGACAGGAGTTGTATTGTGTTACGTCATATGTAAAGTGCTGTATAGTTCTCTTTGTAATTGAATGATTTGAAGAGGACTCTGTTGCTAAAATTTTTGAAATTGTGAATAAATTCTGGCGCTATTCGTTCCGATTTAGACCACAAGCCAAAGCAACCATGCATCGCTATCTATACAGGAAGAACATAATTACAAAAAATAACACATATTGTTTTGCATTTTCCAAAGAAATATGCTGTTAAGTTTGAATTAGTTCAGTTCTGTCTGGTAGAGTAAAAGAATAATAAATAAAAAAAGCTTAAAAGATTTAGTTCATTTTGATGCTTTCGATTTTATCGACTTTTCGTAATATACATTCGTTGTCCTCTAGACATATTTCAATTTAGCTATTGGTTTATTAAACCACTTTTTTACTCGTTCTAGCGAGAGCGAGTGAGCTCTAGAGTTAAAACGAAAATAATAGGTATAAATTATTGTATATTATATACCTATTGTTTTCGTTTTAACTCTGACTGTTAAATAATTCATTCTCCATTTCGGTTGTCTGAAATAAATGTATTTTCAATTGTTTCTGCTGAGAACAGGTGTTCGAGTTGAATTTAATTTTCATTGTAGAAAAGCTTAGTTTTATAATTGTAAAATTTTGTTCTGCTGCCAAGTTATGATTGAATTTTGCTAAGTATTCAGGGTCTACGAAAAGTCTGAATACCATTTGTAAGATCTATAGATTCTTGGGTCTCAGAGTGAAAATAAGATTTTAAATTTCACTGTTCGAAAGAGATACCGTGGCCCCGGAACACAAAGGGCGATGAAGGAACATGGATTGGTTTTAGTCAGTAAAAGTCTGACACTCCTTCCTGCTCCGCCCAGAGCGGGAGGAGTCATTTGATGATTTCCTATACGAAAAAAAAAAACCGGCCAAGAGCGTGTCGGGCCACGCTCAGTGTAGGGTTCCGTAGTTTCCCGTCCGTCACAATAAGTGTTCCCACTTATGAGTTTAAAGGTGGGTATCCATTATGTAAAAATGCTTGCATATACGAATATACTACAAACTTAATCCAGAAATTATTTTGTACAACTTTTTGTCTTTTTTGTACAAAAACTGTTGTTTCCATCAAGTTCAAAGTAATTTTCCTAGAAAGTTCTACTTTTCAGATTTTTTTCATATTTTCTAAACTTATGGTTCAAAAGTCACACATTGTTTTTTACTTTTGTAGCGATTATTTCCGAAATTATTGACATTATCAAAAAATGATTTCACAAAACCCCTATTCATTTTTAAATACCTTTCCAACAATCTATCACACGTTAGGGTTGAAATTAAAAAAAAAAATCACTTCCCACTTTACATATAGAGCCCCCCTATATGTAAAGTGGGAAGTGATTTTTTTTTTTAATATACCCTAATAAAACATTTTTTTCCAATTTTTATTTTACCACTTTGTCGGCGTGATTGATATACATATTGGTACCAAATTTCAGCTTTCTAGTGCTAACGGTCACAGAGATTAAACGAGGACGGACAGACGGACGGACGGACAGACATGGCGAAACTATAAGGGTTCCTAGTTGACTACGGAACCCTAAAAAGGGCAAGGTCCCCGAAGGGTTGGACAAAGGTGTTCCTAAAAGTACACCCACATTTCGGCCAGTTATGTTTAGGTCCTATGTACTCGTAATAGGGAGTGAGCTTATCACCTTCAACCGGCTCCAAATCCAGACACCGCGGCTGCAACTGAGAATTTCCCGATAAAGAGAAACCAATATCACTCTCATGTTTATGTGTCCGATGTGCCCGACCCGAGAATCAAACCCAAGACTTCATTGCTCAGCAGTCGCTTGCGACCACTGAACCAACGAGGCAGTCATCAGAATATCAGGGGGCTAAAATGGCTGCTTTAGCAGAATCGGACAAAAATATGAATTGCGTTACAATTTTTAAAATGGTTACACACACAGTTAATGTTATGAATTGTCTTTTAGGACTATTTTTCCGAATTGTAACGAAGTTCATATTATTATCCCATTATGATTCTGCTAAAGCAGCCATTTTAGACCTCCAGAACTTTATTTATCCGTAATTGCTTTACGGACACTTTATTTGTCCGTTAATCAAACTCTAGTTAACTCAATATTCTCTTACTTATACTCTCTTTCTCTTCTTTCCAGGTGTGGTTGTGATGACATGGTGGTGGGCGGTGGCGCTGCTAGCGCTGTCAGCGCCCGCCCGCCCCGCACCCCGGGCGGGCAACGGTGAGCAATTTTACAGTAAGCATCACTTTGTGCACTACTTCCCGCGTGATTGCGTTCCTGCTGGCAACCGATAGTGTCGCCGGTGAAGTTCATGTCATCGGTGTGACGTTGAGAGACAAATAATTATTTTTGACTAATTTCGCCCTTATATTATGGTGTTTTGTATATGCCAATGTTTAGCAACACTGCGAGTTTAGCATTTTATAATCATAATTATCTAAGAAATTACAGAATTCTCCATTGATTTCTTATAAACGTAAAAATAGCTTATTTTTATACTTTGATTGCAGCCAAGTCATAACTAGTTGTTACGTTATGAAATTGTTTTCATCCTTTGAAGCATTTCACAGCCGAAATTGCATAAGACTGTATGAATGGACCATTATCACCAAATACCTCAAACGCTCTAAGTATGTGCTGATCGCGTTTGGTTCCATTAGTGAAATTCACTCAAAGACTTCTAGAGCCTTTTAGAAATACTATAAAGATAAATACAGCGACACTATCGGTTGCCCCAGTTCAGGAGTAGACGCACAAACGCGATGACGCAGTAATCACAGTGGTTTGTGCTTGTGCGATGCGTGCGCGCAATCAGGCGACTGTTCACTACTTATCGGCAACGTGACGTCAGTAAGCACTAACTTACTTTCGATCTTCTTTGGTTTATTGTACTTGTAGTAATTAGGAATTGTGAAATTAGACCCTGTATGTTTAAACTGTCAATTACGGGATATATTCCGTGATTTTCATTTATTGAGCTCCCGATATTTCGACGATGCTGCAATGTTGCGCCATGCCTCATCCCGAAATCAGTGACAGTGTAAGTTTAAAACCGTGAGAGCTTAAAGCAGTGTTCGATCCTTTATGATTCGGTTAAACCAGTATGGGCAGACTGTGTACATCAACCACTGAAACATTCTTCTTCTGCTGGTGCCTCTTCCAATTACTGAAGGCTAGAAAACAACTCGGAATATTTCTCCTTGTATTTTGCGAGGTGGTACAGCTCAGCAGCAATCGTGATTCCAGTCCATCCGCAAATGTTTCTCAGCCAAACCATTTTCTCCACGTTTCCTCGCTTCTTTGCCTATCATTATCGGTTGCAGTAAGTCATACCTCTCGGGCCGAATACGTGGCCGTTCTAAGGAACCTTTCTTTGCTTGAAGATCTGTATGAGCTTTAGAATACAGGATACTTCAGTACACTTATTTGAGTGCGGTGTCCGGATCTGTGGTCGTAATTAATGTCAGTTTGACAGCTTCTTCGCTTAAATTTGTTTAAGTATTTTATTTGAAAAGTATTTTGCTACAAAATGAAACAGAAAAAAAACTTTTCCCGGATTTAGCATAGTAAAGATATCACAATTAAGGTCTTCTCATCAAAAACTTTGAAATTTACTTCTGAACTTAAAGTAACGTTACTATAAGCATTTAAGCTTCAAATTTATTAAACTTTCCTTTTGAGTTCACTCAATGAGACGAAATTTTCAGGCGACTGATTTATATCCATAATATTTTTCACCTTACCGAACAAGATGCCAAGATACTTTGATTTTTTGCTTTGGTTCGGATTATGATACTTCCATCTTTGTGCCAAGTTCCATCTTGCGTACGAATGAACCCAATTCCAGCATCTGCCACAATACGAAAAAATCAATTACTCCGCTAAGATTTTTATTAAAATATTCTTCAAAAAGCTCGATTGTTCTCCTTCTGAGTGAATAAAAATAATGTCAGGAGTTCTCAACTGTTGGAATGAACGTAAAATTACAGCGTCGATATTTCAACGCTTACCAAAAGTTTTTTCTTTTTACTACAAAAAGGACTTAAGACACTTTGATTACTTGCGGATAATAGGACTTTTATCTTTAATTTCAGATTGTCTGAAGAACTTTTTATTTGTGCAAAGATAAAATAGGTATCTAGTTTTGTAAAGTAATGAAAGATGGGTATGAAGAGATTCGCTTTGATAAAGAAAATAGTTTTTCTTACCAGTCTCTGAGTATATATTTTACTTTATTGGACAGAAGATAATGGAGGCGAAATACGGTTTCCTTTCATAGAAATGTAACATTTATCTACTTGTTTTTTGCAAAAAAGATTGTTTGGCTCAAGCAGTATTGTTATCCACGTCGAGAAAATATGGCGACTGAAATGTTTTGTGTTGTACGACTACCTTCTTAGTTTATTTTGATAAACTATTCTGTGGTTTTAATTTTATCAAGTAGGTAAGTACTAAGTATATTTATATTTTGGCACTAAGACTTGTATTATGGATTTATGGTAAAAGAGGGATATTGTTCTTAAACATTTGTGAAAAAGAAATTTTTATTTTTATTGTTTTTTTTTATTCAAATTATCCATAAGCGAAATTAGTTAGATGTGTTCCAAAGACCTGTGGTTGACATCCACATCTCTGAAGTAATATCTTCATAGAATAAACACTCATACTTAATAAATACTCCTTACTGATGACTATAGTTGGTGCCAGTTAAGATGAGAATAACGATCATTGCCCTTTACCTAATATCTCTTCGAACGAACCAAGACAAATAAACCATGTATCATTTTTCATTACAAAAAAATGTTGAAGATCACGATAGATGACGATTCCAGACTTGAACAGGCTTATTTTTGGTTTTCAAAGTTAAGAAGTTTAATAAATGTAGGTGGGTCAAAGACCGCTATTCTCATCTTAACGGGCAACAACTATACCAATTCAGCTACGTTTCAATCAATTTTAAACATCAAGTTCATTGTTCTATATTGTAATAATATCTGGCTGACCCGATATTTTGGCTACCTAAGTCTCAATTGAGCTTTGATTAAAAATGGTCTATGTTTTTAAGCCACCAACAAAGACTGGTTTATAAAACGCTTTGTGTCGCAAACTGTGGAAATTATATTTGAATTTTATGTACCGTATGGATAAAAGTAAAAATAAGAATTGAGATTGATCAGCTGGTTCTTTTGGTAATTTGTCTGAGAATAGTTTGCATGACTTGAAGTTACTGAATACTGCCGTTGTTATTTTTCATTCATAAGTTCTTCGTTATATCTACAAACATCTCTTGGAAAAGTCTGCTAACTAAAAGAAGTTTGTTTTTATCACCAGTTTCTAAACAGTCAACAGACTGATACCTACCTCTGAAGAATTTTATAATTTTTAGAGTACTTTACTTAGACAGATTTTAAATTACTACTCATCATTATCTTAACACTAGCTGACCCACGCAACTTCGTCTGCGTCACATAAGAGAGAAAAAGCTAACAAAAGGAATACATTTTCCCCGTTTTTGCAACATCTTTCATTTATGTTCCGCTCCTTTTGGTCGTAGCGTGATGTTATATAGCCTACTAGCTGACCCACGCAACTTCGTCTGCGTCACATAAAAGAGAAACAGCTCACAAAAGGACTACATTTTTCCCCGTTTTTGCAACATTTTTCATTAATGCTCCGCTCCTTTTGGCCACAGCGTGATGTTATATAGCCTATAGCCTTTCTCGATAAATGGACTACCCAACACTGAAAGAATCATTCAAATCGGACCAGTAGTTCCAGAGATTAGTGCGTTCAAACAAACAAACAAACAAACAAACAAACAAACACTGCAGCTTTATAATATTAGTATAGATAACACAGGATAACAGTTTACCCTCGAAGGGTTAATAATTTATCTATACTAATATTATAAAGAGGAAAGATTTGTATTTTTTAATGTTTGTAATGAATAAACTCAAAAACTACTGCGCCGATTTCAAAAAATCTTTCACCATTAAAAAGCTACATTCACCCTGAGTAACATATGCTATTTTATCTCCGCAATCCCACGGTAACGGGAACTACGCGGGTGAAACCGCGTGACGTTCGCTAGTGAATCATAAAGTAACTGAACTGAACTGTCATCTAACCACGAGTTTGCGAGTACTACGCACCTGGGGCCCAATTCTGTAACTTTGTGTTAAGCAACACGCCATTGACACTCTATCGACACACTTACAGACATTATGTTGCCACTGTTGCAAATTTGGTATTCTGCAAAAACTTCAATGGCATTTCAGTGGTGTCTCAGTAGTGTGTCGATAGTGTGGCGGTACAATATTTATTTAGTGTTTTCGTTGTTAGATGGCTTCACAATGGCGGTTCGATGGCCAAAACATTTTTCAAACACGATAGACACAACTTTCAAATACATTTAAAATATTTACAGACTACCGTAACTTTGGCCATCATGATGACATTGACACATTATAGTGGAGCAGAATACCAATTATTACAATAGTCTTCTATGGCGTTTCAATGGCACTACAGTGGTAAGTCAATGACCATAGATAATTTGTAGAATACCAAATGTCAATGTTTAGCCTATTGAGACACTACTTACACACTACCGACACACTATTGACAAGTTGGTCATTTTACAGAATTGGGCCCCTGAAGAACCTCACCACTTAGGTCAGTGTATGACCTTGTAGGGCGTCCCCTCCCGGCGTTGCCACTCACATCATAAAAACTTTATTTCAAACTAATCAATATTATTATTATTATTCCGCCGTGTGGTACCCGGCAGAGTAGAATAGAACCAACCCATTACACTCACGGGTGTCATAAAAGGCGACTAATGTCTGAGGCAGAACACCTTGCGCCTCCGTAGACCAGAGAATGGGCAGCAGCGTTTTCTGTTAGTCTTTCATCACTGCGATCTCCAATCCGCCTGCCAAGCGTAGAGATTACGGAAAATCCTCCCATCATGGGAGAGGCTTATGTCCAGCAGTGGACGTTATGGGCTGTTGTAGTAGTAGTAGTAGTAGTAATATTTTTAACGGAAATACTGAATAGTTGTTAGTTTCAAATACCACGTAGACCTTTCCAAGTTCAAGCCTCAGGGCGCATCTAGTCTCTACAGAAAACTAAGCCCAACTAATAACAAGAAGTTTTAGACCATCAACATTCCTCCATACAATAATACAACGTAATAACTTTTAAAATAATGCGCAGTGACCATGATTTGTGTGAATATTTGAATAGAGTCTTGGACATAAATATGTCTGGTCATAGTACTAAGCGTTAATGCTAGCAAGTAATGAGGCTACAATGTTGTGATAGCTTTTATATGGAAATAATAAGGCTGATTCAGGGTATATGGTTTATAGGTCAATTGGAATAAGTTACTGTTTGTTAGGAGATAGAAGATGGTAAAGTGCTTGTTTAGTTTAAATGTGTGCTAATATTAACTGAAATATCTTTTTCTTTTTTTCTGTTTGATAAAAACTTATTTACGTAATTATTTAAAAACTAAGTATTAAATAAACTAAAATAAATAAACTAACAACAAACTAAATATTTAGATATTTTAATTTTATTTACTGACAATGTGATCTATTATGTAGTTACAGTTATTAGACACCATTAATAAATAAGTCTAAAGCGTAACTTCACGCACACAAACACGATTAATTTGAAATTAACTGTCAGACGATTTTTAGTAATCATTAAATAATTTAGTTGCCAATTAAGTATGTTAGTGACGTCACTGATTGCTATTGCCGTACGAGTTTACAATATTTGACAATTGGTCGACCATTAAATAAACTTAAAAATGCGATGTTCCTTTAAACAACGCAACCGGATAAAAAAACACATCAAACGCTGAAACCGTAACTCTACATGGGCCATAAAGTCAGCGGAGATAATCCGCGGTTTACGGCACACTGCGATAGGCGTGAGTGACCGCGAACATAGTTTATAAAATACAGCTGTAGCTGCGCGTGTCTGCTACTCAGGGTGACTGAGGTCGATTAAATAACACGAAGACTTTTTTGGAACAATTACTCAGTATATTAATTACTAGCTGACGTCCCGCGGTTTCACCCGCGTAGTTCCCGTTCCCGTGGGAGTACGGGAATAAAATATAGCCTATAGCACCCACGAATAATGTAGCTTTCTACCAGTGAAACAATTTTTAAAATAGGTTCATTACTTCCGGAGATTACCCCCTACATACAAACTTACAAACATACAAACTTACAAACAAATGTTACCTCTTTATAATATTATGAAGGTCGTATAATTGATGGTCGTCAGTTTTCTATATAGATGGCGCACGGGGTTCTCATGCAGTTCGCGATGCTGTCCGTTGATTGGTTCGCCGGCCGTCACGTGATCGCAGCGCAACTAATTGCAGCGCAGCGGTCGACTATAAGTAAGCTTTAGGGTAGTGCGGCAACAACAGTCTTTGTTAGTGACCCAATGTGTAAAGACGATTTTTGAAAGCAGCTTCTACCATTTTTTCCTGAACTTAATTATATAACTTTTTGGTAGTAGGATCTATAACTAAGAACTTATGAATGAAAAAATAACAATAGCAGAATTCAGTAACTTCAAGTCATGCAAACTATTCTCAGACAAATTAACAAAAGAACCAGCTGATCAATCTCAATTCTCATTCTCACTTTTGTCTATTCTTTCAAAGACACGCAGTCTCATGACATCTGTATTACACTAATATTATAAATGGGAAAGTAACTCTGTCTGTCTGTTGTTACGCCATACCCTAGTGGCTCGGATAAAATACCCATTGGGACATAATATATGATACTTTTTGTCCTCGTAATATACGTTCATCATTCTCTTACACTTATGCCAATTCATTTGCGGTCGGCGCAGCATGTTCTCTTCTTCCATATTTCTCTAGTACTCATTATCTATGTATAAATACATATAAATATATTTGTATATATATACATATTCATAAAATACTAATTATGCAATAAATCTATACATACTTGAATATTATACACACACACACTATGTGTGTGTGTATAATATTACATACAAATACACACCGTCACCAATGTTCGTACTATGTCCACGTTGACAACCACTATTTATGATGTGATGGGGGGCCTGGAGTTCTAAAATACAGGCCTAGGCTTAGAACGTTTTTATTATTATATTATTATTATTATTATCTCGTCAGATCTCTCTTTACTAGCCATATCATCCTTCAAACAATCCATCCTTCGTTTCTTTAGTCTTACTCTTACTCTTATTGCTATCACCATTCACACTCTAAACTTTCCTCACGGCCTTTTTCTCTTTTAGGAGCTCGTGGCTAAATAATAACAGCCGCTCGGGTCGATCGTTAGCTTAAGCCGTGCCTAGGTTGGTCTGTGGGTGACCACCCATTATATACCGAGTTTCCTCCGTGCCTCGGAAAGCACGTTAAGCCGTTGGTCCCCATCTGTCATTTGTAGATCTTTGTCAGTCGTTAGGTAGTCAGAGGCCCAAAAAGTTTGACAACCAGTCTTACCAAGGGGTATCGTATTACCCGGTACTAACTGGGTTAGTAGGTCAGATAGGCAGTCGCTCCATGTAAAAAACTGGAAGCCGACTTCAACATAGTTGGGAAAAGGCTAGGCAGATGATGTTATTCTCATTTCTTCGCATCACATGCTCATACCAAGACAAACGTCTATCACACAACTTTTTAATCACTGGGGCGCTATTTTCAAACTTCCTCTTACGTACTCATTTCTTACTCTATGCATTCGCGTAACACCACACATCCCCCTTAGCATTCTCATCTTAGCCACATACCATGGGCATACCAAGGCTTTCATCCCTTTTGTGGCCCATCATTCTAATCCATACAAAACAGTAGACCTAACCTCCTGAGCCAGCAGTCTCGACAGAAACAAAGACAATGAAATAAAGACTATGCTTGCGAGAAACGCTTTTTGGATGTAGAGACCTGCGTTACTCGCAAGCATCATTATCGCAACCGAATTTATTCGTTATTAATGAGCAATCAAAAGTTAGCGAATTTGTCGCTATATGTCGAGAATGCCTGCCCTGGGCCTGCAGTCTCGACATAGATAGCGACAAATTCTTTAACTTTCGATTGCTAATAACTAACGAATAAATTCAGTTGCAACAATTATGTTTGCAAGAAACGCATCTTGGACACTGAGACTAGCGTTATTCGCAAGCATCATCATTGCAACCGAATTTATTCGTTAGTAATTAGCAATTGAAAGTTAGCGATTTTGTCGTTAACTCTGTCGAGACTGCCGGCCCTGGTAGTATACGTTCTCGTGTGTAATTTCTGAACTCCACATGGGCGGAGACGCAGACAAAAGCTAGAGGTCTATACAACCTTTATTTTAGTACAGAAACCTGCTTATCGCGAAGTAAATGCTTTATCACAGGCCATTTAATCCGGCTGGTGTAGTCGGTAAAATATGACCGCATGTGTTTTACGCTTCATCGCCTGCGAGCGGGAAAAAAAATTCTTTAGTTCATTCTTTTAGAAAAAATACGGTATTTTATCGTCTTGGTAAGTTTTAATTGTGATAATTGTGGTTCCATTAATACTAATATTATCTGAATTGTACAATCTACATCTATTAATTAATGAGATAACGCGATTTTATTGCACATTGCAAACATGTTTTAAAAGCACTTAAACCTGAAATATTAGTAATGCGCACTGCAATATAGTACTCGTATGTTTTAGTATAGATAAAATTAGTAAACAAGTTTATATTACCTATTACAATGAATTTATGTTAAAAAAGAGGCTTTTTTTATTACTTACATGTGTTTTAATCCACAAACATAAATCAATCCCATCATCATCTGACTAGCCTTTTCCCAATGATATTGGGGCCGGCTTCCAGTCTTACCGGATGCAGCTGAATACTTGCACTACACTAAATACTTTCCAAGCAAATTAACTCAACTTTTTCACTTAGATTTTCTTTCCAATTTAAGTTATTATCATACAAAAAGGTTATCTTTCCAATTCACACGATTTTTATCACATCGAAACTTGTGAAATTCCTTCTACTTTTCCGGAAACGTTTACGTCGTTTATTTCCGTGTCCCAAAACTCTAGGCCGTGTAAAGAAAGCGAAGTGGTTTCACTTTCTTACAAATTATGGTGTGATGGGATCTAACACACACCTTTATTTGTCCCACGTGGCCCTTATGGGGGCACCATGCTGTCTGGGGCGATGAGATAAGTTGGGAAAAGGTAATGTGTTATCAGGGGGCCTTAAAGGGGTGGGGGGGAGTTTAATGACCGCTTAAGCCGAATCATAATAGAATAATAATAAGAATCACGTCACAATTTTTAAAATGGTGACAGATGCAGTTAATATAATTAATTTGTCATTTTGTGATCATTTTACCAATTGTAACATAATTCATATTATTAGCCTATTGTGGTACTGCCGCGGGCATTTTAGGTCCTCTAGTTATTTGACTTTTATTTGATTTTTTCTAGTTTCTTTGGTTTATGGAATGATTGAACTTTAACTTTTATGTAACTAACTAGATGTGGGTAAAAGTAGATCAGAAGGCCCACTTTGTTACATAAAATAATTAGGATTTACCAACAATAATTTCAATGTCCCGACACAATCTGCACTAATATTATAAAGAGGAAAGATTTGTATTTTTGTGTTTGTGTGTATGTTTGTAATGAATAAATTCAAAAACTACACCGAATTTAAAAAAAAAAATACCATTAGACATTCACTCTGAGTAACATAGGCTATATTTTATCCCCGTATTCACACGGGAACGGGAACTACGCGGGCGAAACCGCGTGACTTCCGCTAGCTATAAACGTAAATGCCCAAAAATGCTATTTGACGAGTAAATTTTATTTTGTGAGCATTTGACTTTTAAGGAAGATTCATAGATAGAGCTATCCTATCCTAATTATGTCTACATGCATTTCCAATCTAACCACCTACTAACACACAATCAACCGATACCGAAGAACATAAAAAAAACTCACAAAGAAAAGTCTCACATTTCCACGATAAGTGCTTTCCCTAGTGCTATAGTAAAAGCTTTCAAGTTGTTTAGTAAGTACACTCTTCACTTTCGATCGCCGCCTTCCACTTTAGTACTCGGCTGTACCGATCTTGTACAAGTACTTGAGGACTCGACGGTACTGATAATGTTGGACTAGTATCAACATTTTCAAGATTTATAGAGGGTGGTATCTATTTTTAGAACCTTAAAATCACAGATCGTATTTTGTAAGAGTTTTGAGAGCTCTCAATCAATTTGTTAAGCTTAGTTTAACTTTAATATAATTATATAGAAATACCTTTTAGCCCAACTTACCCTAATTTTTAACGCGAATTTCAGTTTAAATGTTGTTTAAAATATGATTTGCGACAGTAACAAATATGGCTTTAATAAGTTAAGATCATCAATACAACCCTCCAGTGGGATTTAATGAACTTAAAGGGATTGTATTGAAGATTTTAAAATCTACAATTATGTTATTGCTATACGTTTTACGGCCGCCAATCATATTTTGTTCAACATAAGACCTGTCACTGACCGGAAATTGCAAAATAGTAAGACAATTTGAATTTCGCGGGCAGCACTGGAGCTGCCACTTTAACGTAATTTCCTGTGATCGTTTACCTATCAAAATGTAAACGTGCTCTAGTTAATTTCTAAGACAGAAGAAATCTTGAATGCTACCATCATCTAGCCTTCATCCCACCGGAATACCGGATGCAGCTGAATACCAATATTTTACATGGAGCGACTGCCTATCAAAATTAAAATCAAAATATTTTATTTCACATAGGCCTAAATGGGCACCAATAAAACGTCGAAAAAGGTGTACGGTTCGCGTTGGTCGTTTCCATGGAGAAGAACCGGCAAGAAACTCCATGGTTACTCCTTTCAAATCATTAGGTAGGTATTACAATATTATTTTACAGCATTCGTATTTAAGTCCTGTATCTGAATCTGTATCTGACCTCCACATCCCAGTTAGCGCTGGGTAATACGATACCCCTTGGTAAGACTGCTTGCCAGAGTTTTTGGGCCACTGACGGCAGCATTACAAACCTGTAACGACATGAATGCTGCCAGAATAGGAAAATAAGTAGGTATATGATGTGGGAGATCTGAAAATGTAAGACTGGGTGTTTTGTATTTATGAAAATATCTAGAAATGACGTCACACCTTCGTTCTATAATGTGAAGTTGATGCTGAATTTAATTGGCTACCATTTATAATCGACCTCTCGGTGTTATTCTCGTATACTTTTGCAGTGACGACCGAAAACACGGTTTTGATGTTTAGAGCACCGTTTATCAAAACCTTTTACAGGAAACACTATTTTAAAATCAGTAAATTCATCAATATATTTGTGAATGAGAAAACCACAATATAGTACTTACGCAATGTTAGTATTTCAATTGAAATATCCAAAGCCTTAGAAATAGGTGCGTTATTGTTCACACAAATGCTTACGAACAATAAAATAGCTATTAAACTACTTGAACTAGATAGCTTCAGCGTATTCTCCTGTCGCAAATAGTTATTTGAATTTCAACAAAATTCTCTATCTCAGAGACAATAGAATTTTCACCAATGTTGCTTCAACGATGTTGTGTTCAAGATCCTAGATTGTGTTTAACGTGGAATTTCGTCTTTGGTAAATATGGCTACTGATTCTGAGGTCCAGGTTTTGTTTGAGAATATTCAGCATTATTACATTATAAAATATAATTCGCTTTACTACATCTTTAATCATGCGCACAGCTAAGGAGTGGAATTCCCTGTCTGCGTCGGTGTCCCCGAGTTTATATGACCCCAATCTATTTAAGTCGCGAGTTAATAAGCTTTTTTTGGGTCACTCGTTCCACCGTCGACCGTTCAAAACTAGGCCCAATTAATAAAAAAAAATCCTAGGCAATTGAAGATTTCGTTTTCAGTGTCAAAGATGATATGGGTAGAAAGGAAGTGATTCATTAATGAGATTTTGACCTAAGGAAAATCATGCTGCGCCGACTCTAAATACATTTTGGATGGATCAGGGAAATGATTATTTATTGAATATAAAGGTGGCTACGTATTTCATAATTATCTTGTTAGCGGGTACGTGTTACGTTTCAAACCACTGTTTTTCATTAGTGAATGCTAAAATTAATTTAATACTTAGGTCTTCCAATTAACTTGGTTTCAAGATTTCCATAAACCACAGCATCTACAGCCCACCCGAGAGGGAAAATGATTATTGAATATAAAGGTACCTACGTATTTCATATTATCTTGTTAGCACATGTTACGTTTCAAACCACTGTTTTTAATTAGTGAATGCTAAAATTAATTTAATACAATATATTTATTTGTCTTCGAATTAACTTGGTTTCAAGATTTCCATAAACCACAGCATCCACAGCCTACCCGAGAGGCGCGGTTCGGTCAAGGCTTTTTGTTATCATTACTGTACTGTGCTTCACGTAATGAACACATAATCATCATCATCATCTGCCTAGCCTTTTCCGAACTATGTTGGGGTCGGCTTTCAGTCTAACCGGCTGCAACTGAATACCAGTGTTTTACATGGAGCGACTGCCTAACTGGCGTCCACAACCCAGGTAGTACTGGGTAATACAATACCCCTTGGTAAGGACGACTGTTTGTCAGAATTTCAGATCACTGACTATCTGTAATGACTGTCAAAGATCTAGAAATGGCAGCCAGCCTCAAGGGCGTGCTTTTCAGACACAGACGTAAATCGGTATGTAATGGGTAGTCACCCATCCACCGACCAATCTAGGCAAGCACGGCTCAACCAGAAGATCGATCCGAGTGACTGTTATTATTTAGCCACGAGCTCCTCAAATAGACACACAAGCATAAAGTAATCAACTGCTGAATTGAGGCGTATCCCAAAACGCGTAACGACACAGTCATTTTCTCCATTTCCCGCTGGGTGTGTGATTCACAATCACTTATCCGTGCCTTACGTTTATGTCATGTTATGATTACGAAGTGAAACTCCGCCTTATCGACACGCCATCAGTGATAAGTCAAAGATAGTGGGCGTAATTGTAGGATTTCCGTGAGATGCGCAAACATTTCACCGCGTGTGGAAAGTGGCGGAAACTGAGCCGTGGACCAAAGTTTATGGGACTTTCGGATCATGGAAAAAGTGTGTGTATGGAAACGGTTATTACGTCAAACACGATCAAGATTACTGATTAGATTAACTTCGTCGATGAGTAGGTATAGATTAACTTATACCTTCATCCATACTAATGTCATTAATTGTGGTTTTTTCCTACTCCTCCGCTATACTTTTCTGATTAATTTCGTTGCGGGATCGAAGACAGTTAAATTCATTGTCTGGGACTTCGTCGAGCTTCATGGTCTCGGCGCTTTTCTGGTGGTCGCCACTGTTGATTCTGGCTTTCAGGAGTTACAGTGGTTTGGGAATAGTGTGGCGGGCTTGTCCCATAATGTCATTAATACGAAAGTAAATCAGTCATTCTATCACGGCTTTTCACGCCTTAACAACTGAACCGATTTGGAAGAAATTTGGCGCCATGTGGACTACAACCTGGGTTGTGTCTTATTAGTCTGGTGTATAAAACTAGGGGTTGCGGAACTGTTCGAAAGAGATACCGTGGCCCCGGAACACAAAGGGCGATGAAGGAACATGGATGGGTTTTAGTCAGTAAAATTGACACTCCCTCCTGCTCCGCCCAGAGCGGGAGTCATTTGATGATTTCCCATCCGAAATAAAAAAAAAGTAGTAAACGAACCCAAAACCCAATACAACACAGCCCTTAAAACAAACAGAAGGGCTCTCTCTCGTGTCAGTCGGTCATTTCGTCCACGCCGACCACTTTCGACGCGTTGGTCGGTGAAACTATTTGCACATCGCGCGGAAATCCTACAATTACGCCCTACAATGGAGCTAATACTCCGTGGAGGCAAGAAATGTTCCGACCGACACACGGACTCGTTCTGTTCCGGTCGTGTGTCTTAGTTTTGTTGGAGATTATGAGAACTAGGTATTTGTTTGACGTTGTAGGAAGGTATCAAGTTCTTACCTTAATATTTGGGTCCAAAAAAACTCTCATCATAATTCTCTTACCCTCATTAAATTCATTCATTCAATTAATGTAGGGTCTCCGCAGTATGTCTTCTTCCTCCACACTTCTCTATTACTGGTCATCTCATCAGACACCTATTTTCATACCATATCATCCTTCAAACAGTCTATCCATCGTTTATTTGGTCTTCCTCTACCTCTCTCTGTCAAAAACAACTCTGTGTATGGCTTTTCATTTTGATTCATGATCAACAAAGAAATCAAATTCCTACTTTACCCAAATTTCGGGAAAACCCTAAACTAAGACAGTAGGCAAGAAATGAGAGGTTTCGATCTAGTTTCTTTTAAGTTGAGAACCTTAAAAAGCTTATTAAAGCTACTTTCGTCTCTTTTAATAATAAAATTCTGCATAGTGGTGTCGATTCTGTTGTGCACAAACTGAACTTTATTTAGGCTATCTTTTACTAATTGAACCTTATAAGCCTCATTTTAAATTATAATTCCGCATAAGAAATTCAAGATTTAAAACCTCGTCTGAAGCTTCAGGCTAGGTATCAAAATTTACTCATACTGTGTCTCATAGTGAATGTTTCAATTTTTTTTGTTTGTTCAATTTTATTGTTTCTAGTTTTTTTGCCGTGTTAAACCTTAATATTAATTTGATCTATTTAAATAATATTTGTTTCCATTAAATTCTATTCTTGTGGTGTTATCAAGAGATTTTTATTTAATAACCCTACAGTTTAGTTCTGTTAGGCAGTGCGAGAAAAGGACGGCTGTAGCTATGAACTAAGTTAGAGATGTCAAACTAGTTTATGCCTTGCGCTTCACCGTGTTTTTAGTCGACATATTTTTACGTGCACCCGTCATTTGTATGGAAATATTAGTTCCAACTTAATTTGACAGCTCTAAATTACGTCCGTCTCTTTCTCCTTTTATTAGAGAGAAAAAGATAGCAATAGCCTAAATTAAGTTTAGTTTGTGCACAACAGAATCGACACCATTGCTTTCCTATCTAAATTTAGTTGTAATATTTTACTTACAAAGAGCAAATTCAATGTTTGTAAATACTTAAATTTTGTAGGGTTATACGATAGTAGATAGGTACTAAACAGCTTTCAGACATACTCTAACCTAATTGGTACTGTCCATTTTATGTTCTTGAAAGCGACCGTGAAGAAACCACACGAAAATTCGCGCCCTTGTTTCCAAGTTAGTTTACTTAGCCAAGTTGGCGTGAAGTTTTTCCCATACAAAGTGTTAGAACGCGATATTTCAAACGTTTTCACTCTTTTGTGGCGATACAAAGTATTAAGTGCTTGCAAGTTTAATGGAGTTGTCTCACTAGACAGAACTGTCGAGTATATGAGCAGCTTCATAGAAAAGATGTTAGAAAATTTTTACGTTTTTCTTTAGTTAAAGTTTTATTTTAATCAGTTGACTGTAGGTCTGTGTGTCGAAATATTTGGGTTTAGCAGTAGCTTATAAGTAACTAGCTGATGCCCGCGGCTTCGCCCGCTCGCAAATTTATACAATAAAACCTTCCTCTTGAATCATTCATCATCTGCCTAGCCTTTTCCCAAGCTTTATTGGGGTCGGCTTCCAGTCTAACCGGATGCAGCTGAATACCAGTATTTTACATGGAGCGACTGCCTATCTGACCTCCACAACCCAGTTAGTACTGGGTAATACGATACCCCTTGGGACCAACTGCTTAACGTGCTTTCCGAGGCACGGAGGAAACTCGGTATGTAATGGGTGGTCACCCATCCACAGACCAACCTAGGCAAGCACGGCTTAACCTAAAGATCGTCCCAAGTGGCTGTTATTATTTAGCCACGAGCTCCTCCACCGTTAAAAACGACATTAAAGCTTAACAAATCGAAACTACGAGATCAAACTGATCTAAACAAATGAGACGTATCTAGCTTACAATAAGATTTAATGCTGTCATTTATTAGCTAGACATTTACATAAGCAACGTGGGTGTTAAATCCAATTAATTATATTCTAAAAGATTGATTAGTTCATTCGATTAGTAAAAGTGTGCTATAGTTTTTGTTCCTAGGTCAGACAGTAATTTAGGTCTGTACCTAATTAATTGAAATACTAATTGAGACCTAAGATCTTGCACTGCGTTCTAATCGAAGCGAACAGTTGCGATAAACGATCGTCTACATAGTTTACATCCGCACACACTCCAACCGAACCCTCTGTTGGCGTGGCGTGGCATTTAGGTTCACCCAATAGAGTTAACGATAAGGTTACATTTTCGGGCGGCGGCGGCGATTGCTTTTGTTAGGACGCGGCTGTAAGCGGTAAGCTTTGATGTTGCTATTTGTGTAGTTCGTCGTTATTATTATTTGATCGCTGAAATTATTCGGAGAAATTGTGAATTTAAATTTTAATTTTTTTTTTTTTAACTAAAGTAGCATTGGTGGCAGGTATTTTAAACCTTTCAACCATAATTATGAAAATATCTAGGTATATATCTCAAGCATCAAGCATATGAGTTAAACTTTAAAAAATCATAAAATAATCTCCCAAGTTGGAGATCTCTGCTCATCCCATCGAAAAATACAAACCGACATTTCGCCGAAGTACAACCAATTCACAGTATAAAGTTACCTCACATACAAAGCGTGTCGGATGTCACTTTCGTTCGCTCAGTACATTAACACTTTGTACAGACCACAAAACAGATTGGTATGCAGGCTACGAACTATGTTTTATTTAATTTGTTAGGTTGTGTTTGCTTAGTTACAAGTTAAATCTTTTGTAGGCACCTTACTATTACACTACCCACGTATTATAATAACCGCATATAATTACCTTCCCGGTTTCAGCGCAAAAGCTTCTTTTGGAACAGAGTAGACACGAACACTGATTACAATGCTTCTTCAAGATGGACTTCAGACCTCTACATATTATGTATGTTTAATATTAAAGGCTTCATAACGTAATTTCCACTGTTTAATCAGTCTAATTTTTGGGTTTCATCGAGAGGTATATTGACGGGTTCTTAAAAACTATTGTTATTTTGTTACTTCACCTTAATATTATGTTTTCATAAAATGTGAGTTGATCCCTAGATACTCTAATTAAGCCGGTTGAACAAATTAAAACGCTTTTCGAAATATTGATGTGGGAATGTAAGGTGAGTTAAGTGGCAACACTGGTTTAATAAGGGAATGTAAGATGATGGAGTGACAACACTGTATATCAAGGAAGGATGCGCAGAGAGCATAATTAGATGTACGACTGACGACGAATAAGAAAGATGGAAGACGTAAGATTTTCAGAAGAATATTATAGAAAGTAAAGTTTGCTTGCTGTTTTATTTTGGAATCCCACAACACACACAACATTGTTGTTGCGAAATTGATATTTCTTATAGTGCACACTGAACAGTTTTGTTGACAGTACTCTTCGTGCCTGGGTCAGTCGAGTGCGCAGGTGTTGGCACACTTTAGTACTGGGTGTGTTCTTGTCGTTATTTATTGAGATTTTTATGTTCCTGTGAAGATGTTTTGATAACCTATTGCTTAAAAGATCAGAAATGTGGATTCATTATAAAGTGTTATATGCTAAAAAACCCAAAATTATGTTTACATATTCAAGCGTAAATTACAGACAAATAACAGAAAAACAAAACAGGTACAACAGGTAGTTACACACGGGTTATTAATATAACGCAATACGGTAACTTAGTAGTAAATAATTCGCCAACTCATTAGTTTTCTTTCAAGCCACAATGCTTCAGTTCATTATGGTGAAATGAAAAGGAGAAAATGGCGGCGTTGAAATGGACGCGCGATACACACTGCTTCTAAGACTAGCTAATAATAAAATT
The DNA here is from genome assembly GCA_905147715.2 of Xestia xanthographa. NCBI lineage: Eukaryota > Metazoa > Arthropoda > Insecta > Lepidoptera > Noctuidae > Xestia > Xestia xanthographa. The sequence continues at coordinate 24,311,056 of LR990659.1, forward strand.
ATGCAAAATACCTACATGATTGTCTACTTACAAACTCACGCTGCCCGAAGAAAATTTATCGTTCGAATTGATAAAGCTTACAGTTTCAAGTAAAACATGAGCATTTAGAAAGAGAAATTGATAATGTTGATAATAACCAAGTAGTTGCTAATCTTGTCTGGTTTGTTTACGAATTTATCTCGGATTTCTCTTCTCGATTTGTGAAATGGTGTGAAAAGTCTGAAGTACCCTAAGCGCTAGGCACAGGTCCTACTGCAGGAGCTAGCGACAAGCGATCGTCTGTTTTATGGCCCAAGAATGGTAAAATAGATGTTGACCCCGTGCCAGTAGAAGAGATTCAAAATTAATTGATTACTGTTCATACTACGGGGACACTTTCACCACTAGTTTTTCGCAAAGACAAACAAATGAATCGCTCAGCCAAGCTCGCTTGGTGGGCAGAACACTCGCTTGGCTTGGAGACTCTCGCTTGGCACATACGCATACCTGCAAATTACAGGGGTCCTACTCTCTAACGTACGTCCGTCTCTATCCGTCTCTCTCGCGCACGTCTGCAGATGAGGGCTCGCTCCGTCCAGAGCTGGAGGAGTCATTTGATGATTTCTCATCCGAAAAAAATAAGGGTGTGAGTAATCGCCCGTTACACGCACTCGCTCATGATGGCCACGACAATAACCAACACCGAGTCTTTTTCAGTTGATAGGTGACTTGCTTGTCGCTAATCGTTCGCGGTGGGACCGAATGCCTCAAAGTTACTGAGACGTACTTGAGAATTTCAAGTGTTTATTACGTCATGGCGTAATATGCAAAATAACTCTTGTCCATGTTTATTTTAGTGAAGATTGTTTATTTTTAAATTTGACAATTTTATGTAAATTTTTCGAAAGCTTCACTGGCTGAAGAGCTTTTGAGATAATGTGTTGGTTGTCCAATTAACACCTCATCATAAAGGCTTTATTAGAAAGTGTTTGCAAACGTCTATCAATATTTAAGTACCCAATCTTTTGTTGGTATCCAGATAAGCAAAGTTATAAAAATATATTGGTATACACTTCAATGAGACTTCTACAAGTGCAAAGTGATATTGGATTTTCCCATCAGAAATTTCTCGGAGTACGGTTGATGCCCCCTTTTACATGGGACTTACTGCCCACTCCACCATAATTGGCGACATGTAGGTGTGCTATAGGTACAACTTTGCCTTTGCCAACTTTGCCCCTTTGGAGGTGTTTGTTTTAAATGTTTTTGCTCCAGTTTGAGGCTTGTGCAGGGCAGTTTTTTCCGCCTGTTCTTCCTCGCAGCTAAACACTAGGAAGTGGCGAGGGGTTGGCGTTTTTGGGGGACTGTTCTGTTTTCTTGGAGGATATTTGTATAACAAAACCAACACAACACAAAACCAGTCCGTAAGATGGCTGTCTGTAAATGGTTAAAAAATCTAGACCTGATAGTCTAGATTACAACTAAAAGTCTATTGATTCCAATCCGCTAAACATCTATCTGCTACACAGATACACACTATTTCATACACATAAATCACACATACAATTGTGTCGATTCTGTTGTGCACAAACTAAACTTAATTTAGGCTATTGCTATCTTTTCCTCTCTAGTAAAACGAGAAAAATACGGACGTAATTTAGAGCTGTCAAATTTAATTGGAACTAATATTTCCATAAAAATGAAGGGTACGCGTAAAAATATGTTGACTAAAAACACGGTGAAGCGCAAGGCTTAAACTAGTTTGACATCTCTAACTTAGTTCATAGCTATAGCCGTCCTTTTCTCGCACTGCCTTTTAGTAAAAGATCGCAATAGCCTAAATTAAAATTAGTTTTTGCACAACAGAATCGACACCAGTATGTCCCACTAGAGTAGTTATAATTTTTCTTATTTTTATTTTTTAAATAGTCTGTACCTAAGTAGTAAACGTATTTAAGTTAAATCATCACGCATTAGTTGTTAAGTCTCTCAAAAATATCTAAATTAGTTTTATACCTTTAAGACTTGGGGGCCTAGTGACCCGTAACACAGGTATTGTATACATAATTCGGGCACCAGTCTCCCACAAATGTTTAGCCTGTGTTGTTAGATTAAATAATTCATGTTCACTGTAACGTTTGTGATGAGAAAATAAACATATTATTTATTTACTGTCTTCTGTAAACTTTGTCGTTCAAACCGTGCTGACTATCAGCCTAATTTGAATTAACGACCATTGATTTTGTTTTCGCTTGCCTCAATTCTTACCAGTGTGTCCACATCAACTAGACGTACAATTGAAATAGTTCCATTGTACCAAATGAGATTAGATAAACTCCAGGCTTTGCCTATCTATCCATTGTGGGCACTCTGTTTATTCACTATAGTTATTAAGTACAATACTTTCAAGATCTGATAAGGGTTACAATTCTAAGTTGATTTGAAGAATTAGTGAGCTGGGTAAGTAAATGATAATGTTTTGTTGTGAAAGCTTTTATTTATGTTGAGTAAATTAATTTGTATTAGTTCGGTTGCTTTTAACAATGCCCCTACATCAAATCTTTTGTTAGATAACATTACTTTTTCTCCACACTGGTGCTTTATGTTTATGACTCAACATAGCACTACCATCATTTTTTTTTTTTGTGTGGTTAGTCCTAACGTGGGGGCCAAGTCTGCTATTACAATAGTGTCACCATGATCTATCATTGATTTCATAATTGTTGTGTGTTTATTTTCATTTATGTTTTAAATTATCTTTAATAAAGAAGCTTATATTTATTGCAATACAAAATGGTGCTAATTGAGCAAATTTCGGCTGGAACTCTTAAATTCTTTGTAGATTACCGCGTAAGTCAGTCATTCATTTATCATTGTGTACGAGATTACCATTCTATGCTATTTCTTTCAATGGAGTGTCAGTGTTTGATCATTGGAAAGTCATAATGACGCCATTATATAGTAGATTACCAAATTAAAATCAACAATTATGAGATCAATGATCGACTATTCTGACTAGATTTTTTTTATAACTAAAACATATAAGAATAAATACATATAACAAAATATACTAAGTTAAGAGAGATAAACAAGAAAAACTATAACAACTACTATCAAACAACCATGGTGCTAATTCCAACAATAATCATTCATTGTATAGATTTTTGCAAATCCCACGTCCAGCAGTGGACAATCAGTGATAGAAACCCCAACCCCGGTGTATACTTACAGCATGTAATCTGGGCCGTTATTACTGTGCCACCTCAGGTCTGCTCACAGGTCTACGAGAATATTTTATAAAGGCGGATGTTTTCCATTAACAAATAAACGGTATATCTTAAAAAAACAAATTAACTAAAAATGTCAAAATATTTATAAGAAATTTTATTTTAAAATTCCACACGTAAACTTTTAAGATTCTTATCTGACGATATCCTTATCTTTTTATTAATTTCTTAATTGAGTCGTATCTTTCTAATTGATATACCTACATCAGTGACTTACTTTAACTTAACTTGTTATCATTTAGTAACATAATGTTTATTCATTAACAACTTGTTTTATGGCACCAAAAACGAGGTATTTACCGTTTATCACAATTACTAAAAAGGTTAGAGATTTGTCTGTTTGGACATGATTAAATATTTTAATTAATTAATTTGCATAATGTGGGAATTAAGATGTGCAAATATTAACTACATTATTAATAAGTAATAAATCACGAATCGAAAATATTAGCCTACTATCGTGTTTTTCCCATGGTTTTGAGATTTGGGTTGTTTATGTTACATTTTTATGATTTATGTCCATATAGAAGCAATATTTCATATATTAAGCACTACAAAAACGTTAATCAAATAAGAATCGTTAAATGAATTCACCACCTACATTCTAGCAAATAAAGAAATGCCTCATTTATTTATTCGATTATTTTTAAAATATCTCTACCTTTAATAAAAAAAACAGGCCTGTTATATTCCTACTACAAGTAGGTTAGTACCTAATCAACAACTAGAAAACAATAAGAAAACTGACCATCAAACTTATTAAAACAAGAAAATAAAATCAACACTACACAATCTTGAATACTTCTACTATGCCTAGTCTACAACTTAAAATCTGCCATTCTGAATACCTGCAATCAGCAGAAACCGCGTTTAAATACTAGTTCATCATAAATAAGCGTGATAAACAACAAAGATTTAATCAAAAACATAAAATCTTCGCTGTGAAACTCGTACAAATCATTAATCTTATCGAATACGACAACATAATTATGCTAAACTGTCTGTCCGTTTGCATAAAGCTTGGGAAATAAATAACTCAGTTTTGTTTTACTCCAACAGTTTTTTTTTCTTAGCCTGTCATGTGTCCCACTACTGGGCAAAGGCCTCTCCTTTCTCCTTCTCTCTATATTGTGCGATATCTGGCCATGTTCGCCCTGCAAACAAGATCAGCAGGCCTAGCCAAGTTACAAACGTTTCGTATCGATTCTCTTTCTACAATCGTAAACGCCTCGGCGTAAGCGATTGTAGAATGCGCTAAATTGGTAGCCAAGTTGACACGACTGATTCGATCGCTCGTTCTCTAAAGTCTGTAGAAAAAACCTACACCTTAGTCTATGGTGAGCGTTCCTACCAAAGAGTTTAGCGATCAACATTGTAGAAACGATAACATTCTATTCTATCATTTTGAACGATGTAAACTTGTCTATGAATTTTCTATTCGTTTGTGTTGATCACGTGATTTTACGTTGAGATGCTGTCATTCCCATTCATTTGAATAGTTTTCTACCAGCGTTAACGATTGTAGATTGTCAACTTGGCTAGGGGTGCTGATCGTCAGACCACCTTCGTCGCGGTCTACCTCGACGGCGATTTCCTCCGTCAGGCGTCCAGTAAGTGACGATCTTTGCCCACCTCTCCAGGTGCATTCACACTACGTGGCCAGCCCACTCCCAATTTGAGCTTGAGCTATTTTCTCTTCAAAAACAAATGCCTTACATTTTTTAGGGTTAACTAACATAGCATCATGACTGCAATACGCGAAGAATTAGGCAGAGGGTTTTTTTTTCACGGAACTCTTAACTTTTTTTCTCAAATAAAAGTAGCATAGGTTACTCCATAAAACAGCAATCTGCCAGTAAAAGTTTCTTCGAAAATCGGTCCGACCGTTCAGGAGATTATCCGGACCAGACAAACATAAAATAAAAAAGTATTTTGGTTAAAAGTACCACGTATATTGTTCCATAAGCATTCGGTATAAACCAGTTATTTTGAAATAACAAACAGACACATCAATTTTATTTATCTATACTTCTATACTAATATTATAAAGAGGAAACCTTTGTATTTTTGTATGTTTGTATTGAATAGGCTCAAAAACTACTGGACCGATTTCAAAATTTCTTTTACCATTACTTAGAGGGATTCTTCCGAATCCGTATAGGCTATATTTTATCACCGTAATCCCACGGGAACGGGAACTACGCGGGTGAAACCGCGGGACGTCAGCTAGTTTTTATATAAAACTAGCTGTTGCCCGCGACTTCGTCCGCGTGGTAGCCAACATCAGACATCGTAAAGGATACAAACCAATCTGACTGATCCACTGACTGTTTGATCCACTGACTAATCGATTAACGCAAAGCTGAAACTGCTGGGTCTAGAAGCATGAAATTTTGCACAAACGTAGTGTCTATGACAATTCTTTATAAACAACACTCTTAACCGTTTGAGTGGATGGAGCTTAAAAAACCGGCCAAGTGGGAGTCGGACTCGCACACGAAGGGTTCCGTACCATTGACTATATTTAGTATTTGTTGTTATAGCGGCAACAGAAATACATCATCTGTGAAAATTTCAACTGTCTAGCTGTCACGGTTCATGAGATACAGCCTGGTGACAGACAGACGGACAGACAGCGAAGTCTTAGTAATAGGGTTCCGTTTTTACCCTTTGGGTACGGAACCCTAAAAGCCAGATCGCAAGTCGATTCCCGCGAATTTCAGAGTTTGGCCATATGGGTATAAAACTACGCATGAGACAACCCGTATTAAAAATCTTGTCATCACCAACCTGTTAGTTAGGTAATTATCTGGTTTATAGACCAAATCTCAACGGCCGTCCGTCTAGTTTTCACATAATAAAAATGTCTGTTATTAGTAGAAAGCGATCGGTTTGATTCTCAATTGCTACAAAATGATGCTTGTAAAGACTTTATGGCAATCGAGCCGTTGATAACTTCATCTATGAATGTGAGAAATACGTGTTACTATTGGATAGTAATAAGACTTCATCGTGATTCGGTCCGGTCAGTGATTGTCCACTGCTGGACGTGGGATTCGCAATAATCTACACAATGAATGAATATTGTTGGAATGAGCACCGTGGTTGTTAGATAGTATAGATATTTCCTCTTATGACAAACCTGGCTTATTTACAAGATATTAGTATTATTTACACACTACAACTCTATAAAGTAATAAAAATATGTAGGTACAAGTACCAAAAAGGTACAAGGCGTCAAAATCGTCTTTAAATTCATCCACATCGTCACTGTCAACAGAAAAAGTGCTCAGAAGGCTGGCCATTGGCCATTCTTTGGCCAAAAAATAGTCCCACCCTCAGGTCACGTGAAGAGTCGACCAACCGCTTGGCGATTTCCCGAAATAGGTACTAATATGTAGGCACTCGGATCCCATGGTACTAGTGTTTCAACTCCAAACGGCTCAAACACATAACTACCAATTAAATTATTGTATTTTATTATTTTTGCCAAACGTAGCTACAGTTAGTCGCTTTATTACTTCGTCATAATGACACCCACGGGTTTAGAGATTTGAAAAAATTGGCAGCCCCTTCAAATAATTATAACCCAAGAAAAGTATAAGAAATATCCTACACAACTTTATGCCCTACTAGCATACATCAAAGTGCCACATAAGCACATAACTTAACTGACAGAAGCCGATTTACATAACTTATCTCATTGGACCGGCTGCCATCCATCACTTTAGGTGTCTAGGTGGCTACTGCGATCAATCATGTAGTTTATCAGAATGACGTGATATTTGGGCCTGGTGTAATTTTGTGTCTAAAAATGTTGGTAGCTTTTTTTGGAAAGTTTGGGTGATTTGTCATTGTGATTATTTATAGGGCTAGTTTTCAATGACCAGTCAAAATTTAAAAATGAAAACTAGATATCAAACCAAAAGTTCATTTGTCGAAAAATCTATACTTAATATTATAAAGAGGAAAACTTTGTTTGTTTGTTTGTAATGGATAGGCTCGATCCCATACAATATTTTTGAGTAGGAACTAGGTAAAATATAAATAAAATATATAAATAAAACCCATCCCCGCCCCACCAGTGTGGACACGGGCGATGGGACAACGGGAATCACGATACAAATTAATATCAAGAAACTTTTCTACTTGACTGTACTAATCATAAAATTGGTCAACGGGATCAGTTGACCAATTCAAAAATTCACTAGGTCGACTGATCCCGCGGGATCTATCTGTGTGGGACCAGTTTACTAAACACCCCAAAAATAACTGGATCGATTTCAAAAATTCTTTCACCATTAGAAAGCTACATTCATCCTGAGTAAATAGGCTATATTTTATCCCCGTACTCCCACTTGAACGGGAACCACGCGGGTGAAACCGCGGGACGTCCGCTACTATAAAATAAAATAATAGCATTCATTTGAAAATGTCCTAAAAATTTCCTAAATCATAAACCTAGTGGGAATCAATGCACTTGTGTGTGTGTGTGCATGCACCGCCAAATTTAAGTGTGTGCTAACTGCTACCTATCTAGGTTGTTGAACTGAATTGTGCTGTTGCAATATCCACACGTTAGCTTTTTAGTTGTGGACAGGAATTCAATTTTATTTGCTTTTTTTTCATTTTTTCATTTTATCGAAAACATTATCGATTCTAAACCATCTCTGAAAATTTGGCCAGTTATTCAAAACTAACCCTGTATGTGTATGTTGGTTGATAGATACATATGGCATTATACATTCTATACTTCAGATAGATTAAACCCCTCCACAAATACATTTTTCGTCGGTTACCTACACGGTCAAAATGTGTGAAACAACAAAAAAATCATCATCATTCTCTTGACCTTATCTCAATTCATTTGCGGTTGGTCGCAGCTAGGGTTACCAACTGACCGGATAAATCCGGTCTTGACCGGATTTTTAATGCCAATACCGGACACTTCGCCCGGTGACTTCGCCCGGATTTTGTGCCAGACTGGATTTTTCGACTCATGCCGGACGAAAGAAAGAAACAGATTATCAGTGGAGTCCAGTTTCAGTTTTTTGTTTGATCGTAGGTAAACTTTATGCTAGACCGGACTTTTTTGTGAAAAATCAGGATTTATGTATCATCCTCCAAGACCGGATTTCCGATTTCAGGCCCTGGTAACCCTAGTCGCAGCATGTCTTCTTTTTCCATACTTCTCTATTATTTATCAACTCATCAGACACCTAATTTCTTGCCATATCATTCTTTACACTGTACGAGTACATAACGAGTTTCCTCCGTGCCTCGGAAAGCACGTTAAGCAGTTGGTCCCGGCTGTCATTTGTAGATCTTTGACAGTTATTACAGGGAGTCAGTGGTCCAAAAAGTTTGACAACCAGTCCTTACCAAGGGGTATAGTATTACCCACTTACCCAGTACTAACTGGGTTGTGGAGGTCAGATAGGCAGTCGCTCCAAGTAAAATACTGGTATTCAGCTGCATCGGGTTAGACTGGAAGCCGACCCCAACACAGTTGGGATCATTCTTTAAACTCAACAAATAATACTGAAGTAAAGTTCAGTATGATTGACTCAATACTGGGTATCCGTTTTAGCATCGGTGTTCCGTCCATCTTGTATATTTTACCCGGGAAACCACTTTAAAAGCCTTTCTTACATTTCTGGTTTATGTATCCAGCCAACCTTACGAGTTACGAAAGTTATCATAAGCGAAGATTTTCAACTATAAACCCCATATTAGGTATCTTGCATAGTATGGGGTCCTGGTACCATCGCCGCTTTCGCGACCATCGATATGAGCGTCGTGTTTTATTATGCACTAACCTAATGTATAATACCATATTATTATTTTATTGTATGACATATATATTTTGTGCAGTAGTGACTCTTTGTAAAAAGTTTTAGTTACGATTTGACACAATTGTAGGTATGATTTCGGAAAAAAATAATGAAATGATCGGACAAAAGTTCAGACAACATCAGGCAGACGGTCGTGGAAACGAGCCAAATTAAACATATTCGGCAAATAATCAAACCTACTATTTATTATCAAGAAGTCTATTTATATAATCGTGTAGCGAAACTGTCGAATACACGATAGGGGTTGAACTTCATCTACCAGCATATAATCCCACTTTTCCGAGGAACAAAGCGGGAGAATGATATTGCACGCGGCTGCATCGACGATGCTGATCGGCAGTACTCTCTATTTCTCGCTCTAGCAAATGATGGTTCTGAGAGACAGAAAAGGATAGGAGCATAGAAAAATCCAATTCCGTGCTGCTAGATGACGCGCAACTCTAACCGCATACTTCAATAAAAATAAATGACATTCTCAATAGCTATTACAACAACTAATAACTGCATCATGCTATGCTTAAACAGGTGATCGATTCTGAGCTTAATGTCCATACAATTACACTTGCATTATGATTGGAAAAAATATCTATGTATTTTTGAGAACATTACACCTGTCCAAATCTAGGCTAGTAGAAAATCAATCACCTGCCGAATTCACTCTTTATTATATTTCACCCAATTTTTTATGTATAAAAATAAATAAAATTGAAGTGTCTGTCTGTAATTTAAAATAACAGATTTTATCTGAATGCATTTGAAAATAATATACGACAATATTATTTTTTTTCATATTTTGACTGTCTGTGTGTTTGTTCCGGCTAATTTCCGAAACAGCTGGATTGATTTTTATGTGAATTTTACTGGCAGATAGCTGATGTTTTAAGGCCTAGCTAAGCTACTTTTATTTCAGAAAAATAATTAAGGTTCCGTGCAAACAATTTAAAACCCTTAAAATGGTTAACAAATTCCGATTCAAACGTCTAATCTCCGAAACAACTACTAGACCGATGTTTACGGGACTTTTACTGGCATATAGCTGATGTTACAAGGAGTAACTAATTAACACCCTTGAAATTGGTAAAAAAAACCTGTTCAAAAAGGGAAGAAAATTGTTTTTACAATAATTTCGGGCGAACAAAGGCCACAGGGCACAACTAGTCATTCAATAAGATACGAAGTTTTCAATCTAGTGCGAGCTAAGGTCTAAATTGAATTTCCTAACATTCGGGGCTCGAAATTTATTTTGCCTGTACGAGTACTTCAAATTCAATAAGTAGGGTGGAGAGAATTTATTTGGATGGAACAGGGTTGGTTTAATACAGCGAAAGTAATTTGAAAATAAAGAGCTTTTATTCTGTTTGTATAATTGTGCGTATGCCTATATTTCAGTGTAGCATTGTTACGGACGGTTTGTGCTATCAGGCTTGTGTCTAATCTAATTAGACCGTCAGTTAGATTATCAAAAAATATTTGACACGTATTTTTCCTTTGGTAACGTTAATCAAAATTGACGAAGATACGACGCTTTTAAAATTCTCAATACGTCACGCCCGCCGTGCTATAATTTTTAGTGCGTTGTGGCGTCACGAGCCCCCCCCACTTCTGAGTTTTGATGCGTTTTATCTTTGTCAATATTCACTAATTTACAAAAACAAAAATACGTGTCCATTATTTTCTAATACTCTAACTGACGTACTAAATAGATTTGCAATTTATTGATGGTAGAAACTAGCCTATTGGTGAATTTTCCAGAATTAAAACTGGGTTTGCTGGACTGCCTCGTGGGTTTAGTGGTCCTGATTCCCAGATCAGGAATTTCTCAGTAGTAGCCACGGAATCTGGATTTGTGTCCGGTTGATGGGAATAGGCTTGCGCCCTATTACATGATGTTATGTAAAACTGGGTTTGTCGTGGTCAATGGTAGTGTGACCATTCTTTCATTATCACTATAATTATTTACTACAAGACCCACTGCTGCTCCCGCAATGTTTTATCTCGAACAATCCGAGTAAAAAAATAATGTACCAGAGAAACCTTTCTTGACGTAAAAAATGCTACAATATTTATCAAGCAAAAAAAATATTATCTGAAATCCAAACAAGCCCAGGGATATTACTGGCTAGTATACCTAAACCTATAAAACGATATCTGCTTTGCCCCACTTTTTCGCAGCGCAATAATACGAGCGATAAGCAACGCGAAATTGTTTATAAGTCCTTAGCACAATTCTTAAGGGAGTAAGGCTTGTTACTCACTGGAGGATTAAAGTTTCTTGAGAAAAAATAAATATAGTCAAAACCTCTTTTGGACTTTTACCAAAAAAATTACAAAATAAAATGAAAATTTTAAAAGAAAATAAAGTTTTTATTTCAGACCGTAGTCCATAACTTTGTAACAATGAAATGCCAAGAAACAAAAAAAACAGTAAAGAAAACCACCACACCAATAAAATTCATACACCATTTTATAAAATTAATATAATATTACTTGGAGGACGTCTTAAAGGTACTGGAGAGGGCTGGAGAGGGATTCGGCTGGGCAGCGTTCGGGAAGTTGTGCGGTATCTTCTCGTCCAACTTACCGCAGTGTCTTAAGACGAAAGTCTATGACCAGTATGTGTTGTCAGTGATTACATACGGGACCGAAACGTGGTCGCTCACAATGGGCCTCATCTGAAGGCTTAAGTCACCCAAAGGGCAATGGAGAGGGCTATGCTCGGAGTTTCCTTGCGCGATCGAATCAGAAATGAAGACATCCCCAAGATAACCGAGGTTACCGACGTAGCCCGAAGAATTGCCAAACTTAAGTGGCAGTGGGCAGGGCACATTGCTCGCAGAACGGATGGCCGATGGGGCTGAAAAGTTCTGGAGTGGCGACCGCGAACCGGAAGTCGTTGCGTTGGAAGGCCTCCCACTAGGTGGACCGATGACCTGGTGAAGGTTGCGGGAATCCGCTGGACGCGAGTCGCACGGGACCGGTCAATGTGGCGGCACTTGGGGGAGGCCTATGTCCAGCAGTAGACGTCTTTCGGCTGAAATGATGATGATGATGATGATGATATTACTTGCAATAATTGCATAAATGAGTTTTTATTCATAAAAATGTGTAAAGAATTGCGCGGCTTTCTAGTAGGCTTTACATCCATTAACCATGGTCTAATTGGTCTAGCTTATTGGAGAAGAGGTTTATTTCTACAGGCTGTTGTAATAGGCGTCCAGAAAATCGAAGATAAAATAGAAACTGTCTGTACTATAAAAAACATGACTCGTCCTGTCCAGTAGTATCTAATGGCACATACCACATAATCACATAACATCACGCCTGTAATCTCCGAGGAGTAAGGCAGAGGTGTACCTAATAGTACACCCACTTTTCGCCAGTTATAATTTTAGGTCCCAAGTGTTAGGGGGTGAGCCTATTGCCATCAATCGGGCACAAATCCAGACTTCGTGGCTGTTACTGAGAAATTCCTGATTGTAAAACCAAATAACACTTTGTCTGACCCAGGAATCGATCCCATGCTCAGCAGTAATGCCACATATTTCTCGTAATAGAGTATTTTACTCATGAGAAAAAATCTGAAAATATATTATTGAGATAGCTTATGCAAAAAGCAGTCGGAAAATGTTAGTTTTAGTTCATAAAATGGCAAACTAAATTTTAAAATTCAATCCAAACGTTTCAGCTTTTTTAATCTGTTTCATAACACCATTATAGTAGTCGCCATGTTATTACGTCATACGGCTATGTAAATTTACAAGTGTCAACTGTCAACTTCAAATATTACTGCATTTGTTTACACAGCCAACTGCGTCCAGCGTTTTCGACAAATTACGCGCGAAATTTTTACGGCACTTAACGACTGAATAAAAATTTTGTGATTTTTTAGTGGTTCTTTAGCACTATAGAATCTAATTGAGACACTTTTCATAAATGGGTGTAATTCCCTATTGTCTTTCATAAAACAGCGAGATAATTGAAGAACTGAATGGAATTTAAAGTTGTGCTAACGAGCCGTTGCTACCTACAGCTGTTGGCAAGGTGCGGAAATAATTAATTAAGATTAAATAATGCAGTAGTGTGTAAATGAAGACAGGTTGTTAGCTTGCCGCACTGAGCAACCAAGCAACCAGTTTCCTTAAGAACTTCTCCAATCTTTAATTAGTTGGCAAGTTAATTGTCTGAGTTGCAAACATGTTATTTTGCTGGGATTTTGTAGTTGGCAAAATGAGGAGCTCAGGTGGATCTTCAGGTAAAGCCTAGTTGGCTTATCTTGGTCCGTAGGTGACTCCCGCATTAAATTTGTACCGAGTTTCCTACGGGCCTCAGAAAGCACGTTAAGCACAAATGACAGCCGGGACCAACATCCCGGCTGTCATTTGTGGATCTATGACAGTCGTTACAGGTAGTCAGTGATCCGAAAGTCTGACAACCAGTCTTACCAAGGGGTATCGTATTTTCTAAGATTGGCTTGATGTGGTGACCAGTCGCTTCATGTAAAATACAGGTATTCAGAAGCTGCATCTGTTTAAACTGGAAGCCGACCCCATCATAGTTAGGAAACGGCTAAGCAGATGCAGATGATTTGTAGTTGGCAAAATAATATTTTCCCAAAATTGAGATGTCACTCAGTAAGCATAGGAAAAACTTAAGTTGTTTGAATAGTATAAAAATAGAAAAGTATAAATATCTTAAAGTTGTAAAAACAAAGTTGACATTTTATGGGTGTAAAAAACTTATAACTTTTTGGCATATCTTGAGACCGAACGTCTAACAATGATTCATAATTTTCAGATTTCAAAACTAGGTCTCAGCCCGGACAAGACGGTCCGTTCTTAAAAAAAAAAACAGAAAAAACATGGTTGCTAGCTAGCCACCTAACCGCATGCCTTGGTTACGGTTGCGCGCCCGCTAATGAGACCTAAGCTTTAGTTACACTTTTCGCCTATATTAAGCTGAATTTGCATTCCAAAGTATACCTCCCTGCTTAAGAGATTTTGTCCCTAATTTATTTCAAGTTTACGTGACATTGCAAAGCCAAGGTGACTTGAATTTTTCATGAATACATATTTCTAATATATAATTTTTTAGGGAATGTCTTGCGTTTGGTCCCGAATTTAGTCACACGTAAAAAATATATTTGTAAGTGTCTGAGAAACGCGTGTCCAAAATCTATATATACATATAATAAAACAGTAAAAAAACTGTGTCTGTACATTGAACATATTAAAAAGTAATAATTGAGCGGGGTTTAGAAACAGCAATAGAGCACGAATCCAAAAAAAAAAATCTGTCTGTTTGTCTGTTTGTCTGTGTGTCTGTTTGTCTGTGGGTCTGTTTGTTTGTACACGCTAATCTTCGGAACTACTGGACGGATTTGAATGATTTTTTTGTTGTTGTATAGGTATTAAGTCTGGGCAAGATATAGGCTATAATTTATCTTGGAAACTTGAACACCTGATGCAAAACCACAACAGACCAGCTGAACTATAAGAGATACAAAAATGGTACCGTAGCAAAAATTGTTCCACGTGATGGGCATTTTCTGCTGAGAGAATAAATTTGAAGATCTGGAACACCTGATGTGGAACTCCAAGAGCCCAGCTACACTTACATATATATAGGAATGACGTTTTAGCAAAAGTTGTTCAATCTGATGAGCACTCTCTGTTGACTTATAAAAATCGAAGATCTGGAACACCTGTTGTGGAACTCCGAGAGCCCAGCTACACCATAACACATATAGGATTGACGTCTTAGCAAAAGTTGTTCGTCTGATGGGCATTTCCTGTTGACTTATAAAAATTGAAGATCAGAAACATCTGATGTGGAAATCAAAGCTATCACTAATTTCAATGTATAATTATAAAATATCCACGCGGTCAAGGTGGTAACAGTTTAGGACTGATTTTCGATGATAATGGTGTATCATTGAAAATTTGATTCTACTGGCCAAAACTATGTCTTCCGGCTTATGTTATTTTAGTGTTTAATTTCCTTTTCTATTTATCTACGTGGCACGGTAGCCTACCCGGTAACGCAGCGGAGCAGTCACTTAGATTTTAATAAAACTATAACCATGCCTAGAAAGAGGTCAAATCATTCCCAGTGTTCCAAAGGAGCTAAAAGATTGAGGATCATAAGATCCCAAGAATCTACCGAAGAGCGTCAGGAGAGACTTAATGCTGTTCGAGAACATCAGGCTTCAACTTGCTCCGTGGAAACCTCTTCGGATCGCGAAGCACACCTGCGTTCTCAGCGTATTTACGCATCTACATCCAGGTGTCTAGAGACCAGTGAAGAAAATGATGCGCGACTGACCGCTGATCGTGAACGTCTGCATTGTCTCGCGAGTTGGAGACATTCACGAAAAGAGAATTACGCTTGAGTTTTCAGCGTATCTACACATCGACTTCTAGGTATCTAGAGACAAGTGGGGAACGTGATGCGCGACTGACTGCTGATCGTGAACGTCACGCATTGTCTCGCGTTCACGGATAGAGAATTGCGCTTCGTCATCAGACGTATCGGATCTTCGATTTTGACGACCCCGTTGTCGCTGGCATAAGCAACAGGTTCCGCGTACGAAGTCGCGGGCAGAAGCTAGTCTTAAGTAAAACTTAAATTGTGTCAAAGGAAAAATGGTTACAAGGAAAGTATTTCATCCTAAAATTATATTTAGTTCTAGAATCAAGTCGCATTTAAAATTGTTACTAGTATACTATTTCCAGAATGTTTAGTGTTTCAGGAGCTTCCAATTTATCAATGTCTAAATGTTCAAGTTGAGTGATAAACGGCCAAAACGTTCTATCCTACCCTTACAAAACTGGAATTGTTATTTGAAACTGTTTCACTATTGTTTCGTATAATGATTTATTTATAATTTAACTAAAAACATTTTAGTAATGCCACAGGAGCAGGAGGATTATTATGACCGCAGAAAATACTGATATTAATTACTACAACATCCCATAACATCCACTACTGGTCATAAGCCTCTCCCGTGATGGGAGGAATTTGCCGTAATCTCCACACGCTTGGCAAACGTATTGGAGATTGCAGTGATGAACGACTAACAGAAAAAAAAAAAACGCTGCCCATTCTCTGATCTACGGAGGCACAAGGTGTTCTTCCTCAGACATTAGTCGCCTTATACGACACCCGTGAGTGTAATGGGTTGGTTCTATTCTACTCTGTAATATACCACACGGCTGGATATAAATAATGGGATATTAATAACAGCTCAAATATATTGACTAGAAAGATGGGAATTCATTGCCTAAAGTGGTCACCATTAAATTAAATGCAATTTTTTTTTTTGTCAGCCTATTCTGTCCCACTGCTGGGCAAAAGCCACCCCCATGGTTTTCCAATCCTGTTTACAATTTGCCCTCTCCGACCAATCCGACAAGAAAAAACTATTTATATTTATTTATCTTTAAGTTAGATATTCATTACACATACATAAATAACAACAATAAACCGATAGAGACAAAAAAAATAGGTACATTAAAAAAAACATTCTAAGGTGTTAAACGAGATCATAGTGAATGTTAAGCACCACTCAACTGTAGATGATCCTATGACAGATGTAATCGAACGCCTTTCTAACATTGATTGACACCTGATAAAGCAACAGTACACACTATCCATTAAAACATCAGCACAACTACAAAGCAACTTTACAATTAATCGATGCAGTAGCGCAGTGTGTAACCCGCCTTAGACGTCGTTGGTTCGGCTGTAGATCCAACTAACTGTATTCCGACGAACGATAGTGAAAACGCGAGCCGTCTACACGTAAGTCCAGCCGTATTCTGCTACTGAACAAGATAAGATGGAATTTATTTAATGGAGTGGCTGGAGCATGACCATGTACCGCGTTTAAGGCAAAAATATTTTAAAAATAAAACTAGTATCTACTACGAGCAGTTTTTTGACATTAAAGATGTATGTAAAATGGTGATTTAAAATGATAACTTACTTTTTGAACGTTATAGTATTATGCTATACTTACGCTTCATATTCACCATTCATAATACTATGTATCATGCATTTTATTTGTTTATATATCTACACTCAGCAAATCGATTTAAATACGATGCTTTAACTTGGAAATAGCTGAAATAAAATATTATTATAATTTTCATGTTGATATTTACGTCAAGCGTCAAATTGTTAAACTGTCAGTTAGTTTTTAATTCTCTTTCTGCTCAGTCTATGGTCTAGCTCTATGATTTCTCTTTTTGGTTTGTATAATTTAAATTATTTTTATCAATATGCTTAGCCAATGTATTTTATAAATTATTACGATTGTTTAATAACTTAATATTAAATGATTATATTTATAAAATTCTTTACGCACTCATGTATATGTCCTGGCCGACTACACTTGTCAGTTGAGATGATGGCCACACTAAGAAAACTATGATTTGAAAAGAAGATACTACTTTGGAAAACGAGCGGACGGACGGCTAAAAAGACGACTCTGGAATCTGATTTGAGGAGTATCAGAGAGCAGCTTGGTTTTGGCGGTGAGATTCTTAAACTGCCCAGGGGATCCAACGAAAGTTTCTCCTGGGACTTCTACTCTCGATGTTCGGAGGCTAACTACGTGCCTGTCCGTCTACTGGTCTCGCAGGGCTGTCCTACGTCTGGCCCTGAGTTCTGCACCGTCTTGCTGCTGAGCTGTCCTAGTGAACTCTGAGATCTGCGCTGCCGCCGTTTCTACTGCTTCAGAGCACAACTTCAAGGTTACTCCGGTATCGACCTGCTACCCTGACGCCTGTTCCCGTTCTTACAGTGTGGTAAACTCATTATTGTCCATCTAAGTGCATAAACTTTAAAACTGAGTGCGTGCTAGGTGGTTTTTTATAACTAGCTGTATTTTTTATCTTTCCTAAATTAAAATTGTATTTGAGCAAGTCTGCTTATCCTTTTATTTTAAATAGGAGCAAGTAGATTTGTTACAAATTGGCGCCCCCCGTAAAATCAACTCGAACCCACTCATTTATTTTCAAAATTCTAAAAAAAACTAACACTAGTATTTCTTTTTGGACTTCTTATTTGGCCTAGTCTTATGAATACTAACTAACTTATTTTTCTTCTTCAGCTCTCCTCTATTCGACTCAATTCTTCTACAACAGTACTAAACATCATCTAGGTATTCTTCACCCCTACACACTTATCGTTATCGAAAGATAATTGGCACCCTTTCGGCCTCTTGGGAGTGTTAATACAAATACTTCACTATCCTCCTAAACACTTATTATATATATTTATACATATTTCATCTGGGAATCATACCAAAACAAGTTTAGTTACGTGGGCTCTCAAAATATTTATATCGACTTGTTATTTGTCATCGGTTGCTAGGTAACAAACGGGCCATGGAGTATTATGAGCATGGAGTACCAGTCTTTGCGTGGTGGCAAAACTAGGTACTAAAGTTTATCAAACTTTGCGGTGGCAATCATATGTACTAAACTGTATGCTTTAGTTCCGAATTTTACCACCAACTCTGTTATTTTTTTTTTTGTATAAATTAAATCGACCTTCTTTGTGTCTTCCTATTACATTTTTAAACACTCTTGGACCGTGTCCAACACTCAGATCCTCTTGACGTTTTACTCGGAGCTTACCGGCTACTGTATTGCGGGAGCTGCCCTGACGTTTACTCGGAGCTTACTTACTGCTGCCCTTGACGTTTTACTCGGAGCTTACCGACTACTGTATAACGGGAGCTGCCCTGACGTCTACTCGGAGTTTACTGTCTGCGGTGTTGTGGTTCTGACCTGACCCCTCTTTCCCTCCTTCTCTCTTAAACTCCATAGGTACTTGAATCCCTTCATCCACTACAAGTAGGCTACTTTAGAATCCTATTTCAGAACTCAGATCCTATATACTCCAAGTTTATGTTCTTTACACTGTTTTGCTATCCCTATACTCGTACTTTTGCTATTTTCTTATTATACTTACGACTCATCTCTTTCTTCTTTCCTTCTTCTATAATAGAGTTATTTTCGGCGTACTAAAACTCTATTAATTTTTTAATTCATTCATCGCTTCTTAAACCATTAAAAGATTATTCTTAATCTTCCTCTATATCTATTCTTCTCTTTTCTTCAAGTTAATATGACTAACTTGTTTCTTTCTATCGACTCTAAAAGTTGATTGGAGCGGATGACAACTCCATAAAAATAAGCCCATGTTAACTATCGACTCTAAAAGTTGATTGGAGCGGATGACAACTCCATAAAAATAAGCCCTTGTTAACTATCAACTCTAAAAGTTGATTGGAGCGGATGACAACTCCATAAAAATAAGCCCTTGTTAACTATTGACTCTAAAAGTCGATTGGAGCGGCTGACAACTCCATAAAAATAAGCCCTTGTTAACTATCGACTCTAAAAGTTGATTGGAGCGGATGACAACTCCATAAAAATAAGCCCTTGTTAACTACTGACTCTAAAAGTCAACTAACTATCAACTAAAGTTGATTAGGAGCGGATGACAACTCCATTAAAAATAAGCCTTTGTTAAAATCTTTCTATTTTCATCTCATTTGTGGTTTTAGACGCGAGCGGATTACAACTCCTAAAATAAGCCTTAAAGTTATTGATTTATCAGGTTGAGTAGAGATCATTGAATGTGAATCCTACCTGACCTAACTTCGTAAGATGTCGGTGTGTTTGAATAAGTTATGTAAGTTTGGTGAATGCGGTATACTTTAACCTTAGCAAAATTTTTGTTCTAGGCCAAAAATTTTCTCGGGGTCGTTGGGGAAATATAGTATTATGCTATACTTACGCTTCATATTCACCATTCATAATACTATTTATCATGCATTTTATTTGTTTATATATCTACACTCAGCAAATCGATTTAAATACGATGCTTTAACTTGGAAATAGCTGAAATAAAATATTATTATAATTTTCATGTTGATATTTACGTCAAGCGTCAAATTGTTAAACTGTCAGTTAGTTTTTAATTCTCTTTCTGCTCAGTCTATGGTCTAGCTCTATGATTTCTCTTTTTGGTTTGTATAATTTAAATTATTTTTATCAATATGCTTAGCCAATGTATTTTATAAATTATTACGATTGTTTAATAACTTAATATTAAATGATTATTTTTATAAAATTCTTTACGCACTCATGTATATGTCCTGGCCGACTACACTTGTCAGTTGAGATGATGGCCACACTAAGAAAACTATGATTTGAAAAGAAGATACTACTTTGGAAAACGAGCGGACGGACGGCTAAAAAGACGACTCTGGAATCTGATTTGAGGAGTATCAGAGAGCAGCTTGGTTTTGGCGGTGAGATTCTTAAACTGCCCAGGGGATCCAACGAAAGTTTCTCCTGGGACTTCTACTCTCGATGTTCGGAGGCTAACTACGTGCCTGTCCGTCTACTGGTCTCGCAGGGCTGTCCTACGTCTGGCCCTGAGTTCTGCACCGTCTTGCTGCTGAGCTGTCCTAGTGAACTCTGAGATCTGCGCTGCCGCCGTTTCTACTGCTTCAGAGCACAACTTCAAGGTTACTCCGGTATCGACCTGCTACCCTGACGCCTGTTCCCGTTCTTACAGTGTGGTAAACTCATTATTGTCCATCTAAGTGCATAAACTTTAAAACTGAGTGCGTGCTAGGTGGTTTTTTATAACTAGCTGTATTTTTTATCTTTCCTAAATTAAAATTGTATTTGAGCAAGTCTGCTTATCCTTTTATTTTAAATAGGAGCAAGTAGATTTGTTACAAATTGGCGCCCCCCGTAAAATCAACTCGAACCCACTCATTTATTTTCAAAATTCTAAAAAAAACTAACACTAGTATTTCTTTTTGGACTTCTTATTTGGCCTAGTCTTATGAATACTAACTAACTTATTTTTCTTCTTCAGCTCTCCTCTATTCGACTCAATTCTTCTACAACAGTACTAAACATCATCTAGGTATTCTTCACCCCTACACACTTATCGTTATCGAAAGATAATTGGCACCCTTTCGGCCTCTTGGGAGTGTTAATACAAATACTTCACTATCCTCCTAAACACTTATTATATATATTTATACATATTTCATCTGGGAATCATACCAAAACAAGTTTAGTTACGTGGGCTCTCAAAATATTTATATCGACTTGTTATTTGTCATCGGTTGCTAGGTAACAAACGGGCCATGGAGTATTATGAGCATGGAGTACCAGTCTTTGCGTGGTGGCAAAACTAGGTACTAAAGTTTATCAAACTTTGCGGTGGCAATCATATGTACTAAACTGTATGCTTTAGTTCCGAATTTTACCACCAACTCTGTTATTTTTTTTTTTGTATAAATTAAATCGACCTTCTTTGTGTCTTCCTATTACATTTTTAAACACTCTTGGACCGTGTCCAACACTCAGATCCTCTTGACGTTTTACTCGGAGCTTACCGGCTACTGTATTGCGGGAGCTGCCCTGACGTTTACTCGGAGCTTACTTACTGCTGCCCTTGACGTTTTACTCGGAGCTTACCGACTACTGTATAACGGGAGCTGCCCTGACGTCTACTCGGAGTTTACTGTCTGCGGTGTTGTGGTTCTGACCTGACCCCTCTTTCCCTCCTTCTCTCTTAAACTCCATAGGTACTTGAAATCAAAATCAAAAATCAAAATCAAAATCAAAATCAAAATCAAATCATTTATTTCAAGTAGGCCAGTTGCAGGCACTTTTGAATTGTCGAAACAAAGATGAAAATTAAATGAAGCTACAGTCCCAGTCACAAGACATAAAAACTGTGAAAGTACTGTAGTTGCCCATTCCCTAGCGTAGATCTCTATGGAGAAGAACGGGCAAGAAACTCCATGGACACTCTTTTAAATCATAAAATTGTTACAAAATCTTGGTTACATCATTCGTGTTGAGATGGTATATTATGTGAGAACAATGTAGCAAGATGTGCACGTTAAAAGTGTCCATAGTAAAAACAAAATATACAATTAAAATATAACATTAAAATAAGCCACGGCAACTAAGAGATGACCAGTCACAACTGACAGAATCACAACTGAATCCCTTCATCCACTACAAGTAGGCTACTTTAGAATCCTATTTCAGAACTCAGATCCTATATACTCCAAGTTTATGTTCTTTACACTGTTTTGCTATCCCTATACTCGTACTTTTGCTATTTTCTTATTATACTTACGACTCATCTCTTTCTTCTTTCCTTCTTCTATAATAGAGTTATTTTCGGCGTACTAAAACTCTATTAATTTTTTAATTCATTCATCGCTTCTTAAACCATTAAAAGATTATTCTTAATCTTCCTCTATATCTATTCTTCTCTTTTCTTCAAGTTAATATGACTAACTTGTTTCTTTCTATCGACTCTAAAAGTTGATTGGAGCGGATGACAACTCCATAAAAATAAGCCCATGTTAACTATCGACTCTAAAAGTTGATTGGAGCGGATGACAACTCCATAAAAATAAGCCCTTGTTAACTATCAACTCTAAAAGTTGATTGGAGCGGATGACAACTCCATAAAAATAAGCCCTTGTTAACTATTGACTCTAAAAGTCGATTGGAGCGGCTGACAACTCCATAAAAATAAGCCCTTGTTAACTATCGACTCTAAAAGTTGATTGGAGCGGATGACAACTCCATAAAAATAAGCCCTTGTTAACTACTGACTCTAAAAGTCAACTAACTATCAACTAAAGTTGATTAGGAGCGGATGACAACTCCACTAAAAATAAGCCTTTGTTAAAATCTTTCTATTTTCATCTCATTTGTGGTTTTAGACGCGAGCGGATTACAACTCCTAAAATAAGCCTTAAAGTTATTGATTTATCAGGTTGAGTAGAGATCATTGAATGTGAATCCTACCTGACCTAACTTCGTAAGATGTCGGTGTGTTTGAATAAGTTATGTAAGTTTGGTGAATGCGGTATACTTTAACCTTAGCAAAATTTTTGTTCTAGGCCAAAAATTTTCTCGGGGTCGTTGGGGAAATATAGTATTATGCTATACTTACGCTTCATATTCACCATTCATAATACTATTTATCATGCATTTTATTTGTTTATATATCTACACTCAGCAAATCGATTTAAATACGATGCTTTAACTTGGAAATAGCTGAAATAAAATATTATTATAATTTTCATGTTGATATTTACGTCAAGCGTCAAATTGTTAAACTGTCAGTTAGTTTTTAATTCTCTTTCTGCTCAGTCTATGGTCTAGCTCTATGATTTCTCTTTTTGGTTTGTATAATTTAAATTATTTTTATCAATATGCTTAGCCAATGTATTTTATAAATTATTACGATTGTTTAATAACTTAATATTAAATGATTATATTTATAAAATTCTTTACGCACTCATGTATATGTCCTGGCCGACTACACTTGTCAGTTGAGATGATGGCCACACTAAGAAAACTATGATTTGAAAAGAAGATACTACTTTGGAAAACGAGCGGACGGACGGCTAAAAAGACGACTCTGGAATCTGATTTGAGGAGTATCAGAGAGCAGCTTGGTTTTGGCGGTGAGATTCTTAAACTGCCCAGGGGATCCAACGAAAGTTTCTCCTGGGACTTCTACTCTCGATGTTCGGAGGCTAACTACGTGCCTGTCCGTCTACTGGTCTCGCAGGGCTGTCCTACGTCTGGCCCTGAATTCTGCACCGTCTTGCTGCTGAGCTGTCCTAGTGAACTCTGAGATCTGCGCTGCCGCCGTTTCTACTGCTTCAGAGCACAACTTCAAGGTTACTCCGGTATCGACCTGCTACCCTGACGCCTGTTCCCGTTCTTACAGTGTGGTAAACTCATTATTGTCCATCTAAGTGCATAAACTTTAAAACTGAGTGCGTGCTAGGTGGTTTTTTATAACTAGCTGTATTTTTTATCTTTCCTAAATTAAAATTGTATTTGAGCAAGTCTGCTTATCCTTTTATTTTAAATAGGAGCAAGTAGATTTGTTACAACGTCAAAGGTCAAAGTTTACAAGACAATCCCCCAAAACGTCTGTCTTTCGCCCTTTAATACTAAAAATTGTACTATAAGTATTACTGTATTTATTTTATAATTCGTCTTTCCTACGTCCAACAGTAAATTCCATAAACTACACCACCTACAGGAGCAAAATTTATTTCATATTTCCTATCAGATAATGAAATCGAAACAGACATTAAAATTTTCCACAGCCCTGCAACACAATAAAAAAACACTTATAGGCAACATTTTATAATCCAGCGCAATTTAAATTACTTCTCGCTTATCAAACTATCGCCAACACATAATCGCAGTGTGTGTAGCGAACCTAACCTGATGTCGTTGCCTCAGCCAGCTCCGAGCTAACTGTACTGGCCGAACGATAGTGAAAACATCGGTCGTTCGCTTACTCCACTTTGCAGCTCACTCAGATGCGGTATAATTCAACGGGTTTACTGTTTTCATTGTTGTGCGGTACGGGTTTGTGTACACTCAGTGAACGAAGACATTGATTTGAAAAATTAGCTTACATCTGCTTCTTGTCCATGTCCTGCTTAGCTTGTCCATTGTTAATTGGGGTCGGCGCCATATTTCTTCCATTCTCCCTTGTCAACTGGACATGTTATTATTTACTCCGTTTTCTTTATTATTTTTATTTTATCTATGAACGTAATTATTTTCTGCTCATTTGAACATGTAGAACTAGTTAATGTAAAAAATCTCACTAGTTCCATTATACAGTTCTACGGTAGAACTAGTATTTTCGTATTTTTAGTATCAAAAGTTTTATTCGATTAGTGAAACTTCGTCTACACGCACTGCAGCGTTATCTTGCTTATGCGTTTCATTGAACATTTTTAAATCTCTCCAACTGCCACTAATTACAATAAAAAGGCTGTACTAGCCCCATCTGTACCTTCATCAACACTGGCTACCAGAAATCTTTACCGTAATCTTCAACAACCTTAAATTCTCCTCACAATACAAACCTAATAATTCTTTAACAATGGACACGTTCGAACCCCCGCGAGTAGCGTAAAATTAAACGATGCTATTCACTGAGATCTCTTCAGATACGTAAACTAGCTTGACTCTAGTTACTGGTGTATTTATGCTAGTTAGTGCTATAATAGCTCGCTCATTACACCTGCACTTTGCCGATACGCTAATGCTCAGAGCCTCTTGAGTAAACTGTTGTGGAGTAATGTGCTAATGTGTTTTGTTTTATCATCGTTTTCTTTCGTTAGCGGTGCATTATCTTTGCTTGTCTGATGTTGAGGTTGATGTGGGGTGGTAATCGATTTTGGTGTTTATATGCTCTGTGTTGTTGAAGCTTTAAACTTCATCTTTATGATAAACTAATTCATTTAATTTTACCTATTGTACATTCCAGTATCATAAACGCTTGATTACTTGTTGCAAATAGATATGACAGTTGTAGACCCTTCTCTCGTATCTGACCGCTCTGTAATCTACATGTGACATATAAAATGTTCTTAAAACACGCAAATAATCAAATTAAGTATCCCTTTGTTATACTCAGTTTCCCCACTCACAATTTCGTATTCTACAGCCATGAATACATTCACCCTGTATGTGTTCTAACCTGGAATCTGTTCAGCTGTTCGTATCGCATTAAGGCCGTGACGAACGACCTGATTCTGTATGAATGATTCTTGGGAACCGCCGCGTTGTGGCCAGCGCCCGCCACTTTTGGTATGGCCGGCGGCATCATCGAATATGGCTCGCTTGTGGAGTATTTTATTACTTCTTGTTGGACTGATGAATGTTTGGCTATCAGTGGGCTTGATTTTGTTTATGAGGTGGGCAGATTCAGTTGAATTAGCCCCGATGAGTTGTTGGCTCCCATTTTGATTTTCTTTATGACTTCCGTAGTTTCCTTTCTTGTGGTGTAGACGACATTGCAAGAAAGTAACACGTCAATTTGTAAACTGGGTCACCTTACTACATTTGATCATACGGCCATTAATAGGCAATTCGACCATGAACAAGACAAAGATATTACGTAAGCGAATCCAAATATCACTTGAGACGGTAGTCAAACGTTTCCACTCTAAATGAAATGCCCATTTTAAAGTGCCCTTTCAGCGCTGCCCATTAAGCTGTCCCAAGACTAAAGCTCATAATCTGGGCTTGCAAATCAAATGTCTGGAAGGATCGAAGTCCTTTCGAAGTCTGAATGGATTAATTTAATAGCAGGCGAAGTTAAAATGGATTCCCGTTGAATGAAATGGACCATGAAAAGATCTCCGGGTAACATTGAATGTTAAGATCGTATTTAGATGCTGCTAATTTTAAAATAAAAGAAGTGACTTGTATTTTAGTTCTAGATTTACTGTGACTTTATACGTATACCTATACGTTTATATTATATCAAGATATGAAATACAATTGTCGTAAACGTTTTGGGCCTATTCGAAGTCAACCATGACTAACCCATGAGAATCGTAATCGAAACACTTGAACCATAATAAGACATAACAATTTTGTTCTATCACGACAATGTGTCACGAGAACATAGAGAGCACGTATTCGCACAAGTTAAACTATTTGCTATTAACTCTAGATCCATCAGTTGTGCTGAAAGTCACGTTCAACAATTACGTATTGAGATTAAAGTTCAGTGTACGGTTAAGCCGTGTGGTCTGCGTCTAGAGGCTACTCTATCCCTAGGAATACATTAAGGGATTATGTTTGGTTGATTGGTGACAGATGCTGTATGCTCTTCACCTTGCAAGGAGTTACCAAAAATTTGGCATAAGCAGAAAATATTGCATAAGTCTCTAATTAAACTAAATCACGAAGTTTTGTCAAAAATATGTAGTAAGAGGTTACAACCAGATTTGATTTCTCGGCAGCTTAAGGTTTTTTTTGCCATTCAACAAAAAACTAAATTAATTCTGCGAATTCTTCTCTCCGAACGAGAATCCCATTAACAAAGTCTTCATAAAACAGTTATGGTCTTACGGTTACGATTAAATGGTTTACGTTGAAGGTATCGCCGTGTATCGGGATGACTGCATAATTGTCTTTTAAAAAAACTGCTGCCTCAACTTTCGACCCTTTTCAAGTATTATGTCCGAATTAAATTCCAAAACGTGATTCCATGTACCGTTCACGAAAGGACTGTGTACATTGGTCGATTGGTTTTTGCTGCCCAATTGAGTAGCTGAATTTATTTTCCGTTGTATCGGTAGTAATTTATATGTAGAATTTAGAGCTCTGTGTAAGGTTAATTTAGATTCGGAGTTTGTTAGGCAATGTCAATGTTTGGTTTATGCTCGGGTACTGCTAGATTTGATTGTATGATTAAAAACAAATAAGTAAGTATTGATTTTCAGTAATAGGTTATCTCGTGTACTGGTGTTTTGGGGCCTTAACAGGTTGATGAATTTGGCTCTTTTTCTCAATTTGCAGATGTTTTAAACCAGACCACATCCTTTGGATTCATTACAATAAAATTTGTTTCAAACCAATGGATGCGATGGAATACCTAGTTGAGCATTTGTTTTAAATCTTATTAGAAGCCACCTAGGTTATATTTTATGGATAAACCGATCGTTATTTTAAAACATTTTAAGACTCAAATTGCAATTACGTGAAGTATTTGATAGTATTTATGTCGAAATTATCTTATTCGCTGAATGGCCGATATTGAAATAGTCATTTTATTATTCGGAACTAATGGTCAAATTAAAAATAGTTGCAACGATCTTAAGATTGCCATTACTTTCCAATGTCATGAGGTAGACCAAACCGAAACCCGAAGTGCACACAAAATATATTATGGTCTAAAATCCTATTGGAGAATCGAAGATTTTATTTGAACGCTTTCAAAATTGAATCTCCAATAGTTGTATTGGGTGAAATATTGTGGTATGAGTACGAGTGGCACAAAGGGCCATGGAGCGAGCCATGCTCGGCATAACCCTCTTAGATCGAGTGCGTAACACCGAAATCCGCCGTAGGACGAAAGTCTACGACGTTGGGGACACGGCGGTGCGCCTCAAATGGACCTGGGCAGGACATCTGGCTAGACGCAGAGATGGCCGATGGAGCAGGGCTTTGACCGAGTGGTGGCCAAAGTTAGGCCAGAGAAACCAGGGCCGCCCTAAAGCTCGCTGGGTCGACGACATCGTCAAAGTCGCGGGAAACACCTGGATAAGGGACGCACAGAACCGGGAAGTGTGGCAGAGAAAAGGGGAGGCCTATACCCAGCAGTGGGTGATTCCGGGCTGATATGATGATGATGATTGTGGTGGGATTTATCCGAAGAGAAAATTTAGGTTGGAAAAGCAAAATTCCGAGTATAAACTTGGAAACAGAAACTGACAATGCAGTTGCAATGTACCGTACGGATATGTCGGAATTTATATTGGATATTGAATTTTCATCGCCAAACAAGGTATTAGCGAATACGTCAATAACTTCTCTATAAATTTCGTCGGTTTCACTACTGAGATTGTTGATAGGACGTGTTACGCTTTGCATAATCTACCCACACGTCTGAATGTTCAGGAATTTCAGACAAGACTGACACTTCGGAACTATTACGCCCTGTTCATGCATATTCATTGCTTCCACGTTGGTGAAATATCCCATAACATTATGATTTATGTGTTAGTATTGGCAAATCCCTTGGGGTCTTAAAGTTTGGTGTCATATTGCGTCTTTGTAATTCTTTTTTTTTTTTCATAGCATTGTATGTCCTACTACTGGGCAAAGACCTCTCCCATATCCTTCCAGATACTCTTCCCCTGCGCTACCTCAAACCAGTCTTAGTGATGCGCGTCTAGTTCATCTCGCCACCTCTTTCTGGGTCAGCCTCGGCGGCGCCGTCCATCCTCAGGCACCCATCGTGTTGAGACCTGAGCCCAGCGGTCGTGATACAAACGGCTTACGTGACCCTCCCAATCCCATTTGAGCCTGGCAGTCTTTTTGCCTTTGTTAATCCTAAATCATTAATTTCTTTACTCATTTCTATACTATTAGGTACAACTTTGTTATCGTCCGCCATCGTCGTTTGTTGTTTCAAATGAATAAAGTTATCCAATTCTCTGCTGGACGGCAACTTTATTTCCCATAAAACCATTTTAATCCACCTGTTACAAATCACAATACAAAAATAAAATAAAAAATTGGCACACACAGCCAGTGTGTATTCCCTTTATCGCACTATAAACGTCGATAAAGTTTTATTTTATCTCTGCATTGGTCATATTGGGATGCTTTTTACGACACTTAAAACTTGTTGAAATGTTTAAGGCCTTATTTGGCTTAACTTGAGCGAGTAAAACGTTTACCAGCTCGATACGTGTTTATTTTAGTGTGTGATTCTGTTCCATTCGGTTTTATTGTCAACGATTAAATTCTTCTTTCTCTGTTTTCAGTGTTTAAAGGTTAGCTTAGGTTAGGCTTTAGGATTTATGTTCGTATGTTCTTGCTTTTTCTGGAAGTGTCGTTTATACTGTTGCGCTTTCATCATTCTATTGCTCCTATTCCAAATTATGCTTCTTTCTTCTATAAGTACATCTTTTTTTTTTTTTCGGATCGGAAATCATCAAATAACTCCTCCCGCTCTAGGCGGAGCAGGAGGGAGTGTCAGACTTTTACTGACTAAAACCCATCCATGTTCTTTCATCGCCCTTTGTGTTCCGGGGCCACGGTATCTCTTTCGAACAGTCCCGCAACCCCGGTCTATAAGTACATCTCTATCAGCATTTAAAACATGCATTATTTGCAATTCCACTAATACAAAACTGATCCTTGTATTTTTTTTATACAGACAACTAGTTGATGTCAAAGATGACCGGACCTACTTGTATTGCACACTGTAAGAAAACCAAAAATAGTCTCATTACTATACAATATGAGAATATTACATAAAATATGAGTATGCTCATAAGTACTACCGCGCTCACTGACGGTCGACCACCTTTCACCCTTATGTCCAATGTGAGTTATAAGGTTGAAAATTGGTCAACCGTCACCGACGCGCTAGTACTTCCTAGAAAAATCTCAGCGCTTACTAGCTTCTCCGATGACCCAATAAAGAACAAAATCAACTAAAACTCACTGAAACCAACGCTACAGAGACATACTACTACCGATCCTAACTGTAGTATGATATAATCATATTTTTTATCATCGTCATCATACCATGATGTCATCAGCTATTTCAATCCTAACGATTTGATCACCGTTACTGTAATTTTAAACTACAGTACAATGTACCTTGTTAGACTTTTGTTGAGGTTATCCTGGTGAAAAAAGATGTACATATTCTTGTGAAATGTGGGATTGGAAAAGGTTGTATTGAATTTGGCAGTGTTATAGGAAAATTGACGAAATTTTCGATTCGCAAGTCATGTTAATTAATTTAATTAATAGATTTTCATAAATTGAAGTAATTACGAAGGTGGGTTGGTACTTGAATGAAGTAATTGCAGTCATCTTCTTTGATGATGATTTTTTTTCTGATTAGGTGTTACCTCTAGGTTTAGTCTGATTTGAATCTGTTTCATGACTTTATCCCAAATATCAAAAATAAAATAAATCATCATAATTTTTTTACCAGATTTTGGCTATATCGATAGATTGTCAGTACCTTCGTTACCTAACCTAAATAAAAAAGAGACTCTGGGCAGTTCGTATGTGTCTGAGTTTAGATGTCATCATTATCTTGTTTTGATGATGATGATTATTGAACACCACACCCAGCCAGGAGCAAGCCTGACCCGGACAAGCCGGATACACCAGGGGGCACTTTTTGTAAGGAAAGACATGCTCTGGGATGGGAGAGGAAGCCCGACCAACCGCAGCCAGTCGGGCACAATCAGCCGACTATGTGGCCTAGAGCCAATATAGGAATAGTGGTAAAGAAACCATAGGAATAAATAATAATCTATCTATACTTCTATACTAATATTATAAAGAGGTAACATTTGTTTGTAAGTTTGTATGTTTGTAAGTTTGTATGTAGGGGGTAATCTCCGGAAGTAATGAACCGATTTTAAAAATTGTTTCACTGGTAGAAAGCTATATTATTCGTGAGTGCTATAGGCTATATTTTATTCCCGTAATCCCACGGGAACGGGAACAACGCGGGTGAAACCGCGGGACGTCAGCTAGTAAATAATAACCCAAAGGAATGAGCATTGGTGTTTTGACCTTCGTTTGGTTGGTCTCTTCTAGCATTGGAGAATCATGTTCGTTTCTGATGGTTGCGATACCATTCGTTTTTGACACGTCTTATTTAAGAAAGAAATTCATAACACAACATCACGCCTATAATCCCCGAAGGGTTAGTTAGAGGTGTTACCTAATAGTAGGTACATCCAAATTTCGCCAGTTATGTTTAAGTTCCATGTAATAGGGGGCGATCCTATTGCCATCAAAAAGCTTTGAAAAATCGAAATCTTTTTTTGTTACGGTAGATTATATTATGATTTCTTCTTCTTTTTAGATTCTTTATTTAAAAATATTGAATTTAGAATGAATATTAAAAAAAACAAACACAACATACAACAAAGAATTTTTCTTGATAAAGTTCAATTTAAAAAATTATATCAGCTCATGCTAGTGATCGCAAACTTTTCTTGATGTGTGTACTTATGTACTCATAGTTATCACTGAGTCAGTGACTCGTCAGGAGTTTATATCTGTTTCTATTGTAACCATTGATTTAAATAGTAAAGATACGGTCATCCGAACGTTCGCCGAACGCGGTCGCCATACAGAAACACTAACGCCATCTATTAGAACTACTATGAACTACGATGTCAATCGGCGTGGTCTGCCCCTAGACGTAACCTTGTAAGAGCGGGTATTTTTCGCACCGAATCAGTAGGAAATCTGAAAATTAAATACGTATTTTCACTGTACTTATAGATTTTTACCAGTAAGTACATAAAAACACATTTTAATTTGCTTGTAATAAACAATAAAAAATATTTTATACATATAAAATTAATTTTATGATATGAATTATTAAATCTTTTCATTTCATCGGCTAAAACGCGCGCCGCTGCAAAGTTATGTCTAACTTTTACGGGGCTTCGCGTCGTCTTTGCCAAACGTTGAGACAAATACGAAAGAAAATTGTTTTAAATAATGTTAGAAGTTGATATAATATTTTTTTTTAACTTACCGGTGATAAGAAATGTTATCATTTATTTTATTGTGCTTTTTGTCGTAGTTCACGCATCCCTTCACGACACAACTAGGCATTTTTGCTTGTAAAATTTACGACCGCTCCCGAAGACAGCCGAACGCGTTCTAGTTTAGTTCGCTATAGGGAAGACCATTTTGGGACCACGTTCGAGGCGTCATTGTAACATGCGGTCCACCCAGTCCTTACGCAGTAATATATATGTCAATGATTGTAACTTTGTTTTTTTGTAATTCTGAATAATCATGACGGCCCGGCCCGCCGCTGCGCCGCCACAATATCTGCTACTTTTATTACTAGCATAATTTACTACCTCTATTAATTATTATGTGCTATTGCAATTTGAACCAAAAAATGTATTAAAACAAGCGCTAATCCCGCCGACAAACTGTTACGCAGTTTGGTGGGTGCATAAAATGTACAAAATGTTTGGTCCTAATAAAATGATTTATTATTATTATTTTTATTATTTAATATCAACTGGGCACAATTCCAGACTCCGTTGATTCTACTATGGAATTCTTGATGAAAAAAGAAAAACCTAATAACAATTAGCCCGACCTGGGAATAGAACCTTATGCTCAACAGTCGCGATGACTACCACTAGACCAACTAGTCTAAAGAAATTAATTTTCTAAAAATGTTTGGTCTCCAACTTGGCACTTAAACTTTAAATTTCTCCAAGGAAATCCATTAAATTAATTGATAATTAAGAATTCATTAAAAATATAAATAGGTGTCATTATCATATTAATGATTATATTATATTATTAAGTGGGGCTCATTTTATGTTTGATATTCGATATTAATTAGTATATTTGCATGGAAAATGCGAAGTTAATTAACTGTTTATTAAATTGTATGAAATATTGTGGGTTATTGAAAGAAACGGGGTTATGATCAAGATTATTATGTAACGGTAATGGCCGGATATTTCTTTGATGCTATTGAAAAGTAGACGTTTTTAGGCAAACAGTTTTTTTAATTCTAAGAGTTTTATTATTTTTGTCTGCACTTTTCAGTTTCACGAAACAGCTTTGTAGTATTTCAGTTTATTTTCATATTTTATGTCGCTGCTCCACTTTTGCAGTGGTATTCCCAGTGGGAAGTTGTTCACCGGTGGGAACATGGCAGTGGGGACAACGGGAAATATCAAAACCGTCGTCTTCACGACTCCGCCCTACTGGTGGGAACAACGAGATGTTTGTAATTTTGTCCCCACTGCCCCGCCCCAGTGGTCCCCACCACTGGGGCGGGGCAGTGGTCGGCAATGAGATTAGATTTCAATATTTTTTATATCAATTCTTTGAAGTTTTCCAATAAGAACTAGCTGATACATTACATGTTCACACAACCACGGCAATTTTGACATCTCTTGACAATCTTGGTACAATACGGCCGACGTATCTTGGCGAGTCCGAACTTCGCGCAGAAGGTTGCGCAATAACTTTTTTTAGGTACTAAATGGTGGCTGAGGCGACGCGCGTCCCTTATTGCCTATATTGGCCTTGTTCCGTTCTGTCTCCTGCTGATATATAGGGAAGTGGAAATTACGGTTTTTTCCTACTCCTCCGCTATACTTTTCTGATTAATTTCGTTGCGGGATCCAAGACAATTAAATTCATTTTCTGGGACTTCGTCGAGCTTCATTGTCTCGGCGCTTTTCTGGTGGTCGCCACTGTTGATTCTGGCTTTCAGGAGTTGCAGTGGTTTGGGAATAGTGTGGCGAGTTTGTCCCAAAAAAAAAAAAAACCTTAGAAGTTGCCAATTTAATAAGAATTATTTATTTCGTCAAATGTCGTCTACAATGTTTTAAGTCTACTGTCATACCATTGTCACTCCCAACTCCCAAAGACAAAAGCTCCAAAAAGGATGTTAGATGTAAAACTCATCATTACTTACAAAATCTAAAAAAACGGTAACCGTACCGCATCCCATTGTTTGCCAAAACTAACAATAGAACTGTACTGATCATTTATTTCTGACTCAATTCAAAGTGCTATTCTTCATGGTACCACCGCCAACCAATGTGAATACAATTACGGTAAAACTTTCACGCTGAAATATGCCTTATTGTTTCAAAGGTATAGGTGAAAATTCTGTGTACATTTTGGACGGACAATCGTGTAGCTTTGCGAGGGTGTTGCATTTAATTGATATGCCTTGTTTTTTGTCGTATACCTACTAAGTTGATCTTTTTTTTCTTTAGAAGAAAATTAATCGATGTTCAAATATAAGATCAGATGCGTTCCGTTAGCCATTATGTTCCGATTTACGGTATCGATACAATTGTTTCTTTTTTTTTTAGTTTGGTAGTCTGTTTTTTGCGGCTGTGAAATGTTAATTAAATTGTAGTAGACTGAAATCATTTATCATTTTGATAACCGTTAACGAATTAATACCAGGTGCAAAAAGTTTTGTTCTGATTAGGAACTTCTTTTTCGTTTCTCGTCCTTTTTGATAGCTCCTCTGTAAACTCTTGAAGCAGTTTTTACAGGATATCGGGATTAAACTGAGTATTTAGTTGCTCGTTTTAGGGAAAAACTATAAAAAAGATTAAATTTAACACGACACTAAGTATTAATTTCTTCTTATAAAGTACTAGCTGCTAGCCATGCAGGTGGAATACATAAACTCCTCCTTTTTTATAAGTCGGTTAAAAATTAGCATAATTACTATTCCAGATTATAATCTTTCTCTGTGCAAAATATTATCCAAATACGTCCAGCCACTCTGGCTCTCAAAACGGTGATGGAAAATATTGTGAGGCATGTCCTAGAACCAAAAAATTCGAAGACATGTGACATCTACCAATCCGCACTGGGCCCGCGTGGTGGATTAAATCCCATTCCCTCTCATAGAGAGGAGGCCTGTGTTCCAGCAGTGGGAACCTACTATTAGGTTGCCACTGTTGGCTGCTGATGATGATGACTCTGGCATGATTGAGTAACAAATATCCATCCATCCATCCAATCTTTCGCATTCACAATAATTATTAGTAGTAAGATTATTTTACGAAAAAACCTCGCTACAAGTCACAACCAAATCTTACTTCGCGTCGCCAGAATACCAACAAACAAAACTAAACACGAAACTCTTTCAAAATTAATAAATACCTGAGATACAATACGAAATATTTTCTCCCAATAATGTGTGTAAATATGCAAGAAAAAAGATAAATTAAATAAACCAGTAAAAGCTTTAACCTCGAACTGGAAATTGGATCTTCGAAGGAAAGTCCCTCCATCTGCAATTACAGTAATCGAACAAAGGAAGGAGCTCATTACGTTTTAAAGGATATTCGCCCTAAAAGTAGGCCAAGGCTTTTATTTTGAGGAAAATAACGCCTTGATTGAGTTTTTGATTTCTATGCAAATGTTGGGGTATGAAAATGTGGAATGATGCTGTTTGATCTTTTAATCTCAGGGTTGGGGTGTCATTAGAGGGTTTTCTAATTTTCTGTCTTTTGGTTTAGGAGTTCTTTTGTTGTTTAAAGTGTAACATGGTTCAAAATAAGCTTCTAAATAATACTTGCAACGGATGGTGAATTCAGCATAATTAGACTCGTCATCGTTGAGTATTTTATTCGGTAAAAATCGACCGATTCATGCTAAAGTACAGTAGTTTATACGTTGAAAATGTATGGGACGTAATCCCAAAGTGTAATTATTACGTACCTTGTTATTATTTTCCCTAACAACCCCAGCAGGATACTAAAGCTTGAGTTAATTAACTCCATCAAAACTCCAATCAGTACCACATTTTTCTCACCAACGTTCACAAGGTACAAAGACTAGATACGATCTATTTTTCTCCGATCACCATGGCAACGTAATAAATAAGACCAGCTCTCAGTCTTCAGAGGTTATTTATGCTGTCTACCCCACGCCTCCCCTGGATCTGAATAATTGTTACCCCTAAGGCTATTTAATGCCTGGCCCCGGCGAATCATATTGATTAAGAATACAGATGCTGTACTGTCCTACAAGCCGTTTATTAAGCTTTAGTTTCCGCAAACTATTGGCCCTACTAAGGTGGTGAGATTATCAAAATGTTTTGATAATCTAGCTATCGAAGAAAATTCTTAAAAAAAAATAAAAAAGAAAAACCTGAAAAACAACAATACTTGTTGAGAAACAATAATATTAATGGAAGTTGTCTTAAAAAGCCAATTTTTTAGGTAAACATGAAACTAAAAAAATGCTGTGGCAAGTACGTAGTATGTGTCATCAATGTCAGGATTGATGATCATAAACAGTCTAGTGAAACAAAGCTTCTAAAATCATAATCTTGTTTAGGTACAGCAGCTTGTATACATAAAGCAAGTCTAATAACTTTAGAAAACGATATACACACATCAAAAAAATGTTGTGATCACTAGCATAAGCTGATATAATTTTTTAAATTGAACTTTATCAAGAAAATACTTTGTTGTGTGCTTTCTATAAATAAAAATAAATAAATTTATGAATTAATTAATTTTAAATAAAGAGTCTAAAAAGAAGACACCGTAATATAATCTACCGTAACAAAAAAGTTCTCGATTTTTCAAAGTGATCGTAAACTTTTTTTGATTTGTATACCTAGCAGAAATTATCATTTTTAAGTTGCTAATAATCTTGGAGTTCGAACACTGATCTACTCGCTTTTTTTTGTCATAACTTGAATGTATTTTCTTGATTAATATCTATTTGGATCTCGATCACAAATCACTCGAGTTCCAAATCGATATCTCGTAGTATGATCCCGTAAGAGTATGCTGCGCGTCCTTGGTATTCAACGGTATCCAGGATCTTAATAGCTACTGGTTTTGACGCATTAAAATTATGAGCACGGCCAGCTAAGAAATAGCTGAAGCAGTTCACTGGTCATGTTACCTTCAGGGTTACTACTTGAGATTACGACCAAAGTCTGTTGGACACGAAAAAGGTTTTTTTTTTTTGTGATTTTGATTTAAGACATTGTCAGGACTTATTTCCGGAGAGGAACTCAGTATTATATAAAATAAATAATAATAATAAATAAATATAAAAACTTATTTCTCCAAATCAGTCGATCTATTCAGCCTTTAATTTTTTTGTGTCTTTATTTTAAAAGCAAAATCAAAGCATTAATTTCAAGTTAGCCAGTTACAGGCACTTTAGAATTGTCGAAACACAAATGAACATTAAATGTAGCTACAGTCCCAGTCACAAGACATAAAAACTGTGGAAGTACTGTAGTTG
This sequence comes from Xestia xanthographa, assembly GCA_905147715.2. NCBI lineage: Eukaryota > Metazoa > Arthropoda > Insecta > Lepidoptera > Noctuidae > Xestia > Xestia xanthographa. The sequence goes on from LR990659.1 coordinate 24,348,574, forward strand.
CCCATTCCCTAGCGTAGATCTCTATAGAGAAGAACGGGCAAGAAACTCCATGGACACTCTTTTAAATCAGAATATTGTTACAAAATCTTGGTTACATCATTCATGTTGAGATTGTATAATAAGTGAGAAAAATGTAGCAAGATGTGCACGTTAAAAGTGTCAACAGTAAAAACACAAAAAAAAACATTTAATAAGCTATGGCAACTAAGAGATTTTGTCATCACATTACCTTCTTTTCTCATCTTGTAGGCTACCATCAATGTCTTTTTCATTTATAGCTTTAAACTCTGTAGTGTCCGACTTTCCAGCACATCCTGTTTTTCTTCCGCTGATAGGTCAACATCAACGACAAGTATATAATCAAAGATCAACGTCTTTTCATCAATAGCGACTACTATTATCTGTTTATTCAGCTTTATTTTAAGTGTTTCATGTCCAGTGCGAATAATAGACTTGTGTCCTGATAAAATCTAATTAGTCCGTCAGTTAGATTATCAAAAAATATTTGACACGTATTTTTTCTTTTGTTACGTAAACCAAAGTTGACGAAGATACGACGCTTTTAAAATTCTCAATACGTCACGCCGCGCCGTGCTATAACTTTTAGTGCGTTGTGACGTCACAAGCCTCCACTCCCGGGTTTTGATGCGTTTTATCTTTGTCAATATTCATTGATTTACAAAACCAAGAAATACGTGTTCATTATTTTCCAATACTCTAACTGACGGACTAAATAGATTTGCAATTTATTGATGGTGGAAACTAGCTTATTGTATTTTCCTTCTTTCTTCTTCTTTGAAACCTCAAATCTTCACTATCTCTTACATAACTTTTCCATCATTTTCTTCTTTAGTTATTTTAACATCAACATCATCTCCATCTATTTATTAAGGTTTAATATCATTATTGTCTACATACTTATCAACCCTAACATTGCCCGCTTGCTCGCTAGGAAGGCGTCGTTGTAAACAGTTATTTTAAGTGTTATTATAACAATTAGCCACTTTATTGGCGGTACACGTATTTTGATAATTACCCGGCTTCGGTTACTTCCGTAATAAGCGTGTTGATTTGCACAGTGGGTGGATCTGCTTCTAATTTTAACGAGGCAATGGATAGGTATGAGTATGGTGAAACAGAATATTAATGATAATTTACCATCAAAGGGTTTCGTTTTGAGTGGCTTAAGTTACGAGTCAGCACATTTTTTCGGCGTTGACTTTATATTTCTAGAAGCAGTGATAAAAATATTCTGAATTTATATCCCTGCACCGATCTAAGTAAATATGAAGTACACACATCAAAAAAAGTTCGTCATCACTAGCATAAGCTGATATATATTTTTTAAATTGAACTTTATCAAGAAAAAAACTTTGTTGTGTGTGTTTTTTTTAAATAGAAATACCCTGTTTGAAATTAAAAAATGAAACTATTTTTTATCTACACTTCTACACTAATAATATTATAAAGAGGAAAGATTTGTATTTTTAAAAAAAATCTTTCACCATTAGAAAGCTACATTCACTTTGAGTATTATAAGCTATATTTTATCCCCGTACTACCACAAAAACGGGAATTACGCGGGTTCAACCGCGTGACGTCCGGTAGTTTTTTTTTATAAAAACGTAACAAAAAAGATTTCGAATTTTCAAAGTGATCACAAACTTTGTTTGATGTGTGTATGTATGTAAAGAACTCTCGAAGAAGAACTCAAAGAGTCTGTGGTCCCGACCGATTCGGTCAGGACGAAATTGTTTAACTATCGTGTCTACTTCGCTATAGTTGATGCTAGTTATGATGAGAATATCGGTCATTGACCCACATACATTTATTAAACTTCCTATCTTTGAAAACCAAAAATAAGCCTGTTCAAGTTTGGAATCGTCATCTATCATGATCTTCAACATTTTTTGTAATGAAAAACTATACCTTGTTTATTTGTTTTGGTTCGAACGAAGAGATATTAGGGAAAGAGCAATGACCGCTATTCTCATCTTAACTGGCACTAACTATAACAGTGGAGAAAGCGGCTTTCAGTATACCTAAACGCTCCGAGTTATTTTGTAGGTAATCTTAACTTTTCATGCTAGATAAAATATTAATATTCTTTGTTTATGTAGATGGCAATATGCCAGTAAACAATATCAGTAACAGAAGTCGTTACTATAATTCTTTGGCCAAGAACTTTTTGGCTCGTTATATTACGATCCATTACACTTGGCCATTTTCTTCGGTTTTATTTCCTTCAGTAATTAATTATTGCTCTTAAAGAAGTAGTAACTTAGCCATTAATGTATTGGATGGAAACGTGATATATATTTGGCCGTAAATAGGAGGCCGTTTCGATTTTCGAAGACACACACACAGAAAGAGAGAGAAATTTGTGACCCGAAAAAACCACTATCCTACAGCTGCAGCTAAAATATTAACTTACTTTTATGAATTTATTCATAGATATGAAGGAAATGAATAAATCTCGTCTCACTTAAGATATTAACTTACTTTTAAAAAATTATTCATTTCTGTGTGTGATACTAATTGTACATAGTACAAGTACAATTATTATCACACACAGATATGAATAAATTCTTAAAAGTACCTAAGTTAATATTTTAAGTGAGACGAGATTTTTTAAATCGTCGTTTACATCATGTGTTCGTGCTAGCGCCTATAAGGGCATATTTTGTTAATTTTTAGGGTTCCGTACCCAAAGGGTAAAAACGGAACCCTATTACTAAGACTTCGCTGTCTGTCCGTCTGTCTGTCACCAGGCTGTATCTCATGAACCGTGACAGCTAGACAGTTGAAATTTTCACAGATGATGTATTTCTGTTGCCGCTATAACAACAAATACTAAAAACAGAATAAAATTAATATTTAAGGGGGGCTCCCATACAACAAACGTGATTTTTTTGCCGTTTTGTTTTGTGTTTGGTTTTTTTTAGATAACAGTGAACTTGTCAAATTGACAACAGACAACACTTGCAAAATTATAATAGTTTAACTTAGAGCAGTACACTGCGAAAACTAATTACAAAATAAAGTTACAAACTAAACTAAATAAGTATACTTATATCAATGTAATGTGCAAACAAAATGCAATCAATGAGATTCACCTGATATTCAGAGATTACCAGTGAATGCTTTAATGCTTTTTCCCCTCACTTGACGATGGACTTTATATGTACTAACCCTTTAGAAGTATTTTTTATTTCGGATGGGAAATCATCAAATGACTTCTCCCACTCTGGGCGTAGCAGGACGAAGTGTCAGACTTTTACTGACTAAAACCCATTCATGTTCCTTCATCGCCCTTTGTGTTCCGGGGCCACGGTATCTCTTTCGAACAGTCCCGCAACCCCGGCAGACATCGGTCCTTACGGACCCCTTCCTTTTTGCTGACTCTCTTAGAGGCGCGCGTGGAACACAAACGCGCCGTCGACACGGCCTGTCGTCACGAGACGGACGGACGGACGGCGAGCTAGCCCATAGCCCACCGTCCACAGGCCCGCGACCCTTTAGAAGTCTTTATTTGCGTTTGCGTTTTGTTTGTCGTCAACTTACGCTATTTAAATAAAATGTCAATCCATGTGAAACCGGGAGAGGCTGCTAGTATACAATTTTACATGACTTCAAAAACCTCCAACCCCTTCACACAAGCTGATTATCCTCCTTAAAACTTTCGTAACAAGCCCCATTCACTCCCTTACGTAAGATACAAGAAGTTAACTCATTTGTTTGAACAATAGGGAGATATCATACAGTTCCTTGTCAACAACAATGTGGGGAAGCTATTCACTTTGTTCCGATAGTATGTTAGAATATAAGTGGGCTGGGATTGGTCAGTTTGTGATTCTGTTACGAGAATTGAGTGTTTTCTTGTCTGTGACGTAATTTGGACAGACAACGGTTGGCATATTTTCTGCAGTCGCTAAACGGTTCCTGTAGATCAGTGGTTCTCAATTAGTTTTAACTGCGTACCACTTCAAAAACGACCTCAAACCTGCGTACCCCTTATTGTACCAATGATAAATAAAAAGAATAAGTCAGTTTAAATAACATTTATTATCTTCAAATTACAGTACAATAGTGAAAATCAGAATAATATGATGTGTCGGCGAAGACGATAATGTGACAAATGTGCACGTTTGTCTTTGTCTGAAATTGTTCTTGTTTTTAGTGATAAATGATAAATGATGTTTATTTTGCAAGTAGGTTTTTACAAACACTTTTACACGTCATTTTTTTAAACTAGATGGGGCCGGTGTTTCGTACCTGACTACTCTGAGAAGAAACAGCCGAAACAAACTCAGAGGTCATAGTCTCTTTTAAAGTCCAGACAATCTTGCTCAATTCACATGAGGACTATGCAGATTAGTGTCTGAGATGGTCTTTTGAAGAAAGAACCATACAGATTTGAGTGGACCTGTCCAGTCAGTGCAAGCATTTGTCAGTTAACGTGTAGCTCGACTTATAACTCAAGGAGCTCAACGAAACGACGAACAATACCAAAGAAAGGACATTTGGGTAGGTCGCTTAGAGTACTCAAACTGCCAGACAGTTGTGGGAAAAAATAAACAAAAAATATAAATGTGACCCACATGGTCCCCACATTCACAATAATCATATAAAATTCATAACAAGTTCTATTCAAAAGAAAGTAAATAAAAATCACAAAAATCATTAAAAGTCACAATGATGATAAAAAAAAAGTAGAATACTTAACAAAATAAGTATTCATGTCAAATCAGTAAATGTCAAATAAAAAAATAAAAAAAGTAAAAAATTATAAAATACATGTCAAAACATTAAATGTCGGAGTGTATAAAAAATAATAAAATACATGTCAAAACATTAAATGTCAGATTGTATAAAAAAGGAAAAAAAAATATATATAAAAGGAAAAAAAAAATAAAAAAGGATAAAGGAATAAATAATAAACAAGCGAAGTCCGAAGCTTCGACATTCACAGAGCAAATTTCATTGGAGCAGCTTAATCCCAAGCCTTTTTATCTTCGAGATAGTGATTAACATGATAGTAGGCTTTCAGGCACAGCTTCCGTTTTATAAACGATTTGAATTTATTTAGGCTTAGTGCTTGAATTTGGCTTGGAAGTTTATTGTAAAAACGTATACATTGGCATCTGAACGTACCCCCTATTTTTTTGAGCCTCGTTGCAGGAACAACAAATTTGTGTTTGTTCCTCGTATTTATGTTGTGGATATCACTGTATTTTTTAAACAAATTAATATTTTTGTGTGCGTACAAAAGGTTTTCATAAATAAATTGAGAAGGCACAGTAAGAACATTAATCTCTTTAAATTTTTGTCTGAGGGAGTATCTGGGACTTAATTTATAAATTGAACGAATTGCCCTTTTTTGCAAAACAAATATTGTCTGAATATCGGCGGCATTGCCCCACAAGAGAATACCGTACGACATCACGCTATGGAAATAACTAAAGTAAACTAAACGGGCTGTCTCTAAATCAGTTAACTCACGAATTCTTCTAACGGCGTATGCTGCAGAGCTAAGTTTTTTTGATAGCCGCTCGTACCCCTTGATGCAACTTCACGTACCCCTGGGGGTACGTGTACCACTGATTAGGAAACACTGCTGTAGATCATTACATGATGCTTGTACAGCCTTAAAAAGACCTACATTGCAACTGTCATCAATTACGACTTGCTCCATTCGTACCTATGACTCTTATCACTATATGGGGTCAGATGGGAAAAGTAGTACCATCGTCCCTTTTGAAAACCGGCGTATATAGGGGAGCCATGACCTACATAATTAAAAACAATTTAACAAGCTTCTAACATTGTGAACCGAACGTTTAGTAGGTTATTGAGAACATTGGTGCCGATTCCCTTGTTCACAAACTAAACTAAATTTAAGTTGAATGCATCTTTTTCTTTCTATTTCATTATGAAAAGGACAGAAGATAAATATTAGTTTAATCCTGTCAAATTAGTCAGCACCTGACGTAATTTGATGTAATTTTAGTAGTCAACTTTTTAATCGCGTCTAAAACTTGTATGGCGCTGATTAATTTGACAGAACGTAACTAAAATTTATCTTATGTCCTTTTCTTAATGAAATAGAAAGAAAAAGATGCACTGAACTTAAATTTGGTTTAGTTTGTAAACAAGGGAATCGGCAATGTCTAGTTTTGTTCACAACGTTAGGTAAGACTTGAAAAATAAGTCCTAAAAATACAAAGGAACCAAAGTTAAAGCTTCACATGACAAAAACCGTTAAGATAAATAAAACGACACACAGAATTTTAAAACACGACAACAGCCATTAACAAAAAATGTAGGGCAGACGGATGTCAGAGGAATTTTCCAACATATTATATGACAAAATACCTCGTGAAGGTGACAAAAACCTCTCTCTCCATTGTCCCAGCCTTTTACCTTCATAATGATGCATAAATAAATGAACACAGAAAAGTTTCACGAGGTTTACATAACACCCTATTGTTGGTTAAAACAAAAGAGGGCTAGGAAAATAAAATTCACGTTATTAAGGCCAACGTAAATGGTTCACGGTCTAGTTTTTCCGAATTTGGAATTCGTAATAAAAATATTACGAAACTTTAGGATACGGTTGTAATATACAAAATAAGGATTCGGTAAGAGTTTGTTTCGGAAAGATTTGTATAATAAGTGTATGGAAATAACGTAATATCTTTTGATTATGATGATAACAATTGTTCGTCTGATGTAGAAATAAATGGAAGTACACAATAAAAAGAAAATTACTATCATTTCGTACGATTCTAATTTGATTTCTTGAATTGTAGTCTTTTGTTATGTTAACGAAGTAGTTTATTTTGCTTCGTGGGTTATCCTTGGGTTTTGAAAGAGTGGATTATTATGTGTAAATGGACTCTATGTTGCCCAAACAATTGTATTGCTGGGAAATGTGTGTTAAGTAATCTTACCTATATTTTATTATCAGTAAAAGATCATAATTCTGGGTTAAGCTTGCCATTGTACATAAAATATATTATTGTGATTTTTATGTCAGCATATTTTTATTTTGTGTGCAATACAGAATAATAATAACTAATATTATAAAGAGGTAACATTTGTTTGTAAGTTTGTATGTAGGGGTAATCTCTGGAAGTAATAAACCGATTTCAAAAATTCTTTCACCATTAGAAAGCTACATTCACCCTGAGTAACATAGGCTATATTTTATCCCCGTACTCCCACGAGAACGGAAACTACGCGAGTGAAACCGCGGGACGTCCAAACACTAGCGGCACGGCTAGTACAGAATAAGAAAAAGATCAGTAAATATTATTATAATAGTTAACCGCCCTTTATCAAACATAGACTTTTCCTTTGAAACTAAAGCAATTCTATGGTCGGGCTAAATAATTAGTATGAGAAATCTCCATTCAGAGAAACGTTAAGCACTAACTGCACTGCATAAACTACACTAGTTTTCTTCTAATTAAACGCACAAATAGGCCAGTAATTTAACTTACATGTTTAATTAAGAGCTGCTTGTACTAAGGTCTAATGGTGTAATTGCTGGCCTCCAGCGTAGATCGCCTAGATTAAGGGATCTAAAGATGTCTGTGCATGTATTACTAAAGTACCTTTCATCCTTAAGTCCTGAGCAGTAAGGTTGAAAAGTGATCGACTGTCAGTGAACGCGGTAGTACTTGGTTTACGACTAATTCAATGAAATGGTATAGTTCGGTTCAAACTTAATGGCGGCTCGGAAGTTAGCTGCAAGTGACGGTCTTCGCATTATACAGACAAAACGATGCGTCATCTGGGCCCCGTTGATACCTAAAATTGTTGTCTGCGCAGCTTTACATTAGATGTTCCGAATCGCTATAAAGTTTAAAGCGTTATTCCTGCGCAGACTGACACTCGCAGCTAACTTCCGAGCCGCCATTAATTTTGAACCGAACATAGGTGTGCTACAGGTTTTCGGGTCAGCACATTTGATTTGGCAGTATTTTGTGTGAGGAATGATACGGAAGAAAAAGACATAAACGGTAGAGTGACGATTGACAGAGGAAAATAAAAGAAAAAGTGGTTGCGCCAACCCCGAGGAACATAGGACTAGGACAGGAAGATAATGGGTATTTGTAGAAAAATAAAATCGAACCGAATCAATTACCACTCAAAATCGGACTCCATTCAGCGTCAATCATAACCATTGCTGAATCACGTTTGGGTCGGTTTGGCACAATTCTAGTTGAGCCGAGCGGCTTTTTTTTTGTTCTCTTTTTTTTACTTGCCGACCGAATCATGCCGATGTGTGTAACACCCTTTCTTTCTTTATCGTGAAGTTAGTGCCTAACCTGGTGTCTGATTTTATATGCCGCCCGTTTACTCTGACTAGGCGTTACATTCCGTCTAAATTTCTTTCAGGCGTGCTGGTTTCTTCACGATGTTTTTCATTACCGAAGCACGTGATAATAGGCCTGTGTCCTGAAAAAATCTAATTAATCCGGCAGTTAGGTTATCAAAAAATATTTGACACGTATTTTTTCTTTTGTTACGTAAACCCAAATTGACGAAGATACGACGCTTTTAAAATTCTCAATACGTCACGCCGTGCTATAATTTTTAGTGCGTTGTGACATCACGAGCCCCCACTCCCGAGTTTTGATGCGTTTTATCTTTGTCAATATTCATTGATTTACAAAAACAAAAAATATGTGTCCATTATTTTCCAATACTTTATCTGACGGACTAAATAGATTTGCTATTTATTGATGGTAGAAACTAGCCTATTATACAATACCCACATGAATCCGAAAAATCAGAGGCGTGCCTTGGGTTCGAACTCGTGTCTTATGACTTGGCAGTACAACACCAACATCACTAGACTATCACTGTTGTAACCATTGTTGAATCACTGACACATTTGAGTAGAGCCGAGCGGCTTTTTTGAGAACCGTGTTTGCCGGCCGAATCATGCCAATGTGTGTAACACCGCTTAGACATGTACTCTTAATAAGGCATAATTAGAAAATTGGTAATAGAAACTTGTCAAAGACTTTCGGACTGTAATCGGCGGTTTTCTAAAGAAAATGCTTTTCCTTTTTTATCTGTTGGTTAATCGGGATGCGGCTCAATCTTCTAACGCGTTTGATGTTGATAATTATCTTGTTTTTGAATTAGAATTCTTTTCATATGAAAGAGTAATTTTAAGTAATTAGGATTCAATTTGTAATCAAACTTGACGGCACAGTTGGCGCAGTAGCTGAGCGATTGACTGCTGCGTTGCGTGTTACGGATTCGATTCCCGCACGGAACAAATATTATATTTGTATGACCTGGGGATAGTTGTTTCGGGTCTGGCTGTATTTAAATGCTTGTAAATACACCCACGATGGGACCGGTGGGAAAACGTTTAAAAAACTTTCTCATTGATAATAATTAAATCAGACCTAAAATCAGTAATGAAAGCAAAACCTGTTTTAGCAGACCTTTTTTCCCAGACCTACTAATCAACGAATCCGTTAATTAGCCCACTATTGTAACTTCAAATTAAAAGGAAAAGTAAACCCGCTTTCCCACATTACTATTCCAGTACAACCAAAAAACCTTGTTTGTCCCTTGAGCATCAACTCAACCTTCACCTTACATTATGCAGACCCATTCATGTAACCTCATGACTATTCAACAACCAACGTCCCAAGACAATCGACTTTTCCGAATCATTCGGAATTCATTGCCGTCAACCGTCCTATGATGTAACTCGACATTGATTTATTTGCGTCAATGGACGCGCAAGTTTGATGCGATACAAGTCACGTAACCATTTGAAAGGGAAAGTTTCGAGTCCAAAGGGAATCAACGGTTATTCCTCTCGTGTTCATTCATAAATCAAGCGTGGCAGGGGACGAGGCTTGCCTTAATTGACAGCCTACATTTCAGACGCATTTTCAACTTTAAACTCGAGCAGCAAAGTCTGTTTTCGTAATCAAATTTCGCAGGATTTGAAAAGTTTACTAAAACGTCCGACGGTTTTGGAAAGGTAGACGCTTATTGAAGCTGTCAGTGAGATGAGATATTTAATATTTCATCTTATTTTTGGCCGCTGCGAGATAAAAACATATTTTGCTATTCCCTGTGAAGCCTTTGTAAAAGTTATATGGACTTGATAACGCCATTTTCCTGGTGTTTTCCTTGCGATGAAGTTTATGATAAAAGCTCTTTGGACCCTACATTTTACGTGACCCTTCGATTTATCTTTTTATATATTACTTAGGTTTCTTTGTGGTTGATATTTTCTTTTTCCGAGGAAATGTTGGATTCGTTTTATCGTGTAAAAAGGTCCCCTAAATAGCGACCTCCTTAAAGAAAGACCATAGGCGTATCTTTGTAAAAAAATCTGTATGGTAAATAAAACATGCACAAAATAGAACATGTTATTCTGTCGTATGAAACAGGATGTTTTGCAAGTATCGTATCAAAGAGGAAAATCAAAGATATATAGGAAGTAAATAAAAGTTAAATTGTCGCTGCAAAGAAAATGAACTCATCCTCTAGCACAGCGTTACTCAAACATTGTTTTGGGACTCATAATAACCACAAAGATTTATAGGTGAAACTAATTGGTTGCGTAAGCAGCGTAGCTTATGAACAGGATGAAATTTTTCAACGTCACCTGGAAGGAAAGTACCTACTCTAAATAGTAGAGATGGCAAATTTTACTAAAAAACAAATCTGCATTCACAGATTTTCGAGAATTCACTTGCCACACTCAGGAATCGAACCGGCTAAAATCCGAAAAACTAACATCCTGTACTTTTATGGCATCAATCGATTGGTTCAATCATAAGAATCAAATCTCTCAAACAAACATGATACATTTAATGAATGGAAAACCATGAAATCTAAACTTATAAGTCAATGGGATGAAATAAAGAACTTTTACTTAAAGAATGGACCTTTACAATAAATTGCAATTTGCACTTGTTTGTTTGTGCAAATTGCAATCTTCATTAATTAATTTACTTCAGTATTGGTATCATACTGGAATGATGAAACTGGATCATTTTGGTGTTAATAAATTTAAATAGTTCTTCGTTATTTTGATAAATAAATGACGTCAAATATAATTGTTAATTAGGTAATAACATAATTATACATAGGCTATCCTAATACTTTGAGACCTTTGAGTGCTTTATCGTATCCCATTGAATTTATAAACTTTATGATTTCATGGTTTTCCTTTCATTTAATTTATCATGTTTGTTAGAAGGATTTGATCCATATGATTGACCCTATTGATTGATGTCATAAAAGTACAGGATGTTATTTTTGCGAATTTTCGAAAATCTTAGTACGTAGATTTGTTTCTTTTTAAAAATAAAGGAATGTATCGTTTGAGTGAAATTTTACCTTAATTCCGCTTCTTTAGTAGTTTTAGCGTGAAAAAGTAACAAAATATCCATCCTTTCATGCTCACAAACTTTCGCAAGTAAAAAGATAAGATGTCGGTATTGGATTGCCGCTAGCAAGCTTTACTTTGAGCTTGAGCAACACTGTCCCAGACGCAATCTCGTCGGCGAATGGGCTTCCGCAGGGGAATATTCTACAGGGGATACTGCAGGAGACTGACGTTCTACAGGAAAAGGATTGTGAGAAACGGAATCGGAGCAATTCTACAACGGAATAACATGGAAATCGCGACAATTGTACTTTTAATGGGGAAGACGGGGTGAATGTGGACGTTGATGTTATTGTTGGGAAATGTTTTGATAATAATGTGTCTGTTTACTGTAGGTAAGGAATTGGAATATTCACAAAGATGCTTTTGGGTTCATAACAATGCTAGGCATTTTTTTGGATTTATTTGTTTTAATCTAGCATTATCTGAAGGCACGCTGTTATTCTTAGTGGTTTCCATCTCCTCAACTTTATCCAGAAGTCTGGCTGACAAGAATTTTAAGATGCCAAGCATCGGTTTACAGTTATCCTTTTTGCCAATCTCTAACTAGCAAAACTTGTTCTACAGCTCAGTAATTCTTTTCTAAATACTAAGTACATTTACTTTAAAAAAATATATAATCTTAAATGTTTCAGATCAAACACTTTCAGATCGCAATACAAGTTTGCAACAAATCTTATTTCAGATCAAACCTTTCTTGATTAGTACACGAGTAAACGACTCGTAAATAAGCAGATCTTAACATAAATAAATTGGACTTGGCCGTCGGCACAGTTTCCCTTGCCTTAATTAGTGATGAGATAAGCAACACCTGTGTTTGTCGCCGCCATGTTTGTTTGTAGTTGTGTTTGTCTGTTTGTGTAGATTTTCTCATGTTGTTTTGTGTGAAAGATGTTATAAGATATGTGATACTAATGGTATCTATTAGTCTATTATGTATTATTATTGTGTTTGTCGCCGCCATATTTGTTTGTAGTTGTGTTTGTCTGTTTGTGAAGATTTTCTCATGTTGTTTTGTGTGAAAGATGTTATAAGATATGTGATACTAATGGTATCTATTAGTCTATTATGTATTATTATTGTGTTTGTCGCCGCCATATTTGTTTGTAGTTGTGTTTGTCTGTTTGTGTAGATTTTCTCATGTTGTTTTGTGTGAAAGATGTTATAAGATATGTGATACTAATGGTATCTATTAGTCTATTATGTATTATTATGCTACTACCGATTTTGATTCGGTATTACCCAATACTCAGTTTAAAAAAAAGGTAAAAGTCATTAGGTACTATTAAAATTGGTAAATGATAAGGTATCACTTTTACTCTTTTTGGAAAAATTAGCTGCACTGTGATAAATGCCGAATCAAAATCGGACATTGAGGTCACTATCACTAGGTACATATTATAAAACAAAGTCGCTCGCCGTGTCTATTCCTATGTATGCTTAAATCATTGAAACTCCGCAACGGATTTTGATGCGGGTTTTTTTAATAGATAGAGTGATTTAGGAGGAAAGTTTTAGTATATTTGCGGGCGGACAAAGCCGCGGGCATCAGCTAGTAGAAAATAATGTCATAATATACAATAATAATATTTTACTGAAATATTACCACGTTCTTCTTAGTACCTAGTATTATAGAAACTGCTACTGGAATCGGAAAATAAAAAACGGAAGATGTGTCTTTTGTATTTATCGCATTTAACATCTTTAAAACCTCCATTAATCAGAAAACCGGGTACAATTTCAGTCAGAAAACCACATCAAAGCCCGTTATACCAACTATATAGTGTTGCATACAAATTCAAATATTGACTCATAAAGCTAAGCCTCGGCTCCTGTCCACTCCACGAGAGAAAATCACCGTGAGGATAAGTAAATATGATTGTAAGCTGAGCACACACTTTCGCCGGCGTCGCGTGCGCCGATCTCATCGATGAAGTTCTACAGAACAAGCTTGTTGATACGGACCGAGTTAGGCGCGATTGGCGGTGTTTTTTAAATGAGATGACTTTAATTTGATACTTTCGTTAATCAGGTACAGCAGAAGAGCTGGTGGTTAAATAGTAGCAAGCAACCATCACAAGGGTTTATCCTCACGGTAAATCAATGCTTGCTGAGGTTGGTCCGTGGTCAGGTAACCATTCATTACATACGGAGCTCACCCCCGGCAGACATTTGTATAAAGTTAGACAGATGATGAGAATTTTTTCCTCGTTCAATTTAGTCTGGTTGCATTTTTAGAAAAACTAAAGTGCACTAATTCTCTCAATTCAGATAAAAGCATTCCGTGTGGTATGAATATAGGAGACATTAAATCTCCACCTCTTAAGCCACACAACTACAAACCGGTAGCTAACTCTGTGCACTAACTCACAATATATTACTTGCAATTTATCGCCAGTAGAAAATTATTTCTCGATGAAAATCCAGAGTCTAACAAAATACGACTTGAGGTCTCTGTACTAAACCAGGGTTTGAAGGAGTAAGTACCTACCGGTACCTGTTCCATTGACATATTTATCGTTATTGGTACATAATACTGTGGAAAATCTGATACTGACGACACTTAAGTTTATTGGGGAGGATTTATTGATCTAAGTGCTTCGATTGTAGAATTTGAGTTACAAGACAAGATGTTTTGTCGATACAAGGTGTGAGGTAGTGTTTCTGTTGTGTTATTGTTACGTCACTGATATACGGTTTTAAGTACTAACCAGTTGACAATAGTGTCTAAGGCTGTACGTAGGTCGAAGTTACAATGGACTGTCGTTGTATGAAAATGACGGAGGCGTGTATTCAATTTATAAAACTTATGTTGAAACTTTCTTGCCTAATACACACGACACTGATGTGTTAAATTTATGCGCCGTGTTGTCTAGGGGTATATTTAGGGACTTTAATATGTTACAGTACGAGTTACATTTTACGAGAAAACTAAATTGTAAAATGTTACATGTGTATGCTAGTTTCTGGCAAGACACAAATGATATGCCAGCACAGTCCTTACAATCCGGCTCGAAGGACCATGAATTACCCTGGATTTTACGCCAGTATAACTATAATTGACCTTTCACTTAACTAGCTACAATCAGCTTTTAATTTCCAACAATAACAGGAATTTTATAGCAGTCTCTATACAGCACTACAAAGTAATTTCAGCTTCAACTATAAACATCTGGCAATGAATAGCGTTCTCTGGAGCAAGCGTTCATTTTTCATGAGCTCTTCATTTTGCTGCGAGCGCGCGGCCTTGCACTTCAAAGATACTACTTTTTAAATGGGGTGTCTAAAAATAGATTTTTGTTGTGTCTTGAACTACTTTATACCTTATTGTGATTTTATAACAGTCAGGCATAGTTAGAGGTGTTAATAAACGGTTTGATAACACAAAATGCCTATTAGGTACTGGATTTGAGACAGTATCTAAATTGATATCTTTATAAACGAAATCTGCAAGTCTGCAATATTTTTTTACTTATTGAAAACTAACACTATAGTCTTTTCACCACATTTTACTGGCCGTGGTCTCAAGTAAACTATACGTATAAATAGACTTTGATTAATTTGATTAATTAATCCTTACCGACACGTAACTTAGGTATTTCTCGAAATAAAATCTATCACGTTCCTTTCGTTGATGTGTAAATTCGGTTTTTACAGAATTTTACAACAACATCCCCGAACATCTGTAAATGTACACTGCATTCAATTCGAATAGCAATTCACTAAAGTATTCTCGGACCGTATATATTTACTTGCACTCAAATTCAGCGCTTTCAAGCGCTCCAATGGTAAATAGCTGAGAATTTTTCTATCACAATATTCAATGTAATACCTACATTTTTCACGTAGAAGATGGCGGATCGAGTCAACAGCAAAATATGGAAGATATTTATTTTGTCACTAGTTATGTATTTATCTACTTGTAGTATAGGGCAAATGCCTCCAATGGCTTTTGGGTTATCATGGTCATGGTGGACTATTTTTTATTGCTTTTCCAGCTGCTGTTGCCGTCTCCTGCTGCATAGGTTTTCACGTCACCTTCTGGCTATCACAGTGTTCCACATACTGGTTATGCGGTGCTATATTACTTCTGGATCGAAATAACTAGAAATCATTCCCAGCCTGTCTCTATCTGTGGAAAGATGAAGATGTATAATAGCAGTAACATTTCCCTTATCCAAAATTGAACCCAGTACCTCTAGATCTGCAGCTTCGCTCGGTAGGTCACTAGACCACTGGAGTGAATGAATAGCGTTCTCGAGTAGGCGTTCATTTCATGAGCTCTTCATTTCGCCCGGGGCGTCCGACCTTATATTTCAATGGCAGTTTTTAAATGGGATCCCTAAGAATAGAATTGCTATTATTTAAGACGGGTTCCTTCTATCTGGCAGAATCTTGATACTCCGAAATTTATTTGGCATAACACACTTGGCATAATCTTCATTAAACTAATATTTTTAAGGCATAAAAAATATTTATTATAGTTATTGTTTGGCCGAATGTTTGTATTTCCGAATTTACAATGGCATACTTTTAAGATGGCAGAATTTTATTTGGCATAATTACCTTTAGCAATGTTCAAATTTCGCACAATTTCACTTGGCATATTACGAAGATGGCAGAATTTCATTTGGAATAATTGTATTTGGCATTATTGCCATTTCTATAAAATAGCATTTTTAACCAAACATTTAAATATTGTCTTAAAAAGTACCTAATATGATGGGCTACAAAAGTTAGTGACAGAAACGAATCGCTCCAAAACCGACTTTACGTAGTCTTGTCTGCCCTACCCCTAGAGTGTAATTTAAAATCGCGTAGGTGCGGAGGGGCGAGGCGGTCCGCGAGTTGAGGAGCAGGCTGTTGTAACACTCGCCGCCGCTGCTGAGGCTGGCCGGCGAAGCCGGCCAGCAAGCCGAAGCCGCGGTGGTGAGCGTTAAACACATCTGCGACGATAAGCTCGCGTGGCACCGCCGGAGCCCCGCAGCGCCAGAGCCGTGACAGAAACAATGCCTGCTGCATGTTGCATGCTTGCTTGCATGCTGCATGCTTGCTTGCCTGCTACATGCTTGCTGCATGAATGGTGTATGCTGGTGTGCATGTTTGCATATTGTATGCTGGTTTGCATACTGCATGCTTGTTTGCATACTGCATGCTTGTTTGCATACTGCATGCTTGTTTGCATACTGCATGCTTGCTGCATTCAAGATGTATGCTTGTTTGCATGTTTGCATAGTGCTTACAGGAAAATAAAAACCACATGTTGACAATCAACTGTTTTAGAGACTCATCTATCACATCCACATCACAGAAAATTCATTTTTCTGTGATGTGGATGTGATAGATGAGTCTTTTCATTGTTGTGCATAAGAAATGTATGCTAAAAGATGATTCTAACTGTAAACTTTCTGAGATATGATAGTTCTGCTTTTAGTGACTATCGATATAAAATTTATGCCAAAAGATGATTCTGGCTGAGAACTTTCTGCGCTAAGATGGTTCTACTTTTAATTCTTATGCATATGAAATTTATGCCTAAAGATGATTCTGCCTTACAAAATTATGAGTTTTGAATGTATGATAAATGAGTGTCTGCCAAACGATTTTCTGCGAAATGAAGTTTATGCTATCCGCTGTTATGCAAAGTAATATTATGACATAAAAAGTTCTGCTATAAAGGGTGGACCCATTTAAGACCCTAGTTTAAGGTTGCAGGTACATTGTCCAGGTATGGATATGATTTGTAATGTAATGAGTGGTTGTGTAGTGTGTGTACCTACATCTAAGGATACTTTTTTGAGTAAAAGTGTCCAATATACACCCACTTGTACAGTAACTTACTCCTTTTTTCCATGGGATTAGACAGAAATTACAGCACCTGCAACGATTTTTACACACTCTTTTTGCTTCGTCCACTTTTAAAATTAATTATAATCCTTGAAGATTTTTAGAATTTTAGAGCACTCGTGACAGTTGCGTTTATAAATGAATATCTACACAAATTAGAGTATTTACGAATACATTTAGTAAGTATTCTAAATTAAAAGGCTGTTACTAAAAGACTATCTATTCAATTTAAAACGACTGCAATAAACTGAATTCCACGACCACGTAACAAGAGCTGTACTTAGTAAGTTCTGAGCCAACTATAAATTATCCGCCGTAGCTGGAGTAGCGACAAGCTGTTAGACCATTACAAATGAACATTATAACGACTATTATACGAGTATCTTGGAGGATAATCAAGCGATAATCTGTTTGAGTTAGCGAATCATCGATTTGTATTTATCTGTCCGCAATTTTCAAATTATCACATGATGGCGATTTTTCTATAGCCGTGTGGTATGCGGCAGAGTAGAATAGAACCAACCCATTACACTCACGGGTGTCGTATAAGACGACTAATGTCTGAGGCAGAACACCTTGCGCCTCCGTAGACCAGAGAATGGGCAGCAGCGTTATCTGTTAGTCTTTCATCACTGCGATCTCCAATCCGCCTGCCAAGCGTGGAGATTGCGGCAAATTCCTCCCATCATGGGAGAGGCTAATGTCAAGCAGTGGACGTTATGGGCTGTTGTTGTTGACGATTTTTCTTCCACGTGGTTTAGTAATATCTTCATAATTTAACTTATTAACAAGATATAAATTAAACAGCAATTAACAACAATTTGTTTTTTTTCTAACAAGAAATAAAATTTTATTCAGTTAGTTTAACATGGTAGGTAAAAAGGTAGTAACAATGAACAATGATACCTACTTAAGCGCTAGACTTTTACATATTCCCTGGACTCTGTAGGATACTCAGTTTCGTGCGGACATGTCTGCTAGTGAGTGCGCAATCCTAGAAACAACTCTTGTTGTTTTCTATTTTCTATGTACTAAATTGCTTTAGTTTTCAATAGTTGTGATATTAGAACAAAATCACGACTAACACGTACGCGGGCCTGTTATTTCTTCTTGAAACTAACTTTCTTTAACTATCTTAGGTTACCATTGTAAAAGTATTACAGTAGTTCAACAGCTATTCTATTGCAATGGGTGCTTTTATATTGCCATGGCAACAGATATATGGTCGTCTACCATACAAATTATATGTTTAAAAATAATTTAAATGTAAATGTAGTACTTTTAATTAAGGATAGCTGTCTAAGCGATGTATTTGGAGTAGTGTGACGAGACTTATAGCAAAATCATGCTATATCAATTGCAGACTTCAGCTACAGTCAATAAATTGGTCTTAGATCGAACTTTTACCGGCTCAAAATACTTTAGACTCTCGGATTGTATTGCAGATATTTTTATTCACTAGAACGACCTCACAAAACCCAGATCTAAATCTTCACCTCCGCTTTATTATCCTCACAGCCGACGCCAAAATACTTCATCTAAAAGAGCATAATAATAATAAATACCTCCTTCATATGTTTCTTTCCTTTATGGCGGGAATAAAGAAACATGTTGATCCAAGAAAGAAAGAAAACAGAACAATCATCCGCGCTGTTTGTTATTCCCGGCGAGTTTTCCTTGTGACTTGTGACCCATAAGTCAGGCGGGATTATTACTGGTACATGCGAAAAGCTAACGTCTGTCATTTCTTATTCACTCTCGTTCAGCTAAAAATGTTGGAAATCTTGTCTGTGCCGCATTTACTTTGCATAAGATTCCTTTTTTTTTGTATTTATGAATAGTAGCACTTCAATACCCGCAATTACAGACACAATTAAAATAACAATGCACTGTGCCTCTGGAGGCACGGCCGGGAGCATACGGGTTAATTGTCGACTTGGTAAAAACTGGACTGCTTTTCCGACTGTATAAAACATAAATTTCTCTATGGTAATTTTAAGTAGTTGATGTGACAACACTGTATTTTCTCTCTGTCAAAAAACTTGTAAAACGTTGTAACGTGCTCCTATAAATTAAAAGTAAATCAATAGTTCAACCGCAGCAATTTCATTTATAAATAACCTCCATTGAGTTATTCATTGGTGAAGAAGCTGTTCAGTTTCCGTAATCCAGTTCAGTTTGTACGTAACAAAATATTTTGAATTTTTCTTTAATCACTTGACAGCATCTCTGAATATTAGGTACTACTTGATTCAAAGGACTATCAAATCAAATGATTTAATCTTTGCAAACATGGGTAATAGGTACATAATGTCCATGGAGTTTCTTGCCAAATCATCTCAAAGATACGTTTTGGAACGGGCAACTATCTTTATCATTCTGATTAATTGACCGACTCCTGGACTGGACAGTTCAAAAATCTTGTAAATGGTTTAATTGAAATATGTTTTGAATTTGAAGCAGTGGTATTGAATATTTACTCATAACTTCATTACTAGTTCTATAATTGTTTAGGACCTGATGCGTTGTCAATGAAAGATGAACTTGTCTCTATAATTTCGCACTATTCCAAAGACTGAACCAAGTTGCCACTCTACAAATCAATCTCCACTGTGACCCTACATAGATGGATCAAATTCCGCCTCAGGCGATCCGCTTGTAGACCACCACTTGTAAATTTATTGGCACCACCCTCCCCCCCTCAGCATATGATTTACAACAATGGGTGTAACAGAAACGTGCTAGCGACTTGCAGATTAGATTGTCGATACTTCAGCAAGCAATAAATAGAATCTTTCGCGAAATGTAAAATAGACAATGCATTTAGTTAGGCAGTTAGGCGATTTTAACGGTAGAGGTAAGTGTTATGTTTAGCGTGTTTTGTCTGTAAAGGTATTGTTCTTTGGTGTTTTTAGCTGAGTTTGGAATAGCGGTTTGTGGATGCTCATGTTAGGTTAAGCAAACGTATAGGGTTGTTACAAAGAAGTTATTGAGGCAAATGTGTAGTTTGTTGCGATGTCGATGTTTGTGAAGTTTGGGAAGTGGGGTTCTTGGCCCAAAAAACTTAAATTCACGCGTTTACTGTTTGACAACGCAGAACCGCTCCATTATGAAGCATGTAGGATGATAGTTCGTAATTATTGTCAAAGGAAAATCTCGCTGGGCCAAAAAAATAATTTGTAAAATATTAGGTAGGTACTGTTCTATCAGATGTCTTGGTCTTGGTATATAAGTTCAAATAGGTACTTACCAAACTACGTACTCAATCATCATTACGATTGATTACTCATTAGTGTGCAATCCCTACATATTATAAAACAAAGTCCTCCGCTGCGTCTGTCTGTCTGTTCGCGATAAACTCAAAAACTACTGCACCGATTTTCATGATGTTTTCACCAATGGATAGAGTGGTTTTCGAGGAAGGTTTTAGTATATAATTTGTCAAGTTTTTGTATACATTGGCTAAAATATAATGATATTTGTTGGACGGTTGCGGGAACAGGATCAAAATTTCATGATTTGCGATAACCGGCATCCACGCGGGGGAAGCCGCGGGCATCAGCTAGTAAAGAATAAAAAGAATCTTACTTATTGAATACATTGGCTAAAATATAATGATATTTGTTGGACGGTTGCGGGAACAGGATCAAAATTTCATGATTTGCGATAACCGGCATCCACGCGGGGGAAGCCGCGGGCATCAGCTAGTAAAGAATAAAAAGAATCTTACTTATTGTATACATTGGCTAAAATATAATGATATTTGTTGGACGGTTGCGGGAACAGGATCAAAATTTCATGATTTGCGATAACCGGCATCCACGCGGGGGAAGCCGCGGGCATCAGCTAGTAAAGAATAAAAAGAATCTTACTTATTGTATACATTGGCTAAAATATAATGATATTTGTTGGACGGTTGCGGGAACAGGATCAAAATTTCATGATTTGCGATAACCGGCATCCACGCGGGGGAAGCCGCGGGCATCAGCTAGTAAAGAATAAAAAGAATCTTACTTACCTACTTACCTATTTTTCTCGAACTATTTTAATGGAAACCATTGATCCCAATTTTCCCAAATTGAAAGGAGGTCCTATTTGTGTCGAATTGGATCAGTCCACTTTAGAGTTTGCCCTTTTTATTTTGGGATTTGGGTCTAACCTTGTTTTTCGTGGGCAATTAATCTTCTGTTATCGAGTTAACTGACGAAACATGTATTTTTTTTCCTGAAATTCATGCAGCTGTTGTTTTGATAGCAGAAAACCATTGTTGGGGTTGCT
The DNA here is from genome assembly GCA_905147715.2 of Xestia xanthographa. NCBI lineage: Eukaryota > Metazoa > Arthropoda > Insecta > Lepidoptera > Noctuidae > Xestia > Xestia xanthographa. The sequence continues at coordinate 24,370,139 of LR990659.1, forward strand.
ATTGCTATAATTTTTTATTAATATTTTTTTTTAATCTACGTGCCAAAGTAGCCAGGAAACAAATTAATGTTGTTGTTGTATTTATAAAATCTGTTTTACCACCACCAAATGGATACGTTCTGGTAGAGTTATCGATATCTGGAAAATGATATTTACTACGCAAGACTCCCAGGAGCTAGCAGCAAGGTTTGAAGATTCAACAGATGCTGTTCCATTTGTTGAATTAAAAACTAAAATATTTTACTTCACATAGGCCTACATGGGCAAATAAAACGTCGGGAAAAGGTACACAGTTCGGGTTGATAGTTTCCTATGGAGAAGAACCGGTTTACTTAATTAATTTGTTAGGCCTGACTAATGTCTTGAACAGGCAAGATGTGTTCCCCTAAAACTTAAAACTTTACCTTGTGTTACCTAACTCGAACGCAACGGTCACGTGGTGACGTGACTATCGCTTTGATTAGGACGCGGTCTTATACTGAAACTAGTATTTGCGTGGGTGCGCGAGCTGCGCGCAGCTCGTGTGTTGTCGTGTTCTTGAGAAGTATTCCTTACCATCATAAAATTTTGTGAATCAACTGGAATCCTTAAAATAATTGGAAAATCCGTTACAACTACCCCTAAATCAGTATGAAAACCCTTAAGAACCCCTAAAACATTCTAAAAACGAATAAAAACAAATATTGCCTATAAAAAAGACCTTATTTAAAAACTCAGACCCATTAAAAAAAACACTACCTAAAGTTTGCTTGTCGTCGCCCTGAGTTACGCTTCACCCACTCAACCTTCGTTACGCTGCGGAGGTCGCCGCCGGCTCGCTTCGCTCGCCACCTCCCCCCTTCGCTCTACTCGGTCTCGCAGGTTCGCTCCACTCAGAACCTACCTACCACCAGACAGGTTTCGACGCCTACTATAATATTTGTTCAAACACATAATGGCTATCTCTGACCGTTACGAAGTTATAGCCCTTTTATTTTTAGGGGAGTTTGGGGAGGGGAGGATACCCTCCGTTTACAAATTTAAACGCTCCTCATTAATAATTTATAGTAAAAATCAAAAAGCTGCTACGTGTCCTAGTTTCCGAGATACGATGAGGGGAGGGGTGAAGGGGGGGAGAGTGGGGAGTTTTGAAAAATGATTTTGACTAACGCGTTGCCCCTTTATATAAATCTGAAAAAAAAAAACCAAGTCTCTCAACTTCCGAGATCCGCCTAACGGGGGGAGAAGGGGGAAAAAGGGGTCAATTTTGAAAACTGGTTTTTACTTTTCCGAGCCTCCTCTATACGAATCTGAAAAAAAAAATGTTCCAAGTCTCTTTGTTTCCCAGATACGATAGGGAGGGGGAGGAAGGGGGGTGAAAAGGGGAGGTTTGGCACTTTTCCCATACTTGCGGGAGTTACTTGTTTACGAATCTGTCAAAATATACCCACCTCCCCATCCACCATCTGGGAGAACAATTATGTCAGTCAGTCAGTCAGTCAGTGGTAATCGAGCTTTATATAGTATAAAGTATAAATAATAAAATAATATGTTACCATCACCAATAGGGAATATGCATTATTTTTTTATTTCGATACAGAATGTTAAAGTACTGCAAAAATAATGACAAAAAGCGAAAATAAGACATAAATCGGCCAAACAACACAAAAGTTATAACCATTTTAAACTTTTGTTTCTATCTCTTTCTAGATAAACTGAATTTAGTATGGATTTTGTACGTCGATGCAGAGAATGACGTCATTCGCTGTATCGGACCTCTCTGTCTAATCAGCAGTTTCAAATGCTTGTAACTTAGTATTTTTTATAGATATTAAAAAAATAATTACACTTTCTTATTTGTTATTTATAGGGATAAAAAAAATCATGCATATACGATATTCTGTCTTCAATTTTTACTGATTTACCTACATAGTTCTAAATTTATTTTTCCTGGTTTTGGATTCTTGGCACAAGTTCTCCTTAGTCCACTAAACCTTGTGTTCATTATTTTAAAGTCCTTTTTCTTTTCTGCTCGCCAGGTTACCAGATGTCGCGCAAGTCGTGCGTGGCGGGCGGCGCGCGCGGCGCTTGCATGTGGGTGCAGGAGTGCAACCGGGTGGGAGGCACACATGCTGGTGTGTGCGTCGACGGCTTCATGTTTGGATCTTGCTGTCGGCTGCCCGACAAGCCGGTGGTTGTGGAAGGTAAGTTATCTCTGTTATCTATAGTTGGTGCCAGTTAAGATGAGAATAGCGGTCATTGACCCACCTACATTTATTAAACTTCTTAATTTTGAAAACCAAAAATAAGCCTGTTCAAGTCTGGAATTGTTATCTATCGTGATCTTCAACATTGTTTGTAATAAAAACGATACATGGTTTATTTGTTTTGTTTCCTACGAAGAGATATTAGGGAAAGGGCAATTACCGCTATTCTCATCTTAACTGGCACCAACTATAGATGTGGTGTTAGTTAAGTACAGGTGGAAGGGATATTGATGTCCAAACGGTTACCAAGTAATCAGTAGGTCCATCATTCCGTAACCCTCACATATACATTTTTCATCTCAAAATCTGCTGTTCCATACATTTCGACGGCGTAGGTATTAGACTTTCGTAAGAAGCACTGCAGGCATTCATTCATTTAAAAAAAGAACAGGGGGCCTAAAATGGCCGCTTTACAGAATAATAGGTACTATGAATCACGTTGAAGATTATAAATTCTTAAAATGGACTTTATATTTAAAACAATAAAGTCCATTTCAAGATTTTTAAATTTTTAACGTGATTCATTTATTACGATTCTGTTAAAGTGGCCATTTTAGACCCCCTGTTCTTTTTTTAAATGATCATAAACATGATGATCATTAATTCATCTTAAGTTCAACATGATTCCAAATATTATGACGGTCGGCAAAATCGATTGAATGTTAAGTCGTGCTCAGTGCCGAGTCAAGGTAGCCTGAACAAGTGTGTAACAGCATGTAAAGGATCTTCGTACTGCCAGGGACTTGTGGCAGTACCTAACTAATAGCCAGACACGGGTCGATCTTCAAGGTTAAGCAACCCTTGCCAAGGTCGGTCCGTGGATGGGTGACCAGTCATTACGATGATATAGCTAGTATTCAATGTTAGATTAGCAGGATGATAGTAGGCTACCTCCCTATAGTCACTCATAAAAGTTTACGTATTGCACTATTTTCTTATTTTGTTTAATTGACCCAAGTAATCCCATCTAGTATTAACAGTGAAAACATAAACGTTCACGTATTGTACCATTTTCATATTTTTGTTTAATTGACCCAAGTAATGCCATCTAGTACTAACAGTGAAAACCAAAACTCACCACTCCCCCATTCATTTTTCAGAGCCTGCCCCGCCAGTCACAGTCACTGAGAAGACGTACACAACGCCATCTAGTACAGCACGCACTACAACTCAACCGCCAGAGACATCTACACAAACAATCTCGCGGCCGAACTGGCAAACACAGCGGCCGTCGTTCATGACCAAACCAATAGATGGCGCCCCGACGTCTTACAGCTACCGGCCGCCAGAATTAAACATACCTTCATTAGGAAATTTAGATTCAAGTAGCGAACAAAATAGTGATATAGTTAATAAAATACCTTATAACAGTGTAAATAAATACCAAAATGTAAATAGGCCGAACAGTGAAGCGGAAACTAGTCCCCACAATAAGATTTCGTCTAGTCTTAGCATATTGTCTGGAGCACGGCCTATGGCTGTGTCGGAGCAGCATTCGGAGAACAGCATCAACTCAGGTGGGTTGAATCTGTCGTTTTATTTTTATGACGGTGCTGCCATCTATCCTCTGAATTAGAAACTTGTTATTGTGTTTCCTTAGTGGCTGTGGTTAGTTTACTGAACAGTTTGACTTTGGGTAGGACTCAAAATGGCCTTTGTTAAGTTGAAAGGGAACGGGAAGATGGCAGTTTCCTCAATAAACAAAATATCATGCCTGAATCTGAAGTGATGGGCAGAGGTGTTTAGTTGGTACCTACACTCTCAATGTGTGGGTCAGAATAAAAACATAAGAAATAAATAATACCACATAAAAGATAATATTGCAAAACATTTGATAAGCGAAATTAACCTCGCTTGTTATCCTTGTGAAATTGTTAGCAGTAAGTAATTTTCGAGGAAATTTTAATAATTATTTGTTGGCATGTCCTCCTGCTGTGATGCTTTTTAAATCTTCATTGATTGACTGATTTGATTGCGGTTTAATTTGAAAGTCCTCCTTAAATCCGAAAACCTATGTCCCAACTGTGGGAACATAATATTGGCTGATTATACTAACCCATATTTTCAAATAATTCCAGGCCAATACAACTCAAGGCCAAGCAACCTGAACACGATCCACTGGCAGGTCACGACGGAGCCTTCCTTCATCACGAAGCCTCGACCTTCGTGGGAGAAGCCAGCGGGGAAGCCGAAGCCGACGAAGAAGTTTACTACCACAACCAGCAAGCCACATAAGAATTATATCAAGCCGAAGGATCCGGCGATGAATATGATTAACAGGACAGAAGAGTCTACTTCTGCGCCGACAACGGCTGCTACTAATGCTGTTGGTAAGTTTATGGTTACTGGCACTGTCCTTATTTGGCTTAACTACAGTAGGTACATACCAGCTGTAGACAGACTATTCAATAAGTCGTCAACCTTGCATTCTGTACACCAAAGGTAGTGTAGTAATTAGTGAGGGGCCGCCTCCACGAGCGAGAGAATTGCGGCGATTTGACGTATTTCTATACGAAAATATCGCCACGCTCTCGCTAGTCGAGGCGGCCCAAAAGAGAGTGTAAAGAAGAACGTGGAAAGGACGATAATATCGCCGCGAGTCTCTCGCTCGTGGAGGCGGCCTAACTCAACGCAAAAATAGGGGTGAAAAATCACGTTTTAATGTAACACACTAAAAACATTGTGCTGATGAGTCCTGTACGGGGGTCGTGGAGGTATGTAAAGTAAAGTTATAACATTAAAAACTTGTACTTAAAAAAAACCTGTGAACAAGTTGAACTTTGACCCCCAATATCTCCGTAACTGATAGGTTCCCAGGTATGGTAAAGAACAAAAAAATGTTCGCAATGACAGGGAGAACAAGTGCCTTTCGGCTTTGTTACACCCCTAATTTAGTTTACTTTACTTAATAAAAATTGAATGTTTATATAGATAGATGTCTGAATGAAATCAGACTTCAATCTATCAATGCTGGTGCTATCTATGCAGAATTTTAAAAAAAGAATACATGCAGGGCTCCATCTTTTAACTTGAACCGATAAGACTAATTTGTGGCTTAGCTGTGTCAAACTTCATTAAAAATTCATTACTGATGGATTCAAACTCTCCTAAAATAACAACAACGAATTCCCACCATAGCATTAAAATCCGTTTAACCTCCCCAAAGAATTAAAATCACCAAATGCAAATTACATAGACTCGACCCAAATAGACTTCCCGCTCACAAATCTTTCTGGCCGTTAGGAACCCTTACATTAAATGCATTATTATAAGAGCCATTAACTCGAGTTGAAACTTTTTATGGTTTTCCACAGTTTCCCCTGTAACTTACGTTTGCCGTACTACCTTTTCGTAATGCATTCGAGTGATTCTATCTGAGGTTTGGAGTAATCTCGACAACGTTGCAGCACTCAAAGTGCAGGGCAAATGTGTAGAGTTCCAGCGGTTTGCATTTAAATGGGAATCATAATTTTTGTTTTTATCGTGAAAGTTACATTAATTTTGGAAAGAGCTTTTTAACAGGTTTTTTTGGGTGCAACTCTTATTATTTAAGTCCATATAGTGTGATGATGGCGCTTAACTTGATTCCACGTGCGTGTCGGTGTTGTTGTAAATAAAGCACAGTTATTTTATTTGCCTAATTAATTATTCAGTTTTGAGAAATTATAAATAGGGTCACCGAATCATTGAGCCCTGGGCGTGGTAGCACACTTTGCGCAATGCCACAGACATAGAAAAAATTCGAATCAATATTTGTTCGTCAAGTTATAGCCATCAGTTGGAAGAAAAGGCAGTTCCGTATTTCAAAAAGTCTACGATGATGATGAATCTGTACCTATGGCTTTCCTTCCAACAACAACAACAACAGCTCATAACGTCCACTGCTGTACATAAGCCTCTCCCATGATGGGAGGAATTTGCCGTAATCACCACGCTTGGCAGGCGGATTGGAGATGGCAGTGATGAAAGACTTACAGAAAACGCTGCTGGCCATTCTCTGCTCTACGGAGGCGCAAGGTGTTTTGCCTCAGACATTAGTCGCCTTTACGACACTCGTGAGTGTAAAGGGTTGGTTCTATTCTGCTCTGCCGGATACCACACGGCTTACCCGGGCCTGCTTTCCTTCCGTCACATAATTATTAGCTGGGTATTTAGGATCGGCTATAAGTCTGTCAGTTCTTTGGTAAGACATACAGTGATAGGAATAGGTAGTGCTTATTAGCCTAAACTTCGAAGAAGAACAGAGAAAAGAATCGGAGACTTCCTTAGACTATATTTTATTATGCGACCACGGCGAGTTTTTTTTTGTAAATTCTAAGAGTGGATAACTAAATGCGCAGCCATAAAAGTCCGCCCATTTTACTTTCGGTGCAATAAAGATTAAATGATGTTTTTAAAGTTTAAGCACTAAGTGTGTTACTAAACAATGTGACCCGGCTATTATTTTAGAATTTTGCAAATTTTGAAATATACTTTAGAAATATATTTTAGTAAGATAAAATCCAAATACCTTTTGATTTTGAAATGATAAATCACTTGAACTTTAGAAATTTCAACAAACGTGGCCGAGAGCGAGCTAGAAAGTAGATATTTACTTCAAAACGTGTACGGCTCCTTGACAAAGATAGCGTATCATAGTTTTATGATGAAGAAGTCGTTTCCAAAATGTTCTTAAAAAGAAAACTTTCAGAAATTTTGATGGTTGTAACGACTGTGTTATGTTATGTCTAGTCGCAAACTTTAGGTAAACATAGACCAATTACTTATTCCAAATAACATTAATTTTTGATGTACTTACGTGATGTCCCGGAAAAAAATATAGTCTAAGGAAGTCTCGGATTCTTGTCTCTGTTCTTCGAAGTTTAGGCTAATAAGCACTACCTATTCCTATCACTGGACATAAATCATCATCCTGTTCATAATCGAATTTATCTGGCGTTGGTGCAGCATGTTTTTCCACACTTCTGTTTTACTCGTCATCTTATTAGACACCACTGATACTATACCATTTATCCTTGTATTAAATAAAACCTTCCATATTTTCCAGAATGTGGCCTCACAGCAATGTGGCCACGTCCAGAATCCAGGATCATGGGCGGCAAGGACTCCACCTTCGGTCGATGGCCGTGGCAGGTGTCGGTCAGGAGAACTTCTTACTTCGGCTTCTCATCCACGCATAGGTGTGGAGGAGCCATCATCAATGAGGGCTGGATTGCCACGGCTGGACATTGTGTTGATGAGTAAGTAGTTTTAGCCGTTGATTTTAGGGAGACACTTGTTACACTGGTCCAGTATATTTATTGAAGAGCTATGCATGATGTTTCTTATGGTAAGAAGATGATTATGATGATGGAACTTAGAAGACCTTAAAATATGATTCTGTGGGTTAACAGACGCATTTCATCGGTGACGTTACAATATTAGTAACAACATCAAGTTGCAAAATAATTAGTTAACATCTTAATTTAATAAGGTTCGCCAAACCGTCAAAATGCAATTCCTAGTAGGTCTAAGATCACATAAAGAACGACCTTCACCGAGCTGGTTAATGGATGAAAAGTATTTTATATCAAATTAAATTATGTCAAAAAATATATTGCAAATGGGTTGTCTGAAACATTTCAGTCCAGAATATAATATAATTAGCAATTTAATTTTTTTATATATTTTTTTCACATTTCTCTGGTTTGGTTATAGACAAATTCCATACCAATTGAAAGTATGAAGCCTATAGAATATATGCAAACTTTAGGTTGACCGGTTAACCTAACGTTTGTATATTTTACAGGTTTCATACTTTCGTTTGGTATGGAATTCGTCTATTAGCCAAACCAGTGAAATGTTTAAAAAAAATCTGAACTGAAATTTTATAAACAACCCATTTGCAATATATTTTTGACATATTTAATTTGATATAAAATACTTTTCATCCATTAACCAGCTCGGTAAAAATCTTTCTTAAAGGAATCCTATACATAATAACCTTCCTATTAAACGACTACACGCAGGAACTTGCCAAAATATGAAAGAATAAATTCACTTAATTTTCAAACACATCTTTTTCACTAGACTTGATTCTATTAACTATTTTACATGTTTCCACTGCGACTCGCATCCCAAAACAGTGCTAAAGAATATTTCCTCTCGTGGTTTGCACACAAATATTTGTATTATTTTGATAGTGTTCACTGATTCTGTGTTTTGATAAAACAGTCGTGTTCTAAAGAAAACCGTATGAAAATTGGACTGGCAATACTCCAGCTTTTATATAATAAGAGAAGAGAATATGGTTTCATATAAATAGGGTTTATGCATGATTTTTTTGTATCACTCTAAACAAAGCGTGTTATCGTCAGAAATAGCAAATTGAAATATTTTTTAGATGTTAAATAAATAAATATATTATAAAAATACTAAGTTATAAGCATTCGAGAGCAGCGGTGGCCCAGTGGTGGCGGCCCCGACTTACGAACAGTAAGTCGTGGGTTCGAACCCAGCCAGGCGCATTACTTTGTGTAATTTATTTCATCACCACTGCTCTCAAAACGGTGAAGGAAAACATCGTGAGGAAACCGGCATGTCCAAGAACCAAAAATTCGAAGACATGTGACATCTACCTATCCGCACTGGGCCTGCGTGGTGGATTATAGCCCATTCCCTCTCATTGAGTGGAGGCCATGTCCCAGCAGTGGGAATATTATAGGCTGATGATGATGATAAAGCATTTGAAACTGCTGATTACACAGAAAGATTCGATACCTTTCATGACGTCATTCGACATAATAATATCGACGTACAAAATCCATACTAAATTCCGTTTATCTAGAAAGAGATTTATTGGTCATAACTTTTGTGTTGTTTGGCCGATTTTGGTCTTGTTTTCACTTTTTTTCATTATTTTTATAGTATTTTTACATTCCACATTGAAATTAAAAAAAAAAAGATAATGTATGCATATTCCCTATTGATGTCTTCGATACCTTCACGAATATTATTAGATATTATCCTTATATATATTATTGTCCGAGGAACTAATTATTTGACCGCCTCGTTGGTCTAGCTGTCACAAGTGCGACTGCTGAGGCCCTGGGTTCGATTCCCAGGTCGAGTAAAGTTGTTATTGGGTTTTTCCATCAGGAATTTCTCAGTAGCAGCCACGGAGTCTGGAATTGTGCCCAGTTAATGGCAATAGGCTCGCCCCCTATTACATGGGGGTAAAATATAACTGGCGAAACGTGGGTGTATTATTAGGTACACCTCTGCCTAACCCTTCTGGGATTACAAGCGTGATGTTATGTAAGTTATGTTAACTAATTATTTCATGTGATAAGAAAGTCAATTCTTTGTTAACATACAAAAAATATCACTCTGTTACTCGCCCACCACGCGGCGGACAACCACTTCTCAAACAGAAAAGACTTACCACGCATTGATCATCACGCATTGAATAGAAGAGAATATAATTATTTATTTGTGTAAAAACATGGTACAATAAGGTCTTATATATAAGGTTGTGAACTTACATGTTTCGCCATAGAATGGCATACAAATATTAGAACATCTTAAATTTAAAATCATTTACTTAAAATCAAATTCATCACCACGTTTTCTTGGCGATGCGTTTTCAGACTTCCTACATTAATTTTAAGTACAGGTTTACTTCACCGCTGTTGACACAAAATGGGTACTTAATTATTTAAAGTACTTGAATCACCCAAAAAAACTCCACCACTAAACGTTAGCGTTTCTTTAAAAGTACCTTTCCACGAATACTTCACAAAACTGCCGACTTAAAAAAGCTAGCCCGCTCGAAACAAACTGCCCACAATTTCGCAATTCGCATTCCACCCTCCTTTTTATCACAAAAAAAGTCTTAAACATCTTAAGTCTTCCTGCGAAATGTTTTATCAGAATCCATTTAGTAATCCAGAGATTAACGCATTCATACAGACGGACAGACGGCTCTTTTTCATTTATTTTTTATATTTCCCATCTCTTAGTGCCTTCTAAGTAGATTACAGTAAAAACAAAGTAAAGGGAACAGTCTAAACACCGTAAAAAGGGAATTAAAAGCGAAGTATATTTAATGGAGTCTGTCTTATACAGGATAAGGTTTTACAAAATTTAAGGACTGCAACTTTATTTTCTGTAACATAGATACAGTTTTTTACGACCGCGATAAATGTAGGTACCGGAGTTCTTTTATTTTTGGATTTTTTTGTTGTGCCTTTAGTAATAATATAGGCACATTCTATTTAGTCCTGGGATTTCAGGAGTGTTGTTATGTGTTTTTGCCATACGTACAGTAAAGTTTTCATCTGAGAGTCTGTTAACAAATAAACACCATTCAATTTATTTTTTAATCGTGTGGTTACTGCCTATCTTTAGTAATAATATAGGCACATTCTATTTAGTCCTGGGATTTCAGGAGTGTTGTTATGTGTTTTTGCCATACGTACAGTAAAGTTTTCATCTGAGAGTCTGTTAACAAATAAACACCATTCAATTTATTTCTTAATCGTGTGGTTACTGCCTATCTTTAGTAATAATATAGGCACATTCTATCTAGTCCTGGGATTTCAGGAGTGTTGTTATGTGTTTTTGCCATACCAGTATAGTAAAGCTTCTTCTTCTTCATCTGAGAGTCTGTCAAGAAATAAACACCATTCAATTTCTTTCCAGAGAATGGGCAGCAGCGTTCTCTGTGCTTTTGTAACAACCGTACTGCGATCGCCAACCCGCCTGCCAAGCGTGGCGATTATGGCAAAAGGGAGGGCGCTCCCTTGGGGGAGGCCTATGTCCAGCAGTAGACGTCTTTCGGTTGATATGATGATGATGATGATGATGAATTTCTTTCCTAGTCATGTGGTTACTGCCTATCCTGGTGTCAGAGTTTTTATGCAGCCCATAGACATGGGCCCATGAGCCCAATATGCTGTAGAGAAATATCTCTCATGCATGCTGGTTTCCTCACGATGTTTTCCTTCACCCAAGTAGCAAGTCATATTTATAAATACAATACATGCATGAATCTGAAAAATTAGAGGTTCTTGGGTTGGAACTTGAGACCTATGACTTGAGAGTCCGCTGGTCATACCATTAGGCTATCACTACCTACCACTTCATACCAACTAAAAATGATGTGGTTGTTGGTTCAATTAGCCGTGTGGTATCCGGCAGAGTAGAATAGAACCAACCCATTACACTCACGGGTGTCGTATAAGGCGACTAATGTCTGAGGCAGAACACCTTGCGCCTCCGTAGACCAGAGAATGGGCAGCAGCGTTTTCTGTTAGTCTTTCATCCCTGCCATCTCCAATCCGCCTGCCAAGCGTGGAGATTACGGCAAATTCCTCCCATCATGGGAGAGGCTTATGTCCAGCAGTGGACGTTATGGGCTGTTGTAGTGTTATGTAGTAGTGTAGTAGTTGGTTCAACAACATGGAACTTTTTGATAGATACTGGATGATATAACTGCCTCTCTAAGTTTTCCCGTCAAAACGAAATGACGTCCAGCGTTACTCTGTGTTGGTTTTGCAGGAATTAAGGCGAACCGTCTGTCGAGTGTCGAGCTAAGCGAGTTTTAATGGCTTCTACACACAATGGACGATTGGAGCTTACTGCATCACGTTTAGATTGGTTTCCATGCAGTACTTTGTGATTTGTGCAGTTCATCTGTGAATCTTCATCAGTAGCTGCTGGTGTGGTTTAAAACCATGATGACAAATATAGTCGCGTCCTCCTGTATGCTAAATCAAGTATAGTTGATGGCACCAACAGCTATACTTGCCAGTGTAGATGAGAATAGCGGTCATTGCCCTTTCCTTAATATCTTTTCGTACGAACCAAAATAAATAAACCATGTATCGTTTTTCATTACAAAAAATGTTAATGATTACGATAGATGACGATTCCAGACTTGAACAGGCTTACTTTTGGTTTTCGAAGTTAAGAAGTTTAATAAATGTAGGTGGGTCAATGACCGCTATTCTCATCTTAACTGGCACCAACTATTGAAAAACTACACAAGTATGAGGAACAGGCTGGAAAGTGTCCTTCGACCATCAGGGTGTTTTGTGTGGTTGTTTTTAGGCTGTTCTACTAATCTTAATCTCGCGAATATCTCTGCTTAAGCAAGTTTTAAGTATGGATGTGTATAGAGTAGAGGGAGACTGAAGAAGTGATGGTTGGACTCTATGAAGGATTATAAGGTGAGGGGTCTGATAAGTTGACGTAATAGAGAAGTAGGTATGCAAGAAAAAGAGATGCTACGCCGACCCCAAATGAGCACTGGAGAATAATGATGACTCTGTTTATGCAATGTAGAAACTCGAAACTCTTCATTGCATTCATGTGTACATTTAGTTGTTACATATAATGTAAGTAAGTTTCAACATGAAACTCGGTCAGGGCACGGCAACATAATAGGTAGATTGGACAAAACAAACATCCAGTTAGTAGTTATACTAGATTGCAAGCTTGTTAAACAAATGTAATTATTATCGAAAATATTAGTATTAGGTTTATGTAGTTATTTTAATTAATATCATGAGGTTATTCAGTTAGTTTATTTACGTGTTATAGCTATTATATTTTATTATTTTGTATCAGTCATTATAATTTTATTAATTTGTATGAATTATTATATTTTATTAATTAATATGTTCTGTTAAATTTATATTTTATTAATTTGTATTAATTATTTTATATTTTATTAATTTGTTTTGTGTTAGAATATGCGTGACGTCAGATATGATGCGTATTATTTCATAAGTGGCGCTGTAGATGTTGCCACAAAAAAATGTCTGTACCTGCATAAGTATTTTTTAGTGTAGAAAACCGAACCCCTACTGTTACAGCTCACTAACTAGATAAACCTCTCCATTCCAGCCTCCTAACATCACAAATAAGGATCCGGGTTGGTGAATACGATTTCTCATCCGTGTCAGAAGAATTCCCATTCGTTGAGAGTGGTGTTGCCAGGAAGGCCGTCCATCCGAAATACAACTACTATACTTACGAATATGACTTGGCGCTGGTGAAATTGGAGGCTCCCGTGCAATTTGCTCCTCATATCTCGCCTATATGTTTGCCGGCGACTGATGATCTGCTGGTTGGTGAGAATGCTACCGTCACTGGTTGGGGGAGGCTGTCTGAAGGTGGTGTGCTGCCGTCGGTTTTGCAAGAGGTAATTATTGAAATTTTTCAAATATTTCTACTATCTACTGGTATCATTGCCATCTGCTATCTGCTGGTCTGGTGTCTGCTGGTGGTGCCAATTTTGATATCTGTTCCGCAGATATCAAAATTGGCGTTTTCATAAAGTTACTCAGAAACCGCTTAAATCGCTGTGATCTGTAGTAGCGGTCGAGTGGCATTGCCATTGCTTTGACTTTGGAATCGTAACTTCATTTTATCATGTTTGGTTATTGATATAATGCTCAGAGAATACTGATTTATGTTAAGCAATGGACCACCTTCCGAATTTTTAGATTATGATGACCAGTGATGTTTTAAGTAAATATTGCTGGACATTACACACAGCGCCATCTAGTGCCACATTAGACATCGAGGCTTGTGTCGTGGACACCAGATGTTGATATACTACATAGATACTTTTTGTTTGTAAATACATACTTATTATACATATAAACAACCATGACTGGGAAACAAATGTCCATGCTCATCACACAAACATTTGCTCCGACTGGGATTCGATTCCCACTACCTCTGCCTCTCCCCACAGCCTCACTACTGCTGCGCCATTCGGGTTGTCATGTTTTATTTATTTATTTATTGGCCTGTCCACAATTGTTACACTGTTTATCCTAATAATACAAGCAATATAATACAGGCATAGTATACAATATGATGGGATAGACACAGCATGCAAAATTGCACCAACGAAGCAAGAATGCTTCGTTGATAAAGAACACTACGTCCATGGCAAATAAGCTCAATCAGAAGATTGAGCTTATTTGCCATGGACGTAGTGTTCTTTCAATTGCTGTGATTAGAAGCCCTTTATTCAGGTTTCATCTCCAAAAAGATAATCATTTATCTTATTGAAACTGATCTTGATTATTATCTTCTTCAGGTGCAAGTACCAATAGTATCGAACGAGCGATGTAAGTCAATGTTCCTGAGGGCTGGCAGGCATGAGTTCATTCCAGACATCTTCTTGTGCGCTGGACATGAGAGGGGAGGTCATGACTCCTGTCAAGGAGACTCAGGGGGACCTTTGCAGGTAAGCTATACAATTCTGCCTTGGTTAGCCATACAATTTACTGCAGCCATTGAAATGACGGTAGCTATAGCGACTCTTGGAAGAGGCCCACGTCTAGCAGTGAAAGACTTGATGATAGTGATGACGCTAAAATACCTACTCCTCTAAAATAAACTTTGATTTGGGATGATTTTTAAGATTTTTATGAAACAAAGGTCATAAATTGTAAATAGTTTTAAAGCGCTAAAGCAGATTGTAATTTATAAAACCCCATAAAAAGTTTTCCCATAGAAGCCCCATATTACAGCAGTAATAAAACAATTTCGCACCCACAAAGTACTAGTTAAATGTTGATTAACCCTTCTAACTTTCACCATGTCCCTTAATTTCACCTCCCCTGGATACTTCCAAGTAAACTATCGTTGTGAAAATTCAAACAATTTTAGTAACTAAAGCTTCATAAGTATTAACAAATCTTGGGCGCTCAAAACTTCCATGAATAACGTTACAGGTTCCAAGAAATAGTTTTATAGGAGTTTCGGAAACTCATTATACAAAATCTGTGGCGAACTTTAGTTTGGTCTTCTAGAATCTTCGCTAAACATGTACAGGCTTAGAAACAAGTAAATAATTAATGTCTTCTTCTTGAAGCAAGAACTATGCAACTAGATCGTGCTTACAAAGAACTCCTGTAAGGAAAACTTCCAAGTCTTGGAATAGTTTTTATAAGTTAACGAACGTAGGCTTATTGATAGGACAAAGTTCTCATAACTTTAGTCACCACAAAATTTATAATTTTGAAAGTGTCATAAAACGGCTATCAGCTAATTACATTAAATATAGACAATACACTGGCCTCGCTGAACACTTCAGATGCACTAAAAACTTTGTCCGAGACTTTGTTTGTTGTCTTTTGTGTTTGTTTTGTCATCTCAGTCAGTCAGGATTAGCGTCTGAGAGAGCGTTGAGCGTAAAGAGAGCGTCAGGAAAAGGGGACTTGTTTCTCTAGTCTCACCGGCAACTACAATCTATAATCGATGTCTTTTATTAATTCCTGCTATTTAATTACAGGTCAAAGGAAAAGACTCAAAGTATTTCTTAGCTGGAATCATCAGCTGGGGCATCGGCTGCGGCGAAGCGAACTTACCAGGCGTCTGCACCAGGATATCTAAGTTCGTTCCTTGGATTCTGCAAACCGTCAACTCCTAAACCGAAGCACTTATAAAGTGCTCATGAAAATCCTGAAGAAAATGAAGGTGGAAGTGACTAAGTGATGAACAGTGAACAAAGACACGAAACGAATTGGTGACAAGTGCGGCACAAGTTACGTTCAAAAATGTTGATTGGATTCAACGTTTTCTGAGGCGTTTTATTAGGAAATATCTCGCCAGGAGCTTGCAGAACTCGTGGAAGCGAGATTCTGCATCAACAACCGTTACCGGAGCTTCAAAATGGTGATATTTTTAAGCTTCACAATAAACGCCCTGATTACTGCTTTGAGGCTGTTGAACTTAAGCATGAGTATGTAGAACAGTGGTCTTACTATCTTTTTTTATTTGACGTCTTAGCAACTTTCGCTCAGGCACACGCAATCCGAAAAAAACAGATTGAAATGGAAACCTGGCCAAAAATAGTCCAAGTTTTTTGGTGCCAGCTTCCATTTTTAACTAGATAAAGGTTTTTTAGTTTCCTATATATCTATGAGGATGTTGATGATGCAACAGTAGGTAACTTAATTGAAAAAGCAAGGTTCTTGGTTCCACTAATCATTCTACCAGAATCAAATACACTTGGGCAGCTAAAGCAGGTACCTAATCCGACTTACCGTGATGTGCCGTAGGCAAATTGGATTGGTAAACGTAAGCTACTTGCAGTCGAAATAGCTAACGGGCTCGACTGCTTATTTGCTCAAAGAGCCAAAGGCAGTATGTAGTTTGGCAACATGATTACTATTCATATCAAACTCTTTGGTGAAAATGCAGTTATGTGATTTTTGAAATCATTATCATAGTAGGTATAAACAAAACTCCGACAGATAAGGAAGAGGTGTATCTAATAGTACATCCACATTCTGCCAGTTTTGTTTTAAGTCCCATGTAACCTATTACATGGGCGAACCTATGAGAGGTTTTCCTTTTGAGGTTTTAAAAAAAAACTTAGTTTCCAAGAACTCTATAGATGGCGTTGAACTTACTATGCCAAAGCCAAAACGCTTGAAAAAAAAACATTGTGTCACGTCACATACTCTCGTTGACTGACACTTTCATTTGCTTAACCTTCCGAATATAACCAACATTTCTCGCACTTTGTTAAAATCAGTTTTTTTAGGTTCCGTTCCTTGTATTATCATACTTACTCCTAGCGCCATCTATCCAGCGACTAGGGAAGAGCTAAAAAGAAAATCCCTCATTACTATCAACCATTACGTGATGTACAGATTCATATTTAATTAGAAAAACTTTACAGGTGTATACAGCTTTTATTTCAGCATATATTTGAAAGATAGTAAGACCACTAATCACAATGTACGAATACTTTGCCTTATGCACTTGAAACAATTCTTTGTATATACAAACTATTTTAAGATCATTTTTATCTTTACTAGTTTAATTTAAATATGTACATCTTAAGGTAATTATGCTCAAACGTATTGTAAATATTTTTGCGTATGTATCTTGCCGTTTTTAGTTAAGTTTGTACTAATAATACAGTATTATTTACTTGTTTCCGGCATGTAGCAGAGGAATCGCATATTTTGTAAATATTATCCGAATTTGTTTTAGTTCCTTGGTAGGAAATCGACATGTGATGAAGTAGAAGACTGCTAAAGGTGTTTTAAGTCAAAGCAACATCGATACTCATAGAGAATCAATATTTTTTTAAGAAATTAGTTGTGTCTTTGTTCAAGTTTCAAAATGGCAAAAAGAATCTAATGGGCATAGACAAGGTGACATTAGCTTTCGAATATTTTAGTGTTTCTACATGAACTGTCAAGAGAATCGAAATAACTTTTTCGATAGCATAAGTCAATTTTTTTTTTACGAGATAAAACGTCACTTTTTCTAGGCCTTCAGATCTAATTTGTACATACTAATCTATTTTCCATCTTTAGTTAGTCTTTTTACTCCATCATGTGATTGTAAAACACTTTCGAATGTAACTCTTTTATACGTATAATAGTAACGATTAATATATTTTTGTAAATTGATATAAATTAACTTGTTATTTACAAAGGGGACGAATGTGAATATTACCAAATCGCGCATTGTTACTGCATTTAGTAAAATATCGAAGTCCTTCCGTGCTGTTTGTTTGATTTAGTTAACTATTGCGATTTTATTAAATGATAGTTTATGATGACGTTGATTGTTTTCACAATAATATTATTGTTAATAATTATTAAAATATTGAGATATTTTTTTAAGGTTTCGTTTAATTTTTTTCCTTCATAACTTATTTTTCTTCATCATCCATAGTCCGACATCACCCACTGCTGGGTATAGGTATCTCTTTGCACGTGTCAAGCTCCACGTTCTTGTACCAACCTCATCCAGGATATTCCAGCAATGGCAACAATATCGTCTGCCGCTCTTGCCGCTGGATGACCACTTCTAATTCCAGTCCTTGGACGCCACTCGGCCACAGCTTTACTCCACCTGCCATCACCGTGCCTTGCCAGGTGTCCTGTTCAATTCCATTTGAGTTCCAGAACGCTATTTCCAATATCGAAGACCAATATTTTACTGAAGCGTAGCTAATAACCCTTAAAATTTTAGTTCAATTAGGTTGTTACAAAATCAAATCGTGCCTAAAAAGCTTGATTGTTATCAAATGGAAATTTCGAGCTGATATTTTGCATTGAAACGTAATTAATTGACTATTAACTACTGCTCATAGTCAACCATCCAATCACTTTTAAACACTTCAACATCTAAACACCCTCTAAACTACCTTTCTATAAAACCCAGTTGATTACTTAAAAGAATCCACAAACTAAGTCAACGTCGATAAATAAAGGGCAGCGTGAAGTGAATCCCCAGAGCGGTTAACCACAAAATGGATAGAGCAGAAGGTTAAATCAATGCAGCGAGCGAAAATAGGCGCACGCACACATAGACGAGTACACACACGGCGATCTTAAATAAATGCCAATCGCGAGTGCGCTTGCACTTGCTCGTTTTCCTTTGTTGTACGGAGCGCAGTAGGTATTCTAGACATAAAATTAATAATTGACCATTATACATGTTGTAACATGAGAGGAGCTCGTGGCTAAATAATAACAGCCACTCGGTTCGATCTTTTGGTTAAGCCGTGCTTGCTTAGGTTGGTCTGTGGATGGGTAAAAGAATTTTATGGACTCTTATAACAAAATTTGTACACACAAGAGGTCTTTTGTTTATTATGTTATATATTGTATATTGACAACACCACACAGCAAAAAAAACCACAGTGGCAAAACATAAATTACGAACTTCGATCACGGTGCACATTATCTCTGGCTCAGAACGAGCTCGAAGTCCAAGGGAAAGTGACCTTTTTCCAACAGCGGGATGATTCAGGCAGTAACCAGCATTCTATCGACCTTCTGCTCCTATCTATTCTGTGTCCCAGCAGTTGGCACACAAATTTCCGCAGGGTCATTAGGAATCTTAAATTTGGGTCAGATTTTGATGAGAGAATGTGGTTGGGACACCGAACAATCAACTGTGGAAGGCAGAAGGTAAAATGGGATAGCTCTGGCTTTAAATTAAATCTTTGCACCGTGACATTTTACGGTGATTCAGGGGGATTATTATTCTGGCTCTGGTGGTAATAGGAAGAAGAAAACGTAGTGTTTGAATATTTTGAGAAAGAGAGATCTTTCTATGTTTATACAGCGTGTACATGCAACATGCTGTAAACAGGAAAGAAGAATTGGACCATCATTGTAAACATATTATAGATATCGATCACATTGACCGTGTATTTGTTCATGGAAATAAAAGCAAACCATTTCATTCATTAAAAATGTATTAAAACCATAAAAACAGCATTGAAAAAAATATTTCTTAAAAAAATAATCTTTGAAAAACATGCAACATGCTTCAGGGCCAGCACATCCCTAAATCCTGCATTGGTAGGAGCAACCACGACTGGAAGTTCTCAACCGACCTATCACAGGTGATTATCATATAACCTCTGTACCAAGCAGACACTACGCAGTCGTAATAAAATAGTAACGCCCTTTTAAAATCTGGAGTGCAGCTCTCAAAACCCGGATGTATGGCATCCGGAGTATTCTTACAGTGTATGCTGTTAAACTTGACATTGTAAAGAGGTAAAGGACGAGTTATAAGAGTCCTCGGGATACCAAACTCCAGGTCTAAAATCCAAGGTGCGTGACGCTGCAAATTCGGCATTTTACAAAATTCATCTATGATTGCATTGGGATCGACGGCTATCATTTTTGCTGTTGGAAACAGTTGTTTTGGCAAAGTTAAATATACTTCAATAGGATCACTTTGGGTTTCTACTTTATCAAGATTTATTGTTTCTATATTATTATCATTCAAATAATTCATTTGTTCCAACACTGTAGTAGTTTCTTCAGGAATAAAGTAAGCATCTTTGATATTATCTACATCTGTAACGCTATCAACTATTTCTGATGTAAAATTTAATTCATTTACATAATTAGAAATATCTATACTACCAGCCTGTACAAATGTTTGTGAAATTACTGGAGCTAAAACAGGTTGCACCACAGTTCCACCAAATCGAGGAATAATATGTGTAGTAAATATTGTGGTAGGACTAGGTATTAGCACTGGTAAAGGTTGGATATTGAATAGAGGTGTATTCATTGGATTCCAATCGATCACTGGTACAGAAGAGCTCAATTCTAGTTGGTACGGATATGGAGTTGTGACCAACGGAGCTGTGTGCATTACAACAGGAGTAGGTATCACTTTTTTACTGCAAAGCCCATAGCAAGGTGACGTGATATCTTCACTCATAAACTTCTTCCTTAGCTTGAGAATGATATGGGCTTGGAGAAGCTTCTTCTTTGCTTCTCTCATGCAACACAGATTTCTAGGTTCCAGCATCGCAGTTGAGTTCAATACCGTTTCATAGTTTGTATGTGTAGTAATATCTGCCGATGTTATGAGTGCCATTGTGAAACAAACCTGAAACTAAATGGGTATTAATTAGGTGATTATCCCAGAGGATTTGGATAACAATAATGCTGAAATGTTTATTGTTTTCAAATTGAAAATAGTGACGGTACGTTTTAACAATTTAGAATTTGGTAGAATTTATTTGTGTTGCAACGAAATTAACCATAATTTAAAATTATTCTTTGGTTGTATTATTTTCTGTTCTTAATTCATCATCATCATCAGCCTATTAATGTTCCCACTGCTGGGACACAGGCCTCCTCTCAACGAGAAGGAATGGGCTTATAATCCACCATGCGGGCCCAGTGCGGATTGGCAGATGTCACATGTCGTCGAATTTTTTGTTTCTAGGACATGCCGGTTTCCACACGATGTTTTCCTTCACCGTTTTGAGAGCAGTGGTGAAGAAATAAATTACACTAAGTAATTCGCCTGTCTGGGTTCGAACCCACGACTTACTGTTTGTAAGTCGGGGCTGCCACCACTGGGCCACCACTGTTCTTAATTTTGTTTACTTAAATTTCACAGCTCTAACACATATCAGTCAACATTTCGAATATGATTATAAAGTTTCTTATAAAAATATCATGATTACTTACCTTTCTAGACGTGCTTTTGTTTACTGACTTTTGTTTGTTACTATACTTTCACTGGCACCAATGCAGGTTTATTATAAAAAAAATCATAAAATTCTTATCAAGTATTCCTTACTATCGTCATGGCATTGTTTCTGATAAATGTATTTGGATCAAAAACTGTTTTCAAATGTGGGTACTTTATAAAAAAGTTTGAAGTTATAAAAAGAATGCGTTCACGGATTACAAAATTATGTTAATGATACGTTTAGAGGAATAAACTATCTACTTTATGAAAACGATGTAACAAAATTATTTGCATTTTCAGTGAACTGAAAACTTAAAAACAATATATACAGTATTTTGTTAAAACGAAAACATCCATTTTAATACGTCCCCGAAACGAAGGATTTTGTACTGAAATAATTTTAACTTATTTTTCGTGAAATTTATATACAATACATCGCTGTGAAACTTAATATTTCCATATTACAGTGAATTTCAGAAGGTAGTATTTTTGGAATATGAACATAATAATATCGGATATATCGGATTGGGTGCAGACCGAATGTAATCAAAGTAATGCAGTCATTATTAATGCAGGCCTTATTTTTATTTTCGAATAAACTTATAAATTCATTACTTTGTACATTATTTACAAACTACAAATGACGTCAGCACATCAAACTACCCAGAACTGTCAAATTTTCTCAATCAACCTTCAACCAACCTTCATAAGGTTCAAACCTTATACTAAAGCAATAAAGTTGAAAATCTATTAGACATTTGACATATTGTAGTACCTTGATGTGCTGGCGTCTTTACAACAACAGAGTGAGCTTTATTCTCATTACCGTAAGCATGTTGTTTGGTTGCTGGGGTCAGACGTTAACTAACTGTGTGAGGACTGTACCTGTATTGAATTTAATGTGCATTATGCTGTGAACAGTATCTTCTTTAATATCTATACTTATTACTTATTTACTTATATAATAGTATAAAGCTGAAGAGTTTGTTTGTTTGTTTGAACGCGCTAATCTCTGGAACTACTGGTCCGATTTGAATGATTCTTTCAGTGTTGGGTAGTCCATTTATCGAGGAAGGCTATAGGCTATATAACATCACGCTGCGACCAAAAAGAGCGGAGCATAAATGAAAAATATTGCAAAAACGGGGAAAAATGTATTCCTTTTGTGAGCTGTTTCTCTTTTATGTGACGCAGACGAAGTTGCGTGGGTCAGCTAGTTTTTGATATAATGCTTCGCTGACACGTAATTTTTGACGTTACTGTCAGCTGAGTTATCATCATCATTCAGCTGAACGGTGTCTACTGATGTAATCTCCCGCCTGACCATCACTAAGCTAATTTTTGCTTGCACTCGCAACATAGAAACGCTCTCTAGCCTCACCCCGTTGACTTTGTATAGAAATAATGAATGAAAAGATACCGAATCGGCCGAGCGCACTGACGACGCACGCCAAACGAGAGTTATTGTTATTTTGCGCGCCAAAGTTGACGCTTTCCATTAGGAAAGCGTCAACTTTGGCGCGCAACTTTGGCTTATTAAAGCCCAAACTTATAAACACTTTCTTGACATCGATTTATTCTGTGCAACACGTGAAAAATTCCGAAACTCGACTCACGAGGCAATCAAAGAATTAGACATCTTGTCCTTTAACTCTTAGATTATTGTAGGTCAATGTGGGCCATAATCAGTGCACTTACTTTTAATTATTCAAAAGTTTAAAATAACTGTTTTATTTTTAATTTATATCTTTGGCACTTACTTTTAACTTCTCTTTGAAGCGTGTTATTAATATTTTACTTGTATTCTGTGAATAACGCTGCTGATTACATAATTATTAAATCTCTATGCTTTATTATGTAATTGTTTGTTGTTCCAAATAAAAAAAAATAAAAAACTTTAAGGGGGCGTGGCTCGGCCTCCGCATTATTTAAGCGAAAAAAAATTAAACTGGTCAGGCGGAAAAGACCACGATAGTACCTACCTACTATATTTTTGACATAAACCCCAAACCGAATTATAGGCCGAACGAATTGTATACGTAAGTACTTTGATTCCGGAATCGAATCGTGTCCCCGAAGAACCCCGAGGGATGGCCGTGACACATTTTTCACTGACTAGGACTGACCGAATTTCTTCTCAGAAATTATTTATACCATAACGGTAAACCATTTTCATGAGTGGCCGGGATTATTATCCCGACTTCTTACTAAGTGGAAAAGTGTTAGTGGGTTTTTGTTGGAAAATTCTTAGTAGCAACCAGAGGGGTAATTCTTCCTGTATTATGAGAACGTTCGCATTTGGAGTCGTTACAGGTAGTCATAGTGTTCCGAAAGTTTGACAACCTGTCTTACCGGGAGGTATCATATATATATTACCCAGTACTTACTGTGTTGTGGAGGTCAGATAGGCGGTCGCTCCATCTAAAATACTGGTAGGTATTCAGTTACATTTAGTTAGACTGGAAGTCAACCTCAACATAGTTTGGAAAAGGGGGGCAGATAGATAACGTTTGTATTTTAAATTCAATCTGTCAGAATTACTTGCTTACCTGATATTTGGACACATTGTCGGTAAGATATGAAATGATGAATATTGGCAGTCAGGAGTATCGATTTGTGCCTGATCTATGAGCTCGTCCCATGTATCTGTGTGTATCGTTCTTTTACTTACATCTTGTCTAGCAATTTAGGAAATACTAGCGGACGTCCCGCGGTTTTGCCCGCGTAGTTCCCGTTCCCGTGGGAGTACGGGGATAAAATATAGCCTATGTTACTCAGGGTGAATGTAGCTTTCTAATGGTGAAAGAATTTTGAAATCGGTTCATTACTTCCGGAGATTACCCCCTACATACAAACTTACAAACAATTGTTACCTCTTTATAACATTAGTATAGATAGGCTTGAAGCTATATTTCATATTCAAGTTATACCGAGTTTACTGACGGTCGACCAATTTTGACCCTTAATACTTAAAACATGAGGGTAAAAACTGGCAGACCATCAGAGAACTTGGTAACATCTGAAATTTTGGCCAAGTCTTTAGCCTGAGATCTCAAATTGTTACTGAGCTTGCACTTTGGCAAATCTTAATAACACTGTCGTACAGAAGACAAATTTCTTTAATAGATTTTCAACTTTATCGCTGAAGTATTAGGTTCAAGGTTGATTGGAAAAAATGACATTTTCGGGTAGCTTTATGTGCCGTTTGTACAAAGGGATCAAGTCCGAGCTAAAACACTTCTAAAGTAACGTCTATCAACATCATCATCATCATTTCAGCCGAAAGCCGTCCACTGCTGGACATAGGCCTCTACCAAGTGTCGCCACATTGACCGGTCCTTCCACCAACCAACCTTCACCAGGTCATCGGCCCACCTAGTGGGAGGCCTTCCAGTTCCAACGCAACGTCTTCCGGTTCGTGGTCACCACTCCAGAATTTTTCAGCCCCATCGGCCATCAGTTCTTCGAGCAATGTGCCCTGCCCACTGCCACTTAAGTTTGGCAATTGAGTATTATACTAGATTTTTTTTGTCAAAAATGATGTAAGTATTTTTTTTTTTTGAACAAGTCAATTCTTCGGGCTACGTCGATAACTTTGGTTCTCTTGCGGATGTCTTCATTTCTGATTCGATCACGCAAGGAAACTCCGAGCATAGCCCCCAAGTAACGTTTATAGATATAACTTATTGTAAGCGACCAACTAAAAGCCTTAAAGGTAGGTACTTCCACACAGATGTCATATTTTCCCTTAACACATGTCATATATTTTTCTATAATGCGACGAAGCTTTTAAAGTTTTATGTTATAATCGTAAACTAGAAGGTTTCACCTTAAGGCTTTTGAAGTAAACCGCCACATACGAGTGTGAAAATATGGTTATGCGTGCGGAGCACCCTAGCGCCAACGCGCGACCCAACCGTAACGTAAATACAAACGATTCTGTTCGTTTAATGTTTTAAAAAAAAATTACATTGAAGTTGATTATGTCACCGTAAAATTGTAAAACCCGTTAAATTGTAATCTATCTAGCGAGATTGTAAACTCTCGAAAGATTGTCAAACGAACATAAGTACTGCTTACAATTTAACGCATTATTTTTCGGTAGATTATATTCTATCGAAGTGAAACCGTAAAATTGTGAAATGCATGCGACGGAATTCAAATCAGAGTATCTCTGCCCCCATAATCGGAACTTGAAGCACCCCGACGTTAGGTTAGATAGGTTCCTTTAAACCCTGCAGACAGAAATAGGTAAGAGCGCCGCGTGGCAGAGCTCCGTCGACATGCTTTTTAGGTTTGTAGTGTTTTGAGGTTAGGTTACATTAATCGGTTTTTCTCAGGAATGGTGCATTATCTTTTCATAGGAGTGGTACTAGGGGGCAAGGGGGATCCCCCATCCCTTCCCCCCTCCACAGTGTGTGAGGTGAGTTCGGTCGCATATATTTCGCAATTTTACGGTTTCACTTCGACAGATTATAATCTACCGAAAAATAATGCGTTAAATTGTATGCAGTATGTTCGGTTGACAATCTTTCGAGAGTTTACAATCTCGCTACATATTTTTACAATTTTACAGTAACACGTCATATACATTTCGTCGCCCTGCATTTTGTCTTGCGTAATGTAATAATATTTTAAAGTCATCACCGACAACATTGTCAGTATAGCTGCTGAGTGTTAGACCTACTCCTTTTTTACCTTAATTTTAAAGTGATGTAGATTCACGTAATTTTTTTTTAAAGCCTCTACTGTTCCACTGCTGGGAAAAGGCCTCCCCCAATTCCTTACATGTGCCCTTTCCCCACGCCTCTTCGAACCAGCCCTCGCGCTTCATGTCTACGTCGTCTCGCCACCTCTTTCTGGGCCGGCCTCGGCGGCGCCGTCCGTCTTCCGGCAACCATAGCGTGGAGACCATTGCTCAACGGTCATCGTGCATGCGACTGACGTGACCCACCCAATCCTATTTTTAGCCTAGCAGCCTTCTTGCCACGTTACCTTTACAATACCTTTATCACCAGAATATTTAAAAGTACTTAAAAGTTAAGAAACCTCTGCCCCAAGCCGTTTTATTTCACGTGGAACAACTGCTTTTCGAACTCACCGCTCCATGGAGAATAGAAAGTTCACAAACTACGACATTATCAGTTCACAAGTAAACGTAGTCAATATTTAATATCGCAGTCGAACAAAATAACAGCTCCCAGCAGACAAACTCCTTGAGAATTTAATTTTAAATCCTCGTCGTATTTCAATGGGGCATAGAATAAGAATATTGTGTAGAAGTGAAACTCTTTTGCAAACTTCTAAGATAAAATTACGTGAACTTTCATTGTATACATGTTTTATGATGATGAATTTAGACCTCCCAGCAGAAACTCACGCCATCCATTTTATTACCGTAGACAAGGTGTCCGATCCGAAATGTGACGTCCTCATCCGATGCTAAATTCCAGCCGCTACATTGGAGCACAGCTCTCGTCGACGTCTCCTCAAGTTTTAATAATAACTAACAAATTGTCCACTAGTTCGTCCGCAGAAAATGTGATACCTCAGCTTATATGCACGATCCGGGGTTGCGGGACTGTTCGAAAGAGATACCGTGGCCCCGGAACACAAAGGGCGATGAAGGAACATGGATGGGTTTTAGTCAGTAAAAGTCTGACACTCCCTCCTGCTCCGCCCAGAGCGGGAGGAGTCAGCTGATGATTTCTCATCCGAAAAAAGAAAGCCTATATGCACGATATAAGTATAATTTATGGCATATGTTACTTCACTTAAAGTACTTACGGGATAATATCCGTGATCTTCTTTTGATTTTATGAGCTCCCGATATTTCGACGCTGTTGCAAGCATCATGATCGCGGGAATACTGAAGAGGTATGCGGGTGGGGCGAAAATCACGAAGCCGTGAAAGCCTAAAAATGTCCATATGTTGCTTCCTGATAATTTAGCTTTCCATTGGTGGCAGAATTTTTGAAATCTCACCAGTAGTTTTTGAGTCTATTCGTTATAAACTAACAAATCATTCCTCTTTATAATATTAGTGTAGATATTATTATGTCTCAGTTTTAAAAATCTGGCAGATTTTAGATGGTTCAACTGAACAACTAAAATCTTTCTGGTGAAAAATTATATAAATAGGTGCAATACATGCGCCACTATCTCTTGAACCGAATAGCTGCCACGCTCTTGTAATAACTATACAAGTAAATTAATATTTACTATTATGTGCCTTCCTCGAAGAGGTTTTACAGACAACCATGGTATTCATCCTGCACACGACCTCCTTACAGTCGCCACTTGTTCAAAGCAGAATCGCTTCTGCGCATCTCTATTCTATGACAGGCGTCTGTTAAAAGAATCCGCTTTGGCGCAAATTGCTGGCGTACCGGCGACTCCTAACGATCGTCCATTGTGCGGAATACGTCACCTGGACTTGTTGTTACAATATCCTGGGTTTTTGTAAAGGATTTTTAATTTTTTGTGTCGTGAAATGATGTTTTTAATTTCAGTTTTTTTGTTCGAGCTGTTGAGGATTTTTGTTGTTAAAAAAAGCTCAACACAATTTAAAAAAAAACGCGGTTTTGTTCATGATGAAATAAAAAGACCACGACCAAATTAGTTTTAGGTAAGATAGTCCTATTTGCTAAGGTATTATTTATTTAAATAAGAAGGAAAATTGGGTTCTGAAAAAGAAATTACCTACTCGAGAAACTACAGAATTCCTTTGCTGCTATGATTCTTACGTTTGCTTCTTCCACGTTCATAATTATCTCCACCAGATCTTTCTGAAGAACATCACCAAGGTCAGCGCATCCTTCTATAGTCTCCACCAGCTAAGTAGGAATTAAAGGTCATTGCTCTTTCCTTAATTTCTCTGCGTGGGTACCCCGACAATACATTATGAATCGTTTTTTATTACTAGAAATAGTCAAGGATCACGATAGAGGTAGTTTCGGGACAAGTTTATGTCATTATTTCTGTTTTCGGAATTATATAAATGTAAGTATGCGGGTTAATGACCTTTATTTCCTACTTATCTAGCGCAGATTAGAGACACAAGAAGGAAGATGAGTGCATATTTGCCTTGTTTTCTCTGATATAACTAATTTTATTCTCCAAAAACATGATCAAAAACTCTATTCCTATCTCAAATCACCCTAGGTCAATCACCGGTCAGTCAGGCTCGACAGTTCATCACCCGTATTGGCTGTCCTTCAGCCGTCATACGTCAGCTGTGATTGAGGGCCTATACAACAGTAGCGAGCACTACTTCAATATTTCGCTACAAATCACTCTGACGTTTCCTGCAGGCGCTGTTGGTGAGTTTATTAGTCACGAGTTAAGGTTACAAACTGTGCTCGTGTGGATTGTTACAGATCTGAACAGAACTAGTATACGTATATGAACGTAAAGTACATATTATTTTTCATCCTCTAAGTTTTTGTTAGTCTGGTGTCAGAGTTATGTCGCCCATGTCGGCTTATTCCTGATATCCCCCTAAAAGTCCTTCCCTATAGGGGAAAAGTGGAATCTAAAACGAAAAGTCTAGAATTTCCCCCTTAGGGGGGAAAACTGGAATCGGATAAATACTTATTCCACAAATCCCTCCTGAAAGTGACCCCGAGGGAGAAAACTGGAATGTAAAAAAAAAGTCTAGAATTCCCCCCTGAAGTCCTTAAAGCCTTAAAAAATTGGCTAAGGGGTGCCTCTGCCACCGGCGTGCGGCGCTGGGTGACGATTTGAACGCCGGTGTCGTTGCCTCTGACTTGGCTTTACATGCCGTCAAGAAATATTCCTCAGGCATGCTGGTTTTCCTTTATCGAGGTAAGTGATAATTATACAACAAGCACATGAATCCGTAAAATTAAAGGTGCGTGCCTTGGGTTTGAACTCGAGACGACTGACACTTGGCAGTCCGACCGTCACACTACTAGGCTATAACTGCTATAAAAAGCTAAACTGCTATTATAAAGTAACATAACATCACATTTAAATCACCCGGAGTGGTGGGCAAAGATCGTCAGTCACTAGACGCCTGATAAAGGAAACGCCGTCGAGATAGACCGCGACGAAGGTGGTGTGACGATCTGATCTTGTTGGCGGAGCGAACATGGCCAGATAAGTCACTAATTAGAGAGGTTTGGAAGGAGAAAGGGGAGATCTTTGCCCAGCAGTCGGATACTTGACAGGCTAACAAATAAAAATATAACACCATCACACCACTGTAAGCCCCGAAAAGTTAGGCGGGTGTATCCATATTAAGACATTATGTATAAGCCGTCTTCGCGATTGAGTGGGCTTCAGACTCTCTCCCGCTTTTAATCCAGTGATCTCTAAGTGTACTCGTCAAGTGAAATCATCTCAGTATGCGGACACTGTTAGTGTAGTGTGCTGTCCTAGTGTGAACCGGCCCTAATTAACATTTATGAAGATAAAGTGAGGGTAGTTGAATAAACACCTTCGCTTTGCTGTGGCGGTACCTCTAATACTTCAGTCTTCCCGCGACCACGGCTGGTGCAATCCGGTCGCAACGTCGGGCTTTTATTAAAGGTAAAATTCGCGATAAATACCCGTTTACCTGTGTATTATTTTGTGTTCTTATTCTAACAAACATATATGTTATACACCTACAAAACCACCGAAAAAAGTGTGCCGCGGGGCAGAGCCAGCTCACATACACGCAGTGATGCAGAATAAAGGAAAAACAGGCCAATTGGCCGGTTTTCGAGTCTTCACGATTGCGCGCTCACAACATATCTGTATAGTAGAATATCATTGGTTCTGATCTTGAAAGTTTAAAAAAGGCAAAGACATTATGTTTATGTAATAGGCGAACTTATTGACATCATCTGGGCAACAAGGTAGTCCTACCTATGTATCAAATACAGCAAAAAAAAAACTAAGAATAAGTGGTCCGTACTGGAAGGCATTGGAAGGTCTGCCACAAGGTAGACCTGGTGACCTGATTAAGGTGGCATGTATCCGCTGGATGTGTGAAGCACGTGCTCGAGTGACGTGGTCAGGACTCTTGGGTGAGACATATTTCTAGCAGTGGACGTCTTCCGGCTGATATGATGATAATAAAGAGGTTTTTAAGTTTAAACGCA
This sequence comes from Xestia xanthographa, assembly GCA_905147715.2. NCBI lineage: Eukaryota > Metazoa > Arthropoda > Insecta > Lepidoptera > Noctuidae > Xestia > Xestia xanthographa. Next base: position 24,400,482 of record LR990659.1, read on the forward strand.
CTAACCGATTGCATCGCAAAGAACAGAGAGATTTGGAAGGAGAATGGGGAGGGTTTTGATCAGCAGTGGGGCACTTAGGCAGGCTAACAAAAGAAAACGATTCCATAATAAAATTTATTTAAAATTATTTTAAAATTTTGACCTGTAAAATACAAACATAAGTCTTGTAGTTTACGTAGACTCAGTCAAAGGCCAGAGTATTGTTGGCTAAGTACTGAACTATCTTTCAAATGTAATCTTAATTAAAGTTAATTAATTAATTTTTAAGAGTCTGAAAGTGTTTACAAATATTCTTTTAAATTAGTCAATAGTCTATCTATTGATTTTGAGGTGTTTTATGTCATCAAGTTAATTATTTCTTGTAAAGCCATGTAAAGCTAATTCAGAGGCCCAGGGGCGGTTGAAAACTGACACACGATAGAGAAGAAGAAGAATTAGTAACACAACACATTACACATGATGCCACATATTTTGGGAATGAGAAAATAAGTAATGTCTGGTGGCCCTGGATCTTGCTCTACGTATTATGTACCGCCTGTTAAGAGCCTATAAACACCTCAAATTAGCAACTATATTTGTGGTGGTTCACACTCTAATACTGTTAGAATAACGTTCTAATCAGCTTGCACTACAAAGTGGTTGTTACGTCAGTCACTGCAGGCCGAATAGTGCGAAATGAGTGGTTTTTATTCTTTATAAAATCAAATTTTCGTCTTTTGGAAAAAAAGAAAAACATAAGACCTGCTTTATAGTTAGTTCAGTTAGTATGCAAAGTTTCATGATCTAATTTGAAGTACCTACTTTTTGAATACCAGCGGTTTATTGTTCGATTTGGAGGTAACTTTGGTTTTTTTTTCTATCGAAAATTTTTTACGGAATCGTGTTTTCGCCAAACATAAGACCTAACATTAATCCTCAACTTTACCATATATTTATTTCAAAAAATGCTTCAGTATTTTATGCGTAACGGAGGATCATGCTAAGCCATTTGAGGTAGTATAGACCCTTAACTTATAAGTAAACGGCCCATTTGAAGCAACAGTGTGCAATTACAACTACCTTTTTCGTCATCAAAAATAGAAACAGGACAAACACGGAAGATATTAGGAAGACATTATTTAATATGACATAACGCTAGAGGAACAACGTTAAGGGAGGGACAAATAAAAAAATCAAAGAGACAAGGGTCGTCTCAGGGGACATTGCTGTCCCTCCTGTTATGGACTTGTCCCATCCTGAACGAAAATAGAAATATAATAAAAATGTAGACAACATGCAGAGATGACGAATATCGTATACAAGGCTTTGCTATGGAAATAAGGGATCTAAGAATAGGCGGGATCGCAAAAGAGGGTAGTTTTGACGGACCGGTTGGCGTAGTGGCTGGGCGATTGGTGCGACGTTGCCTGTCGCGGGTTCGATCAACGTACAACAAATACCTGTAGGTCATACAAATATTTGTTAATATTTGTGAACTGTCTTGAGACAGGCTATTTTCCTACTAGTGCGAGCGAGAGATGAATGGTCTGTCTCGCTTGCACTAGTAGGGAAATAGTCTGACTCAAGACAGTTTTGTTTCAAGTGTGCGGTAGCCCTTAGCTGCTGCGCTATTCATCTGTTTCCCAATTCCACATTAGTGCGCGGTGTGCGGTGTTGGTCACAGTCGGTGGTCGTGGTGGTGGTGGTGGTGGTCGTTTACATTTTCATACGAAGTGAATGTAGCTTAGAGCCGTTATACATAAAAACGATACTACGTCGCATCGTGCTACGACGCGGCATCGTTTCAAGACGCGACGTCGTATCGTGGGAATCTATATCAAAACAAGTAGCAATAAATCTGCAGTGTTTGTAGAAAATAGGTCGTATTTCCCTGTACTCAAGCACAGTAAAAAGCTAAGCAGTAGGTTGACTTCAAACGTAGATTCCCACGATATGACGTCGCATCGTGAAACAATGCTGCGTCGTAGCACGATGCGACGTCGTATCGTGTTTATGTGCACGAGCCGTTAGCCATCGTCGTGGACTGCTTGTCTAACGCTTTAACCACGGTAATATTATGATACAGTACTCCAACTTCATAGAAACGAACGAAACGCGAGCTATACCTACGCGCCTCGATCTTGGGGTGCGCTTGGGGCGCAGACAGTCACGGCTGTACCGCAGTGTCGAACGGACGGTGTTGTTTTTTTAACAATAACCGCGCGATTTTTTCTCTAAAAATCAGTTAATATGACGAGTAGGAAATATTGTGCTGTTTTTGGTTGTATGAATTCGTCAATAACGCATCCAGACATAAGTTTTTTTAAATTACCTGGAAACTCTGAAAGGTAAGACTATAAAATAATTTTACTTACTAGTAGTTAGGTACATAATGTGTGTCTTATTAATGGATAAGTATTTCCTTTTATCTAATAAAAAAGTAATAAAAATAAGTAATGTTGCCTTTAGGATAAATAATTGCCGCACTCTTAAGACCGCCAACTCCTTATAAATTAGGTCTGTTGGGTAGCGGAAAGGTTTTTTTAGAGCTACTTTTATAACCGGAGTTGGCGGTTTTAAGAGTGCGGCAATTATTTATCCTAAAGGCAACATTACTTGTTCACAAAACACTGAAAAATAGATCTGATTTTGAAAAACTTATCTCTAAACGTGTCCTAAACATTCCCCTTCCCGAAGCAAATAGCCTCTTAGCCAGACGATGCCCGTTTTACTCGCATATACATATTTATAATAGAATCAGCAAAAGCTGCGACATTAAATACATGAGCAAATTTTCTTGCAAAAAAACTATTACAAAATGGTGTGCCCAACTGACATATGAAGAGACAGAAGAGATTTTAAGCTAAATAAACTATAAACAATAAAATAATCCACACATCTGCAAACACACACACACACACATACACTCACAGATACACGCATGTACACTCACACACACGCATTCACACATACACACACAATTCTTTTTGTTATTTTTTATTAATGTAATATCATTTTATTTTTGTAAAAAGGTGTTTCTCATTTTCCTGCTTACCTCGCATGTATCACATCAACAAATTATATGATTGTGTTTTAATTTTAAGTAAACGCAACTCCGGCCCCCAAGATACAGGCGCAGCCTAGTTTGGGGACCTCTGTTTTCTAAATATTAATGTTAAAATTTTACTCGTTACGATTTTGTCAAAGTGCTAAGTTAGTTTAAGAAAATGATTGTAACAATGATTCAATAAATTTATTCTTATCTCACGAAAAAAAAGGTGTTTGGATTAATAAATAAAGCGAATAGAGTAACGGAAAGTTATTGAGACGAGTGAAATAGGTAGTTATATGTGGTTCTGAATGAATCATGAATTAAATCTACCAATCAAAAAACAACACGCATTTTTATTGAACACTTCCTATTCAATATACAAAGTATTTCATTTATTAATATAAAAAGGATATTTACAATCACAAAACTAAATAGAAACAGAAAGTAGGCAAATGTAATTAAAATGCTGGAGACGGGCAGCCCTAACGCATGTTTACGTACCGCGCGGCTGTAGGCATTTATTTCTATCATGCGGCCGAGTTAAGTACTGTATCATAATATTACCGTGCTTTAACTTTCTGAGGCAGAGACTTCAAAATTATTAAAAAATACATAGGTATTCTAACTCTAGGAACAAAAAAAGATACTTGCATAATATTCATTTTATTATACACTTTTAAGTACACTTTACTTAACCTGCAACAAAACCTGTAGGTTATAAACTTTCTTCCTAGAACAAAGCACACCAGCACACAATGAAAATACGAAGTAACCCCGCACAGAAAGTACGAATAACCTTTATTTCCTGAGAAAATATTAAGAAGCGCTCCCAGAAGCAGTCGCCTTTGACCGGCGCGGCGGGGGCGTGGCCGGTTGGATTCACGTACAATTGAATTGTGGTACAAAGTGTAAGCGGTGGCGTTTTAGGAGTCCATTGTTCAGTATTGAAGTGAGTAAGTAACAAGGTGTAATCGGACTCTTCACGAAGCAGTCAGCGAAACATTCTGTACATCAAACTAAGTAAACCTACTATAAGGTCTTGAAGGATATAACTTTACAGGCCTAATAGTATCCGCTGATTCCTTACGACCATATCGTAGCGTTGCTCCTATGTCCGATAGCGCCATTAGTGTGGATGAACAATTAGGAAACCGAAGATCTCGTAGATCTTCTTGAGAACTAGAGCAAAGTTCTTTTCCCCATAATTTAACTGTTTTTTTTAGAGCTGACTTGTAATCATAGTTTTGTTGTTTCCATTGCGGGAGCAATTGTTTCAGGATGGCTGAGTGTAACGCCAGATGCTTCCAGTCAGCCATTAAGCCACCGACTTGACTGCCGTCAAGCCTGCCACGCCTAGCCGCTACGTCACTTGCCCACCACGAGAGCCTAGCCCTGCCAAACTGCGAGCCGGGGGAGGTGAGGTAGCCGCCAGCCAGCCAGTCTTATAAAAGCCCGGAGCGATGATTTTGTGCGATCACTTTATAATAATCATTGAAAGGGAAAACTCTGCCCGAATAAAAGTTTAAATACATATTGCAGTTTATTTCTTACCACTGTCGTTACACTACGCAAACATTATTGCTGGCAAATGACGCAATGACGGGGAGAATAAGTCCCTGTCGGCTTCGTCAACGGTCTATTTACACCCATTATTCTGACAGCGATAAGATTTTCTCCGGGCCGTGGTTATTGAAAACTGTTATAGTATTGCCGATGTGTTAAGAACTGATCCTAAAGACTTAGTTGGAAACTCTCATGGTACCTCCATTCAATCTGGAACCATATGTTCAGCCGTTGAAACGTTGGCATTGGCGTTGACGTTGGCGTTGGCGTTGACGTTGGTTATGGACTGAAACTGCGGCTATAAATAGTTGTAGATTATTTTAGATTCTTAAAGTTTTTGCATCAGTGTCGCTTCTGGCCGTCATGGCAGGCTTGGTTTGATCGCGAATATATTTAGTACACGTCTATAACTTTTGTTTTACATGTCTGATCTATTGTTGGAAAATCGCAATATCCTTCGCCTTGTACCAACCGAGTTGGTTGGAGAGCAATTGCTCGTGGTCCTTTGTCTCCAGTACGTTGCAGTTTACACGCCGAGCCCGAGACGTGATCATCATCAGAACTCACGTGGCAGAGTAGCATCTACCTACCTACCAATGCCTACATTAGTTGTGGTGACTTTATTGTTCTATTGCTTCCATTTGGAAAGTTATGTTGGTATGCACCATTGCTGACAGCATTATCATTTAAACATATATCGTTGTACAAGTCAAAATCGGAGCTAATTCCGCCATATTGATTTTAGTTTGTAAGTAATGAAAGAAGCCGTGTGGTATCCGGCAGAGTAGAATAGAACCAACCCATTACGCTCACGGGTGTCGTATAAGGCGCGTAATGTCTGAGGCAGAATACCTTGCGCCTCCATAGACCAGAGAATGGGCAGCAGCGTTTTTGTTAGTCTTTCATCACTGCGATCTCCGATCCGCCTGCCAAGCGTGGAGATTACGGCAAATTCCTTCCATCATAGGAGAGGCTTATGTCCAGCAGTGGACGTTATGGGCTGTTGTTGTTGTTGGTAAGTAATGATGGCTGGTACCTATGCACCATCGCTGATCTGACAATATCATCAAGTGGAAATCAAGTTTTTTCTTACTCCTCCTTGGATTCCATTCGAATATTTCAGTAGGAGCCACGGACTCTGAATTTTTGCCCGGTTCATGGCAATAGGCTCGGACTCATAACAACCGTGTTAACTGTACTTGCAAACCTATTGTACGTGATAAATGTGTAACATATCTCGGAGTAAAAGTTGACGAAAACTTCTCGTGGTCAAACCATATTGAGTACTTATGTAATAAACTTAGAATACTACTCGGTAAATTTTACCACCTAAGCTTTAAAGTACCAAATAATACTCTTAAGTGCCTGTATTTGCAATTAGTTGACCCTATATTAAGTTACGCCCTCAACTGCTATGGACTCACATTCAAAAGTAATTTGGAAAAATTAGAAGCACAACAAATTCGATTTTTAAAACTATTAGTCAGCAAGAAAACCAAAAACAAATGTAAAGATGATTATTATAAGTTATTTAAAATTTGCAAAATTCTTCCTATCAGCTTAAAACATAAGTACCTACTTCTGGTTAACAGTCATGGCAGCTGGGAGCGTCACTCGCTAGTTACCCATAACCACGCAACTAGGACAGTATCAGCCGGTAAATTTGATGTACCTAGAATAAGGAATTATTTTGGAGACCGTACGCTTGATAAAAGAGTACCTTATCTTCTCAACCGATTGCCTGCTGACATAAGAAGTCAGAAAATAAAAGGCAAATTCGCCAAATTACTTAAGCAGTTCTTTCTTAAGAGTCTGTAAACCATCTTTTTAGGAAAGTGGTTTACAGATTGTTGAGTGAGAGCAAATAAGTAACTAGTTAAGTAAGTAATTATTATATTAGATTTATGTACTGTAGGTAGATAAAGTAGTTATTCCGTTCCAATATCCTGTAATCGTGTTCCATTCGTGTTCCGTTCCCGCAGACAAACCGTGAAAACGGTTTTGTGGGGCATTGTAATAAATTTAAGACTGCTGTAAACTTTCATTTAATAAATAAATAAATTAATTAATTATATTACTTGGGACTGAGAACAGAACTAGCAAAATGTGGGTGGACGTACTATTAGGAACAATGCTAACCTTTCGGTGATTATAGGCGTGTTGTTATGTATTTCGAACATTCAACATCAACACTTCAAAGCATATAATACAAACAGCAATTACAATAAAACTAGTATAACTACTAGGAATACAAGAAAACTAACCACTTACTACCTAGACGGACTCACAATCGCAATATCCATTACAGTAAAACTTCATGTTGTTTAATCTTAGACCTGTTGATAAAACAGACAGAATGGTACAACTGTACAAAGGACTGCTTAGATTAGATTTTTAGTACTCTCCTATGGATTATCTTAGTGTTATTCCGACCGTATGTTTGTCATTTAAGTCTGCTTTGTATGTTGAGGTCTGTAATTGTAGGTATGAAAATTAAAAGGAAATTGTTACCTATACCGAACAAAGACTAAGACTTGTAATATCTACAGACTGTGAGTTGAGTTACAGTACAGTACAGTTATCTGCTTCTTCCAATGACCTAATACCTACTTAGTTTTGCAACATATTTTCCCGGCTAATTAATGTCGACTTTTTATAACACAACCAAGAAATGATATTTGAAGATTCCAGGAATGAATTTCGACTTTTTTAACTAATTTTCTATAAAAGTTAGTCTTTATGTCCAATGGGAAATCACATCAGCCCGGTTTTGTTGTTTATATAATTCCCAGAATGACTGAACGTTATATTATGTACATAACAAAATTCATAATTAATTTTAAATTCAATTATGTTCGTTGTTATTTTGTGTTTATTTGCTGCTAAAAGCTTTGCAGCAAATACGCTATTCCACAGTTATTATTAATTAAACCGTTCCGTGTTTTTAGCAGTAATAATCCTGTGGTTTGCCGTAATTATAATTCATTATTACCGCAAAGCTGCTTTTGTTATTGTGGCGACAATTTGGATTAATTTAGAGGACTAGGTATCTACTTATGTATGGGTATTGACTTATTTTTTAACGTCCTATAATGAATGAATCGTAAACGCCGCCGAGGCAGGCCTAGAAAGAGGTGGCAAGATGTTTTGTCGTGCATCACGAGGGCTGGTTCGAGGTGACGCAGGAGAAGAGTACCTGGAAGGATATGGGGGAGGCCTTTGCCCAACAGTGGGACATTCAAGGCTACTAAAAAAATTCAAATTCAAACAGTTTATTGTGGATCATAGGTTCATAAGATGTTGTGTTAAATACAGGTGTCTGCTATGTCTCACCATTGAGGCATACAAAATTCATGTCAAAGGTTCGGTAAAAATACAATACTAAAAAATAATTCATTTAAAATTAAACTTAGCCGATTATATTATAACAATAAAATTAAAATACAATACATTTAATTTGTTATGCAAATACATTATGAAAAGAAAGAATGGTAAGTAAGGATCGTGCCAGGAGGTGTTCTGGGGGCTTAAAATGGCTGATTTAGCAGAATCTTAAATGTAACAATTCGTAAAATGCTCACAAAGATACAATACATAATAATGATTGCGTCTGTGAACATGATTCATATTATTATCAAACTTCCTCTTGAACAACTCTATCTATTAAAAAAACCCGCATCAAAATCCGTTGCGTAGTTTTAAAGATCTAACCATACATGGGGATAGACGCGGCGGGCAACTTTGTTTTATAATATGTAGTGATTGGCGCAGTTTGGAAGTTTTATCCCATACAATTGACTGCTCTATTATCGTTTTCGCTAATACATACAATGTCACTATCTCTAGGAACTCAGGAAATCTAATTAATTCCTAGCTTCTATCACAAACAGATAATACAGCTTCATTTACAGCAATATTCCTGTATCAAAGACATTCAAAGGTGATCCCGATCGCCTTTCATGTATGTAAGCTGTAATATCATCTTGTAAGGGGTGTTACGTCTGCCGGGGTTGCGGGACTGTTCGAAAGAGATACCGTGGCCCCGGAACACAAAGGGCGATGAAGGATCATGGATGGGTTTTAGACAGTAAAAGTCTGATACTTCCTCCTGCTCCGCCCACAGCGGGAGGAGTCATTTGATGATTTCCCATCCAAAAAAAAAAACAAAAAAAAAGTGGTGTTACGTACTTGTTCGGGCATAGCGATTGCTGTGGATCGGCTTTGGTGTTCACCAAAGCCGATCCACAGCAATCGCTATACATATTCGGATCGTGCCGATCGGTTAACTCCGTTCGGCATCTACCTTCGCTAGAACATACGCGGATCGGGTCAGCGCAATCCGAGCCAAGCCGAGTAACTATTTCCCGAATGTATTTCTATCTATTTCAATTTTCCCGCGTGGCTGTTACAAATCAACCGGAATATGGACCCACCATTATTGATAATATTTATCCGTGGGTGCTAGGCAACTAGGCTTTTCCCAGTTGTTAACGTCCCTTTGCGCTAAATGATAAATGATAAATGATGTTTATTTTGCAAGTAGGTTTTTACAAACACTTTTACACGTCATTTTTTAAAACTAGATGGGGCCGGTGTTTCGTACCTGACTACTCTGAGAAGAAACAGCCGAAACAAACTCAGAGGTCATAGTCTCTTTTAAAGTCCAGACAATCTTGCTCAATTCACATGAGGACTATGCAGATTAGTGTCTGATAATATGGTCTTTTGAAGAAAGAACCATACAGTTTTGAGTGGACCTGTCCAGTCAGTGCAAGCATTTGTCAGTTAACGTGTAGCTCAACTTATAACTCAAGGAGCTCAACGAAACGACGAACAATACCAAAGAAAGGACATTTGGGTAGGTCGCTTAGAGTACTCAAACTGTCAGACGGTTGTGGGAAAAAATAAACAAAAAAAAAATGTGACCCACATGGTCCCCACATTCACAATAATCATATAAAATTCATAACAAGTTCTATTCAAAAAGAATGTAAATAAAAATCACAAAAATCATTAAAAGGCAAAATGATGATAAAAAAAAAGTAAAATACTTAACAAAATAAGTATTCATGTCAAATCAGTAAATGTCAAATAAAAAAAATAAAAAATAATAATAAAATACATGTCAAAACATTAAATGTCAGAGTGTATAAAAAATAATAAAAAATGCTTATTGGCTTTGTTTTGTTCTGTCTCCTGCTGATAGGGAGGGAAGTGGACATCATGTTTTTCCTACTCCTCTGCTATTCTTTTCTGATTAATTTCGTTGCGGGACCCAAGACTGTTAAATTATTTGTCCAAGGACTTCGTCGAGCTTCGTTGTCTCGGCTCTTTTCTGGTGGTCGCCACTGTTGAATCTGGATTTCCGGATTTGCAGTGGTTTGGGAATTGTGTGGTGGGCTTGTCCCAAAACAAAACCCGAATATGTGTGTGTGTAGCACCCCTTACAGACACGATATCACTCGAAGATATCTATGTCATAGCTTGCGAAGGTAAACTCGTATCAAACAGGTCTCAACTAACAATTCAGACGATATTCCCGTGTATCAGAATATCCGTGATGCGACACTGTACTGCAGGTCGGAGTTGCATATAAGTAGTGTTGGCAAAACAATTTGATATGTCATACATTTTTTAAATTTTTTGTTACTTAATAAGCTTGATTTTGGCGGCAACTCGCGTGAAAAATTATAATAAGCGAGTTTCAACATCACAACTTCAAGGATATGTTCCGAATTTGCCTCACAAAGTTCATAGTACTTTTTGGTTTTTCTTGTTCGATTCACATTCTATGAATGTGATTCTTTAGAATTTCAATTCTATTTCGTCCTAGTTTTTGGCCTCAGTTTTGTATGAAATAAGCCCTGAATTCTTTTCGCGCTGACGATCGGTCGCGTACGGTCGGTCGTGACGTCAGCGAGAACAAAATACGGCTGTCGGTCGCCGCTGACGTCAACGTCGCATTATGGTATAGAACAGAATGTATACTCGTACGCGACCGACCGTGCGCGACCAACCGTCAAAGCAACAAGAATTCAGGCTTTAGTATGTAAATATTTAATTCCAAACTAGCCTCAATCTGACCACAGCTGAAAATCCTCTCAAAATAATTTAATTATGAAAACAATCGTTGTTTCCGAAGATTGCAATGGGTTCTGTGTCATTCATATAACGATCAGAGACACCTTTATTAGATTTATGGATCTGCATAAACTTGTCATGATTTTAAAAACTGCGGGCATTGTATGCATGCAAATCAGCATTTTAACAAAATGCCTGTCCTAAAAAAAACATATTTTTTTCTGGCCGTTTCCTGTTTTTACCGGAAATCCAACCTTTACATAACAAGCAACCACGTTGTCAATGAAATGCAAACAACACGTATAACCATAAAAATGTGGTTCATGAAAAATTTCACTCACACAAAAATTTGCAAGAGATTTTCGCGCGAAATATATTATGTTTTACAGGTTACATGTGCAAAATTGCGGCAAAATATGCACGTATTTTTCACCGACTTCAAAAAGAAGGAGGTTTTAATTCCTGGTATTTAATTGATATTTTTTTTATAGGTTCACACAAGGTCACCAACTTCTGAAGCTTGACCTTTGTTTCCTTTGTGGCATCCAAAATAAATTTTAAAGTAGCGTTCCATTAATTAGAATTCATTTTATGCATAAATTGAATTGCCATATTTCTACACACCATTTCACTATTTAGTGGCATCATCTGCAGCAACTGCCACCTGACCACCTCAACCCAGTAAGACTGGTTGCCAGACTTTCGGGTCACTGACTCTGTAACAACTGTCAAAGTTCTACAAATAACAGCTGACAGACAGGAACAACGGCTTAACGTGCGGCTGGTATGACTTAGCCACGAGCTTTAAGAAAGTATGTGTACGTTAAATAATAATTCATTGGATAAGTCTAGAAAAGAGATTAAAATAAAAATACAGGTAAAAGTAGTTATGACAACAATAATACCCACACGCCATTAGCCGTGTGGTATCCGGCAGAGTAGAATAGAACCAACCCATTACATTCACGGGTGTCGTATAAGGCGACTAATGTCTGAGGTAGAACATCTTGCGCCTCCGTAGACCAGAGAATGGGCAGCAGCGTTTTCTGTTAGTCTTTCATCACTGCGATCTCCAATCCGCTTGCCAAGCGTGGAGATTACGGCAAATTTCTTCTATCATGGGAGAGACTTATGTCCAGCAGTGGACGTTATAGGTTGTTGTAGTAATACCCACACGTGCGGCTGGTAGGACTTAGCCACGAGCTTTAAGAAAGTATGTGTACGTTAAATAATAATTCATTGGATAAGTCTAGAAAAGAGATTTAAAAAAAATTACAGGTAAAAGTAGTTATGACAACAATAATACGCACACGAATAAAGTAAGTCTAATATGCTATCCGTACCACATAGGAGAATCAGCATACATCGAGTGAAAAGTTTGGTATCGCGAGGTTGGGTCTAACTTTGGCGCCTAGTCGCCTCCTGCATTACGCGGACGATTGGCACTCTCCACCAACTTAGAACTTCCAAGATATTATAGTACCGTAATGGTCTTAAGTTCTAGAAGGAAGTACTTTGAACTATAGTGCCACTATACAAATGCACCAACAATCTCGTCTGTTATGGAGTTCTTAAATTAGTTCGGAGTTTGGAAGGCGGCATGATACCCCCGTGTCTCGGAAAGCACGTAAAGCCGTTGATCCTACGCCTGATCTCTCTGTGGTCTTGCCCAATTGCCGTCCCATCGGACAATGAGAGTGGTGGGAGAGATAATATTATATATGTTACGGCTAATAGCCGAAGTGCGGCTACACCCAGTTTTAGCCGGCTAGAACTAGGTGCAGCCGGCCATATGCGGTTAAACCTAGGTGTAACATCTTATCTTCGGTTAGAACTAGGTTTAGCCTTCATCAAAGCGGCTAGAACTAGGTGCAGCCACACAACGGTGGTTAAACTTAGGTATGTCTTATTTATCATCGGCTAGAACTAGGTTTTTAGTTCAGTTAAGCATAATTATTGGTTTTGTTTTGAGATTCTTATCTTGCGTTTCCCGATTGATTCGATTTCGTATTACCCCTGCAGATGCATACGAGTCGAGGGAGAACCGGTCGAACGGGCCCCGCGATCGGGGCTCCTACTTCTGAATGGTTTATAAAAAAATATCTGTGTCGGGGTGCCCCAAGTCGGCCTAGCCAAAACTACACACATCAAAAGTATCTAGGGATCAACATATATTTTTGCAATAACTTTTCTCCTGATTGATATTAATTAAAATTTTCTTTAAGGATTCATCAAATAAAGTGTTTTCGTTTGTCACAGTAACGATAAACCAAGTCACCTTTGCATTAATAAAGAAATTTGCCATTTTCCTAATAAAGGGATTTTTGACATTTGAACCACTAACATTAAAGTTCGAAAAAATGACTGAAAACACAGTTTTCTTTAAAATTTTATTGGGTAACTTAAACAATTAATAATCCGTGTTTCTACCGCAAACATTAACAACACAAGAACATCGGTTTGGCATACTCAAAATGAGTTCATCCAAATCACGCTGTGGAATGGCCGCCCATGTTCGTTGCAACAACAAAAAAAGGTCTTCTTGCGACTGGATACCCTCCATATTCGGCAGAGCTCTTCTCTGTAGCATATCCCATGCATGCTCAATCGGGTTCAAGTCTGGCGACTGAGCAGGCCAGGGCAGGACATTGATGTTAGCTGCGGCGAGAGTCTGTCTTACAACTCTTGCGGTGTGCGGTCGTACATTATCATGCATTAACTGAAATAAGGGACCGATTTGCACTTGTAGAGGAACGATGACGTCTGATACAATCGTCTCAGCATAAATTTGAGCGTTGAGGTTGCCTCTGATCCAAATCAACTCAGTTCTTCCGCCGATCCAAATACCCGCCCATACCATGATGGTTCCACCACTATAAGGATGGACTTCCTGGCAGGATTTTAATCGCTGTTGGCGTCCAGGGGTTCTCCAGTGTCGTATACGTCTTGTATCCGGTCTCATACCAAAACGAGACTCATCAGAAAAGCACACGAAACGCCATTGTTCTTCTGCCCAATTTCTGTGTTCAAGAGCCCATTGATATCGAATCCTACGATTGTGCATTGCTATAGGTGGTACCCGTAGCGGTCTTCGGGAATGAAGGTTCACTTCATGCAAGCGGTTTCTGACTGTTTGGTCGCTAATTAAGTTCCCTGAAGAGTGATGAAGCCTCACGGCTAACATCATGGCGGTTATTGTTGGAGCTCTTCGAGTTAAGATTTGAATGTATCGGTCTTGTCTCCGTGTGGTGCAGCGATACCGTCCTCCATGGCGCTCAGCCACGGTACCAGTGCTTCGGTAACGTGTCCAAAGTCGACTGATAACACTCTGACTTGTATTCAGAGCTAAAGCTACAGTACGTTGCCGGGAACCAGCTTCTATCATTCCCACGGCTCTGAGCATTTCTTCCCTGCTTAAATGACGTCGCCGCTCCATAATAACGTTGGTTTTAATCAGTAGTAGGGAAACAGTAGCACTAATAATGTCTTCAATGCGTTGTATGTTTTTATAGGGAAAATATTGACAGCTTATTTTCATCTTTTACTCGAATTTGATTGAGAGTTCCTGATTCAAATTATGAAATGCACCAAAAAGGATCCATATAAATTTATAAAATCATAAATTTATTACAAAGCCACATCTCAATCTCAAGAAATCCGCATAAAAATGCTTGATCCCTAGACACTTTTGATGTGTGTAGTTTGTCATCAACCACCATTACTGAACTGAAAACCTAGTTCCAGGCGGCGATGATAAATAGGATACACCTAAGTTTAACCACCGGTGTGTGGCTGCACCTAGTTCTAGCCGCTATGATGAAGGCTAAACCTAGTTCTAACCAAAGATAAGAGGCCAGCTGCACCTAGTTAGAAACTAGTTAAAACTAGGTGTTGCCGCACTTCGGGTATTAGCCGTTACATATATATTATTAAAACCTAGAAAACTATTGTTCCGATCCAGCCAGTCCATTGCTGTTCTTCCTCCGGGATGCCCTAAGCCGAGGCTCGTACCCCGCTTGGGATGCGGGGGTGCCCTGCCGTGTAGTCGCTTAGTTTTAAAATTTCCTGACCCAAGCTGCACTTACACTTCAAAAACCCACATAATAGTCCGGTTTAGCAGAGGACAACCTCCTAAGTTGCCCTGCGATATACCAGATAGAAAAAAATAGTCAAACTTATTCACTTTTGTAACATAAACAAGTAATGAACATTGAACATTGAACTTGACCGTAATCTCTGTTTTGTTTCAAAGCGGTAATCGAATCCACTTATTCAGCTTAAAGTGAATCAAATGTCTGACATTGTACGGTCTTGATCAGTCTCGGTTTACCAGTTGACTGGGTTACAGACCACCCATCTGGAAAGTCTCATGGTCAAGGTGACAAAGCGACTGTAAATATGTTTTGAGAAATCAGACTGTTTGTTATAGTGTGCGAGTTAGCTTAATATTAATTAATCGATAGTTGTTTAAATGCAGGCTATTAATAACAGATACCAATGTCGTATACATAAGTTGTCTACTATCGATATTAGCTGATTGGTGCAGTATAGCTGCAATATCTTTAATTTTGCCAAATACCTATTAACCGCTTAAAATAGGTGACTTTATGGGGAGTGCCTGAATCTCGTTGGGTCGACGACATCGTCAAAGTCGCGTGAAACACCTGGATAAGGGATCCACAGAACCGGGAAGTGTTGCAGAAAAAAGGGGAGGCCTATACCCTGCAGTGGGTGTTTCCGTGCTGATTATGATGATGACGTAGGGGAAGCGTCAGGAAAGACCGCAAAATTCCAATTTTCTACGGCAGTTTGTTAAAGAAAATATGATTTGCGACAATTTAATGAGATTATAAATGAACTTAGAGGGTTGTATTGTTGATTTTAATGATTATAACTCCGTTAGGTTATTATTTGTTACGTTCGTAAATCATAATTATTTTAATCAACATACAACCTGAAACTGACCTGCAAAATGCAAACACGGTAAGAAAATTTAAACTTCGCAGTCTATCTTGGCACTTCCACCTTACGGAGAGGTTTTATCCGTCGAGACACATCTACCATCATCCAATTACTGGGCTAAAGTTTTCAGGGACAAAGCTTTATAGGTGTACTTCAATTACTTTCCTATCGTCTACTTTGTCGCCTAATATCCGTTGAAACGGCAAGAAATTCACAGGAGACGCATTTCTTAAACAAGATATTTGGACGAATAATGTCGTAGGCTTAAGGACACCTAAGGGATGGGCATAAATAAAGTCCTCTTATAGTACCTTTTAACTTCGAAGGGAATTACTTTGAATTGTCAAGTGAATCTTGTTTACGCTGAGATTGTATTTTTTAGAGTTCCGTACTCGAAAGGTAACCAACGGGACCCTATTACTAAGCCTCCGCTGTCTGTCCATCTGTTTGTCAGCGGGCTGTATCTCATGATCCGTGATATGTAGACAGTTGAAAATTTCACAGAATTTGTATTTCTGTTGCCGGTATAACAAAAAATAATAAATTAAAGGAGATTACTACGATGGTACGGAACCCTACATGCGCGAGTACGACTCGCACTTGGCCGGTTTTTTTTGTTTGTTGGAAACTTATATTTGTTCGCGTAGACGGAGCTTTACTAACGTAAAAGTTTTGACGAATTTATTATAAAACCGTTTTGCGAAAAAATCTTGCGAAGGATAAAAAAGAGTTTCTTTTTATAATAAAAGGCCTCGGCTTTGTAACTTTGACCATGTTTTTAGATTTTGTAGTTAAAGACTTTTTCTGTACTTTAATTTCGGTTTTTTCCCAAGACTTGGTCCAAAACTTGTCAATTCTTGCTATACTAAGACTTTCAGATCAATACCCAAACTAATTAAATGAGTCTTCATTAGATAATTTAGCTTATTTTTTAATTTTCAGAATCTTTGTGCTCCTCTTTGAAAACACGAAAAGTTTTAAGTCTTTTCTAAGAATTTCGTAATGGCCACTGGGCCGTTCAGGCCTCACCTCTGATGAAACACTGTCAACAAGTCTTTAACAACAAACTTTTCTACTTGACTGTACAAATAATAAAATTGGTCAACGGGATCAGTTGACCAATTCATTAGGAAGAACCGTTCCAACGGGGTTCAAATCAAGGCAATTAATGTGACTTTCTCAACTGTTACCTATGTTCAGTTTGTTATTGGACATCACTAGATACATCGGTGAAAAAAACATCGAGAGGACAAAATATGTCCACGAATGGTGTTAGCTTTGCTAAGTATTGAACCCATATTGTGATTTACATGGCCGTGCTTGCCTAGGTTGGTCTGTGCCATCCACAGACCAACCTAGGCAAGCACGGCCATGTGACCACCCATACATACCGAGTTTCCTCCGTGCCTCGGAAAGCACGTTAAGCCGTTGGTCACGGCTGTCATATGTAGATCTTTGACAGTCGTTAGGTAGTCAGAGGCCCAAAAAGTCTGTCAACCAGTCTTACCAAGGGGTATCGTATTACCCGGTACTAACTGGGTTGTGGAGGTCAGATAGGCAGTCGCTCCATGTAAAATACTGGTATTCAGCTGCATCCGGTTAGACTGGAAGCCGACCCCAACATAGTTGGGAAAAGGCTAGGCAGATGATGATTGTGATTTACATGAAAAATGATTTTTAGTTTTCAACAGATTTAAGACATATTATTATTTTATTGATGTCAAATATTACGTGTAACTCGTGTTAGCCGTGTGGTATCCGGCAGAGTAGAATAGAACCAACCCATTACACTCACGGGTGTCGTATAAGGCAACTAATGTCTGAGGCAGAACACCTTGTGCCTCCGTATTATTATTATTATTAGAGAATGGGCAGCAGCGTTTTCTGTTAGTCTATCATCACTGCGAACTCCAATCCACCTGCCAAGCGTGGAGATTAGGGCAAATTCCTCCCATTATGGGAGAGGCTTATGTCCAGCAGTGGACGTTATGGGCTGTTGTGGTGGATTGGTGGATTACGTGTAAAATATTACGTTAGAATGGGTTTGAGCCCCCCCCCCCCCCCCCAAAGTAAGAGTATGTAGAGATTTTTCCAACCCTTACGTAATAATTAATGTGGCCCCTTTAAAATCTATAACTGGGCCAAACAAAAACCTTAATTGAAAAAATGCTAACAAGTAAACTACCTGCTTTACGTCGAAGATCTTCTCACAAAGGAAGTCCATGACCTATAAAATTAACTTCAACTCACTCTCATCCAAAGACAAACACACGTACTCATAAAGATAAAACTGCCACTTACAAAATAGTTACAAGAACATAACTGTAGTAGTGTTTACAAACAATTTAACTTTGTCAGTTAAACTAGTTTTACGCTAGCAGTTTCATGTTGATTGTTATTGTCTGGGATAAGTTTATTGTGTCCAGTCTTTAACTTGAGCTTTGTGTAAGAGTTATGTTGAGTTTAACGTTTGTTGATGGATACTTAAGCTTGTTTTATTGATCTTAACCTACAGTACAATGAAATTGTATTAGCAGCTGAAAGCCATACAAGTAATTATGCAAAATTAGGTCTGTGTGTTAACTTTGAACTCCGAAACGGAATTGCAGGCCGGATATCCATTTCACTGATTAAATAAAATGATATGACTCCGGTGTGGTGAGAAATTCTTAATAGAAAAATCAGAACCTCCTCCTATCAGCCAGAGCGGCTAGCAACCATTAGACCAACCAGGCGGTTCAGGCAATCGGGGCAGTCGAAGTGAATTGCAGTAGACTTTTCTGCCACACCCTTCTGCGAAGCAAGTGTGATGAAAAGTGACTATTTTTGCTTTGTACATACAGGAAGTAAACAACCTCATCACGAAGCCGTCAACCCAGCATTCTGTACATCAAACTAAGTAACTTTACGCAAAAATTATTGCTGGGAAACGACTTTTTTTTTTGGGGGTGAAAAATCATGTTTTGTGGTAGAACTCAATGTTACGCAATTGTGCTTATGGATGGATTGAATAGTACGGGGGTCGTAGAGGTGTTCCAATAAAAACTTGTATTTTAAAAAAACATGTCATAAAGTTGGAACTTTGACCCCCAATATCTCCGTAACTTGAAGGTTCCCAGGAATGGTGTAGAACAGAAAAATGATCGCAATGACGGGGAGAACAAGTGCCTTTCGGCTTCGTTAAGAGGTTTATCACACCCTTTAGATTGTTAGGAAGAATTTAAAATCGTGTTTTATTCATCTTAATCGTGCTTTATGTTGTGATACATAAGAAAACAAATTTACAAATCAAGAAATGGCTGTCTTAGGGCCAAGTTCACCGGAAAGATAACAGTCTGATTATCTAAAAACAGCTGTTTAAAACAAATATTTGAACATGAAAATGTGTTTTAAACAGCTGTTTTTAGATAATCAGACTGTTATCTTTTAGGTGAACTTGGCCCTAATTTAGTCAATACTCCAAGTACGTAAAGTGTGGGTTCTGTCCCCAATTTATTCCTCTGCAACTCAATCGACTGTAATTTATTTTCCCTGGCCGCCCCTCGACCTTTACCGAGGTTTATTTTTGGACAGCTTGTATGCATTCGTCCAATAAGTTCAGTTTATGTCGATTTATTTCGGCCATGATGTGAGGGATGAGCTAATTTGAAATTTAAAATGTCCTGACCTTTTTCTACTGCTTTTTGGGATCGTATTAACTTCGGGAAGATATAGGCTGTGCCAATTTTTTTTTACACGTTTGCTTGAAAAGCTGTGTTTGCCTAGGTTGGTCTGTGGATGGGTGACCGTCCTTACATATCGAGTTTCCTTCGTGCCTCGAAAAGCACGTTAAGCTGTTGGGACCCGGCTGTCATTTGCAGATCTTTGACAGTCGTTACAGGTAGTCAGTGGCCCTAAAAGTCTGACAACCAGTCTTACCAAGTGGTATCGTATTACTACAACAGCCCATAACGTCCACTGCTGGACATAAGCCTCTCCCATGATGGGAGGAATTTGCCGTAATCTCCACGCTTGGCAGGCGGATTGGAGATCGCAGTGATAAAAGACTAACAGAAAACGCTGCTGCCCATTCTCTGGTCTACGGAGGCGCAAGGTGTTCTGCCTCAGACATTAGTCGCCTTATACGACACCCGTTAGTGTATTGGGTTGGTTCTATTCTACTCTGCCGGATACCACACGGCCAACACGGTATCGTATTACCCAGTGTTAACTGGGTTGAGGAGGTCAGATAGGTAATCGCTCCATGTAAAATACTGGTATTCAGCTGCATCCGGTTAGACTTTCCATCTGCCTAGCCTTTTCCCAACTGTGTTGGGGTCGGCTACCCCAACATAGTTGGGAAAAGGCTAGGCAGATGATGATTCTTGAAAAGCGTTGGCTCCATTAAAATTATCAACCCCGCCTAGAGTGCAATGGCAAGAAGATCTGGCAAAGTATACTGGTTACTTCAAAACTAACGATTTTATTGAGGAGAAAAACTCCATGAATTTGACCAAAGAAACGGATGGACTTTGTAAACGATGTTATAGCTAGAAAGGAGGTGACATCTGAGATGGCGAGTAATAGAGACGTATGGAAGAAACAAAAACAAATTCAGTTAATAGCCTTTAATAATTTCAAAATGATACAATGATATTAGGATTGCACATAATGGCTATGTTATTTTGCGTGTTATATTTCAATCAACAATGTTCACTTTGACATGTTCCAGTAGTTTTGATTTACTTCTATTTATTTTCTTGTATTTAGGATTCGCTTTTACAGATCTTCTTATGCTGCTTCTGGTCATTACTCTGTCGAAAGCTTCTTCACTGGTATCTTCACTTCCATCATCAGAGAAATGGTTATTCATACTATCATTCACTTTGTTTGGCCTTAGTACCACAGGTTCAACATTTGCGTCGAAGAAAATTGATTCATCGGTAGCTGGTCTTTCATCTTCACTATGAGATTTATCATTACTCGTTTGACGATTAAAGATCCTATTATTCGGCACTTGTAATTTGTTCTTCTTATCATCCTTCTTTTTGGCAGCTTCTCGATTAGATGGTTTATACTTTATCGGAGAAAAGTCAACTCTACGGAGAAAACTTATTGTATCTCCAAATCTTCGACTACACTTTCTAGTAGTTTTTGCTTCTGGTTTGATCTCATCGGCTTTACAGTCTTCGTTCTCTAACGCGACACCCGAGTCAGAATTGGAATCGACCATTATATTAATTTCTGGTACGCTAGCTGCTAATTCTTTAGCTTTCAATTGATTCGTTAATTCTTCTATTTTCTCAGCTTGACTCTGAATTATTAAATCCTTCTGTGCGAGTTGATCTGCCACTGATTCTGTTCTTAAAGCTAAACTTTCTTCGTATTTTTTCAATTCACCCGATAAGAATTCCAATTCCTTTTTCCTATTCGATTCCAATTTCTTTATAACATCAACTTGTTTCGTATATGCTTCTTTTAGCCTCACAACTTCTTGTTTATGTGTCGTGTTCAGGAATTTAATAATGTTTATTGCCTCTTGAAGTGTCGTTGGCTGCATTATATTTTCTTTTGTAGCGTTCCCTGACATTATTGCTTCCATTTTGGATCTGTAACGATAGAATGACGAAATTAATTGTGGATGCTTTGTATAACAAGAATTGCGCAATATAATTTCCGTATTTAGACTGATGATGTACCATTATTTTTCGATTAGTTTCTAGTCATGCTATTAGTGAAGTGGTTGCAAGAACCAAAAAGATTTGTAATTAAAGCGACATGGTATCATCGTTAACGTTATTGAGTAATTAATGCTTTTGGAATTGCGTTTTTTGCAGTAATGATTCGTTTTACTATAATGGCCTTTTTATTGTCAACTTTATTTAAAATAACCAGAAACAATGATACATATTGTAATTGTTATGTTTACGGTATTTTCTTTGATAAAATATCTACCCGAGATTTTGATTTAAAATATCTTAAAAACAAGCTGATTGAAAATAGTCTTAGTTATGCAGTTAAATTAACTTTCAATACAAGTCAGGTGACATTCTTTAATGGGTTTTTGTTTAATCAACTTCTTATAGAAAAATCAACACGTCGTGTAGTTCGCGCTAGACAATGATCTCACTGGAAACATACCGAAGAATAGTTTATAATAACACTGCATTAATGTAATAACATGTAATTGTTCACGTGTATGACCTTTTTGTTACAAAAACAGGTACCTGAGTGTTTGAAATATTTAAATGATTGTTTTAGAAATAATTAGTTGAGAGATTTGTAAGGTACATATTGGATTTATAGATTACCAATGTCAGCAGAAATCTAGGTAGGTATCTACAGTATGTAATATTATAAACGGAAGACATCTCGTGTGGTGTCTCAGACCTTTAAACTGAAGAACTTGTTATGACTTTTGTAAATTAATTACATTTTTTTAATACTTTACCTACACGTGTTTTATATAGAAAGTCCAATATTTTTGTTTGTTAGTTACTAGTACCTACATCAGGAAGTGTGTACTCTTCAATTGTAGGTAACTTAACCCTTAATTGGCTGTGCATCCATAAAAGTTTAGATGTTTTGAAATTCTGAATTTTGAGCGCTGAAGTTCCCGTTAGCTTCATAGAAACACGTGTTCTTTATGATCAAGTATCGTGCATAATCGTAATTTTGGATGGATTTTTTATTTGATTTAAATGATCGGGGTGTCACGCACCCCACGTGGCCGTTTACGTAACTTATTAGGCGCGATCAATTAAGGGTTAAACATTGGTTCCAAAATATGTTTTAATTACATAGCTGTATTAGTAAAACAATGTATACCTATCGACTTTCAAAACAAGCATACTACAAAAACTGAAATTTTTGTTTTGACGTACTGTTTAAATTAATGGAATGCGTTCTTGTAATTTATGTGACTACGAACTACACTGTTTTTTCTGTAGTTTTAGATAATTTTAGGAAAGAACCGCAATTTAGTATTGATCACAGATCTAAATAACAGCTAAACCATGGCCCTTATACTTTGAAATAAAACCACGAACATCAACATGCTCTCAAAACATAACCTATAAAATACTCAAAGTAACCCGAACCCTTCAAAAAGGGGATTACCCAAATCCCATAAAAGACAAAGGATAACCACAGAGCACGAATAAAACATAAAACCTTATAGAACTATTTCCCATACAATTTTACCTTTACCTTTTGCCACCCTTTATCGGAACCCAATTTGTTATACTACGGAATCTGTGACAAGCGAACGGAATTTATGACTGAGAAAACTCGCTTTTGAATCCTTTCAATTGTCTTCGAGATAAGACAAATACGAGCATTTTTGTTCAGTTCGAAGCTCGTATGAGCTCTGCACCGGATCGGTGGATCATCACCTCACTAGATTGTTATTACCTAAGGTCCTACCTAGCAGTGCACCAGCCCACCGTAGGCACGGGCCTGTGGACGGTGAGCTATGGGCTAGGTCGCCGTCCGTCCGTCTTATGACGACAGGCCGTGTTGACGGCGCGTTCGTGTTCCACGCGCGCCTTAAAGAGATGTCAGCAGAAAGGAACGGGTCCGCAAGGGCCGATGCCTGCCGGGGCTGCAGGACTTTTTTTGGGACAAGCCCACCACACTATTCCAAAACCACTGTAACTCCTGAAAGCCAGAATCAACAGTGGCAACCACCAGAAAAGCGCCGAGACAATGAACCTCGACGAAGTCCCAGAGAATGAATTTAACTGTCTTGGATCCCGCAACGAAATTAGGGCTGCACGACTGTTCAAAAGAAATACCGTGGCCCGGAACACAAAGGTCGAAGAAGGAACATGGATGGGTTTTAGTCAGTAACGCGACTCTCCCTACCGCTCCGCCCAGAGCGGGAGGTGTCATTTGATGATTTCCAATTCGAAAAAAAAGGCCCTACGTAGCACGAGCGCGCGTTGTAAACGAAACGTAAATACGTCGATTTTAAAATTAACAACGCATATAATTTCACATATAATATTTTCATAATTTTAAGGTTTTTTTTCAAGATGATACTGATTGTACCTACTTATTGCAAACAATTATTGAACTACAATGCTATAGGATAAATGTATTTTCGATTAAAAAGTCGACATATTTACGTTTCGTTACTCTGATCTCGATCCGAGGCGATGCAGCTTGCAATGAATCTGCGAATGTTTAGGCAGAGGTGCAATGTTTCGCCAGTTATATTTAAGTCCCGTGTAATAGGGGGTATAAATAATTGTGCGTCGCAGTTTGGAGTTCCATAGAAATAATACCTAGTAAACGGCTCGAGAGGCAATACTGATGTCTTACCGTATGCCTTTAGCTTAAGCTACTAAGCTGGGAATATTGTAAGTACCATTTTAGTGTTGAAGAGGAATTAGAGTAATCCGGAATTAAGAGCACAATAGTGCGAATGCGGATTATTTTAATCCAATAAGGGGTATTAGGCATGTATTGATCTCTACGACTACCTTGTAAATCTCTTGTAATGGTTAAATAAAGCCTGTGGAGTAATAAACTAAAACTACGTTTAGACATGGTTTCCAAGAGACAAGACCTAACCAGACCGTTTTTATATTCCAAAATTGGTTATATTATCTTACAAAATAAAAACATAATTCTAACTCTGCATAATATATATACGTATACATACAGAGAATATCTACATATAACAATATGGGTGTTCTATTGTACAATAATCTTTCATTCATGATTTCCATGAATTTTCATAGCAAATTAGGTTTCATAGCAATTATTTCACTGTGAAAAGAATTTTCTTCAAACTTGGACAGAATGTGCTTTCCTTTATTGTATGTGTTTGTCTATGATATTTTATATTATAATTAAATGTGCTTTCCTTTATTGTGATGTCTTTGTCAATGATATTTCAACAAATTATAAAACTAAAGTCTACGAAATAATATTCGGAAGAAACTTCAAAAAATTAAACTGCGTGAGGTAAACTTTTAGATGTCATGGATTAAAAAAGAGATGAAAAAGTACCCCGAAAAATTACGGATTTCCAACAAAACGGAGTCAAGCAGAGCGGAGAGGAGTCGTGCAAGATTCGACCAATCACAGGAGAAACAAGAGACATGTAGATTTCAACCAATGTGATTGGTCGGTTACCGCTCATGACACATCTCATCTCAGTCTCCGCTTTGGTTGAGACCGGGCCTAAACATCTGCTAGTGAAAGAGCCATCTGTTTTTGTTTGTTCGGTAAGGTTGGCCATCTGTTTCGTATAAAAAGCTTGCCTTACCTGCATTTAATGGTTGCATTTATTGTTATTTTTATATTTCTATGAACGTATAGTATGCAACAGCATAGAGTTATGGTTGAGCTATGAAGTTTTGTGAAGCGATTTGAGTCTGTGTTTGATGCTTAAATTACGAGAATATCTAAAAAGTTTTCGATTATTTTTCGTATTTGTAAGACTTCTTTATGCGCACCTGCAGGGTTACACCACGTTACACGTACTGTTGTATATTTATTACTACTTTTACGTTGTTATTTATTTTATAATCTAAGACAATAGCTACTCTCGATCCGTATTACGCCTAATCGTTTATCTTTCTATAAGCGTTTTCTCAAGATTCTAAACGTCCAAACCCGCGACGCGTATTCAAAATGACACCTCAATCATATTCTCAACCTTATTACAAGTATAAAGTTCACCAAAACGGAGACAAGCAGAGCGGCGAAAAAACGTGCAAGATTCGACCAATCACAGGAGAAACGAAGTGACATGATGTAGATTTCAACCAATGTGATTGGTCGGTTACCGCACATGATACATCTCATCTCAGCTCCGCTCTTCGCTTTGGTTGAGTCCGGGCCTAAACATCTGCTAGTGAAAGAACCGTCTGTTTATGTTTGTTCGGCTAGGTTGGCCATCTGTTTCGTATAAAAAGCTTGCCTTACCTGCATTCAATGGTTGCATTTATTGTTATTTTTATATTTCTATGAACGTATAGTATGCAACAGCATAGAGTTGTGGTTGAGCTATAAAGTTTTATGAAGCGATTTGAGTCTGTGTTTGATGCATAAATTACGAGAAAATCTAAAAAGTTTTCGATTATTTTTCGTATTTGTAAGGCTTATTTATGCGCAGCTGTAGGGTTATACGTACTGTTGTATATTTATTACTACTTTTACGTTGTTTTTAAACCTCTTATTATTTATTTTATTTATAATCATCGTTTATCTTGCCGTAAGCGTTTTCTCAAGATTCTAATCCAAACCCGCGACGCGTATTCAAAACGACACCTCAATCATGTTCTCAACCCTATTTCAAGTATAAAGTTACACACGTGTTATTATTTTCATACCGAAGTGCAAGTGTCGCGATTCATCAGCGTCAAACATTACCTATGCGCTTGCGCTGCTCTTGGGAAATCTCAAATATCACTTATGTTTAGAAGATTAGAAGATTCAATTTTGAATGTGAAATATTTGATTTAAAATTATTTAAAGAGAAGTTAAACAAGCTACATTTTTGATATAATGTCCTCAATAAGAAATAAATATCTACTAAATCCTCTTTGATCACCATAAGTTCAGAAAGTTATTTACTTATTTCTCAATATTATTAGTAGAAAAAACAAGTTTTATATCAAAGTATTATTTTACATAATTTAAATAATGTTTTATAACAAAATATTATTTTATCATAAAATATGTCAATATTTATTTTATGATAAAATAATTTAAAAAAAGACAAGTGGAATAACAAATATGTATTTTTGCTAGTTTAATGAGCAGCTAGTTCGAGTGTATATCTACAATAACTACATTTTTTTATATTAAAAATTATTGAGTTTATTATGCTTGGAAAATAACCCAATAATCTACTTCTAAACATTCAAGCTATTTCTAATACAACAATAACTAGTTGAAACACTAACCTGACACAAAAGATCCCAGGACGACCACAATGGCTATCAAATCCAATAACACTTTCACTTGAGTATTCAACTGTACATATATATATATCTTAGGTACTTATTTACTTGAGACACAACTTATTCGCTCGGCGATCCAATACTGACTGAATAGGAAAAGGAATACACCACTGCGGTCCTGTCAGGTGCTAACTTGCTAAGTAATAATAATATAATAATAAACTAATCACCTGTCTACCTGCTAATCGATTTTGAACCTTAAATTCTAGAAGCAAGGTTGATCAAACAATGCCGTAAAGAACAAAGGGGATTACTAATGTTTGACAGGTTTATAATTTTTTTCTAGAAATTTCAGGTTTTTTGGCGCTTTCTTAATGTGTTGCCTTTGAAGTTTGGTCTCATTCTTGTAATTATTTTGTGGGGTGTAAAAGGTGCTAAAGTGTTAACAGGTAACTAAGAAAGACATCTGCTTTACGGAGAAATGGGTAGTTAGTTTTATTACTAAGTTGTTGGGCAGTTTGTGGATTTTGCTGAAGTAAGAAAAGGTGGTGCGGGCTGTTACCCCATAAAACATGTCATGTAGTTTTTCAAATGTTTTGTAAAGAATGAGTGAGTAATGAGTTTATAATGCTTAGACACAGGCTTCCTATCTGTTAGAAGGCTTGGGCTGTTTTCAACTTATTGTTTGATTAAATTCACCACACGTTGAGAGTTGATGGATGTCAAATCCAGGTCCAGTTAAAAACCAGAGTCGGACATCTAGCTTTTGTTTGTTTATGTTAAAGTTTTCTTATTTTCTTTCTTTCTATTTTTTTTTATTTTCTGGTTTTAAGACATACCGGTCTCCTTACGGTGTTTAATATATTTGTACGTTTGCTGTTTTGAAAACAGTGTACTTACATGAATTAATTTAGGCTATGTGGATCGTTTATACTTGGATTTGAACCTACAACTGTAGGGTTTTGTAAGTATAGAGAAAGCTACGAAAACTATCATCACTCCCCTAAAAAAAAACATCTGGGTTAGTCTTTAGGGACTACCGATAGAAGTGAAAACTAAGTAACTTGTGACTTGTATCGTCGAGCTAATAGATTATTATTTTTGAATTTTGGTTTCTAGTGTTCTTTTTTTTCCCTTAAAACCTTTCCTGGACTACCACAAACATTTCAAACCCAAAATCCGCAGCCGCAAACCAATGATGACGCGAGTTCCATAATTTTAGTTCACCCAAAAGTGCTCAACGCGCTTAAAGAAGTTTTCACTTGAAAAATTGTCTGTGAAAGCCACAGGGTGATTCACCTTTTCTGCTTGGTTCATAAGCCGATTAGCCTATCTATTGACGACGGTTTGACACATTTAAGTATTGACCATCTGTAGACACCTTTTTTTTCGAATGGGAAATCATTAAATGACTCCTCCCGCTCTGGGCGGAGCAGGAGGGATTGTCAGACTTTTACTGACTAAAACCCATCCATGTTCCTTCATCGCCCTTTGTGTTCCGGGGCCACGGTATCACTTTTGAACAGTCACGCAACCCCGGCAGATCTGTAGACACCTGCAGCTCTAAAGGTGTTCGCCAATGTGTTGTTAACCACGCAACTGGTTTCTTCAAGCTTGACTGGCAATTCGACAAAGACCATCTGCTCTTAAATCTTATGTCGGCTGTTGTCAAATCTTTTATGAATATTTTTTTATTTATTTGTTATTGCGACAAGTCCGCCACACTATTCCCAAATCACTGCAACTCCTGAAAGCCAGAGCTTTCAGGAGTTGCTGTGATTGAAAAATAATCAACAGTTGTGGCGACCACCAAAAAAGTGTAGTGACAATAAAGCGCGACAAAGTCACAGAGAAACAATTTAATTGTCTTGGATAACGAAATTAATTAGAAAATAATGGCGGAGGAGTATGAAAAAAAAATACATTTTAGATTGTCAAAGATTAGATAAAATAAGCTAGATTGTTTTTTTTTTCACGGTAGATTCAAATATTTTCTCAAAATGTGATCGATATTTCCTAGAAAGCCGAAAGCAGGATTTGTAAGTTTACCTGGAAATTGGGATAGGTCTAGCAGAAAACGGCTTACTCGGGTTTACCCTGCGACAATTTGTTAATTCTATACCATGATTAAATTTCTTTTAACATTACGTATTTCTTTGTGAGTCAGTATTTATAAAAAAAAAAAAAAAAAAACATTTATTTCGAGTATAACAGACACATAATAGAAATCATACAAATTCACAGTCACATTACATTATACACAATATTTTCAATTTGTAACATTTTCAATTTACTAAATTCAATCAAATTAATTAAAAATCAAAACACTAATAAAAATAATAACAAATTTACATAACGAAATCAGGTCTGTTAGTCGCATCAGCCTGCCACATGTCGCATGCAAAAGTGGGAGATGATGGAGCAATGACCAATATGCTTGTATCATATCGTAAATAATCGTTAAAATCAAACGTTTTTTTCCAACCTTTAACTGCAACGCTTGAAATAAATAACAATCCATGCAAAAAACTTTACCCACAATAGTTCTGCGGTATGAAATATTATCCTCAAAGTTTCTTTCACATTACATTGCTATAATAATATTATAACGAATCTGCGCTTTTATTGTTACTTAATACCTCACCGCGCATTCAAGTAGTTAAAGTTAGCCAATTATAACTTTGCATGACTTAAGCCTTAGCCAAACGTTACGAATGGAATATTTGAGAATTTATTAGTGCACGAGTTATGCGATCGCCATTTTATTCATGAAATCATGAGATATGTGAGGAACGTTGATTTTCATTCATTCGATGATCAAGAATAAACTAAATGTGTAAAGGTGTCATTAATAGGATAAAGAGTTTCATTGTCTTTTATCATCATCATCAGCCTATTAATGTTCCCACTGCTGGGACACAGGCCTCCTCTCTATGAGAGGGAATGGGCCATAAGCCACCACGCGGGCCCAGTGCGGATTGGTAGAGGTCACAGGTCTTCGAATTTTTTGGTTCTTTGACATGCCGGTTTCCTCACGATGTTGTTCATTGTCTTTATTAAACAATTGCCATATTTAAGATCCCATAAAACACAAACTGCTTCGTTGGTCGAGTGATTGCAAGCGCGACTGCCGAGCACGAGACCCTGGATTCGATTCTTGATTTATGTTCGACGTTATGTTATGTTCCCAATAAAAATAAATTGTTCTAAAAAGTCACATCAACAACATATTATGTTACTGTATAACATAACATTTAGCCCGTATTTCCCAGAAGGAATAGGCAGAGGTGTACCAGTAATGGTACACCCGCCCCGGCTTTGCACGGGTAGCTCTAAAGCTACCCGTGCAAAGCCGAGGCGGGTGGCTATTTAATAAAAAACCGGCCAAGTGCGAGTCGGACTCGCGCACGAAGGGTTCCGTACCATGCAAAAAAAATCACGTTTGTTGTATGGGAGCACCCCTTTTTTTTTTTTTTTTTTTTTTTTTCGGATGGGAAATCATCAAATAACCCCTCCCGCTCTGGGCGGAGCAGGAGGGAGTGTCAGACTTTTACTGACTAAAACCCATCCATGTTCCTTCATCGCCCTTTGTGTTCCGGGGCCACGGTATCTCTTTCGAATAGTCCCGCAACCCCGGCAGGCATCGGTCCTTACGGACCCCTTCCTTTTTGCTGACTCTCTTTGAGGCGCACGTGGAACACGAACGCGCCGTCGACACGGCCTGTCGTCATGAGACGGACGGACGGCGAGCTAGACCATAGCTCACCGTCCACAGGCCCGCGCCTACGGTGGCCGGGGGCTACGTGGTGGTGGCCCCCGACGCCCGGGGCGTCTCCCGCGACGGCCGGGACGTTAAGAGGTTCTCTCCCTCTCACATTCCGCCACCTCCTTCTCTAGCATTACTGCTTCGCAGAAGGAGGTGACGGCGTCCCATTCCGTCTCGCTCCGGACCATGGCTTGCACCAGGGCCGGACGCGAGAGGTCGCCGCCGCCGATCGCCGCTTCGAGGACACGGCGGTGCTCCGCCCACGCGGGACACACCTCCACCGTGTGCTCCACCGTGTCCCTAGGTCGATCCTCGCAATGGAAACACCCGGGCGTTTCCTCCCTCCCGATTCGGTGCAGGAACCTCCCGAACACTCCGTGTCCGGTGAGGACCTGCGTCAGGCGGAAGGTGAGGACGCCGTGGCGTCTCTCAAGCCACTCCTCAAAGAGGGGACTTATCGCCACTATCGTGGCGTGCCCTATGGGAGCCCCCCTTAAATATTGATTTAATTCTGTTTTTAGTATTTGTTGTTAAAGCGGCAACAGAAATACATCATCTGTGAAAATTTCAACTGTCTAGCTGTCACGGTTCATGAGATACAGCCTGGTGACAGACAGACGGACAGACAGCGAAGTCTTAGTAATAGGGTTCCGTTTTCACCCTTTGGGTACGGAACCCTAAAAACACGTCATAATATCTTGTTTGCAATGAACTCAAAATAGCTACTTTTCCAGAAGAGCAGCTGTATATCTCATTCCCGAGAGACAAATGTGCAGATTTCTGTTTTCCGAGAAACGGTTCCGGAAACCACTACGTTTAACAACCTTATTATTTTAACAACTGTAATTTTAACTCCTCCTCGTTTAGTTTGTTTTATTGCTTAACTAAATGTGGTATATTAAAGTTTGTTTTAAGCTATTTCCAAGCGGTAAAACATAACATTAAACGTACATTTAGTTATTTTAAAAATATTTCATTTTTGTGAGGTGTTTTTTCAGATATCAAGTTTGAAAAATATATAAAACTTGTGCTATCTTTGGATGCGAAAAGCATTTACTAAGAGGCCTTTACCAAAAATTTGAAGACATTAAACATCGACTAATCCGCTCTGGGCCCGAGTAGTGGACTCCGTCTCATTGAGAAGGAGCATCTGTCCCAGTAGTGCGGACGTGATAGAACGATTAGGTTATTATTACAGACTTGTGCTTTGCACAGAGCCGTCACTAGCCCATGTAGCGCCCATATGCAAACAAGACCCTAGCGCCCCCTAGTAAGCGCGCGGTCAAAATGGAATAGGTACAAAGTACAAGTAACAGCACATCAAGTTACCACAAACTGACAAATTTCCCTAATGGAAATATACTCTATTGTTTGGAGATTACCTACATTTGAAGAAGAAATTTGTCGGTTTTGAATACCATGATGTGCTGTTGTCTGCATGTGTTTAGAATTATACAGGCTGTTCTGGTGTTTTCCCTAACAAGCCAAAACGAACCTATGATTTGAACCTACAAGCATAAGAAGAGCTCCAGATGCCATACAAAATGTATGCAAAGCGGAGCTCTTTTTACGTTGGTTATTGAAAGTGCCGCGGTCGGCCAACGCGCGCGCCCATTGGGGCTCCGTAGCGAGCGGCGCTCGGTGCCCCCTAGGACAGCTGTGCCCTTGTGCAACGCACACCCTGCACACTAGGTAAAGACGGCCCTGGTTTTGCAGTATCATCTATATATATAATTATCTTGTCAGATCATTCTCTTGCGATGGTGATGATGATGCCATCTACCCGATTTCGGTCACAGAGTGTAAGTAAGTGCATTCGATTGCTTTCTAGGGTGGTTGTCGAGAGCTTTGGTGTGCTGCTCTTTCAAGTGCTCCCAAGTGGCTAGCATAATCCAACTTTGGCCAAAAAATCGAGTACAAAGTGGACATGTCAGAAGTCAGAACACTATTTGACGACAAGTCAATGGTCATATCTTTAGGTAATGGTGTTCTGACATGTCACCATTCTCTTATGACAGAAGTCCCTCCCAGGGGGCATAAAATATTAATAAGTTTCCCAGGTATATTTCTGAATTGAATTATGCCTTACAAATTGCACGGCACTTAAAATCCCACTACGATTCGTGTTCTAATCAATAATAGTTTCTATAAACTAATTTATTGTTGTCCCAAAGGATTGAATTTAATCAGCTCCAAACAAAATAGAGAAAATTACCTTTCGCCAATTACATTTTAGATTGAATTATTTTTCCATAAATATATGCAAATGATAAAATGGAAGTTTCCAAACTCTTGGGAACTGATAACTTTCGTCTGTTATACTGACATTGACGTGAATTAATGTCATTTTAATATCTAGCTAGAGGGTAGACAAAGAAAAATGAAATTGGAATAGTTCGTTCGAGAAGCCTTTTGAAAAATGTTTAAAAGTGTGATAAAGAATGTCAAATATTATTTAATATATTTTAAAAAAAGAATTTAAACTTATTATTTGGAAATTGAATAGCATCGTTTTAAAAATAGACGTGCTTATCTGTGATGGGATTTAAAATAAAAGTATTAACGTCTTTCAGCAATGAGAGCAGTCTGAAATTGACGCAAATAGTGTAAAAAAAGATTACAGTTATAAAAGTATTGTAAGGTGATAATGAGATGTTGATTATGGAGAGCTATTGGTGATAATTTGTAAAATGTATTGAAAAACAAGATGGCTCTGTTAGTTCTTATTTTAAACACTGAGTCAAAAGATCCGTGTACAGACATTCTGTGCACAATAATAAAACATAACATTACAGGTTAGGCAGAAGTGTACCTAATAGACCCACATTAATTCGTCAGTTACGTCTAAGTCTAATGCAATAGGCCCCCCTATTGTCATCAACCTCGCACAAATCCAGGCTCCGTGGCTGCTACTGGCACTCTACTAATTTCTTGATGGAAAAACCCAATAACACTTTATGTTTATGGTTGCAAGCGCAACTGCTAAGCATAATGGGAACTATGCTTAGCAGTTGCGCTTGCAACCACTCAACCAACGTGACCAACGAAATCAACTACATTAGAAATAAAAAGTGAATAGACCAACACCTTAAGGGCTCATTTACGGAGACGCGGCGTATCACGCGTCTTCGGGCGGCGGCGGCGCGGGCCGCTTAAAATTAAAACATTGGCATTGGTGTCGATTCTGTTGTGCACAAACTAAACTTAATTTAGGCTATTGCTATCTTTTTCTCTCTAATAAAACGAGAAAGAGACGGGCGTAATTTAGATCTGCCAAATTTAGTTGGAACTAATATTTCTATACAAATGAAGGGTGCACGTAAAAACATGTCGACTAAAAACATGTTGAAGCGCAAGGCATAAACTAGTTTGACATCTTTAACTTAGTTCATAGCTATAGCCGTCCTTTTCTCGCACTGCCTTTTATTGAAAGATAGCAATAGCCTAAATTAAGTTTAGTTTGTAGACAACAGAATCGACACCAATGTATGAGAGCGTTTACGGAGAAGCGTTTTTACGCGCGTATGCTTGAGTTGCAGCGTTAGGCACGGGACAAATACAAGAGGTGCGGGCGCGGGAGCGGGCGCGGGCGCGGGCGCGGGCGCGGGCGCGGCCGCTGGGCGCTGCCGGTGCAACGCAAAACAGGCGCGCTAACGGTGTTGGAAAGGCGAGGCGCGGGCGTACACAGGGATGCATTTAGGGAATTATAGAGTTTAAAATTCTATAATTATCGTCGCGCATTTTCGCCGTCTAGTTCACCCCTGTGTACACTGTTGACATGCCACTGCTAACTGCAGGTGCGCCGAGGGCGAGGAAGTGGCGCCCGCGCTGCGCCGTCTTATTATGTCTCGCGCCTCACCTCTTCTATACATTTTGTTTGAAATTTCAGAGAAATGATGCCACGCCCGCGCCGCGTCCGCCCTCGCCTTCGCCCGACGCTTCTTGTATTTGTCCCGCGTCTCAAACGCCGCGTCGGACGCGGCGGTGCACGCGGCGTCCACCGCAGCAGGCAACGCGGCGGGCATTAACACATAAACAATAAATAACAATGTTATTCGTAAGTTGCGCTGACAGAAGTATTTATTCAATAAACTTATGCAAATTAGACTGGTATTTTTATTTATTCGCGAGAAGAAGAACACAAAGAGCTTATGGCTGTTTGACATCCGTGACGTGATACGATGATATAACGCAGCGTGCGACGCCGCGGGCAACGCGCCGCAGCACGCTCCGCGTCTCCGGTAACAACATCGTACTTTGCCATATGTTTGTGTTTGGGCGTGTGATAACGCGGACCGTTGCACGCGCCGCCTCTCCGTAAACGGAAAAAATGCATAACGCGTCGCGCGACGCGCCGCGTCTCCAGAAATGAGCACTAAAGGAAATCCCGCGTACATGACAAAATTTGACTCAAAAGACTTTCTCAGTAGCAATAGCTAAAACAACTGAATTCTTTTAAACTCTCAAAAATACTGGCCATGCATAAAAAACCAGAAATAACCCAACAAAATCCACAGAAAGTACCAAAATGCTCTATCCACGTCTAAAGTAGGTAAAGTACCTCTGTAAATTTCAATACCTAAATACATTTGCCAACGTTTCGACATCCCTACCCTCGTCTACACTCCACAATAGATGAAAACATTTCTCACAAGCGTAACTTATTTGTTCCTGTCACAATATTATGTATTTACGTTTCTGTTTAGATTTGGGCCTGGTTGGGTTAGTTATAGAAGGTAATTAAGTATGAATTACGTTGTTGAATTTCTTCCTGAATGAAATGGGAAAACATTCATCATCTGCCTAGCCTTTTCCCTAATATGTTGTGGTCGGCTTCCAGTCTAACTGGATGAAGCCGAGTACCAGTATTTTACAAGAAGGGAGTACCTTTTTTATTTTTTCCGGATGGGATATCATCAAATGACTCCTCCCGCTCTGGGCGGAGCAGAACAGACTTTTACTGACTAAAACCCATCCATGTTGCTTCATCACCCTTTGTGATCCGGGGCCACAGTATCTCTTCAGAGTTCAGAGTTCATTTATTTGTCAGAAACATGAGTCAGAACATGAGTCATGAGTCAGTGAGAACATGAGTCTTTCGAACAGTCTCGCAACCCCCGAGCGAGTACCTATCTGTCCTCCACAAACCAGTTAGTACTGGGTAATACGATACTCCTTGGAAGACTACAGACTTTCGGGGCACTGACTACCTGTAACGACTGCCAAAGATCTAAAAATAACAGCCGGGACCAGCAGCTTAACGTGCTTTCCGAGGCACGGAGGAAACTCGTTAAGTAAGGGTGGTCACCCATCCACAGACCAACATAGGCAAGCACGGCTTAACATAAAGATCGACCCGAGCGGCTGTTATTATTTAGCCGCGAGCTCCTCGTTATAATATATCCTCGTTATAATAACTTAGTAGCACTTCAATACCCGCAATTACAGACACAATTAAAATAACAATGCACCGTGCCTCTGGAGGCACGGCCGGGAGCATACGGGTTAAATAGTTACAAATTAGTTAGGTAGTTATTGCGTATTGTTACGAGGATCCTTGTTCTGGAGTCCTGGCTGCTGGCAGCTTGGACCCTACTCCCGATACTGGTGGGCTACTTTTATCTTATTTTTTTAAAGGATAATTAAACAAATAATATTAAAAATATGTAAGGAAATAATTTATAATAGAAGTAACTAATTTATTAGTATCGTATTAACCAGGCCTCTGATCTATGCCACCGGAATATGTCATAAAGCTCTTAGCAAAACCACAAGCTTACCTACAGAACACTAATACTAATGGCAGAGGGCTTACCGCAGCACACGTAGAATATTGTTAAACATGCACTGAACCTGTAATTTTTATATTTTCCTTTTGACAGAATATGACATGACATATTTAATGAACATGATTTAATTTTCAAGTCATCAATGCTTAGAACAGTACCTGAGTCTTCTGGATTTTCATTCAGTTTTGAGTCTTCGATCTATTTTTCAAAAGACGACACTGAAATATGTACGTTAAATACTTTTATAATTACTTCAAAGTACAAGACAAAACTTCAGATTTAAGCTCCTAAAATTCCCCAATTTTATGTACGACACACTCATCCTTAATAGAAAAAGGTGGGGCATAAATCCTTAAAATATGCGATACTCCACACACAATACAAATATTTGGTTACATTCAACGTAACCGCACATAAAAATGACGTATAACTTTTACGCGGAACCCACACCATAGATTAAGAATGTGCAGAAGTGAAAAGTTCTAAATACCAATATATAAGAACTATAACTATCGTTCAGCTTAGACAACTGTAAATAAAAGAGGGACTATGCTTTTTGCTCTGATGGATGACGAAAGTTGGGCTCATAAATATGACACTAGTGGTTTAGGTAATAAAGTCTGGAGCCGTGATAATAGTAAGACGAGAGAGAGAGGATTACGGCAGATCGTGAAGAAGAAAAGAGAGAAAGAACAAACTAGTGGTTCTTTCTACTTCGAGAGACGTAATAGGAAGATTTTGGAAGGGAGACAGCGCTGGCTACAAATAAAAATAAAATATTTAACGCACACAAGTTTCTATCACCGCATGCGGGGACAGACGATCCTTGGTCGATCCGTTCATGTGTACCGGTCGAGTTTCTTCCGTGGCCCAAAAGGATGTTAAGCCGTTGGTTCTGGCTGTCATTTGTTGATCTTTGACAGTCTTTACAGATAGTCCGAAAGTCTGACTACCAGTCTTAGCAAGTGGTATCGTATTACCCAGTGATATCTGAGTTGTGAACAGATAGGCAATCGCATCTTGTAAAGTACTAGTATTCATTTGTATCCCTTTAGACTAAAAGGCGACCCTAACATAGTTGGGCTAGGCAGATGATGATGCAGAAACAGACATGGTTCGTAAACACCATCGACAAAATCCAAAAACCTGCATGATTTCCATAGATACCGTTTTGTAGAGGGCTTTTTTACCACACTAATATATTCAAAGACGAAAGTTTGCATGTGTGTGAGTATGTGTGTATGTTTGTTACTCTTTCACGCAAAAACTACTCACCGGATCGGATGAAATTTTGCACACAATTAGTTTATAACCTAGATTTAACACATAGGTTACTTTTTATCCCGGTAGAAAGATACCATGGGATCGAACTTCTTAGATTAAAATATCAGCTGTATCGGCGCACAGTCACACACATGCAAAGTAGACGTGAGTTTCGTTTCTACGTGGTTCTCTTACTCTATGTCCTTACCCGCTTCGGGATTGGGCAATTCTTCCTAAATTTAATTTTCACCGCTAACTTATGTGATTCGGCATTGTTGTTTGTAACTTTTGATGTCAGGGTGAATATCTGATGGGGTTTTTATTTTAATTCTGTGTGTAACGTGTCGTTCTATCGTTATGTCTGTCTGACCTTTATTGTGCTTTTATTCAGTTATTACTATCCACCTGGAATATTGAACCAGGGTTTTGCGATCAAAAAGGTAACTTGTCACTGATTCAATATAAGATTGACCAATTGCGACGGTGATTTAAAGACTGATCTTCTTCTCGATGACTCAAATTATGTCCGATCATTTCTTTCAACTCTTTTTAGCTGTGCGCGACCGGCAGGAGAAAAGGTGCATCATATTATCAGGATCCCTCCGGCCTTTTTTACTCTTTGTTCGCATCCAGTTGCGAATCAAAAAAACTTATTCCTTAACCGCAACTAAGCATGCCGATGATTAAGTTTCATAACCAGTTACTTACGAACACAGGTGTCGGGGTTCAGTTGTGTTCGAGATGGATCGATTAAACCCATCTAGCTAGATTGGATCTGCAGTAGCCAACTTGGGCCCACAATTGGTTGATAGATTTCCATATTGGTCACTGCAGTTGATGACAGGGGTTGATGTTTTACTGGAGCGACAAAGTGTAGAGCTGGGGACATTTGTTCGTATTTGGGGATAGGTGTCCTCAGGAACAATGTACAATTTGACTATGTTGTTAATTTGATACACAAAGATACAGTTTAGCACGGTATTGCGTATTCTATAATAGACTTTCACAATGCTAATGTCTGTAAGAAGTCACACGCCTGTGAAATAATAACACAAGAAATTATTATGATACAGTAATGGTTTGAATGGCCTTATTGATCTTTCCTAATTGTGCTGTTGTACTATTTATGCGAAGACACTGTCTCCTAAGATACAGGATCTTCCTAGTTTAGGAGTCAGGGCTCAAATTTTGTATTGACTGTACTGTTATTTCATCTCTTGCACACAACTTCTGTTCTACCTGGTTCCGGTCCAATATTAACCACAGAAATGTAAAAAACAGGAGAATTGGTAAGGGGGCGTGTCGGTGTCCGCGCGACATGTCCAGTCGGCCATGTCATAGGCAAATGGCCGTCTCCGCGAACTAGTGTACTTTCGACCGCGATCGTGACAAATTATAGCAATTCCGTGTTTTTCAGGGGTTTTTTGTAAAAACCGAAGCATAAACCTAAACTTTGTTGATCACGGAATTACTTATCATGTGTAAGTACAAGTTATTTACTATATTTGTCTTTAAAATCATGAAAAACAACAAATCGTAAAATATTTCTTGCTTTTACTATGTTATGTTTGTTTTCAAATATCACAGCGACTGTACTATTTTTGCAATAAATACATTACTCCTTAACCACTACCTAAGTTTGTCGCTAAGTGACTGAACCAGTAATGTAAAAATCACAAAACGATAATTCATTAAGCAGATGAATCACGTAGTACGGCCGCTGCTTCTTGCGACGAGTTAGGGAAGTGCTTGTGCAGATCCACTAATGTAGGCTATCGACAATGTCGATTGACGTATTAAATATTACTACTTTAGTTTTATTTTTCAATTTGTTAACAGTTTTAACCCGGTTGGAAGATCGATGTCAAATAATGTTTTTTATGTATTTTGAACATTTTACAGCCTAGTAGAGAAATGCGTAACCAACTTTCGTAAAGTAAGTTAATTAAATTTCAGGTTTAATCGGTGGAGTGTTTTTGGCTTTGAATTATCGTATATTATGCCTTATCCTCGTGCTACTAACTACTGTTTCAATAGGCCATGACAGCCTAAACCAACGTAACCGGATATTTTATTGTTTTAATTTACTTCATAATATATTTTTAGCTACATATTATTTATTTTTTTATTATAATATTATATTCTGGACATTATTTTTATTTAATTATTTTCAGGACCCCAAAAAAATGTACACAATAATAAACGAAAGATTCGATAACTTTCCGATTTAGTCAATCACTAGCGTACTTATGCTTTTACACAATACAACGATAGCGAGTGATGTTTTTGTGTGGGTAAGTTGTACGGTGCATGGTAAATACACGCTGTGTTCAAACACAGCGTGTATTTACCATGCACCGTACAACTATCCATTCTCTCCATCCATTCTTAATCTATCCATTCTTAATCCATTATAAACCTTATGACATCAATGTCATAAGGTTTATAATGGATTGTGTAGTACGTTCAGTTTTAAGAAATGCGGGTGTGTGCGCAACTGCGTATCTATTACTTTTCGTGAACTGCATGTGTAGTAGTTGCCGTGTGGTAGGGGCAAAGTGAAGACACAGGGTTCCGATACATTTTCGTCTTGCGTAGCATATCTCCTTCTTTATTAAATCAGTGAATATTAACGCTCAAATAATTAGATAGTATTCATGATTGTAGCTATCTTATCTGCCGTTTTCTTCCTTCGTTCCTTCTTTTTATGACACAGTTCAATATAGATTTGAGTTTGATTTACTACCAGTCTTCACCGTTCTAAAACAATAAACAAGTCACATCTTATGATGTGTGTGAAAATGGGCAATTATGTAAAGAACTGCATAAAGAAAAGACGATATGAGGGAAAAAGGTGTAAATGATTGCGTGACGCTTGACAGAGGAGAATGGAAGAAGAAAACGTGTTGCGCCGACCCCAAGTAACATGGGATAAGGGCTGGAAGATGATGATGAAAGAAAAGATGGATGGACTGAGGAAAAAATATACAGATGAAAATGGGGTGATTACAAACATGACTAAGAATCTAGAAGTGGAGAAGAAGAAGACGTGCTGTGCTAACTCCAACTAAACTGGATGAGGGCAGGAAATTAATGATGATGAGAAAAAAATCTGCTAACATCTGACGGACTCCAGCTACTGGATGCACTACATTATTGTACAAACTTCTTTTTCTTCTTCATTGTGACTATAGACTAGCGGACGACACGCGGTTTCACTCGCGTAGTTCGCGTTCTCGTGAGAGTACGGGGATAAAATATAGCCTATGTTACTCAAGGTGAATGTAGCTTTCTAACGGTGAAAGAATTTTTGAAATCAGCGCAGTAGTTTTTGAGTTTATTCATTACAAACATACACAGACACAAAAATACAAATATTTCCTCTTTATAATATTAGTGTAGATTATATGAGTCGTATAGAAACAAAAACAGCAATCTGACATTTCACTAATTAGTGGTAATTAAAAAAAAACGTGTCATTCTTTAATATAATTGATAAATTTATCATTTATGATTTAATTTGGTAAATTAAAGGTTTGCATTTTAATTAAATATTTGGGTACATTGGGTAGATTGAAAATCCAAAACTGATTTGAAATAATAATGCGGATTCAATTAAAATTTATTTTGATAATTTCATAATAATTGAACTCAACATTCATTATGTGTAAACCAGTTTAATGTTTTGTAACAGCCCTACGTTAAAACAATGTTAGTACTACATACTTCAAACATTTTGTAATATTTTGTTTTCCATTTTGTGGGATCTTTTTTCTTCTTTCGTGCAAACTTATTATTAACACGCGTGGGGTGCACCTCCATGTCCAGTTTTTTAATGTTAAAACGGTTAAAACTAACTTTTCAACGTTATTTTTATAATAAAACAAGAAAATACACGCATTAAACTCATAACAAAAACAACGCGGACGCCATTTTGACGCACTTTTTTTTTTTTTTTTTTTTTTTTTTATGGGACCACTCGCAGACACAACACGTTAAGGTTGTCAAACTGCTTAACCGGACTATCCTGTGGTGGCCAAAAATTACTTTAAGGCCCCCAGCCAGGGCTTACAAGCTAGGATTTTTAATTAAA
The DNA here is from genome assembly GCA_905147715.2 of Xestia xanthographa. Classification (NCBI taxonomy): domain Eukaryota; kingdom Metazoa; phylum Arthropoda; class Insecta; order Lepidoptera; family Noctuidae; genus Xestia; species Xestia xanthographa. The sequence continues at coordinate 24,441,928 of LR990659.1, forward strand.
TGAACAACACTAAGGGCACTCCCTGTGGAGTTCGGGCCTCGGCTTAGTGAGTCATTGAGGGAGGGCAGCAAGGGTGGCTGGGTCGGATTATTATTTTGGGAATTTGAAACTACATGCTCAGCGGCGCGGGCTGGCTCGTCGAGCAAGGGTCGGTCGGTGATGTTACAGGGGGGTCGCGCTCGCGGTACGTCACGGTGGCGGGGTCGGTTTCGAGTTCGCGGTTTGTATCTGTGTTTGTTTTTACGTAGAGTGCTACTTTCCCTACAGCTTTCTTGAATGAGGGTGGTGGGGTCATCGGGAATGAGTAATGTATGCCTGGGGCGGCGAATCTTGGAGATTTTAGATGGGGCATAATGGGCGGCTGAATAGATCAAGGGGTTGGTATGCTTCTCGGCCTTATCAAAGAAACTCTTAGAAAGACGTTTCATGAACTGTTGAATGGTTGGAATTTTAAGATCTACGTGAAGTTGCTCGTTCCTAAGGTACCACGGTGAGCCCGTAGCCCTTCGGAGAAAACGGTTTTGTAGGGTCTGCATCCTGTGGATTAGGTAGGGTTTTGAGTGCGCGAACACGGGGCACGCGTATGTCATGATAGGCCGAATGCACGCGGTGTAGATACGCAATTTGCACTTAAGTGACAATTTGCTGCGTGCATTCAGCACATAGTGGAGCCTACCAAGAGCGAAGGCGGCACGCGAGCGTACCGTCCTTATGTGCTCTCGAAAGTTTAGGCGTTGGTCTAAGATGACCCCCAAGTATTTGGCTTGCGTCTCCCAAGGGATCGGCTTGTCAAACATGGTGATCGGACTAGGGTTCGGGGGAACAGTGCGGTGGGGCCTGGTGAAAAGTACCGCCTGGCTCTTGTCGGGATTGACTTCTATTCTCCATCTCCGGAACCAATCGCCTAAGGCGTTTGCGGAGGTTTGGAGGGTGCTGGCGATTTTTGAGGGATTCCTTCCAGAGCAATAAATGGCCGTGTCGTCAGCAAAAAGGGCTAACTGGGCTGTATTGCTCTTTGGGATGTCGCTAGTGAACAGCGTGAAGATTAACGGGGATAGCACCGAGCCCTGAGGGACACCGGCGCGAATCGGATGAGGGGCGGAAAGCGCACCCTCGATGCGGTACTGGAAGGTGCGATTCGACAAAAAGTCTCGGAGGATGAGAACTAGACGATCTGGCACACCGAGCCGATACAGCTTGTATATCAGCCCGTTGTGCCAAACTTTGTCGAATGCTTTAGCAATATCGAAGAACAAGGCACCGGTCATCATGCTTCGCTGGAAGCGGTCGCTGATGTGTTCTACAATGCGGTGCACTTGTTGGACACAAGAGTGTTGGGATCTAAATCCAAACTGCTCTTTCGGAATTAAGCTCTTTGCCTCGGCGTAGTCCTTGAGACGCTTATAAATAAGCCTCTCGTAGATTTTGCCTATGACATTGAGAAGACTAATGGGGCGGTAGCTGCTCGGGGAAGATTTAGGCTTGCCCGGTTTGGGAATACCAATAACGGTAGCCTGTTTCCACGACTGAGGGAAAATATTATTGGACATGGCGCTATTGAAGATAGCGGTTAGTAATACTATGAGGGCGGGGGAGAAAAGTTTGAACACCTTGTTGGTGATTCTGTCAGAGCCAGGGGCTTTCCTAGGTTTGAGACCTTTTATGATGTCCTCTACCTCGTCTGGAGTGACTGGGGGTAGTGGGTCATCAGGGTCTTCGACAGGGGGTAAGGAGGCCCGGCGTTCGACTTCAGCATCCACCTTAGCAAGGTGAGCTTGGTCTACTGGCTGGGTGCTGGGGGAGCATTGAGACTCTAAACTGTCGGCCAGACATTCGGCTTTATCGTCGTCGTCGAAGGCGACACTCTGATCAGGGTTAATGAGAGGGGGCATGGGAGTGACCTCAGAGGAGCGGAGTTTCCTCTGCAGGTTCCAGAAGGCCTGATGGGTCGGTTCTAGATCGTCGAGCATCTTGTCCCATTGTTCTTCACGCAGTTTTTTGACGCATCTACTTACTTTGCGTTGTAAGCGACGCATAAAAACTTTGTTATTGGCACAAGGGAAGGCTCTGTAAGCACGGATAGCCGCGTTCTTCTCGGTCACCAGTTCACGTACGTCATCCGGAAGTTTCCAGCGGAGGTGATCCTCCGCCGGAACCTCCCTTGAGCATTCGCTCAGGATTGACTGAACGTGGCCAGTGAACGAGCCGATCGCGGCCTCCGTGTCGGCTACGGTTACAATGTTGTCGGGGATTTGATCTAAGTGAGGGGACTCGGTGGATTTCAGCAATTCGCTTACTTTCCCCCAGTCCGTGATCACTTTGGTGGGGGGGGGTTGAGAGGGGTCAGAAGGACCGTATCTGGGGGCAAATTCTATAATCACAGGTCTGTGATCCGAATTGAGCTCATCGCTCGTTTCCATAGAATGTAATCGCAAGTTTACATTCTTCAGAAGCGCGACGTCTAGCACATCGGGGGTGTGATTAGGGTTATTTGGAAAATGTGTGGGATGCATCGGAGCGATGACATCAAAATCGAGGGACGAGCAGAGGTTGTAGAGGACATTACCTCTGGTATTGGACAAGCGGCTATTCCATGCGGGGTGCTTTGCATTAAGATCCCCCGCCAGAAGGACGGAGTCACTTAGGTTGAGTAGGGTAGTGAGGTCATCCTTGATGGAGGCGTTAATCGCCACAGAATCGGTGTTGGAGTTAGGAGGCGGAAGGTACGCCGAGATAATCGTAATAGGTAGATGACCTGTCATGCCCAGCCGACAGACAGAGACTTCGAAGTTGGAGAGGGTAGGGGGGTCTAAGGGGATGCAGTACAGACTAGATTTATAGTAGATGAGAGTACCTCCTTTGTGACAGCGAGTCCTGTCATTGCGAACTAACCTGTAGTTGGCAATTTTAGGGTCTCGCTGGTGGGGTTTGAAGAAGGTCTCTTGGACTAGGAGGATGTCTAGTTGATGGTCGCGGAGGAAAGTGGCGATCTCATCACGTTGGCCATTCAGGCCTTCGGCGTTGAAGGTCCCTAATTTTAGGGATTTCGGTTTGAATCTACAAGGGGGGAGGAGCTCTATGGATTCCTGTTATGGGGGAGGTTATGAAGGGATTGCGTAACATCCGGGTACGCGTTGTATACTTGGAGCAAGGCGAAGAAGTCGCCGTTGCAGGCGATTATGTCTCTCGCCATTTGATGCCCTCTTGGGGAGTGGAAGACTGCAAAGGTGCTAGAGATAACCCTGAAGGGGTCAAATGGGTCTAGCGCTGGAGCGTTGTTTGTCATAGGGAAAGGGGGGGGAACCGAGAAGGTGTATGGTGCTTGGTGCACTTTGGCTGGGTGATGGGGCGCTAAGGGCGCTGGAGGACGGGGCGCTGAGGGCGCTGGAGGACGGGGCGCTGAAGGACGGGGCGCTGAGGGCGCTGTGGGACGGGGCGCTGAGGGCGCTGGGGCAGTGTGTTGAAGGGGGGGTCGAGGCGCTGAGGGCGCGGTCGCTTTAATGATCGGTCTGGGGGGAGGGGGAGTCGTGACTGCCGAAGCCATCAGAGGTGGGATGGGCTGGGAGAGCGGCGATTGAGTGGGCCTCAAAGCCGGGAAGTGGGCTTGATGGTTCAATGCGTTCCAAGGGCTGGGACGCTGAGGGCTGAGAGAGGTGGGGAGTTTCTCAACTAGAGAAGGGCACTCTCTCATTTGCGTGTTTCTAGCACGACTGGTCAGTTTTGGGGCCGAGGATTTGGGGGCCTTACGGCACCCGCGGTAATTTGCGGGATGCCCAGACTCGCCACACAGCACGCAGCTAGGAGGCTCCGTGCAGAGTGTGCGGTCTTTGGGACGGGTGCAGTCGGCAGTGCCGTGGTCTCCCAGACACTTAACGCAACGCGGTTTCCCGAAACAGTTGCGTTGGGCGTGGCCATAAAGTTGGCAGTTATGGCACTGGGACATGACGCCACTTTTGTGGGGTTTTTCAATGCGGATTCCCGAGAGTCCGCATATCTTATTAACTTGGTGGATGGGGTGGTGCCCATCCACGGGGTCGCATACGACTAGAACCATATTGTATGATTCCGAACTTGTGCGGCCGCCAACTTTGCGGTGCATACGGTGCACCTCTGAGACGGGGATGTTCTGTGACTGAAGGTCACTGAGAATCTCCTCAGGGGAGATTTCAACCGGGACGTTTTTAATAACAACCCTGGTTGGAATGTTCTCACGAGGGGTGTGGGTGTGGTAGAAGATGCTCTTGGAGCGAAGGAGCTTTGTTAGCTCTCTGTAGTCATTAGGCGTTGGAACGCTGACTTTAATGCCCTGCTCAACAGCACGGGCACTGGTGTAATGAATCGAGCGTTCATTACATGCTCTCGATACCTCTGTCCATCTCCCCTTGTCATGTATGAAAACGGGGGGGGGACGGGCGTATTTGGGCGGGGCAGCCTGGGTGGCTGTAACCATAGGGCTCAGAGGGCGACTCTGGGGAGAGTCCGATGGGGCAACCTGGGAGGTTGTCTGTGAGGCAATAGCCGGGGTGGTTATGGCCATGGGGGTGGGGGGGCGGCTATGGGAAGGGCCAGCATCCTCCTCCGATGGCGTGGGATTGATTTTTTTGGCCTTTACGACCGACGACGAAGAGGACTTTCCCTTCTTCCTCTTTCCCTTTCCGACGACCAAATAGTCGTCTTCAGAGGACGAGGTGGGGGTAGATTCCGAGGCGGAGGTCGCCACGGATTCATCGTCCGAGATGTGAATTTCCATCTCGGAGTCTTGAGGTGGGTTGGAGGGAGTTACCTCCTCGAGGTGGGTTGGTGCCTCAGTAAGAGGCGGCATGAGTATGGGTGAGAGGGGGGACTCTAACGCATCACTGAATTCAGTGAACGTTGCGAGAGATGATGGGGCCTCGGGAACGAAGCCACTCCATCGGAGACGAATCTGGGCTAGTATGCCCTCGTATTTCCCGGATGACGGGGTTTCTTCCTCAAGCAAGGTCTTGAGGAGCTTGCAGACCAAGTGGTCGAGTATTTTTTTGCCTTCGTCAGCCATGGTGGCTGAGAAAGCAGGGGTAGGGGGCAGAAAAATGTACGGAGTACAGGGGACCTAATAGAGGTTAAAAGCCTAACTAAGCCTAAGACCTAGTCCCGAGGCGACACGTGAAACGTGAACACCCCGGGCAGACAGTTCCCCAAAGGAGCCCAACCCTATGTTTTTCCTAGTGCTTCACTGGCGAGAAGAAAAACACAAACAAACTCGCCAGCTACACAGCTGTCTGAATGACCGGAGGGGTCTAACGGAGACTACTATCTAGACCTAGTTCCCCCAGGTGGGATGCCCGGGGGTGTGTACGCTCCCTGTCGGTGTCACAGGGGGGTGTGTACTATTGTGAGCCCTAAGCTTGTAAACCTGCCGCCAATCTCAATGTGCGGCAGGGCCCTATGGGTCTTGCGACCAATCCGGGCCGCTGGGGTAGACACACCCAGACGTCCCGGGTGCAAACTGTGGACAAGCGGGGGTTAATATGCTTCCAGACCGCGACTAGGGAAGCCCCCAAGGCCGCAGTCGGAGCCCCTCCAACTAACTGCCTTCCCCTGAAGGGGGTCGGCGGGTGTGCTGGGTCACCACCCACTTGGGTTCGTTGGCACCGTAAGGTTTCCCCCAAGTACCAACCGAAAAAACAGATGGTTTTTACTCGTAAGGAGTCAAAAAACACAACGAGAACGCGAACGTAGAAGGCCGACTACGGATGCTTAGCAACCGTAGCCGGTTTGCTACGGCGTAGCTGCGCGTAGGCGAGTGCGTGAGCACTTACCGTAGCGGCGCTACGAGTGGGCGGTGGGCGGGGCCAGTTGGCCTACGCGGCGGTGCTACAGCGTAGCACTGCGGCGCTCTAGACGGACTAGGGCTTCGCGGGCGGCACAGGTGGCGCGGGTGCGAGAGCGCGGTACGGGGCAGGGCACACGTGTATGCGCGACGGCTGCCGAACGCGCGACGGCTGCCGAACGCGGAATGATTTTGACGCACAACCCATGGTATAATAATATACTTCGCCAGGTATAGCATTCCAAGACACAGAGGTCACGTGGGTGACACAAGTCTACGTCATCAACACTAAACAGTTTGGGAATCACATTTGCACTGGCACTGAGCGAGACAGGCGCACGTGTTAAAAAAGAATAGCGATACACGGCGAAATGGCGGAATGTCAATGAGACAGCCCGTTTCTGTGTTACCAGTAGTGTGAAATAATAACTCCTTAACCACCTATAATACCTGTGCGAATCCGATCAAACATTAAAGTTTTAAATTACAATTACTTTAGTATATAATTAAATTGAATTTTTTCGTTTGATCAGGCAAACGAAAACAACTATTTAAATGCTTATATATATTTTTAAACATAATGGTGGTCGAAAGTGTTTCCATAATTTAGTGTTTTGTTGCAATAAAGTGGCAACTGAATAGTGACGTAAACATGTACATTTTGTCACTCCCGGAATGCCAGACCTTGTTTTTTTAGACCATGGCACAACCGAAGTAACGCTTGTGATTGGTTGACACTTACAGAATAAGCAAAGAATATTGTAATGGAACAATGTTGCCCTATATATAACTTCATTTTCGTTAAAATGACAGATTGCTGTTTTTGATTCTTTAAGACTCATATATTTAGTGTAGATGAGCTTTGACCAGAACACAAAGTTCTGTTCAACAGCATTATCAGTGGCTTTGGATAGATCCCACAACTGCATTATCAAGGCATATCCTACCAAAACAGAAACCAACACCGATTTACTGAACAAAAACATTCATATATCGCTTCGGCCGTTACAAGTCTCGCTCAATGGAGCAACGGATTTACGGAAGAAAGTTTTATTAGGATCAGGATAAACGGACTGCGAGCGAATATTTTTATCAGGCCCTAAACGTAAGTCTGTTGATTTGCGTACTACCCAATATTGGAGTTATTTAGAGGTGTTTTTCGTGTGAGGAAGGAAGTTTAGATTTCATTTGGAAATAGAATGATGTTGTAGTTTATAAAATTAATGAGCTCGGATAAGAATTGAGGCTGCCAATTCTTATTCCCGGCTTTTAACAGTTATCTAAGCCACTGTTGCATAATAAGGGGTATTAAAACACGAATGTGGGTCTATCAAACGAGGCAAAGCCGAGTGAGATAATTATTATCACATGAGTGTTTTAATACCTAATTGTGTACAGTTGCAAAGACTTTATCTAGGTACATAAATGATATGAATCCTCCATAAAAGGTTCTGAAACCATAGGGTGCTGTAGTGTTGTAAGAAGTCTATGTAAATTCATTGAAAGTTTAATTGCCGAGTATTTTAATACAAACAATGTATAGGTAATAATATAATTATTTACATTTTGGATTGTACAATTATTAAAATGCACAAAGCTTGTATCACTCATTTTCGTAAACAACAAAGAACTTATTGCAATACTTATATCGAACAAAAATGGCGGGATACGACGTGAATTAACCTATATGTTATTTTTTTATTACTTTGGTAGTGAACCGCACGTAAATGACAATGTTCTTTTTTTTAAATAAGTTGCATAATGAAATTTAGTACAACCCGTTTGGATGATATTATGGTTACTATGACACTGGCTGTTTTAATGTTGGCAATAAGCTAACTGTTTCAGATACTTTTATAGAGGATTTATAGCATGGGTGTAGATAAAACACTAAAAAGAGGTAAAGCGTTTTGTGAGACGTAATGTAATGTTGACTTTAAAAAAATCCTGATTTTCTACCTAATTGATCTCTCTTTAAGGATGGTTACCAGCATCAACATAACCTGTCTCTCCAAGCAATATAATATTACCGTGCTGTAATAATCCATGGCTTATCAATACGTGCTATTTCCCAATAGCTATATAATAAGTATGTTTAGGTGACTGACTGAGAAACCATCTGCAAGTGCAATGGATGTGTAACTTAATGTAAGATGAAATTATTGCCACGAACAGAAAAAAATGTACAACCGATTTTGCGTGCATGGCTTTAAAAACATACCCCTTCACATATCAGAACTAACGTCGCCAATTCACAAAGATGTACACCACTTCAATACTTACAAACTTGACGGCTGTCGGAAACTACTGTACGGCAAAGTGCTACCAAACTAGAGGGGTAAGCTCGTAAAACATAAAATATGACGTCATATTACATGACGGGATATCAGGATGTATGAAATGAATGTTTTTACGTCACTAAAATGTTACGATGCAATTTTCATAAAGTGATTCATGGGCTGGTAGAATGGGAAGCATAAAAGTAATGTTGGATCGTCTTCCAATTTTTTTTTGTGTGGATTAGTGGTAAGTGCTGTTTTTTGTGGTTATTGGTTGTGGAAGATTAAAGGAGATTGATTTTATGTTAGTGTTGATATTACGGTTTCAATATTTTACTCTAAAATTGTAAACGTTACGTACCAATTGCTTTGCATTGCTTGAATATTTATTGTTGTCAATTTTTGAAACGGGAACTAGTCCTCTGACACATTGAGGCGGGGTCGCTGCAAGCCACAAAGGAGATGGACAGAACGACGAACTGCAGGAGTGGGGCAGAGCAGGCAGGAGATAAAAAAAACATTAATTTAACGAAGTTTTAAACCCGATTACAGGTCGCGGCACGTAAGTCTAGCGCTGAACAAAACGTGGAGGGGATAGCTGCGCATGTTATACGACTGGAGAGCCAATCGGCGCAACGCACGCCCCAAGACATTCTATTTTTTTACTTCTGCGCAATAACGGTCAGCGCTAGAGTTTCATGCCGCGACCTGTACTCTATATTTAATTCACTGATTTATGGTGTAAGCGAACCTAAGCCCTTGTCTTTACACAAAATTAAAATCAAAGCATTTATTTCAAGTAGACCAGTTACAGGCAATTTTGAATTGTCGAAACAAAGATGAAAATTAAACGTAGCTACAGTCCCAGTCACAAGACATAAAAACTGTGAAAGTACTGTAGTTGCCCTTTCCTAGCGTAGATCTCTGCTGGCACAAAGAAGCTAACCAAACGTAGTCACCGTGTGTACCCCCAACTTAGGTTATAGAATAGTCTATTTTACGTCCACGAAGAATCTATTTGGAGTGAGGCCAGTCTGGCAACTCCAGATAAGCAATTGGTTAGACCGAGTGTTCCAAGACAATTGGTGTCTTATATATTTTTCAGAAATGAAATGGTTGCAGAGAAACTATTTTGTAATAAAGTTAGAGAGCCATTTCTGCACCGCGTGCAGTGTGGTTTCTTCGATTTTATGGGTTTTGTGCAGTGGAATTTGTATTTAGCATAAGATTGGAGTGTAAAAATAATTGTTTCGTAAATTGACGACGACGTATCAACTTAAATTGCCAGTATATTTATATTACAATTGTCAGAAAGGTTTCACTGTTTTAATCCAGAGTGAAAGAGCATTACCTTTCCTCTCAACCATGATTTATTATATAAATATTTATATTTATTAGTATATAATATGTATATATTAATATTTCCTTATATGTGCATTTATATACCTTAATAGGTTGTTAGGTAAAGCACATAACCTCTATTCTCTTCCTTTTCTCACACACTATTGTCTACATTTCTTTTTCATTCCTTCTTTTGCAGGTCTGCTGGCAGAAATTTCTTAAGAAATAAGCAGTTCCTATGTACTCATATTTATAATGTATTTTCCTGTGTTGTATACTGTGTGTACATAAATAGTAAAATAAATAAAAAATAAAGGTCAGGTGTGTAGTATTCGCAATCGGCGTGCATCTGGAACCAGATGTATCGTTGACGAGACAAAAGGACTACCTATGTGGATAAGGATCGCAGCAGGTGGCGTTCTGAGATTCTGCTTACCCTCATGGGAAAAAAGCGTGAGTATATTTGTATGTACGTATTACAACCAATACAGTCTTGGTCCATTTCTGATCGACGTTGGGTTAATCTTCTTGTCAATTAATATTCGCTGACTCAAGGGCTCAGAAGAGTTATTGAGAAACGAAACCAAAATGCTGACTGACCTGATTTCAAAAAGTGTCTTGACCTTTCTTTAAGTAGATACTTACCGGGAAATTGAAAAAAATAACGGAGTCAAGGTTGTATTTTTTTTTTGCTGTGATAATGTCATCAATGTTTGGCCCTAATTGTGATAAAAACATTCACGTGGTTTTCATTTATCTTGGCCTAGAGTTTTCTTTCTGAAAACTTTACAAAGGCACCTAATTTGCGGACTACTTAAACAATACTCCAAATAAACTCATATTAGCCGAAACATCCTCTGCTGGATAATGGCCCAAGAGTCGCCACATTGCCTGTATTTCTCGAATTGTATAATATGCAGGGACTTCGGAGCCACATCACCTGATCTTGTATTCTTGCATCCAGCGCATTCCCATGATCCTTGTACCAGCACCCCTGGCCAAGTTACAAACGTTTCGTATCGATACTCTTTCTACAATCGTAAACGCCTCGGCGTAAGCGATTGTAGAAAGCGCTAAAGTTGACACGACTGAGTCGATCGCTCGTTCTTTAATGTCTGTAGAAAAAACCTACACTTTAGTCTATGTTGAGCGTTCCTGCCAAAGAGTTTAACGATCAACATTGTAGAAACGATAACATTATATTCTATCATTTTGAACGATGTAAACTTGTCTACGAATTTTCTATTAGTTTGTGTTGATCACGTGATTGAACGTTGAGATGATGCCATTCCCATTCATTTGAATAGTTTTCTACTGGGGTTGACGATTGTAGATTATCAACAGCTAGGGGTGCTGTTCAGCATCCACTCTGTAGAAGACTTTCCAATACCGCTTCAAGCGTTTGCAACAAATATTTGGCAAACTAAACCGACAAATATTTGCATGCACAGTTCATATCTCATTAGCTCCAACTGATTTACTATCTCACTGATTTACATCTGATTATTAGGTCAGTTTGTTTGCGGAATTCCGTAGATTATTATCGATACCGCAAATCAATTTGCAATTCCATCTGGATTCACTCCAAATGTTTGGTAATTGGGGTGCTCTAATTGTATCCGATTGTTTATTCTGTTCATTGCTGTGGTTGTGTAATAGAGCATTGATGGACTGTCACTGATGTGTCCGTGTCATTGCATTAGGCTGGTTTTTCCCCGAAAGGTATAGCATTCCCACATTTTTTAAGTTATGTATTATATTTAAATTCCATATTGTTATTGAGGGCGACCTTGAGGCGGCTTTCAATCGTGAACCAATCCAGGCAAATGCTACTGAAAATTGATGGATAAACTTAATAACACTTTGCCCGACTTGAGAAGCCAACTCAGGACGGCATTGATGGTGTCTTGTGGTACTTACAATGAATGAGCTATACAGAGAAGTTCACCCTAATGCCCACTTAGCTAATCACAACAGTGGTAGATATAGACCTTTCCAAAATTGCTAAACACCACCTGGTTCTTCACTTTTTGCATTCAGTCTGACCAATCCATCGTTTGCTTACTAGAGGGTGATAAACCACTCTTGCCGATGATTAACCTAAAAAACCTTGCGAAAAACTTTAGTATTTACTTGGTATAATTACTGGTCACTCGATAGAATGGTAAAAACACATAGTAGGAAGTATCTATTGCAAAAACCTTTAAAAAATGCAGACTTGTTTGCAAAAATTCAAATTGTGCCAAAAGTGCCAAACAAAAGTGGCAAAATTCTCTGTAATAACACCACCAATCATCGTTGTCGAGTCCAAACCCATTGTAGGGTGTGTACACACGACAAAAAAACAAGAATAATATCGCACAAGCGGGGGAACAAAGCTGTGTCGCTCTTGAGGGCACCAATAAAGGTTTATCACAATTTTGTTTTAGAATATTCAGGTGGAATAAAAAGGGGCGAGGGTCACACCGAAATGTAAGGTTTTTCTTTGACGTTTTCTCTTTTTCAGGTTTTTAGTTTGCTTAAACTTTTTTGATCGACCACCTGGTAAAGGTTGTGGGAATCATAGAAACGGGTTTTCTGGTGACGACGCTTAGGAGACGCCAATCTAATGTCTAATGTAGCGTCTTTTGGCTAAATGATAATGGCAAAATTATGTTGTCCATTTGGCTTGACCATCGCGTAATTTAAGACCAATGGTCAAGTTCGCTTGGTTTAGTTTGAATTAAACCTTTTCGAATGAGTCATGTTTTTAATATTTCGTTTTTTTTCCAAACAAAAAATAATGCAATACTGTGGTTTGTTTTAAGCTTTAACTGTTTACAACTAAACTTATACTGTCACTTATGAGATATCTTCCGCGATTGTTCTTTATTTGGAGTTTTCGATATTTTGACGGGTGTTTAGTCTGAACGGCACAATCGACGCTGTTCATGGCGCTTGCAACACCAGCGTCGAAATATCGGGAGTTAATACAGTGCTTATTAGTGTTTTGAATTTAATACCATTACACCACTATATAAAAAGCAGCTGTCTGGCGATAGTCCCTATTGTTCTTCGGGTACAATTCACAAACAGGCTCTGACAAAAAGGGCACCGATTTGATGGAAAAACTCTCTGCAATAAAAAGATGAGAGCGCTCCCCTGAAATCTGAGACACTGGCTTTAAGTAAGGCTTCAGTGTAAGCGATAAATTTATGTTATTTTAATATCAGCTTGTTACAGTCTCACTGTAATAACCTCATAGGTATTGGCAAGAAGTGTAGAACTGTCAAAGCTTTGGCGTACCACAAGTAAATTGGTACGCACATTCTAATTAAGATCTCTCCCAAAACACCAATGATTTTTCGGATTTATGCGGTGCGTATTGTATAATTATCACTTGCTGAAGGAAAACATCGTGAAGAAACCAGCATGCCTGAGGGATATTTCTTGACGGCATGTTAAGCCAAGTCAGAGGCCCATGGGTGTTATAAAAACTCACATGGTTAGAGATTATTAAAAAGATTACAATCTCTGCAAGAACCCAAACCAGTCTGTACTTAAAAGTACGTAAAAGGTGGACTTAAATGTAAACCATCTTAGCAATCAAGCTTGTCTCAAGAGTCTTATTAATGTTGTCAAACAAGTCCCCAGACAACTGACGGCAGCAGCCAATTCCCATCAGGCGACCAATAATTGCCCAAAGGGCCAATTACACGTTAATTAGGTACTTATAGAAAGAACACCAGTCATCATCTGCCTAGCCTTTACCCAACTATGTTGGGGTCGGCTTCCAGTCTAACTGAATGCAGCTGGGTAACACGAGACCCCTTGGTAAAACTGGTTGTCAGACTTTCGGGAATACCTGTAACGACTGTCAAAGATCTACAAATGCAAGCCGAGACCAACTGCTTATCGTGCCTTCTAAGTCACAGAGGAAACTTGGTATGTAATGAGTGCTCAACCTAGAAAAGCGCGGCTTAACCTGACTCGACCCGAGTTATAAACCCAAGCGGCTGCTATTAGAAACAACAAAAGAACAAAAAAACAACACCTATAATATACATCATAAAGGTGGTGTCGATTCTGTTGTGCACAAACTAAACTTAATTTAGGCTATTGCTATCTTTTACTTAAAGGCAGTGCGAGAAAAGGACGACTGTAGCTATGAACTAAGTTAAAGATGTCAAACTAGTTTATGCCTTGTGCTTCACCGTGATAAATGATAAATGATGTTTATTTTGCAAGTTGGTTTTTACAAACACTTTTACACGTCATTTTTTAAAACTAGATGGGGCAAGTGTTTCGTACCTGACTACTCTGAGAAGAAACAGCCGAAACAAACTCAGAGGTCATAGTCTCTTTTAAAGTCCAGACAATCTTGCTCAATTCACATGAGGACTATGCAGATTAGTGTCTGATATGGTCTTTTGAAGAAAGAACCATACAGTTTTGAGTGGACCTGTCCAGTCAGTGCAAGCATTTGTCAGTTAACGTGTAGCTCGACTTATAACTCAAGGAGCTCAACGAAACGACGAACAATACCAAAGAAAGAACATTTGGGTAGGTCGCTTAGAGTACTCAAACTGTCAGAAAGTTGTGGGAAAAAATAAACAAAAAATATAAATGTGACCCACATGGTACCCAAATTCACAATAATCATATAAAATTCATAACAAGTTCTATTAAAAAAGAATGTAAATAAAAATCACAAAAATAATTAAAAGGCACAATGATGATAAAAAAAAAGTAAAATACTTAACAAAATAAGTATTCATGTCAAATCAGTAAATGTCAAATAAAATAATAAAGTAAAAAATAATAAAATACATGTCAAAACATTAAATGTCAGAGTGTATAAAAAATAATAAAATACATGTCAAAACATTAAATGTCAGAGTACATAAAAAAAGGAAAAGAAAAAATAAAAAAAGGAAAAGAAAGGAATAAATAATAAACAAGCGAAGTCCGAAGCTTCGACATTCACAGAGCAAATTTCATTGGAGCAGCTTAATCCCAAGCCTTTTTATTATCTTCGAGATAGTGATTAACATGATAGTAGGCTTTAAGGCACAGCTTCCGTTTTATAAACGATTTGAATTTATTTAGGCTTAGTGCTTGAATTTGGCTCGGAAGTGTATTGTAAAAACGTATACATTGGCATCTGAACGTACCCCGTTGTTTTTAGTTGACTTGTTTTTACGTGCACCCTTCATTTGTATGAAAACATTAGTTCCAATTAAATTTGACAGCTCCAAATTACGCCCGTCTCTTTTTCGTTTTAAAGAAAAATATAGCAATAGCCTAAATTAAGTTTAGTTTGTGCACAACAGAATCGATACCAGTATACATTTTCGCTAGTATTAGAACCACGACCCAAACCCACCTTGATTCCTGTGGTACCCAAGTGAGCATTTCACCGGTCCCCCAAATAGGTACAGACACAGCGCCAACCCTATTTTTTAGGGTTCCTTATTGTCTTTATTTTCGCGGTACACATAACGTTTGAGATTTTATATCTTTTCCTGTTTACCTGAGTTTTTGCGTAAACTACGCCGCTATGGCAGTTGGATTATTATAAATATGTCATGATATTATTTTGTTTGTGTTTCTTTGGCTTTGAAATATGGAGGAAGATTGTTGATAAAGGAAATTGAGGGTATTTTGTATGTACCTATAGTCTTCGGAAAATATAACGAGCCTGTGTTGTTCTCGAACGACTATATTCATGTAGAATTAGGTTAGTTAAGTAGAAGTAATGACAATAATGGCTTCTTAGTTTTAGTGTGTCGATGGCATTTTAGTCAGCTAAGCACTAGGCCACGAGTTCGGCGCCGTCAGTAGCGTCCATCTGTTCCTGCAATGAACAAATCACAGGACACACAGGACACGATATTAATTCCCCAAATTTTTGAGGAACTGCACCACATCAATAGATCTCCACCAGAACAAGTTTACTTCTGGGATAACAAAGCCGTTGCTCTCAAAGAATGTTGGCATTACATTCTGAAACAACTACTCATTATTGCACTGTTTTAGACTTTCACCGTTTTTCACTACCTACATACGGGATAATATCCGTGATTTTCTTTTTCTATGAGCTCCCGATATTTCGACGCTGTTCAACGCATTTAATCACGGATATTATCCCGTAAGTACTTTAAGTCTAACTACTCATTATGCTCCGCAGATTTTCATCACTATCGCCCAAAAATGATGTTAAAGATGGAACTAAGTCTTCTCTCTGAGAAGCGAGCCATTTGGTGAGACACTAAATAAGCCAATATTGTCTTGGCTCATTGGCTCGGCGGGCCCAAGAGTAACGAGCTGGTCCCCAGCGATGACGTTGCAGTGCTTACCGTGTAGGGTTGTTTAGTAGTAAAGTTTTATGGGGTGCCACATAGGCATTAAATTCAATTCATAATTCAAAACCTGCTCATTAATTTACGGCTCAATTACTAACGGTGCTCATTGCGGTGACCTAACCACAAGGGAATCATCATTTAGTTAGGATGAACTAATTACCGCGTGCGTATCATTTTCCGGCCGAACGTGACATAATTTCGGTTAATTATTATTAATAAGTTGCAGATTGGATGTCGGAATAACCTGGTGTTGGTGCAATTTAGAAGGGGTCGGTTTTCATGTTATGTTGCAGAATTTTCAAGTATAAGGGGTGTTAAACACCTCTTAACGAAGCCGAAAAGCACTTGTTCTCCTCGTCATTGCGATCATTTTTTTGTTCTACACCATACCTGGGAACCTTCTAGTTACGGAGATATTGGGGGTCAGTTCCAACTTTTTGACAAGTTTTTTTTAATACTAGATTTTACTGTAAGATTTTTACATTAAACACCTCCACGACCCCCGTGCTATTCAATCCATCCATCAGCACAATGTTTTGAGAGCGTTATTTTGAGTTCTATCACAAAACATGATTTTTCACCCCAAAAAAAAAAAGTCGTATCCCAGCAATAATTTTTGCTTAAAATTACTTAGTTTGATGTACAGAATGCTTGGTTGACGGCTTTGTGATGAGGTCTTTTACATCCTATATAGTGCCATTTGCTACAACGTCATACGTTTCCTGAGTTTTTTTTTGTTAGCCTGTTTGATTGTCCCACTGCTGGCCTCCCCTTTCTCCTCTCAACCTCTCTGTCCTGTGCGATATCTGACCATGTTCCCCCCGCAAACGATATCAGATCATCACACCACCTTCGTCGCGATCTGCCGCGTCGGCGATTTCCTCCGTCAGGCGTCCAGTGAGTGACGATCTTTGCCCATCTCACCGGGATTTTTTTTAAATACCTCAATTCAACAATCTAGATTCGATTATACAAGGTGTAAACGGCCCTTTACGATGTCGTCATACAAGAATTCCGTACAAGAAACTAAGTAACTCTACGGAAGAGCTTAATGTAACGCTCTCAAAACTTTGTGCTGATGGATGCATTGAAATAGTATAAGGGTCATGGAGGTATTTAAAGTTAAGATATATTTAAACTTTGTTTTTTAAACGTGTAACCTCGTTTGAATTTGACCTTAATATCTACGTAACTTGAAGGTTCCCAGGTATGGTACAGGATAAAAAAAAACGCATTAACGGGGAAAACAAGTGCCTTTCGGCTTGGTTTAAGATTTTTTATATCCACTATACAGGGTTAGTTTTCAATGACCGGCCAAATTTTCAGAGATGGTTTAGAATCGATAATATTTACGATATAATGAAACAAAAAACATCATTTTTTAAATAAAATTTCATTTCTGGCCACCAATAAAAAGCGAACGTCGTGGATAATACAACAGTACAATTTAGTTCAACAACCTAGATAGGTAATAGTTAGCACACACATAAATATGGTGGTGCATGCACGCACACAAGTGCATTGATTCCCACTAGGTTTTATGATTTAGGAAATTTTTAGGACATTTTCAACTGAATGCTATTAATTTATTTTATATTTTTCGACAATAATATTTAAAATGCACTTTTGGTTTGTTATCTAGATCTTAATTTTAAATTTTGGCTGGTCATTGAAAACTAACCCTGCATAGTTTGTCAGATCAGCCTTCAATTTTTTTTCTACCTCTAACAGTGCGTAAATCTAGAATTAGAGCAAAACCTCTCGGCCTTTGTTTGTGAGATCAGATAAAAGTTGCAAGCCAATTCAAAATAGTTGCAAATTGAGATGAGAAAGTATAAGATAATTATGAAAGGTTTTACAAATAGATATTTTGCTAGGCAACCTCTAAGTAATTACTTAACTTCATTTTTTCTTCACTTAGCACTTTATTTTCAAACGTTTTTCATTAGTAGTCTGTGAGCGAATGCTCGCGATCCATCAACAAATTGACAACGGATTTCGTTCTGTGCAGCTTTTCATTATTTTGATGTAGTCCGGACTTAAAGTTTTAAGGCTCTTTTATGATAATTAAGACCTTTGCGGAATTTACGAGTAAATCTTCATTAAACCGGTGGGTAGTCTTTCGGATTGATGATTTAATAATGTTTTATGCTTGTTTTCTGCCGAAGAACGCAGATTTACGTCTTGGCTTTAAACATCCTTGCTGTTATTTAAATACTCCTTTGGTTTTTTATGATAAAAAAATGGGTAGGTAGATTGTACAAGGTTTAACATAATCGCAAGACCATCCGTGTGGTCTCATGGACCATGAAACTGAACAAGTATTGTTCTACGAGTTCTAGAAATTCGCAAAACAATAAATTAAATTTGTGGAACTTACGCAATTAGCTGTTAAACATGTATGTTAAAATTAAAAAAAATATAATATTCCAAAAGTCATGGAACAAAAGCTGTTCAATTTCATGGTCTGAGATACCACACGCGAGAGGTCTTGTCTTGTTTATTGTGTTACACCCTGTGTAAGAAAGATTTTTGTTTTATTAAACAGTACTTCTTTCAAAAAGTGCTAAAGTTTATACAATAGTTATTAATCAAAGAGACGAAATGCATATTATTTTCTTAGCGGTTTATGTCACTACTTAGAAATGCCATAATAAAACGAGCCAAAGTACTTAGATTTCAGTTTACCCTCAAATAAATTCAAAAGATAAACTATTCACTTCAAGCCCTAGGTATACATTTACACTGAAATCCAAATCCAACAACTTGCAGAACAAATTCTTGGAACTCAAATATTTGACTTCAGAGTTCAGAAAAAGATGATGAAGCGAAATGGAAAAGTGAAACTGAGAAATTGGTACTTACGGTACCCTTTCAGTCGGCACTTTGGCACTTTTCTTTGAGTGTCCGTTAAGAATTTCTTAATTGGTTCATTGCTAAAGTTTTAACGAGGTGAACGGTGATATTTTATTCGTAAATTGCTGAATACATTTGTTAGTAATGAAGTGCTTAGGATATTAATATGGTTTTGGTGGTCCTAGCCCCTTTACCTCAAGGTGTAAGATGTGAATTTTACATATTTTTTTTATTTCGTAAATATTAAAAGTAAGAACATTATTTACAATTTATAAATCTATTAAAATAAACTAACTAACTTAAACTAAAAACTTAAATTTTACATATTGTATTTGTATTTAGCATAAACACTATCAGTCTGTTACATTCCCACTGCTGAGACATACACATATCAAAAAAAGTTTGTGATCACTAGCATAAGCTGATATAATTATTTAAATTGAAATTTATCAAGAAAAAACTTTGTTGTGTGTTTTCTTTAAATAGGGATACCCTGTTTGAAATAAAAAAATAAAACTATTTGTTATCTACACTTCTACACTAATATTATAAAAAGGAAAGATTTGTATTTTAGTGTGTATGTTTGTAATGCATAAACTCAAAAACTACTACGCCGATTTAAAAAATTCTTTCACCATTAGAAAGCTACATTCACTCTGAGTAACCCCGGTATTTTATCCCCGTACTAACGCCCACGGAAACGGGAATTACGCGGGTGAAACCGCGTGACGTCCGCTAGTTTTTTTTTAATAAAAACGTAACAAAAAGATTTAGAATTTTCAAAGTGATTACAAACTTTTTTTGATGTGTGTAGGTCGAATTCGTTTTGAGCCGTTCAGACTAAATACCTTCTCTCTTTAAGAAGCCAAAAAATGAGACAAAATGTCAAAAGAGGTGATCATAATAGTAATTAACCCTAATACATGTTTGAAACAACGTAGAACATGTTTTATACATACACGACATGTTTTTCACAAGTCTTATCAAAAACAAGTATTACAACTTGGGTGAGAGTGGCATTAAAAAAAAATACATATAAGAGCGACCAGCCAGTGAGAGCGAGCGTCAATTACGCTCAACAAAGTTGAACTTTTTAGTAAACTTGTAAATGCCATTTCTAAGCCACTCCTCGTTAGATCTCCTAAGTATAGTATGTAGATAGATACCAAGACTACCTACCCAAACCCAAACATTCAGTTCCAGTAATCAGGTGGTATCCAACAAAAAGACAAATACTCCACACGAATCGTATTAGAGATACCCATTGTTGAGACCCACGGTAACAAAGGGATGCATCAAACGGTTGGTAACGACAATGGAGCCTCAATCTCGTAACTCACACTGGATAGTGAAGTACTGGTAGATTTGTTATAGGTACTTGGGTACCTGTACCACCCCCGGCGAATAGCGAGAATCGAGTAGAGCTAGCAACTGAGCGATTAGTTGCTGCGCTGCGTGTCGCGGGTTCGATTCCCGCACATAACCTAATAACAATAATAAATAATATTTTTTATTGTTTGTAATAATAAATAATATTTTTTATTGTTTATAAAAACGTGTAACAATAAGATGTGACACTGGATCCTGCACTAGGATACCCTGTGTCGAAGGATCCAGTCTCTCTCGACAAATATGGTTGTTTATGAAGAGGTATCAAACGCAACGGTTCCAATCATGAAAGAAAACTAAACCTAATAGGTAAGTCAAGGTGTGTTTGTTACGATGAGGAACCTACAGTTAGTTGTTCCGGGTCTGGTTGTTTGTGTATGTGAGTTTAAATGTTTGTTATCGCACCCACGATACAGAAGAAATTCCTAAAGTGGGAGAACGTCGCTGCGCCTCGCAAAGCCGCGTGATGCAGCGCGACGCCGTGAGGTGCATCCTGAAGTCATCCTGGCGACTTGTCTATAGTTGGTGCCAGTTAAGATGAGAATAGCGGTCATTGACCCACCGTACATTTATTAAACTTCTTAACTTTGAAAACCAAAAATAAGCCTGTTCAAGTCTGGAATCGTCATCTATCGTGATCTTCGACATTTTTTGTAATGAAAAACGATACATGGTTTATTTGTTTTGGTTCGTACGAAGAGATATTAGGGAAAAGGCAGGGAGGGCTTGTATTTATGCTTTCGCGGTTGCACAACGACATGCTTTGCTTGCGCTTTGCTTGGTAGTATAGATGCAGGCCTACCTTACTGCCTCCCTCAGAGGCGGTAAGGTGGCGGGGTCTTGAGGGGGAGCGCTACAGTCGTGTAGATCCTCAAGGCAAGTCTGGTCTGTTCTCCTTCACGTGGTTGCCGCCCTGCTTTTGGTCTATTTCCCTAAGAAATAGACGCAATGAAAATCACCAGGCGCATTTTAACCTAACCACGACCCTCCGTGACCGAGTGGGCGTGGGCTCGGCCGCCACTAAACCCAGCTGGCGTCGAGTAGGTAATCTGGTCACCTGCGCTAGGATCTGCGCAGTTGAGCGCCGTAAGCGGGGATGAAGGAGTCCTGGAGGGTTGAGCCGATCAGCGCTGGTGGTAATGCGTCCGTCAGGCAACACGCCCTCTTTGGTCTGGATTTCAAGCGAAACGTGATTAGTCGTCAACCCGATCAAGCGCCCGATGTCGCACTGTAAACCAGCCTTTTTTTTTTTTTTTTTCGAATGGGAAATCATCAAATAACCCCTCCCGCTCTGGGCGGAGCAGGAGGGAGTGTCAGACTTATACTGACTAAAACCCATCCATGTTCCTTCATCGCCCTTTGTGTTCCGGGGCCACGGTATCTCTTTCGAACAGTCCCGCAACCCCGGACTGTAAACCAGCCTCACGCCCCTATATCTCGAGGGTACTCCTAACGGTTGAGCTAGTTTGTAGCGAGACGTTCCCAGGTGCGGGCTCCATGGAGGGTAGGAAGCCGGAGAGATGAAATTTTTTATACTATACTATGGATACTCAAAGACCATACGACACCACACACACACACACACACAACAACCACACAAACTCACAAACCTCACACACATTCACACGCACATACTGCACAAACACACACCGGAGAGGAGGCAAAAGCCAAGGATTCTCCCAAGGGAGGTGCTTGCAGCACCTCTCTAGCCCCCGGATGCTCCGCTGCTAACGTAGCAAGCTCCAGTGCGGGTACAGGTCCGGCAGTGGCGAGAACCGCTGCCAGGACCAAAACCAGGTCCCGTAATAAACGGAGGACCGCGGCGCTGCTCGGGACCAGTACCGCTCCTCCCTCTTTTTCAGACGTGGAGCCCGCCACGACGGTTAATTCCTCTGGCCGGGCTCCCGTCATACATCTTCCTCCGCCTACTGCTCCCCCCCCCGGTGGCCGTCACTAGTCAACCGGCGGAGACCAGCACCACAGGCGACGCGTTCGCGCTCACCTGGCAGGTGCAGAGGAGCAGGCGCAAAGGCAGGAAGGAGGATTCCGGCAAACAACGCCACTGCGCTGAACCTTCAGTGCAGGCTGCCCCGGTCCCTTCGACGGGTAAACCGAGAAGGAATAACAGGCCGTCCCTGAGGCAGCGGCAGACACTGAGGACGGGTAAGTCCCCTCAACCTATACAGGCTAACGCCACGGGCCGGGTTAAACCGACACATGGCAATGTCAACTTCTCCGCAGGCAGGCGGTCGCAGGCCGCGGCCGGCACCAGCCGACCGGGAACCAGCCAACCAGCAGCCAGTGGCGCGAGTGGACCAGCCACACAAACGACACCGCAACCCGTTCAGATGGATCAGGCCGCGGCCAAGCGAGCTCTCAACGAGACCTAAACACCTCGAGGAGAGCGCAAGCGGCCGCGTTTTGATAAATCCGAACGGGACGCAAAGCGTAGCTACGCCCAAGCTGTATGCTCCGACCTTGATGTCACAGTCACCTGCGGCCGTACGGGGCAAATCAGCAAGGAGGTGTCAACCCTGGTTCTGGCGGCTATCCAGAAGAAGATACTAGTCGAAGCCTCTTCTCCCATACAAGACTCACCTGCACCGACCTTCAATGGGAGGCCGGTGTTCAGCAGCGGGGTCCTCAGACTGTGGTGCGGGAACGACCACACCTTAGCATGGCTAAGGAAACTGATCTCCGAGCTGCCTCCCCCCACTAGCACCTCGCTAGTGGTCAGGAAATAGGCGGACATCAACCGCCGGGTAAGATGCGGCATTATCATTCCTGATGAACAGGGGATCTTCACACACACACACATGGGGGGGGCACATTGCTCGCAGAACGGATGGCCGATGGGGCCGAAAAGTTCTGGAGTGGCGACCGCGAACCGGAAGACGTTGCGTTGGAAGGCCTCCCACTAGGTGGACCGATGACCTGGTGAAGGCTGCGGGAATCCGCTGGATGCGAGTCGCACGTGACCGTTCAATGTGGCGACACTTGGGGGAGGCCTATGTCCAGCAGTGGACGTCTTTCGGCTGAAATGATGATGATGATGATGAGGGGATCTTCGCGGAGCCGTCCGACATCGGGCGTGCTCTGTGCTACCAGAACTCTTGGGTTGGCATCAAGGAGTGGGTGTTGCTGGGCGCCAACAAACAGGCCGAAGCGTGGTACGTGATGGTCGGGGTCCCTGAGGACCAAATTCCGACCCTGATGGAAGCCGAACGCCGTCTCTCATTTGGTGCAGGGACGGTGTACGTTAAGTTCCAGGGTCCCAACGGCAGATTTGTCGACGTCCCTCAGGGATATCCGGGCGCCGAAGCCAGCGCTGGGACACAGGTGGAGGAGGCAACTCTCCCCCCAACAAACACCGCGGAAACACCCGCGGTTGAGCCTGCAGTAGCAGCGCCAGCCACCGCCGCTAGCGTGGGCGCCGTCTACTCGGGGGACGAGCTCGAGGACATAATCGTGTCCTCGGCCTCTGACCTGGAGGGGGACGGCTTCGACGCGGGCGACCTTTTTGCCGGGCTGCGGCTGGCAGGTGACGAGGAAGGAACGTCCAGTAATGGCGTCCCCTTCGTTGACCTGTAAGGTCCTGCAGGCCAACCTCCACCACAGTCAGACCGCGACGGCTCAGCTGCGGAAGTGGCTGGAGGTACAACATACGGCCATTGCCTTGATCCAAGAGCCGTGGATTAGGTCGGGCCAAATACAAGGACTATCCAATCTTGTTGGTAAGCTCTTAGTTAGTACAGATCATGATAAACCAAGATCGTGCATCTATGTGACACGTAACATAAAAACACAGCCAGTAACAGATTTCTGTTGCAGGGATGTCTCTGCAGCTAGGCTACTGATACAGCGGGGGGACACAGTAGCAACTGTGGTCTTCGCCTCCGTTTACATGCCCGAGGCAGAAGAGCCGCCGCCGCATGACCTCACCCGCCTCGTGACTTACTGCGAGAGCACTGTGCTGGAGGTTGTCATAGGCGCCGATGCGAACGCTCATCACCCTCTGTGGGGCGTGGACACATAAAATGCAAGGGGTAAGGCGCTAGTAGATTACTTATTTACAACTAACCTAACCCTACTAAATACAGGTTCCGAACCAACCTTCGTAAACAAACGTAGCCAAACAATCATAGACCTCACTCTGGCATCGGAGGGTGCAGCGGCCATCACCACCGGCTGGCAGGTCTCCAAGGAGGCCTCCTGCTCGGACCACAGGTGGATCCGCTTCGATATTCAGGTCTGTGTGACACCAACACTGCCACGGCGAAACCCGCGAAACACTGACCGTGCTGCTTATACACGCATCCTCGAAACCAAACTTGCGTCAATAAACTACGGAATGACCTACGAGGTCACGCAGCAGATCGACGAGCGTGTAAGTCATCTCACGAAATCAATGCTAGACGGCTACCATTCATCCTGCCCCGAGACCACTCCGCCCACAACACCAGGGAAACAACCATGGTGGAAAGCGGATCTGGAACGTAAGCGCGGGAAGGTAAGGTCAGCCCTAAACAGAGCCATGAACACCTGTGCTGATGAGGATTGGGACGCGTACTACGCGGCCAAAAAATCATATAAAAAATGCATCAGATTCAGGAGCTCCACTGGATGGCGCAAATACTGTGGCAACATCGAATCCTGCCAACATACAAACAGGGTAAGGAAAATATTGGCACAGCAGAACCCGACTGGGCCTGCTGTCCTCCGTAAACCCGACAACACACTTACCACCTCACCAGAAGAGGCGACGCGCGTCCTTATTGAAACTCGTTGCGACTCTGTGCGAACTGATCCTTATTTATAAATAAAATAAATAAAATAAATAAAATAAATAAAATAAATAAAATAAATAAAATAAATAAAATAAATAAAATAAATAAAATAAATAAAATAAATAAAATAAATAAAATAAATAAAATAAATAAAATAAATAAAATAAATAAAATAAATAAAATAAATAAAATAAATATTGCTGGACATTACACACAGCGCCATCTAGTGCCACACTAAGCAACGAGGCTAGTGTCGTGGACGCATCTGGTGTCCACGACACTAGCCTCGTTGCTTAGTGTTAAAAAAGTATCTATGTAGTTGATATACTACATAGATACTTTTTGTTTGTAAATACATACAAAAATCCATGACTCAGAAATAAATGTCCATGCTCATCACACAAATATTTTCTCCGACCGGGATTCGAACCCGGGACCCTAAAAACGTAAGGCAGCCTCGCTACTGCTGCGCCATTCGGGTCGTCGTTATTTATCAAACTATAACATAGAATATATACCAACACTTCCATATTTTCCACGATATCAGGAACACAAAGCAAAAACACGCCATTTCGCGTCCTAGTTATCTCCAGAACCAAGTAATCTTCAGGGAATCATCGAGACTCGACACGATGAGAAAAGTTTTGCTATTGATCCCCCTTAACGTTCCTCTTAAGCAGTTACTGAGACAGAATATTGATAAAGCCCATTGTTATAGCTGACATATGGTATCTACTGAGTTTCCTTGTATAAGTATGGAAACCAAAAAATATGTGTTTATTTATCTGAGAATATTTTTAATTTGGACTTTTCTACCATATTTTCATTGAAATTGCATTAGTTATGTTACTAGCTATTCACGCGACCAAAATATAACTTCCCCATTTGAATCGGACTTTGTTAATAATTTTAAGAGTTTTTTTTTTTTTGTTCGGAACCATTATACTTTTTCTAAAAATAAAAGTAACCTAAGTTACTCCTTAAACTAATTATATCTGCCATTAAAAGTCCTGTCAAAAACGGTCCAGCCGATTCGGAGATTAGCTGAAGTAAACAGTACCGGTAGTTTAATTCAATTTAATTTATGCATTCAGTTTAAAGACACTTAAAATTTCATTTATTCGTCTAGATTTTTTTCTAAACGACTCATTTACTACAAGCAGGAACACAAAAGTTTACGAAAATCTGTTTTCCATCGTTCTGTAAAAGCGCTTCTTCACCTCATTCGCCTGTAACTTAACAATAGGCGAGACCACAAAATAAATAATAAGTCCGTCAGATAGATTTCCAAAAAATATTGGACACATATTTTTTCTTTTGTTACGTAAACCAAAATTGACAAAGATAATGACGCTTATAAAATTCTCAATACGTCACGCCTTGGTATAATTTTTAGCTTGTTCTGACGTCACGAGCCGCCACTCCTGAGTTTTGATGCGTTTTATCTTTGTCAATATTCATTGATTTACAAAAACAAAAAATATGTGTCCATTATCTTCAATACTCTAACTGACGGACTAAATAGATTAGCAATTTTTTGATACTGTCGTCATACCTATTAACAGAAACAAGTGGCTCTGAACATACCGCAAAAGGTGAAAAAGCTGAGCCATGTAACATTTTGATCTCGAATAGGGAAGATGCATAAATTTTCTTTTATTTCGATACAGAATGTTAAAGTACTATAAAATTAATGACAAAAAGCGGAAACAAGGCATAAATCGGCCAAATAACACAAAAGTTTTAACCATTTAATCTTTTGTTTCTATCTCTTTCTAGATAAACGGGTAAATATGTAAATTGAGTGTACTTAAACAAATGAACACTGGACCGAAATGATACGGCTTTACGCCATCGCGGGTGATAACCTACAACACGTTCGATAGGGGGTTAGGTTAGTTTAGGTAAGTAATTAAAGTATTGCATGCAGTATGCACGCGACTACTTTAACACCCTGTATACCAACACTTCCATATTTTCCACGATATCAGAAACACAAAGCAAAAACACGCCATTTCGCGTCCTAGTTATCTCCAGAACCAAGTAATCAAACAGGATGCTGATAAACTCAAGCACGCAGTCCAGATGTCTACATCAGGACTCACCGCCGACGAGCCCATCAAGCGCAAACCACGGATCACGGTTGTAGGAGTGCCGACTTCTTTGGCTGATGCTGACGTCTTCAGGTTCATGTACGAGCAGAACATCGCCGATAAGTTTCCAGCAATGTCACTTGAGACCTTTTTGGCCGAAGTTAAATTTAGCCACAAATCTGGGAAGAAAGATGCATCGACCTGCAACTTTGTTATCGAAGTTCCAGCCAAGATACGTAAAGCTTTAATATCTCAAGCAAGAATTTTTATAAATTGGACCTCCTGCCCTGTTAGAGACTTCACCTTGGTTACCAGATGCTACAAATGCCAACAATTCGGTCATGCAGCAAAATCATGCAGAGAAGTGAACTCCACGTGTGGTCACTGCGGAGAAGCAGGACACTCGATGTCTGAGTGCGCGAAGAAAGCGGACACCCCTAAATGTGTGACGTGCTCGCGTTTTAAAAAGCCCAACAACCACAAAACAGGAGATTTTGAGTGCCCAGCTAAGAAATTAGCAGAATATAGGTACATAAACTCCATCGACTACGAGGGCGCGTAGAGCGTCATACTATTGGTCAGACTTCCGCGTTTGACGCATATTGCTGAATCAACATGGCAATAACAGACCACTGCGCTGACATACTTACGATCGATTTTATTTATTGTAAGCACATTAGTCGCTAGGTGTAATTATCGAATAAAAACAGAGCGCCTCGAATGTGTTTTGCAACCTATAATAAATTCTGCTGACGCAAATTTTCGTGTAACAAATGTGTTTAGTTCTAAGTTAGAGTTTAAGTTAATCAAAATAATTTTGTCACGTAATGTTAAATATTAAATAAATAAATAACTTCTGTCCTACATATAGCATATTGTTAGAGCTCCTGCAGCCTGTGATACAGGATTATCCTAGTACAGGCATCATACATTTTTATACCTACATTGTTAGTTTTTAGATTCATATTGTATTTTACCTTTTGATATTCTGAATAAAGATTTATTATTATTATTATTAATCTTCAGGGAATCATCGAGACTCGACACGATGAGAAAAGTTTTGCTATTGATCCCCCTTAACGTTCCTCTTAAGCAGTTACTGAGACAGAATATTGATAAAGCCCATTGTTATAGCTGACATATGGTATCTACTGAGTTTCCTTGTATAAGTATGGAAACCAAAAAATATGTGTTTATTTATCTGAGAATATTTTTAATTTGGACTTTTCTACCATATTTTCATTGAAATTGCATTAGTTATGTTACTAGCTATTCACGCGACCAAAATATAACTTCCCCATTTGAATCGGACTTTGTTTATAATTTTAAGAGTTTTATTTTTTTTGTTCGGAACCATTATACTTTTTCTAAAATAAAAGTAACCTAAGTTACTCCTTAAACTAATTATATCTGCCATTAAAAGTCCTGTCAAAAACGGTCCAGCCGATTCGGAGATTAGCTGAAGTAAACAGTACCGGTAGTTTAATTCAATTTAATTTATGCATTCAGTTTAAAGACACTTAAATTTCATTTATTCGTCTAGATTTTTTTCTAAACGACTCATTTACTACAAGCAGGAACACAAAAGTTTACGAAAATCTGTTTTCCATCGTTCTGTAAAAGCGCTTCTTCACCTCATTCGCCTGTAACTTAACAATAGGCGAGACCACAAAATAAATAATAAGTCCGTCAGATAGATTTCCAAAAAATATTGGACACATATTTTTTCTTTTGTTACGTAAACCAAAATTGACAAACATAATGACGCTTATAAAATTCTCAATACGTCACGCCTTGGTATAATTTTTAGCTTGTTCTGACGTCACGAGCCGCCACTCCTGAGTTTTGATGCGTTTTATCTTTGTCAATATTCATTGATTTACAAAAACAAAAAATATGTGTCCATTATCTTCAATACTCTAACTGACGGACTAAATAGATTAGCAATTTTTTGATACTGTCGTCATACCTATTAACAGAAACAAGTGGCTCTGAACATACCGCAAAAGGTGAAAAAGCTGAGCCATGTAACATTTTGATCTCGAATAGGGAAGATGCATAAATTTTCTTTTATTTCGATACGGAATGTTAAAGTACTATAAAAATAATGACAAAAAGTGGAAACAAGGCATAAATCGGCCAAATAACACAAAAGTTTTAACCATTTAATCTTTTGTTTCTATCTCTTTCTAGATAAACGGAATTTAGTATGGATTTTGTACGTCGATGCAGAGAATGACGTCATTCGTGTTATCGGATCTCTCTGTCTAATCAGCAGTTTCAAATGCTTATAACTTAGTATTTTTAATAGATAATTAAAAAATATTTTCACTTGGCTATTTCTGATGTTAATACGCTTTGTTTAGAGTGATTTAAAAAAACCATGCATCTACCCTCTACCAGCAATGTTTTAAACAGCCTTCTTTTAACGTCGATGGTCCACCTACCTGAAAAAAAGTAATAAAAAGTCAAGTTAGATTGCTTAAGCTTAAAGCCATTATTTAGCTACATTATTTGGGCAAATACTTTGCAAAGCCAAAAAAACTAAAATATGACACGAATTTTAGAGGATAATAGTGTGCAGGAAATTAACTTAATTTGAAGAGAACCAAGGTTACCGACGTAGCCCGAAGAATTGCCAAACTTAAGTGGTGGACTTGGGGGAGGCCTATGTCCAGCAGTGGACGTCTTTCGTCTGAAATAATGATGATAATGATGAAGGTAAATATTGTATTAGACGCTTCTTTATCGTGTAGTTAGTGCCTAACCTGGTGTTAGAATTTAATGCCGAACATGGGCCTCTAACTTGGCTATACATGCCGTCGAGAAATCACCGAAGCAAGTGATCACACAACACAGTTTACAGAATTGACTCACTGTTATTCTTCCACTAGAAACTAATCCTTAAAAACAATTCCCGCTTAACGCTACCCAATTCCCTCTCTAGTCGAAGACAAACAAAGGGAATAAAAGAAACCTTATCGATTTCGCAATATTGTGTAATTAAGGCTAAGTGGCTTAAGTGATGGAATTAATTAAATACTTGTTAGGAAGTGCCGATGGACGGAGTTTGGGCAATCAGATAAGATGCAGTATCGTTAGCTAATCGTTTGGTTCTAATGTGGTTTTCGAGACGTGGACTGGTACTTCATGGTAGGTTTTGACTGTGGTTTTGGAAGTGTAGGTATTACTCGTTTTCACTACCAATAAATGACGCCTTAATAAACAGTTCAATTATCTAGATCTGGATTAAGATGTTGTCGACATATGGGACGTGAGTAGAGCATTGAGCTGATAGTCGTGTTGGCCAATAGCTTAATAGCTCTACCAACATCTGAGGAGCCTCTCGCTGGGCGGGCTTAATTCAGAAAGCAGTACTTCTGGATACGGCGCGTATTGTTAGGAGGTTCCTCTCTCAAGAGCCCTGACCACCGGTAGCTCAGAACCTGTTCCCGATGCTGGTGGGCTACTATTATAAATAAATAAATACATATTTCATATTTTTAAATGTTTTTTTTTTATATAAAAAAATTAAAATATATGAATAAAGGATAATAATGACATTGCATTGGTAAAATGTCAATGCCCCGTGCGGCTGAGCAAAGCGTAGTTTGTCAAATGATAGGGCAGCATGCACATTGGCGGTATTCGGCGAATCATTTCTTTTCCTCACTGACCTTTTGTTTGCTAATTATGTCCGAGTTTAAAATACGGGGTATTCCTCAAAGCGCAACTATTTTTAAGCCAAATAACTAAGCGTAACTAAATTATTCCTCGAAGCGCAACCATTAGTTGCGCTCACAAATTCAAATTAAAAATATTGTATGTTTATTCCTCAAAGCGCAACCATAATAAAAATAGAGCGGGGCATGATGGATTCGTGAATGATATCTATAGACAGTTTTAAATCAACTGTCCTAATTGTTTATTTATTAAAACGGACTACTATCATCTGCCTAGCCTTTTCCCAACTATGTTGGGGTCGGCTTCCAGTTTTACCACGATGCAGCTGAATACCAGTATTTTACATGGAGCGACTGCCTATCTGACCTCCACAACCCAGTTAGTACCGGGTAATACGATACCCCTTGGTAAGACGGGTTGTCAGACTTTTTTGGGCCTCTGACTACCTAACGACTGTCAAAGATCTACAAATGACAGCCGGGATTAAGGGCTTAACGTGCTTTCCAAGGCACGGAGGAAACTCTGTATGTAGTGTCAGTGTCACCCATCCACAGACCAACCTAGGCAAGCACGGCTTAACCTAACGATTGACCCGAGCGGCTGTTATTATTTAGCCACGAGCTCCTCCTCCTCCTCCTCACTTAAAACGGACTACCAGGTAAACAAAAATGAACTGGAACTAAGTGTCTAAGCAACTTTTTGTCAATAATGTTAAAAATACATACTTACAGCTTCATTTAATGTAGATACATATCTACATAAAAATATTTTCTGCTAATACAATGAAGTTAATCTAATGCACAGGCCACGAGTGATGAGTTTTAATTACCCAGGTTATATCTCACTATTTCTAGAAGCACTAAACATAAATACGTTTTTCTCCTAAAAAGCTTTCACGTCTACTAAATTAAATTCTTCCTCTAACTTATAATGAACTGTAAAACTCATTAATTTAATTAGGTATAGAGAACCCAGAAATATTGCAGGTAATAAAAATATTTTATACGCAGTTAGGGTTGTGCGGCAATCATTTTGTACCAGACGTAATCTATTACACACATATCTTGGAGTTCACTACGTTTGTGTAAGCTTTTCTTTGATAAAAAGTTGAGACTTTAGTTCTAAAATGCATAGGTATTAACCAAACCCTGCTGTGTTTCACTGTAATTTTGTTTTTATTAGTTTTCTTTGTCGTCTCTGATGAATACCGTAATTGTATACGACTATGTTACCGGCCAAACCCGAATTTAGGTCAAACGAGTTTGTCTTGGACCACGCTCATCACAAAAGTATGATCGTAGAGCTCTCAGTCTAAATAGGTTAGAACTATAACCAACCACTCGCGAGCAGAGCGAGCGCTACATCCAAGTTAGGCTCAGTGCAGTTGCTTTGTTTGGGTCCTGAAATTAAATCGGTAAATCGGTTTGGCCTGAAATTGGGTTTGACCGGTATCATATACACTCTAGAGTAGTCCACCCCTTCGTAAGAAAGTAATAAGAAACTATGTAGGTATTAATCATATTTGTGAACAATGTGCAACTGCAAGATTTTTAGTGACTTAATTACACAGAACCTTCTTGCAAATGTTTAAGTTATATAACTTTGTTAATAATTTGTTTTGTTTATATGTTATGTTATGTTAATAATTTGTTTAAACATAAAAAAACGTAAACCGTCGTTAGCAAATTGGTCGCCCAAAATATCGAGAGCGGCCATGTTCATTTTCTATCTGCCAGACTGCCAGCCCTATATTAGAAAATACAGCTTCATTCGCTGGCTATTTACAGGTTTTTAGTTTTCATCACTATTAAAATGCCTGGGTTTGTTTAGCCTTTCAGATGGATGAAACGGATGGAAGTGGAGTTTACTCCACGGTTTATGTTCGTTCCGTGTAAATCACTGGGAGTTTTATACTTGAGTAAAGATTTTACCTTACAACTTACGTATTTTGCAAATCTGTTTAAAAGGATTTAGGATAAATTATGGCGTAAAATACGTAGAATTATGTCCAGTCTATAGTCGCTGTTTGATTGTTATAGTTTATTTAAAAAAAATAAAACTGACTTGAAAAACACAAAAGTAGTGAAATATTATGTCAGCGGCATCATGGCCGTCGTCGTTGAGAGTCACACAACATATTGGTTTGCACCAATATATACATACAGTTACACAATTATTACTCAGCAATTAATAAACAGTAGGAAATAAAAGCACCAGTTCAAAGAAAATACCTTACTCCAGTTTAGAGTGTTTATTCCATGAGGTCAAACAAAAATGCTCCTTCTTTCACATTGCAACGGCTTTTATACACAGAAATTCAAACTGAGGTTGGTAGTGATAGGTAGAATAAAAATAACAATATTTAATTTTGCAAGGCGGGAGAGATCAAATTAACTACATAATAATCTTCGCTCTAAACTAGACTCTTAAATAATTCTAGCGAACATATCAAAATAAACTCCTATTAAAATAAACAGAAGTAACATTACATTCACAACATTTTACATAAATCAAACATAATCCTTATTATTGAAACAAACGGAAATTACAATTACTTTTTAAATTAAATAGACGGAAATACAAACATTAGTTCAGTAACTCGTGGAGGAGCTCGTGGCTAAATAATAATAGCCGCTCGGGTCAATCGTTAGGTTAAGCCGTGTTTGCCTAGGTTGGTCTGTGGATGGGTGACCGCCCATTACATACCGAGTTTCCTCCGTGCCTCGGAAAGCACGTTAAGCCGTTGGTCCCGGCTGTCATTTGTAGATCTTTGACAGTCGTTAGGTAGTCGGAGGCTATAGTATTATGCTATACTTACGCTTTATATTCACCATTCATATTACTATTCATCATCCTTTTTATTTGTTTATATTTCTACACTCAGCAAATTGATCTAAATACGATTCATTTACTTAAAAATAGCTGAAATAAAATATTATTATAATTTTCATGTTGTGATATTTACGTCAAGCGTCAAATTGTCAAACTGTCAGTTAGTTTTTTAATTCTCTTTCTGCTCAGTCTATGGTCTAGCTCTATGATTTCTCTTTTTGGTTTGAAAAATTTAAATTATTTTTATCAATATGTGTTTAGCCATTATATTTTGTAGATTATTACGATTGTTTACTAAATAACTTAATATTAAATTATATTATAAAATTCTTTACGCACTCATGGATATTATGTCCTGGCCGACTACACTTGTCAGTTGAGATGATGGCCACACTAAGAAAACTAAGATTTAAAAAGGAAGGAGGACTACTTTGGAAAACGAGCGGACGGACGGCTAAAAAGACGACTATTGGATCTGATTTGATGAGTTTCAGAGAGCAGCTTGGTTTTCGCTGTGAGATTCTAAAACTGCCCAGGGGATCCAACTAAAGATTCTCCTGGGACTTCTACTCCCGATGTTCGGAGGCTAACTACGTGCCGGTCTGTCTACTGGTCTCGCAGGGCTGTCCTACGTCTGGCCCTGAGTTCTGCACTGCCTTGCTGCTGAGCTGTCCTGGTGAACTCTCTGCCGCCGTTTCTACTGCTTCAGAGCTGAACTTTAAGGTTGCTCCGGTATCGACCTGCTACCCTGACGCCTGCTCCCGTGATTCCTAACTGTGAACTATAAAACTATAGAGTGCGTGGTAGGTAGTTTTTTTATATAACTAGCTGTATTTCTTTTCCCCTATTAAATTGTAATTGAACAAGTCTGCTTATCCATTTATTTTAATAGGATCAAGTAGATTTGTTACAAGGCCCAAAAAGTCTGACAACCAGTCTTACCAAGGGGTATCGTATTACCCGGTACTAACTGGGTTGTGGAGGTCAGATAGGCAGTCGCTCCATGTAAAATACTGGTATTCAGCTGCATCCGGTTAGACTGGAAGCCGACCCCAACAAAGTTGGGAAAAGGCTAGGCAGATGATAACTCAACACATGTCTCAAATTACAAACTAACTTAAAATTAAAATCAAATGATGGTTTTGCGCCCATATATACTTTTGTTTGTTTGATTCAGTTTTTTTTGCCACCGACTTCTGAAGCTACAGTTATTTTTCACTTGTTTTTGTGTTTTTGAGGCCGGTTTTATTTTTTTTTCAAAAAGGTTTTTTGTTTTTTCCTTGTTTAAGGAACTCTTCAATAATAGACAGCAAATCTGTCGAGATTGCTGCCTATGACATGATGTTACATCACGATGTTTTATAAACTACAAACATCCAAGCGTTTGCCGCAATCACGACAGATTTGCTTTCTTTTATTGAAGAGTTCCCTTGTATATTTCCAAAAAATCAGCATCAGACCTTCACTAAACTTTAACGGGACCACCGCAAAATAATATTCTTCCAAACAAAAAACAGAACCATCAAAATCGGTTCAAAATTGGCGAAGATGTCGCTGAAGATACACAGAAAAAAAAGCTGACAAATTGATAACCTCCTCCTTTTGGAAGTCGGTTAAAAAGAAAGATCATGATCATCTTCCTACCCTCCTCCCATTAAACTTGGACTAATTTTTTTCCATAGCTTTTTTCTCTATCATATCATGAATGTAATTCATATTTCAAAACGTCAATACAGAAACAAAAAACTGTAACAAACGAATTCAAAAAATCAATTTTATTACCTCCATAGCTCAAAAATGGCACCAGCCAGAGTTTATGAGAAAAATAAAACTTCACAAAACAGTGTTGTCGAAATATTTCA
This sequence comes from Xestia xanthographa, assembly GCA_905147715.2. Classification (NCBI taxonomy): domain Eukaryota; kingdom Metazoa; phylum Arthropoda; class Insecta; order Lepidoptera; family Noctuidae; genus Xestia; species Xestia xanthographa. The sequence continues at coordinate 24,477,204 of LR990659.1, forward strand.
AAACTTTTATACTGTTGTGCCTTCAAAAGCGGAAAATTTATGAAAAACTTGGTGAGACTCGTAAAATGCCGAGACGTGTTACTCTGGCCGTAAAGGGCGCGTACATTTTTGCGTCGCTGCTTAGGTTCTTTGGTCTGTGTACTCAGTTAATATTGAGGTCAAGGTAGACTAACTTTAGGTTTACTAGCCATAGTATAAAGTAAGTGCTTATTATAAACGAACGTCTTCTTTAACAGTACTGACTCTCTAAATTCTAAGAGAGCAATATGAAAGTGGGAGGCAGATTATGTAACTATTCACTAACTTTTTAACCCAACTGGCAGAAGTAATCATAACTAAATGTTATGGGTTGTTTAATTTGAATATTCAATGTACTTTCTTTCAGTTTTTCTCGGTATAACCCCCTAAACCCATCCATGTTCCTACATCGCCCTTTGTGTTCCGGGGTCACGGTATCTCTTTCGAACAGTCCCGCAGCCTTGGCAGGCATCGGCCCTTGCAGACCCCTTCGTTTTGCTGACATCTGTATGAGGCGCGCGTGGAACCCGAACGCGCCGTCGACACGGCTTGTCGTCATAAGACGTATGGACGGCGAGCTAGTCCATAGCTCACCGTCCACAGGCCCGCGCCTGCGGTGGATGGCATAACCCCGTTAGATCTAGTGCGTAACACCGAAATCCACCGTCGTGTCCACACACACAGACAGAGACAGAGCGACAGAGGACCACATCTTGTTAGACGCGGAGATGGCCAACGGAGCAAGGCTTTGATCGAATGGTGGCCAAGGTTGGGCCAAAGAATCTTGAGCTGAACAAACGTCAAATCACGGGAAACACCTAGAAGGGACGCATAGCACCGGGAAGTGTGGCAGAAAAAAGGGGAGGCCTATACCCAGCAGTGGGTAATTCCGGGCTGATATGATGATGATGAACGTACTTTCAAGAAAAAAACGCAAATAATTGAAAGAAAAAACAGTCTTTTCCCTGGATAAAATGAAGGCTTTAACACAATTTTCCTTGTACAACTATTTCCTCCTAAAACTCCTTGTCTAGCAAGTGCACTCTGAAATTATGCAGTCAGGTATATTACAGACTATACGTAGAACAAAATATAGGTTTACTTCCAAGGTACGCACGACGACCAATCAAGCCACACAAAACCAATTTATGCAGATCTCCCATTGTACGCGAAATGTATACAAAGCGAGGTCATGTTATACTGGAATTTGTAACTTGATGTGTCGCCGAGTGTACCTAAATTGAAATTATGGTAACATACACTCGACGTCTTTCACTCATCTTTCTACTAGGAAATATAATATCCCTTCTTCATACTTAAGTTCTAGACAGTTTCGCGAGAAAGTATCGTATTATGTACTCTATTTTCTTTGTTGTAATGTTTAAAGTCGGATGCCGTATTTCATTAAATAAACAAACTTTAACCCGTATGCTCCCGGCCGTGCCTCCAGAGGCACGGTGCATTGTTATTTTAATTGTGTCTGTAATTGCGGGTATTGAAGTGCTACAAGAGATTAAAATAGATATTATTTACGATCAATTTACTTCTATAGTTTGCTTAAATACTTATTAACTTGGATCCTTGTTTATTATTTAACACTTCTGTATTCAAGCGTTAACAAGGTAATCGATTTTAGTTTAAATAAAGAACAGATAATATTATAACATAACATCACGCCTGTAATTCCCAATGGGTTAGGCAGAGGTGTACCTAATAGTACACCCACATTTTTAGCCATGTATTTTTGAAGTCCCATGTGATGACATCGCCACCGCCTTCAACTCCATGCCCTGGAGATGCATAAGGGAGGCACTCCGGTATCACCGGGTGCCGACCTACCTCCGTCGGGTGGTCCGAGATTACCTGACGGATAGGGCCGTCATCTACCCTGGTCGCAATGGAGAGTGGAACCGGCGAGAGATGTCGTGCGGTGTTCCGCAGGGATCGGTTCTAGGGCCGTCCTTGTAGAACATCGGGTACGACTGGGTGCTGCGCGCCGACCTCCCTAGCGGTGTCAGCGTAGTTTGCTACGCTGACGACACGCTGGTGCTGGCACAGGGGAGGTCGCACGAGGCGGCGACGAAGCTATGACACTCGGGGTTGCGATAGTCGTTGAGAGGATCCGGCGACTGGGTCTCGAGGTGGCACTGCATAAGTCCGAGGCCATGTGTTTTCATGGGCCTCGGAATGCGCCACCTTCGGGATCCTTACTCACGGTAGGAGGGGTATCCATCGGCGTCGAGTCGACTTAAAAGTACCTAGGACTCGTCCTCGACAGCCGGTGGAACTTCGTGGAGCACTTCCGACGTTTGGCCCCCAAACTGGAACGGACTGGGGCTGCCTTCAGGTGGCTCCTGCCCAACCTGGGGGGGGGGGGCAAACGCCTCCTCCCGGAGGCTCTACGTGGGAGTCATGCGATCCATTGCCCTTTACGGGGCCCCGGTGTGGGCGCGTTCCTTGAGGCTGCATGCAGCCCACTACCTGAATGCGCCCCAAAAGGTGGTAGCCGTAAGGCTGGCCCGCGGGTACCGCACGATGCCCGCAAGGCGGCAAGCCTCCTTGCCGAATTGCCGCCATGGGATCCGGAGGCGACAGTACTCGCGCGTCTTCATGAATGGCGCGCGGAGGCGCTACGCCGCACGTAAGGCAAAACGATCGATTTACGACGACAAAAGCATTTAAAACAAAATCATTGAAATACGTTAATTACATACGTTTGGTGTTCTTTACCCTTCAATGGTCAAAAATCAACAAAAGATTTTTTATTTGCGAGCGAGACCCGTTTACAAAAGTCGCTATTGTTCGACTCTTCGCTTATTGTTAGGCGTGCCGCCAGTATTCTACTAAACTCGGTGCGAACACATTGTGTCGATGTGCAGTTGTTTTGAAGTGAAATCTTGTTTTTTTATTATGGATCCATTACCATGTAGTAAGTACTTCATTTTAAACCTATTATTGAGTTCTTTCAATGCTTTAAACATAGAAAATAATCTAAATATATCGATAGACTTACAATAATCTTGTTTTGCTGTAGAAAAATAATTCGTGGAAGCTTTTCTAAAAAGTTCCAACGAGTACCACTTTAAATTTGTTTATTATCAATAACTCTGATTGTTGTTATTACGAGGAAACTGGTTTTAGCTGCACGTATATGCACATCTTTGAGTATTTGTTGTTTTTGTTTCAGGTAGTCGAAATGGTAACGTGGAAATGCGAAGTATTAAAAGACTAGAATTGTATTTTGTTTTAAAAAGTGAAAGTTTTTTTAAATTTTCTTTGCCTAAATGCATTGAACATTTACTTAAGTATATTTTGAACAAATTTAGCATTGTAAAATATGGCGAAGACTTTGAAAAATCGGTCAAATTGAAAATTAAAGTGTTTGTGGCAAAGTTATTTGCAAAATGGAAACAATGCCATCGCATCCATTACCGACTGATTAAAAATCATCACGATTGGTTAAATGAGGAGTTCAAAATGCCGAACATACAAGGAGACCAACAGACGCCTAGTAAGAAACCGGTTTCAGGACGACCAAAGAAGGATTTTGGGGTACTTACGAAAAACTTCAAGAATTAATACTAACACGGACATTTTACACTGGTTATGTATTAACTCTGATCCCCTGATAAGTCAACATCGATCAGTGAAAAAAAAACCAATGAAAGGTTTTAATGATACAATTATGAATATGCTCACGATGCCAACATATTTAGGTAACGATCAGAATGAGGAAGACGATGACGAAGAAGATGATTAATAATGTTTTTTTTAATAATACAATGTTTACGATTCATTTTGAGTTGTTTTATTTCAATGCAAAAATTAAATATTGGAATAAAATTTCAATATATTAAAAATCAGTACTTATAGGTCCGTAGGTTGAGATAGAAAACGTCAATCTGCTTAGTATAGGTAATAGCCACTCAAAAATATGTTTAAATAATTAAATGTAACAAATTTTCGTTAGAAATATTTTTGTCGTCGTAAATCGATCATTTTGCCGTACGTGCGCCGGGGGGAAACTCCGCTACCGCGGCAAATTGTCGCTCAGCGGACAGACTTCCGGCGGGATCTCATGGCGACATCGAGAGAGCGACTGTCGCAACCCCGTGCAGGGCACGCCACGATAGTGGCGATAAGTCCCCTCTTTGAGGAGTGGCTTGAGAGACGCCACGGCGTCCTCACCTTCCGCCTGACACAGGTCCTGGTGTTTCCACTGCGAGGATCGACCGGAGGAAACGGTGGAACATATGGTGGAGGTGTGCCCCGCGTGGGTGGAGCACCACCGTTTCCTCGAAGCGGTGATTGGCAGCGGCGACCTCTCGCGTCCGGCCCTGGTTCAAGCCATGGTCCGGGGTGAGACAGAATGGGACGCCGTCACTTCCTTCTGCGAAGCAGTAATGCTAGAGAAGGAGGTGGCGGAACGGGAGAGGGAGAGAACCTCTCAGCGTCCCGGCCACCGCGGGAGACGCCCGGGCTCTCATCATCTGCCTAGCCTTTTCCCAATTAAGTATGTTGGGGTCAGCTTCCAGTTTTACCAGATACAGCTGAATACCAGTAATTTACATGGAGCGACTGCTTATTTGACCTCCACAACCCAGTTAGTACCGGGTTATACGATACCCCTTGGTAAGACTGGTTGTCAGACTTTTTGGGCCTCTACCTAACGATTGTCAAAGATCTACAAATGAGAGCCGGGACCATCGGCTTAGCGTGCTTTCCGAGGCACGGAGGAGACTCGGTATGTAATGGGTGGTGGTCACCCATCCACAGACCAACCTAGGCAAGCACGGCTTAACCTAACGATCGACCCGAGCAGCTGTTATTATTTAGCCACGAGCTCCTCCGTTGGAATCATTAGAAATGTATAACAGTATTAATATCAATGAACAGTCAATGAAACACTTGAATCAGTCATAATGGGAACGTTTCTATATCAAAGCGTTCGCATTCATTAGAATTTAAAGGGTATTTTCAAATGATTTTGTGTTTATGTAGGTTTTGATTTTGCCGGTAATTAATTTTAAAATGTTGACAATGTTAAATTTTGCAAGAGCCAGTACATAAAAGATAAATAATTGATATTCGTTTGATATTTGAGATAATTATATTCTATATATAATCACGTACTATTCATTTACATTATTTACATACTAACGCTGTAATAGAAATAAAAATATGTACAAGTATCAAAAAGGGTTACAGGGCGTCGAAAAATTCGTCCACATCGCTGTCAACAGGAAAAGTGCGCAGAAGGCTGGCAGCATTGCCACGTTGGATGGCAAGAAAAGACAAAAATGGTTAATTAATTAAATAAATACAAAATAAAAAAAATTAATATATTTAAATTAATTATCATTTGAAAATGATATGGCAAGAAAAGAGGTGTCAGATAAGATGACAATTATTAGAGAAGTATAAGACATGCTGCGCTGACCCCAAATTAATTGGGATACAACAACAAGAACAGCCCATAACGTCCACTGCTGGACATAAGCCTCTCCCACGACGGGAGGAATTTGCCGTAATCTCCACGCTTGGCAGGCGGATTGGAGATCGCAGTGATGAAAGACTAACAGAAAACGCTGCTGCCCATTCTCTGGTCTACGGAGGCGCAAGGTGTTCTGCCTCAGACATTAGTCGCCTTATACGACACCCGTGAGTGTAATGGGATGGTTCTATTCTACTCTGCCGGATACCAAACGGCATAATTTTGGGATAAGGGCACGATAATGATGATGATGATGATTTCATTCCTTACCCTTGGTACAGTTGGCTAGGTCCGGTTAACTGGACTATTTAGATAGATAAAGATAGATAAACCATTTATTTAGTGCAACAAAAGACAACACAACACACATAAGTACAATTAAATGATACAGTTTACCTGATTATAAAAACAAGGTGCCTAAAGGACTATGCTAGTTTACACCAGTGTAATTGTGGGAGAGCCTATTGCGATCAAATAAGCACACATACAGACTCTGGATAGATACTGAGAAATTCCTGATGGTTAAAACCCAATAATATTTGGCCCGACTCGGAAATTACCAGGACCTCATAATAGCAGTAGAGTAACGCTTGTGACATGATAATGCTTTTATACTACACCTGCTTGGAAAGTACCTTGATACTTTATCAAATTTACGGTAGAAAGTACGTCATTGCATATCGATAAATATGCGGGGAGAAAACGCATCTGAGCGGGAGAGAAAAGTGTCTGAAAATCCATTTCTTACGTGGTTTTTCTTTTTTAATTTTGGGTAAGACTATGCGCCGGTAACCTAAATATCAAAAGCCAAAAAGTTTTTACAGTGAGTTTGTATCTCCAAGTTCGCAAAATGACACTCTGGCCACTAGCTGTGTGTTGGATGGTGTCGGGCTGGCAGTGCGACCCTGCGGCGGCAGGATAAACAATTTGAAAAAAGAATATGTGAAAATTGCAGACGCCATTTGGCGCCATTTCCAATTTGTGTGTTGTTTGAGGATTCAGTTTTCGTAGAAAGTAAAATAAAACTATCAAAATGATAAGTAGTGATAGTGATGAACCAAATATCGGGATCGATTAATGTGCATCAAGACTCATCTCCTCAACCATCAACGAGCGCGGCGATGCCAAATGCCCCTCAGCATCCAGTTGCCCCTTCGGCACCACAACCTTCTACGAGCGCAGTGCCAACAGCACAGCCAGTTATTCCTCCTACATTGTCGCAAACATCTCAAACAAACATTAATGGAAAAAGTGTTACATTAAGGCTGATGCTCCAGGGTAGCCCGCGAAATTCAAATTTTCTTACGTTTTTGGCAAATTGCAGGCCAGTGCTAGGTTGTATGTTAATTAAAATATTGGACGGGATTATAAGACGTATGTAGTTACAGAATTATAATCATCAAAACCATCAATACAACCCTCCAAGTTCATAAAGGTCTAGCAATGACTTTGACCTTGAAAAAATCGTTTCTCGACCATTATGAACTTGGAGGGTTGTATTGATGGTTTTAATGATTATAATTCTGTAACTACATACGTCTTACAATCGCGTCCAATATTTTAATCAACATACAACCTTGCACTGGCTTGCAATTTGCCAAAAACGTAAGAAAATTTGAATTTCGCGGGCTGGTCGAAGCATTCACCTTAAGCTTCACTAACTGCAACAATTTCAATATAAATTTCAATTAGTAAAGATTTAGTTTTTTAGGGTTCCGTACCCAAAGGGTAAAAACGGAACCCTATTACTAAGACTTCGCTGTCTGTCCGTCTGTCTGTCCGTCTGTCCGTCTGTCCGTCTGTCTGTCACCAGGCTGTATCTCATAAACCGTGACAGCTAGACAGTTGAAATTTTCACAGATGATGTATTTCTGTTTTCGCTATAACAACAAATACTAAAAACAGAATAAAATTAATATTTAAGGGGGGCTCCCATACAACAAACGTGATTTTTTTGCCCTTTTTTTGATAATAATGGTACGGAACCCTTCGTGCGCGAGTCCGACTCGCACTTGGCCGGTTTTTTATTTTCCTCGTAGGTGTAGTATAAAGCACTATGTATCACTCGAGAGAAAGTGCGATTCCCGATCTCGGGTGTTTTAAAGCCATCGCCTACGGCTCGGGCTTCAAACGACACCCTCGACGGTAATCGGTCACTTTCTCCTCTCGGTGAACAATGTACTATAGTATAAGATGTCGTCATTAACAAATACTACCCATATTGTTTGGAATTCAAATGCTATTCTTAGAATCGATAGGATATATTACCTAGGTCGATAAACTGACTTTGGCCGGGTGACCAGCCAATATTTGTAGCGATCGCCATGTATTTGGCAATAGATTTAAAAAATATGAATGTACGCGCCAAGCCTCCTGCAGTGACAATGTTCGTCATATTTTAGTTATGGTTTATTGGTAGTAAATAACTGTGGAGATTTTAGTGGTGCAAAATGTTTTATTTTTCGTTTCTTCTTTAAAAGAATATTCAGTTTTATTATTTATTTGTCTGCGTTTCATAAATTACAAAAAGCCTTTTACTTTAAAACGTAACTTTGGTAGACACTAACTAAAGTAATTCGAACAAAATCGCTTTAAAGTTATGAAAGCTATAAAACCGTTATTTCCTAAACGTAATTACGCAATTACATGAAATAGCCTAATTCATAATCTCCATATTGAAATGTTCGTCATTACGAAGTTAGACACCGACCTAAATACAATTCTGTCTTGTAATGGATTCCTATGGTATTTCTTTGACTTAGGTATCCCTCACGCTCACCTTACAAAATTGGCAAAAGCAATTCATACATTATTTCCGTACGTTGTAGGTCCGTGAATGGCTGACCGCCCCTTACATACTAAGTTTCCTCAATACCTCAGAAAGCACTTGCCGTTGGTCCCAGTTGTCAATTGTAGATTTTTGACAGTCGTTACAGGCAGTCAATGGCCCGAAAGTCTGTCAACCATTCCAAGGGGTATCGTATTGTCCGGTACCACAGACTAAATTAGCTTCCCAGTACGTACTGAGTGTGCGAGGTCAGATAGACAGTCACTCCATGTAAAATACATCTACGTTTCAATATATATTTATTTACCATTTTGATATTTAAATTTTAAATTTTAATAATAGGGTCATATTTTATAATTATAAAATTTAATTAAATCATAATTTATAATTATAAAATTTAATTAAATTAAAATTTAACCTAATAATTTAAAATTTTCGTGTTCAGTTGCATCTGGTTAGACTGTATGCCGACCCCCACATAATTGGGAAAAGGCTAAGCAGATGATGTCAGTACGTTGTAGAACATGATTCATAAGATATCAGTCATCCCTAACAGTCAGAAGCTAGCTAATAACATAGTAGCTTGCGAAGTTACAACGCGTGTTTTCCGTAGGACATGTTTACTATTACTTCAGTTCAACACATTTCTATTTAATATAGCATAAGGGGAAGACACGTGTGTAAACATGCCTAAGGTCGTTATATTAAATCGAGAATGTATCACACGTCACACGTGTACTTTGATACAATGCAGTAAAATGTTTTGCTATGGGGTGATTCAAAAATGTGTCATACATAACCTGAGGGCAATTAGCAACGCAGGGCACGTCACGATTGTGGCGATCAGTCCCCTCTTTTAGGAGTTGCTTGAGAGAAACCACGGCGTCCTCACCTTCCGCCTGACGCAGGTCCTCACCGGACACGGTGTGTTCGGGAGGTTCCTGCACCGAGTCGGGCGGGAGGAAACGCCCGGGTGTTTCCACTGCGAGGATCGACCAGAGGACACGGTGGAGGTGTACCCCACGTGGGCGGAGCACCGCCGTGTCCTCGAAGCGGCGATTGGCGGCGGCGACCTCTCGCGTCCGGCCCTGGTGCAAGCCATGGTCTGGAGCGAGACGGAATGGGACACCGTCACCTCCTTCTGTGAAGCAGTAATGGTAGAGAAGGAGGTGGCGGAACGTGAGAGGGAGAGAACCTCACAGCGTCCCGGCTGCCGCGTGAGACGCCCCGGGCGTCGCTGGCCACCACGTGGCCCCCGGCCACCGTAGGCGCGGGCCTGTGGACGGTGGGCTATGGGCTAGCTCGCCGTCCGTCCGTCTCATGACGACAGGCCGTATCGACGGCGCGTTCGTGTTCCACGCGCGCCTCAAAGAGAGTCAGCAAAAAGGAAGGGGTCCGTAAGGACCGATGCCTGCCGGGGTTGCGGGACTGTTTGAAAGAGGTACCGTGGCCCCGGAACACAAAGGGCGATGAAGGAACATGGATGGGTTTTAGTCAGTAAAAGTCTGATACTCCCGCCTGCTCCGCCCAGAGCGGGAGGAGTCATTTGATGATTTCCCATCCGCAAAAAAAAAATAAGGCAATTAGCAACCACTACCGAAGTGTTTCTACTTCTACTGCTAAGTACTCTTTTTTGTTCGCCTCATCATTGTTATCGCTGAATCTCTTAATTTTTTTTGTGAAGTGTCCAGATTTACAAAGGTGTGAATCGAATCCACTTTCCAAACGTCGAAGTAGTAAACCAAAGATTTAAACTGGCAAAGAACTTCGCAAATACTGAGTGGCTGTGAACGGTTTTGTTTACTCCTCATCTCGTCATCATCTAAATCTCAGATCTCTATTTATCCACTGTACTCTTAATAACAAGTTTTTAATTTTATTGCCGTTTCGAATCATCTGCTTAACCTTTTCCCAACTACGTCGAGGAGTTGGCTTCCAGTCTAACCAGATCTTGCTGAATACAAGTATTTTACATGGACCTCCACAATCTAGTTAGTACTGGGTAATACGATACCCCTTGGAAAGACTGGTTGTCAGAGTTGCGGGACACTGACTACCTGCCAAAGATCTACTAATGACAGCCGGGAGCAACGGCTTACCGTGCTTTTCGAGGCATGGAGGAAACCCGGTATGTTATGATGGTCACCTATCCACAGACTAACCTAGGCAAGTGCGGCTTAACATTGAAGATCAACCTGTGCGACTCGAGCTCGTATATTATTGCCATTTCGAATGATGATAGTAATTCAATTACAATATTTCACCCTTCCCACCGCCAAACCTCACGGGGCTACACTACCCTCTAACTAAAACTACAAAATAAATAACCCGGGATAATTCACTCTACGCCCATTTAAATTTATTCAGATTAGGTCTACTCGACCCTTGGTTAACCTAACTTGATACAATAATCATTTTATTGCGAATCTAATACCTTTCTGTACGCTAATGACCTTGAAATAGGTTTTGGTCTAATGTTAGTGCACTATTAAGTTTTAATAGGGTTACAATGTTGGGCTAATTAGCTTTTATTACGAGGGCTTTGATAATTTAATTGTTATAATAGTAGTGGTCCTACTTCAGTGCTCAATAGACCACTTTTTAGTTCAATAGCGGCTTGTTTTCTTTTTAGTTCTCATTTACAGAGATTAAAATGAGTATATAAGAGCCTATACTACCTCAGATTAGCAACTCTATTTGTGGTGGTTCAAACTTCGTTTGTAATACTGTTAGAATAATGTTCTAATCAGCTTGCACTACAAAGCGGTTGTTACGTCAGTCACTGCGGCCGAATAGTGCGAAATGAGTGGTTTTTAACCGACTTCCAAAAAGGAGGAGGTTCTTTAACCAACTTCCAAAAAGGAGGAGGTTCTCAATTCGATGGGTATTTTTTTTTTTTTTTTTTTTTATGTATGTACACCGATTACGCTGAGATTTATGATCCGATTTACGTGATTCTTTTTTAGTTTGAAGCGGAATAGTTGCCATTTGGTCCCATAAAAATTTAACATAGTTTGGCCCAGTAGTTTTCATTTTATGAACATTTTTGCTTCAGTCGTGTGGTATCATTTCATGTATGTTCACCGATTCCTCCTCCATTTGTGGAGCGATTCTCAAAATTATTTTTTTTTTTGAAAGAGTATACTTCTGAGATGGTCGCACTTAAATTTGGTGAAGATCTGATGCTGATCTTCGGAGATATATACGTACAATGGAACTCTTCAAAACTAGACGGTAAATCGGTCGTGATTGCTGCCATCGCTTGGATATTTATTGTTTATACAACATCATGACGTAACATCACGCCTGTATGCTCTGAGGGGTACGCAGATGTGTACAATACACCCAAATTTCGACTGTTTAGATATGTTAAGTTCCATTTATTGGGGATAAGCCTATTACCATGACATGTATTGTTAACAATGTAAAATAAATGCATATAATATATTTGTAGAGGATATTACTTACAACTAAAAATGGAGAAATAAAAAAACTTTTTAACAAAAAAATAAAACCGACTTCAAAAAACACAAAAAAGTGAAAAATAACTTTAGCTTCAGAAGTCGGTGACAAAAAAAAACTAAATGAATCAAACAAAGGTCACCGACTTCTGAAGCTAAAGTTATTTTTCACTTTTTTGTGTTTTTTGAAGTCGGTTATTTTTTGTTAAAAAGTTTTTTTTTATTCTTTATAAAATCAAATTTTCGTCTTTTGGAAAAAATAAAAAACATAAGACCTGCTTTATAGTTAGTTCAGTTAGTATGCAAAGTTTCATGATCTAATTTGAAGTACTTTGGATTTTTTTTCTATCGAGAAAATTTTATGGAATCGTGTTTTCGCCAAACATTAACAAAACAATAATCCTCAACTTTACCATATATTTATTTAAAATTAATGCTGCAGTATTTTAGGCGTAACGGAGGATCATGCTAAGCCATTTGAGGTAGCCCCTTAATGCTTGACTACCTAGTTACTCTAGCGGTCGATGAGGTCCTGGTGGCCTACCATGACGTCTTAAAGCAGGATTGTTTTAATCTTGTTCCAGTATGTGTAAGAGACTAAGCTATAGAGGACGTCTAGCGCCATCTCTTTCCCACACTGGAACAAGATTAAAACGATCCTGCTTTAAGACGTCATGGTAGGCCATCTGGGCCCGATTCCCAGATTGGGCTAAGTGTTATTGGGTTTTTCGCTTAGGAGTTACACAGTAGCAGCCACGTAGTCTGGATTTGTGCTCGGTTGATGGCAATAGGCTCGGCCCCTATTATTTGGGACTTTATTTAGGTACACCTCTACCTAATCCTTCGGGGATAAAAAGTGTGTTGTTATGTTATGTTACAAACTTGAGTGGATACCACGAAACCTGCAGTGGCCAACCTGGGTCGAGATTTCCAGATTGGTCACTGCAGTTCCTGTCCAGAAGGAAGATTATCTGGATTGAGGTGGGATGTCTATTCCTCCTTGAGGTTAATAAATAATTTTATTGGAAAGAAAAAACTCAGTTGACAAAATCTCTGTGTTCTAAACAAACTGCATTAGTATAAAACTGTGTCGCAGTCATTATGGTCGAGACATAAGCAAAAATTAAAACTAAAAATTAAAACTAGTAATAAATAAAACACAAAAAATTTAAAAACAATATGAAAATTAACAATATTTCTTTTTGTAATTTTATATGAGATAATTTGTATGGAAGGATTGTGTATGTAAGGATTTTATGGGTTATTAAAATGATGTCACTTTCTATGTAAATTAAAAGGCTAAACTTGATTTTCAACTTGGTTCCCAAAATAGATGCTCGATGACCTTAACGGGTTATGGTATTCTTAAAGATTGCAGAATGGTAACGTTCACAAAATTGCGCTAAATTTTGTTCAATTTTATTATACCCCAGACTAGAACGAGACGCACTTAATGAGTCGAAACTGAAAAGTTAACATTAATTAAACTTGTTCTAACGCTCATAAATACGAACTCCGCCGAGTAATAAACGAACTACTTAATAATATTATTTCGAAATTAAATAAACTACTTGCATTTAATTAAACAAGTTATTTACTTTTAGAACATAATTATTCGCGTAGAATAAACTTTGTATTTTAATTTTAATTGAAAACTTATCTGTTCTTTGGAGTCTCTTCAAGTTTCACGATAAAATCTTAATAAGCAGGCATTAAGTCCGCCTATGTACCACTATTGTACATGAAGTTTAAATAAATAAATAAAAAATAATTGTTCCATGCAAGGGATTACCTTTCAGAGAGCGAGGTTGGGTATATCCAACTTGCTGATCGGAATGTCTTGTCGGTTGAATCGGAATCACGACGTACGAAAGTCAGTAAAATAAAATAAAATAATAATTTATTCATAAAGTAAGGTATTACAAGTGTACATTTAGGTGCAGTAGTGTTATTTCTTAAACAATTGTATAATTAGGGCTTATAAGTTAACTATAAGTAAAATATATTTAACAGTTGCAAGTAACGATAATGTCGAATTCAAATGTTAGGTAGCGACCTGCCTGATCTAGGTTTATTTTAACCGGTGTTTCAGGCCGTGTTGATGGCCTGAACCATCAAATAGAGGTGGAGTAAAGTTCTTGCATAAAACCGGTAGATTCCAGTCTGGTTCCCAATTCAAGGTTCTATGATTATACTGGAGCTGCGGGACTGTTCGAAAGAGATACCGTGGCCCCGGAACACAAAGGGCGATGAAGGAACATGGATGGGTTTTAGTCAGTAAAAGTCTGACACTCCCTCCTGCTCCGTCCGGAGCGGGAGGAGTCATTTGATGATTTCCCATCCGAAAAAAAAAAAGATCTATGATTATTCAATAAACTCAGACTAAAACACAGTCCGCTGCTCCTTTGACTGCTGCATTCTCTGTCCCAGTCACCTTTTAAAAGTCGTTGGTCCATCTAGCAGGGGCCATTAAACAATTTGCTTGTCGATATATGGATTCCACTCCAGGGCTGGTTTGCTCCATTGGTTATCGGTCCTTCGACAAAGATGACCAGCCCACTGCTACTTCAGCTTGTCGTAGATGTTTCTATTTTGTTTGATATCACCCAAATCACCGATAATTTATCTGCCAAGCCTTTTCCCAACTATGTTGGGATCGGGTTCCAGTGCCTCCAAAACCCTGTTAGTACTGTGTAATATAATACGATACCCCTTGGTAAGACTGGTTGTCAGACCTTCGGGCCACAGACGACTTGTAACGACTGTCAGACATCTAAAAATGACAGCTAGGACCAACTGCTTAGCGTGCTTTCCAGGGCACACAGGAAACTCGGTATGTAATGGAAGGTCAGCCATCCACAGACCAACCTTGGCAAGCGCGGCTTAACCTTGACCCGTGTGGATGTAATTATTCAGCCATGAGCAGCCTCCGTAGTTTATGGGAATGGGTGTAAAAAAAGCCTTCACGACATCAGGGGTTCTTTCGACAACAAATCACACTTAAAAGCGAAATAACTCAATCCTCAAAGCTAAAACTTTCTTAAACACACTGATGCACCTACAAATTACGCTAAATCTTCCCCAAGTAAAAGCAACCTCATCAACCTTAATGTTACTGCATGCCTTTTATATTTCACACAAATAAGACACGTATAGGGCTTTAAAGCCAGAACACCTGGCTTCAGGGTAATGAATATTGCACCGTTATACTGAACATATACTAGCTGGGATTACAGTGCTGGTGTTACCCGAGGTTAGCCGAAGTTTTACGAAAGATGGGCGCTATCGAAAAAGTTATTTTTGTAGTTAGTGTAATGCAGAGCTATTTATTTGAAGTGGATTTTTTGGATTTCGGTTGTACAGGTATTGACGTGTGATGCAGGGTATTGACGAAAATTTCGTCGTACATCCACACATACACACACATTCACACACTTTTATGAATCCTCCATAAAAGGTTCTGAAACCATAGGGTGTTGTAGTGTTGTAAGAAGTCTACACACATCAAAAAAAGTTTGCGATCACTTTGAAAAATCGAAATCTTTTTTGTCAAAAACTTGTTTAAATAAAAAACAGTTTTATTTTTTTATTGCAAACAGGGTATTTCTATAATAAAAAAAACACACAACAAGGATTTTTTATTGATAAAGTTCACTTTAAAAAAATGATATCAGCTTATGCTAGTGATCACAAACTTTTTTTGATGTGTGTATGTAAATTCATAGAAAGCTTAATTGCAATGTATTTAATAAAAATAAACTATCTATAGGAAATAATGTAATTATTTACGTTTTGAATTGTACAATTTATTAAAATGCACAAAGCTTGTATCACTCATTTTTGTAAACAACAAAGTACATAATGCATTACTAATATCGAACAAAAATGGTGGGATACGAAGTGAATTCGAAATAACCTATAAGTTTTTTTTTTTAATTACGGCGCTGTGGTAATGAATCGCACGTGCTAGACAATGTTCTTTTTTTAAAACGAGTTGCATATAGTACAACATTATAACACCCGTTTGGATGATGTTGGCAATAAGCTAACTGTTTCAGATACTTTTGTAGAGGATTTATAGCATGGGTTTAGTTAAAATAATTAAATTAATTAATTATTAGAAACGATATGTCTAAAAACATTAAAAACACGTTTTCGAGAGATGTCAATTTATTTCTCCTATTCTTCTCAGCAAACCCTTTAGGTTCATGATACCCATATATCGGAATGCGTAAAAATCAACTGGTCCACCATCTTTAGGAGTTCACCATATTAGATTTAGGATGACGCCACTCAGCTGACCATGTATTGTCTTGCAAACTATGCAAAATTTCAGTTTAATCGGAAACCGAAAAAGTGGGTCTTTAACTTCTATTTTTTTTTACTTGGTTATTACCTACACACAGCTGAAAATAATAAAAGTGAAAAGCAGCTAATTTCAGGATCAACAGCAGCTGGTAGCGTAGTTACTAGAAGTTATGAGTTTATTTTCATATTTTTGACGTAGTTCCTAAATGAATATGCTAAAATATTGTTCTTTGTATGCAGTGTGCAGTCCAGTCTGCTGCATCTGCAACAGTAAACTTTCATAACTCAACATTAATCATAATAAAACACTTTTATACTCCAAAACTAACCTTATCTCAAATTAGAAACAAAAATAGTATAACACTATCAAGTTACAAAGTCTTGTTATTTCAATTCACGTCCTAGAGGAAAGTGCACTCTCAATTCGGTCGGGTAATAGCAAACTTGTCAAAGCACTTTTATATCGAGAGGCTATTCGGTGGAGCTAGCACCTGAGTTTTACGATAATGAATATTACGGGCTGGCTTAGGAGGAGGTTATACCGACGGTAATACTTTGTAGCGATACAAGAGGGAATTTTGGATGTGAAGTTTGGGTCGCTTATCAAAATATTTTTTGTTTAAAGAGAAAGTTTATACCATCACGCCGTTAATTCCTGAAGGGTTAGGCAGAGGTGCACATAATAGTACAACGACATTTCGGCAGTTTTTTTTAAAAGATGGAACTGCAAGAAGTGACAGTTTAAACATTTACGTAGAATTCGGTCGTGTCGCTGCGGACTGTCGGTCGTAGCGATTGGGCAACTTTGTCGCTGCGGTTCACCATTACCACCATCGGAATTTTACTTTAAGGTGGATGCTCAAGCGTAGCCCGCGAAATTCAAATTTTCTTACGTTTTTTGCAATTTGCAGGCCAGTGCTAGGTTGTATGTTGATTAAAATTTTGTTTGCGACTGTAAGACGTATGTAGTTACAGAATTATATTCATCAAACTCATCAATACAACCCTCAAAGTTCATATTGGTGTCAAAATTACTTTTCCAAGGTCAAAATCATTCTTGCACCATTATGAACTTGGAGGGTTGCTGCCCATTCTCTGGTAAGTCCCTTAGTCGCCTCTTACGACACCCACGGGAAGATATGGGATGGTGCTATTCTTTACGTCCGACACCATACAGACACCACACCACCACAGCCACTAGACTAATGAGACATAATCCTCCATTCGTTCCTTCATTGCTGAGGATCGCCTCTACCTTTATCGGATGGTATATCAATTTCGTGCTTCAATGTTGTATGTTCGAAACCTGTGGTTTTCTGGGCTGCTAGTGTCCTTCAGCTGCAAGAATCATGAAAAATTGCTTTTCTCGAACATGCTTGGAAATTTGAGTATTATTTTGACAACCTTCTTCGAGATAAATCGAAATGGGGTAGGTGACACACGAATCAATAGGGTATTTTACTCTTTGGGAGAAAAAATCTAACAATATATTATTGAGATAGCTTAGGCAAAAAGCAGTCGGAAAACGTTAGTTTAAGTACATAATAGCAAATTAAATTTTAAAATTCAATTCAAAGGTTTCAGCTTTTTTAATCTGTTTTATAACACCATTAAAGTAGACTCCATGTTATTACGTCACACGGCTATGTAAACTTAGAAGTGTCAACTGTTAATTTCAAATATCACTGCATTTGTTTACACAGCCAACTGACGTCATGACCACAGAGCAATATGGTGTCCACTGCGTCCCGCGTTTTCGTCAAATTACGCGCGAAATTTGAAAATGCTCGCAATTAACGATTTAATAAAAATTTTGTGATTTTTTTTAGTGGTTCATTAGCACTATAGAATCTTATTGAGACACTTTTAAAAACTGGGTGTAATATCCTATTGAGGTACTTTTTAAGAGCTGCCAAAACGCGGTTCTCTCATAGATTTTTTATGGCAACAGCCAACTGTGACGTCACTGTGTATTCAACTTAGTGACTCAACTATTTATTGATTTCAAAGCAACAAAAAATCGAATTTGGCAATTAATTGAAAATAAATCGGATTTTCAGGCCCAAAATAAAGTGTTTTTTTTTTTAAGCGATTTGTGTCTTGGAATTATTGTTTTATGGTGTCATCTACCCTATTGCTGTACTGGCCAGATACATGCGACGAGCGGCCAGCAAAAGTTGTATGAAAATCCATATTTGTCGTGTTTAGCGGCCAAATAAATTACATAGTAAACCTTTGTAAACTCATTTATGTCGTGTTATTTAAAAATGGAACGATCTTTTACTCTGAAACATGACAACCAAGGAGGTAATTTATCAAAGACGGATGTGTGCCTCGGTCCACATTACACGTCCGTCCATCAATGCCTCTGTTGCTGGGTGCTGCAGTAATGTACTTACCTACTATATCTGGACTATTCTGAAAAAGACTATCAAATGCTAATTAAAATTATATTGTTCCACGTTTTTGTTTATTTGTTAAAGAAAGTAGAATAATTAAATATTTACGTGCTACTGCTATAACTATAGGACAGCGTCGGTCGGAGGTGCGACTGATGAACATAAGGTCCTGGGTTCGATTCCCGGGTCGGGCAAAAGTGATATTGGGTTCTTCGATTATCTCAGTAGCAGCTGGATTTGTGCCCGGCTGATGGCAAAAGGCTTGCCCCTATTGGCAAAATTTAGGTGTACTATTAGTTATATACACCTGTGCCTAACACTTCAGTGATTACTAGCATGATGTTATGTTATAACTAAAAAAAACTGATTACTACTACAACAGCCCATAACGTCCACTGCTGGACCTAAGCCTCTCCCATGATGGGAGGAATTTGCCGTAATCTCCACGCTTGGCAGGCGGATTGGAGATCGCAGTGATGAAAGACTAACAGAAAACGCTACTGCCCATTCTCTGGTCTACGGAGGCGCAAGGTGTTCTGCCTCAGACATTAGTCGCCTTATACGACACCCGTGAGTGTGATGGGTTGGTTCTATTCTACTCTACCGGATACCACACGGCTTAAAAAAAACCTGCATCAAAGGCACCTTTCTACACACACCCCTAACATAACTATTTACCTAGTAGACCAAAGGAATTTAAATTGTTAAGCTGCACGATGGAAAATATGCAACTGCAGCTCACATCACCCATATAGGTCGTGAGGTAACGAGGATAAAATATTGTCTATGAAGAGCTTGCGCTTGTTCAGGATGCTTGTTTAAACCAAAATTTTGTTTTTGTATTTGTATTTCCCGTACAATAGGCGAGACAACAAAAAAAATCTAATTAGTCCTTCAGATAGATTTCCAAAAAATATTAGAAACATATTTTTTCTTTTGTTACGTAAACCAAAATTGACGAATATAATTATGACGCTTTTAAAATTATTAATAGGTACGTCACGCCTTGGTATAATTTTTAGCTAATTCTGACGTCACGAGCCTCACTCCCGAGTTTTGATGCGTTTTATCTTTGTCAATATTCATTGATTAACAAAAACAAAAAATATGTGTCATTATTTTCCAGTAGGTACCTACTCTAACTGACGGACTAAATAGATTTACATTTTTTGAAACTGTCGTCATATCTATCTATGGTCGAGTATGTAATGAAGTTGAATGGGACAGCTGATTAATTCTTTTTGCGATTACGATGTTGGTCCCATACAACAATTATTCAGTTTGATGGTCTGTACCTTTAAAATATGAATACACCTTTCTGATTCATGCTGTTTATGAAAAAAATGAGAACTAGATCGATCACAATGTCAAACACATTGAGATGGCTCTACATGATAGCTTTTCCCTTTTTCATCAATCATCAACAAAATGGTCTATCAATCCTCCATCAATCTTAGCAAAAGCAGTTTAACCTTGCAGTAGATCAACGATACAAGATAGTATAGCTGCCTCGTTGGTCTGTTGGTCGCAATCGCGACATCTGAGCATGACATCCTGGGTTCGGTTCCCGGGTCGCGCAAATTGTTATTGAGTTTTTCCATCAGGAATTTCTCGGTAGCAGCAACGGAGTCTGGATTTGTGCCCGGTTGATGGTGATAGGGTCGCCCCCATTAAATGGGATTTTACATTAACAAAATGTGGGGGTACTATTTGGTACAACTTTGCCTAGTTTTTTGGGGATTACAGGTGTGATGTAATCGTATGTAGATAGTATTACAGTATTACATACGATTATTTTTACAGTTCAGTCAGTTCATTTCTACTTTAAATAATAATAATCATTTTATTATCAGGCAACTAAGGCCTATAGATAAAATACACAAAATAATATTTAACAACGATAATATAATAATACATATTTTAAACCATAATGAGACTAAAACTTTACACGCAACGTTGTTGGCGTCGTGTTTCGCTGCGTGGTGTCGCGTAACCGTCCTCGGAAACACAATATTCCGTTTCCCTCGTCTCCTTAAAACTATAGCGCCAATGAGAGGTTTTCTTTTTGAGGTATTAAAAAAAAACTTAGTTTCCAAGAACTCTATAGATGGCGTTGAACTTACTATGATAGTTGGTGCCAAAGCCAAAACGCTTGAAAAAAAAAACATTGTGTCACGTCACATACTCTCGTTGACTGACACTTGCATTTGCTTAACCTTCCGAATATACCTAACCTAGTTTTCTCGCACTTTGTTAAAATCAGGTTTTTTAGGTTTCGTTCCTTGCATTATCATACTAACTGCTAGCGCCATCTATCCAGCGACTAGGGAAGAGCTAAAAAGAAAAACCCTCATTAGTCTTACAACTTTCTTTTCAAATAAAAATGAGGCTCTACCTAAACACCTTATTTAAACCCAACCAAATGACCCTGTCGCAGATAGATGACGCAAAAAAAAACTGCCAAAAACAGCTGACACCAGACAAAACGATACCAATATTGAAATCGATGAAGCGTTCAGGCTTGACCGGCTGAATGACATGTTTGCCGATCTTGTCTAACATACCATAAAACCGACGGTGGGCTTGTTCAACCCTGTTCTGGCCTGTTGTACCCTGTTGTACCCTGTTCAACCCTAATAAATCTACCTATGTCCCATTTAGGATTTTTGTTTACATTGCTATTACGTGTTTCGAATATCTGGGCAGTTTCGAACGTATTTCGGCACGAGTGATGGGCTTTTGTTTTTTTAGTGGTATTTGATTGGTGTGAATGGGTTTATTAAACTGATGCGTGTGGACAAATCATAGCTTCACTATGAAAGTAGATTTTGAAAACGAAGTTGGAATCTATACTTATCTATCTAAATATATAAAAGAAGAAACTGACTGACTGACTGACTGACTGACTGACTGACTCATCTATCAACGCACAGCCCAAACCGCTGGGTCTACAGATTCCAAATTTGGCAAGTAGGTTCCTTATGTGGTCTAAGGGTGCACTAAGAAAGGATTTTTCAAAATTCACCCCCTAAGGGAGTTAAATGGGGCTCCAAAGTTTGTATGGGGAAACAAGATTAGTTAGTCTATTTTATTCGAAACTTTACAGGAGTGCTCCTATTGATAAATGAGTAGAAACGGGTTTCAGGATTTTTCAGAATTCAACCCCTAAGAGGGGAAAAGGGGTGACAAAGTCTAAAAATCAATGCACAGCCCAAACCGCTGAATCTAGAGATTCCAAATTTGGCACATTGGTTCCTCATGTGGTCTAGGGGTGTACTAAGAAAGGATTTTGCAAAATTCATCCCCTAGGGGGGTTAAACGGGGCTCCAAAGTTTGCATGGTGAAACAAGATTAGTTTAACTATTTTATTCGAAACTTCACAGGAGTGCTACTATTGATAAATGAGTAGAAACGGGTTTCAGGTTTTTTCAGAATTCAACCCCTAAGAGGGGAAAATGGGGTGGCAAAGTATAAAAATCAATGCACAGCCCAAACCGCTGAGTCTAGAGATTCCAAATCTGGCACATAGGTTTTTTATGAGGTTTAAGGGTGCACTAAAAAAGGACTTTTCAAAATTCACCCCCTAAGGGGTTGAAACGGGGGTCCAAAATTACATGGGGAAATAAGATTAGTTAGACTTCTTTATTCGAAACTTAACAGGAGTACTCCTATCGATAAATGAGTTAACATTTGTGTTTCAGGTTTTTTCAGAATTCAACCCCTAAAGGGGGAAATGGGGTAAGAAAGCCTGAAATTCAACATAGGTATTGTTTGTATGGTGAATTGGGTCGGGTGTATTACAAAATCAACGATTTTAAGATTTAATGTGGCGGACCTGAAATACAATCATTCCCTGTTGGGGTGCGATGGGGTTGAAATGTCTAAAAATCAATATGGGTGTCGATACCGAGATTATCAGGGGCGCTGATTACGAAAATGGCATTTATTTTGAGATCCAGAAGATGGCGGATTCGACTTCTATGCAGGGTTATTGTTGATTTATTGTGATGATTATGATGATGATGATTGTGATCACGATGATAATGACTGTGATTACAATGATGGTTGTGATAATGATGATTGTGATTACGATGATAATGATTGTGATAACGATGATAATGATTGTGATAACGATGATGGTGATTGTGATATTGATTTTGATGGTGATTGTGATAGTGATGGTGATTATGACAGTGATTGTGATAGTGACGGTGATTGTGATGGTAATAGCGATGGTGATGGTGATTGTGATAATGATGAAGATGATTGTGATTACAATGATAATGGTTGTGATTACGATGATAATGATTCTTAAAATGATGATAGTGATTGTGATGGTGATTGTGATGGTGATTGTGATGGTGTTTGTGATGGTGTTTGTGATGGTGTTTGTGATGATGATTTTGATGGTGATTGTGATGGTGTTTGTGATGGTGTTTGTGATGGTGATTTTGATGGTCATTGTGATGGTGATTGTGATGGTGATTGTGATGGTGATTGTGATGGTGATTGTGATGGTGATTGTGATGGTGATTGTGATTGTTATTGTGATGGTGATTGTGATGGTGATTGTGATGGTGATTGTGATGGTGATTGTGATGGTGATTGTGATGGTGATTGTGATGGTGATTGTGATGGTGATTGTGATGGTGATTGTGATGGTGATTGTGATGGTGATTGTGATGGTGATTGTGATGGTGATTGTGATGGTGATTGTGATGGTGATTGTGATGGTGATTGTGATGGTGATTGTGATGGTGATTGTGATGGTGATTGTGATGGTGATTGTGATGGTGATTGTGATGGTGATTGTGATGGTGATTGTGATGGTGATTGTGATGGTGATTGTGATGGTGATTGTGATGGTGATTGTGATGGTGATTGTGATGGTGATTGTGATGGTGATTGTGATGGTGATTGTGATGGTGATTGTGATGGTGATTGTGATGGTGATTGTGATTGTGATTGTGATGGTGATTGTGATGGTGTGTGATGGTGATTGTGATGGTGATTGTGATGGTGATTGTGATGGTGATTGTGATGGTGATTGTGATGGTGATTGTGATGGTGATTGTGATGGTGATTGTGATGGTGATTGTGATGGTGATTGTGATGGTGATTGTGATGGTGATTTTGATGGTGATTGTGATGGTGATTGTGATGGTGATTGTGATGGTGATTGTGATGGTGATTGTGATGGTGATTGTGATGGTGATTGTGATTTATATATATTGTGATAACGATGATGGTGATTATGATAGTGACTTTGATAGTAATTGTGATGGTGATGGTGATTGCGATGATGATTGTGATAATGATTGAGATAAATGTGATAATGATGGTGGTTGTGATGGTGATGGCGATTGTGATAATGATGGTGACTGTGATAGTGATGGTGATTGTGATAATGATTGTGATAATGATGGTGGTTGTGATTTTGATGGTGATTGTGATAATGATTGTGATAATGATGGTGGTTGTGATAGTGATGGCGATTGTGATAATGATTGTGATAATGATGGTGGTTGTTATAGTGATGGTGATTGTGATGATAATAATAAATTGTGATGATTATGAAATTTGGCACATAGATAGTTTATAACCTAAATTAACATGTAGAACACTATTTATCCCTTTAGTATAATTCAGTGGGGCAGTTACCTAACTGCACGCGGGCGAAGCCGCGGGCAACAGCTAGTAATATTATAAAGAGGTAACATTTGTTTGTAAGTTTAGGGGGTAATCTCCGGAAGTAATGAACCAATTTTAAAAATTGTTTCACTGGTAGAAAGCTACATTATTCGTGAGTGCTATATGCTATATTTTGTTCCCGTACTCCCACGGGAACGGGAACTACGCGGGTGAAACCGCGGGACGTCAGCTAGTATTTCATATTTATGAAGTACATACCTAATATTTTAGTTTAGTTGTTACTGAAAATAATATATATATGGTGGTAATAAGTAAGTAGTTGTAGTAGTAGTATAATGTAAGTAGTTTTTTTTATTATTTTTCCGATATTTGCAGCACTTTCCAGTGTTCATAGCGTGAGCGGTGCGCGCACAGCATTCCACTTTACTTTGCGAATAGTTTTGACTAAATATTTTCCAAGCGTGAAAATGTGGCTTCCAATGTTATGGCATCTGGTTTGAAGCAGTAATAGAATAAAAGGACTGTGCTAACAGAATAAAGACTAAGTGCCAAGGTAACTTTTTACTCGACTGCCCAAAAAATGAGTGTTATGTTTTCAGGGTTCATGTATGTATGTATGTTTGTGACTTCTTTATTCCACCATAACTTTTGAATGCCTAAACCGATTTCCATGTACGTGGTATCGTTAGAATTCTTGTTTTACCCCGGGTAACAAAAGCTAGTGAAAAGTTTAAACCTTTTTTTTTTTATTTAAACTAAAAAGTGTAAAATAAAAATAATAATTAAAAAAATAAAAAACCCAACTGCGTAAAAAATAACTAATAACTTTAAATAAAAACTAAAAAGAAAAAAACAAGAACAAATAATAAATTCTAATACGGAACATATTGACTGCAGCAGTCGGAACCCATTAAATAATCTAGATTAAAATTATTACATCCAATATCCAATAGGATCCCAACTGTTGCAGTCAATATGTTCCGTATTAGAATTTATTATTTGTTCTTGTTTTTTTCTTTTCAGTTTTTATTTAAAGTGGTTAGTTAATTTTTACGAAGTCGGGTTTTAATTTTTTTTTTAATTATTGTTTTTATTTCTGTAATATTTTAGACATCATCGTCGACCTAGCCTTTTCCCAACTATGCTGAGGTCAGCTTTTACCTGAGATACAGGTTTATTCCTAGTTCAGGTAGAATCCAATTGTTGTAAGCCAATATTTTTAAAGGTCATATTGTAAATTATTATTTTTGTATTTCAATTATTTCAATAAACAAATTTTAATATTCAGCTTCCAGTCTAATCGAATACAGCTGAATACCAGTATTTGTAAGTAGTTTAGTCTATTATATCTCACACATGTAAGATATTACAGAAGAAAACGCCTATTAATGTTCCCACTGCTGGGACACAGGCCTTCTCTCCATGAGAGGCAATGGGCTATAATCCACCACGCGGGCCCAGTGCGGGTTGGTAGATGTCACATGTCTTCGAATTTTTGGTTCTAGGATATGGCCGGTTTCCTCACGATGTTTTCCTTCACCGTTTTGAGAGCAGTGGTAATGAAATAAATTGCACAAAGTAATGCGCCTGCCTGAGTTCCAACCCACGACTTACTGTTCGTAAGTCGAGGCTGCCACCGCTGGGCCACTGCTGCTCTCTGCTGCTATGTATTTAACATCTTGGATCTCAATAACACGAGCATCTACTTTATGGGACACATACACCTCTACCTTACCCTTCAGGGAGCACAGGCGTGATATTATTTTATGTTAACACTAAAATAAATCATCATAATTCGATAACAACTGTCCAGAGAACATAGACCTCTCCAATCGAACACCATTCACCCATTGGGCTATTACTTCTACGTATAGAGTAGACAGCGCGAACAAAATCTGTGCGTAGTGCGGGGCGCGCGGGGGGCAGCGAACCTCGTGTATACCGTATGACTTTTTTACCACTTTCCAAAAAAATGGGTATATTAGGTGAACGGAGTAGTAGCTAAAAAAAGAAAAAAAAACTAAGTATGCCTTACATACTTAGTTTTTTTTTTTTTTTTCCACAGCTTAGAAAAAAATTGATACATTATCAAAAAACGCTACAAATTTCAAGTAAACTTTTCATATTAGAACAAATATCGAATTTCAAATCATAGGCTTTAAGTGTATGATTTGAATTACGATTTTTTTTTTCGCAAAAAATAACTAAATATGCCATTTTTGCTTCTACTCCGTTCACCTATTATACCCATTTTTCTTGAAAAGTGATAAAAAGACATTCTGTATAATGCTGTGGCGAGCAAGCGACTGAGTGAACTGCAGCCGGCCGACAGCAGAACTGAGTCTTCTCCATACGTAGTAGTAATAGCTCAGTGATTGGTGCACAGAGAAGAGATTCCCTGAGTTCCTATATTGCAGTATACCAAGCCAACGGCAAGCCTAAGGCCCATGCAGCGCACGCCGCTGGAGGCGCAGCGGAGCGCATTTGAAGACAACAATTTAATAATATAAACCTTAACTACCTTGATATACGGTCGCGCGCATGCTCTTGTAGTAGCTTGAGGGCGCTCCGAGTACCGCGAGCGAATTTATTCTTATATTTATCGGATATCAAGGAAGTTAAGGTTTATATTTAATTGTTGTCTTCAAATGCGCTCCGCTGCGGCTCCAGCGGTGTGCGCTGGGCCTAACGGTATCTTCGAAATGCCAAACAACTCCCTTCACTTAAAAAGACCTCAAAACAAGCTTCAAAAACAATTTTTCAACCCCCATTTCAACAAAAGACAACCATAAAACAAAACTCTCCACATTTCCACATCCCTACCCTTGAGTTCGAAACGTAAAACAAACGCTAATTGGGTTCCGTCGGATGATTGCGTTCATCAAAACTTCGGGGCAAGCGTGTTGGGGGTTCCGTAGGTAGCAGGCGGTCGATAGTGCTGCAATTAAATATGTTGATCACGTGTCCAGGACGTGGAGGCAATTAGGAATTGTTAAGTGATGTCGGAGGTGTGAACGTGTTGGTTTGGTAGTGTTAAGAGTTAATGACTAGGGGTTTGTATGGAACATAATATCAAGCCTGTAATCCACGAAGGATTAGGCAGAAGTCTACCTAATAATACACCCACTTTTCGCCAGTTATGTTTAAGTCCCATGCTCAGACCAAATAAAAAACCAAGACATAGAAATTACGTCTCTCTCTGTTCATACACACACATCAACTACTACAACAGCCCATAACGTCCACTGCTGGACATAAGCCTCTCCCATGATGGGAGCAATTTGCCGTAATCTCCACGCTTGGCAGGCGGATTGGAGATCGCAGTGATGGCAGACTAACAGAAAACGCTGCTGCCCATTCTCTGGTCTACGGAGGCGCAAGGTGTTCTGCCTCAGACATTAGTCGCCTTATACGACACCCGTGAGTGTAATAGGTTGGTTCTATTCTACTCTGCCGGATACCACACGGCTAATTCTACTCTAGTTATGTTTAAGTTTCATGTAATAGGGGACAAGCCTATTGCCATCAGCCGGGCACAAATCTAGGCTCCGTGGCTGCTATTGAGAAATTCCTTGTAGAAAACACCCAATGTACACGTAAATACAGGGTGTAAATAACTTCATCACGAAGTCGTCAACCAAGCATTCTGTACATCAAACTAAGTAACTTTACCCAAAAATTATTGCTGGGAAACGACTTTTTTTCAACCGACTTCCTATGAGTCCTATTACATTTTATACGCAAATTCGTGATTTTTGACACAGTAATTTTCAGCATCAGTAAGATATTTTAATTATTTGCTTATAAATAACAATAGTGCCATTCTCTTTCTTGCAAGTTGGAATTTCACATTTTTCTTTTTATTTTCGTGTAATTTACTATAAATATTTTACGAACTCAGTTTGCAAGAAAAACCGTCGGTGATGGAACTTTGACGCTCAAATTCACATTGTTACATGCAATTCTTATAAAAGATAAAATTACTGAAAGATAAGTTGAATGTTTTACTTGTTTATTGGAGTTTTAGAATTTCTTTAAATTCCTTGAATTTTCACGGAAAACATCGTAAATAAAGCGTAATTTAAGCCATAAATGTCTTGATTCAGCGTCCTTTATATTCCAAATAAACTAAATTTTAACAAATAAATTAATATGATATAAAACTTCAATCTACAATGAATAAGTTTCATTAGTTTTCGTTTGTCAATATATTAAGACAAAAAACTTTTTGCAAAAAAAATAAAACCGACTTCAAAACACAAAAAATTGAAAAATAACTTTAGCTTCAGAAGTCGGTGACCTTTTTTGATTCATATAGTTTTTTTTTGTCACCGACTTCTGAAGCTAAAGTTATTTTTCAATTTTTTGTGTTTTGAAGTCGGTTTTATTTTTTTTGCAAAAAGTTTTTTTATTTTTCCATTTTTAGTCCTAATAGCCTATACAAATATATGCTATGCATTTATTTTACATTGTTAACAATACATGTCATGGTAATAGGCTTATCCCCAATAAATGGAACTTAACATATCTAAACTATCGAAATTTTCGTGTATTGTACACATCTGCGTACCCCTCAGAGCATACAGGCGTGATGTTACGTCATGATGTTGTATAAACAATAAACATCCAAGCGATTGCAAAAATCCGTCCGTTACCGTCTAGTTTTGAAGAGTTCCATTGTATATCTCCGAAGACCAGCATCAAATCTTCACCAAATTTAAATGCGACCATCTCAGGAGTATACTCTTACAAATAAAAAAATAATTTTGAAAATCACTCCACAAATGGAGGAGAAATCGGTGAATATACATGAAATTATACCACACGACTGAAGTAAAAATATTCATAAAATGAAAACTACTGGGCCAAACTATGTAAAATTTTTATGGGACCAAATGGCAACTATTCCGCATCAAACTAAAAAAGAATCACGTAAATCGGATCACAAATCTTAGCGTAATCGGTGTACATACATAAAAAAAAAAAAAAAAAAAACCGATCGAATTGAGAACCTCCTCCTTTTTGGAAGTCGGTTAAAAATTACAATAAATAAAATTATAGTACTATAATTCTGCGTCAATTCAGGTCGCTCCTCAGTCTCATGTCAGTCTCGTTTCTAATTTTCGTCAGTATCAATCGACAATCATCCGGAGATCGCTATTATTATCGACTCGTGTACGCCGACCGAAATAATTTGATCCAGATCCAAGTAAAAATTAAAAATTTGCGTATAAAATATAATAGGACTCTTATGATGAAAAATCATGTTTTATGGTAAAATTTAATGTAACGCACTCAACACATTGTGCTGATGGATGGATTGAGTAGTACGGGGGTCGTGGAGGTGTTTAAATTAAAAATCTTACATTATAAACTTGTTGTTAAAAAAAAAAGGTGGAACTTTGACCCCCAATATCTTCGTAACTAGGAGGTTCCCAGGTATGGTGTAGAACAAAAAATATCGCAATGGCGGGGAGCGCAAGTCCTTTCGACTTCGTTAAAAAGTTTTTTACACCCTTTATAATAAATAGTAAGGTATTCTATCATAATCTAACACTGGATTTCTTTCAAAACCAAACTATTTCCGTCCATAAAATCACTTTAGGCAGTTTATTTCAGAAACAAAGTACCTACTAATACACCTGAAACAAAAAAAAGTCAATTCACACTTCAAAATATCCACATGCCACGAACGCTACCGAATCACGCCAATTCAAACGCTCGTATTTGAATGTGTAAACACAGGAGCAAAGCCGAAACGTTGGAAACTGCAGAACTGTATGCAAAAAATGTTGAATGACACCGCGCAGCAATAAAACCGACCACCGACGATTTACACTTGCGTAGGTACTGGATAAAAATGTGCGGTGTACTGTGTTTTGCACTAAATGTAGGGGGTTCTGTGTTTTACTAGACATAGCATCATCTGCTTAGCCTTTTCCCAGCTATGTTGGGGTCAGCTTCCAGTCTAACCGGATACAGCTGAATACCTGTATTTTTACATGGAGCGACTGCCTATCTGACCTACACAACCCAGTTAGTATTGGGTAATACGATATCCCTTGGTAACTGGTAAGACTGGTTGACAGACTTTTTGGGTCACTGACTACCTGTAACGACTGTCAAAGATCTACAAATGACAGCCGGGACCAACGGCTTAACGTGTGCTTTCCGAGGCACGGAGGAAACCCGGTATGTAATGGGTGATCACCCATCTACAGATCAACCTAGGCAAGCACGGGTTATTCTAAAGATCGACCCGAGCGGCTGTTATTATTTAGCCTCGGGCTCCTCGGGTCCTTCGGGTTTTACTAGACATAGCATTAGTATAAAATAATCAGCCTATAAAGTTCCCCCAGCTGGGTCTTATGCTTCCGTCTGTGAGTGGAGCACACTATAATACATTACGCGGGTCCAGTGTAGGTAGGAGGATGTCATTTTTTGGTTCTAGGACCTGTCAAAATCTATCTACAATGTAATGTCTCCCTTCCTTTATTGTAGTACGGCACCATTAGTCTAGTGGTAGCAAGTGCGACTGCTGAGCATGGGTTCCTGGGTTCGATTCCCGGGTCGGGCAAACGTGCGGTGTCCCATCAGGAATTTCTCAGCAGCAGTCACGGAATCTGGATTTCTGCCTGGTTGATGGCAATAGGCTCGTCCCCTAGTACATGGGGCTTAAACATAACTGGCGGAATGTGAATGAATGAATGTAATCGGAATCAGGCGTTATAAGGATAATGACACCGTACTTAGCGTCCTTTTTTGGTACACTTTCTGTTCTGCATATATGCACCAGTTAAAGACTTTTTAATTTTTAACATTCGGCATCCACTAAAAGTTGCTGAGGCAAATGAAGTACATTTTCAGTATCTTTCAATCGCAAGAAAACATCACAAGCTCGTATAAATCGCGTAGGCGCTGATCCCTCCCTTACCTTTGTGGCAACGAACAAAGTGTGAACCGTTGACACGCAAGAGGAATCCCGATTCACGCATCCACGGACCACGTAACCTGCAATCCCGGGACGACCACAAAGACCTAAACATTCAAGGAATCCTAAAAACAGAAAACTTGCGGTATTTTGTTATTTCCCACTTTTTATTCGGCACCAATACAAATTCCGGAAGCATTCGAAACATTCGGCCGCTAGAATTTATATTGAAAAAAAAAAGAAGACCTATAAATAAAAATGCTTTTTGGATAGCGTAATCAATTCAACCTTTTTGCGGCCCGCTGGACACAATTTGAAGACAGAATGGAGACTTTTCAACTAGAAAATAGGATACAATTGTGTTGATTTTAATTCTTTATTGTCGACACAAATATGGAAGCTTTGTTACAAATAAAATGTTCGAAGGTAATAAAGCCTATTGTTTTGAAATTGATTTTGTTTCGATCAGTGCTTCGAAAATTTTTCAATTTAAAAAGGATAGTGGTATTATTTTTGTATTTGATGGATCAGTCAATTAATTTGTACTTGTTAGTTTGTAAATCAATATAGAACTTAGTTTTCATAACATTTATTTACCTCTGTGGTAAACCTATTGAAATTTAATTTTGTGCTATGGATGTTTTTGCTTTGTAATCTATATATACGATTAAGTATATATTATCTTGATCAGTATGAGTAGAAAATAAAAACTCTTTTATAATCATGCGAAAATATTGGCCTATAAAAGGAGATCGTAAAAGAGTCGGAGTTATGAACACGTCTCATACATTAAAATATTGCAATAAAATAAATTAAGTTACACTTTTATTTCGTATATATTTTTTTTATATTAATTATAATGACTTTGGGACTGTCAAATTGTTTGGTTAATTGTCCTTTATAGTGCAAAAATATGGCATTAGAATTTTCTAAATTCAATAACGTACAGACGCCAAGTAGGTACACACAGCAAATTAGTTTGGTTTGCAGAGCACACCAATATAATGCTGGTGTGCGTAAAGTCAACTGGTGTATTACTTCGCCTCACGTCTCACAATAAGTCAGCAAACACGCGTATGTGTAGCTAATCTTCGCTAAGATTGGCCGCCGTGATTGAAAACGGTTAGGACTATTTTGTAGGCAAAGAATATTAAGCATAAATTTCACGTTGTTGCTAACTGGTCTTGTGGCATAGGTGTATAAGCAATGGGCTGGTAAAACAAATGTCGTAGGATTGAATCCCGCCACCGTCATTGACTTTTTGCATTATTTAAAACTTTTGTTGTCATTTTGTTGAATTTTTATTTTTCTATTTTAACTAATAATAAGAAAAAAATATGGAAGTGAAAATTAAACAATTTGTAATAAGAAATCAACAATATTTATTGCCTAGGTTTTTATAATAATTATAATTACAAATTATAAAGTTTTGTGCATGACAAATATTTTAAGTCGGACAGGAAATAACGTTATGTTTCATATTCAAGAGAGTAATTTAATTATAGTGATATGAATAAACATGTTAGTAAGAAAGATATTAAGATACAGGTATCCTAAATTGTTATCTCACTATCAATAACATCACTCACATAAAACAAATTACCCCTTGATATTTTTATTAATAGCCGATTGGTGCGCCTTTACTATCGGTATGCAACGCGCACACTTGGTAGCATCAGGTTATGAAAAACGTTCAAGTAACCTTCACTGGTATTGCGACCCCCTACCTGTACTAATTCACCAGGACCCGTTGATGACATTCATCCCCAAAAACCCAAAGTAAAGCAGCCACTAGACCTGCATGGAAGAACATTTTTTTTTATTATAGCGTTCACCATCTTTTCGCCACAATATTTTGCGACCGTCTCTGTCCGACTTAAAACATTTTTCATCGCTAAATATAACAACATTATTGCACCAATCGAAATCCAAATATTCTCTTGCGAAGCGTACCCGGTTTTGTCTGTGAATATCTGACAGTAATATTTTCTTGGCTGGCCTACGACATTTTACACCAGCTGCACGCAAGTGGTTCCGTACAGTTTGTAATTTCACGTCATGTTTAGTCGCCGTTAAACGAGTAGTGAAGAAGGGCTCAACGATATGCGTTGCAATTATATCACGGTGCCGCGCATTGCCATCTGTGTATGCTATGGATTAGCCTTCGGTCACGGTCGGCAAGGATCAATTGCACAGTCCTTCTCTGTGAACAATTATAAAATATTATTACAAAAAACAACAATCAATAACATGTGGATTATATAAACATTATTATTAATCTTCTAAACATATTAATAACATTTTGTTACTTACCGATATCTTTAAACGCCTCGCAATTTCACTAATTGAAACGTTTTGCTCACGCAAAATAATAATCTCAGCTCTTAAAAGTGTAGTTAAGTGATTCATAATGATTAACAAATTAAAGCACTGCTCAAAACACGCAGGGTATAATGTCTAAAAACGTAACGTAAGCCCGATAGTCAATAACATTATGACGATGAACTTAAACTACTAACTTACACATGATTTGTAATTTTTAGAGGGTAGACCTCAAATAAATTCTAACTCAAATATAAAGAAGTCTTGCCAATATTTAAGCAATGAATTGAACAAACAAATGTAAAACGTTTCATTAAAACATACAAAAACACCGATGTATTGGCAGTCGGATTTGAACTTACGGTGCTAGGCGCTGGTGGCGTAAGATACTGTTTACCGCACGCCCGACCATTGCGCCACGGAGAAGATTGTTAAGTTGGCTAAATTTATGCTTCATATTCCATGCAACATCAAGTGACAAGAAATTGCAAGTGTGTGGGTGGACAACGGGTTATTGTAAAGCGCAAACACTAATAAATAGGCGAAGCTAGAAAGCAGTTGACTTTACGCACACCAATAACTTTGTTAACCCTGCCCTGCAAACCGAACTAGTTTGCAGTGTGTACATCAAGCTACCCGAAACTGTTAAATTTTCCCAATCAACCTTGAACCTAATGCTTTAGCGATAAAGTTGAAAATCTATTAAATAAATTTGACAAGTATTTGATAAGAAGTAGCAACTGGAATTACACTGTATTTTGTAGTTTATTTTAAAATAAACCGGAATTATTGATACTGTGACAAAAATGGATGCGTTAACGAACGAATTTTACGGTTTAAATAAAATAACTCATTTTGTAATTTAATGTTTATTGATCTAATGCACGGAACATTTCTTTTGCATTCAATAAATTGATAAC
This sequence comes from Xestia xanthographa, assembly GCA_905147715.2. Lineage (NCBI taxonomy): Eukaryota > Metazoa > Arthropoda > Insecta > Lepidoptera > Noctuidae > Xestia > Xestia xanthographa. The sequence goes on from LR990659.1 coordinate 24,511,497, forward strand.
ATAGATATATATGTAAGTACCTACTAAAAATACATAAATATGTTTATTTGGGTAAACCAGAATGACCTCAGTATGTGCCTATCGAGCAATGTTTTGCTCATTATGCACATTCTGAGGTTTGAAAATATTCTAAGCGTTATTCATTATTTTATTTCCAAGGCAGTAGCTACAGTTTTGTTTGAACTGGAACAATTTAAATTAAATACATACATCACACCTTGCGTTTTAAGTAACAGTTTTAGGTACACATGGTGTACAAAAGTACTAAAAAATATATAAAAATATAGATAAACACATCACATAGGCACATAAGTACACCACTCAGAATTAAGTACACTTGATATCGTATCTAATAAATTACTTGTTCTAATAAAGTAGGTATTGTTTGTTCTGTACTTTTGAAACAAATATTATGTAATTTATGCCATAACTATAAACATGCGTGTAAGCTGAACGTTAAACAAAAAAAAATGGTATTCTAATTATTATTATACTGTATTTGTACGACATAGACCAAAGCTAATTTACATTCTATAAAAAAAAAAATTGTAGCAAATTTTACTACGGCCGTATTTTGTCACGGAAGTGTAATTATAATTTGTTCTAAAATAATTATGACTTTGTCTACCTCAAGGGCAGTTTTAAGCCTACCAGGGCTTTATATACTGGGATTTGTACATAAAATGACATCAAAACAATCAGTTCTTTAGTAACTAATTCTTGATAGTTGCTTTCGAAAGCCATCAAAAGCATATTGGATGCGATCCTCCATCAAAAATGTAAAGAAAATTTTCCTAAAATTTACAAAATAATTTTTTCTCTAATAAAGGCACAATACTGCCGAGTGAATCAGCATAGAAATCAGGTCTGATAGTTTTGTGTTCCAGCATTGTTTCTTTAGACGCGTTTGTCAGTACGAGCAACGTTTTGAATCCTGTAGCTTTGCCTAGACCGATGTCTTGTTCAATCCTGCAAGTAAAAGAATAAAGAAAACTGAATAAATTAAAAAAATAAAAACGAAACCGTAAAGTCCTGGAAACTAATTGTTAGGGAAATTGATGACCATTTCAACTGTTTGTATTTTAAAATTCGAACTGTATTTTTTTACAGATATAAGATATGGCTTTGGTACATTGAGGTAAGGTGTCAATTTCCTTCACGATTACCTAATATCCCTTATTGCACTTATTAATCTAAAATATATTTTTATAGTCTAGAGTTCTAGACTAGTAGGCAAGTTCCAATATTTTGGAAAACGTTTCGTATTCTACACTAAATTTCAAAAGGATGAAAATAATATTGTTTTTTTTTGTGTGCAATAAAGAATAATATTAAGAATAGATTTTAAATACAAAAATGTTTCACTAAATTACAAAATAAGCTTAATTATATGACTTAGACACTACAATATTATACAATATTACTAAGTACTTATCACCTAGTAGACAAAAATACAGAAAAGTTTTTTTATAAAAAAAATAAACCACCAAACAACGGCTTTGAAGAAACCATCACGTTATTAAAAAAAAAAAACAATCAAATAATAATTAGTCTTGGATAAGCTACAATTAAATTAATTTAATGGTGCTACAATAAAAGAAAGAAAAACAATTTCCTTATTAGTCCGAACACGTGTTTCGAATTATCTTTCTTTCTTTCAAACGATGTTATTTTTGTTGATTATTTAATATATTTCTTGTTGTTTTAAAAGTAGGTGCAAACCATAGAGTTATAAAAGAAGTATGGAAGAATACTCTCTGGCTGGCTGTTGCCCTGCGTGTTACGGAATCGATTCCCACACGGAACAAACATTTCTATGGCATACAGGTAGATGTTTTGGGTTTGTTTAAGTGTATGTGAGATTAAATGTTTGTAAACGTACCCACTATATAGGAGATATTCCTAGTGTGGTACCAAGGTATTTGTAAAAAAAAATAGTGGAATAGACGCCTTGTTTCCGAAGGGAAACCGGCATCGGCTTTTTAGGTGCCTTCAGGCACAGCTTCAGGTCTGGTAGAAATACAATGTTCTAAGTCATAAGTAATTTATTTCAGAATAATATACGTATACATTGTGTAGAAATCGTGTGAATCGTGTTGTGTTGTGTTGAATTGTGTGTGTGTTGTGTGAATGTGAATTGTGTGTCTAAACTTCATCATCATCATCATCATCATCAGCCTATTAACTTCCCACTGCTGGGACACAGACCTCCTCTCTATGAAAGGGAATGGGCTATAAATCCACCACGCGGGTCCAGTGCGGATTGGTAGATTGTCTTCGAATTTTTTGGTTCTAGGACATGCCGGTTTCCTCACGATGTTTTCCTTTACCGTTTTGAGAGCACTGGTGATGAAATAACTTACACAAAGTAATGCGCCTGTCTGGGTTTGAACCCACGACTTACTGTTCGTAAGTCGGGGCCGCCCCCATTGGCTACCGCTGTTATAAACTTACATGTCTCCAATAAACAGAACTCTGCTGGGGTCGGTGACTCCAGCCCTCTTCATCGCGAAGTCCCCTAAAGGTTTGCCAGGCTTCCCCAGAGTGACAGGCAAACGATTTGCTTCTTCAGCTACTAAATCCGAAAATACTCCGGGGGCTAAAATTTAAATAACAATGTTATTGATTAAATCAAATAAAAGAAAACCGAAGTCTTTAATCACCAACATTTTTTAATATGTAGCCGTGGCTAAAAGCCTCGGCCACCGTTGCTGACGTGTCAACACTATCCAAAAGAATCGATAGAGAGCATCAGTTTTTAATCATAAAGAAACCGGTCAAATGCGAGTTGGATTCGCGCATGAAGGGTTCCGTTCCATCGTAGTAGGGAGTCCCCTTTAATCTTTAATTTATTAGTTATTGTTATAGCGGCAACAGAAATACATTTGTCTACTTATTACGGATCATGAGAAACAGCCCGCAGTTAAATAGACGGTCAGAGGGACTGGGCTTCCCATTATGAAAAAAAAATGTGTCACGATTATGAGCCGTCACGGGACGCCTGGCAGATGTGAAAAATCGAAATTATTTTGTACAAGTAATATGCATAAAAGATCAGATTACGAAAAGAACTACCTACGGCTTCATAAAAAATAAAAAAAATTACTAATTTTTCCCTGAAAATTATGACTGTTTATTTAATAATCATTTATTTTCGTTAAATACAAAAATTAAATAAAAACAAAATGACTCGATTGACAAAAAGAAAATCCTTAAGCTGGGAACGAACTCGAAGTCACGAGATTGTAACCCAGCGCTGTGCCCCGAGACCAGCTGGCTTGTTGTAAACTGCGGCGAATATGTAGATCATAAGCTGCTTCAACAGATCGGTAATGTTCGGGATTGTTCGAGCTCGGTTGACAACTTGACAGTTGGCGACGCGTTACTACGGCATGCGTCGTCACGCCATTTTTTGGTTTTACCCGCGCCTATTATAGATGTTTTACATCAAAATACAGCTTTATCATCGGCCAGTCATCATGATTAATAGCGGGGCAAATTACGTTGATAATTATTATCGTCACACATGATGATTCTTTTAATACACCGTATTATTAAAAGTTGACTGCCTCATTGGTCGAGTGGTCGCAAGCGCGACATGAGGTCCTGGGTTCGATTCCCGGGTCTGGCAAAGTGTAATTGGGTTATTCCGTCAGGAATTTCTCAGAAGCAACCATGGAGTCTGGATTTGTGCTGATGGCAAAAGGCTGGCCCCCTATTACATAGGACTTAAAACCATAACTGGTCAAAAGTGGGTGTACTATTTAGGTAGGTACACGTCTGCCAAACCCTTCTAGGATTACAGGCGTGATGATATGTTATTAAAAGTTGAAATTAAAGTAAAATTCCGAAGGTAGCAATGGTGAACCGCAGCGGCAAAGTCGCCCACTACGACACTACACACTACGACAGTCCGCAGCAACACGACCGAATTCTACGTAATGTGTTTACACTGTCACCTCTTGCAGTTTTGAAAATATTATCGAGCGGTTTTATCGGTGCAGTTTGCAGTTGCGGCCGCCTTAGAAATTATATTTTAATTATATTTACCCAAAGTCTTAGCGCCAGGTTTATAATAAACATGCTTGTCCGTGGCACCAGACAGGAACAGAACCTCTGGCCTGGCCAGATAAGTGATAGCTTTGTTTATCTTAGGCAGGTTCATTTTGAAGTCACAGTCCATCACCACGGCTCCTATTTCTGGGTCATCTCTCATGTATTGGACATAGTCTTCGTAGTAGTCGGCTCCTACATCTGGCTACACAAAGTATATTTATTTATGAGTTAGAAGCTCTCAGAGAAATTTCGTATAGTGCCTATAACATTCCCACTTCGTAGTCATTTTTTTTTTCGGATGGGAAGTCATCAAATGACCCCTCCCGCTCTGGGCGGAGCGGAAGGGAGTGTCAGAGTTTTACTGACTAAAACCATCCATGTTCCTTCTTAGCCCTGTGTTCCAGGACCGCGGTATCTCTTTCGAACAGTCCCGCAGCCCGGGCAAGCATTGGCCCTTGCTATGCGCTGTCTCTTTGAGGCGCGCATGGAAGACGAACGCGTCTCGTCTGGGTGAAAAAAGTGGGCCATCATTTACCTACGGGCTCTGTGTGAGTGCATGAATCTTTAATTCTGGGTTCGTATGGTGACAACTGATAAGTAGTCTTTGCAGTTTATTCTGTGTTGTGTGTTCCACGTTTGAAATAATTTATTTGAAGAACATTCCAACTTCTTTTTTTGTAATTATAACCCAGCCATGAACCTACACATTCTCTAATCAATACATACTATGGACTAACATAGTAATTCAAACACTGTTTTAAGCTTTCACGGTTCATAACTATACTTAAAATGTCACTTCCGGGATATCTTCCGTGATTATTTATTATTTTGAGCTCCCGATATTTCGACGCTGTTGCAAGCACCATGATCGCGGGTTCACATCATCACACTCACAAAACTGTGAGTGTGTTTTACCGTGACTAAGTGTCGAGTTCCAATAGTGCGCGTAGCAAAAGACAAAGAAAGGGTAGACAGATTTGTCTGCTCCTAACAATTTTTTCCATCCACCCGCATTCTCCAGTTATCCCGCGATCATGGCGCTTGCAACAGCGTCGAAATATCGGGAGCTCAAAATAATAAATAATGACGGAAGATATCCCGTAGGTAAGTGACATTTTAAGTAACATAGTAATTGTATTGATGTTTGTAACCATTACGGTAATAATTAGAAAAACACTTACCCCTTCCTTAATTTCAAAACCATAGGATTTCAATACATTATTAGTCTCAGGACAGCTAATACTATACACTTTCTTGTTAAAATTGACTGATTTTAAGTACTCTGCTATGGCAATGGACGGTATGGTGAGGTAATCCTGAAAATAAAAACTAAATTAGAATTATTTTTATTTGAAAGTATGAAGAAAACTGATTTACGTTAAATTAGTATTGTGATACTTTTGGAGCATAGATCAATCGCACATTTATAGATCAATAAAAATAAATAAATAAAATAAATATCTCTGGACATTACACACAGCGCCAACTAGTGCCACACTAAGCAACGAGGCTTGTGTAGTGGACACCAGATAGTTGATATTCTACATAGATACTTTTTGTTTGTAAATACATACTTATTATACATATAAACATCCATGACTAGGAAACAAATGTCCATGTCCTTCACACAAATATTTGCTCCTACCGGGATTCGAACCCGGGACCCTAAGAACGTAAGGCAGCCTCACTACCGCTGCGCCAATCGAGGCACATTTTTTTTATTGACTCGGCCCTGTTCCACATCTAACCTAACTCGCGACCGGGTTAGGATTTCAGTTCAGGTTCGCAATAAACCCTACCTATCGGGTCCAAAACTTTTTCAAGCTGAAATTAGCATTGTGACACGTGATTTTTATATAATGAAGTTGTTAATTCCATAAATAGCGTCATTTGGCAGATCCATTAGTGGAAAGTACATATTTCAATTATGTTTTTATGTACGTAGACTATACCGGATGGCAACTCGGATGTAGAATTCTCTCGGGTTCCTACGCAAGCAAATAATTACACAATTATAACTAAAAAATTGTGCCATAACTCAATTTTACTTCAAGTCAAAATGCTGCATCATCATCTACCTAGCCGTTTTACAAATGCGAGTATTTTAAATGGTGTGACAGTAGATTAATCATGATATATCTAATCCATGATGAAACTTTGAGTTGTGAAGTCCCTTACAACGCGTATATTTTAGATATAAAAATGATACAACTAATGCGATTCTTAAAATAAACAAAACATTATAGTTGGTGCCAGTTAAGATGAGAATAGCGGTCATTGACCCACCTACATTTATTAAACTTCTTAACTTTGAAAACCAAAAATAAGCCTGTTCAAGTCTGGAATCGCGATCTTCAACATTTTTTGTAATCAAAAACGATACATGGTTTATATGTTTTGGTTCGTACGAAGAGATATTAGGGAAAGGGCAATGACCGCTATTCTCATCATAACTGGCACCAACTATAGCATTATTGATAGGTTAATCAGTACATAATTTACGAAGACTGCAAAGATACAAGCATAGCATATCAAATTAGGTATGGTTTGGTAGTTACATTGTACTAAGTAAAATAAATATTTTACTTATGTGTGAAAAAGTATTTTTGTCTGACTGGATATTTATGAAGCAATCATCTTAGACGAATGCTGAAATAGTGGATTTCAGCTGAGAATACCTGGGTACTTATTATTGTACTAAATGCTCATAAATCTTAGTACCAGTCTGGAAAAGCATTGTGGTTGCCTAGAATTATTTTTCGTATATTGTTGTAGACTATAAGAGTGATACATACGAATACTGGTGAATAGAGACGGAGGGGAAGACCGGAGAAATGATGGACGGATTATCTAAATATATAAAAGAAGAAACTGACTGACTGACTGACTGACTGACTGACTCATCTATCAACGCACAGCCCAAACCACTGGGTCTACAGATTCCAAATTTGGCAAGTAGGTTCCTTATGTGGTCTAGGGATTTTTCAAAATTCACCCCCTAAGGGGGTTAAACGAGGCTCCAAAGTTTGTATGGGGAAACAAGATTAGTTAGACTATTTTATTCGAAACTTCACAGGAGTGCTCCCAGGTACTCCCTTATATCTCCTAAAATTTTTTGTCCGAAAATCATTACCCATAAAACGTTTGCTATAAACTTTAGTTACCATAATGTTCAAAATCCCGAAATTTTGTTTTACATAATTATCTTTATTTCTAAAACTGTTCTTTCATAATATCGAATACTATAATAATTGAATCTTCTAATTTTATATGCCATAAAGTCAATTATCCTAAGTGTTTTATTATATAATGTGTATTATTCCTAATGTTCATATAAGTATAATAAAATTTTTGGTCCTAAAACATTTGCTAAAAATTAGTGACAGAAACGAATCGCTGTAAATCCGACCCCACGCAGTCTTGTCTGCCCTACCCCTAGAGTGTAATTTAAAATCGCGTAGGCGCGGAGGGGCGAGGCGGCCCGCGAGTTGAGGAGCAGGTGGTTGTAACACTCGCCGCCGCTGCTGAGGCTGGCCGGCGAAGCCGGCCAGCAAGCCGAAGCTGCGGTGGTGAGCGTTAAACACATCTGCGACGATAAGCTCGCGAGGGACCGCCGGAGACCCGCAGCGCCGGAGCCGTGACAGAAACCATGCCTGCTGCATGTTGCTTGCTCGCTTGCATGCTGCATGCTTGCTTGCTTACTGTATGCGTGCTTGCATGGTTGCTGTAAGCTTGTTGAATGCTTGCTGCATGTTGCTTGCTCGCTTGCATGCTGCATGCTTGCTTGCATACTGTATGCGTGCTTGCATGGTTGCTGCAAGCTTGTTGCATGCTTGCTAAATGCTTGCTGCATGCTTGCTGCCTGCTTGCTGCATACTTGCTACATGTTTGTTTGCATACTTATTACAGGGAAAAATAAAATCCACATAATTATGTTCACACTCAACTGTTTTATAATGATTAACAGGTTTGATTGATTGATTTTCTGCCTTTTAATGACTACCTATATGAAATGTATGCCAAAACAAAAGAAGATTCTAACTGTGAACTTTCTGCGATATGATGGTTCTACTTTTTAATTCTTACAAATTTCATAACAGCAATATTGTATAAAAATGTGTTGTGTTGAGAGAAGTTCATAGCATAGCAAAAGCTAAGTTATACCTACTGACTTTACTGCAGGTACCCGTAATTACAGACACAATTAAAATAACAATGTGCTGTTCCCTTTTGGGAACGTCTGGGAACATACCGGTTTGTTTTAAAAATATTATTAAGATCTAAACTTTTTTTTTTAATTTAGGATTTATAACTATTATTGAAAACGATTTTAAGTGTTTTGTATATTATTGATTGTAATATTTATGTCAAACGGGTTTAGAGCATTTTGTATTTAGGGATTTCAATTTTATGGCATGTGATATTATGTGATATTAAGTTCGGGTAAGTTATCATTCGGACAAATGATGATTAGGACAAAAAAAGTTATGACACTTTAAATTATGAATAAAAAAGTTAGGTAATACAATAGAGAACCGTGCTCCCATTGATAAATGAGTAGACACGGGTTTCTGGTTTTTTCAGAATTCAACCCCTAAGAGGGGGAAATGGGGTGGCAAAGTCTAAAATCAATGCACAGCCCAAGCCGCTCAGTCTAGAGATTCCAAATTTGGCACATGGGTTCCTTATGTGGTCTAGGGGTGCATTAAGAAAGGATTTTTCAAAATTCACCCCCTAAGGGGTTGAAACGGGGATCCAAAGATTACATGGGGAAATAGGATTAGTTTGACTACTTTATTCGAAACTTAACGGGAGTACTCCTATCGATAAATGAGTTAACATTTGTGTTTCAGTTTTTTTCAGAATTCAACCCCTAAAGGGGGAAATGGGGTAACAAAGCCTGAAATTCAACATAGGTATTGTTTTTATGGTGAATTGGGTCGGGTGTATTACAAAAACAACGATTTTAAGATTTAATGTGGCAGACCTGAAATACTACCATTCCCTGTTGGGGTGCGATGGGGTTGAAATGTCTAAAAATCAATATGGGTGTCGATACCGAGATTTTCAGGGGTGCTGATTACGAAAATGGCATTTATTTTGAGATTCAAATGACAATGATTGTGATTACGATGATGATGATTGTGATAATGATGATTGTGATAACGATGATAATGATTGTGATTACGATGATAATAAGTGTGATAAGGATGATGGTGATTGTGATAGTGATTGTGATTGTAATGGTGATTGTGACAGTGACGGTGATTGCGATAGTGACGGTGATTGTGATGGTGATAGCGATGGTTGTGATAACGAGGATGGAGATTGTGATTAAGATGATAATGATTGTGATTACGATGATAATGATTGTGATAACGATGATGGTGATTGTAATAGTAATTTTGATGGTGATTGTGTTGGTGATGGTGATTGTGAAAGTGGCGGTGATTGTGATGGTGATAGCGATGGTGATGGTGATTGTGATTGTGACAGTGATGGTGATTGTGATTATGATGTAGATGATTGTGATTACTATGATAATGATTGTGATAACGAGGGTAGTGATTGTGATGGTGATTGTGATTGTGATGGTGATTGTGATGGTGATTGTGATGGTGATTGTGATGGTGATTGTGATAATGATTGTGGTTATGATAGTGATGGCGATTGTGATCATGGTGATTGTGATTAAGATGATAGTGATTGTGATTACGATGATAATGATTGTGATTACGATTATAATGATTGTGATGACGAGGATGGAGATTGTGATGGTAATGGTGATTGTGATAGTTATTGTGAGAGTAGTGGTGATTGTGATGGTGATAGCGATGGTGATTGTGATGGTGATTGTGATGGTGATTGTGATGGTGATTGTGATGGTGATTGTGATGGTGATGGTGATTGTGATGGTGATTGTGATGGTGATTGTGATGGTGATTGTCATGGTGATTTTCATGGTGATTGTGATGGTGATTGCGATGGTGATTGAGATAGTGATGGTCATGGTGATTGTGATAATGACTGTGATTACGATGATAATGATTGTGATAACGATGATGGTGATTGTGATAAATATTTTGATGGTAATTGTGATGGTGATGGTGATTGTGATAGTGATTGTAATAGCGATAGTGATGGGGATTGTGATGGTGATTGTGATTGTGATTGTGATAGTGATAATGATTGTGGTAATTATGGTGGTTGTGATAATGATGGTGATTGGTGATAATGATGGTGACTGTGATAGTGATGGTGATTGTAATAATGATGGTGGTTGTGATAGTGATGGTGATTGTGATGATAATTGTGATGATTGTGAAATGTGGCTAACTATCTATGGATAGTTTATAACCTGGATTAACATGGAGGACATTAGCCCTTTAGTATGATCCAGTGAGACAGTTACCGAACATCACGCGGGCGAAGCCGCGGGCAACAGCTAGTGATATATAAAAGAAAAAAAAACCGGCCAAGTGCGAGTCGGGCTCGCACACAAAGGGTCCCGTACCATTGTCTATAGGTATACCTATTTAAAGCGTCTGCATGTTGCCGTTATTAATATCGAGCAAAAACCGGCAAAAAATACGTTTCATGTGTATTTTATTCTGTTTTTAGTATTTGTTGTTATAGCGGCAACAGAAATACATCATCTGTGAAAATTTCAACTGTCTAGCTATCACGGTTCATGAGATACAGCCTGGTGACAGACGGACAGTGGAGTCTTAGTAATAGGGTCCCGTTTGTACCCTTTGGGTACGGAACCCTAAAAGAGAGTAAAATAAATATCGCTGGACATTACACACAGCGCCATCTAGGTGCCACACTAAGCAACGAGGCTTGTATCGTGTACACCTACCACATAGATACTTTTTTGTTTGTTTGTAAATACATACTTTTATACATATAAACAAACATCCATGACTCTGAAACAAATGTCCATGCTCATCACACAAACATTTTCTCCTATCGGGATTCGAACCCGGGACCTTAAGAACGTAAGGCAGCCTCACTACCGCTACGCCATTCGGGTCGTCATTGACAAGGGAGAGTGGAAATAACATGGGATAAGGGCCGGGAGGATTATGTAAGAAATTTTACCTTACTCGTAATGTACCTACCTACTGTTAAACTAATCTTATCTTATTATACAACTGACATAAAACGTTCATATTCCACTAAGATGTTTACAATAGGCAGTGGTATATAGTTTTATTGAAGAGAATTATGAAATCATGAGTATCATTAATAGTGACTAACCTTTATGACTTTCGAATGGTAAGTATGTATTTACATTTTATTGTGGACTAAAAGTACTTAAACTACTACTTTAGGGTTCCCTAGCCGAAGGATAAACAACGGGACCCCTCCACCTCTGGGCTTCCCTAACATAGCAAGATTTTGTTACGTCAGACGTCTGAATAGTCATGTCAAGCACGCATCTAACACGTGACAATACCAGCATCTGCAAACTATTCGAAGCTCTGTATTACCTCTGAGAATTGAGTGTGTTGGCACTAAGTTTAATTTTGAAACAAAACCGGCCAAGTGCGAGTCGGACTCGCACACGAAGGGTTCCGTACCATTGACTATATTTAGTATTTGTTGTTATAGCGGCAACAGAAATACATCATCTGTGAAAATTTCAACTGTGTAGCTGTCACGGTTCATGAGATACAGCCTGGTGACAGACAGACGGACAGACGGACAGACAGCGAAGTCTTAGTAATAGGTTTCCGTTTTTACCCTTTGGGTACGGAACCCTAAAAACGGCATAAAATTAGATTAGTGTCAAATGCATGTTATATCATTAAAGTTATATTGCTCAGCATATCACGCGTTGTTGAAGTGCCAAGCAGGCATATAGATAATTATGCTCATGACGTGTTCACACTTATTACTGTTGCTTTACAGGTTTTCCTAGCAGGCAGGTTGTGTCTTCGTTTGCTGCAGTCGCAACCACGTGATGCCTTTGTATAAATGTATGTAAAAGCTACTGTCATAGTTGAAGAAAGTCCCTTTATATTTCTCCAGGGTCAAACACGGCATTAAATAACAAATTCATTCACTGGCGGACATCGCACCGGCTAAACCGCTAGGTAAGCTAAAGTATGAAATGTTGCACTTGAGTGCAAAAAGTGAAATTGATCAATAAGGAAGAATTTGTCTTGTTTACCGTATTACAGACAACAATAAAAAAGCCATTGTTCTGTTCCCTTTCGGGAACGTCTGGGAACATATCGGTTAAAAATCCATACTTACTCAAAATATATACGTGATGAAACTTTTTTATAAAAATTCCGATGTCAAATCTCAAGCCTGCATGCGGTCTGGTGTGAATAATCGGCTCTTGAGTTTTATTCTAGAGTAACAATTGCATTTATATACTGATTTGGTTTTCAAACTGCATTGCACAAATGAAATACCAAATCTATCCCAGAAGACTTCCAAAAATCCTAAGGAATCTCTTTTATTTGCTTCCTCGTTCTCAGTTTACGAGGCGGGCAGTTCTCCAAGTGGTTACAGAACTATGGATTGGCTAGAAGCCGAGAGACGCGTCGAGTTTATAGTTCAACGTTTTGCATAATAAGAGACAGTTTCCTTTTCAGCGGGTTTTCTGCATTTGGAAGGAAACGAGGTTGATTTATTTTACTTTTGCCTATTTTAGGACTTGGTTCAAATTGCGGCCTTTTCGCCGTAGATCTTTAGGAGCAATAAATTGCACTTGTATTTGTGTGTAGGTCTGCAGCATATAAAAATTTCGTGGCTAAATCATAACAGCGGCCCGAATCGATGCCGCCCTTGCCTAGGTCAGCCCGTGGCTATATGACTTCCCCTAACACCGAGTTTTCTCCGTACCTCGGAAAGCACGTTAAGCCGTTGGTCCTGGCTGTCATTTGTAGATCTTTGACAGTCGTTACAGGTAGTCAGTGGCCAGAAAGTCTGACAATCAGTCTTACCAAGGGGTATCGTATTTTCCAGTACTAATTGGGTTGTGGAGGTCAGATAGGCATTCACTCCATACAATTTCATTTTCATTTTCGTTCTGATATTTAGCCGCATCCGGTTAGACTGGAAGCCGACTCCAAAAAGTTGGTAAAAAGCTAGGCAGATGATGATATAGCATAAAAAACTCTCATAAACAAAAGTGAAGATAAGATATTGAATTATGATCATTTATAATTGGTAGGACAATAAAGAAGACGGCATAACCGGGGCATAACACATTCTTAGGAAAAGTACACGTCTAAACTATACATTGGCATCCATCCATATAAAACGTTGGGAGTTTAGAATATGTTTTACATATTATCATGAAAATTTCCATTTCAGATGAGCTTCACGATTCTAAATATAATTATGAATGGGAAATTTTAGGAATTTAATCGTGTCGTACGTTACTATTGTTTACAGTGCTTGTATTACAGCAACTATATATTCTTTTTTTAAATTTTTCTCTCAAAAACTTTTTCGTAATTGTTGGAAAAGTTCACAATTTATGAGTTTTACCTAATTGTCTTACATATAATATGCATGCTAGATTCACATCCAGTAGATGTCAATCAGAAATATGGTGTTGTAACGTTTTTATTGCTTTTGTGATTGTAAGTACATCAGTTTTGTGTCATCAGTCTAAAAAAAAAAAAAAAACTAAGAAGCAGTGAATTTTTTTTCGCTTTTTATTTAAAACATCGAGATCGAGAGAATTTTTTTTTTCTGGAAATGTACACGGTTAGTTTTCAATGACCGGCCAAATTTTTAGAGATAGTTTAGAATCGATAATATTTTCGATATCATGAAAAAAAAAACAACATTTTTTTAAATAAAATTTATTTCCTGCACTAAAAAGCGAACGTATGGATATTGCAACAGCACAATTCAGTTCAACAACCTAGATAGGTAGCAGCTAGCACACACATAAATTTGCCGGTGCATGCACGCACACAAGTGCATTGATTCCCACTAGGTTTATGATTTAGGAAATTATTAGGACATTTTCAAATGAATGCTATGATTTTATTTTATAGTAGCGGACGTCCCGCGGTTTCACCCGCGTAGTTCCCGTTCCCGTGGGAGTACGGGGATAAAATATAGCCTATGTTACTCGTGGATAATGTAGCTTTCGAATGGTGAAAGAATTTTTTAAATGGGTTCAGTAGTTTTTGAGCCTATTCATTACAAACAAACAAACAAACAAACAAACAAAGTTTTCCTCTTTATAATATTAGTATAGATTTTTCGACAGTAATATTAAAAATGCACTTTTGTTTTGATATCTAGATCTTAATTTTTAATTTTTGGCTGGTCATTGAAAACTAACCCTGTATAAATAATTCAGAATCGGAATCTATTTGTTTGGCCTTTTGTTTTTTTTTTTTTTTTTTCGTTTGGGAAATCATCAAATGACTCCTCCCGCTCTGGGCAGAGCAGGAGGGAGTGTCAGACTTTTACTGACTAAAACTCATCCATGTTCCTTCATCGCCCTTTGTGTTCCGGGGCCACGGTATCTCTTTCGAACAGTCCCGCAACCCCGGCAGGTATTGGCACTTGCGGAATCCTTCCTATTGCTGACTCTCTTTGAGGTGCGCTTGGAACACGAACGCGCCGTCGACACGGCCTGTCGTCATGAGACGGACGGACGGCGAGCTAGCCCATCGTCCACAGGCCCGCGCCTACGGTGGCCCCCGACGCCCGGGGAAGTATTATATTATCTGTGCCCGGGGCGTCTCCCGGCGGCGGCCGGGACGTTGAGAGGTTCTATTTGTTTGGCCTTGAGTAGCAATAGAAAATCCGAGTTGTATATGCAATGCCATTTACCAAAGATCTATCTTCGAAATATCATTCACATACAAACATCACAGTATGATTTGTTACTTACGTAACCATTTTCAATTTCAGCAGCTTTGAAAAGATCCTGGTAATTCTCTTTGCTCCTTAAACTGTTGTTTGAAACGAAATTGACAGTCTTTCCGAGTTTCTTCATAAGGCTGAAGAATTTGCCAGCACCAGGCATTGGTCCTTTAGTCCATATTACTCCTAAAAAGAAAATGGTCTCATAATTAGCATCTAACATCTGGTGTATGATGTTCTGGGTTTGATTCAAATATAAGGAAAAGTGTTATAGGGTTATTCTGTGAGGGATTTCCCAGTAGCAGCCACGGTGACTCGGTCGGTTGATAACAACATGGCTCGCCCCGTATGTTAACACCAAAATCGCGCACACTGTCTATTTGTATGGGAGTAAATGAGACGTCACTATTACTGGGCGGCCAGGTTTTAGAAGAAAATAATGAATCATCATCTGCCTAGCCTTTTCCCAACTATGTTGGGGTCGGCTTCCAGTCTAACCGGATGGAGCTGAATACCAGTATTTTACATGGAGCGACTGCCTATCTGACCTCCACAACCCAGTTAGTACCGGGTAATACGATACCCCTTGGTAAGACTGGTTGTCAGACTTTTTGGGTCTCTGACTACCTAACGACTGTCAAAGATCTACAAATGACAGCCGGGACCAACAGCTTAACGTGCTTTCCGAGGCACGGAGGAAACTCGGTATGCAATGGGTGGTCACCCATCCACAGACCAACCTAGGCAAGCACGGCTTAACCTAACGATCGATCCGAGCGGCTGTTATTATTTAGCCACGAGCTCCTCTAAGAAAATAATGAATAAATATTGAAATAACAAAAGTGATAAAAAGAATAAATAAAAACAACAGTTCCCTTTATTATTATATATTACATCACTGTTATTAATATTATCAAGATTTGTTTATAAATAATACAGTTACAATTGCTACAATTTCAATTTAAATGATTATTTTATGTTTTTTTATTTATTATTTACCGAAAACGTGTTTTGAACACAATGGTCCACCCATAAATATGATCAAGATTAACATGTATTTTTTTAGCTGCTCTAAAATGTATACATTTGGCTAAAAAACTGTTTTGTGAAGCCTATTTTTTTGACTAAGTACAGCTCCTTAAAACATCATTGGTGAAATGTGTACACCTCTGTCGGTCACTTTGGGGATTACAGGCGTGATGTTATAATATCAGCCTATAAAATTCCCACTTCTGGTATATAGGCCCAGGAGAGGACTATACCAGCGCTTGGTAAATGTCACCATGTCTTCGAATTTTACGACGCGCGACGTTGCCATGGCAACTAATCTATTTACTCGCCCAAATATTTAGACACAAACATCTACGTAAATCCTACTCCTGTGAAACGGATTATTTTTTGTGTCAATAACGACTCTAAATATACAATATTAACATGACTGAAGTAATCTGTGATAGATAACGTCCAAGGTTACTTGAAATCTGAAGACTTCTAATGTTAATATTGTGAACATACACATTAAACAACTTTATAGATATTTTATTTTTTAACGTAAATGTTTCTTAGTTTCTTTACTAATAGTACCTAGCGACCAACTAGATCTGTCATGTTCAACAACCATCGCGTTATCAGTTAATTAACAGCTGCGCATGAAATTTATTTATGTCAGATAATTTATTCAACTATTGATAAGCATCAATACCTCAGATAAGTATGCATAAAGTATTAAACTACATAAATGTAATAACCTACGACGATCTATAATATAAAAGCTGAATCAATTCTCATAGATAACATACATACAAAACTAAGTTCAACAAGAGGTCAACAAAATCTAGAATCGATACAGGTTTTACTAACACTGGAACTTCACTATAATTCAAAATATAGTAATAAAATACAACAATATATTACATGTTTAAGTAACATAGTTACAACACTACCAAAAACAAAGGAGAAATTAACAATTCCACTTACCATCACAATCCGAAAACACATGATCGAAAGAATCAAGAAAAGCCTTAAAACCCTCGGGTTTGAGCTCCTGAAGGTTCACTGGTATCGAATCCATATTGAGAATCGATTACTAAGTTATCGATACACTGTTTATATGCGGTATTTATCGTTATTTTATTAGCACACGTGCGATCATAACCTCGTCGCGTAAGTCACTGCGCTTGCGTCAGACGGCGCGTAAATATAAACTGACGGGATGGCGTGTGTGTTTCCACGTGGCGAGTTTGTACGGTTTTGGAGTGACGTAATTGTTGCGCAATATTAGTGTATAGTGTTACATGGATGTTTCGGCGCTCGAATTATATTGACAGATTGTTGGTGAACATTTGTTTTTTTTTTTAAAAGAACAATATTTTTAATGTAAGTTATTATTTTCACTTGTGTATGCTTAGAAACAGCAGAATATTCATTGGTCTTTTGACTGGAAATTTTTAAAACTATTCTTCGGATCGATATTACCAGCGAAAGCTAAGTTGGTTTCGTTTATATTTCTTGGCTGAAACTAGCGTCTGATTAGCTTATCAAAATGAAGCGTTGACCTACATTACTAAACTCGTACGTCATTATGTTTCGTATTCTCTGTACTGTTTTGTTCGTCAGATTAATGTGACAGAAATTAAGTAGGTATAGTTATAGCAAAGACACCCACATAATCTACATAATTATATTTTATTTATTTATTATAGTATTTATTTTGGGCTACGTCCATAGTGCTAGGAACAATGGTCTTAAATACTAGTGTCAATAGACATACACGTTTATATACCTACAAGTTCAGTTTTTAAAACTTTTTAAAATTTTATAAGTATGGAGTTTAAATTAAAATAAAATTCACATTTTAGACTGGAAAATGGAAACAAACCAAAATGAGTCCTAATAAACCTAAAAACAGAACAACCCCAAGAGAACCTAAATAGTTTCGTAATAAACTAATAGGATCTTCAGACTAGTTCAGTTTATTTTACCTTACGGGTTAATTCAGATACCTAAGCTACAGAAACAAATAAATTTGCTAGGCTAGGCTAGCTCGCTGCCTCATAAGATCTCCCAGGAGTGCCACTAAAGTTTAACGGATTATAAATCTTGTCGGGTCTGTTTAAAGGGTTGTTCACCCCGAAGACTTGGGGCCCGATTGATCGGTCGATGATAAGGAGTTTAGGGAAATTACGGAGGTTTTTCTTTTAAGAAAAATGAATTTTAGTTATGAAAGCTAGGTATTTGTTCTTAATTTTTTTTATAGGTAGTTGAACGGGGAGTCAGTTTTAAAGGCTGATCAGAATTATTTTGTATTGATTAAAAGAAAAGGATAGTCAGATAGGCAGTCACTCCATGTAAAATACTGGTATTTAGCTGCATCCGGTCAAAATAACTGACTAGGCAGATAATAATTGACTGATACCATAATTACCATTTCACATGTGTTATTTTATTAAATGTGTGCCACAAATCGTAGTCCAAAGTCTAGGAACCAGTTTAAACAACACTCGGATGTTGTATCCTCTGAGACAAAAATTGCAGTTTCAAAATTAAACCCGTAAGCCCGTAAACCCGTTTCCATTCACTAAAATGTCTGAGAGAGTGATTTTTATTTAAGGCGATTACAGGAGCTAAACGCGAGTTTTATAATGCATAAAAGCATATGATTCACTGCAATAAACAAAACCAGAAATATATATGATATTCTTCAGAATATATGCTAGTACGATAGTGTTTTGAAAACATAATACAACAAATTTTATACGATAAAAAAAATCACGAACTTATCTCTAAAAAATTCTTTTAACGAGTAAAAACCAAACTGAAATACATGCGATAATTCTGATATTTTGGCAAATGATTCTACAACCAACACATTCGCAGTAGTCCAATCAATAGATTTTTTGTAAATCGCAAAAAACCACTCATTTTGCACTATTCGGCCCGCAGTGACTGACGTAACAACCACTTTGTAGTGCAAGCTGATTAGAACGTTATTCTAATAGTTTTTCAAACGAATTTTGAACCACCACAAATATAGTTGCTAATTTAGGTCCTGTGTTGCCTTAATTTAATAAATAAATAAAAAAACTGCAACTATCACAATTCAACAAATCACGCGAGAATATCGTTTCGGAAACAAAAATAAAATCCAATGGAGACGCGCACCACACTATCGATTGGACGTCCATGACGCGATCCCGACCTTGGTATTAATTTTTACCGTACACTTACTACTGCTGTTCTAATTGATTTCATTATAAGGTTGATTATATTGTGGTCGTGATATAATTTATTTATTATAATTGAGATTTTGCTCCAACCTACTGAATATCTTAGGCCGCTATCCTACTGGCATTTTACGAGTATCGACGTTTCTCCAACTTCGCAAAATATCATCGCACAGCGAAAACGCTGCGCAGACGCGACGTTGACGTCGGGAGTCTCTAGTGGTAAGCGCAGACGTTGGAGAAACGCCAACGCTCTTATAACGCCAGTAGGCCACGCCAGGCCTATATAATATCACTGGCAGGCGTCAGCGTACGCTGCTATGTCTAAAAGTATGAATTAGACATAAAACTTGCCTTAGCTACGAAGGTGGGCACTTAGGGTTAGGGTTACCCTCATCTAGTAGCACGGAATCGCACTTTTCGTTGCTCCTGTCCCTTTCTGTCGCTCAGAACCATCATTTGCTAGAGCGAGAGATACAGCGGGAATGCTATCGCACTCGACAGCATCGACGATGCGGCAGCATGCTTTGATTATTCTTCTCCTCTCCTCTTTATTTATCAATCAATTCATTCTTTAGTTAAATTGGGGCTAAAAGTTTGTGTGAACGTTGGTTTTTCTTTCCGTAGGGAAATCTCAGCAACCACGCGGCTTGCGTGCAAATGAGGTAAATAAAAGTAGAAAGATTACATTGATTACAATGTGGATTTACATAATATATTTTTTTACACGAACTACAAGCTGGCTTGTGTTATTAGCTAGACGGGAAATTATACTATTCACTTTGAATAGAATAATAAGAATGATATGATGAATAATAAGGCCCTTCTAACCCTAAAATTAGCAACTGTATTTGTGGTGGTTTAAACTTCGTTTGGAATACTGTTAGAATAAAGTTCTAATAAATTAGCTTGTTCTACAAAGCGGTTGTTACGTCATGCAGTCACTGCGGCCGAATAGGGCGAAATGAGTGGCTTTTTGCGAATTACAAAAAATATATTGATTGGACTAAAAAAATAAAACACATACGACCTGCTTTATAGTTAGTTCAGTTAGTATGCAATGTTTCATGATCTAATTTGAAGTACTTTTTGAATACCAGCGGTTTATTGTTCGATTTGGAGGTAACTTTGGATTTCTTTTTCTATCGAGAAAAAATTATGGAATCGTGTTTTCGTCACTCATAGTACCTAGCATTAATCCTCAACTTTACCATATATTTATTTCAAAATTAATGCTGCAGTATTTTAGGAGTAACGGATGATCAAGCCATTTGAGGCATTTATGGCCCTTAAGTTCCATGGGGTGAGCATTTTGCCATCAACCGGGCACAAATCTAGTCTCCTTGGTTGCTACTCAGAAATTCCCGATGAAAAAACCCAATAACACTTTGCCCGACCAGGGAATCGAACCCATTACTTCCAGCTCCGCAGTCGCCCTTGCAACCACCAGACTAACGAAGCAGTCAAGGAAAATTAATTCAAAATATTTACAAGGAATAATATAAATAGATTTCCTGAAGTCACTTCTCATCGTATGACACATTATTACCGCAACCCAAATTGTATTGAATCAATTGTTTTCCCTTTAATATGGCGATGTTCCCACGTATCGGAAATTACGTGTTTTTGAAAACAGTAGTCTGAACTGTGAATCACAGACTATGTCAATTGCGGTTAACTGATAGATTCAGCATTTACCTGGTGGCAATTAGCATGAAGTTAGGCTGTGCGCAATTGAAGCCAAAACAGTCTTTGAACAGGGCTTCTGGGAAAATAATCATGGCACACACTTGTATTAAAACAGTCTGTTAGTCAAACAAAACAAAACTCTAAACGATAAGAACCTCAGGGAACAATCTGTGATGGGGAAGTAAACTGTGTAACTAATAAAAAAATGAAAAAAAAATATCCCAACATCGTCATTGGTTGAAAATGTGGTAATGTCATTTTATATTTCAAAATAGCTCAACCTCATTAGTCAGATTGAGACCAGCTATGGTGGCGCCATCTTAGATTATATTTGCCTGCTTCTTGCCATTGTACTAGTTGCAGATAAGCACAAAAAAAATCTAGTCAAACTTGTCAAACACGTCTGGTGCAGAATGACGAGGGGAGCTCATCACAAATAACGAGAAATAGGGTCAAACAGAATAGTCAAATTATTCGAAATTTTACTGAATAAACTGAAAACACTTATGTCTACGGCAGATAAAACAGTTTTGGTTTTGGTATCATGGGTTTTGTGTAATATTGACAGTCAGATTCTGTTGTATGAATGTACTATGTATGGTATTAGATAGACCGGTTTCTATTCTCTTGTTCAGCGCCTGAATAGCCTTTCATGCTGTTCGATAGACATGTTATATAGCTGCAACATAGAGCCTTTGGTGGGTGTACTCACTATGCTTGTTAGTGGTTTATACAATGACGTCATAATTTTCATGCTTGTTTCGTGTTTCTGGATAGCAACACTAATTCTGCTACCAGGAAGTATTGCTCTGTACTCCGGTGTTAGGGTAACCGATGTATTTACTGTTTAACTTACGTAAGTAAAGTATTTATATGAGAGATTTCAACTATAGTCTCCACCAGATAAGTAAGAATTAAAGGTGTTCATTAACTCGCACATATTTATTCAAATACATAATTCCGAAAACAGAAATAATGACATAAACTTGTCCCGAAACGACCTTTATCGTGATTCTTGACTTTTTATAGTATTAAAAAACTATTCGTAATGTATTGTCGGGGTACCTACGCAGAGAAAAAAAGGAAAAGGAAAGAGCAATTACCTTTGATTCTCACTTATCTGGCTTAGCCGTGTGGTATCCGGCAGAGTAGAATAAAACCAACCCATTACACTCACGGGTGTCGTATAAGGCGACTAATGTCTGAGGCAGAACACCTTGTGCCTACGTAGACCAGAGAATGGGGAGCAGCGTTTTCTGTTAGTCTTTCATCACTGCGATCTCCAATCCGCCTGCCAAGAGTGGAAATTACGGTAAATTCCTCCCATCATGGAAGAGGCTTGTGTCCAGCAGTGGACGTTATGGGCTGTTGTAGTAGTGTAGTATCTGGCGGAGACTATACGTATAGTTTTGTCTGAGATGGAAACGCATCTGCAATACCTCACTAATCCAGGTCCAGTTGAAAACCAGCGTCGGGCACTAGTTGCTCGACAGTTTGCTGAACTGAGCGTTTTTGGCCCATCCATCCGTGAAGCACACAAACACACTTTTTTGCATTATTTTTGTGTTCACATTAAGCGTCTCCTTCTTGGTGGAGCACCCTTAGAAATAGCAAACGATTTAAAAGCGATGATAGTCAGTTCTTTAGACCATTTGGTGGCCTGTCAGTCATCGAAAAACATTCGGAACCAGAACTTCTTTTTTAAACTTCAACGAAAACGTTTATCCGTATAACGGTTATTCGGTTCGGAATTCGTGCCAATTCCCAAGTGTGACTCCAGATTTGGGCTTCCGAGAGAAGAATAGGCTAACCCTTACGTTTCCCATGGGCGTCGTAAAAGGTTACTAAAGGATGTTGCGCTAAAACCTTAATCATTAACCCGTTTGCTAAACCGATGTTACAATTTTTCTTGAAATATTTTTATCTAAAATGATTTTGTACATAGCTCGTGGCTAAATAATAAGAGCCGCTCGGGTCGATCTTTAGGTTAAGCCGTGCTTGCCTAGGTTGGTATGTGGATGGGTGACCGCCCATTACATACCGAGTTTCTTCCGTGCCTCGGAAAGCACGTTAAGCCGTTGGTCGCGGTTGTCATTTGTAGATCTTTGACAGTCGTTAGGTAGTGAGAGGCCCAAAAAGTCTGACAACCAGTCTTACCAGTATTAACTGGGTTGTGGAGGTCAGATAGGCAGTCGCTCCATGTAAAATACTGGTATTCAGCTGCATCCGGTTAGACTGGAAGCCGTCCCCAACGAAGGTAAAAGGCTATGCAGAAGAAGACTATTGATTGTGTTTGGCTTAATTCTGAAGACTTTAAACATTTTCGCAATAAGTGACTGCCTTGTAAACGCCACTCTCAAATTCCTCCGTCAAAGGTGCCCAATGCAATCAACCACGCACAAATTCACTGACTCCGGGCTGATGATTAAAATTCCTGCAGGAAAAATCCAATAAAACTTTATCCGACCTGGTAGTCAAACCTGAAGTCTCATCTCCGTAGAAAAAAAAACCGGCCAAGAGCGTGTCGGGCCACGCTCAGTGTTGGGTTCCGTAGTTTCCCGTCCGTTACAATAAGTGTTCCCACTTATGAGTTTAAAGAATCAGACAAAAAGAAACAGAAATCAGACAAAAAGTTGTACAAAATAATTTCTGGAAAATTATTGTCTACAACTTTTTGTCTTTTTTGTACAAAAACTGTTGTTTCCATCAAGTTCAAAATGATTTTCCTAGAAAGTCCTTATAAAGTTATACTTTTCAGATTTTTTTCATATTTTCTAAAGTTATGGTTCAAAAGTTAGAGGGGGGGGGGGACACATTGTTTTTTACTTTTGGAGCGATTATTTCCGAAATTATTGACATTATCAAAAAATGATTTTAGAAAACCCCTATTTATTTTTAAATACCTTTTCAACGATATATGACACGTTAGGGTTGAAATTAAAAAAAAAATCACTTCCCACTTTACATCTATGGGGGCTACCCTAATAAAACATTTTTTTTTAATTTTTATTTTACCACTTTGTCGGCGTGATTAATATACATATTGGTACCAAATTTCAGTGCTAACGGTCACAGAGATTAAGCGAGGACGGACGGACAGACATGGCGAAACTATAAGGGTTCCTAGTTGACTACGGAGCATTAAAAAAGACTAACAAAAGAGTTTTTGCAGATATTACCTATGACAGCCTCGTTGGTCTAGTGTTCGCAAACGTGACTGCTGAGCATGAGCTCCAGGGTTCGATTCCCTCGTCGGAAAACGTGTTATTGGGATTTTCCATCTGGAATTTCTCAGTAGCACCCACGGAGTGTGGATTTGTGCCCGGTTAGTGGCAATACACGCAGAGAAATTGGTGACAGAACTACTGAATCGAATAGTTAAATTAGGTTGCAACATTTCTAGTTTGAAATACTTGGTCCTTGTTATCTTTACAGCTAATTATTCACTCCTACTAAACGTATGATTCATTATATTATGTGATTAATGTAGCTCACAATAAAATATTATTGAACTAAAACATCATTAATAGGGAACATGCACGTAATTTTTTCTTCGCTTAAATCAACAAAATACAGCAATAGCAACCTAAGAAAAGTATTAAAAGTTAAGTACAACTACTGCTTGTCGCACAAAAATAATATTCAACTCCTGCAGTTTTCTATGACAGTTCAAACGTCCGTAGCTGTCGCGACCATGATGTGACGTCATTATCCACAATCTGCCTTGTTTACATCTAATTTTTTTGGCCTTAATAAAATAATTTTACTAATTGTATGTGCTTTAATCAAGTAAAAATTGCAATAACAATATTATAATAAAATTTTAGTGAAACTTTAAGCACTTTTCAAATAAAAGTGTTTTTTTGACACAATGAACTTTGACGTCAATACCGAGGATGATGTGTTTTGAGAGCGCGTTCCGTTTCACCAAAAAGATGCTAACGACAATAAATTGTAAAATAAGTGATGTATTAGGGCGCTTTCAATTTAGACGTTTCGTGTCGCACCGCTGCGGTGCTGAAACGGTGCGTTTGTCGTACTGCGTACGGACGTTCATTTGTTTTCATACAAAAAGCTCGGTGCGGCAACAATGCGGCGTCGCGGTACCGCGAACGCTCGACAATAGACGGGATGTAGGACTGCTGCCGCACGTTTGTTTTCTATGAAAAACCATAACCGCACGTACGCAGTACGACAAACGCACCGCTTCGGCACCGCAGCGGTTCGACACTAAACGTCTAAATTGAAAGCGCCCTTAGAAACTTAAACAAGTGTGCCACAATGTTTTTATGCGCCAATACAAGGCATTTTCATAAATACAAAGAGTTTTGTATTTCATGCATATTCCCTATTATTGTATCTAAGGGTGCGTACAGACTATGTAACATATTATATAACTTGTGTTTTATAACACGTCCACATTATGACATTGACATTTATGACATTCAGTATCCACATTATCTGAAACATGTTTTAAAACAATGTTATGTTAGATAGTCTGTACGCACCTTTAAACAACAATTATGTTAATACGTATCTATATAATATATTATATGTACTAAGAAACAGGGATTCGCAGTTACTAAATGATCTAGTTCTGGTTAATGATTTACAATGTTATTGGTGAACTACGAATATGTCTGTAATCAAAACAACAATCTTTTTATTACAACTACATTATTGTTTGCAGTACAGTATCGTTCTAAGTGTCGTATAATAGGTAGTCGTTTAGTTTGGTTTACTTATAAGTAGTGTTAAGGCTTAACAAGAACAATTATAGTAAAAACCACCTCGAAAACAGTATACGCATATAATATATATAACATTGTATGTATTAATCCGTGCTATTCTGTTAGTGTGTTTTAAAATATTTTAATTTTATGATATATCCTAAACTTTTTAAATTTATTTCAGTTTTACATACAAATGATTGGTCAGTGAAGAGCTTACTCACTGACAGGATTGCTTTGGCAAAACTATCTCAAATCTAGTTCTAGTACAGTCAGTATGAGTAAGAGCACTTTTATTTCATAGCAGTAAGAGCGTTTTTCGTCGTAAAATTTGTTTTGGCACTATTTTACAAACGCGTCCCCACGATTTAGTTAAAATTTTGCCAACTAGATGGCGCTGTATATTTACGTCACGTTTCTGAATCGCGGTGTTAAGATTCTCCGCCGTTAAACGACCCTCGCGCGGTACTGTAGTGAAATGTGAATTCATACTTACCTGGCATAGAAGAAACCGTGATCATAGGCGGTTCCCCCAGGGCGAGGCCTTTCCTTTGCACTGCGGTTAGGTTTTGACCCCTGCGATTAACCCTAATGTGGATAACTCGGATGCGAAATTTTTGATAGTGAGGGAGACTGCGTACGCGCCGTCCCAGACTCAGAATTCGAGTGACAGAGTGAAACTACTACTACCTACAACTAGTGTACTAGGAATATATACTAGGATGCTAGCATTACAATGTGTATTGTACTTGTTACAAAAAAACTAAAGCTAGCTAAACTAAAGCTAGCAAATTCACTAGTAGATACAGCAAAGTATTTAATTATACTTGACGTATGGTTACAATAAAATTACAATAGTATTAGCAGGCGCGTTATTAACCTTGTAGGTAGTTACACTAAACATCTAGTTGTCATTAATAAACCGATAGGTAAAAATAATAACAGAATGGTGTTTGTAAAGTTAACTCGCGAGTCTTGCTGTCACGGTTGCAAACAGAAGTTCTAGTTACAGTAGCGTTTCTTCTCGTATAGGCAGCCAGATATTTCTCTGAGGCTCGCCCCCTATTACTTGGGACTTAAATATAACTGGAGAAACGTGCCTAACCCTTCGGGGATTAGAGGCGTGATATTATGTCCACCTGTTGTTTGTTGTGTGTGATCCTTCATCATCTTTAATGACAATCAAGGCAAAACGCTTACCAAAAATCACATCAGATTTGACTAAAACAATACGATTATCATCATCATCATCATTTCAGCCGAAAGACGTCCACTGCTGGACTTAGGCCTCCCCCAAGTGTCGCCACATTGACCGGTCCCATGCGACTCGCATCCAGCGGATTCCGGCAATCTTCACCAGGTCATCGGTCCACCTAGTGGGAGGCCTTCCAACGCAACGTCTTCCGGTTCGCGGTAGCCACTGCAGAACTTTTCGGCCCCATCGGCCATCCATTCAAACAATACGATGTAGGTACTTTTCTATAAAAATCAAAAATCAATCACAAATACAGAATTAGCCTATATTTCAAACGACGACAGAACAAACATGAAAGGTTTGTTATCACAATAAATCGATACGCCAAGTGCCGTCCACTTCTATACATTATAATAGATTGTTATCAATATCAATAGCTAACGGTTATCATTGTAAACATAATATAGTATGGCCTTTTTTTTCGGATGGAAAATCATCAAATGACTCCTCCCGCTCTGGGCGGAGCAGGAGGGAGTGTCAGACTTTAACTGACTAAAACTCATCCATGTTCCTTCACCGCCCTTTGTGTTCCGGGGCCACGGTATCTCTTTCGAACAGTCCCGCAGCCCCTTGCGGATCCCTTTGTTTTGCTGACTCTCTTTGAGGCGCGCGTGGAACACGAACGCGCCGTCGACACGGCCTGTCGTCATGAGACGGACGGACGTCGAGCTAGCCCATAGCCCACCGTCCACAGGCCCGCGATGACTGTACTGTATCATCATGTACATCATCATCTGTCTTTTTCCCAACTATATGTTGGGGTCGGATGTAGCTGATTACCAGTATTTTATATGGTACTATCTGACCGATTTTTCTTGTGGCTTTGCTTCCGCTATGGTGGGAAATCATTCCACGGGACGATGGTACTTAGGAATAATGTATAGTTTCCTATTAGTGAAAGAATTTTCGGAATTGGATGAGGAGTTCCGAGATGGGTAATCTACATCCAAATTTACGAGAATACAAAATCTACCTTTTTTAAATTAGTATACGAGTAGATGAAGCGACTACTTATCGTCATAATTATAAGTAGTCGCTCCATCTACTCGTATACGTCCACACTCCATCTACTCGTTTACGTCCACGCTCCATCTACTCGTATACGTCCACGCTCCATCCACTCGTATACTTCCACGCTCCATCTACTCGTATACGTCCACGCTCCATCTACTAGTGTACTCACAACCCAGTTACTGGGTATACGATATTGAGGTTGTCTGACTTTCGGGTTCTACTTACTCATAGCGCCTGTCAAAGATCTACAAACGACAGCCGGAACCAACGGCTTAATCGGACAAGACAAGTAGTAGTACTTGATATGTGATGGACGGTCACACATCCATCAATCGACCTCAGTAAGCGTAGCTTAACCTTCAAACCGTGCGTCTGTTATTACTACGCCACGAACTCCTCGTACTATTGAGTTTACATTTCCATAAATTATATCTTCACTTTAGCTAGGTAAGACTGTGAGTGTCAGTTTCACATTGTGTTATGCAAATTATTATGTAATGGAGCATTGCTAAAGTTGTGAGATTAAAATAACACAGGCATCTTGAGCATGTTAACAGTTTATGAAGTGCTAGAAGTATTTTATATTTGCAAGACAACACAACAGCATAACAAAGAAAAACCTTCTTTTAGATACGTTCTCTTTAACAAAATCCTGTTTTTGGAGAAGAAACAATCAACTTAGTCTGGCGCAGTCCTTTTTGTTTTTTTTTTGGATGGGTAGGTAATCATCAAATAACTCCTCCCGCTCTGGGCGAAGCAGGATCCCCCCTGCTTCGCCTTCGCTCCTGTTTTCCCGAGAGAGAAAGAGAGTAGGTATGTTTTAAGGCAGATTCATAATCAAGATAGGGCTCTTTTTTTTCGGATGTGAAATCTTCAAATGACTCCTCCCGCTCTGGGCGAAGCAGGAGGGAGTGTCAGATTTTTACTGACTAAAACCCATCCATGTTCCTTCAACGCCCTTTGTGTTCCGGGGCCACGGTATCTCTTTCGAACAGTCCCGCAGCCCCGGCAAGCATCGGTCCTTGCGGACCTCTTTTGCTGACTCTCTTTGAGGCGCGCGTGGAACACGAACGCGCCGTCGACACGGCCTGTCGTCATGAGACGGACGGACGGCGAGCTGGCCTCTGCTGCACATTGGCCTCTCCAAGCTGAACCATACCACCCTGCCTCCGTCTTCCATATCCATAACATCACGCATGTAATCCTCGAAGGGTTTAGGCAGAAGAGTGCCTAATAGACCTACACTAACATTTCGCCAATTTTGTTTAAGTCACATGTAATAGGGGGCGAGCCTATTCGCATCAACCGGGCACAAATCAAGACTCCGTGGCTGATACTGAGAAATTCCTGATGTAAAAACCCACGGACACTTTGCCCAACCTGCCCGCGTAGTATGGCGACGTAGAAACGGGGAAAGACTCGACAAATCTTTTGTTCATCTGTCATTTTGTCGATATTAAATAGACAAAATGACAGATGAACAAAAGATTTGTCGAGTCTTTCCCCGTTTCTACGTCGCCATGCTACGCGGGCTGGGAATCGAACCCAGGACCTCATGCTTAACGAGGGGTCTTCCGCATCCAATCTGTCCGCTTTCAAGGTTGTTAGGCCGTATTTCTGGGGGTCATCCATGAGTCCGTGCGGTTGCCGATACGTGGTCTCCACTCTAGGACTCGCTTGCTTCATTGTTCATCGGTCGTAGTTCACTCCCACTTCAGTCCGTAGAATCTAAGAGAAGAACTACTACTACAACAGCCCATAACGTCCACTGCTGGACACAAGCCTCTCCCATGATGGGAGGAATTTGCCGTAATCTCCATGCTTGGCAGGTGGATTGGAGATCGCAGTGATGAAAGACTAACAGAAAACGCTGCTGCCCATTCTCAGGTCTATAGAAGCGCAAGGTGTTCTGCCTCAGACATTAGTCGCCTTAAACGACACCCGTGAGTGTAATGGTTTGGTTCTATTCTACTCACTACTATTCTTCTAAGAGAAGAAAGGTCCTGTATATTATACAGAGTGTAACATAATAAATGCAAGACCTCTAGTGTGGTGTCTCAGACCATGAAACTGGACAACTTTTGTTTAACCTTATAGTTGATCAGCTGAACGCGTCAGTTCCTATAAAAAGTCCAATGTTTTTTTTTGAGTCTTTTAAGAACTCATAGAACAAAAGTTAACCAATATCATGATCCAAGAGACCACACGGAAGGTCTTGCATATAAATGCAAGACCCACCACACCTTGACACCTTGGCATCTGGAGTCACACCTTGTTTAGTTTCTGACATAGAAATTGACATAGAAATTAAAGACAGTGTTAGCGACGTTATGTAATTAATCATTAAAATATTTTAATGTCTAATTAGTTTGATTAATCTGTCTTTCATCGTGTTATTTTCTATCATAATCGTGGTATTTTCTATCTTTCATCGTGGTATTTTCTGTCTTCATCGTGGTATTTTTGCCAGAACTAATAAGTAGATTCTAAGTTAGTGTTATGCATTCCTATCGTGGTATTTTTCCCGATCTAGTAGATTCTATGTTAAAGTGTTTAGTCATGGTATTTTTCTAGAGTTAGTAAGTAGATTCTATGTTGAAGTGTTGTGCATTCCTCGTGGTATTTTTCTAGAGCTAGTAAGTATATTCTATGTTGAAGTGTTGTGCATTCCTCATGGTATTTTTCTAGATTCTATGTTAAAGTGTTATGCATATTTTAAGGTGTAGAATAAGGTTTTTAAGACTATATTAATTGAGATAGAAACATAAGGAAATATTGTAAGGGGTGTTTTACCACAGAAAACAGCATGTTAAATTTCTCATACAAAGGCCACCTGCGCTCTGATTGGTCGAGAGGTGGGTCATTAGTGCCGTGTGCAAAATTGAAGGGCTGTGATTGGTCAGAGCCACCTATAAAAAAGGGGCATTTTCTGTGGTCAGGCATTCCAAACCCAGCAGTGTACGAAGCAACATCAAGAAATAAATACAAGAAAACTCTGAAGAATAAGCGTTATTATTCGCTCCTGCTGTGACCATCGTACACTCTCCAGTCGACATCCCGCCAGCGAGCCCGCTCCACAACAACACACAAAACACGAGAGTCAACAGACAGTAAAGATTAAAAGGTGCAATTGGGATTAATATGTAATTAAAATATTTAAGAAAAAAGAAAATAAAGATAAGCCGCCCCGTTGCTAGCCAACCAACCACACAAACCCCTAGCAACGGGGTTGCCAGATCTGTCACCAACAGGCATTTCAATCGTCTGTATAGAAAATTAGAAACATACGTTGAAGAACACTGCCCAATGTACTACTTCTATAGTTGCTGCCAGTTATGATGACAATAGCGGTCATTGCCCTTTCCCTAATATATCTTCGTACAAACTAAAACAAATGAACCCTGTAGGTATCGTTTTCCATTAGAAAAAATGTTAAAGATCACGATAGATGTACATTCAAGACTTGAATAGGGTTATTATTTTAGCAGTCTATGTATGTAAGTACCTGCGTATGTTTGTATTTACGTATGTTCCTCCGTAGCGTCTAAACTATTTATCCGATTTTGATAGTTAAAGTTTAGTGTCAATCGATTCATTATTATGGCCCGGGTAACATAGGCTATATTTTAATCGACTTCAAAAATAGAAGTCGATTTTACCTTATTAACCCCGAATTTAATTAGAGCGTTTTTTTTTTCAGTAGTCGGGTTTTTTAGTCGTAACCACACAAATTCTTGTTGGTTTTCAAAGTTAAGGCCCTTCTAACCCTAAAATTAGCAACTCTATTTGTGATGGTTCAAACTTTGTTTGAAATACTGTTAAAATAAAGTTCTAATCAGCTTGCACTACAAAGCGGTTGTTACGTCAGTCACTGCGGCCGAATAGTGCGAAATGAGTGTTTTTTGCGATTTACAAAATCTTTTGATTGGA
Source organism: Xestia xanthographa (assembly GCA_905147715.2). NCBI lineage: Eukaryota > Metazoa > Arthropoda > Insecta > Lepidoptera > Noctuidae > Xestia > Xestia xanthographa. The sequence continues at coordinate 24,543,248 of LR990659.1, forward strand.
CTAAAAAAATAAAACACATAAGACCTGCTTTATAGTTAGTTCAGTTAGTATGCAAAGTTTCATAATCTAATTTTAAGTACTTTTGTAATACCAGCGATTTATTGTTCGGTTGTTTGTTCTCTCTCATAGAGAGCAGGCTTGTATCCCAGCAGTGGGAACATTATTAGGCTGATGATGAAGATGATGATTGTTCGATTTGGAGGTAACTTTGGAATTTTTTTCTATCGAGAAAAGTTTATGGAATCGCGTTTTCGTCACACATAGTACCTAGCATTAATCCTCAACTTTACCATATATTTATTTTAAAATGAATGCTGCAGTATTTTAGGCGTAACGGAGGATCATGCTAAGTCATTTGAGGCATGTAAGGCTCCTAAGAACTTTAATAAATGTAGGTGGGTCAATGACCGCTATCTATAGTATATTTCTGTTAGTTTTAGAGTCAGGTAAAAATAGAAGGTACCCGTATAACTCATTCAGCCACAGTAGTCGGCTTATCGTAACAGATCGATAATGTCGGCCCGCAAACATGGACGATGTAATAAGTTACGTACCTATCTCAATATTGCTTCCAAACTGCCATAAGATTGTTTGTATGACTGTGGTCTTATATTTGTATTGGTTTTACGGGTAAATTGTATGAGAAGTGGAAGTAAGCATGTGGTTTACAAAACAATTAAAGAGTGACTTTGCCGGTTTTATTTTTATTTTAGAAGAGGTTTTTGCAGTCATAATTTTTAAATATTTCTCCAAAAACAACATTGCTCTGGATTTTTATTTTCTTTAGTAGCAAAATTAGTACAAAGTTTGAATTGCACCATTCAAATTCATTCGAAGTATTAGTGGTTAACTGTTGGAAGTATTGAATCGAAAAACCAGCTTAACGTGTAACAAAATTATCATTATAATAAATTATCGTTAATGAACAGAAAATAATCATAATATTGTATAAACCTGTCATAATTACGTGTCATCATCATCATCATCATTTCAGCCGAAAGACGTCCACTGCTGGACATAGGCCTCCCCCAAGTGTCGCCACATTGACCGGTCCCGTGCGACTCGCATCCAGCGGATTCCTGCAACCTTCACCAGGTCATCGGTCCACCTAGTGGGAGGCCTTCCAACGCAACGTCTTCCGGTTCGCGGTCGCCACTCCAGAACTTTTCGGCCCCATCGGCCATCCGTTCTGCGAGCAATGTGCCCTGCCCACTGCCACTTAAGTTTGGCAATTCTTCGGGCTACGTCGGTAACCTTTGTTCTCTTGCGGATGTCTTCTTTTCGGATTCGATCGCGCAAGGAAACTCCGAGCATAGCCCTCTCCATTGCCCTTTAGGTGACTTTAAGCTTTATGATGAGGCCCATTGTGAGCGACCACGTTTCGGTTCCGTATGTAATCACTGGCAACACACACTGGTCATAGACTTTCGTCTTGAGACACTGCGGTAGGTTGGACGAGAAGATACCGCACAATTTCCCGAACGCTGCCCAACCGAGTCGGATTCGACGATTGACCTCTTTCTCGAAGTTAGACCTACCTAACTGGACCGTTTGTCCCAGGTACACATAATCGTCTACAACTTCGAGTGTAGAGTCTCCGATCTTGATAGGAGTGGGTGTGACATGGGCATTCAACATGACCTTAGTCTTGTCCATGTTCATTTTTAGAACCACTCTTCCGGAAGCTCTACTGAGGTCATCGAGCATTGTACTGAGGTCCTCCATGGTCTCAGCCATTACCACTATATCATCGGCAAACCGAAGGTGAGTGATGTACTCGCCATTGACGCTGATGCCTAGCCCTCTCCAGTCCAGAACCTTGAAGACATCCTCCAGTGCAGCGGTGAACAGTTTCGGAGATATGACGTCTCCCTATCTCACACCTCGCTGCAGGAGGATAGGTTTCGAGGCTTGGTCCTGAAGTCGGACTGACATGGTGGCGTTTTTGTACAAACACTTCAACACCTCGATGTACCGATAATCGATTTGGCACGTGTACGTGTGGGTAATTACGTGTACTAATAATTAAGTAATGATATATTTCATAAAGGAATCATTATTATAGGTACCTACGTTATAATATTCTGATATAGTATTATAATTTACATACTATCTATCAGTAAGCAGGCTCTACATATAGGCACTACACATCCATTATGTTTTGTATAAAATTATAATTAATCTGTCAAGATAACAAATATATATGTAGATTAAGTTGTGCACTAAATGCATATACAGTATCATGAGTGTGCTTAGATGATTGAGATAATAATTACTATGGTATGGAAAAACCGAGACCGATCGCCCTAAAAAGACATAAATAAATAAAATCGCTGGAAATTACACACAGCGCCATCTAGTGCCACACTAAGCAATGATACTTGTGTAGTGGACACCAGATAGTTGATATTAAACTACAATACTTTTTGTTTATAAATACATACTTATTATACATATAAACATCCACGAATCTGAAACAAATGTCCATGCTCATCACACAAACATTTGCTCCTACTGGGATTCGAACCCGGAACCCTAAGAACGTAAGGCAGCATCACTACCGCTGCGCCATTTTGGAATAATAACCTGGGCTTTTTGTTGATTTTCTTCAGAAAATCGGTTTTCGGTTTCTTCTAGGCAAGCGTGCTCAACCATAGTTAATACCATAATTATGCTTCACATCAGGCGAGTTACGGCCGAACGCAAGTATATTTAGTGTAGAAAAAATGAATTAAAAAAATTAAAAAACCCGACTGCGTTATAATAACTAATAATTTTAAATAAATAGTGAAAAGAATAAAACAAGTTCAGGAGACAGGACATATTGAGTACAGCAGTCGGGACCCATATTGGATTTAATGATTTTAGTCTAGATTATTTGAATTGAATATTAAGGTCTTTAATGTACTTACCATAAACTCAGAAATAAATAAATCTTATCTTATCTTATCATACTCTCGAATAACATAACCCTCCTTCTGGCGCAGTCGGGTAAAAAGAAAGGTCGATGCGTAGTCGTCGGCGTGCATGTATGACTGGACGAAGCAAAAGGAATATTTTGAAGTATATTGTGTAGTGTCTGCCTACTATAATTACATCCATAGGAAAAAGTCGGGAGCATGTCGCGTTCAATTCACATTGGACAACTAAGATAAGATGTATGCAAAAACCGGGACCGATCGCCCTAAACAGACATAACCTGGACTTGTTATTGATTGATTTCAGAAAATCGGTTTTCGGTTTCTTCTAGACAAGCGTGCTCAACCATAGGCCGCATCAACGCTTCACATCAGGCGAGTTGCGGCCGAACGCAAGTCTATTTAGTGTAGGAAAAAAAAGAAAGGTCGATGCGTAGTTCTCACTGGCAGGGCCGTCTTTACCTAGTGTGCAGGGTGTGAGTTGCACACGGGCGCAGCGGTCCTAGGGGGCGTCAAGAACAGCTCGCTACGGCGCCCCACACGGCGCCTTCCCAAAAATGTTTTTACCCGTGTTAGGGTGAACACCAGAACACCCTGTATAATTCTAAATACAGTCAACAACACATCATGGCATCCAAAACCGACAAATTTCTTGATCTCCAAATAATAGTTTATTATCTATTGGGGAAATTTGCACACGGGCGCTACATGGGCTAGAGACGCCTCTGCTCGCCGGCGTGCATGTATGACTGAACGAAGCAAAACATCTATAGGAAAAAGGGGGGAGCATGTCGCATTCAGTATGGTACCTATATGCATGATTTTTTTTATCACTCTAAACAAAGCGTAAAATAACAAAGTGAAATTATTTTTTTTTAATATTCATAAAATAATTATACTAAGTTATAAGCATTTGAAACTGCTGATTAGACAGAAAGATCCGATACAGCGAATGACATCATTCCCTGCATCGACGTACAAAATCCATACTAAATTCCGTTTATCTAGAAAGAGATAGAAACAAAAGTTTCAATCGTTATAACTTTTGTGTTGTTTGGCCGAGTTATGTCTTGTTTTCGCTTTTTGTCATTATTTTTATAGTACTTTAACATTCCGTATCGAAATAAAAAAAAAGAAAATTTATGCATATTAATTCCTATTCACATTTGCCTTTAGTAAGACACCCTTTCATTCATCCTCTCAGCAAAACAAAAGAAAAAATGAGTATAACTAACTGCCTATCTAATTACACCTAATTATGTTTTCCAATCTAAAACAAATCGATTTGTTCCAACATTGACATTGGAAGGGAACACGGAAAACGTATAATTTTCTCTACCGTGAACGATTCCGATAATTACCATAATTGCTAGAGAGGCGATTGTTTTAGTCGGTTTAAGTTCTTTTGTTACAGAAATGTCGATTCGCTGGTAAGGAAAAATTTCGATTAGTTATCGAAGCGGATATGGAAGTTTATTTTGCTTTTCAAAAAGGTACCTCTGAATTTTATTGTGTTTCAATGTACCTGATGTCAAAATTAAACCGGCAAGGCTAGTTGTGCTTTTGAAATTTTGAATATTTTACTCAAACTCAAAACATTTATATCAATTAGACCATTACAGGCACTTTTGAAGGTCAAAAACAAAAGGATGAAGCTACGGTCCTAGTCACGAGGCCTAGTAACTACTGTAGTTGCACACAAAGCATCGATCTCTATGGCGAAGAATGGGCAAGATATTCCCTTTATTGTTGTAGGGGCCTATCTATATCTATACATATAATAAATCTGTAGAAAAATAGTTTTTGTACATCGAAAATATTTTGAAAAAAAATTGCCAGGGTGTTAAAGGATAAGCAACAGAACACATTTCCAGCATTTTTGAACTTGAAAACTTTGCATACTAACTGAACTAACTATAAACCAGGTCTTATGTGTTTTATTTTTTTAGTCCAATCAATAGAATTTTTTGCAAATCGCAAAAAAAAAAAATCATTTCGCACTATTCGGCTCGCAGTGACTGACGTAACAACCACTTTGTAGTGCAAGTTGATTAGAACTTTATTCTAACAGCATTTCAAACGAAGTTTGAACCACCACAAATAGAGTTGCTAATTTAGCTCCTGTAATCACCTTAAACAAACATTTACATCTTTGTTACATCATTCATGTTGAGATTAAACATTATGTGGGAGCGATGTAGAAAACCTGCACATTAAGAGTGTTAACAAAACATTAAGTCTGTTTTCCCGACAGGGTTAGGTAGAGTAGGTATGTTTTAAGGCAGATTCATAATCAAGATAGGGCTCTTTTTTTTTTTTTTTTTTTCGGATGGGAAATCATCAAATGACTTCTCGCGCCCTGGGCGGAGCAGGAGGGAGTGTCAGACTTTTACTGACTAAAACCCATCCATGTTCCTTCATCGCCCTTTGTGTTCCGGGGCCACGGTATCTCTTTCGAACAGTCCCGCAACCCCGGCAGGCATCGATCCTTACGGACCCCTTCCTTTTTGCTGACTCTCTTTGCGGCGCGCGTGGAACACGAACGCGCCGTCGACACGGCCTGTCGTCATTAGACGGACGGACGGCGAGCTAGCCCATAGCCCACCGTCCACAGGCCCGCGCCTACGGTGGCCGGGATAGAGCGGGCGAGATAGGGTTCTGAGAAATTCTAAACATCAATTTATTTGTTGGGAAATGTCCGTCGGATACTAAGTAGAAATCCGGGAGCTGGCTCCTTAGTTTCTCTTTTCCTTTACTAATTAACTTTCCTTATCATATATCCTGCCTTTTTACCGCGAATATGATAACAGCTCCAAAAGTTTGATCGTTCAATACGAGCCCATCTTGATGAAATCTACCCTTCTGTCCCAACTCGAGCCGTAAAATGAAACAAAACTTAATCAACATCGAAAATCATCTAACTCCGTAGAACCCTTTTAAAAGCATGTACTACGAAATTTATATAACTTGAAAGACAACGCCAATTAGTTCTGCCAGCTCCCTTTGATGCTAGCGATATAATGGAACGCTTCGCGAAATCCCGTAAAGGGTACCAAGACTTTGTTATGATAAGAATTTTTACTTCATAAAACTTTCTTTACAGTATTTTCTTGAAGTCGCTAAGTTTAAAGCGAGTTGGAAGATATTGTCATACTTTTGTTATTAGATGTCGCTAAGTTACTCATATTTGCATGTTGGATGTTTAATTTAATTCTCGAGTTTTCTGTTTATCGGAATTTCGTCTGTATTGAGTTTCAGGATTTCAAGAACTGGTAGAGTAGGTACTGTTACAAGTTTACTTTTCCTAAAAACGAGCTTGAACGAATTTAATTATTCTCAGATTCATGGAAACGATTGTTTTGATGTTTTCTGAAAACGCTTGTATATTATATTATTTCTATAGAAGTTATTATTGCTGCTCAAAAACATTTTTGAGAAAACACTTAGCGAAAGGTTAGGTAGAGGTGTCTAATAGTAGGTTGTAAACCCCACATTTCGCCAATCATATTTTAAGTCCCTTGTAAAAGGGGCAAGCTTATTGCCATCAACCGGGCACAAATCCAGACTCCGTAGCCTGCTACAGAGAAATTCCTTGTAGAAAAACCCAATAACACTTTGCCCGACCTGGGAATCGAACCCAAAACATCATGTTTAGCATGGTCCCCAAAGTTTTATTTATTTACTTATTTATTTATTTATATATTTATTTATTTATATATTTATTTATTTATTTATTTATTTATTTATTTATTTATTTATTTATTTATTTATTTATTTATTTATTTATTTATTTATTTATTTATTTATTTATTTATTTATTTATTTATTTATTTATTTATTTATTTATTTATTTATTTATTTATTTATTTATTTATTTATTTATTTGTCGGGATTGTCAGGACTTTATTTCATTAGGCTCGAGCTTATGTGGGCAGAAGACGGGTTTCGTGCTATGAAAACACACTGGATGCGATACACTATTTTATTTCACATTGCACGGTTCGGCGTGGTAGTTTCCATGGAGAAGAACCGGCAAGAAACTCCATGGTTACTCTTTTCAAACAGATACACTGAGTCTAACAAATTACTTGACATTACACTTTGACACATTAACACTGGGCACAATGATTCGGGTACAGTTTCAAGACTTCTTAACTCCGCTGCGATCAGACATAGAATGTCCGCCTCTCCGCGTGTTGTTAACATCAGGACTCTGTAGAAGCCGCCATAGTGGGGTAGACTGGTAAGTAGGTCGCGTGATGTCATCACTGGCGCGCTTTCGATACGTTCGCCCGTCCGTACTCATGACCATATCCGACACGGCCATCCTGCCTTCACACGTCCTCGTGTGATGGTAACCCTGCAAACAAATAGTCCACGACAGAATTTTGTTCCACTCGGTCACTCCTGACCAAACTCTAGATTCATCGGGTCTCAGCCTATTGCCCTCAACTGGGCACAAATCCAAACTCCATGGCTGTTACTGAGAAATTCCCGATGGAAAAACCCAATAACACTTTGCCAGACCCGGGAATCGAACCCAGAACCTTCAGACACACTTGCGACCACTAGACCAACGAGATAGTCGACTAATTCAAACACGGTTAAATTGGGAATACTCTAAAATAGATCAACCCCCTGGTCCGGCAATTCTCTTTTTACCCTTCAGGTGTGTCCCTTCAGATAAACTCGACCGAACTTAGCTAGGCCGAACAAGTATCGTTCCTTTAGCTTTCAATTTTCATGGTCCGGTCAACTTCTGACCCTACAAGATCAACCCCCTGGTCCGGCAATTCTTTTTTTTTGCCCTTCAGGTGTGTCCCTTCAGTTAAACTGGACCGGACTTAGCTAGGCCGAACAAGTATCGTTCCTTTAGCTTTCAATTTTCTTGGTCCGGTCAACTCCTGACCCTACAAGATCAACCCATGGGCCATGTACCATAGTCGTTCGAATCAACCTTTAAAACTCTACTGCTTTAAAAACTGCCAAGCTTACAGAAACCTTCAAGTAAAACCTCTAACGCCACGGCACTCCAGCTGACCAGCAATCGCATTGCTCTCACATCCATCAAATGGATCTGCCATGTGCATCACCCAGTGACTACACACTACGGTCTTTCTAGACCCCGACCTCCGCCAGAGCTAAACACGCATCGCGCCCCACGGATCACGACTACGTAATAACTACTAGTACGGTCATTCACACTACTATAACCGAAAGGGTACTAAAACAGTGGTACACAACGTATGCAACGCACACACTACGCATGTAACGCACACACTACGCATGTAACGCTTACACTACGCAAGCTACGCATGGACTACGTATGCAACGCACACACTACGCAAGCTACGCATGGACTACGTATGTATCTCATACACTACGCATCCACTACGCACGCACTACGTATGCACTACGTCTACACTGCGCATCCACTGCGCACGCACTACGTATGCACTACGTTTACACTACGTTTACACTACGTATGCACTACGTTTACTCTACGTATGCACACCATTAAAGCTCCCCGCCCTACAGGTGCCACACAGGCTTACAAGTGCCATATAGGCTCAGGTTGCCACACAGGCTGCTACCGCATAAGCTTGCTCAACATCATCAAAATCCTTATCAACATAGACTGGTACGAGACCCACTGGCATCTTTCTTAGCCTACCCTGTACATATTTTTAGGCACTCTAATAATTCAAAGCTTTCAGTTTTTAAAGATGATCGTTATCAAAATGTGTGGAAGCACTTCCCTACCGGTATTTTCTTCAATTGAACGTGATTCGTGAGTTCGTGAGCATACTCATACTGGCAATCACAATTTAATGATAGGAAAGTGTATCTGACGTTCGAATAATAAACTCGTCAGAAAATTAGACTGTCACTCTACACGTCAATCTACGCGTCACTACGCGCCGCTACACGTCGCTTCACGTCGCTACGCGTCACTACGCGTCACTACGCGTCACTACGCGTCACTACGCGTCACTACGCGTCACTACGCGTCACTACGCGTCACTACGCGTCACTACGCGTCACTACGCGTCACTACGCGTCACACTACGCGTGTCTCTACGCGTGTCTCTACGCGTGTCTCTACGCGTGTCTCTACACGAGTCTCTACACGAGCAAAACTCAATTGCCAGTCCATCGGCAAGTCATAACGTTAAATGTGAACCCATCGTCAGAAGCTAACCATCTCAGCCGCGTAAGTGCTACTCCTCGCAAAGAGTATACTGCACATAAAAAGCAGTCAACGTGCACCTCTTACATGCTCTGGCGCTTCTGATGCGGCCACAACAATACCCAATTCATCGGGTATGCTTTCAGTCCATCGAAAGCATTGTACTTGTAAACAGTGAATCCATTAAAATCAAAACAATTAAAATCATCATAGTTAGTTTAGTTTAGAAAATGAGATTATAAGAAAACTCTTACTATGCTGGTACTCAAAATGTTAAGTGGACTACTTGATACTTAACTAGTCTCGTCAGCGTTATCATTTTCGTCATGGCTAGTCTCGTCATTGTCACCTACGTGCATGTCAACGTCAGTTACTTTTCGCAGTCTGTCATAATTGGAACTTTCAACTATATTGCGCGATGCCTGCTCTCTCATTGCAAAAGGTCCGATCAACATTAGAAAATGTCCGATCAAAAAGTTACAACACAGGAATTCTAACAATAAATTCTGGTTCTCTTCACCATAACTCTTGGCAATGCAAACTCAACTCATAAAACTTTCATAAGCGCTCTGTGCACCATCACAGACAGAAATCGCACCAACGATTCCCTACAGACCCATCGCCATCATGTTACTCACGAGGTGCGGTCTAACTCATAACAGACCCATCACCATCATGTTACTCATGTGGTGCGGTCTAACAGTTTTGAGTATGAGTGTACAAGCCTTTCTTAATCAGATTGGGTTTCACTATCACTGTCATCAACTATGACATCTAATTCCTGAGGAACTTTGTGATCGGGGATCTTTCTCACACAGGCTAAAATCTTCGAATTACCATTTACTGAACCTTGAACTACACCAGTTATAGTAACGATTGGATAAATATGCTCACTCTTAGGCAGACTAAACAGAATTGGCACTCTGCTCCAGAGTCATAACAAAATGAAAACGACTCACCAAAGTACTTTCATATTCCGGCTTGACGATGAAAAGGTCGACTCGCTTTTCCACCAGTACAGCAGCACTGGACCAGCGCTGGCCTGCTATGCAGTCCAGTGACTGGCGATGTGGCCCGGCGTGCCACACTTGAAGCACACCAGTGAGCTGCTGCTGGCCTGCGGTCGCTGCCCAATGCCTGTAGCAGCCGGCTCAGGCAACAGCTTCTTAATGGCAGTCGTCCGAAAATCCTCTTGTTTGTCACTACTCACGTAAATGACGTACGACGTACACGAATTTGGCACTGAACAATTCTTTAAACGGGTCCACAACACTTTCTTGCTATTCACTTTGTTCTGCATTTTAAAAAGTAACCGTCACTGATTGTCATTAACACTAAAAATCGGCGTGTATCCCGTTTTTTCACATGGTAAATAACACTTGTTAACTGTCTGCTTTATTTCGGCGCTGTTGCAAGCACCATGGTCACGGATAAACCAAAATTATTGCGGGTGTGTGACTATGACCACACTAATCGGTCTATCCTCTTTCTTGTCCGTTTTTTTTTACGCGAACTTTTTCGGCACTTTTTCGGAATTGACACTGATTGTTATTGACACTGTCCTCGCGTATGATTTCATTAGCACGATTTTATCCCACTTCTGATGTCGGGATTGTCAGGACTTTATTTCATTAGGCTCGAGCTTATGTGGGCAGAAGACGGGTTTCGTGCTATGAAAACACACTGGATGCGATACACTATTTTATTTCACATTGCACGGTTCGGCGTGGTAGTTTCCATGGAGAAGAACCGGCAAGAAACTCCATGGTTACTCTTTTCAAACAGATACACTGAGTCTAACAAATTACTTGACATTACACTTTGACACATTAACACTGGGCACAATGATTCGGGTACAGTTTCAAGACTTCTTAACTCCGCTGCGATCAGACATAGAATGTCCGCCTCTCCGCGTGTTGTTAACATCAGGACTCTGTAGAAGCCGCCATAGTGGGGTAGACTGGTAAGTAGGTCGCGTGATGTCATCACTGGCGCGCTTTCGATACGTTCGCCCGTCCGTACTCATGACCATATCCGACATATTTATTTATTTATTTATTTATTTATTTATTTATTTATTTATTTATTTATTTATTTATTTATTTATTTATTTATTTATTTATTTATTTATTTATTTATTTATTTATTTATTTATTTATTTATTTATTTATTATTTATTTATTTATAAACATCTACCCTTACAGCTAACCAATGCGGTAAATGTGCCTTAATTGATACTTAACATAGGTAATTGTTCCATAGTTTAGTTATGTTTTAGTTTAGCTTATAACTAATACCTATAACTAATTACAAACAAAGTATTTCTTGGACCATCGAGGCAGTTACACAAGATCACAGAATGATATATGCCCCAGAATCTCTTCATAATGCTACAGACGGCAGTTTTTCATCTCAGTAGCCAGCAACGATACCCAAATGATTTATATTCCATGTTGGGTAGCCCTTGCTTCACACCTGGCTTCAGTTTGTCTTCAAGATGTATGGTTCGGCCTTGGACGGAAATGTTCCGGGATTTTTTCCTGTTATGATTTGTGGGTTACAAATGAAGAAGTATCTTGTTGGGTACTATATCTTTGTAATTTATGGCTGCTCTGTCTGTTGTGTATCAAAAATAGGTAACTTAATTATCTACGACACTGAGTTACTTGCTCAGTCTGCTTTGCCGTTGCTGCAAAAGGTATTTAGTTTCAACATCAGTGAAACTAAATACCGGGCCGTGTGGTATCCGGCAGAGTAGAATAGAACCAACCCATTACACTCACGGGTATCGTATAAGGCGACTAATGTCTGAGGCAGAACACCTTGCGCCTCCGTAGACCAGAGAATGGGCAGCAGCGTTTTCTGTTAGTCTGTCATCACTGCGATCTCCAATCCACCTGTAAGCGTGGAGATTACGGCAAATTCCTTCCATCATGGGAGAGGCTTATGCCCAGCAGTGGACGTTATGGGCTGTTGTAGCTGTAGTATCTAAAGGACAGAATTTGACATCAGACGTGGGATTAGAAACTTGACTGTATATACTATTATTAACAGCGAACTTTTCACACATAGAAGTACATTTGGACTGCCTTTTTGGTCTAGTGGAATAAAGTGTGACTACTGAGCATAAAGTCCTGGGTTCGATACCTAGGTCGGGCAATTTGTGTATACATTTATATAATACCTGAATTATACGATTATTTATGTTTTTGCTTTGGGAATTTCTCAGAAGCAGCCACGGAGTCTGAATTTGTGCCCGGCTGATGGCAACAGGCTTGACCCCTATTACATGGAATTTAAATATAACTGCAGAAATGTGGGTGAATTATTAGGTACCTAATCTTCTGCCTAACTTTTTGGCGATACAGGCGTAAAGTTATGTTAACATGTAATGGGCTCGGACGAAATCTGCTCATTTTAAAAACAAAATCCCGTGCACACGATCTCCACTTCTGTTTACCACCTTAACGAATCATGGACACGAAGAAGAAGAATAATTTTAGGTCTTATTTTTTTTTCACCCTTTTTTTCATTAACAAAAACAAGGGATTAGATGCTGCGATGCTATTGGTTGATGAGCTTAAACGGTGGCTGAATGCTGCAATCAAAAAGAGTCGTATTGGTGGTGAGATTTCGTCCGAGCTCATGGTACATTTTTTTCTATGTCAAACATTTCAAATACAGAAATTAAGGCAAATTTTTAGAATTACGTCTGCGTACTTTTCGTGAGTCACTTACTTATTGCTTACTTTGAGTTACTTTTTTTTGGAAGAAGTTTCCCTGGCGACAAACCGGAAAAAAGTTCCCGTTTGTTGCCAGGCATTACACTTAAGTTCCCCTAGAAGTACCAGGGTTGCATTGGCTCAAGGTGTTATACATTTCAATAATTCTAAGTAAACACGGTCTTCCAGTAATAAATACCTTCTTGGATTCATGCCAGCCTAGTACTGTTCGTAAGGTTACTGCCCGTAACTAGCACAACTGTACTAACATCGATCCCATACAAAATTTTTGAGTAGGTAAACTAGGTAATAAATAAATAAAATATATAAATAAACCCAACCCCGCCCCACCAGTGTGGACACGGGCGATGGGCCAACGGGAATCACCATATATTTCAAGAAATTTTTCTACTTGACTGTACAACTCATAAAATTGGTCAACGGGATCAGTTGACCAATTCAAAAATTCACTAGGTCGACTGATCCCGCGGGATCTACCTGTGTGGGACCAGTTTACTAAACACCCGTCTATAGTGCCTAATGCTTGACATTTAAATAAATCCGATTAACGCAGAAAATATTGCTAACCGACTCTCAATCGTCACCCAACAAACCCACGCACCCACAATAACTTATTCCATCACTTCCCTTTAACAAACAACCCGCTTAAAAGGGAACAGAAATACCCTAACATCAGAATGCCAAAAATATTTAATTCATTCATAACACTCATTCAAACCTGTACCATTTATTTCCTCATGTTACTCCACTTTCCCCCGTTTTTCTCCGGGTTTCCTCATTTTTTCTCCTCTTTTCTCCGGTCCCTCGTCACGTTTGGAAGTCAAAGCCCGTGGCTTCACATTCGGTTAAGGTAACAACATACAAAGCAAACCTTTCCCAACCCTTTATTATCAAATCTCGATGCCTATTTTTATAAGCATTTGTTATGTCGATATTTTAAAGGATTCGGCTTTTGTTACACCGTTGCGCGCATTTTTTCATCATCTTCCACAGCCCGATTTCATCACTTTTTTATGCATTGTTGGGTATAGATAGGCTTTTCTTTGTTTGTGCCAAGCTCCACGTTCTTGTGCCACCCTCATCCAGGATATTCCCGCGATGGCAACAATTTGAACACCACTCGGTCACACTTTAGTCCACCTGCCATCACTGCACCTGACTAGGTGTCCTGCCCTACTCCATTAAAGATCCGGTCTACTAGTTTTATGCCAGGGTTTCTCAAACTTCTGGCTCCACGTTCCCCCATTCAAGTTTTCAGATGACAGCCCCCCCCCCCCCCCCAACAAGAAAATAATAACATTGTATATTTATAGAATAAAATAAAGTTTATTAATTGAATAAAAGGTAACAAATACAGGCCAAGAACAAATATCTTATTAATATTAATGCGATGGATGGGCTTGTTTCTTGTCACAAATCGAGTCAATTTTTGGAATAGTATTGGACAATTTAAGCCTTAATTGCGTGCGCGCCTTCATGCTTTCCACACGCGCCTGCCAGTCACCCAGCCGCCATTACGTAAATTTTGTCGCGAACCCCCTACCGTCGCATGGCGAACCCCTAGGGGTTCGCGAAGCCCACTTTGAGTAACCCTGTTTTATGCCAAGCATGGAACGCTCCACGGCTACCTGTGCTACTCTCAGTCTGTACACAGCCTTCTGCGTGAGCGTCCACATCTCAGCACCGTACGTCATGCGTGTACGTGATATTTCTTACGGCCTGGCCACGGGAACGCTTCGCGCGAATATTCGCTGCAGCGAATGACCCGTGGCCAGTGCAGTGTTTTTTTTTGTGATTGTTTTCGTAATTAAACAAATGAACAACATTCTTCTAAGCTCACTTATAGGCACTACACCGGAAACGGACGGCCACGCCGGAGCGGAATTGACATTACTTCACCTAATTTTTATGGCATTACGGTGATGATAAGTGTGTATTGCAATTACTAACCCTGACTTACTTCTCTTGTACACATAATAAGTCAGTTTTCTTAGAAGAATATTTTATTGACACTGAAACAAAGTATCTGAACGATACTGCACACACGACGACTCTATATTGCGAATTGAGCCATTGTATTCCATTTTACATTGAAAAGTCTCGATGCAGGAAAATAACATCAGACATCTTTACATTTCTCGTAAAATAATATTTTATGTCAAGGAAGTTGACAATGTGATATTTTTGGTGAAATAAACAGTATTTGTATTTGTTGTTTAACAGTAGTGATACCCCTGTATCCCGTTTGGAACACATTTAAAAAAAAGTTTTTTTGTTTTAATAACAAACCCTAAATGCAAATCACTGAGAAACCGTTCCTATTCAATTTTATTAGGTCCCACTGCAGGACAAAGGCCTCCCCCTCTTTGTAGGCGCTCTTTTCTAGCGCCACCTCGAACTATCAATGACAGACTAGAGAGCGTCAATGTCGTTTCACCACCGCTTTCTGGGCCAACTTTGGCGGCAACGTTCATCCTCAGGCGCTTATTGTGATTTAGCCCAGTGCCCTGTTTATCAAAACTTACAAGCCTTGTATTACAAGCAATTTTCCTGTAAAAAAGTTAATTATTACAAATTATCAAAACTACAAATTATATTAATATTTATCAAAACTACACGTGTAAATTACAAGTTACAGGGGTCATTATTTATTTCACAAGTATATTTTTACACTTGTAGTCGTCATTTTGTTCATCAAAAATCCCTTGTTAAGTTACAATTTGTAGAAAATCATAGCAAATCCTGAGAGTGTCCGGCGACTCTCCATTCCGTCTTACAAATGACGTGCTTAGTAGGTACCGCAATACATTTTTAAAGAGTAAAATGTATCTGGACATGGGTGTAATCTTTTCCAGCAGGAGTCGCTTGGTCTGGCCAAGCGACTGACATGTAATTAAAATTGGTGACTAATGTGGTTCTTTCTGGTGACTATGGTTTCCTTATTATTCTGTTTTTATTAGTTGTAAGTCCTCCATGTACTAAATAAATAAAATATTCTTCCACTCTTCTTTTTTATTCAAATCAAATCAAAAACAAAAATGTTTATTTGCTAGAAAATACAAGATAAGCCAAGCCAAAGCAAAGCTAAGCTAAAGCCAAGCTAAGCCAGCTAGCTAAGCTTTGTTTAGTTAGCGACAGGATGTCTGTCGCTAAATGCACCAAATAAAATGTTTTTTGTCGCGAATCAGTTGTAAAGCCGTAATTTTATTATTATTAACAGAATTTTTTTAAAAAATCGCAAAACCTAGCCGCGAATATCAAAATATAAATAAAAAAAAGGCGGGCGGGAATACTTTGTCACTCCTACTTTTTAGGGTTCCGTAGTCAACTAGGAACCCTTATAGTTTCGCCATGTCTGTCCGTCCGTCTGTCCGTCCTCGCTTAATCTCTGTGACCGTTGTAACGTTACATTTTCCTGGATAGGATCCACAAAACTGTAAGGTCACTGAGCACTCACCTACCTAACTTTCAGTCTGGAGGGGAGCACTATTAAAAGAAATAAAGGGGACGAGTTATAAGAATTTATTAACAAAGATAATATAAAGGCTGGAGCTACTTAATTACTAATGCCAGTGAAGCTGGCGGAAAGTACTGAAGATGAAACGTAGAATGGAATAAATAACTGAAGAACGTCCGTCTTCAGACTGTGGAGAAGGACCGAGAAACCATCAACTCTCAGGCCGTAGAGAAGGGCCGAGGGCATCTGTCTTCAGACGGTGGTGGACGGCCGAGGACCGTCAATCCTCAGGCCGTAGGAGGAGGGCCGAGGGCATCCGTCTTCAGACGGTGGTGGACGGCCGAGGACCATCAATCCTCAGGCCGTAGGAGGAGGGCCGAGGAGCATCAAATCTTCATCAGGCTTGTGTAGCTCAAGGATCAAGGTTTCCAGGTGTTCTTGGTGAGGGTGCGGCACGGAGAAAGGCCGACTTAAAACCGAAGAATAAGGGAAACTGCCCTTTTAAATAAAATTTTATGGAGCTTCTCAGAGGTGTTACTGCTCTCAGCTCTTAACGTAGACTGCCCATTCCACCACCAGGCTCCTGTCAACTCCAGATATTTACATTTTAAAATTAGAAAATTATTAAAAAGAAAATCGAATGAGGTCGATGTGATTTACCTATACAATCTACAACTAGCTCCAGCAATAAATTAAAAATAAAACTAGGGTTGCCACTAACTGACATCACAAAAGTAAACAAAGATTTAATAAAGATAAAAACTTAAATAACATAAATTACAAGGTAAAAAGGCCAAAGCCGTTGCTAAGCCTCCAAGAAATGACCATGAAGCTACCTAGGGAGGACGAATGCTTAAATTTTCAGGTTAATAATATCCAAAAATGTAAGTAAAAAACATGGTAAAAGACATACACATTACATTACCCCGAAAACCCCGGAAAATTTTTGAATACAATGAAAAAATTTTCTTATTTAGCATTAAGAGAGCGTTAATCAACAAAAAATTAAGCTAAATGAGTATATACAGTGATAAAGTAAGTTTAAAAACAATTAAAACTATGATTCCCCATAACCCCAGAAAATTACTAACTAGAAAAAATTTCGAGGTTGTAAATAAGACCTTGATCTTTCATACACCTTTCATCACACACACTCACTACACACTCCCTCACTTCCTCAATCATACATCACCAGCATACTTAGGGGATATGGTTCACATTCAATGACGCATACTCCACAAGGAATTATTTTTAAGGTTTACGAAGGCTTATTTATTTAATTTAGGTGTCGTAATCCGCACCTGTTCTAAAACCCGTTAAAATTAAAAGAATATATTTACAAAGTTTTTCTGCTTTAGAAAAGCAGCCAAGGTTTAAGAGCATAAAGCGCTTAAGAGAAGCCTTTAAGCTTTAAGTCAAGGGTCAAGGAGGGTCAAGGATAAAAAATTATTATCTAAGTTTAAAAAAGTACACTAAGGCTTATTTAACGAGTTAATGCGACCGCTCGACACAACGGCTTATTTAATGAGTTGTGCACCGCTCAACACAATGGCTTATTTAAAGAGTTGTGCACCGCTCTACAAAATAAAAAGAGGGATCTAAATAAGCCAAAAGTTTTAGAGAAGGTAGACCTTGTGGAGTATTTACAAAACTTAAAATGTAAATGGTTTTTACAAGGAATGAGTTAAAGAGGCTAGGCATTGAAGTTATAAAATAATAAAAACCGTAAAGAAACTCCAGACAGAAAATAAGGCGATAGCAAATTCAAAAAAAAATAAAAGGTTTCGAAAAAAAATATAAATAAATAAAATATTATGAAAGTGATAAAAGAAATTAAAAAAAAAAAAACTACGGAGGCCGAGAGTGTTTGAGTTAGAACTCAAGTCCAAGGGAGCGTTTGAGAGGAAACTCAAGTCCAAGAGAGCGTTTGAGAGGAAACTCAAGTCCAAGAGAGCGTTTGAGAGGGAACTCAAGTCCAAGAGAACGTTTGAGAGGGAACTCAAGTCCACGAGAGCGTTTGAGAGGGCACTCAAGTCCAAGAGAGCGTTTGAGAGGGTACTCAAGTCCAAGAGAGCGTTTGAGAGGGAACTCAAGTCCAAGAGAGCGTTTGAGAGGGAACTCAAGTCTAAGAGAGCGTTTGAGAGGGAACTCAAGTCCACGGGAGCACTCAAGATTAAGAGTGTTTAGGACTCGCCCTTAAGAGTGTGGACCCGTGCTTAGGACCCGCACTTGAGAGTGAGGATTAGCCCCTTAAGAGTGTGGACCCGTGTTTAGGACCCGCACTTGAGAGTGAGGACTAGCCCTTAAGAGTGTGGACTCGTGTTTAGGACCCACACTTGAGAGTGTGGACTCGTGTTTAAGAGGAGAAGGAGGGAAAGAGGGATCAGGTCAGGACCGTAACACCGTATTCAGTAAACTGAGTAAACGTCAGGGCAGCTCCCGTAATACAGTAGTCGGGTAAGCTCCGAATAAAACATTAAGAGGGTCTGAGTACTTGAGAGGGAATGTTTAAAAATTTATAAGACTCAGAGGGTCCAAAGAGGTTCGATTAAAAAATAATATTAAGAGTACGACACAGAGGGTGCAAAGAGGTTTGATTAAAAATATCGTAAACCAATAAAAACTGTATGGTGGTAAAATTTGGAACTAATGCATAAAAAGTTTGCTAAACTTTAATACCTATTTTGGCCACCGCAAAGTTTGATTAAAAACTTTTTGCTGCTGCAAAAGAACTAGATCTCTATGGGCCTGTTACCTAGCAACGCGTGACAAATAACAAGTCAACCCAAAATAATTTTATGCAATTTTACCCGACTAGGGCGAAACTCAAAAAGGAGGTTATGTATATTATCTGTATGTATGTACGTTTGTTGTACGTTTTTTATCGAAAAATGAGGGATTTTTTAACGAGTATGTTTATAAGATTTTGGTGTTATTGAATAAGTACATCACCCAAAATGATCATAACTCAGTCTAGATTTAATTCGTTAGAATTTCTTAGAAAAATCTAGATTTAGTTATTTTATTATAGCCCAAGGATTCAATTTTACGCAAAATTCGCGTATGGCAAATTTATAGTTTAGGATCAAGTATTTTTTAGTGTAAAAATGTATAGATTGCACTAGCCGTGTTATTAAATCAAAACTAAATGAAGTAATAGTTCAGAATATCTTAGTAAAGTATTTGTAGTGGGTGTAACGTAGTATTTTAGGGTTGTATAAACATCCACAGGATATTCTCCTGTTTCAGTCGTGAAGTGTCCCAACGACCCACTTGGGAGTGTCCACGAATGGATTAACACATCAAGCGACCGTTGGGTACGAATACCAGAGGGTAAACGTAGTGGTGTGCAAGTCTGTGGGATGCAGTATAGCGATGTTTTGGTAGAGAGTAAGTATAATATGAGATGAACGATTACGGGATATTGTCCAATAACCGTCGTAAAGTAACCAATCTCCAACCTTGGCAATGCCCACAAGTGGGTTAACACAACCAAGAGGCCGAAAGGGTGCCAATTATCTTTCGATAATGGAATGTGTGTGAGGTGAGGAATACCTAGATGATGTTTAGTTGTAGAAGAGTTGAGTAAGAGTTGAGATGAGTGAAAAGATGAAAATGAATAAAATGCTTACCAAATATACTCACTTGGGGAAGTGTTATTTTCGAATTTTGAGAAGTGCAGAATGCCTAGAAATAATTTAAGAGGGGTGGGTTAGTAAATATTTGGGCGCCAGTCTGTAACGTTACATTTTCCTGGATAGGATCCACAAAACTGTAAGGTCACTGAGCACTCACCTACCTAACTTTCAGTCTGGAGGGGAGCACTATTAAAAGAAATAAAGGGGACGAGTTATAAGAATTTATTAACAAAGATAATATAAAGGCTGGAGCTACTTAATTACTAATGCCAGTGAAGCTGGCGGAAAGTACTGAAGATGAAACGTAGAATGGAATAAATAACTGAAGAACGTCCGTCTTCAGACTGTGGAGGAGGACCGAGAAACCATCAACTCTCAGGCCGTAGAGAAGGGCCGAGGGCATCTGTCTTCAGACGGTGGTGGACGGCCGAGGACCGTCAATCCTCAGGCCGTAGGAGGAGGGCCGAGGGCATCCGTCTTCAGACGGTGGTGGACGGCCGAGGACCATCAATCCTCAGGCCGTAGGAGGAGGGCCGAGGAGCATCAAATCTTCATCAGGCTTGTGTAGCTCAAGGATCAAGGTTTCCAGGTGTTCTTGGTGAGGGTGCGGCACGGAGAGAGGCCGACTTAAAACCGAAGAATAAGGGAAACTGCCCTTTTAAATAAAATTTTATGGAGCTTCTCAGAGGTGTTACTGCTCTCAGCTCTTAACGTAGACTGCCCATTCCACCACCAGGCTCCTGTCAACTCCAGATATTTACATTTTAAAATTAGAAAATTATTAAAAAGAAAATCGAATGAGGTCGATGTGATTCACCTATACAATCTACAACTAGCTCCAGCAATAAATTAAAAATAAAACTAGGGTTGCCACTAACTGACATCACAAAAGTAAACAAAGATTTAATAAAGATAAAAACTTAAATAACATAAATTACAAGGTAAAAAGGCAAAAGCCGTTGCTAAGCCTCCAAGAAATGACCATGAAGCTACCTAGGGAGGACGAATGCTTAAATTTTCAGGTTAATAATATCCAAAAATGTAAGTAAAAAACATGGTAAAAGACATACACATTACACCGTTAGCACTAGAAAGCTGAAATTTGGTACCAATATGTATATCAATCACGCCGACAAAGCGGTAAAATAAAAATTGGAAAAAAATGTTTTATTAGGGGAGCCCCCCTATATGTAAAATGGGAAGTGATTTTTTTTTTTTAATTTCAACCCTAACGTGTGATATATTGTTGGAAAGGTATTTAAAAATGAATAGGGGTTTTCTAAAATAATTTTTTGATAATGTCAATAATTTCGGAAATAATCGCTCCAAAAGTAAAAAACAATGTCCCTCTAACTTTTGAACCATAAGTTTAGAAAATATGAAAAAAATCTGAAAAGTAGAACTTTATAAGGACTTTCTAGGAAAATAATTTTGAACTTGATGGAAACAACAGTTTTTGTACAAAAAAGACAAAAAGTTGTACAAAATAATTTCTGGACTAAGTTTGTAGTATATTCGTATATGCAAGCATTTTTACATAATGGATACCCACCTTTAAACTCATAAGTGGGAACACTTATTGTGACGGACGGGAAACTACGGAACCCTACACTGAGCGTGGCCCGACACGCTCTTGGCCGGTTTTTTTTTAATGTCCTATCAATATTAGGCACAGACAATATACCATAGACATGCGTTTAAGTAGGGCGGGAAAAGAATGCGGCATACATTTTTGATTTTAGAACTTACAAGTAGAACCTACAAGTGTTCAATTTTACAAGCCCTGTAGATTTTTTTTGATAAACGTAATTTACACGGACTTGTAAAAACTTCCTTGTAAAGTGTAACTTGTGAACGTGTAGACTTGTGAGTTTTGATATTACAAACAAAACAAACTTGTTCTAATGAAAAATCAACTATTGTTTTTCGTACTAGATTGGCGAGTAATGCCCGACTCGTCACTGTTCCGATTGGTCACAAAAACTTTTCCATACTAGAAGTTCCGCCTCGTCACCATAAGAAAACAAACGAATTTTTGACTTTGAATTGATATCCAGATTCGTCACCAGTGTGAATTTGTGTGTCAAAAAGTACAATTAGTAAGGAATAGTACATTTTGATACAAGTGGAGAAAGTTTGTTATTGCATTCGAGGCGGAATTAACACCCGAGCCGTAAGCGATTGTGTTTTTGAGCCGAGAAGTGAATGATTATTAATAATATCCCAGCTCAGCTCCTGACGTTTGTATTACAAACAAAACAAACTTGTTCTAATGGAAAATCAACCATTGTTTTTCGTAATAGATCGGTATATTATCGTGTGCCCCATTGAGTACAGTGGCTTTAACGTAATGACATTTATTTATGTCTTAGCCAAGGGTGTCATTACACGACAATATTTATGTTACACTACGGTGTAATTGAAGCCATTTTTGCCAAAAGAGGAAATTGCCTCCACTGAGTGGTTTCATTTGTGAAAATGTCAAACGGCTTTTAGATATTTTTAGTTACAAAAATGGAATATATAATATTGAAAATGGACCATTTCAATAGTCAGAAATAGTTTGGATTTCCATAATCCATTTGAATACCACGAAAACCTTTAGCAGAGTTTAAGCGGTTCTGGAAATTAATTATTAGCTTTTCCTGAAACGATTCTAAAATAAAAATCACTACATATTATATACGTAAAACAAAGTTGCCCGCCAAGTTTGTCCCTAAGTATGCCTAAGTATGCCTAAGTATGCCTAAGTATGCCTAAGTATATCTTTAAAACTACGCAACGGATTTTGATGCGGGTTTTTTTGATAGATAGAGTGATTCAAGAGGAAGGTTTGAGTATATAATTTGCAGGCGGGCAAAGCCGCGGGCATCAGTTAGTTAAATAATAAAATACTTATTTAAAAATCTATCTTTGGCACAATTAACACAATTTAAATCTTATATCTTAATAAACAGTATTTGGAAATTGTGTTAAAATATAAGGTAACATGCGAATTATCAAGATTCTTGTAAATAACGGGAGCAGCGGTGGCCCAGTGGTGGCGACCCCGACTTACGAACAGTAAGTCATAGGTTCAAATCCAGGCAGGCGCATTACTTTGTGTAATTTATTTCATCACCACTGCTTTCAGAACGGTGAAGGAAAACATCGTGAGGAAACCGGCATGTCCTAGAACCAAAAATTCGAAGACATGTGACATCTACCAATCCGCACTGGGCCCGCGTGGTGGATTATAGCCCATTCCCTCTCATAGAGAGGAGGCCTGTGTCCCAGCAGTGGGAACATTAATAGGCTGATGATGATGATGATGATTTTAAATAACAGATTTGTTAAATATTCTTTATTAAAAATAACTTCTCAGTTTTAATACCAAGAATCTGACAGTAAGTATATTATGATTCGTGAAACATTTTTTTTCTATTTATTACAGTTGACGATACTCTAGCGAAAGTCATAAGTTATTAAGAACAAATACTGTGTTGTTTGTTTTCATACACAACTGCCTTTTTGAAGGCGCAACTAAAGTAAATTCTAAGTACCTTATAGCCTAATTGAAATAAAGTTATTTTGACTTTGAGTTTGGAGTTAGACAAAATAATAGTACATTTTGATACAAGTGGAGAAAGTTTGTTATTGCAATTGAGGCGGAATTATAACACCCGAGCCGCAGGCGAGGGTGTTTTTGAGCCGAGAATTGCAATAACAAATGTCCACGTGTATCAAACGACGTTTTTCAATACACTTTTGAATAAATAAAATAAAATAACGAATAATATTTTTGTCACGAACTATGAATTCTATGATTTAAATTTACTTTTTTTTTCGCGCTTTGGTCTCGCCAGGTTGAAAGAGAGGCAATGGTATGAAGCCGTTAAACAGCCTAATATAAAAAATAGATTTATTTTATAGTTTTTAATTCAGAACACAAATAAATGTTAATTTGTGTATAAAAGTAACTATTCGTTTTAAATAATCATGTTTATCTATGATATTCTATTTATAAACACAATTTAAATATTCAAAAAATATTTATGCCGTAAAGACGCGTAGTGCTTTGCAAAAATTAAAAAAAAAAACATTCACCTCAGACTATAGGCATTGAACCAATTTGGACTAAGTTATCTGTGGCAGTTTTCATTCCCGCACACGTGCGGGAAAGTGGAAAAAATCGCTCGCGTGTAAAATACATTGCATGTTGTACCTAATCGTAGTGCGTTAAGGACCAGTTTTCGAGGAAGTGTATTGAAAACTTTATTTTTATCAACTGAGCCGATGTATATAAACTTATGATGCAAAATAAATATTGCAAAGAACTTAATTTATACCTACATAAAAACGTAAGCGTAAACACCATAATCAAAGCCGAAACAAGGATCAAAAGAGATACCACAGTCCGCTTGACTGCGCACGGTCACTCACAAAATTAGCAACTAACTCGTACCAAAGAGAATACCTGCTTTGTAACTGACAGCTCCAAAATGACATGACAAGTAGTGTCAGTGACATCTTCAGGCCATTCAGGCGTTTGACGTGACGGGAGTCGGCAAAGGACTGGATTAGATCTTCGTGACTAAGTGAAGTGCTATTAACATAGTTTTAAGTCTTGTATTTACTTTATATTTATGTTAGTTTATAAGGTGTATATTTATGGGACATTGGTGTCCATTCTGTTGTGTACAAACTAAGCTTAATTTAGGCAATTGCTATCTTTTTCACTCTAATATAACGAAAAAGAGACGGACGTAATTTAGAGCTGTCAAATTTAGTTGGAACTAATATATCCATAAAATGAAGGGTGCACGTAAAAACATGTCGACTAAAAACACGGTGAAGCGCATGGTTAGTACTAGTTTGACGTCTCTAACTTAGTTCATAGCTATAGCCGTGCTTTTCTCGCACTGCCTTTTAATAAAAAATAGCAATAGTCTAAGTTAAGTTTAGTTTGTGCACAACATAATCGACACCATTGTATCCTGAAATAAATTAATGTTGTTGTTGTTGTTGAGTTTTTGATTCTAGGGGTCTGTGATGGAATATCTATGTTGGATTCGTGTTAGTCTTACTTTTTTTCTTTTTATAAAACGTTGCCCCACAATAGGGTTTTTTCCTATATCGTAGGTGCTTTTCCAAACATTTAAACTAACGTGCACAAAAAAACCAAAACCCGGATAGGCCATACAAACATTTGATCCTTGCGGGAATCGAACCCGCGACACGCAACGCAGCAGCCAATCGATTAACTACTGGCCCCAACTAACGGAGAACGATGTAGGCAAATACTCGTATTCGCTCCATTCCCAATTGTAAATGTCCCTTTGAGCCCAATGATATTATAAACTATAGATACGTTGTCCGCACTCTAAAATGACAACATGAAATGAAGCCAATTGGCCACATCGCGCTTAGTTACGCACCAACCTGTCGCGCGACGCTACGTTTGTTTATAATTTAATAAATCCTGTGACGTGACTGAAGATGTATATTTATCTCCCTCTCGCAACAGGCATCCCGCCGTTCGGTGTCATATTTTCTTTCTCTTTCTTCACGCTTATAAGTAGTTCTAGTATTTTCGCCGTTTTTAAGGCGCTACCGAGCAAACGATCCGTAATTCCAAAATAATTGCATTCGCTTGATCCCTTACTGCATCGTTATTACTTATCCTTCAGTTATGCAATTAATATGTAAGATATTTAAGGATTCACTCAATACATCGTACGCTTTAGAAACACGATTACTTTTAGTTTCCTCGATAGAAAAAAAATCCAAAGTAATCTCTAAAAAACAAAATAAACCCTAAGTACGGCGTAAATACTTCACGGAAGATCATCAGATTTTGAATAATAACAAAACTACATGTTTCCTATAACGTATACGTTTTACATTTTCGAAATGTGTCTTTGTTTGAATATTATGAAGGAAATACCTAAATTAGCGTGCGTGCCGCCCGTTCTAACCAGAGCCGCCACGCTTCCCCCCTATCCGCTTTAGTCCTGCTTCGGCTGTTGGACGGGGAGCTTGTGTCGCTTGTTGATTTTTGCGGCGCGCCATAGAAATATAATTTATTAAATTTCGACTTTCGGACCGCGATCGTAAAAACAACAACGTGACGGCTGTACTATTTTTGCAATAAATACATTGCTCTTTGACCACTACGTAAGTT
Source organism: Xestia xanthographa (assembly GCA_905147715.2). Lineage (NCBI taxonomy): Eukaryota > Metazoa > Arthropoda > Insecta > Lepidoptera > Noctuidae > Xestia > Xestia xanthographa. Next base: position 24,569,357 of record LR990659.1, read on the forward strand.
TGTCGCTAAGTCACTGGACAAGCAATGTAAAAATCACACAACGATACTTCATTAGGCGGATACTTCGCGTAGTACAGCCGCTTCTTCTTGCGACTAGTTAGGGATGTGCGTGTGGAGATCCACTGACGTAGGCTGTCGACAATATCGACTGACGAATGAAATATTGCTATTTTAGTCGATTTTTTTTTAATTTGTCAAACGTTTTAACCCGGTTGGAATATCGATTTGTAATAATGTTTTTACGTATTTTGATTATTTTACAGCATAGAGAAACGCGTAACCTACTTTCGTAAAGTAAGTTAATTAAATTTGAGGTTAAATCGGTGGAGTGTTTTTGGCTTTGAATTATCGTATATTATGCCTAATCCTCGTGCTACTAACTACTGTTTCAATAGGCCATGACAGCCTAAATCAGTGGTCGGCAACCTTTTGGCAGGCAAGGGCCACAAGGTGGCAAAATAAACTAAAGGCGGGCCGCACTTGTGATATTAACTTTATAAGGCCAATATACCTACGTATCATACCCATAGAAAAAATGAAAAGCGCTTGTTGAGGTTGCACTTGTCGCGGGCTCAAAACTCACTGTTGCGCGTGCCCAAAAAGCACGCTGTCTCACCTGGCATCGTGCCCGACAGAATGAGCTCAGTGAGATGCAAGATAATTCATAGTAAAAGGTGCCTAAAAAAATACGAAAAGAACTTTGGAAAATCGAGTTTTATGAAAAAAACCAGCGCATAAATCAAGTACAAATCAAAGTTGCGTTAAAATTGGCAATAAAAAGCAAAACGAATCTTTGGTAGCTCGTAACTCTTTAAGGCGAATGCTTCAGGGTAGCCCGCGAAATTCAAATTTTCTTACGTTTTTTGCAATTTGCAGGCCAGTGCTAGGTTGTATGTTGATTAAAATATTATTCGCGGTTGTAAGACGTATGTAGTTACAGAATTATATTCATCAAAATCATCAATACAACCTTCAAAGTTCTTAAAGGTGGAAAAATTACTTTTCCAAGGTCAAAATCATTCTTGCACCTTTATGAACTTGGAGGGTTGTATTGATGATTATAATTCTGTAACTACATACGTCTTACAGTCGCAAACAAACAATTTTAATCAACATACAACCTAGCACTGGCCTGCGAATTGCAAAAAACGTAAGAAAATTTAAAATTTCGCGGGTTACCCTGGAGCATCAGCCTTAATGGCTTTTTATTTTACTATTCTGTTTCCTGTTGTGCTGTTCTGTGTTGTGTGTGTGTAAAATTATTATTGAGACAAAACGATATCATGTATAACTTTGGAGTTTGTAATGTACAGTATCCAACAGTGGAGTAATTCCCTCCCGAAATTTCTATGGAAAAAATATCGGCTACCTTAAGGCTGGATTCCCACTATACGGTCGATTGTGGTTTGTTCATGCATTTATTTTATTTTGATAATTATAACTTATTTAAAAAACTTTTACGGGCCGCAAGTGAGACGGCCGCGGGTTGCCGACCGCTGGGTTAAACCAACGTAACCGGATATTTTATTGTTTTAATTTACTTATTAATATATTTTTTAGCTACATATTGTTTATTTTTATTATAATATTATTTTCCGGACATTATTTTTTATCTAATTATTTTCAGGATCCCAAAAAAATAATTGTACAATTATAAATGGAAGATTCGATATCTTTCCGATTTAGTCAATCACTAGCGTACAGTGCTTTTGCGGGTGTGCCTTACGCACACATACGTGGAGCACATAGAATACCTAAAATCTATTAGCGCCAGAAGCTCGGCCCGCTCTTAAGCGCCGCGATGTTGGTTCATGACGTGTCTATATATAATACGTCATTGTTTGAGCCTATTTGCCTTGTGTCGTTCTGTCTCCTGCTGATATGGAGGGAAGTAGAAATTACGGTTTTTTTCCTACTCCTCCACTATACTTTTCTGATTAATTTCGTCGCGGGTTCCAAGATAGTAAAATTCAATTTAACTGTCTTGGATCTCGCTTCGTTGAGCTTCATTGTCTCAGCGCTTTTCTGGTGGTCGCCACTGTTGATTCTGGCTTTCAGGAGTTACAGTGGTTTGGGAATAGTGTGGCGGGCTTGTCCCAAATAAAAGAAAATCAGCTCCATTCGAATGGACTGATAAAGTCGACCTAACATCGTTTGAAAAACAACGTGTTGGTAGGCATAAAAAAGGCCTATACCTACCTACTAACAATGATTTTAATAAAAGGCTTGATGACATCAATTTATTGTGATACCCATTATCTATACATATAATAAATCTGTAGAAAAATCGTTTTTGTACATCGAAAATATATCGCAAAAAAATTGCCAGGGTGTGAAAGGATAACCAACAGAACTCATTTCCAGCATTATTGGATTTTTTGTCTGTTTATCTGTTTGTCTGTTTCGATGATCAAGCATCACGCAAAATTTACGCAACCAATGTAGATAACTTTTATACATAAAAATTGAGCGTATCTTGAGGTATTATTTAGTTTTTGTTTCATCGTAATCGGTTAATTCTATAAATGATATATGAATTTAAAGTGTTTCAGAAGAACTAATCATCAAATGTAAGAGGCATACATACAGCGACATCTGTTGAACTAAAATGGTACTAATGACTAAAAATGTAATTATCATGATGTCCATGCATTACATTAAATTATGTATATCTTTTAAGGTTGAGCTCTCTCTCTTATGTGACGCAGACGAAGTTGCGGGTCAGCTAGTTAGAAACAAACACTTTACCCAAACAATATACACCTTAATCGCATCACATTTTTCTCTTGCGTTCCAACCAGTAGCAAAAGTTGGAAAACTTTCACTTCTCCTCCAAAAGAATCCTTTCCTCTTGACTTAGGAACCACTGAAAGTATACAAAACTCCTTTGACTTACGTAAACTGTTCCAGATATTATCGCTTGGACTGAGACAAAGTTATGACCACCAACCGTTTCGAGTTAGCGAAAAAGACCTTCGAGATAATTTTCGGAGCCCGCACCAACTGTAGATAATAATAAGACACGCCATGATAAATTAAATGGTAACAGAAATCCCAGTCTATGAATTGTTGTACGATTTTATTCCTACGATTTTTTGTGTTCTAATGGGCAGAAACTACAGGAAAAGACCCTTGGACACTTTCTTACCCTTGAACTCTTCATAATATAACATCATGCCTGTAATCCCCATAGATATAGGCAGAAGTGTACCTAAAAGTAAGTACACACACAATACACTATTGTGTGTGTACTGATGACACCATAAAACAATAATTCCAAGACACCAATCTCTAAACAACAACAACAACAGCCCTAAACGTCCACTGCTGGACATAAGCCTCTTCCATGATGGGAGGAATTTGCCGTAATCTCCACGCTTGGCAGGCGGATTGGAGATCGCAGTGCCCATTCTCTGGTCTACGGAGGCGCAAGGTGTTCTGCCTCAGACATTAGTCGCCTTATACGACACCCGTGAGTGTAATGGGTTGGTTCTATTCTATTCTGCCGGATACCACACGGCCAATCTCTAAAAAGAAAACGTTATTTTGGGCCTGAAAACCCGATTTATTCTCAATTAATTGCCAAATTAGATTTTTAGTTGCTTTGAAACCAATAAATATTTGAGTCATTGAGTTGACCAAACAGTGACTTCACAGCGTGCTATTGCCATACAAAATCTATGAGAGAACCGCGTTTTGACAGCTCTTAAAAAGTATGTCAATTGATTGGTGTATCATCTACCCTATTCGACAGTTATGTTTTAGTCTCATGTAATGGGGGCGAGGATATTGCGATCAACTGTGCAAGAATCCAGACTCCATGGCTGCTACTGAGAGGTTCCTGGTGGAAAACCCAATAGCACTTTGCCCGACCTGGAAATCGATGCCAGGACCCCATGCTCATCAGTCACGCTTCCGATCACACGACCAACGAGGCAGTGAACCCTTCATGTTCCATAAATCAAACTCAAACTCAAAGCATTTATTTCAATTAGACCATTACGGCACTTTTGAAAGTCAAAAATACAAAAAAGAAAATCAAAGCTACAGTCCCAGTCACAAGGCATAATAACTTGACAAAGTACTGTAATTGCCACATTCCCTAGCGTAGATCTTTATGGAGAAGAACGGGCAAGAAACTCCATGGATACTCTTTTAAAATCAAAATATTGTTAAAAATCTTGGTTACGTCATTAATTTTGAGATTATACATATATGTGAGAACGATGTAGAAAGACGTGCTTACTAAGAGCATCCAGAGTAAAAGATTAGATCAAAAATTTATGAATAAAGTAATTAAAATGAACCTTGGCAGCTAAGAGATGACCAGTCCCAACTGACAGACAACTGACAAATCAAATTGTATGTCATTTGTAGATCTTTGACAGTCGTTATCGGTAGTCAGTGGCCTGAATGTCTGACAACCAGTCTCACCAAGAGGTATCGTATTACCCAATTCTAAGGGGCCGCCTCCACGAGCGAGAGAATCGCGGTGATTTGACGTATTTCTATACGGAAATATCTCTGCGATTCTCTCGCCCGTGGAGACGGCCTAAAAAGAGTGTATAGAAAAACGTGGCAAAGAAAACAATATCGCCGCGATTCTCTCGCTCGTGGAGGCGGCCCCTTAGATGGGTTGTGAAGGTCAGATAGGCAGTCGCTCCATGTAAAATACTGGTAGTAAGCTGCATCCTAAAACCTGGTAGCCGACACCAACACAATAGGGAAAAGGCTAGGCTGTTGATAATGTTATATCAAGGTAGACTTCGACATAGCTCCTGTATAATAATAATATTAAATTTATTTCAGATCAAATACAACCCATATGTTATTAGTAAGTCTTAACCTAATTACTTACCTCGGACAGCCATAGCCCTGCGTTCCCTTTCTATGTCCAGGTCATCATTCACGTCAAGCGTGACCCAGTGACCCAGGTACTTAAATTTTGTTACTCTGGATAACGGAGTATTATTTATAGTCACTTTTGGCACGTTAGTGTAATATTTGGTGCCTGCCTTATATACCAATAACTCACATTTATTTGCATTGTACCTGAGTCCCTGAGTGCCGCATAGTCTTCACACATCTTAACAAGACGCCTGAGTGCGCTTATTGATGGACTCAGTAACACCATGTCGTCGGCGTAACTTATATTGTTAACGCAAACTCCGTCAATGTGACAGCCTATACGGGTGCTGCTGAGTTCAACAATGAGCTGATTAATGTAAAGGTTAAAGATACGAGGGCGAGGTAATACCCTGTATAAAATGACGAGTGAAGGAAACTGATCAGTGTTACGCGGACTCTATATAATGATTTGTTTCAGAGTCAGGCTTCTGAGATTACTTATGTCGTGGTCAAAAAGAACTTTTTTCATCAAGCCTGGGAGGGCCGTCAAGAAAAAGATGTCAAAAATGAACACTCACAAAAGGGCTGTTAATGCGAGCATTAACATATTTTTGTTTGGTGCGAATACTTAAGCGAGTAAAAAGTTGTTTTTGTATAAATACTGTTTTAATGTTTTTAATGGCGTTTTTTATAGCCTGGTGTAAGACTGCTATAAATGCCATTCGGTGATTTTTTTAGGAAGTAGGTAGATTAACGTACAGGCTTTCGAATACCAGCTCTTCACTCGCATTTTGTTACTTTATTTTTTGAATGATTACCTAAAAAAGTCAGGGAGTGTACAAGCATACCAACAATTAAAAAAGGCCTGAGGAATTATATATTAATTCCTCAGGCAAATTAAAAAAAGGAATTATATATTAGACGCATAAGTTTAGCTTTTTGTATTATACACATAAGTTTAGCGTGAATTGTATTGTATCTTTATTTAGACATAATTAAATACTTTCTATTGTATAAAAAAAACTATGGTGTTCAGTCTTTTGGATAGTTAGAACGACGTAATGTAAACTACAATCAATTGTTAATTTAGTTAAGTTTCTCTTTAAATGAACTGTAATTTGTTCTTTGAGAAATAAATGTAGAAACCGAATGAGAAATAAATTTTACCAAAATTTCTGTAATGAGACTTTGGTCTTTTGTTAACATGCTTTTTATTAACTTCGCAATGTAACAGTAACTAACTAAACTACCCTATGCAATGCATCTATCAGCTCAAAGTTTTAAGTGCGGTACTTTGAGTCCTACAATAAAACGTGATTTTTCACCCCAAAAAAAAGTCGTTTCCAAGTAATAATTTTTGCTTAGAGTTACTTAATTTAATGTAAAGAATGCTTAGTGGATGGCTTCGTGAAGAGTACGTTACATCTATACTAATATTATAAAGAGGTAACATTTGTTTGTAAGTTTGTATGTTTGTAAGTTTGTATGTAGGGGGTAATCTCCGGAAGTAATGAACCGATTTCAAAAATTCTTTCACTGGTAGAAAGCTACATTATTCGTGAGTGCTATAGGCTATATCTTATCGCAGTACTCCCACGGGAACGGAAACTACGCAGGTGAAACCGCGGGACCTCAGCTAGTTTTGTATAAAGCCAACCGGAACATAGCTGAGAAAAGGCATGTGAATGGCATAAAATTAAATTTGATGATTCAATAAAAGAAAGAAAGAAAACATATTTATATCTATACTAGCGGAAGTCCCGTGGTTTCACTCGCGTAGTTCCCGTTTCCGTGGGAATACGGGGATAAAATATAGCCTATGTTACTCAGGGTGAATGTAGCTTGTAATGTGTATGTCTTTTACATGATTTTTTACTTACATTTTTGGATATTATTAACCTGAAAATTTAAGCATTCGTCCTCCCTAGGTAGCTTCATGGTAATTTCTTGGAGGCTTAGCAATGGCTTTGGCCTTTTTACCTTGTAATTCATGTTATTTAAGTTTTTATCTTTATTAAATCTTTGTTTACTTTTGTGATGTCAGTTAGTGGCAACCCTAGTTTTATTTTTAATTTATTGCTGGAGCTAGTTGTAGGTTGTATAGGTAAATCACATCGACCTCATTCGATTTTCTTTTTAATAATTTTCTAATTTTAAAATGTAAATTATGTGGAGTTGACAGGAGCCTGGTGGTGGAATGGGCAGTCTACGTTCAGAGCTGAGAGCAGGAACACCTCGGAGAAGCTCCATAAAAGTATATTTAAAAGGGCAGTTCCCCTTATTCTTTTGGTTTAAGTCGGCCTCTCTCCGTGCCGCACCCTCACCAAGAACACCTGGAAACCTTGATGCTTGAGCTGCACAAACTTGATGAAGATTTGATGCTCCTCGGCCCTCCTCCTACGGCCTGAGGATTGACGGTCCTCGGCCGTCCACCACCGTCTGAAGACGGATGCCCTCGGCCCTTCTCTACGGCCTGAGAGTTGATGGTTCCTCGGTCCTCCTCCACAGTCTGAAGACGGACGTTCTCCAGTTATTTATTCCATTCTGCGTTCATCTTCAGTATTTTTCGCCAGCTTCACTGGCATTAGTGATTTAAGTAGCTCCAGCTTTTAGGTTAGGATCTTTGTAATAAATTCATAGAACTCGTCCCCTTGTCTATTTATTTTAATAGTGCTCCCCTCCAGACTGAAAGTTAGGTAGGTGAGTGCTCAGAGTGACCTTACAGTTTTGTGGATCCTATCCAGGAAAATGTAACGTTACAAGCTTTATAATGGTGAAAGAATTTTTTAAATCGGTCCAGTACTTTTTGAGCCTATTCATTACAAACAAAGAAACAAAGTTTTCCTCTTTATAATATTAGTATAGATATATAATTATCTTTTTCTCTATTCTATCTATTTTTTTCTTTTTCTATATATATCTATCTATATATCTATCTATCTATATATTTTTGTTGTGTGCACTTGCGGCGTAAGCCATATAGCTTATGCCGCAAGTGCACACAACAAAATAAAATAAGAAAAAAAAAAACTTAACCTACACAATAAAAAACTTAAAACTAAACAGAAAAAAAGGAGGGATATAATATTGTGTGTCTCACGGCTGCGCCAAATAGGCCCAGTTCAGCAAACTGCCGAGCAGCTAGTGCCCGACACTAGCACTGCATCATGTTATTGAAGAAGTAATGTTTTATCCACAATGTTCAGAGAACAAATTATCTTGTGACATTATGTTTCCTGCTACTATAAGTAATGTCATATTTTTTTCTCATATTCTATACCACCTACAAAAATAAACTTTGTTCAAACACCAGTCAGAATTACCTCTCAAACACGGAATATATTCGCTGACAAAACTTTTGACACCACACAAAAGGGCTGTTAATGTCCATATTTGCATTTATATTCCACATTTTTACTTTTTACAAATGGCAACCCTGGGGTATTTAGGCTGGGGAAAGTCAATTTATGTGTTTCAATAAGTACGTTGGTACTTTTAAGTTCAATGATTTCCCGGGACATTTTTGGGGGTCTTTTAGGGTTCCGTAGCCAAATGGCAAAAAATTAAACCCTTATGGATTCGTCATGTCTGTCTGTCTGTCCGTCCGTATGTCACAGCCACTTTTTTTTCGAAACTATAAGAACTATGCTGTTGATACTTGGTAAGTAGATGTATTCTGTGAACCGCATTAAATGTCCCCAGCCGTACCCGATCGGGTACGGTGCATTGTTATTTTAATTGTGTCTGTAATTACGGGTATCGAAGAGCTACGATTTTCGCACAAAATAGAAAAAAAAAAATTAGGGGTTTGCCCATACTTAGAACTGAAACTCAATTTTTTTTTTCATCGACCCCATTGGAGTGGGTATCTCATGAGGTTATTAATATCATTTTTTTCTAAACTGAATAGTTTGCGCGAGACACTTCTAAATTGGTAAAATGTGTAACCCCCGTAACTTCTAAAATAAGAGAATGATAAAACTAAAAAAAATATATGACGTACATTACCATGTAAACTTCCACCGAAAATTGGTTTGAACTAGATCTAGTAAGTAGTTTTTTTTTAATACGTCATAAATCGTAAACCGCAATTTACCTTTCATTTAATCAACTCCAATATAAAAATAAACAACGAACTACAAGAACTTTTATATTATGTAGGGTTATGTTTTTGGAGCACTACATTTGTTTCTAGTTTATGCACAACACTTTTTTATCATCAGTTATTTACATTGCTATTGCCCATGTTTTTTTTCTGTTGGGTGCACATTAGTTGCAATCACTCGATGACAATCGTCCACACTTCTGTGACAGCGGTCGATAATAAATTGCGATATTTTTATTATCTGGATCGGTTAAGTTTTCATTATATTTTTCTATAAATCTACCTTGTTATCCAATAAGTATCCTTGTAATATGAAGCACATTTTAGTTACTAAGCATTTTCCAGTATCAGGTATTTTCTGACTACGTACTCCAATTAGTTTATACCTAAATCGAGCTTGAGTATCGAAATATTAGCAGTAATAAGAAGCTATCGAGTAAACCTGCTTGTTAGACCAGTCATTTTTGGTAAATTCGGTAACAATTGTAGATTTTTCTGTGATATGAAAATGTAATCTTTTTTACCTGTATCTAACGTACCTAACGTTAGAGAAAGTTTTAACTCTAATTAGTTGTTGAATAATTTATTCTTAGAAGCGCCTGTCGTATGGTCAGAGCAACTAAACTGCTGAGAAAAACTAATTTAGATAATTATCATTTCAGGAACTGGTTTTCAGGTGTTTCAACTTAAATCTACCTGTGGCATGTGAATTTGTATAACCTTTTTGTAACAAGGAGGTCTCATAATGTGTACATGGACCTCAACTATTGAGTGCATAACCACCTTTATAAAAAGAGGACGCCATCTTGTACTACGGCTCCAACTGGGACGTTGTGTTAATATAATAAATATGTCTTAATGTAGTCAATAATAACTGTTGTGATTACTTCAACCAGCTTTAATTAGAATTGCCGAAAACCCACTAACATTACACCTTTCATACCTTAACCTCTTATTTTGATTGACTGTAAAGCATTAACCGAAGAGCTCTTGAAACCCACGACATAACCCATATTCTCACACAGGCACACAAAACACACACATACACGCGCACACACACACACTCACTCACACACAAAAAACTATACAAAAGCCAATTTTATCTAATTACTTATGATAAAATTATGTTATTAATATTTTTCTTTTTTGTTATGGAAGAGCGGAGTCTTCTAATACAGGCATTGTTTGCTTAAAAGAAGGCTCCAATCACAAACTGAGTGTGTATCTTGTTAAGGAAATAAACTATTTTGAATTTTGAATTTGAATTATGAAGGTAGGTCAGGCAGATCGAAAAAAAAAACACAGTTTTGGGTAGCTTGGCGTGCTGGCGTCTGAATAATAATGGTGTCGATTCTGTTGTGCACAAACTAAACTTAATTTAGGCTATTGCTATCTTTTTCTCTCTAATAAAACAAGAAAGAGACTGACATAATTTAGAGCTGACAAATTTAATTGGAACTAATTATAATAAAATTATTATTAAAAACACGTCGACTAAAAACACGGTGAAGCGCAAGCCATAAACCATCCTTTTCTCGCACTGCCTTTCAGTAAAAGATAGCAATAGCCTAAATTAAGTTTAGTTTGTGCACAACAGAATCAACACCTCTCCTTTTGAAAATACCAGTCATCCACCAGGGACCTATAAAAAAAGGACCTTTTTTTATAGGTCTATGTCATCCACCCACAAAAAAACCGTAGCAAGTGAGGCTTAACCTTAAAAATGAATTCACCTTTTACAGTTGGTGTTCTAAACAAAAATAAATGAAAAATTCTAAAACAAAGTCCAAAATGTAACACAATCAATGCAGGCTCGTTCCGGTGACAGACAACAAAGTGAAAAGTAAATATTTACTGTAATCAGAGGCAAAAGTTTACAAACTGAGGTACACCGAACAAATAAATCCTACAGGGGATTTAAATTAAAAAGTTTTTTTACTTTGTTAACTCGGTAACGAATTTAAACTATAAGTTGATTTTGGTTTGTGATAGGGATGAAGTTTTGTTTTTCGTTTTCTTTGGACATTGAGATGTTTAGATTTTGATTGGAATGTCCTTCAAATATTACATTCTTTAGATGGGTTAGTAACGAAAGTTTCCTTCGTGCCTCGGAAAGCACGTTTGGCAAGTGTTCCCGTCAGTCACTTTGTAGATCTTTGACAGTCGTTACAGGTAGTCAGTGGCCTGAATGTCTGACAATCAGTCTTGCTATCGTTTTACCCAGTACTAACTGGGTTGTGGAGGTCAGATAGGCTGTCTCTCAATACAAAATACTGGTATTCAGCTGCATCCGATTAGACTGGAAGCCGACCCCAACATGGTTGGGAAAAGGTTATGCAGATGATGATCGTTAGAAGCGCAAGCTAATAGGTACACACAATATAGCTCGTCAAATATCTTAAATTGTCTTTAATATTCCAGCACATATCAAATTAACTTGCAGGTTAAGTCTACTGATAACTTTAGCTCTTGTTAAATATTCAGTACGTGTAAACCTTGCATGCAGCACATTAGACCTTCAGGTCACTAGGATTAAGAAATTCAATTCGATAGCTATTAGCCACGCCTTTAATGTATGTACTTAATTCTAGTAACGCTAATGGGTTTCAAGCAAACGAATAGACCGTATTAACGTATTTTTTTGCCCAAAAAGGTAATTATTTAGTTGGATATACTGTGGATTGGAAATTAGACTTTAATGTGAACGGCTGATGTGTTATTTTTCTCCTGAACCTGAAAACTAAACTAAAGTAAAACAATATAGTAGAAATAAAACATACATATATCCTACTTAGGTATTACTTTTTTTTTGTTACCTATGTAACCATTAAAATTATGGTAGTCTTCTTTTGTTAAAAAATGTACGTCATTTTCGCTTTCAGAATTTAAGACCTAAACAAATGAGTGTTTTTAAAAGTCACCGTTCGTTGTAGCTATAGAAAACAATGCGAACAAAGCCTGTGAAATATACTTTTTTTGAGCGAGCAAACGTGCTGAATGGCCTAAAATATCTGGGGTATTATGAAACTTTTATTTGTACGTAATGGCTGAAATACTATTTACCTTTTTAGATGCGTATTTCCAAGGCGAGGTCTTGGCAGGCCACCGAGGAGAAGGCGGGCCGAACTGGATCGGTCCCATCCTAACTGGAAGGAAGACTCAGGGGTTAGCGAGCAGTGGAAGCAGTGGTGGTCTGCTTTAGCCCAGCGAATTAAAGTGTCGCAAACAAGCAGCGTCTAGAGATAGCAGTTCCTATCGATAAAATTCATGAAGCTGCAAGTTATTTTTATTTTTTAAGACATACCCACCACACTATTCTTAAACTATTGTAACTCCTGAAAGCTGGAACCAACAGTGGCCATCGCCAGAAAAGCGCCGAGACAATGTTGCTCGACAAAGTTTCAGAGAAACAATTTAACTGTCTTGGATTCCGCAAGGAAAGAGCATCAGAAAAGAATAGCGATGGAGTAATAAAAACATAATTTCTGCTGCAAGTGTGTTGATCGCTTTACTTCTGTAAACGTCATTGGTTACAAACCAAAGTGATTACAATGCCATGCCATGAGCTCGTCAGCCGAGGCACCCCCATACTCTGTGTGGTTACCAAAAGATTAAGCTGCGAATTGACAGTTCATTTACAGTTTAGCAGTACGAATGTAAAGGGTAAGCCAACACAAAATCCTAACAATTATCTTAATTTTTGTTCTTGCTAACAAGAATTCACAGTAATTAATCCCCCACGCCCTTATGACAGCGGAATAACCGCGCTTTCAACCACAATGTCGAATTTCTACAAAGAATTTTTCATCCATGTGTGAGCTTGACTTAATTAAGGGTGGTGGTTCATCAAGATGAAAATATGTTGTTTACCACAATTCTCTCGTTTCTGAGTAGGTACCAAGTTTTGTGTTTCAAAGGCTCACTTATTTGTAACAGTAACAGGAAAATGAAGGTGAAAAACCACTATTGTATTTTGATGACTGAAGTCTCATATGTCAAAAGAAAATTGGTGTAATTTCTGGAGGCTTATTCACGGCAATATGTGTTACTCGTTTGTGAGTAGAAATAAACGAGAAGACGCACTAAACATCAGTAATTTAATTACAGCAATTCCAATGGGTTGCGGAAATAGGATATTTTTGTACCTGTGTATATAATCGAGTCTGTGGGACGTTCCTCGGCTAAGACGGTGATAACGAGAATTTTCACAAAGGATGGTATATCGGTAGTTGAAAATAGCTGGCGATCGATTTATATGGTGGCGTTTGGAAAGGTCTATGTGTACAATTATGTTCTATGGCCGATTTTGGCATGGCAGCAAAACTCAATGAAAACTTACCACACATCCAGCGATATTTATTTTATTTTTATATTTTACATCCCTACATATCATTCTCAGTAGCAGTCACGGAGTCTTGATATATTGATAGATTGAGCCCGGTTGATGGCAATAGGCTCGCCCCCTATTACATGGGATTTAAACATAACTGCCGAAATGTGGGTGTGTACTATTAGGTACATCTCTCACCTCTGCCTAATCCTTCGCGGATTACAGGCGTGATGTTATGTTATGTCCTCTGTGAAATCATCTCATTTTTGTAACATATTGAAAAAAAAACAGACAGTAGACGTTTAAAAAATACTTTCCTACACCTCCTCAACCACGAAAGCCACTTTAAACCTTCTCCAAACGGAGATTTGTCAGAACATAACTCGGCACGATGACGGTATACATCATAGTAAATGAGAAAACTTTGATTAGAGTAGGCCTTCAGAAATTCATTAGTGGGCTCAAACGGAATTGCCATTCGTAAAAACTTGGCCCTGTGGCCCCGTTTGGAATATCATACGTATGGTTGAGTTGTTAGAATGGTATTTAGGTTGCCTTGGTACCTATAATATACTTCTTCAATTGGAGTATTATGTTCGTTTTATTGCTTTTGGGGGTTGTATATTATGTCATTTTGTGTTTTTTCACTTGTGACTTCTAAGTCGACTGCAGTGGCAGATACTAAATAGCAGCGACGTACGTAAATCTATGAAAACGGTAACGTACAGTCGGGGTCTTTTCCGCCAGACCATTTTAATTTTTTTTCGCTTAAAACATGCGGAGGCGCCGACCCACGCCCCGTTAAAGTTTGGGCTTATTAGGAAAGCCTCAACTTTGGCGCGCAAAATAACAATAACTCTCGTTTAAAGTGCGTCGTCAGTGCGCTCGGCCGATTCGATATCTTTTCATTCATTATTTCTATACAAAGTCACCGGGGTGGGGCTAGAGAGCGTTTCTAAGTTGCGAGTGCAAGCAAAAATAAGCTTAGTGGTGGTCAGGCGGGAGTGTCCTCGATAGTACATGGCGAAATTTCCTCCAGAATTGTGTCTAAATATCTCGATAGTTTTCACTAGTTATAAAAATTGTCCCAGGTATTTTAGACAATCAATCAAAATGACGCGTAGGTATCCTTATGCACTTTAACCAACTTATCTCTGTAGGCGATAAAGCACAGATCTAAAATAAATATGCAAAGTTTGACACCTTGAATTGAAACAACGAGTCATACGCAATGTTGTCACTGACAATATTTTTAACACCTCTGCAAAATATTTTAGGGCTTACAAACGCGATGTTATGCTAAGCCTTTAATTATTTTCAACAACAACAGAAACATTTAAACAAGTTAGTATAAGTACAACAAGTTCAGAGAACCCAGTTCTAATTCCAATGAATTTTTAACCGCTTTCCTCTTGGCCAGTTAAGCCAGCAGAATAATGTCCGGACTTAGTAATTACGAACGTACGTAGAAACTATACTGCCCTAATTACTTGCTATAGATAAGTGGCTTTAAAATAAAGGGTAAGTTAATTAAGTACAAATTGTTAGGGGCTGTGGTTTGTTTTATAGTGGATTTTGGGGGTTATTTTGGGAAAGGAACTTATGTATTTTGGTTTAAAAATTCTATATCTTCTAAGCAAGGTCAAAATAAAATTTACGAGTTACTCCAAAGACGAGTCGACGACGACGGTTTGTGGCTTGCTGCGGTTTGCCGCTGCAGCCGCCTTCAAAATTGTACGTTAGTGATCAATCTTGCTTCTTCTGCCTAAGACCCCTTTGTTCCTGTAAACTTAAGCGCTCTATTAGAACTAATAGGATTTAGTGTAAATGTATCTTAATGTAGTATGAACTCATTTGGGACTCTTTGTCTCCGTTAGAGCTCCAAATAAGCTGATGTACGCTGTACGAACATATCTTGTTAGTAGTGTTGCGTTAATAAAATAAACTACCATTTTAATGTCTCAAAGAGATTTGTGGCAAATATAATTTAAGGCGAGTAAAATATTACCTTTATGATAGAGGTGAAGGTTTAAAAACTGTTTTCTAAATTTTTTGTTAAGACTTTTCTGTATAAATGTTTAGATACTTTCATAATAGAAAACTTCTGTTTAGAATTTAATTTTATTTTTTTTATTTTTTTTTATATATTTTTTTTTTTTATATGGGACCACTCGCAGACACAACACGTTAAGGTTGTCAAACTGCTTAACCGGACTATCCTGTGGTGGCCAAAAATTACTTTAAGGCCCCTTTTTTAATTAAATGAACAACACTAAGGGCACTCCCTGTGGAGTTCGGGCCTCGGCTTAGTGAGTCATTGAGGGAGGGCAGCAAAGGTGGCTGGGTCGGATTATTATTTTGGGAATTTGAAGCTACATGCTCAGCGGCGCGGGCTGGCTCGTCGAGCAAGGGTCGGTCGGTGATGTTACACATGGTCGCGCTCGCGGTACGTCACGGTGGCGGGGTCGGTTTCGAGTTCGCGGTTTGTATCTGTGTTTGTTTTTACGTAGAGTGCTACTTTCCCTACAGCTTTCTTGAATGAGGGTGGTGGGGTCATCGGGAATGAGTAATGTATGCCTGGGGCGGCGAATCTTGGAGATTTTAGATGGGGCATAATGGGCGGCTGAATAGATCAAGGGGTTGGTATGCTTCTCGGCCTTTTCAAAGAAACTCTTAGAAAGACGTTTCATGAACTGTTGAATGGTTGGGATTTTAAGATCTACGTGAAGTTGCTCGTTCCTAAGGTACCACGGTGAGCCCGTAGCCCTTCGGAGAAAACGGTTTTGTAGGGTCTGCATCCTGTGGATTAGGTAGGGTTTTGAGTGCGTGAACACGGGGCACGCGTATGTCATGATAGGCCGAATGCACGCGGTGTAGATACGCAATTTGCACTTAAGTGACAATTTGCTGCGTGCATTCAGCACATAGTGAAGCCTACCAAGAGCGAAGGCGGCACGCGAGCGTACCGTCCTTATGTGCTCTCGAAAGTTTAGGCGTTGGTCTAAGATGACCCCCAAGTATTTGGCTTGCGTCTCCCAAGGGATCGGCTTGTCAAACATGGTGATCGGACTAGGGTTCGGGGGAACAGTGCGGTGGGGCCTGGTGAAAAGTACCGCCTGGCTCTTGTCGGGATTGACTTCTATTCTCCATCTCCGGAACCAATCGCCTACGGCGTTTGCGGAGGTTTGGAGAGTGCTGGCGATTTTTGAGGGATTCCTTCCAGAGCAATAAATGGCCGTGTCGTCAGCAAAAAGGGCTAACTGGGCTGTATTGCTCTTTGGGATGTCGCTAGTGAACAGCGTGAATATTAACGGGGATAGCACCGAGCCCTGGGGGACACCGGCGCAAATCGGATGAGGGGTGGAAAGCGCACCCTCGATGCGGTACTGGAAGGTGCGATTCGACAAAAAGTCTCGGAGGATGAGAACTAGACGATCTGGCACACCGAGCCGGTACAACTTGTATATCAGCCCGTTGTGCCAAACCTTGTCGAATGCTTTAGCAATATCGAAGAACAAGGCACCGGTCATCATGCTTCGCTGGAAGCGGTCGCTGATGTGTTCTACAATGCGGTGCACTTGTTGGACACAAGAGTGTTGGGATCTAAATCCAAACTGCTCTTTCGGAATTAAGCTCTTTGCCTCGGCGTAGTCCTTGAGACGCTTATAAATAAGCCTCTCGTAGATTTTGCCTATGACATTGAGAAGACTAATGGGGTGGTAGCTGCTCGGGGTAGATTTAGGCTTGCCCGGTTTGGGAATACCAATAACGGTAGCCTGTTTCCACGACTGAGGGAAAATATTATTGGACATGGCGCTATTGAAGATAGTGGTTAGTAATACTATGAGGGCGGGGGAGAAAAGTTTGAACACCTTGTTGGTGATTCTGTCAGAGCCAGGGGCTTTCCTAGGTTTGAGACCTTTTATGATGTCCTCTACCTCGTCTGGAGTGACTGGGGGTAGTGGGTCATCAGGGTCTTCGACAGGGGGTAAGGAGGCCCGGCGTTCGACTTCAGCATCCACCTTAGCAAGGTGAGCTTGGTCTACTGGCTGGGTGCTGGGGGAGCATTGAGACTCTAAACTGTCGGCCAGACATTCGGCTTTATCGTCGTCGTCGAAGGCGACACTCTGATCAGGGTTAATGAGAGGGGGCATGGGAGTGACCTCAGAGGAGCGGAGTTTCCTCTGCAGGTTCCAGAAGGCCTGATGGGTCGGTTCTAGATCGTCGAGCATCTTGTCCCATTGTTCTTCACGCAGTTTTTTGACGCATCTACTTACTTTGCGTTGTAAGCGACGCATAAAAACTTTGTTATTGGCACAAGGGAAGGCTCTGTAAGCACGGATAGCCGCGTTCTTCTCGGTCACCAGTTCACGTACGTCATCCGGAAGTTTCCAGCGGAGGTGATCCTCCGCCGGAACCTCCCTTGAGCATTGGCTCAGGATTGACTGAACGTGGCCAGTGAACAAGCCAATCGCGGCCTCCGTGTCGGCTACGGTTACTATGTTGTCGGGGATTTGATCTAAGTGAGGGGACTCGGTGGATTTCAGCAATTCGCTTACTTGCCCCCAGTCCGTGATCACTTTGGTGGGGGGGGGTTGAGAGGGGTCAGAAGGACCGTATCTGGGGGCAAATTCTATAATCACAGGTCTGTGATCCGAATTGAGCTCATCGATCGTTTCCATAGAATGTAATCGCAAGTTTACATTCTTCAGAAGCGCAACGTCTAGCACATCGGGGGTGTGATTAGGGTTATTTGGAAAATGTGTGGGATGCATCGGAGCGAATTTAATTTTTCTCAGAAAGACCTACCTTTTATATTAAATGGGCCAACTCTTGACCTCAATCTAATCCTAAAGACAGAGATAAGGTCAGCAATGGAACGAGCTAACCCAAAAAACTATCTAACAGATAAAAATAGATTTATAAATAGAATTATCTTACAACATAATATCATTATTTGCGATATATCAACGCTTACATAACATTTCCTACCCGATGAGTTTCTTTCATAACTAAATCAAGACACCGTGACATAAATCCGACGATTGATTCTCACACATATGAAAAATTGCCTTTCCGAAAACTCCGTAACATTTCCCCGTGAAAATTGTTGCATGAATCGAAAGTAGGGTTTGGAATGACAACATTAATTTTCCGGTCCACCTATTACTTTTATTCCATTCGCACATTCATACAAATATGAACACTATGCTTCTGAAATTATTTGTCAAAATCGTGTGGATGAAATTTCAAGGGCTGAAGATAAAATTTTGTTGGGACTTGGGAGCCGACGTTAGCGTTTCGTAAGTCTCTGTGAGAAATGTAAGGAATTGGTGTCGACATGTGAACAGCTGGGGAGAAATAAAGTATCCGCGTTTTCGTGCTTTTCTCTCATTAAAGGGAAACCCAGGAATTTGTTTAATTACGCCTCTATTTATAGATACTAATTAGGACTATTTCTGTTTGTTAGCTCAGACATGACTTTCTCTTATCTTGGTGTACTTGAGGTAAAGCTTGAATTTTAAGTATGTTTATATCTGTTCCAATGTGTTTTATAGCTATCTTACCAACCTGGCTTATGCGTGGTGCTCATTATAAGTTTGGAGTTATTTTTACGTAGCTAAATATATCGCGAAAGGTACCATCTAGAATCTTTGTAACACCAGTTTGTAACTGTTTATTTATTTTAGTACTTTGACATTTGAAGATCTAACTTGAATTTTAGTCTAAGTATCATCAAAATAAAAAGCAAAAATACGCAAGAAATTTTTCATACATTCTCTCCTTCTAATCAAACAGTGTTACCAAAGACAAGCCGCGAAATCGCAATGTTGCCAAACTAAAAAAAACGCGAACAGGGAAGTAAAAGCAAAAGCCAACATGCATATACGGTACACATTTTTGTACAATTCTATTTAAATTCGGAACCACTTGAATGTGGAAGTCGAGATGTTAAAATTTTGACACTTGGAAATACTAAGCCAGCGTGCATGCAAGTAAAATGGCACGAACGCTTTGCGAGTGAAACTTTGTTTCGGCAATTTCCATGTTTTGTCAAAACATTTTTGCCTTTGTATTACTATTTGTGGGTTTTGTAAAAATGTGTTTTAATGTTAGCGCGTTGTTTCGACTCTTTATGTATTCAGTAGTTTATATTTAATTTGTGTGATTCATGTGCAAAAGGGGTTTTACTAGAAACACAAATATTTTTTTTTATTTCATTAGACTGTTATTTCAGTTTTTTTTTCCTTTTTCCGTTTTTCCCAAATCTGTGTGCAAAAAAAGTGTGCAAGTGTGTGTAAAAGCACTTTTCCTGACCAAAGTAGTAAGAGTCGAGTGAGGACTACATAATACAGTTTTCCAAGTATACACATACTTACTTCACATGACGATGTTAAGACCCATACGAGGTTATAATGACTTAGAGACAAGAGACACATATCGGGAGTACCTATCTAGAAATCAACAATCAGATTATAGTAGAACTATATAGAATCTCAGCGAGCGGAGTTTGCATAGATAAATTTCATGAAAATTTGCCATCAACACGTTATGAAAAAGAATGGAATGTTGACGATGAACTTGTGATACCTAATAAAATTATTATTTGAATTGTGAGTTTCGCGATCTAGCGTGGTATACACAAACAGCATCAAAATTATTATTTAAATTGTGAGTTTCATGATCTAGCGTGATATACTTAGACAGCATCAAAGTCACATGTTTTTTAAAGACCAGTTTTACGTAAAAGAAATCGAGCCCCTAAAAGTTTGACCGTATTTATTGTACCATCGCGTACACTATATTCACCGTATGATCCACGATGGTATCACCTCCATTTTTTCATCAAGGTTCTTTTAAGATACACTGGACTTAATAAATGTAACAAATAATTCAGTAGGAAGCTCCTTACATCTGTAAGCGTCACTTAATCACCCTACATCTGCTCTGCAGACGGAATGTGTAACTAGCACAAGAACAGTTGAATAATAGTAGCGAGATGAGCGGAGCGGAGCTGAGCGATGTCGGAACTGAAGGATTTTACATTATTCACATTGGTGCTAAAATGGATGGGTGAAATGTGGAATCTTGTGAGATGGATGAATTGGTTGAACTTTTTGTTAGTTGGTTTTATAAAGATACTCTTTGAGAGATGTTGGTATTTTAAGCAAAAGTTAGACTTTCTTATCCTGTAGAGTAGAGTAGAGTAGGGACTCCATTTTCCGCACTTAGACTCTCATTCGGTTCGTTTTGCGTAGATGTCCTGGCTAAGTAAGCCAGCCTAGCTCCGTCCAGAAGCACAGAAGTTTCCTGGGATCTTCACAGGCTTCGCGGAGCGACTTCATCGTTCCGAGGATTTGTTTGCGTTGGGTAGCCACGGCCTCGCATTCCAGGATGACGTGGGTGGCTGATTCTTTGGCGTCAAAGCAGCCCCTGCAGAGTGACTGTCCGTGCTGTCCGTGGCGCCTATGTTGAAGAGATGTTTGTTAAGGGGGCAATGGCCCGTTATTGTCCCTATTATTATTCTGAGGTTATTTCTGCTTAAGCTGAGCAGTCGTTTTGTTAGTCGTGGATGTAGACTTGGCATCGCCATTTTTGACTGCCTGCAGTCTGTAGACCATGACCATTTGTTGTTATGAAGTTCAGTTGATGTCTGGCAAATCCACGTACGGAATTGTGAGAAAGGTAAGGGAAGGAGTGGGTACGGGCCTAGCACTGCCATCTCGGAACCTCTCTTAGCAAGTTCATCTGCGGCGTCATTGCCTAGGGATCCACTGTGCCCCTTAATCCACTGCAGGGTGATCCTCCTAATCTTCTCTCTGTCTCGATCTTTATAATCTAACGGTTTTCCAAGATCTACCTGGCGCGTGCTCTTAGCGTTCGTCTAGGCATTGTGTGGAAAAGCATATGATACTGGGCCGGGTATAAGGTAAACGCGCACGAGGCAGTGCACCGGCAAAATGGTCAGACGCGATTGAAGGCTGTTGGAGGTAGCCTGTACCGAGTCTGAACCGTGCTGTAACCAGCTTGGAGACGTGTCATATCTGGTCGCGATCCTCAGCAGTGAGGGAACGACGAAGAAGAAGAAGTTATCTAAATTGTTTAAGGCGACTACAGAAGCTAAATTAGCAACTCTATTTGTGGTGGTTCTAACTTCGTTTGAAATTCTGTTAGAATAAAGTTCTAATCAGCTTGCACTACAAAGTGGTTGTTACGTCAGTCACTGCGGGCCGAATAGTGCGAAATGAGTGTTTTTTGCGATTTAAAAAAAATCTATTGATTGGACTAGAAAAATAAAACACTATCATGCTAATATGTTGCTTGTAGAATTATTTGCCAAAAAATCAGAATGATCGCATGTATTTCAGTATGGTTTTTACTCGTTAAAAGATTTTTTTATTTTTTATTATAAGTACGTGATTTTTTTATAAGGTAAAATTATTTGTATTATGTTTTCAAAACACTATTATACTAGCATCATTATCTCAGGATAATGATGCTAGTAAATATATTTTAATATATATATATTTAAATATATTTTAAAAAATATATCATAATCTTCAGAGATTATGATATATTTTTCTGGTTTTGTTTATTGCAGTGAATCATATGCTTTTTTCATTATAAAACTCGCGTTTAGCTCCGTAGTCCCCATAATGAAGCACAAGTAGTTAGTCTGTTAGTTAGTCTTACCAAGGGGTATCGTATTACCCAGTACTAACTGGGTTGTGGAGGTCAGATAGGCAGTCGCTCCATGTAAAATACTGGTATTCAGCTGCATCCGGTTAGACTGGAAGTCGATCCCAACATAGTTGGGAAAGGCTAGGCAGATGATGAAGAATAGTCATCCTTCATTTATATTTTTTACCATGTGTGCTATTACGCATGGTAAAAATTAAAACTGTCTATGGAATTTCCAATAAAACAAAATGTAATTTTCCTTGGGCATTCATAAATTAATACACCTAAGTTTTTCAATGAAAAGTGTAAAGATAAATAAATCAATCATGAAACTTCAAAAAGTTCTGCTACGGGTATAGAAATATCCTAAGACAAACTACGCAGCAAGTTTTTCAACTTAGTATAAGACTATTTTCATTAGAGTCTGAAAGTGCATTGGACGGGAAAACTTTGTGTATCAAAGCTGATCGATCTATAGACATTCTTAAGCAAAGGTTAACTTTGTAGAACTAAGTTTTTAGGTATTTAGGGCTGTCTTGTTCGAGCCTCAACGTTAGGTATAGTTGCTGTGTGTATGTTTTGGATGAATCTATATCTATACTAATATTATAAAGAGGTAACATTTGTTTGTAAGTTTGTATGTTTGTAAGTTTGTATGTAGGGGGTAATCTCCGGAAGTAATGAACCGATTTCAAAAATTCTTTCACCATTAGGAAGCTACATTATTCGTGAGTGCTATAGGCTATATTTTATTCCCGTACTCCCACGGGAACGGGAACTACGCGGGTGAAACCGCGGGACGTCAGCTAGTCTTCAATATTTATAAATGGCGCCAATTTGCCGACGTCAATTAAGTATGAAAAAACTGTTCTAGGTCTGTAGTGGTTGTAGTATTCCAAATTCTAACGATTCCATGTACTTAGTACCTAGTAGAAGTACTGTTTTTGAACATTTATTTTATTAACTTATTTGGTTAGCTAGCTATCGGTGTTGTTGATCATAAAAACATGACACAAAATATATATAAGACAAGGATCTACTTCATCATGAAATAAAACTTTTTTTTTCTCACGTTTCAAACGAATACAGATCGCGGCACGTTAGTTGAACTAAAATGGCGGTCGTCCGCATAGATACAATTATAGAAAAAAAATCGAGTAAGATCCGAAAATTTGCAACTGCGCATTCAAGGTCATAATTCAAACTTACGGGATGCAATCTGTAACACATTATAGGGTCTCAATCAACTTTTTTTCATAATTGTAGCTTCGCGGACGACCGCCATTTTGATTAAACTTACGTGCCGCAATCTATTCAAAAGTATCAACAATGCCCATCGCAACTTTAAATAATATAGTCCGTCACAAAAGAAAACACAGCTCTGTTTACACACAAACGCACATTTTAATCACAGCAAAACGTTTTCCCGCGTTTTAATCAACAACAGTAGTAGCAGCTCAACATCGGTTCGACCCTAAGTTGAGTCGCGAGTAATAGCATTACAGAAAATGACGTCATTATGGCGAGTGCGGTGCGGCCCGCCTGCACTGAAAGGGATCGTTGTACATAATTAAATTTAATGCGATACTCTATTTTCACTGCATTTGCGTAGGCTTAGTGAGTGCGTTGCGAATATTATTAATGGAATGGTCGTTTTTAGTGAGTCCAGCTTGATTATTGTGATTTGGCGGTTGGTTTTTTGAATTGTGGAATATAATATATTTTATGTGCAGAAAAAAAATATGATTATATCGGATGTTTGAAACTGTAAACCGGCTGGTAAATTACAAGACAGGTATGTTTCAGATAATAAAGTTTGCGTGTCAAATTATTTAATAATAACCCTCCTTTTGGGCTTCGCCGCAGTCGGGTAAAAAAGCATTGCAAAGTTTTGAAAAGATTCTCTAGAAAAACATAACCAAGTCTTTGATGTCGCGTAGTCGGGTAAAACGAAAATGAGGCAAACAAGATAAAGTA
The DNA here is from genome assembly GCA_905147715.2 of Xestia xanthographa. Classification (NCBI taxonomy): domain Eukaryota; kingdom Metazoa; phylum Arthropoda; class Insecta; order Lepidoptera; family Noctuidae; genus Xestia; species Xestia xanthographa. The sequence goes on from LR990659.1 coordinate 24,593,299, forward strand.
AATAATAATCTTCAAACAGAGGATAATTAAAAATAGTATTTTAATATTGTTGTTGCTAAGTCATTCACAGGACTTTACCGTCTCTAGACAAAGTAGTCTGAAGTAATCAAAACATTTTCTTTTTAAATTAAAAACTAAGATTTTCTATTAACAAAAACCAAAGCCTTTATAATCCTCAAAGCTAGCTTAGTCTAAAAACATTTAGCCTGAATTCCAGACCGAAATTTCAAACCACAATCAACGCCTTTGTAAACCAGGCAAAATCTATTTTGCCATCCCAAATCCATATGGGAGTCAGCAAAAAGCCAAGCACACCCACTCACACTGATTAGCTATCGTAGAATCGTTAGCGACCATCCATCTTGGTGTCACGCTGGCTCAACCCGTCCGCCATTGTCTCAGGAGTGTCCAAAACTTGGCACAGTTTAATAAGAACTGGTTGATGTATAGCTTAGCAGGGTTAGGGTTACATGGAGAGTGGTTGCGGGCGGTGCGGTTTTGAATTTAATTATTCTCTACCGAATAGTCTTTATCAACAAAAATTGTAATTGTATTTTAGTGTACAAATAATAGAAAAAATCGAAGGAGATGTTTCATTTTCGGCCATGAGATGTCTATATATTAAAAAAGAGGAAAAAATCCCACAAATTGAGGAAACATATTATATCGTGAATTTAAGCTTGATTTCTCTCATAGTTTGTATTTCGCTTTCGTTCTGAAATCATGTCACATCAAAGCATAAATAACGTAGACGTTAAATGTGAAAGATATTGAAAAATGAAAGATATTATATAAGATTGTTCTTGTACTATTAATCATTTTTATTATTCACATAAACATTTTTTTCGACTAATTTTATGCAAGTGTGACGATTTAATCGCTAAAAAATACTTACCTATTTATTTTACTTTTCTGAATTGTATTTCTGAACGAATATTTCAAAATTACATTTTGTAGGTTTAAATATTTTTTGGTTAGGTGAACGAAACGAACCTGTCTTAGCTGTCATGATAAACGTCAAACATTTAAATTTGTATTGTGAGCATAAAAAACACTTATATTGATAAGGAAAAAATACTACTTTATTCTGTTCAGGGGTTAGTTTCCCAGCTTTCCTAAAAGGTACAGGTTATGGTCGGAGTCCCATACAAAAATATTAGGTTTACTTTGTGAGACATATAGTGGCTTGTAAAGAAGTGATATGATATGGAAGATAAAGTGATGCACTGCGCAAAACAATGTTATGAACTTAAAAAGCCGTAAAAAGAACGTAATGCGGATCGACGACAAATATCTCAAATAGTTTATGTAGCTTCACTTGGTCAGCGGCCGCGCCCAAAACTCTAACCCCTATGTTTACCGACCGTCGATATTTGAACTAGTGAACTAATGTTTCTTGTTGTTGTTTAACTCTTGTATAGGTACTACATAGTGTTACCTTTCGTGTACGAACCAAGTGGTTTGGGGGATATTAATTTTGCGCAGACACTGTTAGAAGTGTTTTGAGCTCTGTGGATGGGTGACCGACCATTACATACCGAGTTTCCTCTATGCTTGGGAAAGTACATTATACCGTTGGTCCTAGCTGTCATTTGTAGTTCTTTGACAGTCGTTACAGGAAGTCAGTGGCCCGATAGTCTGACAACCAGTCTTTGCAGTACTAACTGGATTGTAGAGGTCATAGGCAGTCGCTTGATGTTATTCAGCTGCATCCGGTTAGACTGGAAGCCGACCTCAAGTTGTGAAAAGAAGAATGTTGGGAAAAGGCGAGGCAGATAATGACTGTTAGAAATGCTTTGTTGAAGTACCGCTTGGACACGTGCAACATGCGTGTTGTGTCAACAACTGGGAGTTTAAACAAATGAAATAAGGTGCTAAAACGGGCTCCAGCTCATCTCTCGTAACTTTCCCATTTCGACAATTAAGAGCCTTATTAACTACCTCAAATTATATAGCAACTCTATTTGTGGTGGTTCAAACTTCGTTTGAAATACTGTTAGACTAAAGTTCTAATGAGCTTGCACTACAAAGTGGTTGTACTTGTTACGTCAGTCAAACAAGGGGCAACACTGGTTGAGTGACATGTCAAAATTTAGCTCCGTAAATTTAAATTAGTTTTAATTAATATTTTAGTGTAAAAATCTTGTATTATTATAATTAAATGTCTATTAAGTGTATTAATACCCAAGATTATTGTTTTCACGGAAAAATACACTGTAACACGTAGTGTTTGGTTTCCTAACCGGTAACCTATAACACGAACAGCTGATGTACCTGCGGATCTATCTGGGGAGTATAATTGTTTCCTTTTAATGTCTAATAAGTAGCTCATATTAACCAATTAAAAGCTCTGTAGCACTAAGTTCATTATTCTGACTAATCTGGCACTCTTTTGTAGTTGAAGTTAGGTTCTGTGTCAGTTAGCACTTGTTAGTTATGTAGTTGTGTAGTTTGTAATAAGTAAATGTACTTGCTATCTATATATTTAATTAACTAAATACACAACAAAAAAGTACGTTGGTTATTCTTTAATAATTATTGGCATTATTATTCAAATAAGTCCAATAATTTTAAACCAAGAGTCCTACCCACTTCATAAAAAAGTTAAAGACATGAAATCAATTTAAAGTTTAACTTAATTTAATAATCTTATTAAAGTATTTTGTGTAAGACTCATAAGCCTACCACAGTTACCAATTTATTAATCACATATTCCAGTCTATTCTCATTTTCTTCTTTCATTTCTAGCTTTCCTAATTTTGTCCATCCAATTAGTTCTCACCATTCTTTGTACTTCTACTTTCAGTTCTATTCCCTGAAACCATGCCTGTGATGACCCGTAAGGCAACTACCCAGGAGTTACAGGCTAAGTTGAGAACGGCCCTTGATGAACTTAAGGAAGCAAACAGCAAATGTCAACAGCTGTTATTGGATAGAGAGGAACATGAGGTTGAAATCGAGAAGGTCGTTCACAAAAACACAAGCCTGAAACGGGAGCTAGTGGACCTGCACCAACAATACATGGATGTTGTTGAGGAACGGGACAATCTGCGGGTGGTCACAGATGGTTTCAACGACTGCAGTAACCATTATGAAATGGCTTTATGTAAGGTTAGGGACTTAGAAGTTGAACTGCTTCATGCCAACAAACAAATTATTGAGTTTCGGAAAGAAAGAGAATGTACTCAGGTTAGGGAAACAGATCACCTATATAATCAATTATTAAATTCAAATTGCAACCCACATTTCTTAACAACAATAGATCTTACTGAAGATTCTATTCTGAAATATAATTGTAGTAGTTATAAAGTAAGCCAAAATAAAATAAAGAAATATGCAAAACTAAATAGAATTATAAAAAAATGCAAGAAATTTAAAAAACAACAAAAACACAGTTCCAAAAATAAACAACTAATAAAAGAACGTGTTTTCCTCATAAAAAAGTTGAATAATTATCAAATTAAATTAGAGGATAGTAAGAAGTTTTATGAAATAGACACTCAAAACTTACAGTCTGAAATTCAAGTTTTAGAGCGTCAACTAAAGTCATGTTATTCTAAGTATGTAAATTCTCAAAAACAAATTAAGGAACATATCCTTGCTGCAAACGAATTAGTTGATAGCGGTAATAGTAATGCAGACTGTGTAGACACGATGACCTTCAACAACACTCAATGTACATCACAAAGTGAATCCAGCCCGGACACTCTCCTACCCGAGGTAACGGAGAACCCGACCCGGCTGAGCAGTGTTCCGGACTGTATCTCCATTCAAAATTCACCAGATATTGTACAAGGTTCATCACAGGTAGGTCAAATAGATAGTAGTTCTCCCCCTTCTTGTAATACACACAGTTGCTGCTCCATTTTGTTCTCAGATAGTATAGGAAAAGGGTTAGGCAAGTTAATTAGTAACAATCTGAGTCATTCTTCTCTAAATTATTGTACTCCTCAGGCTTCTTACAACCAGATAATAACATCAATAACTCGGAAGGAATTTGATCCTAATACCATTATAACTGTACTTGTAGGTAACAGTTCTAACGTTAAACTTGATGATATCACGGACAATGTCACTCAACTATTAAAACTAAATTGTAAGAGAGTAATTCTGTGCTCCTTCCCGTACTTTAAGAAATTGTCTAGCGAGCAAAACCATTTTATCCATGCCATAAATAATCATTTGCATTTTCTAGTTAGTCATTATAGTGACAGGTTGACATTTTTCGACACTAACAGTTTCGTTCAGAAATTGAAGTCAACCAGAAACCATGCGTACTTGCCTATTAGTTTTAGACGTCAAATAGCTCGGCTATTAGCTTTTAATATAAACTCAGACATATGTGGTATGTCGCAGTTTTTTGTAAATAGGTCTACAGAAATTAGTAATTATACTAATTGTAATTATACAAATATTAATAGCTTAGATTTAAACTAGTCAATAAGACAATAGAAGGTTCGAGTGACAATTTAGTTAATCTCGTCAACTTCGAGGTATCTTCTAGCTCGCAATCAAATAACTGTAAAAAAGGGGCTGAGCAGAATTCCTTAAAATTGTTTCACCAGAATATTCAGGGACTTTCTTCCAAAGAACAAGAAATAGAACTATTTTTAGAAAAAACTAAGTTTGATATTATCTGTTTTACTGAACATTGGATGAAAGATTATGAAGTAATGCAAATAAATTATGAGAATTACAATGTGAGCAGTTGCTTTAACCGAAAATCTAAGATGCGTGGGGGTTCATTAATCCTAGTAAAAAATTGTATTAAATCTAAGTCTCGTAATGATATAGTCGATCTATCGGTTGAACATAGCATTGAATTGTCTTGTGTTGAGCTAGATAAGCATGTAATAGTGTGCGTTTACAGACCCCCTAATTACCTGAACTATTCTATCTTTGAGTCAGTAATGGAAGATGCTTTGGCAAAACTTGTAACTGGTAATAAACCAATAATTATCTGTGATGACTTTAATGTCAATATCATAGAGAATAATGTGAATAGCAGTAGATTCTTAAGTCTCTTTAAATCATTTAACTTGTCAAATGTGTTTTCAGAACCAACTCGAATTACGACAAATACTGCTACATGTATCGATAATGTTTTTTGTTGCTGCGATTACATAAATAAATCCATCGTAAATTACCTGCCTTCAGATCATAGTGGTCAGACGGTTACTTTCGCGTACAATAGACAATTACAAAGAATTCAGATACAAACTAGACAAATAACACCCAGCAATCTAGACAAATTTAATAATAATTTAATTAGCAAGTTAAGTATACCGGGTCATATTAGAAAGAATGCAAATGTATTTTATGAAGAATTCTTTTCGGTAGTGCACACCGAATTTAATAATACTTTAAAAAAGAAATCTAAAACTATTGGCCCAAAGTTTATTTTCAGTGACTGGGCAACACAGGGTATTCGGAAAAGTAGGGAACGATTGTTTGAGCTGTACGGCCTTAAGCCTTACATCAACACTGAAGCTTTTAATAAATATTTTGCTACTTACTCGAAATTTTTTAAAAACACTTGCAAGGTAGCCAAATCCTTATTCATTAGCAACAAGATTAAATCAGCCGACAACAAAATAAAAACGGTTTGGAAAATCATCAACAGTGAAACTAATAGAAATGAAAAACAAGGTAATGACTTCACACTAGAGACATCGCGTGGCCTTGTGAGCTCCAACAATGAAGTTGCTCAAGAATTTGTAAATTTCTTTACCAGTATCCCACTTAAAACTACAGAAACCTTAAATTCCTCTCCCTTGCTCTCTATTGATTTATTGAAAGCGAACGTTTCAGCCTGTCCAAATGAATTTAAATTTCAGCATATAAACCCCATAACAGTCATAAAAGGTTTTAAGCAAATCAAGATCAAATTAACGGAAGATCTATGGGGTATGTCTATCAAAGCTTGTACCTCAATTATTGAGACTGTAGCGCCGTATTTAGCCTCAATATTTAATTTGTGCGTGGATCAAGGGGTCTTCCCGGATCTAATGAAATTCAGTAAGGTAATACCGCTTTTTAAATCCGGGGACAGTAAAGACACCAATAACTATAGGCCCGTATCCGTGTTGCCGGTTTTCAGCAAGGTGTTTGAAAAGATAATGCTCAATCAAATGCTTAACCATTTTAACACTAATAAAATATTACACGAGCAACAGTATGGTTTCACCAAAGGACGTTGTACAACTGACGCCGGTGTCACTTTATTAAAACACATATTTACTGCGTGGGAAGAGGCACAGGATGCCATAGAAATCTTCTGTGACCTTTCGAAGGCATTTGATTGCGTAAATCACGAAACCCTGATCTTGAAACTTCAGCATTACGGTTTAGGTAAACTTGCGCTCAGTTTAATAAAATCGTATTTGCATGATAGACAGCAGCAGGTACAAATAAATGGAGTCAACTCAATGGGTTTAAAAGTAAAAATGGGTGTACCACAAGGTTCGATATTGGGTCCCTTCCTCTTTTTAGTATATATTAATGACCTACCCCATCTATTTAACAACCATCCGCATATGGTGTTGTTTGCTGACGATACTTCTTTAATATTTAAAATAAACAGACGTGCCACTAATCTTGATGACATAAATAACGCCCTACTGCAGGTCCACGATTGGTTTACCGCTAATAATTTAGTACTAAATGGGAAAAAAACTAAATGCATTAGATTTGCTCTACCAAATGTCAAAAGTAGTGATTGTGACATAATATTGAATCAAGAGAAACTAGAATTTGTCGATAAAACGGTTTTCTTGGGAATCACGCTCGACTCAAGGTTACAATGGGGTCCTCATCTAACATCTCTTGCAGGACGGCTAAGCTCAGCAGCGTATGCTGTTAGAAAAATCCGTCAATTTACTGATGTTGATACCGCGAGGCTGGTCTATTTTAGTTATTTTCATAGTATTATGTTATACGGTATTTTACTATGGGGACGGGCTGCAGACATCGAGTCTATATTTATTCTGCAGAAAAGAGCCATCAGAGCCATTTATGAATTACGTAGACGCGATTCTCTAAGAGAACTGTTTAAGGAAATTAATATCATGACAGTACCTTGTCAATACATCTATGAAAACATCATGTACGTTAGAAAAAATCGGCATTTATTCAGTAAGAGAGGGGACAGACACCACTATAACACTAGAAATAGGGACCAACTAGTTCAGCCAGGTTTCAGGCTTGCTAAAGTGGATTCATCTTTCATGGGGTACTGTTTGAAATGTTACAATAAAATACCTCCCCACATTCTTCAACTGAATGAGACGAAATTTAAATCTTGTATAAAACGCACACTATGTAGGCAAGCATATTATAAGTTGGGGGATTACATTGATGATAAAAATGCTTGGCTAAATGCTGGTCCTGCTCCACAACCATAGGTGGGGGGGCAAACTAATTGTTTGTACTGGTCGGGCATTATTTGAGTCCATCGACACGTAAAGAAGAAGATGAAGAATTGATTCCCATGTTAATGTATTGTGGAAGCTGCAGAAGATTGTAAAAATATACTTGCATTGTATAGATTCCAGTTCTTAGTATTATATAATTGCATAGCACATGTGTGAGTACTTTGTACTGTTCAGCCACCATTTACATTTATTTATCTTTCATTGACTTGAATGTGCCTTGGTGACTGAGAGAATGTCATGCTCACTTAAATGTCTCGCTGATGGTGGCGGGTGTGTCGGGTCATTTAATTCCCTTCAATATGGTTGAGTTGAATGGCGCCGGTACATGCGTCATGTCTGTGAACGGGCGCTGTCAGTTGGGACTGGTCATCTCTTAGCTGCCAAGGTTCATTTTAATTACTTTATTCATACATTTTTAATCTAATCTTTCACTCTGGATGCTCTTAGTGTGCACGTCTTTCTACATCGTTCTCACATATATGTATAATCTCAAAATTAATGATGTAACCAAGATTTGGTAACAATATTTTGATTTTAAAAGAGTGTCCATGGAGTTTCTTGCCCATTCTTCTCCATAGAGATCTACGCTAGGGAATGGGCAACTACAGTACTTTCTCAAGTTATTATGCCTTGTGACTGGGACTGTAGCTTTGATTTTCTTTTTTGTATTTTTGACTTTCAAAAGTGCCGTAATGGTCTAATTGAAATAAATGCTTTGAGTTTGAGTTTGAGTTTGAGTCACTGCGGGCCGAATAGTGCGAAATGAGTAGTTTTTTGCGATTTACAAAAAATCTATTGATTTGACTAAAAAATAAATAACATAAGACCTGCTTTATAGTTAGTTCAGTTAGTATAAAAAGTTTCATGATCTAATTTGAAGTATTTTATGATAGCCAGCGGTTTATTGTTCAGTTTAATGTAACTTTGGGATTTTTTTCTATCGAGAAATTTTTATGGAATCGTGTTTTCGGCAAACATAGGACTTAGCATTAATCCTCAACTTTCTCATATATTTATTTCAAAATTAATGCTCCAGTCTTACCAAGGGGTATCGTATTACCCGGTACTAACTGGGTTGTGGTCAGATAGGCAGTCGCTCCATGTAAAATACTGGTATTCAGCTGCATCCGGTAAAACTGGAAGCCGACCCCAACATAGTTAGGAAAAGGCTAGGCAGATGATGTTGAAGTGGACCAGAATACTACTACATTCAATACACCATGAAAAGGAAAGAAATACATTAGAAGAAAATCACTTAGAAAAGATACATATTGGTGCTCGTGACAGTCGATTGTGACTGTACGCGCGTTTCATTTCACGCAATTCTCTTCACTTGAGGTTGTGAATGGAAGTTAAATCTCTTGTTGAATTAACGGTTTATTCCCATCTCGGCACCTTCCCATCTCGGCACCCATGAATTTATTTATCTTGTCTACGAAAAATTCCCATTTCGGCACCTTCTCATGAATCATTTTAAGGTACACAAAAAAAAATGGAAACACAGTATCAGTATAGTAAGTAAATCAACTTTATTATTTATTAAATCATTTTTGTTTCTTTTTAAATTACCATTGTCACAGACAAGCCCTTGAATCACTTTTTAGAGGCTCCATTATCTCTGCCTTGGCAGTATAATAACAAATTTTAAAATATATGAAAAATTCACGGTTCGTAGGAATAATTGTTTTAAAATCTTTCCAGCAATTATGTAAAAACATATTACAAAAATCAACAGTTATTATGTACAATTAACGTTTAATCAGTATAACCGTGACGTAGGCAAAAGGGCGTCCATACTTTGAGGACTTTCATACTGGTACTAAATGATACGAGTAGGCTTGATTACGCGTTCACTGTACAGTCATAGCAATTAGCTGATCCCCCTTTGCAATTCTTTAATTTTTTTTTACTTCGCTCAAATAAATAAAATATAAAATAATTGCAAAGGGGGTCAGCTAATTGCTATAAAACTTATTTTATAGGTACTTTTTTTACATTTTTTAGTTTTGAGTCAATTTGATTTACTCACTATACTGATACAGTGTATCCATTTTTTGATGACTGTACTTAGCAACGACTAATGACGGAGTGCCGAGATGGGAATTTTTAGATTATAAATTAATTCATGGGTGCCGAGATGGGAAGGTGCCGAGATGAGACTAAACCGAATTAACAAGGTGCACGTGTACCTAAGTACCTATATGTAGTTGGTACATTGTATAATGCATGTGTTCGTTAATGTACTGAGATCTGTTGTTAGTGCTAACGCTAATCTGGCTGCCGTGTACCTACGCACTTCAAACGTTGCATACGTAACTATGTCGGAAGATGTATGTGTGTATTATTAGTATTGTAGTAGTTTACTACAGCTCAGAATACAAAATCAAGGGTTCAAATAATTTGATGTACTTTAATTTAGTGTAGTTTCGATAAATGGTCTTCTGAGGGCCTTAAAAAAGTCCCCCGTTCCATATATCCCTACTGACGTATCCCCCCTGGTAGGGATGATATGAGAATGACGCAATGATAGAAAAGTCACAAATGTAACTACAATCAAGAACCACGAAGATCGATCGACAAAGTAGTTAAGCATATTGATATGACGTATGATTCTATCCCTCATGAAAGTAGTAAGTAGGTACTTTACACACCAGTAAAAAAAACAGTCATTTTATCTGCCTAGCCTTTTTCCAACTATTTTAGAGTCGGCTTCCAGTCTAACCAGATGCAGCTGCATACCAGTATTTTACAAGGAGCGACTCCTTGTCTGACCTGCACAACCCAGTTAGTACTGGGCAATACGATAACACCCTTTGGTAAGACAGGTTGTCAGACTTTTGGGCTACTGACTACCTGTAACGACTGTCAAAGATTTACGAATGACTGCCGAGACCAACGGCTTAACGTGCTTTCTGAGGCACGGCGGAAACTCTGTATGTAATCAAATGTTTGATCACAGACCAACCTAGGCAAGCGAGGCTTTACCTAAAGTTTGACCCGAGCGGCTGGTATTATTTAGCCACGAGCAAAAAACACAGTCACATATCAAAAACCAATGAAACGCAGAACCCAAGAAACAAAATCCACTTCACAAGTCGTATAAAGCAAAAGAATAACCCAAAAACGTTAACAAGAGCCTGTAAATAGAGCGTGGGTGTACAAAATGGGCTAAAGTTAGGCCATTTAGTGAAACACGAACGGATAAGGCGTCCATCGAACGCTGTACATTTATTTATGTTGCAGAAGTCGCGTAAATATCTTCAATGGATGTTGCAAATTGATTTTTCCTTTTAGTGAGCAGTTTGTTTTCTGTGTGGTTTTTGGGAATTGAATCACTTGGGGTGTGAAAGTTGTTCTGCTTCTTCATTGTGTCGATGATTCGCTTTATTAGATTCAAATATGCTTTGACCAGAACTCTGTCACCTCGACGGCATGGTGGTGGCTTCGCACAAGTCCCTCAAAGTGCAGTTGGAATCACACATAATTATAGCAAGGGACTCATGCCCGACTCGTCACTGTGCCTATTGTCATCGAAAAACAAAAGATCACGATTCACAACTCAGGAGGTGAGCCATAAATTATGTTGATATAAGATATAATACAGTCGCTCGCTACTTCATCGAAACACACCCACCGGACCAAGTTGTATCTGCAACAGCATACCTGGCTTCGCAATCTGCTTAGGTCTTCAAGGTGAGCCATGGCAGTAGGTGTCCCGCTGAAACTTGTTGAATTCGTTGGATCAAGGTCGATGTACTGCTTGGGATCAGTATCGCCTTATAAGCAATGATAAGGCAGTGATAGTATGGGAAAACTGATGTGTTATGTGCTATTTAAATTAAAAACTAAATTCTCTCTTCTAAATTCAATTTTAAAAGCAATGTGTCCCTATTACTACAAATCAAGCTGTTACGACACTTACGATTGAATTTTTGAGTATATCTATTCTCACCTCTTCTAATATACAAACTAAATAATAAGTTATAACTTTAATTTCCACATTCGCTATTTAATCTTTACCTCTTCTTTTTATAGTTCACTTACATTTTCTTCCTGAAAAATCGTGCACACAATTTTTGTCTCCATATCTTACCGCAGCTCCACCACAATGAAATCTAGTTATTAAGCCACTCCATCAAACTTGAGTACACGATGTACTTTACCCTACATCACAACTCAATGATATCACAGCATGTCTACTTTATCTAGACCCTCTTCTGTATTCTTTTCTTCATCACCAAGGTTCAATGTATCCTGGTTCTTTACAACGTGTATTGTATTCCCAACGTAGTCTTGGATAAGGGTCTTGGAAATTGTTTTACGTGTCACATTATGTAACGAACGAGACTGTTCTCTTTGAACGCGTTTTGAATTGTTAAAGCTATCGACCGATTTCTTGGGTGACGAGATTTTAATGTCACGTTTTGTGAGGAGTTTAACGTAGGAATAATAATTCATTTAAATTGGGTTTTATAAAGTGTGGAGATAAATTTTCGATAGCTTGTTGAACATACTTGGTAGTATGTTCAACAAGGGTGAGATAGACTGTAGGAAATAATATTCAACTAAAGTTTGATGAAAAAAAAAAACTGAAGGAAGAAATGAACATTATTTAATGTTCAACGAACATACGTTGCCGAATGCCTCATTAGATTGAAATGTAAATCATCAAAAGCTGAATTAACTAAATTGACGGCAAATGCGTTGTATGTTTGGAAATTACTCTATTGATTATGTTTTATTGAAAGCTACTAATTGGACGTTCGAACAAGGGATCAAAAAGGAACAATATAACGTCAAACGGCATCTTTTTTACCCGACTGCGGCAAAGCCAAAGAAGGAGGTTTCTCTGTGAGAGGGAGTAAATAAAAAAAACCTATTTATAGAGATAGTCGTATAGATCAGAAAATAGTTTACTGCACGGGATTAGCATGCTCAACTAGGACCGTTCGTGATTCTTTCTATCAACTGCTATTAGTGTAAATACTGCAATGTACAGACAGCTGCATTAAGTAGTAAATTATTAATTGCGTCACGCATTAAGACCCTCAGTAAAAGGGTTATGAATGCAGCCGTTCGTACACTTATCAGCCGGTGTGTAAAAGTTTACGGCATGGCTTCGGATTAGTCATCGTCAGCCTAGCCTTTTTCCCAACTACGTTAGGGTCGGCTTCCAGTCTAACCGGATGCAGCTGAATACCAGTATTTTACATGGAGCGACTGCCTATCTGCTCCCATCAAGTGAGAGGTTTATGTCCAGCAGTGGACGTTATGGGCTGTTGTCGACTGCCTATCTGACCTACACAACCCAGATAGTAATACGATACCCTTTGGTAAGGCTGGTTGTCAGACTTTTTGGGCCCAAAAAGTCTGACAACCAGCCTTACCAAGGGGTATCGTATTACCCAGTAATAACTGGGTTTTGGAGGTCAGATAGGCAGTCGCTCCATGTAAAATACTGGTATTCAGCTGCATCCGGTTAGACTGGAAGCAGACCCCAATACAACTTGGGAAAAGGCTAGGCTGATAACTGTCGGTAAATAAAATGTCAAACAGACAGAAATAGCAACCTACCGATACCTGTTGGTACATTATTAAAAATGGCCACTAGCCGACCACATCAATTTCCATTGCTAAACTTCCTGTCCTTAAAATCACAACAATAATATAAAATAAAATGTAAATACAGATCCAGTGGATGTCGTTCAATTATTTTCCCGTTTTGTTGTATTTCCAGTTCAGCCATAACCTTTTAATTTGATTACCAACGGTTTGCGGTCGTACTGTTGTGGTTGCGCCTGGGATTGGCTGGTTCTTTATTTAAATTCGATTAAAGTAATGATGTCGTAATGAGTTCATAGTTCAAGTGAATGATAAGGGAGGACGCTACCTCGTCTTCCATGTAGGATTGTTGTATATAGGATACTAGCGGACGTCCCGCGGTTTCACCCGCGTAGTTCCCGTTCCCGTGGGAGTACGGGGATAAAATATAGCCTATACGGATTCGGAAGAATCCCTCTAAGTAATGGTAAACGCAATTTTGAAATCGGTCCAGTAGTTTTTGAGCCTATTCAATACAAACATACAAAATTACAAAGGTTTCCTCTTTATAATATTAGTATAGATAGGTAGACCGAAAAACAACGGATGAATCATCTGAAACATCATAATGTGTGGCAAGTGCTTCATGGATTTTCGGGTCGGGTTAACTGTTATTGGATTTTCGCGTCAAGAATTCACGGAGTCTGGATTAGTGCCCGGTTGATGGCAATAGGCTCACCCCCTATTACATAGGACTTAAACATAACTTGCGAAATGTGGGTGTACTATTAGGTACACTTCTGCCTTTCCCTTCGGGGGTTACAGGCGTGATGTTATATTGATACTTTAAGCTCACATAATGTACAGAAGCGGACTTAATGCCGTGGCGTTCTCTACCAGTCCTCTATATATTGGCCGATATAGAATATGGCTGGTATAAATCCATTTATTTTTTAAAACGTACAACGAAATTCAACCTGAATACTTTTAGTGAACACCAAATTCAATTTATACGAAACGAACCACGAATGGTATGATACATAAATGTTTACATAACATAAATTGTTAAAGCTTTTACAATAAATTGTGATCGCAGGTGCTGCTTGCTCGGGTCTGGCCACAAAGTTCCGTGGTCCAATTTTATTGCACCAATGTAGACAAGCAAAAAATGACCTAACATAATAAATAATAAATACTGAACCCTAAAAAGGTGGTTTATTTTAAATAACCAGACAATGGTGTCAATTCTGTTGTGCACTTGTGCATAAACTAAATTTAATGTAGGCTATTGCTATCTTTCTCTCTCTAATAAAACGAGAAAGGGACGGACGTAATTTAGAGCTGTCAAATTTAATTATTGTAACTAATATTTCCATACAAATGAAGGGTGCACGTAAAAACATGTCGACTAAAAACACGGTGAAGCGCAAGGCATAAACTAGTTTGACATCTCTAACTTAGTTCATAGATAAAGCCGTCCTTTTCTCGCGCTGCCTTTTAGTAAAAGATAGCAATAGCCTAAATTAAGTTTAGTTTGTGCACAACAGAATCGACACCGATGAGCTTGAAAATTTACGTTTTCCTTTTTTTAATAAAGTAGGTACTGTTTAAACTGATGGTAATTCCGTGCGGGACGCGGGAAACAACTATCGCCTATTGTTTTAATGATCAGAAAGTTATCAGCTATTCATTTGTATTAATTCCAATAGGTATTGTTACGAGCTGGGTATGGGATAAATTAATGACTACCGATGAAACAACTGAATAACTTTAATAATCACAAAACACTTCAAACTCAATCACGAGTACACCACTGATCACTATTCACTTAGATATCGCACTTACTAGATCACTTTGATTCGCTCCGTACTGTAGCCAAAATAATACTGCCTGCTCCCGCAAACACGTCGACTATTTATATGACGACCGAACGTTTGAGAAAGATCCAGAATCTTCTAGTCAATTCATACTAGGTCATTGTCCTACGAGAAACTTCCACAACTTTTGTACAAAGGAAAGAAATAGGTACTTTATGCCCTGGGCGTACGGTCGAAATTACAATGACAACTTCCTGATGTATTTTATAGGTAGTTTGCGAATTTGTACCTACATCATTCGATACATACCTACTACTACCTACCTACTTAGTTGTAGGTACCTACTATTAGAAGCTACTTGTATTGTAGGTATGGGTACGACGTAACACTGCCCCCTCCTTAGACATGCTCGTCCCGAGCATCATTAGGCCCGTAGTATCGCGCCAATCGGTCTACATGGACAATCTTAGGCGCACCTCGTGGACCCTTCTGTATTCGGTAGGTGACATCGTTGATCCTAGTCACGACTCGGTATGGTCCATCCCAGTTTGCTTGTAATTTCGGAGACTTCCCTTTGCTCCGTACTGGGTTATGCAACCACACCAGTGAACTCTCGTCGAAACCCCTACTATTTGCCTTCCGGTCATAACGGGTCTTCATCTTCTCAGACATCTGTTGGCCGGATTGTCTAATATGCTCATAAACATCATTCAACTTGTTACGCAAGTCATTTGCGTAATCTGTTACACTGCGTGGAGCATCAGGGGGAGTTCCAGTGATTAAATCTGCAGGCAACCGTAATTCCCTTCCAAAGTTTGCGAAGGCGGGCGTCACAGTCGTACTTTCGTGGACTGCGCTGCGGTAGGACAGAAGAAACGGCTGTATGTGCTTGTCCCAATCCCTTTGTCTGCTTTCCACGACTTTTGCCAGATATCTTTCCAACGTTTGGTTGAATCGTTCCACCATTCCATCAGATTGTGGGTGGTAAGAGGTGGTTCTGGTTTTGTGGGTACCCATTAATCGACAAGTCTCCTGAAATACTTGCGATTCGGAATTCCTTCCTTGATCGCTGTGTATTTCTAAGGGTACTCCAAAACGACAGAAGACTTCCTGAACCAATTTATCTGCGACAGTTGTAGCTTCTTGATTAGGAATGGCGAAGACTTCTGGCCACTTTGTGAAGTAATCCATGACCACCAAGAAGTACTTGTTTCCGCTCTCACTTTCTGGAAATGGTCCCGCAACGTCTAGTGCTATCCGTTCCCAAGGGGCTCCAACGTTGTACACTTTTAATGCTCCTCTGCTGCGTGTTTGGGGTCCTTTCACGGCCGCACAACTGGTACATTTGCGACACCAGTCCTCCACATCATCTCGACAGTGGATCCAGTAAAAGCGTTCTCGAATTTTTAGTAAAGTCCTTTTTACCCCCATATGTCCTCCCGAACATCCATCATGGTACAGCCGTAAAACATCCGGTACCTTAGCTTTAGGGACAACCATTTGTAGATGACAGCTGTCCCCTCGAGCGTTTTCCCATTTACGGCACAAGACTCCATCCTGGATCACCAAGCTGTTCCATTGCGCCCAATAACTCTTCGTGATGGAACTCATCGCAGCCACATCACTCCACTTGGGTTTAGGAGCACCAGCTTTGATCCACTCGAAGATCGGTTTGATGTCCGAGTCATTTTGCTGAGCCTGCTGTAGGGTTTCTTTCCATTCATCGCTGAGATCCATTCTAAGCATCCTCACGGGCACTACTTCCTTAGTCTCTTGCCGGGCACAGTGCTTACAGTCTTCAGGACAAGGTCTTCTCGACAGGGCGTCTGCGTTACCGTGAGTTCTTCCACTGCGATGTTCAGTTACGAAGTCAAACTCTTGCAATAGCTCAATCCATCTCGCCACTTGCCCTTCTGGATTCTTGAACTGTAATAGCCACTTCAATGCAGCATGGTCAGTTCTTAATTGGAATTTACGTCCCAACAAATATTTACTGAAGTGCTGCAATGTCTTTACTACGGCGAGTAGTTCCCGTCTTGTAACGCAGTAATTTCTTTCTGGTTTGGATAAAGACTTGCTGAAGTAAGCTATCACAACCTCTTGGTTTCCTTTTCGTTGAGACAGCACGCCCCCAATTCCAGTATTACTTGCATCTGTGTCAACTATGAAGTCATTTTCTGTGTCAGGATATCCCAAGATAGGCGTATTGCACAGACGTTTCTTTAATTCCTGAAATGCAACGTCGCAGTTCTCGTCCCAACAGAATTGCCGCTTTTCCTCAGTGAGTTTGTGCAGAGGTTTCGCAATGTCGGCAAAATTCTTGACAAACCTTCGATAGTAGGAGCACAAACCCAGAAATGCTCTGACCTGTGTCTTGTCTTTCGGAACTGGCCAATCCTTGACGGCGATTACTTTTTCTGGGTCTGTTTGAACACCTTCCCCCGAAACTATGTGTCCTAAGAAGTTCACTTGTTTTCTGAAAAACGAGCACTTTTTCGGACTTAACTTAAGATTTGCTGTTTGGATTTTCGACAGCACTTGGTTGAGGTTTTTAAGGTGATCTTCAAATGTACGGCCCACGATGATTATGTCGTCTAGATAGACAAGACATGCGTCTCCAATCAATCCGGCGAGTACTTGCTCCATCAGCCTTTCAAACGTTGCAGGAGCATTGCACAATCCGAATGGCATAACTTTAAACTGCCACAATCCCTTCCCTGTTGAGAATGCAGTTTTTTCCTTATCCTTGGGGTCTATTTCTACTTGCCAGTAGCCACTTTTCAGGTCAAGTGTGGTAAACCACTTCATACCAGTCAGCGTATCCAGTGTGTCATCGATCCTAGGCAGCGGATAGCTGTCCTTTTTCGTGACATCGTTCAGTCGTCCATAGTCCACACAGAAGCGCATACTGCCGTCCTTTTTCTTTACCAGGACCACAGGAGAACACCATGGACTCGATGAAGGCTCTATTACACCGTCCTTCATCATGCCCTCCATCATGGTTTCCACCTCTTTTTCACGTGCAACTGGCAGTCTTGTTGGTCGCTGACGGATTGGTAACTCGTTACCCGTATTAATCTTATGCTGAACTAGTCCAGTTCTCCCTATGTCAGCATCATTTGAAGAGAAAATGTCGGCGTACTGAAGTAACATCTTCTTAGCCTTGTCCATTTCTTCTTTAGATAAATCGCAGTTTTCCAAAAGTGTTGACACGTCAAACTTTGTACTACGAATTTTATTTCCGGTAGGCAGATTTTGCAATTGACGCATCCAAGCTACTTCCTCGCAAGTGCCGATTAAGGTGCCCTTCTTAATCACTTGCTCCTTGTCACTTGGATTCAGTATGCGTACTGCCGAGACGTTTTTGGCCTTGACCAGAGTACGTGCCATCTTCCATGGAAAGTCATTGTTCACCCTTTCTATCAGAACACTTCGATCTTTTTGTCCAGAATTCCGTGGTAAACTAATTGGAACAATCGTTTCTGATCTGCGAGGAAGAACAATCTCCTTCAAGCAGTACACTTTCCCTGATGGTGCACCTTCCATGAAGACTTCCTCTGAACCACATTTCAATACTCCTTGATCAACGTCGATCTCACAACGATATTTCCGCATGAAATCCAAGCCCAAGATGCAATCGTCCACTATGTCGGCCACGATGACATTGTGCTTGTAAAATCTGTCACCCAATTTTAACTCCACCTCCTTCTTGCCTCGGACGGTTATGTGCTGACCGGTAGCTGTTAGTAATCGTATACGGTCGTGGTTATCAAAGTAGTCCCCAAGAAACCGACTTGCTAGGTGAGAGTTAACGACCGTGTAAGAAGCTCCAGTATCCAACGTCAGTTTGCATGGTGTTCCGTTGACTTCGCCTCTGATGGTCAGGCTGTTCCCGTCATGTGCTTGCGAGATCAAGATTCTCGGGGCTCTTTCAATACCAGCCAGCACCCGCCCCCCAGTCCTGGCATTTACTCGTTTCCCTGCTGTGGCTGGGCAGTCACTTCAGCCACCCTTCCTTGCTGATCTTCTCGCGGGGTGTTGCGCTTTGGACAGCTTGACCGAAGGTGACCCCTTTCTCCACAAGTGTAGCACCTAGGACTGTACCCTTGCGGGCGCTCGCGTACCGGTGATGCTACAACCTCCCTAACGCGGTGCGTTCGGTGGTCTTGCCTCACTGCCTCTACTTCTAAAGCATGGGCTAAGGCGTCCTTCAATGTTTCATGATGCCCAAGTCTCACGGCGGCTCTAACTTCTAAGTCACGTATTCCATCAACGAACGCTTGTACCAGATTCCCATCGATCAGTGCAGGGGCAGACTGGTATGCTTTCCGAACCAGCTTTTCAACTTCCAGGGCCCACTGCTGTAGGTTCTCGGCACTACGTTGAACACGATCCTTCAACTTAGCACGAAATACGTGCTCCAGGTGCGCGTCGCCGTATCTGGACTCTATCGCCTCCAGCAGCTGCTCGTAGGTTACATCCTTACCGAGCGCCTCAAGAATGTTTAGGGCCTGGTCTCGGAGGCCCAAGGTGAGCGCGGTCATGGCTTGCGATTTTGTCCATCCATTCGCCTTCATAACGGCCTCAAATTGAATTTTATAAGCCGACCACGAAGATGTTCCGTCGAATGGAGGTACCTTAAAGCCCCGCGCTGAAGGTGCAGCAACTACTGAAGCCACAGTCACGTCTCCAGACTTCAGTTCTCCCAAAGCCTTCTTCACTCCAGCGATCTGAACTTCGGCCTCTGAGATGCGATTCTCGTGCTGGTGTACCTGGTCCTTCATAATCTTGAGCTCTTTGCCGAAAGTCGCATGAAGATCCTTTATGAGGATCATCTGTTCTTCTTGACGGCGAGCCTGCTCCTCTTTATCTCGTTGCAACTGCTCTTGTAACTGGCGAGCCTGGTCCTCTTGACGGCGAGCCTGGTCCTCTTGACGGCGAGCCTGCTCCTCTTGACAGCGAGCCTGCTCCTCTTTATCTCGTTGCAACTGCTCCTGTAACTGGCGAGCCTGGTCCTCTTGACGGCGAGCCTGCTCCTCTTGACGGCGAGCCTGCTCCTCCTTATCTCGTTGCAACTGCTCCTGTAACTGGCGAGCCTGCTCCTCTTGGCGGCGAGCCTGCTCCTCCTTGTCTCGTTGCAACTGCTCCTGTAACTGGCGAGACTGCTCCTCTTGACGGCGAGCCTGCTCCTCTTGACGGCGAGCCTGCTCCTGCAGCAGCGCCATTAAAGCTGACAAGTCTGGCGCTACTGATTCTGGAGAAACTCCGGATGGACCAGCGACTGGCACTGACGTAGGCTGGACTCCACCCGGTGTCTGTGTTGGAGAGTCTCCAAACCGCCTTTGGTCCATGTCCTGCTGTCGCTGACTCCTGGTACGGATACCGTCCGTGTTGTCCTTTGGTAGAACTGGCATAATTTATCCCTCACTTCTGGCACCAAATTGTTACGAGCTGGGTATGGGATAAATTAATGACTACCGATGAAACAACTGAATAACTTTAATAATCACAAAACACTTCAAACTCAATCACGAGTACACCACTGATCACTATTCACTTAGATATCGCACTTACTAGATCACTTTGATTCGCTCCGTACTGTAGCCAAAATAATACTGCCTGCTCCCGCAAACACGTCGACTATTTATATGACGACCGAACGTTTGAGAAAGATCCAGAATCTTCTAGTCAATTCATACTAGGTCATTGTCCTACGAGAAACTTCCACAACTTTTGTACAAAGGAAAGAAATAGGTACTTTATGCCCTGGGCGTACGGTCGAAATTACAATGACAACTTCCTGATGTATTTTATAGGTAGTTTGCGAATTTGTACCTACATCATTCGATAAATACCTACTACTACCTACCTACTTAGTTGTAGGTACCTACTATTAGAAGCTACTTGTATTGTAGGTATGGGTACGACGTAACAGTATGTATTATTACAAGTATGTTCATTAAAATAATCATACGACAAGCTATTGTTACCGTCGGCTTTCCAGCTGTCTAAGAACCTGATGGCTTGGCACGTGATGATGGCAAAAGACCGGATGTCATGTCTTTGTTTCCTTGGAGGGTAGATGGGCCGGTCGATAGCCTTTAGTGTGGGACGCAACTTGTGTCGATACTCTTCTACCAAGCTCATTGTGCTGCCGTTGAGGCTACGGAGAACGTCAAGCGGCGATAATATAGAAACTATAATTTCGAACCTAGTTTCAACCCCAAGGGGTTGAATTTCTAAGTCCGTGGGATCCGAATGCTGATGCTGACGATCATTCCTTTCGCTTACTTAGTCCACGTTCATACATCTGGTCATACGCTGACGACTTGGACTTCCTGAAGAACCTCACCAATCAAATCAGTGTCAAAATTAAAGTGAGCTTTATTCTCTTTTCAATAAGGTCTGTGTTAGGTTTCTGTTGTCACAGTTTAAATATTTGGGTAAGTACATTATAATAATAATATAATAATAAAATTGTTTATTTATCCGAATAACAGACACAGACACAGTTCAAAACAAGGTGACAAAAATACAATACAATAAGCATATGATTTAGTTTTGTACACAGAAGATTTAACTCTACAAAATAAGTCTATGCATACAAAATAATAATGAACCCTGTCTCTTAAACTAGGAGACAGGTCTCCTAGTTTAAGAGACAGTGATCGGCCAGAATTGAAATTTAATAGAACAAGTTTACAAGAGTGAAAGTGTGTCGATTTACTATTCTAAATGTATTACCTATATTAATATGTTTTAATCAAATATGTGTGAGTGTTGAGGTGTGTGTAACATGAGTGTGTGGGAAGGGAGTGTAAGTGTGTGCCGATGTATGTGTGTATGTGTATTTGAGTATTTGTGCGGTTTGTGTTTTTTTTTTTTGTTGACGTGGTTTATAAGTCAAGCGATGTATGATAACAAAGATTCTGTTTTCATATAGTCCTGCAGTATGAGCCAGTCCGATGTTTTTGATTTTACATTAAATTTATTTAGGTCTATTATGTCTAGTTCTTTCTGAATTTTCAAACAAAACATTCAGAACAATTAAACTTTATCTCTATCGTATGTATTGGAGCTCACGTAGTTTTGATACGATCTCATATCCTCCGATCTTTTGATAATCTTAGAACGTGAAGTGTTAATTTATTATGTTATCCTGCACCGTATTATTAATTTCTGGTTTGCAAAGGAAAGATTAATATCAATTATTTTTAACCGACTCCCAAAAAAGGAGGAGGTTATGTATTCCATCAGCACCTTTTTTCATGTATCTAGGTTTAAAGAAACTTTATTCTCAATATAGATAAATGTCACTCACTTGAGAACAAAATACTACATAGAATATAAAATTACATAACGTTCGTCGCCATCAGTTACAAACTAGACTACACGCATTCAATGCCTTCATTTCTCTACACCGATTACTCCGTGATTTCTGGACCGATCTACGTGATTCTTTTTTTATTTGGTAGAAAAAGTCCGCGCAGTCATAATGTTTCCTAAATAACTTCTAGTTTATCATCATCAGCCTAGTAATGTTCCTACTGCTGGGACACAGGCCTCCTCTCTATGAGAGGGAATGGGCTATAATCCACCACGCGGGCCCAGTGACATGTCACATGTCTTAGAATTGTTTGGTTCTAGAACATGCCGTTTTCTCACGATGTTTTCTTTCACCGTTTTGAGAGCAGCGGTGATGAAATAAATTATACAAAGTTTTGCGCCTGTCTGAGTACGAACTCACGACTTACTATTCGTAAGTCGGTGGCGCCACCACTGGGCTAGTTACAATGTCAAATTAATTCGTGACAAGAATTTGTGTGGGAAAAAAAAACTCCAACTAAAAATGAAGTCGACCCCACTAAAGTTGAAAAAAGCCTAGCTAGGCAGATGATGACTACATCTAAAAAGGGTAAAATAAATACTATAATTTTTGCAAAAAATAAAAAAACTTCCAAAAACATCACGGTAATTTTTTCGGAGGCGATAAATCGATCTAGCTAGGTTTCAGTTTTTGAAAAAGTCACAAAAAAAAACGAGCAAAGCTCGGTCATCCAGATATTGATACCTTAAATGTACTCCATCGCTTCCTATTTAGCTCTATGAAAACGTTAAGAGGAGGTGAATTGCTGCCTGTTAACTTTAAACGTTAGTCCTAAGAAACTAGGGCCCGCCCAAAATCGCGGTGGGTTGGCGATGTCTTCAAAAATGGGGAAACAGAACGGATAAGGTATGCACAGAACAGAGAAGAATGTCAGGAGATAGGGGAGGTCAATATCCAATGGTGATTCCAGGCTGAAATAGTGATTACTTTTAAGGCGACGCCAAACTACAAAGTAGACCTTTCTTTGAAGGCTTTTTTTAGCATTTTCATACAGTTTTTAAGAAATCAGTCGAGCCACTGCGGACACTCTCAATTTAACAACTTGAACGCTGCGGTTTGTAGTCGCATTTAATGCTTTTTAGGGTTCCGTACCCAAAGGGTAAAAACGGAACCCTATTACTAAGACTACGCTGTCTGTCCGTCTGTCTGTCCGTCTGTCCGTCTGTCTGTCACCAGGCTGTATCTCATGAACCGTGACAGCTAGACAGTTGAAATTTTCACAGATGATGTATTTCTGTTGCAGCTATAACAACAAATACTAAAAACAGAATAAAATTAATATTTAAGGGGGGTTTTCCAATACAACAAACGTGATTTTTTTGCCGTTTTGTCTAATGTATAGATAATGGTACGGAACCCTTCGTGCGCGAGTCCGACTCGCACTTGGCCGGTTTTTTCTATTCGTTTCAGATTAAAATCCCCTAAAAAAAACATACCCACTCTTATCATCGCCAATTAATTTAAGGAAAAGAGTACCTAATCATTTTGATTGATCAGGTTTGATTTATCAGATGACAATTTTACAAAAAATATATAAGCAGGGAAAACGCAGTAGGCGTCAACAGTTCTACAGTGAAAATGGCAGTTAAATTATTGTCTTTGCTTGTGGTAGCAGCGGTTTTCGCTTCGACTCAAGGTACTAGAATATTAATATTTTCAATATCAATTTTAGACTTTTAAAACAGTTTTTCATTCTGAACTTTGTGCACTCAATATCTCCATATATCACCATATATGCCCATATATCACCACATATCCCATATATGGTTTGGTTGGTTTATATGGTTACCATATATTATTATCTCTCTTTCTTTCTTGTATCTTGTCCATGCATACGTTTTTTAAGATGATTGCCATTATTTTCTTTGATTATATCATTAATCAAGCTGTTAACTCATATGTTTTTATTGCGTCAGAGGTTACTTGGTGATTTTACTTTTACAATTTTATTAAAGTTTTTGTGATGCTTACAATTGCATCCCACGCCAATATATCCACATTGCTATTTACTTATCATGAAATTGAAAAGCTGGAACAAATTGGATCAGTACGCTTACCTAGAACAGCCATACAGAATAACGTCTCCACAGAAATGGGAAATATGAGGCAGAGCTGTAGGTATAACTTCCTGACAACTTTCATCTTGTTTTAATATTCTGTTGTCCTACAAGAGCAAGAGCAGAGCTTAGCCGTGTGGTAACCTGCCAACCTATTACATTCATGGGTGTCGTATAAGGCGACTAATGTCTGAGGCAGAACGCCTTGCGCCCCCATAGACCAGAGAATGGGCAGCAGCGTTTTCTGTTAGTCTTTCATCACTGCGATCTCCAATCCGCCTGCCAAGCGTAGAGATTACGGCAAATTCCTCCCATCATGGGATATGCCTATGTCCAGCAGTAGACGTTATGGGCTGTTACTGTTGTTGTTGTTTTTGCTACAAGAGCACCTTCCGCCTGTGATAGAAAATTTCTTAGTATAGGCAAATAACATCTACATTTTTTAATTAATATTTGTTTTGTATTTTACCCAGTTTTGGTTTTAAATAATTATTTATTTATTTATACCGGTATACAATTAACGAAGTACCAGATTTAGCAAAATGTAACGGCAAAAAAATTACTTCTGATTGCCAAAATTAGTAAATGATCAATGAATCCCCATTTTATCGTGAAATTACAACCAAAAATTTATTTTTTTAGTTAATGACCGTCAGAAGTTGAACTGTTATGCTCTTGCATCCGAGTCAAAGGGGACCCGGTCGACGGAGCCCTCCGCATTGCGGGGCTCCTACTTCTGAATGGTTTATAAAAAATAACGGGGTGCCCCCAAGTCTACAAAACTAGTTTGTCATCAACCACCTCATTAAAATTTGGTGCTCACTTTACTAAATTTGGTGATCAATTGATTTTAAGTGATAGATGTCACTTAGTTATTTTTGGTGGTCATACATATTTTCCCCCATTTATATCTACCTGGACATGTGTAGCATTGGGCAACATAGAAATATCCAAACCTTGAAAATTAAGCTAACGAACGGCTCAGACTTGAACTGCATGTGTAACGCCTCCCCAGAGTCAATTGCCTGCCTTTCTTACGCTGCATACCCTGTCACCTTTACAACTGATAACTTTATTAATGCTCCAGTGAGCGGAGATTGCGACCAAACATGTTCGAACTCTTTGCCATCAATACTTGAAGTAAATCGTGCGTGCCATTTTTGTCGTATATTTACCACCACTTTGTCTTTACAGGTCAAATCAACGAGATCACACTAGCGGATGTGGAGCACGCCGCGTTTATTAGCAACCCGTTGATCGGCAAGACAATATCGATCGCCAAGTCTTGGCTGGACACCCTCGAACAATGCCTCGTCGTTTTCCCAAATGGCTTCCCCTATGAGGCTTTCCCTAACAGCAACATTCCACCAGGTCCCATTTCTTTCATGCCAGCCGTCCAGCCCTTTACCAGCTGTGCGATTAGTTTCTTGAATGCTCCCGTGTCTGCCGGAGGAACGTATGAGCTGATCTCCACGGTCCGCCATTCTGCTGATAACAGCGTGAGTCGGACTAGACAGAGGCACTCTTTGACTTTTGTTCTTACTGAAGTTGTATTCCCGTCTGATGCTCAAGAATGATAAACAAGTGATGATTGTATTGTGTGTTGTATAATCCAATAAACGTTTTGTTTGCCTTCATTTGTTTTTTCTTTTCTCGCACCTTCGAGTGCTACAAACGCATGATCGTGTTGGTGTATTTGATTCGGCAACATTTGTGGGACGATAAACCCGACCTGCCCCAATCAATATTCGGTTTTCATTCTTCTTTTGTCGATTATTGTTGTATTCATTACTATTACACCGATTCTTAAAATACATACTACCTTGAACTCCTGCTAGCCTAGTACTTTTTGGGGTACATAATTTGTGCCATATATCCCTCAATGTGATAGATAAATCCATTATGGGTCTGGTTATTGACAAAAAAAAACGCAGTAGATTCATATCTTGAAATCAAGATCCAATGAGAAAAACAATTCTTAATAGATCCATCATGGATCTGGCCAATGGATCTTCTGAGAATGAACGTTGTTCAAATTTAAAATAATTTGAGTGGCTTTTTCCCAAACGTTTATCTACAATGTATTCGATTATGATACCCATGTCAAATCAAAGTAGCCGGCGTTAGTAGTACTAAATATCGCGTCCCAAGATCGTACAACGATCTTTTGGCGCTTGGCCATAGGTACCTGTTTGATTTTAATTACATAGAGAACATTTCAAATTTATCGCTCACGTAATGTTGATACGATCTTATATTCTTCGATCTTTTGATTATCTTAAAGATAGTGAAGTGTTCATTTGTATTGTTACTCGGCCACCTATTGCTTCCGAATTGCAATAAAAAAATGTATTATTAGATATGTTATTTATTTATTTTCTCCCTATAACCTCTAACGCTCTTTAACCGATAATAGTAAATCATTTATTAT
This sequence comes from Xestia xanthographa, assembly GCA_905147715.2. Classification (NCBI taxonomy): domain Eukaryota; kingdom Metazoa; phylum Arthropoda; class Insecta; order Lepidoptera; family Noctuidae; genus Xestia; species Xestia xanthographa. The sequence continues at coordinate 24,619,965 of LR990659.1, forward strand.
AATACTTTAAAAAAAAACTTTAACAAACCCTTCCATTTGAGACTCCTATTATGGGAATGCATAAAAAAATAAAAGTCCGCCATCTTTAGTAGTGCATATTGGATTTAGAATGACGTCACTTATCTAACCATGCATTGTCATTCAAACTAAACATGTACGAAAAATTTCAGAACATTCGGAACCCGGGAAGTGGGTCAAAAATCGTGCTAAAAATACAGCCTTGCCACAGCTATCTTCTTCTGACAGCATCGGCTCAATAGCTACCTTATATTAACGAGAACAAAGTTCATTGTTTTATTGACAGACTTTTGAGTGGTACCAACCCAACAACACCCTGGTTGCAACGAAATTCAAAAAAACAATCAGAGGTAATAATAACTCTGAAAGGTTTGTCGAGTAGATGCACTGTGTGGAAAAAATCTATGGTAGTAAACCTCTTCATTTTATTCAAGAACGGGGAAAAGAAATGTGGATTGTCCGGCAGCAAGATGGGGCAGACGATATAGTTGCCATCTGGGTAAAAAACCTGGATGAGAATGGCACAGGAATGTGGAGATTGGCACAAGAAAAGAGAGGCCTATGTACCCAGCAGTGGGCGAATTTAGGCCTTGGGTGATGATAATGAAACCTTTTAATTCCGCGACTGTTAGCCCCGCTTCATTTTTATACATGAAGGATTACATACAAGGGAGCAAAATAGTATTTTTACGGCGAGGGCGCTATTTTGAATCCAGAGCGAAGCGAAGGATTCTAGAATAGAATCCCGAGCATAGCGAGGGATTCTAACATAGAATCCTGAGCGTAGCGAGGGATTCAAAGTACATCGCCTGAGGGAAAAATATGTTTGCTCTCGAGTCATATACTCTACTTTTCATCTCGTTCTATGAGAAAATAAATAAGAGACCTTTTAAGTAATTAATAAATAAGTTTAATTTAAAAAAATGATATGAATGTAAAAAAGGTCAATTACAAATTTATATTTTATCTTATACACTGGCGAAATTTTGAAAATTTGTTGTCACTGTGTGTGTGTTTTATTTTTTTTGGAAAGTAATAATAAAGTCATCCGGTATTTTGAGTGTTTGTAACCTCAGTATCTGGCTGGTGCTCAGGAAAAGGCACTGATTCCTTTGATGTAGAAGGGCGTGGTGACCGACAACGGTATGGGCGAATTATCTGCAGCTCTTAATTTACGATTTTTCACTTCTCATGCTCTGAAAGTGCTTGTTTGTGCAGGATATAGGCTGCACAAAATCGAATTTTGTTCACAAGGGCATTCATGTATCTACTCATAAATGTATCTATATTAAGGCAAAGAAAATGAGCCATACAGCCAAACGCAATAAGAAGTTCATAGATAGAATTTGTTATTTTATAATTTACTTTAATTTATTTGCCTTATGTGTTTTTTAAGACATAAAAGACATAAACAATTAAATTCAAGTACCTACGGTAGGTTATTTAGTTAATTTAAGAAAATTATTATAAAAAAAAATATTTAATAGTAGGCTGTATAGGTCTACAGCCCAAGTCTAATATCAATGTCGTAAGATTTCAAAAAAAGAAAGCGGCGGGAAACAGCTCTTGTTTTTTCGTGTTTATTAATTTCTTCAATTTATACTACTGTTTTATTTCCTCGCAATCGAAGTGAAAAGCAGAGTTTTTAACTCGTCCACAAAACCATTTTTATCCTCGACATTACTATCAGCCCTCGCCTTCGGCTCGGGCTGCTAAAAATCTCGGATAAAAATGGTTCGTTTTTTGCACTTGTTGTAAAATCTACTATTTAATTGTACAATGTGGGTGCTGACCCCCGCACCGTACAGCAAACACTTACAGCCAGTCATTTATACACTAATTCGTTCGATTTCAATGAACGATTCATGTTCCAAATTCAAATCTCATTACTGCCCGCTAAAAAGTCTAGTGGAGAAAAGAGCTACTTTGCTCCCGCTAAAAGGGGAACAAAACGACACTTTTCGAATAGAAGGGATGAAATAGTACATTGTTACCCTAGGGGTGAAAGTAACTTATTTAGTCCCGAGACGGGGTTTGGTGCCCGAGCGAAGCGAGGGCGCTAATAGTTCGAGGGACTAAATAAGTCTTTAACCCGAGGTAAACACTGTGCTTTTCATTACGAATACAAGGAAAGTAAAAAAAATACAACTCAAAAAAACTAATGAAGATCGGAATTCGAATGGGGTAGATGACACACCAATCAATTGAGATACTTTTTAAGAGCTGTCAAAACGCAATTCTCTAATAGACTTTGTATGGCAATAGCCTACTGTGACGTCACTGTTTATTCAACTCAATGACTCGACTATTTAATTGATTTCAAAGCAACTAATAATCGAATTTGGCAATTAATTGAAAATAAATCGGGTTTTCAGGCCCAAAATAAAGTGTTTTTTTAGAGAAAGGTGTCTTGGAATTATTGTTTTATGGTGTCATCTACCCTATTGCCGCTTTCCCACCTATTTTGCTTTTTTTTCTGTGGCGGCCAGCTATTCAGCCAATACCTATTTTTCATTTTCATCATCGAAAAATGGTAAATATTTTTCCCAAATCTATGTTATTTTAAAGAAATAGTTGAAACTTAATTATAATAAAGATATTTAAAATATATATATTCTTTAATTAATACTTAACTTTATGTTATTTCAATTTTACATCGTGGCTGTATAGAAAGTTGGAACATGGTTCGATAGAAAAATGAACCATTTTTTTTTTAATAATTAGACAGCTGTCAGTTGAAAACGATTCTCCCTAAGGCTGAAAAGTATTACTTTCAACCCGCTCCTCAGGCAACTTCAGACCTACTTTCAGAGTATGAGTAATGAAAAAATATTTTACATATCTCTTGCTCTGTAAGTACACCCTTACACCCCTGAATGCCGGGGTGTATGACTATCATTACAGCATAGGTTTTGGAATTTGAAAAAAGAACTGTCATACTCATACTGCACGAAGAATATTTTTAAAAAGTTATTTTTTTTTTCTCGGTATCGATTAATTACTCGAATCGGAATCTAGACAATTTATTTTATAAAGATTTTATTTTAAATATGGAACTATTTGTTTCCACATCGTATGTTAGATGGAATCGATTTAAAAATCAAACTGGCCAGCAAGATTTGACGCGCTTGCGTGCGTGAAAAAAAAAAGGCAGTCTACTAGTAGGCGCGAAAGCATCGCGAAAATAATTAATTTTCTTGTTTGAGTTCTTTTTCAAAAGTTTTAAACATGTCTAGTGACGAAGACATAGATCTAACGCCCGATTTTATTAAAGAAAGGGCAAAAACAGTTGTCGAAAATATATTACCGCCGAACTCGAAAGAAAGATATGTAAAGGCATACGACGAATTTATGAAATGGCGGTCAGAAAAAAAAGTGAAATCTCATTCTGAAAGTGTTTTTATATCATATTTTGATGAATTATCTAAGAGGCTACAACCTTCCAGTTTATGGTGCTTTTATTCCATGCTAAAATCTACAATGATGACAAAACATGACGTGAATTTGAAAGATTTTTCTAAACTTACTGCTTTCTTGAAAAGGCAGTCTGACGGCTTTAAAAGCAAGAAATCGAAGGTATTTACTGCAGAAGAAGTACAGAAATTCTTAAATGAAGCTGCGGATGAAATTTATTTAGCAATAAAGGTACCTACGTATTTACTTGCCCTTTTTAATAAGTTACCAAAATATTTCACAAAAATACTACGCGAATTTGGTGCCTTTAATACAACTTATGTCTTTTTTACAGGTTGTTCTAATTTTTGGGATATCGGGAGCCTGCAGAACCGTGGAATTGACAAACTTGACAATAGAAAATGTAGAAAAACATAACAAATTACTACTCATAAAACTGCCTAACACGAAAACTAAAATTGACCGGTCATTTGTTGTGCATGAAGAATTTGCAAATTATGTTGAAAAATATCAAGCTCTTCGGCCTGAAAACGTGGATACAAATCGTTTTTTTCTTAATTACAGTAAAGGAAAATGCCACAGACAAGTAATAGGAAAAAACAAATTTACAGGCATGCCAAAGCAAATAGCCACATATTTAAAACTGAGTAACGTAGAGTTATACACCGGGCATTGCTTTCGCAGAACATCAGCGACTCTATTGGCTGATTCGGGAGCCAACCTCACTCTGTTAAAAAGGCACGGCGGCTGGAAGTCCAGCAAAGTGGCCGAAGGTTATATCGAAGATTCGATGGCAAACAAAAGCAAAATTACTTCTAAAATAACAGAAAATATAAACTTAAAATCACCACGTCAAAGCACATCATCTGAGCCATTTTTTAATGAAGAAAATAGTACCAGTCAACTGCCGCCATTTACGATGCAAGAACCTCAAGTCACTCAAACTCAAGTCTTATCATCACAAACTCATATTCAAACTATAAATATACCTAAAAAGAACGTGACCATATCTCTTACAAATTGTAATAATTTTACTATTAATTTTAATTAAATACACATTTTTTTCTTCTTAATAAATGTTCATTGAAACCTGCTGTCTTGTTGTTTACTTACCTCACAATCGATATGTAAAGCAGAGTATTTATCTCGGGCGTAAGCATCAATTGCATACTCGGGTTAATTAGCGCCTTCGCTTCGCTCAGGCGCCAAAAACCTCGTATGCAATTGATGTCATACAGCCCTTGGTTAATAATCTACTATTTCACACCACCTGCTCAAAAATGTCAAATTATATGTCAAGCAACCTTAACCTAAAGTGAGTCATTAGTGGCCGGGGGCACAGCCGGTCAATAATGTTGTACTGGATTTCATTATGACCCGCTGGTCAATAATGTGATTTGAATTTGGAATCTCACATGCTCAGCTAAATTGGCAGTATAGTACTAACAAACACCCTTTGGTGCCAGAAAGAGGAAAGCTATTCTCGATACTCTTATTACGCGTGGATGATATTCTCGATTTTCTACAAAATCATAACGACTGCTTCTTCATATCGTTGCCATGTTTTCGAAGACATAATATTGTAAGAATAATTAGATAACTACGAACCATTTTTTAAAAGGAATGGAATAACATTAAAACTGGCATTCATCATCATCATTTCAGCCGAAAGACGTCCACTGCTGGACATAAACCTCCCCCAAGGAGGGTTTTTTGCCATAATCGCTACGCTTGGCAGGCGGGTTGGCGATCGCAGTGCGGTTGTTACAAAAGCACAGAGAACGCTGCTGCCCATTCTCTGGTAAGTCCCTTAGTCGCCTCTTACGACACCCGCAGGAAGATATGGGATGGTGCTATTCTTTACGTCCGACACCATACGGGTTAAACTGGCATTAATAATAACAAATACCGTACCGCGCCGTAATACCGTAATAGTAATTGGCTGTAACATTAGTTAATTATTCTTACTGTTTGTTTATTTAATAAGTACTTTGTTTTTCGTACTATGGCTATTATTTTCTCACAGTAGGTGTAAAAAGTAGAGTATCCTCCTCTGGGCTAAAGGTGTCTTTGCCTTGGGCTAGCTTGAATCCCTCGCTGCATTCAGGATTCTTGTATTAACTCCCTCGCTTCGCTCGTGAGTTAAACTCTTAACTCCCTCGCTGCGCTCGGCAGTTAAATCCCGAATCCTTCATTGCGCTCGAGATTCAATATGACGCCCGTGACATAAGACACAACTTTAGCCCCTCGGTGCATAATCTACTATTATTTATTGTTTCAGAATCACCAAGCCTTGTACGTATAGAATAGGGTGGATCGTTTTTCTTTCTTTTGAAATATCTTTGGGGCGGGGTGTGGAAAAGATGCTCTAGGAGGCACCAATTAAAAATTAATAAGACAGTAGTAAGATATTTTTTAAGTGAAAGTACTGCCACAAGTATAGGTAATGAAGTTTTCATAAATCGTCTAAATCTAGGATTCAGTCTGAGCTTGATTAAACGATTTTTGTTAATGATTTACAATGTTTATAATTTTTTTGATAAGTACTTGAAACTATAATTACAATTATAACTAAGAATAAAAAATGCAAGAAACCGTTAAAAACAACAAAAAAAAAACGAAATTCAGGAAATCACATATTTTTGTAATGTGGGGCATCTATCCCGCATACCGCTAAAAAAAAACCCGTACAAGAGCGAACCACCCTATTGTAGAAACGTGAAACAAACGATTCGTGAGTGAACAAGGACTGGCTTTTACCTTGGCCGAAGGCTACGTGTTGCCATACAATGAAGCAACGCTGCCCGTCTCTTGGGCATATTAACAGCTGACAGCGTCGAGGAGGAGATTTTTGATGCTTTTTATAGTTTTTTTGTTCGTTTATATTATTCATTTTAGATTATTTAATTGTTTTTGTAATAATGTACAATTGTATATAGTTAGTTTATTAAATAAATACATATTGAAGAGAAGCAATCGGACATAAACACGTCAACCTACTTAGATATTATTCTCTATTAATTGCTAGATTAAAATAAAAGATTTATTGATTGATTAGACCAAATATTATTATCAGATGGCAAATCATCAAAAGATATATAATAAGAAGGGAAACGCAATTTATAGTTATATACAGTTCGGCAGTGAAAATGGCAGCTCAATTACTGGTGTTATTTGTGGTAGCAGCGGCTTTGACTTCGACTCAAGGTAATAAAGCCCTTTAATTAACAATCTTTCAAAACATAATTATAAGGAGGAGCTTGTGGCTAAATAATAATAAGTACGTATAATAGCGTTGAGCTCCTTGAGTTATAAGTCGAGCTACAAGTTAACTGACAAATGCTTGCACTGACTGGACAGGTCCACTCAAATCTGTATGGTTCTTTCTTCAAAAGACCATCTCAGACACTAATCTGCATAGTTCTCATGTGAATTGACTAAGATTATGTTTGGATTTCAAAAGAGATTATGACCTCTGAGTTTGTTTCGGCTGTTTCTTCTCAGAGTAGTCGGGTACGAAACACCGGCCGGTGTTTCGTATCTGACTACTCTCCATCTAGTTTTAAAAATGACGTGTAAAAGTGTTTATAAAAACCTACTTGCAAATGATAAACATCATTTATCATAACAGCCGTTCGGGTCAATCTGTAAGTTAAGCCTTGCTTGCCTAGGTTGGTCTGTGAATGAGTAACCACCCATTACGTACCGAGTTTCCTCTGTTCCCCGGAAAGCAAGTTAAATTGTTTGTCCCGGCTGTTGTTACAAATAGTTAGTGGCCCAAAAGTCTGACAACTAGTCTTTCCAAGAGGTATTCTACTAGAAATAAAGAAAGAAAGAAAGAAGGAAAGACAGAAAGAAAAATATTTATTTGATGTCAGTTATAAAAACCGGCCAAGAGCGTGTCGGGCCACGCTCAGTGTAGGGTTCCGTAGTTTCCCGTCCGTCACAATAAGTGTTCCCACTTATGAGTTTAAAGGTGGGTATCCATTATGTAAAAATGCTTGCATATACGAATATACTACAAACTTAGTCCAGAAATTATTTTTGTACAACTTTTTGTCTTTTTTGTACAAAAACTGTTGTTTCCATCAAGTTCAAAATGATTTTCCTAGAAAGTCCTTATAAAGTTCTACTTTTCAGATTTTTTTCATATTTTCTAAACTTATGGTTCAAAAGTTAGAGGGGGGGGACACATTGTTTTTTACTTTTGGAGCGATTATTTCCGAAATTATTGACATTATCAAAAAATGATATAAGAAAACCCCTATCCATTTTTAAATACCTTTCCAACAATATATCACACGTTAGGGTTGAAATTAAAAAAAAAATCACTTCCCACTTTACATATAGGGGGGCTACCCTAATAAAACATTTTTTTCCAATTTTTATTTTACCACTTTGTCGGCGTTATTGATATACATATTGGTACCAAATTTCAGCTTTCTAGTGCTAACGGTCACAGAGATTAAGCGAGGACGGACAGATGGACGGACGGACGGACAGACATGGCGAAACTATAAGGGTTCCTAGTTGACTACGGAACCCTAAAAAAGATACAAAATATGGAGGAATACATAGTATGTGCTGTGTGCCTCACGGCTGCGCCAAAAAGGTCCATTTCAGCATTCATGCCAGACAGGTGATGCTGTCTGACGCTGGTCCTCCAATGAACAACTCGTATTACCCAGTCTTTCTTTTTTTATCGTCTATTAAATCGGACTTAAATGTGGGTTACTATTAGGTTCACCTCCACCTAAACTTTCAAAGATTACAGGTGTGTTGCGACATTATATCATCATCATCATTTCAGCCGAAAGACGTCCACTGCTGGACATAGCCCCCCCCTTCCCCAAGTGTCACCACATTGACCGGTCCCGTGCGACTCGCATCCAGTGGATTCCCGCAACCTTCACCAGATCATCGGTCCATCTAGTGGGAGGCATTCCAGCACAACGTCTTCCGGTTCGCGGTCGTCACTCCAGAACTTTCTGATCCCATCGGCCATCCGTTCTGCGAGCTATCTGCCCTGCCCACTGCCACTTAAGTTTAGCAATTCTTCGGGCTACGTCGGTAACCTTGGTTCTCTTGCGGATGTATGCTATCCTACAACTCATCTTTTTTTTTTACAGGTCAAGCCGTCACCGAAATCTTACTACCGGACGTGGAAACCACGTTCATCACGAACCCCCTCATCGGGAAGACAATAACGATTCCCAAGTCTTTCCTGGATACCCTTGAACGATGCCTCGTCGTCTTCCCTAATGGCGTACCCTATGAGGGTTATCCAAACAACAACATCCCACCAGGTCCCATCACTTTTTTGAATGCTGTCCAGCCTTTTACTAGCTGCGGTGTCAGTTTCTTGAATGCTCCCGTGTCTGCCACTGGAACTTATGAGCTGATGTCCACGGTCCGCCATTCTGCTGATGATAGTTTGAGTCTGACCAGGCAGAGGTTCCATTTGACTCTCGTTGCAAGTGATCCGTGGAAGGGTGTTGCTCCTGCTGTTGTTGCTCAAGAATAATTCTCAATTAAATAAAGACGATGTTTTTAGGAGAAGTGTAAAGTGTGTACGTATAGTCCTATTAAATGTTTGTTTCTTTATTTTGTTTTTCTCTTAGTTTACTTGTACTTCCTTCTATACGGCTCTTTTGCCGTTATCATTAACTATAACATGACACATAAATACTATTTTTACAAATTCTCTGAATACAATAATCACATTATTTATACGTATATGCATACGTGTTATATCTGCTCTCAAATGGTAAAGGACAACATCGATTGGTAGATATGATTAGGACATCAGCTACCAACCTGACCTACGAGGCCCTGGGTTTGATTCCGAGGTCGGACAAAGTGTAATTGGGTTTTTCCATCAGTATTTTTCAGCCCGCTTGATGGCAATAGGCTCGCCCCCTATTACATGGGACTTAAAACATAACTGGTGAAATTAAAGTGGGAGTACCGTTTGGAACACCTATCAAGCCCGCCACACTGTTCCCAACCACTGTAACTCCTGAAAGCCAGAATCAACAGTGGCGACCACCAGAAAAGCGCCGAGACAATGAAGCTCGACGAAGTCCCAGAGAATGAATTTAACTGTCTTGGATCCCGCAACGAAATTAATCAGAAAAGTATAGCGGAGGAGTAGGAAAATCTGTAATTTCCACTTCCCTCCATATCAGCAGGAGACACAAAGAAACAAGGCCAATAGGCGCAAAGGGACGTTCACAACTGGGATAGGCCCAGTTGCCTAGCACCACGGATAAAATATTAACATTAATGGGTCCTAAGTTGTGAGCAGTTATATTTGATTCCAATAATAGGTATGGCAAAAACGCTTGAACGCACGGAAATTTGTTCTAGTTTCTACAAGGTCTGTGTAGTAAATAACTCCGGATGTAACCTGTACACTATCCAACATAATATTGCGTTCATTCTGCCAAAGACTGCACTCCCATAAAATATGATGTGCTGATTGTTCATATTCGCAGTCAGATGTGGAACATTGACAAAGAGGCGAGTCAACAAGCTTGAAGGAAAATAATTTATTCTTAAAGTTACCATGACCGGTGAGAAATTGAGCAACACAGTGATCAACCTCCAGCCATGTCCTGGCCAGCCGTTCACGAACGGATGGAAAGAACTGGTGGAGGTGTCGGCCCTTGATGGAATTATCCCACCTACATTGCCATTCAGACAAAAGTTCCTCCCAGACGTCGGTCTGTGGTTTGAATAATCTAGAAATCTTATCACGGTCACGTAGGGTTAAAAAGTCTGCGTCCGTGGTCTCACGCGCGTTATAGTACATTGCAGCCCGTCGCTGCACTTCAAGATCGACTGGAAGTACACCTGCAAGTACCGGTAAGGCTTCAGTACTAACCGTCCTATACGCTTTGCATAAGAATATCAAAGCCAAACGCTGGCTTTGAAGCAATTTACGTCGTACCGCTCCTATGGTGGCCCTATCGGCCCAAACAGGTGCCCCGTAGCACATACACCCCAAATAGGTAGCCACATAAATGGTCTTTAAAGTTAGAAATGACAGACCCCACGTAGATTTGGATATTCTAGTTAAGGCATAAAAGTTCTTTTTAGCTTTTTCACCGACAGTTTTTATATGATCTATGAATGAAAAATGCATACACCACACCTTTGGAACACCTATCACTTTGGAGACTACAGGCATGCCTAAGTAATCTTTTTTCAATCAAAACAAAATCTTACCACCACCTTTAACATCTAAAATCAATACCCAATACTCCCAAAATAGCCAATCAAAAGGTAACTAACAAATCATCTACCAGGTCCCTGCCTGCCATCAACATTGTTTGCAAAGCAGGGAGCTTGACAGATCAAATTAATAACTCGACTTCGGATATCCCCATGACGCTGTCACAGTTCCACAAAGTGGAGGAGAAGTCAGGCTAATGTTTAAGGGGCCGTCTCCACGAGCGAGCGAATCGCGGCGATTCAACGTATTTCTAAACAAAAATATCGCCGCGATTCTCTCGCTCGTAGAGACAGCCCAAAATAGAGTGTATAGGAAATCGTGACAAGGACGATAATATCGCCACAATTCTCTCGCTCGTGGAGGCGGCCCAAAAAAGAGTGTATAGAAAAACGTGGCAAGGACGATAATATTGCCGCGATTCTCTCGCTCGTGGAGATAGGCCAAAAGAGAGTGTATAGAAAAATGTGGCAAGGACGATAATATCGCCGCGATTCTTTCGCTCGTGGAGATAGCCCAAAAGATAGTGTATAGAAAAACGTAGCAAGGACGATAATATCGCCGCGATTCTCTCGCTCGTGGAGACGGCCCCTTAGAGGGAACAGGGCCTGCGAGTTAGATATTTGAAGGAACTATTGCTATCGTGCTGCGTCAAGCCTGTTCCCGTATAGTGCGATAGGGACAGCAGTTATTATCACAAATTTTTTGACGAGATCGACATTTAGTATTTCCCTTTTTTCTCCTCGAAAACTGAGCAGATTCAATCATTTTTGACGTTAACATTTTAAGAAAGAGTGTCTAGATTCATGACAATTTCGTTTATATTAAAAACTTTTCGGATTTTGTCTGGTAGTCCTCTAATCACGGCCGTATAAATAGGGCATTGTTTTGTAATTTTTGGAAGGTAATAATATGTTGCTTAAACAGGAGACTTATCTATACATTATAATATCTACACTAAGCCTTGATTTCATGAAAAGAAAATGATTGCTCTAGACTTAGAGCATACATTTGTATGGAGAATCGCAGCCCATGTTCCCTCTTAATGCAGTTAAACAACTGCAGTACTATCATATTTAGTTTACGTCTGACAGGAGCCACCTAACAACAACCTTATAATAATGAACATAAAGACTACTATTTTTTGACAAAGTCTGTGGTAGCAACCGAAAGGCAATCTTATTCTGAAGGCAATAAAGATCACTGATTGTTGACAATGATGCCCAATCAGTGAACTAACTGTGAAGAACCAGTATGCTTCTTGTTAGCCCGCCTTTTCATTGACATGTATTTTGATGTGGGTTAGCTAAGGGTCAGTTGGTTGTTAATAAGGGTTAATTCAATTATTCGGGTTACCTTTTGAAGGTAGATTGAATTATAGTTTTAGTAGGTTTTGGTTGTGGTTTTTGAACGCTGGGTTAAGTCACTTTAACCTAGTTGGCAGGAGTCACAAATTAGTTTATCTTGTGTCGTTGTAATAGAATAAGCCAGTATGTGGCTTGTCACAAAACTCACAAACTATTAAATTGATTACTCTACATTACTGAATCTTGAAAAGAGAAATATTTTTGATTAATTGGGTTTAGTCTTTTAACGACTCCGACGAGTAGTTTCTATCAATCACCTTTCTTTTTAAAAAGCAACATAACCTCTTTGTCTATGCATCATTCAAAAAAAGAATCGAATAAAAACAAAACAGAATAAAGAGCGAACAAAACAGCTACATGATTACAACATTCCAATTTAAAACAAAAAAAAGAACTCAAATCCAGATTTAAAATGTCATCCAGCCAGCAAGACCGTTGTATTTTTCTCTTTTCCATTTTTATACACTTGATTAAGTTTCTGAGTGCTTCGAATTAAGAATAGTGCTTCGGGTAAGTTCTATTTTTAATGTAGATACTGTAGTTGTTTAAAGTGGCAAGTTTCTGATGCAATCCGATGTAAATAGCTTACAGTTTTGTACTACGGAGCATTAAGGCTAAGTTATGTTAAAGGAAATGGTTTTAAGTTAAGTTTTCCGTTGCTTTTAGTAGTAAGGAAATTTTGTCTTTGTTTTATAAGATTGCTTCTCTGTGGTTTCTTTGGTCGATATGTGTTTATTTGTACGGCATTTTTGTTATAGTGTTATCATGGTGTTGCTCGAACCTAACCTGCCTGAGTCGCGGTGACTGGTGACGCGGTGTGAGTTTCTCTTATTTTATTAATTATCTACTTCTTTTGCCAAATTGCCAACACCGCTTTCCGCGTTTTTTTTTACAAAGTCAGCGCCGGCAAATATTTCAACAAACGGCGTTAGCAGCTAATTTCTAAAAAGTAAGTACTTCTAGGTTTGCCTCAAAATACATCAGTCAAAGGTAAAAATTGGAATCTATTTTTGGTTTTGCCAAAAGTCGTTCGTCAAACCTAGGATAAACCAGTCATTCCAAGAAAAAACAACGTATCGATATTTGACTATAACAAATAGTAGTATCACACCTCTTTTCCTGGTACCAGGTGTATCAGAATCTACAGAATCAAACCCTCAAATCTTTAACTCAACTATTTCATGAATACAAGTGAATTTTCAGTTGTGAAAATATTTTAATTAATCGTATAAAAATCTCTTTTTACTATCTGTGTGAAACACACAAATAAGTACGTAACAATAGTAAATATATTAGAACTTCACAACACCATTAAACGTATCAAATAAAACCCTTTAATCGTAGTTTTCGATTTAAAATACATTCGTAAAAATGCGACTGTTTCGGACCGGTACTGTATTACTTTCCGTTGCAAGTGGCGAAATAAAATTAATTTTTCATCACTCTGTTCAATTAATTCAACATGTTAAGTACTTTCGAGTGTATTTCGTACAGTCTCATTTTTTTCTACATTGTTAAAAACAGATGTACCTGTTTCAGGTTCATCTTTCTGTAAATTATAATGTAATGTAATCCAATTTTAACTTTTGTGAAATTAATTAATTGTTACGTTTTTGAAACTGGAAGTTAATTTCGCTGTCGAAGACAAGGGATAATTATACCAAAGGCTTTTGACGGACCTACTTTTAATTAATGTTTATGGCGTGTGTGTCTCCGTAAAACTGGCGACATTTGGCTCTCTGACGGTGGCTGTCGCAAAAAACGAATGAGGAATTTGATATTGTGCAGGCAGCCACGTCTCACCTTTATGTAAGAAAAACAGCGATCACCTACCTATTCAGAGGACACAGGTCATCATTGGTAAAAAGAAGGCATGCATCATTCCTAAAGAAAAAAAGAAATAAAAGAAAGAAAAGAAAGAAAAGAAAGAAAAGAAAGAAAAGAAAGAAAAGACAGAAAAGAAAGAAAAGAAAGAAAAGAAAGAAAAGAAAGAAAAGAAAGAAAAAGTGTTTATTTGACATCAGTTAATAAAGCACACACACATTAAAAAAATATACTTATATAAAATAAACAGGATAACATAGTATGATGTGCTGTGTGTCTCACGGCTGCGCCAAAAAGGTCCATTTCAGCATTCATGCCAGACAGGTGATGCTGTCTGACGCTGGTCGCGTGGAAAAGGTTAGTAAGGTTAGTTAAGTTAAAGGGGTTAGTCAGAGGTCAATCTGTTTTGCACACCCACATTTCGCCAGTTTTAAGTCCTAAATAACAGGGAGCGAGCCTTTTACCGTCAGCCGGGCATAAATCCAGACTTCCGAATCGAAATGATTCAGAAAATCTGACGGAAAATCCCAAAACAAAATATCACAATAATAATCAATAAAAATCCCTACTAAGAAGAAGTTTCCCCTTAAAGGAGACAAACTATTCCTAACTAGCAACAAAACAGCCAGACTTCTTCATTAAAAAATAAAAGCTTTAGTACTATTGCAGAACAACACATTTTCACATAACAGACTGACCTAGAAACCGTATCTCCTTTGTACTAAAACTCTGGATTGTTAAACATAGTTAAAACCATCCGGTGAAACTAGCCGGACGACTCATATCCGGATTTATCCGGGAGCTAAAGGATCTAAGTTAAAAGAGATGGAATGAAGGTTAAATGAACGTCTAAGGGGTAAAAATGGAGATACGTCTGTTGCTTTCTTATTTTAATTTATTGAAGTAAAGTGACAATATTGGCATTAGATTCAAGGCTGACTTTGACTTTTACCACGGATCTTAAGAAATGGTTGATCATAAACAAAGTCTTTATTGACCAGGTTTAACATTTTACCATTCAGCTATGTAAATGGCATCATTTTATTTTTCTGAGAAAAACGGTAAACATTATGCAAACTTAAACTCAAAAAATTGTTTCAAGGCATTTTTGAAAGATTAAGGAATCGGTCAGCTAGTTAGAAAGTTTTAGTTAGTTCGAAAACGTGAATTTCTATGGAGAAACGAACACCCCGTTGACACACATTTAAACCTAGTCAGGTATTCCAAAACCCTATTCAAATTCAGATATAACTGCTCTATAAATCGGAATACATTCAGTTATCAACGCCTATGACAGAGATATCCCAAGTAATATTTTTTGCTCGAACCAGTACCGCGCTCAAACGGCACGAGTGGTCTTGACAAGTGGTTACATGACGGCGTGTTACTTCGACGTGTCAAAATGGTAGACCATGCAGCATGGCCGTTTCGTGAGGTATTAGTATTATTTCAGATTTTAAGTTCTTGGGCGAACATTTTTTAGGATCTGATATTTTTATGCACTCTTGGTAAAGATTTAACGGGATGATGATAATGCTTGATGAGAGAATTAAGTACAATAATTCTCAAAAAGATGAACCTCGGAGTAAGCGGAGAACGTGGTAAAGTATTGAAGTATTCAGCAATTTTGTGATGTAGGTATTTTGAGTACAAGGCCTCAAATGGAACGGAATATATCTACGCCCCACGTAGATCGGTTTTGTTCCAACTCGTCCCACTATCTGCTATGAGGTCTACTGTGAAGCCTTCTAGCTGTTTGTTTGGTGAAGATAGATAAGATTTGGCGGTTTTTGAACCGTTTTCTTAAACAAATAATGCTTAAATCCAAACACTTCTAGAGATACGGGCTTAATCCAATCCACCTTCACCACACTTATCGAACAATCCTATTTCACTACACCCCGTAATTTCAACTGGAGAATCTTAAGAGCTTCACATTTGACATTATCCCCCATAATCCTTTAACAATTAACTCCACAATTTGATCTCGACGTAATCCTATACAAAATATGGTCATATGTCCCAATAGTGAGGAGGGTAAGGTCGTATATCGTTGGTAAAGACGGTCAGAGACCACAACACCGCTGATGTTTGCGCCCCTTTATTTAAATTGTTAGTTATGGGTACTGAGTTTCCTCAATTTTGGAAGCTTTGTGTTATTTTACGTGTGGTTTTGGAGATAGTAATTTAGGTTGAGGTTTGGAATAGATCTAGATTCGGGTTGTAATCAAAGCATGAGCATCCTCAAGGTAAATAGCACACGCTGACCTTTAAACTATCAACTGACAAACTATTATTACAATTCTTCAACTTTAGACCAATCACCAAAATCACCCCAATCTGCAGGAATGCCTTATTTTTTTTGGTGGTGTTTTTATGTAGACTTTAAACCCATAACATGGTTGGGCAAACAAACCTTCGACCTCATGTTTGCTCGAAGGTTGGAAGGTGTTATGCAATTAATTTATCAACGGTAACTTATCATTGTATGCCTAATCTGCTAACCAAGCCTACTAAGTAATCTAAAATCATGATAATACTTTCAATCAGATCTGATATTCTTTGAAAACTACTTTTTACATTAAATCTTTGATTGTTATCATCAAGTTTAATACACCTATTTACGACCACGATGATAAGATTATCATTACCCTGTCTGCTGATATGGATTAATTGCGATTAATTTATTTATCCACCAGCCGTATTTTAGCTTTAATGGTTTTGTGTCGGGGGAAACCGACCTTAATACTAATATTAATATGATTTAGAAAACGATTTTTTTTTATCAGCCTACGATAATTTAGGAACAGTCTCTTGTGGTGACGTAGTTGTGGTTAGTTCTCCATCTGCCTTCACGAGATAGTCTATAGCAGCTTCTCCAATATCACGGGGTGTGTCTTGATTCTTCTCTCTCTCTCTCTCTCTTGCGGAGAGTCTCTTGCGGCTCTTGCGGAGTTATTACCAGTTTGTGAAAATTGTACCTCTATCTATCCTGAGGGCATGCTGCATTACGTTTGACTGATTCGCGGTTTTCTCTCAAGAAATTGTCTACTCCAACGGTTATCTTTTTTACGACTTATAAGGCCGGCTAGAAGAGAGGTAGATTAGTAATAGTAGATTATAGGGAGACCTTTTACCCAGCACTGGAACTACAACACGCTACATTAAAAAAATGAGGCTGGGCCATTGCCGTTGCGTTGTTGTTGTTTTGATGATGGGCCTTAAAAGTACTGACTTTTAGTTTAGTTTGGGTATATGTATTTGAATAAAATATATTAATAATATAAAATATAGTCTTTTTAGCAAAAATACAAGTGTCACACATATTAAAGTATACAGCAGTCACTAGGGGACAGAAAAATTAGCAAATAGAAGTAGTGTGCGAGAGATGGGTAAAGTATAGTCAATACAAAATTTGAGCCCTGACTCCTAAACTAGGAAGATCCTGTGAGAAAACGAAACTGGGCATGCCATTTGCGCCGCATTATTGTCTCTTCAGAATTGATTTCAAAAATGACTTAGATTCCTACTTAAAGGACTTGTCCTGCAGTGGGACTTAAAAGGCTTAAAATATATAGTATAAAAAAAGAAAGAAAGAAAAGTATTTATTGAACTTACACAGGACATAACAGAAACAAAAAGATAGAATAGACATGACAAATATATATAAAAAGTAAACAAGAGAAAAATAAAGAAATAAAACAATCAAAATGGTCCTGTGCAAGGCCAAAAGGATCCTATCTCAGCAAAGTGCTGTGACATTTTAAAAAAAACTGGCCAAGTGCGAGTCGGACTCGCATACGAAGGGTTCCGTACCATTGACTATATATAGTATTTGTTGTTATAGTGGCAACAGAAATACATCATCTGTGAAAATTTCAACTGTCTAGCTGTCACGGTTCATGAGATACAGCCTGGTGACAGACAGACGGACAGACAGCGATGTCTTAGTAATAGGGTTCCGTTTTTACCCTTTGGGTACGGAACCCTAAAAAGTCACAGCGCTGGTATTCTGTTATGGCCCAATTAGTATGAATAATAATAATAGTTGAATACAACAGCAAAAAAGTTTTTGAAATAAGAAACCCTTTATTCGACGTACGTCTGAAATCAAAAGCGTCAATTAGGAACCCGCTGTCCTACGGTGGCCAGTGAACAGCTAAAATAATATGACCTCCATTCAAAACAGGCGAACACAATGTATCGATTCACCGTATCGCTAATGCCTCTATCAAAGTTAGTTACTACCAACTGTTGACGCTTCAGTCTGCAATGCGGTATTAGAGCTAACGAATGCTTTTCCAAAGTTTATTCTGATGTTGGTGTAGTGGGAGAGGCTATGAACGGTAATGTGGAAATTGCGTTTTGTGTTAGGGCTCGTTTAGTGCCTGTATAGATCTAAACAGTGGCCCCGAGGAAACAGCCACGACTTACAAGTAGCAAGCAGGTCGTAGGATTGAACCCATGCAGGCATTTTACTACAAGGAAATTCGTTTTTCTCAAACATGCTTGGAAATTTGAGCATTATTTTGATATCCTTCTTCGAGATAAATCGAAATTGCTGTACTGGCCAGATACATGCGACCAGCGGTCGGCAAAAGTTGTATGAAAATCCATATCTGTCGTGTTTAGCCATGTTTAGCGGCCAAATAAATTACATATTAAACTCATATCTGTCATGTTATTTAAAAATGGAACGATCTTTTACTCTGAAACATGGCAACCAAGGAGGTAACTTATCCAAGATTTTATTTAAATTTCGAATTGAAAATTCGATTGAACGCGAGAAAAATTGTTGTTGTTTGTGTGCATCATTGATTTTGAAAAGGTATTGTATTAATTTCCTCGCATTGTTTGATAAAAGTACTATAAAGGACTTACGTACCTATGTGTGCCTTGGCTTCGCCTCGCCCCCACATTTACACGTTCGTCCATCAATGCCTCTGTTGCTGGCCGCTGCAGCAATTACTGTATGTACATTACTACAGTAATGCACATACAGTACATTGCACGTACATATAGAGGTACAGTACACATTTACAGTACATGTACATGTACAGTAATGTACTATTGTTTTCATAACGTTAAATATAAATAAATTAAACATAAAAAAAACAAGCTTGAACATACTGCAGGATAATGTCATGTCTGTCTTAAACATGTATTTTCACCAGAACAAAAAGTGTGTGCAACATTTATATCAGCTCCATCGATTGGGGGAGAACTGGTTTTAAATTCAGTTGCAAGTTTTGACCAATACAAAAGTACTAACAAACTAACCAACAGGGCAAGTTAAGTCTGAGCTTTTAGCATCATGAAGAAAAACCAGCGTGTCTTAGTATTACAAATTCAAAGTTACGTCTACTAACCAATTTTGTTTGCGTAAGAGAATTACACCCCACACTACATAAAGGAAAAGGCATCAACAGTAGGAACATTATAGATCAATTGTGTTTAATTCCTATGTCTTAAACCAAACCTAAGAAGGTGTATTTTGTCAGTAAAGGTGACAATGACACTTCGGTCTTCAGTTCAATAGCGAATCAGTATCAATGTTAGTTTTGACCTGATCCTTTGAGAAGCTTCGTGGTAACTAAAGATTTGTATGAATCCTGTATTTATAAAACAAAGTATTGAAAGGATACGTATATAGTTCACGTTTCCGAACGAACACAACCAAATAAAATAAATCGGATGGCAGTAGTATTGTCGAAAAGTTTAAATGCAAATATATTTTTCAACGCTGACAATTTTCGAAAATGTCATATTACACAATCAACATAAAGAAAAAATTAAACCGTACGCAATCATCGTTGGGAGTCGGCCATCACAATTTTTTCAGGCATTAAATCGAAAGTGGTTTTTTTCCAAATGACGTTATTTGACGAGATTGGACTTAACTATACTACTACATATAAAAGTTACAAGGTGTAAAATAAACGCAACACCTCTCGTGTGTTCTCGGACTATGAAACTGAACAACTATTTTGATTTAAAAGAGTGTCCATGGAGTTTCTTGCCCATTTTCTCCATAGAGATCTACGCTAGGGAATTGGCAACTACAGTACTTTCACAGTTTTTATGTCTTGTGACTTGGACTGTAGCTACATTTAATTTTCATCTTTGTTTCGACAATTCAAAAGTGCCTGTAACTGGCCTACTTAAAACAAATGCTTTGATTTTGATTTTGTCCAACGAGTACGCAATGAGGGATTTTCTTTTTAGCTCTTCCCTAGTCGCTGGATAGATGGCGCTAGGAGTTAGTATGATAATGCACGGAACGGAACCTAAAAAAACTTATTTTAACAAAGTGCGAGAAAACTAGGTTATATTCGGAAGGTTAGGCAAATGAAAGTGTCAGTCAACTAGAGTATGTGACGTGACACAATGTTTTTTTTCCAAGTGTTTTGGCTTTGGCACCAACTATCATAGTAAGTTCAACGCCATCTATAGAATTCTTGGAAACTATTTTTTTTTAATACCTCAAAAAGAAAACCTCTCATTGAAAATCGTAACAAAAAAAAACGACTTGCTATAGGAATTGATGTGATCCGCTGATCAACATCTATGGGAAATAATTATACAGTAATCACCAGTTGCTGTTGGATGGCTTATTTCGGGACATTGTCCGAATTAGGCATTTCCTTACTGAAAATGTAAAAGTAAATGCTAGTTCAGTGCTGAAAATACACACATCAAAAACAGTTTGTGATCACTAGTGCTGATATAATTTTTTAAATTGATTAGTTTTTTTAATTGAACTTTATCAAGAAAAATTCTTTGTTTTTTTACTGTTTTATTGTATTATATTTTAAATCTATATTTTTAAATAAAAAATCTAAAAAAGAAATCATAATATTATAATCTACCGTAACAAAACGATTTCGATTTTTCAAAGTAATCGCAAAGTTTTATTGATGTGTGTATATAGAAAGACCGATTTCGGAAAGGGAAAAAAAACAAAAAACAATATTATTTAGTAAATTAACTAGGCCTACGGCGTGAAGGGATATATAAAATATAGTTACCTGATTGATGTAATACAGTGACTTCCTACACTAGCAGTCAGTCAATACCCACATGAAACCATATTGTTTGCCTACGGATATTTGTCCACAGAAATGCGGATTCACACTGCCACCACAATACAACAGATACTCAAGTATTCACTAGTTCGCAAATAATATAACAACATAGAGGCATCATGGGTTGTGTGTATGTTTACATCTTTAAACAAGTTGCTATACTTGTTATAAGTGCTGGAGCAGGATTCTTTTCACGCGTGGCCATAGTCGGAACTACTTTTTTATATAAATTACGGACTGTTATTTCACAATCATTACCTACCAATGAATTTGGCCTATTGGGTCAGCCGGGAGGCACACAGTGTTACATTTTATGTCATCTTTTGTTCTTTTAATATTTTTGTTTTTAACTGGGTGCACTTGTGGTATGTGCCAAATTAATGTATTTTGTGGTTGGTGTTGGCCGTGTAGTATCCGGCAGAGTAGAATAGAACCATCTATTACACTCACGGGTGTCCTATAAGGCGACTAATGTCTGAGGCAGAACACCTTGCGCCTCCGTAGACCAGAGAATGGGCAGCAGCGTTTTCTGTTAGTCTTTCATCACTGCGATCTCCAATCCGCCAGCCTAGCGTGGAGATTACGGCAAATTCCTCCCATCATGGGAGAGGCTTATGTCCAGCAGAGGACGTTATGGGCTGTTGTTGTTGTTTTTGTTGTGGTATGTGCTAAATTAATGTATTTTCTTTCTTTCAAATTCAGAGGCCAAAATAATCATACTGCATTAAACCGATTTTGTCTATCTTTCTGACATATCTCTGCGTAAATGCGATTACGATTTGAGAACATGTTAACACAATCTCACTAAAGCCAGACATTTCGCTTTCAAATTCCAGTCTACCATTAAAGCTTATTATGGCAGTCTCATCTAACGAACTATTCAAGTATTCGTATTTTTATACATGCTGCTTATTTTTTTCAAGAGGTGACTCAAAATGGCGGCTGCCTACGGATGCACAATGGGGACTGACGAGGACTATTAGCATATCAGTTGCGTCGTTAGACTGGGTTTCAGGATTCTCTATACAAATGAAACAAGCGTTGGAAAGGAAACTTTTTGTGCGTCTTTATGAAAAATATAAATTAGAGCTCATTGAGTTTTTGTGTAGGCATTTGTTTGAGATTATTTTGGGATTACTAGCTGCTGCCTGCGACTTCGTGGAAATTTTGATGTGTAAGTATGTGTGAGACAAAAAATAGCCAAACTAAACTTATATTGTCATACACGAGATATCTTCCGTGATTATTATTTGTTTTGAGCTCCCGTTATGGCTACTTTAAAATAGTGTTTAAAAAATAGCCTTCGAATCTCAGACCTACCAAATAATTAAAATGAAATAAATCATAAAAATCAGTCACGCCGTTTCGGAGGCGTTCGATAACAAACACTGTGACACGAGATTTTCATAAATTAGAAGATTTTGTTCTTATGGTGAGGCGTTTATGTGTTAATTTTATGATAAGTATTTAAAAAAATCTTAATTGCGCTTTAAAACTGGTTACTGGTGTTTTATTGTCATGTTACGTTTCTTGACATGTCTATTACTATTAGCTGTTGCCCGTGGCGTCGCTCGCGTGAAGTTCGGTAACTGTCCCACTGGATCACTACCGAGATAAAAAGTATCCTATATGTTGGTTAATCTATGTTATAAACTATTATCATCTGCCTAGCCTTTTCCCAACTTTGTTGGGGTCGGCTTCCAGTCTAACCGGATGCAGCTGAATACCAGTATTTTACATGGAGCGGCTTCCTACCTGACCTCCACAACCCAGTTAGTACCGGGTAATACGATACCCCTTGGTAAGACTGGTTGTCAGACTTTTTGGGCCTCTGACTACCTAACGACTGTCAAAAATCTACAAATGACAGCCGGGACCAACGGCTTAACGTGCTTTCCGAGGCACGGCGGAAACTCGGTATGTAATGGGTGGTCACCCATCCACAGACCAACCTAGGCAAGCACGGCTTAACCTAACAATCGACCCGAGCGGCTGTTACTATTTAGCCACGAGCTCCTCAAGCGACAAGCACGAGCTAGGTTATAAACTATCAATGGGTCAAATTTAATCGAAATCTGTTCAATAGTTTTTGCGTGAAAGAGTAACGAAAATCCGTTCAGCTATCGTCACAAACTTTCGCATTTAAATTATTAGTAAGAAGTAAGATTTCAAATTGATACAATCAAAGATTTTAGTAGTCTCATAAATGTACAATGGTCTACTCAGTGACAGTAATAATTGATCTATTGCGTGTAGGTAAGTTGGAGCCATTATAGGATACATGTCAAAGCAAATTCACAATAAATATCTAGAGTATACCAATTTTTAATACTTGCTTGCTTACTGGGCAACAAAAAATAATGCTTCAATTCTACAATTTACAAATTGTCGGAATCACCCGAACATCACACGAACTAATTTTTTTAATTGCTCGTAACACTACAAATTTTACATGGGCCTCTGAGTTATTTATGTATTACGTACATACCAGTGCAATTTGCTACAGCGTGAAGTGCGGGCACCACACGGGATTGACCGAAAAATGCTGGAATTTAAAGTAAATTTCAGAACCAGTTTATTCAATGCAGGTGTAACAACGCCTGGGATCGTGATTTTTGTGCTGATGACAGTCATCACACTCGGATGAAAAATAAAAAACCGGCCAAGAGCGTGTCGGGCCACGCTCAGTGTAGGGTTCCGTAGTTTCCCGTCCGTCACAATAAGTGTTCCCACTTCTGAGTTTAAAGGTGGGTATCCATTATGTAAAAATGCTTGCATATACGAATATACTACAAACTTAGACCAGAAATTATTTTGTACAACTTTTTGTCTTTTTTGTACAAAAACTGTTGTTTCCATCAAGTTCAAAATGATTTTCCTAGAAAGTCCTTATAAAGTTCTACTTTTCAGATTTTTTTCATATTTTCTAAACTTATGGTTCAAAAGTTAGAGGCACACACAGACACATTGTTTTTTACTTTTGGAGTGATTATTTCCGAAATTATTGATATTATCAAAAAATGATTTTAGGAAACCCCTATTCATTCTTAAATACCTTTCCAACAATATATCACACGTTAGGGTTGAAATTTAAAAAAAATCACTTCCCACTTTACATATAGGGGGGCTACCCTAATAAAACATTTTTTTTCCAATTTTTATTTTACCACTTTGTCGGCGTGATTGATATACATATTGGTACCTGGAGTCAAATTTTTTTGTTTGGAGAACAGGCCACCCCATAAATTGTAGCAGATATTAATGAAACGCATATAGATTTCTTCCTTATAATTTCTAGATTACAGTGGTAATATTAGCTAAGCCATGTCTAACCGGAATGATGAGAAATTCGAAAATGAAAACGTGTATCTAACAATAACCATACAAGTTGCTGCACGTCTGTAGCAGTCCGAATGTAATTGTATTCGCAAATTGACTTGAAATCTTACTGCACAATTGACACAACGAATAGCTGATGCCATTTTCTTAAAATAGTTTTTCATTATATGCGAATAAATCGCAGAAACACTTTCAAAAAAATCGAAATAAACTGAGGAAAAATAGCTGCGGTCCGAATTAGGCTGTAATCGATTTGAGCGTCCATAAACCCGTTCCGAATTACCGTGAGCGCAATAATGATGTCCCTTGAATCGTCATAGATGACGTCATGACATGCGTCATCTTGCGATTACACCGACCATGCTCCAAATAAATATCACCGTGAACGCTGTCAAAAATGACAGTTGTGTTGACAGGTTGTGTTGTTTTGTTATGAACTTATGACTCGCATCTAACTATACATTATATTTAATTATCGTTGCATCTATGTTATTTGTAATTCGTGCTTTTTTTTAAGGGGTAAATCTTTGCCGGGTGCAAAATACGCTAATATAAACACTTCCGTCATCCTTTTCATCACTGGACGAATCGTCGTTCTCTATCTCAAAATCTGAGTTATCAGTGTCGATAGAGTCAACTAACTTATCTTCCATTTTCAAAAATAGGTCTTGTGATTGGGGTTATAATCACTGGCAACGCGTTCATGAGCGTTCCGAATTGATGACAGTTCTTAGCTGTCATAATCGTGATATCTATATCGGAACGCAAAATATTGATGTGAGCGAGCGCTGTGAGCGGTTATTTTGTAATACGGAATGCAACCAATGTCAAATGAAGTTGTAAATGTCAAAAAGAGTAAATGTCAAATGAAGTTGTCTGTCAGCCACCAAAAAGACGGATTTACAACGTTCCGTGCCATGATGATTTTCTATACCATATAAAAGATTTTAGCGGAAACCTTTAAAAATAGCATTAAAAAGCTCACAGTTTAATATTATTTATTTTATGTTATATTCTATTTCTATTATAATTAAAGCAGATATTAATACCAATGGATACCGTACTTTTTTTTTTTTGTAAACGGAAAAAGACGCCCCTATTTACGTAAGTATTTTCTGTCAAATAACATTGATCACAACAGGAATGATTTGACTCGCAAAAAAATAATCATAATATAACTTATTTATTAGGATTTTAAGATTCCGGTTTCGTTTCTGTGTAATCTTTCGTTTATTACCATAACAAAATTGTTACTTTTTTTTGGTGTAATATGAATAATATTTATGCAACATCGAAAAGGGCCTAAAAAAACTGTCTCCTTTCAGCTTTCTAGTGTAACAGTCACAGAGATTAAGCGAGGACGGACAGACGGACGGACGGACGGACAGACATGGCGAAACTATAAGGGTTCCTAGTTGACTACGGAACCCTAAAAAGAAAGAGAGAAAACATATTTATTTTCCGCAGGGCCGCACATATCATAAACATCACTCCTGTAATCCCCGAACTGTTAGGCAGAGGTGTAGCTATAGTAAACCCACATCTCCCCAGTTACGTTAAAGTCCCTTCTAATCGGGGGCGAGGTTATTGTCATCACCGGCCACAAAATCCAGACTCCGTGGGTGCTACTGAGAAATTTCTGATGAAAAAAACCCAATAACCATTTGCCCGATCCGGGAATCTAACCCAGGACCTAGGGTCTGAAATGTGAAGAAGAGAGTTTGGGGTTTAGGTATTGTCATTATGCCGTAACAATATTGAGTCACTAAAACGTGGTTATTAGGTATATTATGCAATGCAGTAGATAAAGTGGCATATCAGGTGATGCATCTATCGTAGCGGCGATCGGCGGCGGCGACCTCTCGCGTCCGGGCCTGATTCAATCCATGGTCCGGAGCGAGACGGAATGGGACGCCGTCACCTCCTTCTGCGAAGCAGTAATGCTATAGAAGGAGGTGGCGGAACGTGAGAGGGAGAGAACCTCACGTCTCGGCCGGCGCGGGAAACGCCCCGGGCCACCGTAGGCGCGGGCGTGTGGACGGTGGGCTATGGGCTAGCTCGCCGTCCGTCCGTCTCATGACGACAGGCCGTATCGACGGCGCGTTCGTGTTCCACGCGCGCCTCAAAGAGAGTCAGCAGAAGGAAGGGGTCCGCAAGAACCGATGCCTGCCGGGGTTGCGGGACTGTTCGAAAGAGATACCGTGGCCCCGGAACACAAAGGGCGATGAAGGAATTTGGATGGGTTTTAGTCAGTAAAAGTCTGACACTCCCTCCTGCTCTACCCAGAGCGGGAGGAGTTATTTGATGATTTCCCATCCGAAGAAAAAAGGGTGATGCATCTATGTTGGATGTGACTGAACAGGCATACACCACACACCACTCTCAAAATTACTTTTTACAATACTTTTAGTTCCATATCGAAATACAATATTTACTCAAACGGAAAAACAAAAACCGCAAAGAACCGTAACATAGTGTATTGATATTTATTTATGAACGCAAAAAACTAGGTTTGGTTTAGATTATGAAATCTGAGCCACCGGAAAAAATAGAATTACCGTTCTATATCAGGTTATGAATAATTTATAGGTGATATGTCAAGTTTTCAATAGTGCTGGTGTATATTTAATCTAGTTAACAGACGTTTCGATATAGTTGAGTTATTTTTATATTGGGATTTGATTTGATTTTTATTAGATTATTGGTTGGAATATTTTATTCTGTGGTTGGAATAGATTCAAAGGTTTGTTACATTTTAATTTCCTTGAAATGCAGGTGTACTGTATGGTGTCGGACGTAAAGAATAGCACCATCCCATATCTTCCCGTGGGTGTCGTAAGAGGCGACTAAGGGACTTACCAGAGAATGGGCAGCAGCGTTCTCTGTGCTTTTCTAACAACCGTACTGCGATCGCCAGCCCGCCTGCCAAGCGTGGTGATTATGGCAAAAAAAGCCCCCCTTTGTTTGGGGGAGGCCAGGATGTCCAGCAATGGACGTCTTTTGGTTGAAATGATGAATGATGATAATTCAGGTTTTGTTTGGCAATTTTATTAATTTAATAATATGAAGGATCAGAAGTTGGATAAAAGGAAGAAGTAGAGGAAGACCAAAGACTCGGTGGATGAAGTGTGTGAAGGAAGATTTAGCTAGAAAGGAGGTGTCTGCTGACATGACGAGTAGTTGAGAAGTATGGAAGAAGAGGAAATGCTGCGCCGACCACAAATAAATTGAGATAAGAGGAGGTCAATGATGATGATGATGATGATGATGATGATGATGAATTTGAAAGGATATTGAGAATCCTTTGTCCAGCAGTGGGACGTACAAAGCTACAAAAAACCAGGCAAGTGCAAGTCGGACTCGCGCAAGGAGGGGTCCGTACCATTATGACGACCTGATTGGCGCAGTGGTAGTGAGCCTGCCATACGTTCTTAGGGTCCCGGGTTCGAATCCCGGTAGGAGTAAATGTTTGTGTGATGAGCATGGACATTTGTTTCCTAGTCATGGATGTTTATATGTATAATAAGTATGTATTTACAAATAAAAAGTATCTATGTAGTATATCAACTATCTGGTGTCCACGACACAAGCCTCGTTGCTTAGTGTGGCACTAGATGGCGCTGAGTGTAATAATGTCCAGCGATATTTATTTATTTTATTATTTATTATCTATACAACATTAAACAAAACGGCAAAGAAATCACGTTTGTTGTATGGGAGCCCCCCCTTTTTTTTTTTTTTTTTTTCGGATGGGAAATCATCAAATAACTCCTCCCGCTCTGGGCGGAGCAGGAGGGAGTGTCAGACTTTTACTGACTAAAACCTCATGTTTGTTGTATGGGGGCTCTCATACAACAAACATGATTTTTTTGCCGCTTAAATATTTATTTTATTGTGTTTTGTATTTGTTACAGAAATACATAATCTGGGAAAATTTCAACTGTCTAGCTATCACGGTTCATGAGATACAGCCTGGTGACAGACAGACGGACTGACGGACGGACAGTGGAGTCTTAGTAATAGGGTCTCGTTTTTACCTTTTGGGTACGGAACCCTAAAAAGGTTAACGTTAGTCATGTAAACCAGCAAAACTAATGCTCGATTTCACTAACACTACGTGTTACCTGAATGACAAAATAAAAGTGCTACTTTCAACCCTTGGTGCACCTCCGAGAGCTGATATTCTAACAGTGCAATCATATTTAGGTGTCGCTTAATGTGAGTGAGCCATCCTAACGAAGGCCAAACTCCCCATCAAAATCTGTAAATAAAGCTTCTTAGTAAACGTAAACGTTCATCACCATCATTTATCTGCCCTTAATCTCAATTTATTTGGTGTCGACGTGACATGTCTTCTAATTCTATCATCATCAGCCTATTAATGTTCCCACTGCTGGGACACAGGTCTCCTCTCTATGAGAGTTAATGGGCTATGATCCACCACGCGGGCCCAGTGCGGATTGGCAGATGTCACACGTGTCTTCGAATTTCTATGGTTCTAGGACATGCCGGTTTCCTCACGATATTTTTCCTTCACCGTTTTGAGAGCAGTGGTGATGAAATAAATTACACAAAGTAATGCGCCTGTCTGGGTTCGAACCCACGAATTACTGTTCGTAAGTCGGGGCCACCACCACTGGGCCACCGCTGCTCCGCTCTAATTCTATACTTCTCTAGTCAAATGTAAAAGAAATAATCCCATACCACAACATCAAATCATGGGTGACTTACCTCCAGCACGATTGATTCCTAACCGACCTTTTTACCACACTGGAATAGATTATACCGGACACATCCTTATTAAGGCAAACAAAGGTCGTGGCATTAAAACCTGTAAAGGATATGTCGCAGTTTTTGTTTGTATGGTAACTAAAGCCATACATTTAGAAATCGTCTCAGATCTCACAGCGTCAGCATTTATTGCCGCGCTTCGACGAATGTCCGCTAGAAGAGGAGTTCCTGGGCACATCTACAGTGATCAGGGAACCAACTTCATAGGAGCCAACAAAATTTTAAAACAAGAGTTTGCCGAAATCTCCCACATTTTGTCTGACCAAGAAGTAACATCGACAATCTCTGAAATGAATATTGAGTGGCATTTTAACACCCCATCGTGGCCATCTGCTGGTGGACTCTGGGAAGCTGCAGTGAAGAGCCTAAAACATCATTTGAAGCGTGTTGTGGGAGAGCAAAAATTAACCTACGAGGAATATAATACCCTACTATCCCAACTCGAGGCTTGTTTGAACTCCAGACCACTGTGCCCCCTGACAGAAGATCCAGAGGATCTGGACTTCTTGACCCCGGCTCACTTCTTAGCAAGCGGCCCGAACTTAACGATTTTCGAAACAGAGCATGATCTCAGAACACGGTGGCACTTGACGCAAAAAATCTATCAAGATATTTGGAATAAGTGGAAGACTGACTACCTCTCACAGCTTTCTACGAGGTCCAAATGGCGACAGCGTCAAAAGGATCTTAATCTTAATGATATCGTTATTATAAAGGACGATAACCTTCCACCAGGAAAATGGAGTCTAGGTCGCGTAGTAGGGCTGCATCCTGGAAGTGACGGACACGTAAGAGTCGTCACACTTAAAACCAAAAACGGGCTCTTAAAACGCCCAGTTGTAAAACTGTCCCTACTGCCAACAAATAAAAATGATCAAGAGCCAAGTGCCCCAAAAATTGACAATAAATTGCCAGGGGCGAAGAAAAAACGTCCCATCTTATTCTCAGCTATGGTTTTATCTTTGACATTATTCTTGCTGGCACTAATAAACACCGCTCAAGCATCCTACAACTCCACCCTGCTGACAAATAATAGTGTCTACTTCGATAAAATATCGAATATGCATTTAGTTAGAGATGATTGGCAGTTAATAGTCTATTATGACACAAAACCTTATCAAGAACGAACGGCGGCATTATTAAAGTATATCAAGTATCTTGAAACCTTATGCTCTACGATTAGATCCCAAACACCTTGCGACGGCGTCATGTTACAACTCGAGCACGAGTTCGAAGAAATTAAACATTACGATAATATTGTTATGATAAATGACTCGTATATGACTAATAAGAAACGTCGGCGACGCAGCTTGATAGACGGAGTAGGCTACGTTGCAAATAGTTTATTCGGAGTGTTGGACCAACGATTTGCAGAAAAGTATGAGAGGGATATTGACCTTTTAAAGCATAATGAAAACCATTTATACAACCTCTGGAAAAACCAAACGTCGGTCGTAGAAGCTGAATTTAATCTCATGAAAAGGATGGAGAATACTATAAACAAACACCACAAAATAATAAATCAAAAGCTTAATTATCTCCAAGATTCTTATAAAAATCTCTCTCAGCAAGTGCAAAACATAACTCTCATCACTGACTTCATAACCTCGGCTTTCACTGCCAACAACTTGATGTATACCCTTCGACGAATCCAGGACTCTATTTTGGATACAGTAACTGATATTTATAGTGGAAAATTAGATTTTCACTTGATATCCCCGAAGCAACTCAGATCAGAGCTAAGCATAATATCAGCACAAATATCTGGAGACTTGGTAGTTCCTGTCGACAACTTTAATCTTAAAGATCTTTACGGCTTGCTCAAAGTAAGAGCCAAATACTCGGGCAAATACCTAATTATAGAAATAAAAATACCCGTGATTGAAAGGGATCTTTATGAGGTATTTAATCTTATCCCGGTTCCACGGATTGTGAAAGATAACATGATGATGAAGATCGAAACTATCTCTGAGTTAGCAGCCATCAACATGAGAAAAGATTCGTTTTTAACTATCACAGACACGGATCTACAGTCATGCGTATTACAAAACCCTGTGACTATTCTGTGTCATATCAGAAGGCCTATTCACCACATGAAAGATGATCACAGCCTTTGTGAGACTATCCCAGGCACAAGAACTTGTAAAACTAAAACTACCTCGTGCAAGAATGACTGGAGAGAGCTAACATCGGAAAACAAATATTATTATTTATGCTGTAATGAATGCAACGTCAAACTTCTGTGTGAAAATCAAGTTAAGGCAGTTAGGTTATCAGGTGCTGGTCTGTTGCGTGTTGGGGAAGGCTGTTTAATAAAAACAGAAGATTTTATGGTGTATTCAAATAAAAGATTGTCTAGTAAGATTAGCACGACGCCAAAGATTATCTCGCCAGAAATATCACCAATCAATCACTTAATAAATATCACGATGCCAGAAATCTCATATGAGCTTAATCCCAATAACTCAGAAAACCTCAGGCAATTTGAAACTATTAAGAGAAGTCTTGAGATCATGAAGCACAGTGAACCTTTGAGCACCAGTATCTCCTACCACGACATCCACCAATATACGGCTATATATTCTATCATATCGGGAATCTTGCTATTGGTGGCAGCTTACTGTTTTAAACGTTGGTGGCAAAGGCAACGTGAGGGAAATCGCTCCACTTCTACAGCAGAGCGGTCGACGACGGCAGCGGCGGCGACTGCGTTGCCACCTCGACACACCGTTACAGAAAGTGTTGTGATTGAGTGTAGTGAAATTAGGGAAAATGGGCAATCTAGTAGTAAATCAGTGAAAAGTGATCCCAAGCGACTAGCGCTATCTAGTGAGTGCTTACAAAAAAAAGAAGATAGAGGTTCTTCACCGATCTTTCGCGTGTTTTCTCTTCCTGATTTGCACTGTAGCGATTCTGTTTAATTTGTAATGTTATTCTCATCTCATCTTTTAACATTACTAACCCTACATTTCTATTTCAGTATAAGTTGAACATTGTTTTCACCTTGTTAATATTAATTTCATGACCCATTTAACTATACCTCCTTACTAACCTCATCTTTTCTCCCTCGGGAGCATGTTCGGGTCAATCACCGAACAATAATGAACAAGTCAGCGTAATCGCGACACCGCGCTCCATGCCTTCAATATTTTATGTAAAACAGTCAGTACGTCTCGGACAGCATATCGGGCGCGACTCAATCTCATCTCTCTCACCTCATTAGTTTTAATAGTTATCCCATTTGTATTAAGTACTAAAATATAGTTATCTTGATTATCTTCAATCTTAGTTTATCTTTATCTCACCCCAATCCCAAACATTGGTCCCTCGAGCCGGATCCACTTCTTTCCTAACCATATCTTCCTTCACACAGTCCATCTTCTTATAGGTACTACCTATAAATATTTATCAAAACAGTTCTCAGAAACTATAAACAACGTCACATGTCATCATCATCATTTCAGCCTAAGGCACCGGCCACACAGAACAGACGCAAGGCACGGACCCGTCGCAGTCGCGGCGCCCGTTTAATCTACTTGCATATAAAATGTATACAGCCGTCGCGACGTAAAACATACAGAAAAGACGGGACGCCGTCACGACGTTAACTCGTCGGCGCCCTATTGGAAAACATATAGAAAGGACAGGGCGCGGGCACGGCGCGGGCCTGCACGGG
Organism: Xestia xanthographa; assembly: GCA_905147715.2. NCBI lineage: Eukaryota > Metazoa > Arthropoda > Insecta > Lepidoptera > Noctuidae > Xestia > Xestia xanthographa. The sequence continues at coordinate 24,652,713 of LR990659.1, forward strand.
CGCAAGCGGGGGAGCGAAAAGGGCGCGGAGGGCAGGTTCTCACAGCGCTCGCGCTCGCCCGTTCGCCATTGTGCATCTTGCGCCATAAAAAGTCGTGACGGCGCCCTGTCTGCGACGCGTCCGTGTCTTTTCTATATATGTTAAAAAGTTGTGACGGCGCCCTGTCTGCGACGGGTCCGCGCCCTGCCCTTGTCTTGCGTCTTTTCTGTCTGGCCGCTCGCTTAAGACGTCCACTGCTGGACATGGGTCTCCCCCAAAGGGGGGTTTTTGCCATAATCGCCACGCTTGGCAGGCGGGTTGGTGCGGTGCGGTTGTTACAAAAGCACAGAGAACGCTGCTGCCCATTCTCTGGTAAGTCCCTTAGCCCCCTCTTACGACACCCACGGGAAGATATGGGATGGTGCTATTCTTTATGTCCGACACCATTCAGACATACCATAACGTCACATGTAATTAAATCGAATAAATCTTTCTGATCGGACATCCTCTACAAAATACCATAAACCTTCCAAAAACTTTGAACAGAGAATCATGACCCATAAATTAACAAGACCTATTTCCCGTTGTCCTATTACATTTATTACGGCCGAACTGCCCATCCAATTTAAAATCGAAACCATTTTACGGGATCGACTTTATTGACCAATACGATGCGAGCTCTAATAAAATATACAATAAACAAGTTAACGTTACTGTTCAAATTATAAAATGGCGGTCTGAGCGCGTTGGTGACAATTTTTATAGCCAATGTTCCGGCCTGAATATAATTCAGAGGTATGACATCAAACGGATTTTATTCAAATTGCATTTCGAATGTGCTGTTCTCCGTAAACCAAAAAGTGCTATCTCAAAACAATTGAAAAATCTGTTTGAGGTCGAACCGCGCTTGCTAAGGTCGGTTCGTAGAGGGATGATTCACTATATACCGAGTTTCTTCTGTACCTCGGAAAACACATTACGCCGATGGTCCGAGCTGTCATTTATAGGCAGTCGTTACAGGTAGAAAGCCTAATAACCAGAGAGTATGCCAACCAGTCTTACCAGGGGATTGTTTTACGCACTAACTGTGTTGTGGAGGTCAGATAGGCAGTCACTTCATGTAAAGTACTAGTATTTAGCTGCACCCAGTTCGACTGGAAGCTGACCCCAACAGTTGTGAAAAGGCTATACATTTGATAACATCCCGTGTTTCTTCGAAACATCAATTTATTGAGTTACCTCTTTTTGTTTCACGATTCAGTATGGTCGTGGTTGGTCTGATTTTTAAATTCCTTTTTTTTTGTTCGAAAAAATTGTGCCAATGTGATACTGAATTGGAGTGATCAAATTTTATTCAGCCGTTCTAGTGACATTTAAAATGTTTTAACTAGTGTCAATTTGTTTTTGTTTTAATTGTGTTAGCTCTAGTTTTTTTTTAATGTGAACTGTGAAACAAAAGTACCTAATAGTAAGTAAATGTGTCAATTTGTAAGATCGACAGCTGTAACAATTTGACCATCCAACAATTTGAGAAGGTTTGTAGGTGCTTTATTTAAGAGTAAGACGAGAGGGTAGGTGGGTTTGTGAGTGAGTCGGCATTTTTCTTGCAAATTTTAGATTTTTACTTCCTGGGACAAATTATTTCGATCAGCGTTCACGAGTCGAAAATAATAGCGATCTCCGGACGATTGTCGACTGTTATTGATGAAAATTAGAGACGAGACTGACATGAGACTGAGGAGCAAGCTGAATTGACACAGAATTATAGTACTTCAATTTTATTTATTGTAATTTTGTCTTATTACATTGACAAATGAAAACGAACGAAGCGTATTCATTGTAGATCGAAGTGTTAATACCTCAAAGTGCGAAATTTACCTTTCTGACATTACCGACAGACAATCGACTATAGATAAATTTAATGCAATAGCCCCAAAAATCAAAATTTTAGAAAAAAGTTCCCTGCATCTCCTAGGTTCCCCTATTTTTGAAGAAAGTTTTTCATCTTTCATCGACGACAAAATTAAACATTTCAATGATATTTCGGATAGACTTTCCAAAATTAATTTGCATTCGGCATTCACCATTATAAGATATAGCTGTTTTGGTCCAAATTTTATGTATTTTCTCCGTTGTTCTCCTCTTTGGAAGAAACCACAACTTTTGGACCAAATTATACGCAACACATTAACATCCATACTTAATGTGGCCCTGGATGACCGAGCGTGGCTGCAAGCCACCCTGCCAATTCGTTTTGGTGGCCTTGGCGTCCGCAAAATTTCTAGTGTTAGCTTACCGGCGTTTCTGTCTTCTGTCCACAGCACTGAAAAGCTAACCAGGAAAATTTTATCTCTCTCCCTGGTTAGCTCGGAAGTGCCGTGCTTGACCGACGCAGAGGACGCCTGGAAAGTGGCTTGCCCGGACACGGATCGGCCCGAGAACCCGTTTTCCCAGAGACAGTGGGATGAGCCGCTCTGCAGGTTGGTACGGAATAAACTTATTAATACGTCTACCAATACTGCTGAGCGTGCCCGCCTGCTGGCTGTGGGTGAATGGGAGTCGGGCCTCTGGCTTCAGGCGCTACCGTCACCTAATATAGGCACTATGTTAGGTGACACAACCTTCCGGCTCGCTACATGTTTGCGTTTGGGCGCTCCTTGTGGGGCTCCACATCGCTGTCAATGTGGTGAAGCAGTCGACTGCCTCGGACACCATGGCCTTTCTTGCAGTAAGAGTGCAGGTCGGATAGCGCGGCACGCTAGCATTAATGATCTCATCCGTCGTGCTCTTGTCACCGCCGGGGTGCCAGCTGTATTAGAACCCACTGGCTTGGCACGCGTCGATGGCAAGAGACCAGATGGTATGACCATAATGCCATGGAAGTTGGGTAGGCCTTTGGTGTGGGACGCAACTTGCGTCGACACCCTTGCGCCATCCCATCTTCCTAGCACAGTGTGCTGCGCTGGGGCGGCTGCTGCAGGTGCTGAAAACCTCAAACGGCGCAAATACAATAATTTAATTGGTAATTATGTGTTTGAGCCGTTTGGGGTTGAAAAACTAGGGCCATGGGGTCCGAGTGCCCACCTAGTTTTTCGAGAAATCGCCAAGCGGTTGGTCGACTGTTCACGTGACCAGAGGGCGGGCCTATTTTTTGGCCAAAGAATCAGCATTGCCATCCAACGTGGCAATGCTGCCAGCCTTCTGGGCACGTTTCCTGTTGACAGCGATGTGGACGAATTTTTCGACGCCCTGTAACCCTTTTTGATACTTGTAAATATTTTTATTTCTATTATAGAGTTAGTATGTAAATAATGTAAATATTACTGAAAATAAAATTATTATTAAAAATAAATAATAATAATAATATTATTATTTTTTTCAAAAAAAAAAAAAAAAAAAAGTGTTATATCATATTAATTTATTAGATAAAATTGAGTTTATTTGGAATACAATGGACGCTGAATCAAGGCATTTATGGCTGCTGCTCGACGAGGTGGGCAAACTCTTTGAAAGAGTTATTGCAAACCGCCTCGCCGAGCACCTTGCGGAGACGGGGCTGGATCTTGCGGAACACCAGTTCGGTTTCCGCAAGAGGCGCTCTACGGTGGACGCCATCATGCGCGTGAGAGCTCTCACGACGGGGGATGCGGTGTCCAGAGGTGGGGTTGTCTTGGCGGTGTCTCTCGACATCGCCAACGCCTTCAACTCCATGCCCTGGAGCTGCATTAGGGAGGCACTCCGGTATCACCGGGTGCCGACCTACCTCCGTCGAGTGGTCGGGGACTACCTGACAGACAGGGCAGTCATTTACCCCGGTCGCAGCGGAGAATGGAACCGGCGAGAGATGTCGTGCGGTGTTCCACAGGGATCGGTCCTAAGGCCGTCCTTGTGGAACATCGGTTACGACTGGGTGCTACGCGCCGACCTCCCTAGCGGCGTCAGCGTGGTTTGCTACGCAGAGGACACGCTGGTGCTAGCACAGGGGGGGGTCGCACGAGGCGGCGGCTGAAGCGATGACACGCGGGGTTGCGATAGTCGTTGAGAGGATCCGGCAATTGGGTCTCGAGGTGGCATTGCACAAGTCCGAGGCCATGTGCTTTCATGGGCCTCGGAATGCGCCACCTCCGGGATCCTCACTGACGGTAGGAGGGGTATCCATCGGCGTTGAGTCGACGTTGAAGTACTTGGGACTTGTCCTTGACAGCCGGTGGACTTCGTAGAACATTTCCGACGTTTGGCCCCCAAACGGGAACGGACTGGGGCTACCTTCAGGCGGCTCCTGCCCAATCTGGGGGGGCCAAACGCCTCCTGCCGGAGGCTCTACGCGGGAGTCGTGCGGTCAATGGCCCTTTACGGGGCTCCGGTGTGGGCGCGTTCATTGAGGCTGCGAGCCGCCCACTATTTGAACGCGCCCCAAAAGGTAGTAGCCGTAAGGCTGGCCCGGGGGTACCGTACGATCTCCCGCGAGGCGGCGAGCCTCCTTGCCGGTTTGCCGCCATGGGATCTAAAGGCGATATTCCTCGCGCGCCTACACGAATGGTGCGCGGAGGCGCTACGCCGGGGGGAAACTCCGCTGCCGCGACAAATTGTCGCTTAGCGGACAGACTTCCGGCGGGATCTCATGGCGACATGGAGAGAGCGACTGTCGCAACCCCGTGCAGGGCACGCCACGATAGTGGCGATAAGTCCCCTCTTTGAGGAATGGCTTGAGAGACGCCACGGCGTCCTCACCTTCCGCCTGATGCAGGTCCTCACCGGACACGGAGTGTTCGGGAGGTTCCTGCACCGAATCGGGCGGGAGAAAACGCCCGGGTGCTTCGAGGCACCACCGTGTCCTCGAACCGGCGATCGGCGGCGGTGACCTCTCGCGTCCGGCCCTGGTGCAAGCCATGGTCCGGAGCGAGACGGAATGGGACTCCATCACCTCCTTCTGCGAAGCAGTAATGCTGGAGAAGGAGGTGGCAGAACGTGAGAGGGAGAGAACCTCTCAACGTCCCGGCCGCCGCGGGAGACGCCCCGGGCGTCGGGGGCCACCACCACGTGGCCCCCGGCCACCGTAGGCGCGGGCCTGTGGACGGTGAGCTATGGGCTAGCTCGCCGTCCGTCCGTCTCATGACGACAGGCCGTGTCGACGGCGCGTTGGTGCTCCACGCGCGCCTCAAAGAGAGTCAGCAAAAAGGAAGGGGTCCGTAAGGACCGATGCCTGCCGGGGTTGCGGGACTGTTCGAAAGAGATACCGTGGCCCCGGAACACAAAGGGCGATGAAGGAACATGGATGGGTTTTAGTCAGTAAAAGTCTGACACTCCCTCCTGCTCCGCCCAGAGCGGGAGGAGTTATTTGATGATTTCCCATCCAAAAAAAAAAAAGGCATTTATGGCTTAAATTACGCTTTCTTGATGATTTTTTCCGTGAAAACTCAAGGTAAAACATTCAACTTATCTTTCAGTAATTTTAGCTTTTATAAGAATTGAATCTAACAATTCATTGTTATATTCAATTCTTATTAATAGTAAGTTAATTTGAGCGTCAAAGTTCCATCGCCGACGGTTTTTCTTGCAAACTGAGTTCGTAAAATATTTATAGTAAATTACACGAAAAGAAAAATGAAAATGTGTAACTCCAACTTACAAGAAAGAGAATGGCACTATCGTTATTCATAAGCAAATAATTAAAATATCTTACTGCTGCTGAAAACTACTGCGTCCATAATCATGAATTTGCGTAAAAAATGTAAGAGGACTCTTAACAGCGTCGTTTTGCCAATTTTTTACCAATAAGTCACATTGTTACATTCATTTAGGAACTTTTGCGTAAGTACATAAACTTTTATCTAAGCCACAAAGATACTCCTCCATTCAGGACATATAGTTACTTCCTAACTTAGATAAATTCTTCCTGTTTCTCGCCTCCTTCGTAAGTTCTCCAGGCGGTCTATCTTACGTTCTTGTCACCGATCGTCGCTTTAAATTTATTATCTCATCCCGTGAAAAATCTCAACGATTTTCTCGAAGCTACGTCAATGGAAGCCATCAGAATCGACGTATGAATTTATTGAGCAATATGTCGTGTTTAAGCTTTCGTACGTTGAAGAAGAATTTTGTAGCGAATTAGAGGAATGTTTGAAAAATTACACGTTTAACAAAATATGAACTTGGTAAGCATAAAATAGCTAATGATACAAAATAAGCCAGCGACACCATTTTTAAAACTTAAAGTTAAAAAATAAATTAAGCCTTTAAACTTATACTCAACAATTCGGAGTCATATGTTTATTTAATAAAAATCTCGTTGATTTAGTAGTCGCAAGCACTATACTGATTTATATAAGGTTTGATTTCCAGTTAGAGAAAAGTGTCATTGGGTTATTCCATCAAGAAACTGAATAATAGACTTACCCTCTATTATATATAACTCAAACAAAACTGATGAAATGTGGTTTAACAATAAATGTACAGACGACGCCATCACATCAAGCTACTGAAATCTGTCAAATTTCTTGAATAGATTTTCAACTTTATTGCTAAAGCATTGGGTTTAAGATATAATTGGAAAAATTTGACAGTTTCTGGTGGCTTGATGTGACGTCTGTACATAACGTTTCAAAACAAGTCATGTATAAATTAAAAGACGTGAAAATCTTCTTCAAACGAAAATAACAAACAAAGTATTTCGTAAGTCTTAACACACTTACAATACGTGCTTAAAACTCTGAAGGATGAAGAGCGCGTTAATGAAATAACATGATTGCGAACGCCCTACCCGGATTACAAGGTTGGGAGAGATGTGACTTCTCATGTGAGAACTCGGCTGAATAACGTGTCAAGGAGTATATATTTACATAGCGTAGACAAGGTTTTATATAAAACAGGAACCCCTGATTCATAAAAGACAGTACACGTTTAGTGATTAAATTTTCATCAGAATGTGCATCTGCCTCAGTTTTGAGGAAATGTTGTCCGAAAAAAGGAGCTCGTTTTCATTATAGTTGTCATCTGACAACTAGACAGAATTATGAAACTGTGCACTAAACTGAACTATCTTAACGTGATTTTCAATTGTTGTGAGCACCCGATATTTCGACGCTGATGCAAGCGTCATTATCGCGGGATGACATTACCTACAGAATGATAGTTATAAACTGTGAAAGTTTAAAACAGTGTTTGTATAACAATGTTACACAGACAGTTATTTTACAGCTTTCAATGATAACCCTATAGAACATATTTCTTTTACAAAATATCTACATGATAAGCGATGATAGAAAATGCAAAAATGTGTTAGATTAAAATAAGCTACCGAAAAGTTTTGTGATGCCAATCCTGTTGAAAGCCATTGTAGAGAAACCAAATGTTTTGGAAACGACAGTCCCTCGAAAATACTATAAGAAAATCGAACGGAACAAAAGAGTGTCGCAATTTCAAAAAGGGAACAAACCAGGTAGATACTGCCAATCCACCTGACGGACCCCTAGTTACCGACGGAAAGTGCTGAGGCGACCCCATTTGTAACCGAGACCAAATGACAGAATACGATTGACATTTAATTTAATATCAAAGGCTATTCGGCCATTTTGAAATGTCGGAATCCATATCGCGATCTTGTTTCGTCTGCACAAAGAGATCTGTTCCATCGTCAAGTAGACAATAGTCTGTGGGTTGGTCTTTTACATGAAGTCGAAAATGGTGGACTGTTTAATTTAAATATTGAACAAGTTCGGTTAAAGGAAATTTTGATTGATGGGACAAGATACTAAATAAGATTAGGACCAAAAAGAGCGTTGGGTGATTACTGAGATGTTGTCGCGAGAAGTATGATCAAGAAACTATGCTACTATGTGTGGAACTGTGCTGTATTGACTCGAAATAGATTGGCTTGTGTGCAGAATAATGTAAAGGAGAAGAAACTAAATAAGTGGAATAGATGAAGTAGGTAAGTATAATACAATGTGAGTACAAGATAGTAACTACACTGGCCTGCAAAACTAAGTATCACACTTTTAAAACTGCAATAACTTTTAAGTACACTAGATATATTTTCGAAACAAAAAGGACTCGAAAAAGAGTTTAATTTTGTACATCAAAACTAATAAAGCTGCTAAAAATTGCTATAAAACGTTTTATATTTTAAATCTCTAACTTCTATAGTTTAGAAACAATTGAAATTTTAAAAGTGTAGTACTTAGCTTTGCAGGCCAGTGTATTTGAAACTACTGCAAAGAGTGTAGAAATTTATTGAAAGTAGGTAAATAAAATATAAAAAGGCTAATTTAAATGGGATTGGGCAGGACATGTCTGTCACATGCCGAATGAACTGTGGACCCGTAAGGCTCGGAAATGGTGCCCTAAAACAGTGACACGGGGACACGGCAGACCACGAAGGAGATGGCGAGACGAACTGGATGTCTTCCTTGAGAATTGGAAAGAAATAGCACAGAATTGTGACCGTTGGAAGGAATGGAGGGAGCCATAATGCTTATTTCTGGACACGCAGCGCGTTGTACGGCGCGTCACGCGGTGCGTTGCGCGTTTTTCCGTTTACGGAGAGGCGGCGTGAGCAGCGGCGGTGTCATCTGTCATATGTTTGTATTTGCGCGCGCACTGTCGCGTTGACCGCGGCGGTGAACGCGGCGGTACACCCAGCGGGCAACGCTGCATTTCAGAATCAAAAATCAAAATCGCTTCTCTGTAAACGCTCTCATACATTGCCATAATTATATTTGAATTTTAAGCGGGCCGCGCAGCATGACGCTCTGCCCGACGCGCCGCATGACGCGCCGCCCGACGCGCCGCCCGACACGCCGCCCGACGCGCTGCCCGACGCGCCGCGTCTCCGTAAATGAGCCCTTATGGAGGGGCCTTTGCCCAGCAGTGGGACAATACAGGCTAGATATAATAGTAATAATAAAATATATTAATGTGTTACATTTATAATTGCTTGCTGCGATTTAATCAGTACAAACGAGGTTAAAACATGTGGAGGTCAAATAGGCAGTCCTACCATGTACTAAATACTGTTACTTATATGCATTTGGTCAGACTGAAAGCCGACACCAGACTAAATAGTTCAGAAAAGGCTTGGCATTTATGATCTTGGAATAAAGTCCGTTCAAATTAAGAGCGTAGAGAAAGCATAAGAAAATATATTATTAATATTATTACATCTATCTTTTGTTGTGATCTTAATTGAATCCATCTGTTTACTGTAATGAGGGTTAATATTCTTGAATTTACAAAAACTTAATTTCGAATATAAGTCTTATTTGCTCATGTTATACAAAATTACATTATCATAATTATAACTATTCAAAATTCTTAGAAGTTTATCAAGTTTTCGAATGAATATTCAAAATAAAATTTAGTTAATCAACATTTTGCCAATGTGGTAAACAAATACTTCACTCAAATTATGATATTCAACCAAACTAAATTAACTTTTCCAAAATTGTGTAGTTTGAAGTATATAGAGAGGTGTGAAGGTCTTAAAAATCTATAATAATAATAAAAAATTGGTACTTTTCAAATGAATGTATGTAAATTGTAAAAATAATTTTAAGTGTTTATAGTACAACCACATTGAAGTATTTGTTTAGTATTTTTCATTAATTTCCATACAACCGTTAACATCGCAACGAAAATTCACCAAAATTAAGTATGTACAAAACCAAGTAACGTTGACACAACATTAATTTTTTAAACGAAACTTAGTTAAATAATTTAATTTTTACATCTATTAGCTTTACTAAGTTTACTAGTTTAATGTGACCCCTTAAAATTGTGAAAATGACCCTTAGGGAGTCCAGTGAGAAAAGAAACAAAGGAACTAACTCGGGTCACTTTAGATTGGTGAACAGAAATGAGAAATTTGGAAATGTAGCGATTCATTCTGGAAGCGTGTGCGTGAAAATAAAGGCGGACTATAGGTAAGTACATTCAAAAGGGAAAACTTCTATACAGTTAGTACACTGTTCAATTTATTTCCTACTATATATATACTGATCGATTGAAATATAACTCCCTAATAGGTTCCATTCTTACATCACCATCTTCTTATATATCATCATCGAAACCAAAAGACGTCTACTGCTGGTCATCGATTTCATAGTCAAAACGACCTATCTAGAGCTGCACTACGCTGTGCTGAACCACTGCTGCAGCTGCTGGGGGTAATCTCCGGAACTAATAATTCAATTCTGAAAATTCTTTCACTGGCAGATACTAAATTATTCCTAGGCTATAAATTATATTAAGAACATGCATATTTGCTAAGCTATCACAAGTTTTGCGGAAAAAGTGCAAGTATCCCAAAAAATTCTATTTTTTTTAACAGAATCTCCTACGCTATCATCATCATCAGTTCAGCCAGGAATCATTCGGGCCTAGGCCTCCCCCCCTTCTTCTGTCACATTTTCCAGGTGTTTCTCTACACTATAGTTACAGACATTTTGTCTAAAACTTTAACTCTACTGCAGGCACGCCAAAATTCAAGCTCCATATGATTCGCCTAGCGGCAAGCCCAGACCCAGCTAATATTTTATGCAAAGACGGGGCCCGTTTGCCACCGTGACAGACTTCTGTTGTTTGCACAGGAGAGATCAAAAAGGGAATTGGCTCTAAATCCTTGGTCCCGTGTTCTGAATAACAAACTAATTTATCCACGGTTCGGCGTAAATTTTAATACAAAATTTCGCGTGTTCCTACAATTTTGTAGATGGAATGTTGTTTTTTAGGACCTGTAAAAAAATCTGTTGTTTGGTGGTTTCTAGAACACTTTGTTCCTTGGTACTTTTAAATCATTTTAATGGAACCTTTTTTGATGTGGGTACTAAAGTTCCTTTTAGATTAAATATTCAAGGAGACACGACGTTATATTGAAAGGAAAAGGTATAGTGCTGTCTTTTTTCCATATGACAAACATTGACTGAGATGAACGGGCATTGGTTACGTCACCTGTATCGTGTAAGCATTTACAAACATGTAAACTCATACACAAATAGCCAGACCCGAAACAACTACCTGTAGGGCCATACAAATATTTTTTTCATGCGGAAATCGAAACCGTGACACGCAACGCAGCAGCCGATCCGGTCAGCCTCTGCGCCAACCGTCGTAATATCTTATGCTGTAAAGGATCGTATAGATTGATGTTTGTTTAACTTTAGCACAATCAACCTATAGAAAAGACCTCCTTTTACTTTCTTACAAGGAGTAGGCTTTGGTGTTCCATGGGTCAGAAACCCTAAAATCCACCACGCGGACTGGATTGGTGAACGACACTCATCCCAATTTTTGATTCTTAGTCGCACCTCTGATATTTCGGATATATGAGCGTATTGTATAATTATCACTTGCTTCGGTAAATGATTAATGATGTTTATTTTGCAGTAGGTTTTACAAACACTTTTACACGTCATTTTTTAAAAATAGATGGGGCCGGTGTTTCGTACCTGACTACTCTGAGAAGAAACAGCCGAAACAAACTCAGAGGTCATAGTCTCTTTTGAAGTCCAAACATAATCTTGCTCAATTCACATGAGGACTATGCAGACTAGTGTCTGAGATGGTCTTTTGAAGAAAGAACCACACAGATTTGAGTGGACCTGTCCAGTCAGTGCAAGCATTTGTCAGTTATCGTGTAGCTCGACTTATAACTTAAGGAGGTCAACGAAACGACAAACAATACCAAAGAAAGAACATTTGGGTAGATCGCATATAGTACTCAAACTGCCAGACAGTTGTGGGAAAAAACAAAAATAAAAATGGGACCCACATGCAGGTCCCCACATTCACAATAATCAAATAAAATTAATAACAAGGAAAACATGGACGTGAGGACACCAGCACGCCTGAGAGGTACTTCTCGACGGCATGTAATGTCAAGTCAGAGGCCCATGGAGGTATCAAAACTCTCACACCAGTTTAGGCACTAACCACACAATAAAGGAGGAGTTTCTTAGATATGCAGGTTTTCTTTCTGTGTTTTCCTTTAGCTCAGTAAAAGCATTACTCTATCTGCGTGATCATATTTATTGTTTATAGGTTTTTGTTTTGCTTTTTTGCCATGATCTGTTTATCTCGTGTCTACACATTTTCAGCCAAGATTCAAGGTGAAGATAAAGAGAAAAATAAATAAACTAGGTAAGCTTTATTATCTGTCAAGATTTACATATGTCGGGTTGGTCAGGAATTTATTTCGCTAGGCTCGAGCTTATGTGGGCTGTAGACGGGTTTCATGCTATGAAAACACACTGGATGCGATACACTATTTTATTTCGCATTGCACGGTTCGGGTTGGTAGTTTCCATGGAGAAGAACCGGCAAGAAACTCCATGGTTACTCTTTTCAAACAGATACACTGAGTCTAACAAATACCTTGACATTACACTTTCACACATTAACACTAGGCACAATGAATCGGGTACAGTTTCAAGACTTCTTAACTCCGCTGCGATCAGACATAGAATGCCCACCTCGCCGCGTGTTGTTAACATCAGGAATCTGTAGAAGCCGCCATGGTGGGGTAGACTCGTTAGTAGGTCGCGTGATGTCACCACTGGCGCGCTTTCGATACATTCGCCCGTCCGTACTCATGACCGGATACGACACATACATACATCTTAATTTGATACTACAATAACAATATCAATCAGCTACGTCATAAACAACACGAATGATTAAAATGATTAACTTCACAAATCATTATTTGACTGCCTCGTTGGTCTAGTGTTCGAAAGCGCGACTGCGAAGCATGAGGTCCTGGATTCGAATCCCGGGTCAGGCAAAGCGTTATTGGATTTTTCCATCAAAATTTTCTCAGTAGCAGCCACGGAGTCTGGATTTATGCCCGTTTGATGGCAATAGGCTAGCCCCTTTTACATTTCTGTTACTTCTGGAATTACAGGCGTGATGTTACGTTTAATTTATTCAACTCTCAACCTCAACTGCTTTGTAATTTGCCTCGTTACTTTTGCCTCAGTAAACGTTGGCTAAAGATCAATCTATTTAGCTTCGTCACACACACACGTAAACACACCTGCCCTACTCACCTATTGGTAAACAAGCATAGTATAGCTGGAATAGTTATCTAACCACTAAATGCAGTGGCTTCCCACTACCTTGCGGTAACCGGTGATTTATCACCTCTAAACTAAAACTTATAGTGGAGCTGAGCTTGCTCTTTGCAGGCTGTAAAACTATGCTTTAGATTTCGGATTGTGATTGTGTCGATTTCTATGCCTAATAATATCATAAAGAGGTATAACGTTTGTAAGTTTTGATGTAGGGAGTTATCTTCAGAACTGCATGAATTATTACACTAATGAGTAGCTGCTTTATGCCAGAAACTCATAAGCTATACTTATAATGTTTCGGAGGGTTTTTTTATAATTACTGAAGTGATTTATTTTTTCATAAATGTTTTTTTTTCTTGACTCACTTGTACGATTTTTTTTAAACGTTGCAATTTTTTAGTAATATTTAAAATATCAATTGCTTTCACGTATCCATATATGTATACAAAAAAATATTTAATAATATGCACAAGTTAGTTATTATAATTTCATTAAAACGTGCTTTTATCAATTCAAACGAGTTTCTGCATGATTGGAATCCGATGTTTGAATACGTCTATGATTAAGTTGTACCACGCTATGATTCGAATAGACTGACCATCACGAGATTTTAATTATATCGTAAGATTTAAATTATGTTGTTAAAGTTAAGCTAAACGTTAAAATTAAACGTGGCTAAATAATAACAGCCGCACGGGTCGGTTTTCAAGGTTAAGTCATGATGCTTTCCTTGGTTGATGGGTGACCATACCTATTACACACATACCGAGTTTCTTCCGTGCCTCGGAAAGTACGTTAAGCCATCGGTCCCGGCTGTTATTTGTAGATCTTTGACAGTATTTACAAGTTTTCTGACAGTCACACAATCAGTCTTACCAAGGGGTATAGGAATACTATAGTTGGTGCTAGGTAAGATGAGAATAGCGGTCATTGACCCACCTACATTTATTAAACTTCTTAACTTTGAAAACCAAAAATAAGCCTGTTCAAGTTTGGAATCGTCATCTATCGTGATCTTCAACAATTTTTGTGATGAAAAACGATACATGGTTTATTTGTTTTGGTTCGTACGAAGAGATATTAGGGAAAGGGCAATGACCGCTAATCTCATCTTAACTGGCAACAACTTAACTAATAGTATTCAGCTGAATCCAGTTAGGCTGGAAGCCGACCCCAAATTTGTTGGGAAAAGGCAACGCAGATGATGACGAATCAGCAATTATTATAATAGATAATGAAACAACCTTTCGCTACTAAGGATAATTTGAGAAACAAAACGCCAAGGTAAGCGTCGGTCTACCGTCCCTTATAAATCTAGTACCCATCGGCTTTATTTGACAACGGACAAATTTATTGGGTGCTAAATGTGGCTCGCGATCTGAGAATAAATTATTGGCTAAACATGTGACTGGGGATCAAGATAGCGCTTGTTTCAGAGGCGATTTAGTTTTGATATGTGGGCTGAAATAATAATACTGTTTTTTTTTTTACTTTAGTCTGCGCCAGATAAGTAAGAATTAAAGGCCATTAACCCGCATAAATTTATTCAAATACATAATTCCGAAAAAAGAAATAATGACATAAACTTGTCCCAAAACGACCTTTATCGTGATCCTTGACTTTTCTAGTAATAAAAAACGTTTAATAATGAATTGTCGGCACCCCGTCAATTCATTATGAAACGTTTTCGTACGCAAAGAAATTAAGGAAAGAGCAATGACCTTAAATTCCTACTTATCTGGCGCAAACTATAGGTGTTTAACTTCAAGGCAAAGGTTTCTCTTATATCTTTCCAGGTAATTTTTTAGGGTTCCGTAACCAAAGGGTAAAAACGGAACCCTATTACTAAGACTCTCTCGTCTGTCCGTCTGTCTGTCACCAGGCTGTATCTCATGAACCGTGACAGCTAGACAGTTGAAATTTTCACAGATGATGTATTTCTGTTGCCGCTATAACAACAAATACTAAAAACAGAATAAAATTAATATTTAAGGGGGGCTCCCACTCTGACACTCCCTCCTGCTCCGCCCAGAGCGGGAGGGGTTATTTGATGATTTCCCATCCGAAAAAAAAAAGGGGGGCTCCCATACAAGAAACGTGATTTTTTTGCCGTTTTGTCATAATGTATAGATAATGGTACGGAACCCTTCGTGCGCGAGTCCGACTCGCACTTGGCCGGTTTTTTCCTTCTAACTAGCGATCGCATTGCGCGTTTAAGTCATCTCGCATAAATTATTGTTTACTCCACATCATTTCATTGAAATGATGCCGTGACGTCTCGTAAGGAAAAATGTAAAAAAAAATAAGAAAACGTGTTGCGGTGACCCCAAGTAGAATGTGACAAGGCAGGAAGGATGGAATCATAAGATTCCTTTCCATTAATTTTATTTTTGAGAGCCTTGCCAAACTGAGATTTTATCAACGATGTTGCTAACGAAAATGTCAAAAAAGAGTGTTTTGGATTGACATAAGCTATCGAGAAACTTAGATCATCCAAAATTTTAATTCCGTTAAAGTCAATGTAAATGATAAATGATGTTTATTTTGCAAGTAGGTTTTTACAAACACTTTTACACGTCATTTTTTTTTTAAACTAGATGGGCCGGTGTTTCGTACCTGACTACTCTGAGAAGAAACAGCCAAAACAAACTCAGAGGTCAGGTCTCTTTTGAAGTCCAGACATAATCTTGCTCAATTCACATGAGCAATATGATGTAAGTTTTAATTTAAAAACATTTATCTATTTCTGGGGTTTATTAAAAGTGGGCTAATAATGCTCGTTCCGCTTAAGTATTCATTCCTCCATTTGACCTCTTCTCTCAAAAACCTTCAGTTAACAGATAAGTACCGGCGAGCTTAAAACCAAATGGGAGTTTCAGCACTTCCCTTTTAGACCCAATTATAACCTGCGCTTTATTTTAATTCCCAACACCATGAAAGCAAAGAGAAGCGAAGAATTCAGCCAAAATTCCATTACCCGAAAATTTCACGAACCGCGCTAAATGCACGCTGGCTTATGTTAAAAGGTCCTAATTGTCCCGTACATAAGTAGGTAGGGCTGCTCCTGTGCCTCTGTGAATAGAGTCTTGATGTAAATTCAATTTAATTATGTAGATGCCTCCCGTGCGCGTCACATCCCTATTCGACAGCGTATGTCACATGTTTGTCGCACGCCTTGTCAAAGTACATTCATTCGGGTTAATGGAGATTTTCGTATGTTATTACTTTATGAATGTGAATTTCATTCCCGTGGAAAAAGGAATTGGGTTAAACATAAATTGTGTATTGGAATTTTTTGTTGGTGTAGCGTGGCATTAATTACTTCGTTTCATATTTCTCTGGGCATATGAGCTTGATTTTTATGGTATTTTGAATTGAATTTTACATAAATAGATTACTCTATAATACACTTTCCTCTAGTAAATATACAAATTAAGTCTGAAGAACTCGTAAAACGAATAGCTTTCACTCCATACTACAAAATGTGGATAGTTAAAAATAAAAATCAACGTATCTGGGAGAGGAAGCGGTGCCCCAGTGCCTTGAGAATGGCATTGCGCCAAAGAATGCCTTTATTGCTCCCAGGAATTTTCTTTGAAGGAATTCAATAACGCTAGATCGAATTAAAATATAATGTTGTGTTAGTTTCCTGCTGATCTGGGTAGGAGAAGACTTTGAAGATGGAGTCTGTAAACTTTGAAAGATTTAATGGGAGAAAAACTTTAAAAGGTCGTGCAAGGTTGCCTGATGCACCCTGTTTTAAAGGGCTTGCAGTGTAGACTTTCCTACTCTGAGGCCCTAGCACGAGCAAGCGTAACGTAAATATATCGATTTTTAATCGAAAATACAATTACCCTTTAGCATTCTAAGTAAAAGAGTCTGTATGGTGTCGGACGTAAAGAATAGCACCATCCCATATCTTCCCGTGGGTGTCGTAAGAGGTGACTAAGGGATTACCAGAGAATGGGAGTAGTTTTAGTTTTAATATCATTACATTATTATTTACGTTACGATTACGTGCTAGGGCTTCAGATTTTGAACATTTCGTTAAGGTCACATTAATTGAATGCTTATACCTATCTCTTTTGATAGGTGTTTATAAGCATTCAATTAATGTGAATGCTTATAATTCACATTAATTGAATGCACAAAAACAAAACAAAAAAAAAAAGCAATACAAAACAAAACAATTTGAAATCGATTGCTTCTTTAAGCAATCGATTTCAAATTGTTTTGTTTCTCTACAAAAACTTGAATAAACACATTTTTGAATGAATTGAATAATAGAATGTTACTCTTTGACAAGGACCTCAGTATGTTATTGAGTTAACTATATATAAGTGATACTAAGATATAGTTAACTCAACGTTACTTGTTAAGTCCATGCAATGTCCACCTAGAAGTGCAGCAGTGCCATTTGTCATGCCCGGTTGTGCTCTTTGCACTATCGTGTAAAGTATTCAGAGGATTTACGCGAACGTACCGTCGCGTCGGTCACACGTAGGAGAGACGTGCGTTGCTCTATTGTGTACTAAGTTGCTGATATATAGCGCTGGATTAGTGCCCCGTTGGAATGGTGGTTGCAAGGGGACTGCTGAGCGTGGGGTTTTGGGTTCGATTCATAGGTCAAGCAAAGTGTAATTGGGCTTTTTCAGTTCTATTAAGATTTTTTCAGTCACAGCCCGCACTTTTGAAATTGGTGAGGTGATACCCCTATGACTCGGAAAGCATGTTAAGTCGTTGATCCTACACCTAATATGGTAACGGTTGTGTCGACATCGAGCTGTTCCTTCAGACTTTGAAAGTGACGAAAGAGAGAGTGTAACTGTTTTTGTGCACACCCTTAACATAAGCATTATTTTCGTTTAGTCTACATTTGTCAGATTCTACTTTTGACATCATATTCTACATTTGCAGATTCTACAATCGACAGATTCTATGTTTGACTGATTCTACAATCGACAGATTCTATATTTGACAGATGAGATTGTGGATTGAGGTTGTGGATAAATTATTAATTAACAGGCAACAATCATTTTTCATCATCATCTGCCTAGCCTTTTCCCAACTACGTTGGGGTCGGCTTCCAGTCTAACCGGATGCAGCTGAATACCAGTATTTTACATGAAGCGACTGCCTATCTGACCTCCACAACCCAGTTGGTACTGGGTAATACGATACTCCTTAGTAAGACTGGTTGTCAGACTTTTTGGCAAAAATCATTTTTATTACATTTATAGTTAGGTACATAGTACATCGATGTCTAGTGTTCACACACGGTCAGGACTTATATTACTAAGGTACTGTAATTTGCATTTCCTTTTATTGATAACATACAAGTACTATTTCGAGATTATAAATGCTATTACCTAAATTAGGTCTGACATGACATGCCTCATACCTGACTTGCACTTAAAATAGAAGCTATTTAAATCAAGCATATCATTCTATTATTAGATTGTCTAAGCAGCACCAGTTGGAATTAATAGAACTTTGAACACCGAATTGTCAAATTCGGTGTTCAAAGTTCTATTAATTCCAACGGGTGCTGTATTAGATTAAGCAAATTATGTCACATTTACAGACAAGCAACATATAATAACAACATTACGACTGTAATCCCGGAAGGTTTAGGCAGAGTCACGAGCACCAATATGTAAACACTTAACAAATTTTAAAAGTTTTGTTCTCCTACTGTTTTGATTAAAATTTCATGTTGTTATATTTTGAAACTTATATTTTTAAATCAAAATCCTTTTCCAAGTTACAATCGTTCTTTAGGAAGATGTACACACATTGATGCTCGTGACTGTACCCAATTATAGTAACGTTGACAACGATAAAAACCCGCCTTTGATTTTATACAAAGGACCTAGTTGATTCACTGGTTATATTTATACTGTGTAAGCAACAAGCAAAATTAACCTGATTGCTCAGACAGAAGCTGCCAAGCAATTATTTGTCCACCCTATTATTTATTTTGTGGTCTTTTCTTTGGTCTTATTCAACCTGTCGTATTTTATTAATAGGTAGGTACCTATTGTCTAAGTAATACTACAAATATTGTCTTACACAAAATATTGTCTTACACAAAAGTACTGCTTAGTTCTAAAGCATCTGTCAACCTAAATTTCTTGAGGTCAGTTACAATAAATATCTAGGATGATGAACAAAATCAACAATAGCGGCTTATACAAAGGTTCTATTAACGAATTAAGGTAACATATATTTTACAATAACTAGCTGATGCCCGCGGCTTCGCCCGCCCGCAAGTTATGTACTAAAACCTTCCTCTTGAATCATTCTATCTAATAAAAAACCCGCATCAAAATCCGTTGCGTAGTTTTAAAGATCTAAGCATACATAGGGACAGACAGACGCGGCGGGGGACTTTGTTTTAAAATATGTAGTGATAGTGATTTGTGCGGTGCAGACTATTCTATCCCCCCCCCCACTTTTCCTACTTCTGGGAGTTAATTGATCATAAACGACAACCAGTCTAACCAAGGGTATCGTATTACCCAGTACTAATAGGGTTGTGGAGGTCAGATAGGATTTCCATGTAAAATACTGGTATTCAGCTGCATCTGGTTAGACTGAAAGCCGACCCCAACATAGTTGGGAAAAGGTTAGACAGATGATGAATTCACCTTATACTGCAATAGGCAGAATACAAATTAAAAAAAAAAAAACAGAATTAAGTGCACTAAAGCTTGTGAACATCGATAATTGGTTTTCTTAAACACAAGCGCATTTATACTATAACTTGGAATAAAACATAGGTCACTATTATGTTCAGAAATATCATTAAAACACGGAATTGGGTAACTGCATGTTTATTCAGCTAGGTAGCCTGACACAATGTGTAGATTTGAATCGACGAGTAGATTTGTATCTATGAGTAAGATGAACTAAGTTGGGGGTAGGTTTGAACCTACTCCCAACTTAGTTCATCTTACTATCAACAAGAGAAACAAGTACCCTCAATAGTCTATACACATATCAATACTAACAAACTACAATCATGTACATGACAGTCACTAATATCTAATTTAACGCAAACAAAGCCGAGGGCAAAAGCTAGTGAGTCCATAAAGTTCCAACGTAAAGGTCATTCACTCGTATTAGTGTGTGCAAACCACTCCGTGCCTTGAGTCACGTTCTCAACTTCTTGAAGTCCCACGTGATATAATAGCAATGTTTTTGTATTAAAGTAGAATTTTCTTGTATTCTAAGAAATAAAAGAATGACAAGAAATGTAACGAAATAACTATGTCTGTTCTTTTAAATTGAAAGATCGTTCAACAAGGGAAAAATATGAGCCAACTTTAAACTGAATTCGTACAGCATGCATTTTTTTGGAAACTGAATTTGTTATTATAAAATTCTGACATCATAAGTCATTGTATAAATCTACTTTAAAATTAACTTGAAAATAAAAGCCTGAAAACATGTACAATATACGTAGGCATACAGTCATTTGTTTTAAATCTAAGAAAAAACTCTTTCCAACTGTCTTTTCTTTTTTAATTCAGTCATTCTAGTAATGATTTTCCGTTGCCCTTTTGAATAAATCAGCAACAGAAGAAAAGCCCACGCCCATGCTCCTTTATCTAAATACACAGGAAAATTAATGAAACGTACAAAATTTTAACTTTTAACACGGAAATGTTAAACTTCAAGTTATTAATAAGTTTAGAGAAGTTGGTTCTTCTTATGTTTGGGAGTTTTGAAATACGAGCAGGTAAGCATGTCTGCTGAAAGACAAGTAAGAAAGTAATTAACATTTTTATGATTTTATTTAATTAAGGCGTGTGACTTGTGAAGTTCTTACGTGAGAAGAGGGGGAAGATTAATTAGTTCTGCTCATTATTTCTTGTCACGTAAAGCACGGATTTGGGGAGGAATAGTAGAATGGAACATTTACGTACCTTTTGAGAATCTTATATTGATTGACTGACACATCACGCACAGCCTAAACCACTGTGTCTAGAGGGGTGAATCTTTAACTCACACAATGCAAAAATTGGAAAATGGGATAAAAACCTTAAGAATTAAAGATGGTAAAGGTTAACTCTTCGATACCCGCAATTACAGACACAATTAAAATAACAATGCACCATATCGGGTAATAGGTAATACCCCATCGGGTACGGCTGGGGAAAAGCGATCGAAGTGAACTCGAAAAATTTAGCAATATTCATACGGAAATAGGAATAAGTTAATAAATTCGCAAAAAAGTTTAGCACCTCACCTCTGAAAGGTCCAATTAGGTTGGGTTGAGCTTGCATCTTCTTTGGAAGTTAAAAAGTTCGAATAACATTTTAAACTTTCGCGGATCATATTCGAAGCTCCTGAGGATCAACGGTGGTCCGCGGACCATAGGTTGGGAACCACTGGTCTAGCTGAAAGTCTTTCTTATAAAGCGAAGGAGAAAATAAAACAGAAGATAAGATTTTTGGAAATTTATCGCTTCGTTTGGAAATTGGGCTTTCGTTTCGTGGTCTATAACTGGATGCCAATAGAAGAAAAACATAACATAACATCACGCCTATAATCCCCGAAGGTTTAAGCAGAAGTGTACCTAATAGTACACCCACTTTTCGCCAGTCATGTTCAAGTCCTACGAAACACGAGCCTATTGCCATCAACCGGGCACCAATCCAGTATCTGTGGCTGCTAAAGCTTTGCTAAGAAATAGTTAGAAGAAAAACAGTTAATAAAATAAAAGAAAAATATACAGTATGTCGAACGGATGAAAAGCTTATTGTTAATCTACAGACTGAAGAAGCTATCAAAAACTAACAAACTGAAGATGCTCCTCAATGTGAACAAGAAATAAAAACTAAAATAAAACTTGCGAACAGGCACTAAAACTCTTAAACCGTTTACGAGCAATGACGAGACGTAGAGCCAGTATAATTGCAATAAAAGCACTTTAGTAGTTTCACTGCTACTAAAGTGTCACAATACCTTAAGATCCCATTAAACTTTGGCAATTTCTAACTTTTCCTATTAGGCTTACTGCACACTTATCGTCCTTACACGTTACGAATACTTGTGTATGGTCGTTTATTGAAAGTTTGTGTGTGGGTTTTTTAGATTTATGATCTTGGGGTTGGGGCTGTTCGTTTGCAATGATTTTTTCTTCTCTTTAATACATACGATTATTTTGAGTTGAATCCTAACTACATAACTATCTTAACTCATCATCTGCTTAGCCGTAGTTGGGGTCGGCTTCCAGTCTAACCTGACGCAGCTGAATACCAGTATTTTACATGAAGCGACTGCCTATCTGACCTCCACAACCCAGTTAGTACTGGGTAATACGATACCTCTTGGTAAGACTGGTTGTCAGACTTTTTGGGCCACTGACTACCTGTAACGACTGTCAAAGATCTACAAATGGCAGCCGGGACCATAGCTTAACGTGCTTTCTGAAGCACGGAGGAAACTCGGTATGTAAGAGTGGTCACCCATCCACAGACCAACCTAGGCAAGCACGGCTTAACCTAAAGATCGACCCGAGTGGATGTTATTTACCCACGAGCTATCTTAACTATCTTAAATAATATTATTTAAAAATATGAAAGTAAGTTTGTTTGGTTGTTGACTTTTTACGCATAAACCACTGGACCGATCATAATGAAATTTTGTATGTATACTGTACATGGTACCTATACGTTGTCAGATATACAGAAACGGGCGTAGGGTACCTTTTTATCTAGAAAAGAAGTACTGTTCCCTGGGAAAACAACCATAAAGGTCACGTATCTTTCGAATAATGATTGAATTATATTATTACAAACAGAGTACAAACTGAATTGATTGTTAAATTCTAAGCTAACGAAGAAGTGAAGCCGCGGGCAAAAGCTAGTTGTTTATATTTACAACGTAGGTAGTTATATTCTTTTACAAGTACCTAAGTTTATGTAAGTGGCTTTTATAAGTTCTATTGTAGAAAATGATGAATGTACAACAACGCTAAGAATTTTATAAAAACACAATGTTTTTCATCTATTTTTATGTTTGGTATATTTGGTTATTTTATTGTTTTCAATTTTTATACAGCAAACTGTTAGATAGAAAATTAACATTAAAGCTAGACTAGTTTCTTTTAACACAGCGTGTTTCTATTTGTATCACGTTTTCCTTGAGAAACCAAACTTTAGACGCAGAGACTACACGATAGTCATTTAAATTAGCTAGTTTCTATATGATACCATTTATTGTGGATTAATAGAGGTAGAGAGGAGACACACTTGTGATGTTGCAAGAGTTACTGATACTGTTGGACTGTGTGATCCCACAGCTGGGCAAAGGCCTTTCCCCATGACTTCAAAATCCTTCGATATAATTTCAACCACCGGTCGTTGGTTCTGTCCAGGGGCCCAAGTCTGCTATTTTCATAAATTCGTCATTCCAATACGATCCCATTCTCATCCCATTGTCATTTTGCTAAAAATTCGTAATCTGCTAAATTCATAATGGTTGATCATTGATCGGTCAATGGTCTTGTAATAGAATTGTGTTATAATGACATTGTGGTATTGCCATTATTATAAAACCCGCCAGATTCTTTTACATATTATTCACTAGCTGACCCACGCAACTTCGTCTGCGACACATGAGAGAGAGGGTTAGAGAGAGTGGAGTCAACCTTAAATGATAGACATAATGCTATCTTGGTTTTTTTTTAAGAACGTTTTAAAACGGACAATTCCCTAATACATTATTGTTGCGTGACTTTAACCGTTTATGCAGCGCCCGCAAAGGAAGCTCTCAAAAGAAATAAATTTTCCTTGTTTTTGCAACATTTATCATTGATGCTCCTTTTAATTAAAGCGTGATGTTAGATAACCTATAGCCGTCCTGGATAACTATTCAACACTAAAAGTTTTTTTAAATTCGAACCAGTACCTAGTTCCTGCAATTAGCGCGTTCAACCAACCAAACAAACTCTTTAGCTTTATAATATTAGTAGATATAGATCCAAGTGGGTAACAATTTAATTTCTTCGATATATTTGCATTAATCGCTAAAATAATCTACTTATGTTTTTCCAAAAAAGGAATTACCTCGACAGCCTTACGTCTTCATCCTTAGACACTCGATGACAGTCATACTCCAGCTAGGTCGAAGGTTCTCATGAAAGGTGCAAGAAATTAGCCCAAACACGATTTTTCAATTATAAATGGGACCAACTTTGAGATGTAGGTACCTACGCTTTTCACAAAAAAAGGACCATGTACGGACTTCTCTGTAAAAGTTATCCGTGGTCATATATAAAAAAAAATACGCGTCGAATTGAGAACTTCCTTTTTTTTGTTTCGTCGGTTAAAAAACCAATCTTGAGGCAACTGACACGTTGGCGGCGGTGACCTCTCGCTTCCGGCCCTGGTGCAAGCCATGGTCCGGAGCGAGACAGAATGGGACGCCGTCACCTCCTTCTGCGAAGCAGTATTGCTAGAGAAGGAAGTGGCGGAACGTGAGAGGGAGAGAACCTCTCAACGTCCCGGCCGCCGCGGGAGACGCTCCGGGCCGTGGCCCCCGGCCACCGTAGGCGCGGGCCTGTGGACGGTGGGATACGGGCTAGCTTGCCGTCCATACGTCTCATGACGACAGGCCGTGTCGACGGCGCGTTCGTGTTCCACGCGCGCCTTAAAAAGAGTCAGCAAAAAGGAAAGGGTCCGCAAGGACATCGGTCTTTGCGGACCCCTTCCTTTCGAAAGAGATACCGTGGCCCCAGAACACAAAGGGCGATGAAGGAACATGGATGGGTTTTAGTCAGTAAAAGTCTGACACTCCATAGAGGAGTCCATTCCATGGAGTCATTTGATGATTTCCCATCCGAAAAAAAAGACAACTGACACTGGCGAGGGTCATACGATTCAGAAAATGGAGTGAAATGAACAATGTCAGTCGATTTAAAAGTTATGTGGTGAGCATATTTTTAGTCATTGGTACCATTTTAGTTCAACAGATGTCGCTGCATGTATGTATCTTACATTTGATGATTAGTTCTTCTTGAAAACTTTAAGTTCATATATCTTTTGATAGAATTAACCGATTACGATGAAACAAAAACTAAATAATACCTCAAGATACGTTCAATTTTTATGTATAAAAGTTATTTATATTGGTTTCGTATATTTTGCGTGATGCTTGATCATCGAAACAGATAAACAGACAAACAGACAAAAATTCCAAAAATGATGGAAATGAGTTCTGTTTGTTATCCTTAACACCCTGGCAATTTTTTTTCAAAATATTTTCGATGTACAAAAACGATTTTTCTACAGATTTATTATATGTAGTGTTATAAACAATCTGAAGTAGTAAGAAGTTCGTAAATAGCACCAGTCATTCATTTGTCATTATGTAGGACATTACCATTCTATGCCATTTCTTTCAATGGAGTGTCAGTGGTTGACCATTGAAAAGTCATAATGGCGCCATTACATTAGTAGATTACCAAACTTGTTAAAATCAACAATTATAGAGTCAATGATAGACCATTCTGACACTATTGTAATAGCAGACTTGAGGCCAGTTCGTCCCGCCATCTAGTAATGAATTTAAATTGTTATTATAGAGTAAGATCAAAGATGAGGCGGTGTTTAATGATATGAAAGAGAAGAGAGTACGTTATAATGTGACAAATGACACAGAAGAATAAAAGAAGATTTTAACCGCTTTCAAAGCGCTTCATATCGGTACGTCAACTTTCAACAGGTTTAATATAAGCTTTGATTAGCATAAAATACGTGATTGATTGGATTAATCCAGTTAATGAAGTTTCCCTCCACGTTTGTGCTGATAGAATGTCACTATGTCTAGAACTTAGGCTTAGTAAAAAGGAAACCGTCCACGTTATCTTTGAAAAGGGTTGTCAGAAGTTCGAACCGCTCACTAACGACAACTGTCAAATATCTACAAATGAACGCCGGGACCAACAGTTCGTGTTTTCCGGGGCGTATAGGGACTTGGTATGTAATGGGTAGTCACCCACGGACCAACCTAGGCAAGCGTGGCTTTACCTGAAGATCGACCCGAGTGATTTATTATTCAGCCACGAACTCCTCCATACAAATAATATACATTACTGCATACTGTAGGAAAATAATCCTAGAATGTTTGGCTTCTTAGAAAGCACCTGCTACATCCAAAGTTTAAGCGATACTCGTAATATGACTTTTTCTGAACGTTAGAATGTTATATCGTGGTAGTAATAAGTTTATTGCTAGCATTATATCTCTGCCAGTCTAGACTTAAGTGGATACTAAAATTAGAGTTTTTGCAGCCGTGGACGATTTTTCTTAGACTTATATTGGCATGTACATTAGAGTATTATTAAGCTTTTTGTTGATGATATTCGTGTTGAAGTGAAGCTAATTACAAAATGTAATGTGTACTTTGGAATATTGCTTTTCTCCTAAACGTTTTTGTTATATAAATTAGATATGTATAACAAACCTTCTTGTTACAACAAAGTACTTAACATTTTTGGCAAATTATTATCTACTAGCGGATGTCCCGCGGTTTCACCCGCGTAGTTCCCGTTCCAGTGGAAGTACGGGGATAAAATATAGCCTATGTTACTCGTGGATAATGTAGCTTTCAAATGGCGAAAGATTTTTTTAAATCGGTCCAGTAGTTTTTGAGCCTATTCATTACAACCAAACAAACAACCAAACAAACAAAGTTTTCCTCTTTATAATATTAGTATAGATGTAAAAATTATACTAATTATTATATAATACAAATAAGGATACAAATAAGGTTGGATAAGCAGACTTGTATATCCGGCTACGAAAAGACCAAAATTCCCGATATTACCTTAGTAGGTAGATAATATCGGGAATTTTGGTCTTTTCGTGGGTTAGGGTAGTCCCTCATTATCCGATCCTCGAAATTCAGAAACATTGATTCGAAATTCTATGGAGTTCCAAGTTTCAAGTTTCCCGTGGTAGCGAAAGCCTCTAATTCCGTAAACCTTATTATAAAGACATTTATTTCACAGTCACCCTTATCTGATCAAGTGAAGAGATAAAAGTGTCTTCCCTTTAGCTTTTGAAGTATTAAAGGGATAAATTAGATTTTAAACATCGCTTTAAATGTTCGGCAGTTCATTCTTGCTTGTTTAAATGTTGTTCACTTATGAAGAGATACTTGGTTAGATATAATTCAAGGCATTTTGTAGATAATGGGAATTTTGGGAAATGTTACAAGAAACTCGTGTTATTTATATGTGCGGATATTTCTATGCTATTTTATTTAAACAATAGCATAATAAGATACAGAGACTCTAATTGCCAATTTAAAAAATCGAATATTCGTAAATTTTAAGGAAACCAAGTTAGGGCTCTGTCACAACATTATTTTCTACTGAAAATAGCCCCAACTATCGCTTTGTCTCGTTTGATCCACATTTTTTTACCCACCCTGTATAGAAATTATATAATGCTATAAAATCCCGATAAATTTTCAAGCGATATTTTAATTCTCAAACTGCAACCATAACAATATAATTTTACAAAGAACCTCTTACGTAACTAGCTCAAAATAAAAGCAAAATAAACTCGTATCCAGTAGCTAACAAATAAAAACACTATAATAAAACCCTGGGGCATAAACAGCTCTGAGAAAATTTTACTCGAAGAATTAAAATGCTGACAAGACCGAAAAAGCTTGAGGAAATTCATGGAGACTAAGAATTTATATAGTCTTACCTGAACTGTAGGAAAACACGAAGAAACTTCCGAGGTACCATCATGAACAAAAGTTTATTATACTATCTGGATGCAAACCTTACCTACCATTTATCTTTGTCGACGGAACTTAAAGGAAACTCCGGTTAAGTATTTAGTAGAGGAAATTAAAGACAAATACAGTGGGCACATGTTTTTGTTTCTTTGAAACTACTTAATTTTGTTTCTTGTATTGGATTATAAGAACCTCCTCTAACATTCTCCACCTTCACTCAAAACGATCAGCCCGCTTAGCATGAACGCCGTAGAAACGAAAGAGAATCGACTAATCTTTTGTTCATCTGTCATTGAATCGACAAAATTGCAGATGAACAAAAGATTTGTCGATTCCCTTTCGTTTCTACGGCGTTCATGCTAAGCGGGTAGAGAAGACTAATATTAAGTTCCTGTGGCATAATTTCAGACCTCTACAAAAATCACAGTAAAACTTAACATCCAAAACGAATCAGAAATCATTGCATGAACTCGCTTCGTGTAAATAAACAAATAGCCAAACATTCACCACGGATATTCGTTTAAATGGCTATTTCCAGTAGCACCGTGGTTTAAACCAATGCCACCATGCATTTTAGTAGCTTCAATTTTAATCTACACGTATTATACTGTTCTGAAAGCTTATTCGAAACTGCGATATACTCGTATATTATGAGGGCTGGGTTTTGTATCATAGTAAGCAATTTGGTGTATGTTTTAGTAAAGTATTTATTGTTTGAATAGTTATGTTAGTTTATAAGTTTGAACCTTAATAAAAAATAATTGCTTCATAATTTGTTAATATCCAAATGCATTTAAGTCATTTCATAGTCTTTGTTGTGTTTTTTTTCTTCTGACAATCGTTCACGATCTGTGTTCTATCGATAATTTTATTGTTTTCAAGTAAAGAGTGTCATATTTTTATTCTCAAAACAATCAGTAGTCTTTAAAATTATAGACATTATTAAATCATTAATGCAATGAATAGTAATACCACAAGGTTCCATTCTTGGTCCAACACTGATCTGTTCTAAAACGATCATTCAGTGCAACAATGCGTTGTAGATTCGAAGCGTGAAGCGATCCTTGCATACATTTAGTGACGGGTTGTGGTCTTGTGGCCACATGTCCCGCCTGTCTGAATGCCCGTATGCATGCTGTTACATGTCACTTTAGCTGGTGACATTTTTGCACTTCAACTGATAAATAATTCAAAGATTAAAATTAAATTTGTACCTATTGTTGTTTGCTTAAATCAATAACGCATCAATGTTCACCTTTGTGTCTTTCCACAACATCATGCCATGTATTCTCTAACTAAAGGGTCAAACAGAGACTAGAAGGGTAGACAGTACACAGGGCAACCTTAATTCGGCAGTTATAATTATTTAAAGTTTAGAAGGGCATGTAATAGGCGTGAGACTATTGCCATCAGTCGATTACTCATAGGTACTACAAACTCTGCTAAATTCATGTACATATTTGCGTTCTGAACTACTGTACGTATTCATGACTGGTGTTATCAAACACATTGCAACTTATTTCAGTACAAAATAATTTTACTTTTACATTAGAAACAGTCACGGTAGCAAATTTTCATGTTTCGCGCATTGTTTCTACATTTGCCGTAGTTTCAGTCGCCTCGTTTTCAATAGAAAGGTAATTTGGCGTTGAGATGTACATGTACATCGTACAATGTACAGTGTCCTTGCATACATTTGGAAGTTTGCGGTCAGCACGTTACGACCTGTTCCAACATGTTCAGGCTTGTCCTGTTGAATTTGTGACGCCTTTGTACTGAGATGTGTGTGTTGAATGTTGGGGTTAAAAATTGGATATTCAGGAATTCAAAGTAGCACTGTGTTTGTACTCAGGATTTGTCTGGTTGATGGTAATAGGCACGACTTTTCCTTTATTTATTTTTTAAACTTTATGCACACTAAAAATTAATGCACAGATTGGAAGACAGAGGCGAATAATGCCTTAGGCATTTTCTGCCCGACTACAGACAAACAAAAAGCAGAGACAAAAAAAAAACAAAGTTCAACATAATAATTGCACGGCTCGGAATTGTGAGTTGACAAAAACCACAGACTTCACGATCCCAAGTTTATTTTAAAATTACAGGAAATTATGTTGGATGCTAATCCACGGTTTACTCGTTAACGTTGGTCGACTTAGTATGAGAAATAAATATAAAATTAATTACAGAATGTAGGTAGCGGCTTCAGCAAGTAACGTGAACCGTACAATAGTAAAAAATCCCTGTTACATGGAACATAAACATACTAACAAAATGAGGGTATTAGGTATACATTACACCTCTTTTTTGCGATTTTCCGTAACAAGCGTGATGTTATATTTCAATTCTTGATTACGTATTTTTATAGTAGGTACCATTATTATACGATACGGTACGATACTTACATCACTTCTGCTGTTATTATTATTAACAACTTTTTGTAATTTTCCTCTGACCTTATAGGGGAATGAATTGGATTTTCTTATTTATTTTTCATTCGTTACTTATTCATTCTCATATTTAACAAGTATTATTTGACTGTGATGTTGTATGGTTTTTACTGAAAGTTCAAAAATGTTTTAATACAGATAAAACACTATTCTGTTGAGAGCAGCGGTGGCCCAGTGGTGGCGGCCCCGACTTACGAACAGTAAGTCGTGGGTTTGAACCCAGACAGGCGCATTACTTTGTGTAATTTATTTCATCACCACTGCTCTCGAAACGGTGAAGGAAAACATCGTGTCATCATTTTTTGTTCTAGGACATGCCGAAACCGGCATGTCCTAGAACCAAAAATTCGAAGACATGTGACATCTACCAATCCACCACGCGGGCCCACCGCGTGGTGGATTATAGCCAATGATATTATAAAGAAGATACGCCATGTTCATACTGAATGGCGTTCAGATATCGTTGCGAGTAATTTAAAACTACGACAGCGATAGATAATACGGAACGTATAAGATAGAAAGAGATAGCTAGCTATCAAAGTGCAACAATTGTGTCACTTTGTCCTCAACAATTTGTGCGTGCTAGTGCGATATCTACCTCTTTTTACTATATAATATCATTGATTATAGCCCATTCCCTCTCATTGAGAGGAGGCCGTGTCCCAGCAGTGAGAACATTATAGGCTGATGATGATGATGATGACTATTCTGGTTGTCAATACCGTCTAGAGAACGAAGCAGTTTTCAACACCAAACCAGGTGCGAACTTTATTTTAATTATTATCTGTATTCTTACCAACTATCTTCTTCTTCTCGAATTTTGTCCGCGCAATACGTAGCGACCTGTACAGCTATGTCGTATACCTCATTCAAGTCCTAGAGGGTGCAATTAGTTTGGCACGACGGGTAGAAGAGAAGGTGAACGACAAAGCATATTACACCTATCTATGTATAGAACGTGAGAATTACCCTAACATGCCATCCAGCGAATGTAATCTGTTAAACTTTCAAATGAAGTGTCATTTAAATTCGCGACATCTATACGAAACGACTATACGCGTTTCGGTACAGTCACGAGCACCAATAAGTATGCTTTCACATTATCCCTACTACGTACATGGTAAAATTTCGTTTTCAGTGTTAATGATAATGTAAGTGAACACATCAGTTTAAAACCTTAAATACTTAGTACACATGTCTAAATTCAGAAGCCATTTTCTCGTGAAATAACGCTTGCAATTTTGAGATTAAACAAAATACTATGTTTGCGACAACATGAAACTGCAATCAATACCCAGACCAAATGGGTTAGACTAAGTAAACAAAAATGGTCAGCTGGTAGTAGCTCATCATATCTTTTAGGATATATAAATATACATTCTAGTAGATCGCAATTACTATAGGTAGTCTAAGGCACACCACAAAAAGATGATCTAGTAGTATTTCTCGTTTTTCGCATAAACACTGGCTTGAGTTAACGCTGACGTACTTTTATATCGTTGAATTTAAGATCCGCCATATTGCCTTCATGTTTATTATGATTCACTGATATATGTCCGATTCAAGTGAATTAATCAAAAATGTTGGGACAAGTTGGTGATCATCGACATCTACCGGTGCATTACAAACGAATATTCATAGTATCTTATAACATGTTGGTGTTCGTGATTGTACAATTCAGCTATCTAGCGATACGGTGGGACTTTCCGACTTTATATCGCCATATTAGTCTGGATTCGCACTTTAGGGATGTCTATATTGAATATCGATACTTCTGTGGGTGTTTTTTTTTCATTGGCGTATTTTCGACCTAGACGGAAAATAGACATACATTTTGTACATCAAAATTGTTACACAGCTCTTTTACAATATTCTTAAATCTGAGGATTTAATGGTGGTCTTGAGTATTAGTAAATTTTATCTCATTCATTTCTTTCTCATTCTATTATCATTTTGGATTTATTTTTATTTTTTATCGAACGTACTGTCTCGATCCCTTCTATATATATATATATATATCTTTCCCCAGTCCTCATAGGAATTGCTTTGGGGTCAGCGCAGCATATCTTCTTCTAGCAAAGGTACTTCTCTGTTGGTCGACATCTCATGACTACTCATTACTCCCGTTCTTACTATCTTTCACCCATTGTGGTCGACATCTCATTACTCCCGTTCTTACTATCTTTCACCCATCCATCCATCCATCGTGTCTTTGGGTCTTACAAACACTGAAAAAACCTCGCAGCACTATCATCATCATCATCATAAGCCTACAGCAGTTCACTGCTGGACATAGGCCTCCTTAAACGCACGCCACTCAACTCGATTCTCTGCAACTCTCATCCAGTTCACTATATAAAATACTTGATTTATCATGTAGGCGAAAAAGGAGAATCGTCCACCACTATTTCCTATTCCTCTGTTGCACTGTTTTGTGTTGTAAATGTACAGGGGACAGCAAACAGCTCGCACTGATTCCTAATATTACCATAATCCTGTATTTTGTTGGAATTATTCATCCGTAGTGCACTTGCAGTATAAACATCTGTTTCTAGTTTGGGTTGTTTTGGTCTGTGATTTGACCAATACATTATGGATTATGTTCGCGGTTGGCATATTTTGTTTTTCCTTGATTCTGGTTCGGTAGGAAGCTTTTAAGGTTCTTTTTTGCTTGTGATTTCTTTCGCGGTACTTCGTGAAAATATCTTGGAATTTTTTTTTGTATTACCTATCTTTTTTGTTTCTTATCTCAACGTCCTGGGATTATGTTGTGTTTATGTCTGTTGTGAAAAAAAAAACTTAGAAGATCTCGGGAAAATCTTAATCTGTTGATTCGAGGTTTGATACGGAATTATCTTTTACTTCAAAATCGTTACAATAATTGTTATTATCTAAGAAAATAAAAGCATAGAATGAAATTAAAAACTTTATTTGTCATAAAAGTAACTCGTCTGGCTTACAAGATATAACGGCCAGTAATAAAAGTAATACAAAAAGATAACAAAGTATTATATTTTCATACAACGGATACATAGTTGTACTTTTAAAGTCACTGAAATGAAAGAAATAGCTTCAGAAACCAATTATCTGAAAGAGAAACTGCAAATAAGAAATAAAGTAATTGTTGAAATAAAACGGTTCTTAGTTCTTGCTGACTATTGTAGATATTATACGGTTTTATTATTTTGTAGTTTAATTTTCTGATGTTCTATTCCGTTGGGATGCAACACAGCAATTGTTTTACTTGAAACTTATAAAGTATTTGATCGTGTAACTCATCATCATCATCATTGCAGCCGAAAGACGTCCACTGCTGGACATAGGCCTCTCCCAAGTGTCGCCACATTGACCGGTCCCGTGCGACTCGCATCCCACGGATCCCGCAATCTTCACCAGGTCCACCTAGTAGGAGGTCTTCCAGCGCATCGTCTTCTTGTCTTCCTTATCGTGTAACTGTGCTTAAGTAATTACTCTCAGGATCTACTGAGTGGTTATCGTTTGTGATTTTAAGCAATGTCATATCACAAAAAACATGTTTTTTTTTTGTCATATCAAAAAAAACATAAATTAGCATAAGCATAATCTAATTAGCTTATAATCTTCCCACTGCTCGGACACAGACCTCTATGAGAGGGAATGGGCTATAATCCACCACACGGGCCCGGTGCGGGTTGGTAGAAGTCACATGTCTTCGAATTTTTGGTTCTAGGACATGCATGCCGGCCGGCTTTCTCACGATGTTTTCCTTCACAGTTTTGAAAGTAGTGGTGATGAAATAAATTACACAACGTAATGCGTCTGCCTTCGTTCGAACCCGTGACTTACTGGTAAAACATAAAACTTCCAAAACAACTTTGTCGAAAAAAGCTCTATGATGAATGAATGATTTATCATTCAGATTTTAATCCCTGACTATTGAGACACCATGAATTATATTTTACAAGCCACGCAATCGATCTTATATACAAACTTTGATGACCTATAAAATACCTTTAGGTGACATTTAGTGATGACCTTCGGTATTTAGGGAGCTCTTAATGTAAACTTTCGTGTTTATTTGTCCGGTGATTTAAATTGTGTGTTGCCTGTGAGTAAAAATATTTCTTTTCAAGTAGATTCTGATATCCCAGGAAGTAAAACGTGTAATAGTATGTTAAGCATCTATTAGACCATCACTGCGGAAAGCAGTCAAATTATTAACCACAATATTACCTAAGTTCTTAATTCACAGTTGAATAAAGCTGTTCGTACTTTTATAAAGTTCTCAATGACCTTCCAAACGTTCACGATACTGGCTTTCATATAAAATAAGATCGCTTTCAGCGCGGTTGCACTAAATCTATCAAAGAAAAAAGAAAGTCATTCCATTTCCAAATCTGATTCTAAAATTGAAAAGTGTTTAAAGTTCTTTTACGTCTTTGTTCTTGACCTTTGGCTACGATCTTTATGTTTAGGGTAGGACCCACCGAAGCGGAGGCGAGACAAGATGATGCAAGATGCATTGTAAAACTTGTAAACTAATATCCTGAAAAAATCTAATTAGTCCGTCAGTTAGATTATCAAAAAATATTTGACACGTATTTTTTCTTTTGTTACGAAAACCAAAATTGACGACGATACGACGCTTTTAAAATTCTCAATACGTCACGCCGCGCCGCCGCGCCGTGCTATAATTTTTAGTGCGTGGGACGTCACGAGCACATCAGCAGCACTCTCGAGTTTTGATGCGTTTTAACTTTGTCAATATTCATTGATTTACAAAAACAACAAATACATGTTCATTATTTTCCAATACTCTAACTGAAGGACTAAATAGATTTGCAATTTATTGATGGTGGAAACTAGCCTATTTCGTAATAATCACTTCAGACGATCGCGGAAAAAAACAAATGGAAAAACACGTGGAATATAGCGAGCGAGCGATACTTGCGTTATGGTGCGTATTATCACACGATGGAGAAAAGTTACAAGCAGTTTGGCGCCCGAGTGAATCAAATGTACTATCTAACATTGCAGCATTATAATGACGGGTTATGGCATAGCATGAAGTCAGTACGAGTGTCGCATAACGTAAATCGAGTCGTCCGTGGTCATGAATACGGCCTTTGTTTTACTGCCCCCACACAATATAACCACCCCAAAGACGAAAATAGGACCTGCAAATAATGGCCTAATTCTCGAAATTGCGAATTGCTTCTATTACAAACACTAACCAAGACGGATCCCCTCCATCTTCCTTTAATCTTCGCAATATTTTCAGCTTCGACACATTAGTGCTGTACCAATTAGTGTTGTGTCGTTAGCGTGTAATTTACTGTCACAATCAGACACTGGAGTACTCTGATGCGGAGGTATTACGTGTGTAAAGGTTTCTTTTGATAGGGATTCGACTTTAACGGCGTATGTTATTCTTAATTGACTTAAGTTTGATAGCAGTTTTTCATTTAGTTTTGAAATTTGAATGCGAAATGTAAAATGATTTGGAATGTGTATGATTTTGTTTTTTTGTAATAGAGTGGCAAACAAAATAGAGTCTTATTGTGGAGTATTTCTATGGGCTAGATGAAACATTGACTTTTAATACTAAAACTTGACTTATATTGAAAGCACATGAGGCTTTGTATCATTGCGAATATCTCCAAATAGACATTTATTTCAACTTAAACGGGACGTAACTAACTTCACACTCCAATAAAATTCCAGAAAAAGACACAATATTTCAAAGCAATTCAATTCCCTCTAAAACACGTAACAAAGTCCCGACTAGTGCTAAGACTCACGAGCCAGTGATTAAAGATTGTACTTTGCTCCGTTGTTGCAATAAATGTGGTCTTGTAAGTCGCCGCCACCGTTGTATGTCTTGCACCAATGTTGTGTGATAAATACTGGGTCGACTGTACTTTTGTGACTTTTCCTGCTTGAACAATATTTTCTGCTTCATGAAGCGTGGTATGCCTCAGTTTTTAAGGATTTGAAGGGCTTAAAGGGCTTCCAATGTGTTGATAACTTAGTACTTCCAAGACTGTTCATATTTATTTCTGGATTAGTTCATTACTAGCTGACCCGCGCAACTTCGTCTGCGTCACATAATATAGCTTATAACATGTGATTTTGTGCATTCAATTATTTTGGGCATTCAATTACGAACAAAAACCTTTTAAAATCAATATTGCTTACCTCCCATAACATACGGCGTGATAATATGTAGCCTAAAGCCTTCCTTGGTTTACAAAGAACATTTTTGCTAAATTTCAATTCAATCTATCCAGTAGTTTTGGCGTGAAGCCGTACCATACACACAGACAAACAGACAAAAATTCTAAAAAGTCACTTTTTGTCATCAGTTACGTTTTTCTAACAAAAGCCACTTATTTTTTCTCAAAAATTCTCAATGTACAGTGTTTCTTTCGATACTGTTTTATTATATGTATAGAGATATAGATGTATAGATTATTCTGAGACTTACGACTTTTCATCATTGCACTACTCGTCATCCTTGGCAGTCTTTGTGCCACGCTTCCCTGGTATAAACCAGGGAAGCGTGGCACAAAAACTGATATAAGGTATATGACTTGATTGAGACTCACTTATGTGAGTCTCAATCAAGTCATACCCGTGATCTTCTGTATTTCATCTACCCATCTGGCTGTTGGTTTGCTAACGCTCCTTCTATTTTCTCTCGGCAACCAATCTGCTAGGTTTCTGCTACATCTGCAATCACCACTAATAAAAAGTAACTTATATCGTGCTAAAGTTATTAGCCAAGGTAAATTGTAGTGTGGTGTCTCTCGGCCACTTTAATACACCACTACGAGAACATAAGTTCGCATCATCTTATAAACCAGTAGCCAGTAGCAGTTAGCCATCGCTGTGCAGCAGTGTCTAATCTTTAAAGGGTGTAAAACACCTCTTAACGAAGCCGAAAGGCACTTGTTCTCCTCGTCATTCGTCGATCACTTTTTTTGTTCTACACCATACCTGGGAACCTTCTAGTTACGGAGATTGGGGGTCAAAGTTCCAACTTTTTGACAAGTTTTTTTTAAATACACATTTTTAATGTAAGATTTTTACTTTGAACACCTCCGTAACCCCTGTACTATTCAATCCATCCATCAGCAGAATGTTTTGAGTGCGTGACATTGAGAGAACTCAATGTCACGCACTCAAAACATTATTTGGGGTGAAAAATCATGTTTTGTGGTAGAAACCACAAAACATGATTTTTCACCCCAAAAAATAAAGTCGTTTCTCAGCAATCATTTTTGCGTAAAGTTAAGATGTACATAATGCTTGGTTGACGGCTTTGTGATGAGGTCTTTTACACCCTATAGTGTGCGCCATGAGTTTGTTCTCTGAAATGGGTATTTTTTTTTTCTATTTTAGAAACAGTAGGCACTTTACATTTCTCTTTACATAAAACCATTGCTGAAATTTCAAGTAAAAGCTCCATGTAAATATTCCAAGATTTATATTCATGTAAACGAAGCCAGAAAACATGTTATGCTGAGATAAGAGTGGATTTACGTTTCTGTGATATCTTAATTAAAATCAGCGAGACACTTTACACACCCGTTTTATTAAATCTTAGCTAATGCTTTACTGAACAATTACCACTTAAGATTCACATTCTTGATTTCAAATATTGTGTTTTAATAAATGAAAATTCGCGAAAACATGTCATGAATTTAAATAGTAATATTCGTAATAACTATAGACTCGTATTCAGGGGGCAGTGGTGGCCCCTCGGCAAGGACCGCGCGCTTCAATGCGTGTGCTTGGTCCACCAGAGCGCGCTGGATGGTCCTGTGTGGACCCGGCTTTTGGTAACGGATCTCACTGACAGTATGTGTTCGAACACATGCTGGCACATCACTTAGTATGATATTTTCGTCATGTCTGCTCTGAGAGCGGAACGTCGTGAGGAGGCCATGACATGTGATCCACCAACTCACACTGAGCCCGCCCACATCTCCTTAGTGTCCCAGCAGTAGACACTATACAATATCACAATAACAACTTTTAAAGCAACTAAGTTGTACAATCTACATGGAAATACCAGAGTAGTACACAGGTATACCAGATCAGTATAGTGGTATACCAGTTGATTGCACAAAGAACACAAACTCCTGAAACTGTTCTCGTTTGCATCGGAAAGCTGTCTGTTAACTTGATGTATATGGGATGGATCCGGGGATTTCAGAGTTATTTGTTAGTTATATTTTTGGGTGTTTGCGCAACACTTCTGGTTTGGACAGGCAGTTTTATCGTAGCAGGTACAGAGTACGGCACGAGCCTAAAAACATTATATTTACGTAAGAATAAAAACATTTTTTTCCTAAAGTTTTGGTGGATATTTTGTGGTGTTACCGAACTCAGTGTAATCAAAAGCAAACATAATTTTGATGGAATAGTTTTTTTCTCTAAGTCTGAATCAATTTTTCACGAGCAAATTGTGTTTATGATTATGTTCGTGGTTGTACAGAAACAGTGTGATATTTTTGTTTATTTATTTACTGTGACTTTATTTACTGTCTTACCAACTTCACAGTAAGGACGAGATTCACCGTTTGGAATTGTTAAGTCTTCTTTTTATTTAATTTAGCCTTCTTCATTCTAGCTTTAAATAAGAACAAACTGATCGAAATAACTCAACTGATTTTGCCAAAGGAAAGACAATGGATAGAATTAGACAAGAAAGGAACAGAACAAATAAAAGAGACGGCTAAATGAGGAACATAATCTATTTTATCGAATAGTGCCTTGCAGTGTAAACACCCATTATGGAACTCGGAAATTGTGGTGCCAGTTGTAGCGATAGTTTAATTTTGTATCTGTTCAAGAATTTGAGGGTTTAAATGGTGACATGCTATCAGAGATAACGAGAATGAAAACGTTTCAATGGTATGGTGGTATTAACATAATAATCATTAATTTTCATCATTATCAGCCTATTAATGTTCCCACTGCTGGGACACAGGCCTCCTCTCAATGAGAGGGAATGGGCTATAATCCACCACGCGGTCCCAGTGCGGGTTGGTAGATGTCACGTCTTCGAATTTTTGGTTCTAGGACATGCCGGTTTCCTCACGATGTTTTCCTTCACCGTCACATACGACGGTGAAGGAAAACATAATGATAAGCTAGCGAAATTTTTGATAACGCACTTGCAGGTGGCTTGCTTAGTGCCTAGAACTTGGCGAGTCGCCTCGCAGGTAGCGAAGTAAAACGAATGTTCTAGAATCTGGAATTCTCTGGAATCTGGGTTCGGTTGGATGCAAAAATTATTGAATGTTTATTTCACTGCGCTAATCGCTAGGCGACTTTGCTAGGCTCTAGACATTACACAAGCTAGTTACTTGTCAGTGTGTTTGTTATCAATTCTTTTGAGTCGTTGTAGAAATACGTTACAGAATGCATTAACAATTGCAATTGGAATTGAATGCATCAGTAATTATTATTGTCATTTACATTTTTTTCATTTACATTTGGACCTTCTAGCACCTTTATACCAGCCTTATCCTTCGGAAATTACAGCCGTGTATTATGTGATGAACGAAGTACCAGTACCATATTTATTAACTGAAGTATTTTTAACGTAACTTATTGGTGCACTTAGTACAAAGTGTATGCACCTGTGGTTCTCATCTGCCAGGACCTCAAAATGTACTTAAGTAAATTAGAGTGCATTTTTTTGTTCTGCCATCAACTTTTAAGCTGTTTTAATTAATTAAACCGAGTACTGCTTACATTAAAAGAAGTGGCCTTTTCGTATCGGTAATGTCATTTAAAGTGCTTATATTATGAATATACCATGCGCTGGTAAAAAATATTCAAGGTTTAATTAAATTGCGAGTTACGTCGCAGACGTAATGGGTACCTAATTATTATTTTACTTTAATTTTGATCTTGTATAAGTACAAAACTCACTAAAGCTTTAACTAACCCGAACCAGCAGTCCAGCACTTTGTAAAGAACTTTTTAAATACTATTTTCCTAGTCATGTTTCTTAATGTCCACGTTGTAACTCTCAATCAATAGAATAGAATAGAAAGATGTTTATTTCCCTGGTTCATATGTTACATTATGTCCACAGGTCGGTCGTGGGTTCGGCCTGTGGGTGTGTCAGCTACTTACAGTCTACCTATGTTTGTCTGGGAGAGATCTGTATAAGTGTCGTATAGTGTGTGCTGTGAGATTTTTAGTGTGTACAGAATTAATTTATATAAATTTATAATGTTGTTGTATATTGCCCTATCCTATTTACAGCTAATTAAAAAAAAAAAGAATGAAAAAAGCTCTCAATCAAGAACAAACCTTTTACTCTTCTCAATTACAATCAAACCATTGGGAAGTGACATTCACTGACGAACTACTATCATATTAGGAACAAATCCAATCTCACAATTGAGCTAGACGGACAAAGATTCAATTAACTATTAGATAACAGTATTATTCTCACAGTTTTGCCCAGACAGATAAACAAGGCTTTGTTTACTAATTAACCTTGATTACCTTTCTTACAAATTATAACAATGGAACTACCTAGTTTGATTTAGTTACTTTCGAGTTCTTAGA
The DNA here is from genome assembly GCA_905147715.2 of Xestia xanthographa. Lineage (NCBI taxonomy): Eukaryota > Metazoa > Arthropoda > Insecta > Lepidoptera > Noctuidae > Xestia > Xestia xanthographa. Next base: position 24,693,550 of record LR990659.1, read on the forward strand.
AACACTCAAATTTAATCATTGTTGAATTAGAAGACAAAACAAGACAATACTTTAATCATCACTATTGTTTACTTTACCTTTTCCTAATTATGTTGGGTTTGGAGTCTAACTACGATCAGATACAATCAGCAGTTTACGGTGGAGATACAGAAAATTTCGATGTTTTTTAAAATGTTTTTCAAAACTTAACTCAGTTTGGACCTCAAGTTATCAAGTAATGGAAATTGCTAATGAACAAACGCCAAAGTCATCGCAATTGTGCACCGCAACAAAACATCGAAGACTACCAAAGACTGCCTCCCTTCCAGGAAAAACAAACGACGACGTAAGAAAACAAAATGGCGGAGAACACAACAAATTACCCTCATTCCCCGCTATCAATGGAACCCCATTCAGCGAGCGTGTCCAAGACAAATTCCTTAACGTACCTAATTGTGCTAACATTTACTTCCGTAATCACGTAGGTACAATGAATGGACGGGGCTATAAATAAACTAGAATCCTACGGATCTCCGGTCTGTAGGATATGCTCTAGTGATGCACGACCCGATCCGACACTTCACGGTATCGAAAAAACAGGAAACGAATCTTTGATTTATTGGATTAATTCAACATTATCGTCATGAGGAAAGATTTGAGTATGAATTTTGATGGCTCTAGGAGATGATGATGATGAAATAAAGGCATTTGCATATGGCTGAGATGAAAATGCTAAGGTTGTTAAGGTGTTACGCAAATGAATAAATTAAGAAATGAGTACATAGAAAGTGGCGCCGGAGACAGAACAGTTGTGTGATAATCGGATGTCGTCGTATGGACACTTGATGCGGAGGAATGAGGAAAAAGTCGTGAAGAATATTTTAAGCAAGAATGTGTATGTGTACAAGACTAGAGGAGGATTCATAAAACGATGGATGGACTGTGTGAAGGATGGTATGGCTAGAAAAGAGGTATCTGATGGGATGACGAGTAATAGAGAAGTATGGAAAAAAGGCATGCTGCGTAGACCTGAAACAAATAGGGATGAAGGCAGTGTAATGATGATTATGATGATGACAATAGTATTGGTATCGGAAGGAATAGATCTTATCATGCCACATTGCATTGGATAACATGATCAATCATTTGAAGGAGTATAGTAAAAACATACAAGTGAAGCTAATATAAAGCGTGTAAAAACGAGGACGCAACAGGATTTCTGGAATTAAGCCGGAATTTTGCACATCATAGGACGATACGATTCGATATGGAGAATCAGATCAAAGCCATACGATACCATTATAGAATCGTATCGCATAATTGTGGTTCAGATCGATCCAAAGTATCGATAAAGTATCGTGCATCTCGACTATACTCCAATAAATAACACAATGATTATTTTATCGTTCGAGCAATATTGCCTAAGTAAATAACGGAAGGTACAATGGAAAGAAATAGGCGTAACGGGCCACATTATCTGATTGTGTGTTTAGGATATCTAATGAGCTTTGTGAGTTATGTGGTTTTGGGGTTAGAGAGAATACCTGTAATAAGAGTGCTTGATTGGATCTAAATGATATAAGCAGGTAATATTGCAGTTTATATATTAGGTGATTTCAATTCTCACCCGCATCAACCCTTCTGGACTGAGTTATTTAAATTAAGTTTAGATCAGCAGTGGATATGCGCTGATGTGGAGAAATATGCTTACAATATGCTTAAAGTACTTACGGGATAATATCCGTGATTTTCTTTTGTTTTTATGAGCTCAAGATTTTTCGACGCTGTTGCAAGCATCATGAACCGAACCGAACAAACCGAACCAAAAAACTACCGAAACCGAACCGTGAAAGTTTAAAACAGTGCTTACAATATGATGATGTTTTTTTTTTGTCAGTGTTGCAAATCGTAGTATGGACATATAATTCGGAGGAACGAGGAAAATGTCGTTAGGAAAGTTTTGAGTATGAATGTGGATGGGTATAGGAAGACCAAAGAAATGGTAGATGAACTGTGTGAAGGACGATATGGCTACAGCGGAGGTGCCTGCTGAGATGACGAGTAATAGAGAAGTATCGAAGAAGAAGAAAGAAAGAAAAAATATTTATTTGCCGCAGGCACATGACGTGCAAAACATAGATACAAAGCATAAGAGACATTTAAAGTACAATAGAACGGAACAGAAACAAGAAAAAAACAAAGAAGTTGACATCTAGCACGTCGCACGACGACATGCTGCGCCAACCACAAATAAGTGCAGGGTGGCCCAGTGGTGGCGACCCCGACTTACGAACAGTAACTCGTGGTTTCGAACCCAGACAGGCGCATTAATTTGTTTAATTTATTTCATCAGCGCTGCTCTCAAAACGGTGAAGGAAAACTTCGTGAGGAATCCGGCATGTCCTAGAACCAAAAAAATCGAACACATGTGACATCTACCAATCCGCACTGAGACCGCGTGGTGGATTTATAGCCCATTCCCTCTCATAGAGAGGAGGCCTGTGTCCCAGCAGTGGGAACGTTAATAGGCTGATGATGAAGGGCAGAATGATGATTGCAAAGAAGGAAACGTGTTGCCTAAGTAACATGGGGCAACGGCAAGACAATGATGATGAGGACCCCGCCAACAAGATGAGTGAAACAGTATTAAGTTAAATAATAATAATTATAAAGAAGTGCCATACTATAAGTATGCGCCCGACCTAGTTCTCGATAATGGTAATATCACGTTGTATTGGGAATTTGGGATCGACTTATCACCACTGACAGGACTGTTGTTGCCAATAGGCCTGACATTGTGGTGATAGATCAATTGGAGCGTCGCACAATGATTGTTGTTATAACGCATGATGAGAACCTCGTGAGAGCAGAGAAAGATAAACAATTCAAATATCGCGAGGTTGTCGACATGTGGGACGTGAATACAGCAGTCATTGTGCCGATAGTCGTGTCGGCCAATGGCTTAATAGCCAAGAGCCTCGACCAATGAAATGATTCAGAAAGCAGTACTTCTAGACACGGCATGTATTGTTAGGAGGTTCCTCTCTCAAGAACCCTGACCGCCGGCAGCTCGGACCTTGTTCCCAGCGCTGGTGGGCTACTATTTTTATATATTTTAAATGTTTTTATTTATATTGCTTTAATTTTAAGAATATTAAAAAATGTAAATTATAAAGAAATGAATAGAGGAATGATAATGACGATGACGTACCTATTAATTGTGAACTCTTTGGGTAGGTTAGTTACCCAGTACGCTGAATTTTTCAAATGCAATTACTTTCGAGCTACTAAAATAAAACGCCAAATTGGAATACCAATATCCAGCAGTTTATTCAAACTAAGCAAACAACAAACGAATAAATCCGTATAAACATTTCGCCCATTCGAGATTCAAACAGAGAATTCCAAGAATTACGAAGATATTTTCAAGCACTAGTGTCACTAAACAGAAAGATACAGAAGGCTAGTTTCTTGCAACGACAAAAACAAGCACACGTGCGCGCGTACGTACTTATCATCTCACAGTATGACAAGACGGCTCCGACGATTAAAAATCACTTTAGCGTTTTGAATTTGTACAACGTTTATCAACGAATCAATTGTCATGATTTTCAGTAGTACGTTGCTCATCTCATTGTCAAATGATTAGGATTAGCAGCCTAACAGCTATTTCGCATGGAACGACAGCCAAGTTACTGCGTAAAGCGATATCCTCTTCAACGACTGGAAAATAAAACTGAGAGGAAGACTAGAAACTGAAGGAGACTGGAAAGAAAACTGGTAAAGTGGGGATAGAATCTGCATAAGCTTGTTAAGATGTCCCCGTGCATTTTCGCCTGATATACGGAGTAAACCTTCTGTATGTGCCTACCTTGCGCTACTGCAAAGGTATTTTAAATGTATGTTCTGTCTGCATGCTAGGTACTTAGTTGCTCTTCAAAGAAAACGTACAAAAACTACACGTTTACATTCAACTAACAAGGCTTTAAGTTCTCGTATGCAATACTTACTAGAATTTATTTAGATTTTTATTTTAATCGGCAAAGAACGTAGTGAGCGAAGTGGTTTTGCTAGCTGAATTTTGGTTTCGTGTTTTTTGTGAATTTGTGGAACAATATTTGATTGTGTTCGTGTTATTTTTAAATGTTTTTGTGAAAGAGTTGTTTGTAGGATCTTTTCTCGTATCGCCCCGAACTAGTATGAGAATGTTTCAGGCTGTACCTAGTAAAATGTTATATACCTAGTTAGTCTAGAGATAAATTCAAGGCATTTTCATGTGGCTGAGATGAGAATGCTAAGGGAAATGTGTTACGCGAATAGATAAAAGAATAGAGTACACAAAAGGAAGTCTGAAAGTGGCACCGGTGACTGAAAAGTTGTGTGGTAATCGGTTGGCTTGGAGGAAAGTTTTGAGTATGAATGTGGATGGGTAATGGGTGGGTAAACGATGGATGAAATGTATGAAGGATAGGTATGAATGTATGAGTTGAGTAATAGACAAGTATGGAAGAAGACATTTTGAGCCGACAACAAATAAATTGGGATAAAGGCAGGCGAATGGTGAAGACCTAGGCAGTCTAGGTGTGCATTTAAGAAACATCTCTTGTGGACGCTCTAAAGTACGTTTAAGGCAACGACAGGAGCTAAATTAGAAACTCTATTTGTGGTGGTTCAAACTTCATTCGAAATACTGTTAGAATAAAGTTCGAATCAGCTTGCACTACAAAGAAGAAAGAAAGAAAAAATATTTATTTGCCGCAGGCACACGACATGCAAAACATAGGTACAAAGCTTATACTTAAGACGTTTAACATAATAATATAACAGAACGTAACAGAAACAAGCAAAAAAAAGAAAGAAGTTGAAAGCGGTTGTTACGTCAGTCACTGCGGCCGAATAGTGCTAAATGAGTGTTTTTTTGCGATTTACAGAAAATCTGTTGATTGAACTAAAAAAATAAAACGCTAACATGTTGCATGCTAATATGTTGCTTGTAGAATTATCTGCCGAAAATCAGAATGATCGCATATATTTTAGTATGGTTTTTAACTTTTTATTCGATAAAAGATTTTTTTAGAGATAAGTTCGTGATTTTTTTATCGAGTAAAATTAGTTGTATTATGTTTTCAAAACACTATCATACTAGCATATATCCTGAAGAATATCATATATTTTTCTGGTTTTGTTTATTACAGTGAATTATATGCTTTTTTGCATTATAAAACTCGCGTTTAGCTCCAGTAGTCCCCTTAGTACAATATATGTAACTTTCGCTGAGTTTATACGTATGCATCATTGTGTGTCCAAAATAGAAATGGGACTGTCACCGGCTTGGGTCGTAACTTTACTCAGATGATTCTGCACAATCTATACGAACCCTAACCTACGCAACGATGGCAAAAAGGTCAAACCTATTCTTGCAGTGAATTCCTAGCGGAATTTATTTTGTGTACATTTAACATCAAGCATGTTTGCCCAGGGTTTTTGTAAGATATACTGGAACTTTCAGAACTCCACGTAGCTGGCAAAAATAAACAGATTACTATCTGTTTATTTTTATTTTGTAATAATGAATGAAGCCACAAATCAAGCTTATAAAATAATGGTTTTAGTAGCAATTATAATGTATCTTGAAAGCATTTAGAAAGCAGGAATGAGCATTGATATCAAACTTAGGTACTACTGATAATTGCTTTATAGTTTATATCAAAGCATTAGTTCTTAGTGGCATGAGAGCAGCGGTGGCCCAGTGGTGGTGGCCCTGACTTACGAACAGTAAGTCGTGGGTTCGAACCCAGACAGGCGCATTACTTTGTGTAATTTATTTCATCACCACTGCTCTCAAAACGGTGAACAAAAACATCGTGAGGAAACCGGCATGTCTTAGAACCAAAAAAATTCGAAGACATGTGACATCTACCAATCCACTGGGTCCGCGTGGTGGATTATAGCCCATTCCCTCTCATAGAGAGAAGGCCTGTGTCCCAGCAGTGGGAACATTAATATGCTGATAATGATTAGTTCTTAAGTTACGACAAGAAAAAAAAAAGTTACTTTTCGTGTCTGTTTGCAGATTTAAATGCAGTTTTCATCAAAATTTTAAGGAATTTATTCCAGAAGGTACAAGATGGATAGATAAATAAATATTAAACTAACTTATAAAAGAAATCTTGATGTTTGTAGTGCGATGCAGGGTCGGGTCGCTAGTAATGGATATAAATGTACCTACTTTAACCAGCCAAACAAGTCGACTCGTACTAAATAATTAATCCTGAAATGCTTAATGAATAATTTGCGTAAAGGCAGTGAAGTCGATGTTTGTTACAGCGAATAATGTTAGATTTCCAAGTATTGAAACCGGGTTTGTGTTTCAATGACACATAGAGTTATCTCTTCTTGGTATTGTTAAGAGGGCTATTACAATTTTTCTTGTTTTTGAGTGTTTTAAGAGTCTAGGACACAAATACAAGATTGATTTTTATTTTGAGCGCTCCCTTGAGAAATAATCAAACTTTTTCGGGTATATTTTATTTTTTATTTTGTGGTCATTAAACCTTAGTCACACATCAAAAATCTCAGTTTAGATGTGTGATTATGGTTTAGATATGGCGACAAAATTAAAAAAAAATGCCCGAGAACGTATGATTATTTCTCAAGGGAGCGCTCAAAATAAAAATCAAACTTTTTCTTGTATTTGAGTGTTAGACTCATCATCATCATCATAATTTCAGCCGAAATACGTCCACTGCTGGACATGGGCCTCCCCCAAAGGGGGGTTTTTGCCATAATCACCACGCTTGGCAGGCGGGTTGGCGATCGCAGTACGGTTGTTACAAAACCACAGAGAACGCTGCTGGCCATTCTCTGGTAAGTCCCTTAGTCGCCTCTTACGACACCCACGGGAAAATATGGGATGGTGCTAGACTCATAAAACACTCAAATACAAAAAAAATGTGATAGCCCTCTTCTTCCTCTTGCTTAAATTGAAAGGTGGATGGAGTAGGGTCTTCAGTGATTTTTTTTTGTAATGAAACATAACCTAACATCCCCGAAGGCAGAGGTGTACACATTTCGCCAGATACGTTAAAGTTCCACTAGCTGATGCCCGCGGCTTCGCCCGCGTGGATGTCGGTTATCGCGACCAAAAGTAATCATGAAATTTTGGTCCCATTCCCGCAACCCTCCAACAAATATTTTAGCTAATGTAAACAAAAACTTGACAAATTATATACCTTCCTCGAGAACCACTCTATCCATTGGTGAAAACAGCATGAAAATCGGTGGAGTAGGAAAGTTATGTAGTGACATAAAAGGGGGCGAGCCTATTGCCATCAACCAGGTACACATCCAGACTCCGTGGCTGCTACTTAGAAACAAGAAAACCCAATAATATTTTGCTCGACCCGGGTACAATATTCTGCTTGCGCCCACAACGAGGTAGTGATTTTAATGAAACTTAATTTGAATTATTTATTATCAATAATGAGGTTTCATCGGGCTTGAAGTATAGGGTTGCATTCGTTCTATCAACTTCATGTTTAGTGATGATGATGCCGATTTCGGCCACAGCGACTGCATTCGATGGCTTTCTAGTGTGGTTGTTGAGAGCTTTGGTGTGCTGCTCTTTCATGTGCTCTCAAGTGGCTAGCATATCCAACTTTGGCCGAAGAACTCCGAGCACATAGCGGACATTTCAGAACACCATTGACGAAATTGTAAGGTATAGCTATGTTTAGTAATATAGGCGTGGAACGTTCCCATTTTTTACTACCAGAGCACGGCCTCTTTGTCTCTAAGAGGGACGTCACGTCATGTCTTCAAAATTTTGCTATGCTTTTATTTTTTTTCCGGCTTCCTCGGGATATTTTCCTTCAGCCTTTTAAATTGCACAAATTTTAAGATCTGCCTCAGTTTACCCACGATCTAGACACAAAAATTAAGGCTGTCAGAAACTTAAGTCTAAGATTTACACCCGGAAACACCATTTATCAGTTAGCTTTTTTGACAAAGTTGGACAAACTAGTGAACCCATATTTTTACTGTGATTAAAACTTTAGAATTACTACTTATACTACAAAACAATCTGAACAAACATCCTAGAACAGTTAGCATAATATAAACAATAACTATTATTGTAGTTCAAATCTTCTCTGATCCGTTCCCTCATGTTTCATGCGTCCCAAGAAGTAATAATTGTTGTTATGGAATCCTTAAATTAATCCTAACGCCCAAAGCACAGAATAGATAGTTACAGAAGGTTCAAAGAACGCACACATAGACAAGTTTCACGTACAGCGAGTGCAAACGCGGTCGCGACCCCAAGTGTCATAATTTGTTCCGCCAGTCACCACGACACGACTTTTGAAGCGACGGTACTCACGCGGAGAAAACAAGTGAAGTACGGTTGTGTCGCTACACGCAATTCGAATTATCCGATTCCGCGGTCAAACCTGAGATTCTCGTGCGTATTTATCTAAAGGTGGCTGTACACTATCAACCGAGAGCTCTCTGTATGTCTCTCCCGAGACACGGGACATACAGCAAGCGAAGAGCACCGGGGCTAATCAACTGCTATTATTACAGTTTCGCATTCTCCTGGCTTCGGAAACTCCATGAGCCACCATGAGAGTGCGAGCGCTTAATTTCGTTCGCTGTATGAAGATAGCCTTCTGTAGATACCTACCTATTTATTCCGTGTCATAGGTAGGAACTTCGCCTAACTTTAGCCTTATTAGAAGTAACATGTCTCAACTGGATTTACAATTTAGAGATGTTGGGATTGAGATGTTTATTAACATTCGGGATACTGGTTAGATATTCCTTGTTGGGTAAATAAACTTCTGGAAAGTTTACTGTCGAAAGGGATGTTATTAATTTTGGAAGTTACCAAATATTTAGAGAACTTAATAGGTACATATTGCTCTTAAAGATTAACAGAGGAGAATGGGAGGAAAAAACATGTTCTGCCACCCCCAGATAAAACAGGACAAAGGTAGAAAGATAATGATGATACTTCGTTGAAAAAACTTTTTGCAAAAAAAATAAAACCGACTTCAAAAAACACAAAACACAAAAATGTGAAAAATAACTTTAGCTTCAGAAGTCGGTGATCTTGGTTTGATTCATTTAGTTTTTTTTTGTCACCGACTTCTGAAGCTAAAGTTATTTTTCACTTTTTTGAGTTTTGTGTTTTTTGAAGTCGGTTTTATTTTTTTTGCAAAAAGTTTTTTTATTTTTCCATTTTTAGTTGTAATATCCTATACAAAAATTTGCTATGTATTTATTTTACATTGTAAACAATACATGTCATGGTAATAGGCTTATTCCCTATAAATGGAACTTAACATACCTAAACTGTCGAAATTAGGGTGTATTGAACACATCTGCGTACCCTTCAGAGCATACAGGCGTAATGTTACGCCATGATGTTGTTTAAACAATAAACATCCAAGCGATTGCAGCAATCACGACCGATTTACCGTCTAGTTTTGAAGAGTTCCATTGTCGAAGATCAGCATCAGATCTTCACCAAATTTAAATGCGACCATTTCAGAAGTATATTCTTTCAAATAAAAAAATAATTTTGAGAATCGCTCCACAAATGGAGGAGAAATAAGTGAACATACACGAAATTATACCACACGACTAAAGTAAAAATGTTCATAAAACACTATGAAAACTACTGGGCATCTTTTGCATCAAATTAAAGAAGAATCACGTAAATCGGATCATAAATCTCGGCGAAATCGGTTTACATACATAAAAAAAAACAAACCGATCGAATTGAGAACCTCCTCCTTTTTGGAGTCGGTTAAAAAAAGAGTAGAACCAACCCATTACACTCACGGGTGTCGTATAAGGTGACTAATGTCTGAGGCAGAACGTCTTGCGCCTCCGTAGACCAGAGAATGGGCAGCAGCGTTTTCTGTTAGTTTTTCATCACTGCGATCTCCAATCCGCCTGCCAAGCGTGGAGATTACGGCAAATTCCTTCCATCATAGGAGAGGCTTATGTCCAGCAGAGGACGTTATGGGCTGTTGTAGTGTAGTAGTTAGTTAAAAACTCTGTAGTAAAATAATGACAATCCATATTTTGGTTACCTACACAAAAATCGTAAGCATTTGTCACCATCTGCCTAGCCTTTTCCCAACTATGTTTGGGTCGGCTTTCAGTCTAACCGGGTGCAGCTGAATACCAGTATTTTAATATTTAGTGACTGTCTATCAGACCTCCACAACCCAGTTAGTACTTTTAATACTACGATAGGGGTTGGTAAGACTGTTTGTCATACTTTCGGGCCACAGACTACGTACTATAACGACTGTCAAAGATCTACAAATGACAGCCACTACCAACGGTTTATCGCGCTTTTGGAGTCACGGAAGAAACTCGGTATGTAAATGGGTGGTCACCCATCCACAGACCAACCTAGGCAAGCGCGGCTTAACCTGAAGATTGATCCGGACAGCTGTTCGTTCATTATTTAGACACGAGATCTGGAACACTGTGAATCGATATTCAAACCTTGTATAAAATAAATTTCTTACAATCTTCTATACATTTATATAATAAAACAATAACTAAAGAAAAACTGTACATTGAGAATTTTCGAGAAAAAATAAGTGACTTTTATTAGAAAAACGTAACTGATGACAAAAAGTGACTTTTTAGAATTTTTGTCTGTTTGCCTGTGTGTATGGTACGGCTTCACGGCAAAACTACTGGATAGATTGAATTGAAATTCAGAAAAATGTTCTATGTAAACCAAGGAAGGCTTTAGGCTACATAATTATCACGCTGTATGTTATGGGAGGTAAGCAATATTGATGTTAAAAAGTTTTTGTTCGTAATTGAATGCACAAAATAATTGAATGCACAAAATGACATGTTATAATAAGCTATATTATGTGACGCAGACGAAGTTGCGCGTATCAGCTAGTTTATTAATATTGGCTAACTAAAAGGGTTTATTCGGATAGTAATCCAGGGAACGTTATTTCATTTTCGTTATTCTATCTAGGATTCAGAGTTATGCAAGGCCGTTAAAAGCCTCCCCGCACTATAAATCTATCGGGAACGTCCGTCGAATAGAATCAACAGGTTGGATAGTATTTTCAGAGATGAATATCTATGTAATATTAAAATGATCCAAGGTGATGGACAGAGGAACCCTTTTCCTGGATTACTATTGGATCATCGGTAGCACAGCGGTATAGTTGTGGGAATATTATCGTCAAAATATCTGCTGAGATGAAATGTTTACCTAGCCTGATGAGGGCGTACTAAATTACATGTGTGTGAATCCGTTGGCTTTATCTACACTAATATTATAAAGAGGAAAGATTAGTATTTTTGTATGTTTGTATTGTAAACACTGTTTTAAGCTTTCACGGTTCATAACTATACTTAAAATGTCACTTACGGGATATCTTCCGTGATTATTTATTAAGACAAAGAAAGAGGGTAGACAGATTTGTCTGCTCCTAACAATTTTTTCCATCCACCCGCATTCTCCAGTTAACCCGCGATCATGGCGCTTGCAACAGCGTCGAAATATCGGGAGCTCAAAATAATAAATAATCACGGAAGATATCCCGTAAGTGACATTTTAAGTGTGTTTGTATTGTATGTTTGTATGAATAAACTCAAAAACTACTGCGCTGATTTAAAAAAATCTTTCACCATTAGAAAGCTACATTCACCTTGAGTAACATAGGCTATATTTTATTCCCGTACTCTCACAGGAACGGGAACTACGTGGGTGAAACCGCGTGACGTCCGCTAGTCTAATAGATAAACACATCTGCCGCCTACCTTATGTGGCAGTATCACGTTTCGTATTCAAATCTTCAAAGTGTTGCCATTCTTGCCGTAGATTGATGTCTCTATTAGCATTACATCACGCCTGTAATTAGTGTTCAACAGATGTGTACCTAGATATAGCCACATTTTGTCTTCAACGGGGCATAAATGTAGACTTTTGTTTATTTTTTCAAACGTAGCCCCAAACTAGGAATTTCTCCTGTATCGTCGGTGCGTTTACAAACATTTACACAAACATTCAGACCCGGAACAACTATCTGTAGGTCATACAAACATTTTTTCCGTGCGGGGATCGAATCCGCGATACGCAGCGCAGCAGGCAATCGCTCAGCCACTGCGTCAACTGTGTCGTCAAAATTCATTTCACGCTGGGCTGTTAGACTCCATGGCTTCTACGGAGAAATTCCTGTAGGAAGAACCAACACGGACACTACAGTATTCTTAGTTCAAGTACAGGCGCCTGCACATTAAGCTTCCCGAAACTGATAAACCCAATCAACCTTGAACATAATAATAATAATAATAATAATGGAAAAAGAAAGTGCTACACGGTCGGCACCCTCATGATCTAGAACAATCTCACGTAGATACAAAAGCATCAAATAAATGGCTTAAAATTGGTAGTCTATTTCCAGAAACCGAGGGCTTTATTATTGCGATACAGGATCAGATCATTAATACTAAAAACTATAGGAAATTCATTATCAAAGATCCCACAATAACGAACGACAAATGCCGCAAATGCCACAGCCAACCGGAGACCATACAACACATCACAGGAGCTTGCACAACACTTACCCAAACAGATTATACTCACAGGCATAATCAAGTAGCAAACATCATACATCAAAACCTAGCACTTAAACATAAGCTCATACAAGACACTAACACTCCTTATTATAAATATGTACCAGAAAGATTCTTGGAAAATACAACACACAAACTCTTTTACGACCGCGCCATACTTACTGACAGGACCATTCGCTATAATAGACCAGATATAATCCTTCAAGACAAAGCAAATAAAGTTACATACCTCATAGATATTGCAGTCCCCAATACACACAATCTACAAAAAACAATAGGAGAAAAAATCAGTAAATATGCTGAACTGAAAGAAGAAGTGACCAGAATCTGGAGGCAGGAAAAAGTATACGTTGTACCTATTGTTGTCTCCACTACGGGTGTCGTACCCAATCACCTCCATCATAGCCTCCAACTATTAGACCTGAAAGACTCAATTTATATACCACTTCAAAAAGCTGCAATTTTAAACACCTGCAGAATAGTGAGAAAGTTCATGCAGATTGAGGATAATGCTTCTCCCAACAATCATATTTCATCACACACACACACGCTACGTTGACTTGGCATAGGCCCGTTAACGTAGCTGAAACTAGCTAAAAGCTAAGAAACAATATATGTTTTCCCTAAATAATAATAATATTGCTGGACATTACACACAGCGCCATCTAGTGCCACACTAAGCAACGAGGCTTGTGTCGTGGACACCAGATAGTTGATATACTACATAGATACTTTTTTGTTTGTAAATACATACTTAGTATACATATAAACATCCATGACTCGGAAACAAATGTCCATACTCATCACACAAACATTTGATCCGACCGGGATTCGAACCCGGGACCCTAAGAACGTAAGGCAGCCTCACTACCGCTGCAAAATAATGCTTTAGCGATAAATTTTAAAATCAATTAAAGAAATTAGACACATTAAAGCTTGATGTGCTGGTTTCAGTACCTAAATAAACAACGTATCCAATAATATTGTTTATCTACACCCATGCTATAAATCCTCTTTATCTACACCCATGCTATAAATCCTCTATAAAAGTATCTGAAACAGTTAGCTTATGGCCAACATTAAAACAGCCAGTGTCATAATAACCATTATAACATCCAAACGGGTGTTATAATGTTGTACTGAATTTCATTATGCAACTCGTTTTAAAAAAAGAACATTGTCTAGCACGTGCGATTCACTACCACAGCGACGTAATAAAAAAAAAACTTATAGGTTAATTCGAATTCACGTCGTATCCCGCCATCTTTGTTCGATATTTGGATATTAGTATTGCACTAAGTACTTTGTTGTTTACAAAAATGAGTGATACAAGCTTTGTGTATTTTAATAATTGTACAATCCAAAATGTTAATAATTATATTATTACCTATACATGGTTTGTTTGTATTAAATACTCAGCAATTAAACTTTCCATGAATTTACATAGACTTCTTACAACACTGCAACACCCTATGGTTTCAGAACCTTTTATGGAGGATTCATATCATGGATGTAGATAAAGTCTTGTATGCAACTGTACATAATTAGGTATTAAAACACTCATATGATACTATTATCACACTCGGCTTCGCCTCGTGTGATAAACCCACATTCGTGTTTTAATACCCCTCATTATACAACAGTTGCATAAATAACTATTAAAGGTATCTGAAACAGTTAGCTTATGGCCAACATTAAAACAGCCAGTGTCATAATAACCATTACAACACCCAAACGGGTGTTATAATGTTGTACTGAATTTCATTATGCAACTCGTTTTAAAAAAAGAACATCGAATGTGGTAGTGAATCGAACGTCTAGCACGTGCGATTCACTACCACAGCGCCGTAATTAAAAAAAAAACTTATAGGTTAATTCGAATTCACGTCGTATCCCGCCATTTTTGTTCGACATTTGGATATTAGTATTGTATTACGTACTTTGTTGTTTACAAAAATGAGTGACACAAGCTTTGTGAATTTTGATAATTGAACAATCCAAAATGTAAATAATTATATTACTACCTATACACGGTTTGTTTGTATTAAATACAAGCAATTAAACTTTCCATGAATTTACATAGACTTCTTAGAACACTGCAACACCCTATGGTTTCAGAATCTTTTATGGAGGATTCATATCATGGATGTAGATAAAGTCTTGTATGCAACTGTACATAATTAGGTATTAAAACACTCATGTGATACTATTATCACACTCGGCTTCGCCTCGTGTGATAAACCCACATTCGTGTTTTAATACCCCTCATTATACAACAGTTGCATAAATAACTATTATATTCTTTCTGAAATCACCTTTAAAACTCGGTCCCCATTAAGCGATCTCATTGAATTTAATCCAGTAAATCTCATCTGTGCCTATCGTAAAATAAATATAAAGATAACTGGAAAGTAGGATTTCAGTGAGCGGTGATGAAATTCAACTCATAAAATGAATAGAGTCAACGCTTTATGAGGCCGTAAAGTCGGGGTCCCGTGACCACTCCATGTAAAGCGACCAGTGTTGCTATTGGGGATTTTTGAGGAAAAAAACCGTTCTTGAGGAAATGAAACCATTGAATTATTTTTTGGAGAACTCCCCAAAGTCCTCCCCAGGTCTTAGACGATGTATAACTTAGGAAATCAAGAGATATGAAACACTAAACGGCAAGCCCCCTACTACTAGTCTAGCCTCTTAAGCCACGACTTTTAGCCGCAGAGGCTTCGAACAAGAAGAAGTCGCACGAACGGGTGTCAAACTGGGTTTGACACCAAGCACAGGCAGATAAAAGATGGGACATGTGCACTGCAAGTTTGCGTGTGACCCGTCTCTTTTGTATATAAACATAGTTTTATGTCTCCTCATATTTTATTAAATTACTTGTTAAATAAATTAAAGGAGTTTTCCCGGTTTTTTTTTTACAGAATGCATCATTCTCAAAATGGAACATTCAGAAACCTGATCTAGCAACCCTGAAAACGACTGTATAAATAATGTTTTCTTTTTTACATAAGAAACCTTTGTTGTTAGATTGATGAAGTCTCCGTTCGAAGTCATTTGTCATTTTTATTGAAGAAAGTCCTATCTAAGGTGCTGCTTTGTGACCTTTATGTTGGGTTCTTTCTTTGTATGCTCTGCGCAAAGACCTGAATTGAACTTTTAGTACAATCTCTGAATTTACTATTTTTTGTACTATATTTACTATATTTTTTAAGTATGGTTTAAACCATCAATTGTTATAAAATGGGTTTATTGTTGGTTTTAGTACTTCAATAAAATCTGTACACATAATTTTATTTTTCTCGGCCCAGGTCTTTAGCCCGAGATGCAATATGAGACTTAACCACCGAATTTTTCAGCAATATTGAATCCCGAATTCTTTCTCTTTGAATCTTTATTGCCTATTATTTCTTCCGATAGCTTATCCATAATGCATAAAACAATAGTGATAAAATTGCGGTCGCTTCCGCACAGCTATCAACATATCTGCAACTAGATAGCGGATACGGTCTACAAAATTGTATTAAGGAGTGCTTCATACTTTTGTTTGGATCGGCTTAAGTCTGCACGGGTGAATAAATGGTGTAAATTCTGTTGTGCACAAACTAAACTTAATTTAGGCTATTGCTATCTTTTACTAAAAGGCAGTGTGAGAAAAAAACGGCTATAGCTATGAACTAAGTTAGAGATGTCAAACTAGTTTATGCCTTGCGCTTCACCGTGTTTTTAATCGACATATTTTTACGTGCATTTGTATGGAAATATTAGTTCCAACTAAATTTGACAGCTCTAAATTACGTCCATCTCTTTCTCGTTTTATTTGCGACAGCTATGTCCCACAGCAACCTGTACAGTCGACGAACTCACACCTAGAGGACATTACAAGTCTTATAAAATTGGAATTCCTGTTCCGTTCTTTGAGAAGATTTTTTCGGTCGATGTCTGGCCAGTAAATGCCCAAATTAAACTCTGGTTTCCCTATATACGTCGTTATAAATATAAGAAGCCGGGATTAACACAAACTCAGCATACTTTTCGTGGCTCAGGCCACCCACAGTAAACCTATCAAAACTACAACAATCGACATCTTTTATCAAAATGTTCGCGGATTAAAGACTAAACTCATGATGTGGAGAACCAATTTACTATTATTAGAATATGATATTATTGCTGTAACGGAATCATTTCTCGATCACTCGGTTGAAGACTCTGAAGTTACCTGTAACGGCTACAGCGTTATACGACGAGATCGTGGTTCTCCGTGCGGCGGTGTGATGCTCCTGTCACGGGCTGGTCTACTCATGAATCGACGCCGGGATCTTGAAACGGATAGCGGTGAAGATCTGTGGGTATCTTGTGACATAGATGGTCGCTTGATATTTGTATGTGTAGTGTACATAAAGCCCAGTGCAACTGATAACGACTATATGTCGTGGTTTTGTAAAGTTGAGAGTTTCATACAAACCATAAAGGGCACTGTTTTCATATGTGGTGATTTAAATTTAAATAGTGCTTCGGTTAATATTAATAATTATTTCTGTTATTTTCTGTCATTTTGTAGCATGGCTGAGAAGAATGTTGTGAAGAATCTGCATGGAGGTATACTAGATGTAGTGTTGGTTCACGAGAGCGTCGAGGTATCTATAAGCGAGTCAGAAGGTATGGTACCACCCGATAATTGATGATTAAACGAACTTACCTGTACGTGAAGTTCAATCACAATTACTCGAAGAGCTTCGTTCGAAGATATTAGCATTAATACACATGTAGTTTCACTTACAGACTCACCATTTCGCATTGAATTTAGGAGAAAAACACAAATTATTTAAAACTATAAATATGAATCAAAGTAAGGTAGATTCAAAACTTTGTTCTTGACTATGACATTCTCACCTACCCAGCTCATTTAGTTTGGAGGTTTGCTGAGCTGTTTTATTTTAATTATTATTTCACAACTAGGGATTCAGCATGACTGGGAGGGAGGGATGCTAATATCTTCGAACGAAGCTCTTCGAGTAATTGTGATTGAACTTCACGTACAGGTAAGTTCGTTTAATCATCAATTACTCTCAAGCTTCGTTCTCGATATTAGCATTAATACACATGTAGATGTTGAGAGATATTAATCATTTGTGAAATATAATCAATAACATGGTTACAATTTAACTGAAGGAAACAATCAAATTCAATATTTACTATATTTTATAACTATCGTCAATCACATTGAATAGATTTTCAATGAGAACAATACTACATAAAACAAATAAGATCCATTATTCATTTAACACACTTGTGACAAAATCACCTATAATAGACATATCGTCTAATATTGTTCTATTAGAATATTTGGCAAATACAGTAGAAATTAAACTCCACCTGGCAGTAGGTATAAGCTTTAGAAGTGGCTGCGTGCCTGGTGCTATGCGCAGTCAACAGAGAGATATCAATGCCACTGGTTAGTAACACGCTTTTAAGCCATTGCTCAAAGCCTGCAATGTTACTGCTGGGTATGGTTTTCTAAATGAAATGAATTCATTATTAATACATGATTGGTCTTATCAACATAAACATAAAGAGCCTTTGTGAAAAATACGGTAAGGAAAATAGTGGTTGTGGAACCCACTCGTTATGTTATAATTAAATCAGTTATTTTAATAATACACCCTGAATCAGATTTGATAATATCAACATGGATTTTTGATAATGTCTACATTCTATGAGCTGTTACCAGAGCTAGAAGGATCGCTAACTTTTAACTAAGATTTTCAAGACTTAAATTTACGTTGGGATACAATTCCGCCAAATAATGTAAAATTTCATCAGTGTTCCACGTTAAATTGTATTTAGGAACTGTGGTACTGGGCCGCAATCGAAGGATTCCCCTGAAGAATCTCTGTCTAAATTCGTAGTTCACTATATCGTGTCAAGTAACAACGACAAAGGACGATCGCGACCTATTTAGGGTACCATACCGAGCTCCGGTACAATTGCGTTAGAAAACAAAGATCATTCGATGTCACAGATTTATAGGGATCTATGTTGTTTTCGTGACAGTACGCAAATCACTTCTTAAAGCAAGTATCATACTGCTTGATAGCGTTAAATCTGACAAACATGCTAGTGACGGCTGTGGAATTCTTCTTCGGAGAAGAGATGCCCGAAAAACTTCCCGACACGCACGCTCGCTACAACGAGAAATAATTAAATCACCCGCCGACTTTAAAAAGAGCGGTTTTGATGTGAGGAGTTTTCAACCCAGGTAAAAATTTGTCCATGGTGTATTGAACGCGTTAATTAATTACATAAGCGTCAGGGTGATAATCGGGAAACATAGATATCGCACTTATGATTTATTCTGCTCACGAGCAAGTCAATGCAAGGGACACCGAAGTGTTGCGTTATTACAAGTTTTTTATACTAATAGCGGTTTGAAAAATTTTCCAATCAATGTCGGGGTGTAATCTTCTTGATTCAGTGTCCGCAACTATGTTATCAGAAGAACGTATATAACCAGCATGAACATTAATGTACGATATTGCATTATCAAGACGAAACAAAATTTGAGAATATTTCAAATCTTGTACAAAAACTTTAAGCCCAAGAAAAGCTGCAAGAATTTTCCAAATAATTTATATGAAGAGTTTGCTCATGTTGACTCCAAGGTCCACTGGCAGTCTCGTCACCACAGGCGGCGCCCCATCCCGTTGTTGAGGCATCACTAGGTACTGATTCCTTTATCGCATTAAGCCACCAGTCAAAGATGGGAGACAACTCAATTGGTAAGATAATAAACTTATCATAGTTTTCATCACCTTTGAGGTTTAGATATTTACGCCTCTCAAAGCCTTTGGTATAAAACCATTCGTAGTCTACGGCCTGACATGCGAATGTAAAAAAGGCCGATAAAGCGAGCAAAATCTCTTATTTTATTACATCGTTTGAGCTTCTTATTTCTTAGTAATTCTGTTTAAATTTTCTTTCTTTTGTCATTAGGTAATCTTACTTTTATTTTTGAATATATAATTTCCTAAGAACTTGCAACAATTAATAGGCACAACAGAACATTTTTCTGTGTTAATGATAAATCCTAACGATTTTAATAATTGTATTGTTATTCACATTTTGTAAACAGTCAGTATTTATGATTGACCAACCAAAATCAAATCATCCAAATAAAATTTTGATAAATATCCTAAAGACCTCAGTAACTTTGCGACTGGTATAAGAATTTTTGTAAAAATATACGGGAACGGTAACATGATAAACTCGTACAGATCCATTAAATAGTTTATTTTTTATTTTTTTTATTTGTATGCTAATAAAAAAATAGG
This sequence comes from Xestia xanthographa, assembly GCA_905147715.2. Lineage (NCBI taxonomy): Eukaryota > Metazoa > Arthropoda > Insecta > Lepidoptera > Noctuidae > Xestia > Xestia xanthographa. Next base: position 24,713,490 of record LR990659.1, read on the forward strand.
CATCTTTTAAATCAATTGTCAATTGGTAACATAGAATAGTTGTTTGATAAAAGTTTTAAAGGTGTTCTTAAATCTTCAAGTTTAAAATGTTAGGTTGGCATTTAATTGTTTTAGATTTAATATGCCGTTGTTTACCGTTTGACCTAGAAACAAGAAATATACTGGATATGTATTGACCAGCGCATGGTTGACATAAGGACACTATGCCAGTACTAATACGATCTTATATGGATGCTTTAAAGGCCTTATATTCGTATTGCAAATACATAGGCTCTGATGGAACGGTTGTTTGAATAACTGGGTCAGAAAACATAATTTGATAGCCAGAAATCCAAGAGAGTATAACAGGGTTAGCATTCAATAAACACCACTGTTCATAGAAAAACGAAAGACGACCCCCGGGGCTTACCGGCTCTAACGTCGGTGACCTGCTTGCGGCTGACGTGACAATGGCCTGGAAGCGTTGATGTGCGTCGTCCTCGTCTGCTGCCTCTGAGTCGAGTTGATGGTGTCGCCCGCGCATATCTCGCGCCCACCGGCAGCGGTGCGGTAGGAACTGTCGATAACGGCGACGCGCCGGGAGGGTTCGGTCGTTTAAAGGCCTGCAGTTAACTGCCTTAGCCGGTGTATTAGCCGTAGAATGCATTGTGGACGACCTTATATCAGCTCCAGATTTTATAATCATTTTGGCTGATTTTAATGTTTCTGCTAAGCTATTGCCAAAGAGAATTTCGTCTATTTTGGTTTTATAAAAAATATCTTTGAGCTCCTTCTTGACAGTTGAAAGAATAAACGAACGTCGTGAGATCGAGTCCGTTCACTGAATATCGCCGACTATTAGAGATACTTGAATCTGCGGATTGAGGGTAGGCACTTTTATAAACTTTCAGTTCACGGGCACCAAATATCTGCCTTTCAAGTCCTTGCGGTTCTCTTTAGCCAGAGATCGTAATGTGGTTTAGTCTAATTGCTAAATCCTTTTGAATTTCCCTGCCATATTCTTTAGTTGAGGTGGGGTCTTCACCACATATTTCCATTAAATCTGGATCTAATTCGGGAACGTCTTGTTAAGGAGCAGGGGCCTCCGGTTCACTCGTCCTATCGAAAGGTACGGTGGCGGTAGATTCCACAGCAGGCGCAGTAAGTACTTGCGCGGGTGGCAGTGTGGCGGTAGTGGAGCTCGGCAGCAGTATGTGTATGTGCCGTGATGTTGTCGGCGGTAGGCGACTGTGTGACAACCGGGGCCGGGACCTCCTCCTCATTAATAAATTCGGCTGGGGCTGGTTGCCAGTACGAGCACCCAGGTTGTGGATCTGTATCGACGTGATAAGTGGCACAATCGTCATCGATTGGGATTGGTTCACACTCTGGCAGCAAAATAAGTATTTTACATATATAAACCTATAATTGGTGGGAAGTGAGACTCCTTGTGAGAAACACGCAATCCCAATAGGTGGCTAATATAAACCTATAATTGGTGGGAAGTGAGACTCCTTGTGAGAAACACGCAATCCCAATAGGTGGCTAATATAAATCTTTATATGGTGGGAAGTGAGACTCCTTGTGAGAAACACGCAATCCCAATAGGTGGCTAATATAAACCTATAATTGGTGGGAAGTGAGGCTCCTTGTGAGAAACACGCAATCCCAATAGGTGGCTTATATAAACCTTTATATGGTGGGAAGTGAGACTCCTTGTGAGAAACACGCAATCCCAATAGGTGGCCTAAATAAACCTTTATTTGGTGGGAAGTGAGACTCCTTGTGAAAAACACGCAATCCCAATAGGTGGCCTAAATAAACCTTTATTTGGTGGGAAGTGAGACTGCTTGTGAGAAACACGCAATCCCAATAGGTGGCTTATAAAAACCTTTATTTGGTGGGAAGTGAGACTCCTTGTGAGAAACACGCAATCCCAATAGGCAGCTTAAAAATTATATTAATTGTTCTAGAAAACCGCTTTAATTCCTAGAGGAATGATGTAGGTACATGCTATGGAAAAACCCCACAGGTAGATCCGAGCAGCAAGTACTTAATTTAGGAAGTGGAAGGCCCCCAAAGGACAATCCGATTTTCCGTATTATAATTACACTTATAACCCGATATGAATTCAAAAACAGAACGTGAGAAGCCAGGCGGTTGCGATGCTCAAAGTAACCAATTGAAATATAAACACGAAATAAGTAGGTCAATGACTCACCCTGCATGTTTTATAAGGCGTAGAAAAAACACCATCCGACGACGATGCACTGTCTTATCGAGTACGTCGCTCAAGTTTTATTTCGCGTTCTAATTTTTTAAGTTTTTTACATAAATAACTATAATTATCTCGCTAATCACTCTTTCTTTTCGAAATTTTATGGCTAAATTATAAAAACGCACTTCAGAACAAAGAAATGATGCGAAACAGCGAAGCACTGATACGTGAATGAGCTGGGTAGGTGAGAATGTCATAGTCAAGAACAAAGTTTTGAATCTACCTTACTTTGATTCATATTTATAGTTTTAAATAATTTGTGTTTTTCTCCTAAATTCAATGCGAAATGGTGAGTCTGTAAGTGAAACTACATGTGTATTAATGCTAATATCGAGAACGAAGCTTGAGAGTAATTACCACCCGCCACTGGATATTACTTTAAAGTTTGACACAGCTTCCCATGTTCGTCCTATGCCAGCTAGTAATAGTGATCGGTCTAAGGACTGTTAATAAGTGCGATTATAAACGTCTTTATACTCTACTTAATGAGGAATCTTGGAGTACCGTAATAGAATCAACTGATATTACTTTTTGCATGAATAGTTTTTATGAAATTATTTATAATTTTTTTAACGAATGTATGCCAAAAAAACTACGCAATAAAGCTAGTCGCAAACGTTATCCAGTTTGGTACACCCGTGATATAATAACAGATCTTCGAAATAAACACAGACTACATCAAACTTGGAAAAAGTCTACTTGTTTAACGGTATACAAAGCATTTTCTGATTTAAGAGCAAACCTTAAGCACCGCATTATCAAAGCATATAATTCACATTTACATCATGTTGAACGTAATATAAGAGTCAACCCACGACAGTTTTGGCAGCACATATCCACCCTTCGATGCAAAGGAGGCTTTGAGCCTACAATCAACTATAAGGGTCAATCACTGTCGGGTATCCATGCCGCTAATGCTTTTGCTGATTTCTTTTCCAGTGTTTTCTTACCTGAAACACCTGATTTGAATGTCTCCCAAATATGTGCTCTTGAAACATATAGCAATAGTAACTGCGTCAGTTTAGTTAATTTTTCAACTAACGATGAAGAACGTGGTATCAGTAAATTAAAACTCAGTAGTTCTGCTGGACCGGATAACATTCCAGCTAATATCCTTAAACTGTCTAAAACTTCCATAGCCATCCCTCTATGTCATATATTCAACTTATCATTAACCACTGGAAAATACCCAACCCAATGGAAACTCTCTAGGGTTACTCCTATACCGAAGACAAGGTTGAAATCATCAGTTGAAGACTACAGGCCTATTGCTATATTGTCTGCCCCTGCTAAAGTATTTGAACACATTTTATATAAGGAAATTCAAAGACAAGTCGATATTTATTTGTGCAATGAACAACATGGTTTTCGCAACAAAAAGTCAGTTGACACCAATTTGCTAACATTAGTTGATTTTATTTCTTTTCAAATGGACCGCGGACAGCAAGTAGATGTGCTGTATTTCGATTTTCGTAAGGCCTTTGATAGAATTAATAACGACATCTTGTTACGCAAGTTAAGTGCCATAGGATTTACACCCAGTCTTCTTCTTCTGTTTTCTGACTATCTCCGGGACCGTCAGCAATTTGTTCGTCTTGGCTCATACAATTCACATGCGTATCATACACGATCAGGCGTGAGTCAGGGTTCCATTTTAGGTCCCTTGCTTTTTTTGATTATGGTAAACGATCTGCAACAAATAATAAAACACTCGAAATGTCTACTTTATGCCGACGACCTGAAAATATATGCAACAGTAAACTCCGTGTCTGACTGTATAGTTCTCCAGCGTGATATCGATGCCTTGAGTGAATGGGCTGCCACTAATAAAATGGAATTTAACACCTCTAAATGTCAATTTATGAGCTTTGGCCGTATGCGGAACCCAATACAGTACGACTACAGCGTGAACAACGAGTTTATAACCAGAGTGTCGACAGTGAAAGACCTCGGTGTACTGTTTGATAGCAAACTGACCTTTCATACACACATTATAAGCTTGGCTAAAGAATCATTCAGACGCTTAGGTTTTGTTTTACGTAACTGTCAAGGTTTTAATAACCAGGCAGTTATCAAGCTCTTGTTCAACGCCTTAGTTCGGTGCAAGCTCGAAACTAGCGCTTGTGTATGGAATCCTCATTAGGTAACCTATACACTCATGCTGGAAAAAGTGCAAAAAGCTTTTCTTAGGTACCTCTACAAACATGTATTTGGATATTATCCATATATGTATCCTACTAAATTTCTTTTAGGATGTTTGAATTTTAATTCCCTTAAAGTCAGGCGTGCTGTTGGCCAACTTACAATTGCGTATAAAATTATACATGGTTATACCAACGCCTCGGAATTACATCCTGAGCTGTGTCAATTATTTGTTCCAAATAATTATATTCGCTCTAGGAAACATAAATTGTTTAATGTTCCATTTAGTCGCACTGTAGCTCGATCCACTTCGTCTGTACCACGTATGCTTACGAACCTCAACGCTCTCGTGGAGACCAACCCTGGATTGGACTTGTTTGCTGATGAATGGAAGACGATTTTGTTGGAATGTTTGTGGTTCTGCGAGAAGACCGAGTAAAAGGATTAGGTATTTAATTTAGTGTTAATGGTTTTAAATACTGTACTAAATAAATAAATAAATTAGAGAGAAAAAGACACCAATGTACAAACTTATCTACCGGTGGTCCGCATTAGCCCAGGATCGAAAGAACTAGAAGTCATGGGGCTAGTAATCTCTCCACCTGTGGGATGACGCCAGTAACCAGTACGTAGTAATTTTTGGTAAAAACCCGCTCAGCTTATTATGCACTAACGGACGTCCCGCGGTTTCACCCACGTAGTTCCCGTTCCCGTAGGAGTACGGAGATAAAATATAGCCAATGTTACTCAGGGTGAATGTAGCTTCTTAATGGTGAAAGAATTTTTGAAATCGGTTCATTACTTCCAGAGATTACCCCCTACATAAAAACTTACAAACATATGTTACCTTTTTAGGGTTCCGTACCCAAAGGGTAAAAACGGAACCCTATTACTAAGACTTCGCTGTCTGTCCGTCTGTCTGTCCGTCTGCCCGTCTGTCCGTCTGTCCGTCTGTCCGTCTGTCTGTCACCAGGCTGTATCTCATGAACCGTGACAGCTAGACAGTTGAAATTTTCACAGATGATGTATTTCTGTTCCCGCTATAACAACAAATACTAAAAACAGAATAAAATTAATATTTAAGGGGGGGTCCCATACAACAAACGTGATTTTTTTGCCCTTTTTTTTGATAATAATGGTACGGAACCCTTCGTGCGCGAGTCCGACTCGCACTTGGCCGGTTTTTATAATATTAGTATAGATTGTGTCAAGCCGTCTTGCATAAGATGGCAGATGCAGAATAGAGTTTTCTAATCAACACTCACACACACTAAATGAATTAAAGCCGAAAGTGTGTGGTCAATTTTTTCAGGTTAGCTTGGTAGTAAACACTGCACTCTGTTTCGTCTAGAACAAGCTAGCTGGACAAAAACATCATTAAGATTTCATTGAAACATTAATGGGAGTAGTTAGGGTATTAGTTGGTAATTACAGTATCAACTATGGTTTTTGCATAAGTCATACACAGCGTCGTTAATGAGGGTAAGTATATATGCTTCCCTTCTGCAGTCTTAGATCTTATAGGCCCACCTGTAAATATTGTAAAGAATGTAAATACTGTAAATATTAGTGTTGAAGATTATTATGCAGAGGATTCTTCTGAAGATGAACTTAGTGATGATGAATAATTCGTATGTTTATCCTCATTATAATCCAATTAATATTAGTTTTTAGTAGTAAGTCGTTATTTAATAGGTTAATTGTGTAGATAATTTGATTAGTCGTAATTTTTAATTAGGGTAAACAGTATAGTTATTGGCCAGTTAAGCCACCTCAAGACACTATTTATAATATATAAAAATATAAAACGGGTAGATGTAAATGAAATAATTTTTAAAATATATAACATTAACGTATTTATTCAATGGTATGGCTTACATACTCTTTTACCATACACGTTTTTAATAAAGTCAACATAAAGATACAAATATTGAATTATCGGTTATTGGCCACCATAATCACATTAATTGGCCATGTAATGTTACAGTTATTGGCCATAGAAAACAAAATAATAAAATTAAATTATAAAATAAAAACTTTAACAAAAATCCAATAACCCAGCGAGGGTTATTGGATTAAAAAATGTTGTCATCATCAGATGGCTCGGAATCATCGTTAATTACGTAACGTTTGTGGCATATAAAACATCTAATTCGTCATCATCATCAACAAACAGTGAGTATCTAGTTTCATATAATTATTTTGATATGATGCTAATGAGATATTAATGAGATTAAGGTCTTATTGGAAAGGTAATCTAGTTTATTTTTAAATAAAAAAAAATGGTAAAAAAGTTAATAGTTTTTCCACAAATTAATAATTTATTAGCAAAATGTCCGTTTTTATCGCTGGTTTCAAGTTCTACATTATTTTTAGGGTATCAAATTATAATTATTTATCTTTATTTTTGGTTAAATAGGTTCCATATCTATTCAGCTATTCATTGTAGAGTTTATATAGCTATATCTGTTGTAGTTTGCGATCTTCAAGTGTTTTTATAGAATTGCGAATTTTTGCGAATAATTCGCAAATCGTTAGCGCGGTCGGCGCGGTTCGTTGCAAAAAATATACGCTTTTAGCGCTATTGACGCTGTTCAATGAATAAGCATGAGTGATTTTGTGCAAACTAAAAATAAAATATATTATAGTTATTGGCCTCCTTTTTTGTATAGAAAATTATTCCAGACTTCATAGTACTTGGCCTATGCCAATAACTATTTACACAGCCCTAAAATGAGTGACAAACGAATATAATGCATAGTATAACAGACAGTAGAGTTTTTTATCACTATAAACGCATTTTGTTTTGGGTAAAATTAATATAGTAATTGACATAGGGGGCCATTTACTGTAAATGTTATTTAAATTATTGGCAGTAATTGGCCACTACATTTTTTTAAGGTTATGTTATGATTTTGTCGTTTTACACTTCAAATACGCGTACTATGCATATCACTCTATATATTGTACGGATTTTAAATCACTGAACTTTGTGAATTAATTTCAGAATATGATATTCTAAAATTACATGTTCTTAACATTTATTAAACAAACTTACCTATTTTCGATACCGGCACGAAAAAACCACAGACTAAAAAAGAACGAGTTCACCTAGCGGTTTTTTACCGAAACATTTTGACCGTTAACAATATGTTGCCATAGTGCATTTTGAAATTTACCATGTAGTAATGTGGGTTGCTAGTTTTTCAATACCGATGTTGAAATTGCTAATAACTATGTAGGGGCCAATAACTATACTGTTCCCCTATATGTATTTAAGTATTAATTAGTTTAATTATTCTTATAATATTAGTTTAATTGTTGGATAATGTATTTAGCTTTAAATATCCATTAGTATAATTGATATTTCCAACAAATCATGCAATAAACACCTTTATTTTTAATTAATGTATTTTATTTTCGAATTCCCGCATTTTTATGGGTTTCCAAGTATTTTAAATGATGAAATCTTTTATATTCGTGTCCAGCAGAGGTTTTAAACCCTATATCCATTAAAAAATAATTGTGTCCAGCTAGCTTGTTCTAGACGAAACATAGTGCACTGCCGAGTGGAATGTGCGAGACCTGAACACGTGTGTGTATCATACATAAGCCAAAAACCAAAGCAGCATCTATAAACAAAGAATCAGGTATCGTTTCGACCAGCAATAATATGTAGATTGTCGGGGAGAATTTAAATACAGAAGTATGGTCTCTATCCCGTTTCGACGTACGTAAACAAATTCAATATGCATTTATACGCTATTCTGTGGCTCCAGCTCATTTGAATAACTTTAGAGGATTTCGGGGACTGTCTGTACTTTTGTTACCTAAAGTCATCGACCTGTGCCCGGTAAATGTGGCCTTTAAAAAGGGAAAATCAACGTCGTCTGTTCAGAATTTTCTTGTCTTGACTTTTTATTGGATTCTGTTTAGTTTTTCTTTTTTGTTCCTTTTTCGTGTCGCAAAGATTTAATAGAAATCGGATTTCTCTTAATTCATTTCACACTGGTCTGTCAGAACTTTATTGCTGTCTAAAAATAGTTGTTTATTTTAGAACTGTGAAGGTTTTTTTCCAATTTCTCTAAAATTATTTTCTAAAAAGGCTGTTTGTCTTTGAAGTATGAAAGACTTTTTAAAATACAGAAAATAAACTTTCAATACACATTTTTATAAGCAGTCTAGACAATCCATTTGGCGATTGGAATCTTAACCTTTTTCTTTAACCCTTGTAAATAATTAAAAACACCTTTTGAAATGCTCATAAAGTCTTAACCGGTTGACCTGTTGTTAACTACCAAATGAATAAATTATTGTCCTGCTCTTTGCACATGTCCTGTTCTTTACACGTTCCAGGAGTTGATAGACGATCCTGAAGGTGCAAACTTATGCGCCGATTCAACTTAGATCATCTTCTCGTGTGGAATATCCAATTAGCCGTATCTTGCAGGCCACTTGGCCATTAGGTTATAGTGTACTCCAAGATAAAGGAATCCCATGAGGATTCTGTGTTCAACAAGCTACTATCTATCAGTCATGCCTGTTCTGCTTCGTGCTATTTGCTATGATATCCCATGAGGTGTGAACTGAAACTGTGTTTGCAGTCTAGCGATATGATTTCATAGGTACCGTCGACCTAAAACATAACCTAATTGCTTTACCCCTATTGAAAAAAAATCCAAGAGAATTGAAGTTTCTTTTTTAAACGATACAGAAAAAAATCCATGTGGGGCAAAGTTTAAAAAAAAATCTGATAGTGTGTGACTTTAAACCTGATTGCTAAACTTTTACCGTTAAATCGTTCTTACAGACACGTAAGTACATTCATGAATTTTACATTAAACAGTACTAAACTTGATTAGATTAAGTTTAACTTGGTAAATATTGAAACCAAAATTTAAGGCATCCTTTGATGAATCATCACTTTGATGAATCTTTAGATACCTGACTCCTATTACATTGATTAATTTGAAGCCATAAAAACAAAAAAATAATCAAATTTTTAAGTTCAGTACTCTGCCCTTGTTGTACAGTCGACCTCTTGTTGTATTGTTGACCTTGTATTTTCAACGAGAGTTACGTCATAAAATTATATTTATCTTCTATAAACCTTTTACAGAATACTAATAATGTATTGGTTACAAGTGTGGGTTACAAGGAAATCACTGTAAAGTAAACGTAATAATCAAGTAACGACAGTTTATGTTTTATGCAATTGTGCGAGTAGTCTCAATAATGCTGTTATTCCTAAGTGACTCAAGATCATTCTAATATTTTTTGTTAGCCTGTCATGGTGTCACACTGCAGGGCAAATTAATCTCCTTTCGCCTTACAAACCTCTCTAACCTGTGCAATATCTGGCCATGTTCACCTTGCAAACAGGATCTGATCGTCACACCAACTTTTTTTTTTTTTTTTGGCTGGGAAATCATCAAATGACTCCTCCCGCTCTAGGCGGAGCAGGAGGGAGTGTCAGACTTTTACTGACTAAAACCCATCCATGTTCCTTCATCGCCTTTTGTGTTCCGGGGCCACGGTATCTCTTTCGAACTGTCCCGCAACCCCGGATCGTCACACCACCTTCGCCGCGGTCTATTTCGACGACGATTTCTGCCCACCTCTCCGGGTGCATTTGCGCTGACCAGTCCACTCCCACGCTGTTTTTTCTCCGACATCTGCAACCTCAGTCGTCTATTCTAATCTTTAATCCGTAAAAATACCCAGTCAAAAGCACGAAGATCGACAAAAGAAACTTCTCAAAACTCACAAAGAACTTACAAGTACTCTCGCACCTCCTCCAACTTTGCCAAATCCTCGTGAGAACCGTGTTTACCCTCCAGAGAAAACAAAACAGACCCATAACATTAAATCTAGAATATCATTATCATTGATAAAGCGAACGTTTTCAGTTATTTGTATTTTATGCGCATATCTAGTATCATAAATGTGTAAAGAGATTGCGTCTGTATAGTGGCACAGAATAAGAATTGGTAGAACTGATACTTCTTTACGTCGGAATCGACGTAAAGAAGTATCAGTTCAGTTCAGTTCAGACCCTAAGTCTGAATAGACTTAGGGTAGTTTAAAAGGTGTTAAGCGAACAGATCGCGTTAGAAACACCACCTTGCGCTCCATTACTCAAGGAGCTGATGTTGGAGAAAAACAGCCAGGCTGAGTGGGAGTGGGCCGGCCACTTGGCACGGATGCACCCGGAGCGATGGGCAAAGATCGTCACACACTGGACGCTTGAGAAGACTGAGAAACGTGGCGTGATGGTCTAATCATGTTTTCAAGGCTAACATGGCCGGAGATCGCACAGAATAGAGAGGTATGGACGGAGAAAGGGAGGCCTTTGCCCAGCAGAGGGATACCATGTAGACTGGCAAAAAGAAAAAAAATACTTCGGGTGCTTTTTTGAAGGTGACAACTGCAAAACGTAGCGGCAATGTAGACTAATTACAATGACAGACTGTTTCAACAGTACAGGTTTCACGCTCTTGTACTCGTTCTTATTTAATGTCTATCATCACCTGCCTATAGCCTTTTTCCAAATAATTATGTTGGGGTTGGCTTCCAGGCCTATCGGATGCAGCAAACTGTGTACCAATATTTTACTCAAGGCGACTGCCAATCTAACCTCTACAAACCAGTATCAGGTTAATACATATCCTTTGGACGACCTGATTGGCGCAGCGGTAGTGAGGCTGCCTTACGTTCTTAGGGTCCCGGGTTCGAATCCCGGTCGGAGCAAATGTTTGTGTGATGAGCACGGACATTTGTTTCCGAGTCATGGATGTTTGTATGTATATTAAGTATGTATTTACAAAACAAAAAGTATCTATGTAGTATATCAACTATCTGGTGTCCACGACACAAGCGTTGCTTAGTGTGGCACTAGATGGCGCTGTGTGTAATGTCCAGCAATATTTATTTATTTATTTATTTTATTTGGTAAGACTGATGGTCAGACTTTCAGACTTCTGATTATCTTCATTCCTGCAATTTTTTGTTTGTGTTGACAGGGAGAAACCATTCTTTCGTTGTTACATGAACAAAACAGCCCCACTTTTCACTTCTGTATTTTCTTGTTCTTTTCCAAAACATATACATATTTATGAAATAGTGTGTATTAGAAATGGTTTCGTTAAGGCTTAGTAATTGTGATTTGCAGCCGTTGTGATGAATTTTTTTGGGCGTATTTTTGGTGAATTCAGCAGACGGCTTTTTCTGACGAAATCCGAATGTTTTTATATTACTACGCAGTGATACAACCAATGTTCTAGAAGGACACGTACGGAGATATATAAGTCACCCAGCTAATAGATTATTTTGTACACAACTAGCAAAATTCAGCTATTCATGTTCCCACTGCTGGGACTTACGACCCACTTCCCCTCAAAGTCAGACCCTGCTGGGAGCTGGTCGTTATCCACAACGTGGGCTTAGTTGTGTAGATTTCACATGTCTTCGAACTTTTGGTACTTTACAACCATGAAAACCAAAGATAAAAACTTACACTATCACTTACGGAATATCTTCCGTGATTTTCCACAAACGTGAGCTCACGATATTTTGACGCTGTTGCAAGCGCCATCGAGTGATCGTGACACTTACAATAGAATTGAGACAACATCGGGAGCTCACAATAATTGAAAATCACGAAAGAAATACATTATGTGACATGATCATCATTCATCATCATTTCAGCCGAAAGACGTCCACTGCTGGTCATAGGCCTCCCCCAAGTGTCGCCACATTGAACGGTCCCGTGCGACTCGCATCCAGCGGATTCCCGCAGCCTTCACCAGGTCATCGGTCCACCTAGTGGGAGGCCTTCCAACGCAACGTCTTCCGGTTCGCGGTCACCACTCCAGAACTTTTCGGCCCCATCGGCCATCCGTTCTGCGAGCAATGTGCCCGCCCACTGCCACTTAAGTTTGGCAATTCTTCGGGCTACGTCGGTAACCTTGGTTCTCTTGCGGATGTCTTCATTTCTGATTCGATCGCGCAAGGAAACTCCGAGCATAGCCCTCTCCATTGCCCTTTGGGTGACTTTAAGCCTTCTGATGAGGCCCATTGTAAGCGACCACGTTTCGGTCCCGTATGTAATCACTGGCAACACACACTGGTCATAGACTTTCGTCTTGAGACACTGCGGTAGGTTGGACGAGAAGATACCGCGCAACTTCCCGAACGCTGCCCAGCCGAGTCGGATTCGACGATTGACCTCTTTCTCGAAGTTAGACCTACCTAACTGGACCGTTTGTCCCAGGTACACATAATCGTCTACAACTTCGAGTGTAGAGTCTCCGATCTTGATAGGAGTGGGTGTGACATGGGCATTCAACATGACCTTGGTTTTGTCCATGTTCATTTTAAGACCCACTCTTCCGGAAGCTCTACTGAGGTCATCGAGCATTGTACTGAGGTCCTCCATGGTCTCAGCCATGACCACTATGTCGTCGGCAAACCGAAGGTGAGTGATGTACTCGCCATTGACGTTGATGCCTAGCCCTCTCCAGTCCAGAACCTTGAAGACATCCTCCAGTGCAGCAGTAAACAGTTTCGGAGATATGACGTCTCCCTGTCTCACACCTCGCTGCAGGAGGATAGGTTCTGAGACTTGGTCTTGAAGTCGGACTGACATTGTGGCGTTTTTGTACAAACACTTCAACACCTCGATGTACCGATAGTCGATTTGGCACCGTTGGAGAGACTGCAGTACAGCCCAGGTCTCGATCGAATCGAAGGCTTTCTCGTAGTCCACAAACGCTAAACAGAGAGGCAGGTTATACTCTTCGGTCTTCTGTATAACTTGCCGCAGCGTATGTATGTGGTCTACGGTGCTATAGCCTTTTCGGAAACCGGCTTGTTCGGGTGGCTGGAAATCGTCAAACCTGCGCGCGAGACGATTCGTGATGACTCTAGAAAACAACTTGTAGACATGGCTTAGAAGTGAGATGGGCCTATAATTCTTCAACCGGGCATTGTCACCCTTTTTGAAGAAGAGCACCACCACACCCCTGCACCATGCCTGTGGCGTTTTTCCCTCAAGTATGACGGAATTAAACAGCTTCTGAAGGGCCTTAAGTACCGGTTTTCCACCCGCCTTCAGGAGTTCGGCCGTAATTACGTCATCACCCGGTGCCTTGTTGTTTTTGAGCTGCTTCAGAGCCATCCTAATCTCGTACAGGCTGACGTCCGGAATGTCTTCAGTATAGTGTCAGGTCAGTCTAGCTCTTGGGTCGTTTGCTAGATCTACGACGGGTTTGCTAGTTGACGTGTACAACTGTCCATAGAAGCTCTCGATCTCCCTCAGAAGCACATGTGACATGATAAGTTTAGTTATAAAACGTGACATCTTAAAACAGTGTCCATTTAATTTTGCCCAATTATTACATTTGAAGTTTCAGATTCTTTGTTGAGAAATTGGGCAGTTATTTATGTCTTTGACCTCTATATATCACCAAGCGGTCAACGACTTAAAGTTACCAATTCACTCTAAAAACTTTCATCGCTTTTCATTGCAAATTTGCAATAAAGATTATATTCCACTTACACCGAAATTCCTTTGTACCACTGATGACAATAAAGCTACCAAAAAAAAATCATTGAACATTTTCACGAATCACGTAATACCTGCAGACCGAACTTGTACTCATAGTACATACTGACGTCTGTACCACCGTTAGTAACATTGGTTAATATTCAATACACGAACGAAATAATGTTCTCAATACATTTTAGTCAATGGTAGAACAACGAAATTAGTCTTACTAATTTGATTTAAGGCTGCCTTTATAGTTAGCTATCGATTTGTCTGGCTGTATTTATGTAATATGTTTTTTATTCTCTTTGATCTGTCTACATTTTGATTTGTTATTGGAGCTCTATTTTGTTGATTTATTATAATTTGCTTTATTACAGAAAATATTTTTAGGTTTGCTTTTAAGTTACGATTTATATTAGATTGCTATTTCTTTACAAAAAATATATTCCAGAACATAGCAGCAACCTACCATATTATGGAATTCTTCGTCCGAAAATGTCAGTGTAAGTAATATAATATTATAATAAAATTATGTATTTACAAACAAAAATTATCCATGTAGTATATCAACTATCTGGTGTCCACGATACAAGCCTCGTTGCTTAGTGTGGCACTAGATGGCGCTGTGTGTAATGTCCAGCAATATTTATTTATTTAATATAATCCATCAAGTGTGTATTTTTAAATATCAGCCATGAAGTCCAAACCCAAAGAGAAACAATAATAAATAAATAATTTAAGTAAACCAAAACTTATTGTTCATTTGAAATTAATATTTCTCAAATAATTTAATAAAGTTTTTTTAGTAAGTTTTAGGGGAGAGAAGCTAGGGTATGTTTGGTGGGAATCGCTGTTGGTGAGAGCAGCATTACCTATAAAGTGCCAAAAATACTTTCTGCTGTACCCGTGGCGGAGTACCGTAAAAAGCAGAACCCTAGCCAGTTGCAGCTGAGCTAACGGATGCAGGGCGAAGGGCGAATATTTTGCGCCTTAAAACAAAATCACCTGACTAGGGAGGATACCCGAAATAAAACAGAGCACATCCGAAGGCTCTAAAGCGGCAGCCCCGCTATCGGATTAAGGCACAGTGGGCTAATCACCTGCTTGCCCGACAATATTGATTCCTGAAACTGAAACAGATAGAAACCGGACCGATCTTTTACCGACGACTTTTGGCATGAAAAAACGGACACGAATTGCTTATTGGAACGTACGCAAGCTTAGCGATGACAGTCGACTAGCCCAAGCAGAAGCAGTAATGCTTAACTACAACTTGCAGATACTCGGTCTAAGCGAAGTGAGGAGGAACGGGTTTGGGGAGCTGAGAACGTCCAGGGGCTTGACATTGCTATATTCTGGTAAAGAAAGTGAGGAAGATGTGCGTGAGTATGGCGTGGGGCTCTTCCTTTCTAAAGCAGCCAAGAATAGTCTCTTGGACTGGAAACCGATCTCAGACCGGATCATGTATGCCCGTTTCAATTCAAGAGCCCGGAAGATCTCTATTGTCCAGTGCTACGCCCCAACCAATGGATCACCTGAGGATACCAAGGATGACTTCTACACTGCCCTCAACGCCACCCTTAAGAGCATAAAAAAGCAAGACATCATCATCGTCATGGGGGACCTGAATGCAAAGGTTGGGAGTGTTAATACTAACCGCGAGCGACATATGGGTACACAAGGACTTGGGGTGTGCAACGAGAATGGGGAGCGATTTATTGAATTTTGTCAGAACCACGACCTTACAATCGGAGGAACATTATTCATTCATGGTGAACATCATAAGTACACGTGGAACTCACCCGATGGGGTCACCAAGAACCAAATTGACCACCTTGCCATTAGTTCCAAATGGCGTTCTTCATTGCTTGATGTTCGCAACCGTAGGGGTGCCGATATTGATAGCGACCACCATCTGGTGGTTGCTGAAGTCCGGCTGAAAGTTGCAGTAGCCCGTGCGGCTGGAGGACCCGGCAAAATTGGAAGGCGGTTCGACATAAACAAACTGCATGACCCAGACACGCGTAAAGCCTTTCAACTCGAGTTGCGCAATCACTTTTCTGTACTCGATACTGCTCCGGACTCAATAGACGAGGAGTGGAAGCGCATAAAAGTGGCCTATACAGAGACCAGCTCCGCCGTTCTAGGGCACAAATCGACTCACTCTCGGGAGGACTGGATGTCACAACACACGTGGAGCCTGATCTAAGAAAGGAGAAATCTTTATCTGAGACTTTTAGAAACCCATAACGACGCCATACGGGCCGACCTTAACATCCAATACCGTCAGAAACGCAACGAAATCTACCGCAGTACCCGCAAAGACAGGCGACAGTGGGCTGATGGTATTGCTGATCGTGCTCAACAAGCTGCAAACACCGGCAACTTGAAGGAGCTGTACAAATCTACCAAAACCCTGGCAGGTAACAGCAGGTCAAAGAAGAAGCCGCTGAAGTCCAAAGATGGTCAGCTCATTGTGACATCAGAAGGGCAGCTGCTACGCTGGCGTCAACACTTTGAGGAGGTCTTCCGTTTGTCAGCTACATCAGCGCCTGACGCGCTGCAATCTGAACATCAACACGGAACCACCGACAGCCTCTGAAGTTGCGGAGGCAGTCCGTTCTTTGAAGACAGGCAAAGCACCAGGACTCGACCTGATAACGGCGGAAATGTTACAATCCGACTTACCCTCCGCAGTCATCGTTCTGACGCCTCTTATTGAAAAGATCTGGACCGCTGAAGAGCTCCCTGATGATTGGAACAAAGGTCTTATTATAACTGTTCCTAAGAAAGGTGATCTTAGCCAGTGCGATAACTGGAGAGGTATTACTCTGCTCTCGATTCCCTCTAAGGTTTTCTGCAAAATCATCCTGGATAGACTGTCGAAGGCCGTGGATCCTCTTTTACGTAGGGAACAGGCTGGTTTCCGCTCGAACCGCTCATGTACGGACCAGATCAACACCCTCCGTATCATACTGGAACAGGCATCAGAATGGCAGAGGGAGATTTATCTAACCTTTGTAGACTTCGAAAAAGCCTTTGATACGCTGAAGTGGTCTAGCATCTGGTCCCGTTTACTGGAAATTGGAGTGCCGCCGAAAATTGTCCGTTTGTTGGAGAGTATTTACAAGAAGTATTCTTGTAAGGTAACCCATGACGGCCTCATCTCGGATGACGTAGCAGTACACGCGGGTGTCCGCCAAGGCTGCCTCCTGTCACCGCTTCTCTTCCTAGTTGTTCTTGACGGAATTATGCTTCGCATCTCTGAAAACAAGCGCCGCGGCATAGAGTGGGGACTATCCAACGTCTTGGAAGACTTGGACTACGCCGATGACCTATGCCTGCTGAGTCATACCCGCGCCGATATGCAAGCAAAATTGAACGATCTGCAGCAGGAGGCGGCAGAAACCGGGCTTAAAATAAATATCAGGAAGACCCAGGAGATGAGAACTGGTGTGAAGAATCACCCACCGTTGCTGATTGGCACAGAGGCAGTGGCACGCGTCCACTAATTCACTTACCTTGGGAGCGTCGTGGCAGAGACTGGGGGCAGTGAAGAGGACATCGCTTCACGGATCGCCAAAGCCCGAGCAACCTTCGCACAGCTGAGACCTGTTTGGCAGTCACGGAAACTGACCCGAAGGATTAAACTCAAGATATTCGGGTCCAATGTGAAATCCGTGCTGCTTTACGGGTGTGAAACGTGGAAGGTCACAAAGGACATCTCACGCCAAATCCAAGTTTTCGTCAACCACTGTCTTCGTCGCATTCTCGGAATTTACTGGCCCGAGACCATCTCCAACGTAGAGCTGTTAGAGGAATGCCACGAGAGCCCGATCGACCGCCAGATCAAGCGTCGCAAGTGGAGATGGATTGGCCATACGCTCCGAAGGGACCCTGACCACATACCCAAACAAGCTTTGGACTGGAATCCCCAAGGAAATAGAAAGCGTGGCCGTCCCCGTCAAAGGGCGTCGCACCGTGTTGGCAGAAGCGGCGAGCATCGGAATGACGTGGAGCGAGGTGAAGCATGAAGCTCAAGACCGATCGCGATGGAGGACATCTGTGGACGCCCTCTGCTCCATCTAGGGGACATAGGAAATTAAGTCAAGTAAGTCAAAACTTATTGTTCATTTGAAATTAATATTTCTCAAATAATTTAATAAAGTTTACTTTACAATCGCATTAATTTAATCGATTCTAATATTACAAAAAAAAAAAACGATTTATTAAAAAGCATCGTCGTTTCATATTTAGGTATCAACATCGATATTTTCAGGAGCCTTCTGTGATCAGTCCTACTTTCTTACACTCTGATTAAAAAGGGGTGAGTGAGTGAGGCTTTGTCTCAACACTGAGACGAGACTTTTAATCTCAAAGTTGTTTTGAAAAGAGGCACAAATACAGAGGAATAATTTGTAGGAGCCTTAAGATAGATTTTTAGTTCTTTTTTGCAAAGTTCTTAGCTAGTAATAATTAGCTTAGTATAATTATATATTTTTTAATAATTAGATTAGCTATTTCCGCAGCTTCGCCCGCGTAGAGATAGATTTTTAGTTCTTTTTTGCAAAGTTCTTAGCTAGTAATAATTAGCTTAGTATAATTATATATTTTTTAATAATTAGATTAGCTATTTCCGCAGCTTCGCCCGCGTAGAGTTCGATAATGTCCCACAGGATCGTACTACCAGGATAAAAAGTACCTTCATAGACTGCCTATCCTTTTCCCAACTATGTTGGGGTAGGCTTCCAGTCTAATCGGATGCAGCTGAATACCAGTATTTTAAATGGAGCGACAGTCTATCTGACCTCCACAACTCAGTTGGTACTGGGTAATACGATATACCCCTTGGTAAGACTGGTTGTCAGTCTTTTTGGGCCACGGACGATCTGTAACGACTGTCAAAGATCTACAAATGACAGCCGGGACCTGTTGGTCCCTGCTGTCATTTGTAGATTTTTTTTTTGTATGGAGGAAGCTCGGTATGTAAGGGTGGTCACCCATCCACAGACCAACCTAGGCAAGCACGGCTTAACCTAAAGATCGACCCTGCGGGGCGAGGGGGCCTGGGCGGTTGTTATTTGTGAAAAAAGCAGAAAGTTCAGGATGCGAAGTACTCGTAACGAGCGTGCATATATGGCCAAATGATGCACGTGGACGACACAAAAGGAGTATGTAAGGGTGCAGGTAGAGTTATGTGGTTCCTGCCAACTCTCATGGAACATATGCGTGATTATATATATGTATGTGTAGTACATACTAAAAAATTACTACCCAGTCCCTGAATGTGAAAATCTTTATGATCTTTAAGATTGAAAAGTAACCAAACGACTTTTGATACATGATGCATATTTTGTTTTACTAACAATTTTATACGTATTTTTTTTAAACTAGGTGAGGTTGGTGTTTAATACTTGAATACTCTGAGAAGAAACAGCCAAAACAAACTCAGAGGTCATCTCTTTGAAGGTCCAGACATTTTGGCAAACCATTTTGAAGAAAATTGTTTTTAATTTAGTGATACAAGTCTAAAATTAGATACTATAAGAAATATTATCGGAGAAGAAATAAGTTTGCCTTGCCTTGGTAATGAGTTTCATTATTACAAATTACCATTGACCTTTAAAATTGATTCTCGGGCGTTGATTGATTCCCAAATATTATAGCATTTATTTTATAACGTGAAAAACTTGAACAAAATAATTATTGTTAATTAGGTAAGATCGGGAAAATTTTAGGCTCTTTTAGTAGCTATTTACTTTCCAGTAAGTATTTTTTTTCAAAGCTTTACTTAAATAATTAATCCAACATAAATTATTTAGAAATAAACTGCTAGGTTGAAAATGAACTAGGCTGGTCACATCCACCGCATGTCGGAGGAGCAATGGTCAAAAATTAACACTCAGTGGATACCAAATAACAGGAAACGATAACGCGGATGGCCCAGAAGGAGATGGCGGGATGAGCTAGACTCTTTCGCAAAAGATTGGCCTACAACCGCACTAGATCGCAAAATGTGGAAGGAGGGAAGTGAGGTCTTTGCCCTGCAGTACGACTATATCATCATCATCATCATCATCACCATCAGTTTATTAATGTTCCCACTGCTGGGACACGGGCCTCCTCTTTATGAGAGGGAATGGGCTATAATCCACCACGCGGGCCCAGTGCGGGTTGGTAGATGTCACATGTCTTCGATTTTTTTGTTTCTAGGACATGCCGGTTTCCTCACGATGTTTTCCTTCACCGTTTTGAGAGCAGTGGTGATCAAATAAATTACACAAAGTACCTAATGCGCCTGTCTGGGTTCGAACCCATGACTTACTGTTCGTAAGTCGGGGCCGCCACCACTGTGCCACCACTGCTCTGCGACAATATAGGATTATAATATAATTATTATTATTTTATATTCAATAATAATAACATAGACGGGGTCTTGGCAGACCGAGGAAAAGATGGCGGGAGGCCTTTTTTTTTTTTTTTTTTCGGATGGGAAATCATCAAATAACTCCTCCCGCTCTGGGCGGAGCAGGAGGGAGTGTCAGACTTTTACTGACTAAAACCCATCCATGTTCCTTCATCGCCCTTTGTGTTCCGGGGCCACGGTATCTCTTTCGAACAGTCCCGCAACCCCGGCAGGCATCGGTCCCTACGGACCCCTTCCCTTTTGCTGACTCTCTTTGAGGCGCGCGTGGAACACGAACGCGCCGTCGACACGGCCTGTCGTCATGAGACGGACGGACGGCGAGCTAGCCCATAGCCCACCGTCCACAGGCCCGCGCCTACGGTGGCCGGGGGCCACGTGGTGGTGGCCCCCGACGCCCGGGGCGTCTCCCGCGGCGGCCGGGACGTTGAGAGGTTCGCTCCCTCTCACGTTCCGCCACCTCCTTCTCTAGCATTACTGCTTCGCAGAAGGAGGTGACGGCGTCCCATTCCGTCTCGCTCCGGACCATGGCTTGCACCAGGGCCGGACGCGAGAGGTCGCCGCCGCCGATCGCCGCTTCGAGGACACGGCGGTGCTCCGCCCACGCGGGGCACACCTCCACCGTGTGCTGCACCGTGTCCTCCGGTCGATACTCACAGTGGAAGCACCCGGACGTTTCCTCCCGCCCGATTCGGTGCAGGAACCTCCCGAACACACCGTGTCCGGTGAGGACCTGCGTCAGGCGGAAGGTGAGGACGCCGTGGCGTCGCTCAAGCCACTCCTCAAAGAGGGGACTTATCGCCACTATCGTGGCGTGCCCTGCACGGGGTTGCGACAGTCGCTCTCTCCATGTCGCCATGAGATCCCGCCGGAAGTCTGTCCGCTGAGTGACAATTTGCCGCGGCAGCGGAGTTTCCCCCCGGCGTAGCGCCTCCGCGCGCCATTCATGTAGGCGTGCGAGGACTATTGCCTCCAGATCCCATGGCGGCAATCCGGCAAGGAGGCTCGCCGCCTCGCGGGAGATCGTGCGGTAGCCCCGGGCCAGCCTTACGGCTACCACCTTTTGGGGCGCGTTCAGGTAGTGGGCGGCTCGCCGCCTCAATGAACGCGCCCACACCGGGGCCCCGTAAAGGGCCATTGACCGCACGACTCCCGCGTAGAGCCTCCGGCAGGAGGCGTTTGGCCCCCCCCAGATTGGGCAGGAGCCGCCTGAAAGCAGCCCCAGTCCGCTCCAGTTTGGGGGCCAAACGTCGGAAATGTTCCACGAAGTTCCACCGGCTGTCAAGGACAAGTCCCAGGTACTTTAACGTCGACTCGACGCCGATGGATACCCCTCCTACCGTCAGTGAGGATCCCGGAGGTGGCGCATTCCGAGGCCCATGAAAGCACATGGCCTCGGACTTGTGCAGTGCCACCTCGAGACCCAGTTGCCGGATCCTCTCAACG
Source organism: Xestia xanthographa (assembly GCA_905147715.2). Taxonomy (NCBI): domain Eukaryota; kingdom Metazoa; phylum Arthropoda; class Insecta; order Lepidoptera; family Noctuidae; genus Xestia; species Xestia xanthographa. The sequence continues at coordinate 24,735,309 of LR990659.1, forward strand.
ACTATCGCAACCCCGCGTGTCATCGCTTCGGCCGCCGCCTCGTGCGACCCCCCCTGTGCCAGCACCAGCGTGTCGTCTGCGTAGCAAACCACGCTGACACCGCTAGGGAGGTCGGCGCGCAGCACCCAGTCGTAACCGATGTTCCACAAGGGCGGCCCCAGAACCGATCCCTGCGGAACACCGCACGACATCTCTCGCCGGTTCCATTCTCCGCTGCGACCGGGGTAGATAACGGCTCTATCGGTCAGGTAGTCCCCGACCACTCGACGGAGGTAGGTCGGCACCCGGTGATACCGGAGTGCCTCCCTAATGCAGCTCCAGGGCATGGAGTTGAAAGCGTTGGCGATGTCGAGAGACACCGCCAAGACAACCCCACCCCTGGACACCGCATCCCCCGTCGTGAGGGCTCTCACGCGCATGATGGCGTCCACCGTAGAGCGCCCCTTGCGGAAACCAAACTGGTGTTCCGCAAGGTCCGGCCCAGTCCCCGCAAGGTGCTCGGCGAGGCGGTTTGCAATGACTCTTTCAAAGAGCTTGCCCACCTCGTCGAGCAGCACCACGGGCCGGTATGCGGACGGAGAGTCCGCAGGGCGCCCCGGCTTCCGGATGAGGACCAGCTTCCCCGTCTTCCAACGAAGCGGGAACTGGCCTCTCTCCAAGCATGCGCTTAGGAGCCCCTCCAGTCGGGGCCCGAGAGCCTCCGAGGCCAGGACCCAGGCTTTGCCAGGCAAGCCGTCGGGTCCCGGGGCGGTATTTTTGGCACTGAGCCTGCGTACCATGGCGGGAGGCCTTGGTTTGCTTTCTCGTTAATTGGCAAGAAGAAGTGCAGCATCACGAAAAGTGGAAGAAACGGGAGGAGGCCTTTGCCCAGGTGTAGGACAGCCGAGGACAACAAAAAAAAAACTACGAGGCATTTATGCTCGATAAGATTTACCCCCGAAAAAAAATTATTTCAGATTTTTACTAAACATGTATATGAAAAGCCCACACTAAAATAAAAATTCGAAGTGTAGAACATAATACAAAAAGTTCGATCCTTTTCCATTTATTTGAATGCAAAAACTACAAGCAAACTGCCTAAGTAAGTGAAAAGTAGGTCTCCAAAGAGTTTAAATAGCTCGCCTTTATGTACTCCTAAAACAAAAATATTCAGCTTATTTTGCCCTTTTATTTTTCTTCATAAAAACAAAATGTTTCTAAGTTAGTGTCAGATTTTATTTTTATTGTAAAAGGAGCCATTTAGAGTGTAGCAAAATAAAATAGTTTTATGTTTGTTTAGCTTTCCAAAAGTATTTACGTTTTTGGTTGTGAAGTTATTAAGTTCATGTTTTATTTAGTGTTTGATGTTGAAGTTCTTTAGTACGAGTCGAGGTTTTATTTACTATTTTTATTTCGTAAAGGATTTTTCCAATAGAAGATGGTGGGATCTGCTGGACAAAACAAATGGAAATTACGAAGTCTTATATTATACTATTATATTATATGTCTCAATTATATTTCTTTTATTATCGCCCACATTCATTTGGGTGGATTGTAGTCAGTGGCATAAAAGTAGATCAAACAAACAAAATCACCGCCTTCGGAAAGAAAAGTTTATTTTTCACTATTTTTTGTCGGTTCCTATTTTGTAGAAGTTTATTTTATCCAATTATGTATTTTTTTCATACAAATGAATGCCAAACCGCTCGACATCACGACACGTTGGCATGCAAAACGCCAGAAATTTATGACGACCGATAAAAAAGGACTATAATAAAAATTCAACATCTAATCTTTAAATTATTTCGTTTTATATTTCACCAGAGGGCGTTCGTGAGTGTTAGATAAGTGGGCCATATAATGTAATATGACCTTTTCATGGATATAGGGGTGACCGCAATTTTAATGCAGTTGATGAAATTCGTTGTCAAATGGTATCATGAACGTAAAAAGATCAACCCATTTTTACAAGCTAATAGGTTAAAAATTATGGTTTTTTCTTATTAATCCCTATACTTTTGTGATTAATTTACGTTGCGGGATCTAAGACGGTTAAATTAATTATCTAGGACTTCGTCGAGCTTCATTGTCTCGGCGGTTTTCTGGTGGTGGCCACTGTTGATTCTACCTTTCAAGAGTTACAGTGGTTTGTTTGAGAAGGGTGTGGCAAGCTTGTCCCTTTAAAAAAAAGCTAATAGGGTTTCCCGCCAGAAAATATGGCGACAAAAAATTTATTATTTTCACATAGTCTAGCCACATAATTATATATGTAGCCTTTTCCACTTTAACCGGAATATCAGTATTTTACATGGAGCGACTGCCTATCTGACCTCCACGACCCAGTTAGTACCGGGTCATACGATACCCGTTGGTAAGACTGGTTGTCCGTCTTTTTGGGCCTCTGACTACCTAACGACTTTCAAAGATCTACAAATGACAGCCGGGACCAACGGCTTATCGTGCTTTCTAAGGCACGGAGGAAACTCGGTATGTAATAGGTGATCACCCATCCACAGACCAACCTAGGCAAGCACGGCTTAAACTAACGATCGACCCGAGTGGCTGTTATTATTTAGCCACGAGCTCCTCGGGATGATTTAATAAATATTGTACATTAAATCGATTCTCTGAATAATACTTTTACTGCAGTGATGTAGAGTCAAGGAATTTAATAAAATTGATAGGCCCCTTTCACTACTTTCCGATTTTGAACTTAAAGTCGTGTACGTATAGGTACATTGATGAGTACGAATATTACCAACTAAACCCGATTTGTGTTACACAGCTAAAATACGAATAGTGGCAAGTGGCTTATCAATTCAAGTCCTCGACTGCACGGATTAATAAATTCTGTACGAAGATATAATATCTTACATATTTAAAAATTTGCCAACGGGCATGTGAAACTAATTTATTGTTAACTTTTCAGAGACATTCGTTTTTGAAATTAGTTTCAGTTAGTTTTGAAAGTTGATAGTAAAAAGTTTAAAAATTTGCGAGTTTTCAATTAAACCTATGAATCATGGTAGATAATAATACATACTCTGAACATGAGACTCATAATAGATTTATAACCAAAAGAGTTAAAGACAAAAACTACCATAGACCATGATTACAGCGATGCGAAGGAGTTATACTCGTACTTTGATGCTTAAATGTCCTATTGTCGTAGTTGTTGTTGTTGCTGTTTGAAATGTTACAATAAAATACCTCCCCACATTCTTCAACTGAATGAGACGAAATTTAAATCTTGTATAAAACGCACACTATGTAGGCAAGCATATTATAAGTTGGGGGATTACATTGATGATAAAAATGCTTGGCTAAATGCTGGTCCTGCTCCACAACCATAGGTGAGGGGCAAACTAATTGCTTGTACTGGTCGGGCATTATTTGAGTCCATCGACACGTAAAGAAGAAGATGAAGAATTGATTCCCATGTTAATGTATTGTGGAAGCTGCAGAAGATTGTAAAAATATACTTGCATTGTATAGATTCCAGTTCTTAGTATTATACAATTGCATCACATGTGTGAGTACTTTGTACTGTTCAGCCACCATTTACATTTATTTATCTTTCATTGACTTGAATATGCCTTGGTGACTGAGAGAATGTCATGCTCACTTAAATGTCTCGCTGATGGTGGCGGGTGTGTCGGGTCATTTAGTTCCCTTCAATATGGTTGAGTTGAATGGCGCCGGTACATGCGTCATGTCTGTGAACGGGCGCTGTCAGTTGGGACTGGTCATCTCTTAGCTGCCAAGGTTCATTTTAATTACTTTATTCATACATTTTTAATCTAATCTTTCACTCTGGATGCTCTTAGTGTGCACGTCTTTCTACATCGTTCTCACATATATGTATAATCTCAAAATTAATGATGTAACCAAGATTTTGTAACAATATTTTGATTTTAAAAGAGTGTCCATGGAGTTTCTTGCCCATTCTTCTCCATAGAGATCTACGCTAGGGAATGGGCAACTACAGTACTTTCTCAAGTTATTATGCCTTGTGACTGGGACTGTAGCTTTGATTTTCTTTTTTGTATTTTTGACTTTCAAAAGTGCCGTAATGGTCTAATTGAAATAAATGCTTTGAGTTTGAGTTTGAGTTTGAGTTTGTGGTATGTTTTAGTAGTTTGTTGTATCTTCCATTATGGTTATTACTCAAGATGTTTTCTTTCACTATTTTGAGAGAATTCGTGAAGAAACAAATTATACAAAGTAACATGCCTGTGTAACTGTGTTGGCTTAAATCCATGGCCTACAATACGTTTGTCAGGGCTGTTATCACTATTTTCTTTGGCCACCAATGTTCTAGAAGCAAATAGAGAAGGGAAAACCTTATTTCAGAAGAAGCCAGAATGTTTTCAACTGCCAGTAACTTTATGTTACTCTAATTTCTACTAGGTGGATCAATAACCTGGTGAAAGTAGTGGGGATCCGCTGGATGCGAGACGCACAAGACCGGTCAGTGTGGCGACACTTGGGGGAGACCAGTGTCTAGCAGTGGACGTTTTTCGGCAGAAATAATGATGATAATGATGAACTAATTTCCATGCTTCAAATCAACGGCTTTCTTAACCCACTTTCTCTTCTTACACCCTGATTCTCAATCCAATAGCTACCTACCAAAGCAAGGCTTAACGGTGTAACATTTCAAAAAGCCATTAAGCTTAAATAAAAAGCGCAAGTCCCGAGCGACCATAGATCAGGGAGCGACACAATGCATAGTGAGTAGGCACTGTGTAACCAGACTGGTATAAATTTAGCTTTTTTGACAGTCGCCAAAATGGTATTGTCACCTTTATTTTTTATTACAGGATTTTGTTTCGACGACTCGGTTCAAGTTGCTATTTGTAATATTGGTACTTTACTTAGTTTAAAAAAATATAACGTATAAACAAGATCAAGTTAAATTAGCTAAAAAATTTCAGCAGACGTGATGGGTATAAACTCGTACTTCAAGTAACATCGCTTTGTTTGATCGGTGAACTCTCACAACTATGTTTATTTTTGTTTAATCGTATTTCGGGTATAAATATTCGATACCCATATCTACGGAACTTTGAACTTCAATTCTTTTTAGAATAAACCGTGACTTAAAAATAAAACGTCTGCTTCGAAGCTAGAGTTTTTTAAAGATTAATCTTTAATAAAACATAACATTAAGCGTATGGTTAGGCAAAAAGGTACCTTATAGTACACCCAAACACCATTGCAGTTATGTAAAAAACCCCATGTAATATTGGCGAGATTCCGCGGTTCCTACTGAGAAATACCCGATTCGATTTAATTATTTTTCTTTTATATTTCGAAAATCAACATTAACATTAAAAATCTCGACATTAATCTTAAAAGATCAGCATAAAACAAACAGCGCTATAAAAATCCTTTTAAAAACAGAAGCATTAAATGGCAATCACCGTAAATCCTGTTTTAATATTCACAATCCACGTCCAATCTTGTGATTGGCTACAAAAACCTTTCACCTTGTTTTTTCAGGTGATTGATTGGCTCTCGCTGGAGACAATTAAGATGACCCAAGATATTACGCTATCTATCTTGTTGGAACTCTACATGACTGATTTATATCGATAGCGAGGGTTGGTTTGGACGACGATAGTGATTTTGTCGAGTAGTTATTATAAAAACTACTTAATCAATGGTGGACTAATATTATTTTCAGTATAAGTTAGACGCATTGGTTAGGTTATGCGCGGTGGCTAATGGAGTACTAGAGGGGCATTGGCGGCAGTCCAACATCCAGGTGGGAGGAAGACCTACAAAAGATAGCAGTGAAGACCTGGACCGCTTGAACTCGCTTGAATTGATGATTGAGACCTGGAAAGCATGACACAAAACCGAAAGAGTCCTTTAAACAGCAGAGGGTGAAGCAAGGCTGCTACTAATGATGAGATGATGGCAACGTTTATACGACATCATCTCCATAGCCTTTTTCTTACTATGTTAGGGGCCGCCTCCACGAGCGAGAGAATCACGGCGATTCAACGTATGTCTATACGAAACTATCGCCGCGATTCTCTCGCTCGTGGAGACGGCCCAAAAAAGAGTGTATAGAAAAACGTGGCAAGGACGATAATATCGCCGTGATTCTCTCGCTCGTGGAGGCGGCCCCTTAGGGTCAGCTTCTAGTCTAACCGGATGTAACTAAATACCAGTATTTTACATGGAGCCACTGAGTATCTGACCTCTACAACCCAGTTAGTACTGGGTAAAACAATACCCCTTGGTAAGACTTTTTCGGCCACTGGCTATTGTTAAAGGTATTTAACAACACGATTCTCACAGCTGAATGTATAGTACTAATATGAGATGCGAGTGGGCGAGCCGTAGTCTTAACTAGATTTCAATAAATTTCCAATACACGAGCTAAATGATTAAACATGGGGTCCAATCAGGATGGATAATGAAGACCGGATGAACTGAAAATAATTGGGGCTGTAGGTTAATCTCGGCAATATCCGGAATTAATTGCGTCGGAGGATAAGGAGATTATGAGTAGGTCAAAATGAGAAGCATCTCATCAGGAAAAGAGGGAAATGAATAACAGATTTTACTTAAGGTAATCTTTATAGGGAATGAAAAAAAAAAACAAAAGAAACTCAAGAAACAAGACAATTAAATGAAAACCTGAAATGTAAGTTCAACAAGATTCATTATACTTTAAGTACTTACGGGATACGGGATAATATTCGTGATTTTCTTTTGTTTCTATGAGCTCCCGATATTTCGACGCTGTTGCAAGCATCGAAAAAAAAAAACGGGAAAACGGGAATTATATCGGGAGTTCATAGACATAAAAGAAAATCACGGATATTATCCCGTAAGTACTTTAAGTGTAGTAAAAAACCGGCCAAGTGCGAGTCGGACTCGCGCACGAAGGGTTCCGTACCATTATCTATACATTAGACAAAACGGCAAAAAAATCACGTTTGTTGTATGGGAGCCCCCCTTAAATATTAATTTTATTCAGTTTTTAGTATTTGTTGTTATAGCGGCAACAGAAATACATCATCTGTGAAAATTTCAACTGTCTAGCTGTCACGGTTCATGAGATACAGCCTGGTGACAGACAGACGGACAGACGGACAGACAGCGAAGTCTTAGTAATAGGGTTCCGTTTTTACCCTTTGGGTACGGAACCCTAAAAACCGTGAAAGTCTAAAACAGTGCTAGATTCATTATTCTTCAGCTAGAAGGACATACAACTTAAAAAAAAGTGACTGGGATAAACTGGATGTGGAAGGCGAAGAATTAAGTGTGGTACAGTGGCATAGCGAGGGTTTTGCCGCCCGACGCTGACCGGAGGATTGCCGCCTCTTCTAGTCAATCTTCATCATTATTCTTCTGCTCATATCCCAATTTATTTGGGGCCGATGCAGTATGTCTTTTTCTTGCCAATAAAGTTAGAAATATGTCAAAATACGAAGCAATTATTTTAAATTTTTAAGCAAGAGTGAACAGGTATCTTCTGAGCACGCTCGTTCCATCATAGATTTCCATCGCTTTCCATCAGGCGTGATCGAGGTCAAGAGCAGGCCCATATTGTAATAAAAAATAAATAAAAAATGTTTAAACTTTTATTGTTTTTTTTTTTTCAAAGCAAAATCTATGAAACAATTTTCAATGTTGGTATGTATGTATGTTATGGTCGATTGCCAATATCTATCGGCAATGGTTCACGGAACGAATACATATTTGTATGACCTACAAGTAGTTGTTACGGGTCTGGCTATTTTTGACGACCCGAATGGCGCAGCGGTAGTGAGGCTGCCTTACGTTCTTAGGGTCCCGGGTTCGAATCCCGGTCGGAGCAAATGTTTGTGTGATGAGCATGGCCATTTGTGTCCGAGTCATGGATGTTTATATGTATAATAAGTATGTATTTACAAACAAAAAGTATCTATGTAGTATATCAACTATCTGGTGTCCACGACACAAGCCTCGTTGCTTAGTGTGGCACTAGGTGGCGCTGTGTGAATGTAATGTCCAGCAATATTTGTGTATGTGAGTTTAAGTGTTTGTAAACGCCCCCACGATATAGGTAAATCCTAGAGTGTGTTGCCACACTCTAGGATTTACCTGAATCGTGGGAACGTTTAAAAAAAGACTACAACTTACCAGTTTAATAACAATTCAAACAGCCAGTATAACATTTTTATTTATCTTCAAAATGCAGATGAACAGAGTATCGGTAAACTGACATCATGACGTCATGGCCTCAATTAAGGCCAACAATTTGTGCTATTGGTTCGCAATTCCTGCTCCAAGACTACAGAGAAGCGAGACTAATCGCTGTTTGCGTGAGACAGTCCTATTGTTGGTTAGATCTTGATTAAAGCCTTATGGAAGGACGACAAATGTCGTGCAATATATTGACCAACCTGTTGAACGATTCACAATGCTGAAGGAAGTTGCACGAAGGAGGTTCGCCTACATTTTGCATTAGGAAGTCACGTCACAGGCTACGTTGCACGAACTTACAACTTGAAAACGTGTTGCAGAACAAATATTTTATTGTGACTTGGGTTGTAGAACTTGAAAGTGGACGGCTTGACGAATTTAGATAAAATTTTGTACACACAATGATTTGTAGTTATTTTAAGTCACCTCTGTACCTCGATCAGGTATAATTTGATTAAAGTAGCATGTGTTAAAATAATCTACCTATGTCAAATTTAATGTCAAAGAAACCGCTCTCAAAAGCTAATTTAGAATCAAAATATATCAAAACTGGGACCTTTAGTAAAATGTGCAAAATGTTTTAAAATCAAATGTTTTAAAATTTAGCCGTATGGTATCCGGCAGAGTAGAATAGAACCAACCCACGGGTGTCGTATAAGGCGACTAATGTCTGAGGCAGAACACCGCCTCCATTATAGACCAGAGAATAGGCAGCAGCGTTTTCTGTTAGTCTTTCATCACTACGATGTCCAATCCGCCTGCCAAGCGTGGAGATTACGGCAAATTCCTCCCATCATGGGAGAGGCTTATGTCCAGCAGTGGACGTTATGGGCTGTTGTTGTTGTTTTAAAATCTGCCGCAAGCGACCACCAAAGAGAAAGATGTTTACTCAATCAAAGAACAAACAAAACTTTTCAAGTTGCGCTTGCTATAATAAAACACACCATTTCGCAAGCGAGTTGATGATCACATTAACACAGACGACTACTACTGCTCACCCCACTGGAATAATCCTTTAGTTACCTTTTATGATATCCAAGTGAATCCATCTGGAAGTTATTCGCGCGAACTGTGAAGTAGTAAAAGTATCAAATAAAATATCGGAGATAGTAAAAAAGCTGCTAAAATATCAACTACGATATCTATGCCAGTGACACTTTGATAGTAAAACGAGGTTTTCTAATTTTTCAAATACTTTCGACATTTTTATCTTATCCGTGTTTCTTGAACTCAATTTGAAATTATGTGTAGAGCGTCTTTTCCATATTGTTCTTATAAAGTAAAAAGGAGTTCAAATAGTGAAAATCAATTTATCGTTAAGAAATACAGATTTTTCAATTTATGTTACACTGTAAGTTTTTTTAAAACTGACATGGTCACTAACACTATCATTAGTAAAAAGGGTTCTTATTTAAAAATTGTTTGCATTCATTTCAAAATCTAACCCACATGACGAGTTTTTGAAGCATTTGGCAATGCTGCCAGCTTTCTGGGCACTTTCCTTATTGACAGCGATGTGGACAAATTCTTTGACGCCCGCAATTCCTAATGGAAACCCCAATAGCACTGTGTGTTTCATGCTGTGAACCCAGGACCTTACGTTTTACTACTACTTACTATTTACCACACCAAGTTATAAATAATAACACTACTTTGTTGATAGACCTTCAAAATCAAATTCCAGTTCTCATATCCTTACTAGCCAAAACACTTGCCACGCGCCCACCCACTGGCTCAATCTAAACTAATCCGTCGAAACAGTCGATATTTATTTGATTAATTACCCAGTTGACATGTCAGTATTATTTATTAGGGTTTCTTGCAGTAATGGGTCAGGGCTTCAGTCGTGAAGATGATCTATCGATGTTTTACTTCAATATGTGTAGTTTGTAATTGGGTTAACCGTTTCAGTTGGTCGTGGGAATTATCGGTGCGATCTGTCTTCAATAGATGACAGTTGGAAATTTGTGTTAGGTGGATGCAAGGTGCAATTCAAAAATTCACTAGGTCGACTGATCCCGCGGGATCTACCTGTGTGGGACCAGTTTACTAAACACCCGTGATTCTAAAGTAATGTTTAAAGGAAATAAATGTGAAAGTAAAACTTTTGATTTCATCATCATCATCATCATCAGCCTATTAATTTTCCCACTGCTGGGACACAGGCCTCCTCTTTATGAGAGGGAATGGGCTGTAATCCACCACGCGGCCCAGTGCGGATTGGTAGATGTCACATGTCTTCGAATTTTTTGCTTCTAAGACATGCCGGTTTCCTCACGATGTTTTCCTTCACCGCTTTGAGAGCAGCGGTGATGAAATAACACAAAGTAATGCGCCTGCCTGGGTTCGAACCCACCACTTACTGTTCGTAAGTCGGGGCCGCCACCACTGGGCCACCGCTCTCTCTTACGAAACTTTTGATTTGCTATAAAATAAATATCAGTAAATCAACAATCTGTCTAGCCTTTTCCCAAACCATGTTGAAGTCGACTTCCAGTGTAACCGGATGCAGCTGAATACCAGTGCAGGGAGTGACTGCCTATCTGACCTCCACAACCCAGTTATTACTGGGTAATTAATACGGTACCCCTTCGTAAGACTGATTGTCAGACTGGGCTACTGACTACCTGTAACCACTGTCAAAGAACTACAAATGACGAACAACAACGACTGGACATACTTTCCGAGACACGGAGGAAACTCAGTGTGTAATGATGGCCACCCATCCACAGACCGACCTTGGCAAGCGCGGCTTAACCTGAAGATCGGCCCGAACGGCTGTTATTATTTAGCCAGAAGCTCCTTATATTATTTATGTCATGCATGTTTATTATATCAACATCAGTTTCCACTATCTCAAACTCTAGAGACATTACGTCATGAATCTAATTTCACCGTAGGCTGAAGATGAAAGCCCACGGAGTTCCCTCGCTATCTCCAGTGTAAGATTTCTCATTGTATTGTAAGTAATGCTATTCAGAATTCCTGCATCGTCAGTGAGGTTCGCTTGTGGCTTATTAACCGCATATAGAACCTCTTTGGAGGAATATGGAGTGATCAGTGCAAAGGTTGAATAAGTTTGTAAATGTAAACTCGTTGGGGTAATTATGTTATTGTTATGTTCTGGAATTGTTATTTTAGTATCTTTGTACACACCGTTGCAAGAATATAGTGCTTAATGGATTTGGAGGTAGTTGGATGACTTTGACAGGGGGAGCACCCCCGTGGTAAATATTTGTGAAACTGTTTTGTGAAACTTATTAAGTAGGTTGATGGTGGCGGAGTTAGTTTCGATATTGGCCACGTGCTAATACATTCTTGTACACTGGTTTCGATTCTGTTGTGCACAAACTAAACTTAATTTAGGCTATTGCTATCTTTTTCTCTCTAATAAACTGAGAAAGAGACGGACGTAATTTAGAGCTATCAAATTTAGTTGGAACTAATATTTCCATACAAATGAAGGGTGCACGTAAAACATGTCGACTAAAAACACGGTGAAGCGCAAGGCATAAACCAGTTTGACGTCTCTAACTTAGTTCATAGCTAAAGCCATCCTTTTCTCGCACTGCCAATTAGTAAAAGATAGCAATAGCATAAATTAAGTTTAGTTTGTGCACAACAGAATCGACACCAGTGCGAGGTAAAGTTAAAAAAAAACCACCACCAGTTTGTATTCCTAAATTAATTTAATTTTAATACACACTGTCAGATTAATAAACAACATTATACAAACATATTGTAATAGGATATTTTAAAACAAAATTAAATTTAGCTTCGAAATAAAATTCTGTGCCGCGATACAAATGTAGTATTTATGTGTACAAGCCACGCCTAGTAATTTATATGGGCACAGGTGGTCAAAGTATTGAAACAGCATTTTTAAAATATTATCTTATTTTGGTATTGGATTTAAGAACTGTGTTTATGTTGGTTTGTATAAGGGATTTTTATTTTCATGTTTATTTAATTTTGGTGTGGCAATATTTTCGGCCTTTTCCGGTCATGACGTCTATTACTCATGCGCATGAGTTGCTTGTGTATGCATGTGTACGTTCCTTTAAGCTTGTGTGTTCCTTTTCACTTTATCATTTTGGGTACAGCTTTAACAAAATTGTCATGAAACTGCTACTTCAACACCAAAAGAAAATGGGATCCTGTAAAAACAGGAGTTTTTCTTTTAGTATGGTCTGTGGATGGGTGACCCACCATTAAAACTGAGTTTTCTCCGCGCCATGGAAAGGACGTTAAGCCGTTGGTCCCGGCTGTCAATTGTAGATCTATGACAGTCGTTACAGGTAGTCAGTGGCCTTTTTTTTTCGGATGGGAAATCATCAAATGACTTCTCCCGCTCTGGGCGGAGCAGGAGGGAGTGTCAGACTTTTACTGACTAAAACCCATCTATGTTCCTACATCGCCCTTTGTGTTCCGGGGCCACGGTATCTCTTTCGAACAGTCCCGCAACCCCGGCAGGAGGTAGTCAGTGGCCTGAAAGTCTGTTTCGTATTACCCAGTACCAACGGGATTGTGGAGGTCAGATAGGCAGTCGCTCCATGTAAAACACTGGCATTCAGCTGCATGCGGTTAGACTAGAAGCCGACCTCAACATAATTGAAAAAGGCTAGGCAGATGAATTTGCTAATTATGTACAACACTAGATTTCGTCTTTCTCCTACACTTCTTATTTATTAAATTTATTTTCTTCCTCCATTCTTACAACAAACTACGTATATACGTCCTTGCACATCCTAAGATATATTTCAACCACCAAAAATACTGCACATGTCTCCACAAACACTCGTCGTGAGCTCGCGCTAATTAGTGCGCGCTCTGATTCCGTTCCACATCTTAGCGGTGAAGACGATGTAAATGAAAAATTACCAGGATATGGTGTCTGTAACAAATCTACTTGATCCTATTAAAATAAAAGGATAAGCAGACTTGTTCAAATACAATTTTAATTTAGGAAAGATAAAAAATACAGCTAGTTATAAAAAACTACCTAGCACGCACTCAGTTTTAAAGTTTATGCACTTAGATGGACAATAATGAGTTTACCACACTGTAAGAACGGGAACAGGCGTCAGGGTAGCAGGTCGATACCGGAGTAACCTTGAAGTTGTGCTCTGAAGCAGTAGAAACGGCGGCAGCGCAGATCTCAGAGTTCACTAGGGACTAGGACAGCTCAGCAGCAAGACAGTGCAGAACTCAGGGCCAGACGTAGGACAGCCCTGCGAGACCAGTAGACGGACAGGCACGTAGTGGGAGTGGGGTACGTGGGAGTAGAAGTCCCAGGAGAAACTTTCGTTGGATCCCCTGGACAGTTTAAGAATCTCACCGCCAAAACCAAGCTGCTCTCTGATACCCTCAAATCAGATTTTCGAGTCGTCTTTTTCAGCCGTCCGTCAGCTCGTTTTCTCCTAAAGTAGTGTTCCTTTTGAGACGTCTATATGAAGAAGGCACAGCCTCAGTTCGCACAGATGATGTCCTGTCAAGTGACTTCCATCCTAGTGCCGGAGTACGCCAGGGGTGCATTATATCACCGCTCTTATTCAATGTGTACACAGAAATAATAATGCGTATCACTTTGGAAGACTGGACGGATGGTGTAACAATTGGTGGATACAAGATTGCAAACTTGCGTTACGCAGATGGCACCACCTTATTTGCAACCAGTTCACAACACTTGGAAGAGCTACTGTCAAAGATGGAACGAGTGAGCCATGAGTTTGGACTAAAAATTAATCGCAGCAAGACCCAGGTGATGATTGTTAACCGTGCCAGGAATAATTCGCCTGAAGTGACCCAAATCGCGAATTGCAACGTGGTCCAATCTTATATCTATCTTGGGGCTCTAATTTCGAACAATGGCGGGTGCATCGATGAGATCAAACGACGTATGGGCATCACAAGAACAGCGATGGACAAGATGCGGAAAATATGGAGGAATAGAAACATAACTAAAGCCACGAAGACCAGGCTCGTGAGGACGCTTATATTCCCCATATTTCTTTACGCAGCTGAAACCTGGACCTTGAGAGATGTGGAAAGGCAGAAAATAGATGCTCTGGAAATGTGGTGCTGGAGAAGAATGCTTGGGGTTTCGTGGACCGAGTTTCGCACGAACGTCTCGATACTTCAAGAACTCGGTATCAGGCAGCGTCTGTTCTCGATAGTACAATCTCGCATCCTGACATTTTTCGGACATGTTTCCCGGCGTGACAATCAGTCCATAGAACGCCTTGTCGTCCAAGGGAAGGTAGAAGGCACTAGACCGCGCGGAAGGTCACCCACGCGTTGGACTGACCAGATCAAGTCTGCCATTGGGGGTTCAATTAACGAATGCAGCAGGATGACCTCTAGCAGGCAGCGGTGGCGAAATGTCGTGAAGTGCATCACATCTGCCCCTTCCAATACTGCTACGAATACGTAACGATCACGACCGCTCTGTCAAGAGCGTACCGAATAAGAAGAAGAAGTGTTCCTTTTCCAAATCTTAGTTTTCATAGTGTGGCCATCATCTCATCTGACAAGTGTAGTCGGCCAGGACATATCCATGAGTGCGTTAAGAATTTTATAAATATAATCATTTAATATTAAGTTATGAAACAATCGTAATAATTTATAAAATACATTGGCTAAGCATATTAATAAAAATAATTTAAATTATACAAACCAAAAAGAGAAATCATAGAGCTAGACCATAGACTGAGCAGAAAGAGAATTAACTAACTGACATTTTGACAATTTGACGCTTGACGTAAATATCACAACATGAAAATTATAATAATATTTTATTTCAGCTATTTCCAAGTTAAAGAATCGTATTTTAAATCAATTTGCTGAGTGTAGATAAATAAACAAATAAAATGCATGATAAATAGTATTATGAATAATGAATATGAAGCGTAAGTATAGCATAATACTATATGTCTCATCAACAATGGATTAGGTACTAGTGCAATTTTGTCTGATATTATTTCTCTGTCTCTTCTGTTTTCAATTCTTTCAATAACACTCCATTTTGACGATAAATAGTATTAACCCTAAGTTAATATCATCATGTTTGACTAACGCTTTTCTCAATAAATGGTATTGGCTTTCAGTCTAACCCGATAAAAGTGATAAAGGAAGCAACTGCCTACCTGCTATCCACAACCCAGTCAGGCACTGAGTAACTTGATACCAGGGGGTGTGCAGTTTTAGCAGGGGCTAAAACTGCCAAGCCATTGTCATTCCTATCGATGGTCAATCGTAGATCTATAACATTCATTCAACATTTATTATCGATACACAAAAGCGACCGGAAAGGAAATCATCATCTGCCTAACCTTTTCCCAACTATTTTGGGGTCGGCTTCCAGTCTAACCGGATGCAGCTGAATACCTGTATTCTACTTGGAGCGACTGCCTATCTGACCTCCACAACCCAGTTAATACTGGGTAATACGATACCCCTTGGTTGGACTGGTTGTCAGACTTTTTGGGCCACTGACTACCTGTAACGACTGTCAAAGATCTGCAAATGTCAGCCGGGACCAACGGCTTAACGTGCTTTCCGAAGCACGGAGGAAACCCGGTATGTAATGGGTGCTCACCCATCCACAGACCAACCTAGGCAAGCACGGCTTAACTCAAGATCGACCCGAGCGGCTGTTATTATTTAGCCACGAGCTCCTCGGAAAAGAAAGCGAAACGAAAAGGGACAGGTCAATGTGCGACACTTGGGGGAGGCCTATGTCCAGCAGTGGACGTCTTTCGGCTGAAATGATAATGATGATGATGACATAAAGCGCGAATGTCTGGAAAAAACAAAATGATGTAAGAAACAGAGAATTGTCGAGATAGCTCACAGAATATTAAGCTGAAGCGGCAATAGGCCGGTCATATTAGCCATATAACCGATGACAGTTGGTGTAGTGTTCTTGAATGGAGACTGTAAAATGGAAGAGTAAGAGCTCATTCACGGAGACGCGGCGCGTCGGGCGACGCGGGGATCTATGAGAGCGTTTACGGAAAACGAGATTACGCGCGTTTGCTTGAAATGCAGCGTCATCCACCGCGTCACGGACGCGTAAAATCGCTTCTCCGTGAATGCTCTTTACATTGCCATAAATTTTTGAATTGAAAGCGGACCACGCCGCACGACGCGCCGCATCTCCGTAAATGAGCACTAACGTGGGACCCTCAGACTCGGTAGAGCGACGGTCTTCGTAGGTTGACTGGTAGCAACTGGATGAGGGTAGCTGAGAATAAAGTTGAATGGCGTGAGATTGAGGAGACCTATGTCCAGCAGTGGACTGCTGTAGACTGATGGTGAAAGAACACATCAAATGTCCCATTCTTCGCTAGCTGTCACTGGGTAACACAATTACCTCAAAACAAAAATCTAAACAATATATATTTCAAGCGCTCCAAATACTGCACTTGTCTCCACAAACACACGTCGAGAGCTCGTACTAATTAGTGCGCGCTCTGATTCGTTCCACATCTTGGCGGTGAAGACTCCGCTGTATGCGATGTTAATAAATTATAAGCAGGATATGTGTCTCACCAACAATGGATTACTAGAGGGATGAATATTGTAAGAGATTTAATGGATTAGTAGGTGTTTAAGTAAACAAAATAATTTTTGAAACTTTCTAGAGCTTTAATGGCAAAAGAAGGTGGAATTGTAATTGGATAATTATCTTGTTCAATTCATTTGACTATTAAACTAAATACAATGAATGGCAGATTTTTACTGAACTAAGCGTAGACAAAGTGGAGAATTTTCGGTTTTTGTAAAAATATCAGTCAGCAGTTGGTGGGTAGTCGTATTCCCTTTTTGATTATCTATGTCATGGGGCAAGTGACAAGTATACGGCTCAGGCGACGAGCATCAGATCACATTGACGACTTCATCCCATTCAAGTTCAGAAGGCCCAAACAAATGGCAATCGTTTTCAAAACTTTCGTATCTTGAAACCGGACTGGGTGGTTTTTAAGTCAACCCAATACATTTTTCACTTTTCCATCATTGTTAGATGTGAATTCGTCTAGACCATCCGTGTTTCCTTACTTTGTTTTCCAACACTTCCTTGTTTCCCTCCAACACCAACAAGTCCACAGCGCAATAACACACCAACATCTCAAAAGTACATCGCTCAACATAAACATCTCGGCTCAACACAAACAACTTGCGCGGGTAACTATAACCGTTTGGCCACGAACTGGGGGTTACCATGACGTTTTAAAACAGTCTTGTTATAATGTAACTCTAGTGTGGGAACGAGACGGAGCTATAGAGGTCGTCCAGCACCATCTTTTTCCCTCACTGGAATAAGATTAAAGCATTTCTACTTTAAGAAGGCCACCTGAACGAGTGAGACGTGTCGCTAATGGGAGAGCGGAGAAATAAAATGGAAGTTTGTTTAGAGCAAGTCAATTCACCTCGATGCGATCATGACCATCATCATCAGCCTAGCCTTTTAACCAATATGTGTGTCGATTTCGAGATTATCAGGGGTGCTGATTACGAATATGGCATTTATTTTGAGATCCAAAAGATGGCGGATTCGACTTCAATACAGGGTTATTGTTGATTTATTGTGATGATTGTGATAATGATGATGATTGTGATAACGATGATGATAATTGTGATAACGATGATGATGATTGTGATAATGATGATGATGATTGTCATAACGATGATAATGATTGTGATAACTGTTGGAGTGTAGTGTATTATTACTAATAGATGGCAACATTGCCGGCCCAGAAACTAGATAGATATAGACATCACCTCCTCCTATTATGTCTATGGTCTGGTGTGAATATAAAAGTACAATTAATTAATTTGTGTCTTAATTCAACTCAACCAAATAAATAGTAATAAATAATTAAATATAACAATAACGATGATGGTGATTGTGATAACGATGATGGTGATTGTTATTGTAATTGTGATGGTGATTGCGATAGTGATTGTGATAGTGATGGTGATGGTGATTGTGATGGTGATTGTGATAGTGACTGTGATAGTGATTGTGATAGTAATGGTGATAGTAATTGTGATAGTGACAGTGATAATGATGGTGATTGTGATGATGAATGTGACAGTGATGGTGATTGTGATAATGATGGTGATGGTGATTGTGATTGTGATAGTGATGGTGATGGTGATAGTAATTGGGATAGTGACAGTGATAATGATGATGATTGTGATGGTGAATGTGACAGTGATGGTGGTTGCGATAATGGTGTTGATGGTGATAGTGATTGTGATAGTGATGGTGATAGTGATGGTGACTGTGATGGTGAATGTGACAGTGATGGTGATTGTGATAGTGATGGTGATTGTGATAGTGATAGTGATAGTGATTGTGATTGTGATGGTGATGGTGATTGTAATAGTGATTGTGATTGTGATAGTGATAGTGATGGTGATTAGTGATAGTGATGGTGATGGTGATAGTGATGGTGATGGTGATAGTGATGGTGTTGGTGATTGTGATGGTGATGGTGACTGTGATGGTGTATGTGACAGTGATGGTGATTGTGATAGTGATGGTTATTGTGTTAGTGATGGTGATGGTGATTGTGATAGTGATGGTGATTGTGATAGTGATGGTGATGGTGATTGTGATGGTGAATGGGACAGTGATGGTGATTGTGATAGTGATGGTGATTGTGATTGTGATAGTGATAGTGATAGTGATTGTGATTGTGATGGTGATGGTGATTGTAATAGTGATTGTGATTGTGATAGTGATAGTGATGGTGATTAGTGATAGTGATGGTGATGGTGATAGTGATGGTGATGGTGATAGTGATGGTGTTGGTGATTGTGATGGTGATGGTGACTGTGATGGTGTATGTGACAGTGATGGTGATTGTGATAGTGATGGTTATTGTGTTAGTGATGGTGATGGTGATTGTGATAGTGATGGTGATTGTGATTGTGATAGTGATGGTGATTGTGATTGTGATGATTATAATTATTGTGATGATTATGAAATTAGGCACATTATATAACCATAATTATAACCTGGATCATATTTATAACCTGAATTAACATGTAGGATACTATTTATCCCTTTAGTATGATCCCTTGGGACAGTTACCGAACTTCACGCGGGCGAAGCCAACGGGCAACAGCAAGTAGTATAATAAAAGTAAATAAAATTCAAATATTTGGCACGCTCTGCAGCCTGTACGACTAGATGGATTTTAGCTTGAGAGGTGTCGTTAGATTCGTATTTACTGTGAAAGTGACACTGGGTATATCAAAATAATAAAGACACAAAATGGCGGATTTTTAGCGCCAAATTAAAATTTTTGACTCGCTCTGCAGCCTAGACGGCTCGATAAAGGGCTCATCATGAGGATTTTGAAATGGTTTGATATGATCTAAGTAGGTAACTAATAAGTGTAAAATAAAATAAAAAAAATTAAAAAAAATAAAAAACCCGACTGCGTAAAAAATAACTAATAACTTTAAATAAAAAAAAAAACTGAAAAGAATAAAACAAGTTCAGGAGACCGGACATATTGACTGCAACAGTCGGGACCCATTAAATAATCTAGACATTACATCCAATATGGGTCCCGACTGTTGCAGTCAATATGTCCGGTCTCCTGAACTGTGTAATTGTGAAAAATGATTTTCAAAAAATGTTACATCTCTTGACTTGACTAGTCTAGTCTAGTCTTACCAAGGGGTATCGTATTACCCGGTACTAACTGGGTTGTGGAGGTCAGATAGGCAGTCGCTTCATGTAAAATACTGGTATTCAGCTGCATCCGGTAAAACTGGAAGCCGACCCCAACAAAGTTGGGAAAAGGCTAGGCAGATGATGATGTTACATCTCTTGACTTCTGGAAGTTTCTTGGATTTGAAGAATCCCTGAAATAATAACCATTTGGATCTTCTGAGTATCCAACAAAGATTACTTCTTTAGTCTTCAGATCTAGTTTCTTCCGTTGACAAGCTGGAACTTATATAAGTGCTCTACACCCAAACACACGCAAATGGGTCAAATCACCCTTATTGCCATTCCATTTTTCAAATGGTGTTTTTCTTTCTAGAGCTCGATGTGGTGACCTATTTTTCAAGTATACAGCAGTCTTGAAGGCATCTTCCCAGTACGCTTTGCATAGCGAACTCTGAGCTAGCATGGACCGTGCTTTTTCCACGATGGAACGATTGGTCCTTTCTGCTACTCCATTTGATTGAGGGCTATACCCTACTGTAGTCTCATGCGTCACTCCTTTCGTAGCTAAGTAATCCGCAAGCTCTTTATTGACATACTCCTTTCCGCAATCAGTTCTCAATCTCTTGATTTTAGCGCCGGTTTGTCTTTCCACTAATGCTTGGAAAATACAAAATTTCTCTTTAACTTGTGCTTTAGAAGCAATAAAATAAGGATAAAATCATCCGCGAAAAATCATCTATGAAAATAAGAACATACTTATTACCTTGGAATGATGTCTCAGACATTGGTCCACATAAATCTGAGTGGATCAACTCTAGTTTTGAGATAGCTTTCTTGTATGCAGTCGTCTTGAAAGGTTTTCTCGCCTGTTGCCTTCAACACAGGCAACGCAACTCGATTTATCTATTTCAGTATAATCTATACCTACGTGAGAATTCTTTAATTGGTTCATACCAATGCGACATAAGTGACCTAACCGTTTGTGCCATAACAGGTACCTGCTCAACGTGTCAGAGTGCACCTCATACGCCACATTTTGGAGGGAATTAGTTGTACAATCGAGAGTGTACAGTCCACCACTAGCAGAACCATGTAGAATCGCCTCACCTTCAAAAGAAAAATCATTATCTTTATAAAAACTACAACCATTCTTATCAAAAAGTACTACAAAACCTTTGTCTACGACTTTCTTGACAGAAATCAAATTATTAGTAAGTTTAGGTACATACGCTACATCTTTGATGCTATTTACCACATTACACACAGTGTTAATAGATATGTCACCAATACCACCACAGTCGATCTTCTCACCATTGGCAACAGTAACAGTGCTACCTTCTAATGGTTTGATGTCCTTGAACCAATCTCGTCTAGGAGTCATGTGTTTTGATGCACCAGAATCAATAAACCACTTATTTATCTCCAAACACGAAGAACCAAGAGCACTAAAAGTAGTCTCTTTGTCTGATGAACTAACGCCTTTCTTTACCTTATACTGGTATTCAGCTGCATCCGGTAAAACTGGAAGCCGACCCCAACAAAGTTGGGAAAAGGCTAGGCAGATGATGATTGCGTAGAGGGCAATCAGGCCGTTTGTGTCCAGGTTTGTTACATTTATAGCATACAATAGATTTCTTCTTCTTTGTTTTATGAACATCAATTTCAGATCGATTTTTCATTTAAAAAGCTGCAACACTTTCTGTGGAGTCAACCTTTGACATTTCATTCAGTAGCTTCCTTTTAACTAGCTCAGTACTTACTTCTACATTGCTATCCTCCAATGCCATTATTAGAGGCTCGTATTTCGAAGAAAGACCTCCTAATAAAATCGCAGCAATCGAAGCATCTTCAATTACCTTGCCGATGTCAGCCAAATCTTGTGCAGTACTCAAAACAGCGTTAATGTACATTTCAATATTTTGAAATTCATTCAGCGAGAGCCTATATAACTTTCTCTCTAAAGCCAACCTTTTGCCCATGCCTTTATCTTCATAAGCATCTTGCAATGCCTTCCAGGCTTCTAGAGCAGACTTTTCACTCCTAATATGCGTTATTGCAAAGCCATCTACTGTTAAGCATATTTTTGCTAATGCTCTCTTATCATTTCGAGATTTTACCTGTTCAGAGGTGGCATCTCCTTCATCGTACCCATTTATTGTGCACCACAAATCTTCATGAATTAAGTAGTTCCTCATTTTGAACTTCCACGAAGGGTACCCGTCTCTATTAGATAGGAGGAGCGAGGGTATTGATGATGATGACCACATCTGATCGCTACAGAATCACCACAGGACATCTCAAAAAAAAAAATCTTCGAAAATTATTCAACTACACAAAATAACCGTTTACACACTATTTGTATTAAGATTCACTGTATTTCCTATGAGCGCTTTTCGTGCTGATAACGTGTTGTAATTTCTAGGAAAAATACGACTTAAAGATGTGAAAATTTATTTGAGAGTTGACACAACCAAAGATAAAATAATAACGTACATTTTTTAAATTAGTATTTTCTCCTTCAGCTTATCAGAGAGGTTTAATAGCTATGGAATAGTTTACATATACAACAATTTTACATTGATAACGTAATTCAATTAACCTTATTCCGTAAATAATTAAAAAGTTGTTTCAGCCAGGCTAATTCCTTCTGGAAGCGTCTAGAAGAAATATAAATTGCTAACTAAACGTGTTGACTAACTGCAAAGAGCTTTATTAGATATTAAAATGAAGTATAAATAAATAAAAGCTTTGCTCCAGTGTTGCAACTACACGTGACATCTTGTTCATAAGTATGCAAGTGCCCAGCTCGAATGTTTTTGTTCTATAACAACTTCTGGTTGGTGAATGTCACAGTGCCATGCAAGTTACTTGCAAACTTTCATACAATATTACAAGCAACCTCACCCGTGTGTATTCATGGCGTGTACTGCAGAGTCCGTGATGGCCTGAACTGCACGCGTGGCAGTCCCAGAACTGAGGACGCTTATCTATTATTTGCCTATGTTTTCCACTGAATTTAAATCATTTTCTCTACTAATACACGACGAGTTTTATTATCATCATCATCATTTCAGCCGAAAGACGTCCACTGCTGGATATAATCCTCCCCAAAGTGGAGAGCCACACTGACTGGTCCCATGCGTCTCACATCCAGCGGATTCCCGCAACCCGAGTTTAATCAAGAAAGAAAAAAAAACTGCATTCGAACTAAAACCTATCCATTCCAAAACTTCTACATTTATTTTAACTCCAATGCACACTAAAGAGAAACCCACTTGACAAAATGCTCACTCTATTTCCACAAAATCTTTGCACGAGTAGAACGGTAAATACAAAAAAAAAGAGACAACTCTATAAATATGTGGGCACATTTTAGGGGTCCGTGGCACCGTCATTATGCCGTAATCACACGTTCGGTCTTCATCCGAACTTGTCGGGTGATTGATCGAACCCAGTCGGGTATTGTCGGGTTCCGTTCTTTTATTAACTTTTGGTTCGATCCTTTGCTTTTTTATTTTTCCAACAAATGTAGGTAGTACAGTATTGAGCTTTGTTTTATTAGTACGAATTGTTTCTTTTTTGTTTTATATTTTGTGTGAGGTCTTGCTCTGTATTTTTTACGGATTAGGTGGAATATTAAGGAGGTTCGATGTATAGCTGATTTTGGTGAAAGAAAATTGTGGAGCCTCTGGGCTTCTATTGATTGGGTATGATTCGTAACTAGATTATCTCAAAGAAAGATTATTATGATAATATTTTGACGAGTGTGGAATATTATTTGGCACGAGTAGATTTTTTAGGTTCATTCTTATTCTTTGTTGTATACAAAAAGTTAAAAGGTATACATACAAATTGCAATATATAGCTTAACTACAACGCAACTACTACCCAGAATTGATTTTTCTAACATCATCATCAGGTTCGTCTATTAGGTAACTATTTATTTTATCTGTTAATTCATATTTTTTTAAATAAATTAGTACATTTTAATTTACCAAATGAATATATTCATTCGGTACATTAAAAATGATTAATTTTATCATCACTTTTTAATTTCACCTTATTCAATGCGAAAATGGTTTAAAATTAATATTTCTAATCACAGAACTTTTTATGACTTTATCGTCGCGATCAAAGTTCTGTAAAATTTTAATTATAAAGTGAAAGATTAATTATGAATCGTTAACCTACTCGGCGTTTCATATTTGATTAAAAATTAAATAAGTGCTGACGCCAGCACATCAAGCTACTACAATCTGTCTTTCTTTAATGGATTTTCAACTTTATCGCGAAAGTTTAATTCAAATTCAAATTCAAATTCAAAATTTTTATTTCAGACCACTAGATCCATACATTGTTAGTCAGAACTTAACCTATGTTAGTAAATAATAAATTACACAAAATAAAATACATGCTAATTGGCTATATGCATATGTGCACGCACATGTCTGCCAGCCCAGAGTCTCACAAAAGGTCCGTCAACCTTGTCCGCCAGTGTAGCTAAAATACTGTTCGGGCTACCTCTGAATCGCCGCAACATCGACGCACAACGTTTGCGTATGATGGCATAAAAGTCATCTATTCGCGCTTCCGCGAACATGCCCGATGCACTGCAAAACCGAGGCAGCCCCAACAGTATCCTCAGCGCATTATTATACTGCACGCGCAGAGCGTTGTAAGCCTTCTGCGTATACCTAACCCACAAGCTGCACGAGTAAAACGACTGGCAGTATGCTCTGAAGAGCGTCAGTTTTACCTCGTCAGTGCAACGCGCAAACCTGCGAGCAAGCATATTGCATCGGACTGCCAACGCCCTGCGCTCCCTATCTATATCCTGGTCATCTGCGAGAGAATCCGTGACCACATGACCGAGGTATTTAAATTGAGAGACTACTTTCAATGGCGATCCTTGTAGCTTTATCGGTGGTATATTTGTGGGTGTATTATTAAGTACTTTAAAAACCAGCACCTCACTTTTAGTGGCATTATACCTCAAGCCATGAGCCTCCGAATACCTCTCACATATGGCTACCAGCTTCCTTAGACCACCGATTGATGGGCTGAGCAGCACCATGTCATCAGCATAGCTAATGTTGTTTATCATCTTTCCATCCACAGAACAACCAACCATGGTGCTACTCAGCTCACCAATCAGCCGGTCTATGTACAAATTAAAAATACTGGGTGAAGTCAACCCCCCCTGCCTCACTCCACAATCCAATCCATACTGTACTGATAGTTCATTTGACCATTTAACACAGTTTCTCTGACTTTCATACCAATATTTAAATAGATGTATAACCTCAGGTGGAAGGTCTGTTTCATCCGAAATTTTTTGCCACAGAATATTATAATTCACCAGGTCAAACGCCTTTGACAAGTCCAGAAAACAACCATATACAGGTGTCTTCCTGTCCGTGTAGTACTGCACAGTCTGCTTGAGACACAGGATTGCACTTTCCGTCGACAAACCGGTTCTAAAACCAAACTGCGCGTCATTAAGTTTGATATGCATCTTCAACTGTCTCTCAAGCAGGCTGTCCAGCACCTTGCCAATGACTGTACCCAGTGAAATAGGCCTATAATTGTTTTAGTCGGAGGAATTACCTGTCTTATTTTTAACTATAGGAACTATGACAGTTTTTACGAGATCGTCAGGCAAGCAAGAGTGACCCACACAAAAATTAAATAACATGGCGAGTAGCCTAGGTAAATGTACACCAGCAGACCTTAAATGCTCAACACTCAGACCATCGTGCCCTGGTGACCTGCCTCACTTCATACTTTTTAACGCGTCTTTTACATCTTTCACGCTGAACCTTACGTGAGGATCACCTTCACACGGGGTTCGAATGCCTTGCATAGATGCATCTGTTATATGCGGAGCGACTCTGAAGTGGTTCATGAACATGTTGGCTATATCAGTGTTATGTGATAAGCCATCAACGCTCGATGGCAGGCTCGGCCGAGGGTTCAAAGAATTGGTTTGCTTCCAAAAAGAACTAAATTTCTTTTCCTCGTGGAGGGTGGCAATGATATCCATTTTTATCTGGATTTCATTGTTCTGACACCACTTCAACTTTGCTTTAAATCTATGTTTCAAAGTTTTCATTTCCTGATAAACATCCCCCGAAGCAGGTTTTCCGTGTAAGACCCACTTTTGAAACCCAAGCCGCGCCCGAGCATGAACCTCTCTCACATGCTTATTCCACCCCGCTATAATTCTGTTTTTATTTTTAACAAATTTATTATGGCTCGAAATAGCAGCCGTCTGTAAGACATACACAATTTGCTTATACATTCTGTTAATTAGTAATCTGTGCTGTTCATTATTACATACCTTATCACTACATTTCATGAACTGACTAGGAAAATAAATATCACGGAGGGTATCCTGACAAAGATTAGAGTAGTGACGTACTTGTTCAGAATTTCTAGTGCCCCAAATAACTTTATTTGGTACTGCACTTTTATTACTATACTTCGGCACTAATACATTAAAATTACACGTAATTTCCAGAGGAAAATGGTCAGACCAAGAAACATCATTAATAACATTAACATTCAAAATGGTACACTTAGTAACACTTGTTACCAAGCAGTGATCCAACCATCTAACGCACCCGTGTGAGTCACTCATTTACGTATAGGTGTCTGAACTTATACCCAGTATGTCCATATCGGCGCAGGTTAGATGAAAATCACTACAAAACTTTAACAATTCATTACAGAATAACTCACCCGGGTGCGCGTTGAAATCTCCCAACACAAAGACATTTTCCACATTATTACATTCCACAATTGCATTTATTTCAGCCAAACAGTCGGTGAACTCACTTAAATTATTAATGTTACACACGGGCATGTACACCGAAAATATTAGAATTTCCCGATTCTCAATCACTACCTTAATCGCGACCAACCTTACGTTATTACACTGTAAAACCGACACACTATCAAACGCACTGGTTCTCCATAGCAAGGCCACTCCTCCATACGGTCGACCACGCAGCAACTCAGATGCTTCGGTGGCCGAGACGCCTGTAGAACCAAAGCCGGGGCAGATGTTGTTCAGATATGCCAGATCGTGTGACAGTAGCCATGTCTCTTGTAGTGCAATCACATCAGACGTTAAACATAGTTCTCTTACGTAATCAATCGATCTCTTAATTGATTTACAATTGAAGCTTATAAGCTTACATTTTCGTATATTATGTGTGTTTTCATCCAATAAATTTATTGATTATTATTATTTATCGTGTCAGGGCGTTTGTCCGCAGTCCGGTACTTGAAGTGTACAAACCGACGAAAAACAATCCCTTTCGGCCACATTGATTCATTTAAAAACATATGTAGCGTATAACTCGGTACAAAAATTTTGTAGGCATTATATTTATTTTCATTCTTAATGGATAACTTTGTCAATTAAACTTTTTCTCCAGTTTTCTTTAGGATGTAACTGGTGATATCCTCTGTCAACTCTGTCAACTGCTACAAAAGGGTTTACAATTAAAATCAAATCTCAATCGTTTGCATCCCTTTTTAGATGGCAATAAAATCTTAAGAGTAGGCGGTCGCCTTCAGACCTCTACTAAATTGTCTTATGACAAAAAGCACCCGATGATCATCCCTAAATCAAATCACATTACTGACATGATCATAAAATCGGAACATTTAAGACTTTTACATGCTGGAGCCAAATTAGTTTTAAGCTCTCTTTCACAAAAATTTTGGTTATTAAATGGCACAAGAGAGGTGAAGAAAATTGTTCACAAATGTATTAAATGCTTTCGTCTTAAAGCTGTA
Organism: Xestia xanthographa; assembly: GCA_905147715.2. Classification (NCBI taxonomy): domain Eukaryota; kingdom Metazoa; phylum Arthropoda; class Insecta; order Lepidoptera; family Noctuidae; genus Xestia; species Xestia xanthographa. Next base: position 24,762,997 of record LR990659.1, read on the forward strand.
GCTGCCAGGCAGTTGATGGGTTCACTACCATCACAAAGAATATCAATGTCTAGGCCATTCCAAATTACTGGAGTGGACTTCTGTGGTCCATTTGACATAAAAGTTGCACGGGTTCGAAAGCCATTAATAAAAAAGGGTTAATAGCACTTTTTGTCTGCTTTGCCACTAAGGCTATCCATGTAGAGCTTGTAAGTGACATGACAACACCAGCATTCTTGGCATGCCTTCAGCGCTTTATAGGTAGACGAGGATTACCATCCTACATACATTGTGACAATGCCAAAACTTTCAAAGGTGCTGATAATAAGCTTAGAGAATTGTATGACCTACATTCATCTAAAACTCACATAAATGATATAGATAGTTTTTGTTCAAAGAATCTAATAAAATTTAAATACATACCAAGTTATTCTCCCGAATTTGGTGGCCTGTGGGAGGCCGGTGTTCAGAGTGTTAAATACCATATTAAGAGAGTTATTGGTAATATTTCTTTAACATTTGAAGAATTTAACACTGTAATTATTAAGATAGAAGCTATTCTCAATTCTAGACCTCTCCTTCCAATGAGTAGCGATATTTCAGACTTAAATTATTTGACACCTGGTCACTTCCTAATTGGTACCTCACTGACAAGTTACCCAGAAATTAATCTCACTGAAACATCAGTTAACAGACTTAGATTCTGGGACTTATGTAATAAATTAAAACAAGATTTCTGGAAACTCTGGTCTTCAGATTATTTAAATTCGCTGCAAAATAGACCAAAATGGAAGGAAGAGAAGGATAATTTGAAGGAAGGACAGTTAGTAATCATAAAACAAAAAGATATTTCTCCTTTTAACTGGCCCATGGGACGAATTGTAAAAACATTTCCTGGTCCAGACGGTAGAGTAAGAGTGGCTGAAGTAAAAATGGGCAGTAAAAATAAAACCTATGTTAGATCTTACACTAAGTTGTGTCCTCTACCTCTTAAGGAAAATTAAAATAAGTTAAACCTAGCTCTTAATTAATATTAAGTTAAAATTAAGTACTTGTTATAAAGTGTTGAAATTACACTGGAATTATAATTTGTTTTATGTAAGATTTAGTTTAACATTAGTTGCTTATAGTAGTAGTATAATAGTTTATGACTAAAATTGTTAGTGTAACTTAGTATAAATAAGTTATTTTTGTTACTAAATTCTGTTCTTAATCTGTAATTTCTAAAGTCTATTTATATTTGAGTGGTGCACTTTGCCCGCCCCAACTTATGTTCAGTACAGAACATAAAACGTAACTCATGTGAGAATATCAGTGTTGCATTCTGCTTTTTTGGTATGACAATACTAGTTGTCTATGTTTTTTTTATCTATGGAACATGCTTACATTACATTCTTGGACTTTTCTGCTGTAGCTCGCTCTAATTTTAATAATTTCATGTTGTGGGCAAATAAATTGTAAAATCCATAATTTTACTTTCTCTTTTATTTGATTTCCAAGACATAAGTTTAAGGTTGAAAGGTTTAAGGTTGACTAGGAAAATTTGATAGTTTCAGGCAGATTGATGTGCCTGTACCTATTCTGTCAAACAATAAAACTTTTAGATCTAGTGTTTTCAAGACAACACAAAGTAGTGGTTACGTGGGGTGTAGATGTAATTATTATTATCTCTATTTATTCTACCCATATTTGTATTTTTTTTTTCGTTTTTACTTTATGTATTTATTATACAACCGTGTCTGACCGTGGCATCACTCTGGGCCCTATCAGAATACCAGCACTGTGACGTTTTTTTTTTAAATGTTACAGCACCATGCTGAGATAGGGGCCTTTTGGCCTCGTACAGGACCAATTTCATTTCATGTTTTTTTTATTTTTCTTTGTTTATTTTTATTAGTTGTAAGTACTGTTAATTTATCCACTTTTAGGGTTCCGTACCCAAAGGATAAAAACGGAACCCTATTACTAAGACTTCGCTGTCTGTCCGTCTGTCTGTCCGTCTGTCCGTCTGTCTGTCACCAGGCTGTATCTCATGAACCGTGACAGCTAGACAGTTGAAATTTTCACAGATGATGTATTTCTGTTGCCGCTATAACAACTAATTCTAAATATAGTCAATGGTACGGAACCCTTCGTGTGCGAGTCCGACTCGCACTTGGCCGGTTTTTATTTGTGTTTTGTCCTGTGCGGGCTAATACATGCTTTTTCTTTCTTTCTTTTCAAATCGAACGAGTATTAGTGTATTCTGAAAATTGAAATAATATAGCTTGTATTTTCGAGCTTGAAGTCTCGGGTGCAATTCCTAGTTTCATTTTAGACTCAGTATTAGACCAATTTCTGATTTTTTTAGTAAATGACACAAGCCTCGCTACTGGTTATTATCCATCACCAATTCACTATAATTATAATCAGCATATGAAGTGTATCACCATAGAATAATCAGCATATGAAGTGTATGTTGGCGAGGAGATTGACTTGTGGTTGGGAAGTATAAATGGTGTAAATAGACCCTTAACGAAGCCGAAAGGCACTTGTTCTCCGATCATTTTTTTGTTAAGGACCATACCCGGGAACCTACAAGTTACGGAGATATCGGAGGTCAAAGTTCCAACTCTTTACAAGTTTTTTTTTCAAATAGTAGTGTATAAAGCCATAATTTTACTTTAAATACCTTTATAAGCAATTTACTATTTTAAATGCGTCCATAAGCACAATGTATTAAGTACATTACATTGAGTTATACCATAAAACGTGATATTTGACTCCAAAAACAAAGTCGTTTCCCAGCAATAATTTTTGCGTAGAGCTACTTAGTTTAATGTACAGAATGCTTGGTTGACGGCTTCTTGAAGGGTCTGTTTATACCCTGTATTCATAATATGATTTTACCGTTGTCATTATACCAGTGGAAAGACGTTTAATTGCTGGAAATAGGTCTTTGGGTAGACCGGATGGCTACCTTTATTTTTTCGAATCTGAAATCATCAATGACTCCTCCCGCTCTAAGCGGAGTAGGAGGGAGTGTCAAACTTTTACTGACTAAAACCCATCCATGTTCCTTCATCGCCCTTTGTATTCCGGGGCCACGGTATCTCTTTCGAACAGTCCCGCAACCCCGGCAGCGGCCCTTGCGGACCCCTTCCTATTGCTGACTCTCTTTGAGGCGCGCGTGGAACACGAATGAGCCGTCGACACGGCCTGTCGTCAGAGACGGATGGACGGCGAGCTAGCCAATAGCTCTCCGTCCACAGGCCCAACCGGATGGCTACCTTAAGCAGGTAGTTAGTTGGATAATTAGACGTGCAGGTGTTTGGAGTCTTTGTTAGTCGATTAATTGAATTTGCCACTGCAGGTCACATCAGGGTCCTGCTGTCAGGGTGAGGTTAAACGAAGTCGGATAATGGTGGCTGCCGGTTTTCCATCAACTCTCTGCTCGTTGTAGACCAACCGACTGTTCTTGAATATTTTATATTACCTAGCCCAGTGTCTAGATTACTAGCTAATAGCACAAATATTGCGCCTCTATTGCATAAAACTTAAATGTCCTAGCATCCTCCATATCAATCCGAATTAGTCCTCCCGATTTCACAATCTATTTTAATAGTAAAGGGACCAATCTGAGTCCCAAGTGGAGCACAAAGCCGCACCGGTATTGGCAATCTATCTTAACCCCGTGATTGGCGCGCGCCGAGCCGCTCAGCGGATCCACCGGTGACAGTTTAAACGGCCACACCATTGAACAATCAGTTTATGAGGTGGGTGTTGGCGTCGAGATTGAGTTGTGGGTAGTGAATAAGGAAGTGATTGTGAATATGATCTTAGTATCGTGTAGTTAGTGCCTAACCTGGTGTCAGGGTTTCATGCCACCCATGGGCCTCTGACTTTTACATGGCATCCCGAAATATCTCTCAGGTATGCTGGTTTTTTTACGATGTTTTCCTTCACTGAAGCATGTGATAATTATACGATACACACATGAATCTGAAAAATCAGAGGTGCGTACCTTGGGTTCGAACTCGAGACCTATGACTTTGCACCGAATCGGGCGGGAGGAAACGCCCAGTGTTTCCACTGTAAGGATCGACCGGAGGACAAGGTGGAGGTGTGCCCCACGTGGGCGGAGCACCGCCCGCCGTGTACTCGAAACGGTGATTGGCGTGGGCGACCTCTCGCGTCCGGCCCTGGTTCAAGCCATGGTCCGGAGCGAGACGGAATGGGACGCCGTCACCTCCTTGGTGGCAAAACAGGAGAGAGAGAGAACTTTTCAGCGTCCCGGCTGCCGCGGAAGACGCCCCGGGCGTCGGAGGCCACCGTAGGCGTGGGCCTGGGGACGGTGGGCTATAAGGGCTAGCTCGCCGTCCGTCCGTCTCATGACGACAGGCCGTGTCGACGGTGCGTTCGTGTTCCACTCGCGCCTCAAAGAGAGTCAGCAAAAAGGAAGGGGTCCGTAAGGACCGATGCTTGCCGGGGTTGCGGGACTGTTCGATAGAGATACCGTGGCCCCGGAACACAAAGGGCGATGAAGGAACATGGATGGGTTTTAGTCGGGTTCCTTCTATCTGGCAGAATCTTGATGCTCCGAAATTTATTTGGCATAACACACTTGGCATAATCTTCTTTAAACGAATATTTTTAAGGCATAAAAAATATTTAACATAGTTATTGTTTGGCCGAATGTTTGTATGTCCGAATTTACAATGGCATACTTATAAGATGGCAGAATATTATTTGGCATAGTTACCTTTGGCAATGTTCAAATTCCGCATAATTTCGTTTAGAATAATGATTATTTAGAGCGACTATTATTTGCTACAATTTCACTTGGCATACTATGAAGATGGCAGAATTCCATTTGGAATTATTGCCATTTCTATAAAATAGCAATTTTAACCTTAAATTGGAATTAAAATATTGTCCTACAAAGACAATATGTTACGCTAAAAAAGTTAGTGACAGAAACGAATCGCTCCAAAACCGACTCCACGTAGTCTTGTCTGCCCTACCCCTAGAGTGTAATTTAAATCCGCGAAGGCGCGGAAGGGTGAGGCGGCCCGTGAGCTGAGGAGCAGGTGGTTTTAACGCTCTCCGCCGTAGCTGAGGCTGGCCGGCGAAGCCGGCCAGCATGCCGAAGCTGCGGTAGTGAGCGTAAAACACATCTGCGACGATAAGCTCGCGTGGGACCGCCGGAACCCTGCAGCGCCGGAGCCGTGACAGAAACCATGCCTGCTGCATGTTGCATGCTTGCTTGCATTCTGCATGCTTGTTTGCATGCTGCATGCTTGCTTGCATGCTGCATGCTGGTTGCACGCATGGTGTATGCTGGTTTGCATGTTTGCATACTGCATGCTTGTTTGCACGTTTGCATGTTTGCATACTGCATGCTTGTTTGCACGTTTGCATGTTTGCATACTGCATGCTTGCTGCATGCATGATGTATGCTTGCCTGATCAGAAATATGCAGCAATTAACCTTATCATCGTATGTTTGTGGCGAAAAAAAATAATGTACTTTTAATTTTATTATTATGGTAAGAAATACAAAATTATTAAAACTATGATTTTTTTGTTATGTGATAGATCAGATGAGGCTTTCCATTATTTTGCATAATGAAATGTATGCCAAAAGATGATTCTAATTGTAAACTTTCTGTAATATGATAGTTCTGCCTTTTAATGACTATCGATATGAAATTTATGCCAAAAGATGATTCTGACTGTGAACTTTCTGCCATAAGATGCCATAAGTTCTACTTTTAATTCTTATGCATATGAAATTTATGCCTAAAGATGATTCTGACTTACAAAATTATGAGTTTTGAATGTATGATAAATGAGTGTCTGCCACACGATTTTCTGTGAAATGAAGTTTATGCCATCTACTGTTATGCAAAGTAATATTATGACATAAAAAGTTCTGCTATAAAGGGTAGACCCGTTTTAGTCAGTAAAAGTCTGACACTCCCTCCTGCTCGGAGAAGTCATTTGATGATTTCCCATCCGAAAAAAAAAAAAAAAACAGAAGACCTATGACTTGGCAGTCCGACGATCACACCACTACGCTATCACTACTATCAAACGCTAGTTAGTTATACCTTGATCATCATATCAGCAGAAACACGGTCACTATTGAAGATAGGTCTTCACTTAGGTCGCCACAACTACAAGTTGGCGTGTTAACACCTGCTGCGTTTTATTTATATACGGTAATAAAGGAACTATGCACTTTCAAGGTTAATTTTATTTTGTATGGGCAGGGCTCTTTCACTCGGCCGTACCTACAGCGATAACTGCCTACACTTTCGCGTGGCCTCGTGGCCACTCCGCTAGTCGGTTGTCACCGCTCGCGCGCAGAGATTTTAAATTTTCGTGTTGTTCACAAATAAAATTTGATACGTTTAACGTTTGTTAGGATAGTTTTTAAAATAATTGTTACACGTTTCATACATGTTGGCTAAATTACGAGAGCAACTTGAAAATAATTTTTTTTGTTTGTCGAGATATCGTAACGATTTTGCTGTCAAATGAAAGGTCTAGGTCTACAACCATTTTATCCGTTTTAATCATGTAAATCGGTCTTCGCGTTTAGGAGATATTAAGAATTAGTAGGTATAGATATTAAGAATTAGTAGATATATATCCCTTTTAAAATTGACATACGACGCTACCGAAGCCTTGCTATAGCACCTGCACAACAGTCACACACATACCCATACACACATACACACACACACGTACACTCACAAAAACTCAAACACACCAGAACACAAGCCCAACAAATGCAGACTTTGCTTTATTTCTATTTTCTACCTTGCTTTAACCTTTACCCTGTTAATAATATTTTTAATGTCCACATGTTTGTTCTTCAATGTAACAATTTTTTGTAAAATTCGCACTCCCGAGCCACAAGATACAAGCGATGCTTAGTTTGTGGCTCACCGACTATTATGACACCTGTATTTTTATATTGATTAATAAACTGATTTTTGATTTTGATTTGATAGTGAAAATGTAAACAACCAGAATTTTTGATGTTTTTGTTCTGCGAACTTTTTAATTAACGCAAAATGTGAAATATTATTATTGTCAGTTAATGAGGAATGTTAAACGAAGAAGTATTTACGTAGCTTAAAGATTAGTTTGTTTTCATTGTTTTTAATTAGGTAAGTAGTACAAATGACGGACTTAAAATTCGTTGTCTATCTAACTAATTGACCGTGTAATCATACGCATCAAACATAGATAGACTATAGGTACGTGGTCAAGTAGGTAGCTAAGCAATACCTAAATATTATAGTAGCAGCCGCAATCCGACAACCTATAAGTGCCACAGCTAGCGCGTCACTCCGCGCCAGACAGCGACCGAATTACGCGTTAGAAGAGAGCGGCAACGTTTAGGTGAATATCGCGATAGGCACTGAATGCTTATGCGAGCTGAATTGCACTTTGTTGCTTAGTAGCAATAGTCGCTATTCTTATTAATTGTTGCGCGAAGTGCCGGTTCTGTACTTGTTATTCTGTGGTATGGGCCTTTTTTTAACTACGTAATATATTTCAAAGAAAAATTAGGACGACTGTAACTTACATATAGTACGGAAACTATGATTATTTTAAGTACGACTAACCAGGCCACGGGTAAGAAAAGTTACGATGCCATGGTAGATGACCTTTTATGCCTCTGCATAGAGTGCACACACCTTGCACAGTGCATACGCGGCTACGGCAAGCGCTACGCGGCTACGCAGCTACGCCTCTGTCTACAGGGCTACGGCAAAGTCTACGCTGCTACGTAGAGGTCTAAGTGGCTACGCCAACGTGGTTACGAAAAGATCTACACATGCTACGGCTAAGTCATGAATGGATTTATTCGACGTTCGGCTGCCGTAGCGTGCACACGTACGCTCCGCACTGTCGTCTGCTCCCGATCTCGTCTCGCCGCCGTCGCTGCTACTTCGTAGCGCCGCTGCCCGCCGAGCTCCGCCTGCCAAGTCGTAGTACTACTACAGTCTTTGCCTTGCGCTCTGACTGTGTGGTGCTGCGCCGTTTCGAATCAGCTACACCCGTAGTTGGTTCGAATCGAAAACTGTCTTTTTCAAGACAAACACCCTAACAGGTCAAACGTCCCGCGTTTTTTGCCCCTTCAGGGAAAATCCACAATTTTCTGTGGTTCTTGGTGGAAACCTCACGGTGCCAACGAAGCCAAGAGGGTGGTGACCCAATCCTACCCGCCAAACCCCTTCAGGGCGAGGCATCCCATTGGAGTCGAGAGCTAGGACCTTGGCCTTGGGGGCTTCCCTCGTCAAACCTAGTCTCTGGTTTCGTTCACAGCGACACACCTAGTGTCGGTTGGGAGTGTCTACCCCTTCGCACTAGAGCCCCTTGCGGGACTAGGGCCCTGTCGCCCAATAAGATTGGCGGCAGGTTTACAAGCTTAGGGCACACCTTAAGTACTCACCTCCCTGCGTCACCAGCAGGGAGACAAACACATCCCCAGGTTATCCCACCTGGGGAGTTAGGATTAGGCTTAACCTAGGTCTTCAGGCCCTTCAGGCCATTCAGACAGCAGTGTAGCTGGCGAGTTTGTTTGTGTTTTTCTTCTCGCCAGTATAGCACTAGGAAAAACTCAAGGGTGGGTTCGTTTTTAAGGGAGCTGTCTGCCCGGGGGGTATACGTTTACGTATCTCCTCGGGACTAGCGTAGGTTATGAACCTTAGGTCCCCAGTAGGATTTCTGCCATAAATATGGCTCCGGCAATAAAACCAACGGTTTTAGCCAAATTGAGGATCCTCCTCAACACGCTCATGTCAGACGAAAGTCTAAATGGGAAATATGACGATTTGTTAGAGCCTTTCAAAAATGACTGGCAATACAAGCCCCAACCAAGCAACGGCTCGGAGGACAGCGAAAGCACACCTCAGCCTGAGCTTGTAGATTTCAGCGATGCGCTGGAATCTACCCCTTCGGCTCCAGTTCCAATGGAAGCCTCACCCATACAATCCCCAGAGGATAATATTATTACCCCGTCACTTAATGACACTGAGATGGAAGTTTCCCACTCAGACGATGCCTCGGCCTCAGAGTCCGACTCCTCCCCCTCCTCATCCTCCGAAGACGATTATCAAATCGTCGGGAAGAGAAAGAGGAAAAAGGGTAAATCCCCTTCGGCTTCTTCTTCAAAGAAGCCAGCCATAATCAGCGCTCTTTCGCCCCAGTCTCAGTCGACTGCAGGCCCCTCTCAGAGCCGCCCTTTAAGCCCAATGGCCGTAGCCACTCCGGCTGACGCCACACCCGATTCCGCCACTCAGGCAACAAAGAAACACCGTCCTCCACCCCTGTTCATCCATGACAAGGGTAAATGGACTGAAGTGTCGAAGACGTGCAACGAACGTCGCATAAATTACATTAATGCCCGTGCCGTAGAACAGGGCATTAAAGTTATGACCGCTACCCCCAATGATTACCGAGAGCTCTCCAAGCTCCTCAAAATCAGGGGTATTAGATACCATACCCACACCCCCCAGGACGAAACCCCTACCAGGGTAGTAGTCAAAAACATCCCGATTGAAATCTCCCCTCAGGAGATTAAGGACGACCTCACGGCTCAGAACATCCCTGTAGCCGAGGTCCACCGCATGCACCGTAGGGTCGGAGGTCGCTCAAATTCCTCGCCCTACAACATGGTGCTAGTAGTTTGTGACCGCGTGGAAGGGCACCATCCCATCCACAAAATCTCTAAGATTTGCGGTCTCTCAGGCCTCCGTATCGAGAAGCCTGTCAAAACCGGAGTCATGACACAGTGTCATCGTTGCCAGCTGTACGGCCACGCGCAACGTAACTGTTTCGGACAACCCAGATGCGTCAAGTGTCTGGGGGACCACGGCACTGCCGAGTGCCCTCGCCCCAAAGACCGTTCCTTGTGCACTGAGCCTCCGAGCTGTGTACTGTGCGGTGAGTCTGGCCATCCCGCCAATTACCGCGGATGCCCCAAGGCTCCCAAATCTTCCGCCCCCAAATTGGCCCAGCGTGCCAATAATAGGCAACTGAGGGAATGCCCCTCCCTTGTCAGTCAGCTCCCCAGCTATCTAGGACCCCAGCGCCCCAGCCCGTGGAATTCTTTAAACCACCAGGCGCACTTCCCGGCTCTGAGGCCCCACCAAGCACCTGCCCCTCAGGCAATCCCACCCCTGATGGCACTGCCTGCCACGCCGCCCCCCAATCCTAACCCCACTGCCCAGCAGGCCGCTCCTATAGCGCCTTCCCCTTCAGCGCCCTCAGCGCCTCGCCCTCCAGCGCCTTCAGCGCCCCTACCCCCGGCGCCCGTAGCGCCTCGCCCCATCGCGCCCGCTGATCCTCGTCGCCCACCGCCTTCAGCGCCACGCCACTTGGCAAAGATGCCCCCGACGCACTTTGCCCCGTTTACTTTCGCGGCCCCTACTCCCCCTCCCGCGAACTACTATCATCATCTCGATCCCTATGACCCGGTCAGAGTCCTTGGTAGTACCTTCGCGGTATTCCACTCCCCGCGTGCCATTCAGATGACGCGCGATACCATTGCATGCAACGGTGACTTGGGTTTGCTTGTCCAAGTCTACAATGCGTACCCAGACGTTGCGCAGGCCCTCAGAAACCTCCCCCACAACCGAGCCTATAATGGATAAAGTCCCCCCCAGTAGGTTCAAACCGAAATCCCTTAAAATAGGGACTTTCAACGCCAATGGCCTTACGCCCCAACGTGATGAGATCGCCACTTTCCTCCGCGACCATCACCTAGATATCCTATTAGTGCAAGAGACATATTTAAAACCCCATCAGAGAGACCCGAATATTGCCAACTATCGGTTAGTTCGCAATGACAGGTCTCACTGCCACAGAGGGGGTACTCTTGTTTACTATAAATCCAATCTGTACTGCATCCCCATAGACTCTCCCACCGTTTCCCGTTTTGAAGTCTCAGTCTGTCGGCTGGGCATGACAGGTCATCAATCCATCACTATTATCTCGGCTTACCTTCCACCCGCCAACACCACCGTATCCGCCACGACGATTAACGCCGTCATTAAAGATGACCTCACCACCCTCCTCAATCTAAGTGACTCCGTCCTTCTGGCGGGGGATCTTAACGCGAAACATCCCTCGTGGAATAGTAGTTTGACAACCCGTAGAGGCAGTATTATATCCAACCTCTGCTCTTCCCTCAACTTCGATGTCATTGCCCCAATGCATCCTACTCATTACCCCCACAACCCCAACCATAGCCCTGACGTGCTAGACGTCGCGCTTCTGAAGAATGTTAACTTGCGGTTACATTCTATAGAAGCGGTTGACGAACTCAACTCCGACCATAGAACAGTCATCATTGAACTCGCTCCTAGGATAGGTCCTTTTGACCCCACTAGGCCTCCCTCCACTAAAACTATCACGGACTGGAGGAAAGTAAGCGATTTGCTGAAATCCACCGAGTCCCCTCACTTAGACCAGATCCCCGACAACATCGAAACTGTAGCCGACACGGAGGCCGCGATCAGCTTATTCACAGAACACGTACAATCAGTCCTGAACGATTGTTCAAGGGAAGTTCCGGCGGATGAACACCGCTGGAAACTCCCGGACGATGTGCGTGATCTTGTGACTGAGAAGAACGCGGCCGTCCGTGCCTACGGCTCTTTTCCCTGCGCCGCTAACAAAGCTTTCATGCGCCGCTTACAACGCAAAGTAAGCGGATGCGTCAAAAAGCTGCGTGAGGAGCGCTGGGACAAGATGCTCGGTGAACTCGAACCGACCCATCAGGCTTTTTGGGACTTGCAGAGGAAACTTCGTTCCTCCGAAGTCGCCGCTATGCCCCCTCTCATTCGTCCCGATAACACCGTCGCCTTTGAGGACGACGACAAAGCCGAGTGCCTAGCCGACAGCCTAGAGGCCCAATGCTCACCCAGTACCCTGCCAGTAGACATGGCTCACCTCGCAAAGGTGGATGCCGAAGTCGAACGCAGGACCTCACTACCGCCCGTCGAAGACCCTGATGATCCCATTCCCCCAGTCACTCCAGACGAGGTAGAGGACATCATAAAAGGTCTCAAATCGAGGAAAGCCCCTGGCTCTGATGGAATCACCAATAGGGTGTTCAAACTTTTCTCCCCCGCTCTCTTAGCGTTATTGACCGCTATCTTCAATAGCGCCTTAACGAACAACATCTTCCCACAATCGTGGAAACAGGCTACCGTTATTGGTATCCCCAAACAGTGCAAGCCTAAATCCTCCCCGAGTAGCTACCGCCCCATTAGTCTCCTCAATGTCATAGGCAAAATCTACGAGAGGCTTATTTATAAGCGTCTCAAGGACTTTGCCGAAGCAAAGAGTTTAATTCCAAAAGAGCAGTTTGGATTTAGATCCCAACACTCTTGTGTCCAACAAGTGCACCGCATCGTCGAGCACATCAGCGCCCGCTTTCAGCGAGGCCTGATGACCGGTGCCTTGTTCTTTGATATCGCGAAAGCATTTGACAAGGTCTGGCACAACGGGCTGATATACAAGTTATACCAGCTCGGTGTGCCCGATCGTCTCGTGCTCATCCTTCGTGACTTTCTGTCAAACCGCACATTTCGATACCGTATCGAAGGTGCACTCTCAGCCCCTCACCCGATCCGCGCCGGTGTCCCTCAGGGATCGGTGATCTCCCCATTAGCATTCACGCTATTCACCAGCGACATCCCCAGGAGTAAAGCATCCGACTTAGCCCTGTTCGCAGACGACACGGCCATTTTCTACTCCGGTAGGAGTCCCTCTAACATCACTCGCATTCTTCAGAAGTCCGCAAACGCCTTAGGCGATTGGTTCCGGAAATGGAGAATCGAGGTCAATCCCGACAAGAGCCAGGCGGTACTTTTCTCAAGCCCCCGTCAACACTTCCCCGAAACCCCTAGTCCGATCACCATGCTAGGCAAGCCAATCCCTTGGACGAAGCGAGCCAAGTATCTGGGGGTCCTCCTAGACCGACGCCTTAACTTTGGCGAGCATATAAAGACGGTGCGTTCGCGTGCCGCCTTTGCTCTCGGTAGGCTTCACTCCATTCTGAACGCACGTAGCAAATTGTCACTTAAGTGCAAATTGCGTATTTACACCGCGTGCATCAGGCCTATCATGACTTTCGCATGTCCCGTTTTTGCGCACACCAAACCCTACCATCTTCATAAGATGCAGACCCTTCAGAATAGGTTCTTGCGAAAGGCCACAGGTGCCCCACCTTACGTTAGGAATGAGCAACTCCATGTTGATCTCAAAATCCCCACCATGATGCAGTACATGAAACGTCTGACCAAGGGCTTTTTCGATGTGGCCGAAAAACACCCGAATCCGCTGATTTCCTCAGCAGCCAGTTATGTCCCCTCTAACTTATCTAGGATTCGTCGACCTAGGCTGACCCTTCTCACACCCGATGATCCCATCACCCTTTACCAAGAGAGCTGTAGGGAAACGAGTACACTACGTAGGTACAAATACAAAAACCGATTTAAACCGCGAATCCGGTCCCGCCGGCGTGGACCCCCGCGACCCCCCAGTAACATCACTGCCCGACCCCAGCCCGACATGCTCGATGAGCCAATTAATGATCCGACCCAGCCTGTTGTTGTCCCTTGCTGTCCTCTTGTCAATGACCCACTAAGCCGAGGCCCGAACCCCACAGGGGGTGCCCTTAGTGACGGTTCATTTAATGTGTAATTCCTGTTAGCTTGTAAGCCCTGGCTGGGGGCCTTAAAGTAATTTTTGGCCACCACAGGATTGTCCGGTTAAGCAGTCAAGCAATCGTCTAGAATTGCAACTGCGAGTGGTCCCTCCTAAAAAAAAAAATTAAAAAAAATAAAAAATACGGCTAAGTGACGCCTACGCAGTTCATAAGCTCCGCTCGACGATACACTTGAACCGTATAGATTCATTCATTTGAATGCTCTGTGGGCGTTTGGCAGCTTACACCTACGCGATGATTACGCGCTTCTGTGCTTATAGCATGCACCCGGACTTTTTTTGCAGTACTGTGTGTCTTTAAATACTAAAGCGGTAAAATAGGTTGAGGGTGAGTTTTATATTAAATGTGCATGCAAAACTTTCATGAAAAACCGGCTTTCATAGAGAACACACACGTAAATGAAAGTCAGTACCTAGGTAAGTTGGCTCATTTAGGGATGGTTTAGCCGGCAACACACGGCAATAATGTTTGCTTTAGTGGGTTTATTACTAGATATTGTACTGTTTGGTGTTCGGGGGACCAAATAAAAGAAGCGTCTTTCTCGAAGTACTAATCTTTACTCAATCACTTACATACTAAGTTACATTTATATAGGGAGTATGTCTTACACACACTACACCTCCCTCGTTATTTAAAAAAACAAAAAAAAATGAGTAATATAATTTGTGCATTAATTAATAGGCTAGACATAGCCATTTCTATAGTGCTCTTAAAAGTTAAACAACTTATGGCTATAACATATTAATTTGGCTTGATGTATAATTTTGTACGGTTTTTATGGATTATGTCTTCTTTTCCATTTTTCAATATTTTTACATTCGGTGATAAATCTTGTACAACTTTATAAGGACCTGAATACACTGGATTTGTTAATTTATTACCTGTCTCATTCTTAACTAGTATTAGATCATCTTTTTTATAAGTTATTGGATTTACATATTTATCATAGTAATTTTTTCTAAGTTCTTTACTTTTAATTAAATTTTGTCTTGCATCATACTGAGATTTTTGTAAACGGTATTTTAGTTCCAATGGATAACTATCTGTATTGTATAACGGTTCTACATAATTTGTATTTAAATTACTTGGTAAATTACACTTTTTTCCGAATACAAGTTCAAAAGGACTGTACTTTTTTTCACTATGTACCGAAAAGCACCAATATTGCAACCAATTACTCCGATACCTAGAATTATTATCCGTTTGAATTCTTAAAAATGTGTTTAGGGACTTATGAGTGTTTTCTAAGGATCCTAATGATTCATGGTGATACGCTGTTGACGAAATATGCTTTATCTCTAACAATTTACATACGTCGGTCATTGTACTCGATATAAACTCTGTTCCTCTATCACTTCCTATTTCGCGTGGTATTCCATACCTAAGAATAAAATTTTCGACAAATACTCTAGCTACACTACTACTATCTTTAGTTTCTAACGGGTAGGCTTCCACATATTTACTCAGTTCGCACTGTATAGTTAATATGTACGAAAAATTATGATAATCTTTTTCTAATGGTCCTACAATATCTAAATATACCTTATCAAAAGCACCTTGCGCCGTGGATGTAATCTCCATAGGCTGTTTAATTGGTAGGGAGTGCTTTTGCTTCTGACAACTATCACATTTCTTAACGAACTTCTTAACATCCTCGCACATATTCGGCCAGAAGAAGTAACGCTTAATATTATTTAGCATGCGCCTAACGCCTGCATGTCCACTCGTGGGCAGTAAATGAAAATCATTTAATATAACTCTCCTGTCGTCGACGTCATCTATTTTATGTACTCCTTTAATAATAAAAAGTCGTGGTCCGGACCACTTTGAATTATTTTTTATCTCCTTGGTTAACCATTCTACTAATTTAATATTAGCTTTATTTTTCATTATATATAACTCTTGAATATTCATTTTATTACAAAAAGATTCTAGACCTCTCACGAACGCGACTCGCGCAGTACATGATCGAGTATCAGTGTAAATGACATACCTTGAAGGTAAATATGAGAACGTGTTACATTGTACACTTATCTCGTCACAATTTTTATTTTTATAAGTCTCGTATCTCAATTCGACTCCTGTGTTCGGTTTTTTAAGCATTTCTACGACCTTCGGGTGATCAGCCTTGCAATCTGTAGAATTGTTAACAACCGAATCTGGCTCTCTAGGTTCATCATCTTGCATTCTCTTCATTCGCCTAGTCATAACATTTATTGAATGTCGATTCATCTCTTTTAACTCATCCGATGTCATTACTATGCGAGATAATGCGTCTGCAGCCACATTATTCGCTCCTTTCACATACTTAAAGTCATATTCCTCTAAACTTAGCCTAAATTTTATTAAACGCGTACTTGGACTCTTGATTAAATACATATACTAATGGCCTGTGGTCTGTTTTAATAGTAAATGTTTTACCATATAAATAAGGTCGAAAGTAACGCACTGACCATACTATTGCCAACAACTCTTTTTCTATCGTTGGATAATTAACTTCCGATTTATTTAATGTGCGACTTGCATACGCTATCGGTAAATCATTTTTATTACATAGGATTGAACCAATTGCAACGCCAGATGCGTCCGTATGTAAAATAAATTCATTGTCCTTCGAAAAATCGGGGTATTGCAATATTGGTGGACACATGAGTGATTGTTTAAGATGTAAAAATGAGTTCTCACATTCTTCAGTCCATTCAAATTGAACGCCTTTATGACATAATATATTTAATGGGATAGTAATTTCTGCAAAATTTGGGATAAATTTTCGATAATAATTGGCAAATGCTACAAATCTTTTGATTTCATCACTATTACATGGCCTAGGATAATTTTGAATGGCTTTGGTTTTTTGCGGGTCTGGGCTAACGCCTTTATCCGAAACTACATGTCCTAAGTACAATAATTCCTTTTTCAAAAACTTACACTTGAGCGGATTAACTTTGAGGTTGACTTTTTGCAATCTCTCCAAAATATCGATTAAATTCTTATTATGTTGATTAATATTACGACCGAAGCAAACAAGATCATCTAAATAAATAAGACACTTTTCATAATTTAATCCGGACATTGCTACTGTCATAGCGCGGCTAAACGCACTTGGACTAATTTTTAAACCCATTGGCAATCTTTTTAATTGATATTGCTTATTTGTGGTGAAAGCTGTATATTTTCGACTTTCTGGACAAAGTTCTAATTGATAATAGGACTGTGTTAAATCAAGATGACTAAAATAGACAGAACCGGACAGAGAATCTAATATGTCGTTTATATTAGGCAAAGGAAATTTGTCGTCCTTCACTACTTCGTTCAACTTTCGGTAGTCTATTACAACGCGCCATTTCTTCTCGTCTGAATTGTCATTCTTTTTTGGTACGAGAAGTATTGGGCTAGACCATTCACTCTGAGATTCCTCTATGATATCTTCTTCCAACATCTTATCAATTTGCCTATCCATTTCTGGTTTTAGCGATTTAGGTATCCTATACGGTTTAGTATAAACAGGTACAGCATTGTCTTTCAATTGTATAGTTTGTTGATAAATATTAGTTACCCCTAACTTATCTTCATCCATATAAAAAACATCTGCATACTTCGCACAAATATTCTCAATCGATATTCTCTCTTCCGTGTTTAAATGATCCAAATTCAACAGAGTAAATAACTTTTTCACTCTATCTGCATTAACTAAATTCGTTTCAAAATTACAAATATTATAATTACTTAAATAATCTATTTTTGGTGTAAAATAACTCAGTTTCACAGAATTGTCTCTGGTATTTAAAATGTTTAAGACTATCGTCTACCGAGCGCTCGTCCATACAAAAAGAGAAAACGTTTTCCTACCCCTAAATGTTATATTATCTCAATGATTTTTCAGAATGCTTCTGACACAGTAAAAAACTAGGTTTATAGGTTTTCTTTTTTTCAAAATTTATAATAGTTTGAAAGTTACAGGCGCCTAAGAGTTACTATTTTTTATGACAAAATCTTCATTGAAGTAAAACCTTTGTATTTTAAAAACAAAGAAGTTTAAGAAAAAAAGCAAACACTAGAAACCTAGAATATAATATGCTGAAACGATTGACACCAGAATCTAAGAGATTGGTCGTGATTTAGTATGTGAAAAACGTTTTCTCCCGAGAGACAAATTTCATATAAAAAATACTTACAGTCAGTCGCGAGCTGCAACGCTCTCTATCGCACGATCGGGGGTCGGGGAGGTGAGGTAATGTATCACGTATTATAGAGGTGCTAACCGAAAAGTCGATAGTAGAGATGAGCTAAGCATCGATATCCTGCGTTACCAGTTTATGTTTCAGGATGTTAGGAGTAGAAAAAAATAAAGTACAATTTATTTAATTTAGAAGATAAATTTATTTAGAAATACTTATTTATTCATTTAGAAAAATTAAATATTATTTTTTATTAAAGCTTAAAGTATTTTTTTGTACTTTAAGCTTTAAAAAAAAAAAAAAAAAAATTTATTGCATCTTTTTGAAACTATTATACAGAATGTATGTAACAGAAATGGGGTTTTCACCCGAAAAGCTCTACTGGAGAAATCAATTTTTATTTATTGAATAAAATTAATTTTTAACAATTAAATAGTGGTTTAAATTACTTTTTACGTTTTTAGATTTTTATTCCAAAGTTTCCAAGGTTTTACAATGAACATGGTCACAGTAGACAAAGTTGACAGGTGTCTAATTTTGAAATATACATTCTGATAAACATAATTATATCTAACTTTTATCGTCATCATCGCTAGACACATTATAATTGAAAAATGTGAAAAGTAATTAAACCACGATGTAACCGCTAAATTAGTTTTTCTAACAAAAGTGCCTTTTAAACAAAAACTACTCATAATAAAATATTTTATATAACAATCAGCAGAAAAATAAATTAAAATTCGAAAAAAAAAATTTAGACTTCATACAAAATTTGAAATTCACGCCTAAATTTTATATGCAGTCGAAATAATTTTTCTCGAATACTTATCGAATTTTTTTTGCAGAAAGTTGTTCAGTTTTGGATTGATAGTCCATTTCTGATACACCCTGTATAGAGAAAATAACTAAAAAGTAGTCAAAATTTAAATTCATAGTTTCTTTGAAAAACGTAGGTTCATTTTAAATAGACCAAAATACTTTAGGGGGTGATTCTACCCATGAAACCGAACAACTTTTAACCAATTTTGTACCATAATACCACTACCATACTAACCATAATAAAAGCTGTTCGTTTCATGGGTAAAATCACTACCTAAAATATTTACCTAGGTCTAATTTAAAATGACCTTCTAAGTATAGGTTAGATTAACCAGCGAGAGGTACTTAGGAAGGAGTATAAAAAATACATAAGTACCAAATATTTCTCTTTTTCTTGAAGTGACATTTCTTACGACGGGTACATAAATGTATTAGTTTTTTATTTCCCTGGTACATACCTGCAATAGTTAGAAAATAATTTTAAACCTGCATCTACCTACATTACCTTCCCTATTTAGGCCAATGAAACCACAAATCCGTATAATAATAATACTTAGGTAAGTACTTACTAAATTTTACATAATAGTAACTTCGAAATCTGGACATCAAACGTAATCAATAGTAAGTCAAATTAAAATTTATCATCTTTGTATTCGTTATGTAAAAAAGGAGTTAGCATAAGAATTACTAAGATCATCAGCAATGAGCTAATTTATCAAAAATCTATTTAGTTTATTTATTATACACAGTACATAACACAGTAAAATACTTACCTAGTTGGATTTGTCAATTCAATGTGTATAATGTTCAAAATTTTAAATCGGGTACCTCCGAAATTCACAATCACAACAAACAAACCACATCGAAACGCAAAGAAAACAATCTGTCGTCGCCCGCGCTGCGAAGTCGCTTGTGGACACTGGCAAAGTTTATCAATGTGTGCGTGGGGTTGACGCATGAGTGTGCGCGCGCCGCGCGGGGTTTCAACACGCGAGCGACAGCATGAATTTTTCTAAATACCTATTTTTTTAAATGGCAGCCGCTATACTTTCCTCTTAATGGTATTTTTCCTGACTTCGGATAAACTATCGCGCTCGCTAAATAAATTCCATCACAAAGTTCTTGCGGAAATATGACGCAATCTTGATCTATATTTATATCTACGTAATGTAACGTTTCACACCGTGGTGGTACTACCATATAATTGTTAAAACCTATATTGCCCATACTTAAGTCTAAAACAATAGTTCCTATAGTTGTTTGAATAGACAAGGTATTAAATTCGTAGTTCAATATGCAATTAAATTTAGTTAAAAAGTCCTGACCCAAGATTCCATCTGTTCGACATGGTAAATTTTTAAATACGTAAAACTTATGAGTCAGTTCGGTATTATTTACTTGTAAGTTCAAATAAACATAACCATCGGAATAAATATTCCCACCAATACCTCTGACGCAAATTCTGTCTAAATGGAACGGAATGTCTTGCGAAACTAATTTCTCGTACTTCACGGCGGACAATGAAGCACCGGTGTCAACTAACCAATTCTGAGTAACGCCGAATACACTCATGGGAACCGAATTTATGTTGTCACATATTGTGTTTGTTTTGTTATGCACGAAAAAAACTATGCACTGACTCTATTTTTTCCGAACCTTTCTGATGATTTTCCGGTGAATTTTCTGATGTCGGACGAGCCGTATTGATTTGATTATTACTATTTCTATTATTCTGGAACCTATTTCCTCGAGTATAGTATGTATTTTGGTACCCGCGGCTACCACGATTATAGTAATTAGACCTACCTCTATTATTCGTATGATAGTTTGAATAATTATTATCCGTACGTGCACCTCTACCACGTATCGGCTGCGCCATAGGCCTCCTCATGTAATTAGATCTCTTCTGATGACCGTATCCACGATTGTAATAGTTATTACACTTACCTCTTGCGTGCCCGTAATGCATGATTGAACTTTCAGGGTGCGATGACAGCTCTTCGTCCATTGCTCCCCTGATAGCATCTTTCAGCGTGCAATAATTGCGCGCCGCTACAATAGTACTAACACGACTATTTCTCAGGCCGTCAGAAAATCTTTTAATCGCATTTTTCTCGTTTATTGATTTTAATATTTCGTATTTCTGTGAATCCCCGTCGGCCTGTGAAATGGTCAAGTCAACAAACATAGTCTCGATATCCTTACCGAAATCTTCTATAGTCTTTCCACCTTGCTTTGCGCGCTGCAATTGACTTTGGATTGCCGTGTCTGACTTTTTCGTCAGTAGGAAACATTTCATATCCCTTATTAATTCTGCAATTGAAGAATAAGTTTGAGACATGCGCAATTTTGCATTTTCTGACAATCGTGATTTTAAGACAAAGCTAATTAAGGATTTTTTGTCTGTGTCGTCTAACATAGCTTCGTACATTTCTACGTTTGCTATCAATTGTTTAGTAACATTTTCGTCACCAGTCATAACGGGTAACAAAGAAATTGCCGTTTTCAAGTTAAATTTTTCCATGTTGGAGTTGGTGCTTTCCAATTCCACAACAGAGCAAAGTGACTTTATTTTATGGAAAGTACATTTTATCTTTTCATATAAATTTTCTAATATGTTATAATCTGATGATTTAATTTCTCCACTTGATACCTTATCCTCTATGATCGTACAAATATCATTAAACTTATCATATAAATCGTAAGCATGTTTTAATTTACCACTTAAATCTTGTACCGATCTCCTGGCTGGTCCTAACTTTGTAAGATATTCTTGGATATACTTTAATTGTGTTAAAATATTATTAATCTCATGAGCCATAACACATTTTTATATTAAATTAGCAGAGGATAGGTATATTCTAATATTAAAATAATTCAAACTTGTCGTACATGTACTATAAACATCTAAGAACATAGAATTTAGGTCTTCGAGATAATAATAATAATAGATAATAGTAAATAACCCTTAATTTTAACTTTCTGGTCACACCAAACATTTGACGCACTATCGCACTTTCACATTGATAATACGCGCACTTGACGTCACTTTACGCGCTCACTTTCCTGAAGGCTCTACTGTGCCCACTCGCTCAGCAGCAATCGGTGCGGATGTCCTGCGTCTCGATGAAGCTCGGAAGCTCTGGAACGTAGCGTGGAACACTTCTTGCCTTATCCACCGTTTATGGCATTGCTCGTAGAACTTATACGCCATATATAAGAAAACAATCAGACCCATAACAGCCAAAATAGACAGAATCAGGCTATTCACTCCCAGATGCCAGCCAAGGTCTTGGTTCGCTTTTCCATTATTAGCGCCAGCTGCATTTTGGTTTAAAAAAACCTCATCCTTATTTTGCGTTGATTGACACATATTTCACAAAAAGTCGTCCGTTTTTGATAAGTCCGTAAGTAGAAGTAATGTCTTTAGCACACATTGTCACTGCTATTGTTTTAAAATTCCGAATAACTCGCGGTAGGTGGTCGCGGTTGATCCAGCGCCAGTTACAGGCAGGGTCGCCATGTACTGTTTGGTGTTCGGGGGACCAAATAAAAGAAGCGTCTTTCTCGAAGTACTAATCTTTACTCAATCACTTACATACTAAGTTACATTTATATAGGGAGTATGTCTTACACACACTACAATATAAACTAGGTCGAACTAGGTCAACCATATAGGTTTTCGACCCAAAACCTATAGGGTACTTGTGGTTGAACTAGATATGTCAATTTTGGTTAAAAGCAAAGTCTTACAGCACACGTAAAGGGAAAATTCCGAAAACAAAAAAAGTTGAAAATTAAGTAAGTTTTCGCGAAAATCTAAATTTTCCCATATATTTTTATCATGTTGACTTTGGACCTTGATTTGGCACCTAATAGGGACTATAGACCTCAGTAACTGGGTTTAAATTTAAACTTGCTAGGTCTACCTGTTCCTGAGAAAATCGGTGGTGACAGACGGACAGACAGACGGGCAGACGGACAAGAAAGTGATCTTATAAGGGTTACTTTTGTACTTTTTGAGGTACGGAACAATTGAGAACTGACAGCTGTGCATGCAACCTGCCGCTCACGCTCGGTTTTGCCTGTGCAGTCGCATAGGTGGCATGTACTATCGTAGTCTTTTCCGCCTGACCATTTTAATTTTTTTTCGCTTAAATCATGCGGAGGCGCCGCGCCCCCTTAAAGTTTGGGCCTATTAGGAAAGCGTCAACTTTGGCGCGCAAAATAACAATAACTCTCGTTTGGCGTGCGTCGTCAATGCGCTCGGCCGATTCGGTATCTTTTCATTCATTTTTTCTACACAAAGTCAACGGGGCGGGGCTAGAGAGCGTGTTAATGTTGCGAGTGCAAGCAAAAATGAGCTTAGTGGTGGTCAGGCGGGAGTGTCCTCGATAGTACAAGCAAGACTCACTCTGTACAGGCAAAACTACACCTGAAATATCCAAAATCCAAATATTATATACCTACAGTTTTTTAGGGCCCTATTAATTATTTTTGTAAATCAATTATTTCAATAACAATTTCAATTTCAAATTGGCCCGGCTCTACTGGAAATCCCGACTTTTTTCCGCAAAATATTGTACTGATTAATCTGAGTATGGGTATCACCGGTCTTTGTGATATTGCATAGGAATAGGCTAGTTTCCACCATCAATAAATTGCACATCTATTTAGTCCATCAGTATAGTAGTATTGAAAAATAATGGACACGTATTTTTTGTTTTTGTAAATTAATATTGACAAAGTTAGAACGCATCAAAACTCGGGAGTGGGGGCTCGTGACATCACAACGCACTAAAAATTATAGCACGGCGTAATGAGAATTTTAAAAACGTCGTATCTTCGTCAATTTCGGTCTACGTAACAAAAGAAAAATTAAGAGTCAAATATTTTTTGAAAATCTAACTGACGGACTAATTAGATTTTTTCAGGACACAAGCCTATTCGATGTGTTTTTGTTTTACATTTTCCGTTCTGTATTTTATCTGCCTAGCCTTTCTTTTGAGCTCATCGGGTCCTAAACTTGTGCAAAAGGACAAAAAAAAAAGAAAATGGTCGCGAAAATTCGAGGAATATCTCCCAGGCTAAACAAAAAAAGTTCATTGTCCTTACCACATAGCGGCTCGTGTATCTATCCCCTTATTCCTCATATCTACATTTATCCACCGACACCTACTTACATTTTCTCTTATCAATTTTTTCTTATATTTTATATTTTTACACGCCTACACAATGTGGGTTGGAAAAATACAGATATTTGCTAAATAAACTTGTATTCTGCAAATATTAGGTTACTTCAATATAACACACGGTTTTGTGAACGGGCCTTCGGGAAAATGTAACGCTAGTCAGTTCGAAGAATGGGATAATAGAACATGGCTTTGAAAAGTGCGTGTTTTTGCTACTTTATTGTTGCTATGTTGTTCGGATATAACTCGTAATGATAAAGTATTGGGAAAATTCCATAATGTTACAGGTATTCACATAGTTTACTAGTTCTCTGATCAACATCATAATATGTCGATCCCAGAAGACTTGTGTCTACGTTCTCTCTCTATCCTGTAGCTGTAGAATCTGTGCATGCAGTTCCAAACCAGCGGTGGCCCAATGGTGGCGGCCCCGACTTACGAACAGTAAGTCGTGGGTTCGAACCCAGACAGGCGCATTACTTTGTGTAATTTATTTCATCAATGCTTACAAAGGCCTGTGTCCCAGCAGTGGGAACATTAATAGGCTGATGATGATGATGATGATGAGTTCCAAACCTTCAAAGTTTATAATTTTCTGGGGAAATATTATACTCTAATCCAAATAGGCTTAGCTCTGTTTATTTATTTACTTGTAAACCCAAACAGTGATTAGAAAAAAAACGCTAAGTCCATTTTCATTTGGTAATAAAGAAATTCATCAAAACAGCGAAATATTTATCACATATTTGCAACGCTGCCAACTTTCAGAATATTTTTCTAAGCGTAAGTAAACCTCATTTGAATAAAGAGATAGAATCGAAAAAAGCATTCAGATTGTGGTTTCCAATAAACGAATAAAAGCTTAAATGATTGGTCTATAATGGCATACTTGAGGGCTTGTAAAAGACATACATGTATATATTGCTTATATTATCTAAAACTGAAAGAGTTAATCCCTACATTTGTATTTCTCCAAACTCATAAAACCGATCAATCCATCAAAGCAGAAATTGAACCGAATGAATTTAATCAAACCAGCTGATATTTAAAACAGCTCGGTTATTAAAAAACCGATAATTATCAAAACGATTTATGTTCATCAATTCAATGTAAACAGATTAAGACCATCAACAAAATTACTTTTGCTTATGAATAGCGATGAATTGGAATATAATTTGATCCCATGTGCCATCGGATTATAATTTTAAATGGAGTCTGTGTATTTATCAATTAATTTAATGATAATCTACACTAATATTATAAAAAGGAAAGATTTGTATTTTTAACCGACTTCAAAAAAGGCGGAGGTTATATGTTCGTGTGTATGTTTTTTTTTTTTTATGTATATTACCTGATTTCCCTCCCATTTGTGGACCGATTTTCAAAATTCTTTTTTTACTTGAAAGAGTATACTCCTGAGGTGGTCCCATTTTAATTTGGTGAAGATCTGATGCTGATCTTCGGAGATATACAATGGAACTCTTCAAAAATAGACGGCAAATCTGTTGTGATAGCTCCAATCGGTTGGATGTTCATTGTTTAAACAACATCATGACGTAACATTACACCTGTTTGCTCTGAAGGGTACATAGATGTGTACAGTACACCCAGATTTCGACAGTTATGGCATGTTATGTTCCATTTATTGGGGATAAGCCTATTACCATGACATGTATTGTTAACCATGTATAATGAATGCATAGCAAATATTTGTAAGTATAGGATATTACAACTAAAAATGGAAAAATAAAATAAAACTTTTTTGCCAAAAATAAAACCGAATTAAAAAAAAAACAACAAACAAAAAAAACACAAAAAGAAAAGGACAAAAAAAATACACTAAAAGAAAAACAAAAAAAAAACACTAAAACAAAACCACAAAAAAGTCAAAAATAACTTTAGCTTCAGAAGCCGGTGAGAAAAACACCAAATCAATCAAAGGTCAAGCTTCAGAAGTCGGTGACCTTATTTATAGGTAATTGATTTAGTGTTTTTGTCACCGACTTCTGAAACTTGACCTTTGATTGATTTAGTGTTTTTCTCACCGGCTTCTGAAGCTAAAGTTATTTTTCACTTTTTTGTGGTTTTTTGTGTGTATGTTTGTAATGAATAAACTCAAAAACTACTGCGCCGATTACAAAAAATCTTTCACAATTAGAAAGCTACATTCATCTTGAGTAACATAGGCTGTATTTTATCCCCGTACTTCCACGGGAACGGGAACTACGCGGGTGAAAACGCGTGACCTCCGCTAGTTTCTGATAACCGAAGGGAGAACAGAGGCAAAGACACGAAGTTGTTACAATAATATGGATGAGGACTTATCTGCTGCTGAAAGCATACGAATATCCGATCTTAATTACACTATTATAAAGGCGAAAGTTTGTGAGGATGTATGGCTATATTATGGATGTTTGTCTCTTTCACGCAAAAACGACTTAACGGATTTGGATGAAATCTAGTATACAACAACAGCCCATAACGTCCACTGCTGGACATAAACCTCTCCCATGATGAGAGGAATTTGCCGTAATCTCCACGCTTGGCAGGCGGATTGGTGATCGCAGTGATGAAAGACTAACAGAAAACGCTGCTGCTCATTCTCTGGTCTACGGAGGCGCAAGGTGTTCTGCCTCAGACATTAGTTGCCTTATACGACACCCGTGTGTGTAATGGGTTGGTTCTATTCTACTCTGCCGGATACCACACGGCGGCTAGATAACCTGGATAAAAGATATAAACCGGGTTAAAAAGTATCCTATTTTTCTTCTCCTCATTTACAAAACTAAGGAAGTTTCAATAAATCAATTCAGCCTATGTCAGTCCACTGCTATACATAGAACTGGTCTACTCCCAAGCTATGCCACAACACCTGCCCTCAAACAAGAAGTATAAAAATAATCCCAAGAACTGACGAAAATTGGAACGTGTCACGTAAAAATATTACGAGCAAATAAAACGGGTGAGCTCAAAAATTTAAGTCTGAATTTTACAAAACGGGGTTTCTTCTCTCACCTGAAGGGGTTTACGACGAAACAGGAAGCCCAGGAAATATAAAGAGTCGTAACTACTAGTACTTATACGTCCGAGAGAAATTTCTGGAACTAATCCTGTAACGAAATTCGGCATGTAAGTTATGAATTTGCTCCATGTCTACATCTACACTAAAGAGGAAAGATTTGTATTTTTGTGTGTATGTTTGTAATGAATAAACTTAAAAACTACTGCGCCGATTTCAAATTCTTTCTTCATTAAAAAGCTACATTCACCTTGAGTAACATAGGCTATAATTTATCCCCGTACTCCCACGGGAACGGGAACTACGCGAGTGAAACGGCGTGACGTCCGGTAGTTTTTAATAACAATACCAACTCAGCGACCATTGTACTGATAGTCGTTTCAGCTAGTGACTTAATTGCCAGGAGCCTCGAATAATACCTGAGGAGGCTCTCGTTAGGCAGCTGGATCAAGGGTTTGATTCAGAAAGCGGTACTCCTGGACACGGCTCGTATTGTTAGGAGGTTCCTTTCTTTGGAGCCCTGACCCAGCTTGAACCCTGTTCCCGATACCGGTGGGCGATATCTTATATATTTTAATGGTTTTTTTTTTCTGTTTTCTTCAGATTTTTTTTTAAACAAAAGTATAAAATTTATGCATGACTAGCTGATGCCTCCGGCTTCGCCTGCTTGATAAATTATATACTAAAACCTTCCCCTTGAATCACTCTATCTATCAAAAAAACCTGCATTATATCCGTTGCGGACTTTTAAAGATCTAAGCATACATAGGGACAGACAGACGCGGCGTGGGACTTTGTTTTATAATATGTAGTGAAGAATATATTATAGAAAATACCATGCTATAAATATCCCCTTCAGCGCAAAAGCAGAGGCTTTTGCGATGCAATGTTCATGATTTCTCTGTAAGAGAAGAGTCTCTTACAGAGAAATCATGAACATTGATCTAAGCAGATCGCCAATTTCAGACTTACATTTTTGTAAGTCAAGGTTTCCTCATGATACTATCATTTGCTAATGTCATCAATGATCGTAGAAGATAAACTTGTAAAGAACATATTTCACTACAAGTACTTAACACACACACAATTACACACGTATACATTATATTAGTGCATATTTCTACATGACAGGAAACATCTACCATAAATCAGTATCTCTCTGAAAATCTGTAACATAACTCGAACTTAATTTCCTACAAAATTATCGTAACACTAACTGTAAAGTTTTAGTTAATTAACAGATCAGGGAGTCACTAATGTCCCTATAATGTAGGGGTTGATAGGACGTTACTTCACACCCTTTCGTATCTAGATTGTGTTGAGGGAGCTTCAGTCGTGGCCCGAGCGTTGGGTAGGTCGCACGTCCCGAGCGATCACCCGCCAGTTCTGTAATAACTTAAACGGGAGCGTGGCACTGTGAAAAAAAAATCGGTGAACCAACTTTTTTGTGTTTGTGATAAAAAAGGGGATTCTATAAACTTGCCATAGAAGTAAGTAATATTGTTTTGTTTTTGTGAGCGGGTTCTTGTAACGGCTAATTAACGTACGTTTATTTTAAACGTGTGTTTAACTGCGGCGGGGACAGAACCTAATGTAACGTATATTTTGACGTGATGATTAGTTTATGCTTCATCGTTTTCGGTGCAAACAGGCCCTAAATTACGGTGTCTAGTTTGTTGTATGCGGACATTTTGAGCTTCGTGATAATATCATATTATTTTAGTTACGTCCTGACCGTACCTGAGCGCCAGGGGCAATCGGTATCAAAGTGTTTTTAGATTTCCACAAGGATTTTGAACAGGATTACATAAAGTTTTCCGGAGGCTTCGTAAAACATTTCTTGATTTATTTCAATTGCCTATTGATTGTTACTTTATCCGGACCGTCTTCTCTTATTTCTTGTTGGGGTTTGAAGATTAGTTTTAGATTAGACTGTTTTTTATTTATTATTTATACACACAGTACAGTACAGTACACAATACACAGTATTATTCACACTTAAGAATAATATAGAAGAGAAAGTATAAAGTCTATACGAACATCAATATTCTCTGTCACTATTAGGCTTCGTGAAACAAAGACATGCAAGTTATTTGAGACGAATCAATTTTGGGTTTTTACTTCAAGTTTCTAACAAATTAAAGAAAAGTCAAGACTCTGACAACCAGTCTTATCACTGGGTGTCATATATAGATAACCTTCTAGCCTGAAACACAGGTTCCACCTAGTTCAGGCAATAAGCAAACAGTACTCTATTTTATTTGTCAAGATACTTAATTGTAAATGTGCCCCCTTTTTATAAATAAACGATTTATTATTATTATATAACCCAGTTACGGAGTTCTGGAGGTCAGTTAGGCAGCCATTCCATGTAAAATAGGTATTCAGAGTCATCCAGTTAGACTGGAAGTCAACTCCAATATAATGAGGGCAAGGCTAGGCAGATGATTATGGTGATGATGATGATGATGATGATGTGTGATTTGGCTAGAAAGAAAGAGACTGCAGAGTTGACGACTAATAGAGAAAGAAGGAAGGAAGAAGGGTTCTAGGAAGGTGGTGGTATTTTGTGTGTACATGAATAAATAAATAAATAAGAAGACATGCTGCGATGACCTAATCCTAATTTATTTGTGGTCGCACAAATAAATTAGTATAAGGTCAGGAGAATTATGATGATGATGATGATGATGATGATGATGAAAATGATAAAATATTTCATTACTCAGGTATCTGACAAATTAGGTAAGCTTTTATTCGACAATAGCAATAAACTCGATCGTCCAATACTTCCACATGAAAAAAAAAACACGAAACATTTTTTCAGCCATGCCTGAAATACTTCGCCAACGAATTTCATATAAATTGACCCGAAGTTAACATAGCCCAATATTTTGTGCCGATATTTCAGCATT
The DNA here is from genome assembly GCA_905147715.2 of Xestia xanthographa. Lineage (NCBI taxonomy): Eukaryota > Metazoa > Arthropoda > Insecta > Lepidoptera > Noctuidae > Xestia > Xestia xanthographa. Next base: position 24,792,836 of record LR990659.1, read on the forward strand.
CGCGTTCCGACCACCTATTTAGATTGGCTTGCAACAGTAATTTTGATTTATCTTTATGATTTTCAAGCGGCCGAATCGTACGAAATTGGCAGCTTTTAATATTTGAAGATTATTTATCGTGATGTTTTGGTACGAATCACACCATTATAGGTACTGATATAATTTCAGAAGTCTGTTCAATTTATCTTTTGATATAATTGCGGTCCAAGTTGTATCAAGAACCGTAGTTTTGGTAGTGAACTAAATACTCTCTACAGATTCACTGATTAGACTAAAGCAGATTTTCACAACTCTGACGATCAGGTTCTACCAAAGAGTATTACGTTAGCACTAGGTTGTGGAGGTCAGATAGGCACTCACGTCATGTTAAATATAGGTACCGGGTAGACTGGTAGCCAACCTCAACATATACTTGTGAAAGAGCTAGGCAGTTGTTCTTCTGGCTAGGCTAGCAAACGCCCAGGAAATCGCATCAAGTCTTTTCTATGGTCAGATTACCGACACTAACGACGTCTCCAGGCTTTTAACAAGTTGACCACACCTGCATCAAGAACCTGCACAGGTTTGTGGAAAGCAGTTCTTAGTCAATTGCTACAAAAGGTGGTCACATTGATAAATGGATTGGTGACCAGGGGGCCTTTTTTTTCTTCTTAGTGAGTCGATGGCAATCTAAATTGTGTCGGCACAGAACTCAGATAATTGTTGGGCGCTTTTGGTCTAAACTGGCCGCTTTGGCTGAAATTGGTTGTTGACCCCAAAAATATAAAACACTTAGTATCCAGCCTTGTGTGAATATTCCCCCGGCTGATAACTAATCAACTTCCCCAATTTGCAAGGTATGTAATTGGAACATGTTAACCAGGGACCGGATACCGGAACTCCCGTCCTGATTTGGGAATAAAAGGGGGAGGGATGCTAACATCCTACGCATTTGCGAAGGTCAAATAATAGGTAGGAAATTGCTGATTGTGGATCTCGTTAATGTTGGCAACTTTTGGTTGCTGACACATATTGTGATTTTCATATGCGGTCAGCAGAATAGTTGGCATTGGAAATTCAATCTTATATTTATAAATACTGTAAAATTTCTTTGTTTGATTTTTAGTGTTTAGCATCAAAGTTTTGTTTTGTGTCGAGTAATTTTGAAACACACCTTATCACCTAATTTAATGTTAGTTTCACGTTTACTTATTGTGTTTTGAAATTAGCATCTAATTCTTTAATGTTTGCATGTCAATTTTATGGCACTACATAATTATTATTTTCCCCATCTATTGTACCACATTTACGGCAAATTAACCATTTGACTTTGACGTTTGACAATAAAATCGGTTTTCGCATATTATGTTTGTGTGACGGAGTTGTTCAACTAAATTATGCAAAGTATTTTGTGGTGCTTTTTACGATCATTTAGATAGATTCGTACCGGAAATTTTATGTTTATAAATATGAAACCTAAATAAATTATTTCATAAAATTTCGATGGTTTGTCAAGTTTTTTTTTACATAGTGTGAAAAGCAGGCAGGTCGTCATAGTTAAAACAATACTGCATATTATTATATTATTCTAGATTTGGAAAACTAAACCTACCAAATATTAAATGAAATCAATCAATTGATGATCAAAATATCAAAGCTATGTTTCTTCTTTTTTTATTAATTATTGAAACATTATTCTTTCATGAAGTGAGCGGAATACTCAGCTGTGTCATGGCTGTACGATATGAAGGGTTTTACGGTGGCAAATGTTTATTATGGGATAGAAAATTAAACAATCGTGAATCTTCGCGACTAGATTTTTAATAACATAACACTTCACCTGTGAGCGTCGAAGGATTAAGCAGAGGTCTACCTATGGTATTCCCATATGATAAGGGTTGATCTTAATGGCACCAAAAATCTTGTTTTCGAGCGGCCACTGAGAAACTGACTATCTTAATTTTTAAGGTAGTACCTGTGACAATAACAACTTGTGATAACTAGTGCTTTAGAATACGATTGAGGAGCTTGTGGCTGAATAATAAGAGCCACTCGTGTCGAACTTCAGGTTAAGCCGCTCTTGCCTTGTTTCGTTGATGGGACCTATTTAACACAGAGTTTCTTCCGTGTCTCGGAAAGCTCGTTAAACCGTTGGTCGCAGCCCGACCTGTACACCTGCCAAAGATCTATTATAAATGATATTGGTTGAAGTGTGACAACCAGTATGACCAAGGAATATCGTTTTACTCAGTACTAACTGGGTTATGGAAGACAGATAGGTAGTCACTTCCTGTAAAATCCGGTTAGACTGAAAGCCGACCACAACATAGTTGGGAAAAGGCTATGACGTCGTCCTGATGATCCTGATGATCATCGACATTATGACGATGACCTGTAACAATTTGTATTTAAATAAAATAAAATAATGCGCTGGTCGGTCTATTTACTAAAACCATTGTAAAAGTTTGTATGTATTACAATAAAGGGACATTATAATCCAAACTAAACAATGGTTTTCATCGTGTATAAAATAAAAGTCATTCCTTTTAATACATTCAATGGAATAATGACATAATGATTGTTTCGTGACCAGTGTTTATTTATGAATGATTAATTGATTATAAAGTATTGAAATAACTCTCTTTAGATTTTTTTTATTATTTAGAAACATTATAATTTTAGGTATGTCGATGTCCAAAACTGAGAAGTAAGATTTCTCTAAATTATAAGGGCATATAATTAACGAACCACCAGATTTAGCAAAATGTAACGGCACAAAAATCACTTTTGATTGCCAAAATTAGTAAAGGATCACCAAAATGAATCCCCATTTTAACGTGAAATTAGACCCAAAAAAATATTTTTTTAGATTATGACCACCAGAAATTTAACTGTTATGCTCTTGCATCCGAGTCGAAGGAGACCTAGTCGACGGAGAACCGCTTAGCGGGGCTCCTACTTCTGAATGGTTTATAAAAAAAAAAACAAAAAACCAACAAACCCAAAACAACCTAATCAATCCGTGTCAGGGTGCCTCAAGTCGTCCTAGGCAAAACTAGTTTGTCATCAACCATCTCATTAAAATTTAGTGTTCAATTTACTAAATTTGGTGATCAATTGATATTTTATGTGATAGATGTTAGTGGTCACAAAGTTATTTTTGGTGGACATTATATTTTCACCCAATTATAAATTGCTAGTAGTACTGGCTAAATGAAATAAAGTAAATACCTCTGCCTAACGTTACAGGATTACGGGCGTGATCTTAAGTTTTTTGAATAAAATTCATCGTCGTCATCTTTCTGCCCCTAGACGCATTATGTAATCCCAAAAAGTGACGATGAAGTTTCTTGCCCGTTTTTCACTACACACCCACTTCGAATGTGCAAGTAGAATTAATTCTATATCTTTGTAAAGTTAGACGAAACCGAAATGTACTTGTTCTTTCCGTCATTGCGATATTTTTTTTGTTCTGGATCATACCTAGGAACCTTGTAGTTGCGGAGATATCGAAGGTCAATCTTCAAACCTTTTCACAAGAACCCATCAGCACAATGTTTTGAGTACGTAATATTTTGTCCTACCGTAAAACGTGATTTTTCAACCCAAAAAAGTCGTTTCCAGCAATATTTTTTGCGTAGTTTCTTACGGCTTCGTGACGGGACCGTTTCCAATTTGTATACTTACATCTCTTCATTACGTCATAAATAGTCTTTTACTAATGAGTAATCCCTACATGAATTAATTCATCAATTTTGCCCCCAGAGCACCAACTATTTGTTAACAACCCTCATCCTCTAGAAATTAGACATGATGGATGACCCAGCCAACTGGAAATTCTGCCTAGTTGGATTGCCTTACTTCGCGAACAAAACTTTCACATAGGGATTTTCATCCCAAACTTTCTACACATCAGGGCAAACTCTTTAATACAACAATTTAATTAACAAACTATGTAAATCACATTCAGACCAGGTAGTGTTTCACTTAGCTGACTTTAGTCAAGCTTTAATGAAGTTCCCCGTTCTTGTTTAAGCCCCTTTTGATATTATGCATAATGTACTCTGCACACGTTTTGTTGTACCAGCTAGGTGTTTTAGGGCAAACTACTTCATAAGATGTGAATTTGAAAGTACTGCTTTTAGTCTGTGTGGTTTTACTTTGGAGTTTAAGCGAAGAGTTGCTTGCTTTATCTCCGGGCGTGTTTACTATGCAGATTCTTAGTCTTTTATCTTACAATATTGGCTTCTTACTGGCTAGCGGAGTGGATTTTGAAGGGGGAATTTAAAAATGATGGTAGGTATTGAATTCTTATGCAGAACTTTATGTTATGAAAATACCGTATCTGTTACATCGTAGGGATAGGACCGCTTGTATATCTTATACAGAGTAAGACTTGATCAATTTTCATCAGCAACAGATTGCTGTTGCTGATGCCAATTGATCAAGTCTGATGAACGTGAGGTAAGAGAGAGTACACCTGTGTTTGCGCAAATACGTCTTGTTCACTATAGTATCTCACAGATCGATGATTGCTGTCACCGCTAAGATTGACTGCCTTAACCAAAAACGGTCAGGTGGACTATATCATCATTACTAGCTTATAGTTCACTACTGTTCACTACCAGTCTTACCAAGGGGTATCGTATTACCCAGTACTAACTGGGTTGTGGAGGTCAGATAGGCAGTCACTCCTTGTAAAATACTGGTATTCAGCTGCATCCGGTTAGACTAGACATAGTTGGGAAAAGGCTAGGCAGATGATGAGTAGTTCTTTATAGGATGTGGACGAAAGAGATAATCGTACACCATTCACTCTACGATGATCTGTACGGTATAAAATATAAATCGAATAATAATAAGTTTGGAAGAAGAAGACATGCTGCGACGATCACAAATAAATTAAAATAAGGGCCCCTGCCCTTATTTTAATTATGATGATGATGAATTGGAATTGATTATAAATTGATATGATTGATTGATATGATTATTGATTTTCTTTTTTGTTTAATGTATATTCATGCTGTACCTATAGAGATGAAATTGTAGCTTATATAATACATAAGAAATTAATTAATTACTGTTACTGGTGTATACCGTTGTAATTAATAAATAAATAAATATGAATTCGTTTAAATTAACACCACTCCAATTCTCTTTTCTGATAAAGATAACTTTTTTGTGTTCTGGTGACAGTGACCTGTTAAAAAAGTAATCATTGGTAAATTTAAACGCTACCTTCGTCAGCCAGTGAAAATTCGGGCATCCAATTTTAAACTGCAAAAAAATAAGGACGGCCATGGATCAAAAACAGCGACATGAAGTTTTCAACTGCAAACGAGACTGCATTTTTCACATCTGGCATGTTTTTCAGTATTTCAACGGGAAAATTTTCACCCTAGCGTTCATGCTCTCCTGGTAACACAAAACAAGGCGCAGGGTTTAGTAAAACTCATTTAGTATTTAGTAGTTTTCATTTGAGGTTTAAAAAATATTCTCTAAGCCTATTATATATTAAATTTTGTTGCGCCGTTGCAAGTTTTTCATGAATGTTATGAAAATTAATTTCAGTTGAATTACGTTTGTCCAGAACTTTGGTAATTATTTATTTTTAGTGCAGCTGTTATCGATTTAAGGGCCATATATGCCTCAAATGGCTTAGCATGATCCTTCGTTACGCCATAAATACTGCAGAATTAATTTAGAAATAAATATAATGGTAAAGTTGAGGATTAATGCTAGGTACTATGTGTGACGAAAGCACGATTCCATAAACTTTTCTCAAGAGAAAAAAAATCCAAAGTTACCTCCAAATCGAACAATAAACCGCTGATATTCAAAAAGTACTTCAAATTAGCTCATGAAACTTTGCAAACTAACTATAAAGCAGGTCTTATGTGTTTTACCTTTTTAGTCCAATCAATAGATTTTTTGTTAATCGCAAAAAAAACACTCATTTCGCACTATTCGGCCGCAGTGACTGACGTAACAACCGCTTTGTAGTGCAAGCTGATTAGAACTTTATTCTGACAGTATTTCAAACGTAGTTGGAATCAACACAAATATTTTGCTAATTTTAGGGTTAGAAGGGCCTTAAAATGACTTAATGCAATAATAAGGAGTAGGGCAGAGAGCACTGGCGTTTTGGGGCACTGTCTGATGTAAATTTTGACGTTCTGAAAGTGCCTAAGTATCAGTAAAATTAGATTAAATAATTAATATGATTATTTAAATAGTGAAAAAGTAAGTCGATTTTAGAATTTGTCTGTGTTACTTAGATCATCTTTCAGAGCACATATTCCGTTAGTTTAATGTGTACTTATAAAACAATAATAAATTATTATTTACCAAAGGTTGGCAAAGTTTTTGACATGTAGCCTTGCACATTTAGGAAAAACGGTGACACTAGTTATGCCATATTAGTTTAAAATTCATTTTTTTACACAGTTCAATAAGCATTTTTCGTCAAAATTGAAAATGATAGGAAATGTAGGTAATTCTCTGGCTAAAGCACTGAATCTTAGCCACTATTGCAACACACAGACCCAAATAAAATCAGACTGTGTGCCTACAATGTTTAAGTCTCAAATCAATACCTGAATGAAAGGTTTCTAGGAAATACAATCCATTACTAATGAACGACCTCGAGTCATCAATCGTATAGTATGATGGTGTAATTAAGGGTCTTTTCAATAAGTATAGGGTTCAGAATCTAGGTTATCACTTGTTACATTTTCTGTTATTATAAGAAACTCACCAATTGTGTTTTCAACCGACTTCCAAAAAGAGGAGGTTCTCAATTCGACTGTTTAATTTTTATTTTTTGTGTTTGTTACCTTTCGACTGGGTGAACCAACTTTGATGATTCTTTTTTATTTGAAAGCTGGTGCTTCCCGTGTAGTTCCATTTAAATTTTGTGATCATCTAATAAATGCTGATCTTCGGAGATATACAATGGAATTCTTAAAAAATAGACGGCAAATCTGCCGTGATTGCTGCAATCGCTTGAATGTTTATTGTTTATACAACATCATAACGTAACATCACGCCTGTATGCTCTGAGGGGGTACGCAGATGTGTACAATACACCCAGATTTCGACAGTTAGGTATATTAAATTGGCGCGTTCGTGTTCCAGTCGCGAACGTGCCTTGCCGGGGCTGCGGGACTGTTCGAAAGAGATACTGCGGCCTGGAATACAAAGGGCTAAGAAGGAACATGGATGGGTTTTAGTCAGTAAAAGTCTGCCACTACCTTCCGCTCCCGCCCAGAGCGGGAGGGGTAATTTGATGATTTACCATCCGAAAAAAAACGCTATGTTAAGTTCCATTTTATACGTATATTGGGAATACGCCTATTACCATGACATGTATTGTTATGCCGTGTGGTATCCGGCAGAGTAGAATAGAACCAACCCATTACACTCGCGGGTGTCGTATAAGGCGACTAATGTCACCTTGCGCCTCCGTAGACCAGAGAATGGGCAGCCCGTTTTCTGTTAGTCTTTCATCAATGCGATCTCCAATATGCCTGCCAAGCGTGGAGATTACGGCAAATTCCTCCCATCATGGGAGAGGCTTATGTCCAGCAGTGGACGTTATGGGCTGTTGTTGTTGTTTTATTGTTAACAATGTCAAATAAATTCATGTTAAATATTTGTTTGGGGACAACTAAAAATGGAAAAATAACAAACTTTTTTTAAAAAAATAAATCCTACTTCAAAAAACACAAAAAAGTGAAAAATAACTTAAGCTTCAGAAGTCGGTGACAAAAAAACTTAATCAATCAAAGTTCACCGACTTCTGAAGCTAAAGCTAATTTTCACTTTTTTGTGATTTTAACCGTCTTCCAAAAGGAGGAGGTTCTCAATTCGATTGGTTTTTTTTTTTAATGTATGTACACCGATTACGCTGACATTTATGATCCGATTTACGTGATTTTTATTTTTTTTGATGCGGAATACTTGCCATTTGGTCCCATAAAAAATAACATAGTTTGGCCCAGTAGTTTTCATTTTACGAACATTTTTACTCCAGTCGTGTGGTAAATTTTCATGTATGTTCACCGATTTCTCTATTTGTGGAGCGATTCTCAAAATTCTTTTTTTTATTTGAAAGAATATACTCCTGAGATGGTCGCATTTAAATTTGGTGAAGATCTGATGCTGATCTTCGGAGATATACAATGGAACTCTTCAAAACTAGATGGTAAATCGGTCGTGATTGCTGCAATTGCTTGGATGTTTATTGTTACAACAATAAACATCATGACGTACCATCACGGCTGTATGCTCTGAGGGGTACGCAGATGTGTACAATACACCCAAATTTCGACAGTTTAGGTATGTTAAGTTCCATTTATTGGGGATAAGCTTAATACCATGACATGTATTGTTAACAATATAAAATAAATGCATAGCTAATATTTGTATAAGATATTACAACTAAAAATGGAAAAATAAAAAAACTTTTTTGCAAAAAAATAAAACCGACTTCAAAAAACACAAAAAAGTGGAAAATAAGTTTAAAGTTTTTTTTGAAGTCGGTTTTATTTTTTGCAAAAAAGTTTTTTTTTTCTGTATCTAATCTCGGTACGAAAATATTACGTATATTTATGTTATTTCAAGATTGTGAACAAAAGATAGTATTAGTATATCGAACGACTTTTTTTGCCATAATTAAGAAAAATAATGTGTTTTATGCGTGGAAATGCGATTTCAGTGTGCATCAAACGATCTTTAAGATATTCACAGTAGTACTTACTTTAGTATAATACCCGTACCCGAAGTTATTTCTTGAAACACTAAACGTTTTCAAAGTCTTAGTAGGTACTCACATAATTACACACACACACTCACAATTATCACATTATTGCTATTATTAAAATAACCCTACATTGCACGTATAAGCGAGCACGCCCTTTATCCGAGGAGGCATTTATGCTTGAGTATAATTTGAATAAAAATGACTTTTGATTTTGATCGTTTACCATTTTAAATTACTCTCATACCAATAATTTCCCTGTTTATATGACCTTAAGTATCAATTCAAAAACTATTTCAAAACACTGATCACCGCTTTGCATGACTAGAAAAACAACTGAAATCGATATATCAGCACAAAATGAAGTTTTCCAAACAACAATTTCAAACCAAAACAGTAATATAACTCGTAATTATCATGAGCCTGTAGTTTTTATAGGAGTTTTTAACCGACCACAAAAAGAACTAGGTTCTCAAGTCAACGCGTATTTTAACAAGCTTTTATTTTAACTTACAATGTTTCAAGTATGGTTGTATAGGTAACATCTTGCAACCTAATTTTGAAACAATAATCCTCAACCGATTGAGCTGAAATTTTGCATAATTATACGTTTATTTTGGATTACATTGCAAGGTTAGCTAAGTAAAGTCGTTCTAAATTCAATATGGCGGACTAGTTATTTTTTATGCACCCCCATGATATGGGTGGGAAAAGATTTTCTGAAAAGAATACAAAAAACGTCACTTAAATTAAAAAAAAACTGTTTTAAAAAACTACTGTTTACTGTTAGGTCATGTGTTAAATCAAATGACAAATGCCATCTACCAACCCCTGCTGAGCCCGAGTGGTTGATAATGGCCCTAGGCCCACCACCTTTCCCAGAAAGGAGGCGTGTTTCCCAGCCGTGGAAACGTTATAGATATGTGTAGGTATATTATTTTAGTCTTTACTAACTTGTAGTCGTATCCAATTGAGCAATTCTCAGCTGGGTTGAAATCCCTTTGCGGACATCCCAATTTACCATTTGGTTAAGGAACGAAATCATGTATTTTAGAGGTCTAATTAATGAAGAACGTGCCTAAATACTTTGAGGTCAGTGGCTTCCCACCTGACACCTCACACGGGTGATCCGAGAATGTAGATTCCTCATTTTGTGTATATTTTTGTGATGTTATGATAGAAGAAACTTATTTTAGTTTCAATTGTCGGTTTTAGCGTGAATTAGTTGGTTTTTTGAATTAGTTGGTATTGGTTGGCTTCGGATGGTTTCGGCTGTCCTTTGTCTTTGACAGTCGTAAAGTCTGACAAACAGTCTTACCAAGGGTTATCCTATTACACAGTCCTAAGGTAAGACTGGTCCACAGGTAAGACTGATTGTCAGACTTTTTGGGTCACTGACTACCTGTAACGACTGGCAAAGATCTGCAAATGACAGCCGGGACCAACGGCTTAACATGCTTTCCAAGGTATGGAGGAAACCCGGTATGTAAGGGGTGGTCACCCATCCACAGACCAACCTAGGCAAGCACGGCTTAACCTAAAGATCGACCAGAGCGGCTGTTATTATTTAGCCACGAGCTCCTCCAAGCGCTAAGTGTGCTAAATAAAATAATAAATTATTAATATGAAAATGCAATCAAGATGTTTTGTGAAGTCAGTGAAACTATGTGAAGTAAAAGCGAGTCGTTGAAATCTATACAATAAACAGTATTTATTATTCATCATCATCATCATCAGCCTATTAATGTTCTCACTGCTGGGACGCAGGCCTCCTCTCTATGAGAGGGAATGGGCTATAATCCACCACGCGGGCCCAGTGCGGATTGGTAGATGTCACATGGCTTCGAATTTTTTGGTTCCGACATATATATTCCTCACGATATTTTCCTTCACCGTTTTGACAGCAGTGGTGATGAAATAAATTACAGAAAGTAATGCACCTGTCTGGGTTCGAACCCGCGACTTACTGTTCATAAGTCGGGGCCGCCACCACTGGGCCGTCACTGAATTTATTATTATCGTGGCTAAATAATAAAAGCCGCATGGGTCGATCTTCAAGGTTAATCCACACTTGTCAAGGTCGGTATGTGGATGGGTGACCATTACATACTGAGTTTTCCCAGAGCCTCGGAAAACACGTTAAGCCGTTGGTCCCAGCTGTCACTTTTAGATCTTTGACAGTCATTACAGGTAGTCCGTGGCCCGAACGTCAGACAACCAGTCTTACCAAGGGTACCGTATTACCCGGTACTAACTGGGTTGTGGATCTCAAATAGGCAGTCACTCCATGTAAATACTGTTATTCAGCTGCTTCAGATTAGACTGGAAACCTACCCCAATAAATTTGGAAAAAGGCTAGGCAGATTATGAGTTATTATTATCCAAACACTTCTTGTAACTCCAAATCTAAGTTAAAATATCAAATAGAAACACATTCAATGAAACTCTAACTAGATTACAAAAATTTTACCTTCATCAAATAATATAATCTTCGTTGTTATCAGAACAAAGCTACCTTCCCTTTCATTACTACTTACTTACAATTCGTATAGAATCGCTTTTAAAGTTCGTTACGTGAAAATAAGCTCTCTGGAAACATTGGAACCCATTACTGGTATTAAAATTATTTATTGGCGTTGTTTGATCGTGTTTTTTACACAATTTATATGTTTCGTTTATAAGTATTTTAAAATATAAAACGCTAATTACTGTTTAAAGGGTATTATAATTGGCCGCACGGTTTTCACTTTTATTATTAGGTCCTGTGGTGTGGTTATATTAATGAAAAATGCTCTGGTTTTATTAGCATTGGCACTTAATTGAAACTGCTTGCAACAAGCACAATCCGTATCATCCCTTGATACGAATAAATAAAAAAAAATACGCAATATATAAATATATATAAATATTGATAAACGAGTATTTTTAATTAATAAACCGATGTTTTTACGTTCCGTTTACACCGCGCGCGTGGTAGGGCCTCTTTATGTGACTCACAATTTTCATATGGGTAACACAAAAAAAAAACAACAAAACATTTTATTAAAACTACCCCAAGCTACGGAGAATCAAAACAAAAGATCGTATCAGGAAGGAAAACTATGAAATCAAAGTAGGCTAGTGGATTATTCTGGTGTGGTTCGAAATTGTAGCCTACGGCGTTCGCTACCCCGTGAATGTACCCATAAGGTTTCATGCGTGGTCTCGTTTTGAATACAAAACGTAACTGTGTGTGTATTATTATATTTTACCTAGAAACATAATATTATATAGGTATACCTACCTTTAAGTTTTCATATTATTTGAGCTGAAAGAGTTTAAAGACTTTTAGAGGCGATCGATTTGATTGGAAAGGTCGTAATTGATTTAGTTTTATCATTCAAATTTAAAAATAGTAAACACAGTGACCCATCAAGCCATACATACACTGTTTGTATTTCAAACTGCGCAATCCCAACTTTGTTGCCAAATTAGATACTCATCATCATCATCATCATCATTTCAGCCGAAAGACGTCCACTGCTGGACATAGGCCTCCCCAAAGTGTCGCCACATTGACCGGTCCCGTGCGACTCGCATTCAGCGGATCCTCACAACCAGGTCATCGGTCCACCTAGTGGAAGGCCTACAAACGCAACGTAGGTGCTCTCGTAAAGGAATTCCCAAATTCCAGGTAAATTACAATTGCCCGCTCGGGGCTCAAAACTCCTTAATATAATTCTCGAATTTGATAAGATTTCGCTACTAGGTAAGGGGATACTTAATAAAATTCCAATAGCTCGATCGTAATTGATTCCAAGTAACAAAATATTAAAGTCATTCAATACGTGGTACAGTCACTACACCAAACATACGAGTAATATAACATTCAAGACCACAATATTTTATTTGTTGCAATTTGATGTTGTAACGAATAAAATATTTTGGAGGTGAACGTGGCTAAACAGCCGCCCGGGTCGGTTTTTAGGTAAAGCCGCTCTTGTAGATTGGTCCGTGGATGGTTGATTGACCACACATTACATACCGAGTTTCCTCCGTGTTTCGGAGAGCACGTTAAGCAGTTGGTCCTGGCTTTCATTTGTAGATTTTTGCCAGTCATTTCAGGTACAGTCAATGGCACGATAGTGAGACAACTAGTTTTACCCAAGGGTGTCGTATTACCCAGTACTGGGGTTGTGGAGGTCAGATAAGCAGTCGCTCCATGTAAAATACTGGTATTTAGTTGCATCCGATTAGACTGGAAGCCGATCCCAACGTAGTTAGGAAAAGGCTAGGCAGATGATGAACGCATAAAATATTGCTGTTAATAGTCTTCTTATAAGCTAAGTGACATCTGCTTCCACTTTACGCATCGAGTCTGGGTTTTGGAACGCATATTATTATGAAGCAGTTCTTACTTATGTCAAAAATTATTCTAAGGGAAAATCCCTTTTGAATGTTGCAAATTGTAAACATTATTAGCGCTCCTAACTGTATCTATAGAAATTCAAGCATTGTGCTGCCTGACTTGGTTCTCGCCGCTCGAAACAATAGTTCGGAGTGCTTTCAGTACGTACCTATAATAAATTGGTAGCCTGAATGGTAGACGTAATAACTTTCATTGGTGATGTTAACGTGGCGTCCTCTATTGTTGCTACAGTGACTAATTCATTAATCTTTGTTGGATTGTCTTTAGACCGTTGTGTTCTTTAAGAAGTGTTGATTTTTTTAGACTTGGTTGTGTTTAGTCTTTTTTGGTACTGAAATTATTTTTTGGGAATTGAAAAAGACTTTTTTTTACAATAAATAGGTCATCATCATTCTTTTGCCCTTTTTTTTCTAGATGGGAAATCATCAAATGACTCCTCCCGCTCTGGGCGGAGCAGGAGGCAGTGTCAGACTTTTACTGACTAAACCACTATCCATGTTCCTTCATCGCCCTTTGTTTTCCGGGGCCACGGTATCTCTTTCGAACAGTCCCGCAACCCTGGCAGGCATCAGCCCTTGCGGAGCCCTTCCTATTGCTGACTCTCTTTGGGGCGCGCTTGGAACATGAACGCGCCGTCGACACGGCCTGTCGTCATGAGACGGACGGACGGTGAGCTAGCCCATATCCAACTGTCCACAGGCCCGCATCATTCTTTTGCCTTTATATCAATTTATTTGTTGTCGGCGCAGCATGACTTATTCTTCCATACTTCCCTATTACTCGTCATCTCATCAGACGCCTCCTTTCTTGTTATATCATCTTTTACAACAGTCCATCTATCGTTTATTTGGTCTTCCTCTACCCAATACCCAACCACATCAAAACTTTCCTCACGACATATTCCCCATTCCTCCGCATCACATGCCCAGACCACGACAACCGATTACCACACATCCTTTCTGTCACCGGTGCCACTTTCAGATTTCCTATTATCTTATCTACGTTCATTGCAATAGGTACCCACGCCACGTTGAAAGTTTGTTCTGCTAAGTCTTTGGAGAACTTCAATCGTTAAGAGTACTTTCGGTAGCTATAATAAACTAATAGCCTAAATTGCCGTTCAGGCTAATAATTTTTAGGCTTAATAATACTTTCATTAGCGATGTTTAAGTGGCGCCCTCTATTGTTGCTACAGTGACTAATTCATTAATCTTTGTTGGGTTGGATTGTTTTTAGACCGTTGTGTTCTTCCAGGAGTTCTAATGTATTAAAACTTGTTTGTGTATGGTCTTATTCTTTGTTTGACAATTTTCTATTTTGTTTTAGAAGTTAATGATGTATGATAGAAAGCGAAAATTAAATATCTTTAGCAATAAATGGTAGTTACTTGATATATTTGGCGCAAAATCTTTGAATTTATAAATATTACCTTTACAAATAATGTGACACGTGTATAACGTTGGCAGTTAGCCGCCCGCTGTGAACTACATACCTACACGATGTGTAATTGCCTTTTCTATTTTTATTGCGTGCCAGTAAATTTGACACTTTCCACCGCACCTACTGTTGGCCCACAAGCATCACTATGAGAGGAAGAGTCTATCACGAGAAGGATGTACTCCATCACGAGGAACCAGTGAATATTAGTGGAAACCACATATCATCGATTTTTGTTTATAGGACATTCCAGTTTCCTCACGATGTGGTCCTTTACCGTTTTGAGAGCAGTATTGTTAAATTATGTTACACAAAGTAATAAACACATTACAACTTTTGTTTTTCTTTTTACTCAACATCCATTCCATTCATCGCCATCATCAGTCAGCCTACAGCAGGCCACTGCTGGACATAAGCCTCCTCATCGCACGCCATTCAACTCGATTCTCAGCAACTCTCATCCAGTTGCTATCAGCCACCCTGCGAAGATCGTCACTCCACCGAGCCTGAGGGCGCATCTTCGCTACCGATGCGCGGTCTCCACTCAAGAACACGTCTACCCTAACTGTCAATGGTTCTACGGCTAATATGGCCAGCCCATTGCCACTTCAGCCTTCAGCTCACTTATTCTGTGGGCTATGTCAGCAACTCTCGTCAACTCTCTCTCCATTCCATTTACTGCCCATAATTTGAGGCTTTCCACCCTAGTGCACATTTGGTATTCCATTCACTACCACCAAAGGTAAACCAAATGACGATCAACTTTACGACTTTTCAAAAACACAACTGGATCAAGATAAAAATAAAAATGACGAATGAAATACTCAGTATTTTCTTATCCATAAACTGATTACTGTTCTCTTATTTCCACAGAACCAACTTTAGTACTGCGAACCGTAATCTACCGAGTTAGCAGAAAGGGTTTTATGATTTTTTTATTGCAGCACCTTTTCCATCAAAGTTTATATAACTTGGGTAGAACAGATCGGGCGAAATTCGAAGCGAATAACTGTAATACGAAAGTTCGCTTCGGTGTGAGGGTCGGACGCTAATGATGTACCTACCCTTGCGACTTTTTGTCGTTTCGAATTTGGAGAAAATACTTAGTTCATTTTATGAAGTGTTTAGAGTTTAAAGTTGGGAGAATAATTTGAAACAAAGAATAAAATAGACTGTTATTTTCCAACGATTTGTGTTTACTGTTACCGTATATTTAATTTTCGTTGTAAGGCAGTAAAGCAAAGTGATAACAGTATCTATCTGTATTTATATAATCAGACCAGTGGGAACAAAAATTACCATTTGTTCTAACGTAAAATTGTGTAATAAAACAGTAGAACTAATGGGACTTTTTGTTCCCATTAGTTATACGATTTTATACCACCTGAAATCGTAGGACTAGTGGAAAAAAAGTCCCTCTAGTTCTACCGTAGAACTGTGTAGTAGAACCGAAATAACCTCGTTTTTCGTGTCTTGTCTGCATGATTGCTTAGTTCGTCTGTTCGTTCTTAACTGTGCAATGGATTTGAAGCAGTTACCACACTCAGTTTTAGAGAACTTATACCCAAAGGTTTAAATCTAAAGTTAAGAGATTTATATTGTACTGAAACAAAATTTACCTAACTTCAAGAAAATATACGAAAACCTATTAAAATTTCAATAATAACCGCCGCAATTTGGATCTGTTTACAAACTCACTCACCGAATAAAACATCACTCAGATTCACAAAAGCGATTATCACAGAAATTGTCGTCAAAACATCAAATAACAAAAGTTGAAAGGGCATCAACAATCGCGCTAGTCCTAAACACTTCATTATACTCAAAATTTGTGCTCCTTTGTGCTCCAAAGCGGTATTTGCAAAACAAAAACGATTCCGAAACCGTATTTTAAGCACAAAACGTTTATACGCATACCATTGTAAAAGTTAGAACGGTATTTTGATAATAATTGAAAAAGTTATTGAATACTTTAAAATGTTTTGTGATTATTTTATTCCTGACTACGATATAAATTACAATTTCCATCGTATTGTGAATGTGAGTTCGCTTTGATGAGTGTTTTTTAATAAAACTTGTGTGGAATTTTAATTTTCATGCTCTGTGGGATGGAAGAAAAATTTGTAGATACAGTTTTTGTTTGTCTGGAAGCAATCGATTATTTTAACCCGTTGAGTACCTAAACGATGAGCTGTTGTATGACATTTTATTCAGGTTTTAATAACCTTTAGCCATTAAATTAATATTTTTAAATTCAATAAAATGTTTAATTTAAAGTTATAGTAATAAAGCTTACAAGCTTAGATATTAAAATCATTTTAAATGTTAAAAAAAAAAAACATTTTCAATAAAAAAAAAACAAACATTAGACATCATCATCTGCCTAGCCTTTTCCCAACTTTATTATGGTCGGCTTCCAGTCTAACCGGATGCAGCTGAATACCAGTATTTTACATGGAGCGCCTGCCTATCTGACCTCCACAACCCAGTAAGTACTGGGTAATACGATACCCCTTGGTAAGACTGGTTGTCAGACTTTTTGGGACACTGACTACCTGTAACGACTGTTAAAGATCTGCAAATGACAGCCGGGACCAACAGCTTAACGTGCTTTCCGAGGCACGGAGGAAACTCGGTATGTAAGGGTGGTCACCACTGATTTAATAAAAAAGGAGATATGCCCGCAAGACGAAAATGTATCGGAACCCTGTGTCTTCACTTTGCCCCTACCACACGGCAACTACTACACACGCAGTTCAGTAAAAGTAATAGATACGCAGTCGCGCACACACCCGCATTTCTTAAAAGTGAACGTACTACACCATTAATTATAAACCTTATGACATCAAACACAGCGTGTATTTACTATGCACCGTACAACTTACCCACACAAAAACATCACTCGCTATCGTTGTGCTGTGCAAAAGCATAAGTACGCTAGTGATTGACTAAATCGGAAAGTTATCGAATCTTTCATTTATTATTGTGTTCGTTTTTTTTGGGGTCCTGAAAATAATTAAATAAAAATAATGTCCAGAATATAATATTATATTAAAAATAAACAATATGTTGCTAAAAAATATATTATGAAGTAAATTAAAACAATAAAATATCCGGTTACGTTGGTTTAGGCTGTCATGGCATAGGCCATGACAGCCTAAACCAACGACCTTATCCTCGTGCTACTAACTACTATTTCAGTGAAACAGTAGTTAGTAGCACGAGGATAAGGCATAATATACGATAATTCAAAGCCAAAAACACTCCACCGATTAAACCTGAAATTTAATTAACTTACTTTACGAAAGTTGGTTACGCATTTCTCTACTATGCAGTAAAATAATTAAGATACATAAAAAACATTATTTGACATCAATCTTCCAACCGGTTGAAAATTGAAAAATAAAACTAAAATAGTAATATTTAATTCGTCAATCGACATTTTCGATAGCCTACATTAGTGGATCTGCACAAGCATATCATTAACTCGTCGCAAGAACGAGCGGCCGTACTACGTGATTCATCCGCTTGATGAAATATCGTTTTGTTATTGTTACATTGCTTGTTCAGTCACTTAGCGACAAACTTAGGTAGTGGTTAAGGAGTAATGTATTTATTGCAAAAATAGTACAGTCGCTGTGATATTTGAAAACATACATAATATAGTAAAAGCAACAAATATTTTACGATTTGTTGTTTTTCATAATTTTAAAGACAAATATAGTAAAATACTTGTTCTTACATATGATAAGTAATTCCGTGATCAACAAAGTTTAGGTTTATGCTTCGGTTTTTACAAAAAACCCCTGAACAACACGGAATTGCTATAATTTGTTGCAATCGCGGTCGAAAGTACACTAGTTCGCGGAGACGGCCATTTGCCTATGACATGGCCGACTGGACATGTCGCGCGGACACCGACACGCCCACTTACCACTTCTCCTGTTTTTTAGATTTCTATGGTGGTCACCCATCCGCAGACCAACCTAGGCAAGCACGGCTTAATCTAAAGATCGACCCCAGCGGCTGTTATTATTTAGCCACGAGCTCCTCCTAAAAAAAACACACATTAGACAACGAACATTTATTTGACGTTTACAAAATGGTAGTAGATATTATCAGAAATGTTTGATTTCAAGAATATGGGACTTAAAAATAACTAATAAAATAAGGTTAAGCATAAGCAATAAGTTACCTCTACCTAGGCCTTCGGGATAAAATAGGCGTTATATTATATTACAAATTTTCGAAGTATCGAATTATTTCACATTCTGTGTGGTACGTGTGGTAAGTGCCTAAGCCTGGTGTCAGAGTTTTGGTTTAGGGCTTCCGACTTGGCTTTACATGCCCTCGAGAATGTTCTCAAATAAATATCTAATATTTCACACATTAGCTATTTTCTATTGAAAAATCAAGAACGTGATTTCACAGCCGACTAAAAGTGGAACAAAACTACTAAATCCTGTACAAAATTCCTAGAAGAGCATCAATACACACACACACAATAAAATAGAAACCTCACGGATACGTAGGTACGGATTTCAGCTGAAAAGGGTAAATACTCGGGTTGCATGATATCGAGAACTATTCATTTCATAGCGAGGAAGTTGACCATAGTCGCCGGAATTTTACCTTCAACGATTTACACACAATACACGTTATCGGTACCTAATCGACTAAACGATTGATATAGGTATTTGGTTGTATTGTATTAATTCCGCAATCGTTCCAAGAATGTTGTGAAATGGAGTTAATCGTTTAGCACTTTAGCTCATAGAAAATGTTTTGTCAATAACTCTACACACGAAATCTGCCGACATGGTTGTACGAGGTCGTTAGCAGTGGACTGAGGATGTTGCAAGGTTGCTGGTAGGGCAGGAGGGCTTCAGTATTTGGTGAAGTAAAAACTCTGGAGTTACAGACACGTCCATTTATTGCACAGTTCGTGGTTGGAAAAGAGCGAAATACAGTGCTCCACAGATAATACACACGTCAAAATTTACATTAAAAATGTTGATGTTGGTGTTGCCAACAATGGTGGCACAATATGTGTGTACAACATGTGGCTTTGGTTTGTAGATTCCAGAACATTGAGCGAACGATCTCACATGTATTTTTTTTTTGTAATTTCTGCAGCTATTATTTATTCTCATTCATGATGCGGTTAAATCAGGCGGTTTAATAGTGGATTGGCTATGACAGCTGATTTTGACAGCTCGTATGTCAGTAGTCAGTACATTACCTGTCAAAGTTCGCGCTCCATCGCCCACTGGCAAATCTTGAGTTTGGACTTTTTCTGTTCAGTAAGTGACCAACTTTGTGTACCTTATGTTTGAACGGAAAAGATGCACATTCATGCAAAAAAAAACCTTTGTTGCAAAATGAAAACACTTTAGGTCATAAAATTAAACAGTCGCAGACCAAAATCTCAGATTACTGAATCGTAAATCAATAACTGAACTTAACCACGAAAAATAAAAACTAATCACCTTTCAGTAAAATTCATTTGCTATAAACAAACGTCATCATCATCATCATCAGCCTATTAATGTTCCCACTGCTGGGACACAGGCCTCCTCTCTATGAGAGGGAATGGGCTATAATCCACCACGCGGGCCCAGTGCGGGTTGGTAGATGTCACATGTCTTCGAATTTTTGGTTCTAGGACATGCCGGTTTCCTCACGATGTTTTCCTTCACCGTTTTGAGAGCAGCGGTGTTGAAATAAATTACACAAAGTAATGCGCCTGTCTGGGTTCGAACCCAAGACTTTACTGTTCGTAAGTCGGGGCCGCCACCACCGGGCCACCGCTGCTCTCAAAACAAACGCGTTTAACAAACGTAAAAATGAATTTTATTCATAATAAACTGAATACAATGCCAGCCTAATGTTCCAATTAGGCCACATAGATAGCGCCTGTAAATTATTGGCAAAATCTGATACAGCTATTGATTCGGCAATTAAAACAAAAAAGGATCGTTATTTTCAGCAATTACAGTTTATTTATTATCAATAAAGGTACCTAAATGAGGTTTGTGTAAAAATGCTGAAAACGTATAATGGTAAATGGGTATAATAGCAAAAGTTTAAGTTGGTATTTTACGATATTTATTAAGGTTGAATTAACGGGACTAATATTTAAATCTGATCATTATATCATATAGCATGTTTATGTGAAAAGATAACTTTGGTAATTTATAAGTAACTCAATGGATTTACCTGGGTATACATTTATTTTATCACTAGCTTCTGCCCGCGACTTCGTACGCGGAACCTGTTGCTTATGCAAGCGACAACGGGGTCGTCAAAATCGAAGATCTGATACGTCTGATGTCGAAGCGCAATTCTCTATCCGTGAACGTCTCCGACTCGCGAGACAATGCGTGAAGTTCACGATCAGCAGTCAGTCGCGCATCACGTTCCCCACTTGTCTCTAGATACCTAGAAGTCGATGTGTAGATACGCTGAGAACTCAAGCGTAATTTTCTTTCCGTGAACGTCTCCAACTCGCGAGACAATGCAGACGTTCACGATCAGCGGTCAGTTGCGCATCATATTCTTCACTGGTCTCTAGAGACCTGGATGTAGATGCATAAATACGCTGAGAACGCAGGCGTGCTTCGCGATCCGAAGAGGTTTCCTCTCTTCTGACCTCTTCTCGTCTCTTCTGACCTCTTTCTAGGCTTATAGTTTTATTAAAATCTAAGTGACTGCTCCACTGCGTTACCGGGTAGGCTACTGTGTCACGAAGATAAATGGATAAGGAAATTAAACACTGAAATAAAATGAGCCGGAAGGCATATTTAAAAAACTAAAAGGGAGTTTTGGCCAGTAGCGTCAAATTTTCAATGATATACCATCGTCATCGAAAATCAGTCCTAAACTGTTACCACCTTTACCGCGTGGAAGTACTCCCAGCTTATGTTATTTTATAATTATACATTGAAATTAGTGATCACATCACATCAGACCGAACAACTTTTGCTAAGACGTCATTCCTATATGTGTTATGGTGTAGCTGGGCTCTCGGAGTTCCACAACAGGTGTTCCAGATCTTCAATTTTTATAAATCAACAAAGAGTGCTCATCAGATTGAACATCAACTTTTGCTAAAACGTCATTCCTATATATATGTTAGAGTAGCTGGGCTCTTGGAGTTCCACATCAGGTGTTCCGATTTTTATAAGTCAACAGAGAGTGCTCATCAGATTGAACAACTTTTGCTAAGACGTCATTCCTATATGTGTTATGGTGTAGCTGGGCTCTCGGAGTTCCACAACAGGTGTTCCAGATCTTCGATTTTATTAGTCAACAGAGAGTGCTCTTTAGATTGAACAACTTTTGCTAAGACGTCATTCCTATATGTGTTATGGTGTAGCTGGGCTCTCGGAGTTCCACAACAGGTGTTCCAGATCTTCGATTTTTATAATTCAACAGAGAGTGCTCATCAGATTGAACAACTTTTGCTAAAACTTCATTCCTATATACATGTTATAGTGTAGATGGGCTCTTGAAGTTCCACATCAGGTGTTCCAGATCTTCAACAGAAAATGCTCATCACGTGGAACAATTTTTGCTATGGTACCAGTTTTGTATCTCTTAGGTTCTGCATCAGGTGTTTGTTTCCAAGATAAAAGTCAACAGGAAATGCCCATCAGACCAAACAACACATGCTAAGACGTCATTCCTATGTGTTATGGTGTAGCTGGGCTCTTGGAGTTCCTGATCAGGTGTTCCAGATCTTCGATTTTTATAAGTCAACAGAGAGTGCTCATCAGATTGAACAACTTTTGCTAAAACGTCATTCCTAAATATGTGTAAGTGTAGCTGGGCTCTTGGAGTTCCACATCAGGTGTTCCAGATCTTCTCTCAGCAGAAAATGCCCATCACGTGGAACAATTTTTGCTATGGTACCATTTTTGTATCTCTTATAGTTCAGCTGGTCTGTTGTGGTTCTGCATCAGGTGTTCAAGTTTCCAAGATAAATTATAGCCTATATCTTGCCCAGACTTAATACCTATTATTATACAACAACAAAAAAATCATTCAAATCCGTCCAGTAGTTCCGAAGATTAGCGTGTACAAACAAACAGACCCACAGACAAACAGACACACAGACAAACAGACAAACAGACAAACAGACAGATTTTTTTTTTTGGATTCATGCTCTATTGCTGTTTCTAAACCCCCCTCAATTATTTCTTTTTTAATATATTCAATGTACAGACACAGTTTTTTTACTGTTTTATTATATGTATAATAATATAATATAGATATAGTCAGCCCGTACCTTTCCAGTACTAACTGGGTTGTGGAGGTCAGTTATGCAGTCAACAACAACAACAACAACAGCCCATAACGTCCACTGCTGGACACAAGCCTCCCCCATGATGGGAGGAATTTGCCGTAATCTCCACTCTTGGCAGGCGGATTGGAGACCGCAGTGATGAAAGACTAACAGAAAACGCTGCTGCCCATTCTCTGGTCTACGGAGGCGCAAGGTGTTCTGCCTCAGACATTAGTCGCCTTATACGACACCCGTGAGTGTAATGGGTTGGTTCAATACGGTTGGCTGATATGCAGTCGCTCCAATTTAATTACTGGTATTCAGCTGCATTAGGTTAGACTGAAAGTCGACCACGACACATAGTTGTGAAAAGGCTCGGCAGGTGAGGATGTGGCTGTACCTTTCTCACTGCTGGGACACAGACATTCACCCCGCAAGTCCAGTGAAGGTTGGTGGATATCACGCGTCACCGCATGGTTCTAGAATATTCTGGTTTTCTTAAGATAATTTTATTTTATTGCTAATAAAAGCGTAGTGATGAAATAGACTACCCAAAGTAAAACCAACGACAGTTAACCTTTGTAACTACTGGACAACCGATGCCCAAAAATAATTACTATTTTAATAAAATATTTATTTATTTTATTTCATCATCATCATCATCAGCCTATTAATGTTCCCACTGCTGGGACACAGGCCTCCTCTCTATGAGAGGAAGATTAAGTTTATTTTATTTATAAAACCCTTTTTTCAAAAGTAAAAACTATACAAGACGGACTTAATGCTTTAAATATTAAGTCGGTTATTATTTAGCTACAAGCCCATCAATTTACAAAATTACGTGTAATATGGTATTTCACGAAAATTTCATTGAAAAAATATTTTTTTATGTGCGGCGTAAATATGTTTTGCTTCAGGCATCAATCTTTTTTATTTACATTTCACAGCGTTTTAGATATTCATGCGTGCACATGAATAAAAACGCCAGTAACAGACAAAATATTAGTTTTAAATGCAAAACGACTAGTTTTGTCGGTAGAACCGTTTGTTTTATTAGTTACTGCAATATGTTAGTTTTTTTAGTGGATGTGTTTTTTTATGTATTCATATAGTAATAACTACAGAATAAATCGAATTGAACATGATATTAGTATGTTTAATTAGTATAGACTGTCGAAATGTAAGTATAGGTAGACCTGGCCCCTTATTCACAACGCTTCGATTCGATTTTCGATTCGGAAAGTCGTATGTCTATCTCTTTTTGACATTACGAAATCGAGCGAGATAGACATACGACTTTTCGAATCGAAGGGTTGTGAACAGCTATGCTGTTAGGTAGACCTCTGCCTATCCCTCCGGGTATTACAGGCGTGATGTTTTGCTATGTAATTAGTATCATGGTTTTTATCTAAACTGAATTAATGTGGCAATATTGTTTTCCGGCGCCTAACCAGATGGTTTTTTTTAATCCCTCGGACACTTTATTTTGCCTTTTCTTCTCTGTCAAGAAACTGCTACATTTTCCGACGTAGTTCTATATATTTTGACTTGTTTTTACAAAATTCTGCTATTAAAGGAGCATTCATTTCTTCAATATCTAATCAGCACTGCAGCATTGGTTCAAACCAGTAACTTTCATTTAAATTGAAAGGGCCCAACGATTTGTTAGCGTTGCATAAGAAACAGATTTAGAGAAAAGAGGTAGAATAAATAACAATTTGAATAAATGCGGAATAGAAAACTGACTGCGGTCAGGTTTTGGCCTTGTCCGGAGTCCTCCAATTACGGACTCGATTCCGAGAAATGTTCCAAATTGAGTTTTCTGAAATTGTATTACATTTCAAGCCATTTTGAGACAAAAGCTACTAAGTATTAATATTCAATAAAATTGGGAAATTACAGTAAGGCCTTCCAATGTTCAATTTTGTATTTCCAAGTTACGTAAGTATGTACCTACCTGCTTATACTTTTGGAATAAGATTTTAATATTTCTGTAATTTGAAGCCAATAATTCAATTAATATGTCATGGTAAATTCAACTTTATATTCTTCTTCAAACGGTCAATAATAACGATGATCGTTTGACCTTGTAAAATTATTTTATTTTGCTTGCCAGCAGTTATATTAAACATATTGTTTGCTTCACGACCACCTCTTACACAACCAAACCTTTTGAGAACGTCTACGGATAATCTCATTGCTAATAGAGCTCCTTTCAAACAAACTACGCATGCGTCCAGTCCCGAAACCGTATAACCCTAATCAAAACTAGTTCTAACAAACAATATACCTGTGTACGTACTAATTGATGTAATCGGGGCAAGTGCTCCGTTATCGCATTAATTGTTCCCTAGTCCACGTTTATCAGATCGTGAATAAGTGATCATCTCCTATTATAGGCCTCTTAGCTGATGGGCCATGTCTAAGGTCGATAGATTAGGATCGTTTACAGGAGCAAAGTTTGTTGGTCGGTGGTTAATGGAGGGTAGAATGTAGAGGTAAAGTTTTGTTGCGGAGTTCTTTAGGAGACTAGAATAACAAGAACATTAGCTTGAGTTATCGTATATGAGTTATCGTATATCGTATATGGGAGGTTAGCGTATATGGGTCGTTTTCAAAATTTGTGTACATTTTGATGTAATTATGTGTCCATCAAACTTATTGGTATATTAAAATTAAATATAGCTCCAAATGTAAATACATAATAATCCACATTCGTACTAATTGGTGATAAAATAGTAAACATATAAATATTTTTATGTGGACATTGGTTCTATTGTTTTAAAAAACTAAATTATGTTTCTGTAGTAATTTGTTTCCCATACAAAAGAACAATGTCCATAGTCGCACGTATGTAAAAAAATGCAATAAATAATTAATAATACACGCAACAAGTAACCTGATTCAACAATGTTTTGTCAGGTGGACTTGTAAGACATATGATATGTACCATAAAATAATTTAATTATAATAAATCATTTATTTATTTGCTCATTAAGACGTGTCTCATATTTCATTCCTTTGTGTTATTCTTTTTTGTAACTTTGATATTTTAATAATAATAGTAGTAAATTTAAAATTTAGAATGGCAACTCCATGCGTCAAAATAGTTACAACGAGAGGGCGCTAGTTTCCTTCAGCTGCGCCATTTTGTTTTGTGACTGATGGACAAACATTGTGCGCGTCGTAAATAAGACAATAAGAATCTGTTTGAAAAGTGCCAAATTATATGAATTCGGTAAGTACTATACTTTACAGTGCATCACGTTAGTGTAGTGGATGGTAAATTGTAATAAAATGCATGTTTTACGAGTATCTTTAGTGTGAAATTTCAAGAGTATTATTTTTTTAAGCTTGTGGACACGTTTATTTTGTTCATTTGGGTGACCATTGTGTTATTATTTTTGTGTTACGTTACACAATGGAATGGGTAAGGGCTTGTTTATAATACTCACGTAATACAGGATTTAAGGGTCAACACCGTTGTCACTCAAACAAAAAAAAAAAATCAGAATAAGTAATTTACTTATAAATAAATTATCCGACACCGTCTGCGAATGCATACCTACACAATACTCGTAACATAAACTGTGATGCAGCTTTTCCTGGCCTCTGACAGGCAAATATACCTACCTTATGAATAAAATGTTGCGTTTTTCCATTGATTTTACGTTCTATTAGTGAAACCAAACCACTGGTTTCAAGGATAACGGTGTTTACCCTTACAGCCTGTAGTAATTCCTTTTTTGTTGTAGGAAAGATGCCGTTAACGCCTGCTGAACGGCAAAAATGTTACCGAGAGCGTTTAAAATCAAATAATCCACATAAATGAAAATAAATACAAGAAAAAATTACTAAACAAATTGGTTTTTAAATCTTTCGTTGTGACGCTGCCTTTACTTTTCTTTTGTGTTACTTTTATGTCACGATAACACAAAATGAACACAAAAGAAATGTACATAAATTTTGAAAACGACCCATATGCGATGAAATTGACACTTACATGCTGACCGGTATCTAGAATTTTGTTATACCGAACTTGATTTTCAGGAGTGTTCAAAGAGTTTCTCGCCTATTCTTTTCCATACAGTTCTACGTTTTAGAACGGGGAATTTACTTTCTAACTGATCGACTCCTTGAAAATACAGAAGTGGCTTTAAATGGTGCAATGTAACTAGGTAAATAATTTGATTTCAGTTTAAGTTAAAGTAACATTAATAAACACGATAAACCTGAATCAAATACTGTTTTGTTTGTATTAATACAATATGGCCGTCGAACGAACGAACGTCACCGAACATTTTGTTTGACCTGATTTTTTTAAGGAATCCGCAAGAATTTTAAAAGAGCAAATAGATACGGCGTTAAAGGAAAACTTTGCACATATCATTTTCTGGAAATTCCGAGTCACAACGGAAAACATATTTCCAGAAATTACGATTCTGGTTTTTCAGAATACACCTACATAAACACCCCATTAAAATATATCAACAATTACAAACAAAGAAGAGAAAACGCCTTAAGAAATGCCTGGTGCTAAAATACATATACATGTAGGGAGGTGGATGACCGAAATAATATACTTTTTGCTTCGTAAATCTTCTTTTAATTATTAATTAAACTTTAAAACATTGGAGTCGTCTTTTCTTCGTAAAACTAGCTCGTCATACTCCCCTTCTCGCTCACACACACACTCTCTCATTCATTCATCGCTGCGTTCATACTCTTTACTTTATTTTAAATTAAGCTGCGTTCCGAATTAACATCCTACAACTCGGCCATTCTGCTTTCAGTCTGCCCTCAGACTGACTCTAGTACACTTAAAATAACTGAGCTGAATAAAGTTTACACACTAGGTTTCTTTAACAATCTATAGTTAAGGTTTAGAACTAAACTAACAACACATGTTCCTAAACAAAAATAAACTTAACATTATACTACTCCTTACATAAAATTATAATATACTCAAACAAACAGCCATTCACTCCTTTAACAATACTCCAGAACATAAGTATTATCTAGTACAATCTAAAATCTTACTTACTACTTATATGTTTAGGTACATTATTTGTTACACAGAATTACTATTATGGTTAGTTACAAGGTAGGTATTTTATTTCTTTGTTATTAAATTACAGATAGCTTAGGCATATTATTAAGTTACACTTCCTTCACTTTAACTTTACACAGAATTACAGACATTATGCAGTTTATTAGTACTCATTTTCATCTTACAACAAAATAAAATAAAAGATACAATTTACTTAGTTTGCTAGTTACAATACAACAACCTATCAACATTACTCATCCTATTAAACACAATAGCATGGAAAGTCAGGTAAGTATGTTCAACGGTAAGTATGAAATAGTAAAGTGTTATTTTCTTATATTATGAATGAAATAAATTGAAAGGTTAATAAGATATCTTTGAATTAAGGCCATCTTTTCATAAAATCCACTCCTGTAGTGGTGTGTTTTGGTCCCTCCTTACTATTATCCAATTTTCTTACTTCATACCTATCTTTTCCTAAATCTTTTACTACTTTATAGGGTCCAAAGAACTTTTGTTTTAATTTCAATGCATTCCCAAATTGAGTTCTTTGTATTGCTATGATATCCCCTACTTTATATTTCTGTCCTTCCTTCCTT
Source organism: Xestia xanthographa (assembly GCA_905147715.2). NCBI lineage: Eukaryota > Metazoa > Arthropoda > Insecta > Lepidoptera > Noctuidae > Xestia > Xestia xanthographa. The sequence goes on from LR990659.1 coordinate 24,821,357, forward strand.
TTACTATTAAAACTTCTTCTGTTTTCTTCTTGAATTTTTAATATCTGGGCTTTTGCTTCTTTCCTTATGTACCAGACGGGTGGACTCGTATTTGGGAATCTATACTATAACGGGGCCAAAAATGAGCCACTAACCGCCCTGTACCGAAGGTTCCGGGTATAAAGTTAGCTTCGTGGAACGGAGAGGTGGGTTTGAAGAACACTGCACTATTACTGTAGGTTGAGAAGAAATGAAACAATATTTGACTATGGTAAAAACACTACAAGCGTACAATACTACACGAATTAAATGGAAAAACTGAACTGAAACTATAATCGGAACGAACTGTTTACGGACTGCTTGAATATCGAAAACAAACTCACTGTTCGAATGTCGATAACAAAACTGACTGTTCCAATGTCGAAAACGAACTGATTTCGCGGCGCCTGCACTGTGCTTTTATACTAACAGCAGACACACAAAAAATATTCGCGAATATTCCAGCGGTGTGTAGTATTGTTCGCTATACAAACGTTTATTCATAAAAACATTAACAAAAAATACAAAAGAAACTATTACTAAAAGGACGATAAACAACTTGAACGATTTAAGGAAGTAGGTACTTTACACCCTCGGCGTACGGTCGAAATTACTTTATCAATTGTCGGTGTTTTTTATAAATAGCTTGCGTACGCGCACCTGTGACGAGACTATTCTGGAGCGAAGTTGTACCTACTTACTTTTAAAACTAGTAATAACAGAAAGCACTCGAAATCAAAACACGAACACACTGTAGTAACGTACTTTCTCGAACGTTCTTTCTTTGCACTATTCAAAACACTATTTTAAACACTTGTCGCGAACATTTCTCCCGCCGTGCAGCAGCGCGATAACGCGCATCGGAGCGGTGCTGCATCCTTCCGGTGAGCGACGTCTGAACGGCACTTACTATGGCAGTGGAACGAGTTTCTTGGTCGGTTGTTCCCTCTAGGCCAGGTGTTTCGTGGAAGCTGGGTGTCGCCATTGAGGACCAGGTCACCCACTTCAAAATGTGCACCCCGTCCGTACGGCTCCCACCGGTTTGGAAGTTCGGGAAGGTTCTGACGACATTCCGAATATGACTGTCGGATCCAACCACAATTTTCACGGTCTGCATGGTATTTCGGCTGACGATTTCGTGGACCGTCATGTCCACGTGGATGCGGAGTCCGTGTTTCTGTGACTCCCGCCGGTGACGAGACTATGGGAGGCACACTTGTGCCTGGCGGTGAATCACGACTTCTTAATTGTCGTGCTGCGGCGAAACTCTTCTGTCGGCGAGCTCTCTTTCGGCGGGTTCTCTTGTAGAACCTTACAGAGTTCGACTGCTGATGATGTTCTTGACCACGATTTACATCGTGGTTGACAACAGAATTGTGAGGTTTGTTGGCTTTCGCAACATCTATGTTCTTAGTCGGTCCACAACCTTTCTTCGGACTGTGCTTCTTGAAACTATCTTCGATGGTGGTCACGCGACTAATTACGTTGACCTTCTGTGGCGAAGTTCTTGCACGAATGCCATGTAGCACCCATCCCAGTGGGGTGCGCGAAGCTATGGGTTGGTCTGGCTGACCACTGCGAATGTCACTAGCTAAAAGCAGCTCCCAGTTGTCTTGTCCAATCAAGACTTTCGGCAGACCTCTATCGTAGGTCAGCTCATTTTTAATATCTTGCAGATGTTGGCAGTCTGCAATATCATCTGCACTCACTGTCTGCGGCGACAACTTCAGGTGAGGTGTGGTGCGAGCTGCGAAAGACACTCGCTTGCTATTAGGATTCGCGAGTGTGACGGTGACTTTTCGGGAACCGGGCATGTCTATCGAATTGTTTCCAATTGTTTGAACCTGCAGTGGGTTGAGTTCTCCCTCAGCGCCAACTTGTTTGGCGATATCTTCGTCTATGAGAGACACTGTCGAACCATCATCCAGAAGAGCAAACGTGGGCACCTCTCCCGCCGGTCCGAAAACCGTGACAGGAACGATCTTCAAGAACGCTTGATGCCTTTTGAATGAACACGAACTAACAACAGCCTCTTCTGGTTTCTTCTGAGCTTCTATATCTCTATCCTGTCTATTGAAATGGAGCAAACGATGATGTGTGGCTGTGCAGCTATTAATTCCACACTTCTTCGCTGTACAGGTGTGTCCCTGATATCTTGGCTTCAAGCACCGAAAACACAAACTATATTCTTTGGCTAGTTCCCATCTACTTTCAGAATTAGCTTGGTGGAACTTTCCGCAATCTGATGCGTAGTGACCTGTTCTATCACATATTTTGCAGCTCGGAGACGATTCTTCAGTTGCAGTGTGTGTCTTGTGTACTGAGCGTCGGACAGTTTCAGTGACGGTTTCGGGTAATGCAAATGCACTGCAGTATCGAGCGTGCTCGGTGACAAATTTACTAAAATGCCCAAGATCAGGCATGGATTGGTAATCCACTGTAAATTCTCTATACCACTGAACGCGTAGAGAGTTCGGTAGCTTATCTCTGAGACACCGCAACAGTTCAGCGTTAATGAGGTAGTGATCCCTCTTCAGTGCTCGGAGTGTCACGACGCTATTTCGCACTCTGCTTGCAAAGGTGCAAATATCCTTCGGTGATTCGCTACACCGTGGCAGAGCTCGGAGTCGGTCTATTTCGGCTTGAGCAATTGCATCTGGACGGCCGAATTGTAATTCTAGTTCTGCCATTATGTCGTCCGGTCTAGCATGCCCTATGAGTTCAGAGCTAACGGCTTCTAAGGCTCTCCCCCGAAGGCTTCTTCGAAGTCTCGCTGTATTTTCTATGTCGTTGAAGTAGGCTCGGGTGGTTTCATAAATGGCCTTAAACGACAGCCACTCGGTGTGTGATCCATTAAAGTTGGGTAAAGACATGATTACCTTTGATACCGATGGGTGAGGTGGCGCGATTGCCTCGTTCTTTGATACGGCGAGACCAGCGATAGCAGAAGTAAGCTCGGAAATGAATGGTCGGAGAGCGTCGACACTATCATTTTGTTCTTTTTTAATATGACACTTCGAGTCTTCTTGTTTAATCGGTTGTTTATTTTCCGTCGAAATCAATTTCAACTGTTGCTCTTTTTGAGCCTTGATGTCCACTAGGCGGGGCGGCGGTATGTCGTCATTCTGTTGACTTTCAAATTCCCCTCCAGTGGCAAAGTCTTCATCAGGCTGAGAAATGCAGTCCGGGGCCTCCTCTATCCAGGAACGAACATATTCTTCATTTGAGAGCCCTTCTTCGTATTCCGACTCTTCTTCCTCAGCAATCTGAAGATCTATTTCAACTAATTCTGCTTGAAGTTTTAAACGCTCTTCTTTTATTTTCAATTGCTCTTCTCTAATTTTCAAATACTCTCTTCGTGCTTTAAGTGTTTGACTTTGAGACTTGTTTGTCTTTTGTGACTTAATAGACCCCATGGGTCGGTCTGATGTTGCATGACGTAATCTTTTAATAGGCAGTTGCAACACCTTAGCCGAGTTACCTTCTTCAGAATGCATCCCCCTTTGGTCGCTCGGTAGTGTAGAAGTTGGCGCAGGCAGGGGAACTTCTCGAGGTGACTGAGAGCATGGCGGTTCGGCACTATCAACAATTGATGTAGGTGGTGGTGTGCGGCGGGGAACAGCAGGAACGGTCGATGATGAGCCGTCGCCTAAATCCACCATCCACGTCTCTGCAGCTTTTCCTTTGGATCGTGTAAGCGGCATCTTCTCCCAAGCAGCGTCTTCCAACCGACGAATAAAACGATAACCACAAAAACTGACGAATAAATCCGGCTCGAAGGACCAGCAAATGTACCAGACGGGTGGACTCGTATTTGGGAATCTATACTATAACGGGGCCAAAAATGAGCCACTAACCGCCCTGTACCGAAGGTTCCGGGTATAAAGTTAGCTTCGTGGAACGGAGAGGTGGGTTTGAAGAACACTGCACTATTACTGTAGGTTGAGAAGAAATGAAACAATATTTGACTATGGTAAAAACACTACAAGCGTACAATACTACACGAATTAAATGGAAAAACTGAACTGAAACTATAATCGGAACGAACTGTTTACGGACTGCTTGAATATCGAAAACAAACTCACTGTTCGAATGTCGATAACAAAACTGACTGTTCCAATGTCGAAAACGAACTGATTTCGCGGCGCCTGCACTGTGCTTTTATACTAACAGCAGACACACAAAAAATATTCGCGAATATTCCAGCGGTGTGTAGTATTGTTCGCTATACAAACGTTTATTCATAAAAACATTAACAAAAAATACAAAAGAAACTATTACTAAAAGGACGATAAACAACTTGAACGATTTAAGGAAGTAGGTACTTTACACCCTCGGCGTACGGTCGAAATTATTTTATCAATTGTCGGTGTTTTTTATAAATAGCTTGCGTACGCGCACCTGTGACGAGACTATTCTGGAGCGAAGTTGTACCTACTTACTTTTAAAACTAGTAATAACAGAAAGCACTCGAAATCAAAACACGAACACACTGTAGTAACGTACTTTCTCGAACGTTCTTTCTTTGCACTATTCAAAACACTATTTTAAACACTTGTCGCGAACACCTTAAATCATCTCTTTTATCTATGAATTCTCTTCTATTTTCTTCTTCTAAATACTCTAAAATTTTCATGTCTTCTTTAAGCTTAATTTTAGTCCCTGTTAATAATTCAAAAGGTGATGTCTGGATGGATCTTTGATATGAACTATTTATTACCCTTTGAACTTTACTGACATGTTTGTACCACAATGCAGGTTCTTCAATGCACATCTTCGTCAATACAGAGATAATGATTTGATTCATTCTTTCAGCTTGACCATTTCCACGAGGTATTCCTGTGGTTATTGTAATATGCTCTATCTCCTCTTCCTGACAATAATCTTCAAACTCTTTTCCTGTGAATGCTGTTCCTCTGTCGGTCACTATACGTCTGGGGTTTCCATAATCCTTCTGATGTAATTTTAATTTATCAACTGTTTCCTTTGCTGTAATAGTTCTAACTGGGTATATCCATACAAACTTTGTATATCCATCTATGACAGTTAAGATATAGTTATACATCTTCTTGGTAGCATCCAAAGGTCCTAAATGATCACAATGAAGTGTGTCTAATGGCAATTCTCCTTTTGGTATTGGGTTTAAAAACCCTTCTTTCTTTCCCGTATTCCTGCTAGCTAGTAGACAGGGCACACATGTAGATATTACCTTTTCAATTTTATTGTCTAACTTGGAAATGAAATAATCTTGTTCTATTATGTCTCTTATTTTCTTTTTTCCAAAATGTCCTATACTATGGGCTCTTCTTATAATTTCAAGATCCATTACTTCTGGAACAACCAATTTCTTTTCTTCACCTTTATAGATAACGTCGTTTTCAAGCACATAGTCTTCATACTTATTTTCCTTTAGAACTTCTTTAATTGCCTTCAATCCTGCATCTTCTTCTTGAGCATTCTGTATGCGAAAATGGAGTTCATTTTGAATAACGCATATATTGCGGCTTAAAGCGTCGACATGTTGCATCTTCTGACCAGGTCTGTGCATAATAGTATAGTTAAAATCTTGCAGGTACATAATCCAGCGTGCTACTTTAGCTGAAACATCTTTTTTTGTTAAAGTCTTCTGGAAAGCTTGACAATCAGTGATTATGGTAAATGGAATTCCTATAAGGTATCTACGAAACTTCTTCACGCCTTCTATCACTGCCAGTGCTTCCAGTTCATAACTGCACCACTTTTGCTGAGTTTCACCAGTCTTTCTGCTCATGTAATGAACAGGGTGCATGCTACCATCTGTAGAATCCTTTTGCATCAGTACCGCAGCATATCCATACTTGCAAGCATCTGTATGTAGTTCCGTCTTTAACTGTGGATCAAATATCTTTAAAACAGGTTCACAACATAGAAATTGTTTTAATTTTAAAAATGCATTTCTTTGATCTTCTTCAAAATAAAATTCTTTCTTCTTTAACAGGTCACTTAGAGGTCGCGCTACCATAGCATAATTTGGTACAAATTTCCGAAAGTATGAGGTTAATCCAATGAAGCTTTGAATTTCTTTAAGATTTTTAGGCACAGGAAACTTTTGCACTGCTTCCGTTTTCTCCTTTGAAGGTTGCACTGTTCCATTGCATACCACATGACCAAGGTATTCTACTGATCTTTGTAGTAACTGTGTCTTCTTCCAGTTTATCTCGAGACCATACTCTGCAGCTACCTTCAGTACCTCTTGAAGTCTTCGAACTGCCTGATGTTCGTCTTCAGCCAGGATAATTAGGTCATCAATAAAAATGAGTAGAACTCCTCTTCTTACAAAGTCGGTGAAAATAATGTTGATATATCTGGTAAAGAATTTGGGACAAATTGATAGACCAAAAGGTGCTCGTAGGAATTCAAACTGACCTTCTGGGTTGCTGGTCACCAACGCAGTATATTTTATTGAGTCCTCATCTACTGGTAAGTGGAAAAACCCGTTCTTTAAATCTAAAGTGCTAAACACCCTAGCTGTACACAATTTATCTATGTGATCGTTAATTACCGGCAAGGGGTATTCGTCTCTCACCATCTTCTGGTTTATCTTTCTATAATCCACGCAGATTCTCGTTCTTCCATCTTTCTTCTTCACCAAAACGAGGGGACTGGCATATTCCAAATAACTAGGACGTATGATGCCATTAGCTAACCACTCTTCTATTTGATGTTTTACAATCTCTTCCTCTTGCAATGCTAGACGTCGTGGACGCTGTACTACCGGTATGTCATCTTTCAATACTATTTTTAATTTGATTGGTGCTTCTTTAATCTTTAAGGGTCTATAATTGTCTACTATATTTTGAACTTGAATGGGTATATCATTTTCATCAACGCAACTGGAAAGTAAACACTGTAAATATGAACTATCATAGGACTGAGGCCTTATCTCAATGATACCTTTGTTAATCATAATAATAGTATGAACGAGGAAAGTTTGCCCAAGAATAACTGCATATGGAATGACACCTTTAGGCACTACGTGAAAGCAAACCTCATAACAATGACAATCTATTATCAAATTAATTTTAAACTTACCCATTGAAAATACCTTACTTGAACCAAGACCAGTTAACAACATCGTTTCAGCTTCACATTTAACTGATAGCATCGCGTACACATCGTGCGATATTAAATTTAGGTCGCTGCCCGTATCTATTAAACATTCTAATGTGATGCCGCCTATAGTAACACTTTTAACCGATTTATTCACTGCACTTTTATTGTTTACATTCAGAACACTGTGGTTATTATTTTGACATTGACATTGACAACTACTTTCTTTCCCGTTTGACATTAGCATGCCATCTCGTTCACTCTCCGTTCCGTTCTCCGTTGATTGATTCTGAGCGAACATGGAACGTGCCTTGAAGTTAGCTCCGCCTCCGCTGCTTCCGCCATCATTCCGACTCGACGATGGTTCGCCTTTCCCTTTTCCGCTTCCGCTGGCGCCTTCTTGACATTCGGTACCAATATGGCCGAATTGGTTACATTTAAAGCACTTGGTACCTTTTTTGCATGAACTCGCTAAATGACCTCTTTCCCCGCACTTGAAACAACGATACACTTTATCACTTGCGTTTTCTTTGACGTTGGTGTCGTCTGCTTTAGCTTGCTTTGAGGATTCGCGACACTCGCGCTGCTTGTCCGCCGTACCACGTGAATTTCCTCGTTTCAACATTTTCTGCTTCATAGCTTCATATTGTGCCAACTTTTCCTTCAGAATCGCATATGTTGTAACACCATACAGACCAATTTTATTCTGCTCGTAATCGGCAATCCCGTCTATTATATATTGGATGGAAACGTAATCAGCGAACTTAGCTCTTTTTCCGAGTTCCTTCATGGTCAGCATATATTGGTAATAGCTCTCATTGTTACGTTTTTTACGAGCCGCCATGATTTCATGCATCTGCTTGGTATTTACCGAATCTGGAAATTCTTTTAACAGGGCGTTCCTCAAATCTTCGTATGTTCTGAATGGTTTTTCCGTTCGTAACCATAACTCAGCAGTTCCGGTAAGCGATCTTCTGGCTATGATGAGTTTTTGTTGAGCCGTCCACCCGAAGATTTCGGCATTGTCTTCGATGTCTTGTGACCACTTCGAAGACGAGTAGGTCATGTCTTCACCATTGAATTTGATTATGGTGTCCACCATACCATATTGTAAGGGTTGAATTTTTGCTTCCATGGTATCGTCTTTTTCCATGATGTCTTCGTAAAATCTAATTATTTTTTCACCGGCGCGAGCACAAGTTTTTTCGTAATGGCTGCCGTCGTTGTGCCGGCGTTTTTTTCTTCGTGACTTCTTCGTATTATTACACCTTTATTATTACGGTCTATCCCGGACGAGGCTGTAGGGAGGTGGATGACCGAAATAATATACTTTTTGCTTCGTAAATCTTCTTTTAATTATTAATTAAACTTTAAAACATTGGAGTCGTCTTTTCTTCGTAAAACTAGCTCGTCATACTCCCCTTCTCGCTCACACACACACTCTCTCATTCATTCATCGCTGCGTTCATACTCTTTACTTTATTTTAAATTAAGCTGCGTTCCGAATTAACATCCTACATACATTATGAATGTATAAATTCTGAGAACCGTCAGAGTCAACGCCACCTGTCGCTTGAAGAATTAACATATTCTATGTCGAGCTACGAGCAACACCAAAGACTGTTGTTTCCTTAAAGGGTACCTGTTTCAGATTGTATAGAAAATCTTCTTTGTCCCTGCAGAGTTAAACTTTTGAAGCTTGGAATAATGTTTGTGTGATTTTGTTGACGTCGTCGTCATTTCTATAGTTGAAATGAGAGACCTAAGACTTGGCTGTACCAACATTTCTTTTTAGTATTATTCCGAATGGTGAATGATCTTATCTGAATTTAGAATACTGACACCCGACATCATAATCATAATTAACACTATGTTCTACTTCTACATGTAACAGGCCATTGGCAAATAGTTTGTAATCAGCAAGCTTGTCAGACAAGTTGTCTTTAGCAGAAATACGTTACGATTCGTCAATTTCGAATATTATACCATTACTATCTCATTCTGGATTATCTGTGTCAATAACCTCATAAAACAATCTCTTTACGACCTTGTAACATTCAATATACAGAGCCCCATATCACAATTCAAGCAAAAAAGAAAATACTTTCTCAAATCGAACACTTATTCATTCATCCGAAGCTTCTACGCCTACATCAGACCTATCCACACTTCATAGATTATTCCATAACTCATATAAAACCTTTTTCTTATTACAAAGAGGTCTTGTTTCGAATCCCAAGTCATGAAGGTCGGGTTGAAGGGTATCTTCAGTACCTCAAGCTCGGGATTTCAAATATCGTTGTTTGTATTCAATTTGTACTCGTATGATACATTGGCTTTTTCTATCATTCTTAGTACTGAAGATAATCTTTAAAACTGTTTTATGTGGCCTGTAGTTCTTGTTACTGAAGTAATCTTATTAATTTTGTGTTTTTTGAGAGTGAATACGCCATCCCTAACGTAATCTTCTTAAAGATCATTGGTTCTTTTCTGCATTTTTCATCTGTTTCCACGTATCTTATATTCATAATCCTGCTGGTTTTCGAAAATCGTATGAACAAGCAAGTAAAATCAATGTGTGTGATCTAAACCGCAAGACCTCTAACAAATTAGATCATTCGACGAGAGAAAATTGGATTGGATAATATCAATTTATATTATTAATAGAATAAACGAAAATAAATAATTACTTAGTCCGAAAACGCTTTGAACCATGAAATCCGATTTCCACAAATCCACAAGTACTCCTATTATTTGCTTGTAATAACCAATTATCCAAAAATAGTCTCTATACGATCTAATCGACAAAAAGAGATTACTATTAAATATAATATTATCCGGACTATTACTCACCGTCTCATCCCAAGATGAAATCTCCCTATTCACCGCAAAATAACTTCTCTCAGAGTAATTTTCAACTAATTTTCGCATATTTTTTTGCGCCAAGACCATATGTTCCACACGAAAACTGCCAACTCAAAAACCCTTTTCACATTTACACTGAAAAGGTCTGTTATCCTGTTAAATCACTCCATTTATAACGGTGTGTTCAGATGCGTTAAGTCAGCGTTTCGGAATTAGCGGGCTTAATTTTCCGTGTAGTACTCGACGCGTCGTTTTTTAAGTAGGAAAAAAGAAAAAACGGGTTTTGACATGGAATGAACCTGAGTGTGGTTTTAGTGGCGTTGTGAGAAATATGAGATTTTGTTTCTTTTTGGAGTTAATGTAACATGGAAATCGTTGTGTTGGTTGATTTTTTAAACGTACCTAATTAAACGTTAGGAAAGGATAACGCGACACTATGTGAAGACACTCGCAATATGCATATTAGGATTTTAAACTTGACAAATAAGTCCTTTAGTCATTTTTTTTCTAGAACATGCCAGATTGTAGTGGGCTGGCTGTGGTATGCTGATCATCTGAGTATCTAGTTACTAATATATTTCAGTTGTTGTGTATAGACTCGGAACGTATTTTAAACGTCAGAAACGAAATTTAATTTCTTGTTGTACTGTTACATTCATATAAATGTGCTCACGGTTACTTTCAATACCGCTGCCCTAAAAACCAAAACAACAGAACCTCCTGTCATGTTTTCAAAACAAATTACTAGCATCAGACACACCCCACTGTTCCCACAACTGTTAACCTCTGAACTCGTCCTAATGTTGAAAAATGTTAGTTTAATTTCCTTCCATATGGCTCCGTCAGACCATTTGTTTGGATATAACTCAAGTGCTTAATGTACCGAGAAATATGCTGAGCTGTATTGTAACGTTACCGTCGACAGCGATATCTGTCTATACATTTTCATCCGTTTCATTTTCTTCTGTAGAAATGTGACCAGTTATTTCCTTTATTGTTTGTTGTGAGTTTTGTTGTTTTGTTCCTGTTTTTTCATTTCTCGATTTTCTCTGTTTCTGGATTTGTATGTTTTGTTTTTGTTCCCTATCAGCCTGTATCGATTCCAATGCTTGGACACAAGCCTCTTCTCCAATCTCTGTTGTGTTTAGTGCTCATTATCCTCAATAGGATTGCAATCAGTGATGTAATCCAATTCCTTTATGAAAATCTCCAACCAGTCTCATCTCCGTAGCTTTGCAAACCAATTGCTTTACGTGTTTTCCGACGCATAGAGGGATCTTGGTATGTTATGAATGGACATCCATTCACGGACCTACTATAGAAAGAGTTACTTAAGGTGTCAAGTTGTAAGCTGATCAAAATATCATTTGCGACTGTATCGTTTATAAATGTATTTACAGAATTATAATAATTAAAATCATCAATACATCCTGCCCCTTATCCTTACAGATCATCCATGCTGCTATGTATTTAGCCACGAGCTCCTAAATCCAAATCCAATAAAATAATTCTAGTTTTTTCTACTTCCGAGAAAGATCAATAAGCTATTTCCACGAAATGGTATTCTAAGTATTCCTATGGTTTCTACGATAGGTATAATATAACGCACAAAAATTATTTCCTCCTCATTTTTGTGGTTTCTTCATTTGATTGGAAGATGTGATTGCTTCCTACCTTATTATTAAATGGAGATATTACGTTTCTCCATTATTTTTAGAGAAAACATAGCAGTTATTTGAAGAGGGATCTTTTTAGATTATTTTCTGAGAGGTTTACGAAGAAATCAAAGTTAAACAAGAGTGCTTCTGTATTATTATTGATTCTCTTACGCCTACGTCAGTAACGTAAGTGGTTCGGTTTATGTCTAAAGTTAGACTTCCTTCTTGTCTCAGAAGAAAAGGTCCTTCAAATTTTATCTCAGGAAACAACATCTTGTAATAAATTGCAAAGACAAACGTGTATCCGTTTCACATCTTAGAATATAAGCAAGAAAGAATTTCAAGCATCATATCAAAGGACCAGACGTGGTCCTACAAAGAATTCTAAAGAAAACTTATGACTTTATAAAAAAAAGAATTTCCCAAGCGACTTTCTTAGGAACTACAGTTGAAACATCAACGAAAATGTCTTCCAAAAATTATTTTGTAAAACAAGATTACTACAAACACACTCAAACTGAAAACTTAAAATATCAGAGAATAAGAAATGTTTTACATGAGCGGAACATGATTCAAACCAACTCCAACGAAATAAAAATAAAGTTATTTTACAAGCTATCATCTTTACCCACTTATAAAACGAACGAGCTCCTTAACCCACTAAAGCCCCACTTTATCACTTCGAGTCCTCAAAAGAAAATCTAAACATGCTCTTAAAAAAAGGAACTTATAGCCGTACGAGTATTCCTAGATACCGCAAGCCACTCTTATCGAGCAATAAATCAATTTTCCTTGGCCAGTGAAACAGAATCGGTAAATGACGTCCTCAACCTTTGTTAAAGTAATAATGCTGATATATTGAACCCTGTCTCATGGTTCTTTGATACGACTTTGATTTAAGACGGTGGAATATATGGACTAAGCGGGAATAAATGATGTGTGTGTCTATATTTGTGGAAATGTTTGCTATCTCTTTGTTTGAGGTTCATTATGATGTTACTGAAAATTGTCTTGAACAATTCGTAAACAATTGTATCTTTAGTGTAGGTACTAAAACTACTTTTATAGAGGGTGTAAAAGGACGTACACGTAGCCGGCAACCAAGCTAGTCTGTAGATAAAACGTCTTCGTAACACTGCGCAAAAATAATTTCTGGGACACGACTTTTTTTGGTGTGAAAAATCACGGCTTACGGTTGCGCTTAATGTAACGCACTCAACACATTTTGCTGATGGATGGATTGCATAGTACAGGAGTCATAGAGGTATTTAAACTAAAGTTGGAACTTTGACCTTCAATATCTCCGTAACAAGAAGGTTCCCAGGAATGGTCCGCTACAACAAAACATATTGACAGTGACAGTGACAGTGGAACATCACGTGGTTTTCGGTTTCCCTTATTCACACTTAATACAAGTAGTAAACTAATCATGCCATTATTGAACCCTGTATCTTGTTTTGATACGACTTTGATTTAAGACGGTGGAATATGGCACAAAGCGGGAATGAATGAGGTGTGTGTCTAGTGTCTTCATTTGTGGAAATGTTGACTTTCTCTGTAGTAGTCAAGATTCATTGTAGATTGTTTGAGGTTTATTAAGGTGTTACTGAAAATTGCCTTGAATACTATTTTCATTGTCTAGGAATTGTACCTTTAGTACTTAGTAGTAAGTAAACTAGCAATTGTGTGTGTTAAATGGTTAGTCATGTAACACCAAATTATAGTTTGTATTATATTAACACTATCTGATGCCCGTAGCTTTGCCCGCCCGCAAATTATATACTAAAACCTTCCTCTTGAAACACTCTATCTATTATAAAACCTGCATCAAAATCCGTTGCGTAGTTTTAAAGATCTAAGCATACATAGGGACAGACATACGCGGGCGACTTTGTTTTATAATATGTAGTAATGAAGTACAGACATCTCTAGAATCAGAGACGTTCGTGGCTACTGATCCATAGAGTTTAAATTTATATTGCTAGTCAAAAGTCAGAAATTCTAACAACCAGTCTTAGCAATACTTAACTAGGTTGTGGTGTTCATTGGCAATCGCTCCATGTTAAATTCTGTTTTCTGTATACAGCTCCATCCGGTTAGACTGGAAACCGACCTCAACATAGTTGTGAAAAGGCTAGGGGAGAAGGTGATGGGTTACACCTAGACTATGTTCATGTAAGAGGTTTTTTTTTCAAATATTTCTATAAAGTTCAACAATATTTCTTCTATCCAATCTTATATTTCTCTCTCACGGATTTTACTGAATGACCGCTGCAACTAACGACCATCAGAGATATTGTCATAATCCCGCTTCACGTATGGGTCTTATTGATTAGATACTAGAACGTTTCTACCAATCAACTGCACGTAATCTCCTAGATTAGTTTAGTGACACTTAAGCGTGAGGTTGGGTGCTATAGTCCGGAAAATTATTTCGTTTCTGTTTCAATACAAGACTTGACACTAATATGACGTGTAAATAGAAACTTCAACTTTTCTTTAAATAACAGTGTTTTAGAAATACAGTCATGTTTTTCGTTAAGCATTTAGCGCATGAAAAATTTCAAATACGTGTGTCATCCAACAACTGGGCTGCGTTGAGCTTTTGAGCACTGGTGGATCATACTCCACTGTCTCTCACCGATAGGAGGCCTATCATAATGTCCCAGCAGTGGGAACATGTTGGGCTGTTTTTCCATCCACCATGCAGAACACCGAAAAATGCTTGTGAACTTGTACATGAAAATGCTTTAAACAATTTCTGTCAACCCTAAATTCCAGTAAATACTTACCATCTTAAACACACTTAACATTTCAAACATACTTGACATACGCCAGTATCTTGTTACACAAAACCTCTAGTACATTATTAGTACCTACATCAGTAAGAAGGTTTTCGTTTATCTCTGAATATGAGAAGCCGGAGGGGAGTGGCACTCTTCGAAGCTTAAGGACTCATATAACAGGATATGGACCCTCTAAGTAGGCCGTGTTTGAAGGATTACTCATGCTTTGCAGATTGAGTTCATCCTATTTAATGATCGAGTCTAATACCTTTGTCAACAAATTTAGTTGTGGGGATTCTGATTATGTGAACAAGGATTTGGGATATGTTAGTTTCTAGTTGGATCGATTTTGTGTTGTGAGCTCTTGTATTGTTACGAAACAATTGTTGCTTTATGTCTGGTTTGTTGTCTACGACAGATACTGGTTCTTGTTGTTTTGGAGTATATCTTGCAGATAATGTTCTATAGCTTCTATTGATACAGGTTGTACAATATTAACTTGTAGAATTATTTAATACGAAGTGAAACTTTCTCACTGTATGTATGTATGGATTAGCCGTGTGGTATCTGGCAGAGTACACATATAGAACCAACCCATTACACTCACGGGTGTCGTATAAGGCGACTAATGTCTGAACACCTTGCGCCTTGCGCCTCCGTAGACCAGAGAATGGGGAGCAGCGTTTTCTGTTAGTCTTTCATCACTGCGATCTCCAATCCGCCTGCCAAGCGTGGAGATTACGGCAAATTCCTCCCATCATAGGAGAGGCTTATGTACAGTAGTGGACGTTATGGGCTGTTGTTGTTGTTGTTGTTGTATGTATAGTATGGTAAGCTCAAGGGTACCTCTCAACCACTCTCATTATGTTCATCCGGTCTTTAACCAAAGCATTTTTTAAAAAGACTATAACCTGAAGTTGATATGCACTCACGAATCTTACAGATTAGATTGCTGTATCATCATTTTCTTGCCCTCATCCCAATTCATTTGGGGTCGGCGCATCATTTGTTGTCTTCTTCCATTCTTCTCTATTACTAGTCTTCTCCTTTCTTGCCATATCATCGTTTATACCGTCAATTTATCCATTCAAATTAGACAGCTGTAGCAATGTAATCTTACATGCTAAAGACACCTCCTTGAGTTAATAAGACATCAAGACTTCCAACCATCTTGAATTTCACACTTCCTTGTAACAGAGACATTTTAGTTTAAGCAATTACCAGAACAGCCTTCACCTTTCTCTGACCCATTTTCAGTTAATGTCAAATTATTACTCTTAATTATTATGAAACAATTCCTATGTAGGGCAAAAACAGTGAACACTGAACAATACCCTCTTCATCGTTGACAGCTGCAAACTGTACTGAACTATGTAGTAGCGTAATTTTTTTTCCATCATCATCTGCCTAGCCTTATCCCAACTTGTAGGGTCGGCTTCCAGTCTAACCGAATGTAGTTGAATACCAGTATTTCACATGGAGCGGCTGCCTATCTGACCTCGACAAATAGTTTCTGGGTAAAACCATGCCCTTTAGTAAGTCTAGTTGTCATCGGTCTACTGACTATACCTACTAACGCCTGTCACCAATCTACAATTGACTGCCAAGACGAAGTCTCAGCCATTCACGGACAGACCTCCGGAAGGCTAGTCCAACCTTCACCACGAACCAAGCCCTTAACCCATTTTCAGTTACCGTCAAATTATTACTCTTAATTATTATGTTACAATTCCCATGTAGGCTAAAAACAATGAACACTGAACAATACCCTCTTCATTGTTGACAGTTGCAAACTGTACTGAATGAGTACCTACATCTTTTTTGCCGTAACCCTTCGAATTAATTTTGTTTCGAAATACAATACAAGTTGTAATTATTTGAGTGGGCGGGTAGATAGGATTGTATAATTTGAAGACCCTAGTGAGTTATGTTGGATAAAATAATGTTGACTTGATAAATAGTTTTCTGTAACTGTTGATGTGTAACTAACAATGTTTTTCTATGTCGGTAGGTTTATTTATATTGTAAAAGATAACATTTTTAAAACTAGTTTTCATTGTCTGATGTGTCTAAAGTCGGTTTGATTTTAAATGCGAATTATGTGCTAAGAAGCGTATGTTACTTTTCTCAAGTCATGTATTTGTTGCAGCAAGCAACTATCACCCTGTAAAGACGTTGTTTTGGTCCAACACAATTGGTTTCTAGGGTCGATTCCTCGGTTGGGGAAAGTGCTATTCGGTTTTTCTATTAGGAATTTGTCAGTAGCAGCTACGGAGTCCTGATTTGTGCCCGGTTGATAGCAATGGGCTCGCAGCCTAGTACATCATCATCATCAGCCTATTAATGTTCTCACTGCTGGGACACAGGCCTCCTCTCTAGGAGAGGGAATGGGCTATAATCCACCACCCGGCTCAATGCGGATTGGTAGATGTCACGGATTAGGCGCACAATGCCACATTCGCAAAATGACATTTTGAAGTTTCGTAAAATGTCACATTCTCAAATTGTCATAGTCCGAAAACGCCACATCCCAAAACGTCACATTAGCAAAATGCCATTTTCGCAAAATGTAATTTTCGCAAAATGCCATAACGCAAAATACCATTTTCGCACAATGTCAAATAATCAAAATATCTAAATGTCACTTGGGACAATAAGTGGCTTTAACTTTTAAGAATGTGTCATTTTGATTATTTGAATCTTTCGAATTTCGAATTTTTTGGTTCTAGTAGTACATGCCGGTTTCTTCACGATGTTTTCCTTCACCGTTCCTACATCGTTTCTTTCCATTCTGTTCCGTTCATCCTAGTATATGGAACTTAAAAATAACTGGCGACATGTGAGTGAGTGTACACGTCTGCCTAACCTTAACAGGCATGATGTTTTGGTTCAACAACATAATATCAACATGATTTTAACCATGTTGATTGTATACTCTAAACATCTCATTTGAAGTACTAAAACCTACATTACCTGCACCACCTACACCTACATTTCTTTCATTTTTTTTGTACCTACATATCTAATACTTACCAAATCAAAACTAGTCTATATTTGTACGATACAGTAACAGTTATAATCCTTAATTTCATTGATTAGACATGTATTACCATTGTAGTCTATTAATTTCCATTTGTATACCATATTTCATGGGCTTACTGGATGCAAAGCCGATGAATTGTTGCGAAACGGATTAGGGTGTTGAAACGTGAGTGCTATTCTGCTCTTCTGCAGTATGGCTTTATTAAGGCCCTTCTAATCCTAAAATTAGCAACTCTATTTGTGGTAGTTCAAACTTTGTATGAAATACTGTTAGAATAAGGTTCTAATCAGCTTGCACTACAAATTGGTTGTTACGTCAGTCACTGCGGGCCGAATAGTGCGAAATGAGTGTTTTTTTTGCGATTTACTAAAAATCTATTGATTGGACTAAAAAAGTAAAACACTATTATGCTAATACTAGCTGTTGCCCGCGGCTTCGCCCGCGTGAAGTTCGGTAACTGTCATACTGTAGGGCTATAGGGATAATAGTGTCCTCCATGTTAATCCAGGGTATAAACTATCTATGTGCCACATTTCATAATCATCACAATTATTATCATCACAATCACCACCACTATCACAACCACCATAATTATCACAATCACCATCACTATCACAGTCACCATCATTATCACCAATCACTATCACTATCACAACCACCATAATTACCACAATCATTATCACAATCACCATCACAATCACCATCACTATCACAATCACAATCACCACCACAATCCCCATCACCATCGCTATCACCATCACAATCACCGCCACTCTTACAATAACTATCACAATCACCATCACCATCACAATCACCATCAAAATCACTATCACAATCACCATCAAAATCACTATCACAATCCCCATCTTCTTTATCACAATCATTATCATCGTAATCACAATCATTATCATCTTTATTACAATCGTCATCATCACAATCTCCATCCTCGTTATCACAACCGTCGCTATCACCATCACAATCAACGTCACTATCACAATCACCGTCACTGTCACAATCACCATTACAATCCCCATCACTATCGCTATCACAATCAATATCACAATCACCATCATCGTTATCACAATCATTATCATCGTAATCACAGTCATTATCACAATCACCATCACCATCACTATCTCAATTACCACCACAATCACCTGTTCACCATCACAATCACCATCACAATCACCATCGCTATCACCATCACAATCACCGCCACTCCTACAATAACTATCACAATCACCATCACCATCACAATCACCATCAAAATCACTATCACAATCACCATCATCATTATCACAATCATCATCATCGTAATCACAATCATTATCAAAAGCATCATCATCACAATCATCGTCTTCATTATCACAATTATCATCATCGTGATCTCAAAATAAATGCCATTTTCGTAATCAGCACCCCTGATTATCTCGGTATCGACACCCATATTGATTTTTAGACATTTCAACCCCATCGCACCCCAACAGGGAATGGTAGTAGTTCAGGTCTGCCACATTAAATCTTAAAATCTTTGTTTTTGTAATACACCCGACCCAATTCACCATAAAACAATACCTATGTTGAATTTCAGGCTTTGTTACCCCATTTCCCCCTTTAGGGGTTGAATTCTGAAAAAACCTGAAACTCAAATGTTAACTCATTTATCGATAGTACTCCTGTTAAGTTTCGAATAAATTGGTCAAACTAATCCTATTTCCCCATGTAATTTTTGGACCCTCGTTTCAACGCCTTAGGGGGTGAATTTTGAAAAACCTTTCTTAATGCACCCCTAAACCTCATAAAAAATCTATATGCCAAATTTGGAATCTCTAGACTCAGCGGTTTGGGCGGTGCATTGATTTTTATACTTTTCCATCCCATTTCCCCCTCTTAGGGGTTGAATTCTGAAAAAACCTGAAACCCGTTTCTACTTATTTATCCATAGGAGCACTCCTGTGAAGTTTCGAATAAAATAGTCTAACTAATCTTGTTTCCCCATACAAACTTTGGAGCCCCGTTTAACCCCCTTAGGGGGTGAATTTTGAAAAATCCTTTCTTAGTGCACCCCTAGACCACATAAGGAACCAATTTGCCAAATTTGGAATCTCTACACTCAGCGGTTTATGCTGTGCATTGATTTTTATACTTTTCCACCCCATTTCCCCCTCTTAGGGGTTGAATTCTGAAAAAACCTGAAACCCGTTTCTACTTATTTATCCATAGGTGCACTCCTGTGAAGTTTCGAATAAAATAGTCTAACTAATCTTGTTTCCCCATACAAACTTTGGAGCCCCGTTTAACCCCCTTAGGGGGTGAATTTTGAAAAATCCTTTCTTAGTGCACCCCTAGACCATATAAGGAACCTACTTGCCAAATTTGGAATCTGTAGACCCAGCGGTTTGGGCTGCGCGTTGATAGATGAGTCAGTCAGTTTCTTCTTTTATATATTTAGATGTTGCTTGTAGAATTATTTGCCAAAAAATCAGAATGATCGCATGTATTTTACTATGGTTTTTACTCGTTAAAAGATTGTTTTAGAGATAAGTTCGTGATTTTTTTCTATCCAATAAAATTAGTTGTATTATGTTTTCAAAACCCTATCGTACTAGCTTAGATCCTGAAGAATATCATATATTTTTCTGGTTTTGTTTATTGCAGTGAATCATATTATGCTTTTTTGCATTATAAATCTCGCGTTTAGCTCATGTAGCACATTACAGACATATCAAGCCGTAGCCTATCACGTGCCTAAAATAATAATGTGGTACTAGTTATAACAAAATTCAACATTAGTTCCAATATTTTCAGATTCTATAGAATTAGTGATTAATAGAAAACAGTAGTTCCATCATGGAACTGTTAATGGTACATACTAGTGGCAACAAAGGTCACATTTGAGTACAAAAAGGTTCGGTTCAGTCCCCCTTTGTTTGCGATGGTTCATCTAATTTATTATTGACAAACAAAATTGAGAAAAGTTTTAGGTGGTAAACATTAATGAATGGATCGAAGAAATAGGCGCTACTCTGCTGTTTTATGTTAATATGACAGATATCTTTTGTTTCCCTGCTGTTGTAACAGGGGCCTAACCCAGGGGCACACGGCGTATTTAAACGCGCAGACGACGCGCAGATGACGTGCGTATATGCGCTTCAAACTAGATTTGAATCGCAACCTTGTAACCGCACACGGGGCGATCGTGATTCGCGCGTCTACTGCGCGTATACGCGCAGATACAGCGATACAGACGCGCTGTAGTCGCTCGTCGCAGACTCTGCGTTTTGGTAAGAGTCTCATCGTCAGTTGTACAATAGCGTCGGTTGAGACAACACTGCTTACGCTGGCTTTGACCCTTTTTACGCGCTTCAAACGAGTTTCGAACGCGCTTCACACGCGCGTTTTTATCGCGTTTTACGTGTGTTTGAATCTTTAAAAACGCAAAAATCGGCATCTACCACGCAGAAAACGCGTGTTTCTGAAACGCGCGTCGTCTGCGCGTTCAGAATATGCCGTTTGCTAGGGCTCTAATTATATAGTCAGTCATTCTTGATAAATTCTCCCGGAAAAACGAGATTGGGAGTATAATATAATTGGGTGTCCAAATACCTGATTATTTTATGATGATTTTTTTATTACGGGCCCCTAACCTTTTGTTTCATTAAAAAATCGCGTGTTTATTATCTCTTTAAAAGCTGCACTTAACATTACAGTTATTAATAAAATGAAACTGTAATTAATTACTAGGTACGTGTATATTTGATTACATACGAAACACAAGGCAAATTGTCGACATAATCGTAATTACGTCAAGTATTCGTAATGAAGGGGAAAAGTCTAATAGAAAATTAATTATTAAGAGTTAATTGCAGGGTTTTAAAGTAGAATGCCATTCAATCGTTCTTTTGACGAAAAACAAAGTTCTAAATTACAGTTTCCTTATAAAATAATTATAGAATTTTCGCTTATCAACCAGCTTTTTGGGTATCAATTTACGTTAATTGTAGTTTGTTGAATACTTTACGTCTTATATGTGTTATTAATGTTTTTGTGATTATTTTACGTCATTCAGCGGTTGTAGGAACTTTGAAGTTATGCTTGATTCAAATGTTTCGAAATTACGTGGTTTTCTATGTTAGTTAGTCATTAAGTTCGAATGACTTAACAATGTGAGATTTTAGACGTAGCACTTCAATACCCGCAATTACAGACACAATTAAAATAACAATGCACTGTGCCTCTGGAGGCACGGCCGGGAGCATACGGGTTAAGTCAAACGTAATACATATAACCGAGGCCCTAGTACAAAACGGTAACGTAAATTCAAAAGTCATGTTTGTACCGCAAAACCAAAAATTTGAATAGGTGTGGGTTATGTATACCTTAAAACATTTTGAATTAACTTTCTTTGACAAGTACAATAAGTATCTCCCGTAGGTATATGAATGAAGAATGAAGTCATAAAACGATGTTAATATTTTGTACAAATCGAGTAGGTATGTATAATTTTTAAATCGTTTAAATTTACCTTACATTTAACTCGTACCTTGGGGCTTGGCCCACAGTACAAATCTATACTAATATTATAAAGAGGTAACATTTGTTTGTAAGTTTGTATGTAGGGGGTAATCTCCGGAAGTAATGAACCGATTTCAAAAATTCTTTCACCATTAGAAAGCTACATTTACCCTAAGTGACATAAGCTATATTTTATCCCTGTACTCCCACGGGAACGGGAACTACGCGGGTGAAACCGCGTGACGTCCGCTAGTAATGAATAAAGAAAAATAAAACAGTAGGTAAAGCAATTTGGCAAAAGTAGCCCGTGAAACACCGCTCTTAAAATATGATTCCTTCATAAATAATTAATCTGTTCATTACTCAAATGGAACAAAGTAACAGAAAATTTAATACATATTTCCTTGTTACAGATAAAAAATGCAAGCCAGGAAACGTCAGAGGAAACGGCGGGTGAAGAGAATTAGTGTCGTGCGATGGACGTGCCATAGAAAAATGTAATTTATTAGAAGGATGTTAAAGTTCAAAATGGGTTTAGCAACGTTGTGGCCAACAATGGGTAGATTCACGAACAGAGATTTGTTGGTGGTTGTTTTGTTTCTGTGCAGGACAATAGTTTGTGACAGTCAGTGTCCAAAGTTTGCGGAGAAGCCTCTAGAGACGCGAGTTCAAGATGCGTCCATAGTTTTTAGGGCGGTGGTCGTACAGACACATTATCAGGTGAGTTACTGTTACTAATATTAATATTCCATTAATTATTTAAACACTACTCCTGAACAAACGGCTGTTTCCCAGGTAGGGTAAAGTGATACCGAGTTTTACCCATCAGGATTTTTCAGTAGCCGTCTGTGTTTGGATTGGTGCGCGGTGGTTTGTGAGAATAGATTCACCCCTTATTAATAAAATGTGGGTGTACTATCGCGGACACTCCCGCCTGACCACCACTAAGATTATTTTTGCTTGCACTCGCAACATAAAAACGCTCTCTAGCCTAGAAAAGATACCGAATCGGCCGAGCGCACTGACGACGCACGCCAAACGAGAGTTATTGTTATTTTGCGCACCAAAGTTGAAGCTTTCCTAATAGGTTCAAAATTTAAGGGGCGTGGCTCGGCACCTCCGCATATTTTAAGCGATTTTTTTTTTAAATGGTCAGGCGGAAAAGACCCCGACGTACCTTGTAAACTTTTCGGGAATCAAACACCCATAATCAGCTATTGAGCTATTACTACTACGTATATAGAAGACAGCGTGAACAAAATCTGTGCAACAAGCGCGGCAGTGCGGGGGGCGATAGACCCGCATATATAGATGCTGTGGCGAGCAAGCGACTGAGTGAACTGCGGCCGGCCGACCGCAGTTGAACGGGGCACAGTGTTTTGTTCGCGCTGTCTTCTCTATACGTAGTAGTAATAGTTCAATGCAATTAGCCAGTTTTGGGGCTTAAAAAACCCTTTAGCATTGTGCCTAAATTGCGCATCAGACCCAGAATCTCAAGCTCAGCAGTAACGTCAAGTTTCGTAATTATTTTGTCAGAATAATTATGCTGTATTCATGGATACAACACAGTGTCCATTGTGTCTTCCGTTTCTAAAAATATGTGTTTAACAGATTTTTTTTCTTTCATTTTAAAAAGTCGATCTGATCTTGTTTGCAGGGCAAACATGGCCAGATATCGCACAAGATAGAGAGGTTTGGAAGCTGAAAGGGGAGGCCTTTGCCCAGCAGTGGGACACATGACAGGCTAAAAAAACGATATGACGTGTTCTTATTAATAATTTAGCTTACTCTCAAAAAGCGTATAGGTACTTTCTTGCAGAATATCATCAACATTCGCTTATAGTATCACTACTTCATTAGTTACTAATGAAGTTACCAAGTTCAACGTTATACAACCTGTTTTTTTTATATCCCATAACTCTAGGGTTATATTCTGTAGGTAAAAATAATACCAAAACTCCTAGAACAGGTGGTCAAAAATTCATAGTTTCGGAGATATTATCAATCATAATTATAAAATATGTATCTAAGTTTCATTGATAAATACGAGTAATTCTTTTTAATTCAAACCAATCATTCATATTTAAAGCTTAGAAAATGCGACGTTGTCATATTTCACAGGGTGTTTTAAGTTAATAATCGTGATTTTGCCGAATTATTTTGAACGAAAAATGTAAAAAAAAAGGATGATTGAAACATAATTCATATGCCAGTTGATTCTTTGATATGGTCTCAATCATACCCTAGAATTATGGGATATAAAAAAACAGGTTGTGTATTTAAATCCAATAACGTGAACCCACTATATCCATGCAGCTCTAGGAATTTGCAATCTCTCTAGTAAACTTTAAAAAGAAGTGTTTATATTTTTCTTTAGGTTTTCCCGCTCATTCTTATCTGGAATGAAAGAACAACAAAATGCCGTTTGCTTTTTTCTTTTTCGCAAGCTATAAAACGCTGGCTGAATAGAATAGAAAGTGTTGCTCGCTATGTTGTACAATGTGTTACAAAAAAGGGGAAGACCACAGACAAACTAATTTGTATATTAAATTGAGGTATAAGGAAAATGTGGTATTATTTTTAAATGTTATAACTATTATAGTGGTTTCTCGTAGTTTCTTAATAATATTAATATAATATATATTAATTATGATAATTTATTTCAATAATAATAAAATATGTGCAAGTATCAAAATCAAAAATTCGTCAACGTCGCTGTCAATAGGAAAAGTGCCCAGATGGCCAGCTTTGCCATGTTGGATGGCAATTCTGATTCTTTGGCAAAAAACAAAGGTGAAGTGAAAAGCCGACCAACCGCTTGGCGATATCCCGAAATACCTCGCTAAGTAGGCTCTAACATACTAAAACCGAATTTAAAATTTTAGTAAAAAAAATTAAGGTACGAATGTGTTTATCTTTATTTTCTCGCTGCTTATTTCTCCTATATTCAAGACTCATATTTGTTATTTTATACCCGTTGAACAATATGCGCTAACAAACAGTTTGTTCTGCATAGAAATTGTGTGTGGTTGTAGAAGCATCACTTTACATACAGATAAAATTTTTGAGCGATGGTTTCACATCCATAATGTCATTAGTGTTGTCATATCATAAAAGTAGGGCATTTATGTGAGCAGTTTTACACGTACAAAAACTGAAACTGTTATGATTTTATTAGTAAAATTAAAACCATAATAAAAAAAACCAAATTAGGGTGATAATCAGCACATTTTAAACTTCCAAATTTACAAGAGATGACTGTTTCTACACACAAGGGAAATCCCCAAAACGCCCGCCATTCGCCAGTTCCTGGTGTTCTTCATGTCTTCAAACTAATGTCTCGCTACATGCTAGAATTAATGTGGAAATAAAACCTGAGTACAGGACGTAAAATAAGAGACAGTATTAAAAAAAAACCAGCCAAGTGCGAGTCGGACTCGCGCACGAAGGGTTCCGTACCATTATCTATACATTAGACAAAACGGCAAAAAAATCGTTTGTTGTATGGGAGCCCCCCTTAAATATTAATTTTATTCTGTTTTTAGTATTTGTTGTTATAGCGGCAACAGAAATACATCATCTGTGAAAATTTCAACTGTCTAGCTGTCACGGTTCATGAGATACAGTCTGGTGACAGACAGACGGACAGACAGACGGACAGACAGCGAAGTCTTAGTAATAGGGTTCCGTTTTTACCCTTTGGGTACGGAACCCTAAAAATATATATATTAGTCTTTGTTTAATAAAAAAATCAGTATGTCAAAAAAGAGACACGGTGTTCTAAACCAAAATCAAAGCATCTATTTCAAGTAGGCCAGTTACAGGCACTTTTGAATTGTCGAAACAAAGATGAAAATTAAATGTAGCTACAGACCCAGTCACAAGACATAAAAACTGTGAAAGTACTGTAGAAATACATTATTATGATTTAACTAAGTAGCTTCCGTCATCATTGTTATTCATTCATAATAATCATGTAGATACGTATCACGTCTTTGATCCTTACAATTTTAAAACTAAAAAATCTACGAATCTTTGCCCGTATACGATATGAATAATATTCATTGAATATGTCATCAGCATGGCCTGAAATTGGATTGCTTTATTCGTCTATCAAAGATGAGTTCACAAAGACCCTATTGAGATGTCTCTATTAGTATTCAGATTAAACTAAATTGACTTATCTCCTCGTCTTGGAACAATGGGCCTTTATTAAGCAAGACGATGTCTTATTTTATCATTAGTATGACTTCAGACAGGTTTATTATCCTGTTATTATCTGATTTTGAATAAGAAACTCACCTTTTGATCATAATAACTATTGATTTCGAAGGACGTAACAACAACAACAGCCCATAACGTACACTGCTGGACATAAACCTCTCCCATGATGGGAGGAATCTGCCGTTATCTCCACGCTTGGCAGGCGGATTAGAGATCGCAGTGATGAAAGACTAACAGAAAACGCTGCTGCCCATTCTCTGGTCTACGGAGGCGCAAGGTGTTCTGCCTCAGACATTAGTCGCCTTATACGACACCCGTGAGTGTAATAGGTTGGTTCTATTCTACTCTGCCGGATACCACACGGCGAAGGACGTAAAGGTGGTCTAGTATTATCTACACGAATAGTATATATTATAGAGGATAGATTTGTATGTTTGTAATAAATAAACTCAAAAACTTCTGCTACGATTTCAAAAGTTCTTTCACCATTAGAAAGCTAAATTCACCCTAAGTAACATAAGCTATATTTTATCCCCGTACTCCCACGGGAACGGGAATTACACGAGTGAAACCGCGGGACGTCAGCTAGTTGGATATAATATTATAAGTATACCAGACGCTATTAGAGTTTTTGGCTCAATAATAACAGCAACACGGATCAATCTTAAATGTTAAGCTACGCTTGCCTAGGTCGGTTCGTGAATGGGTGACCATACATTGCATACCGAGTTTATTCCGTGCCTCTGAAAGCACGTTAAGCCGTTGGTCCTGGCGAATTTCAACAATGCAACTGAACATGATAAGCACATCTAAACTGAGTTCAAAAGCTGTCAGTGTCATAATCATTGTAGTAGGGGTGTTTAGTAAATTGGTCCCACACAGGTGGATCCCGCGGGATCAGTCGACCTAATGTTTTTTTGGAATGAATATTAAAACTTGACAGCTCATTGATAAGGTTTGCCGTCGCTCTCGTCTGATATGTTAGTTAAGATTTTGTTTTTGTTCAATAATATTTTAAAGTTATGCTTCTTCATAGGGAAACAAAAAGTCCTGTTTGTTAATTGACAGAATAAATAGAACACAACGATAATAGCACATTATGATATAAGTGCGGTAAGTTGATCATTACAGTCGAGGCGATATTGCTAGCCCGAGCCGTAGGCGAGGGCTATAATAAAGCAGAGGCTGTAATTATCAAAGCTCACGTATGTCATACGACGTTTTATAACATATTTGCGAGGAAATAAATAAAACTCGGACTTTCTTATACGAATAAATCTTTTACTTGTTCACAAATTAGCGATGCGCGCGCATCAGCGCTTTTTTTAAAGGCAAAGACAAAAAACAGCCAGTATTACTAATAAAGTAAATTAATATTTTTGTGTTTTTGTTACAGATAAATGGTTGTAATTTATTGTCAAAATTAATTAAATTAAAGAATTAAATGTTTATTTATTACATATCATCTCCCACAGTTAATTTTATTCATAAAATGTTGACCACTTTTCTGACATAAAAACTCTTTGCTAAGATTTAAAAAATTACCGTTCCTTTTTGACGGAGCATCTTGATAAACCGTGCGTTGTACATTACATTACTGCACAAGTACGTAATGAGATACATTACGATATTGAAATGGGTGAAGTAAGAGACCCTTTACGAGCAAATGTGTTATGAAATAAATTCTTGTTTGCGTGTCGATAGACTCAAATAATACCCGACCGGTATGTTGTCATCTGCATAGCTTTGTCGTCGGCTTCGTTTAAATCCTGGAAGGTGCAGGTGGCAGTGCAGGATGGGCAACAAAGGAGAAGGGGCATAACTCTTACAACCTCGACTCCTTTTGCGAACAGACACTAAAACTCCGTGAAGCAAGCGATAGTCCCAGAAAAAAATGGATGTCACTACAGTTGGTGCCAGTTAAGATGAGAATAGCGGTCATTGACCCACCTACATTTATTAAACTTCTTAACTTTGAAACCAAAAATAAGCCTGTTCAAGTCTGGAATCGTCATCTATCGTGATCTCCAACATTTTTTGTAATGAAAAACGATACATGGTTTATTTGTTTTAGTTCGTACAAAGAGATATTAGGGAAAGGGCTATTTTCATCTTAATTGGCACCAACAACTATAGTCATCGAAATCGATATGGCACACAATAGCCAAAAGGCTTGGAACACGATTCAAAAACTAACTGATAACCCCCACCCCCTCCAGCTTCGAACCCGGGCCAGGTGACCGCCAATCCAGTTGCCTACCAGCTAGGTACTCCTTAATGGAAAGCCTCCCCATCGCTTAGCCAAAATCGGAAAATTGTCTGACATGGTAAACGATAAAATAAATAAAACATCAGAATTACATAGGTACGTGAATTCACATGAAATTAAGTAGATATAGACAATTGAAACGAGCTTTTGTGGTGTGCATAATTTAGATAATGAAATTAAACAAAGTGAAATCAGAGTTTGGTGGAGTGCCGTGAAATATAACCAGTATAATATATTATTAATAGTACTTTAACAGACAATGTTGTATTCGTCATAAGCTGCATTCGATTCGTTTTAACATAAATCATGCGAATAATAGGTAATTATTGTTAAACGTTTCAAGTTTCCGAGCTCATTACAAAGCATGTTTTTTTTTTGTGACATGTTTTTAATTTATGAAGCCAGTTCGCATTTTTCAGTAATAAAAGTAACTGGTATTGAAATACAGATCTGTACACCAAATTGACAAATTAGTCATAATCTGAACAGAGTGATCAGTTTTGTAATAAGATCTTTGTGTGTCAGACTTTTACTGACTAAATCCCCATCCATGTTCCTTCTTAGCCTTTTGTGTTCCAGGGCCACGGTATCTTTTTCGAACAGTCCCGCAGCCCCGGCAGGTATCAGCCCTTGCCGACCCCTTCCTTTTTGCTCATGGTTTAAACTTGGTCTTGTAGACGAATCTCGCTTTGTCTTATGGTTATGACGAATTGTGTTAAAGGATACTGGTTGTGTTCAGTATAGAAAATTCTATGACAGCAAGACAAGTTTTTAAGAAGCGCGAGCTAAAGTCCGCTATTTGTTTTTTCTCATTGAATGTCTTTAAAAAATCATTTTAGCAAACCGTTGATAAAAAATTGCCTAAAAGTTAAGTTTGATTAAAAATATTGATTCAGTTCCCTTTCAGTTCCATTTTTGTGATTGTTTCTTACAACGATCCCAAAGGGGCACAGAAGTAATCAAAATGTTTGAATTGGTTCATTGAAATGTTTTCTCACTACTATTTGAACCATTTTTACAGTTTCTAACCGAGGTTACATAAAAAATAATTATGACTCTGCTAATTATGACTTATGCTCTGTCGTTTCTAATATGCTGACACACGGAAAAGTAACGCATTTATAATCACAACCAAAGGATTTTGATGTAAGTTCATAATTCATTACTTCAATGGTATAAAATATGTTATAGGAAGTCTGTTTAGCTAAGTAAATTAAAGATGTAAAAAGACTCTTAACGTAGCCGATAGGCACTTGTTCTCCCCGTCTTTGCGATATTTTTTTTGTTCTAGACCATACCTGGGAACCTTTTAGTTATGGAGATATTGAGGGTCAAAGTTCTAAATTATACATATATTTTTTTAATCCATGCTCGTCGACCTCTGGTGATGGCAAGATGCCTCACACTCAAGGCACCCACATGATAGTCCGGTTACGCAGAAGATAACCTCCCAGGTATGCCAGACGCAATACACAAAAAAAACAAAGTATATTTTTACAAACCTTACCGCAGCGTGAGAAGCAAACAACAAACCTTATGGCCAAATGCTAAATTAGTTATTTGAAATCCTTCCTGCATTTATGATTAATATAATAATAGAAAGCTTAAGATCTCTCTCACATCAAACACAGCCTCACGTAATGATGCCTGAGATATAATTAAACTTCAGATAAGGAGATGGTACGAAACCGAGTATCCTCTGATGTTTGGTAATCAAAAGGAAATATCAATATCTTAGGTTCCTTCAATTAATTATATAATGCTGGCTGCCTGATTTCACAAGAGATTGTTGACAATTATAATGAAGCGGCCACAATATTCTCTTTTTTTGTCATTTCTATTACGCTATAACAGCTTGGTTTGAGAAGTTGAAATTCTGTCGACAAAGACGATGATAAAAAAATTCAAATTGAATCAGATTTTTTATGAAGTCAGACGTTGGTTCTGGCTATCAATTGTGAATCTTTGACAGTCGTTACAGGTAGTCAGGTGAGCTGATTGTCTGACAACAAGTCTTACCAAAGGGCATCGTATTACCCAGTACTAACTGGGTTTTGGAGGTCAGATAGTCACTCGCTCTATGTAAAATACTAGTATGCAACTGCATCCAGTTAGACTAGGCATATGAATATGATATTAATTATATCAGAATACCAGACGCTTTTATATCTAGACTGTGTGAAGTCAAATGTAACAGTGGGTCGAGACATAGTTGGGAAAAGGCTAAGCAGACCCCAAGACCACTGTAAAAACACTAGGTTGATGATGACATGCTCTTTAACTAAAAGATTTTGACTGTAGATGTGTGTATGGTTGTTTATTCATTGCGGGATCTGATGGAGGCTACTGAGGCCGCCAAATTCGTGGCTCAATTCTGAGCTGACACAATTTAGATTACCATCGACTCGCTAAGAAAAATTCCAACTCATAAAACCTCTGTCATTAAGCTAGCCTGACATCCCAGTAGTTACGAGTATAAAAGCAAGCATACCGCTCCACTAATGACATCATAAACTCAACGGACGCAAAATTAATGAGAAAAGCGACACATACCTACCAACGAATTCTCCAAAGACCGTCCCCTATGAAGGATAGAGGCGATAACTTAATACACGAGTAGCTTGGTACAGCTTAATTTAGTACAGTCACGTGCTCCAATAATTATTTATTCACTAAGCTAAACTTTTAAAAGAGATTTTCTTTTATGGTAGGTACTGATTGTAATGTCATATTGTTACGAACATAGAATAATGGAACTCATAATCATTATTTCAGCCGAAAGACGTCCACTGCTGGACATAGGCCTCCCCCAGGTGTCGCCACATTGACCGGTCCCATGCGACTCGCATCCAGCGGATTCGCGCAACTTTCACCAGGTCATCGGTCCACCTAGTAGACCTTCTTGGAACTCATATTTTTATGAAAAAGATCCTATCTACAAATTGTGAGGAGCTCGCGGCTAAATAATAACAGCCACTCGGGTCAATGTTTAGGTTAAGCCGTGCTTGCCTAGGTTGGTCTGTGGATGGGTGTCCACCCTCACATACCGAGTTTCCTCCACGCCTCGGAAAGCACGTTAAGCTGTTGGTCCTGGCTGTCATTTGTAGATCTTTGACAGTCGTTACAGGTAGTCAGAGGCCCAAAAAGTCTGACAACCCAAGAGGGAACGTAATACCCAGTATTAACTGGGTTGTGGAGGGCAGATAGGCAGTCGCTCCATGTAAAATACTTGTATTCAGCACCCCTAGCCAAGTTGACAATCTACAATCGTTATCGCTAGTAGAAAACTATTCAAATGAATGGGAATGACATCATCTCGGCGTTAAATCACGTGATCAACACAAACGAATAGAAAATTCATAGACAAGTTTACATCGTTCAAAATTATGGAATAGAATGTTATCGTTTTTACAATGTTGGTCGCTAAACTCTTTGGTAGGAACGCTCACCATAGACTAAAGTGTAGGTTTTTTCTACAGACATTAGAGAACGAGCGATCGACTCAGTCGTGTCAACTTAGCTACTAATTTAGCGCTTTCTACAATCGCTTACGCCGAGGCGTTTACGATTTTAGAAAGAGAATCTATACGAAACGTTTGTAACTTGGCTAGGGGTGCGCTTGCATCCGGTAGGACTGAAAGCCGACCCAACTTAGTTGGGAAAAGGCTAGGCAGACGACGATCCTATCTACTAGTTACAATCGTTATTTCCCCCGAAAATTGCTTTTAAATTTCGAAAAGTGTATACATATTGTGCTCGTGACTGTACAGCTCGGATCGTCTGATAAACTCGTCCAAGTTAGGGTCGCTTTGGTGTTGACTTTAGCTTCCAATGTTATCCTAAAGTAAGTAATACCTTGATAGTTACCTGAATTTAATAAATGTCCTAGCTTAATTAATAACTGCTTAGCGTGATTGTCCCACGGGATCGTTTTACCGGGATAAAAAGATCTTAAGAGTTAATCAAGGTTATACACTATATGTGTGCAAAGTTTCATTCTAATCTGGTTAATAGTTTTTGCGTGAAAGAGTAACAAACATCCATGTATCCTAAGAAGCTTTCGCATTTACAATATTAGTAGGAATAAAGATATACCGTTGTTTGTCAATTAAGTTTGCTACCTTAGCTGCTAAGATAACAAAAGCAAGGTACTCTGATTTAAGAGTAAACCGAATCTACCTGACAACCGTGCGTGCGTTAAAGATGAGATTTATGAACGTAAGGAATAGGAGAGTAGTGAGTAGTATGAGAGAGAGGAGTATGAAAGGAACGTAGCAGTTGGTTTGTGGTTTCTACTCCCATGGGAAAAATGCGTGAGTTTATATAAGAATCTGCCTAATTGAAAGTTCCAGTTTTTTCAGTTGATTGCAAGCCGAACGTTAATAACTTCATCACCACTGCTATCAAAACGGTGAAAGAAAACATCGTGAGGAAACTGACCAGTCCTGGAACTAAAACTTCGAATATGGCCATCCTCGAACTCGACTTTTTTTGGAATTAAAAATCAAACATTCCGGTAGGACTCAATGTAACGCACTTAAAACACTGTGCTTATGGATGGAATGAATAGTACGGTGGTCGTAAAGGTGTTTAAAGTAAAAATCTTACCTCCGTAACTAGAACGTTCCTAGGTATGGCCTAGAACAAGAAAATGATCTCAATTATGGAGAGAACATGTGCCTTTCGGCTTTGTTAAGAGTCTTTACACCCTTTAACCCCGACAATAAGTGTCAGGCAGTAGGCCAGCAGACACAAAACCCGGCTGGTTGGTGGAGGATCCTCCCTTTTCAATGGAGTACTGAGGAACTTTAAACCATGTTTCAAATGTTTTAAAAGTACGTTATGATGACTACTTACCACTTACTATTCCACTCTGTTCTTATACACAAACACCTACTAAGTTAAAAGTCACACTAAACTAAATTATCCCATACAAAGGAAATTCAAAGTCAAGAAATAAAATATGGAAATAGAGATAAGTCGACTTTGAAATAAAGCCAAGGACAAGCCCTGGCACGTTCCCCGCCTTCAAGATAAATAGACTTAACGAATAATAAGCATTATTTTGTATTAGTATTCAAAATGGAACTGGGAATGGAGGACCAACCACAATAAATAGCGCGGGAAACGTTAAGATAATTTAGACAGCGATACGATTTGAACAATAAATAATTTATTATTGTACAAAATGCTCAAATGTTTCAGAAGCTTAATACTCGTGTTCAATAAGACTAGGCGATACCTGAATGCCTAACTAAACATTATTACTAAAACTGTTGGAGTTTGGACTCTCGTCGCAGAGGAAAGCGTCGAAATTTCAACATCGTGTTTACTTTTACGCATTCATTAAAGTGTCTTCTAAGGTTAGTGGAAAAGGAAGAAGTCTTTGAAGTTAATTTGTAGAATAGGCTTCTATATTTATTCAAGCGAATAAAAGGCTTGCTTTGTCCTGATAACAATAACGAACAGCTTTTGTTTTATTAATTTCAGAACCAGCTAGGATATACAGCGCTGACTCATTGCCCCAGTGATTGCAAGGGCTACTGCTAAGCAAGACCTCAAGTTTTGAGTTCGATTTCCGGATCATGAAACGTGTTAGTAGTTTCTTCATCAGATATAATATCTCAGTGGCAGCTGGGAGTCTTTTTTTTTTTCGTGGTTTACAATAGGTTCGCATACCTAGTATGAAAGATAACCAGTTTAATGTTAATGGGAACGTAATATACGTATAAGTACACTTCTACCTAAACCTTTGGAAAAACCGGCATGATGCTGTGTTCAAAGTCTTAATAGTAACTACAGGTAGAACCCGCTTAATACGATAGCTTACATAATATGTAAGCTTTCAACAATTTTACGCGCGTGATATTATCACTGATTTTAACGCTTCAAATGGCATACCTACATATACGAAATTGGAACATAATACATAATAATAGTACGTTCTATTTTTTTCCTATTCCGCATAATACGCTTCCTCGTTTTGGTAGGTCCCTGTGAACTCGTCTTTAACGGGTTTTACTGTACATAGTTGAGATTCTTCGTTTAACTTTACTTTTGGAATCTATGTCTCTTTTTCTCACTCCGGGGCGGTTTTAAGCGACTGCTATTTAGTTTATTCAATTTTTAAAAGTAAATCCACATGATCCAACACAAAAAACTAAAAGTAAACTCAACTCCCCTTAACACCAAAGCTATCTTTACGGTCATCCGCAGCCACAATCCCACAAATTAGGTCCAGTGTTGGCTTGGCAAAGATCCGCTATTTGCGAGCCCAACTCTTCTGTCTTACTGTCAGCGATTAGCGATATATGATTCAAGGCAACTAAACGCGAGTTGTTTGTATGATAACAGTCGGAGATCAACTGTTAACCAAACTTTACAGACAAAATAATATGTTGTGTTGGAAGGCCTCCTACTAGGTGGACTGATGACCTGGCGAAGGTTGCGGGAATCCGCTGGATGCGAGTCGCACGGGACCGGTCAATGTGGCGATACTTGGGGGAGGCCTATGTCCAGCAGTGGACGTCTTTTAGCTGAAATGATGAATATGTTGCTAGAGCAGTTCGGTACTAGCATATTTTTCAGCTCATAAAAGCTTGTATCGGCTTACGCGAGAAAACGCGCGCCATATTTCGCACTCATTCGCGTGTCACTCGTACTGGTGGATTCTGTCATTAGCAATATGTCAGTATCTCTCGCGGGTCGCGCTTATACGAGCTTATAAGCGCGTCGACGGAGTTGCTTAGTAATTGTCAGTGACACATTTTATTCTCAGCCTTATTTGAATTATTGTATAAATATATTTACTGTGGGAATAACAGTGTATATAGTATACAATAGTACACAACAAACTGAATATTTACAAATATATTCAATTATTTTGATTAATATCATTATGTTTATCTTTAACAGGTAAGAGCAGTGGTGGCCCAGTGGTGGCGGCCCCGACTTACGAACAGTAAGTCGTGGGTTCAAACCCAGACGGGCGCATTACTTTGTGTAATTTATTTCATCACCTCTCAAAACGGTGAAGGAAAACATCGTGAGGAAACCGGCATCCTAGAACCAAAAAATTGGAAGACATGTGACATCTACCAATCCGCACTGGGCCCGCGTTGTGGATTATATTATTATAGCCCATTCCCTCTCATAGAGAGGAGGCCTGTGTCCCAGCAGTGGGAACATTAAAAGGCTGATGATGATGATGATGATCTTTAACAGACACGGGACCTATATATTTCAAGTTTCTTGAGCGTGAAAATTGTCGACAACAGTGGGACCGATGCCTTATGCTCACAAGTCCGTATCACAAATGAAAAACAATAATGAGGCAATTTGACTAGGTCGGTAGTGGACGGTTGTGGTAATTAGGACTTCATTTAACCCTCTCGACCCTTTATTTTGTTTGATAATGTTGAATTTTAGTTGGGTTTGTTCTTTGTTGTGTTTGTTTTTGAGTTTTGGTGTAGATAGTGTACATAAACCTGTAGTAGTAGTAGTTAGTTGTTGAAAATACTAGAGCGGAGAAAATTATTTTCTGATGCTTTATTTAGTAATATTTTGCTGTTAGGCTAAAGATTAGCCGTCGCAAGTGGAAACCTTTTTTAAAAAGCGCTTCGTATTTTTACAACGAATTTCTACCAAAACAAATAATTTTGAAGACTACTTTTCAGCATTAAATCCAGGAACATTTATATTTTACCGACATCGTTATTATCAGTAATAACGATGTCGGTAAAATATAAATGTTCCTGGATTTAATTAATAATAATATTTTACCGTCATCGTTATTACTGGTGGTGACATCAGTGTCACCACCAGTAATAACGATGACGGTAAAATGAGAATGAGAATTAATAATTATAGTATAGTGTAGTGTAGTGTAGTAGTGTATTATAGTATGAATAACAAAATTAAAAGAAAAACTAATTTAAAAAAAGTTTAAATACTTAACACACTTTCTAAAAATCCTAAAAAACCTTTTTGTAATTGTATTCCTTTTCGACTCTGTACCAACAACACAACACAGACCACAAACAGGGTGGTTCGCAGAAAAAAAAGTGTTTGTAAAATCCACCTTCCCGACTGCCGTTGACATCAGGGATTTATTTTTAATTACTGTTGGTTTACGGATCGTATGTTCCACTGTAAAGCCTTTAGCACTACTTACATGAAACCTTTTTTACCTTAATTGTTTAGCGTCCTTTTTACCCAACTGCAGTAAATTAAAAATGGGTGTATGGTTTTTATTGTCATCATTATAACCTGCAGGTAGAACTTGACGTTGGAAAGCGGTAGCAGGGTTCGCCGAAAAAAACCACAAAATATTTATCTGCCAACGGGGACATTCCGTTAATGTTAATGAAGTGTTAGAAGATCTGTGTCACGCTATACTTCACTGCAAGATAACAATTCCAAACAATAGAGGTTAGTTTCCCTTGCAAAGTTAACAATAATAACTTAAAATGTACCTTAACGGAACATTAAACACATGTTCTAAAATTTTCGAGTCACAATAACAAAGCAAGCAATCCAATTAAAAATATTAAAAGGCTTAACCATACGACTAAACGTTGTAGCGTAGTATGGGAAATGGCCTTACTTTGCCAAGGCAATGTTATTCCAGATATGTGTGAATGACACAATTTGGACACAATGTTACGATGTACAAAATTTGGCTCCGGTGCAAGGATACGGCGTATGGTTGCATGTGGTTGCTCTCATAGTTTGGTGTATGAATAAATTAGCATTCACAGTTTGCAAGTTTCTTGTGAAAGCATTTGTCTGGGAAAGTAACCAAACTATGTTACTGCCAACTTCGCCATGTTCTGAATTACAACCACTTGATATGAAATAGGTCTATAATTTCTCTCTAAGTTTAGCCTTGTGTTTTTAAACTTTGATGCAATATTTTAAAATTATTTTTCAATACACTTCCTCGAAAACTGGTCCTTGACGCACTATGATTAGGTACAACATGCAATGTATTTCACACGCGTGCGATTTTTTCCACTTTCCCGCACGTGTGCGGGAATGAAAAATGCCACAGATAACTATACCTATACTTAGTCCAAATTGGTTCAATGCCTATAGTCTGAGGTGTTTTTTTTTTTAATTTTTGCAAAGTACTACGTGTCTTTACGGCATAAATATTTTTTGAATATTCAAATTGTGTTTATAAATAGAATATCATAGATAAACATCATTATTTAAAACTAATAGTTATTTTTATACACAAATTTACATTTATTTGTGTTCTGAATTCAATAATATAAAATAAATCTATTTTTTTATATTAGGCTGTTTACCGGCTTCATACCATTGCCTCTCCTTCAACCTGGCGAAACCAAAGCGCGAAAAAAAAAAGAAAATTAAAATCATAGTTTCATAATGATAGTTCGTGACAAAAATATTTTTCGTTATTTTATTTTATTTCTTCAAAAGTGTATTGAAAAACGGCGTTTGATACACGTGGACATTTGTTATTGCAATTCTCGGCTCAAAAACACCCTTGCCTACGGCTCGGGAGTTATAATAATAATAATAAAATTCATTTAATTCAGACAACAAAGATCCATATTTTGTTAGTATTACACACAGCTTATATTCTAGTGTTAGTAACATTGATATAAAAATAATATTATTAAAACAAAGGACGACCAGGCAGAAAGTCCTACCCAATCAACCTCCGCACAAAATGCCTGATATTTGGAGAATAGCTCTCCGCCACAGCTCTCAGGATATAGTTGCGACTACTCCGCACTCTGCACAGCAGCGAAGCTGTTTTTTTGCGCATTATGGCATGAAAGCCATCTGTGTGGGTCTCAGCAAACATTTCTGAAGCGCTACAGAAACGAGGCAGTCGCAACAACATCCTGAAAGCATTATTATATTGAACGCGGAGGACATCCAGCGATCTCTTGGTGTAGTTGACCCATAGATTGCTCGTGTAAAAACTCTGACAGTAGGCCTTAAAAAGAGTAATTTTTACTAGGTCAGAGCACCGAGCAAATCTACGGGCCAGCATGTTACCTCTGACCGCCAATGCCCTACGCTCCCTCTCAATATCTTTATCATCCTTAAGGTCGTCGGTGATAAAATGTCCAAGGTACTTGAAATTGGAGACTCTGTTTAAATGGAGTCCATTCAGCTTTAGAATCTCTGGAACAGAGTCTGGACATCTACCAGCGGCCTTAAATATCATATATTCACTCTTGGTGACATTATAAATAAGTCCATGTGAGGCAGCATAAGTCTCACAAACTTTGAGCAATTCCCTGATTGCCCCAGCAGTCGGGCCCAGCAGCACCATGTCGTCTGCGTAGCTGATGTTATTGACGCTCACTCCATTTATTCGACATCCAACATTCATGCTGCTGAGCTCGGTGATGAGGCCATCAACATACAAATTGAAGAGCCTAGGGGATGTCAAACCCCCTTGTCTCACACCGCATTCCAATCCGTATGCTGGAGAGAGAGTGTTAGACCACTTAACCTGATTCTTTTGATTGGCATACCAAAACTGGAAGATTTTCAGTATTTCAGCAGGCGTACCCCTGTTCCTCAACTTGTCCCAAAGCACATCATAGGAGACGAGATCGAAGGCCTTCGAGAGGTCAAGGAAACAGGCGTACACCGGCGTCTTACGATCGGTATAATATTGAACAGTATGCTTGAGACTCAAGATAGCAGTTTCAGTTGATAGTCCAGGCTGGAAACCAAACTGTGCTTCATGAAGATTTAAAATATTTTTCAAACAAGCGTCAAGCATACTGTCCAATACCTTAGCCATGATCGTAGCCAAGGAAATCGGACGATAATTCCCCTTATCAGATATGTCCCCTACCCTGTTCTTAACGATGGGAACCACAAGTGTTTTCATGAAATTTTCCGGCAAGTACGAATGCCGTAGACACATCGCATAGAACAATGACAAGACCCCAGGCATGTGGACTCCTGCATATTTCAAGTGCTCAATGCTGAGTCCATCATGACCTGGAGACTTACCTCTGCTCATTCCCTGAATGATAAGACGATGATTATAATTCCGCCTCGATTACAATAACAAACTTTCTCCACTTGTATCAAAATGTACTATTGTATGGTGGTAAAAGTTAATAAAGAATTCCTGAAAAATCAAGCACATTAATGCACTTCTAGCACACCTAGGGCAGTCCGTCCCAAAATATTTTCGAATAATTGCGACTGTTTAATGAGGAGCTCGTGGCTAAATAATAACAGCCGCTCTTGTCTATTTTTACGTAAAGTCGTGCTTGCCTTCGTTGGTCTGTGGATGGGTGACCACACATTACATAGTTTCGAGTTTCCTCCGTGCCTCGGAAAGCACGTTAAGCAGTTGGTCCCGGCTGTCATTTGTAGATCATTGGCAGTCGTTTCAGGTAGTCAGAGGCCCAAAAAGTCTGACAACCAGTCTTACCAAGGGGTTCGTATTACCCAGTACTAAGCTGCTGGGTTGTGGAGATGAGATAGGCAGTCGCTCCATGTAAAATACTGGTATTCTGCTGCATCCGGTTAGACTGGAAGCCAACCCCAATATAGTTAGGAAAAGGCTAGGCAGATGATGAATTCCGACTGTTTAATGTGCTATAGAGGTCACTGACGGCCGACCACTTTCAACCTTATTGCTTAGGGCATAAGGGTGGCAGACCGTTGATCAACTCGCTAGTGCTTATCATTTAGGCATGAGCTAGTCTTATGCATAACAGAGATGAACAGATGATATTTTCTGCATAAGTGTCTGGTTTATCAAATCTGAGCCAATGGGCAATTTTGCAGTCTCCCACTGATGGTCGATGAAATTGAAACCAATCAATAATCTAATTAATTATACCACGAGATAACTACAGCCACGAATCATTTAGTAATGAACAACATCATCCTTGTTCCCAAACGTGTAGACAGAGACATACATATTAATCTATACTAATATTATAAACAGGAAATATTTATTCTTTGTATGTTTATGTGTTTGTTACGATTTAATTCTAAAACTACTCGACCGATTTAAAAATTCTTTCACCATTAGAAAGCCACTTCTTTACTGAGTAACATAAGCTATATTTTATCCCCGTACTCCCATGGGAACGGGAAATACGCGGGTGAAACCACGAGTCCACTAGTAACTATTAAAATACTAGCACATTTTACTAGTTGCTTTTGAGTTTTATACAAGCCTTTATCAATCAACCAGTCAGAAATCAAGACCAAGCTACGACTTAAAAATTTCCTATCAAACACTTAGTCCAACCTGGGGGTCGGATCAAAACTTTGCCCAACTTTAGGATTGAAACAAAAGCCGGGCCGCAAGCTCATTAGTCTTGCTTGTAACCTCTGCCAAGCTAGCCAGATCAATGAATGATAGCGTTTCTCTTTAATTATAGCGTGGTTAGTGGCTAACCTGCACCCCTAGCCAAGTTACAAACGTTTCGTATCGATTATCTTTCTACTATCGTAAACGCCTCGGCGTAAGCGATTGTAGAAAGCGCTAAATTGGTAGCTAAGTTGACACGACTGAGTCGATCGCTCGTTCTCTAATGTCTGTAGAAAAAACCTACACTTTAGTCTATAGTGAGCGTGAAACGATAACATTCTATTTTATCTTTTTGAGCGATGTAAACTTGTCTACGAATTTTCTATTCGTTTGTGTTGATCACGGGATTTAACGTTGAGATGATGTCATTCCCATTCATTTGAATAGTTTTCTACTAGCGTTAACGATTGTAGATTGTCAACTTGGCTAGGGGTGCTGGTGTTGGAGTTTCTATGCCGCCCATTGGCCTCTGACTTGGCTTTAAATGCCCTCAAGAATTATCTCTCAAGCATGCTGGATTTCTCACGATATTTTAGATAGATAAACCATTTATTTAGTGCACACAAAAGACAGCACAATACACAGAAGTACGATTAAATGATACAATGGCGGTGGCCAATGTGTGGTTTTCCTTCACCGAAGCAAGTAAGTGATAATTATATAAGACGCACATGAATCCGAAAAATCAGAGGTGCGTCTTGGGTTTGAACTTGAGACCTATGACTTGGCAGTTTGATGCTCACAGCACTAGACTGTCACTGCTTTACCGATGTATTATACCAGCCTATTACTGTCCCACTGCTGGCCAAAGGCCTCTTCTCATACAGAGAAGGCACAAACATTGATCACCACGCTTGATCAAGTCGGATAAGCGATTTCAGACACAGACGCATGTGTCGGATCATTTAGTTCCCTTCAAAATGGTTGAGTTGAATGGTGCTGATCCATGCGTCATGTCCGTGAACGGGCGCTGTCAGTTGTGACTGGTCATCTCTTAGTTGCCATGGCATAATTGAATTAATTATTTTGAATTGTATTTTTTT
Source organism: Xestia xanthographa (assembly GCA_905147715.2). Taxonomy (NCBI): domain Eukaryota; kingdom Metazoa; phylum Arthropoda; class Insecta; order Lepidoptera; family Noctuidae; genus Xestia; species Xestia xanthographa. The sequence goes on from LR990659.1 coordinate 24,863,201, forward strand.
TGTTTGTGTTTTTGCTGTGGACACTTTTAACGTGCACATCTTGCTACATTGTTCTCACATAATATACGATCTCAACATGAATGATGTAACCAAGATTTTGTAACAATATTCTGATTTAAAAGAGTGTCCATGGAGTTTCTTGCCCGTTCTTCTCCATAGAGATCTACGCTAGGGAATGGGCAAACGGGTCTTTGAGAACTCATCTTTGATAGACGAATAAAGCAATCCAATTTCAGGCCATGCTGATGACATATTCAATGAATATTATTCATATCGTATAAGGGCAAAGATTCGTAGATTTTTTAGTTTTAAAATTGTAAGGATTAAAGACGTGATACATATCTACATGATTATTATGAATGAATAACAATGATGACGGAAGCTACTTAGTTAAATCATAATAATGTATTTCTACAGTACTTTCACAGTTTTTATGTCTTGTGACTGGGACTGTAGCTACATTTAATTTTCATCTTTGTTTCGACAATTCAAAAGTGCCTGTAACTGGTTTACTTGAAATAAATGCTTTGATTTTGATAAGTCCAGGTTACCTCACTAGATTAAACGACAGTGTATAGAAGTGTTGCTTGTAAACTCTGTCTAGATAGCAAGACCAATGAATAACATTTATAATACTTGCACATTACTGCCCCATTGCTGGGCTAATGCCTACTCTCATACAGAGAAGGCAAAAGCATTGATCACCACTCTTGCTCAAGAGAGATTAGCGATTTCAGACTTATAAGTCCAGGTTTCCTCACGATCAAACAACAGTGTATAGAAGTGTTGCTTGTAAGCTCTGCTTAGATAGCAAGACCAATGAATAACAGTTATAATACCAGCCTTTTACTGTCCCACTGCTGGGCTGATACCTCTTCTCGTATAGAGAAGGCACGAGCATTGATCACCACGCATGATCAAGACGGATAAGCGATTTCAGACTTATAAGTCCAGGTTACCTCACGATTAAACGACGGTGTATTTATAAACTAAAATATTAAAACTAACTAGGTAGAAATAAGCTCCATATTTCAGTCTGTAGTGAAAGTCATAGCATAATTTGCGAGAGTAACTTTTTATTGTTTAATTTTGCCAAATTGCTTGACTCACAGTCTGTAGCAATGTGTCTGTTTTATGTCATGGGATTTATGATGTTTTTCGGGTGAATTTTGTGTTATGTCTGTGAACTGTCATGTGATAAGTAGCCTGTTTTTCGGTGATAAAATACGGTCCAATATTTTTTTTTACAACTCACAGGCCGGTTATATTTTTTGTAATTTAAACAAAATTGGGCTTTCTCTTTGGCATTAATCTAGTCAATAAAATCTTATCATTCACTGAAAGATATCACACACAGTAAACCACTGGATCCAGGCAATGCGTTGCAATCATAATTATGCACCAATATGCACAAAGGTTCCCGATAATTACAGCTGGTACTTAAATAATTTAAGCGATAATTCCATCGGATGCACGGCATGTTTTTGGTACTTAAATAATTTCCTACCCTCAGATCAAAGAATCTGAGTTCCTACCTACCTTTTGTCTGTGATCGATCTATGGATAAATAACATGTAGTAGTATTTTCTGTATGGTGATGGTGTGTTTTTTTTTCTGTATGGTGTCGGACGTAAAGAATAGCATCATCCCATATGGGATGGTGCACGGGAAGATATCTTCCCGTGGGTGTTGTAAGAGGCGACTAAGGGACTTTACCAGAGAATGGGCAGCAGCGTTCTCTGTGCTTTTGTAACAACTTTACTGCGATCGCCAACCCGCCTGCCATGCGTGGCGATTATGGCAAAAACTCCCCTTTGGGGGAGGTCCATGTCCAGCAGTGGACGTCTTTCGGCTGAAATGATGATGATGATGAAGTGTTTTATGCATCGTTTCAAAACTACGTATATGTATTGCATTTACCTCACCATCGTTTTTAACAATTCTGTATAAACTGTGGAAGTGGTTTATTCACGGTCATGTGCTTGTATTAAACCATGAAGAAAAAAATTACGAAAAACTTTTGAAGTCATGTAAACAGTAAAACCACAGTAAAAGAATTGACCTATTTAACGCTAGAGCCCAAACAAACGACCTAGATATTACTAGAATAAATTATTCTACTAACTACGTTTGGAACTGAAATCACCTTTATTTCACCTACTAAAATGTTAATTTAACCTTACCTTAGTAATGGTTTTATCAAGGTGAACAGAGTTACTTTGATTTATTTATTTGTTTATTATACACGTTATTTGCGTAGTAGATAACAGAATAAACGTTAGGTACACTATTTCGTTTTAATGTAAAATTTCATAAAGTTTTGATTGCGTTAATAATATTAGGTAAGATTTGTGTAATCATCATCTGCCTAGCCTTTTCCCAACTATGTTGGGGTTGGCTTCCAGTCTAACCGTATGCAGCTAAATACCAGTATTTTACATCGGGCGACTGCCTATTTCACCTTAATTTATTTATTTTACCTTACGAAGCTCAATAAAAGACTCATCATTCTCTTGCCCTTATCCCAATTCATTTGTGGTCGGCGCAGCATGTCTTCTTCTTCCATACTTCTCTATTTTTCGTCATCTCATCAGACACTTCTTTTCTTGCCATATCATTCTTTACACAGTCCATCCATCGTTTCTTTGGTCTTCCTCTACTCATATACCCGTCCACATTCATACTCAAAACTTTCCTCACGACATTTTCCTCATCCCTTCGCATCACATGCCCATACCACGACAACCGATTACCACACAACTTTTCAGTCACCGGCGCCACTTTCAAACTTCCTCTTATATACTCATTTCTAACTTTATCCATTCGCGTAACACCACACATCCCCCTTAGCATCCTCATCTCCGCGACATGCAAATGCCTTTCATTCATCCCTTTTGTGGCCCAACATTCTGATCCATACAAGACAGCAGGTCTAACCATTGTTTTATAAATCTTCCCCTTGAGTTTAAGGGGAAGATTTTATATGCCGCCATTTCATCCATCCCGTGTTAATTCTGTGCTTTACGCCACGATCTATGTCGCCATCGCTTTGCACGAGTGAACCGAGACACCGAAAGTCGGAGCAGACAGGGAGAGGCGCGCCATCTAACGCTATGGCTCCAGAACTAGAGAGACCGCCGAAATCGCAGAACATGTATTCAGTTTTACTTCTGCTGATTTTCAAGCCAACATTCTCCAGTTTCTGTTGCCATTTCTCCAATCTGCTCTGGATCTCAGGTCCATCTTCACCGACAAGAACAATGTCGTCGGCAAACAGCATGCACCAGGGTGCCTCTTCCTGGATGTCCGACGTTAAAGCATCCATGATCAACAAGAAGAGGTAAGGACTTAGAGCCGACCCTTGATGCAAGCCTACAGCCACACTGAACTCATCGGTGTTGCCAGCAGCTGACCGGACGTAGGTACAAGATTGACTGTACATAGCACGAATTAACTCTACATACTTCCCAGGTATACCTTTCTCTTTCAAGGCCCACCACAACACATCACGAGGTACCCTATCATACGCTTTCTCTAGATCAATGAACACCATGTGCAAGTTCAATAAAAGACTGTGATCTGATAATCAGTGTCAGCCGTTATTATACGTTTTAGAATTAGGTGAAAATGTGTTGAATGTTATCGGTTCAAGCGTGCTATCTGATTGAAATACACGTTTATGTTAGTACAACTAAAACTTTTTATTGACTTATTAAGTAATTCCAGCTGTTCGGTTGTAGACAGTTCAGCTAAAATATATAAACCTCAAATAATTTGGGATAAGGCTAGGAGAATGATGATAGCAAGTTCAATATAAAGGTATACGTAGTATTGTTACCACTAAGTACTGCATAGTGTTTGTTGTAAAAAAGAGGCCATGAATATTATAGACTTCATAAAAATTCAACCCCAACGGAACGTGAAATGCTTTTAAAGAATGGCTCTATAAAACTAAAGCCTGTAAAACCTAAAGTTGCGTCTATACTCTAAGTAGTAAAGCTGCTTCGTTGCAGAAAAGACTTTAACTCATCCCTAAATAGATACATTTTCCCCTGTCTTTACCATAAACATTAACCCTTAAACACCATGAATTCCGAAGCCCATACGAAATTATTAACAGCCATAACATCATAACCACGATAACCCAAGATTACCCATAACTTCATATCTAAGATCGAATCCATACCTTTATTGAACTTAGAATAATAAGAACATAGTGCACCATAAAATTATATGGCAGGTTATCTCTATAAGGTAATATTAACCTTACGACCTTCATTATAAGGCCGTGATCTGATATTCAGTGCCAGCCGTTATTATACGTTTTAGAATTAGGTGAAAATGTGTTCAATGTTATCGCTCAAGCGTGCAATCTGATTGAAATACCTACACGTTTATGTTATTAGAAAAGTTTTTTATTGAGTTATTCAGTAATTTTAGCTGTTCAGTTGAAAGTTATTTTGTGTCAGCATATTGAAAACTTCGTGAAAGTATTTCTAATACTAAAATATGTAACAAGCCTTTTTTAATTGAACTTATTTTTTAGGATTTTCAAATGGTGATTATTCAGCAAAAAAAACTTGTGTATGTCAATCAACAAGCTTGAATATATTTTACGTATGTTTCTACCCACGCATGCATATTGTTTACTAGGACTCAATATAAATAAAACATTTCATTTACTTCTCTTCTTCACAAATCCTACTGCCCCGAGCGGCTTTTATTATTTCCATAATAATAAAGAACGGTGATTACAAATATATCTACGAGTATAAATATTGCTCATTTAATAGTACCTACACGATAGGATGTGAAAGTCTGTGTTGGTATGGACATGCGATGAGGAGGAATGGAATACATGTGACTAAAAGAGTGATGAATATAAATGTTGATGGATGGAGAGGGAGAGGAGATGAATTGAAAGAAAAAGGAGTAAATGATAGCTTGACGATTAACAGAGGACAATGGAAGAAAAATCTTGTTGAAGCGACCCCAAGTATGTGAAAGAAAGTGTATAGGAACATGATCTACGCTCAAGATTATAGCGGATAACCAGTACGGGTTCCGGTCTGGTGTCTCCACTGAAGACGCAGTATTGGATCTAACGCAATCTATTGCTAAGTCCCTGGACAGTAGAACAAAGTGCCTTGGTATATTCTTGGACCTCTCAAAAGCCTTCAACACAGTTTCTGTTTCTGCTCTCAAACTAATCTCCAAGCTGGAGTATCTGGGTGTACGTGGCATAGCTCTGGAAATTTTCAAAGACTACTTGAGGAATCGCACCCAGCTGGTAAAGATTGGCTCCAGCTACAGTAATGAAGAGGTTGTGCTATACGGTGTCTCCCAAGGAAGCATACTAGGCCCCACACTTTTTCAATTATACATAGATGACCTCTGTAGAATATCATTGCCAGCTTGTAGGATCTATGCATATGCTGATGACACAGCGATTCTGGTTGATGGAATCTCGTGGGAAGATGTGAAACAGAAGACGGAATATGCACTGTCTTCAATGATGAACTGGCTTGACATAAATTTGCTAACATTAAATAAATAAAAAACCTATTACTTACCCTTTGCAATCCGGTGCAACACCAAACCTACAGGTAGTTTTACGATAATGGCTCACTCATGCTAAAATCCGCTAATGTCGTGCTCATGCCCCGCCGTTGCTAGAGCTGTTAGTGTTAAATACTTGGGTGTACACATAGACGATGGACTAAAATGGGACAAACAACTCGATACACTGACTACTCGAACACTTCGTCTTATTCACATTTTCAAATCTCTCCGAGAATCCGCCAGTACTGACATTCTCAAAATGGTATACTTCGCACTATGTCAATCGATTATTGGCTACTGTATAACTGTATGGGGAGGAGCAGCAAAGACTTATCTTCTGCGAGCGGAAAGGTCACAAAGGGCTGTACTTAAAGTTATGTTGAGGAAACCCTACAGATACCCTACAACGCAGCTTTACGATGATTGCAAAGTACTGACGGTCCGGCAGCTCTTTGTTCTCCGATCTGTCCTGAGGATACATGCCCGTTTACCTCCATCTGATCAAAGCAAGCGTACATATGTTCCCCCAGGTGTACAGTACAAAACCTCATTTGCACGACGCCAATTCTATGTCTTAAGGTTGAACTGCGCAACATATTTTCCATACAAATTTCGGGGGGCTATTACTCCACTGTGAATAAAAACGAATCTTGTGTGACACACAAGATTCATTTTTATTGCCAATTTTAACGTAACTTTGGGCGTAAATTAGTAACAAAAGAAGTGTCAAATTTCCAAAACAAAGTCGGTACCGACACAGCACAATTATCGAAAAATTCACAACATTTTATTTGATAATGATTTATGCAGTGGTTTTTTCATAAAATTCGATTTCCCAAAAGCCTTTTCATATTTTTTTACGCGCGCCTTTTACTATGAATTTTCGTGCATCTCACTGAATAATGTTTCCCCCGGTGCGGTGCGAGAGGGGGACACGCGATATTGACATGTCCTTCGTTTGATAGAAGAACAAGACCTATATTTCTGTCCTTTTCATTTCATGCATGACGTCAGTGACGTGTCATTTGTTTTTCGCTGAAGTTGAAGGGCCTGTGCATTTTTATTGCACTCCTATAATGTGTGCGTTTCGATGGCGCAACCACGGCATTATTTTTTTTTAAACTATGGCAAGATTTTGTAAAAAAAATAATTATTTACCTAAATTTCAGGTCTCTGCAACGCTTAGTTTTTAAGATTTCCGTGGCCGCGCGGTTCTCCACGTTTCGATGGCGTGGCCACGTTCAAACCCTTATAACTTTTTAACCATAACTTTGAAAAATTTAAGGTTTTAGGAAATTTGAACCACGTACATACATATTTTTACATTTTTACCAAATCATGGCATAGTTATTTAAAAAAAAAAACGCCGTGGTCGTGCCATCGAAACGCACACCCTATAATATGGTGTAGTGACCTACTTATTTAGAAACTTTATATACATAAAACCTTCACGATATAATTTTTACTTTTCGTCTGATCTGTCACTTCTCTGTCTTGTGTTGACTAAATTTATATAGAATTATGAAATTTTTTAATTTAATTTAATTAGTGTACAACAACCACTAAATTGGTGACTCCGACGTGATATGCCCTGAAAAGGAAATCCTAAACTTTATCAGGCCAAGGAAATCCACAGTACCACGATGACAATATAAAGCAGTCGTCTGCCGACCAACGTCCAGACTCTGCTGGCTTCACAGCCATTTATTTCTCTCGAGGGATTAGCAGACCTGGCGGAAAGCGTCCAGGACATCGTGACCCCAGGCCAACAATAACAAACAATATAGTTATACAATATTATTGTTGCCACTAATCTCGCGAATTGTGTAGTGACGATGACGTTATAAGTTGATAGTAAAAGAGAAAAATTTTATTTTATTCTTTTTAGCGCATTTAAATAAAAGGTCAGACGAAAGTATTATATAACTTCGTTTTTGTTCGGAACGGTTCGGAACGCTGAGTGTGTGCGTACGAACTAGACGCGCGTGAAGACTAGCGTCTAACTGCTCATCACTGATACTATCTCTGTCGGGCACGATGCCAGGTGAGACAGCGTGCTTTTTGGCCACGCCCACCAATGAGTTGGAGCCCGTGTGATGTGTCACCTTAAGCCATCAAGTCTTTAAAAAAATTCAGAAAGAACTAGACATAATAGACCTAAATAAATATAATGTCAAATCAAAAACATTTGACTGGCTCATACTGCAGGACTATATGAAAACAGAATCTTTGCTATCATACATCGCTTGACTTATCAACCTCTTCAAAAAAAAAAAAGCAAACACCACAAATACTCAAATACACATACACTCCCTTCCCACAGACACTCATGTTACACAACTCAACACTCACACATATTTGATTAAGACACATTAATGTCAGGGCCGGATCTAGGGGGGGGCAAGCCGGGGCCCATGCCCCGGGCGGCAAGTTTAGGGGGCGGCAAATTCAAGCTTGGCTGACTTACGGTCAAAGTTGCGATAATGATGAGTTGTAACGATACAACTCATTGATTTCTATCTGACTGGAAAACTGTTCCTGTTGAAGAAGAAGGAGCGCCCTGCAGACACCCCATATGCATACTAGCCCATCGATTTAGATGAGGAAGACAAACTCTTTGAGAGCTAAACTGTAAACCGCCTATTTCAGCACCTGGCTACTGAGGATCTGGCGGACCCGCTTAGATGCCGCTGCCTCGCAGAGCAACTGCGCAGTTGTCAGACTCCTCGACTCTCCCCATAGCTCAGGATTTCTACCTCGAGAAAAGATTGGAGGCACTCCTATACCATGCCAAACCTATGCTGTACCAACTTCTGCTGCATAATCAGGGCCTATCGGAGGAATAGAGATATCATCTATGTACGACTGGGCGCTTCGCGGTTAGCTTCTTCATAGTGGTTGTGTCATCTGTTATGCTGATGACACGCTGGTGAAGGCAAACGTTTCGGCAGGTCGTCTCTTGTATCTTGGCGACAGTTCTGGGGTCGTAGATGGGATCCGAGTCGACGATGAAGTACCTGGGACTTGTCCCTAATTGCCGCATTTTCAGCAGTTGACACCCCGGTTGATGGGCACCGCGAACTTAATCTCGTGGCTACTGCCCAATCTGAGGGGATCCAATTTCTACAGAATATTATGGTATAGGATATATGGGGATCGTACGGTCCATAGCGCCCTATGGAGTGCCAGTATGGGCGAATAACTTGACGACCTAAATACTGTAATTTAGCGATGAACCCAGAGAGCGATGGCCGTCAGAGTGAAGAGAATAAATCAAACGGTCTCCTTCAAGGCGGCGAGCTTTTTGGCCGGATCACAACCATGAAATTTTGACGTTATAGTCTTTACACAGAGCAAGTACCTGATGCGCCGCCAACGACATGATGTCAAGGTGTACAGGGCTGTGCTCCACCAGTTCCTAGTGGTGGAATGAGAAGTTCGCCAACCCAGGTCCGAAACCCAGTGCACATCACTTTTACGGCGATAAGACTCGTGACGAAGAAGTGGCATAAGAAGACGGCATGGCGCTCTCATTTTCCGTCTGGCACAGGTACTCTCCGGGCATTCACTACTGTAGAGACTGCTCCGAAGTCATCACAGAACTTATTAAAAGTTATTTGCGATCATCTATGAGCCAGGAACGTTTGTCAAGTCTCGCAATCTTAGCGATAGAAAATCGAATGGCACATGAAATAAATTATGACAAGGCCATAGACTTCTTTGCAGAACAAAAAGCTAGAAGAGTAAAATGATAATTTCAATTTGAAGTACAATACAATAATACATCCAACTCGTTTTGTTTCAAAGCACAGGGTAGGTGCTTTCATAACAACAATATATGTCCTACACGTTCATGTATGTAGGTATATTTGTAAATATATAGTGTAAACACAGAAAGAGCAGCGCTAGTTAGGTCCTTGTGGCATTCTATCTGCGAGGCTTATGCAGGGACGGAACTATATAAGGGCTTTTTGAGCTGCAGCCCAGGGCCCCGCGTGGATATAAAGGGCCCTCAGTCACCTTTTGCAAAAATGGGAGCATGTGGACATTTTGATCTCAAGATCTTTCTCTGAGGAAAGACGTAAAATTTTCGAGCTCGCTTCGCTCGCTCTTACAGCCTTGTTTATCTTGAATTTTAACTTTGTTCATAAGTCACCTAAGTAACTCCGGTAGTTCGAAACAATTCTAACCTGTCCAAGGTAGGTAAACTGTTAAGTTTTCCAACTGGCTTTGCTTGCTTTTTAGACTACTTTCTTTAGACTTTGTCTAAAAGTCGACCTGTTACCCATTCCTGTATGAAGGATCGAAACAATTCAAACCTATCCAAAGCAAGGTGTCAAAAATTTTCGAGCTCGCTTCGCTCGCTCATGCAGTCAAATTCCTCCTTAATCTTAACTTTTGAAGTCAACCAAGTAACTCCTGTATGAAGTGACGAAATAGTTCTAATCTGTCCAAAGTAGGGTGTTAACATTTTTGAGCTCGTTTCGCTCGCTCTTGGAGCCTTTTCAAATAACTCTTCAAAACCTAAACTAACCAATCCGAGGTCACGGAGGTGCTAACATTTTTGAAGTGGCTATATGCACTTCAGCTGCATCCGTAAATAGCAAACTTAAAAATCGCACCCTTCTGATAGGCCCCCCTTCTGGCCCAAAAGCTGGCGACGCCCTTGGCCAGGCCCCCAAGTAGTATTAGCCCAGGGCCCAACAAACTCATGGTCCACCCCTGGGCCTATGGCCATCATTAGGCGTCTGATGACTGAAATAATGATGATGATAAAAATAAAAATATAGACGGGCGGGGGCGGCATTTTTCAGTTTTTGCCCCGCCTCGAAAAAATTCTAGATCCGGGGCTGATTAATGTAAGTACATTTAGAATAGTAAATCGACACACTTTCATAAACTTGTTCTATTAAATTTCAATTCTGGCCGATCACTGTCTCTTAAGATACAGGTCTCCTAGTTTAAGAGACAGGGTTAATTATTATTTTGGATGCATAGACTTATTTTGTAGACTTAAATCTTCTGTGCACAAAACTAAATTATAATTTGCTTATTATTATTTTTGTCACCTTGTTTTGAACTGTGTCTGTGTCTATTATTCGGATAAATAAACAATTTATTATTATTTCCTTTATTCATTTATGAACAAATTTGTTAAATTTTTAAATATTAATTAAAAAATATATAAAAAACATTTAAAAATATAAAAAATTGTAGCCCACCGGTATCGGGACAGGGTCCAAGCTACCGGCGGTCAGGGCTCCAGAGAGAGGAACCTCCTAACAATACGAGCCGTGTCCAGTAGTACCGCTTTCTGAATCAAGCCTTTGATCCAGCTGCCTAACGAGAGCCTCCTCAGGTATTGATCGAGGCTCTTGGCAATTAAGCCATGGGCTAATACGACTATCGGCACAATTATTGCTGAGTCCACTTCCCACATGTCAACAACCTCGCGAGCCAAGTCAAGATACTTGATTTGTTTATCTTTCTCGGCTTTCACGAGGTTCTCATCATGTGGGACCGTTATGTCAACAATCATTGCGCGCCGCTCTGATCGATCCACCACCACTATATCAGGCTTATTGGCTACAATAGTCCTGTCAGTGATGATGGATTGATCCCAGTACAACGTGATACAGCCATTATCGAGAACTGGGTCGGGCACATACCTATAGTAAGGCACTTCCGATTCCACAAGGTTGTATTTTAGAGCAAGTTGCTGATGGATAATCCTGGCTACAAGGTTGTGTCTATGCAGGTACTCTCCGTTAGCTAGACGAGAACACCCGGAGATAATATGACGGATTGATTCGCCTGGACGGTGGCATGCCCGACATATGTCAACCGTGCCATCCTTCACAATAAATCTCCGATAGTTATTCGTCATCATAACTTCATCCATTATTGCACAGACAAAACCTTCAGTTTCTCCGAATAGGTCCCCGGAACGTAGCCAGGCTACGGACGCTGATAGGTCTACATCGGGCCCATGGAGGGCCCGGAAAAAGCGTCCGTGAAGCTCCTTACTCTGCCATACCTCCCTGCGATCGTTAGTGTCAAGCACTGGAGGTTTGCGCCAGTTCTCTTTAGCCAAGGAGAGCGGGGTGAAGCCCTTGTCCATCGTGACGACATCTCGATGCATTCCCACATCGGTTCCTAGGAAATATTCCCTGAGGCTGCATATCTCGCGATTGTGGAGAGTCTTAGCATTTAAAAAGCCTCGACCCCCACACTTCCGCGGGATATACAGTCTCATAACCGAAGAACGTGGGTGATGCATCCGATACGCCGTCAACAATTTACGGACCTTCGTATCCAAGGCGTCTAGTTCTGTTTGAGTCCATTTGAGTATGCCGAAAGAGTACATCAAAACCGGCATGACCCAACCGTTGAAGGCACGCACCTTATTGCCACCTGATAAAAGACTATTAAGTACTTTTTTTAGGCGGCCAAAGAAACGCTCCTTCAACGATTGCTTCATGTCAGCAACATTGACGCCCAGCGCTTCCGACATACCCAAATACTTATAGGTTTCGGTTGCTGAGAGGGATCGAAGAGTTATGGAATCTGAGAGCTGGGTTCCCACAGATTCCACAATCTCCCCTCGTTTTACATGCATGACCGCACATTTGTCCACACCAAATTCCATCCTGATGGCGTTACTGAAAGTTTCAGTTACCTTCAGTAACTCCATCAGTCGCAAATCGTTGGGGGCAAACAGTTTTAGGTCATCCATGTAAAGGAGGTGAGATATAACCTGACCGTCTTTCCGCAACCGATAGCCTAAACCTGAATCCTCCAGCAGTGTGCTTAGAGGATTCAAGGCTAAGCAGAACCAAAGTGGACTCAAACTATCGCCCTGAAATATACCTCGCTCTATCCTTATCGGCTCGCTATTCCTCTGAATCTGCCGACATCCTGGATAGCGAAGGACTGTCCTCCATTGCCCCATACATGACATCAGGAAGGTGCGCAGAGTTGCATCAACTTTATACAACTCGAGCACCCTCATGAGCCATGTATGTGGCACCGAGTCATAGGCCTTCTTATAGTCTATCCAACATGTCGACAGATCCTTTCGGGAACGGCGAACCTGGTGACTAATGGCCATATCAATGAGGAGTAGCTCCTTAGTACCACGGGACCCGTTCCTACATCCATTCTGAGAAGCGGACATGACAGAATTGTCATCTATGTGTTTGCTAATTTTAGTTCTCAAAATGGATGTAAGAACTTTATAGACTGTCGGGAGACAGGTGATCGGTCTATAATTTTTGGGTTCCGCAGTACTACCCGATTTATGGAGCAGGTGGGTTATACCTGTTGTCAGGAACTCTGGCAGCGACCCAGACTCTAAGGCTGACTGGAACAGGGTCGCCAAGCGAGCGTGCGACCTTGTGAACCATTTTATCCAGAAGTTGTGCAGCCCATCCGGCCCTGGAGATTTCCAGTTAGGCAACGGACGGACTGCACGAGCTACGTCTTGGGGGCTGATATTAATTGCCCCCATTTCTGATATTGGATCGCATGCTCGCTCAATCACCCGAGTCCATTCACCCTCGGCATGGCTGACAGGCACCGACCAGATGCTGCGCCAGAACGAACACATTGCATCATCATCCGGCAGGTGCGTGTCAGCCACACCTTGGTCCGGTCGCTCCCAAGCCCTATAAACCCACCTTTCATCTTTTTGGAATGTGCGATTCTGAGTGTATCGGTCCACCCGCCGCTTATACCTACGAATACGGTTTGCCCATGCATACACTTTCTGCTTCAGGAAGTCGATGCGTTCTGTGACACGGGACATGTAGTCTCGAGGACTGATATCAGTCCCCGAGAACGCCTGCCTCACAAAACGCATCACTCTAGGGCGAGTATTGCCCTCCCTGAAGCAGACCAGTTTGCCAATGAGTGCTCTGGCCCCACCAATACGTCGCTCAATCCTGTACTGCCATGCCGGTACGGCTGGTTTTGGTCGTGTAGCTCTGTCAGAAGGAAATTTGACATGAGCTACACGACATGCCGCTACAGCCGCACAATACAGGATTGAGTGAACATCGGTGAGGTCTTCGCAGTTATCAAAATAGTTTGATAACTGCGAATCCAGAACAGCCACCAGTGCCCTATTTCTGTTATGCATGGGCAAACGAGGTATGCGTGGTCTCAGGTCTGGTTGCATGAACCGATATTATTATTATTATTTTGGGAAAACATATATAGTTTCTTAGCTTTTTAGCTAGTGTTAACTACGTTAACGGGCCTATACCAAGTCAACGTAGCGTGTGTGTGTGTGAGTCGTGGGGAGAAATTTCATTTTCCTCGATTTGCATGAACTTCCTTACTATTCTGCAGGTGTTTAAAATTGCGGCTTTTTGGAGTGTTATGTAGATTGAGTCCTTGAGGTCTATTAATTTGAGGCTATGGTGGAGGTGGTTGGGTATAACACCCGTAGTGGAGACTACTATCGGTACTACGTAAACTTTTTCCTGTCTCCATATTCTGGTCACCTCTTCTTTTAATTCTGCATATTTACTAATTTTCTCACCTATTGTTTTTTGCAAGTTATGTGTGTTAGGAACTGCTATGTCTATAAGGTAAGTGACTTTATTAACTTTATCCTGAAGTATTATATCTGGTCTATTATAATGAATGGTCTTGTCAGTCATAATGCCGCGGTCGTAGTAGAGTTTGTGTGTAGTATTTTCAAGAACTCTTTCTGGTGTGTATTTGTAGTAAGGACTAGTATCTTGTATCAGTTTATGTTTGAGAGCTAGATGTTGGTGAATGACGTTTGCAACCTGATTATGTGTGGGTGTAGTCTGTTTGTGTTAGTGTTGTGCAGGCCCCAGTGATGTGCTGAATGGTCTCCGGTTGGCTGTGACATTTGCGGCACTTATCGTTCGTTATTGTGGGATCCTTAATAATATATTTCCTGTAATTTTTAGTGTTTATAATTTGATCTTGTATTGCAATAATAAATCCTTCGGTTTCCGGGAATAAACTACCCATCTTTAGCCATTTATTTGATGCTGTCGTATCTATGTGAGACTGTTCTAAATCATGGGGATGTCGCCCGTGCAATACTTTCTTTTTCCAATCTTCTATCTTTTTCTTCTGTGGGTCTTCATTATTAGTGGGTTGTGAATCTATTTGTTTGTTTAGGTGAAGTGGTGTGTAGTTGATATCGTTCATTACTATGGCTTTATGTATGTTGCTTGTGTTAGATTTAGTGTGAAAGAATGTTTTCAATCTAGTTATTTGCTTTTGCCAAAGATCATGGACATCTATTAGGCCTCTCCCTCCGTGTTGCCGTTTGATGGTCAGCCTTTCTATTGCAGATTTAGGGTGTAGGTTATTATGTTTAGTTAGTGTCGTGCGTGTTGTTCTCTCTATTTGCTGGATGTCAGTTTGTGACCATTTGATCACTCCAAATGAGTATGTTAGTATTGGAATTGCGTATGTGTTTAGCGCCTTTATTAAATGTTTTCCGGAGAGCTGGGTTTTACATACTGCGACCACTCTTCTCTTGTATTCTGTGTTCAGTGTTTGTTTAATTGTTGTGTGATCTAATCCTTTGAGTTGTCTGTATCCTAAATATTTATATAAATCAGTGGGTTCCATAGCAGTAATACTGTCATTAGTGTTAATTGCATAATCACCGGGCTTAATTTTACCTCTAATTATATGTAGTGTTTTACATTTGTCTAATCCAAACTGCATGTTTATGTCTTTGCTAAATTCGGTCGTGATTTCTACTAATTTTTTCATGTCTGTTTCAGTTTTTGAGTATAGTTTAATGTCGTCCATATAAATAAGATGTGAAATAGTAGTTTCTCCTGTTGTATGTTTAAGACAATATCCGGCCTGGCAACGCTGCAGTAAGTGAGATAGAGGGTTTAGAGCGAGACAAAACCATAAAGGGCTCAAGGAATCTCCTTGATAAATGCCCTTTTTTATGGCTATCTGTTTAGTTGTGACAGTGTTGTCGTGGTAATTTAACTGAAGGGTAGTTTTCCACCGGGACATAATATTTTGCAAAAAGTCAATTATTTTTGGGTTAATTTTATATATCTGTAAAATTTGGATAAGCCAGGAATGTGGAATGCTATCAAAAGCTTTTTTATAATCTATGTAGGTACAGTGTAAATTTTTATTTTTTATTATTATTATTTCCTTTATTCATTTTTAAACAAATTTGTTACATTTTTAAATATTAATTAAAAAATATATAAAAAACATTTAAAAATATAAAAAAATTGTAGCCCACCGGTATCGGGAACAGGGTCCAAGCTACCGGCGGTCAGGGCTCCAGAGAGAGGAACCTCCTAACAATACGAGCCGTGTCCAGGAGTACCGCTTTCTGAATCAAGCCTTTGATCCAGCTGCCTAACGAGAGCCTCCTCAGGTATTGATCGAGGCTCTTGGCAATTAAGCCATGGGCTGATACGACTATCGGCACAATGATTGCTGAGTCCACTTCCCACATGTCAACAACCTCGCGAGCCAAGTCAAGATACTTGATTTGTTTATCTTTCTCGGCTTTCACGAGGTTCTCATCATGCGGGACCGTTATGTCAACAATCATTGCGCGCCGCTCTGATCGATCCACCACCACTATATCAGGTTTATTGGCTACAATAGTCCTGTCAGTGATGATGGATTGATCCCAGTACAATGTGATACAGCCATTATCGAGAACTGGGTCGGGCACATACCTATAGTAAGGCACTTCCGATTCCACAAGGTTGTATTTAAGAGCAAGTTGCTGATGGATAATCCTGGCTACAAGGTTGTGTCTATGCAGGTACTCTCCGTTAGCTAGACGAGAACACCCGGAGATAATGTGACGGATTGTTTCGCCTGGACGGTGGCATGCCCGACATATGTCAACCGTGCCATCCTTCACAATAAATCTACGGTAGTTATTCGTCATCATAACTTCATCCATTATTGCACAGACAAAACCTTCGGTTTCTCCAAATAGGTCCCCGGAACGTAGCCAGGCTACGGACGCTGGTAGGTCTACATCGGGCCCATGGAGAGCGCGGAAAAAGCGTCCGTGAAGCTCCTTACTCTGCCATACCTCCCTGCGATCGTTAGTGTCAAGCACTGGAGGTTTGCGCCAGTTCTCTTTAGCCAAGGAGAGCGGGGTGAGGCCCTTGTCCACCGTGACGACATCTCGATGCATTCCCACATCGGTTCCTAGGAAATATTCCCTGAGGCTGCATATCTCGCGATTGTGGAGAGTCTTAGCATTTAAAAAGCCTCGACCCCCACACTTCCGCGGGATATATAGTCTCATAACCGAAGAACGTGGGTGATGCATCCGATACGCCGTCAACAATTTACGGACCTTCGTATCCAAGGCGTCTAGTTCTGTTTGAGTCCATTTGAGTATGCCGAAAGAGTACATCAAAACCGGCATGACCCAACCGTTGAAGGCACGCACCTTATTGCCACCTGATAAAAGACTATTAAATACTTTTTTCAGGCGGCCAAAGAAGCGCTCCTTCAACGATTGCTTCATGTCAGCAACATTGACGCCCAGCGCTTCCGACATACCCAAATACTTATAGGTTTCGGTTGCTGAGAGGGATCGAAGAGTTATGGAATCTGAGAGCTGGGTTCCCACAGATTCCACAATCTCCCCTCGTTTTACATGCATGACCGCACATTTGTCCACACCAAATTCCATCCTGATGGCGCTACTGAAAGTGTCAGTTACCTTCAGTAACTCCATCAGTTGCAAATCGTTGGGGGCAAACAGTTTTAGGTCATCCATGTAAAGGAGGTGAGATATAACCTGACCATCTTTCCGCAACCGATAGCCTAAACCTGAATCCTCCAGCAGTGTGCTAAGAGGATTCAAGGCTAAGCAGAACCAAAGTGGACTCAAACTATCGCCCTGAAATATACCTCGCTCTATCCTTATCGGCTCGCTATTCCTCTGAATCTGCCGACATCCTGGATAGCGAAGGACTGTCCTCCATTGCCCCATACACGACATCAGGAAGGTGCGCAGAGTTGCATCAACTTTATACAACTCTAGCACCCTCATGAGCCATGTATGTGGCACCGAGTCATAGGCTTTCTTATAGTCTATCCAGCATGTCGACAGATCCTTTCGGGAACGGCGAACCTGGTGACTAATGGCCATATCAATGAGGAGTAGCTCCTTAGTACCACGGGACCCGTTCCTACATCCATTCTGAGAAGCGGACATGACAGAATTGTCATCTATGTGTTTGCTAATTTTAGTTCTCAAAATGGATGTAAGAACTTTATAGACTGTCGGGAGACAGGTGATCGGTCTATAATTTTTGGGTTCCGCAGTACTACCCGATTTATGGAGCAGGTGGGTTATGCCTGTTGTCAGGAACTCTGGCAGCGACCCAGACTCTAAGGCTGACTGGAACAGGGTCGCCAGGCGAGCGTGCGACCTTGTGAACCAATTTATCCAGAAGTTGTGCAGCCCATCCGGCCCTGGAGATTTCCAGTTAGGCAACGGACGGACTGCACGAGCTACGTCTTGGGGGCTGATATTAATTGCCCCCATTTCTGATACTGGATCGCACGCTCGCTCAATCACCCGAGTCCATTCACCTTCGGCATGGCTGACAGGCACCGACCAGATGCTGCGCCAGAACGAACACATTGCATCATCATCCGGCAGGTGCGTGTCAGCCACACCTTGGTCCGGTCGCTCCCAAGCCCTATAAACCCACCTTTCATCTTTTTGGAATGTGCGATTCTGAGTGTATCGGTCCACCCGCCGCTTATACCTACGAATACGGTTTGCCCATGCATACACTTTCTGCTTCAGGAAGTCGATGCGTTCTGTGACACGGGACATGTAGTCTCGAGGACTGATATCAGTCCCCGAGAACGCCTGCCTCACAAAACGCATCACTCTAGGGCGAGTATTGCCCTCCCTGAAGCAGACCAGTTTGCCGATGAGTGCTCTGGCCCCACCAATACGTCGCTCAATCCTGTACTGCCATGCTGGAACGGCTGGTTTTGGTCAGAAGGAAATTTGACATGAGCTACACGACATGCCGCTACAGCCGCACAATACAGGATTGAGTGAACATCGGTGAGGTCTTCGCAGTTATCAAAATAGTTTGATAACTGCGAATCCAGAACAGCCACCAGCGCCCTATTTTTGTTATGCATGGGCAAACGAGGTATGCGTGGTCTCAGATCTGGTTGCATGAACCGATATTCCCGAATCGCACCCTCCAAAGCACTCCTCATTTCTACATTGCACTGGGTACTTACATTAGTAACCATGTCATTACCCACGTCGTTATCGCAATTTGGTATGATGCTTGACTGTGGTGGAACCACAGCCTGCGACGGCGTTATTATTATTATTATTATCCATCAACATTTATATTCATTACTCTTTTAGTCACATGTATTCTGTTCTTCCTCATCACATGTCCATACCAAGACATACTTTCACATCCTATCCTGTACTATTAAATGAGCAATATTTATACTCGTAGATATATTAGTAATCACGTTCTGGAACGGCTCTAACGATTTCGATATAAGTTGCAATATAGGCATTTACGAGGGCGAAAAATCGATCTAGCTAGGTCTCATATCTGCGAAAAATCGATCTAGCTAGGTCTCATATCTGGGAAACCTACTGATTTTAATAAAACATTCATATTATATTATAATATTATAAATGCGAAAGATTGTGAGTATGTATGTTTGTTACTCTTTCACGCTAAAACTACAAAACAGATTTGGATGAAATTTTGCACACAGATAGTTTATAGCTTGGATTAAAACATAGGATAAGTTTTATCCCGGTAGTAAGATCCCATGGGACAATTATCAAACACGCGGGCAAAGCCGCTGTCAGAAGCTAGTTTCCCATAAAAACTTATTACAGAGCGTCTTGTAGTAAACTTGCTCATAACTCTATGCCCAAAGTTTTGCTTCACTTAGAACTACTCTGTAGTATACTATGACATAATAATATTATATTACAGTATGGGGAACTTTAATGTTGGTAATGTTTTAATTAATGTCATAGAGCATTCTCTTCTCTTAATATTTCTTGAGATAAAAGTAGAAAGGTACCTGTGTCTTTTGTTCATTATCTGCCTAGCCTTTTCCCAACTATGTTGGGGTCGGCTTCCAGTCTAACCGGATGCAGCTGAATACCAGTATTTTTCATAGAGCGAATACCTCTCTGACCTCAACAACGCAGTTAGTACTGGGTAATACGACCCTATAAAATTTAATATTCAATAAAAATTGATATTGTTATGTGCATGAAAACTGTTTTTTGGAATTATGTATAACTATTATTTTGGCCGGATTTGCCGGATACCACACGGCTTAAAACTAATAATATAACACCACAATTCGTTCCCAAAGTCCGTATAAGCATGTATTCTTAAAGACATAACTTCCTGCAACTGCACCGTCCCAGAAGCAAGTCCTTATGTTCCGGAAGAGGAACTTTGTCTCTTTGTTCTAAAAACCCAAGAAATATTCCAGAGACAAGCAAAAATATTAATATTTCTCTCACACAAACGTATGAGAAAAGACAGATACCCCACCTTACCTAAACTTCCCTATGTTCCATCAAAGAAAAGTAAACTCTATCAGGGTTGAGTAAGGTAGGTTTTTCCACGTGTCAACTTTTATTACTCGACGGGCGATTATCTTCACGTTTTATGGATATGTCGCAGTCATTTTGGTAAATCCGTATTTTGTTTCTTTATCCCACAAAGACAAATAAAGAGGAGGTATGTATTTTTTTTGTTCTCAGAAAGATGTACGCACTTTACTTCAGTGTAAAATTAAAAATTTCTGAGGAGTGACTTACAAATGTTGGCTTTGTTTAACAAGATGGAGTAATTTATTATTTGGTTGGCTTTTTTTCTTTTTTCCTCAATGTAAAGTAGGACGTTTGTGTTTTATGTTGCCTTTTCCTTAATTTAATCTACAGATCAACTGTAATATAAATAAAAGTCACCTTTCATTTGATTATTTATTTATTTGAGCTACGCTTTTAAAATTAACATAACGATTTTTTTCTCTGACTCCTGAAAAAATTACCAACGGAAATATTCAAAATGATTTATTATTTATAGCAAAGTCTCCGAAATAAATTTTTATAGAGCTTCAAAACTTATTATTTATATTGAATTTATGTAAAATCAGAAATATCACTTTAAACGAATTATACAAATTACAACCTCCTTACCGGAACTGCGGTTTTTAGGGTTCCGTACCCAAAGGGTAAAAACGGAACCCTATTACTAAGACTTCGCTGTCTGTCCGTCTGTTCGTCTGTCCGTCTGTCCGTCTGTCTGTCACCAGGCTGTATCTCAAGAACCGTGACAGCTAGACAGTTGAAATTTTCACAGATGATGTATTTCTGTAGCCGCTATAACAACAAATACTAAAAACAGAATTAAATCAATATTTAAGGGGGGCTCCCATACAACAAACGTGATTTTTTTGCAGTTTTGTCTATTTTTTTAAATAATGGTACGGAACCCTTCGTGCGCGAGTCCGACTCGCACTTGGCCGGTTTTTTTATAGACAGGAATACAATTACAAAGACACCTAAATAAATATCACTTTCAATTTTAATTTATTTTATGCCTACTGGAAAATAATTTGATGTAGGTGGATTATTAATTCACACTGATCTTTACACATTCTGAAAAGGGTTTTAATGTAAATAATTGCTTAATTTTAAACAAAGCAAAATAAATTAAAATCAAATTGGTCTTGTGTTAGCTTAAACTCCTAAATTAGTACAAGCAGGTTAAAAATATATGTATTACCTAAACGTTAGATTAGTAATCGGCATACTAAAATCCACCCTCAATACAGGGTAGAAAAAAGGGTTATTATGTCAATCGTATAGAAAGTCATTGTAGAATTATACGTATTTTTTTTTCTCAAACATGCTTGGAAATTTAAGCATAATTTTGACAACCTTCTTCGAGATAAATCGAAATTGCTATACTGGCCAAATACATGCGACCAGCGGCCGGCAAAAGTTGTATGAAAATCGATATCTGTCGTGTTTACCGGCGAAATAAATTACATAATATACTCCTATCTGTCGTGTTATATAAAAATGGAACGATCTTTTACTCTGAAACATGGCCAAGGAGGTAACTTATCAAAGGTTTTATTTAAATTTCAAATTGGCTTGCAAATAGAAAGCGGTTTATTGAAAAAAAACAACAAATGAACACTTCAACGCGAGAGTTTTAATTTCCTCGCATTCTTTGAGAAAAGTACTTTAAAAGCCTTGGCCACAACTAGGCATATTTTTTTTTTTTCGGATGGGAAATCATCAAATGACTCCTCCCGCTCTGGGCGGAGCAGGAGGGAGTGTCAGACTTTTACTGACTAAAACCCATCCATGTTCCTTCATCGCCCTTTGTGTTCCGGGGCCACGGTATCTCTTTCGAACAGTCCCGCAACTCCGGCAGGCATCGGTCCATACGGACCTCTTCCTTTTTTCTGACTCTCTTTGAGGCGCGCGTGGAACACGAACGCGCCGTCGACACGGCCTGTCATCATGAGACGGATAGACGGCGAGCTAGCCCATAGCCCACCGTCCACAGGCCCGCGCCTGCGGTGGCCGGGGGCCACGTGGTGGCCTGGCCAGGACCGGACGCGAGAGGTCGCCGCCGCCAATCGCCGCTTCGAGGACACGGCGGTGCTCCGCCCACGCGGGGCACACCTCCACCGTGTGCTCCACCGTGTCCTCCGGTCATCCTCGCAATGGAAACACCCGGGCGTTTCCTCCCGCCCGATTCGGGGCAGTAACCTCCCGAAAACACCGTGTCCGGTGAGGACCTGCGTCAGGCGGAAGGTGAGGACGCCGTGACGTCTCTCAAGCCACTCCTCAAAGAGGGGACTTATCGCCACAATTGTGGCGTGCCCTGCACAGGGTTGCGACAGTCGCTCTCTCCATGTCGCCATGAGATCTCGCCGGAAGTCTGTCCGGTGAGCGACAATTTGTCGCGGCAGCGGAGTTTCCCCAAGGAGGATCGCCGCCTCGCGGGTAATCGTGCGGTAGCCCTGGGCCAGCCTTACGGCTACCACCTTTTGGGGCGCGTTCAGGTAGTGGGCGGCTCGCCGCCTCAATGAACGCGCCCACACCGGGGCCCCGTAAAGGGCCATGGACCACACGACTCCCGCGTAGAGCCTCCGGTAGGAGGCGTTTGGCTCAGATTGGGCAGGCAACTAGGCATTGATGGGCTTACGTATGTGTGCCTCGTTTATGTCTCGGCCCACATTTACACGTTCATCCATCAATGCCTCTGCTGCTGGTCACTGCAGTAATGAACTATTACCTTCGCTAGGTCCAGTGTTATCTGTTTTTAATCAATGAAATCAAGGGCTGGCTTTTACCTTGGCCAAAGACTAAGTGTTGCCATACACAACGTGGTAACGCCGCCAGTCTCCTGGGCACATTATCAGCTGACAGCGTTGAGGAGGAGTTATTCGATGACTTTTTATATTTTGTTGTTAGTTTCTTTAATAGTTTTTAATTAATTATGTATATAGTTAGTTTATGATTAAACTAGCTGATCTGCGCATCTTCGTCTGCGTCACATGAGAGAGAGAGAGGGCTAGAGAGAGTGTGAGTCAACCTGCTATCGCGGATTTTTTTAGAACGTTTTAAGAGGAATAATTCCCTCATACATGATTGTTGCGTAACTTTAACCGTTATGCAGCGCTCGCAACGGAAGCTCTCAAAAGAAATAAATTTGCCCTGTTTTTGTAACATTTATCATTGGCTCCTTTTAGTTGTAGCGTGATGTTAGATAACCTATAGCTGACCTCGATAAATGGACTATCCAACACTAAGAGATTTTTTTAATTCGAACCAGTAGTTCCTGTGATTAGCTCGTTCAACCTTCCAAACAAACTCTTGAGCTTGCTATGTAAATTTTCAAAGCAGCATCATGTAGACTAATCTAGAGTACCTTATGCTATAATAACTTTTATTAAAGCCGGTCAGTCGATTTAAAAGTTATCTGGTGAGCACATTTTTAGTCATTGGTACTATTTTAGTACAATAGATGTCACTGCATCTTACATTTGATGATTAGTTCTTCTTGAACACTTTAAATTCATATATCTTTTGATAGAATTAACCGATTACGATGAAACAAAAACTAAATAATACCTCAAGATACGCACAATTTATATGTATAAAAGTTATTTACATTGATTTCGTAAATTTTACGTGATGCTTGATCAACGAAACAGACAAACAGATAAACAGACAAACAGACAAAAATTCCAAAAATGCTGGAAATGGGTTCTGTTGGTTATCCTTTCACACTCTGGTATTTTTTTTGGAAATCTTTTCGATGTACAAAAATGATTTTTCTACAGATTTATTATATGTATAGAAGATATAGATATATAGATAGATAGAAGATATAGATAGATAAATAATCCATTAACATTGCGATTAAATGAATGCCTTTGAATTAACATTTTTCTTGTTTGTTTCAGAGTAAAACACTAGACTTGGCTCTAGTGTCAATATACAGAGGGGGCGTCGAGTTGGCTTCCATCAGCCAATATGCTGGTTCACCATATAATACTACAGATAGGTGAGTTATTTTATTAATTCAGACAATAAAATATGTAGAGCTAGCTTAAGCCTGCGCCTTGGACAGCGTGGAGTTCAATATCATTCAAACGGGATAAAATTGAACCCAGGTTTAATAAATAATAACTAAACTTAATTTAGGCTATTGCTATCTTTTACTAAAAGGCAGTGCGAGAGTTGGCCGTGTTTTATCCGGTAGAGTAGAATAGAACCAACCCATTACACTCACGAGTGTCGTATAAGGTGACTAATGTCTGAGGCAAAACATCTTACGCCTCCGTAGACCAGAAAATGGGCAGCAGCGTTTTCTGTTAGTCTGTCATCACTGCGTTCTCCAATCCGCCTGCCAAGCGTAGAGATTACGGCAAATTGCTCCCATCATGGGAGAGGCTTATGTCCAGCAGTGGACGGTATGGGCTGATGTAGTAGTGCGAGAAAAGATCGGCTATAGATATGAAATAAGTTAGACATATCAAACTAGTTTATGCCTTGCGCTTCACCGTGTTTTTGGTCGACATCTTTTTACGTGCACCCTTCATTTGTATAGAAATATTAGTTGGAACTAAATTTGACAGCTCTAAATCACGTCCATCTCTTTCTCGTTTTCTTAGAGAGAAAAAGATAGCAATAGCCTAAATTAAGTTTAGTTTGTGCACAACAAAATCGACACCAATAAGTGCAGAATATGATCCAAATTCGTTAAGTAGATATTG
This sequence comes from Xestia xanthographa, assembly GCA_905147715.2. NCBI lineage: Eukaryota > Metazoa > Arthropoda > Insecta > Lepidoptera > Noctuidae > Xestia > Xestia xanthographa. The sequence continues at coordinate 24,888,101 of LR990659.1, forward strand.
CGTGTAAGACTAACAAACATCAATTCATGCATCCATTAATACCTGCCAAACTTTGGCATTTATAGTTGACCTTGACCCTGTTACTGTGGAGGTCAGATAGGCAATCACTTCATATAAAAGGCTGGTTATTGATGCATCCGGTTAGACTGCAAGCCAACCCCAACATAGTTAGGAAAAGGCAAGGCAGTCGCTTCATGTATATCCCATTATTTTACACGGAGAGCAGCGGTGGCCCAGTGCGAGAGCAGCGGTGGCCCAGTGGTGGCGGCCCCGACTTACGAACAGTAAGTCGTGGGTTCGAACCCAGACAGGCGCATTACTTTGTGTCATTTATTTCATCATCACTGCTCTCAAAACGGTCAAGGAAAACATCGTGAGGAAACCGGCATATCCTAGAGCCAAAAAATTCGAAGACATGTGACATCTACCAATCCGCACGGGGCCCGCGCGGTGGTTTATAGGCCATTCCCTCTCATAGAGAGGAGGCCTGTGTTCCAGCAGTGGGAACATTAATAGGCTGTAACTACTGCCAAAGATCTACAAATGACAGCCGGAACCAACGGCTTAATGTACTTTCCGAGGCACGGAGGATGTTGCGCTGGTTATTGCATGTTAAACGATATTTGGATGTACAAAATAAAATAACTAAAAATGTTGAGAGCGATGTAATCGTGAGATCACAGTTGGGAGCCAAGTGTTGCCACACGGCCAAAATGTTTTACATGAAAATCTTAGTGTTGCTACATACAAACAAATGTTGCCATACGGCATAATTTTATTAAAATCTTAATGTTGCTACATAAACGCAACATGCTGCGGCCACACAAGATACAAGTTTTACAATTAATAAAACATGTTAACAACAAAATCTGTCTTTAAATTTATAGTACAACACAATGAATTTTTACCAAAATTTACATATTATTATGTACTAAACCTTAAACTTATATTTATATTCTCATAATAACAAACACATATTATATCTATAACATAAAGCGTAAACCCTCTAACGAGCTACGACTTGAAATGATACATATAACTATATAATAAATTGTTTGTGACGCTATATGGTATGCCATTAAGATATTGCCATGTCCTGCAATAAAAGAAATTAACAGATCGGTACATATAATACCGATCAGCGGCGACATGCTCACATAATGACAGCCGTGAATAAAAAATATTGCGTAAGCTACGACTTATGTATCTAGCGGCAGAACACATATTTTTAGAATTGAACGAGTATGGGTTTTACCATTTGAAGTTTTTACCTCGACGGCCCTAACGTGGCCATCATGACCAGGGAATGTATTCACCACTCTAGCCATTGGCCAGAACATTGCAGGAACATTGTCCTCTCTTAGTATAACTAAAGAGCCTATCTTGATGTTGGGTGAAATATTTAACCACTTAGGTCTGTTTTGCAGTACATTGAGATATTGTTTGTGCCACATCTTCCAAAATGATTGTTTTATTTGCGTGCATACCTGCCATAGCTTCAACCTATTTTGTGGAACATTTGAGACGTCATTTTCTGGATACATTGTTAAAGCGTTTCCTGTCAAAAAGTGACCTGGAGTCAGGTAAGTATAGTCATTTACGTCACTTGAAGATATCGGTAGCAAAGGTCTAGAATTAAGTACGCCTTCTATTTCCACCAACACCGTATTTAACTGTTCATAGGTTAGCAGGTGACTCTGTACTACTCTTCGTAAATGATACTTAGTACTTTTAACTGCCGCCTCCCAGAGGCCACCAAAGGTAGGGGAATAACTTGGAATGAAGTGAAAGTCAATTCCTTTCTGAGCTGTAAATTGAAAGACTTTACTTTGGTGGTCTCTGGAGGAAACCAAATTATACAGTGCCACCAACTGATTCCTTGCCCCCTTGAAGGTGCTGGCATTGTCAGAGTAGATCTCTTTTGGCAGGCCTCTTCGCGATATAAGTCTACGTAGGCACGCGAGATAGGTATCGGATGTGAGATCTGAGGCTAGCTCTAGATGTATTGCCTTAGTGGCAAAACATACAAATACGCAAATGTATCCTTTACCTATAATGGATCGTTTCACGCGCGAAAGTTTTACATTTACAGGTCCAGCAAAATCTACTCCAACTTTCTCAAAGGGACGGCTTAACGCAGTCACCCTCCCAGCCGGCAAGGAGCCCATCAGCTGTTTGGAAGCGGTGGCCTTTTGTCTAAAACATTTTACACATTTATTTGTTATTTTCTTTACATACAATAAACCATTAGTGATCCAGTATTTCTGATTTAAATTGGACAATAAAAGCCTAGGACCTCCATGCAGGAGACGCTCGTGTTCAGACCTAACAATACATTCAGTGACATACGATTGTTTAGGCAAAATCGCCTGATGTTTTTGAGTGTACGGAATATTTGCGTGGTGTAACCTGCCGCCTACACGCAGAATACCCAGGTTGTCTAGAAACGGATGCAAACTTTGTAAAGAACCCTTCACAATTTGATTTTTATTTAAATATTCAATTTCCTCATGGAAGTGTAATTCTTGTTCAAACTTAATGAGTAACATTAGAGCAGAATTTAGTTCTGTACTCGACAAGAAATTATGCGAGACCTTACTGCCTTTTAAATTATTTATAAATCTTAACATATAGGCCAATATACGTGTCATTTTATGGATGCTAGAATATTTGTGCATACCTTGCAAAACGTCGTTTACTGGACGAGCTGCAGATCCTACATTGGAGGAGATCGCTGCGCTGGACCGGCTCTCAGGTAAATCTGATGGTAACTCTATAGATTGATTAAACATATACTTACTGTCATATAAAAATCGAGGCCCATGCCACCACATATCGCAAGCACTAAGCTCATGCGGACTGACACCCCTGCTTATGTAGTCGGCGGGGTTGTCTTTGGTGTTTACATATAGCCATTGGCAGTCAGCAGTTTTACTGGTTATAGCTTTCACTCTGTTCGCCACATAAGCCGTCAACCTCATCGCTTCCGACCGTAACCAAGCCAGTACTATTTGGGAATCAGTGAATAAGTAAACTTGATTTATTTTTAATTTTAATTTAAGTGTGTTTGAAACCTTTGCAATCAAAATAGACAAAAGTAGTGCAGCATTTAATTCTAAACGTGGCACGGTAAGGTTTTTATTCTGAATCGGGTTTATACGGGATTTCGAACAGAGCAAATGCATTTGTACTTTACCTTTATTATCAGTGACGCGTAGGTACACACAGCAGCCATATGCAGTCGAACTGGACGCATCAGAGAAGCCTATGAGTTCGACTGTGTCTGAATCAGATAGTTGAATATTTCTACCTATATAAATCGGATTCATTTTTGCAAGACTATTTAAAAATCCTAACCACTCTGATTTAATATTTTTGGGAGGCGCGGCGTCCCAGTCAGTCTTAGAGGACCATAATTTTTGCATAATAGCCTTGGCCTGTACGACGATAGGACCTACAAAACCCATAGGGTCATAGAACTTTCCTATGTAGGCCAATATTTCCCTTTTGGTAATGTTTTTTGCATCAAAAAATTCTGGACTTGTTATTTTAAACTTATCCTGATGAACAACTAACTGCAAACCTAAAGTTTTTATACTACAGTCGTCGTTTTGAAATTCTAAATCGTCAAAATGCCGCTCAGCTGAAGGAACATCTTCTAATATTCGACTGTCATTTGATGACCATTTATGTGTTTTGAAATTTCCCATCTCGAGAAGCCGCTGAAGCTGCGATTTTGCTTCCAAAATCAAATCTAAGTTACTATCTGAATAAAGTACATCATCTACATAGGTGCAGTTGTTTAAAATGAACGATGCCAAAGGCATTTCGCGTTCCTTTTGCATCGCAAGCTCCTTTAAACAACGCGTAGCTAAATAGCTTGAGCTTTTTAGCCCATAGGTTACTGTATCTAGCCTGATGCACTTTATTGTTTCGTCAGGGCTGTCTCTCCAAAGAATATTCTGTAAGGAGGTATGCTCAGGTATTACACGGACATTTCGGAACATTTGTTTTATGTCAGTAGTGAATGTATAGTCACCAAAACGGAACAAGAGTAGTATATCAAAAAGATCTCTCTGTACTGTCGGTCCGTTTAGCAGCAAATCGTTAAGCGATACTTTCTTACTGGTCTTCATCGATGCGTCGAAAACTGTACGCAATTTAGTAGTCTTACTGTCGGGTTTGAGTACTGCATGATGTGGCAGAAAGTACACTGCGTCCTTACAAAGTTGATAGTTCCCGACGTCAACCAAGTGCCCGTGATTTAAATTTAAATAATCATGTATAAATTTCTGATATTCTAGGAAAAGATTATGATCTTTGTGCAATTTCTTTTCGAGGTTTAAAAACCTTTTTAACGCGAAATGAAATGAGTTCCCTAGCGCATCGTTTACATCTTCAAGCGGCAATTTCAAAGGCAAAGCAACCTCAAAACAGTTATCCTTCAACTGAACAGTCCTTTGAAAGATTTGCTCACAAAGCTCTTGCTCTGAAGAACTTTCATTATAAATTTCAGGAACGGACTCGGTTTTCCAGAACCTATCTAAATTTTGAATTAAATTTGACTCGCATTTTAATGTGCATTTTAGCACTGCTACCTGATTGCAGACATTTGTAGGCAAGCTTCCCCCGATTATGTAGCCGAACTGTGTGTTGATAAGTTGTGGATGCCGTCCACCTGTCGTCGAAGGCTGCACCTCACTAAGTGGCGCTGCAGGCCCGTAGCTCGTCGACTCTGGTGGCAGCAATGCCTGGAAAAAACAGTCGGCTCCCATTAGCAAATTGATTTGACTGGGGATATTAAAATCTTTATCTGCTAGCCTAATATTTGATGGAATCGCAAAGTCTGAGAGATCAAATTTTTTCTGTGGTAGCTCACATGTGATATTCTCAACTACATGGCAAGTAGTCGCTAATTTGAATGGTTTGACTAATGAATGTATTTCCACTGGTACACTGTACTTCACGCTGGCTTGAGTATTGACTATCCCTACTATGTTAATGTTACTCTGCAGGGGCTTTAAATCTAGCAGCTGGACGGCCTTTTGGGAAATAAAAGACAGCTGTGACCCACTGTCTAGCAGGGCTTTGAAAGTCATCTCCGTGCCATCTCGAGCGAGAAGCTTTACTTGGGCTGTGGGTAAAAGTACATTATTAGTTAAATTATTCGCCGCCAATGAGGCGGGAGATGCGGCGGCCTGCTGATTATTCACCTTATCATTATCGCAGTGTAACAGAGTATGATGCCTTTGTTTGCATTCTTTACACCGAAAGTGAAATCTGCATTTTCCTGCATGCACACCTAAACATAGATGGCATATTTTCTTTTCATCTGCAAACTGTAACCTTTTATTAGCAGGCAATAACTGAAAGTTTTGACACAAGTATAACTTATGATTGGACTTACAGAATAGACATGAAGCTTCCTGCGCTGCAGTGTAGGCTGCCAGTTTGCCCGTGGATGAGCCTGGACGCTGCTCCTTTACTTCCTTGTGCTGCTGTTGCGGCTGGCCATAGGCCGGCTCTGCATTTTCCAATGCCAGAGCACGCTTGTCTACGAAGCTGAGAAAGTCCTCCACGGTGGGGTCTGACTTGGTGTCCCTCTCAATCTGGTACGCTCTCGATGTGTATAAATCTAGTTTTCGGCAAAGTACACACAAAATTATAGCATCCCAATATCTAACGTTTGGATCTAAATTGGTCAAGGCAGCAAGTTCCTGTCTAATATTTGAAACAAATTCTCTTAAATTGCTTGCTGTTGACTTTGTTAAAGGTTTCAGGTCCAAAATTGAGATTATATGCTCATTGATAATTTTAAATCTATTATTGTACCTATCGTTTAACAATGCGAGTGCTTTTACATAACTTTCTTGCGTCAAAGGTAAGTTTTTTATTAAATTCAGGGGTTCTTCCCTGAGATATGCACGCAAATAATACAGTTTTTGTACACAATCTATTGAATCATTATCATCTATAACAGAGTTGAAAAGATTTATGAAAGGTATGTATTCTGTGAACTTACCACTAAATATCGGTACATTAATGGGTGGTAATTTCAACTTAGAAATTGGAGCAGACGTCGGCGTAGAGGTCTTTGATTGTTTTGTTTCGCGCTTTTTTATCTCTGCATTAAGTAAAGCTAAGATGTGGAAATAGTGCTCCTCTACAACGGAGACATCTTCTTTATCTTGCTCATTCAAGCCTAAAATTTTTAAATTATATTTTTCATATTCGGAAAATAATTCTAAAGCACGGGTTTTTTTTACTAATAGCGCTTCGCTTGAAGAATTTGCTACATTTTCATCATTGCAAACAAAGTTAAAAAGTCTGGTTAAATTACCTTTAGTATATCCTCTAGCCGAAACCAATTCCGACAGCTCCATTTTCTAGTAATTTTTCACAATATATCGCTAGAACACAGTAGAAACGACGATTGCTAATGCTCTACGTGAAACACAACTATTACTAAAAAATGTCACTGTTCTTGACAATTATTGTAACGTAAACTTGTCTTGACGCCTTTTGATTTATTTATTTCTAGAATCCAACGAGAAACTGGAAAGTTAGGCAGGCGGCGACTTCGCGAAGTTTAATTGTTACAGAGGCCGACATACGCCGACAACACGTTAGGTAGCTTCGACTTACACCGACACCGAACACCGCACTTATTAAACTTTGGCCGACATTGGCCGGCACACTTCGCCGACACGCCGACACGGAATTGCGCGAACGCCGACACACTGCCGCCTTGAACTACCTACTTAGTAGGTATTTTGGCAGGCTCTTAACGCCGAAACGCTGTCCTTCTTCTTAGATCGTGAAGAATTATCTGGCCAGCATCCCCGGAGTCTGCGTCGCGTCCACGTCGATACCGTAGCCGCACTTTCACCGACACGAAGTTGCGCGCTCGCCGACACACTGCCGCCTTCAACCACCTACTCTTTACGCCGAAGCGCTGTCCCTCTTCTTAGATCGCGAAGAATTATCTGGCCAGCATCCCCGGAGTATGCGTTCACGTCGATACCGTAGCCGAATTAATAGAATTGCAGCCCCTGTCTGGTACTCGACGATGCTGAGGTTGAAAAAAAATGGCGGGCCGTTTGTTGAGCACGATGCTGCCTCTTCAATCTGGCGAATTTCTTGTATTTCACACGTCCCACGTTGGATTCTTACTTCTCGAAGGACCAATGTTGCGCTGGTTATTGCATGTTAAACGATATTTGGATGTACAAAATAAAATAACTAAAAATGTTGAGAGCGATGTAATCGTGAGATCACAGTTGGGAGCCAAGTGTTGCCACACGGCCAAAATGTTTTACATGAAAATCTTAGTGTTGCTACATACAAACAAATGTTGCCATACGGCATAATTTTATTAAAATCTTAATGTTGCTACATAAACGCAACAGAGGATATGACGTAACGTTAATTAATTATAGCTGGAAAGTTCTTTATAAAAAATTAAGTTGACTTTTCATTTGATTGTGATAATTGTGTCTTCATTAAAATAATAATCAATTCCTTAATGACTTCATGGACGTTCAAGAACCGTTAATGATCATTAAATTAATTGCTCTAACCTTATAAATTCGTTCTAAACTGATAATTAAAAATATCTTTTTAACTTAATGATGGATCAATTATCCGAAAACGGTAATCAGCATTCTGGGAAATGTCGATGTAATATGTTGAAGTTCCAAAATTAGACTGGAAAATAACGTATTCACGGAAATCCTTGATCAGGTATAAATATAGAAAACTTTTACCAAAGGAGTTTCAGCTGCGGTTGATTTAGCCAATCTGTAAAAGGCTATGGAAATCTCTTTTCAATTATTTACCTACCTGCCAAAATGTTAGGTGTTGGTTTTTATTATTTCACTAGCTGATGCCCGCAGCTTCGCCCACCCGCAAAGTATATACTTAAACCTTCCTCTTGAATCACTCTATCTATTAAAAAAATCCGCATCAAAATCCGTAGTTTTAAAGATCTTTACATACATAGGAACAGACAGACGCGGCGGGGGACTTTGTTTTCTAATATTTAGTGATTCAGAGATGTACATAGCTGTGTTGGTTTGATTTTGTTTAAAATATGAACGTCTATTCATGGAACAACTTTATTTGTATCGACATTTACTGTTTGATATGGCCGTTAATATTATTGTCGCGATTGCTGAGCATGAAGTCCCGGGTTCGATTCCCGGGTCGGGCAAAGTGTTATTGGGTTTTTCTATTGGAATTTCTCAGTAACAGCCTCTGTATCTGAATTTGTGCCCGGTTAATGGCAATAGGCTCGCCCACTATGCTCACCATTAGTTACACCTCTGACTAACCCTCACGGGATTAAAGGCGTGATGTTATGTTACGCATTCCTATTTTAATATTACTAGAGTAATAGTTCCAACCATACCCATAATTTGTTTAAAAACTTTCCCTTTTATTCTAATTCAATATATAACCTAACACTAAAACCGAGGGAGGAGCCCGTGGCTAAATAATAACAGCCGCTCGGGTCGATCTTTAGGTTAATCCGTGCTTGCCTAGGTTGGTCTGTGGATGGGTGACCACCCATTACATAACGGGTTTCCTCCGTGCCTCGGAAAGCACGTTAAGCCGTTGGTCCCGGCTGTCATTTGTAGATCTTTGACAGTCGTTACAGGTAGTCAGTGACCCAAAAAGTCTGACAACCAGTCTTACCAAGGGATATCGTATTACCCAGTACTAACTGGATTGTGGAGGTCAGATAGGCAGTCGCTCCATGTAAAATACAGGTATTCAGCTGCATCCGGTTAGACTGGAAGCCGACCCCAACATAGTTGGGAAAAGGCTAAGCAGATGATGACTAAACCACACTGAACAAGTGAACATAGTACGACTTCCCGTCATTTTAAATTTAATTTAATCCGTCTTCTAACAAGGAAACCCGTTTGGAGGCGTGATAGTGGATTTAATTATGATTGTCTCATTAGCGTCTTACATATTACGCGCTAATATGAGCCTCGTGTCTTCACCTACATATACAGCGACATAATTGTTGCCATTATGTCTTATAACGGTAAGTCTACCTCGAATACAACGACTTGATGGTTCTTTGAAACGGGAATTAGTATGAGCTTGATAAATCTTTTGATCATCACTTCACTAACGATACGAGTGTCTCGTTATTTTTATTATAAAGAATTTTGAACGCAAAATATTTCTTTTGACTGATTTTTATAGTTTGAAAAAAAAAGGACTGCTTTTTGGAGGTTTTTTAGAGGTTCTTTTCTTTGTGGAGACTAGACGAAAATAGAACATTATTAAGAAAGGTTTAATTGGTAATCTCCTTTCACTGAAATGAAATCTGACCTTTATAAATCTCCAACCAACTTAAACTCGAATCCTTTCACTTCTCAAATATTTGACTCAAAACTTAACCTAAATGTTGGCTCACCAAACTCCGACTTTTCACCGCAATCCCGTCATAAATCGACTCGCTTATATAGAAGACTAGCAGATCGCCCGCGACTTCGTCCGCAAAAATTATGATAGCTCGACTAATATGCATAATATAAATATAATTTATAGCCCTAAAGCACTCACGAATAATATAGCGTTCTGCCAATGAAAGAATTTATAGAATTGGAGCCTTAGTTCCGAAGATCACCCCCTACATATTATAAACTTACGAACAAATGTTACCTCTTTATAATATTAGTATAGAAGATCATGCCATGTAAGACCTCAATCTTACCGTGTAGCGTAATAAAACGGTTAACAAAACAAACGAAGTGAAAGCCACCGCGGTGGTATTGGAAGTACAGAAGTTTGCACAAGAAGACCGGAGTAAACACGCACAAGTTCAGCGGTATGGGCTAAATTATAAGCGTAGTGACGGATGTGTTAAGTGAGAAGTTGTTGTAATTGTAGCAAGTTGTGGCTTTGAGTTACGGTTCCATTTGTCGGTGGAATTTTGGAGGAGAATGTTGCTAACATTGTTTGGAGTTATAATAGTATGAGAAGTTCCGAAAACAGAGATATTGTTTTTATGATACGATGTACCTATTTAATGTTTTCATAACGAAATGTATTTCATAATGCGCCACGCTTTTTAGGGTTCCGTACCCAAAGGGTAAAAACAAAACCCTATTACTAAGACTTCGCTGTCTGTCCGTCTGTCCGTCTGTCCGTCTGTCCGTCTGTCCGTCTGTCTGTCACCAGGCTGTATCTCATGAACCGTGGCAGCTAGACAGTTGAAATTTTCACAGATGATGTATTTCTGTTGCCGCTATAACAACAAATACTAAAAACAGAATTAAATCAATATTTAAGGGGGGCTCCCATACAACAAACGTGATTTTTTTGCAGTTTTGTCTAATTTTTTTAAATAATGGTATGGAACCCTTCGTGCGCGAGTCCGACTCGCACTTGGCCGGTTTTTTTATTTTTATCAATAACTAGCGGACGTCCCGCGGTTTCACCCACGTAGTTCCCGTTCCCGTAGGAGTACGGGAATAAAATATAGCCTATGTTACTCAGGGTGAATGTAGCTTTCTACTGGTGAAAGAATTTTTGAAATCGGTTCATTACTTCGGGAGATTACCACCTACATACAAACTTACAAACAAATGTTACCTCTTTATAATATTATTAGTATAGATACTATACTGTACTGTTGGCGCTTGAAAAGGTTGATCGCTCCTAAAAGTAATTCCATATGGACAAATCAAAATCATTTAACGAAACAGGTGATGAGGAGGTATAAAACGCATGTTACTAAAAAGTGATGGATATGAATGTTGGTAAGATGGAGAGGGAGAGGAAGGTCAAATTAAAGGTAAATGATGCCGTGACGTCTGACAGCGGAGAATGGGAGTAGAAATTGTGTTGCGCCGACTCCAAGTAGAATGGAACTAGGACAGAAAGATGATGAGACTGATGCTGACGAAACCTGTAAAGCCTCGCAATAATGACAGGAGTCTATGACATGTGTTTTCATCGAAATGGCTCATAAATATTTATGTTCAAACACTCGTACTCGAGCTCGAAGAATTGCCACAGTTAAGTGGCAGTGGGCAGGGCACATTACTCGCAGAACGGATGGCTGATGGGGCCGAAAAGTTCTGGAGTGGCGACCGCGAACCGGAAGACGTTGCATTGGAAGCCCTTCGACTAGGCGGACCGATGACCTGGTGAAGGTTGCGGGAATCCGCTGGATGCGAGTCGCACGGGACCGGTCAACGTGGCGACACTTGGGGGAGGCCTATGTCCAGCAGTGGACGTCTTTCGGCTGAAATGATGAATGATGAAACACTCGTAAAGAACAAGCTCCACGATTCACAGACACAAAGGACGCCAAAGGAAACCACTTCTCTCGTAATTTACAAACTTAGAACCGTAAACTATCGAGAGAACATTCTAGAAAACATCTTTAAAACTTTCAACCGATAAACGCTTATCGCTTTAGTCTTGCCACACAGAGGAAGCAAGTTAAAGATTAGTGCGGAACTCAATTAAAGCAACGAAGTTTCTGAGAGATCGCGATCCGTATAATTAAATTTTCCCAGCAAAAGTGCTGCGTGATCGGAATGTACTTCGGATGCAGGCGTCGGTGTTTATCGTGGGCAAACTCAGCTTTATTGAAATAAGGTTGAAGATACAAACTAATGGAAAGCAGTTTCTTTGCGAATGCTTTGAGGAACGATTGAGTGAAGGATCTGTTTTTTAGTTTCTTATATTTTGTAAAAGGTAAAATGTTTTGCTGTAACGAAACTAAAGTTTACTGGAGAGAAGTATAAAAAAATATTTTGAACAGATAATCAACTTAACAAAAACCCATTTCACTGTCAAAATTACAGCATGTACACATTGAACAGTAACAAATCATCATCTGCCTAGCCTTTTCCAAACTTTTGGTTATTAGAAACGTACAAATCACATTTTATAAATTTAGATATTTTCGTTCTTAATCAGAACAAATTTAGAAAAATAGCTATTGGATTACTTTCTGGACTGCTTCTTACTGATGCTATGTTGTGATCTGATTGGTGACTACGAACTAGATCTGAACGGGAAGCGCTGTCTAGAGTTGGTCTGTGGTAACCATTCAGGTTTTTAAGCTTTTTTATTTTTATCTTCTTATTGGTGCCGATTCCCTTGTTTACAAACTAAACCAAATTTAAGTTCAGTGCATCTTTTTCTTTCTATTTCATTAAGAAAAGGACAGAAGATAAATTTTAGTTACGTTCTGTCAAATTAATCAGCGCCATACAAGTTTTAGACGCGATTAAAAAGTTGACTACTAAAATTACATCAAATTACGTCAGGTGCTGACTAATTTGACAGGATTAAACTAATATTTATCTTCTGTCCTTTTCATAATGAAATAGAAAGAAAAAGATGCATTCAACTTAAATTTAGTTTAGTTTGTGAACAAGGGAATCGGCACCACTGTCCCTTTCTGTATACTTCCGTTTCCTTATTTCTTTTTAATCGATATTATTCCGTAGACAATAGTGTGGGTTATGCGTTTGTTTACAATTAGACCTAAGCTAACTATTAATATGTGCAACGTGTAACTGTTTTTTGTCCCAAATAAATAAATAAAAAACTTCGTTGGGGTTGGCTTTCAGTCTAACCGGATGCAGCTGAATACCAGTATTTTACATGGAGTGACTAACTATCTGATCTCCACAACCTAGTTAGTACTGGGTAATACGATACCCCTTGGTTAGGTTGGTTGTTTACTGAACAGTAATAAATAAATACTAAAATAATAATCGTTCACTTTTATATTCAACGAAAAAAGCAAACACAATAAACTAAACTGTATGTCAAACTCAAAACGTGACACGTATTTATTTCCTACGAGTCCAATCATCCACGAAAAGTGACTACAGATTCAATTTACTGCGGTCTTATACGTAAGCTTCGCTCTGACAAGGCATTTAGTTGGATTCCCACTCAATTTAGGACATGTTGGGCTCGTATCACGAAAAGAAGGCACGTAAGCTGGTCGTAAAAAGTTTTTGCCAACTACTTTTTTTTTGGAGTCGAGGAGAGAGGACCATCAAGTTATATTAAAAGTAACGTAATGAGGTGTAAGACTAGTGGTAACAAGATACGAAGAAAATGTACGCTGTGATACTAATGCCTTGTGACTTTTGTTCAGGAATAATCATTTGTGCTGTTAGAGTAAGTTTTGTTTTAGATCTTAGTGTAATTCAATATTGTTGTTTATTTGGATGATGTCATTATCACTGAAGAGCTCGTGGCTAAATAATAAAAGCCACCCGAATCGACCTTTAGGTTAAGCCGCGCTTGTTTAGGTTGGTCCGTAGATGGGTGACCACCCATTGCATACAGAGTTTCCTGGTGACCGGTCAGTTCACCAAAATTTATATCAAAAACTTTTACTTGACAAGCAACGATTGGCAAAAACATTATTTGTCATTTCATCATTAGACAACAACAAGTTTACCAAATAATTCACTTGGCAAAATAATTATCCGATAAACTTTTATTTAATATTATTTGACAAACAATTCATTTTTAAATTAATTTATCTCATAAAACAACGTTTGTACATAAAATTGGTCAACGGGATCAGTTGACCAATTCCAAAAAACATTAGGTCGACTGATCCCGCGGGATCCACTTGTGTGGGACCAGTTTACTAAACACCCATAAAAACATTACATATATTGATTGTGACATTTCTAAAAAAGAGAAAATAAATGATTTTTGTTTTCTTTATGCACGAATTTAGTGACAGAAATGATTCGCTGCAAAACCGACTCCACGTAGTCTTTTATGCCCTACCCCTAGAGTGTAATTTAAGGGCGAGGCGTGTGACCGCCGGAGCCCCGCAGCGCCGCCGGAGCTGTGACAGAAACCATGCCTGCTGCATGTTGCATGCTGCATGCTGCATGCTGCATTCTTGCATACTGCATGCTTGCTGCTTGCTTGTTGCATACTTGCGGTTTTTTGCTGCTTGCTTGCTTGCATGCTTGCTGCATACTTGCTGCTTGGTTGCTGCATGCATGGAGTATGCTTTAGTGCCTTTGCAGGTTTTTTTACGAACACACCCTCTATAAATGTTGACAGTGAACCATAGATTACAAAGCTGGAGTAATCAACAAAAGTGCACTTATCTATCACCAGCCAGATCCTAGCTACACAGAAAAACTGTTAGTTTTTATCAAGCGATTCTGGTGCTCATGAATAAAATATAACCATACATATATTTAAATTACTATTTACTGTGCAGAGTTCGTGACGACTTTTATCACTTAATTTGAAATGAAATTGCCAGAAAAATATCAACTCAGTTTGTCCATAAAAAGTTATTTCATATCACGATGAAGCATTAGAACTATTTATTAAAGCGAAAGCAAGTTGTGAAAGTGCAGTGGATACAATAGGGAATATGCACGTAATTTTTTCTTAACTTAAATCAATAAAATACAGTACCCAAGAAAACTACTGCTTGTCGCACAAAAATAATATTAAACTCCTGCAATTTTCTACGACAGTTCAAACGTCCGAGATATGTATTATGGGAGTCTAAATGAATTGGATCAAAGTTTTGTTTTCAAATTCTGATGAGCTAACTATGTATAATACTCAACTGTCTTATTACAAAATAAATTCTAACTTTAGTCCAAGCTTTTTTCGCTTGGTCATAATAATATCTTTAGGGCGGTCTTTGAATTTAGAACTTTATTAAATCCAACTTAAATGCTTTTAATATTAACAACTATACTATTATATTGTCAACTTACACTCGAATTTAAAATCAGAGTATTTCGAATTATGAAACATATAAACAAAAAGTCTTATTTGATTTTGATTTGATAGATTTAGACAAAAATTACAGTATTTTTTTATAAAACCAGACAGTTTTTTAGTTGAGAAATGGTTTGCCGAATGCCCCAATGCACTGGGAAAATACCTTCACAAATAAAATAAACTTTAACGTTTGCATCAGCAAACCGTTTTGGAACTCTCATACATGTTTGAGCGTGCTTGCTCGAGATTTTGCCCAAATAACTGGGATTTTTTACTTTCATTTCATTCTAAGGAAGCAACAGCAGAGTTTTAGAAGCACTACATTATTTTTATTGAATCCCCGAACTTCTAATCGAATCATTAACCCGCTTATGTATCTCCATCGTTAACAATCTTGATAATATTATAAACTAGCTGACGTCCCGCGGTTTCACCCGCGTAGTTCCCGTTCCCGTGGGAGTACGGAAATAAAATATAGCCTATAGCACTCACGAATAATGTAGCTTTCTACCAGTGAAAGAATTTTTGAAATCGGTTCATTACTTCCGGAGATTACCCCCTACATACAAACTTACAAACATACAAACTTACAAACAAATGTTACCTCTTTATAATATTAGTATAGATGAGAAAGTTTGTTAGGATGGTTAAATGGATGTTTGTTACTCTTTAACGCAAAAACTCCTGAACGGATTTGGAGAAAATTTAGCACATACATAGTTTATAACCTGGATTATTTCATAGGATACTTTTTACCTCGGTACTGTGTCACGTGGGACAATAACGAACTCCGCGCGGGCGAAGCTAGTCGTTTATAAATCCCGAAAAAGACAAAGAGTGACATACAGTATGCAGTCACTCAAGAATAAAAACGAACAAGAATGAAAAAGCTTCTTCATTATCATTAAATTCACTAAAATGATAAATTAACCTTCAATAAAATTACCATAATGTTGTCTTCATAAATTCAAAAATATTTCTCCCATTTCGTCCTTTAAAAATAACATTAATAACAAAAAGAGCAATTTTAATGTCCAAGTAAAACACAAACTTTTGGTTCAGTAATTACCAGAGACAAATGAACATTAATATCGAGGACTGTGTCTCTGAATAATTCACTACTTTCATGTGTGAGCCGTAATAGCTTTTATACGAAGGTAAAATTGTATCATTTGTAAGCATTCTGAAATGATTTGTACATTTTCTAACTATAAATAAATAATAGACTTCCAAAGCGATTGTTGCGAGTAAAAGTTTTGAACTCTTTTTTTTTGCATTCTTGCAAATAACGCAGAAGTAGCGAAACAGAATTTGTTCTTTTATTTTGTGACTAGCGGACGTCCCGCGGTTTCACCCGCGTAGTTCCCGTTCCCGTGGGAGTACGGAGATAAAATATAGCCTATGTCACTCAGGGTGAATGTAGCTTTATAATGGTGAAAGAATTTTTGAAATCGGTTCATTACTTCCGGAGATTACCCCCTACATACAAACTTACAAACAAATGTTACCTCTTTATAATAATAGTATAGAGTATAGATAAAGAGAAACGGGGAAATTGTTGCACTATGTTTCTGTATCAATCTAACAATTAGTAACACCAACCTGTACTACTAGCGGGAAATCTAGTTCTCTATATAGTCATCTGCCTAGCCTTTTCCCACCTATGTTGGGGTCGGCTTCCAGTCTAACCGGATGCAGCTGAATACCAGTATTTTACATGGAGTGACTACCTACCTGATCTCTACAACCCAGATAGTACTGGATAATACGATACCCCTTGGTAAGACTTTCAGACCACTGACTGACCGTAACGACTGTCAAAGTCAATGACAGCCGAGACCAACAGTTTAACGTGCTTTCTGAGGCACGGAGGAAACTCAGTATGTAAGGGTGGTCACCCACATCCACAGACCAACTTAGGCAAGCACGTACTTTTTAACTTGCACAGAAGATGCATGTCCAACCCTATTCATTGAAAAGCTTGCTTTGCCTGCTCTTTGAAAATTATTCGAAAGCATTTCAACTAATTTATTCCTACTTCTGTAGGTACGTATGATTTTTAAAGTTTCGAGGTTACTTCGATGATCGCTCTTGTATCCTTCACTATCTTAATTCTAAAGGTTTTCATCTCATTTCCAATTTTTTGCATTCACCGCTCCCTTGATATAATACTGTCAGTGTCCATGTTTATCTAGGACTTAAATGGTCCCTGCTAACAATAAAGCCATCAAAGTGGTCTCTGGTCCAAGAAAGGTTAGGAGCCACTGGTTTAAAAGTAACCTTTATTAATATTTTTACAAAGCATCTGCTGATACAATCTGTTTTCCAAAATATGCAACAGTTTTCTTCCTGGCATAACAACATAAAATTGACGAGAGTCAATATTATTATGTCATTCAAGCCATCATCATTCTCTTGCCGTTATCGCAATTTCTTTAGGGTCGACACACCATGTCTTCTTCTCCTTTGATAACTCTTCATCTCAGCACACACCTCCTTACTAGCCATATCATCCTTCACACAGTCCAGCCATCATTTCTTTGGTCTTCCTCTACTCTTATAGTCATCTACATTTTTACTCAACATTTTCATAATTTCTCAGTCATTGGTGTCGATTCTGTTGTGCACAAACTAAACTTAATTTAGGTTATTGCTATCTTTTACTAAAAGGCAGTACGAGAAAAGAACGGCTATAGCTATGAACTAAGTTGGAGATGTCAAACTAGTCTATGCCTTGCGCTTCACCGTGTTTTTAGTCGACATGTTTTTATGTGCACCCTTCATTTGTATGGAAATATTAGTTCCAGCTAAATTTGACAGCTCTAAATAAGGTCCTTCTCTTTCTCGTTTTATTCGAGAGAAAAAGATAGCAATAGCTTTAATTAAGTTTAGTTTGTACACAAAAGAATCGACACCATTATGCCATCTATAAAAAAAATCTGTTTTCTACAGACATAACCCGCGTTCAGAAAATGGCATTGAATAAATTGAAACTGTGTACACGTGCAAAAGGACGTAGCTTTTCATAAAAATAGTATCTTCTCTGGTATTTTTAAAGACGGCATTAACAGACTGTATTTAAGTTTTTATTTTCAAGAATGCTTGGCACACTTACTGGAGTGTTCTAAGATATTTCTTGACCGTCTTTTCTATTACGAGTACTGTTGAGTTCGAGCTAAACTGTGCCACAGCTTAACCTACTGCAGTCAAAGGGCGGTGGATTGCGGACTAAGTAAATGGAAAAACTTAGAACTGCTTTCGATTGCTTTTAAACGATTCAGATGATGAAAAATTTAAAATACTGAAATATAATTACTGATACGGCTAAAAAACCTAGAATAAACACAAAAAAATGCAATGGTAGAAATTATGAAACGCAACCTGCCACGTTCCTCACACACTCCTTTTGATTCGTCCACTTTCGTACATGAGGTCATACGTGACTCGCACGTCAGGTAAGAAACCGTAATATTTTTAAATGCCCGATTTCATATTTAAGCCGTAGCCGTACTGGTTTAAACGATAATAGTTGCTTTATTACATTTTACTATAAAAATAGAAAACGTACAAAAATTAAATACTCTACCTTTAATATGGGTAGTGCGAGTTCTAACAAACCCTATCGACGACACGGCCTGATCCTACAATTTATGAAACCTTCTCAAGAGTAATATTATTCTCTAGCTCGTGACACCAAAAGCTATTTTGCAAAATGAAAATAGCTCCCTAATATAATAATATCACAATATTAGCAAAGTCTTTCATCAAAGCAACCTATACTCTAAAGAAAATGTATCGCTTTAATCTAATCCTGAGCTAGGAAAGGGAAATTCAAATTGCCGTATCTCATGTGACCTAATTAGCTAAGGGCCCTCGTCTATCGTGTCTTTTTCGCAACACTCGCAAACGCTAACCGGTTGTGATACAGTTGCGATGCTGTCACTGACTATGTATCTTCGCTCGCGTTACTACGATTCTGTGTCAATAAAGAAATCATCTTACTGACGACCGGCATAAAACGAAACGGGTTTTGTCTACGGAAGAATCCACAAAATAACAGATCAATAAAAGAAATTTGTCATTTTGTCGATTCTTCCATCGACAAAACCCGTATCTACGGTGGATATGCTATGCGTGCTGCTCTTGTCCCATTCTATATCACGGCATTATATGCTCCTTTCTCTTTCATATCATTCCTCACACAATCCATCCGTCTTTTCTTTGGCCTTCCTCTCCCCCTCCATCCATCAACATTAATGTCCATCACTCTTTTAGTCACATGCATTTCAACTCTCCTCATCATGTCCATACCAAGACAAACGACTTCCTGTCGTTTTTTCTGTATTGGGCGTCACTTTAAAGAAAGAAAAAGTATTCATTAGATGCACTCCCTCCGTTCTCCCTCCGCTCCATTCTTCGTTCCTCCAAAGTCGTCTGAAACAGTCGCACGTTTAGATCGACACAGTAGCTTCTATTGCGCGTTGCAAATGCGACTTACTCTCGATAGAAGCGATGTAGAAGCGTGTTTACAGCACGCGCGATGGCAACGCTACAAAAACACACCGTGTGTGAGGGCCCTAACAATTTATGCCTGATCATGTTACATTAATAATTCAGCATACCTTAGAAGGATAAACAAGTATGTCAAGATAACCTATTTTGTCAACAGGCAGGTGAATCTAAAAATAAGTCCACAACTTGGTGACTGCTTCAATTGGAGTATGACGCCATCGCAAAGCGAGCTGGTGGTCTTCGCAAGGATCAGTGATCCTGCAGTAGACTTGGAGACCACGCCTCCTGATGGGCCGTGGTTAGAAGCTACGTCTTCTGCAGTACCCTGGAGTCTTGGCGTTGACATAGCTATATGGAACGCTGTTGGTAAGACATTTTTGAATGCTATATCACTTCTTTTATAGTTTTGTTTGAGGAAACTTCTTGTATCACCTTATTTTCAACTACATGACAGGTTTCATGATTCCGAATATGACAGTATCACTGTCTTAAAACATGTTAATATGCAAATATTATGTTTTCACATGCTAAATTAACTTCACTGTAAGTGTTTCCACATTTCTTCAGCGTTTTTCTTTCTACGTGCTCATTGAGTTGTCTCTAATATTAAATGTGAATAACAAAGGAGCAATCTACCAATTCTTAGGAATGTTAAAAGTTAAGATTGAGACTTTGCTACCCACCCGAATAATATAATTCCGTAACCAATAACTCAATCCCAAACGGAGACAGGACGCCATTACCAGAATTCCGTTAATGAATACTAAAATTTACCTGTTAATTACAAGTCGGAGTAAAAGAAATAGATGAACGAACTTCGCAATTTATTGCTGAAGTTTGAAGAGTAAACTAAGAGAAATGAGTTTGTATTTTCAGATCTGAAAACGCCATTTATGACAAACACTATGAAAATTTACGAACCTCGGATTGTTGATGAGAAACTTTTTAATGATTTGATGCTTTCTATTTTTATATTTTGTTGAGGAAAGATGAAAATAAATACGTTTATAAATAGAAATGAAGTCGGTTAAAAACGAGTTAAAACGGCTGTTGTTGATTTTTAGAACCTGCGCCATAATTGCATAACACAGTTTTCATCATTAACCGAAGAATTCTGAAAGTAATGCGTAATCGTTTGCTTGTTGAACATTCGCTTGAAAATAATGCAATTGATTCAATGTCATGAGTTGCGTTGTGATTCTCAATGTTTTAGGCAATTAGCCCGCTGAATATTTTAAAATCCTGATAGGCAGCATAATCGTTCCTACAAAGACGATCCTGAGATGACCAAAATCTTAAACAAAGTACAGTCAAACTACATTCACATCCACAAGCTTGTTTGATTCGCTTTAAGAGTTAATACAGTGTGACCAACATTTCACTACTCAACTTCTAACCACCTATCAAAAACAGAATGTACTCTATTAGAGCTTTACCGGAGAGCAGAGATGAATTGTCGACCACTGCTAGACAGCATTGAAAATAACTTCCATAAAAATCCAAGTGTGTCAGTGGACGTCACCGTTTAATTAAACACTAAAGACCATGGCAATAGGCTGTGTCCTGAAAAAAAATAGTAATATAGTAAATAGTAATAGAATTACAAACAAAAGAAAAAATACGTGTCAAATTATTTTTTGATAATCTAACTGACGGGAGTTAGATTATCAAAAAATATTTGACACGTATTTTTTCTTTTGTTACGTAAACCAAAATTGACGAAGATACGACGCTTTTAAAATTCTCAATACGTCACGCTGTGCTATAATTTTTAGTGCGATGTGACGTCATGAGCCCCTACTCTCGAGTTTTGATGCGTTTTATCTTTGTCAATATTGATTGATTTACAAAAACAAAAAATACGTGTCCATTATTTTCCAATACTCTAACTGACGGACTAAATAGATTTGCAATTTATTTATGGTGGAATCTAGCCTATGCCTAAATTTCTTGTGACAGCAAAATGTAATTACGCTCATCATTACCATTATCCCTACACACACACAGACAGACTCAGCCAGACACACTCACAGACGTGACTCTCGTTCAAACTTCACTCACTACTGGGTTTAAGCGTCTCTTTGCTCGAGCGAACCTCCACATTCCTGTACGAGCCTCATCCAGGCTCTACCCCTGATGGCACCAATATCATTGCATCAAATTCAGGCACGAATATTATTAAGAAAACCATCTCTAGTCGACTTCTCACTCTCTAAACTTCACAAACGAAATTTCATAGCACCCGGTACGAAAGTTCTCCACTAACAAAACTAGGTAAAACTATTGCAATAACTTCCAGAGGAGAATTCATCAAATCTATCAATATTGCAGGCTGGGCCGGTTGGGGGGAGTGGGGGGCTTGCAGCAGGACCTGCGGCGGGGGGAGACAGACCCGCAGGAGATACTGCTCTAGACCCACCTGCGAGGGGTACGGGGAGCAGGGAAGGGCATGTAACTCTTTCGACTGTGAAGGTAAGTAGATTTCCGTCGTAATTAAGGCAGCGGAATGCGAAGTTACTTTGAAATGGGATTGCGGATTTAATTGCGTTTATTGTTTAATTTCGCTTTGTTGTAAGGTTACTCCTTTTGAGCAGGCTGTTATTTAACTACACGTAATTGCTGAGAAGATTGAGCAGTGGTAGTGTATTGTAGGTGTACCTAATACCTACCTAACCAGTTGACCTACTTGCTCAAGCGACTTGCGTCTTGCGACAACGATTTTCTACATAACAAATGAAAAAAGTTCATCAAGACTGTACTCGTGCAAAAAAAAAACAAGTGAATCACGCACGTGTCTTTTGACGCTATTCGCATCATCTTAGGTCATGAACCGAGCGTATAATTACTGTATAATAAAAAAACCCTGTCCGATCCGAAAGGGGCTTATGTATACCAATGATAGTACCAAATAATATACGAAACATAAAATATTTATGAAAGTAAACACATTAATGAATTTTAAAACGCATGATTTTTAAGCCCAAATTACCACCATTTTCCTAAAATTTAACAAACTATTAAAACGTGACAGCATCATTTTTTTCGTCATTAGTATGTTCAATCGTCACTATGACGTCACTACCCGAGATGTGACTGGAGTGTCGCCGCCCGCGCCCCTGTATTGCCATGTAAATTTCCTTATTAAATGTGCAATTGATTTAATTTTCTTTGGAGCATTTTTTTTCCTTGATATCTAAAAAGGATTACATAAATAGAATCTAATCTCGATACTTAATAGTACCCTCAAAGATCGGACAGGTTTTTTTTACATATTGTATAATTATGCTCTTGCTCTGCTATTTATAATAATCTTCCAACATCATAAATTAATAATACAGTCCAGAATTCAAAACCACACACGCTCCACTAAAAAGCAATTTCAATTTAACTTCTATTCCGCAAACGTCCACTCAAAAATCTTAAAATCAAACATTTTAGTAAACGTTCCGCATCAGTAGAAAACTGGTTCCCGTCGAAACGTAAACGAATATTGGATTTTAAATTATTTCGAGACTAGCTCGTTAAGTGACATCGTAACAGCTTGTAACCGATAGGTCGACTGGAAGTCGCCAGCGAGGCAACTACTACCTATCAAGCATGCAGAATGTACGTGACATTTTGATAAAGTGATTTTAGCATCAAAATGGCTTGTTGCAAGAATTATTTTTAATTGGCTTTGACGTCGTCCATGTTGTTGTGATAGACGGGTTTAAAAAGTGTGTTTGGACATTAGGTAACAGTTGTATTCCTAAAATTGTGTGCTACTGTTTTTATATTCAATTCGTGATGAACGATAAAGCTAAGATTGAGGCCAAAAATAACAAATAGTGAAACATCTGAAACTGCCAAAAAAAAAAACCAAGATCCAATTTTTTTTTTACAAAAGTGAACTTTATAAAAAAATGGATCTTGGTTTTTTTTTGCACTTCAACTCTCCTACCGAATGTACTAAAACTTAAGAGTAAATAAACGTTTATTCGCATGCAATATTTGTCGATGTCAATTGAACGTGAAATAAAAATTCACTGTAGTGAAGTGTTTGATATCAGCTTAAATTTTCTCATGACACGAGTCACGACCTACCTACTAATTATAATTTACGAAAATTAATTACTAACACAATTTTAATACAAAGCAACATTAAATTAAAGCCTTATTCACGTGCAAAGCAATAACGTCAACATACATTATAATTTAATTCTTCTCAGGTACGATAAACCCGCTGGCGCCGGGAGCTAGGCGGAACTTCCACCCAGCCCAGGCAAGATGGGGGCCGGTGGCTGATCGACCGCATGCCTTCAGCCTAAGACCTAATTCCTACATCTGGATTGCGTCATCAGAGCTCTTCGCAGCAGGGAAGACATTCCCCAGAGAATTCACATTATTCATCTCACTGAGATTACGTCCCGAGGTAAGTTGAATGAGAGGGACCAATGAATTTAATTACGACGACTGAAAGGTAGAAACGAACTGTTATTGGATGATAATTTTAATTAACATATTCATGTTGAGCAATGGTTTACGCCTGCTTTTTGAATATTAACGAACATTTGCATTGATGAGCGTAATTATATTCCGATTTCTGATTCGCTATCGAAGTTCATTGGCAAGAAAAAATGTTTTTTTTTTTAATAAATCCTCTTTCGAACAGTAAAAGAAAAATGAAAATACTGGCATTGCTTTCATGGAAATAAAGCTATATTTTCTTTGGCGAGGCAAATACTTTATAATAAATTTCTTTGCTGCCTTCCAAGTAAATTGCTTAAAGAATTGATATGATAACTTTGTTTAACATTTATAATGTTATCAGAGAAACACTTGAAGAGTGAAATTGTTGTTTAGAATTGTTTACTTAAGTTTCTGTTTGTACGGTACTTTTTTAATTAAAATTGCATGTTTTTAAGGTTTCACTACAGTATAAGTGAGGGAGACGATACTATTCAAATGTAACTGACGCAGTAGGAATTTAATTTAACAACTTAAATCTTTTTGGAATCTTAAGACTGCCTTTGTCTTTTAAAATCTAATATAATGAAAGAAAACAGATAGATAAAAGTTAAAATTTAGTTGTAAAGATACAATTTTTGAATTCATGTTTTATTAAGTGAATCCTTCACTGGGCTTTTCAAAGAAATTTTTGGCTTGAAACTTATCCTAGTTCTTAAAACTATCAGCTACTGCTAATATAAACAACATTTTGAGTATAGTTATGAACCGTGAAAGCTTAAAACAATATTTTAAGTGTCGTTATAATAAAAAAAAAACATCACCTCTAACAGAATTAAAAACAGTTACCATTTCCAACAAACTGACTAGATTAGCCAGTGGCCAGTTTGACCATGACATGAGCCAATCTTTTATTTTTCTGTAGTTGGTGCCACTAAAATATGAGAATAGCGGTCATTGACCCACCTACATTTATTAAACTTCTTTGCTTTGAAAACCAAAAATAAACCTGTTCAAGTCTAGAATCGTCATCTATCACGTCTTCAACATTTTTTGTAACGAAAAACGATACATGGTATATTTGTTTTGGTTCGTTCGAAGGGATATTAGGGAAAGGGCAATGACCGCTATTCTCAACTTAACTGGCACCAACTATAGACAGTTTAAAAATTGTTCCTGCGGGATTTCGTGTAGCTTCATTATCTCGTCGTTTCTCAGGCTGTCACCACTGTTGATTCTGGCTTTCAGGAGTAACAGTGGCTTAGAAATAATGTTGCGGGAAATTCCACTAAAAAAAAACACGGCAGTAGACGATTTCTAGCTACAGAACTAAATAAAAGAATTGTCTAACCCTTATTTTTTTCCCCAGAGTGGCGGCTACGGGCAAGGTACCCTATTCTCGTTGCGGTCTCGAAGACGCACGGGTTCTTTCCTGTCCCTGGAGCTAGCTGGCCGAGGGGCGGCCAGGCTGGTCCATGCTGGAACGGGAACATCCCGCTCCATATACTTAGCTGTACCTTTGTATGATTTCCGCTGGCATCATATTGCTATCAGGTAAGTTTTAAAGAACCTGCATCATCTGTTGTTATTTGTGAAAATATCTTGATGGGTCAGAGATTAAAGCTTCTCCACTCAGATACGACGTTGAGGGTTCAGATACCCATTTCAGTTCTTAAATTCATTATGTAATTTCTAAGTTTCTTTTGATAAAAGCATCGTGAGGAAACCGTAGACTTATTAGTGTAACAGATAAACGTATTAGTTATACACCACTAATTTGTAATTAGTACAAATACTTACAGGGTTTATTAAAGAAGGTCTTTTTATTATATACTAGCGGACGTCCCGCGGTTTCACCCGCGTGGTTCCCGTTCCCGTGGGAGTACAGAGATAAAATAGAACCTATGTTACTCAGGGTGAATGTAGCTTTCTAATGATGAAAGAATTTTTGAAATCGGTTCATTACTTCCGGAGATTACCCCCTACAAACAAACTTACAAACAAATGTTACCTCTTTAGAATATTAGTATAGATGTAAAGTCTCAATAAATAATATTGATAAACAGCAAAGTTATTAGCGTTTGAAATCACAAAATGTCATTCAATTTATGGAAATATTGTACAGGCCGTTCATAATAGTATTCATTAATCGTTTTCTCTCACTCTCGCGTTCGCGTGGTCATTTTCTAGTAGCAAATTGTTATGAATGATTGATTCAGTTATGAGTTTACTTATGACAAATCTTCGTAGACAATTTTGGGATTTCGGTTTTTTGACTTTTGACTACATAAATATGATCAGTAAAGCCCATTGTTTTATACTTATTAAAAATAGTGGTGTATAAGTCTCTCTCAAATCTCCAAACCGTCTCGAACAAGATTGGTTAATGATCACGCCTTCTCTGAATGAGAAGAGGCATAACTGCAGCCCATCAGGCTCATAAGCTGGACAGTAATAGGTTGGTATTACATTATATGCAGGGAATGTTTTTTCACTGTACGTAACTATGAATGTAATTGCAACTGCTTATTTTCTTCGTATTTATTCTTCACATATTTGTATAATTTTTTCGTTTACACTTTATGTATTTGTCGGGTTGTCAGGAATTTATTTTACTAGGCTCGAGCTTATGTGGGCTGTAGACGGGTTTCGTGCTATGAAAACGCACTGGATACGATACACTATTTTATTTCGCATTGCACGGTTCGGGTTGGTAGTTTCCATGGAGAAGAACCGGCAAGAAACTCCATGGTTACTCTTTTCAAACAGATACACTGAGTCTAACAAATAACTTGACATTACACTTTCACACATTAACATGATTAACACTAGGCACAATGAATCGGGTACAGTTTCAAGACGTCTTAACTCCGCTGCGATCAGACCCAGACAGTCCGCCTCGCCGCAAGGTCTTAACATCAGGACTCTGTAAAAGCCGCCATGGTGGGGTAGACTGGTAAGTAGGTCGCGTGAGGTCACCACTGGCGCGCTTTCGATCCATTCGCCCGTCCGTACTCATGACCGGATCCGACATATTTATTATTTTATCGATATGTTACCGTGGCATCACTCTGGGCCCTGTCAGAATACCAGCACTGTGACGTTTTTTTTAATGTTACAGCACCATGCTGAGATAGGGGCCTTCTGGCCTCGTACAGGACCAATTTCATATCATTTTATTTATTTTATTTTTCTCTTTGTTTAATTTTTATCAGTTGTACTGTCCATTTTAATTTGTGTTTTGTCCTGTGCGGGCTAATAAATGCTTTTTCTTTCTTTCTTTGCTCAGTATGAGGGTTCGATTTCCAGGTCGGGCAAAGTGTATTGGGAATTTGTGTCAGGAGTTTCTCAATAGCAGCCACGGAGTTCATGGCAATAGGCTTACTCCCTATTAAATGGGACTTAGATGGCAAAATATGGGTGTACTATTAGGTACACCTCTGTCTAACCCTTTGGAGATTACAGGCGTTATGTTACGTAACTTGAATTTCATGTAGCTATTAGATAAATGTGGATCGTTACGCTACATTGAAAAAGTATTTTTATACATTTTCTATGAATCTGAAACTTGATTACCTCGCAAGGCCAAGATCGGCTAATAATAGGGTCGAAAACTTTCCGAGATAGAATAGACAATAACATTTCTAGGAACGGAAATAAGATCAATCTGGTTTGGGGTTATTCCTAGAAATGAAACCAAGATGGTAGATCACAGAACTACTGTTAAATCTGTGATTATACACAGATAATTCGTTAAATCTATGATAATTTGTTAACCGTGAAAGCTGACTCCAATATTCTTGGGAAAATATCAAGAACAACAATAGCCCATAACGTCCACTGCTGGACATAAGCCCTCTCATGATGCGAGGAATCTGCCGTAATCTCCACGCTTGGCAGGCGGATTGGAGATTGCAGTGATGAAAGACTAACATAAAACGCTGCTGCCCATTCTCTGGTCTGCGGAGGCGCAAGGTGTTCTGCCACAGACATTAATCGCCCCCGTGAGTGTAATGAGTTGGTTCTATTCTACTCTGCCGGATACCACACGGCTAATATCAAGAAACTAGCTAGAAACTATCAAGTTTCGATCGTAAACAAATTTTGTTTAGTTTTCCAGTTACTGGTACCTAGGTATATTGTTGTTCTAGTAACTCTTGCTCACAATACCTTTTGTTAAACTCTGTTTAAAGGTAAACCTGTAGCTAAATTTGAGCATCCGGTTTCTTAAGGAGTTTTGTTTCGATCGTAACCAAATTCTGTTTAGTTTTCCAGTTACTGGTAGGTATATTGTTGTTCTAGTAACTCTTGCTCACAATACCTTTTGTTAAACTCTGTTTAAAGGTAAACCTGTAGTTAGATTTGTAGTATCCGGTTTCTTAAGATGTTTTGTTTCAGAACCTTATAATGTTCCTTGAGATTGGTTCTATTTAGAGATTGGAAGTTAATTTTGCAAAAGAAATTCTTTGTTTACAATGATTTTTTTTATTATGTGGGCGTGGTGGGCCAAATTCGAAACTGTGAGGAATAGCTAAAACTACTCAAAAGAGACCAATTTGGATGAAAACTAAAACGGCGTCATTGGATTTTTGAATAATGCAATATTCCTGCAGATATCGAACATCCTTTCAATTCAACCTCTCTGTATCACCTTCAACCTTATGGATTATTCCTCGAAGCGCAACAAAGTGTTTTTCAAAACGCACCTTGCGTTTCGAGGAATACTTTTGGTGCGTTTCAAAGTTGGTGCACTCCGAGGAATACCCCTCAACCTAAACTTAACGTTTCAAGTCATACACGTGCCAGATGTCCACAGTAACATCGCTGCTAAAATTAGTTCTCTCAAAGGAAATAAAGTTTAAAATACACACAGAAACGCCAGACAAACATGGCGACAACGACATAGTTTAAATAAACAGACTCCAGTTAGAAAATCTCGTTACCTCATTACGAAGCGGCCATGACACTTATTTAATTTTGTGTGTAGAACGAAATGAAAACTTCAAGAGAATTTTACTGTGTTAGACGTTTAATTAAATATTTTACTATATTTGTTTTTTAAATGAAATAGGTGATTATACTTCAATGTTTGTAAAGGCTGGGTTAATGAAATTTTTTGAGAGTTTAGAACTTTTGTTTTTAAATGTAGTGACAGACAGACGTATAATTATTTTGGAGAAATGAAATATTAATTTAGTCTTTAGAATGTTTTTTCATGACGTTATTTGATAAACTGGTTCATTAAATATTTAAGGAAAGTTTTATATTCATAGTTTCATATTTAATGAAAAGTAAATAAATTATCGTCTACATCATTTTATTGATATTATTGTGTTTGACTAGCGGACCTCACGCAGTTTCACCCGCGTAGTTCCCGTTCCCGTAAGAGTACGGGAATAAAACATAACTTATCTTACTCAAGGTGAATGTAGCTTTCTAATGGTGAAAGAATTTTTGAAATCGGAGCAGTCGTTTTTGAGTTTATTCATTACAAACATAGTCACAAAAATACAAATCTTTCCTCTTTATAATATTAGTGTAGATGTAGATGGTAAGACTAATATTTTATGTGTAAAATATAGCGTTTCCGTGGTCTGTGAAAATATTTCACATCGAACAACTCAAAATTTATTATTTTAACAAAAAAAAAACTTCTGGGACAGACGAACAAAACAGCGAGATTATAAACTTCCGTTTTTCCTTTTCACTTCAGAACCCTCATAAAAATAATCGTTTGTAACATACACAATTTTTAGGGTTCCGTACCCAAAGGGTAAAAACGGAACCCTATTACTAAGACTTCGCTGTCTGTCCGTCTGTCCGTCTGTCTGTCACCAGGCTGTATCTCATGAACCGTGACAGCTAGACAGTTGAAATTTTCACAGATGATGTATTTCTGTTGCCGCTATAACAACAACAGAATAATACTAAAAACAGAATAAAATTAATATTTAAGGGGGGCTCCCATACAACAAACGTGATTTTTTTGCCCTTTTTTTAATACACACATCAAAAGTATCTAGGGATCAACATATATTTTTGCAATAACTTTTCTCCTGATTGATATTAATTAAAATTTTCTTTAAGGATTCATCAAATAAAGTGTTTTCGTTTGTCACAGTAACGATAAACCAAGTCACCTTTGCATTAATAAAGAAATTTGCCATTTTCCTAATAAAGGGATTTTTGACATTTGAACCACTAACATTAAAGTTCGAAAAAATGACTGAAAACACAGTTTTCTTTAAAATTTTATTGGGTAACTTAAACAATTAATAATCCGTGTTTCTACCGCGAACACTAACAACACAAGAACATCGGTTTGGCATACTCAAAATGAGTTCATCCAAATCACGCTGTGGAATGGCCGCCCATGTTCGTTGCAACAACAAAAAAAGGTCTTCTTGCGACTGGATACCCTCCATATTCGGCAGAGCTCTTCTCTGTAGCATATCCCATGCATGCTCAATCGGGTTCAAGTCTGGCGACTGAGCAGGCCAGGGCAGGACATTGATGTTAGCTGCGGCGAGAGTCTGTCTTACAACTCTTGCGGTGTGCGGTCGTGCATTATCATGCATTAACTGAAATAAGGGACCGATTTGCACTTGTAGAGGAACGATGACGTCTGATACAATCGTCTCAGCATAAATTTGAGCGTTGAGGTTGCCTCTGATCCAAATCAACTCAGTTCTTCCGCCGATCCAAATACCCGCCCATACCATGATGGTTCCACCACTATAAGGATGGACTTCCTGGCAGGATTTTAATCGCTGTTGGCGTCCAGGGGTTCTCCAGTGTCGTATACGTCTTGTATCCGGTCTCATACCAAAACGAGACTCATCAGAAAAGCACACGAAACGCCATTGTTCTTCTGCCCAATTTCTGTGTTCAAGAGCCCATTGATATCGAATCCTACGATTGTGCATTGCTATAGGTGGTACCCGTAGCGGTCTTCGGGAATGAAGGTTCACTTCATGCAAGCGGTTTCTGACTGTTTGGTCGCTAATTAAGTTCCCTGAAGAGTGATGAAGCCTCACGGCTAACATCATGGCGGTTATTGTTGGAGCTCTTCGAGTTAAGATTTGAATGTATCGGTCTTGTCTCCGTGTGGTGCAGCGATACCGTCCTCCATGGCGCTCAGCCACGGTACCAGTGCTTCGGTAACGTGTCCAAAGTCGACTGATAACACTCTGACTTGTATTCAGAGCTAAAGCTACAGTACGTTGCCGGGAACCAGCTTCTATCATTCCCACGGCTCTGAGCATTTCTTCCCTGCTTAAATGACGTCGCCGCTCCATAATAACGTTGGTTTTAATCAGTAGTAGGGAAACAGTAGCACTAATAATGTCTTCAATGCGTTGTATGTTTTATAGGGAAAATATTGACAGCTTATTTTCATCTTTTACTCGAATTTGATTGAGAGTTCCTGATTCAAATTATGAAATGCACCAAAAAGGATCCATATAAATTTATAAAATCATAAATTTATTACAAAGCCACATCTCAATCTCAAGAAATCCGCATAAAAATGCTTGATACCTAGACACTTTTGATGTGTGTAATAATGGTACGGAACCCTTCGTGCGCGAGTCCGACTCGCACTTGGCCGGTTTTTAATTATGTAGAACCCAGTTAATTCTCACTCATCATCATCAGCCTATTAATGTTCCCACTGCTGAGACACAGGCCTCCTCTCTATGAGAGGGAATGTGCTATAATCCACCACGCGGGCCTTCGAATTTTTTGGTTCTAGGACATGCCGGTTTCCTCACGATGTTTTTCTTCACCGTTTTGAGAGCAGCGGTGATGAAATATATTACACAAAGTAATGTGCCTGGCTATGTTCAAACCCACGACTTACTGTTCGTAAGTCGGGGCCGCCACCACTGGGCCATCACTGCTCTCCTCACTACAGTCCCCAATTTCCTTAAAATATGGAAATTAAAATACATTTAATTCATGAAATCTGCTTTATAATATGCGTTGAAATTAAATTAAGGACATAAATCAGTTCTATAAAATTGGCAGCACTAATTGGACGTGAATTACGTTCAATATTTGTCCTGACAATTATATCAACTAATTATTTAATTTTCAGTTGAATAACTTTAAATTACCGTTTAATGAAAGCAGTTATAAGTATTTGTCTTGCTATTGGATCGGAAAAATTATGCAATCCCTAATTATTGATTTGATTTGTAACTATATCAATAGAACCAATTTGGACTTAGTACAAACAAGTACACCAGACGAAATTTTTATTTCCGCACTAGTTGTGATAAATGAAAAAAATCCACGAGTGTGAAATACATTGCATGCTGAATCTAATCGCAGTGTAATAAGAGCCAGTTTTTAACCGACTTTCAAAAAGAGGAGGTTATGACTCCGGCTGAATTTTTTTCGAGGAAGTGTATTGAAAAATAAAAGTAAAACAAGATGATTCAATCATCGTAGCTAATATTGTAAATAAAAACTGTAGCCTAATTATTATCCCACTGCCGGGAAAAGGACTCTTTTCATACGAAGCAGGGATTATCATCATCCTATTAATGTTCCCACTGCTGGGACACAGGCCTTCTCTCTATTAGAGGGAATGGGCTATAATCCACCACGCGGGCCCAGTGCGTGTTGGTAGATGTCACATGTCTTCGAATTGTTTGGTTCTAAGACATGCCAAGCAAGGAAAACTTCGTGAGGAAACCTCCTCACGAAGTTTTCCTTCACCGTATTGAGAGCAGCGGTGATGAAAATAAATTACACAAAGTAATGCGCCTGCCTGGGTTCGAACCCACGGCTTACTACTCGTTTGTCGGGGCCGCCACCACTGGGCCACTGCTGCTCTCCGAAGCAGGCATGAGCATTGATTACCATGCTTGCTCAAGGTGGACTGACCTGACGATTTCAACTTCAGAAGTCGGGACTTCTGACTTCTGAAAACATCGTGAGGAACCTCGGTTCTTTACGATGTTTTCTTTCACCAATGGCAGTACCGTTTGACAGTCGTTACCAGTAGTCAGCAGCCCGAAAGTCTAACAACCAGTCTTACCAAGGGGTGCCGTATTACCCAGTACTGACTGGGTTGTGGAGGTCAGATAGGCAGTCGCTCCATGTAAAATACTTGTATTCAGCTGCATTTATACAGGAAGCCGACCCCAACACAGTTGGGAAAAGGCTAGGCATATGATAACAACAACGAAACATTTACAATAACGTAAAAAAATACTACACGTTTACCCACTTACATCTACTATTAAGAAATCCCAAACTTCCCCAAGGGACAACAAACAAAATAGTTTTAATGTCAAACCGAAACTCCAAATATCTTGTTTCTATAAAAAAAAGGCCCGAATCACACTGAGATAGTGGATAGTACACAGATAGAATCACACCACAGGGACCTGAACAGCGCAGCTATAATACCCAAGGGAGATATAACCCGATCAGCCATATCGCTGGTAACAGGAATAGTTCGGTAAGGGTAGCAAAGAAATAACTTCGTTTTGTATGTGTACAGGAAAAAACGTATTAAAAATGGTAATTTTAGTTCTGTAGTCTTAGAATAAGGAAACTAAGTTAGAGTAGTTTGAAGTTAGAGGAAGGAGCTCGAGGCTAAATAATAACAGCCTCTCGGGTCGACCGTTAGGTTAAGCCGTGCTTGCCTAGGTTGGTCTGTGGATGGGTGACCACCCTTACATACCGAGTTTCATCCGTGCCTCGGAAAGCACGTTAAGCTGTTGGTCCCGGCTGTCATTTGTAGATCTTTGACAGTCGTTACAGGTAGTAAGTGGCCCAAAAAGTCTGATAACCAGTCTTACCAAGGGGTGTCGTATTACCCAGTACTAACTGGGTTGTGGAGGTCAGATAGGCAGTCGCTCCATGTAAAATACTGGTATTCAGCTGCATCCGGTTAAACTGGAAGCCGACCCCAACATAGTTGGGAAAAGGCTAGGCAGATGATGAGTCTTAGAATAAGGAAGACGATGGTACTTCATGGAAATATTTTAAAATAATTATATTTATTATAAAAGAAATCGCCGGGGGAGGCCTGGAAAACACTGCCGTAGTGACTTATAGGCTTTTGTGAGAGATTGGCTGGAGAAATCCGTAAAGTAAAAATATGGAATGTTATGGGGTGACCATTGTCCAGCTGTGGGAAATTTTAGGAAATATTAAAATAAGTGCTAGTCGGACTCGCGCATGAAGGGTTCCGTATCATCGTAGGAGGGTAAAAATAATAGAGGAGGGTAACAAAACAGGGGCACACTGTATTTTTTATTTATTTTTATTATTTGTTGTTACAGCGGCAACAGAAATACATATTCTGTGAAAATTTCAACTATCTAGCTATCACGGTTCATGAGAAACAGCCTGATGTCGGACAGACTGACGGGCAGTGGAGTCTTAGTAATAGGGTCCCGTTTTTACTCTAAAAATGATTTTTTTTTCGTTTTTAAAAGTTTGCAAGCTGGTTAAAAGGTTGTAAGCTGGTTAGCGGCCAAGAGCTTCTTTGACTGAAAGTGGTTACCACCCCTATGGACCAATGCATTGTCAACCTTAAAGAAGAATGACAAATGTCTCATTATGCATTTTATGATATAAAAATATTCAAATTTGTTAAAAAAATAAATACAGAAACCAGTTTTTTAAAATACTCTCCTAAACTACAACATTACCGAGGTTTACAAATCCCAAAAGAATTACTGTACAAAGCCTTCTGAATTTTTACACCGCTGAACTTCTTTTTTTACTAAAGCTTGCAATCTGTTTGGATTTAAGACCTGGGAATTTTCAGTTGAATAAGTTTGTTTAAATTTGAAAGCAAATTCATATTCAAATTGAAAAAGGTGATTTAGTTTAACTAAGAATACACAGACTTAACAAAGTCCTGAGTGTATGTGTTTTTTATTTATCGTGTGTTTAGTGCCTAATCTGCCCGCTTACCATACGCATGAACGCCGTAGAATCGACAAATCTTTTGTTCATCTGGCATTTTGTCGATTCAATGACAGATGAACAAAAGTTTCGTCGTTTCTCTTTCGTGTCTACGGCGTTCATGCTAAGCGGGCTGGTACTTATAAGGGTTTTAACGCCGCCCATAGCCCTCTAACTTAGCTCTACATGCTGTCAAAAAAAATATTTCTCAGGCATGCTGGTGTAAACTGGCCTTACACGAAGCATTGTACATGATCTTCAATTTTTGTTTCGGTGTCATAAATTACGGTTTTCTGTAGCGTTTTCTATGAGCACAATGTTTTAGTGCGCGTTACATTAATGTAACCCGCACTAAAACATTGTGCTACCACCACCCGGTAACCTTAAGATCGATCCGATTGGCTGTTATTATTTAACCGCGAACTCCTCGAATAAAAACTTTATTATTAGCACGTTTTTAATGACATCTTTATCCGCAGTGTCCACGACGACAACACAGTCCGCGCATACGTGGACTGTCGCTGGCTAAGGACCGACGTCCTTGAGAAAGATGCCCTCGACACTCCCAGAGATGCTGACCTCATTATCGGCTATCTATTCTCTGTAAGTATATAAAATTATAGTGCCCTTTATTCTGAATTGGTTTCGGTTTTCTGGGTTTAGTTAGAATTCTGAATTGGGGTTTTCACAAATCTAATCCTCCTAAACGGCATAACCGATTTTGATGTTTTTTTTTGTACTTACAAGGTTTGATGTTATTTAATCTTAGCTAAAGTTGACATAATATATAAATGGACAGGACGACGTCTGTGGGGTCAATTAGTATATTCTAGCAAATCCCTCAACTGAGTGTGCCTTGCAGTA
This sequence comes from Xestia xanthographa, assembly GCA_905147715.2. Classification (NCBI taxonomy): domain Eukaryota; kingdom Metazoa; phylum Arthropoda; class Insecta; order Lepidoptera; family Noctuidae; genus Xestia; species Xestia xanthographa. Next base: position 24,923,624 of record LR990659.1, read on the forward strand.
AAGGCCTCCTCTAGATGTTTCTACTGAGTTCTCTTACGACTTATTCTCCCCTAGTTAGGGCGCACTGTATGTTTAACCTCGTACCCTCGTACCCCTCGTACCTTCACCGACTCCGTTTACTGTTTCTTAGATATCGATCTGTTATTTATTTCTCTTGATTTGCTTTGATGTGACTTGCTTGCCTCAATTTTGTTGGTAAATTCTAGGCTAATAGTCTATTGCCCCAGTTTTTGCTCTTAGTTGGTATTTTCTTGTATGATCCGCCTGATGAATATAATTATATAAATTAAATCTTTAACAGACCGTCCAAAAGGGCATGGTTTTATATTTACATAGGACTTGTGTGTGATTGATGTTTTGGATTCAGAAAGTAGATAAATGAAAGGTGTTATTTTGGGATTTATTTATTTGGTGGCTTTGTTTAGATGTAGATGTTTATTTATTATTTTTGTGTATATGATTTTGGAGTTTAAGATTTCTACTAAAGTTTTCTCTTTGTAAAATTTTAATGCCAAACCTCAATTTATCAAGCGATGAAACGATGTTTTGAAAACATTATGTAAGAATAATTGAGGTATTCCATGAACCAAACCTAAACGAAGCATACCCAGAGGAAGCACACCTAAAGTATTCCACTTAGCACACCCGTAAGTGGGCTTCAAATAAAAATTAAAAAATAATAATTTCCTATTCCACGAAGCACACCTACGAATATCACTCGCATAGTGCGGGGGCTAAGAAATAAAAATGTCGATAGGAGAAAATATTTATTATTTAAAAGAGTAACTAGTTTGTGAGACTTTACTATCCTTGTTTACGTTTGTTCCCGTTCAGTTACACCATAAGAAGAAGAAGAAGACAAACTACCAGGATCCCAGAATCATGAAGAAGTATTTTCTACATTGCATACTGCATGATAATCGAAATGTACATGGATTGATTATGAGATCCCTATTAAAAATATATAATACCTCCTTTATGGTTCTGGCCTCCTGGTAGTTGGTAAATAAATAAAAAACCCGTGCCAAATTATGCAATCACTCGTTACCCGTGGTCCCGGTGGGATATGATATGCTATTATTATGGATTTGTATTTTCTATCGATACGTTCAGAAGTCCAGGAAACAATCCCTAATGCTATGGAACCACGGGTAATTAAAATTACCCATGGACCCGGTAATGGATCAACCCACCGGGAACACGGGTAACCACACTAACCACCCAATGTAAGTAAGCCATTACACCCTTTTTTAATACACCACCACAAGGCATTACCGTTTTTATAAATCTTGTGTTTACTATATTGTTTGTTATTATACATTAATAGATGGGTTAAAATTTCTACTACTTGGACCTGCCATCGTCTCCATTATTTTGTTTGAATAAATTGCACGAAAAACAGAAAAAATAACAATAACAAGACCGGTGGAAACGCTCGGCTAAATTCGGGTTGGCTCGGGAATTCAGTGGCGGGCGCACGCGTTTACTATTAGCGCATCATGTATACGTCTTATTTATGGGATTTATATATGAACACTAGAAAATTACAAGTATTGTATCACATTATTATAATGAAACTGAAAGATGTTAGATATTTAAGTTAGTCTTTTAAATAATAAATATTTTCTCCTATCGACATTTTATTTCTTAGTCCCCGCACTATGCGGGTAATATTCGTAGGTGTGCTTCGTGGAATAGGAAATTAATTATTTTAAATTTTTATTTGAAGCCCACCTACGGGTGTGCTAAGTGGAATACTTTAGGTGTGCTTCGTCTGGGTGTGCTTCGTTTGGGTGTGCTTCATGGAATATCTCGAATAATTCACGTTCAATTTTTATTTTACAAACTTAATAGGACCACTGTTGCACAAATTGTTCCCAAAATGAGCACAACATATTATTATTTCATAATTATTAGATCTATGTTAATGCTGGGGTGAAAATTCTTTTCAATTTCAGTCTCAATATTTTTTTATTGTGAACGAAAGTTATTATTGCAGTTTTTTGTATTACTTACTACTTTACTTATACTCACGAAATTAAAGTAATAATACACTCAATAAGCAAATAAAACAGCTGTATTAACTGTGAATTTATAGTCCATAACATTAAACTTAAGCTACAATAAACCAGCGCTAAATACACTTGCAAGGCAACAACACAGCAAAATCTCTCACCCGTAACTCGCCAAGTCTTATCCGATTATAACACAATGTTCTGCTGACAGGGCGATCTGGAACAGCTGGTGTTGGTGCCAAGAGCTGGCCAGGCTCAGAAGCAATGCTCCAGCCAAGTGGCTGGCATCTCCACGCCTTATGTCACAATACACGAAACGTAACTGGGACTTAGAAGATTATCTCAAACTGGAAATTGGAGCAGGAACGTAAAAATGTAAGAGTATGTTTTGAGTTGCATTTAAAGATGGTCTTTTGTGTAATATTTTGGAAAGTGTTTGAGTGGCCAAAAGACTTACAGATTTTTATCTGTAAGTCTTTTGGCCACGAGATCAAGCGATGCGTATTGCGAGAAATAATTGAGAAACATTGAGAAAAAAGCAAATGATTAGAGCATTGATACGAACCACCCCAATGGAAATAAGTGACACGCGCGTGTGTCGTTTGATGCAAGTTGCATGATCGCATCGCTTTTTGTCGTGCATTAGCCACTCTGTCGTCTAATAATAAAAGAAAAGTTAATTGGTTTTTTGATAATGTTTGGGAAGTACCTCATACAAAAAACAATAAATGTCGAACGAAACAAGGACCGTGTTCATTTCCATGCCCATGTACGCAAGAATTATGATAACGGTCTACGGTATTGCAACACATTCATCCAACGGGCGTTGATCAAATGGAACCATATTAAAATTTACCGTTTTCATTTTATGATACGTACGGTATACGGCCGTTTCCATAAGCATACGGCCGTTTTCATAAGCACATACCTCATGTGAACAATAGCCCTTTTTCATTAAAACTTTGAGGGATATAGAAATTTTTGCAAAGAATAAAATAATGTACCCATAAATTTTGGATGTAACAAAAAATCAATAATATTGTAAGCTCAATAAATATGGAATAAAATATTGTATAAATTAGGACCATAACGCTGTATAGACTAAATAGATTACATGTGAACTGCTAAGATAAAGAAATTGGTTATTAACTTATTTATAGATTTAAAGAAAGCTTATTGTTTTTGGAGTATGAGTAATTTGATGGTTTTATTGTATGCGGTAACTTTTTTAGAGAAAAGAGCAGTTTTAATATCATTGAACGGATCTCTCCAAAAAATCCATTTATTTAAAAATTTCAAATTTCATTAATAAACTTTGCTAAATGATAATTATATTTTTCCATTGGTACAAGGATCTTTTGGCACTGTGATGACATTGACAGGAGGGCGTTGGTAAACACCCTGTCAAGTTGTTTTGTATAATGAGTTGAAAAAAAAATACAATATGGCGGTGTAAGTTCCAATTTTGGCAACGAGCCAAAAGTTCCTTGTTCAGCTATACTATTCTTGATTGAGAGATCAAAGAGAATAATTATTTGAATGTAAGTATAACGTTATTCTATGACATACGTTTGTGTAATAATTTATGACACGATATAATAATGAAATCAATATAACTGTAATAGAATATAGCATTCGAGATAATAGCGTTTCTTACATTAGCTGGCCTAAAGTTGTAAATAAATTCTTTGATAGTGACATTCAATAATTGTAATTAAAAAATGTTAGGAGATTGTGTTTGATATATCGACGACAGAATGAAATGTCGTAAAGAACACTCAGCATGTTGGATTTTCAACTTTCAGCGTTGAGTCTAGAGTTCTGAATCCAACGCGCTCAATGTCTCTACAGCATTTCTCCACAGTCGATATTATTCTTAGCAAATCAGTTGATCTTATTACTTTAAACTTAAGGTATATTATTGTTTAAATTCAACTGTGTAACGTTACAAAAAGGAACTGTTTATATTTCTCTTGGATAATGAAATAAAGAAGATTATACAAGTGTACTTTTTTAATTAACCATTTCCCTGCTCTACCTAGAAGGTCAGACACTGACCAAACTGGTGATGTTCTGCAGAAAAGTCAGATGTGAAGTACTAGTAACTGACGTTCGTGAGTAATATCTAGATGTGAGACCTTTGACGAGGCAAAAGAAGTACGTAAAAGGATCGTAGGTAGCCTTCTGTAGATTCTGCCTAAGGTCCATGATGAAAACGCGTGAGATTTCTACACTACTAATTATTATAAAGAGGAAAGATTTGTATTTTTGTGTGTGTATGTTTGTGATGCATTAACTCAAAAACTACTGTGCCGATTTCAAAAATTCTTTCACCATTCGAAAGCCACGTCTATATTGAGTAACATAGGCTATATTTTATCCCCGTACTCTTACGGGAACGGGAACTACGCGGGTGAAACCACGTGATGTCCGCTAGTTGTTTATATAAAGGTAAACACACACGGAAGTAGTAGTTTCAAAGGGTTGCCGTAACCGAAATCGGTAAGTAGGACTATATATATATAAATATAAGTAAGTATGTAAATTCCCTTACACAATATTACATATTTACGAATCATGTAGATCAAGGAATATACAACTGGAATTTTCGTACGAAGAGAGAAAAAAGACGCTACCAGAAATTAATATCAGAATATCAGACATTATTTTTTATTGCATTGTTTTCATACGTAGAACGCAAAATATTTTGCAATGTAAATGGCTAGGGATATATATAACCTTCTGCGAACTTCGCATTAAATTAAAAACGTTCAGAATTATTCACGGGAAAATTCTCATTTCATGACGTTTTCTAGGAAACATGTTATCTCACTGCTGGGAGGATTTTTTTGGTTTTAATGCGTATGCCTAAATGCAAAAATATATTGTTTCCTTTGTTTTCGATTTTGACGTTGCTAAACACTAAGTGCTCATTTCTGGACACGCGGCGCGTCGGGCGGCGCGTTGAGCGGCGTGTCAGGCGGTGCGCCGGGCGGTGCGTTGTGCGGCGCGTTGCGCGTTTTTCCGTTTACGGAGAGGCGGCGTGTGCAGCGGCGGTGTCATCTGTCATATGTTTGTATTTGCGCGCACAATGCCGCGTTGACCGCGGCGGTGCACGCGGCGGGCAACGCTGCATTTTAGCAAACACGCGTAAAATCGCTTCCCTGTAAACGCTCTCATACATTGTCATGTGTTTGAATTTTAAGCGGGCCGCACGGCACAACGCGCCGCCCGTCGCGCCGCGTCACCGTAAATGAGCCCTAAGAATTTCTCCTATATCGGGAGGCTTACAAACATTTAAACTCACGTACACACCAACAACTACCTGCAAGTTATACAAATATTTGTTTAATGCAGGGATCGAATCTGTGAAACACAGCGCAGCAGCCAATGGCTCAAACTCGAAACAATCATAGCTTGAGACTTTTTTCAAGGACCTGTGGAAAGTAAAATTCGAGATTTAGATCCATTTTTATATGAAGGTGATGTATTGCTTCGCGTCAGAGGACGCCTGAGTGCTGCACAGAAGTTAATGTTTGATGAAAAGTTTCTAATTATTTTAGATGGTCATTGCCCTCGAATATCACAAGCGCGCTCACCATGCCAATACTGAAACTGTCATTAACAGTATTAGGGAAAAATATTGGATTGATTGATTGATAAATATATTACTTTTAATGGTGTTGACATATTATCCTTTTATCTAACTCTCTTAATTAACGCACACTCATAGTATTTGAGAAACAGAATATTAATTTGTACAGCCTTCTTTTATGTTTACTAAGTACTTATTATAATATTTACATTATTTACATATACTAACTCTGAAATAAAAATATTTACAAGTATCAAAAAGGGTTACAAACATTGGTTCCAGGGCGTCGAAAAATTCGTCCAGCATTGCCACGTTGGATGGCAATGCTGATTCTTTGGCCAAAAAATAGGCCCGCCCTCTGGTCACGTGAAGAGTCGACCAACGATTGGCGATTTCTCGAAAATTATTGATTGATTAATTAATTTATTCACTTAAATTTTCTTAAAGCTAATTACATTGCCCCACAAAACTGCTTACGCAGTTTAACTGTGAGGTCGTTGAGTCTCTCTTACAGTAAACTTAATATCAGGTACATCTAAAACCTATTTAAACTTAACATGTACACTTACATAGAATCTAATAAATATTTTTTTTAAATTTACGTGCGAATTTTACTTTATTATCTTCTTGTCTGATGTCGGCAGGCAGTGTTAAATAAATAGGGAACGCGTTTTTTTAAAGTTCTGTCGCCATAGTAATTACTAACTATATCATATTTACCTGCTGTCATCGACCTGGTACCTAGTATACTTGTTAGAAACTAGTGAGTCACTATCCCGACTGCCATGGTTATTACCTATTTTTTTTTTTTTTAGTTAGCCCGTATTGTCCCACTCCTGAGCAAAGGCCGCCCCCCATTCCTTCCACTTCTCACGATGGTGTGCTTCTTCTCGCCAATTTACCAAAAAGCCATCCAAGACGTCCCGCCATCTTCTCCTCGGTCTGCCGCGACCCCGTCTAGCTGTCTCAGCAAGCTTATGGACATGTGTATTCTCCCCATCCTGACATATGGTGCACAGACTTGGTCTTTGACTAACGTCCAGAAGTCCAGACTCAAGGTTTGCCAACGAGCGATGGAGCGCAGTATACTGAATGTAAAAATTACTGACCGGAAAAGGAACACCACAGTGCGCTCCAGAACGCAAATTGCCGACGTAGCTTATAAAGCTGCGAGACTAAAATGGGACTGGGCAGGCCACGTCTGTCGGATGCCCGCACAGCTGTGGGCCCGAATATCGCAGGACTGGAGCCCTGAGACAGCTATTAACTAATAATAGATATTTATGTTTAAGGCTTACTGGTAGAATTTTACATATTTTGAATAACTTAGTATAGTCTCCTTTACAACTGTTTTTAGTTTTCTTGTTTACTAATAATTTTAAAAATATAATTTGAATTGATTCTAGTTTCTGTATATTACTTTACTTTTTTATTACTCAATTGCGACATACAGTCAAATCAGCCGTATCCAAATGTCAGTCATGTTTGTTGGTGCGTCATGCCCACCCTTCCATGCCCAAGATGACAAGATTTGTCGTATAGAAAAACTCACCAATTAGGTCATTCTATGTACCTTCTAGATCGTCCCCTCGAGACGCGATGTTGCCACACATAATAATGCTATACGGTTTGTTGTACTGTAACACTAACTAGCGCACTAAAGCCGCCACCTGTATCAGCGCACTAAAACCGCCGCACTAAAGCTCATAAAAACAAAAAAAAATCACGGATATTATCCCGTACGATCTTTAAGTGTAATTTCTTTCCCTCTGACAACGTTGTTCAAGCGCCAATAAACTATGTGGCAGCGCGCATATCAAATACATGTATAAAATAAAATAATATAATTTTGTAAAATTGAAGTGTTTGTTTGTAAATTACAAAATAACTTTTGAAAATAATACATTACCGACCAGCTATTTAGGAAATGTATAGATTACCTAGGAAAAGTGCATATTACAACGTAGATCATAGATTTCCATCTATATATGGTATTGTAAACATTTCATAGGAGTTGTATGCAATAACGGATTACATACATTTCCGTTAACTTAAATATAAAAATATTAAAAGGATGGATGATACAAATTCTCGTATCCATACTATTTACCGTTAAGGAGTTCCTTTTTGCGGAGACGATCATGGCTGCAGGTTGATGTGTTAAAAATCATCTTTAACTATCAAAATTGAACGCGTACACATACTTTCATGACCGCGCTATTAATGATTGAAGAGTTCTTTCGTGAGGAGACGATCCTGGCTGCAGGATTATTTGTCAATAGGTAGTATTGTCTGGCATAAAAAAACTATTTCACCGAAACCAAAGGTTGTCCAAAGCTTCAGCTCAATCGGTTGGGGGGAAACTGGTTTAAAATTCAGTTGCAAGATTTGACCAATACATACTAACAAACACACTACTTCTAAGGCAAGTTGAATTCATGATATAATATTAAAAAAAAAAAGTCGACGATGAGTTAGATCATTTTTATAAGATAAAATAGCAAAATTGAAGCATTTTCTTTAGACTAGGTATGAAAATAAAAATTCAGTCTGAAACAGTTCTACTAACCCAAAGTGCCAATTTTCCGCAACGCCAATACCACTCCACTTTCGATATTTCCACACTAAAACACAATTTTATTTTATGGGAAATAAATTCGGACTGCGCAGGTATTGGTAAGACGTCCATAATGTATTGGTACCTATTTTACTAAGTGATCTTACCTTTACAGGAAATCGATTATAGTAAACAGACGTCTGATATTCGAAGACATAACTATGAGCAACCCATCCCTCTATCAAGTACTACAACGAGCCAGCATTAAAAAAAAACAAACAAAATGACGCATTTGTACAAAACAGCCCTTTTCTGAGGAACTTAAATTCTTGGTTCTGGTTTAGGAGCCGATGGAACCGAACCCATTCGTACCATCGGCATCGTTATAAAGTTAGACCAAACTCAGAATGAAGATGCCAATCCTAATTAGAATACTTTAAAAGTTTTGAACTAGAACTGTGCGAGCGTAACCTGCGCAGGGTATGTATTTTGAACGCTATTGAAGGGGTGATTTATATTTCAAACGAAGAATATCAGGTTTTTTTTCTATAGATTTAAAATGATCTATAGATATTGTGAGTGGTCCACATTGGCCTTGGATCAAAACTACTGGAAGTCATTGGGAGTGGCCTTTGCCCAACAGCCCACTGTTGGGCAAAGGCCACTCCCAATGACTTGATGATGTTGCAGGCTAACAGTATTGTCAGTAGGTATCAGTATTATCAGTAGCTAATTTTTTCAATTTTAAACAGAGGTAATGTTAATTTTGCTAACATATAAGTTGTTGTTTTGAACAAACACAACATCAATTGAACTATTTATCAAAAGTAAATGGGTTACTATGTAAGGAGATTGAACGAACAATATTTTTTTTAGGTTATAAGAGGTGAGTAACAACAACATTAGCAACGACTTCTGAGAATCAAGACAAAAAGTGTAAAACGTATGAAGGAACTATGTACTTTGCTTGTGAAACAAAAAGGATATTCTGTTCCTACAACTGCTGTCCTTTGAACATTGCATAAAATCAAACAATTAATTTGTTTAACAACCAACTTCTTTGGCAGTACCGCAAATACATAAATTTATAACACTTCTAAGCTTAATAAAGATAGAGTAAAGAGTACCGGAATACCAAAATATTCCGTAGGTAACATATTTTGTCAAAAACAAAGGAAACATTCTACGCAAAACTCATAATCGAGCATTACTGTCATTCCAATTTTAAAGGCATCCACGACGTGATTTATGTGACGCAGATCTTCGCTCATAAGATCACAATCTCCGAGGGAATTCCAATTACGATGCCAACGTGCGTGGCAGGAATATAGACGATCATCTACTTGTGGTGGAAGAGGCACAAACGACTAGAATTGCCATTTAGTCTGTTACAGACAAATACATTTAAAAATACTTTCTATATAATAGACCGGACGTGGACAAAGCGAACACAATCGTAATGTCACACAGCACATCTAGCTACCATATCTGACAAAATTTATTTTATAGATTTTCAACTTTATCGATACAGGATTAGATTCAAGGTTGACTGGGAAAATTTGACAATGTCAGATCAGATTTATTTTACTTGCAAGATGAATGAGGGCCGAACATAATATAACCGAGAAGTATCACCACCAACAGTGGGTGAATTCTAAATTGATGATGAAGATGACTTGCAGGAGCAAATTGGCTGTTGTCGCTACAATATTGTGTTATGGTGTCAAAATTCACAATAATGTCATTTACCTTTAGAATGTCACTGAGTTAAAGAATCACAGTTAACTGTAACATTTGCTGTGATAACTATTCTAAGGTATCTTAAATCTCTTTAGCATTAGTCTTGTCAACCTCATAGATGTTGTCTGAAACAGAAGATAGGATAGGATAGATAGAGAATTTGATTCGTGGAAATTGAAATCTCAAAATTATGGTATTCTAATTATGATTTCGATTGACCGTTTGTGCTTTCCTAGAAGCTGTTGTGAATGACTTAAGTACGGTTTGCTTTGTTACATACTAATCAATGATATCCTTATAATATCTCCTGTGATGTTTAATAATTCTGTATTATGACGATGAAATTCTGATTGATGATCATATTAAAGTTTCAGTCAAACCAGAACGGACAAAATGCTGAAGTGCAGCTGGACACACACACGTCACCTTCATAACTCAAACTCAAACTCAAAGCATTTATTTCAATTAGACCATTACGGCACTTTTGAAAGTCAAAAATACAAAAAAGAAAATCAAAGCTACAGTCCCAGTCACAAGGCATAATAACTTGAGAAAGTACTGTAGTTGCCCATTCCCTAGCGTAGATCTCTATGGAGAAGAATGGGCAAGAAACTCCATGGACACTCTTTTAAAATCAAAATATTGTTACAAAATCTTGGTTACATCATTAATTTTGAGATTATACATATATGTGAGAACGATGTAGAAAGACGTGCACACTAAGAGCATCCAGAGTGAAAGATAAGATTAAATATAATATATAACTAATTATTTACAGAAATAATATGAGAAAGGTCTGTGTCAATGTTCGCGTCTATACGCTCTCTAATTGAAAAATTATCTTTAAAATCGTTATTCATTTGTTTATCTACAAATCTTTTTACTCCTTCTATATCCAAAAGAAAATTTTAATACAAGAAAATAACACGTCTAGCAGTATTATTTGCTTCGTCCGACCGATTTCCCCCACTAATATTTATTATTGGATTTTCTATACATTCCACGATGAAAGCCTCCTTCTAAATCTGAGTTCTTGTATTTATGATGCGGACGTGTTGCTTACAATTTTGTTCAGTACTTATAGAAGCTGCCTAGGCTAGACGTTTTCAGATCGGAGGAAGAATAACATGTAGCGTAGTCATGGAAATTCTAGCTTTCCCTATGTCTAGTATTTTTGAAGTTGCTTTTGGGATATTAAATTGTGTTTACTTCTTTGTGACTTTGGTTATATGCTTGTATTACAAGATATCTTTGATACTTATATTCAAACTCGTAAACGAGCATCATACATAATATCTAAGAACTAAACTAATTTAAACTGTAAGCAACAATAAACATTACTCAGTTCGTCAATAGAGTTCAGAATCCCTTCGCCCCGTTGCAAGTGATAACAACACAACACATCAGGGTTGTCACACATGGGTAATGGCATTAGTGGCTGTCACGACATATCCGCGAACTCGGTAGTAAAACAACACGTTCGCGCTGTTTGGTTTAGTTCACTCATGCGAGAGCTTTGAATCTATCGGTCGACTTCACTATACCTTACCTCTATTTAGTTTAGTTTTATCGTGGATTGGCATTATTTACAAAATACCTATTCAATGATACTCCACATAACACGGTTTGTCGTCTTTCATTTTTTTCTTTTTCACAATATGGCGTCTGCTTGTCGCCATTTTGAATTTTGATTACTGTCATGTCTTTAGTGACACTTGCAAGATTACGAAATTGATTGCCGTAAGAATCATCAATATTGGCTTATGCGTTTGGCTGTATAGAAGGATCTGACGCAGAATGTCCCATTCGCAAAAAGTCTCGTTGACGCAGAATGTAATGCCACAAAGGAACAAACATACGCAGGCCGATAAACAAATTACCCTTCTTTGCATCGCACAGTCGGGTGAAAAGCAATGAGACAAACTTGTAAAAATTTGTGAACTGTTGGACTGTCGATTCTTGCTTGTCGTTTTTATCCAATCGACCCCTGATCTAAGCGTAAAGAGTGTAGCAATATTTATCAGGACATAATTAAGTTAAGTATAATCATTTTGAGTACTAATTGGGTTGTGTAGGTTAGATGGGCAGTCACTCCATGTAAAATACTGGTATTCATCTGCATCCGGTAAGACTGAAAACTAATTATATAGTAAAACAAATTATTGAAGTCAGCTTTAGTTAAAAAATCTATAGGACATTAATTAAATTTGAAAAAATACATAAATGCCTCGGCTAACTGAAATAACGGATTCAAAAGTATTGCAATTCCAATCGAGAAGAGTCACTTTAAACTTCTGCAATAAAATCATAACGTATTTGAGTGATTTTTATTAATTGCTCTGTTCGATATTTTTCTTTTTTATATAAATTGAAAACGGGTTCATTCATCATGGGGAGTGCTTCGCCAATTTTATTAACTGCTTAAGGTAAGGTTTTATAATGGTGTTGATTTTTAAAGTGCTTATCCAGACATGCTCCCTTACAAGTCTGTTTGCTATGCACCGTAAAAATAATTATGTTCAGTAAAGAAATTAATATAATATATCAAGGGCCCTACTGTTCATTTTTGAACATAACATAATATACCAAAGAAGCCACAACCATACCACAACACTACCATATAAGGTAGACTGGTAGAAAATGCCCAAGGCATTAAGTCCGCCTTTTTACATTATGTCATCATAATCAGCCCATAATGTTCCTACTGCTGGGACACGGCCTCCTCTCAATGAGAGGGAATGGACGCGGCCCCAGTGCGGGTTGGTAGATGTCACATGCCTTCGAATTTTTGGTTCTAGGATATGCCGGTTTCCTCACGATGTTTTCCTTCACATTATGTGCATAAAGTTTAAGTAAATATGAAATCACGCTTGTTAACCCCCATTCGCCACTTATATTTAAGTCTGTATGTAATAAGGTGATATGCGACCTTTTATCATCAACTGGTCACAACTCCTGACCTCGGACTGCGCCAATTAAGAAAAAAATATGGAGGAAAAACGAACGAAAAACTTCATGTGCTGCAGCAGCGATTGCGACCACAACACCAACGGGGCACTTAATTTTAATTTGAATTTTTAATGTGCCGCTTAGCCAACAATTTGACGTAAGAAAAAACATCTGTTCAAAAAGGTAACATGCGCTTGCTGTGTGCAAAGGAGTAATTTCTTTCCTTAAGTCATCATCATCATCATCATCATCATGGGGTCGAAGTCTTACACGATGCAGCTTTATACCAGTATTTTACATAGAGCGACTGCCTATCTGACCTCCACAACCCAGTTAGTACTTAGTAATACGATACCCCTTGCTAACACTGGCTGTTAGACTTTCAGCCCACTGACTTCCTGTAACGACTGTCAAAGAACTACAAATGACCGCCGAGACCAACGGCTTAAGGCTTAACGTGCTTTCCAAGGCACGTAGAAAACTCGATAGGTAAGAATGGTCACCCATCGAAAGACCAACCTTGGCAAGCGCGGCTTAACCTTGAAGATCGGCCCGTGTGGCTGTTATTATTTAGCCTGGGTCTATTTTCTTTCCTTACCTGTACCTATGGGTATTTATATCGTGTCAACATCCTCTATCTACTAGTAGTCTGGTAAATGAGTGCTCAAAAGGGGTATGTGGTTGGAAAAGTCGAAAGCAGAAAATCTGACTTATGAACTTCGTTTGGACTAGTTAGAAGATAAACATATTAAAAGTCCTGACCCCTCCGAGGTGAGCCCGTGGGGGGGGGGGGCAAAGAAGGTCCCGTTTTTTGGTTTTTTTGCTTATATCTCGAAAACGATGCGTCGTATAAAATTTTGTTGTACTACATAATAAAACCTCATAAAATTCTCTACAACTTTGTTTGTCACACTTTTTATCTATCTCCAATATTAAAAAAAAAAAAATTTGCTAAGTTGTAGAGAATTTTATCAGATTTCATTGTGTAGTACAACAAGTATTCGTGCGATACACCGTTCTCGAGATGCAAACCAAAAACAACGAACGGGACAGAGAATTGGACAAATTTTTAAAAATTGTTCGTTTTTTGGAGCTCATACCAAACAGAGCAGTTGGACCTCTGCCCCGGAATGAATTCAACGATAAGAGATAGATAAAAAATTTGAAAAGCAAAGTTAAAGAGAATTTTATGAGGTTTTATTATGTAGTACAACAAAATTTTATACAACGCATCGTTTTCGGGATATAAGCAAAAAACCAAAAAACGGGACCTTCTTTGCCCCGCCCCCCCTCGGGCTCACCTCGGAGGGATCAGGACTTTTAATATGTTTATCTTCTAACTAGTCCAAACAAAGTTCATAAGTCAGATTTTCTGCTTTCAACTTTTCCAACCACAATCATTCATTTACCAGACTATAGATGTTTCTTCCCTTGGTTAACCTTTACGACTAGGTTAGACCGATAAGGAACAAGATACCGTTTATGTCTTTGTTTTCACCCGCTTCATGTAGTTGTAATTTGATAGTTTATCAACGTGTCCTGGCTAAAGTTTTACGAGCCATCTACTATCATGAAATCGTCTTAATGTTATTCGTATAAAATGGAACTAAATGCCAGATTCATAACATTATCATCACATTCATCACGCTTGTTATCTTCGAAGGTTTAGACAGGTTTACCTAGTAGCACACATAAAAGGACGGGACTATAATAGATATGAAACAATACAATGCTGATTACATACACATACAGTTCATATAAGAACACACATATAATAGTATAATCACATACTACACCACACACTAACATTGCGCCAGTTATGTTAAAGTCCCATGTAATATAGGTGAGCCTATTACCATCAAGCGGGAACAGATCCCGACTCCGTGTTGGCTACTGAGAAATTCCAAATAAAATACCCAGTAAAACTTTGCCTGGCCTAGGAATCAAACCTGTTTCAACGAGGTATTCCATGAAGCACACCCAAACGAAGCACACCCAGACGAAGCACACCTAAAGTATTCCACTTAGCACACCCGTAGGTGGGCTTCAAACAAAAATTAAAAAAAAATAATTTGCTATTCCACGAAGCACACCTACGAATATCACTCGCATAGTGCGGGGACTAAGAAATAATAATGTCGATAGGAGAAAATATTTATTATTTAAAAGCCTAACTAGTTTGTGAGACTTTACTATCCTTGTTTACGTTTGTTCCCGTTCAGTTACACCATAAGAAGAAGAAGAAGACAAACTACTAGGATCCCACAATCATGAAGAATTATTTTCTACATTGCCTATTGCATGATAATCGAAATGTATATGGATTGATTATGAGATCCCTATAAAAATATATAATACCTCCTTTATGGTTCTGGCCTCCTGGTAGTTGGTAGATAAATAAAAAATAAAAAACCAATAAACCCATGCCTAGTCAAATTAAGCAATCACTCGTTACCCGTGGTCCCGGTGGGATATGATATGCTATTATTATGGATTTGTATTTTCTCGCGCATCATGTATACGTCTTATCTATGGGATTTATATATGAACACTATTAAAATTACAAGTATTGTATCACATTATTATAATGAAACTGAAAGATGTTAGATATTCAAGTTAGTCTTTTAAATAATAAATATTTTCTCCTATCGACATTTTTATTTCTTAGTCCCCACACTATGCGAGTGATATTCGTAGGTGTGCTTCGTGGAATAGGAAATTAATTATTTTAAATTTTTATTTGAAGCCCACCTACGGGTGTGCTAAGTGGAATACTTTAGCCACTTCCGCGCTATCTGTCACACATTGTATATCGCTGTCCTATACATAAACGCTATCTGTCACGATATTACTACGCGCACCCGCCTCCCAAAAAACTGCATTAAAAACCGTCTAAAACTGTCTCCTCTAGAGCTTATACCTCTGTGTTCAATTCGTTACTAAATTCCTCAATAATAAAATCGAACATCGCAACACTACTCCATAGACAATTTGCCGAAAAAAAAAAAAACTTTCATTTGACAGACGGTGAACACTCGAATTTCCCTTCGCAGCAAATGTCGTTGATAACTCTGGTATTTTTAATGGTAGCTGATACTATTATATATCAAAATTATCCTTGAGAACCGTGCTTCATTATTTTATCAACGTAAATTCGTTTTGGAATCTCGAAGTTGCAATATTTCGCCCGTGAAAAAGTAGTTATTATATGTACCTATAGTGATTGTGTTGTGTGAAGAAATACGTGATTTAGTGACTAAAACGTGTGTGAAATGGGAAAAGCAGTGCTTAATTAGTGAGGTGATTAGATTGTTCAACTATCTACACCAAAAAACATGTGGGTTTGT
Source organism: Xestia xanthographa (assembly GCA_905147715.2). Taxonomy (NCBI): domain Eukaryota; kingdom Metazoa; phylum Arthropoda; class Insecta; order Lepidoptera; family Noctuidae; genus Xestia; species Xestia xanthographa. The sequence goes on from LR990659.1 coordinate 24,939,827, forward strand.
GTGTTTTTTCATCCAACACCGGCTGCCAAAAATTAGTTCCCAGATGTAAACAAACAGTGAGTATCTAGTTTCATAAGTATATTTAGATATGATGCTATTGAGCTATAAATGAGATTGTGGTCTTGTTGGAAAGGAAATATAGTCTAGTTTATTTCTTTAATGTTAAAATGGATAAAAAACTAAGAGAAAACTGATATTTCTAGCGAAATATCAGTTTTTGTAACTATTTTTTGCTATACATTATGACTTGGAGTATATAATTAAAGTATTTCATTTTGATTTCTAGATAAGTAGATTCCTTATCTAATCAGCTTGACAACAGTATTTTTGTAATTGCTCTAGGACTTGTAGTTTTTGAGCTACAGGTGTTTTTATCGGAACGGGCAGAAAATGTTTTGAAAACTTGCAAAAATTTTTGCATGTGAGCGGTTACGGTATTTGCAAATCCGCGCGCTTAGCGTCGGAGAGGTTAGGTGTGCTTCGTCTGGGTGTGCTTCGTTTGGGTGTGCTTCATGGAATACCTCGTTTCAACATCCAGTGATGTCGGTTTCAAAAACTTTATATATTTATCTGTGTACACACAAAATACTTAATAGGACAATATATTAACATAGAAAGGCACAAAGGTGCTGCTTATATTTTAAATTGATTCATATTAGTCGCTTGTCGAGGAATTGTGTTACAGGCCCATAAAGTAATAACTACAGTGTTAATTGAAAATTAAATAACCTAACCCCTTAAAATAATTCAAGGCGCCGTATTGACGCGGGCCTGTGGACGGTAGGCTATGGGCTAGCTCGCCGTCTGTCCGTCTCATGACGACAGGCCGTGTCGACGGCGCGTTCGTGTTCCACGCGCGCCTCAAAGAGAGTCAGCAAAAAGGAAGGGGTCCGTAAGGACCGATGCCTGCCGGGGTTGCGAAACTGTTCGAAAGAGATACCGTGGCCCCGGAACACAAAGGGCGATGAAGGAACATGGATGGGTTTTAGTCAGTAAAAGTCTGACACTCCCTCCTGCTCCGCCCAGAGCGGGAGGAGTCATTTGATGATTACCTATCCGAAAAAAAAGGTAAAAATTGTTCCCTTGGTTGTGTGAAAAAATATCTCAATTTTTTCAAACATGGACTTCTCACCTTTTCCTCAGAATGAAAAACTCGCTTCACGCAAATCAAACAAAAGACCTCACTTCCTTAATGAACAAATAAGTCCATAAAATATACGAAAATATACAAATTAATTGGTTAGCCTAATACAACAATAGAAAGAGTTCTGAAGCCTTCACCATTGCTTTCTGAAACTTTCAAAATAAAAATAAACAATTCTGTGAAGTTTTTAAAACCGAGCTGAAAGCCATGTAAAAAGCTGAAGTTGGTGCTTTAACTTTTGATCCTGAAAAAGCATAATCAGTAAAAATAGTGTTTAGTTGAAGTTTGAATCTTAGTTACTGACTTAGTATTGCTGAAAAAGTTTGCTTGTTTGGTTAGGTTTTTGTTGGATTAGCCCTTTAAAAATGTGTTCATTCTTTTAGAGGTTTTTTGCACTAATAACATTTGTCTATTATAATTTCTTCTTTATCGTGCGGTTGGTGTCTAACCAGGTGTCAAAGTTTTTATGCGGCCCATGGGATTCAGATTTGGCTTTACATGCCGTCATGAAATATCTCTCACACATGCTAGTTTCCTTAGGATATTTTCCTTCGCCGAAGCAAGAGATAGTTAAACAATATGCACATGAACAATATGTTATTGTAACAGCAGATGTTTAAAAATATAGGGTTTGTTTTTTTTTTTTATAAAGGCTAAGGTCACCATGGCGATGCTGCCAGCGTTCTGGGTACTTTTCTCGTTGACAACAAACAAAAAAAAAATTATGTTAACTAGCCGTACCACTATATTAACGTCATTGGAACGCCAAAAGATCTACGTATCACTGTATCTGCGGCAGAAACAAATGCTAATAGGATTATTCAATGCTTTAAACTCAGTACCTTTTATATAAAACCTCTTAAGATCCCAAGGCCAACCCTATTCTTCTCAACCCTAAAATAGTCTATTGTGCCAGAAATATCCTCAATAACAATATACTAGTAGACTGTCAATGGCCAGTGTAATTTTATCTATCAGTTTCACAAAGAGCTGGGGGTCTTCACAATACCTATTGTGGAACATTACGACTTATTACGTTGTAATACGATTAGTTTCTTGTTAAGATCTTGCTTCTTGTCAGTTTATTGATCGATGGTATATAGCGGAGATTAGTTTCCAAGAAATTGGGGTTGATTAATTGGGTTGGGAAGAATATAGGTGAATATAGCTCGGTTACTAATGTAATATTAATACTACTTCTATTGCGATATTTCTCTTTAAAAAGTTGTAAGAATCTTTTTGAGTGCAAGAACAAATGTAGTGTTTGAAAGGTTTTGTTTTCTTATTGATTAAACTAGTAGGTATGTGGGCGCATACTAGATCGGCCAATCGTTGTATAAATAGTTGCGACGGCTATACTAATACCATAAAACACCGTTGCTATTGGAGCAACAACATTTTTCGATTCTATTCGAACTTAAACAACTTTATTTATCAGAGTAAATACCTGAAATAAAGTTAAACAAAATTCGTAAAACGTAACAAATTAGCATGATTTTATTTAAGTCGAAGACGATAACTAAGCGATTTTCTACTCAACTGAATAAAACAAACGTTTCTTAGCGATTATAAAATATCTCTAGAGCAGGCTTTTGAAAAACTAACGTTTTATTTTACCTGACTGATACAAAGCCAAAATGGACGGTCATGTTTTTGACCATTTCATTTATTTGGTACACCAACAGCAGGACATACTAAGAATTAATAGGAAACAAAACCAAGTATATAGAAGAGCTGGTACCAATATTTATCATATTGTGTAATGCTGCTGCAAGCCGAAAATTTAAATTAACCTAGTAATAGATCCTAAAATTAAAAGTCAAATACTTTAAACTCTTTACCCATGTTAGTAGGCAAAAATTACCGAACCTGCTACGATATATTTGCTACGCCACCTGCTACGACCATTGCTACGCCACCTGCTACGATCACTGCTACACTACCTGCTACAATCGTTGCTACGCCACCTACTACGATCATTGCTACGCCACCTGCTACGATCACTGCTACGCCATCTGCTACGATCATTGCCATGCCACCTGCTACGATCATTGCTACGCCACCTGCTACGATCATTGCCATGCCACCTGCTACGATCATTGCCATGCCACCTGCTACGACCCTTACACCACACTTCTTGTGACTGTGACTTTGTCTTCTACTTCGTCTACATTCATGCACATTGGTCGTAAATGCATACTACGCACCTACTTTTCCAAAAAATGTCACTACTAAGGTAAGTCACTAAGGTGATGGTCGCAAGCACGATTGATGAGCATGAAGTCCTGAGTTAGATTCCCAGGCCAGTCAAAGTATTATTGGGTTTTTTATCAGGAATAATTTCACAGTAGCAGCCACGGAGTCTAGATTTGTGCCCGGTTGATGACAAAAGGTTCGCCACCTTTTACATGGGACTTAAATATAACTGGTGAAATGTGGGTGCAGTATTGGGTACACCTCTGCCAAACCCTTCGGGGATACAGTTGTGATGTTTGTGTTATTAGATATTCTGTTCAGCAAAAACAATAAAGGGTTCAGGGCTGTTTACTACTTTAGACGAATACCCTAAAGTTTACAGTTTGATCAAACCTTTTTGCCTCCAAATCAATGTGCTGAGAAAACACAATTAACGACCGCCGTTTCTTGCCTACTTGGGTAATAAGACTAAATAGTTGAGTCAAGTTCATTTTCTCCGTGTCATAGAATCATGATTACCAAGCAAAAGTGTCCGCAAACACTGAGCTTTAGTAGGGTTGCCAAAAACTGAAGTTTCGTGCGGAACGTCTAAATTATATACTGTACGTTTTGCACGATTGAAAAAGTGCTGAAAAAACTTTAATAAATTATTTTTATTATTTACATTTAATACATTACTGTATTTATATTTTTCTGCACAAAGTATGCCAATTTACTTTAAAAAAAAAAAAACAGGAATTACAGACTAAGGCAAAAAGGCTGCCAGGCTCAAATGGGATTGGGCAGGTCATGTTAGCCGCATGTATGCACTGCTGGGCAAACGACTCAATGCGATGGATGCCTGAGAATGGACGGCACGCCGAGACCAGTCTAAGAGGTGGCGAGATGATCTAGAAGCGCATTACGAAGGCTGGTTCAAGGTGAAGCAGGAGAAGAGTACCTGGAAGGATATGGGGGAAGCGTATGCAAAGCTGTGGGGACATACAAGTTTATTAAAAAAAAAATCTGTATCAAATAAGATTTTCTGAACTCATGTTTTTTTAATTTCGATTCTACTCGCCCGTGTTGGTAAAACTACCGATATTGCATTGGGGAACATTATAAACGCACTTTAAAAATAACGTTTCACAATTTAAAATGTTTAGCTTTAAAAATTAATAAATGATCTATAAAAATAATTAATGGCAATATTACCAGGAGAACTTAGGATACAAAAGCGAGCGCAGCGAGCTCTGGACTGGGGAACCCCAACGTTAGGTTATGTTAGGTTACTTTAAAAACCCTGCAGATAGAAATAGCAGCCTCACGTAGCGTAGATTACGGCCATTGACTACGCTTTTTAGGCCACTATAAAGTGTTTTGAAGTTAGTTTTTACCAACTGACTGGTTTCGGATTTGGTTTTCTATTAGATAAGGTGCAAACTGTTTGATTCTTCTTGGTTTGTGGACTGTTTTAGGTCGTTTTGGAATAAGAGTCCCAGCTTGGCACAGTCAAAACTAATTTAATCACAAAATGTACACGGATACAACGTCTTAGTTTTCGCAGCGTATTAGGAAGAACAGTCAACGATACAGAGACAAAAAAGGCTCTTGAATACAGAGTAAAAATATAAAATATCATAGACAACTTGTGTTGCTAGCAACACAAACCATTAATTTTCTAGTTCATTCAATTAATTTTAAAGCTAAGCTTATTTATAGTGGAAACCATTATTTATATAGTCGATTATTTAATTTTTGAAGCTAAACAATTTGAAGTGTGAAAATAAATGTTTAAAGTGCTATTAGATACTTACATCCCAATAATTGCATTAAAGGCTATAAGAGTTATACACCAAATACTGCTTTAGCGTCTTTTTTCACAATAATTCCCGTCCTGCATTTCCTTAGCCAAAGCTTATCCACCACAAGTATTACTTGAATAGTAAGAAAGTTTTAATGAATGTACTTAGCGAGTTTGTTCTTCGTAACACTCGCGGTCCCTTATTAAATATATATTGTCTTTCCAAATAAGATTGCTTTTTTGGAAGTAATTAACATTCTGTTTATTAATTTCGAGTCGTAATTTCGTCAAAATCATTTCAATATTCAAGCTTGACTAACCCTTCTTTTGGTGATTAATTATGACTTGAAGATTTTAAGTGGCAACTTAGGATCTTATTTATTTAACTACTTGGAGGTAGAATGATTTTTAAAATTTTTCGTGCTTGCTAATTTCAGGGAGAAATTTAAATAAGTATCTGATGTTTACACTATGTTATTATGCGTAATAAAAAATATTTTTTATGCAGTTATTGGTACTTTAAAAAAGGATAAAATAGAATTATTGACAGGACCGTACTCGATAGTGGCGCCATCTGGTGAGCTCAAAAACGATAGCTCTCATTGTTATGTTTTAGAAGACCTTTAAGATAACCCGTATGGAAGTAATATAGCTTAAAAAAAACTGCATTATTTTATGATGTTAGGTACTAGCTCTTACCCGCGACTTCGTTCGCTTGGAAATTTAGAAGAATGTGTGACCAAAAAAAAAGGAAAGACATAATCATCATCATCATCATTTGAGCCGAAAGACGTCGCCACATTGACTTCATAATGAAAAATCATAATGTCCGGATATACTTTATTTTTTTAAATTTCATAATGAACCGATCAGCCATTTACTTGCAATGAAATATACATATAACTATTATAAGTTTTAATTATCGAAAACATATTATATACATAGCAACATAAAAAATCTACATTATTTTACATGATAAAAATATAAAACATATGAACCTGTTTTTGACCTAAACAAATTATTGACAATTTTCAATTATGCATCCAACCACACTAATATAAACAGTCTGTTGCACATTAATGTTATGAACAACATCCTGAATGATAAATAGAAATATGTTATTATTTTAATGTATTAACTCGGCTATCAGTTCCATTTGAGCTTGTTTTAAACCACAAAGCATATCATTTAACCTAAATCCCGCTATCTGTATAATTTGACATTTAATTCTAGTTAATCTGACTCATGTTTGTATTTGATGTTCAACCCTAATAATAGCTTCAATGTTTTTACATAATTACTTGTTGAATTGTATAGAAAATAATTTCATCTAGAGGTTTTCAAAAACAGACAACCTGAGATATACCTAATTGGTTGCATGTACCAACCAACACGATACAGTGGTACCCTATAACAGACTGTGTTGTAGAGGTCAGATAGGCAGTCGCTCCATGTAAAATACTGGTATCCACCTGCATCCGGTTAGACTAGAAGTCGACCCCAACATAGTTGGGAAAAGGTTATATAAGCAGGCTATTTATGGGGCTGCCTCCACGAGCGAGAGAAGCGCGGTGATTTGACGTATTTCTATACAAAAATATCGCCGCGATTCCATCGCGCGTGGAGACGGCCCAAAAGAGAGTGTATAGAAAAACGTGGCAAGGACGATAATATCACCACGATTCTATCGCTCGTGGAGGCGGCCCATAAGCGATTCTATGACAATTCAAATTGAGTCAGCCTAAATCTTGGCAATGAGTTTGGCACTTTAAGTAGTGTCCATCAGATCCTGTGATTTGCAAACAACAGGACAGTCAGGACGCGATATCAAGTGTCCCATCGTTTGTGGGGCAATACCATATTTACACTTCAGGGTAGAGTCATCTCCGGGGTTGCGGGACTGTTCGAAAGCGATACCGTGGCCCCGGAACACAAAGGGCATGAAGGAACATGGATGGATTTTGACTCCCTCCTGCTCCGTCCAGAGCGGGAGGAGTCATGATTTCCCATCCAAAAAAAAGGCTATCGAGAAAGTCCGCAGTCATGATGATCAGTAGCAACACAAATAAAACTGATACATGTAGGTACTTTTATTGTTTGTTTTTAAAAGTTTGTCTGAACAGTTTTTCGTAGCTTCATACACAGACGCAGACACAGATGTGTGCATAGCCAGATGATGATACAAGAATTTACAAGTACCAACAACAGTAAACCATATCTTCAGTCAAATCTGATCAGTTGAGTAATAACGGCCAGACACAAGGTTCTTGGTACTAAAGCCACCTTGTAAACACACTCATGTTTGCTTAGTGTTCATTAAATGCTTCAGTGATTTAGATATTTAAATTCGTAAATCTAATATAACGTTCTCTATATAAATGAACTACTACTAAACTATACTTATGTATTACTTATGCATGGTTCGATTTCCAGGTCGGTTAAAGTGATATTGGGTTTTTACATTAGGAATTTCACAGTAGCAGCCATGGAGTCTGGATTCGTGCTCGGATGATGCCAATAGGCTCGCCCCATCTAATAGACATGGGACTAAAACATGGCTGGCGAAAGACGGCTGTACTATTAGCACACTTCTGCAATTTAGTATTATGGTTAATTTAGCGTAAAATACTAAATATTCATTTGTTTGCTTACAGTTTGATGCAATTGAAGTTTTGTCGTAATTAGTTGTTGAATTTAATTGAAATTCGGGCTAGCACTCACCGGGTTGAATGTGGTGTGCATTAAATCACAATTCCGGTACATCTATTATTCACTTCTGTAGAACATCCGTATGCTGTTTTGAATTAATATAGCTAATAGACAAAATGGTTGAGTTGGTACAATTCTTATTGCATTTGTTGTACTTATATTTTATGAAAAATTAAGTCCAATGTCAATGGGGAGAGGCTTTTGCCCAGCAGTGGGATTACACAGGGCACTGGCTAACAGTTACAATGACTACTTGGTTTTGCAATATTTTTAAAACAATATTCATCCTATAATTTCACTTATGACAGTTTAGGGATTCTGCTGTCACTGTGTGATTATGGCAATCCCTATTTATATGAGCACTGCACTAACTGGTTATAAAGGCCTCTAGGTTTTATTTAAATAAACGAATGTCTGCTGATAAATGAGTTTTATTCCAAATTACCGCAAAGAGAACCTTCCGACCGGGCTAGTGCATGCGCAGTTACTGGCCCGCCGTCCATACGTCACGCTCACATATACAATTTTGCTTACCTTGCATTCAGTCGTGCACGCTTACATGTGTCCCTACAACAGTGTTGATATCGAGGTCGCAAGCGCAATTGCTGTGCTTGGGAGCCTGGATTCGATTTCCAGGATAGGCAGAAAGTATTATTAGGTTATTCCGTTAGAACTTTCCCAGTACCAGCTCGGAGTTTGGAAGTTGATGGTACCCCCGTTCCTCGGAAAGCACGTTGATCCTGCGCCTGATCTGTCTCCGGTTGTGTAGGATACGGAAACGGTCAGTGGAAACGGAACAATACTAACAACACTATTATCCTATAAATGTCACTTACGGGATATCTTCCGTGATTATTGTTTATTTTTGAGCTCCCGATATTTCGACGCTGTTGCAAGCGCCATGATAACCCCGCCATGAAATGATATTCCGTAAGTGACATTTATAGTATAGTTATGAACCGTGAAAGCTTAAAACACTGTTATTACTAAAATATCAATAAAAAATTAACAAATTTGTCAGAAGGAGTAAACCATCCATCTTCTTTATCGCAGTGTAGTTCAGTTACAGGCGCAAGATGTAATACTGAGCAATAGACGCACCTGGAGCACGTTGACTTTTTCGATTTCCGCTTGGTTCAAAATATTGCCCGCAGGTAGGGTTACCAGGGCCTAAAATCGGAAACCCGGTATTGGAGGATGCAAAATCCTGATTTTCGACAAAAAGTCCGGCCTAGCCTAAATTTTACCTACAATCAAACGAAAATCTTTGAAATTTTTATTCAAAGTTATAAAAAAACAATAGTTCATGATAAGTTATGAAAAGTTAAGGGAAAAGTAGCTAGTTTTTATTAATTTGGTTTTGACCGCAAATATGATTGAAGAATTGCTCACAACTTTAGTCTTTCCAGTTATACTTCGTAAGTACGATAACTCTAATGAACTCCACTAGTCTGTTTCTTTCTTTCGTCCGGCATTAGTCGAAAAATCCAGTCTGGCACAAAATCCGGGCGAAGTCCGGTATTGGCATTAAAAATCCGGTCAAGACCAGATTTATCCGGTCAGATGGTAACCCTACCCGCAGGTAGATTTCTGAGCCTGAATTTGTGGCATAACATTTACATGTATAAACTAGCAGAATCACAATAGAGCAAAGAACAATAATGTGAAAATGTCAAAACTACAAAATCTATTTCAAGTATGTATTTTTCTCACCATGCACTTATTCATCTATAATCCTTTTGTGATGTAGTACCACTTCGACGATAAAACATGTGATTAAAAATAAAATATTGTACCTTCGTACAAAATGTCATCAGTGAAACGACAAAGCCAATGAAAATGAAATATGAAATGACACTATGCTAATTTGAAAATGACAAAAAGTCCCAGTCTCTTCTCTCCCACTTTCATGCAAGTTTTAAAAATCTAAGGAAAACGAGGTATTGTGGTGTGGCATTAATATTTCATAAATATTCATGAACTTTTAACGTGAAGAGATTAAAACTGCACTTATGTACTGGTACAGTCTGAAACTCTCTGAAACACTCTGGTACTTTAAAATTGCAAAATACGATGAAAGTTTATTAATCTTTGCTTTGTGTCACTGCTAGTTTCGTTTTGTGTCTGTGATTTTCTATCGTGAATTATTAAAAAAAATGTGGTAATGAACTGAAAATACAATTGAAATAAAGTGAAAAATAATTGTGTGATTTATAAATTTATTAATTATTGCTTCATAATGACCGATACATTGTTACCAAACCGGTAATGGTATTTTGCCCAGGATTCTCTATAGATGGAGCTCGTGGCTAAATAATAACAGCCGCTCGGGTTGATCGTTAGGTTAAGCCGTGCTTGCCTAGGTTGGTCTGTGGATGGGTGACCACCCATTACATACCGAGTTTCCTCCGTGCCTCGGAAAGTACGCTAAGCTGATGGTCCCGGCTGTCATTTGTAGATCTTTGACAGTCGTTAGGTAGTCAGAGGCCCAAAAAGTCTGACAACCAGTCTTACCAAGGGGTATCATATTACCCGGTACTAACTGGGTTGTGGAGGTCAAATAGGCAGTCGCTCCGTGTAAAATACTGGTATTCAGCTGCATCCGGTAAAACTGGAAGCCGATCCTTACACAGTTGGGAAAAGGCTAGGCAGATGAGAAGGATTCTCTATCATTCTTAAAAAAAAAAAAAAAACCTCTAATATTTTACCTGAATTTTCGTTTGTTTGTTGTGACTGCCTCTCTGGTCTAGTGGTCGCGACCGTGACTGCTGAGCATGAGGTCCTGGGTTCGATTTCAAGGTCAGGCAAACTGTTTTTCCATCAGGAATTTCTCAGTAGCAGCCACGGAGTCTGGATTTGTAATGGACTTGCCCCCTATTACATGAGACCTAAAAATAACTGGCGAAATATGGGTGTAGTTTTAGGTACACATCTGCCTAGCTCTTGGGGGATTACAGGTATGATGTTATATTTCATTTTATCTGTAATCATTAAAAGGTATGATAATTATGTTTTTCTAGAAAAAATGATCCCTGAACTTCTGTAGAAATGCAACGAACACAAAATGAGATCCTTCACAAAACTACCCAATAAAGTCTTCAAAACCTGGCCACTGCACGCAGGTGTTCTAAAACACCCCCTAAATTTATAGCCTCATACGAGCTAGGCTATGCCACAAAGTTAAGCAATGATCTCAATAAGCTCGTGCCAATTTGGAAATAAAATGGCATGCCAGACCGGCTGGCATCCTGCCAGTGTTTTATGCCAAGCATAAAATGTGGAATTCGACACATGCTTGATATCTCGCTCCATTTGATTTATCGTTTTGTTTTGTGGCATTTTCGTTAATTTGCTGTGACAAATTAATGGGTTGGCTATAAATGGATGATTGAATAATCCGGGTTTTGTGGATAATATTTTGTTTGGATATTTAGCTTTAAACTGTTTTCCTTGGGTGGGTGAAGTTACTTTGAAATGGTAGAATGCACTCTGTTTGTAGAAAATAATCACTACTGCTTTTTGAATTTGTAAAATGTGTAATAGTAAAGCAATGGTTCTACACGTCGCGTCGTTACGATATTTTTTTTGTTCTAGAACATACCTTAAAACCTTCTAGTTACGGAGATAGATACGGAGGGTCAAAGTTCCAAGTATGTCACGTTTTTTTTTTAATACAAGTTTTTATGTTATAACTTTATTTTAAATACCTGGAGGTATCGACCTCCGTACTATTCAATGCATCGATCAGCACAAATGTTTTAGGTGCGTTTAATTGAGTCCTAAGAAACTTGATATTTCACCCCAAAAAAAAAAGTAATTTCCCAGCTATTATTTTTGCGTAGAGTTACTTAGTTTGATGTACAGAATGCTTGGTTGACGGCTTTATGAAAGGATTACACCCTGTATAGTTCTTTATTTACACAATAATCATAAAAACACAATCATCATTCATCATTTGCCTAGCCTTTTCCCAAAAGATTTTCATTATGATTGAAAAACATGAAAACAAAGTACACAAATTGATCTAAGTACATAAATTAATAAAGCTAAATCAATTACAATACTCTGAATTGAATGTTACAACCTAAGCCTGAATCTGACAACGACTAATTTGTATTATAAAGCAATTCAAACTTCAGTAGCTACAATTCAAATAATTTCGCGTTCAAATTGAGAAGTCAAAACAGTATTCACAGAATTAAAGTGTCTAAAGCCCAAAGCGATCAACGATTATTAAACGTTAACCTATCAAGTTTATTGACCTGTATTTAATAAGTAACAAAGATATTCCATATAATTATGTGCATTTTAAAAGACTAGCATCATCATCATCAGTCTATTAACGTTCCCACTGCCGGGACACAGGCCTCCTCTCTATGAGAGGGAACAAGACTAGCATCTGAAAGTATTTCGACGATTGAGATAGAGCAAGTTATTTGCTAAATTTTCGTTGGTCTCCACAAAGTTGTTCAAAATTCTCAGATCTCACGGCTTGTGGATGTTTCTAAAAAACATTTATCCTGAGAATCGTACCACAAAAGTCCTCAAACTAGTCAGAGAACAGTGAAGTAGCTTCTACATGAAGTTGTTTCAACCAACTAGTATCGTAAACAATGCGAGTATCTACCTAGTTCGCGTTACAAACATGTGGCAACAAGCCAGATACAGCGAGTGTCGCCTGTGTGATACCAAAGTATTGTCTCTGAACGTTATATGTGCAGTCGCTGGATGAAAAGGTTACTTACTTCTGTGAGTGTGAAAAATTGCGATAGACGTGAGTTTAGTAGTGTTGTTTCAGAGTTTCCTATTAACTGTTTAAAAGCAAACGCACCGTGTGGCATCACTTCAATAGGATTATTTCTCGAAACCACCTTCTACAACATACACTTTGCTTTGCAACTTGCACTTTGGTTCTCGGATTGGGACCATCCCGTGGTGATAATCACACGAATCATCACGGACTTCACAGCTGTCTCTACAACAGTCCATGGTGTTTTCTGAAAGGAGACTGCGAGTTTATTTATTTATTTATTAAGGTTAACCAATAATTGTTTACACTATGTACATTTCTGATTTAATGACTAGAGTAACATTTACAAGTGCATAAATTAATTACAGGTTAACACCACAAACACAAAAAAAGTTGGCAAATAAAGCGCAGAACGCCTTCAAGCTTGGTGAAGATTTTCGCTGGGGACTGGGGTTAGCTGCATGAAAGTAGCAACAGATGTTAAAGGCTGGCGGAGACAATAACTCAGATAGTGGTTTTCTCAAATTCAATTCAAAACATTTTTTAGGATTCCGTACGTCTTAACGATAAAATAAAACACTATCACATCATTTAGTGTCTATTTGTCAATCTGTCACATACAATTTGCTCCAAATGTACTAGAACCGAAAAAGTTGTTTTTTTTTTATTTTATTGTCTACGTCTGAACGGACCGCAGTCCATTCGATTTAGTCCGTTCAGACTAAACACCCTTGCATGCACTTTTCAAACGACTAAAATAAAAACCTAAAGCCACAGTCCAGCCACAAGGCATAATTTACTGTGACTAACCCCTAAAATTAACCTAAGTCACTAACAATAGCAATCAACATCGCAAAACACGTAAATACGTTTTTACTTCAAAGTTAATTAAAAATGGATTATAAACAATTGTACGACGTTTAATAAAAAGAGTAATTTTGCCATCTCTGTGAAATTGTTTCCTGAAAGCAATAAAGACTCGTTTATGTTTTCTTTGGGAGATCTGTAAATAGATTGTGTAGATGGGGCTCCGTAAAGGTGTTTGAAGAAAAAACGATGCCTCCTGTGTGGTCACCGTCCACTCATGGATGGACTGGTTTTAGTCAGGTAGAAATCCCACACTGGGGGGTCTTACCCCAAAAGACCGATCGCCTTTTGTAGGTTTAAACCCGTGAACAAAAAATAGGTACTGAATTTAACAGACTTACTTTACTCTTGAACACTCCTGACTTAGTAATAGGATCTATTACTAAGTCTTGGAAGGATTATTAGTGATAGGATCTTGTTGTCTGGCGATGGCACGGGAGTCTCGGGGCTCTCTCCAGATATTAATATTAATTTAAACTAGAAAGTCAGACAACAGAAGGTGCCATTAACAATATTGTTAAACCTACCAACAGCAAGGTATCTTCTTGCACTCAATTAGCTAGTAAAAAAGGGCCTCAGCAGAACACTTTAAAATTATTCCACCAAAATATCCAAGGCATTTCTTCAAAATTATTAGAAATAGAATTGTTTTTAGAAAAAAGTAAGTTTGACATTATTTGTTTTACTGAACATTGGCTTAAGGATTACCAAATGCTTATTAATTATGAGAACTATATGGTGGGTAGCTGCTATAACCGTAAAACTATGCTTCGTGGAGGTTCCTTAATTTTTGTAAAAAATTGTTTAAGATATAAGCAACGTAACGACATAATAGGTCTCTCGGCTGAACATTGCGTCGAACTGTCCTGTGTTGAGCTAGATAAGCATGTTATTGTGTGTGTGTACAGACCCCCAAACTATCAAAACTTTTCCTTATTTGAGTCAATAATGGAAGATGTCCTGGCAAAACTTGCAGCCAGTAATAAATCTATAATTATTTGTGGTGATTTTAACATCAATATTTTAGAAGAAAATTCAAATAGCAGTCGGTTATTAAATCTTTTTAAGTCATTTGACTTGACCAACACTTTTATAGAACCTACTAGAGTCACTCCATCTTCTGCTACTTGTATAGATAATGTTTTCTGTGATTGTGATTACTTAGATAAAGCCATAGTTAATTGTCTGCCGTCTGACCATAGCGGACAAACTGTAACTTTTAGGTGTAATACACCATTGCAAAAAAATCAGATTAAATTTAGACCCATAACTTCTAACAAATTAAATAGGTATAATATTTCTCTACAGAACAAATTAAGTGTTATGAGCCATGACGATATTAATATAAATCAATTTTATGATAATTTCTTTTCAATAGTTCACACTGAATTCAACAAAACTTTTGAAAAGAAGTCAAAAAGTATTTGCCCTAAATTTATATTTAGTGATTGGGCAACTAGAGGTATCAGAAAAAGTAGGGAAACACTATTTGAGCTTTATGGCCTTAAGCCTTATATGAACACTGAAACATTTAACAAATATGTTGCTAAGTATTCAAAAATTTTTAGAGATACATGCAAGGTTGCCAAAGCCTTGCACATTAGCAACAAGATCAAAACAGCAGAAAATAAAATAAAGACAGTTTGGAAAGTCATAAATAGCGAGACTAACAGGAAGAAAACACGTAATACTAGCTACACATTAGATACAGCATGTGGTCCTAAAAGCTCTAATCAGGAAGTAGCTCAAGAATTTGTAAATTTCTTTACCGATATACCGTTAAAAACTACGGAGGCTCTAAATTCCTCTCCTGAAGTCTCAATTGGTTTACTAAAGGCGAATGTGTCTGGATGCCAGGCTGAATTTAAATTTAAACACATAAACCCGATGATAGTTATTAAAGCTTTTCGGCAAATAAAAATCAAACTGACCGAAGATCTATGGGGAATGTCTATCAAAGTTTGTACATCCATACTTGAGACTATAGCTCCATACTTAGCTTTAATTTTTAATTTGTGCGTAGACCAAGGAGTTTTCCCTGATTTAATGAAATACAGTAAAGTCATACCTCTTTTCAAATCCGGTGATAGTAAAGATACAAATAATTATAGGCCTGTATCCGTGTTGCCAGTTTTTAGTAAGGTGTTCGAAAAGATAATGCTTAATCAAATGGTCAATCATTTTAACACCAATAGAATCTTACACGATCAACAGTATGGTTTCACCAAGGGACGTTGTACAACCGACGCCGGTGTAACCTTAATAAAGCACATATTTACGGCGTGGGAAGAGTCCCAAGACGCTGTAGGAATATTTTGTGATCTCTCCAAAGCATTTGATTGTGTAAATCACGACACATTGCTTTTGAAACTTGAGCATTACGGACTAGGTAAACTTGCACTTAGTTTGTTAAAATCTTATTTGAGTGATAGACAACAATATGTTCAAATAAATGGTGTTAATTCACAGGGTTTAAAAGTAAAAATGGGGGTTCCGCAAGGCTCAATATTGGGTCCTTTCCTCTTTTTAGTATATATAAATGATCTACCCTATGTACTGAAAAACCAACCTCAAAATATGGTGTTATTTGCCGATGACACTTCCCTAATTTTTAAGATCAATAGACGGGCCCAAAATTTAGATGACGTGAATAATGCCCTACTTCAAGTCCATAATTGGTTCACAGCAAATAATTTAGTACTAAATGAAAAAAAAACGAAATGCATAAGATTTGCTTTACCGAATGTTAAAAGTAGCGATTGTGATATAGTACTGAATAAAGAGAAACTTGAATTCGTAGATAAAACGGTTTTCCTGGGGATTACGCTTGATTCAAGGCTACAATGGGGTTCTCATTTAACATCTCTGGCGGGGCGGCTAAGTTCGGCAGCATATGCTATTAGAAAAATCCGTCAATTTACTGATGTAGATACTGCTAGATTGGTCTATTTTAGTTACTTTCATAGTATAATGTCTTATGGCATTTTGTTATGGGGACGGGCTGCTGACATTGAGTCTATATTTATTCTGCAAAAAAGAGCCATCAGAGCCATATACAATCTTCGTAGGCGCGATTCTTTGAGGGAACTGTTTAAGGAAATAAACATCATGACTGTACATTGTCAATACATCTACGAAAACATAATGTACGTAAGAAAAAATCTACATATTTTTGGTAAAAGAGGTGACAGACACAATTACAGTACTAGAAATAGGGACCAATTAGTTCAGCCAGGCTTCAGACTCGCTAAAGTAGACTCATCTTTCATGGGGTACTGTTTGAGATGCTATAATAAAATTCCACAAAGCATTCTTGAGCTGAATGAAACAAAATTTAAAACATGTATTAAACGCACACTTTGTAAGCAAGCATATTACAAATTGGACGACTATATCGCTGATAAAACTGCTTGGCTCAATGCCGGTCCTGCTCCACAAGGACAGGGGCGCATAAATTGATAGCATTAAATTGTATTGTTGGAGCTGCTGAAGATTGTACAACTATCTTTGCATTGTATAGAATCAATCTCTTTATTATTATATAGCCGCATATCGCATATTGTGTGAGTGCTATGTACTAGAATGCTATCAGTCGCTAGAAACCTACGTTTTTCCTTGACTTGAATGTGCCGTGGCGATTAGGAGATATGTCATGCTCACTCAAATGTCTCGCTGATGGTGACGCGTGTGTCGGATCATTTAGTTCCCTTCAAAATGGTTGAGTTGAATGGTGCTGATACATGCGTCATGTTCGTGAACGAGCGCTGTCAGTTGGGACTGGTCAGCTCTTGGTTGCCACGGCTTTTGAATTTAATAATTTTATTTTTTAATTGTTTTTGTTTTTTTTTTACTATGGACACCTTTAACGTGCACATCTTGCTACATTGTTCTCACATAATGTACCATCTCAACATGAATGATGTAACCAAGATTTTGTAAAAATATTCTGATTTAAAAGAGTGTCCATGGAGTTTCTTGCCCATTCTTCTCCATAGAGATCTACGCTAGGGAATGGGCAACTACAGTACTTTCACAGTTTTTATGTCTTGTGTCTGGGACTGTAGCTACATTTAATTTTCATATTTGTTTCGACAATTCAAAAGTGCCTGTAACTGGCCTACTTGAAATAAATGCTTTGATTTTGATTTTGATTTTGATTTAGTAAATTCAGGGGAGTGGAGTGACAGTTAGATTGCCAGGGGGCAGAGGTGTTAGGATAAAACTTGCTAAAAGCAGTTAGAAAAAATCCAAACTCATTGTAAATCGGATCCATAAAAGTACCAATTAACTTTTTATTTCAATTTATAGTTTACAGAGAGACAGGACAAATCTATAAGGTTTCCATTTTAACCCGGCGAGGATGTGGTGAAAATAGTAACGTGGAGGTTGTGGAGGGTCTTATTGACCCTGTATATAATTGGGTTTAAAATACCTAAATTTATATTAATGTACCAAATATTAATCAATATTATTTATATTACATGTTATTTTTACGGTTTTATCGAAATAAAACGCAGATACCAGTACAAAATAATATAATTAAATCACTTTTAACAAAGTACTACAAAATAATCAACTTTTGCATAAACTTTCTAAACTTACACTAAAAACAACAACAAAAAAACTAACTTCTTAGACGATTAACTTTTAATTTGGTACATACGTAGAGATCAATTAGTTGCACTTACAGTCTTATCATCAAATTATGAATTACAAATCATTATATATATTATTAAGTAAAAAATATAATTGAAACCTTACATAAAAATGTTACATCGCGGTTGTCGCGGGGTCATATTTACCCTTTTTGACTGCACGCACGTGTTGCTCCCGTCGCAGGCGGCGGCCAACTGAACAGGGGCGCGGGGCGCGCGCGCCGGTCCCTTAGCAATAGCTATTGTGACGTTCAAAACTCTTTGATCGCAGAATAAAAAACTACACACGATTAAAAATTGACAGGGTCAGAATGACCTCTCCACATCCTCGAAGGGTACCTACAAAGATACAACGACGACCCATCGTCAAAGTACTCCTCCGCATCGCTTTTCTTTTTTAACCCCCGACGCGACGACGCTTGGAAAATTAAAATATTTGAACTTACATAATATATAATTATGACGATAATAACTTTAATAGGTTTAAAATATTATTTGTTATTTTTTAGAGTTTATTTTTTGTGTCGGCGGGTTTTTCAAATTTTTTATTTTACTTTTTTTTCTATTAGTTCATTACAGAACAAACTACTTGTCTTCATGACAGTTAAAAAAATCGAACCTATAAAAGTCATTGACCCACACATTTTTCGTTATAAACGTATAGGTTACCAACTTACAATTTTCCTAGCTTCACTTCCCAGTCCCCTTTCAATCCTGCACCGTCAACTAAGTCTGCACTTGTTAGCGGAAATAGGGGGCGTGGCGGCACACGGAAATGACGTTATATTTCAGTCCCATGTAACGTGGTGCCTGCTTTTATAAAATGTTGTTGTTTAAAGAAAATGTTGTTTTTGTTTGAGCTGTTTTGACTTGGAGACTATCTTGTGACGTTTTATTTTTTTAAGCTTGTGGCAAAATAATAACAGCCGCTCGGGTTGGTCTTTAGGTTATGCCTTGCTTGCCTAGGTTGGTCTGTGGATGTGTGACCACCCTGTACATACCAAATTTCCTCCGTGCCTCGGAAAGCACGCTAAGCCGTTGGTCCCGGCTGCCATTTGTAGATCTTTGACAGTCGTAACAGGTAGTCAGTGGCCCGAAAATCTGACAACCAGTCTTACCAAGGGGTATCGTATTGCCCAGTACTACTTTGGTTGTGGAGGTCAGATAGGCAGTCACTCCATGTAAAATACTGGTATTTGGCTACATCCGGTTAGGCTAGAAGCCGACCCCAACATTGTAAGTTGGGAAAAGGCTAGGCAGATGATGATGATGACTTGCTCAAACGACCCCTAATTGTTGTAAATGCCCTAAATACATGAAAATAAATACCAGTTGTTTTAACTCCAGCTATATATAGTAAGAAAGTAACAAACAAGAAGATATATCAAGCTAACGGCATGCGGCAGTTAGACTCGTATTAAGAAGATTTACGAATATCATAATGTTAACAAAATAGGGAAAATGAAAATACTTAAGTAAATAAGTACCTGTTAGGTAGGCACTTAATTGCCTCATTAGATTATGGGAGATTTACAAGTTTTATCTTGTTAGACTAAAGGAGAAGGTATTTTTTGTAATAATGGAAGAAACTTTTTATCTTAAATTACCTAATGCCAACTGGGTTTTAGAAGTTAGATAGGCAGTCGCTCCATGTAAAATACTGCAATCAGGTGCATCCGGTTAGACTGAAAAAATTAAAAGCAGATGATGAATGGATGAACTTTCTTACTTGCAGCTATAAAATGATTATGCTTAAATACAAAAACGGAACCATGACCCAGCTTGCTGCACTTGACTCGGTGGAACGTTGCGCTAAAAGGCTTATAGGCGACGAGACGTTGGTAGCTTTGCTTCACAGCCTAGCTCATCGGCGTAATGTTGCCTGCCTGTCGGTCTTCTACAAACTGTACTTCGGTGAGTGTGAGCAGGAGCTCCACGACCTGATCCCACCTGATGGTGGGATCAGGTTGGGTAAGGGTGATCCCTTTTACCACCGGACTAACAGACGTACTGCGGCGTACCATCCGCACTTGATAAGTATCCCGAGGAGTCGTACTAAGCGCTTCTCCTCCACTTTTATTATGCGCACTGCCAAAGTATAGAACGCTCTGCCTACCTCTGTGTGAGACCCACATTTAATCTGCCTGCCTTCATAGCAAGAGTGAACTGGTATCTTCTGGGCACACTCGTTCCATCACAGACGTCATCCATCGCTTTCCATCAGGCGTGATCGAAGTCAAGAGCAGACCCATTTTGTAATAAAAAATGTATAACCATGACTTTCAGCTATCTGTTATTCTAACTCAAGATTCACACTTCTGACTTTTGGTTATTTGTTTGATTCTCTTTTTTTTCCACCGACTTCGAAAGATAAAACTTGCACTTCTTCACTGATTTTTTTTAGAGTCGGTATACAAGGCATATTTTAGTTTTATATAAATCCAAACACATTAATTGACTTTACCGCCCAGCCATGCAGAATTATGAGTACATGAACATGTATACACATGACATATACTAGTAGCATAGTTCCCAGTGTCAGCAAAACTATCTCTCCCAAACCTTTGACTCAAAAACCAACCTTGCTCCTAAAGACAAACCAATCAACTAATTACTTAGTAACGTCCTCCACACAATACAGAAACTGAGCCATGCAATGCCATGTTTTCAGTCCAACAGAGCACACAAACAGGAAAACAAAGTTAGTTTGAGTCACAAACTCAGGCCAAGTTTGTGTGTGTTCCTACCACAATATCGCCGTCTATTGATCCAAGTTGATCCCGGAATTAAAAGACAACAAAGCGAGGATAACTTGGCAAGAGAAGTTGTAAAAGTGCAGCGTTGACTTGGCATTGAGAATGAATGGGATTTGAATTGAATTAGATTTTAAAGCTTACGTGTATTTTGTTTGTGCCTCAGATGTTGGAAGCGGTTGCCAAGAGTGTTAGATGGAGCATCTTCCTTTTTGGAAGCTGGGGCTGCTGGGTGTATAATTATTAGTGTTACAGTGGCTCCTGAACATGCTGGAAGTATTTTCTCGTCAATATTTTATTGAGCTAAGGAGTTAGATGACTTTTCTCATTTGAACGGTGGGATATAACTTTTACAACCGTGAAAAAAAAAAAAAAAACCGGCCTAGTGCGAGTCGGACTCACACAAAGGGTTCCGTACCATTGACTATATTTAGTATTTGTTGTTATAGCGGCAACAGAAATACATCATCTGTGAAAATTTCAACTGTCTAGCTGTCACGGTTCATGAGATACAGCCTGGTGACAGACAGACGGACAGACGGACAGACGGACAGACAGACGGACAGACAGCGAAGTCTTAGTAATAGGGTTCCGTTTTTACCCTTTGGGTACCGAACCCTAAAAAGAACTTAAGCCGTTAATTTTGTCCCTGATCACTTCCGGTACTCTTGTCTTGTCTTCCCATCGGACTATAGAGTGAGAAAAGAGATGGGGCAAAGTAAAGTTAGTAAAGCTGTGTGGTTATCATCGCATCTTCTTCTACTGAATAAAAAAAAACAAGTTGATCAGCCCAGTAATCACGGAAAAATCGGTGTACACCAACATTTCAAAAATATGTAAATACCCACGAAGAAAAAACCTCCTCCTATTTTGAGTGAAAAAAGCCGCTCGGCTTTGCTTGAATCATACAGTAACTGAGCCGACCAAAACCTGATGCAGCGATGGTAGATTCTGATGTTTGCCGATCGGGTCGAGCTGAACATACCTACTTTGCATCAGTTGTGTTGTTCAACGAATACTCCCGGATCGAATGTGCCGATAACACTACCATGTGAGTGGCATCCATAAGAAAACTCTTGAATAAATAACCATTATTTCTGCAATAAAATTAAATGAAATGTAAACTGGTTTATAATTGAAATGCTGACAGTCAATATTTAATACCAATCTGCAATTTACACTCTGTAAATAAGTAAACCGTCAAGCGAACTGCTACGGATTACCGTTTTCCGCTACGCGGCTACGAATACCGCTACGAGATGCTACGAAGCTACGCCGTAGCATTTATCTTTGATGTTCAATACAAATTGTACTAAATTAATAAAATTATTTTAGGGGTTTTGTTAGATGATTCGGTTTTTTCTTCGAATTCAGTTTGGCTGTTATTGATGGTAAGAAATGTTTTAACACTTAATTCATTGCTGTTTTGCGGTAAATACCTAAAATGTTTAGCTAGACAATTGTACGATAATTTTGACTTGTTTCTAGTTATAATATTTCTTGAAATAAATTCGTTCGAAAAGGTAACTCAATTTTTACAATTTGTGTTTGCTTTGATAACCTGAATCCTAATATTATTCTACCCTATTTCTATGAAATCCGTCTGGTCTGATATTATTGGATATTATTACATTGAAAGTGTCTGTTCCCAGAAAAAAAGGGATTTGCTTTGGCTAAGTGATCTCTTTACTACTTAAAAATCTATTGAAATATGTGATTACAATAATTAACACACAGAGAGCAGGCCTGTCTCCCAACAGTAAATGGGAACTTATTAGGCTGATTATGCTTAAGTTATAAAAATAATATCCAAGCATTTCTCTCTCTCCCTCTTTCTCTCTTCTTCAACCTTTGGCCATTCAAGGCCAAGTGTTGGTCTCTTCCAAACTGCTCAACCCAAAATATTTTATTCTGTTGAATTTATATAAAATGTTCTAAAAGATATCTTTACTAAAAGAAATAAGAAAGATTTGTATTTTTGTATGTAACGAATAAACTTAAAACTACTGGGCCGATTTAAAAAAATCTTTCAGCAATGGATCGTTATCAGCAATTAACATAAGCTATATTTATCCCCATACTCCCACGAGAACGGGAACTACGCGGGTGAAACCGCGTGACGTCTGCTATATCTACACTAATATTATGAAGAGGAAAGATTTGTATTTTTGTGTGTATGTTTGTAATGAATAAACTCAAAAACTCCTGCGCCGATTTCAAAAATTCTTTCACCATTAGAAAGCTACATTCACTCTGAGTAACATAGGCTATATTTTATCCCCGTACTCCCACGGAAACGGGAACTACGCGGGTGAAACCGCGTGACGTCCGCTAGTATATTATAAACTAGCTTTTGCCCGCGACTTCCTACGCGGATCCAGTAGCTTATGCCAGCGACAACGGGGTCGTCAAAATCGAAGACCTCAAAACGTCTGATGTGGAATTTCAAGAGCCCGGGGACGGGAATACAACGGGATGCGCGAGACGATTCGAGACGTTCCAGATCTTTCATTTTTGTAAGTCAAAAGGAAATGCCCATCAGACTAAACATTTTTATAAGTCAACAGGAAATACCCATCAGACCAAACAACACTTGCTGAGACGTCATTTCTATGTGTTATGGTGTAGCTGGGCTCTTGGAGTTCCACAACAGGTGTTCCAGATCTTCGATTTTTATAAGTCAACAGAGAGTGCTCATCAGATTGAACAACTTTTGCTAATACTTCATTCCTATATATATGTTATAGTGTAGCTGGGCTCTTGGAGTTCCACATCAGGTGTTCCAGATCTTCAAATTTATTCTCTCAGCAGAAAATCCCCATTACGTGGAACAATTTTTGCTATGGTACCATTTTTGTATCTCTTATAGTTCAGCTGGTCTGTTGCGGTTCTACATCAGGAGTTTGTTTCCAAGATAAAAGTCAATAGGAAATGCCCATCAGACCGAACAACTTTTGCTAAGACGTCATTCCTATATGTGTTATGGTGTAGCTGGGCTCTCGGAGTTCCACAACTGGTGTTCCAGATCTTCAATTTTTATAAGTCAACAGAGAGTGCTCATCAGATTAAACAACTTTTGCTAAAACGTCATTCCTATATGTATGTAAGTGTAGCTGGGCTCTTGGAGTTCCACATCAGGTGTTCCAGATCTTCAAATTTATTCTCTCAGCAGAAAATGCCCATCACGTGGAACAATTTTTGCTATGGTACCATTTTTGTATCTCTTATAGTTCAGCTGGTCTGTTGTGGTTCTGCATCAGGTGTTCAAGTTTCCAAGATAAATTATAGCCTATATCTTGCCCAGACTTAATACCTATACAACAACAAAAAAATCATTCAAATCCGTCCAGTACTTCCGAAGATTAGCGTGTACAAACAAACAGACCCACAGACAAACAGACACACAGACACACAGACAAACAGACAGATTTTTTTTTTTGGATTCGTGCTCTATTACTGTTTCTAAACCCCCCTCAATTATTTCTTTTTTAATATATTCAATGTACAGACACAGTTTTTTTACTGTTATAATTATTAACTAGCTTCTGCCCGCGACTTCGTACGCGGATCCTGTTGCTTATGCCAGCGACAACAGGGTCGTCAAAATCGGAGATCTGAAACGTCTGATGTCGAATTTTAAGAGCCCGGGGACGGGAATACAATGCGTGAGACGATTCGAGACGTTCCAGATCTTTCATTTTTGTAAGTCAACAGGAAATGCCCAGCAGACTAAACATTTTTTATAAGTCAACAGGAAATGCCCATCAGACCAAACAACACTTGCTGAGACGTCATTCCTATGTGTTATGGTGTAGCTGGGCTCTTGGAGTTCCACAACAGGTGTTCCAGATCTTGGATTTTTATAATTCAACAGAGAGTGCTCATCAAATTGAACAACTTTTGCTAAAACTTCATTCCTATTATATGTTATAGTGTAGCTGGGCTCTTGGAGTTCCACAACAGGTGTTCCAGATCTTCGATTTTTATAAGTCAACAGAGAGTGCTCATCAGATTGAACAACTTTTGCTAAGACGTCATTCCTATATGTGTTATGGTGTAGCTGGGCTCTCGGAGTTCCACATCAGGTGTTCCAGATCTTCGATTTTTATAAGTCAACAGGAAATGCCCATCAGACTAAACAACACTTGCTGAGACGTCATTCCTATGTGTTATGGTGTAGCTGGGCTCTTGGAGTTCCACAAAAGGTGTTCCAGATCTTCGATTTTTATAAGTCAACAGAGAGTGCTCATCAGATTGAACAACTTTTGCTAAAACTTCATTCCTATATATATGTTATAGTGTAGCTGGGCTCTTGGAGTTCCACATCAGGTGTTCCAGATCTTCAAATTTATTCTCTCAGCAGAAAATGCCCATCACGTGGAACAATTTTTGCTATGGTACCATTTTTGTATCTCTTATAGTTCAGCTGGTCTGTTGTGGTTCTGCATCAGGTGTTCAAGTTTCCAAGATAAATTATAGCCTATATCTTGCCCAGACTTAATACCTATACAACAACAAAAAAATCATTCAAATCCGTCCAGTACTTCCGAAGATTAGCGTGTACAAACAAACAGACCCACAGACAAACAGACACACAGACAAACAGACAGATTTTTTTTTTTTGGATTCGTGCTCTATTACTGTTTCTAAACCCCCCTCAATTATTTCTTTTTTAATATATTCAATGTACAGACACAGTTTTTTTACTGTTATAATTATTAACTAGCTTCTGCCCGCGACTTCGTACGCGGATCCTGTTGCTTATGCCAGCGACAACGGGGTCGTCAAAATCGGAGATCTGAAACGTCTGATGTCGAATTTTAAGAGCCCGGGGACGGGAATACAATGCGTGAGACGATTCGAGACGTTCCAGATCTTTCATTTTTGTAAGTCAACAGGAAATGCCCAGCAGACTAAACATTTTTTATAAGTCAACAGGAAATGCCCATCAGACCAAACAACACTTGCTGAGACGTCATTCCTATGTGTTATGGTGTAGCTGGGCTCTTGGAGTTCCACAACAGGTGTTCCAGATCTTGGATTTTTATAATTCAACAGAGAGTGCTCATCAAATTGAACAACTTTTGCTAAAACTTCATTCCTATTATATGTTATAGTGTAGCTGGGCTCTTGGAGTTCCACAACAGGTGTTCCAGATCTTCGATTTTTATAAGTCAACAGAGAGTGCTCATCAGATTGAACAACTTTTGCTAAGACGTCATTCCTATATGTGTTATGGTGTAGCTGGGCTCTCGGAGTTCCACATCAGGTGTTCCAGATCTTCGATTTTTATAAGTCAACAGGAAATGCCCATCAGACTAAACAACACTTGCTGAGACGTCATTCCTATGTGTTATGGTGTAGCTGGGCTCTTGGAGTTCCACAAAAGGTGTTCCAGATCTTCGATTTTTATAAGTCAACAGAGAGTGCTCATCAGATTGAACAACTTTTGCTAAAACTTCATTCCTATATATATGTTATAGTGTAGCTGGGCTCTTGGAGTTCCACATCAGGTGTTCCAGATCTTCGATTTTTATAAGTCAACAGAGAGTGCTCATCAGATTGAACAACTTTTGCTAAGACGTCATTCCTATATGTGTTATGGTGTAGCTGGGCTCTCGGAGTTCCACATCAGGTGTTCCAGATCTTCGATTTTTATAAGTCAACAGGAAATGCCCATCAGACTAAACAACACTTGCTGAGACGTCATTCCTATGTGTTATGGTGTAGCTGGGCTCTTGGAGTTCCACAAAAGGTGTTCCAGATCTTCGATTTTTATAAGTCAACAGAGAGTGCTCATCAGATTGAACAACTTTTGCTAAAACGTCATTTCTATATATATGTTAGTGTAGCTGGGCTCTTGGAGTTCCACATCAGGTGTTCCAGATCTTCAAATTTATTCTCTCAGCAGAAAATGCCCATCACGTGGAACAATTTTTGCTATTGTACCATTTTTGTATCTCTTATAGTTCAGCTGGTCTGTTGTGGTTCTGCATCAGGTGTTCAAGTTTCCAAGATAAATTATAGCCTATATCTTGCCCAGACTTAATACCTATACAACAACAAAAAAATCATTCAAATCCGTCCAGCAGTTCCGAAGATTAGCGTGTACAAACAAACAGACAAACAGACAAACAGACAGACTTTTTTTTTTGGATTCGTGCTCTATTACTGTTTCTAAACCCCCCTCAATTATTTATTTTTTAATATATTCAATGTACAGACACAGTTTTTCTACTGTTTTATTATATGTATAGATATAGATATAATATAGATAGGTAGATATGTAAATAATAAATAATAGATATAGACTAGCTTCTGCCCGCGACTTCGTACGCGGAACCTGTTGCTTATGCAAGCGACAACGGGGTCGTCAAAATCGAAGATCTGATACGTCTGATGTCGAAGCGCAATTCTCTATCCATGAACGTCTTCGACTCGCGAGACAATGCGTGAAGTTCACGATCAGCAGTCAGTCGCGCATCACGTTCCCCACTTGTCTCTAGATACCTAGAAGTCGATGTGTAGATACGCTGAGAACTCAAGCGTAATTCTCTTTCCGTGAACGTCTCCAACTCGCGAGACAATGCAGACGTTCACGATCAGCGGTCAGTTGCGCATCATATTCTTCACTGGTCTCTAGAGACCTGGATGTAGATGCATAAATACGCTGAGAACGCAGGCGTACTTTGCGATCCGAAGAGGTTTCCACGGAGCGAGTTGAAGCCTGATGTTCTTGAGCAGCATCAAATCTCTCCTGACGCTCTTCGGTAGATTCTTGGAATCTTATGATCCTTAATCTTATAGCTCCTTTGAAACATTGGGAAAGATTTGACCTCTTTCTAGGCTTATAGTTTTATTAAAATCTAAGTGACTGCTCCACTGCATTACCGGGTAGGCTACTGTGTCACGAAGATAAATGGATAAGGAAATTAAACACTGAAATAAAATGAGCCGGAAGGCATATTTAAAAAACTAAAAGGGAGTTTTGGCCACGTCAAATTTTCAATGATATACCATCGTCATCGAAAATCAGTCCTAAACTGTTACCACCTTTACCGCATGGAAGTACTCCCAGCTTATGTTATTTTATAATTATACATTGAAATTAGTGATAGCTTTGATTTCCACATCAGATGTTTATGATCTTCGATTTTTATAAGTCAACAGGAAATGCCCATCAGACCGAACAACTTTTGCTAAGACGTCATTCCTATATGTGTTATGGTGTAGCTGGGCTCTCGGAGTTCCACAACAGGTGTTCCAGATCTTCAATTTTTATAAATCAACAAAGAGTGCTCATCAGATTGAACATCAACTTTTGCTAAAACGTCATTCCTATATATATGTTAGTGTAGCTGGGCTCTTGGAGTTCCACATCAGGTGTTCCGATTTTTATAAGTCAACAGAGAGTGCTGATCAGATTGAACAACTTTTGCTAAAACGTCATTCCTATGTATATGTTAGTGTAGCTGGGCTCTTGGAGTTCCACATCAGGTGTTCCAGATCTTCGATTTTATTAGTCAACAAAGAGTGCTCATCAGATTGAACATCAACTTTTGCTAAAACGTCATTCCTATATATATGTTAGTGTAGCTGGGCTTTTGGAGTTCCACATCAAGTGTTCCAATTTTTATAAGTCAACATAGAGTGCTGATCAGATTGAACAACTTTTGCTAAAACGTCATTCCTATATGTGTTATGGTGTAGCTGGGCTCTCGGAGTTCCACAACAGGTGTTCCAGATCTTCAATTTTTATAAATCAACAGAGAGTGCTCATCAGATTGAACAACTTTTGCTAATACGTCATTCCTATATATATGTTAGTGTAGCTGGGCTCTTGGAGTTCCACATCAGGTGTTCCAGATCTTCGATTTTATTAGTCAACAGAGAGTGCTCATCAGATTGAACAACTTTTGCTAAAACGTCATTCCTATATATATGTTAGTGTAGCTGGGCTCTTGGAGTTCAACATCAGGTGTTCCAGATCTTCAAATTTATTCTCTCAGCAGAAAATTCTCATCACGTGGAACAATTTTTGCTATGGTACCATTTTTGTATCTCTTATAGTTTAGCTTGTCTGTTGCGATTCTGCATCAGGTGTTCAAGTTTCCAAGATAAATTATAGCCTATATCTTGCCCAGACTTAATTTCTATACAACAAAAAAACAATCATTCAAATCCGTCCAGTAGTTCCGAAGATTAGCGTGTACAAACAAACAGACAAACAGACAGAACTTTTTTTTTGGATTCGTGCCCTATTACTGTTTCTAAACCCCCCTCAATTATTACTTTTTTAATATATTCAATGTACAGACACAGTTTTTTTACTGTTTTATTATATTTTATTATTATTATTATTATATGTAATAATAGATATAGATTGAATGAAATTATTCATTCAATTTATAATATACTAGCGGACGTCACATCAGACAAAGGTTAAAAAAAATGTTAATACTACGAGTATATATTATTTAACATGAAAGTCAATTTTCGATCAGAAACTGTTTGAATTTTCAGCGCAAATATACAAAAAAATGCAGTTGATGATGTTATATTGCAGAATTTATTTCACGGTTACGATCAACTTTTTCAAATATTGCAACGTTGACGACCTAGGGTTAACGAGTATCAAGGCAACAAAATACAGCTGATACGCTAACATATTTTTTGATTTTAGTGAATATTTGTGGATTTCTAGTAAATATCACTGTTTAGACTTTCTAGTAAAGACTAGAAAGTCAATAATTACATAGCAAATTGGCTGTGACATACAAACGTACAGACAGACAGACGCACGAGTAATCGTATAAGGGTTTTATTTTTTTCATTTTTTGCACGGAACCCCAAAATTTTTGTAGGAAACAGTTGTTTTTTTTTAATAACCGATGATAAAATTTGGGGGGGGGGGGGGTTTAGAATGATATATACTGAATACGTGGTAACCCATTTAGCGTCGGTGTACCTTCCACCTTGTATACTAAAACATTACTCAAAGACCAAGAACTGCAAGAAGACCAACTGGACTCTGAGGGTTGAAAGGTTGGAATCGCACCATAATATCAACTTTAAGTCATTCGTGGTACGAGTTCCAACCCACCATCTACAGACCTGCATGATGGAAGCCTTTTGGCCGAAGGGTGTCGTATATCGACGTTTTCAAGGACGGTTATGCGACACCGCACAGCAAAACACGACGCTTACAACGTTGCGTGTATAGTTATAGTTTCATAGGCTTTAAAATATGTATTAGTTTCAATAATATTCTATTTAACAGATATGTTGTGAGCGCGCAATCGTGAAGATTCGAAAACGGGCCAATTGGGTCGTTTTACCTTTATTCTGCGTCACTGCATGTATTTGAGCTGGCTCTGCCCCACGGAACACTTTTTTCGATGGTTTTTTAGGTGTTTAATATATCTGTTTATTAGAATATCATTGATTAGTTTATTATTTTTGTTAAATGTAATTTTGTGTATTTTATCTATGGGCCTCAGTTGCCCGAAAGTAAAATGTTTGATTAATTGATTACTACAAGTAAACACCATCATCGATTTCAACTTCAAAACATTTGAGATAATTGTCAAACACAAGCCTAACCACTGAAAAGGACCCCATTTACCATTAAAATTAATTGAACTCTGTTTAAAAACACACACTCAATGGAAACCTCACCACATTTTAATAAACGTACAATTAATCACGCTATCAAAGT
Source organism: Xestia xanthographa (assembly GCA_905147715.2). Lineage (NCBI taxonomy): Eukaryota > Metazoa > Arthropoda > Insecta > Lepidoptera > Noctuidae > Xestia > Xestia xanthographa. Next base: position 24,970,402 of record LR990659.1, read on the forward strand.
GCATTTCGCAGCCGAAAACTCCAATATTCTGCGAACCGTAATCAATTCTGTGAATTAGTTTATAAATGAATCAATTTAGTATTCAAGAGCTCATGTACTAAATAAATTAGAGTCCCTTCTTTGTTTTATATTCCGTACTGATAGGCCACTGTTAATTGCTGTGATCAGAAAGTCATTAGGAGTAGAATTAAATTACTGCATAAAGTGCCGATAGTTGTAATGTCCTTTGAAGGGGTCAATTAAGATTGAAGTGGGTACCTTCTTTGCGTATAAGTCGTTAAAGGGGGTTAGAAGATTTGTGGGAATTATTACGTATAGAATGGGTGGCAGTTAGTTTTAAAATTATGTTGATTATATTTTAATTAATTGCACTATCAGCAGTGATCGCAGTTGTGTGACCAGACTGCCAAGGCATAGGTTTCGAGTTCAAACTCAAGACATGCACCTCTGTTTATTGTGATTCATGTGCGTATTATTATCACTTGCTTTGGATAAGCAAAACATTACGAGGAAACAAAATATCAACATACCTTTAAATGGCATCAGTGCTGTGACGTTTTTAATGTTACAGCACCATGCTGAATAGGAGCCTTTTGGCCTCGTATAGGACCAGTTTCGTTTCTTTTTTTTCTTTTATTATGTTTCTCTCTACGTATCATTTTTAACAGTTATAATTACAACTTAACATTTTTTTCTTTTTGTTTTGTCCTGGTGAGCTAATAAATGCTTTTTCTTCCTTTTTCTTTCTTTCTTTCAAATGGTATATTTCTTATTTATTTTTTTGTACTCTCTCGCAAATCACAATGCTGTCGTATTTGCCCCCAAAGTTTGACTGGTAGAGAATGCCTTGTGGAATTAAGGCCGCTTACGTATCACTATATGCATGAAGTTTAAATAATTAAATACCTATGTTTAAAGGGGAGCCTTTAAACAATAGGTATGTCTCTCTCCGGGAGGATTCACCTGTAATGTAAACAATCCATGATTAAGTTTTGCACCGAAACAAGTAAATCTGAACTACGTAAAGGTGCCTGTTTGCCTGTACAGCAGCACACAGTGTAGCTTGCAACACTGTGCAGGTTTGGCGTCTACTTAAGCTTGCTGACGGTTGCACCTTAGCGAATGTATATGGCTATCTTTACAGCGCCGTTCGACAATTAGGGTTTTCCAAATTGAAAAAACCATAAGGTGGCAGCACTGGCGTAAGGTCTAAACGTCTATCAAAATACACGAGTTTCTTATAGTTTAAGACTATTTTTTCATTGAATTATCTTTTAAATTATTAATAAAATGCATCAGTGTTGTGCCGCATAAGTTACCTTTCTTAATGTGACCTTTCATTACGTTTTTCCTTGTACCACTGACTTTTGCAGTACTAAGAAGCTTAATCTTTAGTTTAGCTACTTTTCTTTGTCCGTAATCCATATTTATATTGTAAAACAGTGCAAATACGATGAAATTTCGGTAAAAAGTTTCACTAGCATTCAATTCAGTACAATTTGACAGTTGTCTTTACCAGACGCCTACGTAGCGACATCTGGTGTCAGATAAAATCCGAAAAACCCTCATTTCAACCATTTCTCTGACATACAACCAACTAACGTATCATTGGGTCAATGCAGACATATCTTCCTAATTATCTCCACAGAAAACGAAGAACTCAATTCCCAGTTTCCACCACATTTAGACATCATGTTTTTACGACGGAGCCGGTCAATCGGAACTTTTTTATCCCCAGCATTCGCCACATATGCTACCCGGTTAATGAGGTCAGATCTTTTTCGGGTCCAATTGAAAATGGGGCCGTGATATATCTTCCAGCAATATCTCATGGGGAACACTTATGTGAGGAGCTTGGGGAGTAATAGATTTTTTTGTAGAAGAATTTAGTGTTAGGGAAGTTAGATTAGGTTTCAGGCATGTTGTGAATTTAGAGAAAAGTGAGTTTCAAAGTTTGTTTTGTTGTTCGACAAAAAAGTAGTTCAACTACAATATCCCAAAAAACTAGTGTTTTATTTTATTTATTCAGAGCTTTTAGTACTACGAGCTGTGGTCCAAAATCACCACGATGTGGAGCCCTAACATAGAAGGCGAGGCGGTAGACCTAGCAGTAGACAGTGGGACGAGCTGGACACAACCAATGACTAGTGGTCCACATTTGGCCCTGGATCGAAGGATTTGGAAGTCATGGCGACCTTTGCCTAGCAATGGGATGACACAGGTTAACAGTAACAGTAGTTTTTAGAAAACTGACGAAAATTATTCATTGATTGAGAAAACAACCCAACCATAACCCAATCTAAGCGAGCCGTCGGCGTCGTCGCGTTCATTTGTTCGGAAAACTGGAATGTGCTATCCGTCGGTGATACGTGTTCGGGTTTCGGCAAATATGATGAACGCGACGCGTCCTCGTTACGATTGCTATGGTTAGGAGGCAGCCTTTAGGTAACACTACTTACCTCGCCAGTAACAAAAACTTACTAAGACAGTGGTGTCGATTCTGTTGTGCACAAACCTAACTTAATATAGGCTTTTGCTATCTTTTACTAAAAGGCAGTGCGAGAAAAGGACGGCTATAGCTATGAACTAAGTTAGAGATGTCAAACTAGTTTATGCCTTGCGCTTCACCGTGTTTTTAGTCGACATGTTTTTAAGTGCACCCTTCATTTGTATAGAAATATTAGTTGCAACTAAATTTGACAGCTCTAAATGACGTCCGTCTCTTTCTCGTTTTATTAGACAGAAAAAGATAGCAATAGCCTAAATTGACCTTCACGACCTGATCCCACCCCTTTTACCACCGGACTAGCAGACGTACTGCGGCGTACCATCCGCACTTGGTTGATATCCCGACGTGTCGTACTAAGCGCTTCTCCTCCACTTTTATTATGCGCACAGCCAAAGTCTGGAACTCTCTGCCTGCGTCTGTGTTCCCACCCACATTTAACCCGCCTGCCTTCAAAGCAAGAGTGAACAGGCATCTTCTGGGCACGCTCGTTCCATTATAGATCTCATCCATCGCTTCCATCAGGCGAGATCGAGGTCAAGAGCAGGCCCATATTGTAATAAAAAAACTAAAAAAAAAATATAGTTTAGTTTGTGCACAACAGAATGGACACCATTATCATCAATATTGACCACTTTTAAATCACCATCTTCCCGCCCTTGTTCCATTCTACTTGGGGTCGGCGCAACATGTTTTTTTCTCCCATTCTCCCCTGTCAGACGTCACGGCATCACTTATACTTCTTTCTCTTTCATATCCTCACACAATCCTTCCATGTTTTCTTTGCCCCTCCTCTCTCTCTATCAACATTCCAAACAGAGACTTCACGATTTTCTCCCCGCAATTTGAAAGCGACCTAAATAATTAAATAACATTTTTATTCAGTTCGCTTAACAAGGTACAATATTAAAAAGCTAGTAACAAAAAAAAAAAACAATGACCCTTAAGCACTAGATTTTTACAAATTCCCTGGACTCCACACTAGGATACCCTGTGTCGTGAAGTCCAGTCTCTTCCCAAGTAATGGTAACATGTTAGCTTTAACTGAACTACTTATTTACAAAGGAAATAGAAAAAAAAGATAGGTAAATTAAGATAATTAAATGAACAACTAAAAACTATTATAATATAACAATATTTTTAAAAAGAAAAATGAAAAAAAATGATGTTTTTGGAAGTGTGTGTGCGTGTGTGGGTGGGTGAGGTGTGGTGGGTGTTATTGTATGTATGGCGTATATGAGTGGGCATCTATAAATTGTAACCAGCTTATTTAAACGACCCCTTAAATCTAAATTACGTCCACAATCGATGAATCAGGTCAAAGATATTTGCGATAACTGTCCGCAGACTAAATATTATTATGTGCATATGCTCACATTAATCTTGGTCATAAAGGTTGGGTCCACGCTGCAGTGCCAATATTGTAATAACACTTGGCTTATGGATTACGAATAAATGAATATTTATTACTGGTTTTGTTTGTGTTGATTATTACTATATTTGATGCCGATCGTTTGTCATGAAATATGACCAAATGCATCTGTAAAAATCCCTAAATGACATGTCATATTTTTTACAAAAACTTAGGAAATAATCGCAGTCTATTTCATGACTAAAGAAATATTATGAAATAGACTACTACATCGTAACACAACACTAACACACAACAACAACTATTATTATGACAACTATAGTTATCGTTTAATAAAAGTTTTATTAGGAGTCAGTTTAAGGATCTTGATGCAAAGTGTAATTTAAATAGCTTAAGGATTCTGCCGGGGTCATTAAACCTAACATTTTGAACAGATTTTCTATGGGAATAAAACTAAACAATTCATACTACTACACTAAACTTTATAGATACGTTACTTTCTGGTGCCACTAATTACCACGATTAGTGATGATTTTAAGGATCAATTGGTAAAATAATAAGAGGTGACTAGGAGGACAATCTTTTAAAAACAAAATGGGTTATGCTCGTATTTCGTTGAAAGAAGATTAGTTAGAGGATGAGACTGATATGTATAGGGATATAGTTCTATGAATGATATTATTTTTCAGTATAACAATCGCTATTTATATACGTAGATGTATCTATACTTACTAATATTATAAAGAGGTAACATTTGTTTGTAAGTTTGTATGTAGGGGCTAATCTCCGGAAGTAATGGACCGATTTCAAAAATTCTTTCACCATTAGAAAGCTACATTCACCCCGAGTAACATAGGCTATATTTTATCCCCGTACTCTCACGGAAACGGGAATTACGCGGGTGAAACCGCGGGACGTCCGCTAATACTAAATACATTTACGTTTGGCAAGCCACATTTTGTTTAGATCTTCTGAAAATATTAACAAAACAGCTAGAAACTACCCATATAAGCAAAACATATCCCATATTCTCCCCAACGAAAACAAATAATAATCCAATCTCAACTCCGCCCATCGCGGCACTCTCACTGTCAATCATTCACACTAGAAAAATCAAAGGAGACACGAGACGATTCATAATTTTCTTCATAACCTCGTATCGACCGAGGGGTATTAATATCTCCAGATTTATTTCTCTGCTCACAATCTTCTGACCGGTCATAAATCATGACCGAAAGCCGAAGCCGAGGCTTGCCCTCCGTGGACATCACGCGTAAACGTGAATTATGGTCATTGTTATCCGATCTCGGATTGTAAGAAATTGCGCGAATTCCCCCGTTTGTTTTTGATTGGGTTTATGAAGGTCATATTTCTAGATATTGCTGGGTGTAAGTAATGGAATTGGATCGAATGTTGTGAGATTAGTTTGGTTTAGTCATGGTTGGAGGGAGAACAAATAGGGGTACATTAACCTTTCTGTAGTGGCTCATTTGGAGTTTATTGGTTTCGTTCAGTCATATCGAAAATGCTTGACTATACTAGGGCATTTTAGCGAAATGGTAGCTTCAATGTTTACGTAGGTTTATATTTTCTTTTGGTCTATTTTGTTGATAAGGAGCTCGTGGCTAAATAATAACAGCCACTCGGGTCAATCGTTAGGTTAAACCGTGCTTGCCTAGGTTGGTCTGTGGATAGGTGACCACCCAATACATACCGAGTTTCCTCCGTGCCTTAGAAAACACGTTGGTCTCGACTGTCATTTGTAGATCTTTGACAGTCGTTAAGTAGTCAGAGGCCCAAAAAGTCTCACAGCCAGTCTTACCAAGGGGTATCGTATTACCCGGCACTAACTGGGTTGTGGAGGTCAAATAGGAAGTCACTCCATGTAAAATACTGGTATTCAGCTGCATCCGGTAAAATTGGAAGCCGACCCCAACATAGTTGGGAAAAGGCTAGGCAGATGATGGTCTTTTCTGTTGATCAATCAGCGACCCGTCAAACAAAGAGAGTGAAGGAAAAAAGAGTGCGCCTGCGTTGGAACAAACTTGTGCACTAAGTATAATTCTGTATCTTGCTTCGATGGCTAGTCCTCATAAATTATCTCCATTGATCATTGGGATAAGGATATGTTATATGATAACCTGTACGTTTTTTTCAACATTACTCTTTCAATTCCCAGTAAAACTCGTTTTCTACTTTCCAAGTAGACGTAATAGCCCAATATCCATCTTGCGCTGCATGCCCTAACACCTCCGCAATTGACGATTTTATGACTGCTTCAGCGAGCGAAGTTCGCTTAGCTGTATTTTGGCCAAATATATTTAATAAAAAAATTCCATCGACACGCTAAGAAAAAGAGTAAAGTTAATATACGTAGCTCCTGAAACAATAGCCGTACCCGCTGCCTGTATCCGGCAGAGTAGAATAGAACCAATCCATTACACTCACGGGTGTCGTATAAGGCGACTAATGTCTGAGGCAGAACACCTTGCGCCTCCGTAGACCAGAAAATGGGCAGCAGCGTTTTCTGTTAGTCTTTCATCACTGCGATCTCCAATCCGCCTGCCAAGCGTGGAGATTACGGCAAATTCTTCGCATCATGGGAGAGGCTTAGGCTGTTGTTGTTGTTGAAATAATAACTTCAATAAATATATTTTTATGCCTTTGTTGCATAGAAACAGCGACCCCACAAGTAAATCAAAATGTTTTATGTATGTTATTCTCGAACATGATCGGATGGTAAAGAAAATGTATCAAATACTATTTATCTCACAAGTTGTGGCAGTCAGTCTTTTAACCCCGTGAACTTACGTCCTTAGGGTCAAATAGAACTTAGTGAAACAGTTGAAAGTGTTATTTTCTTGTCTATCCTTTTGGATTATTTCTGTGAAATCAGTTGAACCAGTATACTGTCGACAATCATCAATTTCAACGATTATGTTAAAGAGAAAATCATTATCATGGACATGAAACAAGTGATATTTACGAAAAAAGATCCACTTGATACATTTCTATCTACAACTTGAGTTACATCTGAACTAGAAAAAATTAGTGATAAAAGAACTCTGATATAAAGGGCTGAAAGGCACTTGTTGTCCTCGTTATTGCGATCAGTTTTTTGTTTTACACCGTACCTGGGAACCTTCTAGTTACGAAGATATTGGGGGTCAAAGTTCCATCTTTTTGACAAGTTTTTTTTATTAATACAAGTTTTTAATGTAAGATCGTACTATTCAAACCATCCATCACCACAATGTGTTGAGTGCGTTACATTGAGTTCTACCACAAAACATGATTTTTCCCCACAAAAAAAAAAAATCGTTTCCCAGCAATAATTTTTGCGTAAAGTTACTTGGTTTGATTATACAGAATGCTTGGTTAACGGCTTCGTGATGAGGTCTTTTACACCTTGTATGATTAGAAATTGTATCATTTACTTTACCTGAATTGGTCATACACTAGTCGCATCAAGTTAGAAGTAGCGATCTAAATCAAAAATGGTTATCATAATTATTATGATGACCATTTTCACCATTGACATAAATGATAATGATAAATGATGTTTATTTTGCAAGTAGGTTTTTACACGTCATTTTTTAAAACTAGATGGGGCCCGTGTTTCGTACCTGACTACTCTGAGAAGAAACAGCCGAAACAAACTCAGAGGTCATAGTCTCTTTTAAAGTCCAGACAATCTTGCTCAATTCACATGAGGACTATGCAGATTAGTGTCTGATATGGTCTTTTGAAGAAAGAACCATACAGTTTTGAGTGGACCTGTCCAGTCAGTGCAAGCATTTGTCAGTTAACGTGTAGCTCGACTTATAACTCAAGGAGCTCAACGAAACGACGAACAATACCAAAGAAAGGACATTTGGGTAGGTCGCTTAGAGTACTCAAACTGTCAGACAGTTGTGGGAAAAAATAAACAAAATATATAAATGTGACCCACATGTGACACAATAAAAATAATAAAGATTCACCAAGACGTCATAGATATTTTTAGTGGTTCAAGCTGTGGCTTGCCTTCAGTCAATTACCTACTTACCTACTGATGGAATTGTTCGCTATTCACATAATTTTGTGGTTCGATTCCGAGATAACAAACAAAATTTGTACTGCTTTTAAAGATTCAGTGATGGATTTTTCATGACTGCAAAAGCAACAAAAGTTGTTCACAGCTCTTACAGAGAGTTCCACAAAAAGGCACTTTTAACATCAAGCTCTTCTTTATCTTACAGTAAACATTTTCATGCTTCAGAATCTGAAGAACTGTTTCTATTTTCAAATGTCTTGGGATAAATAAAAAATAAAATAAAATAAATAAAAATTAAATTGCCTTTATTGCTGTTTCTTTCCTTACAATTATTAAGTACTGAAAAAATGCCTAAGTACAAAGTTGCATTTGAATGATAAGCAACTGGATGTTTCTGTGAAACAGCTTGTCTGTCAATAAAGGCCTCCTCTAAAGATTCCCACGTATTCCTGTCTCTTGCTAAACGGGTCCATACCGGACCAGCTATTTTCTTGAAGTCATCTTCCCATCTTTTGATTTGTTTGCCTCTATTTCTTTTGCTATCTCCTAGATACTGACTTAGTCCATTTCTCTTTACTTTCTCTTAATATATGCCCCGTCCAACGCCATTTAAGCTGTCTGTAGGCTGTGTGTGCATTATCAAATTTCGTTTTCTTTTTAATTTCTTGAAATTTCACTCTACTTATCATTTATTTTATTTTTATGCATTTTGGCTTTTGGCAGACTTTTAATTTTCTATCTTGTAGTTCTGTTAACGCCCATGTCTGGCACCCGTATAGTAAGCATGGCATAATGCACATTTCGTAGGTATACTATCTTTTTTCCTTTCATTGGCATATCTTTAACCTTCATTATTTTCCTAGGAGATTAAAAACCGTTTCCAAGTATTAGTTATTCTTCGTTCTATTTCTTTATTCATGCAAAAGTTGAGAATTTGCTACGGAAACCAACTTGTTCCTTAGGTTAGTTTTCTTCTAATGTATTGGTTAATTCCAATTCTTGCAGTTTTTCTGTTTGTCTTGGGATAGGTACCGCTAAATAGAAAATAAGTATGTCTAGGAATGGCCTGTGTTGTTGTCAATCTAAATAATATTCTATCTTCAAGTAAGAAGGTTCTATCCTAAACAGATAAAATATTCTTCTTAGTTTCTTCACATCCTATAAATTTTTCAAGTCACGTGTATTTTATGTAAGTAAAACTAACTGTAATAATATGAACGCTAAACAAATGATGTTTTAAATTAATTTACATTTTTAGCAGCATGATGAAAATTTATATAATTCTAAGACTACATTTGCACACATAAACACACACACACACACATACACACACACACACACACTACATACACACACACACTACATTTCTTTTTGTTTATATTCCGTTTTGTAATACTATGATTGTTTGTTATGTTTTTAAATTTTGTATGCATGTCATGTCCCTGCGATAAATAAAGATTTTTTCTTTCTTTCTTCTTTCTTTCTTTCATTTTTGTTTAATTGTCATCATGCTAATCTATTAGGAGATAAATATTCTGGTCAGCAGCGAATCTGCAATTACTAAGTCGAGTAGGCCTATTTTCTGTAATTTATGTTTGTTATATTGACCTTAGAACCTTTAAACACAAAAGATTCACTTCCATTAAGAAACCAGATGTCTTTTTTATGAGCATCATCTCATTAACTTTATCAGTGTTTCTGTCACTAATTTCTTATTTTTCTCATCAGCTTAATAGTCCGAACTCTACTAAAAACAACCATGTTATAAACTGGCAATTAAAGTTGCTAGTGGCACATTAGCCCCGGGCTGTTAATGTGCAGACATGGAGTAAAGGGAAATGGAGTTCACACGTGTGGAAACAAAACGTGTTTCACGTTTGAATAAATATCGTTATGGTTACTGACAATCATGGCTCGTCAAAAAGGAAATATTTTACAATGCTATGGGTACTTTCTTTTGTGTTTCCTTTTTATGCCAATCACAATTTGTAATTACCAGCCATTTTTATTTGAGTTATTTTGGGAAACAAACAATTTGGGAAACAAACAATACACACTATACATGGTTAACAAAGAATTGTATAATCCACATCTTATATTATTATTATAAGTCATTAAAATTGAAAAAAGCTTAATTTCAATATTCGATCAATATTCCTTACGAAACACGTTGCAAATGAAAGCTATAACGTAATAACTTGCGTGCAAGGATAATCCAGATCCTAATAGTCGTGTTGCCATAAGACTGTTCTAAAATATACCTAATTTTAGATAGGTGCTTAGCGTCGTTATTTATTATCAATTTCAGCAAAACATAGATCTTTATTTACAAATCATAATTTTAGAAGTGGTAACTCGTAGCAACCGCTGTTTAAAAGATAAGCAAAAAATATTTCCAACCCAAAGTTATGAACACGCCATTTCTACAAACTCCATGTTAAATGCTCATAGTAACGAAGGCGTTTATTTGAACTTATCAGCGCACGGTTTGGCAACCTGCCATCGAGCGTGTCAATGCCTACTGTTTGGGCTAGCTTTAATATTTAAGTTGGCTACTGTTGGCTATTTGTTAGCACGAACGGGTTGAGAATGTGGGTAAATAGCCGGGCTATATATCAATTTAATTTGGGTGATTTTTTAGTGCGAATTCCAAGGGATTGAAAAGTTTTATTAGGTGATTTGAATTTAGACTAGGTTTTCTATTATACATTATTGAATTTGTACGAGTACACATTCATTAACATAAGGTTCATGAAAAATTCATGCGTTATATTCAGCACTAGCGGATGTCACGTGGTTTTACCCGCGTAGTTCCCGTTCTCGTGGGAGTACGGGGATAAAATATAGCCTATGGTACTCGTTGATAATGTAGTGTAATCCATTGCTGAAAGAATTTTCAAATCGGTTCAGTAGTTTTTAAGTTTATTCGTTACATACAAAAGTACAAATCTTACCTCTTTATAATATTAGTATAGATAAGGCCGCGTCCTAAATAAAGCGATCATCGCGAAAACACGACCATCGTACTTATTGTTAGACGGATTTCTGGCTTTCCCAACACAAATGAGCGACGATAATATGCATGAGATGATTGCGTATTGGCGCATCCTATAGACCAATAGCTTTGGTTAAAATGCGGAAGGTATACAGAGTGTCCAGTAATTAATAAATAACCTTGAAATGGCTTATAGTAGAACTTATGGCCATTTAGAAATAAATACGAAAACAAAACTATCATAAGTAGTACCTGTAAGCAAGTTCATTTTGTTTCGGAAAATTAGTATGAGATAATTTTTAAACAAAGTTTAAACATCTTGGGTAAAAAAATATTGTATGCATACGTGAGTGACCAATAATTTAAAATAATGTCGGTTTCAAGTATATTTGATGATGGTACAATTCAATTGTATCTGCCTTAAATAGTAAATTATTGCTATTAATGTAGACAAGGAGAAAAAATTACTGCAGCACAAAAATGTAATATGGCCATATTATACATATGGTATTCTTATGCAGGCCCCTACATCTGCGGATATTTTTTTTTATAAGATAGATTTCTTTTGTATTTTTTCAGAAAGGTATGGGCCATTTCAAGGTTATCCATTCGTTGCCGGACACCCTTATTTTTTTTTTTTTTTTTTTTTTTTTTGTCTGATGGGAAATCATCAAATAACTCCTCCCGCTCTGGGCGGAGCAGGAGGGAGTGTCAGACTTTTACTGACTAAAACCCATCCATGTTCCTTCATCGCCCTTTGTGTTCCGGGGCCACGGTATCTCTTTCGAACAGTCCCGCAACCCCGGCATGCATCGGTCCCTACGGACCCCTTCCCTTTTGCTGACTCTCTTTGAGGCGCGCGTGGAACACGAACGCGCCGTCGACATGGCCTGTCGTCATGAGACGGACGGACGGCGAGCTAGCCCATAGCCCACCGTCCACAGGCCCGCGCCTACGGTGGCCGGGGGCCACGTGGTGGTGGCCCCCGACGCCCGGGGCGTCTCCCGCGGCGGCCGGGACGTTGAGAGGTTCGCTCCCTCTCACGTTCCGCCACCTCCTTCTCTAGCATTACTGCTTCGCAGAAGGAGGTGACGGCGTCCCATTCCGTCTCGCTCCGGACCATGGCTTGCACCAGGGCCGGACGCGAGAGGTCGCCGCCGCCAATCGCCGCTTCGAGGACACGGCGGTGCTCCGCCCACGCGGGGCACACTTCCACCGTGTGTTCCACCGTGTCCTCCGGTCGATCCTCACAATGGAAGCACCCGGGCGATTGCCGGACACCCTGACGTTGACTATTATCTGTATTGAATCTTTTACTTAGAAATTAGCAGCATTAAAGTCCAAAATACAACAAACAAACATCAGAAACAAACCAGCGCTTTATATAGCAATAATTCACTCTCACCACGTAATCATATTTCGTCCACAAACTCCTGAAGTTTTCAGCCGAAGCGACTGTGGGCTCCAAACTGTAATAAAACCAGCCCTTTACTGCAGTTTCAGCTCATTCATTCAGTAATAAAACTCAAAAGGAAGTGTCGACAAATATCAAGAAGTAGCTGTGATTAGGGATACCAATTTTGTGTGAGGAAGACAGGACAAAATGTTAATTGTGTGAACGATTTTCCATTTAAACATTGAGCACGAAAAATCAGATATTAAGTATTTTTTTTAACACATTATAATTTTTGTCAGCAATAAAAACATGAAACTATTTATTGATCAAAATTTTGTTCTTCTTGTTGCTCCAGATTCATCTCAATTGTCTATTTTGTTGGCAGAAAACAATTTGTAGCTGACCAAGGCCCCGATATTAAGAATCAGAATCAGAAAATCTCTAAATAAAGCTGACCGTTTAAATCACTGCCTTAATAATGTACCATATATAGTAATGTCACGTATTAGGAGGTCTGTATGAAACAGTGGTAAATGTAAGATTGATTTAAGCCACTATATACTTGAATTGTACCTAGTTACTATGTATTTCTACCCGAATTGATGAATGATTTGATTATGATGAATGATTATAATTGAATTTAAATTTTGACGACCCGAATAGCGCAGTGGTAGTGTTGTTCTTAGGGTCCCGGGTTCGAATCCCGCTCGGAGCAAATGTTTGTGTGATGAGCATGGACATTTGTTTCCGAGTCATGGATGTTTATATGTATAATAAGTATGTATTTACAAACAAAAAGTATATATGTAGTATATCAACTATCGGGTGTTCACGACACAAGCCTCGTTGCTTAGTGTGGCATTAGATGGCGCTGTGTGTAATGTCCAGCAATATTATATTATTATTTTCGAGTTATCCACAACAAGGCTGTTTCTTTTTGTCACTTTCGACCCTTGAAAAAGTAAATTGTGACCAAAAAGTTATAATAATCCTTCTTTTCTATAAATTTCTACTCCCTCAAAATAAATGGTAGTGGTTTTCCATCAAAGGATCAAAAGTCGAAGGGAATTACTTCAACGTTTTATCATACTTCGACGGAAAAACTTTATCTTCCTTTGAATTCACGTTCATCTTTAATCTGACTTGACTGAGCGAAGGATTAAAATAAAGTTCTTAAGCCAAGCTATGCCATGAAAGCGTTCAATGAATGAAATGATTTAGAATTTAATTTTTTGCACTAAGACTGAATTATTGGTCTGTGGTCGCAAGCGTTGCATTTAATTCTCAGATCGAGCAGTGTTGGTTGATTATATCATCAGGAATTTTTCGATAGCAGCTCGGATTACAGATCATTCCTTCTATTAAGAATCAGTCAAGCTGTTAAGGAATAAATATGTACAGGCTTCTTCTTCTTAGTTTGTCGATGATTCCTTTAATATGAAATAGGTTTCTAGCACAACTCTGCCACCTTCTTGACAGCCTTAGTAAGGAGCAGGTGGAGTTGCACTAGGAGCACGTCAGGAGGTGTGTCATTTGTCTGCGATGTGGCTTTGCAGTCACATTTTATTTCATCAATTCAATTCAATTCATTTATTCAATAACGATATTTACATCGTGTCTGAATGTCTATAACTAAATTATATATAAGAACATCAAACAAAACATCAAACACTATACATACAATCCATATTAACATCATCATCATCATCATCAGCCTATTAATGTTCGGATCTGCTGGGACCCAGGCCTCCTCTCTATGAGAGGGAATGGGCTATAATCCAGCACTCGGGCCCAGTGCGGGTTGGTAGATGACACATGTCTTCGAATTAACATCACATCATCATCATCATATTACCATCATTACCTACAATCAAATTATCCAAATTAAATTGAAATCAGAATAATAATAAGAATAATAAAAAAAGAGAATAAAAAAAAGATTTAAAAATTAATGTCATAACAATTCATAAAATACAATAAAACTGACCATTTCAAATCAATAAAGAAAATTATACTTTCGAATTTTGTACTAATTTATAGTTCTTCAATAGAATAAAAACACTTGTTTAACAAGAACTGTTTAAGCGTACTCTGAAACCCACTTGTATATACTTGACTTTTTATTTCTGTGGGCAGTTCTGTTACCCCCATGGGACTAAGTTATACCTGCAGCGGCCCACCTGAATTCCGATAGTACCATACCACAGGATAATCACGCGGGCACAAGATGGTTATTTTTATATTCCTAAGCCTTATTTGCTACAAAACCTCTTTATCAAAGTCTAGTACAATAACAATTTTCTCCAAAAGAATCTATCTCAGGTGATATTATATTCATAACATTCTGTACTGTTGGTATCTCGAGACAGGAACCAGACTAAGACAAGAGAATAAAACTTTGTATCCTAGGTATCCCTGAGGAGCTACCGATCATAGGGAGTGCGGGAATGACGTGTAATATCACTTATGTTTGTGTTTTAATATTTACTTTCCAATCTTAGGGAATTGATATTTATAGTGTTTTATCAAATGGTAACTACATTGTTATATAGTTTGGATGGATCCAAATAGACGATAATTATTGTTCCTTCACTGTCCACTTTCTTTTTTAAAAACTGTTTTGTGTCCCACTGCTGGGCAAAGGCTTCCCCTTTCTCCCTTCAAACCTCTCTGAGTTGTGCAATTTAAGCCTATAGTCTGCGCCATTCAGGTAGGGAATAAAGGTCATTGCCCTTTCCTTAATTTCTCTGCCTAGGTACTCCGACAATACGAATCATTACATTATGAATCGTTTCTATTACTAGAAAAAGTCATGGATCACGATATAGGTAGTTTTGGGACAAGTTTATGTCATTATTTCTGTTTTCGAAATTATGTATTTGAATAAATGTATGCGGGTTAATGACCTTTATTCCCTTTTTAAATAGCGCAGACTATATATTAAAAATAGATTTTTTTTATATATTTTTGCATTCAGAACACAAATAAATGTTAATTTGTTTAAAAAGTAAATATTAGTTTTAAATAATCATGATTATCTATGATATTCTATTTATAAACACAATTTGAATAATCAAAAAAATATTTACGTCATAAAGACGCATATTGCTTTGCCGAAATTAAAAAAAAAAAAAACATTCACCTCCGACTATTGGCATTGAACCGATTTGAACTTCGTCTATGTATCTGTGGTATTTTACTTCCATAACGGACACACACTCAGTCATTGTCGAGCATAGTTTGAGACAATTTCATAAAATTACCGATAATTTTTTTAAAGTATTTATAATCACGTCCATATTAATAAAAAAACTCCAGAAACGTTAAAAAATATACCCAAAAATGTTGGGTGAAATTCTTTGGAATCCTAAACCTGAATTTGTCCTAAAAACCTTGCTCCAATTATATCTCAAAGAAATGGTCACCCTACTGAAGAGAACACTCGGTTCCCTTACATTTCTTGACCTAATTAAGGAGTTACTCTGGACAGTAGACGGAACACAAGTGAACAGCACTGTGCTAACTTAGTCGGATGTCATAGTCACGACCACCTTATGACAACCTACCATCCATTCTGAAACACACTTTATTTTTATGAAGATAAAGTTGATATGTCAAATAGGGTTCTCTATTGTATTACCTAACTTTTTTACACATAATTTAAAGTGCCATAACTTTTTTTGTCCTAATCATCATTTGTCCGAATGATAACTTACCCGAACTTAATATCACATAATATCACATGCCATAAAATTGAAATCCCTAAATACAATATGCTCTAAACCCGTTTGTCATAAATATTACAATCAATAATATACAAAACACTTAAAATCGTTTTCAATAATAGTTATAAATCCTAAATAAAAGAAAATGTTTAGATCTTAATAATATTTTTAAAACAAACCGGTATGTTCCCAGACGTTCCCAAAAGGGAACAAAACATTGTTATTTTAATTGTGTCTGTCATTACGGGTACCTACAGTAAAGTAAGTATTACTTAGCTTTTGCTATGCTATGAACTTCTCTCAACACAACACATTTTTATACAATATTGCTCTTATGAAATTTGTAAGAATTAAAAAGTAGAACCATCATATCGCAGAAAGTTCATAGTTAGAATCTTCTTTTGTTTTGGCATACATTTCATATAAGTAGTCACTAAAAGGCAGAAAATAAATCAATCAAACCGTCAGTCATTATAAAACACTTGAGTGTGAACATAATTATGTGGATTTTATTTTTCCCTGTAATAAGTATGCAAACATGCAAACAAACATGCAGCAAGCATGCAGCAAGCATGCAGCAAGCATGCAGCAAGCATTCAGCAAGCATGCAACAAGCTTGCAGCAACCATGCAAGCACGCATACAGTATGCAAGCAACCATGCAAGCGAGCAAGCAGCATGCAGCAAGCATGCAACAAGCATGCAGCAACCATGCAAGCACGCATACAGTATGCAAGCAAGCATGCCGCATGCAAGCGAGCAAGCAACATGCAGCAGGCATGGTTTCTGTCACGGCTCCGGCACTGCGGAGCTCCGGCGGTCCCACGCGAGCTTATCGTCGCAGATGTGTTTAACGCTCACCACCGCAGCTTCGGCTTGCTGGCCGGCTTCGCCGGCCAGCCTCAGCAGCGGCGGCGAGTGTTACAACCACCTGCTCCTCAACTCGCGGGCCGCCTCGCCCCTCCGCGCCTACGCGATTTTAAATTACACTCTCGGGGTAGGGCAGACAAGACTACGTGGGGTCGGATTTACAGCGATTCGTTTCTGTCACTAAAACCTAATTTTTAGCAAATGTTTTAGGACCAAAAAATTTATTACACTTATATGGACATTAGGAATAATACACATTATATAATATAATACTTAGGATATTTGACTTTATGGCATATACAATTAGAAGATTCAATTATTATGGTATTTGATATTATGACAGAACAGTTTTAGAAATAAAGATAATTATGGAAAACAAAGTTTCGGGATTTTGAACATTATGGTAACAGAAGTTTATAGCAAACGTTTTATGGATAATGATTTTCGGACAATTTTTTTTAGGAGATATAAGGGAGTACCGTCAAATAGCTGGGGTCTAGGTTAATCGGTTGTGGTATAGAATAGAGTACTGTTAGTAAGCTTGTTGGCCAGCTTTAAAACTTTGTTAGAGGCTTGTTTATAATGATATATAAGAGTTATGTCATTGATTTTCAATGCCTAATGATTACTGAGAATTCTTTGACATTTGAGGGCAGATTGAAATTAGTTCATAGAATGATTGGTTTTCATGTTTACTTAGTAATAATTTTATGGGAAGTCATTGTACATGAACAAAAACATAAAATACTTAAAAAAAAAAAAAAACTGCTGTAATAGGTACTGAAGTTTTACGAAGTTTGATACTATTTTTATAACTAAACACCAACTAAATAGATTTAATTACTATTGTGTACTTATTTAACTTGTTTGGTTTACTAACAAATTACTAACATCTTTTTATTTTTTTATATCTTATTTTTTTTTGTGTGTACTAACTAACAACCCTACTGTATGCGCTGCTGAATGGGTCGCACACACCTTGAGTGATAGCTTGAATGATAAGTCACGGATAGCCAAAGATGATGATTTATTGAATATATTTAACTACCACGTAACTAATGCTATATGAATAATGCGTGAATGAGTACAGCTGACTATGAACGCTGATTGTGTACTGTCGATTTACACTATAATTTGTGCAAGGTGACGGAAAAGTGCTGATCTATGCAATGCGCGCGTGCCATGTACGATACATGACTCGTACATATTCCCGGGCGAGAGAGATGCGAGTGGATGATGAAAATGAGTTACTGAGTGCTTATATGCTAAACTTATAAATTTCAGCCAAGTTACAAAACATAACTTATAACTATTCTTAGCCAACTAGAATTAGTCACTGTCACCCGACACCGGTGTGGTGAATGTAGGTATCCTCTTGTGGCGCTTGATGCTGCTAAGCAAGCTGGTGAAGTTTCTTAACTCAACTGCCTCTTCTGGCTTTTTCGAGTCTCTAGTGCGTGGCGTCGGAACGTCGATGACCTCGTGCTGTGTACGCACCGGCGGCGCCGGAGGCTGCGTCTTGAAGTCCGACTGTAAGTTGGCGCTTCTCTGCCGACGACGACAGATCCACCGACACAGATAAACTGCGACTGCTAGTACAGCGCAAGCCAACAACACGTAGATAGCTGAATATTGGTGGATGTCGTGGCTTGAAATCCCTGTGTTCAAGGCGTTTTCTGATTTCATCTGCTCGATCTGCTCTTTGATGTGCCGGAATGCGGTTTCGTGATCAGTGACGTTGATTTCTAATTGTGGAAAGGTGACGTTGATGATATGGTTGATAGGTGCGATTTGTTGTGATTCCAAATCAACCGCAGTTTTTAACTCTGTATATCCCAGTTTGTGTGAAAAAACGGTGAAGTCTTCTCCTTTAATTACGCAATCTGAATCCAGTGCTATGACCCCGGCTTTAGCGATTTGTATTGCGGTAATCTGATGCTCGCATATGACACGAAGTGCGCACTGTCCGCAACAATAATAAAGGTAAGTATTTATTTTGTTCAATTCCATCCAATTATTACGGCATGCTGCTATGTTTGTAAGACATCTGTTTGTGCCCTTATCTTTGATACACATGCTGTCTTCTGACTTAAACTGGAAGATGGGTTTTCTGGAGTGACAGAGGCGAGTAGATTCGTCGTATTGGACACATTGTTGTATGTCTCTCGCCGTCATTGCCAGATAGGTGTCTTTGCGTAAGTTGATTGCGATGTAATCTGATATCGGCACGACGGCGACCGTAGTGTTCCCATGTTGTTGTGGTATTGATATCAGTTGATATAAATCATAACTCTCTCTGTTGACCAGTGGTATTTTAATTTCAAATATGAGGTACTGCTGTGTTACCCTTGTCTTGACCTTCAGAAGGTGGTAAATTTTTGGTAGTTCTGTCTGTATGTTTTCTATTGGTAAAGATAACTCTCGCGATAATTGTCCTGAGATTATGCTGAGTTGGTCTCGTAATTGCTTCGGCGTTAGTAAATGAACGCTAAACATTCCATGATGAATATCTGTTATTGTGTCGATAATTGTGTCTTGTATGGATTTTAGCTTCGCGAGCATATTTGTAGCTATGAGGGTGGACAGTGCTAGCTCGTTCTTTACTTCTTGCTCCTGCAAACTTTTGTTCAACATATTGGTTGCCTTCGTTAGGTTGTTTAGATGTTGATTGATGGCCTTGTGTTGCCGATTGATTGACTCTTCAGTTCTCTTGAGTAAATTATATTCTGCTTCTACTACTGAGGTCTGGTTTTTCCACAGGAGTGCTAGGTGATTTTCATTTCCTTTTATAAGATCAATATCTTGCTTGTATTGATCGGCGAAACGTTGATCTAGAACTCCAAATAAACTGTTGGCAACGTAGCCTACACCATCGACGATGCCTCGTCGCCTTCGTGAGCGTTCTTCAAAATGCTGGCTCAGTAACATTCCATTGTAATACTTCAGTTCGTCATGAGAGTGATGTAACTGCATTAGGATGATGTCACATAGTGCTTTGTTTGTTTCTGCTTCACATACGCTGTTTATCTGTTTCAGGTATTTGTCGCAGGTTGCCGAACCGTCCCAATAAGGGTTCATGTCGTAATACACGATGAGTTTCCATTCGTCTCGAATGAACTGCATGTTTGAGATTCGATCAAAATAGAGTGCTTTGCGTATTGTTGTCAAAGTATATGGGGATGTTGACTATTCGTGGCCAAATATGGATGTCATGAAGAGAAATAGTGTTAAGATAGTTTCTATCAGATTAGACACCGTTCCAGGTCGTTGTTTTGACAGGTTGCTCGTGGTCTTGTTATTTTGGCAGTCTGACTTTTTCCCTGTCTGCTCGGGTAGTGATTTGTGATTTGTTTGGTCAGATATCAGCACTGACAGTTTAATCACTGGGCGCTTGAGATACCCATTTTGTGTTTTTAGGGTAACAACCCTGACCAATCCATCGCTACCGGGATGTAGCTCAGTGACTCTGCCTAGAGCCCATCTTCCCGCGGGGAGGTTAGGCTCATGAATGATGACAACGTCATTTACTTGAACGTTTTTGTGAGGTGTCTTCCATTTACCCCTTGTTGAGAGTGTCGCGAGATACTCTGATTGCCACCTCTTCCAGATGTCTTCGAAAATGTTCTGTGTTCGCTTCCATCTTGTCCTTTCATCTTGTTCGGTATCTAAGATAGTCAGTATGGGGCCGCTGCTCAAAAAGTGTGATGGAGTTAGATAATTCAAATCATCTGGATCCTCTGTAAGTGTGCACAGCGGCCGACTGTTGAGACATGCTTCGAGTTGAGCAAGTAAAGTACTGTATTCCTCGAACGTGAGTTTTTGCTCGCCAACAACACGTCGAAGATGATGCTTCAGACTTTTTACCGCTGCTTCCCATAGGCCTCCTGCGCTTGGCCAGGCGGGGGCGTTAAAATGCCACTGTATTCCCAACTCATTTATCTCTGTATAAAACTCTGCGTTGAATGTTTTGCATAGTTCCGATGGTCCTTGCTGTAGTGCTCTATTGGCTCCAACAAAATTGGTGCCATTATCGCTGTAGATATGATGTGGTTTACCCCGACGTGAAGACATGCGTTTAAGAGCAGCTAAGAATGCAGATGAGCTCAGGTCTGATACGAGTTCGAGGTGCACAGCTTTGGTCACCATGCACACGAACACTGCGATGTATCCCTTACTTGTCTTGACTCCTCGCCCTTTATTGAGTTTCACGTCAACGTATCCTGTGAAATCAACGCCGGTGTGCTGAAACGGACGCGAAGGATTACTCCGAGATTCCGGTAAGTCCCCCATTAATTGTTTTGGTATGACAGCTTTATGCTTCTTACACGTAATGCATGCATGTAAGCGCTTCTTAACAGCTCTGTTTCCGCCTAATATCCAGTAGTTTTGTCTGATATTTGCGAGCGTCGTCCGGGCCCCCGCATGAAACGTGCGGCGGTGGGCTTGGTCGATAATAAGGTCAGTAACATGGCTGCTGTGGGGTATGATCAGTGGATGCTTCATATCTTTGTCAATATTTGCATGCTTGAGTCTGCCTCCCACTCTCAAAAGTCCATCCTTGTCCAAAAAAGGGTTAAGGCACAAAGTTTTACTTTTGTTATGTATTTGCTCCTGTTTTCGCAGCTTGCTAATTTCTTCCGAAAATTGCATTTCTTGTACATATTTTATAATCATATGTTTTGCGGTTTCTAATTCATTTCCGTTCAAGTAAGCAGTGCGCTCGCTGTGACGTCGTGTGATACGTAGCAACCAAGCCAGCACGCGCACGGCGCGTGTCAAATTACTGTTTCTATGTAGTATGGATTCTATGACATCATCGCTTTGAGTCTGACGAATTGTGACGTTGCTTTGTTTAGATTTTCTTTGCTCTTGATCCGTGACGTAGACGCTCTTCTCCGCTACTGATGACTCATCGAATCCTGGGAGAAATTGCGGGCCGCTCCACCACAGATTATGTTGCTTCAATTGCTCTGTTGTGATGCCACGGCTGGCACAATCAGCTGGGTTGTCAGCTGATTTTATGTAATGCCAATTATCTGATGGTATGACGTCTTTAATTTGTTTGACTCTGTTCGCTACGAATGGTGTCCAGCGATTAATGTTGCCTTGAATCCAACCGAGAACTGCAGTGGAGTCACTCCAACCGAAAACTTTGATTTTGTGTCCGTTGAGGGCTTGCTGTATTTTCCGCATGAGTGTTATAAGTAAGAGCGCCCCACTCAGCTCTAGACGTGGTAAAGTGAGCTTTTTGTTTTCTGGTACAAGTCTTGTTTTTGCAGCGACGAGTGTTATGTTGGTATCAAGTTTACAATACACGACACATGCGTATGCTGATAATGATGCGTCGCAGAAGCCGTGCAGTTGAATTGTGTCTTGCTCTCCTGTCTGATACCATCTTTGAATTTTAAACTGGCTGATATTTTGTAGCTCTGCTTTGGTTTTTTCCCACTCGGTGCTTATTTCAATCGAAAGCTGGTCGTCCCATTGTATGTTCGACAACCAAACTTGTTTGAATAATAGTTTTAGCTTTGTTGTAATTGGAGCTAACCAACCGAGTGGATCAAATATCTTTGATATATCTGATAGTAATGAACGTTTTGTATGTTTTTCTGTTGGTTTGGTTTTGCTTATTTCTAGCTCGAACGAGAATGTATCTTCATTGGGGTTCCATTTCAACCCGAGCGTCTTTGTTGATTCTGCTTGCTTGAAATCAAATGATGGTTGATTTGAGGACGCTCTGCTGACGTTTTGAATTAATTCTTCGTTGTTACCCAACCATTTACGTAAATTGAAACCTCCCCACTGTAGTAACTGTATCAAATCGCCTTGCAGTTGTTTGGCCGATGACAACGTGAAGCTTCCACTTACAAGGTCATCCATATAAAATTCTTCTTGCAACGCTTGTGCTGCTCTGCTGTGTTGATACTTGTGGCCTTCATCAGCTGCCAACTGTTTCAAACTCATCATGGCTAAGAATGGAGCTGCTTTCATGCCATAAGTGACTGTCGTGAGCTGATATTCACGTAAACGTTGGTCAGGACAGTCCCTCCATAGTATCTTCTGATAGGTTTGATGTTCAGTGTTGCAAAGTATCTGTCGATACATTTTCTCTATATCCGCCGTATACGCGAACTGGTATTGCCTCCATCGCAAGATCAATGACATGAGGTCTTGCTGTAAATTTGGGCCACGCTTCATAAGGTCGTTCAAAGTGTAGCCCATCGATGTTTTCGCCGATGCGTTGAATACTACTCTTAATGCCGTAGTTGCGGAATCGGCGCGCTGAACACAATGGTGAGGTAAATAGCAAGTCGGTGTCACGTTACTAGTACACTCGACCATATGATTCAGTGCTTGATATTCATGAATGAACTGCCTGTATGCTTCTGCTAATTGTGGTTGTTTGCTAAATTTTCTCTCCAGTTGCCTGAATTGTGCCAAAGCCATGGGTTTCGTAGCTCCTAGCTTTTCTTGAAAGTTTGGTTTGAACGGTATCTCAACAATGTAGCGACCTTCTTTGTCGCGAGTTGTTGTGTTCTTGTAATGCTGCAAACAATCCAGGTCATCCTGTGACATTCCCGAGCTTTCTGCTATGTCTTCTACTGTCCAAAATTGTTGAATGTCTTCGATGTTATTAATCACAACGTTACATTGAAATGTTGTTTGGACGTTGCCGCATAATATCCAGCCCAGACGTGTTTGCTGTGCGACTGGTTGTGAATTTTCGTGCCTGATGATGCCTTCTTGGATTATGTTTGAGTATATCTCAGCCCCGAGTAAAATGTCTACAGGACGACTCTCATGAAAATCTGGATCAGCCAACGTGATATTTTCTAAAAATGTCCATGATTTTGGTTTTCTGAATGATTTATTAGGCAAATTGTTAATCAAATTTCGCATAATGAAAACATCGGTGTCAAATGTATAATCGCCTTGCATGGCACTGCACGTGATTCGTATGACGCCTTTGCAATTATTTTCTTTTGCCCCGACACCGAATATGACACCTTTGCAGCGGCCACGGGGTATTCTTAGTTTTTGTGCTGCTTTTTCCGTTATCAGGGATGTTTGTGAACCCTGATCAAGGAGTGCTCGTAAAGTTATCAGTGACCCATCGTATGCTTGCACCTTGATTAATGCTGTGGTAAGCAGAGTTTCTGATACATCCTCTTGAGACACGTGGTTGCTGCTGTCACTTGTTGTTTGCTTGCTATCAGTGCCCGCTGTTGATTGCTGCACTGAGTTGCTGTTTGATTTCTGCCCACCCCATTTCCCGTAAGCGTCGTGAAGCAATGTATTATGATCTGAGTTGCAGACGCGGCGTTTTTTTCTTGACGAGCATTCGTTGCCATTCGTATGTATGTTTAGGCAGTTTTTGCACAAATTGTATTTTGCAACTGCCTTCCGTTTTGCGTCAGGCTGTAATTCGAGAAATGTTTTGCACGAAAACAACTTGTGCTCTTGATTGCAATGTGGGCAGTTTGTTGCACTTTCATTGTCTTTTGTCAATGAATTTGATTTATACTTATTATTCTTGTTCTGATTTGCACTGAATGCTTTATATTAATGAAATTTCTTGTTTGTCTGTGCAGGCTCCGACTGAGATGGTTTTGTTGTTTCTGGTTTACGACGAGATGATTCCCATGATGTAAATTTCCCTTCTAGAAAATCGAGAAATTCTACTATGTTAGGTAGCTCCCGCGGCTCCGCCAGAGACTCTAGGTAGTCGTTATGCGTCACCGTATCCAACTTTTGTGAAAGCAAGTGTACAAGTATTGGGTCCCATGATGACGTGTCTACACCAAGGTTCTTGATCGCATTGATGCATTCTTTTGTCGTATCGTGGAGTTTTTTGACTGATCCTGCTGATAAATGTTGAGTGATAGGAACAGCCAGCAATGAATTGAGATGCGACGTGAAGATCAGTTTCCTGTTGTAGTATCTGCGGTTGAGGATCTCCCATGCAGTCTCATAATTATCCGAGCTGATTGATAGATGCTGAATGAGTTTCTCGGCTTCGCCTTTCACTTTACTTTTGAGAAACTGCATTCTCTGTGCGTTAGAAAGAGACGGACTAGAATGGATGGTCTCAATAAATAAATCTTTGAATGCTGTCCAGTGTTCGTAGCTACCACTGAAAGCTGGAATTTCGATCTTCGGCGTCGACTTCTCTCGGTGAGTAACTGACCACATTTTGGAATTGATGGTTGCTTTCATTTCGTTGTAAACGAGTTCGCACGTATTGTAAGACATATCATATTGCACATTTGCTTGATTGGGCAAACTGTCAAGGTCCCAGTAAAGTGAATCCACTGCTTTCCACCTGGAATCTAGTACCTTTAAGGCGTCTTCAAACTGCCAAATTTCCTTGAGGAGGTCCACGTTGATGTTTGATGCGGTTCTTTGGAATGCTTTGATGTTGCTCCTTTGTTTGCGAAGCATTTCGTCTGTTTTGCTGTTACTTGCGATCTCAGCTGTTTCCGGTACCTTTATTGCAAGGGGTGATTGGTTACCGCGTTCAGCTCCACCTTGCTCTTGAAGGAGTTTTGGCTCCGATGACTGCAAGGTTGATGGTGCGGGCTCAAAAGCAAATCCTGCTGGCTTCAATACTGGTGAAGCTGGTTTTTGTTCTTGAGTTAAATACTTGACAAAGAATTCCCTTGTGGTTTTGTAAAATTGTCTTGTCTGTTCGTGGGAATTTTGCACAAAGTATTGATGAGAAGGATCTTCGCGCTCACTAATTTTCTCGTGGTTGTTTTGAAATTCTGCCCAATACTTGTCGAGAAGGTCTATTTTTCTCTGCACACTGTCGGGAGTCTTGCGGCTTCCTCCTTCTTTTTTGAAATTGATAAGAAGTTTCTGCATTCCTTCCATGACTTGATATTGAGTTTGAATAATTTGCTCCATGATCGGAAAATTAATGATATATACTTCGAGTCACCAAAACTGTTGACAGCTGTGTGACGACACTGCCGATGTTTTTCGGTGATCTCTTGTATGCGCTGCTGATGCACTGGGCTCCTCCCACTGATGTAGTTCCCGAACCACCAAATGTTAATGTTTCCTGTGGCGATCACAGGGTCTGAAGGAATCTCTCCGTACGATATTGAGCGCCTTCTCAATCTGACTGGGGCGATCCGCTTGTGGAAGACCAGTCAAACCGATTCGCTATCGTAAGTAGAGACACTTCGTACCTGTGTGGCTTGTAGCACTGTTTGCTCCAGGAGTGGTGATCCGGCTCGAAGGACCATAAAGATGTATGCGCTGCTGAATGGGTCGCACACACCTTGAGTGATAGCTTGAATGATAAGTCACGGATAGCCAAAGATGATTATTTATTGAATATATTTAACTACCACGTAACTAATGCTATATGAATAATGCGTGAATGAGTACAGCTGACTATGAACGCTGATTGTGTACTGTCGCTTTACACTATAATTTGTGCAAGGTGACGGAAAAGTGCTGATCTATACAATGCGCGCGTGGTATGTACGATACATGACTCGTACATATTCCCGGGCGAGAGAGATGCGAGTGGATGATGAAAATGAGTTACAGAGTGCTTATATGCTAAACTTATAAATTTCACCCAAGTTACAAAACATAACTTATAACTATTCTTAGCCAACTAGAATTAGTCACTGTCACCCGACACCGGTGTGGTGAATGTAGGTATCCTCTTGTGGCGCTTGATGCTGCTAAGCAAGCTAGTGAAGTTTCTTAACTCAACTGCCTCTTAGTAGGTACCGTAAGTAGAGACACTTCGTACCTGTGCGGCTTGTAGCACTGTTTGCTCCAGGAGTGGTGATCCGGCTCGAAGGACCATAAAGATGTATGCGCTGCTGAATGGGTCGCACACACCTTGAGTGATAGCTTGAATGATAAGTCACGGATAGCCAAAGATGATGATTTATTGAATATATTTAACTACCACGTAACTAATGCTATATGAATAATGCGTGAATGAGTACAGCTGACTATGAACGCTGATTGTGTACTGTCGATTTACACTATAATTTGTGCAAGGTGACGGAAAAGTGCTGATCTATGCAATGCGCGCGTGCCATGTACGATACATGACTCGTACACCTACTAACGCTTTCTTTGTAAACAGTATGGACGTGTGTCTGAAATAAAGATGTAAATAATAATTATTATATTATTTTTATAAAAAAAATTATTTTTTTAAGGCAAAACCCTTCCCATATCCGTACTTTTCTCGTGGGCCGCCTCGAACCAGATTTCGTGATGATGAATTATTGTCAAGTAAAACTAGAGCCTGTTTACATTGTTCGAAAGTTAAAAATTACGCACCATACAACGAAACATGCGGTAAAATAGGTACTCTCACCTAAGTGCCTATTTTACCCAAGCACCGTGCGTGTTCTTTACAGTATTTTTTAATCAGGTCAAAATGAAAATCCAAGATGGCGCCGACGAAAATTTTTGTTTTTTTCTTCATGGGTGTCGTTTTCGTGGTTTTTGGAGTCGCTGATAATGAAAATGAGGCCAAAATGAAAATCCAAGATGGTGCCGATGAAAAGTTTCGGTTTTTTCTTCATGGGTGTCGTTTTCGTGGTTTATGGGATCGCTGTTTGTTTCATTAGATATTGTACTGTTTTCTCGCAAATGTGTTGAAAAATATTGTATGATACACGTGCAGAAATTGGTATTTACACACTGGTAAGCCCTCGACTTCTCGTTTGTAAAAACCAACTTAACGCACTGGTATCATAAATAACTATTACTTTGTTTCAATACAAAATAGGCACCTTGTCTGTCAATCTTCCCTTTCATTCCTTTATCTTATTCCTTAACCTTGAAAAGGGTCTTTCAAAATGTTATTGTTTCGGCTTTCCCTCAGAACTTTATTTACAAAATCGTTAAATAATAACAGAGCATTTCCTTCATAATTTATTATTGTATAGGTTTTGCGGCGTCCCAAATTGTTTTCCAAATTACTTTGAAGGCCGTTTATTTTAATAATGGGATGTTTTTGTTATTCAACATTATAAACTGTGGTTTAATCAATGAAATATTATATATATTATTATATTATTGTTTTTGCTTTAGTCATTACTAGCGGACGTCACGCGGTTTTACCCGCGTAATTCCCGTTCCTGTGGGAGTACGAGGATAAAATATAGCTTATATTACTCAGGGTGAATGTAGCTTTCTAATGGTGAAAGAATTTTTGAAATCAGCGCAGGAGTTTTTGAGTTTATTCATTACAAACATACACACACCCACAAAATACAAATCTTTCCTCTTTATAATATTAGTGTAGATTGTTGATTATTTTTAACCATTGGTCTAGATGGTCGCAAGCGCGTCTGATAAGCGTGAAGTCCTGCGTTTGATTCTTCCACGGAGTCTGGAATTGTGCCCGGTTGATGGCATTAGGCTCACCCCTTATAACATGGGACTTAAACATAACTGACTGAATAGTCTAGTTTCCACCATCAATAAATTGCAAATCTATTTAGTCCATCAGTTAGAGTATTAGAAAATAATGGACAGGTATTTTTGTTTTTGTAAATCAATGAATATTGACATAGTTAGAATGCATCAAAACTCAGGAGTAGGGGGTGGATTGTGACGTCACAACGCACTAAAAATTAAGTGACATATTGAGAATTTTAAAAGCGTCGTATCTTCGTCAATTTTTGGTCTACGTAACAAAAGAAAAAATACATGTCAAATATTTTTTGAAAATGTAACTGACGGACTTATTAGATTTTATTGACACAAGCCTATTATTAAAATGTGGTTGTACTATTACTTACCACCCTAATCCTTCGGGGATGTTTGCTTTTCACACACGTAACCACTTCACCGTCTTTAAGTAATTTTACTAAAAAAATATAGATCAACAAGTGCGATTAAGAGCAAAAGAAAGAAATCTTCAATGATACAAAAACCTGAGCAAAAGTAAGTCAAGTCGAATAAAAAAATGTAGGTATTATCTGTGCCGTGCAAGGGAACGCACTCAAGGCAACGCCTTGAAGGTATTAGCAGGGATTATACGCGGAAGAGGCACTATCAGCCGATTCCGTCGTCAGATTTGGAGAAAATCACCATGACAGGGCGCTTAGGTCGCAGAACTGAAGGTGTGAGTACACAGGCGAAAATGAT
This sequence comes from Xestia xanthographa, assembly GCA_905147715.2. Classification (NCBI taxonomy): domain Eukaryota; kingdom Metazoa; phylum Arthropoda; class Insecta; order Lepidoptera; family Noctuidae; genus Xestia; species Xestia xanthographa. The sequence continues at coordinate 24,999,439 of LR990659.1, forward strand.
GTGCAGCAGAATAAATTGAGGTGAGTTTAAATATTTTGTAGCCTGATTTTTAGTTCAGATTGTGAAAGTATGTAGATGATTATAGAACTTTTAACATCATATCAGCAAATAGACGTACGGTCGAAAAAGCTATTTGGTTTACAGTTCAACCCACAAATTACATTGTAAAATGTAAACCAAATAGGCGTCCCCCTAGCGTCACTAGGCTGGTCCGGTGTGAGTAATTTCTGTGGTGTTATATACACAAATTGCTAGTCAACTCTGGAAGGTGTTCTGATTTAACTTAATAGGTATTAATATTAGTATATTAGAGCAAAGAACGGAATGGAATGGAATAGAAACAATCACAAGAATCTCCAAAACTTATTAGAGCAATAGAAGATTGCATACACACGACGACACATCAAACTATACAATTCCATTATGACATGGCCTCGCTTTGTATACATTTCCCGTATAATGAGAAATCCGCATAAACTGAATTTGTATAGCTTGATTGAGCGCCTTCCGTCCAACAGAAGATAACACCTACCTACTAAAAGTAGCTTAAATGACAATAGATGGCTCCATTTTTTATACAAAAATCATCATCACATTCGTAGATTGCATCAGCTCTTTTCCAATAAATTAATTCTTACGAAACCTTTTAACACTCCAACCTAAAATAAATAAACATCCAACCAAAAACTAATAACTACTAACTCACTTATTTTACTGACCTCGTTTTCTCAGTTCGATACCTTTCCAGTCCGTATGTCACGATTGTTATTGAAGGTCTAAGATTATTTCGCTATTACGTTTTTTGGGAGCCAACCGGCGCTTGAGAAAATTTCACCCTCAAGGTTCAACTAAGAGGATTTTTTGTCCAATTGACTACTTGTTACGGCCTTGTGTTTTGTTTTATCTTGATGACATTGTAGACCTAATTGGGTCTTCTTGATTATGGTCAGTCTGTGTCGTTATGATAAGGGTCTACTGCGTCATTTTACCTGCAGGGTAGGTTCAATATTACGAGGCTTTTTTCTGAAGTGATTTTTAGAATAGATTCACATTTTCACTCAAAGGTAACTTTAATTTTCTTTGAAAGAAAATTGAAAAAAATCTATATTGATATCAAACTAATGGCTCTAATATTAGCTCAACGAAATGTTGTCTATAAGCAATAAGACCGCCATTTCACAATTTTCTGAATATGCTGAAAGAGCTGTGTAACAATTTTGGTGAAAAATAAATTGTGATCTATCAGTCTATTTATCTATTAAAGACGCAGCGTGGTTCCTCACCAAATTTTCGGAAAATGTTTTCCTCCCCCTACTTAAGCTACGTTCTCAATAGCACCTTCCAAAAAGTCAAAGTCAAGTCCCATGTAATAGAAAACGAGCCTATTGCCATCAACATGGCACAAATCTAGACTCTCTGGCTGCTACTGAGAAATTCTTGAAGGAAAAACCCAATAACACTTTGTCCATCCTGGGAATCGAATTCAGGACCAGCAGTCGCGCTTGCAACCCCTAAACCAACGAGTGTAACAAATCTACTTGATCCTATTAAAATAAAGGAATAAACAGCATTCTGAAGAAACGGGAACAGGCGTCAGGGTAGCAGGTCAATACCAGTGAGACGTCGAGGATCACCTTCAGGAAACCTCAGCTGGAAGGGCGTCGTGCAGATAGAGTCCAACAGGTCAGCTCTGTAGTAGGGCAGCGTAGATTTCAGGGCCAGAATAGCTCAGCGTCAGGATAACTTCGGGAGACAAGTGGAAAGTCAGGCACGTAGTTAGTTTCCGAAGATCGGGAGTAATAGTCCCAGGTGGATCTTTAGCTGGATCCCCTGGGTAGTTTCAAGTATCTCAGCGAAAACCAAGCGGTTATCTCATGCTCATCTAATCAGATCCAAGAGTAGTCCTTTCAGCCGTCCGTCAGCTCGTTTCTCCCAAAGTAGTCTTCTTCTTTCAAATCTTAGTTTTCTTAGTGTAGCCATCATCTCAACTGACAAGTGTAGTCGGCCAGGACATATCCATGAGTGCGTAAAGAATTTTATAATATAATTTAATATTAAGTTATTTAGTAAACAATCGTAATAATCTACAAAATATAATGGCTAAACACATATTGATAAAAATAATTTAAATTTTACAAACCAAAAAGTAAATATCATAGACTAAGCAGAAACTGAGAGTTTGACAATTTGACGCTTGACGTAAGTGTCACAACATGAAAATTATAAGTTAATATTATATTTATTTCAGCTATTTTTAAGTAAATGAATCGTATTTAGATCGATTTGCTGAGTGTAGAAATATAAACAAATAAAAAGGATGATGAATAGTATTATGAATGGTGAATATGAAGCGTAAGTATAGCATAATACTATACGAGGCAGTAAACATTTTAAACAATGCACGTCCCAAAAAAATCAATAATCTAATCCTCACATCACCACATTATAGCATCTACTATAAAAAAATATTTTAAATACTAGTGTAAAGTCAAGATAGCACACTCAACAGAAATATAAATTTAAAAAAGAAAATATGCTGACTGTTTGCCACTTAAAGCTGTAACGCTTAAACCGTGAATTTTAACGATCTCTTATTAAGCCATAAGGATAGCAAAGCCCGTATAAATTCTTCAGAATGACCGTGTTCATTATATTTTTAATATATATACGGCTTTAGAGGCTTTTTAGTAAATTAAAATGTAACTGGATGATATACTTACAGATATAATTAAGATGTCTTGCTTGTGTCTGTTTATCTCTTCTTCACGGTTCCATAATTTGCTGAGGATAGGAAATCTTCAGCGCTGAAAGACTACAAGATTCACTGTAGCGAAAATCTTAAGGAACTTGTATGTAGGTTTCCCAGAAAGTGTGTCGTAACATTTGTGTGAAACCTGTAATGTATTTTGTGGTGGATAGTTTTAATTTGCGTACCTCCATTATATTTTTTCAATGAAACTGGTGTATCTTTTTAAGTTGGTGGTTTACATTTTTGAAGTAATTTAAATCCTACCACAAACATTTTCAGTTGCCAAGACGAGAACATACGACTTGCACTGTCACAAAGTTATCAGATGCCATGTAGATCCAAGCTTTTAACTCTACACGCCCTAACTCTACAAGGTCTAACTTTACAAACTCTACACCTTATAGTCAAAATATGTGGCATGGCCATGTACCTTTCAAAAACTTCATAAACTTCCCTGGAACTTCTTTGCAGTTAAAAGCTTAATTTAGTTACAATAGGGTCGCAAGAAAAGATTTTTACTAATTATTCGCTAGATACTAACAATAGTAGTGGTTTAGGTGTTGTAACAAAGTTTTCCGAGTGCTTATCTACGTCTAAAGAGGTCCGTGATAGTAGCTATTGCAATTCATTCATCATTTTTATGCATCACAACCGCAAAATAAAAATAAATAAATATTGCTGGACATTACACACAGCGCCATCTAGTGCCACACTAAGCAACAAGGCTTGTGTCGTGGACACCAGATAGTTGATATACTACATAGATACTTTTTGTTTGTAAATACATACTTATTATACATAATTATAAACATCCATGACTCGGAAAAAAAATGGGTAAAATTAGGTATCAATTTCACTACTATCAACTCAAAATCAAATCAAAAACTAGATACTAAAACAAAACAATTTACTCCGACCTAAACAGCAGAAACCGATGCCACAGTTCACGACGTACTCAAAAAGGAACAAAACACAACCAACAGCGAGGAAGAACAAAAGAAAGAATGAAAAACATTAATGAAGCAATTTGTTTCATGTCCACACTATACGGGACAGGATTAACGGTATCTAGTCTGAAAAGAACGGAGGGGTGTGGGGGATGGGGTGGGGGGAAAGGGTCGTTGTGTAAGTTACAACGAAGTTGAGGTAGCTTTATTATTTATTTATTTATTTATTTTATAAAAGGTAGCTTCACAGCTGACAGTACATTAACATTAGAAATAATAATCGAACATTACGCCAATTACGAAGAATAAAAAAAAAATCTATAAATATATAATTAATTTGTTTACTTCGGAATCTGGTGTTATTGATTAAAGCAATGCTATTTTTTTTTAAAGAACTTGTCTAACTCTACCTTTCTGATGACGAATGAAGAATTGTTAAAATTATAAATGATAAATGATGTCTATTTTGCAAGTAGGTTTTTACAAACACTTTTACACGTCATTTTTTTTAACTAGATGGGGCCGGTGTTTCGTACCTGACTACTCTGAGAAGAAACAGCCGAAACAAACTCAGAGGTCATAGTCTCTTTTAAAGTCCAGACAATCTTGCTCAATTCACATGTGGACTATGCAGATTAGTGTCTGAGATGGTCTTTTGAAGAAAGAACCATACAGATTTGAGTGGACCTGTCCAGTCAGTGCAAGCATTTGTCAGTTAACGTGTAGCTCGACTTATAATTCAAGGAGCTCAACGAAACGACGAACAATACCAAAGAAAGGACATTTGGGTAGGTCGCTTAGAGTACTCAAACTGCCAGACAGTTGTGGGAAAAAATAAACAAAAAATATAAATGTGACCCACATGGTCCCCACATTCATAAATAAAACAACATTTATTATAAATGCAATGATAAAATTGGATGGTAAGTAGAACAACATAACGATGTAAAGAGGTCACAGTTACACCTTTGGTAATAAACAATGGTACGTACCCTTATCCAAACAAGAATTTGTGTGGTATTTAACAACTAAAAACCTGACTACTGAAAAATCACAATTGAATTAAAATCGGGGTAGAAAAGGTAAAAGCGACTCCTCCTGTTGTTGAAGTCGGTTAAAATGTAGCCTATGTGACCCGGGCCATAATCAGCAATCGATTGACACGTTATTCATCAAATTTGCATGAATAGTTTAGGCGTTACGGAGGACCATACGTAAATCCAAACAAACTGCTAAAATCATAATCCTTCCTTTTGGCTTCGCCGTAGTCGGGTAAAAAGTATCGTTTCTTGTAAGATTTGGTTCTGAAGGTGACCATAACCACATAATAAATAATAGTACTAAAGTACGATAACCGAAAACTGCAGCGTGGAAGCCGAGGACTAGCGCGGCGTGAGGTATTTTTTTTAACTTGTTAAAATGTTGGAACTTACCTTGAATATCTCCGTAACTACAAAGTTCCCAGGTATGATCCAGAAAAAAAATATCGCAATAATAGGTAGAACAAGTGCTTTTTGGTTTTGTTAAGGGTTAAATAATAATAGTACTAACGTCTGATAACCGTAAACTGCAGCGTGGAAGCCGAGGACTAGCGCGGCGAGAGGTATTTTTTTTAACTTGTGAAAATGTTGGAACTTACTTTGAATAAAAAAAAACTCATATTGTCACTTACGAGATTCTTCCGTGATTATTAAGTTAGTTCAGTCTAATTTAGTTTTAAACCGTGAAAGCTTAAAATAGTGTTTACTTTGAATATCTCCTTAACTACAAGGTTCCCAGGTATGGTTCAGAAAAAAATAACAGGAAGAACAGAGCTTTTTGGTTTCGTTAAGGGTTTTTTATACACCCATTATTGTGGTTTCATCAGTTTGTTATTTTATCCGTCTTTCTTTACTCAATAGGCTTGTGTACTGAAAAAATCTTACTAGTCCGTCAGTTAGATTATCAAAAAATATTTGACACGTATTTTTTCTTTTGTTACGTAGACCAAAATTGACGAAGATACGACGCTTTTAAAATTCTCAATACGTCACACCGTGCTATAATTTTTAGTGCGTTGTGACGATACGAGCCCCCACTCCCGAGTTTTGATGTGTTTTATCTTTGTCAATATTCATTGATTTACAAAAACAAAAAATACGTGTCCATTATTTTCCAATACTCTAGCTGACGGACTAAATAGATTTGCAATTTATTGATGGTGGAAACTAGCCTATTGCATAGAAAGTTTATTTTAGTGAACCAGATGTTGTGTACTTGACCTTCTGTCCTCCACTGTCCTCTAGACTTTAAGACACGTAACCAACGTGGTTGGGCAGTGTTTCACTAGATCATAGCACACTAGAAATAGGTGACGCGTAAATTGAGCGCCCATTTTCACACAATAGCCGGGGCCACTGTGACCTAAATGAAATTTCCTGGCCATATTTTAAAGGAAGTGACGTGGTACTGAGGGATTATCACTTCGGGATAACGGAAGTGTTTCGGGTCGATAAGAAAATTCCTTTTTTCCTCGTCTTTGTGGGTCTATGGTAAATGTATTGATAAGTTCAATGAGTTGGGTTCTGTAAGTAGGTGAATAGAAGAACAGATGTTTGGGCAATTTGGATAGTCAATACAACAACATAAAATACAAAAATACAAAAAATATTTATTACTTCTCAAACATTGTGTCATACATAAATTGAGGCAGCCCCAGTAAGTTACAATAGTACCGTGTCGGGGCTGTCTCACTCTTCCCATAAGTGGTATCATAACAATGAAAATGAAGTCAGCGAACAGAATAAAAATACAATAAAAAAGAACTAAAATAAAATAAATGATAGTTAATTAATTAATTAAGCAGCTCTCCCTGTGTTTTGTGCGTGCGTGTGTATTTGTGTGCCTGTGTGTGTGTTTTGTGTGCTTGTGTAAAATTAGCCACGCTAATTTGGAGAGCAGACGCATGTGATAAGGTTAGTTCCGTAACGAGAGCCATATGTTTATTGCTTACATAGGCAACTACGCCATCGTTTTGATTTAGCTGAATTGAGGTAAAATATGAGGTGTACTTAGTTATTAAGTAGTGGTATTTGTTTATTTTTATTTAATCTACACTCAGTAAGAATAAGACATCCACGTCGAATTTCATGAGAGCCAAATTCATCTGCAAGTCGTCAAAGTAAATACTCCTCATGTTCTGAGTTACTACTGTCAAGCACGTATTTTCGAGTTTTACCAACGTGGAAATATCTTCGATGTTTACTAGACATAACATAACATCATGGTGGTAATCCCCGAAGGGTTAGGCAGAGGTGTACCTAATAGTACACAAACATTTTGCCAGTCATGTTTAAGTCCCATGTAATAGTGGGCTAACCTATTGCCATTAACCGGGCGCTAATCCTGACTCCACTGCTGCTTGAAGAAATTCTTGATGAAAAAACACAGTAACACTTTGTCCGGCCTGGGAATCGAACCCAGTACCTCATGCTCATCAGTCGCGTTTGCAACTATTAGACGAACGAGACATACAACAACATACAACACAACAATACCACAGAAACTACACCAAACACATGGGATATGATTTAATCAGGACTTCAAGAACACCGCATTAAAACGCCTTATTTATCCTTTTGTTGAAACTATTCAGTCTCATCTTAATATCATATGCTAGTAGCTTTACCTAAGGGGAATAGAAAAGTACATCGAGAAGCTACCTATCATTTTCTCGGTTACGATAAAATAGTATTTTAGAACACAGTACTGTTCTAAATAAGTGCAAGTACCGTAAATACCTACGTCGATTTTTGAATCGAAAATACAATTATTCTATAGCATTTAGTGAAATTGTTTGCGCACACAATAAGTGTCATTTGCAAATAATAATTGGCTGCTTAAAATTATGAAAATATACTAATATATATGAAACGAGTATTTTTAATTTTAAAGTCGACGTTTTTACGTTACCTTTACACCGCGGCGCTAGGCCCTCAGATAAATGTCGATTTTGTTTAGTATTATCCCAGGTACAATTATTTATCACCTCTTCTTTAAAACTAGTGTGGTAAAAGCTAGTTCTTTTGTTTGATATGTAATGAAGTCTAATCGATCTATTTATTCTTAGTAAACCAAAAAAATCCACAAATAAACTACATCCAAGACGGAGTAGTGCAATTTGTACCCACACCAATCGATCGGAACGTGATCAATCAACTAAGTAAATAGCCCTCAATTATAATCAATCACCGACGCAATCAATTATGGCGTAAATTAAGTTATTAACCCGCTTATCAAAGTTGTTTTGGCGAATGATTTGAATGAAACAAATGCCTCTTTTCTCTTTTTTAAAGTTTTGAGAGGTTTTATTGCGAATTTGATGAATAGTCATTTACAATAGGTATACATAATCAGCCTGTTGGTACACAAGCTTTCACTCCATGAGGGATGTGGAACGCCATCCATTACATCGATTGTCATGCCGAGATAGGGGCCTTTTGGCCTCATACAGGACTAATTTCGTTTATTTTTATGTTTTTTTTTCTGTTTAATTGTAATTATTGTACTGACAATTTCACCATTTTTTAATTTTATGTGTATTTTCCTGTGTAGCCTGCACATGCTTTTTCTTTCTTTCTTTCTAACAAATGCGGGTTGATACGTCATAATGAACAAAATAATTTAGTGTAACAACTGCCTATCCTAAGGATAAAACGATAGCTCTGTGTGTCCTATGACATAGATAAAGACGCGTAGACGGCAAAGACTGGGATTGGTCTTCGAAGACGAATCCCCAGAAAGAAACATGAAACTGATTTAAGAACAAAACTAACTCGTAAAAAATAAAAAGTCGCTCATTATTTTTTTATAATTATTCTTCCAGGTATTCTCCTCATACGCCACCACGAACCAGCCATCGCAGTGCACGTCCAGGTCATCTCGCCAACTCTTTCTGGGCCGGCCTTGGCAACGTTCATCCTCAGGCAATTGCGTGAAGACTTTTTCAGCGGCCATTATGAATGTGGCTTTCGTTAGCCGCCAAATTTCATTTGAGCCTGGCATTTTTTTTGCCTACGACAATAATTCCGGTTTTGGAGCACAGCGTGGTCTCCGTATTCTGTCAGATGTCACCAAAAGTTGGTCTCCATTGCTCTTTGGCATACTCCAAGATGGAACTACAGTGACTCGGTGAGCGACCAGGTCTGAGTGTCGTAGGTTAGGTTTAGGAATTCATATTTATTGAGTTGGAAGGTCTCCCAATAGGTGGGCCGATGACCTGGTAAAGGTTGCGGGGATCCGCTGGACTCCAGACGCACGGGACCGGTCAATGTGACGACACTGAACTATAATGATGATAACGTTTTATTACAGAATTAATACAAAACATTCTTATAAGAGAACATAACCATTTAGAAGAATGAAAATTGAGCCAATGAAACCACTTACCAAAAGAAACAACGAAATCGAGCGACAGAACGGAAACATGAATGCAATGGTAGAATGAATACCTACCCGAAGTGCGACGAACAATAACCGATTCAGATTCGGAAATCAGAAATTAATTTCAGTTCATAATTTATCATTGGAGTGAAGTTACACCGAGAGATAATTTCGTAATGTATAACTGGATACTTGATACAGTGTAGCTGTATTACCTATGTAGAATCGATAGGCCCATTAGTAATAATAGTAGCCTTTGACAAAGCTGAATGTTCATTTTGCGGGTAAATTACCTTCAATGGGTTGTTAACAGAAAGTCAAACTTGAATTTATAGTTTTCAATTTACGCACTTAATTCAATTAAACCACTTGAATTTTCAAGGATTTAGAATTGCCCGTTCCAAAATCAAATTGTTATTTATTTATTTAGGTTGACCAACAATTGTTTACACTATGTACATTTCTGACTTGATGACTAGAGTAACATTTACAAGTGCAACAATTAATTACAGGTTAACACCACATACTTGAGGGAAAAACGCCATACTTCCGTCATACTTGAGGGAAAAACGCCATGGTGCCGGCATGGTGCAGGGGTGTGGTGGTACTCTTCTTCAAGAAGAGTGACAATGCCCGGTTGAAGAATTATAGGCCAATCTCACTTCTAAGCCATGTCTACAAGTTGTTTTCTAGAGTCATCACGAATCGTCTCGCGCGCAGGTTTGACGATTTCCAGCTACCCGAACAAGCTGGTTTCCGAAAAGACTTTAGCACCGTGGACCACATACATACGCTGCGACAAGTTATGCAGAAGACCGAAGAGTATATATATAATAACAGAGGGGCAGGTTATAACCTGCCCCTCTGTTAAGCGTTTGTGGACTACGAGAAAGCCTTCGATTCGATCGAGACCTGGGCTGTACTGCAGTATCTCCAACGGTGCCAAATCGACTATCGGCACATCAAGGTGTTGAAGTGTTTGTACAAAAATGCTACCATGTCAGCCCGACTTCAGGGCCAAGCCTCGGAACCTATCCTCCTGCAGCGAGGTGTGAGACAGGGAGACGTCACATCTTCGAAACTGTTCACCGCTGCACTGGAGGATGTCTTCAAGGTTCTGGACTGGAGACGGCTAGGCATCAACGTCTATGGCGAGTACATCACTCACCTTCGGTTTGCCGATGATATAGTGGTCAGGCTGAGAACATGGAGGACCTCAGTACAATGCTCGATGACCTCAGTAGAGATTCCGGAAGAGTGGGTCTAAAAATTAACATGGACAAAACTAAGGTCATGTTGAATGCCCATGTCACACCCACTCCTATCAAGATCGGAGACTCTACACTCGAAGTTGTAGACGATTATGTGTACCTGGGACAAACGGTCCAGTTAGGTAGGTCTATCTTTGAGAAAGAGGTCAATCGATTGATTGATTTTTATTTTATTTTTCTCTTTGTTTACTTTTTAATTTTTATTAGTTGTAAGTACTGTTAATTTAACCATTTTTATTTGTGTTTTGTCCTGTGCGGGCTAATAAATGCTTTTTCTTTCTTTCTTTCTTTCTTTCTTTAATCGTCGAATCCGACTCGGCTGGGCAGCGTTCGGGAAGTTGCGCGGTATCTTCTCGTCCAACCTACCGCAGTGTCTTAAGATGAAAGTCTATGACCAGTGTGTTGCCAGTGATTACATACGGAACCGAAACGTGGTCGCTCACAATGGGCCTCATCAGAAGGCAGAAAGTCACCCAAAGGGCAATGGAGAGGGCTATGCTCGGAGTTTCCTTGCGCGATCGAATCAGAAATGATGACATCCGCAAGAGAACCAAGGTTACCGACGTAGCCCGAAGAATTGCCAAAATTAAGTGGCAGTTGGCAGGGCACATTGCTCGCAGAATAGATGGCCGATGGGGCCGAAAAGTTCTGGAGTGGCGACCGCGAACCGGAAGACGTTGCGTTGGAAGGCCTCCCACTAGGCGGACCGATGACCTGGTGAAGGTTGCGGGAATCCGCTGGATGCGAGTCGCGCGGGACCGGTCAATGTGGTGACACTTGGGGGAGGCCTATGTCCAGCAGTTGACGTCTTTCGGCTGAAATGATGATGATGATAACACCACATGCACAAAAACGGTTTAACATAACATATTTATATGTTATGACATTAGAAGTTACACATACAAAGAATAATTAAAACAATATTATAGAAAACTATCAAATCATTAATTAAATGCTGTAGGTATATAGGATGTAAAATTACTGATTAAAATTATAATTGATTGATTGGATTATGAATGGTACAAAATTCTGGGCACACAGTTCTGAAGAAAAGTTTTAGTGACCTACGCACAGCGACCAATCAGCTATAGATTTTACCTCTTGATCTGAAATCCTTATGTTAATTTTCATGTGACAGGGCGAGCCTATTGCCATCAACCGGACACATCCAAAATCCAGGCACCTACTGAGGAATTCCTGATAGAAAAATCCAATAACATTACGGCACCGCCATTCTACCTTTGTTGAAAAGCTAAAATATAAGATCTAGCCTACGATCTCACTATAAAATGAACGTGAGAATACTTTTCAGAGTAACATGTTCTCTTGAAAATTTAATCAACTCCGTAAGTGATGACGTGGTGACGGCTCCGTGCGACGTGCACTATTAAAATTGTCACTTAGCCTCTTAGGAAAAGAGAGATAACGTAATTTTTAATAAGATGAACCAATTTTTTTTTTCTGTTTGTTTTAGCTTTTTGTTTCAGGTTTTACACTTTTTTAGGTAAAGATCTCAACATGATGGATGCCTGAAGATGGACGGCGCCGCCCAGACCGGCCTAGAAAGAGGTGGCGGGATGATCTAGACGCGCATCACGTAGGCTGATCCGAGGCGGGGCAGGTGAAGAGTACCTGGAAGGATATGGAGATAGTGGGACATTCAGAGCCAAAAAACAAACAAAAAAAATAAGTAAAGAATGTTTAAAAATTGATTGTCAACTGAAATTGTATGACAACATGTTCAATATATTCGAATAACATCTGTCATTGATTAACAGTTGAATCAAATGAGTGTAGCACAATAAATTGACTTGCGGGTCAATTAATTTCTATGAACGTTAATTGTACTATCGAGGACACTCCCGCCTGACCACCACTAAGTTAATTTTTTCTGGCATTTGCAACATAAAAACGCTCTCTAGCCCCGCCCCGTTGACTTTGTATAGAAATAATGAATGAAAAGATATCGAATCGGCCGAGCGCACTGACGACGCACGCGAAACGAGAGTTATTGTTATTTTGCGCGCCAAAGTTGAGGCTTTCCTAATAGGCCTAAAATTTAAGGGGGCGTGGCTCGGCGCCTCCGCATGATTTAAACGAAAAAAATAAAAACTGGTCAGGCGGAAAAGACCACGATAGTACATACCCACATAGGTACAACACTAATTCAACTAGTAGGTATAACAGTGATAGCCTAGTGTTGTGACCGTCGGACTACCAAGTCATGGCCTTGAATTCGAACCCAAATCGGCCCTTGCGGACCCCTTCCTTCTACTGACATCTCTTTGAGGCGCGCGTGGAACACGAACGCGCCGTCGACACGGCCTGTCGTCATACATAAGACGGTCGGACGGCGAGCTAGCCCATTGCTCACCGCCCACAGGCCTACAGGTGCGTCTCCCGCGGCGAAAGAAGCTGTGACCTTAGAATTTGTTTTTGAAGTGAAAACTTCTTTAGGTGCGTTGAGCACTTTTTGGGTGAAGGAAAAACATTGAACTCATCGTCACGTAACGTAACGAGCGGTCACGCTTCGTAGCCGTTCGTAGCACTCGTAGCATCTGCTACGGCGTAGCACCACATAGGCATGCGCGGGCCATTACCAGTGCTACGACTGGGACGGGGCCGGTGTACTTTTTTGTTTTCACTTCTATCGGCAGTCCCCAAAGACTGCTCCGATTTTTTTTTTTTTTGGCTAGAATAATAGACTTGCATTTGACCGCAACTCGATGTTTCTTTACCGAGTAGTTAGATATGAAACACTGACCTTATCTATTTTTAAAACTTAACTTAATTAATAAAGTTTTTCTAAAACCATTTACGAAACGATAAATATTATGTATATCGCTGAATCTTGAATTAATCACCATCAATAATTATATGATTTATGATCTACATAATTTTGCGTACTTAGCTCTGATTTGGCACTTGGCACCAACTTCTACAAGTTCAATCATAATAACAAAGATACAGTCAGCCGAACTAGGTCGAAGTTAGATCAAATCTAAACTTATGTTACATCACCATTTCGGTTGGTAATCTGAATATTGTGCCTAGAAACATAAACTCATGGTTAGAACATAATTAAATTATGTTTAATAGTAAATCATAAAAGTTGTCATCATCATCATCAGCCAATTAATGTTCCCACTGCTGGGACACAGGCCTCCTCTCTATGAGAGGGAAGCAGAGCAGCGGTGGCCCAGTGGTGGCGGCCCCGACTTACGAACAGTAAGTCGTGTGTTCGAACCCAGACAGGAGCATTACTTTGTGTAATTTATTTCATCACTACTGCTCTCAAAACGTTGAAGGAAAACATCGTGAAGAAACCGGCATAAAAGTTGTGATTAGATGAAAATATTATGTTGTTTATGCCAACTACCAGTAACTTGTAACAATGGTAGAAAGATGATGATAGGAGAAGAATGACGGTCCATCATCATGCCTATAGTCTATGATCTGTTGGGATCGACTTCCAGTCTAACCGGCAGCTGAATATCAGTATTTCACTTGGACCGTAATATCGGGCCTATGACTACTTAACGACTATCAAAGATCTACAACTGACAGCCAACGGCTAAACGTGCTTTCCGTGGCACGGGGTAACTCTGTATGTAATGGGTGATCTCATCCACGGGCCAACGTAGGCAAGCGAGGCTTAGCCGAGTTGCAGTTATTATTTAGCCACGAGCTCCTCACGATGGTCCTTAATATGTGAAAAAAAAAATTGATTTCTCAGCCCGTTAAAAAAAAATGCAATAAAAAATCAGACAGGTAATACTTTATTTCTTGTCTCTGTACACCGTGTTATACATTTTTTTTTTTATGTAGCTACAGATATCGTGATCAGTGGGTAACACGTAACGAGGAAATCGGATCACGGTATCATTGGATACAACTAGCCGTGATCCGTGGCTAACATGATCTGATAACATGATCGGTGGAGACAAACCCATAATTCGACATGAGATGAAATAATTTGAATTTGGTCAAACGGTTTGTATTATTTATAGACGCAGGGGGAGAATCGAGACAAAACCTTGAAAAGAACTTTAAAATTAGGTGCTTCACAACTAATGGGTTGGGTTTCTGAGAACAATAGTTTACAACTATGGAATAAGTATACTAACATTTTGCAACTGGGGAAGTCGACTTACACATAGTTGCACAAAAGCCAGGCAGTTCGCGAATTTCCCCAACGTTTCCTAAAAGGTAAAGTTTTAAATCTAGAACGTTCGTTCCACAAGTGGGGGTAGGAGCTCACGTATTATTCGAGTTTCAAATTGGGTCTCATTCATTCTTCTGCATTGTAGTGATGAATGAACAGAACGTTTTTGTTTGGTTTTCTCTAGATATTATTATGGGTTGAGTGAATGAATAAAAGATTGGAAGGGAATTAATTTTTGATGACTATAAATAGGGACTGGGTACTGAAAAAGTACTTATTGCCTCGCTGTTCTAGTAGATGTAATAACTACTGCTGTGTACTTAAAAGATTGAAGTGGCACTACAAAAAATACTACAGCGACATAATGACGTTACTCTGCAGAGCACGGGCCAGCTCCAACTCCATCATGAAGACTATAGCAGGGAGATACGACTCACCGATATTTAGGGCTATTGTTCGTAGATGCATTATGAACAACAAGCTTGTGTCAAAATAAATAATAAGCCGTAACTAACATAGTTTATAAGTTTCTTTTTACTAACCTCCTATAGATGTTGCTTGTCTGAAATAAAAGTTATTTTATTTTATAATATAAATAGTATCACAGCGCTATCTATGACTCAAATGAAGAACTAACATCAAAATTCTAATTCGCGCTATTAAAGTTAAGACCATTTATAGAAAAACCAAAAGTGATTACATACGGGACCGAAACGTGGCCGCTCATAATGGGCCTCATCAGAAGGCTTTAAGTCACCCAAAGGGCAATGGAGAGGGCTATGCTCGGAGTTTCCTTGCGCGATCGAATCAGAAATGAAGACATCCGCAAGAAAACCAAGGTCACCGACGTAGCCCGAAGAATTGCTAACCTTAAGTGGCAGTGGGCAGGGCACATTGCTCGCAGAACGGATAGCTGATGGGGCCGAAAAGTTTTAGAGTGGCAACCGCAAACCGGAAGACGATGCGTTGGAAGACCTCCCACTAGTTGGACCGATGACTTGGTGAAGAAAGAAAGAAAGAAAAAGCATTTATTAGGCCGCACAGGAAACAAATTAAAATGGTTAAACTAACAGTACAAATAAAATTAAACAAAGAGAAAAATAAAATAAAAAAACCGGCCAAGTGCGAGTCGGACTCGCTCACGAAGGGTTCCGTACCATTATCTATACATTAGACAAAACGGCAAAAAAATCACGTTTGTTGTATGGGAGCCCCCCTTAAATATTAATTTTATTCTGTTTTTAGTATTTGTTGTTATAGCGGCAACAGAAATACATCATCTGTGAAAATTTCAACTGTCTAGCTGTCACGGTTCATGAGATACAGCCTGGTGACAGACAGACGGACAGACGGACAGACAGACGGACAGACAGCGAAGTCTTAGTAATAGGGTTCCGTTTTTACCCTTTGGGTACGGAACCCTAAAAATGAAATGAAATTGGTCCTGTACTAGGCCAAAAGGCCCCTGTCTCAGCATGGTGCTGTAACATTAAAAAAAAAACGTCACAGCGAAGGTAGGTTAGGTTGAAGGTTGCGGGAATCCATTGGATGTGAGTCGCACGGGACCGGTCAATGTGGCGACACTTGAGGAGGCCTATGTCCAGCAGTGGACGTCTTTCGGCTGAAATGATGATGATGATGATAGAAAAACCTAACATCAACTGTTGTGTAGATAGCCCACTAGACACAACATCCGACTGGTCGGTGGATCCTTCCTTTTCTATGGGGGTTGAAGCTCTACATCCTATTCTTCATACCCCTATAAGGTCTTGAGTTTTAATTCTGAGTTCGAAGAAAGCGATATTTGTTATTTGTTTTATTTTTTTATTGTGTAGTTTTAAGTTTCTTATTTTTTATTTTATGCTTATTTTGTTGTGTGTACTTGCGGCTAAAGCCAAATAAATACGTTTTCTTCTTCTTTCTTCTTATATTGGGTTTTGCCTTGAGATATTTTCTCAGTAGCCGAAGTTAGGTTTGCGCCCGGATGATGGCAAAAGGCTCAGCTCCTATTACATAGGACTCGAACATAATTGACCAAATGTGAGTGTACTATAAGTAGTAACCTAACCCAACACCTCTGCTTAAACTTTCGCTGAATGCAAGCGTTATTATGTTATGTTAAAATCTAGTACTTTCACTTTATTATGTACGAAAATAATGTTTATAATAGTAACTTGACTTCCAAGTTCTGCCTCATAAAAAAACCGAAATTGCGTACAATCAAGAAACCAAGTTATCAATTTAATAAATAAGACAAGAAATCTTCTTCCAACAGTTTTTTTTAACGACATTTCTCGTCTTGAAAGGAAAGTAAAAAGAAAAAACTAAATAAACTTGAAGCACCTACAAATGAACTTAAACTAGGGCAAAAGTCTGGAGGGAATCGTGTCTGTACAGCGGGAACATTTCTTCAAATAAATACTTTAGCTTTCTTTTTAGAACAATAATATAATTAAAACTTCTAACTAACACTTCTGGATGTTGGTTTGGCATAATTTTACACTGAAGTGTTTATATTTACTTTAATAATGTTTCTTTACGAAAAGTCATTATCACTCTGGTTGTAGGAATACGTGTCTTTCTATACAGTGTTGTCAATAAAGATGATAGCAATGACAGTCTAGTCAGTCTAGTCTGGTGTGACAGTCGGACTGCTAAGTCATTGGTCTTAAGTTCGAACCCAAGACACTCGCATCTGATTTTTTGGATTCATGTGCGTATTGTGTAATTATCACTTGCTTCGGTGAAGGAAAACATCATGAGGAACCAGCATGCCTGAGAGATATTTCTCAACGGCATGTAAGCCAAGTCAGAGGCCCATGGGCGACTTAAAAACTGACACCAGGTTAGACACTAATCACACGATAATCTATAGGTACATATAATAAATCTGTAGAAAAATCGTTTTTGTAAAAATTGCCAGGGTGTTAAAGGATAAGCAACAGAACACATTTCCAGCATTTTTGGAATTTTTGTCTGTTTGACTATTTCGATGATCAAGCATCACGTAAATTCTACTAAACTAATGTAGATAGCTTTTATACATTAAAATTGTGTGTAACTTGGGGTATACTTTAGTTTTTGTTTCATTGAAATCCGTTAATTCTATCAAAAGATATATGAACTTAAAGTTTTCAAGAAGAACTAATCATCAAATGTAAGATACATGCAGTGACATCTGTTGAACTAAAATGGTACCAATGACTAAAAATGTGCTCACCACATAACTTTTAAATCGACTGACTGGCTTTAAAAAAAATACATAGCATAATATACTTTAGCATTTTGGTCGATAGATGGCGTTGTTCATTTCACTCCATTTTCTGAATCGAATGACCCTCGCCCGTATCAGTTGCCTCAAGATTGGTTTTTTAACCGACGAAACAAAAAGAAGGAAGTTCTCAATTCGACGCGTATTTTTTTTAAATATATGACCACGGATAACTTTTGCAGAGAAGTCCGTACATGGTCCTTTTTTTTGTGAAAAGCGTACTGTACATCTTAAAGTTGGTCCCATTTATAATTGAACAATCGTGTTTGGGCTAATTTCTTGTACCTTTGATGAGAACTTTCGACCTAGCTGGAGTATGACTGTCATCGAGTGTCTAAGGATGAAAACGTAAGGCTGTCGAGGCAAGCCCTTTTTTGGAAAAAACATAAGTAGATTATTTTAGCGATTAATGCAAATATATCAAAGAAATTAAATTGATACCCACTTGGATCTATATCTACTAATATTATAAAGCTAAAGAGTTTGTTTGGTTGGTTGAACGCGCTAATTACAGGAACTACTGGTTCAAATTTTAAAAAAAGCTT
This sequence comes from Xestia xanthographa, assembly GCA_905147715.2. Taxonomy (NCBI): domain Eukaryota; kingdom Metazoa; phylum Arthropoda; class Insecta; order Lepidoptera; family Noctuidae; genus Xestia; species Xestia xanthographa. Next base: position 25,017,808 of record LR990659.1, read on the forward strand.
TTAGTGTTGAATAGTTATCGACGACGGCTATAGTTTATCTAACATCACGCTATAATTAAAAGGAGCGGAGCATCAATGATACATTTTGCAAAAACAAAGAAAATGTATTTCTTTTGAGGAGCTTCCTTTGCGGGCGCTGCATAAACAGTTTAAAGTTACGCAACAATCATGTATTAGGGAATTGTTGAATTTAAAACGTTTAAAAAAAACCGTGACAGCATTATGTCTATCTTTTAAGATTGACTCACACTCTCTCTAACCCTTCTCTCTCATGTGACGCAGACGAAGTTGCGCAGGTCAGCTAGTACAGTAATAAAAATGGAGTATGCGCATAGCGATTTACTTCAGACAACACCACACTGCATGATGTATGCCATGATGACAATAATTCTATATGGCCATCAAGTTCAGCAAAAGACATCAACTGGTTGGAATTACGTTTATAATAAAAAAAACAGGTTTTAGTTTCAGCACATGGTTGAATGTTTGAATGTTTTGTTTTTTTTTTTTTTGGAGTTATCGGGTGGCTAACAATCAGGAAGGTGGCCTGCCTATAACCTTCTGAAATACGAGAGGCACTAAATGTGTGTTGCTATGCTAGAAATATTCCGGACGTAAGGGCATAAATTTATTAATAGTCAAAGCAGCGAATAATTCCTGAATGTAAACAAAATCCATTTGTTGTTTACAAAACACACAACCTTCCTTATAACTTAAACGGATACATACCATTCTTTCCTTATATGATCAAAAGGAAATGATCTCCTCCTCCTTTAATATACGATAGTTCTGAAAATAAACACAACTGTGCCCTTAACTACATCCTCAAATAGTGAAAGGTCCTTTGAAGGGAACACAAACTAAGGGTCCCAAGTTCTAGGGGATCTTAAAGCTATGGGAAATATAAACACTTGTGTAAGGTCGCATCATGTGTTTTGTTTGGATCGTAAGATGAGCGAAAATACTGAATATATATGTGTAGTAAGACAAATTAATTTGTATTGGTAAATTGCCTTTAATTTATTAGCAGAAAATAAATCTCTTCTCGTCTGTTTGAGATACCAGCATTCCACATTTCTGTTAAATGTTTTGACATGTTATAATATCGTATTTGTATTTCTTTCTAACATGCTAATCACAGAACAAACTTTGCTACTAGGCTTTTTCACCACCCTTAGTTTGACACTACGAAAATTCAATATAATTTTCAAGTTAGTTCAAGTAGTCGTTGTCTGTCGAATAACAGCACAACTATCGGAAATCATAGCCTGTAGGGACAATTGATTACGTGGAGATGCGTATCGATCGTATGTGTCTAGTTTCACCCACAATGGAGGTCAAGTACTAAGGGGTGAATTGAGGGAAGCGAATAAGAGCCAAAGTAGACACTGAATCAATCGAGAAGTGACTATTTATGGTGGTGTGTTTTTTTAGTAGTGTTTTAGTAGAGTAAAAAATCAGTAACGCAGAATTGGAAGTAATAAAACAATCACATAAAAGCAGAGATGAAAATAGTAAACCCAAATTTTAACAGTTATGTATGAGACGACCATATAAAGAAGGGGTCGAGCCTATTGCCATCAACCGAACACAAATGACTAACAAAAACTAGCAGTACAAGGTAAACTACCTACAGCCCAAGCTAGATATTACTTAAAAAGATAATACATCACAGAAACCACACGACATTTCCTAGGAAACCACGCCTATCTACTGTCTACATACTTTCTCCACAAATATCAAAACATAGCTCATAATGTAACATAAGCAAAACGAACTTTGTCTCAGAAATACTAGAATGATGAATGTGTACAGTCAGAATATGAGGCAGGAAATGGAACCGCAGCGCCATGTTACAAACGTTATTGAATTCCTAAACTAAAATGACGCACGAAAATGTAATTTCATACTTTTTTGCCGATCCTACGCCAGCTTTCTTTAGGGCTGACAGATTTTATTGAAACGCGAAAATGAGCATGAAAATAAATTGAACACGTGTTTAAATCAGAAAAATATAAAGGGTAGAATGAGAATCTGATTCAGGGAAAAGAAAAGATTTTTATTGAATGCGTAAAAAATCGACTCGGGGGAAATTCGTTATTGTTCCATTTTCCTGTATGAAACAATATTACAGAATAGGTAGGTATGATTTTTACTGTAAAATAAGTCAGTTTTTCAATTTGTGTCTTACTAGCTATGGCCTGCGGTTTCGCTCAGGTGGAGGTCATCATCATCTGCCTAGCCTTTTCCCAACTATGTTGGGTTTGGCTTCCAGTCTAACCGGATGCAGCTGAATACCTGTATTTTACATGGAGCAACTGCCTATTTGACCTCCACAACCGCGTTAGTACTGACCAATACGATACCCTTTGGTAAGACTGGATTTCAGACGGAAATATACTATTACTATTGGGATAAAAAGTATCCTACGTTAGGCAGTCTCGACAGAGATAACGACAAAATCGCTAACTTTCGATTGCTAAATTACTAACGAATAAATTTCGGTAGCAATAATGATGCTTGCGAGTAATGCAAGTCTCTACATCCAAGATGCATTTCTCGCAAGCATTATTATTGCAACCGAATTTAATCGTTAATCTCTAACTTTTGATTGCTAATTGCAATCGAAAGTTAGTGATTTTGTCGAGACTGCCGCCCAGGTTGATATCGCATGTATAATACTTTTTAAAGATGATTGAAAATAACAAAATATTATTATCCTGTTATTTGAATAAAAAAAAAAAGTTTTATATGGGTCAGTTAAAGTTCTTTTTAGCACCAAAACGACAGTCACCAGCCCTATTCTTTTATGGCCCTATTGGGAAATATATATTTTTATGTACTAAGAAGAATTTAATTTATGCTTTTTGCTTATTTATCTTCAAACTCATCCCTCGGGCTGGCGAAGATCCCTATTTGTCACTGTCAAAAATGACATCAATTTAATTTTCGGCCATTCACTTCGGATATTGTTTCATACTGTCCGAGGATTCCTTTATTTTCTGAGCTTCAACATCAGTATTCATCACTGGAAATTTCCTGTCCAAAATATAGTATAAGACATTATTGTGGATGTAAAGCCTTTGTAGGTCATTGAACTGCATTATTTGATCTGTCATTGTTCAAATTCGATATTATAAATACATCATTATCAGTTTATGACTTTTCCACGGCTGGGATAAAATAAATAAATAAAATATGTTTAATTCAGACTATTAGAATCTCCATAACGTGTTAGTAAAATTATCTTAAAACTAAGTTAGTCAGAAAAAATTCTTAGACAACATGCAGCCTGATAAGCCTTCCTACAACTGTAGATTCAGGTCTCTCTGCAATCATCCTCAGGATTCTGTTGCCAGTTCCTCGAATCCGGCGAATTAGTGAGGCTGACTTTTTGCGCATTATAAAAAGCGTAAAAGTCATCCACCCTCGCGTCGGCAAACACGCCCGAGGCGCTACAAAACCAAGGCAGCCGCACCAGAATCCTAAAGGCGTTGTTGTACTGCACTCTAAGAGCATTGTAGGCCCGCTGCGTATAGTTGGTCCATAGGCCGCTGGTGTAAAAGCTTTGACAGTATGCTCTGAACAAAGTTACCTTAAACTGTGCTGTACATTTTGGGAACTTATGCACCAACATGTTAGATAAAGACCTTCTGTCTGTAAAAAGGAGGTTCCCTAATGCACCTCAGGAGCCAGGGTTGGTGGATGTCCCAGAACATTATTTTTTTGGTTCTAGGACGTGGCTGTCTCCTCACAATGTTTTCACTTTATTCGTTTTGGGAGCTATTGTGATGAAATAAAAAAAAACAAAGGGTCTGTCCAGGCTACCCAACTGGGTTCCTACACACAACAACGTTATACAAATGAGGTGAACGTGATACAATACTACAACTTTTAATTATTTGTATTACAAAATAATTGATTTCAATGACATTTCCCAGAAGGTTATGAGTTTTCTTAAAAGACTTTATGAAAAATCTTTCTTAGAAATCAACGTTAGAAAAGTCGCACAACCCATTAAAAACTTTTGACACAAAAGAAGGAAACTGTCAAACGAAACTGTCAAATCATAATTCACCAAATGACTTACGAATTTCTCTTGTCGATGGTTTAAAAAAAAGAATCGCTTGCTCAGCTATCTTGAAAGGCCACAATAAGGTCAGTGTCCGACCGAACGCAGGAATTTTCCTTTTCAGCGTTTATTAAATCTTGGTTTCAATGTTAAAAGAAAACCTAAAGATTTGAAAGAAACAAAATACGATTTTGTTGGTACTTTGAACATAGGCTGTCCTATTTACTCATTTTAGTGAAATAAAATTGGATTAATGGAAAATAATTTAACATGCATACATACATTATAGCCACGTTTTTTTCCCATGCCTACCCCAGGCAGACATAAACAATGAGGCAGGGTGGTTCCAGGAGGCCATGTCCGACATCTGCGAGGTGGCAATGCCCCGCGTTCGGCCAAGAAGCGCCCGGCGTCAGGTGTACTGGTGGTCGCGAGAGCTAACGTCTCTGCGCAAAGCGTGCGTCGCTGCACGGCACCTGTACACCAGGCATCGCAGGCTCCGCATCCGCCCACCGGATGCGACAGCCATTGAGGCGGAGCTATATGAGGGGTACAGAGCGGCGAAGACCGCTCTCCGCGAGGCTGTCCTGCGGGCCAGGGATCTGGCCCGCGAGGAGATGCTGGGGACTCTCGACAGAGATCCGTGGGGGCGCCCTTACAAGTTGGTGCGGGACAAACTCCGCCCCTGGGCCCCCCCACTGACGCAGAGTCTCCGGCCTGAGCTCGTGGAGGACGTGGTGAGCACTCTGTTCCCTTCGCGAGGGGAACACCCACCCCCGCCTATGGCTCCGCCGCCTGCGGTGCTGGAAGCGGATCATCAGGACGACGACGACGACACTCCGGAGGTGACTGGGGTAGACCTGAGAGTGGCGGTACGCAGGCTCAGTGCCAAAAATACCGCCCCGGGACCCGATGGCTTGCCTGGCAAAGCCTGGGTCCTGGCCTCAGAGGCTCTCGGGCCCCGACTGGAGGGGCTCCTAAGCGCATGCTTGGAGAGAGGCCAGTTCCCGCTTCGTTGGAAGACGGGGAAGCTGGTCCTCATCCGGAAGCCGGGGCGCCCTGCGGACTCTCCGTCCGCATACCGGCCCGTGGTGCTGCTCGACGAGGTGGGCAAGCTCTTTGAAAGAGTAATTGCAAACCGCCTCGCCGAGCACCTTGCGGGGACTGGGCCGGACCTTGCGGAACACCAGTTTGGTTTTCGCAAGGGGCGCTCTACGGTGGACGCCATCATGCGCGTGAGAGCCCTCACGACGGGGGATGCGGTGTCCAGGGGTGGGGTTGTCTTGGCGGTGTCTCTCGACATCGCCAACGCCTTCAACTCCATGCCCTGGAGCTGCATTAGGGAGGCACTCCGGTATCACCGGGTGCCGACCTACCTCCGTCGAGTGGTCGGGGACTATCTGACGGACAGAGCCGTCATCTACCCCGGTCGCAGCGGAGAATGGAACCGGCGAGAGATGTCGTGCGGTGTTCCGCAGGGATCGGTTCTGGGGCCGTCCTTGTGGAACATCGGTTACGACTGGGTGCTGCGCGCCGACCTCCCTAGCGGTGTCAGCGTGGTTTGCTACGCAGACGACACGCTGGTGCTGGCACAGGGGGGGTCGCACGAGGCGGCGGCCGAAGCGATGACACGCGGGGTTGCGATAGTCGTTGAGAGGATGCGGCAACTGGGTCTCGAGGTGGCACTGCACAAGTCCGAGGCCATGTGCTTTCATGGGCCTCGGAATGCGCCACCTCCGGGATCCACACTGACGGTAGGAGGGGTATCCATCGGCGTCGAGTCGACGTTAAAATACCTGGGACTTGTCCTTGACAGCCGGTGGAACTTCGTGGAACATTTCCGACGTTTGGCCCCCAAACTGGAGCGGACTGGGGCTGCCTTCAGGCGGCTCCTGCCCAATCTGGGGGGGCCAAACGCCTCCTGCCGGAGGCTCTACGCGGGAGTCGTGCGGTCAATGGCCCTTTACGGGGCCCCGGTGTGGGCGCGTTCATTGAGGCGGCGAGCCGCCCACTACCTGAACGCGCCCCAAAAGGTAGTAGCCGTAAGGCTGGCCCGGGGCTACCGCACGATCTCCCGCGAGGCGGCGAGCCTCCTTGCCGGATTGCCGCCATGGGATCTGGAGGCAATAGTCCTCGCACGCCTACATGAATGGCGCGCGGAGGCGCTACGCCGGGGAGAAACTCCGCTGCCGCGGCAAATTGTCGCTCAGCGGACAGACTTCCGGCGGGATCTCATGGCGACATGGAGAGAGCGACTGTCGCAACCTCGTGCAGGGCACGCCACGATAGTGGCGATAAGTCCCCTCTTTGAGGAGTGGCTTGAGCGACGCCACGGCGTCCTCACCTTCCGCCTGACGCAGGTCCTCACCGGACACGGGGTGTTCGGGAGGTTCCTGCACCGAATCGGGCGGGAGGAAACGTCCGGGTGCTTCCACTGTGAGGATCGACCGGAGGACACGGTGCAGCACACGGTGGAGGTGTGCCCCGCGTGGGCGGAGCACCGCCGTGTCCTCGAAGCGGCGATCGGCGGCGGCGACCTCTCGCGTCCGGCCCTGGTGCAAGCCATGGTCCGGAGCGAGACGGAATGGGACGCCGTCACCTCCTTCTGCGAAGCAGTAATGCTAGAGAAGGAGGTGGCGGAACGTGAGAGGGAGAGAACCTCTCAACGTCCCGGCCGCCGCGGGAGACGCCCCGGGCGTCGGGGGCCACCACCACGTGGCCCCCGGCCACCGTAGGCGCGTGCCTGTGGACGGTGAGCTATGGGCTAGCTCGCCGTCCGTCCGTCTCATGACGACAGGCCGTGTCGACGGCGCGTTAGTGTTCCACGCGCGCCTCAAAGAGAGTCAGCAAAAAGGAAGGGGTCCGTAAGGACCGATGCCTGCCGGGGTTGCGGGACTATTCGAAAGAGATACCGTGGCCCCGGAACACAAAGGGCGATGAAGGAACATGGATGGGTTTTAGTCAGTAAAAGTCTGACACTCCCTCCTGCTCCGCCCAGAGCGGGAGGGGTTATTTGATGATTTCCCATCCATAAAAAAAAAAAAAAAAAAAAAAGGCAGAAACTACAGAACGATAACAGAATGATCCTTTTTTTTTTCGGATGGGAAATCATCAAATGACTACTCCCGCTCTGGGCGGAGCAGGAGGGAGTGTCAGTCTTTTACTGACTAAAACCCATCCATGTTCTTTCATCGCCCTTTGTGTTCCGGGGCCACGGTATCTCTTTCGAAGAGTCCCACAGTCCCGGAGCAGTCCCGCAGCCCCGTCCTGTTATGATCCTTACACTCTTTTTGTCTCGTCCACCTCTATAATAATATTCCAATCAAATGCACGCCGCGTCGGTTGCGAGTACGGCTAATCTTTTAAAAAAATGAAACATGAACTTGAAAACGACTCGTATTCTGTAACAAAACTTCTGAAAAAAAGATTCTTTTTCATTGACCTTTCCTAACGTTTCATGATTATTACCGTGTTCAACAAAAAAAAAGAGTTTTTAAACTTTGGCCTTCACAATCTTTTGAATAAGGCAATCTTGCCAGTAACTGTTTTGAGCCTCCCGTTTTTGTGTTGAGTTCATTAACAAAGAAGTGGCTCATGAATTAATTAAATGGATCATTGTTTTAATAAAATTGACCATGTTTTTTTCAATGTAGGTCGGAGATATCTATTAGGTACTGTTACTAAATAAGATGATAATTACAACCCCCGAAGAAATTAGAATCAAGACAGGTGTATGATGATAATTCATTATAATAAATTAAAATTGAAAATCTTGGAACACTCATGTCGAATAAACCTGGCCGAGAACTATTAAAGAGAATCTTAATGAAATAAAGGGTGTAAAACACCTCTTAACGAAGCCGAAGGGCACTTGTTGTCCCTCGTCATTGCGATCTTTTTTTTGTTCTACACCATACCTGGGAACCTTCTAGTTACGGAGATATTGGGGGTCAAAGTTCCAAATTTTTGACGAGTTTTAAAAAAAAATACAATGTAAGATTTTTACTTTAAACACCTCTACGATCCCCGTACTATTCAATCCATCCATCAGCACAATGTTTTGAGTGCATTACATTGAGTTCTACCACAAAACGTGACTTTTCACCCCAAAAAAAAGTTGTTTCCCAGCAATAATTTTTGCGTAAAGTGCATGGTCTATGGTCTCGTGATGAGGTCTTTTACACCATGTAATATCATTACCTGTGCCAACGGTAACCTTCAAGTAACGTTTATTTATCAATAACATTTATTCAGAATAAATTGTACTCTTTCCTAAAAAGGCGCTCAATTATATTCTACCTAGATTTGTGTAACAACGTAAGCTATTTCTTTTTGTGAGATATTTTATCCGACAAAAATTACGCAGGTTCCATTGGTTTAAAAGCCCAAAATTCCTAACATTGTTATTTATTTGAATCGTTATAAAGTCAGTCTTATCCGGAGAAAAAACCGCCAGTAAAAGCTTCTACAAATACATCATCAATTTAATTAATAACATCTTAATATTTGTCACTAATTTCATTAAAATTATTTCCTTCAAAGATTTAAATCGGTAGATGAGCCTTTACCGAACTTTGATCGCGCGAAAAAGTGTTTACACTAGGAATAGTAACGAAGCCTCGTTGCCTCATTGGTCAGGTGGTCGGAATCACGACTGCTAAACATGAGGTCCTGGGTTAGATTCCGGGGTCGGGCCAATTGTTATTGTGTTTTTGCATCAGAAATTTCTCAGTAGCAGTCACGGAGTCTGGATTTGGGCCCGGTTGATGGCAATACGTTTACCCTCTATTACTGGACGGGGACTTAAACGTAATTGGCGAAATGTGAGTTAACTATTAAGTACACCTCTGCCTAACCCTTCAGGGATAACAGGCGTCATGTTATGTGGTAACAAAGCACATTCAATATGGAATTATAGATACCTACGACCAGCTAGAGAATGTAGGAAAAGCAAAGGAAGTAGGTACACGTCATCATCATCATTTCAGCCGCAAGACGTCCATTACTGGACATAGGCCTCCACCAAGTGTCGCCACATTGAACGGTCCTGTGCGTCTCGCATCCAGCGGATTCCCGCAGCCTTCACCAGGTCATCGGAGGTACATATGGTACAAAGGTAAAGGCTCAAAGTACATATGTATCGGTCGTATTATTTACCGTTTTGTAGTTTAAATATGCTTACCTGCATGGAAAAAGGTGTGTTATGAGCGAGAGAATACTAATAAAAGTAACAATTTTTGAAAAGATAGAATAGAATAAAATAATCTTTATTTTCGTTAAATAATGTAACATTAAGGTGTCAAAGATAAATACATTTTACATATTCCATTTACTAAAATTCAGCATGCAAATATTGATAAATAGAACTGGGGGGTTACCATGACGACTTTAAGTTAAGCAGTATTGTTTGAATGTCACTTCAGTGTGGGAAAGTGACAAAGCTATAGAGAACGTCTAGCGTCATCTCTTTCCAACTTTTTAATAAGATTAAAGTAAGACCGTGGAGATTGACACAAGAGAAGAGAGGACAATACCAGCAGTGGGTGAGTTTGGGATGTGGATGATGATGATTAATTAAGCTATTATAGACAATTACGGTTTAGATAAAGCAAGAGACGCAAGAGTCAAAATCGCGAATCTAACGATTTAAACCTTTAATATTTCTGCTCTCGTAGCAAATGTGTCTGGCTAAGTTCATTACTTAGGCATTAAGTTAGGCTCTAGGTAATTAACAGAATAAATGAAGGAATATTTCTTTATATTTGATTTTACTTAGTCGGCGTCCTACATCAGGTCTCAGTGTTAATGTCAGAAACACGCAGCTTACTAATCTAGTTAATTCAGGTGCTAACGTACTTGAATTAAGTAAATAATTAATTTTGGGTAACTGTTGTAGGGTTGTAGTCTTTGATCATTATTTAATTAGAATATGTTCACGATTGCCTAGGTTGGTCTGTGGATGGGTGTTCATCCATTATATACCGAGTTTCCTCGAAAAGCACGTAAAGTTGTTGGTCTCGGCTGTCATTTCTAGATCTTTAACAGTCGTGACAGGTAGTCAGTGACCCGAAAGTCCGACAACCAGTCTTTTCAAGGGGTATCGTATGACCCAGTACTAACTGGGTTGCGAAGGTCAGATAGGCAGTCGCTCTATGTAAAATACTCGTATTTAGTTGCATCCGGGTAGACTGGAAGCCCATCCCAACTTATTTGGGAAAAGGCTAGGCAGATGACGTTACTATACAGAGTGTAAACAACCTCATCACAAAGCCGTCAACCAAGCATTCTGTACATCAAATTACTTACTTTACTTTACGCAAAAATTATTGCTGGGAAGCAACTTTCTTTTTTGGGGTAAAAAATCATGTTTTGTGGTAAAACTGAATGTAACGCACTCAAAACATTGTGCTGATGGATGGATTGAGTATTACCGGGGTCGTGGAGGTGTTTCAAGTAAAAATCTAACAATAAAAACTTGTATTTAAAAAAAAAAAAACTTGTCATAAAGTTGGAACTTTGATCCCCAATATATCCGTAACTATAGAAGGTTTCCAGGTACGGTGTACAACAGAAAACTTTATACAAGGTTTAGAGATTAATTTTAAAGGATGATGAAGTGACTTAAGGACCACTTCATATTTTAGATGCAACAGAAATTACAGACTAAAGAGGCAAAGCAAGCCGGACATCCAGACTCACAGTCTCTAAAACACAAGAAAAGACTCTAATTCAACAGCTGAAAACAAAACAAGAACAATCTCACAAATCTGCAAGTACATTAAAATTACTCAGTTTCTAAACAAACAGTTTAAATAGTAATATTACAAAGGCAATAAGCCACGGCAGTGTAGCTCCGGGACGTGTTTTCATATGGCGGAGGTGCCTCGAGGTGGGTGATTAAAACTAACATTTATAGAAGTTTGTAGGAATACGGAAAGGTAGTGTGTGGAGCTTGCGTTTGTTTATTTATCAGACTATAGGACATTATTTACAATTTACAAATTGAGCTAAAATAGTGCAGAAATAAAAATGGGAAAAGAATCAGAGGGCGTCAAAGAATTTGTCCACATCGCTGTCAATAGGAAAAGTGCCCAGAAGGCTGGCAACATTGCAGCATTGCCACGTTGGATGACTGTAGAACTAATTGAATTACAAAACGGAAAAAAACCGAGGAATTCAGCATGGCCTGTAATTGAAACGCATGTGACATCCACAAAATCAGACTGGGTCTCGCAATTAGATTGGATATCAGACTTTCAGGGGTTCTGACCACCCGTAACGACTATCAAACACAACTTCTCGGTCGCTGTACCAACATTTAAAGAACAGCAGGCTCAGGCAGGGCACAGGTCCACTCCGATTCTTTCTCATGGTCTCGCCATTATATTTCCTTGTTATACAAGTTTACGTTTTGGTTGATCTAAGCCCCGGTTTCTAGAACACTGCTTTGTTATTAATCAAGAACTGATAAGAGTCCATGTTATTTAAGTCCAGAGTTTAATGAGCGAGTTGAATTAAATGATAAATGATGTTTATTTTGCAAGTAGGTTTTTAAAACTAGATGGAGTCGGTAAAATAGGTTTAGGTACCTACATAAAACTTAGGTAATTTTCATTTTAATTTCGAGCCGTCTGGTCGTTTGAGTCACTTCAGCAATCTGCGGCACAGGGCGTGGTTTAGTGTTTGAAGAATCAGCAGATTGGAGCTAATTTAAGTTTTATCAGCGCTGTAGTAGTAGTTTTATCTGCAGAATGTCCATAAGTTTTAATACAACGTTGAACTTTGCAAAATTTGGCCAGAAAGATTTTATGTTTAACTCTGTTTTGCTTTCACGGTTTATAACTAAACTTATACTGTAACTTAGGTACTGGATATATCCTCCGTGATTTCCCATTATTCTAAGCTCCCGATACACGATCACGAAAGATTTCTTGTAAGTGACAGTATAAGTTTTTGCTTTATGTCTCAGTTGTTACTGTCATGGGTTTTTTTACGTTGCTTGACAAACTAAATCGCCGTATGTGTCACTAAGCAGAGCTGCAATGTCACCGTATGCACTTTCTAACGCAGTGAGACCCCCAGCCCCCGTCGTTGTGTTCCAAATTGTCAATAAAAACCAACTGCCCGCCTTTTTTAGAGCTCAACCTTAATTGGACACTATTCCGACTATTCTATTATACTTCTAGAAGTTTTGTGTTATTATTAAACTGTTTTATTTACTTGATAGTATTGTTACCTGATGACTTTATTACGCAATAATATAAACAGGGAGTAGTCTCCCCTCTCTCAGACAACTGTCGACTATCTAGATCATAATTAATATTGTAATTTTCGTAATTAAATTAAGTTTTAGTAAATTTTGTATTTCTTTCAATCTTCCCGAAAACCTTCGTGATTAGTTGTTAATCAAACAACTCTCCATCTCTCTCTCTCTCTCTCTATCTCACTCTCTCTCTCTCTACTCTCTGTTTTTTTTTTCCTATACCTAATATTTCACAACAGTTAACGTTTGCTAACAGTTTGTTTTTATAATATACCATAGTAATCCGTGGAAAATGTTGTGACAACTCAGTTTAAGCTTAATTTACTACTGTTTGTTGTCCCAAATTGAATAAATAAATAACTTTCGCCTAACTTTTAAATTGCTTATCCGATAGGCGATTGAAAAGTTAGAGTTGGTTTTAAATGTTAAGTTAAACGTGGGTGTTGATATCGTTACATATTTACATAGTATAGCATGCCAAATACCAAGACCAAATAGTAAGCGTTCTATGCACAAGGATTGCCAGAGACCTGGGTGCCATCACAATTGTGGTTATCCAATCAGGCCCGCCTTGTACATCACTGTACACCGGATTGGTTGGAGCCAAAGATTTAGATCGGTAGATGTGCCTTTAAGCTCTCCATAGACTCAAACTGTCATGCATAACCGCGTATATACCTGTTACCGGAAATGTTTGAAATCTAGGAATTGTACACAATTCTTAGGAAATGTATAGAATTTCAAGCCTACTTAGGAAATGTGTAAAATAATGTTTCAAAGATTCTTTAATACACACATTTCCTGGGAAATGTACGCCTTTCCTAGGAATTGTATTTAAGTCCAAAATGATACTAGGAAATGTATAATAACGAATGCTCTCTGTGAATAAATAAGACACGTTTGAAAACTGAAATCAGATTTTTTATTAAGATGGCACGCATAACTACGTATACATGCACTATAACTGTATCGAAATTTGAATTTGGGTTGGTTTTTTGTTTGTTTGAGGTTGATTGATAGGTTGTAACAGATTTCCGATTGCTTCACCATCTTCATTGCTTGGCCACGAGATACACGCTCAAGCCACAAGTATCTTGCGACATCAACCGTGGAGACAATTCATTAAAAAAAATGCATGGAGTCGATACAACGCAACTTGCGAAGGGAGAGGACTCACGCGAAGGAAGCAGTTAAAGCAGGCGCATGTCGCTTTACGCTAATCACGTGTGTGGCCATGAACAGAACTTTTGTCACGAGAGAAAGCATCCAAACTGGGAAGAATGAGTTCACACATCCGGCATGGAATGATATATACGATTTGCAGCACAAAAGAGAGAGACATCACTATTCAAACGTCCTTGTCAACGAGACAAAACCGTGCTCGTCTTTTTATACAGTAGGGTAGATCTAATTATTTAAATCTTTGGTGATAGCAATCTAGGATGCGTTATTCGTCTTAAGGTTACCATACACGTAATTGCTTGAGTGTCAAACATGCATAGTTCGTCGTTTTGTACTAACTGAGGGAAAAGCGTTTGGGATGAAAGTTTTGAATAAAGGAGTTTGAATCAAGATTAGTATTAAGCCGGATTTTTCTTAAATTGGGTAGCACGTGTAAGGTTTAATTTTACTGAAAATATCTTAAGACAAAGGATTTTATTAAAGGTTAGTCCGTCCACCTTTTTGTTAAAAGAATCTTAAGAGTCCTATTACATTTTTTAGGCAAATTTTTGATTTTTACTTCCTGGATCAAATTATTTCGGTCGGCGTACACGAGTCGATGATAATAATAGCGATATTTGGACGATTGTCGATTGATATTGACGAATATTAGAGACGAGACTGACATGAGACTGAGGAGCGAGCTGAATTGACAATTATAGTAGGTACTTTAATTTTATTTATTGTATTTTTGTCTTATTATATTGACAAACGAAAACTAATGAAACTTATTTATTGTAGATCGAAGTTTTATATCATATTAATTTGTTTGATAAAATTGAGTTTATTTGGAATATAATGGACGCTGAATTAAGACATTTATGGCTTAAATTACTATTTCTTTACGATTTTTTCCGTGAAAACTCAAGGAATTTAAAGAAATTGTAAAATTCCAATAAACAAGTAAAACATTCAACTTATCTTTTAGTAATTTTAGCTTTTATAAAAATTGAAAGTAACTATGTGAATTTGAGCGTTAAAGTTCCATCGTCGACGGTTTTCTTGCAAACTGAGTTCTTAAAATATTTATAGTAAATTACACGAAAAGAAAAATGAAAATGTGTAACTCCAACTTACAAGAAAGAGAATGGCACTATTGTTATTCTTAAGCAAATAATTAAAATATCTTACTGTTGCTGAGAATTACTGCGTAAAAAATCATGAATTTACGTAAAAAATGTAATAGGACTCTTATGAAGCAGAAAATAAAATAAAGTCGTTTTTAATCGGCTTTAAAAAGAAGGAAATTCGCATCTGTTTCAAATTAATAAACAGATTCATACAAAAAAACTAATTTGAAATGTCTGTTAATTTGTAATTTAAAAAAAACTGTTTTTTACTGATGCCCTAGGAAAGTATTTTACAAAAATATCCGTCTGTCTGTTTGTTCCTGCTAATCTTTGAAACGGCTGGATCAATTTTGACGGAGCTTTTACTGGCTGATAGATGTTATTAAGTATAAGAAGTAACTTAGTCTACTTTTATTTTAGAAAAAGGATAAGGGTTCGTCGCTTAAGTCGGTTAAAAAAAAGCACCGTACACCATTATTATCGATATTAATTATCATTATTCATAACAACAGTGACACTCAATACAGTTTCAACATCAATAACAAGGACATTTTTTAGTATACCTTCAAGAGTCGGGAATAATTACGGTCGCGGATCATTAATCATTCCATTTCTCTTTTATACTGACCTGAATAAATACTGAAGATTTAATGCTTTCGTAAAGAATGTTTACTTTTATAGGTTATTTCAAATGATTGAAAACACACTAAGAAAATTATTCTATTGTAACTAATCTATTACCTTTGAGCGAAGTTAAAATAGCATGCGGAAATTGTACAAAAATATGGTCTCAGTATCACACAATGCGTTGTGGCACCGCACTGCAAAGTTTCCCACGCAATGGCGATTACACGGGCGGTGCGGCGTCGCATCGTTGTTACGGCGCGCGGCGGCGGCTTCGTCGCGACACTGCAGCGGCGACGAAAGGAGTGTTGGATGGACAGTCTGTTACAAATGAGCGGTGCTACTCTGGCGCCGCTGGCCGTACTGCTTACACAATCCCTCCCCTCCCAACTCGTCTTGCAGGTTGCAAGTCCAACTAACGTGCGGTGCGGCGCCTGAGACTACCGTGTGGCATACATTGAGTTATTACTACTACGTATAGAGAAGACAGCGCTAACAAAATCTGTGCTCCGTTCAAACTCAGCCAGCTGGCTACAACCCACTCAGTCGCTTGCTCGCTCTTGAGCGCTTTCAGTCTTGTTTGTTATTTAAGTAATAAAACGTGAAAATTCAACAAATAAGTTTACGTGTGTGTTACGATATTGCACTAATAATTCAAGCAACACGGCAAAGTGCAAAGGAATAACTTTCCATCGGTAAGTAACTAGATAATCATTTTTAAAATGTAATTCGAGCAAAATATTTAGCAGACGCCATTTTGCGTCATTTGTCATAGACTAAAAATTTAAGAAGTGACATTGGCTGTGTAACAAGTCGTGTAGATGGTATTACCTGACGTATATTTTTATAGTAGAATATAATAATCTTACACATTTAGAAAAGAATAGACTGTGGTCATTAATTAAAGGAAGGTAAATTCATGAAAGAAGAAAATCAATTAGCTACGTACCTAATTGTTTTTTTAGATTGTTTGGTTTTAATTGATTAATTGTTTGTAAAGGCCTGAAATAAAATTATTATTTATTTAGGAATACAATACAATTTGTTTAAGAATGAAACTTCCCATAACCCTGACTGAACCAGTTAGTATATATGCCAGAATATATTATTTGTTCCGCAGAGTAAAGTCAGTTTATACCTAAAATAAATATTATAACAAAAATTGTAAGTCAAACAATGTGCACGTAAGGGGTACCCAATGAAATAGGCAGAATATAAACAAAGTGTCGCCTCTTAACGGTGACATCGCATCTATGACTCATTAGCCGCCCCCCGCGCGCCCCGCACTGCCGCGCTTGTTGCACAGATTTTGTTCGCGCTGTCTTCTCTATACGTTTTTTATGTGTAGGAGAATGCAGCGGCACCGTTTTGGCACCGCGCCGCTGCCACATTGTGCCGTGTAGAGCGGCATAAAGGCATTCCTGTTAATGTCACAATTCCTAAGGCCCTTCTAACCCTAACATTAGCAACTCTATTTGTGGTGGTTCAAACTTCGTTTGAAATACTGTTAGAATATAGTTCTAATCAGCTTGCACTACAAAGCGGTTGTTACGTCAATCACTGCGGCCGAATAGTGCGAAATGAGTGGTTTTTCGCGATTTACAAAAAACTATTGATTGGACTAAAAAAATAAAACACATAAGACCTGCTTTATAGTTAGTTCAGTTAGTATGCAAATTTTCATGATGTAATTTGAAGTACTTTTTGAATACCAGCGGTTTATTGTTCGATTTGGAGGTAAGTTTGGAATTCTTTTCTATCGAGAAAAGTTTATGGAATCGTGTTTTCGTAACACATAATACTTAGCATTAATCCTCAACTTTACCATGTATTTATTTCAAAATTAATACTGCAGTGTTTTAAGCGTATAGGCCCTTAACTACAAGTGCAAACGGAGAAAGAAAAATCTCTTACCCAAAGCAGGGATAAGTAACGTTTATCAATCTCGGCCCAAGTTTCTTTGATGAGCCTGAGTAGAATAGAATAGAATAGAATATTCATTTATTTGTTAATGGACAGCAGCAACACAATAGAGCAGCACATACATATACATATAACAACAAAAAACTTAACAATTAATTAAACAGCTCAACTGCGCTGAGCATGCCCATAACGAAAGGGTAACCAACTCAGCATATGCTGGGTGTAAAACACTCAGCGCTGGTTTTCAGTAGGCCCCCCGCAGTGACACACGGATGAGGTAGTAAATAAATAATGTTATTCTATTAAATGGGCATTTCGTGTGTAATAAATAAATAAAATACAATGAATATTAGATTGGTTTTGATTTGATTTTTGATTAGTAGATGGAAAGTAAAAGGAGGAACCTTCTATTCCTTTGGTCGTATAATTAATGTCATAAAATATGCAAGTACACTTATTTAATTAAAGCTTGCATGGGAGTATTTAGCAGCGCTATGGCTCGTATCTTCCAATTACAAAGAAGACTAATATTTGCCTGGCTTATAATTAATAGGAAATTATTTTCAGTTTCACACACAGATATATCTTTAGATATACAGTACACACACAAGTGTAAATCTTTCAGAAATACAATATACGTATACAACGGTCTTGATATAAAAATGTAATATTTATTTTGAAACAATAAATAGATAAAAAGGACATTGACTATCCTATTACTAACTACTGCAAATCCCAATATCATATTTAATAAACAGTGCAAATATATACTTAGCCAGTAAACACACAATTAAAATAGCAATTCAGTACAAACTTTCAAAGTTGGTAAGAAACATTACTGAGAAAACTTTCCGTAATAAATGTCTAGCTTGCTTCGCTGTAATTAAAAGAACAATCTAAGTACATTTAAACGTTTTATTTTTCAAGGAAAAACAGACACATGGGAAATACGTTACATTAAAGCTTGTTTTATAAAACCAACACTTTTTTGTCGTATTCATAACACGATTGAGTTGAAAGTAAAAAACAATTGGAAAATATAACGTAGAATGCATAATCACGTAACGACAAAGATAATGCAGCCTAAAACTGGTATTCCAAGACCTGTCTTGAGTCAACTGCATAGCTCAGCTGAACTCAGTCGTCTTGACAACGGCTCAAAACGGCCACCAAATTTTTTATGGTACTATCGGTGTCTCTTCCGCCTGACCAGTTTAAAATTTATTCGCTTAAATCATGCGGAGGCGCCGAGCCCCTTAAAGTTTGGGCCTATTAGGTAAGCGTCAACTTTGGCGCGCAAAATAACAATAACTCTCGTCTGGCGTGCGTCGTCAGTGCGCTCGGCCGATTCGGTATCTTTTCATTCATTATTTCTATACAAAGTCAATGGGGTGGGGCTAGAGAGCGTTTCTATGTTGCGAGTGCAAGCAAAAGTAAGGTTAGTGGTGGTCAGGCGGGAGTGTCCTCGATAGTACCATAATTGACATCGTGTCAAAGTTTTTCGCGCATAATACATTAATTAAGAATTAATCTCGATGTTTTGTTAAATACTAAAGCCGAGTAAATCAGGGGCGGATCGTTAGTTTAATGATAAAATAAAGTTATTTCGTGCATTTCCTTTGGGTATTCTAATGTTTCTATAGTACCTAAGCAAATTGTTAGCAATTTTTATGTCCGAAAAGTCAAAAGAGCAGTTAAACGATAAAGAAAAAGCAATTACCATTAGTAGAAACATTCGAAGTTCCTTATTGTTACTATAATTGAGTTGAAAATGTTGAATATACAACTGCTTTTTTGTTTCCTTAATAGCTTGCTGAAATGAGCTAGTGACACGCACTTGGCTCATTTTTTTGTTGTTTTTATTGTATTAAATTGCAGTTTTTGTGGTTATTTCTTGCTGATGTATTCGTAATATTAATGTATTTCTAGAAATTAGATGGATCGAATATTCAAAAAAAAAGTAGAGCACGTATTCGTATTCAGGGAAGTTTTGAGCCATCATCATCATCATTTCAGCCGAAAGACGTCCACTGCTGGACATAGGCCTCTCCCAAGTGTCGCCACATTGACCGGTCCCGTGCGACTCGCATCCAGTGGATTCCCGCAACCTTCACCAGGTCATCGGTCCACCTAATGGGAGGTCTTCCAACGCAACGTCTTTCGGTTCGCGGTCGCCACTGCAGAACTTTTCGGCCCCATCGGTCATCCGTTCTGCGAGCAATATGCCCTGCCCACTATGATATAATATAATAATAATAAAACTTTATTTCACAAAAACACAGATTTAACATGTTTTAAGTAAACACAATTTAAATGAGCTTAGGTAGTAACACAATGCAATACAATCTAGGAACTGAAATCTGTACACAATATGGGAAACCCTGTCTCTCAAACAAGGTAACCTGTATCTTGAGAGACAGTGATTCAGCGTAAAAAGTGATGCTATAGTCTGTTTAATAATAGACTGTGTCGATCTACCTGAGCGATTATGGATATAAAGCTAATTTAAGTAGTAGTTTATATTTATACGTGATGTGTGTGTCTGTTACACTGCTACTTAAGTTTGCCAATTCTTCGGGCAAGTTTTAAGTATGTACATATTATGTGGATGGGTATAAGAGTAGAGGAAGACCAAAAAAACGATGGATGGACTGTGTGAAGGATGATATGATAAGAAAGGAGGTGTCTGATGAGATGACGAGTGATAGAGAAGTATGGAAGAATAAGACATGCTGCGCCGACCACAAATGAATTGAGATAAGGACAAGAGAATGACGATATAGCGTATATTTGTTGGCAACGCTATTTATGGTGGTTCAAACTTCGTTTGAAATGCTGTTAGAATAAAGTTCTAATCAGCTTGCACTACAAAGTGGTTGTTACGTCAGTCACTGCGGGCCGAATAGTCCGAAATGTGTGGTTTTTATAATCATTAGACCAAAATGCCAATTGTACACTTTGAGAAGAAAAAAGTGACAAATATTTGTGTGAAAAAAACCTAATGCCGTTTAGTAGTTACGAAACAAAAAAATGATTCACTTTGAAAATTGTTTTTTTTTTAAGTATTATATGGTTAGAATTATTTCAATTGTGCCAATTAAAATTTAGAGTCTATTATGCAACATACATTTTTTGTACACTTAAATTCACTCATCAAAGAGGAGTTACGTGGAGAAAACCTCTCGTTAGCAGATACCACTCCCTTAAGGAGAAAATAACTAGGTTGAAGTACCCTATCAATAGGTAAGGTAGGAATTCAGATTTTAAGCAAAAAGAAAACAAAATATTATATTTCATAGAAAAGTATTTTATTACAAAATGGCTCATAAAGTCACCCATTTTGTGAAAAAGTGTTTTAGAGGGCTATAAAACATTCTAGAATAAAAGTTTTATTTACTGCGAGACAAAAAATACTGTGTCATATAAAACTTAGTTTTTATACTCAATCACGTGAGTTTGCTCCACTAAAGAAAGATCCCTTTATTTAATAATATCTCATTACCAGCAAATTGTATCAACAACATTCGACATAACATAGTTTACAGAACTCATAAAAAATAATCAAGCTGTTGACACAATTGTATTGCCATCTTAAAAAAAACCAGCCAAGTGCGAGTCGGACTCGCGCATGAAGGGTTTCGTACCATCGTAGGAGGGTTGCCCCCTGTATTTTTTAATTTAATTTTTATTATTTGTTGTTATAGTGGCAACAGAAATACGTCTCTGTGAAAATGTCTACTGTTGTAATGTGTGTATTTTTACATGGTTTTTTAGGGTTCCGTAGTCAACTAGGAACCCTTATAGTTTCCCGTCCTCGCTTAATCTCTGTGACCGTTAGCACTAGAAAGCTAAAATTTGGTACCAATATGTATATCAATCACGCCGACAAAGTGGTAAAATAAAAATTGGAAAAAAATGTTTTAGTAGGGTAGCCCCCCTATATGTAAAGTGGGAAGTGATTTTTTTTTTAAATTTCAACCCTAACGTGTGATATATTGTTGGAAAGGTATTTATAATGAATAGGGGTTTCCTAAAATCATTTTTTGATAATGTCAATAATTTCGGAAATAATCGCTCCAAAAGTAAAAAACAATGTGATGAGACAATCCTCTAACTTTTGAACCATAAGTTTAGAAAATATGAAAAAAATCTGAAAAGTAGAACTTTATAATAAATAATAATAATAATAAATCATTTTATTTCAGGCATTGCACGTAATCACATACAGTTCACCCATAGCAGTTACATTATGATAAGTATTATATATAAGTTGTAAAATTAAAATTAAATTATACATATTCGATAATGGATTTACGGATAATGAAGTTATGCATATTAATATTACTTACATAATCTTACAATATTATCATTAATTAAATTAATTTGTCATTATTATTGTTTCCTGATTACATCATAGTCAGTGTTGAGATTAAACAGTTCGGTTCTAGTCACGAAAATTGTGCGGAATACAGTAGTTACAATAATATTTTTACAGTTTAACAATCGTATTCGAAAAGAAGCTCTCATCCTTCTCAGAACGGAAAAGAAGTCACCCACTCGGTTTTCAAAGAACATACCAGACGCACTACACCTCCAGTGCAGGTTAAACATGGCACGAAATGCATTGTTGTACTGTACACGAAGCGAGTTGTAAGCTCTTTTCGTGTACTGGTACCAGAGTTGGCTGGTGTAGAACGCCCGGCAGTAGGCCTCGAAAAGTGTTGCTTTCACTTGCTTGGAACAGTGTGCAAATCGTCTTGCAAGCATGTTGCTTCTACACGCAATGCCTCTTCTTTGCCGCTCCAAATCATTGTCATCTGTTAACTTTTCATTCAATACATGTCCAAGATACTTAAAGGACTTTCTAGGAAAATCATTTTGAACTTGATGGAAACAACAGTTTTTGTACAAAAAAGACAAAAAGTTGTACAAAACAATTTTCCAGAAATTATTTTGTACAACTTTTTGTCTGATTTCTGTTTCTTTTTGTCTGATTCTTTAAACTCATAAGTGGGAACACTTATTGTGATGGACGGGAAACTACGGAACCCTACACTGAGCGTGGCTCGACACGCTCTTGGCCGGTTTTTTACTTACTTTTTTGGACATTTTTAACCTGAACATTTTAAGCATTCGTCCTTCCTAGGCCTTCAAGAAATGAGCATGAAGCTATTCATGCTCATTTCTTGAAGGCTTAGCATACCTTTTATCTGTAATTCATGTTATTTAAGTTTTTCTGTGGATTTTTTATCTCTTGAATCTTTGTTTACTTTTGTAATGTCAGTTAGCGACAAGCCTAGTTTTATTTTTAATTTATTGCTGAAGCTAGTCGTAGGTTGTATAGGTAAATCACATCGACCTCATTATCTTTTCTTTTTATTGTGTTCTAATTCTTCCAAATTATAAAATGTCAATCATCTGGAGTTGACAGGAGCCTGGTGTTGGAATTTGGCAGTCTACGTTGGGAGCTGAGAGCAGCCACAAGTCTAAAAAGTTTTATAAAAGTGTACTTAGAGGGCAGTTTCCCTCTCCTGAAGGTTTTAAGTCGGCCTCTCTCTGTGCCGCATTTTCACCCAGAACACCTTGATTCCTGATGCTTGGGCTGCACGAGCCTGAGACGGAAGATTGATGTTCCTTGGCCCTCCTCCACGGCCTAAAGACGGATGTCCCTCGGCCCTTCTCTACGACCTGAAGATTGATATTCCTCGGCCCTCCTCCACGGCCTGAAGACGGATGTCCCTCGGCTCTCCTCTACGGCCTGAGGATTGATGTTTCTCGGCCCTCCTTCACGGCCTGAAGACGGATGTTCCCCGGACCTCGTTCACGGCCTGAAGACTGATGTCCCTCAGCCCTCCTTTACGACCTGAGTGGATAATTTTTATCCCTACCTCCTAATTTTTATGTTGTTATGCCCGACAGGGCCCACAATGCTCCAAAACGAATGCATAGTATGTCTTTATTGTACCTACCACCTAAGTTCACATTGTGGAATGCAATAAACGTATTGAGTATTGGATGTTTCCTTAGCTATTCATTCCATCCTGCGCTCATCTTCAGTTCTATCCGCCGGCTTCACTGGTCTAATTAGTGGTTAGGTAGCTCCAGCCATAAGTGAGGGTATTTAATAATAAATTCTTATAACTCGTCCCCTTGACTATTTCTTTTAACAGTGCTCCTCTCCAGACTGAAAGTTAGGTAGGTGAGTGCTCAGTGTGACCTTACAGTTTTCTGGATCCTACCGGGAAAATATAACGTTACACTGTGTAGCTATCACGGTTCATGAGATACAGCCTGGTGACAGACAGACTTTCTTAGTAGTAGGGTCCCGTTTTTAGCCTTTGGGTACGGAACCCTAAAAATAACCTTTGAACACATATCGGAGCCTAAATCAATAAAAAAAAACAAATGCCAAATGAAATACTAGCAATCTAATAGAGCGAGCAACTGTTTTTTTGTTCTATTTCCATTGGAGTATTCTCTTGTGTGGAGAGCTCAATTTTATCGACTATGGAATAGTTGAGTGTTAGTTAGTGTTGAGCACTTAAAAACTGTTTGAATAGCTCTTTGTGTGAGTGTTTTTACGTTTATGTTTTTAAGGCGAGTGAAGAAGGAATTTGAAAAAATAAAAATGCTGTCAACTGTGTCATTAGTCAGTTGACATCAATTGTATTGTTTCATCAGAGTTATTTAAGACTCTCTACCTGAACAGGTTTTCCTTGCTACGGTCAACCTATCAGAACACACGATGCCACTGCACATAAACCCCAAAACCGAAATACAGCAATACAACACCGCCATTCAATCACGTAATAGATGACTATCATTAAAATCGCCGCCCAGCTATGAATAACGCGATTGTCGTCATTGTACACCCGGCATTATTAATGAGACTTCTCCATCGTGAAATATTCTACCCAGTTATAGAGATGTATACCTACGTATAGATATCGCAAGTATCACGAAATTTTCCTCTTAAGATGTAGTTCTCAAATTCAAGGACAAAAATGTACAAACATTATTTTTTGTGTACAATCAAAAATCTGGTGAATCGATTAATTCCTTGTTTTATGACTTATTAATTAGAAATTATATAATTAGAATATTTGTGTGTTGTTGACGGCAAGACAGCGTTCATTTTGTTAATTTTGATGTCTGACTGATTTTTGTTTAAGAATCTATTTTCTACAAATACAGACAGCTGTTTTTTACCTTGGCCAAAGGCTTAGCGTTGCCATACAACGTGGTAACGCCGCCAGTCTCTTGACAGCGACAGCGTTGAGGAGGAGTTTTTTGACGCCATTTTTTAAGTTTATTGTTTAAGTTAGTTAGTCTAGTTTATTTTTATTTGTAAATGACATTAATATTAAATAAATCATTTATTGTTATAAAAATAAATATGAAATTGAGAAAATTTAAATTGACATAGCTATACGGATAAGATAGGTTTTTTTGTGACATCTAGTTTAAACTATCTGTGTTTCCATAATGTTTTATTTAAGTGGCAAAAAACCATGGAGTCGTTGATTCTCTTCTATTAATGTTGTTTTATTTAGTAAAATGGAAATATTTTTTTTTGGTCATTTATTATATAACAAATCAAAGAAGGGATTTTTTGACCTGGTTGTTTATGAATCGGGTCATGAGTTAATTGGCCTTTTGAGAAAATTTATATTTTTGGATGATATACCTCTAGCTAGAGAGATACCGACATAGCCCGAAGAATTGCCATTTTGACCGATCCATGTGCTCCCGATTACTTAAAAGAATATTTCAAAGTGTTGGGCAGCTCGCACAGTCGTAACCTTCGAGCTTCCAAAAACTTACTCCTTGAAATTCCCTCACACCGTACTGGTTTTATGTCCTCTTCTTACGACCAGTCAACCTTTGGGTTAAATAGGACATCATTGTGATAGAGTACAAAAAAATAAATAAGAAATATAGCATTTTGTTAAATTGAATTGATAAACAAACAGTCGTTTCCCAGCAATAATTTTTGCGTAAAGTTACTTAGTTTGATGTACAGAATGCTTGGTTGACGGCTTCGTGATGAGGTCTTTTACACCCTGTAGATTATAATAATTCCGATGGAATCAAAATTGTGATTACGTCTAAGGGTCACGGTGAATGGTAGCATTTTGACCTTGAGCTGAATTACCGTAGTACGGAGTTTCAGTAGAATTAACAGCCAACTTGTACTGATTTTAGGACCAACGAGTAGCGGCCGTCTAGCGCAAAAATATTTTTATGAACAAAGAAAATTTAACAACAATGTTTTCCTAAAAAAATAGGTTGATAATTCAAAGCATTGGATTTTGTGCTCACAACATTGCAATATACAAAAACAAACAGCCTTTTTATTTGTATACATTATAGAGAGCCATTAATGTATGCCTAACTGATTTTTAATCCTACATCTGTTGCATGCGGTTTTGAAACCATTACAGTTACATGTTTGAAAAAGCAGACTGCATGAATATTTCGAAATTAATGACTCTGACAAAAATAAGTCCGTTAATTTCTGTTGAAAGAGATTATTTTTTGGGGTATCAATTTACCTAATTCTGGGATCTGACGCAGAATGTCCCATTCGCAAAAAGTCCCGTTGACACAGAATGTCCCATTCGCAAAAAGTCCCGTTGACGCAGAATGTCCCATTCGCACAAAGTCCCATTCGCACAATGTCCCGGTATGTCGACGAGAATGGTGCCTGAGGATGGATGGTGCCGCCAAAGCCGGCCTAGAAAGAGGTGGGAAGATGATCTGGAAGGCTGGTTAGAGGTGGCGCAAGAGAAGCAGGCCTTTGCCCAGCAGTAGGACATAGAAGGCTATTGAAAATAAGAGGTACGTCTGGCCTAACTTTAGAAGAGAGTCACACACAGTTACAAAGTCTTGTGGCGCACCTTGGTACGAGCCTATAACCATCAGTGGTCTGTAATGGGCTCTGCCTAACCCTTCGGGGATTACAGGCGTGATATTATGTGTTTGTTAATATCATTTCTAAAAAGCTTTTTTCCTATTAATAATTCAGAGGCAAAATAACGTTATTCAAACCTGTTTTGGGCCTCCACGAGGCAGGCTCAGCCTTGCGTGGTAGCCTTAATAATAAAATTAAATACCTACTGTACCATTATTTACACAATTAAAGAAACACTAAACAGAAAGTCTGCTTAGTTTTTATTTTTAATATTGTTATTTTTATTTTATTTTATAGGTAGTTCTTGTACACTGAAACAATAAGGAAAAGAAATATGCCTTCTTGCAAATGTGATGAATAGGGTATATGCATGACTTTTTTTATCACTCTTAACCAAGCGTATTAACATCAGAAATAGCAAAGTGAAATTATTTTTTTAATATCTATAAAAAATACTAAGTTATGCATTTGAAACTGCTGATTAGACAGAGAGATCCGATACAGCGAATGACGTCATTCGCTGCATCGACGTACAAAATCCATACTAAATTACGTTTATCTAGAAAGAGATAGAAGCAAAAGTTTAAATGGTTATAACTTTTGTGTTGTTTGGCCGATTTATGTCTTGTTTTTGCTTTTTGTCATTATTTTTATAGTACTTTAACATTCCGTATCTAAATAAAAAAAAAAGAAAATTCATGCATATTCCCTATTCCACATTTAAAACAGGAGACGCCTCGACCGGAGACTGTACCGACTCTACAAGACCGTAGGCGCGGGCTATTTTATCTTCAAAATTAATATAAACAACATCACACACATACAGCATTAAAAAAACACTTCCACCAATCACGCATACACAATTTTTTGCCAATCTCCAGATCCCGAAACGAAATTACTCCGTGTAAGCAATTTTCCTCGTACCTATCTTGGATTGTATATATTTTTTCCTCAAACGCTGAGCTTCCTTATAAATCTCACGACAGTGTACAGTGACGTTCCGTATCAGCCGAACAGCCTGAAATAAATCATAACTGAGCCTTCTCTTTTTGCGGCCTCAAGTGTACAATGTTGGATAGGAGACACTCCATATTGTGGATTCTCTGGGGAATGTTTGAGATGATTTTTAAAGTTGATTTCCGTGAGCTGTTTAGTGTTCTTGATTCTTAAAGATAAATATTATGAAAGGAAAAGTTTCAGCTCGTACTAAAAAGTTCATGATAGTTCTTTGAGAGAACCATTCTCTTCATCTTTGCACTCGGCACTAACTTCGAGGAATAAAACTTTCAACTAAAGTTTTGTTGAATTCTTCAGCAAAAATGCGAAATACTGGATAAATTAAAGCCTAAACTTATACTGTCACTTACGGGTTATATCGGGAGCTCAGAATAATGTACAATCACAGAATATATTCCTTAAGTGAGTTTTAAACCGTGAAAGCTTCAAGCAGTGTAAAGTTAAAGCCTTAAAAAACTAGGTATTTATGAGTCTAACATTGCTCTGAAAGCAGACCAGACAGTTTTGTTAAAAAAAATATATATATAATTCTATTAAATTCTGAACTTTGTTTTTTTTTTTGCCAATAGGGAATATGCATACATTTTATTTTTTTTATTTCGTTACGGAATGTTAAAGGACTTTATAAATAATGACAAAAAGCGAAAACAAGATATAAATCGGCCAAACAACACAAAAGTTATAACCATTTAAACTTTTGTTTCTATCTCTTTCTTGATAAACGGAATTTAGTATGGATTTTGAACGTCGATGCAGCGAATGACGTCATTCGCTCTATCGGATCTCTCTGTCTAATCAGCAGTTTCAAATGCTTATAACTTAGTATTTTTTATAGATATTAAAAAAATTATTTCACTTTGCTATTTCTGATGTTAATACGCTTGGTTAAGAGTGATAAAAAAAGTCATGCATATATACCCTATTGCCAGTAACTTTCGAGCAGCTACCGATATTAAGGGTTTGTCTCCACCGATCCTGGTATCAGATAGAATAGTCACAGATTACGGCGAGTTGTATCAGGTTTTTGTATAATTTTATTATCTGAGTAATTATTTTGCTACGTACATACCCATATATGCTGCTATACCCTTGGAACTTAGCGCTACTTTTTTATATACGATACATTTTCCGACTTCCTTGCCTTTCCTTATCTAAATAACAGCCCGTTATGTTCGTGTCAAAGCGTTGCTGTGTTTCGTTTCTTTTTTCATATACTGCCTTATATAATATCTCCTGAGCCAAGAACTGTACCATATTACTTGTTTTTATTACATGTTTTAGTGACATTCTCTGTAAATGCGTTGGTTGGTATTTGTTACATTATTCTTGGATTTGTAGTTTATTTGAAAAGTGGCAGTGATGTTTGCAATGCATTTGTAAAACACACAATACGTTTTATTTTTTTCAGACTAAGATATCCAAAATTGACATAAAGATGTTATCAACGTCTCGCTTTTGGTTTGATACGTTTTAAATAAATCTTCAACCGATCGAAAAAGTAATTATAAGTAGGCCGGTCATTGGCAACACTGACGAAGAGTTCAAGTTAAATAAGAAGCCAGCTGAAGTCAATTGCATGAATGGTTGTGTAGTCATAGTTTTATAGTGTCAAAGACCTCTTTGACAATTAATATAAATATAATTTTTTGAAAATTTTGTACCCTTAACTTAAAATGTCACTTAATCTTATCTTCCGTGATTTTAGTTTAGCTTATAACAGTATTTTGTACACTTAACACATTAAGCAAAAACATTTATGCTCTTGTTATTTTTATGTATTTTACATTATTTTTATACTATATATTTTTTAAGAGAATAAGTATTATTCGTATTAGGTGATAAGACAGACATCGGAAATTACCGCCCCATCAGTCTCATCTCACACCTTTACAAAATAATCATAAAAGTTCTTGAAAACCGCATTTCTGGCCAATTAGATCAGCATCAACCTCCCGAACAAGCCGGATTTCGCCGTGGCCTCTCCACTACCGACCATCTACAGTCCCTTAATCAGGTTATAGAAAAACATCTGGAATTCAACCTACCCTTATATCTCGCATTTGTAGACTACTCCAAAGCATTTGATAGTTTAAAGCACACCGCCATATTTGAATCTCTTCTAAATCAAGACATAGAACCTACATACATAAACTTACTTCAAAAAATATACCAAAATAGCACAGCAGCCATAAAAATAAACAACACAGGACCATCATTCCCTATCCAAAAAGGGGTTAAACAGGGCGATCCTCTTTCTCCAAAGCTCTTCACAGCCACGCTTGAAGAAGTCTTTAAAAAACTAAATAGCAATTGGAGGGACAAGGGCATCATCGTGGGCGATAGAAGATTAACAAATCTCCGTTTCGCCGACGATATTGTTCTTTTCTCCTCCACGGCAGCCGAGTTAGGCCTAATGCTCAACCAACTGAGCAGTGCCAGCCTTGAGGTTGGACTCGCGATGAATATGGCAAAGACCAAGGTGATGACTAACAGCACCAAGCGCAACATAGGAATTGGGGGTGTGAGGATTGAATATGTCCATGAGTACATATATCTCGGCCAAATAGTCTCCTTCCAGGCAAGACACGATAAAGAAGTTGCTCGACGCACCGAAAACGCCTGGAAGAGCTATTGGTCGATGAAGCAAATAATGAAGGGAACTCTCCCTCTCTCACTGAAGAGAAAACTCATGGACATGTGCATTCTTCCTACCCTCACCTATGGAGCGCAGACATGGTCATTAACCAACCGTCAAAAGTCCACACTTGGGGTCTGTCAGCGAGCAATGGAGCGCAGTATCCTTGGAGTGAAACTTACGGATCGTGTAAGGAACTCGATACTGCGTTCCAAAACTCAAATTGCCGATGTAGGTCACACGGCCGCCAAGCTCAAATGGAACTGGGCTGGCCACATCTGTCGCATGCCGGTGGAGCTATGGGCTAAAGCTACCACAAAATGGGTCCCAAACAGCAGCAAACGGCAACGCGGCAGGCCCAGAAGGAGATGGCAGGACGAACTCGACTCCTATCACAATGATTGGCGCATTACAGCACTAGATAGGGATAAGTGGAAGGAGGGAAGGGAGGCCTTTGCCCTGCAGTGGGAAACAAATGGCTGATAATAATAATAATAATAATAAGTATTATTCTATTATGTTTCATTAGAATTTTGTTTTTTGTATCTTACTGTATAAATCACAGTTTTCACAACACCGTTAGTGTCAGTTTAATGCCCTCTGTAGCAGACGCGATGCGACGCGGCACGACGGTACTGGACACCTAATTGATTTCAATGGCAGATTCTAAAATTTTCAACTAATTATATTTTATGTAGACGGTTAAGATTTTTAAAGGGTGTAAAAAACCTTATAACGAAGCCGAAAGGCACTTGTTTTCTACGTCATTGCGATCATTTTTTTGTTCCGCACCATACCTAGGAGCCTTCTAGTTACGGAGATATTGGGGGTCAAAGTTCCAACTTTTTGACAAGTTTTTTTTTTAATACCAGTTTTTAATGTAAGATTTTTACTTTAAACCTCCACGACCCCCGTACTATTCAATCCATCCATCAGCACAATGTTCTGAGCGCATTACATTGAGTTCTACCACAAAACATGATTTTGCACCCAAAAAAAAATAAGTCGTTTCCCAGCAATAATTTTTGCGTAAAGTTACTTATTTTGATGTACATAATGGTGGTTGACGGCTTCGTGTTGAGGTTGTTGTTTACACCCTGTATATAAAATCAATCCTATCTTTATTTACTTAATTCATTAGCCCTCAAATAACATTCCAGATATTGGGCACTCAATATTTACTTAGAATTAATTAGGTCCCTCTATCTCTGTGGGACATATTTCAAGAATTTTCCCTCACAATTTTCTTTTTCCCTCCTTCCAATTACATTATTAAGCTGTGGTATTTGAAGTTTTTTATAACAAGTCAAAGCCTCTGTGATTGAATTTTATTCTCTTTACGTTGACTGAAGATTTTTGTTGCATTTATTTTGCTATTGAGTAAATATTTGAAAACAGAATTTGTTTTTAATTGACAAGTTTTATTTTGCAGAAGCAATAAGCTGGGGAGCTCGTGACTAAATAATAACAGCCGCTCGGGACGATCTCAGGTTAAGCCACGCTTGCCTAGGTTGTTTCGTGGATGGGTGACCACCCATTATATACCGAGTGGCCTCCGTGCATCGGAAAGCACGTTAAGCCGTCAGTCCCGGCTGTCAATTGTAGATATTTGACAGTTCTGTTGTTAAGTAGTCAGTGGCCTGAAAGTCTGACAACCAGTCTTACCAAGGAATATTATATTACCCAGTACTAACTGGGTTGTGGAGGTCAGATAGGCAGTCAACAACAACAGCCCATAACGTCCACTGCTGGGCATAAGCCTCTCCCATGATGGGAGGAATTTGCCGTAATCTCCACGCTTGGCAGGCGGATAGGCAGTCGCTCCATGTAAAATACTAGTAGTCAGTTGCATCCGGTTACACTATAAGCCAACCCTAATATAGTTGGGAAAAGGCTAGGCAGATGATGCAGATGCTGAGAATTAATTAGCTGAAATAGGTCATGACATGAGCAGATAGAAGAAAAAAAAGTACTTATTTTCATAGATTAAGCGATACTATAAGCAAAATGTACATGGAGGGTTCTATCATTGATAAAGATATAACCTTTTGTTTTTTGCTTGGATCTTTTTTACTGACTGCTACTATCGATATTTAGTATAAGTTTAGTGCATTTAAGTGTTAACTTAACTTAAAAAGCGAATCCAATGATTTTAGAGATTTTAAATTTCAGAGATTTTTTGAATTTTAAATTGAGATTTCAGAGATTTTTAGAATATTTGTTAATGACCCATGTATGAGGTGGATAACAGATATAACAAAGACCTAAAGAAGGCAGCAGACATGCTGATTGTTTATAAAAAACTGGGTATTGTGGTGAAATTTGGGAAAGGGCTAACAAAAAGTAATTGATAACAAAATAATACAGAAACAAGCTTTTCAATGGTTGTAAATATTCGAAATTCCACTTAAGTTAGGTCACTGAATACTTCCATATTAAAGCCCACGCGCGTGTATCATATGACCCAAAAAATAAAGGCTGACCTTTTCGTTAGCGGTCACCCATTGTTCCCGATGCTCTGCTAATGTCACTCTATACGGGTCATTAACTTTATCACCAGAGTACTTCCAGAATTCTAGAATAAATACTAAAACTTTATGAGTCCATTTTAAATGGAAACTGTAACGGCCATTTTTGGCCAAAAAATGTCTGTCTGAAATATGAAGCTTGAGGATTTATTTCTCGGGCAAAAAAACGTCTGAGTCGGGACATAATGAATACCAAGCCAAATATCTTAACATGGGTCTGAGTAAAGTGTGGACTGTTTGGGACACACGGGATGAAAGTTTTGCGAACGATTTACTAAATCCTCTTTTGTGTTATATTGAAGTAAATTGAGAGCTCTATGGCTCTCAATTTGCCTGGTCATCATTCGTTCATTTATTTTATCTTTTTCGACTCCGACTTGTATTCGAAACTTCAGGTTTGTTACTAGAGACTGTTTCTCCCCATAATCTATTCCTGCCTTCCTCCATGACAGTAGGAGAAACTATAGAACCCGACCTACTACGATCGTTACGTACCGCTTTTTTTTTTTTTTGGTTGGGAAATCATCAAATGACTTCTCCCGCTCTGGGCGGAGCAGGAGGGAGTGTCAGACTTGTACTGACTAAAACCCATCCATGTTCCTTCATCGCCCTTTGTGTTCCGGGGCCACGGTATCTCTTTCGAACGGTCCCGCAACCCCGGCAGGCATCGGTCCTTACGGACCTCTTCCTTTTTGCTGACTCTCTTTGAGGCGCGCGTGAAACAAACGGTGCCAACGGTTGCCCATACGTCAGCGTAGGGAGCAAAGGGCTCTAACCACCTTGTTTTCTTTTCTTGTTTCTCCCACTTCCCCTAGTTACCTTGCTCCCCACTTTCAGTACATTTGTGCCAACCATACTAAGAGTCTGCGATCATCGCAAAACCGTGTTCTTCACTGTCCCTCTCACCGTACTGACTTCATTCACCGTTCATTCTTTGTGCAATCTATTTCTCTGTGGAATGCGCTTCCCCAGGAAATCAGGATGGCAACCAATCGTTTAGCTTTCAAAATTAAAGTTCGAGAGTACATTCGCAAGAAGCTGGCAGTTTCATCACAGCGGTAATGTTTTCACTATTGTTTGTCTTTTTATTTTAATCCGTGAATATCTATTTACAGTAATAAATAGTTTGATATATATTTATAGTATTTATATATATTTATAGTATTTTATATATCCTTCTATTTTACCTTATTATTAATTAAATTATTTTCAGATGTACACCTACCACTGCTTGTCTCTGCATCACCCAAAGGTTGACTGGTAGAAAATGCCTATAGCATTAAGTCCGCCTCTGTACTTTGTGCTTGAAGTGTTAAATAAATAAATAAATAAACACGAACGCGCCGATCGTTACGTACCCCATCCTTTCGCTTTGTCCGCGTTCATGCATCTGGTAATACCGAAATCAACAATAATATTTTAAAGAAGACAAAGATAATGAAATGATAATGAAATCTGGAAGCTTATTTTGTAAAAAATGTTTACTTTTACTTTAAATAGCCACTGATTTTTGATCCCAAGAACTTACAATTCTTTCTTATGATTGTACAATTGTTGCATAACTTTGCACAAAATTGCACAAAACACAAATTACACAACTCCCTTCTACAACGAGCTGATTGGAGTAGGAACATACATGATTCTGCAGAATGGCAAGTCTCTTTCTTTCTAAATACATTGGAAACCGACAATGGGGTAGATGACACACCAATCCTATTCACCACCACCATTGACACAACATATAAAATTGCTTCACATCCGTTACTTCATTAATCTAGGTCCAGTTGAAAACCAGCGTCGGGCACTAGTTGTCCGGCATTTTGCTGAACTGGGCCTTTTTTTGGCGCAGCCGTGAGGCACACGTTAGTTTTAATTTTTTATTCATTTATTTTGTTAGTCTTTTTGTTTTTCTTTTTTGTTTATTTTTTATACTGTATGCACTTGTGGCGTGTGACAAATAAATGTATACAAATACTTTGTTAAGAGCTGTCAAAACGCGGTTCTCTCATAGATTTTGTATGGCAATAACCAACTGTGACGTCACTGTTTTTTCAACTCGATGATTAAACTATTTATTGATTTCAAAGCAATTAAAAATCGAATTTGGCAATTAATTGAAAATAAATCGGGTTTCCAGGCCCAAAATAAAGTATTTTTTTTTAGAGACAGGTGTCTTGGAATTTGTTTTATGGTGTCATCTACACTATCCTAGAACACCAACAATGACAAGTAACTTGCAAAAAATAAACTGTCATTGCTATTAATAAACTGTTGTTGCTATTGATCTACTGTTGGTCAATACCAACGACAGTGTATCCCAAAGTTAACACGAGCAATAGAGAAAGAACTACTAACGAAGCGTGTCATGCCAGCCGGCGCCGCGTTTTATATGGCCATTCTGATCGGGACGTATCAAACGAACACGTGGATATTATGCCTCTTATATAAGCTAGCTATAGGGGATATGTTGGGAAATGTGTTTGTAATGACTAGTTTTTTGGGTTTTGGGTAAGTTCTATTTATTTCTTCTTCTTGTCGTATCGATTTTACTTCCATTATACAGGGTTACTTTTAATTTTTTTTTTAAATTAATATCTAGATATCAAACCAAAAGTGCATTTTAAATATTATTGTCGAAAAATATAAAATCAAATAGTAGCATTAATTTGAAAATATCCTAATTTTTTTTTTCCTAAATCAAAAACCTAGTGGGAATGAATGCACCGCCAAATGTATGTGTGTGCTAACTGCTACCTATATGCTGTTGAACTGAATAGTACTGTTGTAATATCCACACGTTTGCTTTATAGTGCTGGATCGAAAGAAAATTTTATTTTAAAAATTGTTGTTTCTTTTTCATTATATCGTTATCGATTCTAAACCATTTCTGAAAGTTTGGCCGGTCATTGAAAACTAACGATGTATACGTACAGTTTTGGCCCAGTAGGAAAAGAGAGAGTAGCGATAGAAGCGCTATTCAGGTCGTCAAGAGTGCAGGTATACGGATATCTGGGACACTCCAGCTTTTACTAACTACCCTGAAGTCTTCCACTGCTGTGCAAGGACCGTATGGAGAAGAGAGAGGGATTTCCCTTCTTCATATAATTCTGTCTTTGCTAGGCCAATCCTTTTTATAGAACTCTAGCTCATCCTATCATCACCGTGTTTTTTTTATCTTACCTATAAATTTTTATTTGAAGGATATAAAGGAAACTTACCTAAACATATTCTTGATTGTTTCAATTTAATTCAAGTAGCTGTCGTCATGACAGCTGTTTTTGACTTGATAAATGATAAATGATAAATGATAAATGATAAATGATAAATGATAAATGATGTTTATTTTGCAAGTAGGTTTTTACAAACACTTTTACACGTCATTTTTTTAAACTAGATGGGGCCGGTGTTTCGTACCTGACTACTCTGAGAAGAAACAGCCGAAACAAACTCAGAGGTCATAGTCTCTTTTAAAGTCCAGACAATCTTGCTCAATTCACATGAGGACTATGCAGATTAGTGTCTGAGATGGTCTTTTGAAGAAAGAACCATACAGATTTGAGTGGACCTGTCCAGTCAGTGCAAGCATTTGTCAGTTAACGTGTAGCTCGACTTATAACTCAAGGAGCTCAACGAAACGACGAACAATACCAAAGAAAGGACATTTGGGTAGGTCGCTTAGAGTACTCAAACTGCCAGACAGTTGTGGGAAAAAAATAAACAAAAAAATATAAATGTGACCCACATGGTCCCCACATTCACAATAATCATATAAAATTCATAACAAGTTCTATTCAAAAGAATGTAAATAAAAATCACAAAAATCATTAAGTCACAATGATGATAAAAAAAAGTAGAACACTTAACAAAATAAGTATTCATGTCAAATCAGTAAATGTCAAATAAAATAATAAAAAAGTAAAAAATAATAAAATACATGTCAAAACATTAAATGTCAGATTGTATAAAAAAGGAAAAAAATATAAAAGGAAAAAAAAATAAAAAAGGATAAGAAAGGAATAAATAATAAACAAGCGAAGTCCGAAGCTTCGACACTTGACTTTCCTAATAAACATCGTAAGCCTCTTTCTCCTTAATCCTCTTTGAAACTTTTCGATTTTTAACATTCGATCTAACGAGTACCTTGCAAATTCTTAAAAAAAAAAAAACATACAAAACTTGCAATGCCCTCAATCAAACCACGCGCGCCTCAAAGAGAGTCAGCAAAAGGAAGGGGTCCGCAAGGTCCGATGCCTGCCAGGGCTGCGGGACTGTTCGAAAGAGATACCGTGGCCCCGGAACACAAAGGGCAATGAAGGATGGGTTTTAGTCAGTACAAGTCTGACACTCCCTCCTGCTCCGCCCAGAGCGGGAGGAGTCATTTGATGATTTCCCATCCGAAAAAAAAGGGATAGCAGATTTTATACTGAATTCATGTTGAAAAGTACTGCGTCTACTTCGCTTACAGTACAGCCTATACACTTACTATTAATTTTCACCCATTACACCCCACTCATGGACGCCGTCCGTGAATGATCATTTCTGACGCATAATTACCCGACGTGACTGCGGTCTCATACCGCAATTACCTATCTGGGCACCAAACGTAGTGTTTACGGTTTTATCACGCGATATCACTCGTGGTATCGGTCTCTAGGGCGTCCCGATTTCAGGAGTGAACGGTTACCGAAACCAATATCGATAAAATATTGTGTGATATCGGATGACGGGTGTCACTTTTGGAAAATATTGTCGTTATTTAAACCTCAGAGTAATAAAGGTTCAAATTATGACGATAATTTAACGTGAAAATTATTGAAAATATCGTAGTAAAATTATACAGGGTGTAAAAGACCTCATCACGAAGCCGTCAACCAAGCATTCTTTACATCAAACTCCAACTCAACTTCAACTTTACGCAAAAAATATTGCTGGGAAACGACTTTTTATTTTGGGGTGAAAAATCATGTTTTGTGGAAGAACTCAATGTAACGCACTCAAAACATTGTGCTGATGGATGAATTCAATAGTACGGGGGTCGTGGAGGTGTTTAAAGTAAAAATCTTACATTCAAAACTTGTATTTAAAAAAAAACTTGTCAAAAGGTTGGAACTTTGACCCCCTATTGGGGGTCAAAGTGACAAGGGGGGAGAGTGGTATTGGGGGACACCATACCTGGGAACCTTCTAGTTACGGAGATATTTCTCCGTAACTAGAAGGTTCCCAGGTATGGTGTAGAACAAAAAAATGATCGCAATGACAAGGAGAACAAGTGCCTTTCGGCTTCGTTAAGAGATGTTTGACAGCCTATCTTGGATTCATTTTTGAAAAATTAGTTTTCGATCCTGTAATGTTGTAATTTTAATAAATAATTAAAGGTTGAGATGTTTACTTGAAACATACAATGAAAACATTAAGACTAATCGCAAGTGCTAGTTGCTGCTATTATAAACGGAGCGACCACTTTACTCCCTATTACGACCCGATGACGACCCGACGACCCTATGACGACCCGATTGGCGCAGCGGTAGTGAGGCTGCCTTACGTTCTTAGGGTCACGGGTTCGAATCTTGGTCGGGGCAAACGTTTGTGTGATGAGCATGGACATTTGTTTCCGAGTCATGGATGTTTATATGTATAATAAGTATGTATTTACAAACAAAAAGTATCTATGTAGTATATCAACTATCTGGTGTCCACGACACAAGCCTCGTTGCTCAGTGTGGTACTAGATGGCGCTGTGTGTAATGTCCAACAATATTTATATTTATTTATTTATTACTTTATTATTAACTAGCTGACGTCCCGCGGTTTCACCCGCGTAGTTCCCGTTCCTGTAACTAAATATAGCCTATGTTACTCAAGGTGAATGTAGCTTTCTAAAGGTGAAAGATTTTTTTAAATTGGCGCAGTAGTTTTTGAGCTTATTCATTACAAACATACATTATTCACAAAAATACAAAATTATTTCCTCTTTATAATATTAGTGTAGATTATTATTACTTGCTGGATGCGATTGCGTAGGACCAATCAATGTGGCGACACTTGATGGCCTATGGCAGTGGACGTATTTCGGCTGAAATGATGATGAAGCATCTTGCTTATATTCATAACATAACATCACGACTGTATT
The DNA here is from genome assembly GCA_905147715.2 of Xestia xanthographa. Lineage (NCBI taxonomy): Eukaryota > Metazoa > Arthropoda > Insecta > Lepidoptera > Noctuidae > Xestia > Xestia xanthographa. Next base: position 25,056,205 of record LR990659.1, read on the forward strand.
CCCCGAAGGGTTGGGCAGAGGTGTGCCTATTAGTACACCCACATTTCGCCAGTTATTATTAGGTCCCATGTAATAGGGGTCGAGCCTATTGTCATCAACCGGACATAAATCCAGACTCCATAGCTGCTACTGAAAAAACTCCGATAGAAAAACCAATAACAATTACCCCGACCCAGGAATCGAACTCAGAACCTCATGCGTAGTCACACTTGCGATCACTAGACCAGCGAGACAAACTTGCTTATCATCATCATCAGCATATAATGTTCCCACTGCTGGGACACGGCCTCCTCTCAATGAGAGGGAATGGGCTATAATCGACCACGCAGGCCCAGTGCGGATTGGTATATGTCACATGTCTTCGAATTTTTGGTTCTGGGACATGCCGGTTTCCTCACGATGTTTTCCTGGGTGTCCTTCACCATTTTGAGAGCAGTGGTGATGAAATAAATTACACATAGTAATGCGCCTGTCAGGGTCCGAACCCACGACTTACTGTTCGTAAGTCGGGGCCGCCACCACTGGGCCACCGCTGCTCTCACTTGCTTACATTTATAGCATAAATCTGTTTTGGCCCAGTAAACCAAAAACGCTACGTTTTCAAGCAAAGTCTGGAACAAATCCATCTCGTACAACAATTTCTAACAAAGGACAATTCAAACTAAATACGTTCACAGGTGCGATTTTTATATTCCTATAAAAAACCTCGTAAAACATAGTTTTTGTTATGATACTTTGGCACGGAACAACCGAATCTACGTGTGTTTAGATCCCGTTTTATTTAAACGACAGTGCTTGTTCCGGGTTTTTTTTATAAATATTACATGTTTATGATTAATTTGTTTTTCCTTTATCACGTTTTGATTTAAAAGGAATTTATGATCACTGAGGTTGATACAAACAAACAAACAAAAATATTAACTCGCTTTTTGTTCGCTTTGATAAAACCTTGTCTTTTTTACAATAGAAAAGGACTTTTGTTTGTGACACCATGTTGAATATGTTTTTAACCGACTTCAAAAAGGAGGAGGTTCTCAATTCGATTGGTATTTTTAGTTATTTATTTTTTTATGTACACTAATTACGCTGAGTTTTATGATCCGATTCGTGATTCTTATATAGTTTGATGCGGAATAGTTGCCATTTGGTCCCATATTTTTTTTAAAGTACTCGTATAAAGCCAAGGCTATAGAGAAAGTCCACAGTCATTATGATCAGTAGAATCACAAATAAAACTATACAATACATGTAGGTACTTCTATTGTTAGTTTTTTAAAGTTTGTCTGTGTCACTAAAGATTGGCATATTATTTCGGGTGTTTAGTCTGAACGGACCAAATCGAATGAACCGCGGTCCGTTCAGACGTAAACAAAAAAAAAACACAAAAAAAAAAAAACAACAATATTTCAACATACACTGACAAGAATGACATGCCCAGTAATTATGTTTGGCAACTTTAGTTCATTAAAACAGAGGAGCTCGTGGCTAAATAACAACAGCCATTCAGGTCGATCTTCAAGTCAAACTGCGTTATGTTGGTCCGTGGATGGGTGACCACCCACCTACCCAGTTTCCTGTCTCTCGGAAAGCATGTTAAGCCGTTGGTCGTGGCTGTCATTTGTGGATCTTTGACAGTAGTTACAGGTAGTCAGTGGCCCAACATTCTGATACCAGTCTTGAAAAAAAATACTGGTATTTTTAGCTACATCCAATTAGACTTAAAGCCAACCCTAACATAGTTGGGAAAAGGCTAGGCAGATGAACTTTAGTGCATTAAAACAATAACAGATGATTACGATGTTGATATTTATTTAGCATCCTCTTATCAAAACCATGCCTAGGGAACAGCTAACACCACTCAACAAATTAATTAACTAACAGCTCTTTAAACATCATTAAAATCCCACCCCGAAATGAAGCACAATTTCCAGTAGATAACTCCACCCGACCTATTGACCGTAATATCCCAGAACAATGAATACCATAAGGCCATTTTGCAGACAATAAATGCATTGTACAAGCCGATGTTATTGACAGAAACGAAACATGGGTCCAAGTGTGTTCGACATATTGACATATGACTTACTTTATCGAAGGAAACAATGGTACGACTGCTTTGTTTCAGGGTGATATGTCAGTGGGTACTGTAGTAATTATGTTTTGGTTTCCTGTATCATTTGGGGTGGAATTGGGGGTGGTCAGACGGATAGGGGAAGGAAAATAAGAAAGGGATGCCTGTTATTTACGATTGAAATAATGTCGATTTGGTAATAAGTTTTGGTAAAAGATGCTTAATGGAAAAGTTTCATGATATGATTATAATACTATCATCAACCTAGCCTAGCCTTTTCCCAAGTTTGATTGGGGTCGGCTTCAAGTCTAAACGGATGCAGCTGAATAGCAATATTTTAAATGAAGCGACTGCCTATTTGACCTCCCCAACCCAGTTAGTACTAGGCAATACGATACCCCTTGGTAAGACTGGTTGTCAGACTTTTTGGGACACTGACTATTTGTAACGACTGTCAAAGATCACAAATGACAGCCGGGACCAACGACGTAACGTGCTTTCCGAGGCACGCAGGTCTGTATGTAAAATGTGGGCTCCCATCCACAATCTTTGGAGTTTCGTATAGTATCGTAAATAGGGATGATGACAGTAATTGAAAATTACTAAAATATTGTATTTATTTAATAACACTTGAATCGTGGAATACGAAACACGCATTATTGTTGTTATTAAGAGCGGGATTGATAACATATACGATAATTATTACTGTCAAAGATCTAGAAATGACAGCCGGGACTAACTGCTTAACGTGCTTTACGAGGCACGGAGGAAACTCGGTATGTAATGCCATTCACAGACCAACTTAGGCAAGCACGGCTTAACCTAAAGATCGACCCGATCGGCTGTTATTATTTAACCACTAGCTTCTCCTGCCTCCTTGATTATAACGCTATATTTAACTAAATGAAATTAAAAAGTTGATCAAAACCAGAAAGTCACCTGGCTTTTTTAGCAGCATTTTTGTTGTTCTATAACGAATTCTTCATGGACCTTATTTTTGTTATTCAAGACTGTTAACGCAGCAACCACTTTGCTGACTAATCGTGAGAATTTGTAATTGGCTTTCTTATGTATATGGTTTCCTTTTTTTGTCTGCTTTTATAAGCTGTAAATCTCAAAAGTGGTGATCATGGGCTGACAAGAGACACCCCGAAAAGACATAAAAATGATAAAAAAGACGATAAAATTCATTTCCTCTATCTACAAGTACATATACCTGCAATACTAACACTTCCCTCCATCTTTAGCGACAATATTCCAAATAGGAACTCGATCCTACGCAACAAGGAAAACGGGACAGATTCCCCATTTTCCGGAACACTCGATATCCAGTGACAGAATACAAGTAAAACGTAACAGTAATAACGTATAATCGAGGACAGTGGAGGTCATCATCAAGTTGTAAGAGCAGTGGAAACTGGGTCTATTGGTGTAGTATATATTGTGACCAGTAAATCAAGTGATGCTATTCAGTACCGCTGAGCGGCAAAATATACATTCGAATTTGCCGCCCGGTCTGTGCCTAATCAGACCGATCCGAGCACGGTATGTAGTACCCCTAACATAACAGACCGTGTGGACCGTTGCCGTGCTACCAAACGTTATTATTACCAATTATAATGTGTATGGTAACAGTGTATACCTTGAGTGATAAAAAAATAAAGGCATTGACCAAAACCTAGTAAAAGCCCTCTATTAGGGCATTTAGTTTAAAGATTTATTTCAAAAAATTTCCTGCCATGGGTCATCTTCTTCGTGCCCTTGTCCTATGTTAGTTGGGGTTGGCAAAATATGTTTTTTGGTTTTATTTTTTCAATTTATCGTTTTGGTTTAATACTTTACAACGGCGTTAGGAGAATTTGTTTTTACTGTTACGATTTAAACACTTGAGACTAGTATATTTCAAAACTTACAAATATATAAAATATATTTTTATTTAGACAACAGTTTCGGATCTCCTAGCGTTTTATAGATCCAGAAAGTCCAGTAGACTTGATACACTTCATCGGCCGAACATTGGCAGTTGTCAGTCGGATCACGCTCGCGATCGGCGAGCGGGCCATGAGTGCCTCAACGTGACTGCCGACCGATGAATATTTTCAACAAGCTTTTGTTTTTAAAGTTACTGCTATTCCAACATTTGGGGAAGTAAAAAAAAGTGTTTATATAAAAGAGATAATATATCCTGGTTGTGTTAAGGTAGGTGTTTGAAGAATTTAGATACCGTCCAATTATTTTCAGTCAAAGAGACAAGTAATAATCACTTTCATATGTTTCATATTTTAATTTTCAGTAGCAGTTCATCATCATCATCTTCATGCTCTTGTCCTATGTTATTTGACATAGCTCTCATAACCCATGGCAAGGACTGGGCAGAAACTCGTGAAAAGGCAGAATTGGCACTGAGCATGGTTATGAGGTGGTTAACCTCGAACCTGCTCACGCTGAATATCTCTAAGACTAAGTTCATCCCCTTCACCCCAAGTATTCTTAGCCAACCGACTTTGTCGTTTGAGATAAGGACCCATGTGTGTACTAACCCAGTCGCCAACACCTGTAACTGTGCCCAAATAGAACGATCTGATAGCATAAAATACCTTGGAGTTATATTGGACAATCTTTTGACATGGAAAAAACAGATTAATTCAGTTGTGGGTCGAGTCAGAAGATTGATCTACTTATTTAAAAAACTTCGAGCGGCTGCTGATTTCCAATGCCTTAAAATGGTCTACTTTGCCCTCGCTCAATCAGTACTCGGTTACTGCATAACCACGTGGGGGGGAACGCACAAGACAACCATGCTGCGGCTAGAGAGGGCTCAGAGAGCAGTTTTGGAAGTATTAGCTAAGAAACCTATTAGATTGACAGACAGAGACAAAGTGAGTAAACCAGGACCTCACAAAGTGAGTAAAGCTCAGATGTTCCCACATCTGAGCTTTACTCACTTTGTGAGGTCCTCTCTGTGAGACAATTGTTCGTGCTGCAAACAGTTCTCAGGAAGCACCTACTTCTCCCTTACGAACCTCAGTCCCTTACAAAGAATCGTCGTGCCGACAGAGTCTGTAAGACTGAACGCTGCAGGTTAGCGATGGTCAGTCGCCACTTCACTCACACCAGCTCCAAACTTAATAATGCCGTAAATTTAAAATTAAAATATACCCTATGACTAGGAATAAACTGAAGAGAAATGTGACCCACTGGCTTAAGTGCTTGTCCTATGATGAGACTGAGCAACTTATGGTGTCATAAACGTGGTAGAAACACACACACAAATACACACCTCATCCCCACCTCCACTCTATACAACATAGTGTTCTTTGTATTTTTTCTTTTTTTGTTCTATTTAAATTTATTTTTGTCATCCTCAATTTAACTTCTTTTAGGTTAATCTGGAACAATGTCTATGATTGTATGTATTTGAATTGGGTGTTGATAGCTGCGCCACAGTACTTTACTTTTGTAGTTATCTTCGTTTTTCCTGTGTACTCTGTAAACTTAAGTTGTTCCAAATAAACTTTATTTTATTTATTTATATTTGGGGTCGGCGCAACACGTTTTTTTCTTGCATTCTCCCCTGTCAATCGTCACGCAATCATTTAATCCATCATCATTCCTCACACAATTCATCCATCTTTTCTTTGCTCTTCCTCTCACTCTCCAACCATCAATTTTCAGTAGCAGTTAATCCAATATTTTTTGCTATAGATGTTATCGTTGATTGAAAATCATTATGTCAGTTTGTCGAGGCCCTGAGGTCGGAAGCTGATTAAAAGAAATGAGACAAGACAAATGTAATAAGAAACTCAGAGAGACAACAGATCAGTTATTTTCTTCTTTATAGCAAAACAAATCTCCAGGAAATCGGGTCCTCGAATCCCAAGCTACTCGTCTGAAGAGCAAACATACAAACTGAAACGACGCGACGGATTCCCCGTATCAAAATACATGGACACAGATTTGAAACAAAAGACGATGCAAACATTTATACCAAACATTGGAACTCAATACACTCGCGTCGAGAGAACCCAATACCCCATCAGTCCGGTAATCGGTAAACGACGATCATATTTCAAAGAGCCCAGGCAATGCCTCCCCTTATCGACAGCGTCCCCAACTAATTTTCCGAGGTGTGGACAGACATTATAAAGGCGCATACATAATGCCTGCTAATTTATTCGACAAAGTTCTTTGTGGTCCTATTAATCCAGTTTGGGTATTTTACATGCGACCTCCTTGCACGTTGAAGGTTTTCGTAAATTGTCTACATATTTAGATTTATGTAGTTGGTAAAAGGGTGTGTAACGTTTGAAATAATAACAAAAGTTCTAATCATCACATGACCTAATTTCATATAATATACTTTTATTATTTAATATAACGATTAAATGAGATGATGAAATTATTTATATAATTTCATTTTACCTAATTTTATATGGTATAATGAACATTTTCTATAGTACACATTTGAAACTAGTATAATATTTAGTTACTATAATATATGTATTAGTAATGTCAAAATCTATAAGTAACGTTTAATATTATTTAGAAACGTCTACTTTGTTTTATATATTTTTGCAAAAAACTGATTAGATTTAGGTTTAAGGATAAAATTTAGTCAATCATAACTTATTGGGTTAGGTTAGGTTAGAACAATGACCATTTCCCCTTTATTTTTGGTAAATCATTTGGGTTAGATGAGGTTTTATAACCTCATCTACAACCTAACCGTCAATATGTTATTTCCTGATATTTACTTATTCATTACATAATTTAGGCTAAAAATGAGTACATATGAAAATAAGGTCAACTGAACGTTATAATATAAAACAAAGCAATAAACAAGTTGAAATTTTTATGAAATGAACGTTATACTAAAATGTTATTAGAGCAAAATTTGGTTATATGAAATGTAACATTAGATCACATGAAATTAGGTTATTTAATTTTTGTTTTTATAGCATATGAAAATTATATCATGTGAACATTATTTCAAGTGATATTATACTATCTGTTAATTTGCCATATATAACATACATAATCCAAATATTTGTTTGTAGGTATTATGCTGTGATTGTAATATTGCCTTTAATAATATTGAACCAACGCACCCTGTTATTCCACTGATGGCATCTCTAGTCAAAGCCTATTCCTGTTTGATACTAGACTGGGTTTGCATGCATCATAATATTTCCTATGTATTCAAAGAGGAAGTGGTATTAATTGCAATTTCTATGACCAAGGTATGGTATATATTTGTATGTTCATCGTGACATGATGCGTGAGGGAGTAAATTTCAAATTACTTGTACATTCTGTCGTAAAAAGGGACGCATCTGGGGAACTAATAAATGGATATATAAAAGAAAAAATGTTCTACCTAACAAACAAAAGCGCATCTAGTAAGCTTCTTTTTTCCTTGTTTGTTTTTCTCAAAAGTGCCAATTTTCCTTACCTAGGCAGTCCTAGTTTGTGAAGATCATTTTGGTGCATTTTGATGAATAACCTAAGCAATTTTGACATTCAAAAAGTGCCAATTCCCAGCCTTATTTCAATACATTTAGCTTTGATTTTGACGAAATACGAATTTTAACATCGTGTATGTAAACGACCAGTGTTGATTTCCTATATTAAAGGAAACTCAATAAAAGTAACAACAAAGAAAAACAAGAACACTCATGTTAGTATTCACAGAAACACAGCAAATCCAACATAAATAATTCTCGTATATTTTTAAGCTAAGCAGGAGTATCCGGTAGCGAAAGCCAGTATTAACATAATTTTATACCGTGGCACGCTGCAAGGCCCGCAACAAGTGAAATATACGAGTATTTTCCAATATGTCCGTACGATAAACTCGGGGGATTTGTTTAATATCGCGTTGTAGTTCGTGATTTATACCAATCACATTACTAGATGCTTGTTCTAGATCCATTTTGACTATATTTTCAATGCAGTGTTAATTTCTTAGTCTTGTTTTATCAGGATCACATTTAGGGAGTAACTCTGGTTTTGGAAAGGAAAATCAAGACAAACTTGCTCTGGCAATTGAATGAACTCCTGTTAAACCCCGTTGTAGCCTTATTGGTGTCTTGTCTATATTTTACAGCAGATGCTATCAACATTTATCAATATCGATTGTCGTGGTTTGGGTATGTGATACGAAGGAATGAGGAAAATGTTGTGAGGAAAGTTTTCAGTATGAATGTGGATGGGTATAAGAGTAGAGAAAGACCAAAGAAATGATGGATGAACTGTTTATAGGATCATAATTATGGCAAGAAAAGAGGTCTTTATAAAACATATGGAAACGGGTATTTATCGCGAATTTTACCTTTAATAATATAAGCCCGACGTTTCAACCGGATTGCACCAGCCGTGGTCGCGGGAAGACTGAAGTATTGGAGGTACCGCCACAGCAAAGCGATGGTGTTTATTCAACTACCCTCACTTTATCTTCATGTTAATTATTCCATATTATGTTTTACTAGCTGTTGCCCGCCGCTTCGCCCGCGTGATGTTCGGTAACTGTCCTACGAGATCATATTCATTCATATTAGAGAGATAAATAGTATCCTCAATGAGATGCTATCAATATTTAGTAGTATTTAAGCCGATTATTTGCGCCCAATTTTAGAATTCAAATAGTTGTGACTTTAAGAGCTTGACAACAAATAAAAAAACCCCTAGGAGGTAGTTCCTCAATGCGAATGGCTCATCACTACAACATAATCATAATATTAAATGAAGTAAACATTATTGGTGTCGGACGTAAAGAATAGCACCATCCCATATCTTCCCGTGGGTGTCGTAAGAGGTGACTAAGGGACTTACCAGAGAATGGGAAGCAGCGTTCTCTGTGCTTTTGTAACAACCGTACTGCGATCGCCAACCCGCCTGCCAAGCGTGGTGATTATGGCAAAACCCCCCTTGGGGGAGGTCTATGTCCAGCAGTAGACGTCCTTCGACTGATATGATGATGATGAAACATTTTGATGGCTTATCATAAACTTCCTCAGTTTAAGCCTTTCCGGTGACTGAAAATGAAATATATTTTTTTCCTCAGGAATTAAAAATGTGCTTGATAGTTTCCTCTAGCTAATAAGGTCTCCAATTTGCTTTAGTATTCAGTTTCTAATCGAGGAACAGATCATCGTCCTGAGTCAAACACAGTTCTATATTAACCTGTCTAGTTAATTAGCGTTGTAACGTTTAGGTGTTTCAGTTAGTCCTCCGATGGGGTCCACTCTTACCTCTGCATTGATAGTACTTAACATTTTTCCAGCCCTTACGGGGCTTACATCATGGTCGATTATATGGCCCACCCTCTTTCACAAAGAGGGAAGTCCCAACAGTGGGTACCTACAGAAGTCAGCAAGCTACCCGGAACTGTCCAATTTTCCCAATCAACCTTACCGCTTTTACGATAAAGTTGAAAATCTATTAAAGAAATTAGGCAGATTGTAGTAGTTTGATTTGCTGGTGTATGTACAGTCGTGGTCTTTTCCGCCGGACCATTTAATTTTTTTTCGCTTAAATCATGCGGAGGCGCCGAGCCCCACCCCCTTAGAGTTTAGGCCTATTAGGAAAGCGTCAACTTTGGGGCGCAAAATAACAATAACTCTTGTTTGGCGTGAGTCGTCAGTGCGCTCGGCCGATCGGTTTTTTCATTCATTATTTCTATACAAAGTCAACGGGGCGGGGCTAGAGACGGTTGCTATGTTGAAAGTGCAAGCAAATATTAGCTTAGTGGTGATCAGGCGGGAGTGTCCTCTATAGTACTTTGTAGACTTTGACTAAGCACTTTTTCTTGCCGCGTAAATCCAAAATAGGTTTCTTTCTTTATCCATTGGATGATTTTTCCAGAACTATACATTCTCTTGGATCAAAAGTATCCAAAGAAGAAAGAATATTTCGAAAATTATATTTTTATACGCAAAGAGCTCGAATAGCCCACAGTTATCTAATAACAACAGAGCCAGACTTATTAAACGTCTAAAGAAAACTTGAAGCCGTAGTCAAAGAGATATCGACCAAACTTGATATCAATGAAAACGCTTGGAAAATAGTAAAGAACAATAAGATTAAAGAGACTTTGCTTTCAAAGGACTACGCGAAATCTTCTTTTGTTTGTCATAATGTTCGTCACACCGTAGTGTAATGAATATAAGTATAATGATGGTGATGAATTTAAAAACCGTGAAATGTTCGCTTTTGAAAAAAAAAAATGGATAATCAATAGTATTGATTGTTGCTTCAGGTAATAAACATACGGACTAAAAATCCTCTTACACTCCACTTTCCACTTTTAAAAATAACAAAAAAATAATTAACCGAAGATTAAACGATGTACCTATGTATAGTCGTGGTATTGTCCGCCTGATCAGTTAAAAATTTTCGCTTTTTTTTTTTTTCGGGGACGCGCAGAGCCACACTCTCTTAAATTTTAAGCCTATTAGGAAAGCGTCAACTTTGGCGCTCAAAATAACAATAACTCTGATAAGGCGTGCGTCGTCAATGCGCTCGGCCGATCGGTATCTTTTCATTCATTATTTCTAAGTAAAGTTAACGGGGCGAGGCTGGAGAGCGTTAAGCAAAAATTAGCTTAGTGGTGATCAGGCCGGAGTGTCCTCGATAGTACATGAAAGAATTATACATTGTGTAAGAGATGGCATGGTAAGACAAACGGGTGCATACTTACACAACAGCCGATGGAGATGTATTTAAAAAGAAGACTTGCTGTTATTGCAATATGATAATTAAAGATACGGGAAGGTAGGTTGTATATCATATATGAAGACGTGATCAATAAATGATCAAAAATAATAATGATCTTGATCATTAACAAAATAATCCACACACTTGGTAAACTGATCATCGAGTTTATTATTTTAAAAGTTTTTAATAAAATTAATCCCTGCTACCGTTCTCCACATTCACAAGGGGAAATGAGCAGATTTTTCTTTTACTATTATTGAATAAAGCATCTGATCTTTTCAATGTAGTGAAAGACAAAGCTGGTATCAGATCATTGAAAAATATTCTGGATCTTGATAAAATAAATTGTTGATTTCCGTTGTATATTGAATTCGAGTTAGGTGTATTTTTCTCTCTTTCTGGTTTATGTAACCAATACTTTTACATATTTTTCAGTTTCAGATGGTTTTTACAATTACTGTTAAATTACAGTTCTAAATGTGTATTGAACAAAATATACCTTCATTTTTACGAGAAAATCAATTCCTCAATTTTTTCACGACCATCGTGAAATACGTGATTTTAAAATGCTTTCTCAACTCAGCATATTATCGTCCACTACTGGATGTAGGCCTCTTCCAAAACCCTTTTTTTTTTTCGGATGGGAAATCATCAAATGACTCCTCCCGCTCTGGGCGGAGCAGGAGGGATTGTCAAACTTTTACTGACTGAAACCCATCCATGTTCCTTCATCGCCCTTTGTGTTCCGGGGCCACGGTATCTCTTTCGAACAGTCCCGCAGCCCCGGCAGGCTCTTCCAAAACCCTGACGTCTGCTCCAGCCACCTATAAGGTTGGCAGTCCATCTAACTGGTGAGCGTCCCATAGGCCAAAATAGGCCTTTAAGCAGACATACCTCTTATTTACGCAATACGAAACTTCAAAGAATGTGGATGGGACCCCACATTTTACATAAAGTCCTGCGTGCCTCGGAAAGCACGGTAAGTCGTTGGTCTCGGCTGTCATTTGTAGATTTTTGACAGTCGTTACAGATAGTCAGTGGTCTGAAAGTCTGACAGCCAGTCTTACCAAGGGGTATTGCATTACACAGTAATAACTAGGTGGTGGAGGTCAGATAAGCAGTCACTTTTTGTAAAATAGTGCTATTCAGCTGCATCTGGTTAGACTGGAAGCCGACCCCAACATAGTTAGTAAGCCTATTGTAAGGATTTGTATCAATAAAGTATTATTATTATTATATAGTTGTAAAAAGGCTGGGCAGGTGATGATGAAAAAAGAAGATGGTGATGATGAACTGACATGGAATAAAGTATTCTACGATTATCTAAGCAGGTTACTCACCATTGCTCATAAGAAGTCACTACAAGAATTATTTGGTAACAAAGCTTTCAGTAAATCTAAAATGTAAAAATTACGAAGTAACTTACAAACATATTGTTATGCATATAAATGCATTTGGCAACTTCCTAGTACCCAACATAATTACACAACGGTGTCACACACAGCCAAGTTAAATGCAACGGACAAAGTTGAATCCATTTTAAAGTTAGTTCCGTCGGGGCTTTTAGCGCAATAAATGCCTTCCTTCCTCCACTTTCTTAAAAGTTTCCTTTAAAACAAAAAGATTTGTTTCTTATTCTAGAACAAACGGCCGTCTTAAGCATCGCTACTGTCTCGCGAGCGATTTTCTTAGAACTATTTTCGCAATTTGAATCGAAATAAGGTATTTTCCTTTGGTTTCCGATTTTCTTTTGTTAATCTGTTTCGCCGTTCCTTTTTCACTTTTTTATACTTTTGTCTTTGACTTGAGTAATCAGTTCGGGTGTTTTGGTATTCGGTTTTTGACTATTGTTGTTTTTGGAATGATTAAACCTCACTGTGATTAGCGGGGTTAGGTTCGAATCGTTTTTTTTTAAGTTTTTTAGGGTTCAGTACAAAAGAATAAAAAAAACCGGCCAAGTGCGAGTCGGACTCGCATACGAAGGGTTCCGTACCATTGACTATATTTAGTATTTGTTGTTATAGCGGCAACAGAAATACATCATCTGTGAAAATTTCAACTGTCTAGCTGTCACGGTTCATGAGATACAGCCTGGTGACAGACAGACGGACAGACGGACAGACGGACAGACAGCGAAGTCTTACTAATAGGATTCCGTTTTTACCCTTTGGGTACGGAACCCTAAAAACGGAACCTTTACAGGATCACTCGTGCGTCTGTCTGTCCTATTTTATCCTATGACCTAAACACAAACGTTCAAAGTATTTTTATTAAATGGTCATTTTCGGGGGACAAATCAGGAAATAAAAAAAAATTTGCAACCCTTACTGTGTCATATATCAAATGAAATGACACGTTATGCGGATCTCAAATATGTTTTTGTTATTATTGTAAAATAAATAGTTTTGATTTTATTCATGAAAGAAGACGGAAATTGACCATTCGCCCCTGATCTCCAAAACTACTGAGCCTAAAATTTTGAATAGAAAAAATACGAAATATAGTTAATTGCTTGTAGATTACAGGAAAACCTATAAGAATTCTATCAATTGAAAGTAAAGTGGTAAACTCTATATAAGACTGTGGACGGAACCCTCTCCACGCGAGTTCAACTCGCACTTGGCCGGTTTTTGACTTTATCTTTCAGTTTTTTTTTTTTATAGAATTATCTTCTTACAGGCCTTGATCTTTAGAAACTTATTACTGTGCCTACTTTTACAAACGTGGAACTGTGGGAAAAAAACCAGACATTAAATCTACCTACAGAAATACTTTGATAAGAATTTATTTTTAGGGTATATTTGTCAAAGAAAATATCTAACATAAATCCTACGTAATTACTTATTTACCACATTATTATATTTTGACGAAGGTCTGAAGAATTGGTAACTTCTATAATATTCTGACAGATAACGCTTCAAAAAAATATTATTAACGTGAAAACCTGTCATCTAGATTATTTGCTGTCCAAATAAAAAACTTTCAATACAAATTGCCTTACAAGAAATAAATATTTTATCGGTTAACTTAAAAATATTTTGAAAACTTTGAGTGACTTGTAACCGGTATGTCCTAGAACCAAAAAATTCGAAGACATGTGATATCTACCAATCCGCACTTGGCCCGCGTGATGGTGGCCCATTCCCTCTCATAGAGAGGAGGCTTGTGTCCCAGCAGTGGGAACATTAATAGGCTGATGACGATGATGATGAGTGACTTAACAAATTTTAGGTATTCAAATAGCCAAATTCAATATACCAAATTACAGGTAGGTGTTTTGAAAAATAATGTGATTGAACGCTTTTTTTTTGTTGAGGGATAAGCAAACTTTACCAAACGTTACCTACTACAGACAGTTAAGGCTATATTGAGAAATAAAAGTAACATATCTTCACGCCTGTTATCCCCGACGGGTTAGGCAGAGGTGTACCTAATAGTAGGTACACCCAGATTTCGCTAGTTATGTTTAAGACCCGTGTAATAGGGGGCGAGCCTATTTCCATCACTACAACAGCCCATAACGTCCACTGCTGGACATAAGCCTCTCCCATGATGGGAGGAATTTGCCGTAATCTCCACGCTTGGCAGGCGGATTGGAGATCGCAGTGATGAAAGACTAACAGAAAACGCTGCTGCCCATTCTCAGGTCTACGGAGGCACAAGGTGTTCTGCCTCAGACATTAGTCGCCTTATACAACACCCGTGAGTGTAATGGGTTGGTTCTATTCTACTCTGCCGGATACCATACGGATAATGGATGGGTACTGCCATCAACTGGGCACAAATCCAGACTCCGTGACTGCTACTGAGAAATTCCTGGTGGAAAACCCGAATAACAATTTGCCCGACCCAGGAATCGAATCCAGGAGTTCTTGCTCAGCAGTCACGATTGTGACCACTAGACCAAAAGGCAGTCCAGAAATAAAAATGACATTTTAAATTTCTGAATAATATTCGCATTTATATACTTACAACATCAACTAATAATAAATTAAGCAACGCAAACTGATATAAATATACACATAACCCAATGAAAAAATCAACAAACGTATTATAAAACTTCCTTAAAACACGTGTGCAAAGACCAAGTAATTATTGTCTTTATTCTGACTACTCATAAAGCATCATTAAAAATAACAAGTAAATTACAACTGTGTATTAAAGTGATCACTTGTTGTGGTTCCGTATGGGTTAAATCCGTGATTTATAACTCAAAACGCAACAGTGAATATTTTAATAGTAAGTACTGTAATACCGGATGGGGTTCAAGTGTTAGGCGTTGTAGAACACATTAGAAATGAATTGTTACTTGTATTGAATTGTATAACAGGCTGGTGTCCGCAACTCCACGTCCAAAGCGCGTATTTGGCGTGTGATATTGATACTTAATTATTTCAATGATGTCGCGAGCGATAGAGAATGTGAAAACTGCAAAACTGTTCTCAAGGCAATACAAAAACAATAAAAGGAAGAGGCTAATGAGTAATTTAAAGTGTTACTCCGACCTTAAACACTTAAAAGCCATTAATTAATTAGGACCATGCTGAGATGCTGGAGCCTTTTTGGCCTCTTAAAGGACTAATTTTTTTTATGTTTTTTTTTTAAGTTTAATTTTTATTAGTTAAACTGATAATGATAATTTCACCATTGTACATTTATGTGTATTGTCCTGTGCTGGCTAATAAATGCTTTTACTTTCTTTCTTTCTTTAATAATATTAGGCTTCGAAAGATGTTCCGTGAAAAGGGTACATTAAATCTTGTGTGACAACAGGCTCATTCAATTTCTAGCCGCGAATACCTAAGTTTAGTATCCGAATTAATAACTATGGTTTTACAAACTAGCTACTACTCCGGTAATTTAATAACTATGGGAATTATCGACACGAAGAAGAAGAAGTTTCCAGAGAACGGTAAACAGGAGTACATCACGGCGGCGCCCCTCTTTACTATAGCACACCACGACGTCTTAAAACAAAATTGTTTTAATATCATTCCAGTGTTGGAAAGAGACGGAGCTATAGAGAAAGTCTAGTGCCATCCCTTTCTCACACTGGAATAATATAAAAACAATCCTGCTTTAATACGTCATGGTACGCCTACAGGGCGCCGTGGCCACACCTTTCGAAACACCGGCCTAATTTGAATAAATAGATTGACTTTGACTTTCACGCTTCAATCGTATCACTTGTACCCCCTACTAAATTGCATGCGGCAAATGTTAGTGCATATCGCGTTTCATTATGAAACCGCTACACCAGGTGCTCTGGTAATACGCGTCCGTTCAACTTATATTCAGATTAAATCGCGTTGGTTAGGTTATTAGATTGCTGTTCTAATATTCGAGTTAGGTGGCTGTGATTGGCTGTTTCATGAGAGTTAAATTCAGTGTTAGGTAGAAATTCACATGACCGATCCATAGTCACACCAAATTGCCACACCAGTGTGACTATGGTTAATTTTATGTATCCGTAGTCACACCAGTGTGACTACGGACTACCATCACACCATTGACCCAATAAATGTATTTTACTTGTTGTTGTTGTTTCCCAAAAAAAAAACACAGACAAACACAGACTAATTATTTACACACTATAACTCACTCACACGTTAATAGTAAAAATGTGAAAAAAAAAATCTTAATAAAGCATATTATATGGTATACTGGTACAAATTAAATTCGCTAGTGAAAAGTTGCAGACGTGATGAGTATCGATATTTTAACATTATACAACCCTCAGGTACTTCAATTAAATACACTATCTGCCGTCGCTAACCCCGAAAAATAATTTAATTATTTTCTATACAAATGATAAATGGCACAATTTTCAAATGGCGTAGCTCTGGTCCCCAATGAGTTTGGTATTCGTCACAACGATACGAATTGAAGAATTTAATGACCTTTTTTATTGAGCAGGTAAAGTCCCACTCCTGAGCAAAAGCCTCCCCCCATTCCTTCCACTTCTCACGAACCGTCGTCGAACCATCGTCCACGCGAATTGGCAAGAAGAAGCACACCAGTGCTTCCACGCGAATTAGCAAGAAGAAGCACTAGTGTGCTTCTGCTTGCCAATTCGCGTGGAAGCCATCCAAGACGTCCCATCCCGTCCCCTTGGTCTGCCGCAACCCCGTCTAGCTGAATATGAACTATAAATAATATTAGAAAAGAAAAGAAATAAAAAGAAAGCAAAATATTTATTTGACGTCAGTTATTAAAGCACACACCCGTATAAAAAAAATACTAAGGAGGAAAACATAGTATGTGCTGTGTGCCTCACGGCTGCGTCAAAAAGGTCCATTTCAGCATTCATGCCAGACACAGGAACTATGATTTGAAATATATTTCAATTTTGTTGGGCTTCCGCCCATGTTTACCAAGAACCTTTATTAGATAACGAAACAACATTTTCAAAGATTTTAATGATCGCCTTATTTACGATTGTTTATAACTATTATCGTGCTTTACATCGATTGTACTTCGATGTAAAGCACGATAATAGTATTACTCATTATAAATACATTCTATTCACTTATGTGCAGTACCTTAAAATACAGATGGCAATTCCATTCCAGACTGATAAAACATCCAATCTTCTAATCGAGACCCTTCGCAGATAAACTCGCTCCACCATTTTTCTCTCCTCCCAGATCAAGAAAGATGCAATTTGATTAAAACTCAGTCCGGTACAATTTTTCTTTCACTTCGTTTAAAATCAATTTTCGCGACTTCGTTATCTTAGAAAGATAAATTGAAGACGACTTGAACGTTTTCGTTCGCCATTAATTCTACATTCATGATATCAATCAGTAATTACTGAATAGAGACGATTTCAATACTGAAGTTTTCTGGGAGAAAAGTTTTACGAGGTCAATGAACTCTCGAATAGTTTGATTTGTAGGGTAGTCACGTTTTCTTTTAGCGGTAAAGGCTCGAGTGACGGAAACTTGAGTTTCGTGTCAATTTGGTTCGTAGGTATAATTTAGTTTGTGTTCGTGCTGAATGAAAGTAAAATACAATGTTTTAGCTTTGTATTTTACTTAGCTCTAAGAAATATAAATTCTTGGAGTTATAAATATAAATGTAGAAGTTTTTTGATGTTTTTATTTTACAAACTTTACTTTTTACACCACATAAGAATTAAAATAATAATAATATCAATCTTGGATTATATTTTGACTATGATAACGTAGTAGGTATCAGATATTCAAAACATGATCTGACATCCATGAAAAACCTGTCCAACGGATTAGTCCTTGGTAAGCAAAAAAAGAAACAATAAAAAAAAAGTTCACAATAGGTAACAGAATTCAATTTTACACAGTTCCAATAAGGTTGTGTCCTGAAAAAATCTAATGTCCGTCAGTTAGATTATCAAAAAATATTTGACAAGTATTTTTTCTATTGTTTCGTAGCCGCTCGGGTCGATCTTTAGGTTAAGCCGTGCTTGCCTAGGTTGGTCTATGGATGGGTGACCAACCCATTACATACCGAGTTTCCTCCGTGCCTCGGAAAGCACGTTAAGCAGTTGGTCCCGGCTGTCATTAGTGATCTATGACAGTCGTTACAGGTAGTCAGTGGCCCAAAAAGTCAAACAAAAAGTCTTACCAAGGCGTATCGTATTACCCGGTACTAACTGGGTTGTGGAGGTCAGATAGGCAGTCGCTCCATGTAAAATACTAGTATTCAGCTGCATCCGGTTAGACTGGAAGCCGACCCCAATAAAACTTGGGAAAAGGCTAGGCAGATGATGATGATGACGTAAACCAAAATTGACGAAGATAAGACGCTTTTAAAATTCTCAATACGTCACGCCGCGCTATAATTTTTAGTGCGATGTGACGTCACGAGCCCCAATCGAGTTTTGATGCGTTTTATCTTTGTCAATATTCATTGATTTACAAAAACAAAAAATACGTATCTATTTTTTTCCAATACTCTAACTGACGGACAAAATAGATTTGGAATTATTTATTGATGGTGGAAACTAGCCTATTGGTTGTGTCCTGATAGAAGAACAGAACTATTACAAATATTATATTTGTATCTTATTCATATTCATTTATTTGCGTTCTACAAGGTAAAAACATGGTGTTAACAAAAAAAGGCTTAGAGCTAAGAGCCGTTGTAGACCCTGTCAGGGAACAGCAAAATCTAATTCTTACAAGCTAAATATTAAAATATACACGAAACCAAATAAAAATGTCAATATACTTAAAGTTAGAAGTTAAAAATGTCAGTCGTACACAGTCATTATACATGAAAACTAGATAATTATATTTCTCAAAACAATAACATTCAATTAACAAGCTACTATCTTACCTCGTTGAGTCTCTCGTTGGGTATTTAGTCTGAACGGACCAAATCGAATGGACCGCGGTCCGTTCCGACGTAGACAAAAAATGTCTACGTCCGAAAGGACCGGTGTCATAAAAAACAAATGAATAAACTTCATCAAGTACATTCGGCTGCAAAAGTTAAAAAAATAAAATGAAATGTTACTAGGCAAGCATGAATCCAAGATGGTATCTAAATGTTATAATTGTATTCATTACTAGTAGACGGATTCTTAAAATAAATACCACCTTGAACTGGATACCCACCGTGCGCCTGGGCGTACCCCTGATGGTACGGTGGGTTTTTTAAAGTTAAACGATACCACGACGTAATAGTGTTGTATTTTTTAATCCTTTATGGGCGGCATGGGAACCGGGCCGTAGGCCGGAAGGAGGCCGGTGGAGGCCCGGCACTTTGGGGACAGAAGTCAAAGAGTGTTATTTACGAAGTTTTCGCGAAGCAAGCACGCGTCATGGAGTCGTAGCAGGTTCTAAATTTGCTTATATCGCGAAAAGTCTTGCTACTAGGGGGTCAGAAGTGGTTTTAACTAGAGTTACAACTTTACAACACTATAGCGTGTATGTAGCGTTTAACTTTAAAACACCCACCGTACCACCAGGGGTACGGCCAGGGGTACGGTGGGTCTGCAGTGCCTTGAACTCATGCCAGCCTAGTACTTTTTCGGGTACCTAAGCTTAGTACTTTTTGGGGTACATGACCGATCCCTAAAATAAATACCACCTTGAACTCATGCCAGCCTAGTACTTTTTTGGGGTGGATCTATTTACATTTATTTGTGTTCTAAACTCAAACATATTTGAATTTTCTATTTTTCATATAGGCTGTTTGGCGGCTTTATACCTTTGTTTCTCTTTCTTTTGCTTGGCGAAAGCAAAGCGCGGAAAAAAAAGAAAATTTAAATCATAGTTTCCTAATAATTAATGACAAAAATATTTATAGCTTTTTATTTTATTTCTTCAAAGGTGTATTGAAAAACAACGTTTGATACACGTGCACATTTGTTATTGCAGTTCTCGGCTCTCCGCCTCGAATACAATACAAAACTTCCTCCACTTGTATCAAAATGTACTATTCTTTAAGGGGGTAAAATAGGGGATGAAAGGTTGTATGAAACTCCGTAATTTTTGAAGTTTCTAAAAAGTGAGTATACTTTTATTTCTAACTATGCATGAGCTCATCTACAATTTTTTACAATTCTAACTTCAAAATTGAAGAAATTTCATACAAACTTTCATAGGGGTATTATACGCTCATAAAGAATGTTTTTTTTTTAATTCGTTTGAAAACTAGCCAAGTCAGACCTTAGGCTTCAATACGTGAGCAATGAAAACAACAACAATGTATGCGACTGTACCTTTAACACTTCAATACCCGCAATTACAGACACAATTAAAATAACAATGCACCGTGCCTCTGGAGGCACGGCCGGGAGCATACGGGTTAAACTTATTATTGTTTATTCATTTGTTTTTTTTGACACCGGTCCGTTCGGACGTAAACATTTTTTGTCTACGTCTAAACGGACCAAAATGAATTGACAGCGGTCCGTTGAGACTAAACACCCCTCTCGTTCATGTAGTGGTCGCAAGACTTGCAAGCACGACTGCTCAGCATGAGTTCAGATAGAGTCATGGGTTCGACACTGGGTCAAGCAAAGTGTTAATATTGTTTTGATGATGAATGAGAAATTTTCTCAGTGCACACTTTCGCAGGGCACATTTCTCGCAGAACGGATGGCTAATGGGGCCGAAAAGTCCTGGAGTGGCGACCGCGAACCGGAAGACGTTGCGTTGGAAGGCCTCCCACTAGGTGGACCGATGACCTGGTGATGGTTGTGGGAATCCGGTGGATGCGAGTCGCACGGGACCGGTCAATGTGGCGACACTTGGGGAGGACTATGTCCAGCAGTGGACGTCTTTCGGCTGAAATGATGATGATGACAAATTTTCTCAGTAGATAGCCATGGAGTCTGGGTTTGTGCCCGGCTTACTTTAACATAACTGGCGGAATGTGGGGTTCACCTGTGCTTCACCCTATATATATGTTACTTATTTATATTTATCTTTTATAATATTGTCAATAAACAAAATTAAATACTTGCTTTATGACAACTTGAAAACTGTCAATTACAAAAACCAATTTAATTTTCGAAAATTGCACCTTTTTACCATTACATAATGATCAAATTCCAATCAACATAAATCCCTAATTACATTATTATCACAATCGCCAATCATACGAAAGCACATTCAATTATTATTTTCAAAATGAGCACAATGTTTGGGTTGCGCCCAATCAAATATGCAAATAGTGTGGTGACGTCGAGTGACGGTATTTACCGAGCGATCGGCCGGTATTAAGGCTCGACCATACCGTTGTTCGGTCCGTCACTAGTTATGCTTACTCTGATATTGAATGGGTATAACTCTACGGTTTGTATCAATACAATAATTGTATTGATACAAACCGTAGAGTTAGGGGTTACATTAGTAGTGGAGGCCTTGCTCTGAACACAGCAACCGTTGTGTATCAGCTTAAAGGTGGTGAGACTTTATGTTTTATGTTATAACTTCAAAAAATGAGGAGCTCGTGGCTAAATAATAACAACCGCTCGGGTTGATCTTTAGGTTAAGCTGGGCTTGCCTAGGTTGGTCTGTGTATGGGGGACGACCCTTACATACCGAATTTCCTCCGCACCTCGGAAAGCACGTTAAGCCGTTGGTCCCGGCTGTCATTTGTAGATCTTTGATAGTTGTTACAGGTAGTCAGAGGCCCAAAAAGTTTGACCACCAGTCTTACCAAGGGGTATCGTATTACCCAGTACTAACAGGGTTGTGGAGTGACCTCCATGTAAAATACTGGTATTCAGCTCCATCCGGTTAAACTGGAAGCCGACCCAAATATAGTTGGCAAAATGCTAGGCAGAGATGTTATTACTTTATAAAATATAATAGTTGTGTTCACTAATCATATTGTAGGATATTAGAAGACTGAAAATGTGATAACCAGTCTTACCAAAGGGTATCGAGTTACCCATTGGTCATGCAAAATAATGCAGATGATGATGATGATGATGAAATGAAAATCGTTTGGTTAATCATTGATTGATAAGAAGCCTATTGTAGGGTCAATTCACGGGAAAATGTTTTTGAGATTGTTGCTCATCTAAGCAAGTCACTCTTCAAAGAGTATACAAGCCTTGAAGTTATTGTAGATTCACATTTATTAAGAAAATTTAAAATTCTAATAAAATTACAGCCAATAAATTGCTTGACTGAAACTCTAAGGGCCTGCCCGGACGACAGACTTTTCGTGCGGATGAGTCTGTGGCACACAAAATGTCTGACATATAAAAAACCGTCGTGGATTTTACGCAGACTCAACGCAGACGACGCACATCTTCGATCATTGTATTGAGTGCAGATTGCATAATACGTGTTCGCCGTCTGCGTTAGCATGCGCTGAAGCAAACGTTCTCTAATTATCGCGCACTTATGTGCGGCGCGTCGCGGCGGCGTGGCGCGGCGTGATCTGCCAGAATGACTCGGAATTTTTTAGTCTGTCGTCTGGGCAGGCCCTAAATTCGATTTTGGTGTACAATAAAGTAAATTATAGCTTTTTAAAACAAACTAGTTGAATTGTGCACTCACCTTTACGAGCCGATAACCGGTGTTAGGATTATGCGGTAGTATTGGTTTGCACAAGCACCGTGATTAAAATTAGTTGGATGAAACGATGAAACACATGTGATTAATCCCGATCATCCCGAAGGTAGCTAGATAAGCCGTGTCGTCGCGATCGAAAATGTAATGGATTTTATAATGCAAATATTGAATGTTAGGCTAAAATTAGATGGGTATGAATTTGTAATGACATGTGTCTGTTGCATGAAAGCAAATAATGTTGTGGTTTTCAATTAATTATTTGGATGTTTGACTGCCATGCTTTTTAGGTATTGTGTCAAATTCAGAATTCATTATCAAATGTTTAGCTAAATTAATTTAAATGAACGAAGCATAAAATCGTTATAAATCCTAAATGGGCATTCGAAATGACTAATAACCTAAACATCTAGACGCTCTTAATGTGCACGTCTTTCTACATCGTTGTCACATATATGTATAATCTCAACATGAATGATGTAAACAAGATTTTGTAACAATATTTTGATTTAAAAGAGTGTCCCTGGAGTTTCTTGCCCGTTCTTCTCAATTGAGATCTACGCTAGGGAATAGGCAACTACAATACTTTCTCAAGTTATCATGCCTTGTGACTGGGACTGTACTGTAAGTCTGTTTTTTGTATTTTTGACATTTAAAAGTGCCGTAATGGTCTAATTGAAATAAATGCTTTGAGTTTGAGTTTGAGATGACTTATAAATACCTATTCAATATTACTCCCCTAAACGGTGACTTACGACGGTGACTTAGTGCACAAGTGAAGTGATACTCACGTAGTTTTAAGGTCCTTTAAATTAACACAATTTGTATTTTATTTTTTACATGCATGTTAGTCTGTAAGGTATTTATCTATGGGCCAAAGTTGCCTGAAAATAAAGGGATTATTATTATTCCGTTTATTGATTTACATCCTTATCTATTTACATTTTTAAGTATTTCTCAAAATAAAACGATACAAAAAAAAACACTTAAAAATATAAAAAAATGGTAGTCCGCCGGTGTCGGGAGCAGGGTCCAAGCCACCGGTGGTTAGGGCTGCAGAGACAGGAACCTCATCACAATGCGAGCCGTATCGAGGAGTACTGCCTTCTGAATCAGGCCCTTGATCCAACCGCCTAAAGAGAGCTTCGATAGATGGTCATCGAAGCTCTTGGCTATAAGGCCATTGGCCGTCACGACAATCGGCACAATGATAACCGAGTTCATATTCCACATGCCGCGAACCTCGTGTGCCAAGTCGAGATATTTTATTTGTTTCTCTTTCTCAGCTTTCACGAGGTTCTCGTCATGCGAAATGGTAACATCGATTATCATTACGCGGCGCGCTGATCGGTCCATCATCACTATGTCAGGCTTATTGGCGACAATAGTCCTGTCAGTAATGATGGACCGATCCCAGTACAGCGTGACATGGTAATTTTCGAGAACTGGGTCGGGCACATACTTGTAGTACGGTACCTCAGATTCCACAAGTTTATATTTCAAGGCAAGTTGCTGGTGTATAATCCTGGCTACTTGGTTATGCCTGTGCAAGTACTCGCCGTTAGCCAGACGAGAACAACCAGAAATAATATGTCTGATGGACTCACCGGGAAAGTGGCATGCCCGACACACGTCAACCGTCCCGTCCTTCATAATATATTTCCGGTAGTTGTTCGTCAACATAACTTCGTCAATAATCGCACAAACAAAACCTTCAGTTTCCCCAAAGAGGTCGCTGAAACGTAACCAGGACACGGACGCTAGAAAATCTACATCGGGCCCATGAAGAGCCCGGTAGAAGCGCCCGTGAAGCTCTTTGCCTTGCCATACTTCCTTGCGGTCATCGGTGGTAAGAACCTCAGGTCTGTGCCAGTTCTCTTTAGCCATGGACAGCGGGGTGAGTCCCTTGTCCACTGCGACCATATCTCGGTGCATACCCACCTCGGCTTTTAAAAAATATTCTCTGAGACTGCACACCTCGCGGTTGTGGAGGGTCTTCGCGTTTAAAAAGCCTCGACCTCCGCACTTCCGCGGGATGTACAGTCTCATAACCGATGATCGTGGGTGATGCATCCGGCTTTCGGTCAGCAGTGTACGAACTCTTCTATCCAGGGCGTCGAGTTCGGTCTGAGTCCATTTGAGTATGCCGAAAGAGTACATTAAAACCGGCATGACCCAACCATTGAAGGCGCGCACCTTGTTCCCACCTGAAAGAAGGCTATTTAATACCTTTCTCAGGCGACCGAAGAAGCGCTCCCTCAATGATTGCTTCATGTCAGTTACATTAATGCCTAACGCTTCCGACATACCCAAATACTTATAGGTTTCGGATGAGGAAAGAGATTTCAGGTGTATGGAGTCCGAGAGTTGAAGTCCCTCGGACTCCATAATCTCCCCTCGCTTTACATACATGACTGCACATTTGTCCACACCAAATTCCATCCTGATGGCGCTACTAAAAGTTTCAGTTACTTTCAGTAGCTCCATCAATCGCAATTTGTTGGGGGCAAAGAGTTTCAGATCATCCATGTAAAGCAGGTGAGATATAACCTGACCATCCTTCCTCAGCCGGCAGCCTAGGCCTGAATTCTCCAGCAAAATGCTTAGAGGATTCAGGGCTAAACAGAACCAAAGTGGACTCAGACTGTCGCCCTGGAATATTCCACGCTTAATCCATACAGGATCATCGCTCCCCTGGATCTGTCGACATCCTGGATATCGAAGGACCGTCTTCCATTGCCCCATACATGACTCAAGAAAGGTGCGTAGAGTTGTATCTACTTTGTACAACTCCAGCACCCTCATGAGCCACGTATGTGGCACCGAGTCGTAGGCCTTCTTATAATCTATCCAACATGTCGACAGATAGAGACAGAGAGAATGTCATGCTCACTTAGATGTCTCGCTGATGGTGGCGGGTGTGTCGGGTCACTTAGTTCCCTTCAATATGGTTGAGTTGAATGGCGCCGGTACATGCGTCATGTCTGTGAACGGGCGCTGTCAGTTGGGACTGGTCATCTCTTAGCTGCCAAGGTTCATTTTAATTACTTTATTCATAAATTTTTGATCTAATCTTTTACTCTGGATGCTCTTAGTGTGCACGTCTTTCTACATCGTTCTCACATATATGTATAATCTCAAAATTAATGATGTAACCAAGATTTTGTAACAATATTTTGATTTTAAAAGAGTGTCCATGGAGTTTCTTGCCCGTTCTTCTCCATAGAGATCTACGCTAGGGAATGGGCAACTACAGTACTTTCTCAAGTTATTATGCCTTGTGACTGGGACTGTAGCTTTGATTTTCTTTTTTGTATTTTTGACTTTCAAAAGTGCCGTAATGGTCTAATTGAAATAAATGCTTTGAGTTTGAGTTTGAGTTTGAGATCTTTGCGGGATCGACGAACCTGTTGGCTAATGGCCATGTCGATGAGGAGTAGCTCCTTAGTACCGCGGGACCCATTCCTACATCCATTCTGAGAAGCTGACATGATGGAGTTTTTGTCAATGTGTGTATTAATTTTCACTCTCAGAATGGATGTAAGAAGCTTGTAGATCGTCGACAAACACGTGATCGGTCTATTATTTTTGGGTTCCGCGGGACTACCTGACTTATGGAGCAGGTGGGTAACGCCTGTTGTTAAAAACTGCGGTAGGGACCCGGATTCTAAGGATGACTGGAATTGCGATGCCAGGCAAGTGTGCGAACTACTAAACCATTTGAGCCAGAAGTTGTGCAGTCCGTCCGGTCCCGGTGATTTCCAATTCGGTAACGGACGAACTGCTCTGGCTACAGCTAAAGGTGTTATAAAAATTGGCTCCATTTCTGGGATAGGTTCACACACTCGCTCAACATCACGCATCCAGTCAGCCTCAGTATGACAAACGGGTACCGACCAGATGCTGCGCCAGAAAGAACTCGTGGCGACATCATCCGGGCGGCACACATTTGTCATATTTTGCTCGGATCGCTCCCAAGCTCTGTATACCCACCTCTCATCGCTCTGGATCATGCGATTCTGTGAATACCGATCAACCCGCCGCTTATACCTCCGAATACGGTTCGCCCATGCATAAACTTTCTGCTTCAGGAAGTCGATGCGCTCTGTGACACGGGACATGTATTCTTGAGGACTGATTTCAGTCCCAGAGAATGCCCGCCTCACAAAGCGCATCACTCGTGGTCGTGTATTGCCCTCCCTGAAGCAGTATAGTTTGCCGATGAGTACCCTGGCCTCGTCGATACGGCGCTCGATCCTGCGCTGCCAGGCTGGTACGGCTGGTTTCGGTCGAGTAGCTACGTCACAATTTGGGAACTTGACATTAGCTAAACGACATGCCGCAACAGCCCCACAGAACAGGATCGAGTGTGTATCAACAAGGTCCTCGCTACTCTTGAATATATTCTTGAGTTGCGAGTCCAAGGCACCAGCGCCCTATTTTTTTTATGCATTGTGAGTCATGTAAATAAAACAACTGATTTCGGCGAGCGCTAGTACATAACTAAAAATGAATAATGATTTATTTCGCTATTGGATTTGTTGACCTACATACAAGTCGTTGATGACGATGCACCACATTATTTCCCCCTTTTTTAAAAAAAAAAACTTTGTAAATACACTTACATAAAAAAAAAACAAAAAAAAATACACAGTTGTTAAATATTCCCTAAAATCATACTATTCACTTAGTCGTACTAACATAGCTCATAAGTACTCGCTACTAACCCATATGGACTCTTGTTCGAAATAAAGTTTTTGATTTGATTTGATTTAGCGATATAATGGTCCAGTAAACTGATGTTGTAAAACAAAATAAAACAAAAAAAAACTTAATTACACTTCGCCGTTACTTTAATCTTCTGTTTTTCTTTATGACAAACGATGAAGAAACCACGTTTTGGGAAGTTCTTCAAACGTTTTGTGCTCCTTGTGCTGCGTTTGCTTGATGGTTGCAACGCATGGAGACCGTTGGGACCGGCGCCACCTGACCTTGTTTGCTGTCAATGTGACGTATCGCAAAATCGTACCACCGGACGTATGACGCGACCTGAACGTGTTGTGTTCGGCGCGGTCTTATTATTTTCCGCTGTCTCAACATTCTTGTGGTCGTTTACTTGGCTACTGCTACTTATCATGTGTGCTAAAGGTTCGTTTACCTTTTCATCGGTTAAAATATAAGCTGGTTTTAATCTATCCACTGTTACTATTGATGTTTTCTTTGGCATTTGGATTTTGAAATGTTTGTCATGTTTCTCCAAAACTTTATATGGGCCTTCGTAAGACGGTGTCAGTGGTTTCTTCACAGCATCTGTATCTGTATCTGTGTCACGTATACGTATTCGCAGTCTTTCATGTCCGGGTGAATATATGGTTTGTGACTTGTAGCGTGGTGATTCCTATTAAATGGGCTTAGTTTTGCCATTGTCTTTTGGAGAGTCTGTGCATAAGTTTCTGGTGATGTATCTTGCTTTTTCGGCTCGATAAACATTCCAGGCAGACGTATGTTTGTTCCGTATAACATTTGTGCTGGGCTTATATTTTCTTTCAGTCGAAGTGCTGCTCGTAGTCCTATTAGAACTATAGGTAATTCGTTCGACCAATTTGTTGTGTTGCCGCGCGCGATTAGCGCGGTTTTCATTGATCTATGCCAGCGTTCAACTAAGTCATTTGACTGCGGATGATAACTAGTAGTCCTGGTCTTCTTAATACCAAGTGACTTAGTCAGAGCAATAAATAAGTTTGACTCGAACTGTCGTCCTTGGTCCGTGGTTATGGTGTTTGGGCATCAGAATATTGTTATCCAGGTATTTATGAGGACTTCCGCTACAACTTTTGCTGTTATCTCTGCCACTGGTACAGCTTCCGGCCATCTTGTTTCTCTGTCGATCATTGTGACAATGTATTTATTTTGTTGCTGTTGGATTCTGGTAATGGGCCGACAATGTCTATGTGCACGTAATCTAAACGTGCTGTAGATGGGAACGTTCCGATTGGTGCCGAGTTGTGCCTGTGTGTCTTGCTTTTCTGGCATGCCTCACATGTTCTCGCCCATATTCCAACGTCAGTATTAATGCGTGGCCAAAAGTAGTGCTCGGTGATCATTTTCTTCGATGCTCTTATACCAGGATGTGTTATATTGTGCATAGTGTCGAATACTTGTTTTCGAAGTGACTTCGGCACATACGGTCGTAATTTTAATTTTGAGTTTTCGCAGAGTAGTTGTCTCGTTCCTGTTAGCTGTATTTTTTTCCAGCTAAGGTTGTTTTTGTTTAACAGCTGAGTAAGTTCAATGTCCGTGTCTTGCATATCTGCCAACTCATTCCAATCCACGGGTGTCGGGCAGTCTATCTGTTTGACTCGCGACAATGCATCGGCCACCGGGTTCATGTTACCGGTCCGTATGTCTGTCGTGAATTGTGCGATAAACTCGAGGTGACGTAGTCGCCTTGGGGCTATCAATTTACTTGTGGAGTTTTGTCTAGTAGTGAAGGCGTGACATAATGGCTTATGATCGGTGTATACTATCAACTCTCGTCCCTCGACATAAGGTTGAAAATGCGTTACTGCCATGTAAACTCCCAGCAATTCTCGATCATATGTGCTGTATCTTGATTGCGTTTCACTCAGTCCCTTTGAGAAAAAGGAAAGCGGCTTCCAGTTTCCGTTTTCATACTGTTGTAAAACGGCGCCAACGCACGTTTGAGACGCATCTGTCATGAGTGCTAGCGGGGAATGCGTTATTGGTGAGGTCAATGTAACAGCGTCACTTAGACTTGCTTTACATTGATCGAATGAATCTAGCGCCTCTGGAGTCCATTGTATTTCAGTTTCGTCATTTTTCTTCGATCCAATGAGGTATTTGTTCAACCGAGCTTGATGTTATGCTGCTTGTGGTATGTTGTTCCGGTAAAAGTTAATCATGCCTAAAAATCTTCGTAACTCTTGCACAGTTTTTGGTAATGGGTATTTGGTGATTGCTTCGACCTTGTCTGGTAATGGTTTGATACCGTCTTTTGTGATCTGATATCCGAGGAATTCTATTTGCGTTTTGCCTAGTACGCATTCGGCTTGATTTATTGCAATGCCATACTCGTCTAGTCGTTTGAACACTTCATGTAAATGACGCCGGTGTTTGCTGATTGATGATGACGCCACTAATATATCATCTATATACACGAAAATAAAGTCGAGTCCCGCTAAGACTGTGTTGAGGAATCTGACAAAGGTTTGACCTGCGTTTCGTAGTCCGAACGGCATTCTTGGAAATTCGAATAGACCGAACGGGGTGATTACTGCAGTCTTTTCTACCTCTTGTACTGGAATCTGATTGTAGGCCCTTTTTAAATCAATCGTTGAGTATATACTGGTTCCGGGTAATAGGTATGTGAAGTCGAGTACTCTCGGAATCGGGTATCTATCCGGTACAGTGATCGCATTCAGTCTCCTGTAATCACCACATAACCGTAATTCACCGTTTTTCTTTGTTGTCACGTGCAAAGGGCTTGCCCACGGGCTCTTGGAAGGTCTGCATAACCCTGTCTCTAACATATGTTCTATTTATTTTTTCACTCTAAGGTATTTGTCTGCTGGCAAAGGTCTTGACTTGGAGTGAACAGGGTGTCCGTTGGTGATGATTTGATGAACTACGTTGTGCTTCGGTTGTGACTGTGCGTCTATAGGTCTCAGAATGTTTGGATAGTCTGCTAAAATGTCTGCATAATCTTCGGTTAAATTTACGGTCCGAAGTGTTGGTGTGCTGGACTTCATTAACTTTGCGTTGCTCTGAAGTCCAGTCGTACCATCAATTATGCGTTTATTCCGAATATCCACCAAAATGTTATTTTTTTCAAGAAAATTAGCGCCCAGTATTGGTTGCGTAATGTCAGCAACGATGAAAGTCCAATGGTACGGCCGTCTCAAATTCAGATTTAACGTCAACGTTTTGTCGCCATATGTTTTAATTCGCGTTCCGTTTGCGGCGTATATTTTATATGTATCGTCGGATTTTAAATTTCCTCTTCTAGGTATTGCTGAGAAATATTAGCGCCAGTATCTACCAAAAAACGAAACCCACTTTTTGGTCGGTTACGCACAGGCGGTTTGAAGGTATGATAGCGCTGAAGACCGCCTCTGTCAACACTGAACTTAGTTTTCCGACGGTGTCTTCCAATTGCATGGTTTTTCGCAGGTCCGGGCTCGATTTCGGTACCGAAGATGATACTTGCATAACCAATTGGGGCTGTCGGGTGAAATCCTCGTTCTAGAGTGGGATCTTGCACGCGACTGGCTTCGATTACGTCTATAATTTCGACGTCCTCTGTCTGAGTTTGATTTCAAGGCGGCTATTTCCATGGTTAGCTTACTCATTTGATTTACTAACTCCACCATAAGCTGTGTTTGACCGTTTGATATTTCCGACACTTCACCTGATCTTCCTTCCAAAATCTTGTCCGCTATGGCGGCGAGGTTGTCGAGTTTTTCGTCTCGACTCACCATTAACACTGCTCGAACGTGATCAGGGAGTCTTGACATCCACAGACTATGAAGGGTTTTTTCGGCCACCTGACTCTTACGTGCCAATTCCCTCATTCGTCTCAAAAGTTGCGACGGTTTTTGGTCGCCTAATTCCACTTCACTGACCAGTTTCTGGAATTGTCGCTCTTCTGACTCTTCGTACACGGCTAGGAGTCTTTCTTTAATGGCACCATATTTATTGGTATCAGGCGGTGAAATTATTATGTCGGCTACCTGACTTACTGCATCTTTGCCCAGCTTGGAAACTACTACGCCGTATTTTGCTTCGTCGCCCTGCTTTTGGGGGGCCATCATTGTCTCGAACTGAGCGAACCACACTCAGGGCATCTCGATCCAAAAATCCGGTATCTTCGAGGAAATTCCTAGTGCTGCAATTTCGGCTTTACTGATGTCTGTCGCTCCGCATATTGGCGTTCCACTTCCACAACTTCCACTTGAATTCATGTCTTCGGTAACTATGTGCCTCTTGAAAACCAAACCAGGGAGATCCGCTTGTGGAAGGCTGATAAGGCTGTGCAGTGCAGTTACCACGACATGGGAAAATCACAAGAAATCAATTTTAAATCGCGGCACGTGTCACTACTGTTCGATATCGGGGTCACCAGATGTAAGTGTACCTACTGCGTACGTGTTTATTAGGTGTTGTGAGTCATGTAAATAAAACAACTGATTTCGGCGAGCGCTAGTACATAACTAAAAATGAATAATGATTTATTTCGCTATTGGATTTGTTGACCTACATACAAGTCGTTGATGACGATGCACCACACATGGGTAACCGTGGTAATCGGGGCCTAAGTTCAGCAGGAGTGGACCGATATTCACGAAGCGCATCCTCCAGAGCGCTCCTCAATCGGTCGTTGCACTGGCTGCTTACTGTAGCAACCCTATCATCCTCCTCTACAGCAGCAGGGTTCGACCGCGGTAGGGTTAAGTTAATAGCGGACACTTGCACCGCGGTTTGTGTCGGAGTTAGGATGATAAGGTTGCTCAGTACTTCTGAGCGCAGCCGATCAAGCGCGGCGTCGTCCAACCTGTGATTGCGTTGGATGACCCGCACTTGATCCGACAGTCGTTGGGCTGAGACGTTGACGGTTGGTTCAAGATCCTGGAATAGAGACAGCATCCTAGCACGGTACGCAGTGAGGTTAGTTCCCCCCTCTGTAGACCCGTAGTATGCGCGCATGACGTTCTCGTTCATTGATCGAGTCCATTTCATGCGCTGCACACAACCACCGGTAGCGACCCGGCTCGGGGCCTGTTGGCCCCTAAGTCCCAAGCCCTTCGGTGGCCGGTCTCTCCCCGCACGACGTACAGGTGGTGGCGACGTCGGCGGAGAGAAATATTCGTCGCTCGAGCTCGACGCAACTGCCACAACCGGTGACACTGGTGATCCGGGGTCCGGCGGCGGCGAGGTGGAGCTGAGCGACGAGTCCGGAGTTGGTAGGCGTGCACGTCGTGCTGCTGCTCTCGTTATCATAATATCTGGTCGTCGTTAATCATCTTATAATAAAGAAAGAAAGAAAGAAAGAAAAGCATTTATTAGCCCGCACAGGACAAAACACAAATAAAAATAGTTAAATTAACAGTACTTACAATAGTAAAAATAAAAAAATATACAAAGAGAAAAAAAAACATGAAATGAAATTGGTCCTGTACGAGGCCAAAAGATCTCAGCATGATGCTGTAACATTTAAAAAAAAAAAACGTCACAGCGCTGGTATTCTGATAGGGCCCAGACAGAGTGATGCCACGGTCAGACACGTAATGTACTCTGTGATCTAAACATTTTCTGTATCAATCATTTTCCGTTTTTTCTTTTATGACATCTGTCATTCATTGTCATTGTTCTTCGTATTTTTATTAACTTGTTGAAATTGTGGAGGTTTTAATTTTGTAAATAAATGATATGGTTTCTTATTTCCTTCGCTTCGGGCACAGAAGTATAGCCAAAAAATTCAGTGGTTTTTCAAAAAATATACAGAATAAATTGCGTGATAAAAAACGACGTATATGTCATCGAGAGTTGCCAGCTTTATTATTATTATTATTATGTTTAAACATAGTTGATCTACTTTATTTTTCACAATATGGCGTCTACAGTTGTCGCCATAGTAGATTTTGATAACTGTCATGTCTTTAGTGACACTCGCAAGATTAAGATAAATCGATTGACGTAATATCATCAAAGTCGGTTCAGGCGTTTGGTCTCTGTTATTAGTGCGACAAAGGAACAAACATACTTAATAAACAGGCTGATAAACACATTACCCTCCTTATTAGAGTAATAATAAAAAAGCAACAAAACCAACTGAAGAGAAAGTAATAAAAACATAGTAAATAACAACTTTACGTTTTGAATACAAAAACTTAGATCCTAGTAAAAGGTTCGTTCACTCACATAATATTTTTTCAAGTCCCGAAATATTAGGCCATCGACCGTGTCAAGATATTTTTAGAACTGAACGAAAATATAATAATGGTAGCACGGCTGTTTTACGACAAAGGGATAAGTTGTACATATATACAGGGTGTAAAAGACCTCATCACGAAGCCGTAAACCAAGCATTCTGTATATCAAACCTAAGTAGGTAACTTTACGCAAAAAATATTGCTGGGAAACGACTTTTTTTTGGGTGAAAAATCATGTTTTGTGGTAGAACTCAATGTAATGCACTCAAAACCTTGTGCTGATGGATGGATTGAATAGTACGGGGGTCGTGGTTTTGTTTGTTTTTGTTGTTTTTTTAATTGTTTTTTTATTGTTTGTTTTAATTGTGTATCATTGTTGAATCTGACCAATGTAAATAATTTATGTATATTGTGTTGAGAAATAAACTTGATTGATTGATTGATTTGCACCTTCAAGTAAAAATGCTGTTTACAATACAATTAGGCCCTAGGGTATATTATTATTTACAGTAGTATGTTTAAGTTTCAGCCAATACCTAAGCTAAGACAATGTAATATAATTATAGGGATCAGCGCCCACCCTCGGTATTATAGCCAATGCCAGTTTACCCAGTTTTTACAAATTAATAAACAAACAATGTCAATGATCGCGTCGGGATGCGCCTTCCGAGATCGTCGGAATCAGTCTGGATTGTCCCGACGTTTCTTAAGAATCCCGACAAAATACAAAACGTCCCGACAATAAGCTTCTTGTAATTTAATTTTATTAATAAAAAGTACTATTTTGATTGGCAATATTTATTTGTGTTTTTGTTCCCGACTTTTAAAATGTTGTGTAGTTATTTTTGTCTTTCGCTGCAGTAGGGTTTGCTAGCTCAATGAGGCAGTCATATTAAATATTGTATATAGTATGAAAAGAAAATTCCTCATTATAATCCTGAATAGCTTTCAAAAACTGAACAAAAAAACCTTTCATTATGCAAAAGCATCTACAAAAAATTCAATAAATCTTCTCATACTGTACCAATCATAACAACCAACATTGTACACTCAACGAGAAAAATAACGTCGACCTAAAGAATTCCTTTCTAACCCAGCTATTTCATTATGGTAATGATTCAACCAATCTTTGATATCGCTCCGATTATTGCCATTTAGTCGTTGAATGTACTCGTTCGAGAACAAAACGGCCCCTTTTTTGCGTTCACTAATATTTTTCTTGGTCATAATGTTTTTATTAAAGCGATAAAATATTATTTGGAAGAAAGCGGTTTTGGTTCAGCATCTAATTGAAAATGGGAAGATATTTTTTGATGATCGTGTTTTTTAAAGAGATTTCGTGTTTGGGGAATAGATCAATTTAATTACCCGCCCGTCCACCCCGACCCCCTCATTCAGGATCCACCTTTTTTTAAAATTACAGCCCCGCAGTTGATCACAGCCGTGAGCTCCTTCCGGAGTGGCTCTGCCGGCGGCCTCGACGGCCTGACTCCACAGCACTTGAAAGATTTGTTGAGTTCAGGCGCCGGGGAAGCTGGTGAGTCACTCTTGAAGGAGCTTGCGGTTCTGATCAACTTAATGCTCTCCGGCGGCGTGAACGATGCCGTCGTCGACGTCTTGTACGGGGCTAACCTGTGTGCCCTGCGCAAGAGGGACGGCGGCATTCGTCCAATTGCCGTCGGTTGTACCTACAGGCGTATGGCTGCCAAAATATGTTGCAAGTTGTATAGTGAGACGCTTGCAACTAAGTTCCAGCCCCTTCAACTTGGTTTTGGTTCCAGAGGGGGCTGTGAGGCAGCCGTACATGCCTTATCGTCTTTTCTAGACTCAAAAAAAGGTGAGGTCATCCTCAAGGTTGACGTCAAAAATGCCTTCAACTCCGTGAATAGGGACACTTTGTTGGCTGAAGTCAAAAAAGTACTACCCGAAATTTATGGTTTTTTGTGGCAATGTTATAGGCACCCTTCTAAATTACTTTACAAGGACAACGTTTTGGAATCTGCAGTTGGTTGCCAACAAGGTGACCCTCTCGGGCCTGTCATTTTCAGTTTGGCTATTCATCCCATAATTCAACAACTAAATTCAAAATTTAATGTGTGGTATTTAGATGATGGAACGCTAGGAGGTGATGTTGACACGGTTTTGGCTGACCTACAACTCCTCAAAAATCAATTTAAATCTATTGGCCTGGACCTTAATACCTCAAAGTGCGAAATTTACCTTTCTGACATTACCGACAGACAATCGACTATAGATAAATTTAATGCAATAGCCCCAAAAATCAAAATTTTAGAAAAAAGTTCCCTGCATCTCCTAGGTTCCCCTATTTTTGAAGAAAGTTTTTCATCTTTCATCGACGACAAAATTAAACATTTCAATGATATTTCGGATAGACTTTCCAAAATTAATTTGCATTCGGCATTCACCATTATAAGATATTGCTGTTTTGGTCCAAATTTTATGTATTTTCTCCGTTGTTCTCCACTTTGGAAGAAACCACAACTTTTGGACAAAATTGACCAAATTATTCGCAACACATTAACATCCATTCTTAATGTGGCCCTGGACGACCGAGCGTGGCTGCAAGCCACCCTGCCAATTCGTTTTGGTGGCCTTGGCGTCCGCAAAATTTCTAGTGTTAGCTTACCGGCGTTTCTGTCTTCTGTCCACAGCACTGAAAAGCTAACCAGGAAAATTTTATCTCTCTCCCTGGTTAGCTCAAAAGTGCCGTGCTTGACCGACGCAGAGGACGCCTGGAAAGTGGCTTGCCCGGACACGGATCGGCCCGAGAACCCGTTTTCCCAGAGACAGTGGGATGAGCCGCTCTGCAGGTTGGTACGGAATAAACTTATTAATACGTCTACCAATACTGCTGAGCGTGCCCGCCTGCTGGCTGTGGGTGAATGGGAGTCGGGCCTCTGGCTTCAGGCGCTACCGTCACCTAATATAGGCACTATGTTAGGTGACACAACCTTCCGGCTCGCTACATGTTTGCGTTTGGGCGCTCCTTGTGGGGCTCCACATCGCTGTCAATGTGGTGAAGCAGTCGACTGCCTCGGACACCATGGCCTTTCTTGCAGTAAGAGTGCAGGTCGGATAGCGCGGCACGCTAGCATTAATGATCTCATCCGTCGTGCTCTTGCCACCGCCGGGGTGCCAGCTGTATTAGAACCCACTGGCTTGGCACGCGTCGATGGCAAGAGACCAGATGGTATGACCATAATGCCATGGAAGTTGGGTAGGCCTTTGGTGTGGGACGCAACTTGCGTCGACACCCTTGCGCCATCCCATCTTCCTAGCACAGTGTGCTGCGCTGGGGCGGCTGCTGCAGGTGCTGAAAACCTCAAACGGCGCAAATACAATAATTTAATTGGTAATTATGTGTTTGAGCCGTTTGGGGTTGAAACACTAGGGCCATGGGGTCCGAGTGCCCACCTAGTTTTTCGAGAAATCGCCAAGCGGTTGGTCGACTGTTCACGTGACCAGAGGGCGGGCCTATTTTTTGGCCAAAGAATCAGCATTGCCATCCAACGTGGCAATGCTGCCAGCCTTCTGGGCACGTTTCCTGTTGACAGCGATGTGGACGAATTTTTCGACGCCCTGTAACCCTTTTTGATACTTGTAAATATTTTTATTTCTATTATATAGTATGTAAATAATGTAAATATTTCTGAAAATAATAAATATTTGGGATCCGCATTACATCAACAAAAAAATTTAATGATGATTGAATTTTACGAAGGCAATTGATGGTATTTCCAAGCGTTTTGTATTCTTTATTTTTCGTTGGTTATGGCCACCTGTAAATATTTATGTTTAGTAAAACTTTTGATAGTAAAAATACCGTTGACGCATTTTTTTTTTTTATATTTACAGATTGTAAAGTGACATCATCTTGAAAACTGTCACCATGAATTAAGCACATTGTATATTGAACAAATTGACAATTTTTCAAAATCAAATTATTTATTTCAATAAATCACTTTTGAACGTCATCAACATTTCAGCCGAAAGACGTCCACTGCTGGACATAGGCCTCCCCCAAGTGTCGCCACATTGACCGGTCCCGTGCGAACGTCCCGTCCCGTCAATAATAGGGAAATAAAATTGAGTCAATTTTCAAAATAAATCACAAATGGCGTAACTATGATTCAGTTCTTAAAGTGTAATTTCAGGGTACGAAACGGTGACCTTATTAAACGGCTAGCAAACACCCTTTCTATACTAATATTATAAAGAGGTAACATTAATGTTTGTAAGTTTGTATGTTTGTAACTTTCCTATAAATTCCCATGGTAACAATATACCTAAAAAGAGTTAAGAATCTTCGAAACATCCACAACAGAAAAAAAATATACTTATTGTAAATTAAGATTCTTTACATAATATTAAAGAGCTTACAAGCTTTCAACGAAATTAATTAAGTCAATAACGAAATTTTCCTTCCAATTTGTATCTAAATCTGTTTATAACAAATCCCAGGGGTTCGCAGTGGGGATTTATTTTAGAGCGGCCTGTATATGGGGCGGGTTCAGTTTATTGATAGTTGTGATAGTTTATTAGAAAATAGTACGAACGATTGATTTTTATGGCGTGATGGGAGAGGTTTTAGTGTTAGCGATTTTCAAGTTCTACTCAACATCATCTGCCTAGCCTTTTCCCAACTATGTTGGGGTCGGCTTCCAGTCTAACCGGATGCAGCTGAATACCTGTATTTTACGTGGAGCGACTGCCTATCTGACCTCCACAACCCAGTTAGTACTAGGTAATACGATACCACTTTGGTAAGACTAGTTGTCAGACTTTTTGGGCCACTGACTACCTGTAACGACTGTCAAAGTTGGACAAATGACAGCCAGGACCAACAGCTTAACGTGCTTTCCGAGGCACGGAGGAAACTCTGTATGTAAAGGTGGTCACCCATCCATAGACCAACCTAGGCAAGCACGGCGTAACCCAAAAATCGACCCGAGCGGCTGTTATTATTTAGCCACGAGCTCCTCCATTTTCAAGTTCAATCCTCGAGCGAAGGTCTTCGATATTGAAGATCGCGCTATGGGACTTAAATGGAGTTGGGCAGGACATCTAGCTATCCGCGGTGATGGCAGGTGAAGTAAAGCTGTGGCCGAGTGGTGTCCAAGAACTGGAAAGAGAATAGGGAATTTACATGAAATACAAAACTCTTTTTATTTATTAAAAATGCCTGGTATTGGCCCATAAAAACATTGTGGTACACTTGTTTAAGTTGGTAGTACATCATTTATTTTACAATTTACTGTTTTATGTAGCATGGTTTTGGTGAAACGGGACGCACTCTCAAAACGCGTCATCCTCCATAACGCCGGTAGTGACGTCAAAGTCTACGTGTCAAAAAACACTTTTATTTGAAAAGTGCTTAAAGTTTCACTAAGATTTTATTATAATATTGATAGTGCATTTTTTACTTGACAGGAGCACATACAATTAGTAAAATTATTCTATTAAGGGCAAAAAAATTGATGTAAACAAGGCAGATTGTGGTAAATGACGTCACATCATGGCCGCGACAGCTACGGACGTTTCAACTGTCATAAAAAAAAGCAGGAGTTTAATATTATTTTTAAGCGACAAGCAGTTACTTTTCTTAGGTTACTAATACTGTATTTTATTGATTTAAGCGAAGAAAAAATTACGTGCATATTCTCTGTTGTTGGTCGTCCGGCGCCGAGATGGACAAACAATATTGTACTATCACGGGAATATCCTGAATGAGGCTTGCAGAAGAACGTAGAGCTTGGCAAACGCAAATAGAGGTCCAGCGGTGAGTAAAGTCCGGCTGTAGATGATGATGTTGATGATGAATCATATAGATAGACATATATACGTCGATCAGGCAATCGATGAAGATCGTCGGCGTTAAGAACCTTACATTTGGCGATTCACGGTCTCCAATCAAAACCACCATTTTAGCTAGAGTCTGTCTTGAAAGATAGTAATGTAATGGTGTCGATTCAGTTGTGCACAAACTAAACTTAATTTAGGCTTTTGCTATCTTTTACTAAAAGGCAGTGCGAGAAAAGGACGGCTATAGCTATAAACTAAGTTAGAGATGTCAAACTAGTTTAATGCTTTGCGCTTCACCGTGTTTTTAGTCGACATGTTTTTACGTGCACCCTTCATTTGTATGGAAATATTAGTTCCAACTAAATTTGACAGCTCTAAATTACGTCTGTCTCTTTCTCGTTTTATTAGAGAGAAAAAGATAGCAATAGCCCAAATTATGTTTAGTTTGTGCACAACAGAATCGACACCAATATCTAAGAAATCGCATCTAAATAAATGAACTGTCTGTTATAGTTTTGAAATCAACATGTGCATTTTTTAAGCTCGGAAAGGACAACTCTTCCATGACCTGGAATTCAGACAAAGCTATAAAACCATTTCTAATTTGTAACCAATTTATTTAACGAGATAACACGACGGAATTAAACTCAAAACGACACGGTGGGAGCCTTAGAATTATTGTGGCTTAAAGCGAAAATGGAAGTTGTTCCAAACAATTTGCGAGGCACGAAACTATCTGAAAACTAGCCTAGAGTAAAATGTGTAAAAGCAAATAATTTCAGTCTACCTACACGTGTTTTAGTAATTAAAGTTGGATTGAGCTCGTTTGAACTAGTTAACAGTTTTTAAAAAGCATATTTTTAACTTGAATAGCGTAAAGTTAAACGGCGGTAACATTTTAAATATTTTTCGTTTAAATGTTTTGTGAAAAAGATTTTGCTAATTAAAAGAGTTTTGCTGTGTATGCCACAAGGCCCTAGAACGAATCACGGTACTAAATCACAACACGGTAACGCTACAATGGATTAGAGGTCACAGTGGATCACTTGGAAACAATGCGGCTGATGAACTTGCCAGAAGAGGATTTAGCACAAAACCCTACGGACCCGAACCCATTGTGCCCATTCCTTTCAAGCAGCTAAGAAGCTGCTTAAAGGATCACACTCGAATACAAGCGGAGAAATGGTGGACCTCGACACCAGGATGTAGGCAATCCAAGGAGGCTATAAAGCTGACCAGCCCTGGATACAAAGCTGACCAGGCACCTTCTGCGCCTGGATATAGATAGCCTGCGTCTGGTGGCGGGGACTATCACTGGACACTGTTCACTGAATAAACACTTCCCCACCCTAGGAATCACTGACAGTCCCCTGTGCAGAGCATGCATGGAGGCGGAAGAAACGGTGGCGCATGTGCTCCTTGAGTGCACAGGCGTTACCAGGATTCGCGAGGAGACCCTCCCCTGACCCTGCCCTGAGGAGACCGAGAAGTTTGATCTGCTTCTGGAGGGAGGTGGGCTGGTTGGAGTAATCGGCCACCATGGCTCATGCACAATGGCCCACTTCAAGGACTAAGTGCGGAAACCTAAACCCCATGTTAGAAGGGTTTTGCTGTGTATTTGAATATTTTCAGGGTGGGAAAAAGTAATTATTTATCATAGTAAGAAAATGTAAAAATCATCATCATACATAATTCTCTACCCTTATCACTATTCATTTGGAATCGGCGCAGCATGCCTTCTTCTTCCTTAGGTACTTCTCGTCTTCAGAAAAATGCAAAAATGTTGTGTAAATTAATGGTGACGCTTTGGGATGACCCATAGTGGATATTTTTCGTCGAAAATGATGACGACGATTTAAGTTTTTTTTTTGCGTTTGACAATCTTCATGAATGTCCGCTCTCGGGTGAGCAAAGAGGTCTGTCAGACTCTTACTGGGTAAAGCCACATGTTTTTCTTCATCTTCATATTTTTTATTTATTTAGTACAGCATAAACCATTAACACTAAATTAAATACCCAATCCTTTTACTTGGTCGTCTCGCAGAACCACAAAACATTCTAACATTATCGTCTTCTATTCATCAGCAAACAAGTCCTCAAGAGTTGGTCTCCACGAGCGCGTTGAGCATCGTAAGCATACGCGGTACCTATACCGCGTATGCTTACGATGACTCGATCCACTTCCCCTAGGAAGTGAACCGAATGACTTTCAAGATCCCGTACAAAGTATTTTACGTAAAAATATTAAGAATGAGCAGCGGTGGCCCAGTGGTTGCGGCCCCGACTTACGAAGAGTAAGTCGGGGCAAACCCAGATAGGCGCATTACTTTGTGTAATTTATTTCATCACCACTGCTCTCAAAACGGTAAAGGAAAACATTGTGAGGAAACCGGCATGTCCTACAACCAAAAAACCGTAGACATGTGACATCTACCAATCCGCACTGGGCCCGCGTGGTGGATTATAGCCCGTTTCCTCTCACTGAGAGGACACCGTATCCCAGCAGTGGGAACATTATAGGCTGATGATGATTAAGAATCCGTTGTTTCACATTATTTTAAAATGTCAACTAATACATCTTTTTACAATCGTCCCGTATCATCGCCAACACTCACATACACCCTTACTCCATACCTTTCAAGTTTACGAACGCGGTCCCTAACCGACGGGCTTTGAAAGTGGTCACAAAATTTCTACTGTCGCGATACGGATCCCCAATTAGAGAGGTCCAAGCCCCATTGATCCCTGTCCTGGGACACGTCCCAGGTATTAGAGGAATCAATCGATTTATTGTTTACGGGGTAAGTACGGGCTTAGGTGCTGAAATGTGAGTTTGTTTTGATTTAATGTTGCATTTTGTTGTAGTTTAAACGGAGCGAATTCATGCTGGTAAACAATTCAGTTACAGAAGGACAAACAATATTGATATTAGAAAGATTCCGTTTTTTCTTTAGACGTCGGTCGGATATTTTAAATTGAAGACTTGTATTTTCCAAAGAAAACCTGCTAGAATTCCTAGAAAGTGAAGGGTGTGACGTAAAAAAATACCTTTTTTGACGATATTATATTTTAGTTTGTGGTTAGTTTTGTTTATTTATGTTGTATGGTAGTTAAACCCATACTTTAAATTATTATTTTTTTTTTTTTTTCTTAAATATGACCACGGGTTCCCAAATACTTTAATAAATTGTTTTTACACATTTTTTGACCTTTAAAGGTTAGTGGTAAGAATAAAAAATAAATTTTAAATATGGCGATCTTTTGTCGTTTTTTGACCTATGAGTATAATATCGCCTGATGGAATTCCTCATCGGAAAAAAGGTCAGAAAATGAGTTTCCAAAAAAGCTTCCTTAGTTGTTCCTACATGCGTAATGTTGCTGCATCCTGTTAGACTGGAAGCCGACTTCAACATAGTTGAGAAAGAGCTATGCAAATGATGAATGTTCCTACGAAACTCTTGTTGTTTCATGATTTTAGTCCCAGGGGTTTACGCTTTGTCGTTCAGCGGACAGACTTCCGGCGGGATCTCATGGTGACACGGAGAGAGCGACTGTTGCAACCCCGTGCAGGGCACGCCACAATACTGGCAATAAGTCCCCTCTTTGAGGAGTGGCTTTATAGACGCCACAGCGTCCTCACCTTCCACCTGACGCATGTCCTCACCGGACACGGTTGTTTTGGGAGGTTCCTACATGCAATCGGGCGGGAGGAAACGCCCGGGTGAAAAAAAAGGGGTTTACGCTGATACGTAGGCATATTTGTGTCTGTTAATGAATGAACTAAAGATTTTATTAACACTTCAATACCCGCAATTACAGACACAATTAAAATAACAATGCACCGTGCCTCTGGAGGCACGGCCGGGAGCATACGGGTTAAAGAGCAAAACATTAAAAAAAAAATTAATTTAAAGTATGGGTTTAACTACCATACAACATAAATAAACAAAACTAACCACAAACTAAAATATAATATCGTCAAAAAAGGTATTTTTTTACGTCACACCCTTCACTTTCTAGGAATTCTAGCAGGTTTTCTTTGGAAAATACAAGTCTAGTTTTAAATAAATAATAATCATCGGGGCATCGAAACCTACATCACACATCAAGTAACCTTATTCATACTCCACAAAAGAGGCATTATTTCAAAAAAGTCTAAATCCACGATTCTCATCCAGCAAAATCCATCGAAAAGACCCCATTATCCTGAACAGATAAAGTTGATATCGTTTAACGAGCTCCCAGCATACCCCGGTGATACATCACCGTGATTGTTCAGATCAGCAGTCGAGGCGCGTGCCCGCCTTCAATGGGGGAACGTGACCGGCAAATAGTAGATCTAATGTGGATATGGAGATGAGGCCTCCTGTTCTGGTATTAGGTGGGAAAAGGATAGGCTTTCTCTTTTGTCTCTAATGTCTAAGTGAGATTGCTTTGGAATTGGCAGATTTAGACCTTGAGTTTCACAGTTTTTTTTCTCGCTTTAGGATAGAGAGACGTTAAAATTACAAAAATATACAATAGGTGAACGGAGTAGAAGCAAATGGCTACCTTAGTTTTTTTTTTTGCGATAAAAAAATAACTTAAAAAAAAACGAAATTCAAATCATACGTGTACTGCATAAGATTTGAAATTCGATATTTTTTTTCTACATTTAACTTTCTTTGTTCTAATATGAAAAGTTTACTGGAAATTTGTAGTTTTTTGATGATAGTTCAATTTTTTTCTAAGCTGTGGAAAAAGAAAAAAAAAACTCGGTATGCCATAAGCTTCTACTCCGTTCACCCAATATACCCATTTTTTTTGGAAAGTGATAAAAAAGACATCCGATATTTTTTATACCGGATGACTTGGGTATTGTCATGATGGTCGCAAATGCTGCTCCTAAACCTAGGTCCAAATTTTAGGTCAGCAAAGTGTTTGTTATTATTTCACGCAAAAACGACAGAAAGGGTTTGGTTGAAATTTGGCACACAGATAGTTTATATCCTGTATTAACACGTAGGATTTTTACTGACTTTTTATTCGGGTAGTACAATCCCGTGCGGGACAATAACC
The DNA here is from genome assembly GCA_905147715.2 of Xestia xanthographa. Classification (NCBI taxonomy): domain Eukaryota; kingdom Metazoa; phylum Arthropoda; class Insecta; order Lepidoptera; family Noctuidae; genus Xestia; species Xestia xanthographa. Next base: position 25,100,837 of record LR990659.1, read on the forward strand.
GAACTCCACGTGGATGTAGCCGCAGGTATACACATAACAACTAATTTGGTAAAGTTAGAAGCGTCTTTGGTTATTTAACTGAGGCAAAATTTGAGCGAGATAGGTACAAGTTTTATAATCAATTTATGTCAAATACTGACGCGAACCAATCCGCATTGGGCCCACGTGGTGGATTATGGCCCATTCCCTCTCATAGAGGGGAGGCCTGTGTCCCAGCAGTGGGAACATTAATAGGCTGATGATGATGATGATGACTGACGCGAAGACTACTTCGCCGCTACGGCGATTTGACAGACAGTAGTGACTGTGCTTCGCCGTAGCGGCGATCTGACATCATGGGAGCTTATAAAATAATATATCAGACCAAATTCTACCGGCTAAAGTTCGGCCGCTGAGAGAATGCGTTCCTGACAGGTCGCGAGTTTTAGTATTATTGGTTATGATAAATAACCTATTGCTTATATAACTTATCTATTATTACACTTTTTGCCCTTTCCACAAATAATATTATTAAAAACGATATCATTAAATCAATTATCAATAAATGTTATGATTTCGCGCTAAATTTTTGTACCAACTGACAGATGTCAGGAACGCATTCTCTCAGCGGCCAAACTTTATACATCACTATTTATTATATCCCAAACATACACGACCTGAATAAAAATAACAAAAGAAAGCACCTCCAGCCTATAAAACGCACACATAAAACCGTTACTATTTAACAGAGGACCGTCTGAGTGACTAATTATCCTCGTATCCCCTCCGGCCGGGTAATTAACATAACAATTAAACATACACAGTTATGGTCTTAAATTATAATCCTGCTCCATTGAGACTAAAGTCACAATGGAACTTTGGGATCAGGATGTGTTAACTTTAACCGAGTATTTCGAATATCGTCCGGATAATTCAAGTATTGTTCGCAGAGGGTATAGTGTAGATATTTTAATTGTTATACAAAATTGGCGTCGAGAATTAGGTATTTCGTTTCGAATTAATTGAACAATGTTGGGATGAGTTATAAATAAATATTGAATTTCGGTTCGGGCTGGCCGCTCTGTTGTTAGTTGAAGCTGAAATAAATTGGTACGATGAAACTAGAATATTAATAGTTTTGGTAATTACGGTTTTTGTTCAGCACTTTTATTTTCGTGATTGTCCTTCTTTTGAACTTGATCTTGCCTGTTACAAAGCTATAGATGAAGTGTACAATAGAACGAGGAGAGTAACTCACGATCAAACGAACTTTATTAGTTTCATATACTAGATCGTTTCATAAATAAAATAATAAAATAAAATCAATTTAATTCAAGTATCACTGACTCATAATAGAAATACATAACACAATCACACAGTCACATTACATACACAACATTAAATTCAATCCAATTAATAACAATTTAATTTACTTAATTCAATTACATTACATTATAATAAGTCAAACACAATCAATAAAAATAAATCAATTAACATTAACAATTCACTTATCAAATTTAATCAGGTCTGTCAGTCGCATCAGCCTGCCACATGTCGCATGCAACAGTGGGAGATGATGGAGCAGTCAAGCCTTCCCGCGAGCGTTGCGTATAGCATAGGCGGTGTTTCATAGGATTTGTGCTCAGTTGATATACTCACTCCTTATATTAGACCGGACTTAAAATAACTGGCGAATAATTTAGACCAGAGGCCCTTTCACGAGTCCTTGGTGTAAACCAAAAGAATATACGTCGATTTTCAAAAAATCTAAAATACAATTAATAGAATTTTAGTTAAATTGTTTGCAACAAGCACATTCATTATCATCCATACGCACGAGTGAATTTTTAAAATCTTGGAAATATTGTATAAGAAACGAGTACCTACTTTTATTAATTTTAAAATTAACTTATACAGGATGTAAATAGGCTCTGTCAACCAAGCTGTCAACCAAGCAGTCTGTACATCAAACTAAGTAACCCTACGCAAGAATTTTTGCTGGGAACTGACTTTTTTTTTGGGGTGGAAAATCACGTTTTTCAGTAGGACTCAGTGTAACCCACTTAAAACATTGTGCTGATGGATGTATTGAACAGAACAATGGTCGTGAAGGTGTTTAAAGTAAAAATCTTACATTAAACACGTTTTTTTTTAATATGGAACTTTGACCCCTTTTGAACTTTATCTCCGTAACTAGAAGGTTCCCAGGTATGGTCTAGACTAAAAACTATAATATAATAATATAATAATAATATATAATAAATAGGTTGTTGGTATAGGCCCGTTAACGTAGTTAACACTAGCTAAAAAGCTAAGAAACTATATATGTTTTCCCAAAATAATAATAATAATAATTTATTCAAAAATACATAAGGTAAACGATTACAGTTTTTCTTAAATCTATGCCAAGTTCACCTATAAGCTGTGAGCCTGAACTAGGTAATCCTGTGTTTCAGGCGATTTGAGGTAACATTTAATAAATTGATCAAATAATCACATACATATTAATATTATTGGTACCAATGTAAAAATGTATATAAAAATTATACTATCTTAACTTAGCTAACTAATTTAAAAAAATAACAATTAACAATAATATGAATCATATTTACTTTAGCACAAGTAATAACTTCTCTGTATCTTCATAGGACATAGTTTGAAGAGTTTCCTTAAGGATTTTCTTGCAGTTATTGTGATTTAATGAGTAGATGTTTACTTTTTCATTCAGCCTGTTATATAGTAGCGGTCCGAGGTACATATAAAACTTGGCTGTGAAAGCATGTTTTGTACTTTTTTGAGGGCAAACTATATATTTCCGTCTTTTTTTAGTAAATTCAGTGCTGTATGGAAGTGCTGCGTGTTGTTTTAGTATAGTGCTCATAATAAATAACTGTCGAACTGTTAGTACTTCACAAGATTTATACAGGAGGTTAGTGGGGAAAAGGAAAGGGCGGCAAGTAGCCACCTTGAGAATAGCTCTTTGAGCTCTTTCAATGGGCAATAACAGAGTTTTACTTGTCCCACCCCATGAAGTAATGCAGTAAGTCAGAATTGACTGACAAAGAGCAAAATATACTTGCCTGAGTATTTTTGGATCTGTAATGGAACGTAGCTTTTTGAATACGAATATCAGCTTACGAATTCTATTATTTAGAGCTTCCATATGTTGTTTGAATGAAAGGGTTTCATCTATTATAATACCCAGGTATTTTATTTAATCAGTCTTCCTAATATTGGGACATCTACACTGGCTATCTGTAGGGACTGGGCAACAGTGAGCATGCAACGCTGAGAAGATATTGGATATATACTCACGCATCGAAAACTTAACATAATTTGTCTTCACTGCATTTAGGGTTAGTGAGTTATTTTGTAGCCATTTATTTACAATATTAAATCCGTGTTGCGCAAGCTTGTAGACTTCATTTTCTGAGTCAGCCGAAAAAAGTAAAGCAGTGTCATCAGCGTAAGTTATGATAGTACCATGCTCTAGCTTTAGATTGCAAAGGTCATTTATGTAGATCAAAAATAGGGTGGGCCCCAGGATACTTCCTTGGGGAACACCAAAAAATGTGTTTTTTTGAACATCGCTGAGAACATCGCCAGTCTTTACGCACTGAGAACGATCTTCTAAATAACTTTTGAATAGTTTCAGTTGGGTGCCTCTTACACCCATGATCTCTAGCTTGCGCAATAGAATTGGAATGGAAACAGTGTCAAAAGCTTTGGCGAGGTCCAGGAAAATACCTACTGTGTGGTTACCCTTGTCAAGTTCTTGCGCTAGATAGTCAGTCAGATGATGTACCGCATCGGCAGTTGAAACTTTGGGTCTAAATCCAAACTGCCTTTCGGACAGAATAGATTTATCTTCCAAATATTTCCACAACCTTTTGTTTATTATTTTCTCCAATATTTTCGACATAGAAGGTAGTAAAGAAATAGGTCTATAATTAGTCACTTGCTCTTTGCAGCCTGATTTATAGACAGGGATAATTACAGCTTTTTTAAGACACTCTGGGAAATGACCTGAAGATAAACAAATGCGGAAAATATAAGTTAGTGGTGGTACCAAAATGTCCTTGAATCTTTTAATAATTTTATTTGAAATGTTGTCCCAGCCAACTGCACAATCTTCTTTCAAGGTCATGATTATACTTTCAACTTCAGTGTCGTCAGTATCTAGCAGCGCGAAGGAAGTTAAAGCAGTGTTAGAAGTTAAAGGAATGCTCGTGAGGTTTTGGGATTGACTCAGATTTTTTGTGCCAGACACTTTCCCACATTAACAAAGAAATTATTTGCTATGTTAGCGGATTCCACTGGTGACGAGTGTGCTTGTAATAAACTTGAAGATGACTCATTTTGTTTTGTAGAATACGTTACGTCTTTAATATATTTCCAGATCTTTTTACTATTTGTTCCAGCCTTTTCCAATGCCACTTTGTCGTAGTTGCTTTTAATTTTTCTAAGAAGATCATTACAGAAATTTCGATATCTTTTGTACGAAAGTTGCAATACACAATTTTCTGGATTAGCTTTAGCTTTCCTATGCAGTTTATCCCTATGTTTCATACAGCGAATAAGACCTGGGGTGATCCATGGTTTTATATTGTGGTTTTTGTTGCTTAACTGCGATACGACTGTGTTTTTCTGAATTGCATTTCGTAAGTTTTCAATAACAAACAACATGCAAAACTGCGGGTCAGCGGAATTAAAGACTGGATCAAAATTGATGACGCGTAAATCTTCTTCAAGTCTATTTATATTAAGTTTAGAAATTTTGCGAGTGCCTTGTTTAGGTAATTTGCAATTTAGGGTTAATAGGGCAGCGTTGTGATCGGTTATTGTTGAGTTAACAACAAGTGCAAGTGAGGGGAAATTCGATTTAAGCATAATGTGATCCAAACAGGAGCCACTGTGATGTGTACGAAAGCTGTGTGCTGGGAGCAGGCCATGAAAGGCGCATAGGTTGAGGTAGTCCTGAGCAGAAGCATCAGCACTTCCTGGAAGAATATTATATATATATAAAAACTGATTGCAATGAAGGGGAGAACAAGTGTTTTTCGGCTTCGTTAATAGTCTTTTTACAGCCTTTGGTGTACAATGGTACAACTTTGCCGATAAACGGCAAATACATAAATGATGTTAATGTTACGTAGATTTCACTATTAACAATTTGATACGTTAGAATCAACGATAACTCTTCCTTCCTTCATGATTCTCATCCATACATATTACCAAGACCCCATGCAATGGCCAAATATTAATTAAGATAACATGGATTGCTGCTTCCTCTTAAATCACCAATCAACACCTAGTTTATTGGAATACACTATGTCACACCCACGTTATAGTGATATAACTTGGAACCCTGCCCACCTAAGACAGATAGCACGGCCGTAATAATATTACCTCTATCCATCTGAGTTGTCAATGATACAAATAGTTGGTATTGGCATATTTAGTGTTATGTGGAGCTGAATGTAGCTTTGATGGCGGATGGACTGGACTGGAGTGATATCTGGTGATTTGGGGTAATAGATTTACTTGTTTATGATCTGACCCATACCTTTAGTGCACTGCCATACCCTTAGAAGGTCAGGTAATGCTAAATATTAACAACCGTTCGGGTCGATCTTCAGGTCAAGCCGCGTTTGCCTAGGTTGGTCCGTGGATGGGTAATCCATTACATACCAAGTTCCCTCCCTGCTTCGAAAAGTACGTAAACCTGTTGGTTCCGGCTGTGAGCTGGGATTTGTAGATCTTTGACAGTCGTTGCAAGTAGTCAGTGACCCGAATGTCTGACAACCAATGTTACGAAGGGGTATCGTATTACCCTGTACTAAATGGGTTGTGGAGGTCAGATAGGCAGTTGCTCCATGTAAAATACTGGTATTTAGCTGCAACCAGTTAGACTGCAGTGCTGCTGGAGAGCAGTGGTGGCCCAGTGGTGGCGGCCCCGACTTGCGAACAGTAAGTCGTGGGTTCGAACCCAAGCAGGCTGCTCTCAAAACGGTGAAGGAAAACATCGTGAGGAAACCAGCATGTCTTAGAACCAAAAAAATCGAAGACATGTGAAATCTACCAATCCGCACTGGGCCCGCGTGGTGGATTACATCCCATTCCCTTTCATTGAAAGGAGGCCTGTGTGCCAGCAGTGGGAACATTAATAGGCTGATGATGATGATGATGGGTGTTACAGTGATTCAATAATACTAATTGTAAGATCTTCTGTTTACCTGTGACAAACAATAAATAAATGAATTATGAACGTTAACCCGTTGGTCTTTGCCGTGGGCAGTGATTTGTAGATCTTTGACAGTCGTTGCAAATAGTCAGTGACTCGAAAGTCTGACAACCAGCCTTACCAAGGGGTATCGTATTACCTAGTACTAACTGGGTTGTGGAGGTCAGATAGGCAGTCGCTTCATGTAAAATACTGGTATTCAGCTGCAGCCGGTTAGACTGGAAGTCGACTCAAACATAGATGGGAAAAGGATGACAGAAAAGCAAAATGACTAAATTTATGTGACCTAGTAAAGATTGATTCTCTAAAGCCTAACTTTATTTCCAATCGAGGCGCGGACGCTGAACTGAATGCATTAGACTGTTCTGGGTAATAAATTACTGGCACTTAGCTAGACACATACGTTCATACCCTGGATCTAAATGGGCAGCGGTGGAACTTGCTTGTGAGCGAAATGAATGTGGTTGACAAAATAACGGTGTCACTGCAGTACAATATAAATATCTGTAAAGCAGGATATCACACATGCATCACGCCTGTATGTCTCCGAAGAGTTGGGCACAGGTCTTAACAATATGTTAATTGGGGCGAGCCTATGCTATCAATCGGGCGTAAATCCAAACTCCGGGCTGATACTGTGAAATTCATGATGGAAAAACCTAATAATACTTTGTCCCACCTGGGAATCGAACCAAGGAACTCATGCTCACCAGGAGGGTTTTCCAACATTAGACCAACGAGCAAACATTTAAGTATCACTACTAAGGCAGAAGGCGTGACAATGCTCCGAATCTTATGAAAAACATCAATAATGGTATTTATTCCTCTTACATTATTTATCTTAAGTACCTTCATATTAAAATGGTCCGATCATAAATCATTCCCACAAATAAAAATAAAATGAAAAGGAATGCCGCAATAACTGGCCATCAAGAAAAAACACACCATTAAATAACTATGAAAGAATTGTTAAAGCAATAACACAGTGCGAAATAAAACAAATTTTATGTACTGAGAGAGCTTAATGAATGTTGGATGGACAACATTTTGTTGTAATCGCCGTCGATTCCGCTGACAATAGCGGATATAATAAAGGAAAAGTGAATTGCGTCATACTCGAGAGGGGGACACACGGGGAAACGAATTGTCAAACAAATGAAAAAGTACAGCTTTAAATACAATCTTGCAGCCTTAGGACCTACGCAGACGACAGACTATCCCTGACGCACTTTTTAGTCTGTGAAAATAGAACATATGCAATTATATGTGGTAACGCATCTGACGCGCAAAAAATCTGACGGCCAAAAATTCCGTGTCATTCTGGCAGATCGCGCCGCGCCGCACAAAAAGTGCGCGAAAAGTAGAACGTTTGCTCCAACACGTGCTAACGCAGACGGCGCACTTTTAGTATGCAATCTGCACTCGTTAGTGGAGACGTAATGTGCTATGAAGATGTGAGTCGTGTGCGTTGAGCCGCGACGGACCTTTTGTATGCCATGCAGACATTTTGTGCGCCACAGACTCGATTACACAAAAAGTCCGTCCGTCAAAAGGCCCATAGTAACATTCGCTTTCAGAGGCCTCACGGGGAGCATTGCCTGTCATGTAAGATTCGATTGTGAATATTTGATTCAATTGTTTTAACAGTGTCAGGCGAATGCTCCCGGTGAGTTGAATTTTACAAGTTGTATCATTCTGTTAAATCACTGGCGAATGCTTCCATTGAGGAAGCCCTGCAGTCAAGACTGCTTCCGCCGTTTAACAATTAATTTGAATAGAGGTTCACCTGTGAATGGTAAAATAACTAAACATAAAGTTGCCTATTTTAATCTCAGATTGATGAAATTGTAACGAGATTGTAGGATTATTGAGCTTTTGTGTGCCTCTTACCATCCCAGGAGTCTTGAAAAACTAAAACTCGCAGTTTAACCGGCTTTAAATAGATGGAATTCATTTTTAGCAAATCCCTAGTTTTGGGGCTTTCCACTTTTTAGTCAAATCATCTCCAAAGATAATTATAATTGCATAATAGAAAATTTCTTCTCTGAATATGTTTGTACTATTCCACAGCCGTGTGTCAACAATATTAATATCCGTTCACGAATAATATCAAGAAGAGGGAGAGCAACAAATAAACGTCATCGCAGACAATAGCCTGTGACCGCTGATGAGGGAGAGCATTTAATATAGTCATGATTACAGCATCAATCTTTACTATTGTTTGTTTATGAGGCAGTTGATGTTTTGGGCTGTTGAGTTATGGGAGCAAGCGTAGGTGTTCTGAGGAGAGGGAATTTAGAGGAGCTCGTGGCTAAATAATAACAGCCGCTCAAATCTTTAAGGCTAAGCCGGGTTTTCTAAGGTTGGTTTGTAGATGGGCATTACATTCCGAGTTTCCACCGTGACAAGGAAGGAAAGCACGCTAAGCCGTTGGTCCCGGCTGTCATTTGCAGATCTTTGACAGTCGTTACAGGTACTCAGTGGCTCGAAAGTCTAACAACCAGTCTTACCAAGGGGTATCGTATTACCCAGTACATAACAGGTCATACAGACAGTCGCTCCATGTAAAATACTGTTATTCAGTTGCTTCCTGTTAGACTGGAAGCCGACCCCAACATAGTTGTGAACAGAGTAGGCAGATGATGTGCTTTGTAATTTCTAGAAAAGATAAGGTAACTGAGAGAGTAATTTATTAAGTCGACTGGTTGTCAACGAATGGCGCAGCGGTAGTGAAGCTGCCTTACGTTCATAAGGTCCCGGGTTCGTATCCTGGTAGGAGCAAATGTTTGTGTGATGAGCGTGGACATTTGTTTACGAGTCATGGATGTTTATATGTACGTATAATAAATATGTATTTACAAACAAAAAGTAATTAAGTAGTTTATCAACTATCTGGTGTCCACGACACAAGCCTCGTTGCTTAGTGTGGCACTAGAAGCCACTGTGTGTGTCCGCCGATATTTATTTAAGTAGATTTTCGATAGAACTATACACAAAAGCTATTAGCTGACATAGAATATTAAGCTTTTAAAGTTCGATCTGGAGGGACATAGGCCTCCTCTTTGTTAGAGGCCTTGGGCCGTAATCCACCACCCGGGCCCAGTTCATATTGGTCGATTTCATTACGTGATGATTTCATGGCATGTTTCTTTCAGCCATATTTTTCATGTAACATAACATCACGCCTGTAATTCCCGATGGGTTAGGCAGAGGTGTACCTAATAGTACACCAACATTTCGCCAATTATGTTCAAGTCCCATGTAATAGGGGGCGACCTAATTGCCATCAACCGGGCCCAAATCCAGACTCCGTGGCTGCTACTGAGAAATTCCTGATGGAAAAATCCAACACTTTGCCATACCTGGGAATCGAACTTAGGACCTCATGTTCAGCAGTCGGGCTGGCGACCACTAGGCTAACATTAAGGCAGTCAGTATGTTTCATGTATTTAATGACACAAAATCAACCTACTGCAGTGTCTCAAGACGAAAGTCTATGACCAGTGTGTGTTGCCAGTGATTACATACGTGACCGAAACGTGTTCGCACACAATAGGCCTTATCAGAAGGCTTAAAGTCACACAAAGGACAATGGAGAGGGCTATCCTCGGAGTTTCCTTGCGTGATCGAATCAGAAATTAAGACATCCGCAAGAGAACCAAGGTCACCGACGTAGCCCGAAGAATTGCAAACCTTAAGTGGCATTGGGCAGGGCACATTGCTCGCAGAACGGATGGTCGATGGGGCCGAAAAATTCTGGAGTGGCGACCGCCAACCGGAAGACGTTGCGTTGGAAGACCTCCGACAAGGTGGACCGATGACCTGGTGAAGGTTGCGGAAATCCGTTGGATGCGAGTCGCACGGGACTGGTCAATGTGGTGACACTTGTAGGCCTATGTCCAGCCGTGGTCGTCTTACGGCTGAAATGATGAATGATGATGACACAAAATCAATGCATTAACATTAACAGGGTTCGAACCCATGACGAGCCACGACTCCAAAGTAATCTGTACAGTTACAAACAAAATGAAATTAATGAAACCTATCCTTTGTGTCATAAAAGTCCAAGTATCAACATACAACAAAAATGTTGGTTTTAATTAATTTAAACATAAACAAAAAATAAAACAAAAAAATGCGAGCATCAGCCAAAACGTGCTGATAAATTGTCGAGCATTTTTCATGGCGTCCATAATTGAGGGAATAAAAAATAACAACGCCGCAATGTTGATTGTAATATTCAATGCTGGATATTTTACCTTTGAAGTGGACTTATGGGATTTTGTTTTGTTTTTAACTTCTTTATCACCTACTGTTTTTTGTTTACATTCAGAAATGGCGGAAAATTAAATGTAGGTTGAACGCAGTCTTATTTTATTTTGTTGTGTTTGGGTGGCTTACAGCTTTTTTTTATATAAGCCTCCCCCAATTCCAATTTTGTAATTCCTTACATGAGCTCTTTTCCCATGCCTCCTTGGACCAGCTAACATTAAAAAAAAAATAGTAAGGCAATCAACAACAACCCATTTACAAGCCTCCACAGTTAGCAATAAACTATTGTTGCACAAAGTAATAACTCAGCACCATTGATTTATTTATTTAGTACAGTATTTAAAACCATTAGCATTAAATTAAATATACCTAATCCTTTGACTCGGTCTTCTCGCAGAACCACAAACATTCCAACAATATCGTCTTCCATTCATCAGCAAACAAGTCCAATCCAGGGTTGGTCTCCACGATATATATATATATATATACAGGGTGTTAAAGTAGTCGCGTGCCATAGCTTAGGGGTGAGTTCAGTATCGATAAAGGAACCCGTAAAAAATAAAAATAAAATACCTTTAATTTTTTATTTAAACCTAAAATTAGGGTGTTGGTGTGACGAACACCGTTATCCTTGAAACCAGTGGTTTAATTTCATTAGTAGAACCTAAAACCATTGAAAAGAGCAACCTTTTATTTGAAGAAAATCAACTATTTTCCTCAAGATCATTTCACTCAAATGCGCTCGGAAACAGCTGACCGCCGAACGGGCGGGCACTCGGGGTCATCGACCGCGCCGCAGTCAGGTGTCGCTAGAGCGAGCGCGCGTCGGAGCACGCGCCATGCGCCGAGCCGTTTGTTTCTCGCGCGTAAATTGAGTGAGAGCGGGTGATAACCTACAACACGTTCGTAAACAAATAAATAATTTTAATTTTAAACTATTGGTATTTTAAGTTAGTAGACCGTACTAAATTAGGTTGACCTTGCAATATTTTTTTTAATGTTTAATTTTTTCTATTTTATTTTTTTATTTTTTTTGGATTTTTATTTTACTTTTCTTTGACTGGGAACTTTGACCCCCAATATCTCAGTAATTATAAAGTTCCCAGGTATGGTGTAGAACAAAAACAATGATCGCAATGACGAGGAGAATAAGTGCCTTTCATTTTCGTCAAGAGGTGTTTTACACCCATTAAATATAATTAAAGTCTATAATTTAATAACAAAGAATAGGCTTTTTAAATAAATTAAATACCTGCGCAACCACCATTAAAATTCATCAGAAACAACCAGCTCTTAGACAAGGCAGTACTAATAGTCTTGATGGGTCTATATCTAGATAACTAGCAATCACTTTGATAGCGTTTCATATTTCTATTGTAACTTTCATTTTGAGCTATCGAAAGTAGCTCAAAATATCAATTCTTTCTAGTACTAGCTTAAAGCTGTTTTTTTATTATAAAATGGGCCTGCTGTTAACCGCGATCACGCCTCATGGAAAGCGATGGATGAGGTCTATGATGGAACGAGCGTGCCCAGAAGATGCCTGTTCACTCTTGCTTTGAAAGCAGGCGGGTTAAATGTGGGTGTGACCACAGATGCTTGCAGAGACTTTTATTATGCGCACTGCCAAAGTGTCCACACTTTGGCAGTGCGCATAATAAAAGTGGAGGAGAAGCGCTTAGTACGACTGAAAGTATTGTGAAAATAAGAATTGTTTTGATAAAGATTACAAATTCGATGAATCTGCATTACATTTTTGTCCTTATGGCCAAACATAATGTAAAAAAAACAACAGTCACACTTTCAGAAACCTCAAGACCTCCTTAAAGTAAACGGTACTTGTAACATTTCCTCTAAGTGGCGGAAGAGGCGCCATAATTCTCATACGCCATCACTTTAACCCGTCACGTCTTCGTCACATATCTAAACTTCCACTATATCCGTCAGCTTATCTTGTACTACCCTCCTTGTAAAAATCTCGGTGTTCCAGAATATTCTTCCCTAGAATCGAACATTAATAAAGCTGAAACCGTTGCTAGAGCTTGAATAATTTTGCATACTTATGGTTTGCAAGCAGGGTTCGGTTGTGAATTGTTGATTATTTATCGTTTTGATTATTCGATTTTTGTTGGGAGGTTTATTGCAGTTTATTTCTCGATTCGTTAACTTGGAAACTTGGAATTGATTAAAGAAAAGCAATACTGATGTGATTTATTAGTTACCTGAAGAAAATCGTATTGAATGTTGAATGTTGGATTTTGCAATCCGATTAATGTCATCTAGAATTGTACTTATGTAGAAGCTTTTGGCGGAAAGTAAATAAAATTACTAGAATTTGTGGTTGGTTAGAGACTCTTACAAAATGGGTGGTCAATAAACATCTCTGTCTTACCGTTTGATAAACCACTTATAAAAGTTTTGAAACAAAGCCATTCAAATACTTACGAGCGGTAGACCGGAAAAGACGAAGAAAATCGTAATTTATTTCTTGTTACTACTTTGTATCAAGTCGGTCTATCTAGAGTAGTGTCATACACCCGCTTGTCGGTAACATTTGTGTATCGAAATCGTAATTTTCGGGGTCGAAATTTTTGTATAACAGTATTGCCAATATCCGCTCTATTCTCTTCTAGTTTTATTTCCTAAAAAATAAACCGACTGCATGTAACACTGACTGATTGCAACAGCACATAACTGTCAGCATTTCAAATACAGTTTTTTTACAAAACATTTCGCACATTCGTTGATGTATTTAACTGAATGTGTTTCTCCCTTCACTCTTCCATCAGACAGACTTATGATTAAAAAAAAACTTTGCATTGAGTCATAAAAGCTTCTACTAAAAACAAGAACTAAGAAGAAATAAGTAAGTATTGATCCTCAGCAGCACATAAGACTGATTCGAGATAATTTACTATGGTGGATACACATAAACATCTATATATTTCTCTCCCAGAGAAACCAAAGAATCAAATGTACCACTCGATTATTTGAATCGATAATTTCTAAGATCTGATTATGTTCGCGGAGCTAACGTGGCCAGAACCGATCGTTATAAATTATTTATTGTGAAAAAATAATGACAGCCTGGGATATGGAGAGAGACGAAAATTAATTTTATATTTGCTGGGTATTTGTACGAAAAAATACAGAGGAGAAGTCACGGACAACAGCCAGTCAGAGAAATCACTGACAAGAAAACCAATCCCATTTCTCAGAGAATCCTTAACACTACAGCAGCAGTAAGTCCTATTTAACGCTACCGACGAAAGCGCATACAGTTTAATACATCCTACTGTAATGCACCATACATCACCGGGTGATATATTTCACTTGCACGTCGACATAACCGGACGCTGCTGGTAACGGTTTGCCCACACGGTGGTAACGTTGGAAGATTTTCGTAGATTAGTGCTGGAATTAGAAGGTGGTCTGGTAACGTTTAGGTTGCAGTTACTCACCAAGAGATTTGGACGCTGAAAAGTCAGAAGTGGAGTGTAATTCTGTTGAGAAAGCTTAGCTAGGTTTGGTAATCCGTATTACATAAGGATCCGCTGGTATGGATACGATACGGACATCTCCGTGCAAATACTTGATTTGCTACCAAGTTCACTAATGGTTAGCCACTTTTCAACCACATTACTTCCTAGTAATATTATAAAATGTGAAAAATTGTAAGGATGGATGAATGTATGGATGTTTGTTCCACTTTCACGCGAAAACTGCAGACCGAATTTGGATGAAATTTGGCATACAGATAGCAAGACCTGGATTAACACCTAAGATACTTTTATTCCAGTTACTACCAGGATAAAAAGTTCCGATCCCATGATAATCCCACTGGCATAAACTGTAGCTGCAAAACTGGCAAACCGTCAGTGTACTCGGTAGTACGGTTGAACAAGCTATTTGTGTTACATTTTACAATGTAGGTAATTAGTGGGTTAAACTGTAAACCAAATATCTTGTTCGACCGTACTTTTTGACATTTTTCCATGCCCGCTTAACCAATCCTTTGCACAGCTCTCCTGTGATTACGGAGTACCGTAGATTACTGTTAGAATTAGATGCTGGTCGGACAATGTTTGGTCGTAGTTACTCATCAAGTGAAAAATAAAGTGGGTGGCGTTGCTGAATTGTAAACGAGAGAGATTAATTAACATGAGAAATGAGAATGTCCTTGACATTACACCAACAAATAGATAGAAAACTTAGTGAGCGTCTGTCTATTTATCTAACAAAAACTAGAAACTACGTAAGTAAGAAAGACCGTTATTAAAATCATACAATAAATGACTGAATATTTTTAGGACTTCATGTCAACAAGGTGCAGAAATAAAACTATGTTTGCCTAAATGGCACACTATTTATAATTCAAAAACCTAGTCAAAGATTTTATTAACTTGTAGGATTTTCCTTAGAAATATAGTCAAATACAACCTTAATAAAGCCAAAATTTTCTCATGGCGCTTAATCACCTATCTACATTACTAGCCTAACCTAACCATCTACCTAGCTTTTTCCCAACTATGTTGGGGTCGGCTTCCAATCTAACCGGATGCAACTGAATACCAACATCTTACATATTCCGACTGCTGATCTTACCTCCACAGATCGGTAACTGGGTAATGATATTCCTTTCAACTAGAACCAATTCTGTATCCGTGTATGAGTTCGACGTGCAAAAGTGCCTTTTTAAATAAATGGTTTCACTTCGACTTGATGTCTGATTTCTCTCAACCCGACCACGATCATCCACGACCACGAAATATACGAATGACAGCCGGAACCAACGGCTTAACGTGCTTTCTAGAACCTGTATTTAAATATGGTAACCAATCGACGGACCGGCCTTGCTAAGCGTAGCTTTACCTGATTAATCGACACGTACAGCTGTTACCTGTAACAAATCTACTTGTTCCTATTAAATAAAAGGATAAGCAGACTTGTTCAATTTAAAATTTAACAAGGGAAAGATAAAAAATACAGCTAGTTATATAAAAACCTACCTACCACGCACTCTCTGTAGTTCTATAGTTTACAGTTAGGAATCACGGGAACAGGCGTCAGGGTAGCAGGTCGATACCAGAGCAACCTCGAGGTGCAGCTCTGAAGCAATAGAAGCGGCGGCAGCGCAGATCTCAGAGTCCACCAGGACAGCTCTGCAGCAAGGCAGTGCAGAACTCAGGGCCAGACGTAGGCAGCCCTGTGAGACCAGTAGACAGTCAGGCACGTAGTTAGCCTCCGAAGATCAGGAGTAGAAGTCCCAGGAGAATCTTTAGCTGAATCCCCTGGGCAGTTTAAGTATCTGACAGCGAAAACCAAGCTGTTCTCTGATGCTCCTCAAATCAGATCCAAGAGTCCTTTTTCAGCCGTCCGTCAGCTCGTTTCTCCAAAGTAGTCTTCCTTTTCCAAATATCCTTTTTCTTAGTGTGGCCATCATCTCATCTGACAAGTGTAGTCGGCCAGGACATATCCATGAGTGCGTAAAGATTATAATATAATTTAATATTGAGTTATTTAGTACACAATCGTAATAATCTACAAAATATAATGGCTAAACACATATTGATAAAAATGATTTAAATTTTACAAACCAAGAGGAAATATCATAGACTAAGTAAAAACCAGAAAAAAATAAAGTAACTGATAGTTTGACAATTTGGCGTTTGACGTAAGTGTCACAACATGAAAATTATAAGTTAATATTTTATTTCAGCTATTTTTAAGTAAATGCATCGTATTTAGATCGATTTGCTGAGTGTAGATATATAATAGTTATTTATGCAACTGTTGTATAATGAGGGGTATTAAAACACGAATGTGGGTTTATCACACGAGGCGAAGCCGAGTGTGATAATAGTATCACATGAGTGTTTTAATACCTAATTATGTACAGTTGCATACAAGACTTTATCTACATCCATGATATGAATCCTCCATAAAAGGTTCTGAAACCATAGGGTGTTGCAGTGTTCTAAGAAGTCTATGTAAATTCATGGAAAGTTTAATTGCTTGTATTTAATACAAACAAACCGTGTATAGGTAGTAATATAATTATTTACATTTTGGATTGTTCAATTATCAAAATTCACAAAGCTTGTATCACTCATTTTTGTAAACAACAAAGTACATAATGCAATAAGTACTAATATCCAAATGTCGAACAAAAATGGCGGGATACGACGTGAATTCGAATTAACCTATAAGTTTTTTTTTTTAATTACGGCGCTGTGGTAGTGAATCGCACGTGCTAGACGTTCGATTTACTACCACATTCGATGTTCTTTTTTTAAAACGAGTTGCATAATGAAATTCAGTACAACATTATAACACCCGTTTGGGTGTTATAATGGTTATTATGTCACTGGCTGTTTTAATGTTGGCCATAAGCTAACTGTTTCAGATACTTTTATAGAGGATTTATAGCATGGGTGTAGATAAACAAATAAAAAGGATGAAAAATGTATTATGAATGGTGAATATGAGGCGTAAGTATAGCATTATACTATATACCAAGCCACAAATCTTTCACATGGCGCCTAATAATTATCTTCCTGCCCTTATTCCATTCTTTTGGGGGTCGGCGCAACACGTTTTCTTCTTCCATGTTCCCTTGTCAGACGCCACGGCATCATTTACTCCATTCTCTTTCATATTCAATTCTTCACGTAATCCATCCATATTTTCTTTGGCCTTGCCTTCATCTCCCTCTCCATCCATCAAATTAACATTGAATATCTCAGCACTATGCTGAGATAGGAGCCTTTTAGTTTTTTTTTTTTTTTTTTTTTTTTTTTTTTCGTAGAAGACTAATTTAGTCTTTCTGTTTATGTTTCATTAGTTATGATTACAATTTAACCATTTTATTTTTGTGTGTTTTACCCTGGCGGGCTAATAAATGCTTTTTCTTTCTTTCTTCTTACTTTCATCAACATAGCGCCTAATGCTATCAGCAATATAGTATTCATAAAATCCAGGCGTAAAGTCTGCGTTTAAATTACATTTAAACCAGCCTGAAAACGCGACAACATATTCTAATTTCGCGATTAAACTAATACCGTGTGAGCTCAGCTTAACGAAGTGTAGCGATGGCATTTACCAAGAAAATTGTATCATTACTGTAACACAACACCAGAGTGGTTTACAGTTCCCCTGGTATTGCCTCTATATATCAACTGGATGTGTTCAAGAGATATCACTTTATGCTCACAAGTTATGGGCGGTGGCAATAGCGATGGTATAATTTGCAAAAAAATTGTAGAAAGTTAGATATTTGTTATTTAAAAAAATCGTAAATTAAACAGAGTAATCAGCAATGTATAAATATTATAATAGGTTTACCCATACATACCGAGTTTCCTCCGTGTCTGGAAAGCACGTTAAGCCGTTGGTGGTAGGCTGTCATTTGTAGATCTGTGACAGTCGTTACAAGTAGTCAGAGGCCCGAAAGTCTGACAAACAGCCTTATTATGAGGTATTGTATTCCCCAGTACTAACTGGGTTGTGGAGGTCAGATAGGCAGTCGCTCCAAGTAAAATACTGGTATTCAGCTGCATCCGCTTAGACTGGAAGCCGAACCCATCGTGGTTGGGAAAAGGCTAGGCCAAGATGATGATGAGCTTTTAATGATATCTTCACTGATTCAACACAGGTCACATCTTTGTGGAAGAGCGGGGTCAGGGTGCAAGTTGAGACCAACCTACGTTGGTCTCATCTTGTAAATTAGACCAAACCCCTCGGATCCTTGAAACTATTCAACTATTCCAACTGTCAGACGGCGGTCTGTCGCAGACGATATATCTGCAAAATATCCGTTTCAATCTCCAGCAGCGATTGTGTCGTCATATACAACCGTCATATCACTCGCAAATGGCACTTGTGTTGGTGATTTAATCGCTGTCAGCTGGTAATGTGCCCAAGAGACTGGCGACGTTGCCACGTTGTATGGCAACGCTTAGCCTCTGGCCAAGGTAAAATCCGGCCCTTGGGTCACGGGAAGCGTCAACTATAGGCGTTTTAAAATTAGGCACTTATATTAGTCTTCTTCTTTTGAATATTTAAATAGTACCTACACGCCTTTTTCCAATCGATTCATGTAAAATTGATTGGTATTCAGCTGCATTTGGTTAGACGTGACACACCAGTTCGATCGTTTTAAAAAAATTAAATTGTTGGATTCATTTCGAACCTAAGACCTTTGTTTTTCAGATTCATGTGCGTATTGTACCTATAATTATCACCTGCTTCGGTGAAAGAAACTGTCGTGAGGAATCCAAACCTGAGAGATATTGCTCGACGCCCATGACAGCATTAAAACTTTGACACCAGGTTAGGCAACCGCACGAAAAGACAGAATAGTCATTCATACCTACTCTATCATTGACTGACTATTATTAAAAAAATAAAACATTTTATTAACTCTGTTTCTAGGTTTTCTTTCCATGTATTTTCTAGCTTTCATAGATTTCATAATTTTCATTTAGTAATAAACACAGCATTTAATTTCATTCGTAAATCTTCTTTCTTTATAAAAACGCCTTTGTCCTCTGACCTTTGTTTATTATTATGCCTTTATTAGACCCAGACTTAAGACATAAATATAAAATCTATAAGTTATTAATTTAATAACTGTAGAAATGAACATGGACTTAATTTACGCAGACATCTGATCTTCAGGGCAAAATAATGTTATTATATTATTAATTTAGAGATCATTATATTTTAGAAACAAACAGATTATTTAATTATTATTGAATTGAAAATATTGTTTTGTGTATTATAAACGCCAAAAGTTTGTCGGACTGTTTGTTCTTTTTACACCAAAATGGCTGGACGAATTTCGATGTGGCAAGCATACAGATAGAACATAAATATCCTAGACTATATTTTATAGAATACTTTTTATTTCGGCAGTGAATATTCCCGGAGCCCGCAGATAGGCAGTCGCCTATCTGAGGTCAGTTAGGCTGTCGCGCATAACCCATTGGTAATACGATACCCTTTAGTAAGACTGGCTGTCAGACTGACCATTGATTACCTGTAACGACTGTCAAAGATCTACAAATGACAGCCCACAACCAACGACCAACGGCTTAACGTGATTTCCGAGGCATGAAGGAAGCTCGGTAAGTAATGGGTGGTCACCCATCCATGAACGAACCTAGACAAGCGTGGCTTAACCTGAAGATCGAACCAAGCAGCTGTTAGATACCACTACTATGAGACTTTCTGAAGGCGGTACTATGATAATCCGTAGGTAAGTTAATTGGAGAAATACGATAAGCTAAGATAAAATTATTGTCCTAGAGCCGAATATTATAATGAAAAATTTCCTTGCTGGTTGATTTTTTTCTGAAGAAGGCTAAGCCAAACTTTCTGCGAAGCAGTAATGCTAGAGAAGGAGGTGGCGGAACGTGAGAGGGAGAAAACCTCTCAACGTCCCGGCCGCCGCGTGAGACGCCCTGGGCGTCGGGGGCCACCAGGTGGCCCCCGGCCACCGTAGGCGCGGGCCAGTGGACGGTAGGCTATGGGCTAGCTCGCCGTCCGTCCGTCTCATGACGACGTCGAGGTCGTGTCGACGGCGCGTTCATGTTCCACGCGCGCCTCAAAGAGAGTCAGCAAAAAGGAAGGGGTCCGTAAGGACCGATGCCTACCGAGGTTGCGGGACTGTTCGAAAGAGATACCGTGGCCCCGGAACACAAAGGGCGATGAAGGAACATGGATGGGTTTTAGTCAGTAAAAGTCTGACACTCCCTCCTGCTCCGCCCAGAGCGGGAGAAGTCATTTGATGATTTCCCATCCGAAAAAAAAAACAAGGTTAAGCCAAACTCACTTTAAAAATGATAAAATAAAATCTACTCCACAATCCACCATTAATATTTCACACATAATCTAATAAAAATAAACTGGCGCACAACCTTGACAAATTCATCCGATTACAAAAACAGACTGTTCACAAAGATGGCAAGATATAATAAACACATTGTACACATTTTGCTTGTACACAGTAAAAATGAACGCAAAATTACACGCGAGCTCTGATTTAAAAATTTCCTGACAAAAATTTCTCCCCTATGCCGTATATTTCTCGACAGCCAACATCCTCCGTCTGTGGTATTCAAATATTTACGTTATACTTGAAGTTAAAGTGCTATACTGGTTTAAAGGATGTTGAGCGAAATTTTGATTTAAAACTCAGCGTGTATTATAACAATGACTTTATGAAACACTAGCTTTTATCCAGTAAAAAAGTTGCCTATGTCCATCCGAAAAATAGTACCATTCAAATGGTAACAGAATTTTTCAAATAGGTGCCGTGGAGGGTCTGCATACATACAAACTCACATTTCATTTCTAAGTTGACAACGCATCTCTGTTATATCACATACTAGCTGACGTCCCGCGGTTTCACCCGCGTAGTTCCCGTTCCCGTGGGAGTACGGGAATAAAATATAGCCTATAGCACTCACGAATAATGTAGCTTTCTACCAGTGAAACAATTTTTAAAATTGGTTCATTACTTCCGGAGATTACCCCCTACATACAAACTTACAAACATACAAACTTACAAACAAAATAATGTTACCTCTTTATTATATTAGTAAAGATAATCTGAATGATAAGCCGTCGTCAGCTAGTTTGCCGTTCAGATAATATATATATATTCAGACTATTATGTTCTCAATGCTGGACTATGAACTGAACTTATTACCGTCATTCAACCATTACGCCACTTCTATCGGTGATAGACCTCTTCTTCGTCTTCATCAAATTCTTCTCAGTATTCACCATCTTACATCCGAATTTTCGGCTTTCCAGTTCCTACCGTTCTAATTCGTCTTTGAAAGGCTATGTTATCACCACGCAGGCCCAATTCAGGTAGATACCTGCATGGTGATAACAGCCTTTCCTTGTAGTAAAGAGGAGGTCATCATCTTTGATCTAAGCCGTCGTTTCTCTAGTGTTAGATAATATATTTCTTAGGTAAATGAACAGAGGCAGCTCTAAGAACGGGTATGATTTGTGTGGAAGCAGTAGTAACACTAAGAAAATGGCTAATAGAGTTTTACAGAAGAAAAAAGATGACTACCCAAATAAAACTGCAAAAAAAGAGATCATTGAATATTTATACATCTTTTACAGTCGTTACAGGTAGTCAGTGGCCCGAAAGTCTTACCAAGGGGTATCGTATTACCCAGTACTAACTGGGTTTTGGAGGTAAGATAGGCTGTCGCTCCATGTACAATTCTGATATTCAGCCGAAAACGTTTAGACAGGAAAATATTTTTTTTTTAAACCAACGAACAACAAACCAGCTTATCTTGATACACTGCGACACTTAAATAAAAATTTAAAACTTCTGCCAATTCCTTTAGTCTGAAAAGGAAATATCTAAAATAGTGCCAAGTTTTCATGACACAGTCTTAATGGGAAGATGAGTTATGGCACTAGGAAGTAGGTCTTAAGTCGTTTCCCAGAATGGACGCAGAAATGGAGTGTTAAATATAAATGTTGCGAAACTAGTGTGGTGTATAGTTACTGTTCTGTTCACTCTAAATTGCGGTATAACTGACCGGATTTTAACCTTACTATGGCTTCCTCGGTTAAGTAACTGTTTGCTGTAACACAGCACACCATTGTTCTCAAAACGGTTAACGACTACAGCGTTTGGTATTTGAAATGTTCTAAAGACGAATTGGAACGGTAAAAACTGGAAAGCCATGACAAAAAACCGAAATAAGTGGAGAGATTTGGAAGAGACACACTCATCATGGGGTAGCCATAGGTTGAAGAAGAGAGAAAGAAAGACGAATTCGGGATAGATGTCATTTCTCCGAATTTTCGGCTTTCCAGTTCCTACCGTTCCAATTCGTCTTTGAAAGGCTGTTATCACCACGCAGGCCCAATTCAGGTAGATACCTGCATGGTGATAACAGCCTTTCCTTGTTGTAAAGAGGAGGTCTTAATCACAGCTTTGGGAACGTTTGAGGGTGATTAGATTATGTTTATAAGCAAAATGAACGTGGTCAACGTTCATTTTAAAATGTTTTCTTTGTTTTTTTTTTCTTTACTTTCGAATAAATCATCATCTTCCTGCCCTTCTCCCATTCTACTTATGATCAACATAATACTTGATAATATAAAAACCATAAAATACAAACACAATATTATATGACATTCGAAGAACTATTTTCAATAATTAAAAACAAGTGTCAATGTCCAACAGTGAAAAATAATAAAGTGGTTAACAGATGTGCTGTGAAACGCTTAGTTTTTCCGTCTATTGGTAACAGTGACCAATCCGATTGCTTAGTTTTGGACAACGTGATTGCTTTCGTTTCCCCAACAAAATTTCACATTTAAAACAACCGTGTGTCACTAAAACCAAGAGCACAGATACACACATTAGTTTGGAGCCCGCAATCCGCTGCCGGCATCGAGAATCTGTTAAGGATACGATCACTCGATAGGATGGCGTTTAGGAAACGCCCCTTTCTGATACTCCGCGAAACGGAACGTGTCGTAAATCGAATCCGAATTGGAATCGAGATTACGATGGGAGGTACTCGATTTTTTGTGAATCGATTTAAATTTGAAGACTGGGTTTGTATTTACTGGTCTTTACGAGCAATTTTCGGGTAATGATATGATTATCGGTTTCGGAATTGCTTTCCTGAGGCTGATGACGTAGCATTTAATTTTGTTGACATACCTACTCGATCTTAAGTACATACATACATACCTAGAGTTAATATAAAACCAGGAAATTTTATTGAAACACGTCTTGAAAGCCTCAGTCTCAATTTGCCGCTATAAAATAAGTAATTATTTCATATAAAATGTCAAAGTAGTACAGAGTTGATTCAAATATACGGAGTATTTAAACTATATAATATGACTATATAATATACGGACTATCTAAACTGGCAGTTTAAATAAGTATTTAAACAATACTATTTACATTTGTAAATTCAAATAATGTAAAACAACTAACTAAACAATAAACTAAAAAAGGCGTCAAAAAATTTCTCTTGAACGCAACTGGTAATATCCTCAAGAGACTGGGGGCATTACCACGTTGTAAGGTAACGCAGTTCATATGCTTAAAAATAAATTCCCCTGACTTGAAAAACACTCGTGAATCATAACATTACCAGATTTACAGTCCAATTTAATAAAGACAAATCGACTTCTAAACTAAAAAGTCAAAGTTTAGAAAGCTCTCCGAAATTCCAACTAATGAATTATTTTAGCGATTCATCTTAAAAATAAAGTTCACAAACAAACTTATATTATTGTCCATCGTATCTGCGCAGAATTCCGAAATAAAGTTAAGCCTCTCCTCCGCCTTTCTCAAACTTAACTTAAAATGAAGTTGAACTGAAATGACTATTCATATCACATATCGATGTCCAGCTAAAAGGTATTATAATTGTTAAAAGGTATTCTTGGGAATATAATATGGCAGTAGCCGACGCTTGCAATGGCAAAGAAACAATCGTGAAGACGACCTGAACTGTACCGCAGCAGGAAATCCGGCAACAGAGAACAGAGTCTTTCTAATATGATGAAACTGAGCATAAGGGACCTCGCTGGTGTAGTGGACGCAATTGCGACTGCTTAGCATGAAGGTTCTCGGGTCGGGCGAATTGTTATTGGGTATTTTCATCAGGAATTTCTCAGTAGCAGCCACGGAGTCTGGATTGTGCCCGATTCATAGCAATAGGCTCGCCCCCTATTTTTTTGTTGTTTAGCCTATTCTGTCCCACTGATGGGCAAAGGCTTCCCCATTTTTTTCCAACTCTCTCTCGGTGTTTTGCCTTCTTTGACCAATCAGTCAGGAACGAGCACAAATGGTCACACCAGCGTTTCTTGGGCCTGCCTCGGTGACGACGACCGTCTTCAGGCAATACATGGGACTTAAATAATGGGAGTACTATTAAGGATCATATTTGAAGTAAAGAGTTTTGAAAATGTATCGGCAAAAAGTTAAAGATTGTGAAGCGGCACTACAAAAAGTACTACAGCTACATTGCACAAAAGTACTACAGCGCCATCTATGATAAAGATGATGAACTAATAAGCGAAACACGTAAAAATCCTACATCGCGCAAGCAAAATTATCCGCGACAAAAGACTATACACAAGAACCCGAAAGCAACTCTCGAGCAGTGGCCCACCAGACATAACACCCGTCTGGTCGGAGGATCTTCCCTTTTCCACGGGGTATGGGTCCTTGTTTTTCATACCCCCAAAATTGTATCAGTGTCCGTCACTTTGCCAATTGTATTACATCTCAATGATGAATACAGTCCATTGATAAAACCATTTTGTAATATTCAAGGTGAAATCCATATAATAAGCATGACGACAGTATCAACAAATTGCAAACCTATAAATACAGTATGGCTGTGTATTAATACCTATTAATACCTAATATCCGTCATCGTCAGTTAGAGTATTGGAAAATAATGGACACATGTTTTTTTTGTTTTTGTAAATCAATGAATATTGACAAATATAAAACGCATCAAAACTCGGGAGTGGGGGCTCGTGACGTCAGAACTAGCTAAAATTTATACCAAGGCGTGACGAATTTTAAAAGCGTCATCTTCGTCAATTTTGGTTTACGTAACAAAAGAAAAAAATATGTGTCCAATATTTTTGGAAATCCATCAGACGGACTAATTAGATTTTTTTTGTCGTCTCGCCTGGTATAGATTTAGTGTTCAAAGGTTCAAAATTGATAGTACCATAGTCTATGTGTACAAAAATGTTATAATATAATGTTCTTAATATCACTGTCTGGGCAAACGGCTTGATCTACCGTAAATGCTCATAAAATTTATAAGACAACACAAACAAAAGCCACGTTAAACTAATACTATCATCAATTCATAACAAAAGTTTGGAACTACAGAACACGTCACATCAACCTACACTCAAGTTTGATACGCTGTAACTAGTTTGACAGTTCTGAGCCATCACCGTTCCTTGTCTGCTAAATATAGCAATAATCTAATTTTGGTTTAGATTGTATCTAATAAAACTGGAGTGTCAATCAAGATATATTTGATAAAATTGAGAGATAACTTCTTTTGTTTTAATAATTTTCAGGACCTGTCGTGAAAAAGTTAGTCGCGTTATCAATTGTTATAAATCCAGGTTATCCGTAATGACTCTACAAGATCTACAATTGATATCCGGGACCAAAGGCTTAACATGCTTTCCGAAGACGCCCATCCATCGACTGACCTTGGCAAGAGTAGCTTACCCTTCAACTAACTTCACTACCTGTTCGAAGTTAAATACTTGGAACAGGAATTGATTTTGCCGCAGAGAAAAAAACTGTAGTGGATACAGAATGTTCAAAATAGAACAACCATTTTTTTTTGTGTTCGCTCGCCCTTTGCACACTGAGTTGCGAAAGCGTTACAAAATTGAACAAGTGAATTCGACACTAATTGACCCAGTCCCAGTTGAAGCTACTGCCAGTTAAACGTGCTCATATTCCTTAAAACCTAAAGACAAACATATTACATTTTACTTTATTTTGTAGGTGTTGTAACATCACTAATTAGTTAGTTATTAGTGTGTACACCACTAGATATAATATCTATGGTTCCGGTTTATACCTGTCACTCCAGCACTGCTATGTCGGATCCCGTCTGTGATACTCCTACTAAACTGTCTTTATATATAATGTGTTCCTCGTCTTAATAAACCAAGTCTACTCAACGGTGTCTTTCAGTCCAACAAACATAACAGTAGGGACACAATTTATGTACAAGCTTACTCAGCGAATATATTATTGGTGACGCACGGCTACGCCCGTGATACAGAGAAGTTTAGTCGCAAATAAACTGCAGTCGTAATTGGTCGTTTCTATTAAACCTGCACCCTCGATACAAGTGAACAGAACACATATGCATCGGACATTACCGAAGTAGTAATATAAAGTTATAATATCCAAAATTTACAACAAAACTGGAACACAGATCTTTTTCTTTAAACTATACAAATAAATCAAATTTTAAGTGTCTTTTTTATATATTTGTTTGTCTTTATGTTCCGGCTGATCTTCAAAACGGCTGGACTGATTTTGACGGGATACCTGACAGATAGCGACTGTCATAATGAGTAACTAAGGCTACTTTTAATTTAGAAAAAGGCTCATCCTTTTTTCGGTTTCGTGAAATTGATCGACAAAATCCAAACTTTACGCAGACGAAGGTCGCGAACTAAAGCTAGTTTACGATATATTACTAAAACACCTCCGTTATTTAAACTTAATATACTTAATATTAAAAAGAGATAAAATTTGTTCGTATACGGGGTCTACAGACTCATCACGAAGCCAAGTCAACCAAGCGTTCTGTACATCAAACTAAGTAACTTTACACAAAAAATATTGCTGGGAAACAACATTATTTTTATTTTTTCGGGGTCGTGGAGGTGTATAAAGTAAAATCTTACATTAAAAACTTGTATTTAAAAAAAACTTGCCAAAAAGTTGGAACTTTAACCCCCAATATCTCCGTAACTAGAAGGTTCCTAGGTATGGTGTAGAACAAAAAAATGATCGCAATGTTGGGAAAACAAGTGCCTTAAGGCTTCGTTAAGAGGTTTTTTACACCCTTTATAGGGTAATCTTCGGAACTACTGATCCGATTTCTTTTTATTTTAAATTTGATTGCGCATATTTCCATATAACGGGAGCGAAGCCGCGAACAAAACTAGTTACTAATATGTTTACACGTGCCCATATACTTTAATTTTCTTCTTACAAATAAGGACAAATCAGTATTTCATATTTCTTATACTCGTAATAATTAACACACAGATCACAGACCTCATCTTTATCACAAATAATTGACTGTAATCCACCAAGCGGGTCCAGTATACGTTCGATTATAATGTCATACACATAACATCAGTATATTAATAAAACCATTTGTTCTAGATACTAAAAACTTAAGTAAATATATCAACACTAAACATGGCATCCTGTAGTGTTGATATATTTACTTACTTACTTTACTTACTTTTTACGACTTTTTTATCACTTTCCTAAAAAAATGGGTATACTAGGTGAACAAGTAAAGTAGTAACAAATAACATGCTCAGTTTTTTTTTTTTTGCGAAAAAAAATCTTTTTTTTTTTCATTTCTCTTTTATTGTTCTACTATGAAAAGTTTACTTGAAAATTGTAGCGCTTTTTATGATGGATCATTTTTTTTCTAAGCTGTGGAAAAAAGGAAAAAAAGCTAGGTATGCCATAAGCTTCTACTCCGTTCACCTAATATACCCTTTTTTTTAAAAAAAAATGTGATAGAAAAGTCATCCGTTATATAAATACAACGACGACAATAAAACACTCGGGCGTCAAAGTAAGTACTCCCCCGCATCGTTAACATCCGGAAACGTGTCCAGAAGACTGGCACTGCCACGTTGAATGACAATGCTAATTCTTTGGTCAAAGCAAGAGCTGTAAAGCCTGGTCACATGAAGTGTCAACCAGTCGGCGAGAGAATTCCTTAAAAGGAAACCCGCACTCGGGCCCCATGGCCCGAGCGTTACGACCACAAATTGCTTAACACTATAGCTACCTAGACTATAAGGTATTACGTATCTGTTATTAGATTCCTTCACAAGAATCAAACACATTGGCATTCGATATTAAATCCCAATTCATCTTATTGCCTTTTAAAAATAGACACAATATACATAGCATCGTATTTTATTGGAAATATTTCTTGCTATTCACGAATATGTAGCATTCTGATAAATTGTATCACTATTTTGGTTAGCAACAAACAGATAGAAGATATATACGTCTTATAAACTAACTATCTAATTAACTAACTTAACTTAATATTGGGAGCTCAAAATAATGAACAATCACGGAAGATATCCCGTAAATGACAATATAACTAAAGAACGAACTCTTTTAATGTGTGGACTAATAATTTACAATTATTATTATTTAAAAACGATTTAATTTTACTAAAGAATTTATAAATAATGTTAATAATTAATGTATTCTAAAATCGAAATTATGGTAACGTTATTGAACGTTTTGCTAAAATAATGAATGATAAAAATTGATGTTTAAGACTAATACTAAAGAATGGTATTGTGTAACTTGTAAAATATGCATGTGATGATATATGAAATATATCTGACTATGTATTACGCTCAACTTATTTTAAGACCAATAATCGTATATGTACCAATGTACAGTAATATGTACCAATAATTATTTTACTTTACTAATTATTTTATATTTATTATTAATTATAATTATTTTACTTTACTAATTATTTTATATTAATTAGTAATAATAATTATTTTACTTTACTTAATAAGTACATGTTAAATTTCACATAGATACGCATTATACAATAATGTAAAATTATATTTGCATGCGCTAAAAAGCCAAAATATGGTTTGTGCCTAAACCACCAACTTTAACATCTGGTAACACCTGTATTTTAAGCAAATAAATAATTCTTATTCTTAACATTACAAATAAATGATTATGATTACGAACAGTGTTGATAGTGCCCTATTGTATGTTTCCCAGACACTTGTCTCAGTCACGTTTATGCTTGATAGGTTTTAAGATGATCATGAATTTTAAGATGGTTTGATTAAATATCTCTGCTGACCATTAACTCTGAGACAAGCTACTGCGTTTAAAATATGTTCTAATACCATGTGTATTACAAAAGGTTTTTAAAGTCTTTCAACGTAAAGCTTGTGTCACGGTCAGACACAATCTTAGTTGGAACACCGATGACCGAAGTCATAAACTATTTTCTCAAAGACCTTAACCGTGGTTTTGAGTCGTATGTTCACGTAATTTATTATTAAACTGCGGTTGAGGTCTCCGAGATGCAAGAAAGTTAAGTAAATCTTCGGGATCCAAACTATTCCGAGTCTGTGACCTATTCCTAATCGAACAGTTAGTCAGCCAGCCAGCCAACAGCTACCAGTAATTTAACATCTATTTAATAATCCTAATTAATTTATCATAAAATACCCACGAAGACTTTCATCAACAGGTAAAGTACGATTCAACATCTCTTCCAACGGACGTCCGTAACTTTCTCCACTAGGGAAAGTCTTTTCGCTCGAACTATGTAGATATCAATGGGCTTCTCTGCCTTAGCCTTCATTTTCATGGACTTACGCCGGCGCCTCAGAGGTGTACCAGACGGGGTACCAAGCTCAACATCAGACGACATCGTCACGGCTCACTGAAACATTGTACATCATTTGAGAAGTAATCCGTTCACACTCGCATAAAAACGATGTCATGTGAATGATCGATCACAATAAGCTTAATTATCATTAATTTTAATTTATTTAATTCTCTATGACAGAAATATCCATATTTTGGGTAATAGGCATAAAAACATTATTATCAATCAAAGACATATACCACACAATACTATTTACCAAATCAAGTCAAATAAGACGTTGGTCTTGGTCAAACAAACAAATAAGAAATTGAACTAAAATATCAATATAAATTAATTAATCAATCAATAAGTGAGCAATCCAACAATGTAAAACACAAAAATGTCATTTGTTTGCTAGGCATTTACAGGCTGTTAGCAACACAACATTTAGTTTGATTATTATTTGTATGGCACAAAGGCCCAGAGGGTATTCCAAAAATGTTGTTTAATTTATTATTATTTATTTATTTATTTAAACTTCATGTACAATAGTGGTACATTCGAATTCAAATTGCCTTTATTTCTGGTATTTTTTTTTTTTACATTTGCCTATTTTATAAGACATCGTTTTATAATTTTGTTGTGCATGCTATACTATCACTTTAGTGATTTAAAGTGAGTAAGAAGACTTATGAAATTATGTAGTGATACATAGGCGGACTTAATGCCACAAGGCATTCTCTACCAGTCAACCTTTGGGTTAAATAGGAAAACATTGTGATAGGGTACAAAATAATATCTAAAAAAAACTAGTTTTTTGGGAACGAGAATACCAATACTTATATTGATTTTAATACACATATACAGATAAAATTAACTAATATATATTCTATCAAATACCAAAAATTAAAAAGATAATATCGAGAAAACTAATAATAATTATTATGACTAGACTTCGAATTGAGAGCTATTTAGTCTGACTTAAATAGTAGTTACGAACTTTTCTTTAGAAAGTGAATTTGCTTTGCTTTTTGCTTTTATCCGTCAATGTCATTAATTGTCAGACGTCAGTCTATACCAAGATTATTAAAGAAGAAAGATCTGTATCTTTGTATGTAACGAATAAACTTAAAAACTGCTGGACATTTTTCTTTCAGCAATGGATAGCTACATTACCAGCGAGCAACAAAAGCTATATTTTATCCCCGTACTCGAAACTGTGACGTCCGCTAGTACTTCTACATAAAAGTACAGCTTAGCATTCAAGTTCCTCAACAATAACCGCCTATTGATTTCTGAAATGTGTACAATATTCATCGACATAATCTGTCTCTTATTTATTTAATTAAAAATCATTCGAATTCAATATATTTATTGCGCTTCATCTAAACGTTGTAAGAGTCATTAACCAGTAAGCAAATATAGTTTGCTCAAATCCGACGAATGTATGCAGCTCACCCAATAATCCAGTGAGAAAATATCCATCGCCCCTAACGCATCCAGCGAGCAACTCACGGGCTCCATTAAAAGAAAAGATAACCCGTAACATTGATAGGGAATAAACAACTACTATAATTCACTGCTCACTATAATTCATTGCTCACCATTATTAATTAATTTAAAGTTTAAAAAATGACGTGTAAGTGTTTGTAAAAACCTACTTGCAAAATAAACATCATTTAACATTTATCATTTATCATCTATCATCTACCATTTATCATTTATCATTCATCATTTATCATTCATCATTTATCATTCATTATTTATCATTTACAAAAATCCAGCGAACACACTAAGTCGCATAACATAGGCCCTGTGAACACATTTAGTTCACTGGGTTAACATCTGCCTGACGACCGATTCACTGTGATAAATCAGTAGGACACACCTGCATAAAATCAAGTGAACTAACCAAGTCGCCTAACATGGATCCGACGACCGATTCACTGTGATAAATCAACAGGACAAACCTGCATAAAATCAAGTGAACTAACCAAGTCGCCTGTGAACACACTTAGTTCACATTATCATTATCATCATCATTATCATGGATCTGACGACCGATTCACTGTGATAAATCAGCAGGAACAAGTACCCACTGAAATATCCAGCAAAATCACTAGGTACGTCTCTTGACAAAGACCCTATGAACCAACATAGTTCACTGGGTATCCATTTAGGAAATAACCATGGCCAGAATAATAAGTTATTGACATTTACCTCTGGATGCTTGTAAATAATCATAAATAAAGCATGTTACACTGGCACTACCAATGTTGCTCATTTAAATCCCGGTGCAGAGGCCTATGACGGCATAGCTATGTACATAATAGCAAAAACAATTTAGAATTTTATAATAAACATTGTGGGTAATCATTCTCATAAATGCCTCATGTTAAATTCTTTAAAATACTTCAAAACGTGTAACAGTTTTTTTTTTTTATCGAGCAAATATTAATAGTTTAACGACTACGAGTATCCCTATCTCTATCTACATGGCATGTAGTGTCATGCCATGTAGGTAGAGATTGGGATACTCGGTTTATTAACAACACTCACACATGGTTCTTTAGAATGGATGTTAACATGTAAAATCAACACATCTTCATGGCTGCATTTGTTAAACTCATATATTAAATGCCTTAATTATTTTAATTTTATTTATTTAACTAACCAACAGCGATACATAAAAATATTTTTTTTACAAAATATGCTTGTGACAGTTATTATGGTCAATTATAGCATTCCCTGTGTAACTGGGATATATACAGGGTGGAATTTTGTAATGCCACCTGGAGGGAAAGTACTCTTAATACTGCAGATAGAAAATTTTACTCAAAGGAAACATTCCTTTATTTTTAAAAATAAATTAATCTGCATTCAAAGATTTTTAAAATTCGCTTGCCTCACTTGGGAATCAAACCGGCTACATTCCAAAAAAATAACACCCTGTACTTTTATGACACCAATCGATAGGGTCAATCGTAAGGATCAAATCTCTCTAACAAACATGATAAATTAAATGAAAGGAAAACCATGAAAACTAAAGTTATAAATTCAATGGAATAAATTCAATATGTTAAAGCACTTTTATTCAAAGGATGGACCTTTACAATTGAAGAAAGAAGGCAATTTGCACGTGTTTGTTTGTGCAAATTCCAATCTTCCTATTAGTAACTTCCTATTAGTGACTTGACAGCTGTCACCTGACAAGTAAACATTGAGCTCCGTTAATAATCTTAATATAAAATGTTAAATATAGTTATTTCATAGTGTATTATCGTAAATATTGAAAAAGACAATGTAAACAATAAGTGAAAGTGTTATCTCATAAAAAATCTCTTTAATAAAAATGTTTGAGTGCTATTCAATAGAACAGTGAACCCTGTCAAAACTACACTAATTCTGTGTTTAAGTGATCTAAAATTACAATAACGATCAATAATAATACATGGACACATAAATAAGTAAGTGAAACAAAACATTTTTCCAATTTAATCAAAACAAAAGTGAAAAATAACCATCTGTCAAACGTTTGAATTTTTACAAACTACGAGTCATCATAACGAACCTTGATCAATTCTATCACAAGAAACAGATACATAATTTTAACGGATTAGAACAGAAGTCAAATGGCTCTTTAAGTAGACGTGTCGACTGCAGTTTACTTGGCCACTGGTTCGAATCTCGCTGAAAACATTGACTTTTTGTGAATTAATAAATTGTCTACATCACCACTTCAACGAAATTGCTTGGCCAGTCAACACGATACCAATAAGATTCAAAAATGAATTTCTTCGAAAATATAACTATGCGTCGTACGCGAACAAATTCCGACTCAAATACCGTCATCAACCAATCACAAAACGACACTTTCGAAGATACCGTAAGCAGTCTACCCGATTTATCAAGTGATGATAATAATGATGCACATCAACAAATAACAAAGTTAAAAGAACGAATAGACAAGCTTGTGTTCGAATTAAGCAGCGCACATCAGGAAATCGAGTCACTGTCTTTGGAGAACAATGACCTTAAACAAATAAATATTGTTTTACAAAGCAGGAACAACCACCTTACTGAACTTGCACATAGCCCTGTTAAAAAACCCAAAAAGGCAACTCCATCGAAGAAATGTCCGAAAAACAATAAACAAACACAAACGGATACTTCATTTATATCTAACCGGAAAGAAGTAATGATAACACCCAATGCCATACAAAATAAAACAAGCACTGATAAGACGATTCCAGAACAAATCCAAAAACATAAAAGCGAGAGTAAAATATGCATTCTGAGTACTAATAACAAAAATGACATAGCAAATATTGCCGAAAGTACTCTACACAAGCATTCAGAAAACGTGTGCCACTATATAAGGACAAACTGTAAGACAGAACAACTATTGTGCGATATAGAAAGTAAATTAAAAACATTTACAATGCAAGATTTCTGCATAATTCTGATAGGAGAGGAAGACTTTAAAACTACGTATGACTATCTTCAACTGACCCTCCACATTAGAACGACCTTACAAAAAGTAAACCATACGAACATAATAGTCTGCACGCCGACATATAAGTATAATTACCACAAAATTATGTACAATTGGAGAATAGAACACTTCAATAATCTACTGTACCTTGATATAATGTCTCATCAACATGCGTATCTCTTGGACTCGAACAAGAATTTGGAAAATGATTATACAATGTTTACCAAACAAACGGGACTACTAAACAATTTTGGCATGCAGACAATCTTCAAAGATATTGACGATTTTATCTCTGACCTTAAACAATACGACTTATTGATGATAGATACCGATACAACACCCAATGACGAACATTTAGACACGCAGTTTTTTCTATGATAAATATATAAATATACTACATCAAAACATTGCAGGATTGCTAAATAAATCTGACGCGCTTGCCGTATGCCTAGAAGAACTTATGAAGAAGAATATTAACATTGATGTAATTTGCATAACCGAGGATTTCATGATGGCTGGTTATGAACAGTATCTGTCAATCTCTAACTACGATCTGGCTTCATGTTTCAGTAGACAAGACATTAAAAGAGGTGGAGCATGTATCTTGATAAAAAAAGGACACCTTTGGAAAGAAATTCCTGAGGTTAGAAATTTAGCAATAAGTAGCACTTTTGAATGTTGTGCTATTGAATTAATCCATACTGACACTGTAGTAATAAGTAAAAGGCTAAGTGAAAGACCTTGTCATGTAGTAAGAAACAACTGTTTTATTTAATAATAATAATAATAAATAAATCATTTTATTAGGACCAAACATTTTCTACATTTTATGAACCCACCAAACTGCGTAACAGTTTGTCGGCGGGATTTGCGCTAGTCTTTATACATTTTTGGTTCAAATTGTAATTGCACATAATAATTAATAGTAGGTAGTAAATTATGCTAGTAATAAAAGTAGCAGATGTTGTGGCGGCGCGGCGGCGCGCGGCTGCGGGCCGGGCCGTCACACTTATTCAGAATTACAAAAACAAAAACAGTTACAATAGAAACAAATACAAACTCCTGACTTTTGAGTCACTGCCTCAGTGATAACTATGAGTACATATAACCAATCATTACAGCGTTCAACTTTACACTGTACACACAACAGTTACATTATAACAAAAATAACAAAATTAGTGGGTATTTTCGCATCTTGCGACCACTTCTTTGAGGATATCAGTCTTTAGCTTATATTTTAGTGTTCGTTTACTAATTTTATCGTTATCTTTTCTCAGCCAATCGAAACTATTAAAAAGTGTAGGGGTCAAGTATTTGGCGTACCCACACTTTGGATTATCTTAGTACTAAAGCCCTACCTACACTTAAGCTATTATAACATCTTCCTTCCTCTATAATGCTTTATTAGTGATTAAACGAACTTACCTGAGTGAAGTTCTATCATAATTATACGAAGCGCTTCGTCCGAAGAGATTAGTATTTTAGATTATAGACAACATGTAGTTACGCCGTTAGTGTTTACCGCTTTGCACTGTGGTTGAGAGTTTTTTTTTTTTTTTTGTGGGTACTTTACAAACCATAGACTGTCATACCTCGACTTCCTCTGGTCATTTAGTTTAGAGTTTTCATATGTATTGGCATCAAAAAACCTTTCTTTTGTAACATATGGGCAAGATGGGAGGGTTGGGAGAGCATACTAATCTCTTCGGACGAAGCGCTTCGTATAATTATGATAGAACTTCACTCAGGTAAGTTCGTTTAATCACTAATTATACTTCACGCTTCGTCCTCGAGATTAGTATTTTAGATTATAGACAACATGTAGACTTTGAGAGTCAGGACAAAAGGAAGTGTTTTAATAAGACCCTTTTAATTATTCAGTTTATTTTATTCAATCAACTACACTATAAGTGACCAAACCAAAAATAAGAATTTTATTACTCTTAGTAACTGATTACAATTATTACTTAATAATAATCAACATCATTACTATGTTTTTATAAGAACTAAATAAAATATTTCTTTATTTAACATTCTGATTGATTAATTATAGCCCTTGCAAATGACAAATTATCCCCGTTGACAATGGGTCTTTTATAATATTTGGCAAAAGTATTGGAGTTTCCACTCCAACCTGCAGTGTTACGAATTAAATCAACACTGACGCCAAGCGATTGTGCACGGGACGTGGCGGCATGGCGGGTACTGTGCGCTGAGAATATGTTGGTGTCTAACCCGCACTCACCAAGCGTGCATTTTACCCAGCGGCTGAGTGTTTGTGAGCCAACTGCTTTGTGTGGTTTACTCATACCTATAAACAGGCTCACAGATTTCCGTAACGATGAAGTTTTCTCTAAGTAGCATTCTACTGCTTTGGCGGGACAGAGAGAGGGCTTATCGTTAAAGTAAGGTAGAAAAAGAATTGGTTGTTTAGCGCCAGGGCGAGAAGTTTTTATGAAATCTGGGATTTTTATAATTATTTTATTGTTAAGAAGTTCGATGTTAACAGTTTTAATTTTTGAAAGGGTTTGCATTCTGTGAGCTGTTGTAAGGGCAAGTAAGGTAATAGTCTTTTTGGTCAGTTGGTTTAGAGGTAAGTCTTCGTTAGGAAACCAAGAACTAAGATGATCTAGGACGCCGTTAGTGTCCCAAGTAAAATTATATTTTGGAAGTGGTGGTCTTATTCGGAATACGCCCTTTAGAAATCTCTGAAGCCTATCGTCTTTTGCTAAGGTTGGGCCTAGTGTCAATGAAAGGGCAGATCTGTATAAATTCAATGTCCCGTATTGGCATCCCTCGTTAAACATTTGTGTAAGGAAGGATATTATAATAGGAACCGAAGCTTTATAAAAATCAACCGAGTTATGTTGACAAAAAAGCCACCACTTGCGGAGACATACATCATATTGTCTTATTGAACTATCCGACAATGAGGATACCATGATATCTAAGGAGGCCTTTGGTAGACTTCTTCTTGTTAACGCCTCCCGGATAACACTCCTGCAACCAGGGTAAGGGAGGAGTGTATTCGGCGGGAGCTGGAATGAAATGACAAGGCGTTATCGTCGGGTGAGAACGTAATAGTCTTGGATACCAGGAGGTTCTTGAATAACGGGTACCAAGCCTGTGTGGGCCATAATGGAACAATTAAGATGCCACGCGCTTTGTCCGCTATGATTTTCCTAAGCGTTTTGAGTATAATTGAGAAAGGTGGGAAAGCGTAAAAATAGTAGCTGGACCAACATATCGTAAATGCATTAATAGCCATAGCGTCTGGATCCCTGTGCCACGAGATATAATTTGGACATTTATTATTCAATCGACTTGCAAAAAGATCAATTTCCGGTAAATCAAAATCAATCGTTAAACGTCGAAACGCCCAGTCAGCTAATTCCCACTCAATGTCTGGATGTGTTTTACGAGACTCTGCATCTGCTACTATATTATCGCAAGACCTTATGAATGATGCGAAGATGTAAAGCTTTCGGGATTCGCACCATTGCCAGATATTTCTGGTTATTTGAGTGAGATGAGGAAATTGGATACCACCCATCCGGTTGATGTAAGATATCGCAGTAGTGTTATCTATTCGCAACAGTATCTGGCAATCGTGCAAATCCTTGGCAAAGATTTTGAGGGCTATAAAAGCAGCAAGCAGCTCAAGATAATTTATATGCTGTTCTTGTTCGCTTTGTGACCATTGACCACTTGCCGTGTTACCATTACTGCAGGCACCCCACCCCGTTGTTGAGGCGTCAGAGTATATTTCAAAGGTATAATCATCATCTCTGATACAGCGAAAGGAGTGATTTATAGAACCGAGCCACCACTGAATGTCTGGTAAAACAGAATTAGGGATATTCATGAATTTGTCGTAATCATTATGGTCTCGTAGGTTAAGGAATTTGCAGCGTTCTAATTCTTTGGTGTACAACCACCCGTATTC
Organism: Xestia xanthographa; assembly: GCA_905147715.2. Taxonomy (NCBI): domain Eukaryota; kingdom Metazoa; phylum Arthropoda; class Insecta; order Lepidoptera; family Noctuidae; genus Xestia; species Xestia xanthographa. The sequence goes on from LR990659.1 coordinate 25,138,963, forward strand.
AATAGCGGGGCAAGCCGATACAAGTAAACCTACCAGTTGGGCATATTTTCTTATCTTACAGCGTTTTACTTTAATAAAGCGTTCTAATTCAGAATGGATTCGCATTCGTTTTTCAAAGGGCAAACTAAGAGTCATACTTGGTGAATTTATAATCATTCCTAAAAATTTACATGTTTGTGAGGGTACGAGGACACTTTTTTCTTTATTAACAATAAAACCCAAGGAAATAAGCAACTCTTTAGTGGTATCAATATTTGTGAAACATTGCTGGTACGATTGGCCAAATAATAACCAGTCGTCCAAATACAGGGTGGATAATAATCCAATAGATCGTAAGCATTTCGCAACGGGTTTCATAATTTTGGTGAAAATAAAAGGTGCCGTGCTCAATCCAAAAGGTAGGACGTTAAATTGATAAATTTTGTTATTAAAAGCAAAACGAAGGTACTTTTTTGACTCGTTGTGAAGTTTGATTAAAAAGTAAGCGTCCTTTAGATCAAGAGTGGCCATATAACAGTCTTTAGATGTTAATTTTAAAGCAGTACGTAAATCTTCAAGTTTAAAGTGGTCTGGAGTAATAAATTGATTTAATTTTTTAAGATTTAAAATGAACCTCATTTTCCCATTAGATTTAGGTGTAAGGAAAAAGCTTGACAAGTATTGGCCACTACATGGTTTACACTCTGACACGGCACCTATTTGTAAAAGGTTATCTATTGCTTCAATAAGCTGTGTACGTTCAGAATCTGTATAATCCCGTGGAATGGGGAACGTGTCTTGGACTACTGGAGATGAAAAATGTATTTTGTATCCTTTGATCCATGACAAGATGGTGTGGTCGTCTGTGATTCGTGTCCATTGTGAGTAGAACAATGATAAACGACCAGCGTACTTAACTGCATTTAGTATCGGCGGCGAGTCGCGGGAGGTGCTGGCGGCGGCGGCGGAGGCGGCGGCGGAGGCGGCGGCGGAGGAGGCGGTAGCGATCCCGGCCACGCTGTCCGGTAGGAGCCGTACGCTGGCGGCGGCGGGGGCGCAGGGGCTCGCGGGGCTGCAGGCCCGCGGCTCCTCGTAGGCGCACCCGGATGCCTGCGCGCCGGGCCCGGAGCTCGCCGGTTTTTTGGAACCGACGTGATAGATTTCTTGGGCTGGGTTTTATCGTCTGCTTTTAATTCGACGCCGGATTTGTTCACGGCCCTCGCAGATTTAATCGTTTCAGCCAAATTCTCCCCGAACAAGAAGGAATCAATTTTTGTGCTCGTAAGATGTTCTTTCATATCTTTTTTAACAGACGATAGAACGAAATGTTTTCTAGTAGCAGAATCATTGTGCTGGATGTCGCAAAGAAGGCGAGTCACGTCCATGAGTTTTTGAAGCAACTCGTTATCCCTGTCTTTCGAGTTAAGATGTGATGTAATAATTTCGCTTAAGCATGATACAGCCGATGCCATTTGCACTTGCTTGCCCTCAATACCCTTGTCTCGCTTTAAAGCGATATCAGCGAGTGCTGCTTTAATTTCAGGGTTAATCTTAGGTGCACCTATGTAAAGACAGTTCGCGGGCAAGGGATATTTTGCCATAAGAGTCTTTTTTGCCTCTTTGCTAAGACCCTCTTGGGCGAGATGTTGTAAACGCGATGCGAGTTCCGGACGTATATCTTTGTTATACTTAATTTGTGATAATGGGTCATCACCTAAAATTTTTAGTGTGTCAGTATCTAACTCCTGAGGTTCTTCCTGGCTAGGTTTTTCAGGGGCCAAGACCGAGGCGGTTTTGTCAGAATCATTGGTTGGAACTGACGTTGGGATATCTTGACAGACATCGTTTATAATTTGCTCGGTAATCTGACAATCATTAGGTGCGACATGTGCAGGGGAGTCTGATAACCAGATATCTGGGTCCAGAGGTGGGCAAGGTGACTCTGGAAAGAGTACTGCAATTATTGTGATTGTCTTTAATGGATAAAGCTATGTGTCGAGTTCGTCCCGATGACGGCTCTGAGTACACTGCTATTTTAGCATATTGTTATGCTCATTTTTCCAGACTTTTATTTATATAAAAACACAGTACCCATTATCATCAATTAATTTACAGCATTTTTCAAATAAAAAAGGAAAAGTAGTTAGCAAAATATGGCAAATAAAATTATTGCATTGCATTAAAAAGATAGACTTTACTAAGTTACATTTTATCATGTTTCGTAATGGGGTACTGATTGAGATAACTGCTGTTATCAGTTTTCGGTTTTGTACAATTCCCGCTGAATTGTACGGTTACCGTTACGTTTTTGAATGCGGTGAAACAGTCCCGCTGACTATTTCGGTTGCATTCGTCTGGATACGTAATAGGTTAATTGTGTAAAAAACACATAAGAAAATCAATATGTAGGTAGGTACCTGGTAGGTGAATTTCGCTTCGCATCCTTGTAGCACAATCACGAGTTAGTGAATCTTCTTCTCGGGAATCACTTTCCGAGTCACTGTATTTTGTCCTACGGATCTTGCGTTTTAACTTTTTCACTTTACGCATCAAATGAAACATTTCGTCTTCTACCGACCGTTTACGTTTTGGCATTTTAGTACGTGAGGAGCGCGAATTAGAAATACGTGTTGAGCGGTCGAGCACTAAACTGCGAATGACCAGAGGAAGTCGAGGTATGACAGTCTATGGTTTGTAAAGTACCCACAAAAAAAAAAAAAAAAAACTCTCAACCACAGTGCAAAGCGGTAAACACTAACGGCGTAACTACATGTTGTCTATAATCTAAAATACTAATCTCGAGGACGAAGCGTGAAGTATAATGCTAGTTACTACATTATGTAGGCTTAAACAATGAGAAAATAACAATTAATACGACCTGGGCTGATTAGCCTTTTAGGTACTTACAAATCTATCCGGCGGATTAACCACCCTACCACTACGCGTTACTTTAGGTGCGGGCGCAGCCGTCACTGATGGTCTCCTATCTCCCTCTGTTGACAGTGATGCACTTGACTGAGCGACCTCTGGTAGAAAGTCATAGTTACCTGTCAAGCTACAGTTAAGTGTTTGCGGGACTACCTTGACATTTGGTTTTATGATGTGCGCCCGATTGCGGCGATAAGTGCCACCGTTGTTCACTTTCAACCAGTAAGACCTATCAGTACTTGCTTCTTTTATTACCCGGGCTTCCTTCCACACTTTGCCGTCCTTCATACGGACCTGTTCCCCTGCGCTTAAAGAACTTAACGGCTTGGTCCCCTTATCATACTGCTGCTTCATTTTATTTATTTTTCCGTGCCTTATGTCGCGGACCCGTTCAGGTTCAATGAGTTTAGGTACTAAAACTTGAGGAGCTACTGGAAGCCTAGTATTAAGCGACCTGCCCATCAATAACTGTGCCGGAGAAAATTCCTCACCTGTAACCGGAAAAATAAAAAAAAAATGAAAAAAAAAATAAAAAAAAAAAAAATAAATAAATGTTTGTATTTCTAAAATTTAGCAATGCCAGCTGCCACTCCTTTTTGTCTTCAGTGGCTTTCATAAATAAACGTTTGACTGTTTGTACGTTCCGTTCGGCTAACCCATTCGACCGTGGATATAGCGGGGAACTAGTCACGTGACTGAATTCCCACGACCTAGAGAACTCCGTGAATTCAGCCGACGTAAATTGCGTTCCATTGTCGGTCACAAGTTTTTTTGGTATACCAAAACGAGAAAACATACCTTTCATTTTCGCGATAACCGTGTCGCTTCTTAAATTAGGTAAATACACAACCTCAATATACTTTGAATAGTAGTCGACAACTAGTAAATAATGCAGCTTATCTAGTTCAAATATATCTGCTGCCAGCACTTCCCAGGGCAGCGTGGGCACGGGGTGCGGCGCCAGCGGCTCGCGCGGCGGCGCGACACGGTGCCGCTGGCAAGGCTCGCAGCGCTGCACGCACTCCTCGATTTCAGCGCCCATGCCCGGCCACCATATCGCCTCCCGTGCCCGTTTCTTACATTTTTCTATCCCTAGATGCCCTTCATGTATACGTTTTATCATTTCTTTCCGAAGACTTCCTGGAATGACCACCCTATCATTACGAAACAAGATTCCATTTATGCTGTGCAACTCGTGCCTAAAGAACCAGTATGGTCTCGCTAATGCCGCTACTTGATTTTTATCATTTGGCCACCCCTTATAATAATACTCCATTACCGACGACATAACAGAATCCTTACCTGTCTCAGACTTTATTTGTTCCAGTCGTTCACTCGTCGCATCCATACTCTCATACATTGCATTTACATGCACAGTGACGTCACTCTCGCACACCTCCGCGCCCGAGCCGCGATCTACAGCCGCTCGTGATAACGCATCCGCTATATGCATCAACCTACCCGGCTTATATACCACGTTCAAACAGTACGCTTGTAACTTCATTAACATCCGCTGTAATCTCGGTGGAGTTTCATTGAGAGCTTTTCGAAAAATTGTTTCCAATGGCTTATGATCACTTTCGACTATTATTTCACTGTGACCATAAATATATTGGTGAAACTTCACACATCCAAAGTAAATAGCAAGCATTTCCTTTTCGATTTGTGCCCACCGTTGCTCCGTGGGAGTGAGCGTGCGCGCCGCATAAGCTACAGGCCGGCCGTCCTGCAGCAGACACGCTCCCAGCCCGTACGAGCTCGCGTCCACTGACACCGTCACTTGTTCCTCCGGAGAGTAATAACGTAAAACTGGGGCCGCGCTTATTGCTGCTTTTAATTGTTCAAACGCTATATCGTGCTCGTGCGCCCATTCAAACTCCACCTCTTTCTTTAACAAAGTTCTTAACGGAGAAGCTACTGTAGTATAACTCTAAATAAACCTTGATAAATAATTAGTCATACCCAAAAATCGCTCAAGTTCTTTTCTATCCTTCGGCTTGGAGATATTGTTTATCGCACGCACCCGACTTGACATGGGACTGATCCCTGAGCTATTTAACGTGTGACCCAAGAAATTCACTTCTAAGACACTGAAAGCACATTTTTTTTCGTTAAATTTTACACCATGTTGTATAGCCCGCCTTACAACCTCTTTTAGTCGCATATCATGTTCGCTTTTATTACGACCCCATACTAAAATATCGTCAGCAAATACTTCCACGCCTGTCATTGAAAATATTTTGTACATTTCATGATGAAATATTTCAGGCGCGCAGTTAATTCCAAAAGGCATCCGAAGCCATCTGTACCTACCAAAAGGCGTCGAAAAAGTACATAGCTTGGAGCTCTCTTCATCAAGCCTCAACATCCAAAATCCATTTTTTGCATCTAATTTCGAAAACAATCTTGCCCCTGATAAACTACTAGTGATTTCTTCTAGCGTTGGTAGTTGAAAGTGACAACGGCGCACTGCTTTATTTAAGTGATAAGGATCTAAACATATCCGTAGCTTATCAGGTTTCTCGACTATCACAATGTTGGAAACCCAGTCTGTTGGACCATCCTCTTTGACAATAACCTGCATCTTAAGCATATTCTCTAATTCCTGCTTTAACCTAGGTATAATTTTTAATGGAACTCTTCTCGACGCATTTACCACTGGGGGCACCGATTTATCAATCTGAATTTTGTAAATATTAGGCAAACAACCTAATCCTTCAAATACATTTTTTTCAATATTAATTTCCGATATTTCACCTCTCTTTTCGTTGCGTACAATAAGTTTAAGCTCATGGCAAGCCCTAATTCCAAGCAAATTAGTACAATTTAAATTTAAAACATACATTTTTTGCCGAGTTTGTACCTTATTGTGACTCAAAACTGGTTCAAAATATCCTACTACCGGTAACTTAGCTTTACTCACTTCCCTCAGAATGCAGTTATTTTTTTTCAAAATTCTTTCATCAAAACCCGCCTCCTTGAAGGCTCGCAATGACATAACCGAAGTCTCAGCACCGCTATCTAGCTTAAAATTAACCTTACAATTATCCATCAACACCTCTTGAAACCATGACTCGCAATCTCCACCCAGTTCATCAACAGACAAGCTACACAGTAACGACTCACGTATCTCGGCACAGTCCTCGATCTCCTCCTCGTCCTCGACTTCCCCCACAAACCTCGCACGACACAATCGAGCAAAATGCCCAGCTCGGTCACACCTATAACACTTCACATTACGTGCTGAGCATTTATCTGCCGCACCATGCCTACGGCCACGTTTATCACACGAGCTAACCGCACTATCACGATTCCGATGTGCTTGCTGCTGGCGAGGGGCGCCGGCCGGCCGGCTAAAGGGGCGCCGCGCGAACCCCGCGCGCACCTCTTCCAGCGCCAGCTCAGCGGTGGCAGCGGCGCCGGCAACGGTCGCGCGCGCTCCTCCGCACGCCTCCGACTGCTTGTTGGCCCTCTCCGCCGCTCGACACCATACAACAGCTTCCTCCAAATTAAGCTTTGTTTTTGCCAGTAATCGCTCCCGCATTCCTGAATCTTTAATGCCTCGAATTATTTGAGTCAGGATTAGACTGCTGCGCAATTCTCCAAACTCACACGACTTGCTTTTAAACTTGAGCTCACTTAGATATTTGTCGAAACTATCGTCACGCTGATAAGTTTCAAAAAAAACATGCCGCTCATAGTTTACATTACGTGTAGGATCACAATGAAATGCAAATTTTGACACCAACTTTTCGTAATCGGTTTTTTCTTTGTCTTCCAAATCCAACTCCTCTAAAATATCTCGTCCGCCTTTCCCAATGACATGTAGAAATAATGCACACATCTCCTTGGATATTGCATTTTCTTTTCCAGCCGCAATCAAATAATAATCAAACGCCAGCTTCCATTCACGCCAATTGGTAGCCATGTTGCCTTCCTCGCTCATGGCGGCCGGCTGCTGAAGCGCCGTAAAAATATTCTCCGACTTCACTTGAGTTGTTTCTGCCTTCACCGATATATTTTCCGTGCGAAAACCTCTATCGATAAACTATTTCACACTGAAATATAGCTTATAATCCACACCTGACACCATGTAGTAATAAGTAAAAGGCTAAGTGAAAGACCTTGTCATGTAGTAAGAAACAACTGTTTTATTTGGCGTACCCACACTTTGGATTATCTTAGTACCAAAGCCCTACCTACACTTAAGCTATTATAACAGACACTATTGTAATCTGCATATATAGAGTTCCAAATGCAAATAATTTAACTACTTTTTTTGAGCGACTGTATAAATTGTGCCAGTTTATAACAAAGAAATATAAACGAAATATTGTAATATGCGGTGACTTGAACATTGATACTTTGAAGCGTAATAATACAACACTAGATCTAGAATGTATTTTGCTTAACTTCAATTTTAAATTAGTAATTAATCAGCCAACCAGACTATCCAGTAAAACATGCATAGACCACTTTGCGCATAATTTAGGTAAAAAATGCAAATATGACGTATTCGATTTTGCGTTATCTGACCACACCTGTCAAATTCTCAAGTGTCCGGTGAAAAGGATATGTGTTTTAAAACATTGGTATGTTGAACGCCGCGACTACAATCAAGAAAATATGAATAAGTTCAGGGAATGTTTACAAAATGTTTCTTTATCGGAAATATATGAACTTGACGATCCGAATACAACATATAATATATTTCTGGAGACATTTACCCTACTGTATAATTTATGTTTTCCATTAAAACGTATAAAATTAACCGTACACAAGAGCCCACAATGGGTATCGCGGGGAATTAAAACGTGCAGTTAAAATAAAAGAACACTTCTGTGGCGTTACCGACTGGAACGCAATGAGCAAAACAAACAAAAATTCAAAAAATATTCAGCAATATATAAAAAAATAATTAAGTTAACACAACGTGCTCAGAACAGCTATAAAATTAAATCATCATCTAACAAGTCGAAAGCGACATGGGACATCATTAAAAGATGAATATGCCTAATAAAAACTCAATTGGAAACATTAACATTGGAAATAAAAAAGTAACACAACCGCACGAGATAGCGGAAGCGTTTAACAACTTTTTTGTCGACAAGATAAAACCAATCAGTAATCTGTTACTGATTGTTTTTTTTTTTTTTTTTTTTTTGAGATATTTGATGTCACTTGTTTGCCTCTGGGCAAACAAGTAACATCAAATATCTCAACATCAAGTAATTCAATGTTTATGGCCCCTAGTAATGAAAATGACATCAAAATCATTATTAAATCTTTAAAAAACACCGGTAGTGTAGGTAATGATGGAATATCCACCAAAGTAATTAAGTACGTCTCAGACTCTATAAGTGGACATTTGAGCTATATTCTCAATCTGTGCATAACACACGGTACTTATCCAACTAGTCTCAAAACAACTGTAGTTAAACCATTATTTAAAAAAAAAGACAAAGAATGCATGGACTCTTATAGGCCTGTTGCGCTTGTTCCAATAATATCCAAGATATTTGAAAAATACATTTACGCTCAGATTTATAAATACCTAGATAAACAAAACATTTTGACAGAGGAACAAAAAGGTTTTCGGAAAGGTAAAAGTATCAATTTAGCCATATATGACTTTTTAAACAATGTGTATACGAATGTTGACAACAGAATACCAAATTAGTACAATTTAAATTTAAAACATACATTTTTTGCCGAGTTTGTACCTTATTGTGACTCAAAACTGGTTCAAAATATCCTACTACCGGTAACTTAGCTTTACTCACTTCCCTCAGAATGCAGTTATTTTTTTTCAAAATTCTTTCATCAAAACCCGCCTCCTTGAAGGCTCGCAATGACATAACCGAAGTCTCAGCACCGCTATCTAGCTTAAAATTAACCTTACAATTATCCATCAACGCCTCTTGAAACCATGACTCGCAATCTCCACCCAGTTCATCAACAGACAAGCTACACAGTAACGACTCACGTATCTCGGCACAGTCCTCGATCTCCTCCTCGTCCTCGACTTCCCCCACAAACCTCGCACGACACAATCGAGCAAAATGCCCAGCTCGGTCACACCTATAACACTTCACATTACGTGCTGAGCATTTATCTGCCGCACCATGCCTACGGCCACGTTTATCACACGAGCTAACCGCACTATCACGATTCCGATGTGCTTGCTGCTGGCGAGGGGCGCCGGCCGGCCGGCTAAAGGGGCGCCGCGCGAACCCCGCGCGCACCTCTTCCAGCGCCAGCTCAGCGGTGGCAGCGGCGCCGGCAACGGTCGCGCGCGCTCCTCCGCACGCATCCGACTGCTTGTTGGCCCTCTCCGCCGCTCGACACCATACAACAGCTTCCTCCAAATTAAGCTTTGTTTTTGCCAGTAATCGCTCCCGCATTCCTGAATCTTTAATGCCTCGAATTATTTGAGTCAGGATTAGACTGCTGCGCAATTCTCCAAACTCACACGACTTGCTTTTAAACTTGAGCTCACTTAGATATTTGTCGAAACTATCGTCACGCTGATAAGTTTCAAAAAAAACATGCCGCTCATAGTTTACATTACGTGTAGGATCACAATGAAATGCAAATTTTGACACCAACTTTTCGTAATCGGTTTTTTCTTTGTCTTCCAAATCCAACTCCTCTAAAATATCTCGTCCGCCTTTCCCAATGACATGTAGAAATAATGCACACTTCTCCTTGGATATTGCATTTTCTTTTCCAGCCGCAATCAAATAATAATCAAACGCCAGCTTCCATTCACGCCAATTGGTAGCCATGTTGCCTTCCTCGCTCATGGCGGCCGGCTGCTGAAGCGCCGTAAAAATATTCTCCGACTTCACTTGAGTTGTTTCTGCCTTCACCGACATATTTTCCGTGCGAAAACCTCTATCGATAAACTATTTCACACTGAAATATAGCTTATAATCCACACCTGACACCATGTAGTAATAAGTAAAAGGCTAAGTGAAAGACCTTGTCATGTAGTAAGAAACAACTGTTTTATTTGGCGTACCCACACTTTGGATTATCTTAGTACCAAAGCCCTACCTACACTTAAGCTATTATAACAGACACTATTGTAATCTGCATATATAGAGTTCCAAATGCAAATAATTTAACTACTTTTTTTGAGCGACTGTATAAATTGTGCCAGTTTATAACAAAGAAATATAAACGAAATATTGTAATATGCGGTGACTTGAACATTGATACTTTGAAGCGTAATAATACAACACTAGATCTAGAATGTATTTTGCTTAACTTCAATTTTAAATTAGTAATTAATCAGCCAACCAGACTATCCAGTAAAACATGCATAGACCACTTTGCGCATAATTTAGGTAAAAAATGCAAATATGACGTATTCGATTTTGCGTTATCTGACCACACCTGTCAAATTCTCAAGTGTCCGGTGAAAAGGATATGTGTTTTAAAACATTGGTATGTTGAACGCCGCGACTACAATCAAGAAAATATGAATAAGTTCAGGGAATGTTTACAAAATGTTTCTTTATCGGAAATATATGAACTTGACGATCCGAATACAACATATAATATATTTCTGGAGACATTTACTCTACTGTATAATTTATGTTTTCCATTAAAACGTATAAAATTAACCGTACACAAGAGCCCACAATGGGTATCGCGGGGAATTAAAACGTGCAGTTAAAATAAAAGAACACTTCTGTGGCGTTACCGACTGGAACGCAATGAGCAAAACAAACAAAAATTCAAAAAATATTCAGCAATATATAAAAAAATAATTAAGTTAACACAACGTGCTCAGAACAGCTATAAAATTAAATCATCATCTAACAAGTCGAAAGCGACATGGGACATCATTAATCGAACAAAGATGAATATGCCTAATAAAAACTCAATTGGAAACATTAACATTGGAAATAAAAAAGTAACACAACCGCACGAGATAGCGGAAGCGTTTAACAACTTTTTTGTCGACAAGATAAAACCAATCAGTAATCTGTTACTGATTGGTTTTTTTTTTTTTTTTTTTTTTGAGATATTTGATGTAACATCAAATATCTCAACATCAAGTAATTCAATGTTTATGGCCCCTAGTAATGAAAATGACATCAAAATCATTATTAAATCTTTAAAAAACACCGGTAGTGTAGGTAATGATGGAATATCCACCAAAGTAATTAAGTACGTCTCAGACTCCATAAGTGGACATTTGAGCTATATTCTCAATCTGTGCATAACACACGGTACTTATCCAACTAGTCTCAAAACAACTGTAGTTAAACCATTATTTAAAAAAAAAGACAAAGAATGCATGGACTCTTATAGGCCTGTTGCGCTTGTTCCAATAATATCCAAGATATTTGAAAAATACATTTACGCTCAGATTTATAAATACCTAGATAAACAAAACATTTTGACAGAGGAACAAAAAGGTTTTCGGAAAGGTAAAAGTATCAATTTAGCCATATATGACTTTTTAAACAATGTGTATACGAATGTTGACAACAGAATACCTGTGTGCTCGATATATTGTGACATGACTCAAGCCTTCGACTATGTGGACCATGATATTTTGTTAAGTAAACTAGACGCCTACGGTATTCGCGGTAATGTCTTAAATTTAATAGAATCTTATTTAAAGCACAGGAAACAGTACGTTGAAGTAACTGAAGTCGATTTTAAATCTAAATGTCAACGTGTCTACAAATCTAATCTTCGAACACTTACATATAGCGTACCCCAGGGCAGTGTTTTGGGACCCCCTCTATTTATAATCTATATAAATGATATGCCGAAAGTTACAAGTCACCCTATGTCACTATTTGCAGATGACAGCACTGTGACCATTTATAGTACAAACGCTGAAATCTACAATGACGAAATTAGTAAGACAATCACCTCCATAGTGCAATGGTTAGATAACAATAATTTAAAGATAAATATAGAAAAGACGAAATTAACAATGTTTAGCCAACGATCAGACACAAATATGAGTATATACTATGATAGCCAACGCATAACACAAGTAAACACATCTAAATTCCTAGGATTAACAATTGATAATAAATTAGATTGGAAAACACACACGGAGGAGCTAACCAAACGAATTAGTAAGTCTGCTTATGCCCTATACAAACTTACCTCAGTTATGAGTGTGGACGCTTTAGTCACAGCATATCATGGCTTGGTGGGTTCAGTTCTTACATATGGTGTTATTTTTTGGGGGAATTCAACCAATAGGGAAATAATCTTTAGAGCACAGAAAAAGTGCATAAGCACAATGTTTGGATTACAAGTTATTGATACGTGCAAACCTTTATTTATTAAATTTAAAATATTGACTTTTCCATGCTTGTATATTTTTGAAGTTGCAGCATTTGTTAAGGCCAATCCTAAGTTGTTTAAAAAAATGTCGGAAATTAATAACCGAAGTCGACGGGATAACAGTAGCTTATGCGTAAGAAGGTCCCACACAGCATTAATGTATAAGAGTGTTTTTTGCATGGCACCAGTCATATTCAACCACTTACCACGATCAATCAAAGAATTGAATGTAAGCTTATTTAAGAAACGACTAAAAGCCTTACTGGTGAACAAAGCATATTACAGTATTTCGGAGTTCTTAACAGATAAAAATATAACAATGGAAACTTGACATGCTACACGTGTATTGTATGTCCTTGTTAACAAATTAGTATTGTATATTGGCATTACTATTGTATATTGACATTAGTATTGTATATTGACATTAGTATTGAGAGACATTGTATTCAGTCTGTCTTGACATTTTATTGACATTTTTATTTTGGTATTATTTAGATTTTTTTTTATTTTGATTTTATTGTTATTCATTATTAATTTATTTAAGTATGCGATTCTTTATAATTGTTTTTAATTTTTACATTTGTACGCTCTCTGGCATAACATAGCGCATTCCTTATTGCCTTGATACCATTAATATTGTACCTATGTTATACAAATGAATAAATGACTTATGACTTATGTAATTAATAGTTCTTCGTCATTTTAATCAATAAATGTCGTCAAAAGATCATTTTTAATTAGGTTCTAACATAAGTAATTGGATGGACCTTTGAGTAAAAGTACTTTATCTTATCCCATTGAATTTATAAGTTAAAATTTCATGCTTTTCCTTTCATTTAATTGATCATATTTGTTAGAGGGATTTAATCCTTACGATTGATCCTATCGATTGATGCCAAAAAAGTATAGGTTGTTATTTTTTTTGGAATTTAGCCGGTTCGATTCCCGAGTGTGGCAAGCGAATTTTCAAAATCTTTGAATGCAGATTTATTTATTTAAAAAAATAAAGGAATGTTTCCTTTGAGTAAAATTTTCTATCTGCAGTATTAAGAGTACTTTCCCTCCAGGTGGCATTACAAAATTCCACCCTGTATATATCACGGCAGGGAAAGCCTAGAGGAACACTGTCCCAATATTGGCACCATCCGCCACCATATTGTCTTTCAGTCATCTATCACATCGCCTTGCGATACGATTCTTCATTGTTGGTAGATAGGTAGGTGGGTACTGGGTAGTTGAAATCACACACAGCACTTGACTCGAACTCCAAACGTTTATTTCTATTAAACCATTTAGGCACACTCTCATTTTCACAACTAATCATTCACTTCACTAAACACTTATAATTACTTAGCATTTCAATTGTTTTGCTAATCTTAGGATAACGTGACTGCTCGACGCTCACGCGTCCATTCTTCTGTGTGGGCGGAAGTCCTCCACACAGTACAGGTAACTCATTACATAATAAGTTCATTAATAAATTACTATTTGAAACCACGAACTATCTAAGTGCTAGTTACGCCAATAGATGGCGCTTAACTCATTTGTCAAGTGATGTAATAACTGTACCACGAAGCAGAGATGGCAGGTTCATGGAATAGAATTATGAGTGTTAATAATTAGATTAAATCTTAGCAGATAGAGCCTCTTGCGGCGACACGGCCATTCTGATCGGCGGTGCGCGCTCTGCACCTGCCGTCGCCGTCAGTATGTGGAGTTTCGTGGTTGTTATCTGAAATAGTGGAGATTTTTGTCGGCAGATTATTGTTGCTTTTATTATTATCCTACAATGTTCATTGAATTGTAGGATTTGGTAATAGAAAGTGTCAGTCAACATAGAAAGCTAGTTATAGATCAGGCATCTATTCAGTTTTCCTTGTATTCAAAATTAAATGCGTTTATGTATCACCTAGACATACACACAGTCACAGAGTTAATCTGCTTGAAATTTTTATTTAATCTTTTAGTAGTGTTTAGATTGAAGCTGGTATGAGCTGCTAACTGAATAAAATGTTGTAGCCTGAATTATCAAATAACATTAATTGAATTGAGGTTATTGATTTTGTTTAATCAGCTAACAGCTGAATAAAATATTGTTGCTTCAATTGTCCAACAATATTCGTTGAATTGTTGTTTAGTATCAGTTAGTTTGCAAGCAGTTTTGCAACTTGTATTTGAGTTTGTTGATGCTAAAAGCTATTTGTTAAAAATAACAGCTTGGTATGAGTTTGGGTTTTTAGTTATCTTCAGAACCTTGTAATAGATCTACTGTCTACTAGATTTGTCTTAAATAAAATTATTGATTGCTTTAGATAGTCTGTAATTTGTATTTGTTAAGTGTAGTGTAAGTAGCATGTTTTTATTTGTTCATTCTCACGGGAAGGTAATGCTCTGTGATAGACACAAAGTCTTGGATTTGACAGGATAAAAGGATAGGATCAGGAACACCGCTCTGTGATAGACACAAAGTCTTTGATTTGACAGGATTAAAGGGTAAGGAGTTTAGGACCATTGCTCCGTGACAGGCACGAAGTCTTTGATTTGACAGGATATAAGGAACTAGGCTCTGGGCGTTATTACGCCGTGGACCCAGCAGGATAACATGAGAGTATTGTTTATCAGTTGCCTCCACGGCTGCTGATAGGATCATTTGTAGTGTTCATTATCAGTGGCCTCCACGGCTGCTGATAGGATTGTTTGTAATTTGTTGTGTTCATTACCAAGTACCTCCACGGTACTGATAGTACTTGTTGTAAGTCAGTTGCCCCTATGGCTGCTGATAGGATTTTTTTTTGTAATGTGTTGTGTTCATTACCAAGTACCTCCACGGCACTGACAGTATTTGTTTGATTTGTTGTGAGTGTTTGTATTACTCATTGAGCTTGTTGTTTCCTCCACGGATACCAATAGCTTGTGAGTTTTTTATTTTTATTTTATTAGTTACTGTTAGGAGTACTAATATTTTGTTATTATTTTTGTAAATAGTTGCTTACAACTGGCAGGATTATAAAAACTAAAATAATCAATGTGGAAACATGTTACTCAATACACATGAGCATCATGTAGGTAAGTTGATTGGGCTATTGTATTAAGTATTTTGTTGTAACACTGTAGGTATCAGTGGGGAAGTGTAAGAAGTAGTTTGAAAACTCCTCACCTTTTATGTTAGTTTATGATGTGAGGACACTGTAACAGTCATCCCTGGTTGGCTGTTCTCATGCTGTTCCCCATTTTATAGCTCCATAGCTGGCGACACGGTCATCTGTTCACCAGGCTGTAGTCCTTGAAGTTGTTAGTTTTTGAAATTGTTCATTGAGTCACATTTTTAAGTGACCTTGCTCCATTATCATTTGCTGGGGTAGCGGTTAATTGATGTCATCACTATCTTGGAGTGACTGGGTGCATAGAGTTGCTCTCAATTTCTTTGATAAAACGTATCATTTCTTCTATGATAAGACAATTGCCTGGAACCTGAAATGTGAAAAGTCATGCAGGTAAATAACATAACATCACGCCTATTGTTCCTGAAAGGTTAGCTAGAGGTATACCTAATAGTATGCCAACATTTATTTTGAAGTCCCATGTAATAGGGGGCAAGCCTTATTGTCATCAACCAGGTACAAATCTGGACTCAGAGAAATTCCTAATGGAAAAACCCAACAACACTTTGCCTGACCTGGGAATCGAACCCAGGGCCTTATGCTCAACAGTCACGCTTGCAGCCACTAGACCAACAAGGCAGTCAGTGCAGGTAAATATTAATAATAGTGTAATGTCTACACTAATAGTGAAGTGTGTAGGTACATAACATCACACCTGCAATCCCTGAGGGGTTAGGCAGAAGTGAAAATAATAAATCCACACTTTGCCTAAGCCTCTAGTTTAGCGATATGGCTATTTGCCATTCATATGATTGTCTGGCTTGCTACTGAGAAATTCCTGATGGAAAAACCCAATAACACTGCCAGGCCTGGGAATCAAATCCAGGTCCTCATGCTTTAATAACAGGGCTCATGACCACTGGACCAACAAAGCAGTCCTACTATTTTTTTTTTTAATTAGTTGGAGTGATAAGTTTTATAGTCGGTAATAAGTTGTTTTGAAATAGTTGTTTACTTAGATTAAGTTAATTAAACTAAGATGGGAAAGTTAAACTGATCAGAACTACTTTAAAAACACTGTTGGTTGTGTAGTTGCACTGACAAAACATTCACATTTTATTAACACATCGAAAGCTTTGCTTCGTTGATATCACACGCTAAGATTTCATTGTCATAACTTGTTGAACTGAAATTTGTTTGACATTTCATAAGTCGTCTTGTTTTATAAATCAGTTTCATAACAAAGTGTTTTTGTATGAATCTTGCAACATGTTGTCCAATACAAATGTTTTCAAATTTGCATAATTATTTGAAAAGCCCTCAACGTTGCACTTAACGCAAACAATATCTGATTGTGAGGTATAAACTTATAAGTGTGAATGAAAAGTCAATAACAACGTCTTAAATTTGTTACTACTCATTTATCTAATTACTTAGTAGTAATTAAAAAAGTTAATTCATGATTTTAGTTTCTGACACATCATTACTGGTTATATTTAAAAAACCATTGATTGCATTCCATTCCATTGAGTGAATTAAATGGAGTGTTTTTATTTCACTTCCACAGGTGTCAAGTTACCATAACCAGCATGGGATGTGTTAAGTTAAAATAATGTTAACTGTAAAAATTCTCTACAGTAACAAAATACTAAAATAAATGAAACAAAATACTTCCCGGGATTGATGATCCATTAGCAGGTTTATTTATTGATAATTATGCTTTCCCGGAGTCCAATCTTTGTTTATTCTGCTTCGGTCATTCTGTGCTGTACATGTTAGCAATTTTGAGTGCAATAAATGAAGTTTTCCATCACATACAACTTCATTGTTTGTTTACCAATATAAATTGCATTTTCAGTATGTGTTCTTATGATTTGTTTTGGGTCAAGTGTGGCAATAAATTATCATGTTGGTATCTGTCAGCCACTTGGATGAAAATGCAGCCAATTCTTTGGCTATCTTAGTCTTCCTAAGTATCTTCTTGTCTATCAGTTCATTGCCACTTAACACTGTATATTGGCTGTGGCAGCATAATAAGTCGCTCTCTCTTGAAAAGCTTCGTGGTGACCACTTCGGTGAAAAATTCTTTGCCACGCCTTCGGCCATGGTCACGAAAGCAAGAGTTCTAGTTCGGCAGTTGCTTGTAATTATTCTGGATGTCCGACACTGTGAGCAGCGCGCAAGAGCTATCACCTCTTCTGCTATCACGGCAGGGAAAGCCTAGAGGAACACTGTCCCAATATTGGCACCATCCGCCACCATATTGTCTTTCAGTCATCTATCACATCGCCTTGCGATACGATTCTTCATTGTTGGTAGATAGGTAGGTGGGTACTGGGTAGTTGAAATCACACACAGCACTTGACTCGAACTCCAAACGTTTATTTCTATTAAACCATTTAGGTACACTCTCATTTTCACAACTAATCATTCACTTCACTAAACACTTATAATTACTTAGCATTTCAATTGTTTTGCTAATCTTAGGATAACGTGACTGCTCGACGCTCACGCGTCCATTCTTCTGTGTGGGCGGAAGTCCTCCACACAGTACAGGTAACTCATTACATAATAAGTTCATTAAAACTTACAAACAATACTAGAGTAATTCATAATTAATCATTTTAATAATTAAACAATACCAATATTCACAAATGCAAAGGTTTTATCAAGTTAAAGCTAATTAGTCGCTTCAATACTTTTTACAACAATATTCAATCTTTTAAAACCATTTCCGGCAAATCAAAGTATTTAGTACAAAGAACACCTACGAAGTCTTTCACTAATAAATTGTTCTGTAAAATAATCTTGTTACTTTTTAGTTTGTAATTTAGTTAGATAATCTGATTTAATTGTAGTTTCAAATTATTAATTGATTTATTGATCAAATCGTATTCGGCCTGTAGTGTTGCCTCATAAAAATCTTGTGTCAAAATGAACAATAATAATTACAAATCCAATGTCATAAAATACTTGCTTATCATAATTTTAACTATAGATTTAGCTAAAGACTTACCGAGTCTTTAGCTAGACTTTTGTTTAATAAATTACTATTTGAAACCACGAACTATCTAAGTGCTAGTTACGCCAATAGATGGCGCTTAACTCATTTGTCAAGTGATGTAATAACTGTACCACGAAGCAGAGATGGCAGGTTCATGGAATAGAATTATGAGTGTTAATAATTAGATTAAATCTTAGCAGATAGAGCCTCTTGCGGCGACATATATATAATACATGCGAACGGACTAATGCCAGATATTTAAAAAAAATAAAAATACAATACAAAAATACGATACAACATAATTTTTAAGTTATTTTTAGAACTGGATTACAATTTTGAAAAATTTTAAACAAAAAACGGTTGAATAAAAGATAGTACAAGAAGAAGAAGATTGTTCACTATTCGTTTTTTTTTTTAATGTCAGTTTATTAGAGTTAAATAAATCAACTTCAGAGAATTCCGAGTAATAAATTCGAGCAATGCGAGTCAGAACACAGTTCTTAATAATTATGTATACTTTCTGCATAGTTGAATCACGTGAGCTTTTTAGCGGGGTAGAAATCTTTCTCTATTTCGTGTTATAACAATAATATCCATGGTGTAAAACACTGTGCATAGGTGAAAGTTTATTTGTTAAATTTCCACCCTCCCTTTTTTTTCAGAAATTTAACAGTAAGTATACATCTAATTAGGGTAAAGAAAAGGAAACAAATTACTTAGGTACTATTTAGCTGAGAGATGGCTCGTGGTTCTTGTCACTTCTGAACTGTAATAAAAACTACTGTAGCTCCAATCAACTCTTCAGTATATTCAAATCCAAGTATTTCATTCCACATAGGCCTGGATGGGCACTTAAGAACGTCGACAAGGGTGCACGGTTCGGTTGGTGGCTTCCATGGAGAAGAACCGGCAAGAAACTCCATGGTTACTCTTTTCAAATTATTTGGTATTACACAATTCTACATTACTTCACGTTTTATACAAAATGCAATAATTACAACACTTATCAGACATAGATTCGACTGTTAGTCTTAACACCACGATTTCTCCCAATGAACAGAGCTCTCTCGGTCGAGTGTCATGTTTTATAAACTACCCCTTCCCGCTTCAACATTGAAGGTTAGGCAGTGTTGTCATTTCTCAAATATAAAACGAATTATTAAAATCTTTGAAATCCTACATAATATTTTTGAAAATCATGACATACGTATATTTAAAATACGATTATCCAAGTCTGTATGTACTCAAGTACTCCAAATGGTTCTTGACTTCAAGTATAGGCCATTTAACTATTTTTCTTAGAAGGTTTATAGATGTTTTATAATTATCCTCTTTGATTTGTAAAGAGAACGCACTAAAGCTTCATTAAGAAATTCAAATTGCACAAGTGAAAAGGCTTCTGTGAAAGATTAAGGCTCGGGCTCCACCAAAGTGGCGACGAGTTGAAATGTGTGAAGCGGAGAGGACAGGAGATTTCATGAGGAAAAGCGGTTGTGGGTTGCGGGGATCCGCTGGATGCGAGACGCATAGGACCGGTCAATAATAATAATAATAAAACCTTTATTTTCAGGCAACTTTGGCCCATAGATAAACACCTTACAGACTAACATACATGTGATAAAATACAAACTGTGTTAGTTTACAGGACAATCTGGACAAAGTGGCGACACTTAGGGAAGGCCTATGTCCAGCAATGGACGTCTTTCAGCTGAAATGGTGATCTTCATGTACTTACAGTTCCTTTTAAAATACCACAAAGAACTGTCTCAATAACATAATTCGCAAAATCTAACACAATATTCCCAAAACCCTAATTCCATGTAACATCAATAAGGTTCTTAAATCTGACATCACTCAAGATATAAGTCAAGTAAAGAGCAAGAATATTTCAGTCTAGCCTCCTTAAGATTTATGCCCAAAATATTCTCGGACGTAATATTGAAAGGAAAACCTCGTTTACAACGCAATTTCCTTTATGTCCTTAAATGTCTCTAAAGCACTTTTTAAAGAGATAGCACATTGAGATAAAAGGCTAATTTATTCATTGGCGGGAAGAATGGAATAAGCCTGCTTACCTACTCGCCTTCCAATTGAATCTTGAGTCAGTAATTTATTTTTGATGTTAAATTAAAAATGTGTTTACTGGGTATAATAATTTTAGTAAGCGGATTTGGTGGCTCGTGTTGAAATGATTATTATATTTTTGTATTTGTGTTAACGAACTTTGTGGGGTGGAAAATTCTGAGTGAGTTGACAACAAAATTAATTGTTTGTGTGTTTGAAATTAAATAATCAGTTTCTTGTTATATTTTGAAATTAATGCTTGCTTTCACTATTATAGCTTCACGCCTGTAATGCCAAACAGGTTAAGCAGAGGTGTACCTAATAGTACACCTATAATTCGCCAGCTATGTTTAAGTCCCCTGTAATATGGGGCGAGCCTATTGCCATCAACGTGGCATAAATAACACTTTGTACAACTAAATGCTTGATTAATAAAGGGTTTAGCTTAGAGTTAGTAAATAGTCATCTATGTACTATCTTCAAGGATGCGCTTTAGTGTGTTTTTGCAGATTTTTGAGTTTAAGGTTTTTATAATGAATACGATTACGACATGACTAATATTATAACATTCAAAGCGGGGCTATAAAGTTTACCAGAAATTATTTTTGCTCTGATACTTTTGAACAATCTTAGAACTGGCTTCTGAACAAAATGCCAAAATAAAGAGGATTTGAAATGAATACGGATAGCATTGCAAACCAAACGGAAGAGATCTAATAAGTTATCTACTTTGTCTTAGTTTTTCTTTGTCGAATTACGATATACCCGGAAATTAAAGTACAAATAGCTTTCACGTAAAAATCTGAGTATTAACACAAAATAGTTATATTCTCGCCCGTAATCTGCAAAGGGTTAGACAGAGGTGTTTCTATGGTAAAATTTGTGTGTACTACACACAAATTTTACCATTTATTTTTAAGTCCCATAATAATAAGGGCCAGCAAATTGCCGTCAAACAGTCGCCTGAGGAAAAACCCAATAAAACTTTGCTTAACTTGGGAATCGAACCTAGGACCTTATGCTCAGCAGTAGAGCTACGAGTAACAACCACTATATTTGGTGCCAATTATGATGAGAATAGCGGACACTGACCCACCTACATTTATTAAACTGCTTAACTTTGAAAACCAAAAATAAGCCTGTTCAAGTCTGGAATCGTCATCTATCGTGATCTTCAACATTTTTTCTAATGAAAAACGATACATGGTTTATTTGTTTTGGTTCGTACGAAGAGATATTAGGGAATGGGCAATGACCGCTTTTATTCTCATCTTAACTGGCACCACAAATGACACAAATGAGGCAGTCAATAAAAAAAAAACGTCAACCTATACAATAATAACATTATAAAGAGGTAACATTATTTTGTTTGTATGTTTGTAAGTTTGTATGTAGGGGGTAATCTCCGGAAGTAATGAACCAATTTTAAAAATTGTTTCACTGGTAGAAAGCTACATTATTTTTTATTCCCGTACTCCCACGGGAACGGGAACTACGCGGGTGAAACCGCGGGACGTCAGTTAGTAGAATATAAACCAGCTTGTATCTTTAAACATGCAGTTTAAACTTCATGAAAATTATTTGCAGAAGATAATAGTGTAAGAGAAAAATAGATTACACGTCACTTGGGAGTTTTCCAATATGCATAATAACTAATAACGGTAATGAATTCAAGCCGCAAGACGGAGCCACCATAGATGTGGTCCCTTCGAGAGATGAGCGAGAAAACTCCGTAGATTTCATTTTGCATGGGACTGTCTGGGAACGATTTTCGACTGGTATGGGATGTCGTAAATTTGGAAAACCAATTGAATTTGAACACTTTGAATCCGGGTGTGAATCGAAGCAATTTCGCCAAAAGTTCGGTGCATTTTGTTTTCAACTTTTTCTTGTAAATCTGTAATGATTGTTCTACTTTTCTAAGGTTGCTTATCTGTTCAGAAAGTAGAAGACTTGGACAAATACAAGTGGTCATTGATTTTAAAAAGGGCTTTTAATTATTTGACCTGCCTAACTTCCGCGTCCCCATTAGAATCAAAAATTTATTTTTATAGTTAACTAGCTGACCCACGCAACTTCGTCTGCGTCACATAAGCTACCTACTACCTACCTACTACCTACCTACTACCTACCTACTACCTACCTACTACCTACCTACTACCTACCTACTACCTACCTACTACCTACCTACTACCTACCTACTACCTACCTACTACCTACCTACTACCTACCTACTACCTACCTACTACCTACCTACTACCTACCTACTACCTACCTACTACCTACCTACTACCTACCTACTACCTACCTACTACCTACCTACTACCTACCTACTACCTACCTACTACCTACCTACTACCTACCTACTACCTACCTACTACCTACCTACTACCTACCTACTACCTACCTACTACCTACCTACTACCTACCTACTACCTACCTACTACCTACCTACTACCTACCTACTACCTACCTACTACCTACCTACTACCTACCTACTACCTACCTACTACCTACCTACTACCTACCTACTACCTACCTACTACCTACCTACTACCTACCTACTACCTACCTACTACCTACCTACTACCTACCTACTACCTACCTACTACCTACCTACTACCTACCTACTACCTACCTACTACCTACCTACTACCTACCTACTACCTACCTACTACCTACCTACTACCTACCTACTACCTACCTACTACCTACCTACTACCTACCTACTACCTACCTACTACCTACCTACTACCTACCTACTACCTACCTACTACCTACCTACTACCTACCTACTACCTACCTACTACCTACCTACTACCTACCTACTACCTACCTACTACCTACCTACTACCTACCTACTACCTACCTACTACCTACCTACTACCTACCTACTACCTACCTACTACCTACCTACTACCTACCTACTACCTACCTACTACCTACCTACTACCTACCTACTACCTACCTACTACCTACCTACTACCTACCTACTACCTACCTACTACCTACCTACTACCTACCTACTACCTACCTACTACCTACCTACTACCTACCTACTACCTACCTACTACCTACCTACTACCTACCTACTACCTACCTACTACCTACCTACTACCTACCTACTACCTACCTACTACCTACCTACTACCTACCTACTACCTACCTACTACCTACCTACTACCTACCTACTACCTACCTACTACCTACCTACTACCTACCTACTACCTACCTACTACCTACCTACTACCTACCTACTACCTACCTACTACCTACCTACTACCTACCTACTACCTACCTACTACCTACCTACTACCTACCTACTACCTACCTACTACCTACCTACTACCTACCTACTACCTACCTACTACCTACCTACTACCTACCTACTACCTACCTACTACCTACCTACTACCTACCTACTACCTACCTACTACCTACCTACTACCTACCTACTACCTACCTACTACCTACCTACTACCTACCTACTACCTACCTACTACCTACCTACTACCTACCTACTACCTACCTACTACCTACCTACTACCTACCTACTACCTACCTACTACCTACCTACTACCTACCTACTACCTACCTACTACCTACCTACTACCTACCTACTACCTACCTACTACCTACCTACTACCTACCTACTACCTACCTACTACCTACCTACTACCTACCTACTACCTACCTACTACCTACCTACTACCTACCTACTACCTACCTACTACCTACCTACTACCTACCTACTACCTACCTACTACCTACCTACTACCTACCTACTACCTACCTACTACCTACCTACTACCTACCTACTACCTACCTACTACCTACCTACTACCTACCTACTACCTACCTACTACCTACCTACTACCTACCTACTACCTACCTACTACCTACCTACTACCTACCTACTACCTACCTACTACCTACCTACTACCTACCTACTACCTACCTACTACCTACCTACTACCTACCTACTACCTACCTACTACCTACCTACTACCTACCTACTACCTACCTACTACCTACCTACTACCTACCTTTCTTTTTTTTTCTTTTTCTCGCCGTAAAAACCATCCTTGAACTCCAACGAACATTTAAAAAAAAAAATTGGTCACATTGGTCCAGGCGTTGTTGAGTTATGCGCTTACCAACACATTTTGTGATTCATTTTTATATTATAGATAGATGACCACCAGAAATTGAACTGTTATGCTCTTGCATCCGAGTCGAGGGAGACCCGGTCGAAGGAGCCCCGCGAAAGCTTTTTTTTATATGCTCCTCATTTTGACCGTATATTATGAAAAAAAAAATATTTGTTTAACACTTCAAGCACAAAGTACAGAGGCGGACTTAATGCCATAGGCATTTTCTACCAGTCAACCTTTGGGTGATGCAGAGACAAGCAGTGGTAGGTGTACATATGAAAATAATCAAAAAATACACACATCAACAAATCACACATCAATCATACATCTAAAATTGTCTATATGAAGAGGTTCAGAATGATGTTACTGAACATGTGGTAATCATTATTTTGTGCTTCAATGTCCCTTCTACCCCGAATGCCAACATCCAAGCCAAATAACAGCTTTCTAGTACTCACAGGAGCCTCTGAGCTTAACCGCAGATAGACAGATGCACAAGGCGAAATTATAAGGGTTCCTTGTTGACAACAACGGATCCCTAAGAATTCAAGCTCCCAATTCCCTATTATAAGCTATTTCCTTTTGCCCAAGACAAGTACAAACGATGACGACACTCCATCTACTATAACTTATTCAATAACGTATTCCACGTTTTGGACAAGATTGAGCTCAAACGCGAAGACTGGTAACTACTGAAATTAATCACACAAGGCAGAAGCGTTTTGTCTTCCATGTTTCTTTAGAAGCTTATAAATGACTGGGTGTAGGAGTTTTAGTTAATTTTACTTACCAATATAATAGTACAAAATCTCCTAATTGATTTGCTGTATTAATTAGTTAAGCTCTCTACTAAACTTAGCAATAAATGACAAAAGATACAACTGTATCTTAGCAGAATTTTTTATATTCAAACTCATAACGTCACGCTAGTAATTGTCGAAGGGTTAGGTTAAAGCAAAATCATCACGTAAAAGGGGACGACCCTATTGCCATCAACCGGACACAAAATGCAGCAGACAGCACGTTTAACGCAGTGGCTGAGCGATGGGCTGCTGCGCTATGTCGTGGCTTCGATTCCCGATCGATCCGCGCCTGACTGTTTGTAAGTTTAAATGTTTGTATACGCACCCACGATACATGAAAAATTCCAAATGCGGGCCAAAGTTTATTTATTAAAAATATAAATAAAAACAAACAGAATCCGTGGCAGCTACCGAAAACCCACCCCCTACCAATGATATTATATAATAAAAAGAGGTAGATATCGCACTAGCACGCACAAATTGTTGAGGACAAAGTGACACAATTGTTGCACTTTGATAGCTAGCTATCTCTTTCTATCTTATACGTTCCGTATTATCTATCGCTGTCGTAGTTTTAAATTACTCGCAACGATATCTGAACGCCTTTCAGTATGAACATGGCGTATCTTCTTTATAATATCATTGCCCCCTACCCACCAGTGTGCACACGGGTGGCTGGGCCAACGGGAATCACCATATAAATTAATTATCAAGAAACTGTTCTACTTGAATGTACAAATTTTAATCATAAAATTTGTCAACGGGATCAGTTGACCAATTCAAAAAATCATTAGGTCAACGGATCCCGCGGGGTTCGCCTGTGTGGGATCAGTTTACTGAAGAGCTCGAACCGAACCAACCAGTAGCTGATAAAATTTTGCTAAGAGGACTGTTGAAGAGCTCGTTGGGTAAGCTCAACCGCAACACTCAATAATATTGTGCTAACTGCATTACTAAAGCTACACGTTGGCAACAAAGCTTGATAAACCTTCGTGTGGTTGTGATTTTTTCAGATTTTTTTATTTTTCTTTTTCTTTTCTTTTTCCTGCATGTTACTAATATAGTCTCTAAGGAAGATGTAATACTAACACCCTATGGGCCTTGATGCCTGACAATAAAATATTTTTATTTTTATTTTATAGTTTTATTTATTAATACAGCTTTCAGTGCCAAGGGCATTACGGGTACTGCGTTAAAGTTCTTACGAGAAAGACATTTTAATTTTCGATGGCCCCTGGATGCATCTGTTATTATAAGTAACTAGTTTATGCCCGCGGTTTTGCCCGAATGGAGTTTCGTAATTGTCCCACGGGATCGTACTACAGGATAAAAAAGTATCCTAGATATCTTGATATAAACTAACTGTGTGCCAAATTTCATCCAAATCCATTCAATAGTTTTTGCGTGAAAGTGTAACATCCTCGCAAACTTTCGCATCTTATAATTTAAAGGGTGTAAAACACCTCTTAACGAAGCCGTAACGCACCTTGTTCTCCCCACAATTGCGATCATTTTTTTGTTCTACACCATACCTGGGAATTTTGTATTTACGAAGATATTGGGGGTCAAAGTTCAAACTTTTTGACAAGTTTTTTTTTTTTTTTTTAATACTGTTTTTAAGGTAATATTTTTACTTTAAACACGTTCACGACCCCCGTACTATTCATTCCATCAGCACAATGTTTTGAGTGCCTTTTTTTTTTTTTTAATGGTTTGAGTGCCTTACATAGAGTTCTACCACAAAACATGATTTTTCACCCCAAAAAAAGTCGTTTCCCAGCAATAATTTTTTCATAAAATTACTTAGTTTGATGTACAGAATGCTTGGTTGACGGCTTCGTGATGAGTTCTTTTACACCCTGTATGTATTAGAAGAAAGTAGGATAGTAGGATTTTTGCTCATTTCTAGCTCAGCTTTATAATAAAAATCGATCATTCTCAGAAGATCCATTGGCCAGATCCATGATGGATCTAGTGAGAATTGTTTTTCTCATTGGATCCTGATTTTAAAGATATGGATCTACTGGGAAGGATCATTCTCAGAAGATCTGTTGGCCAGATCCATGATGGATCTAGTGAGAATTGCATAAAAATGACCCAGCCGCACCTGGAAATTGAAATGCACATTGAACGCCAGTGTAAATTTGAATTTTAAAATTCAGTTAAAAAAAGTTAAATTATTATCCATTGAAATAAGTGAAAAAAAGTACTATTCAGTTGAATCTTGGACAGCTTTTCAAAGTAGTTTTCTGGGTAGAGTTTATGAGAGTCCTATAAATGCAATGGAATTTTAAAATTCTAGTGACTAAAATGACGCTTTATTTTACCAGCGAGCGTTCTAAAATGTTTGCTTTTCTTTGAAAAGGATAGACGTGTCCTTTTGGCGTTCCGAGGTAAATATGGATTTGCAACATGATTTTCGGAATATAGATTTGTCTTTGATTGAACACGATCGTAACTAAACTGCAGTAATTTAGGTTTTTCAAGATATTTGATGGTACAATATTTGAAATCCGGGACCAAAGACATCTGTAGAGCATTACTTCAAGACTGTTCCTTGTATTTCTTTGTTAATTAAACCGATTTTTTTTTTCATTACAGGTTTTTCACCTTTTAAACGCCCTATCACATAAAACATATGTCCGATTCCTAAATAAAACTGAATTCCGTTTCATTTACCTAGAGCAATTTATTTAGTTCAAAAACCTCAACACCCGAATCAAATAGGAACTTTCATCAGCTTTTTCATTTTTAGGGTTCCGTAGTCAACTAGGAACCCTTATAGTTTCGCCATGTCTGTCCATCCGTCCTCGCTTAAGGTGACACAGCTCACAGGCTCGAACTCATTGGTGGGCGTGACCAAAAAGCACGCTGTCTCACCTGGCATCGTGCCCGACAGAGATAGTATCAGTGATGAGCAGTTAGACGCTAGTCTTCACGCACGTCTAGTTCGTACATACACACACAGCGTTCCGAACCGTTCCGAACAAAAACGAAGTTACACGATGCACACAATTGATATGAAAAAACAGTAGCGTTTGTCTTTCTTGAGCGTATATACTGCTCTACTAGAGAGTATGCTCTCCAGCAGAGCCACAATCAAGGTCTATTTTATTATTACCTAATGCACGTAGGTACACACGCACGTACGTTAGCCGTGGGGTATCCGGCAGAGTAGAATAGAACCAACCCATTACACTCACGGGTGTCGTATAAGGCGACTAATGTCTGAGGCAGAACACCTTGTGCCTCCGTAGACCTGAGAATGGGCAGCAGCGTTTTCTGTTAGTCTTACATCACTGCGATCTCCAATCCGCCTGTCAAGCGTGGAGATTACGGCAAATTCCTCTCATCATGGGAGAGGCTTATGTCCAGCAGTGGACGTTGTGGGCTGTTGTTGTTGTTTCACGTACAGCGATAACGATATACGTTGATACGTTGATGTACGTTTGACGTACATCATTTTAAGATATAATTGATCGATTTCTAAGATAGTGGCTCCGTGGCACAGCATGACACCATTCGACGCCAGCTCGAATCGCCGAGAAATCATCAAGTAAGTATCTACAAACTCGTACTAAAGTAGTAGGCGCTGCGTCATCGTTTTATACCTGTATGGCTCTCTAAGAACCTAATATAGATTGCTTATTATGTTTAGTTTTCCCCGGGTGGTCATGCAGCGATCGCCTCAAGAGTTCACGACGCTGCCGCCGCGACGACGCATGCTTACTTGAAAGTTCATCGCAGTTTATGTCCGATTGCAGCAGCATAACCAGCCTATAATGCTCCCACTGCTAGGACACAGAGCTCCTCTCTGTGAGAGGGAATGCGGGCCCAGTGCGGGTTGGTCTTATGTCAGAGTGGATACCTAATAATTGTAATTAGTTCTGCCTACATAAATTGTTTTACAAAAATACTTACACTTTTTTTTTAGGTTTATAATTATGCTAATATCACTAAATGTAAACACATGTTTTCATCAAGACAAATAACAAATCAAGATTTTTTTCTTAGTATTTACATTTTAGAGTCCATGACAAAAATAATAGTCAATTTAGTCAGACGGACAGACAGACAGATGAACGGACTGACAGACGAACAGACAGGTGGATAGACAGACGAACCGACAGACGGACAGACAGATGGACAGCGGAGCCTTAGTAATAGGGTGCCGTTTTTACCCTCTGCAGTTTGTCTATGTCACATGAAGGAAATTAAAAAAGCTATTGGCATACTTTTAGAGCATGAGAAGTGAAAACTACATTAAATATGTATAGAAAACTATTATAGAATAATTTAATGCCCAAAAAGTATACATATTTTCATTATTTTCATTATTAGGAAGAAGAGGAAGAAACTCCTAGTCAGAACCAGTGCGGGACCGCGCTGGCAGGACCCAATATGCTGCGTCCGGCGATACCAACAACGCAGCTCTATGTGTCCCGGCTACATCACACCATGAAGGTTGAGGAGATCGTGGAGTATGTCCGAGCGAAGACCAGCTGGACCCTGAGGGTCGAGAAGTTGGAGTCGCGCCACAACACGAATTTTAAGTCGTTCGTGGTGCGAGTTCCGACTCATCATATTGAGACCTTCCTCAAGGAAGAGTTTTGGCCGAAGGGTGTCATGTATCGGCGATTCCGCGGAAGGCTACGCGACACCACGCAGCGCAACATGACGCCGTCTCTTCGTGTTCAATAGTTTAATTAGGTTTTTGAAGTTTATATAAATATGTATGTTAGTCTGTAAGGTATATGTGATATGGGTCTTTTGTTACCTGAATTAAATGATATATTATTATTATTATTATTATTAGTCAATTTAGTCAGACGGCCAGACAGACAGATGGACAGCCAGACGGACAGACAGACAGACAGATAGACAGACAGACGGACAGATATACAGACGGACAGACAGATGGACAGCGGAGTCTTAGTAATAGGGTCCCTTTTTACCCTTTGGAGTTTGTCTATGTCACATGAAGGAAATTAAAAAAAAACTAATTACTTTCACTCCCTAGAGACTAAAAGGGTCACTTTAGTCCCACTTCGTAGGGCTATAATGGCGTACTTTTAGAGCGTGAGAAGTGAAATCTACAATGTATAGAAATCGAATAAAGAATAATTGAATGCCCAAAAAGTATACATATTTTTGTTACTAAAAATATATATTTTTTTAGTTAGCCTATTCTATCCCACTGCTGGACAAAGGCCTCTCACATTCCTTTCCAACTCTCCCGGTGTTTTGCCTCCTCCGGCCAATCAGTCAGGAACGAATCCGTAAAAAAATTATTATTATACATAAATATTTAAAATGTAATAAATTTACATTTTTAATTTTTTAGTAACAAAACTATAAATAAAATTAAAAGCATATAAAATAGGTAGCCCGCCAGCATCGGGAACAGGGTCCAAGCTGCTGGTGGTTAGGGCTCTTGAGAGAGGAACTTACTAACAATACGCGCCGTGTCCAGAACTGCTTTCTGAATCAAGCGCTTGATCCAGCTGCCTAGCGAGGGTCACCTCAGATGTTAGTTGAGGCTCTTGTCCAATTAAATTATTATTATTATGGAATTAATAACACAATTACTGACATTGTTTCTTTTTACGTCTGCGGTTTGTAATTACCGCCACTATAGCTCAAAATAAGTGATTCCTAATAAACAGAAAAATAGTAAGGTATTTATGGTACTAGCCGTGCCGTGTGGTATCCGGCAGAGTAGAATAGAACCAACCCATTACACTCACGGGTGTCGTATAAGGCGACTAATGTCTGAGGCAGAACACCTTGCGCCTCCGTAGACCAGAGAATGGGCAGCAGCGTTTTCTGTTAGTCTTTCATCACTGCGATCTCCAATCCGCCTGCCAAGCGTGGAGATAACGGCAAATTCCTCCCATAATGGGAGAGGCTTATGTCCAGCAGTGGACGTTATGGGCTTTTGTTGTTGTTGTATGGTACTAGTGTGGAAAGTTGGTTTTTACAAACGAGTAGATGAATGTAACCGTAATTTACGCACGTGTACATTGTAATACAAGGGGCTAAAATGACCCATTATACACGAGGTAGTGAATAGGAACCGAGTTATAATGGGATTTTAGAACGAGTTATAATGGGATATTAGTGTGTCACACTGTAATTTTTACTTTGAGTGGAAGAAAAATAGTCAATTTAGTCAGACGGACAGACGGACGGACAGACAGGCGGACAGACAGACTGACAGACAGACGAACAGACAGACGGACGGACAGACAGACTGACATACAGACAGACGGACAGACAGATGGACAGCGGATTCTTAGTAATAGGGTTCCGTTTTGAAAGCTATAGCTCTTATAATGGGATTTTAGTGTTACACTGTACTTTTCACTTTGAGAGCGAGAAAAATAGTCAATTTAGTCAGACGGACAGACAGATGGATGGGCAGAGCGATGGACAGACAGACGGACATACAGACAGACAGATGGACAGCGGAGTCTTAGTAAATAGGGTAACGTTTTTAATGCTATAGCTCTTATAATAATTTTCTATAGCACATACATATTTTCCCTATTTGTCTTAGTTTATTTGGATAATTTCGCAGTACTGCATTCTATTTTTCTTACATATGTGAACATTAGGACCATACACCATTGCGTCTCTTAGAGCGTTTATTACACTGCTATCTCCATCACTAATTACCTTAGTATACATGAGCCCGTGCAACTGCATGCTTACTTTGCATCCATCTACACCTGACAAGTTTTTTTTTAAATAAAATTTTTTAATGTATGATTACACCTCCACAACCCCCGTACTATTAAATTCAATCCATACATCAGCACAATGTTTTGAATGCGTTACATTGAGTTTTAACACAAAACATGATTTTTCACACCAAAAAAAAAATCGTTTGATGTACAGAATGCTGGGTTGACTGACGGCTTCGTGAGGAGGTCTTTTGCACCCTGTATTCATGACGTGTCATCAATTCTTACTGCGTGGTCCTGTAAACGTATAACTCAATTAGAATATGCAAAAACTAACAAAATAGTACATTGTAAACATAGTCAATTTAGTCTGACGGACAGACAGTTGGACAGCCAGACGGACATACAGACGGCTAGACAGACAGATAGACAGACAGATGAGCAGACAGACGGACAAACAAACAGACGGACATACAGACGGATAGACAACAGATGGACAGACAGACAGACGGACAGACACAGGGATAGACAGATAGTTGGCCTGACAGACAGACAGTTGGACAGACAGACGGACATACAGACGGCTAGACAGACAGATGGACAGACAGACAGATAGACAGACAGATGGGCAGACAGACGGACAAACAAACAGACGGACATACAGACGGATAGACAACAGATGGACAGACAGACAGATGGACAGACAGACATGGGCAGACAGACAGAATGGTGGATAGAAAGAAAGATGGATAGACAGACAGACGGATAGACAGACGCACAGACAGACGGATAGACAGACATGGACAGACAAACGGATAGGCAGCGGAGTCTTAGTAATCATAGGGTACTGTTTTTACCCTTTGGAGTTAGTCTATGTCACATGAAAGAAATTAAAAAAAAAAAAACTTTTCTCTCTAGAGACTAAAAAGGTTACTTTAGTCCCTGATGGACTAAAGATGACTAGCGATAGCATAAATTATTATTCACAGAAAACACGTTTCAGTTTTCAGACATTTTATTGAGAACTGTTGAGAACTGTTGCCATGCCTACAAACAAAGTCACTATGTGACAGATTATATACCATGAAGGTATCAACCTCCAACAGTCCCGCTTCGTAGGGCTATATTGGCGTACTTTTAGAGCATGCGAAGTGAAATAATAGATTGTACATCAAGTGCATAAAATGCACCATTTTATGAGACGTTTTTTTTTTGTTAAATAGAGTGTAAGGGTGCGTACAGACTATATAACATAACATTGCTATATAACATGTTTCAGATAATGTAGACACTGAATGTTATAAATGTCAATGTCAATTTCATAATGTGGACGTGTTATAAAACACAAGTTATATAATATGTTATATAGTCTGTACGCACCCTTAGGTGTGGTCAGTACATGAGAAATATCGGAACTAATCTATTCACATTGTGCAGACATTGCTGCATGTGCTTCTGCTGCACAGGTATCTTGCCCGAAATCTCGTGTTGATCTAAAAAAAAAAATGGATTCACAGGGTCAAATTAAATGAGTTAGCGAAACTCCGCACATAAAAATCAAAAGCTGTTTTTTTCGGGTCAACGATACACACAGCACAGTAGGTCTAAAATAGCCGCTATAGCAGAATCTACGCAGAATCTTAGCATGAATCACGTTAAAAATTTTAAATTCTTAAAATGGACTTTATGTCAATAACTATAAAGTCCATTTTAAGAATTTTAAATTTTTAACGTGATTCACAAAACGATTCTGCTAAAGCGGCCATTTTAGACCCCCGGTACAGATTTCATAAGTTTTTACCGTGCCGGAAGTGCCAGAGGTTGGTTTTATATATGTATAGGCACCAAGAGCAGCGACCGGTGGCCCAGTGGTGGCGGCCCCGACTTACGAACAGTAAGTCATGGGTTCGAACCTAGACAGGCGCATTACTTTGTATAATTTATTTCAACACCACTGCTCTCAAAGCGGTGAAGGAAAACATCGTGAGGAAACCGGAATGTCCTACAACCAAAAATTCGAAGACATGTGACATCTACTAACCCGCACTGGCCCGCGTGGTGGATTATAGCCCATTACCTCTCATAGAGAGGAGGCCTGTGTCCCAGCAGTGGGAACATTAATAGGCTGATGATGAGGCACCTACTATTTGCGCAACCATTTCCATTTACATACTGATACTGTTAGCCTGCGTCATCCCACTGCTGGGCAAAAGCCTCTCTCCATTTACATAAACATACAAAATAAAAGTCACTAGCGCATTGCACTGTCTGTCTTGCCTACATAGGGTGCCCTAATGCCTATACACAAAGCCGCGCCGCCGGCCACCATGGGTAAAGTAAGCCTGCGGCGCTGTGTGTAGAGAATAGCACTAATGGTTGAAGTCACCATCGACACGTGCCTCTGATGTCGATGCCGCGTGTCGCTCGTGTGTAAGAACACTAAATAGATTAGGTGCAACAAATTATATGACTTACCCATTGTTAATTTGTAGTTATTCACACCTGTTCTTCAATGAACCAACACAATATCACTCGCACAGCGTCCACTCAAATCAAAAATTAATTTTTTTATCAAAAATCCGGAGTCCAAACAGTTATACGTCAAACGTCACACGAATGACATAGGCTTTAGAAGCAGATTTGAAATTTCGAATATAACTGGAATAGGGTGGAGTCTCCTAGTATCAGCCTCCTCCTAAAATCGGCCTTTTCTAGAAAAAGTAACATAACTATAAAAATAGCTAAAATCATAATACTTTTCATGCAAAAACGACTCTAGTTCCATACACATAACCTCCCATACCATAAATACATTTCATTTTAAAATCTTCATGATAAGAAACATTTGAAATTTATTTATTCTTTTATACTATCTGTCATTTCGAATTACATTCAAACGTTGAATACATTTTTGTAATCATCTTTTAAAACTCTTCATTTTGATACCCCACTCGATGGTATTAGAAGAAAAAAAAATTCGAAGTCTACAATATGGCACCCCAAATCCGCGATTTTTTTTTTTTTTTGCAAGAAATCAAAAGCACTTAAAAATTACAAGTAGTCAAAGTTCAAAAAAAGTTGACACGGTCGATAATTGGTACCACCACCCTACGCGCGTATGACATATTGTTAATGTGTGCGTGAACGTCGTCGTCGTCCTCCCGCACCGCGCACCGCAGCGGGGGAAACATTGTTCAGTGAGATGCACGATAAGTCTAATAAAAGGCGCGCGTAAAAAAATACGAAAAGGCCTTTGGAAAATCGGGTTTTATGAAAAAACCACTGCATAAATCGATTACAAGTAAAATTTATTGAATTCTTCGATAATTGTGCTGTGTCGGTACCGACTTTGTTTTGGAAATTTGACACTTCTTTTATTACTAATTTACGCCCAAAGTTACGTTAAAATTGGCAATAAAAATGAATCTTTGGTAGCTCGTAACTTTTTAATGGCTTTTTATTTTACTATTCTGTTTCCGTACAGACACAATTAATAATGAGACAAAACGATATCATGTTTAACTTTAGTTGTACCATGACAAACAGTGGAGTAATAGCCCCCCGAAATTTGTATGGAAAATATGTTGCGCAGATCAACCTTAATCTCTGTGACCGTTAGCACAAGAAAGCTGAAATTTGGTACCAATATGTATATCAATCACGCCGACAAAGTGGTAAAATAAAAATTGGAAAAAAATGTTTTATTAGGGTAGCCCCCCTATCTGTAAAGTGGGAAGTGATTTTTTTTTTTAATTTCTACCCTAACGTGTGATATATTGTTAGAAAGGTATTTAAAAATGAATAGGGGTTTCCTAAAATATTTTTTTTATAATGTCAATAATTTCGGAAATAATCGCTCCAAAAGTAAAAACAATGTGTCCCCCCTCCTCTAACTTTTGAACCATAAGTTTAGAAAATATGATAAAAATCTGAAAAGTAGAACTTTATAAGGACTTTCTAGGAAAATCGTTTTGAACTTGATGGAAACATCAGTTTTTGTACAAAAAAGACAAAAAGTTGTACAAAATAATTTCTGGACTAAGTTTGTAGTATATTCGTATATGCAAGCATTTTTACATAATGGATACCCACCTTTAAACTCATAAGTGGGAACACTTATTGTAACGGACGGGAAACTACGGAACCCTACACTGAGCGTGGCCCGACACGCTCTTGGCCGGTTTTATTATTTCATTCCTCTTTGATTGCTTTGACACATCAAAATTTAATTACTAAATCCCTGTACAAAGAGAAACATGTATTCCCTCGGGGTTTCTTTGAACCCCACGTTCGTTCATATTATAAACTAATATTATACTAATATAAATGTATATTGTGATCAATGTCTAGATTGATTTTTGTTTTCACATGACGTGCTTATTTATTTGTCTATGATTAAGTTACGACACGTGTTCGTTCTTGATTTGTAATCATTTTTCTTTTGTTGTTAGAGACGCAATTTTTGTTTTATTCGTCTTTGGATGTTCAAGTATGTTTTGTTTGTAATATTATTTATTGGATTATTGTTGAAATATCGAATACGTTATTAATGACTTACGTGAATTGAAGATTTCCTTATTGACAACAGCGCCCATAGACTCAGATTTACTTAAAAGATTTGACATAAGTATGTTTCGTTGAGGAAATAGAGCTAAAATCTCTCTCCTCGGTTGTGTTGTTTACTATATAAATATAAGGCTTAGTACCCATCACTAAGCCACATGTTACGTAATATGAAATTCAAAAGAAAACAACAAAAGTGCTTCGCTGACAGCTTAAACAGTTCTGTATTATCTATGAATATAAGCTCGAACACACGATATACAGATGCATTAAAAATAACAATTAAGTGCAATTAGTCATCTTCACAAGACACAGATCTCAACACAACATTGTTTCCACTTAGAGCCAACACAGCCCAACATTATACATTAACACCAAATACAACCCGTATACAATGTATTCTACATACAACTCGTATACAAATTAATGTATCTCAACTTGTATACCAAGACAAGTTGTAAGATGTATCGCTTACACCGCCACGCTAATGGTTGTGCAATGTCTAATTATCACTCAGGTATGTTATTAATCATTTAACCTGTAACCTGTATACCTACTAATTTGTTCAAGACAAGGATAGTGGCTAATTGTTGTAGATGTAGGTGCTTAAACTGATTTTTGTGGAGTTAAATATGTTGCGTGAACAGTATCTTAAGGTTATACAAGTCAGTCATTCTTCCATACAAACGTAGTCTGGTGATTACTCATTTGTTTGACGGTGTAGGTTCAAAATTAAAAATTGTATCAACTGATCTTTTCATTATCTAGCAAAATATTGGTTTGGAAGTTATGAGCGTCGAAACTTTCACATTTCAACACTAATTTTAACTCATCTTTGGGCGTAAATAAATGACCTAAGTAGGTAGTATGAAAATGGAAAAACTAAAACCATACAAGAATAGATAATTTATTCAAAAGTTGAAATAATTTATTTTGAACAGATACATCCAATAGATTTTTCATGATATCCCTATTCCCAAAGGTCTACATAAAAAATTTCGCGCGCCCGTTTTCGTTGTGAATCATATTGCATTTCGCTACAAGTTGCCACCCCGGTCAGTGGGGAACGGGGAAGCGCGCAGCGCGTGTGTGTGCGCAGTGTGTGTGGGTGCACACAGTCATGCTCTCTTGGTTAGCTGCCGCCCGGCACGTCATGCTGTCGTACTTACGAGTACCTATACTATTTTATAACATTGAACTCTGGCTTGAATTTTGGATACCGATATTTCTTTATTGATAGTTTGTGTTTATTATTTTGAATTTGTTTCAAATTTTACTGACCCTGGCATTAGACTTTGCGATTCCAATTTGATAGTGATTTACGCTTGGATGTTTATTGTTTATGACGTAACATCACGCCTGTATGCTTTGAGGGGGTACGCAGATTTGTGCAATACACCCAGATTAGAAAGTTAGGTACTTATGTTTGCGGATGGATGGACAGAGATTTTGTTGGCATGTCAGAAGTATTGTGAGAGGAATTTATGAATGTGTGAACCTTTACTTTGTTATTTTGTATATTTTAATTTTATGTTATCTCTTACTCTTTTAGTTCTAGTTTTAGTTACAGTAATTGGTTTAAATACAACCGTTGTAAGTAGATAAATAAATGTTAAGTTTATAGTGGATAAGCCTATTACCATGACATGTATTGTTAATAATGTAGGTATAATAAATAGTTATGGCGACTTGGTTGGGAACGACTCATCATCTGCCACCATCAGCCTTTTCCCAACTATGTTGGGGTCGGCTTCCAGTTTTACCGGATGCAGTTGAATACCAGTACCTATACACGGAGCGACTGCCTATTTGACCACCACAACCCAGTTAGTACCGTGTAATACGATACCCCTTGGTAAGACTGGCTGTCAGACTTTTGGGGCCTCCGACTGTCAAAGATCTACAAATGACAGCCGGGACCAACGGCTTTATCGTGCTTTCCGAGCCACGGAGGAAACTCGGTATGTAATGGGTGGTCTGGTCACCCATCCACAGACCAACCTAGGCAAGCACGGCTTAACCTAACGATCGATCCGAGCGGCTGTTATTATTTAGCCACGAGTTCCGCTTGTTTGGGAACGACTATAAATGGAAAAATAAATATAAATATTTTTTGCAAAAAATAAAACAGACAAAAAAAACACACAAACATAAAAAACACTGATTGATTTGGTGTTTTTGTCACCGGCTTCTGAAGCTAAAGTTATTTTTCACTTTTTTGTGTTTTTCTTTTTTTTTAATTCTGTGATAGATAACTTCTAAACTATTCAATCAAATGTTAAGCTGTAAAAGACAATTTTAATCTAAATTTAATTGTCAAGATAATGGACATACTTATTTGGATAAGGATTAATACTGCAAATAAGGTAGGTACCTACGTCATATTTTTAAATAAATTTTCAAAGATAAAAATGGTTACTTACCTACTTTACTCTTTGTCTGGATAGAAGGTCTACCTATTCATGCACGAAATATTTTCAGAGAATCAACCAACAGCTATAATGAAGCCATAGCAACGAAATATTTTTTTACTGAGTAGGTAGGTACTTACTATATTTAAAAAATCTTTACTTGACCCACAAAATAAATACTGGCTCCATAATTATTTTAACAACATCCATTACGCTAGTTTAATAAATAAATATTGCTGGACATTACACACAGCGCCATCTAGTGCCACACTAAGCAACGAGGCTTGTATCGTGGACACCAGATACCTAGTTAATATACTACATAGATACTTTTTGTTTGTAAATACATACTTATTATACATATAAACATCCATGACTCGGAAACAAATGTCCATGCTCATCACAAAAACATTTGCTCCGACCGGGATTCGAACCCGGGACCCTACAAACGTAAGGCAGCCTGACTACCACTGCGCCAATCGGGTTGTCATTTACTACGTCGTATTTAGCTGAGCGGCACAATGCCTATTGTTGATAAATGTAGAATAAAACAATATTACAGACCGCTGTTGTAAATAAATAAACAGCCAATAAACAATTTACAAAATAACATATTTTTTTATTTGATGAATCAACAACATGCGTCAGAGTCACAGACTCACAGTCACACACATCAGTCACGCTGTCGAAAAAGCAATTATCCTGACTCTGGCTGTACTAATGAGGAGTCGCCTGTGGGTTAATTATAGGTAACTAGCTACAGCTAGGCTAAGTAAATACCTAGGTATTTAACATAAGTAGTAAGTAACATAGTTGCACAACCTATAAAAACAAAGGTAGGTAAGTATAGAAAAAAGTCATATCAATGAAATTATTTTTTTAAACTAAATAACAATATCTACCTACCTACATTGTTCTACTTATATTCACATTTTCGCAAGCGAACTCATTGCCACGTCTCGCAAAGTCGCGGGTAAGTACCTACCTATTAGGAATATTATAGGATGTAGGAGCTTGTCCTTTCATAATAACAACTAAATTGGGTGCATAATAATTACGTTTCACTAAGTGATTGTCCTATGTTGTAAATTCCAACACCTATTAGTTTGAGTTTATGTTGTCCTTCAAACATAAATCGCATACACGCCAGCACGTGCCAACGATGATACTACACAATTACAGCCGCGCCGCGCGCCGCCGCTACAATGTCGTCCCGTCTTCAATGAAATCGCGCATGTATGCGTCACTCAGCGTTAGGAGTGTGTATGTGTACGCGCAGTAGCTTCCTTCTGCTCTTTACAGCGTCTATCCCTTTCGCTCGTGATGTCGGATGAAATAGCATGCATTTTAACCCCGCCCACCAACTAGTTCGTGCGGCTAAGGTGTGCGCTCTTAACATAACATCACGGCTCTAATCCCCGAAGTCAGTAAGAGGTGTTTCTAAAAGTACACCCATAATTCACCAGCTATGTTTAAGTCCCATATAATTGAGGGCGAGCCTATTGCCATCAACCGGGCTCAAGATCAGTCTCTGTCACTGAGATATTCCTGATGGAAAAGCCCAATAACAATTTGCCCGGCCCAGGAATCGAACCCTCAGCATTGGTATTCTCCTGTCCTTTTCCAAATTTATTTGCGGTCAGCGATTTATTTCTTCTTCTTCCATTCTTCTCTATTAATCGTCATCTCAGCAACGTCCTTTCTAGCAATAATCATCATTATCATTCATTTCAGCCGAAAGACGTCCACTGCTGGACATGGGCCTCTCCCAAAGGGGGGTTTTGCCATAATCGCCACGCTTGGCAGGCGGGTTGGCGATCGCAGTACGGTTGTTACAAAATAAAACCGACTTCAAAAAACACAAAAAAGTGAAAAATAACTTTAGCATCAGAAGTCGGTGACCTTTGTTTGATTGATTTAGTTTTTTTGTCTGTCACCGACTTCTGAAGCTAAAGTTATTTTTCACTTTTTTGTGTTTTTTGAAGTCGGTTTTATTTTTTGCAAAAAAGTTTTTTATTTTTCCATTTTTAGTTGTTCCCAAACAAATATTTGCCATAAATTTATTTTAAATTGGTAACGATACATTTCATGGTAATAGACGTATCCCCAATATATGAACTTAACATACCTTTTTTTTCGGATGGGAAATCATTAAATTAATTAGAATGGAGCGTCAGACTTTTATCTCTTTAGAACAGTCCCTTTTGCTGACATCTCTTTGAAGCGCGCGCGGAACACGAACGTGCTGACTGTCGAAATCTGGGTGTATTTTACACATCTGCGTACCCCCTCAGAGCATACAGGCGTGATGTTACATCATTTGAGGTGCGCGCGGAACACGATCGCACCAAGTAGGTATGTTAATACCTAACTGTCGAAATCTGGGTGTATTGTACACATCTGTGTACCCCCTCAGAGCATAAAGGCGTGATGTTACGTCCTAATGTTGTATAAACAATAAACATCCAAGCGATTGCAACATTCACGGCACGTTTGCCGTCTATTTTTGAAGAGTTCCATTGTATATCTCCGAAGATCAGCATCAGATGTTCACAAAATTGAAATGGGACCACACGAGAAGTACCAGCTTTCAAATAAAAAAAGAATTATCAAAATTGGTTCACCCAGTCGAAAGTTCTGAGGTAACAAACAAAAAAAAAACAAAATACAGTCGAATTGAGAACCTCCTCTTTTTGGAAGTCGGTTGAAAAGCACAGAGAACGCTGCTGCCCATTCTCTGGTAAGTCCCTTAGTCGCCTCTTACGACACCCACGGGAAGATATGGGATGGTGCTATTCTTTACGTCCGACACCATGCAGAACAACAACTTTCTAGCAATATCATCCTACAAACAGTCCATTCATCTTTTTTTTGCTCTTCCACTACTCTTCTAACAGTATCAAAATATATAGGACAACACATAAAAAACAGTACATCGCGAAGTTTTTCATGAGCAGCGGCGCAAAACTGTTCACTTCACTTTACAACCGAATGGGTTTTCCATTTGATTTGATACAAAACTGGATACCCACTCGCATGTATGTTTTACTGATGTTTGTTTTGATATCACATAGCTATCGGTATTAATACTTGTGTAGATGGAATATTAATAAAGTAATAGCTAGGAGGAATACAGTGAGATGTTGTTAAATGGATCAGAATGCTGGACTGTGAATTTAAAGGTGGATGAAAAACGATGCGTATAGCGGAGATGAGAATGATGACATGATTTAAGGAGTGACAAGAATGAATAAAGTAAGGAATGAGTATATTAGAGGAAGTTTGTGACACCTGTTACAGAAAAAATTAAAGGAAATCGTTTGTTTTGGTATGGGTATGTTCTTCCTAACATTTTTCTTCACGCTGTTACTCAAATTTGACCCCAACATAGTTAGGAAAAGGCTAGGCAGATAATGATTATGATGATGTTACTCAAATTTGAAATTCGATGGCACATTTTTTTTATAATTTTAAGAGCATGGACCAATCTACTAAATAAAATGACATAAAAAAATATTAATTTAGTAAACTGATCCCGCGGGATCCAAATGAGCGGAATCAGTTGACTAATGAGCCATAATGAGGATGAGGAGGGGTGAAACGCATGTGACTAAAAGAGTGATGAACATGAATGTTGATGGATAGAGAAGGAGAGGAAGGCCAAAGAAAAGATGGATAAATTGAGTGAGGAATGATATGAAAGAGAAAGGTGTAAACGATGCAGTTATGTCTAAGATGGAAGAACAAAACATGTTGCGCTGACCCCAAATAGAATGGGAGAGCGGCAGGAAGATTATTATGACAGTGCGAAGTGCAACAACAACAGCCCACAACGTCCACTGCTGGATAAGCCTCTCCTATGATGGGAGGAATTTGCCGTAATCTCTACGCTTGGCAGGCGGATTAGAGATCGCAGTGATGAAAGACTAATAGAAAACGCTGCTGCCCATTCTCTGGTCTACGGAGGCGCAAGGTGTTCTGCCTTAGACATTAGTCGCCTTATACGACACTCTTGAGTGTAATGGGTTGGTTCTATTCTACTCTGCCGGATACCACGACGCCTTCGCAATAGTGCGATGTTGTTCAAAGTAAATTAAATAACGCACTGAAGAATTAAATTGCTCTTGAAATAGGTGTAGGCGCGTCTACTATTGCAAATGAGATATCAAACAACAGGCGAAGCGTAACTGAGTATACTATGTTTACCCTATCGGAAAACAAAGGCACGATGTTTTAATCTACACTAATATTATAAAGAGGAAAGATTTGTATTTTTGTGTGTGTGTATGTTTGTAATGAATAAACTCAAAAACTACTCCGACGATTTCAAAAATTCTTTCATCATTAGAAAGCTACATTCACCCTGAGTAACATAGGCTATATTTTATCCCCGTACTCTTACGGAAACGGGAACTACGCGGGTGAAACCGCGTGACGTCCGCTAGTATACTATATTCAACGATCTCGTGGCTTAATAACAGCCGCACAGGTTGATTTTTAAGGTTAAACAGCGCTTGCCAGGGTTGGCCTGTGGATGAGTTACCATTCATTACTTCCCGAGTGCCTCGTTGTTGGTCCGTTGACGTTTGTGTTTCTTTGACAGTCATTACAGGTAGTCAATGGCCTGGAAGTCTGACAACCAGTCTAACCAAGGCGTATACTGAATACTACCTAGTACTAACTGGGTTATGGTGGTCAGATAGACGGTCGCTCCATGTAAAATACTGGTACTCAGCTGTCCAACATAGGAAAAGCTTAGGCACACGACGATTCAAGAGTTTTCAAGCTTAAGAAACATCTGCTAGTTTTGTCTCCACACACCTTGTTAAATCAGCTAGAAAACTTTAAATCCAAAAATAAATAATAGAAACAAAACGGGAATCCACAGCTGTGTTCGTTTTCAGGATTCGTTTTTACTGTTCACTATGTCTAGGTATACGGGGTGTAGAGTTTTGCACAGGAGCCAGTGTAGCGGCGCAACTAACAAGGGATTTGGAAAAGGCGGTGTTTCGTTTAGTTACCTACATCTGAGTTAAAAACCGACGAACCGAACATGCGATGGTATGAAAATTCTTAGGAGAGCATGTTGGTTGTTTTTACTGTAAAAAAAAATCACGCTGCTGCATCCGTGATTATTATGAGTCAATTTAGTAGTTTTTTAGATTATTATTTAATCTAGACACGCGATAGCTTTTTAAGCCAAGTTCAAGCAAAGAAGGAACTGTAAGTAATCCTTCTTACAGTTCTTCGTGTGTAACACGAACCTCTTTTGACCCCTTAAATCACAAAATTCTCAATTTTTTACAGCTCTTGGTGTGGTTCTTTTTTTTGTTTCGTGAAATTTCTATTTTTTACGTGAGGTAATTCTCATGGAGTGTCTGCTGTAAAAACTGGAGGGGTTATTCCAGTCTTACTGATTAAAGCTACTTAGCCTTTCTTAAAACATCCCTAAGATCGGGATTTATTTTATTACTTGCAACTGGTTTTTGTTTTTCTTAAGTACATCTTTGTTTTATATTTTTTCACAAGCAAAAACAGTTTGAACTTATACGTTGTAGAATAATGTTAATTTCGCTTAATAAAACTGATGTATCCTGTGAAGTTGTCCTATTAAACTAAATACTTCACCAAGACTAAAAGTTCCTTTGGGACCTTAAACAAAATTGTTCTTTCTCATTTTCAGCGGCTTAATTTGGCAAAACTTCTTACCAAGGCTTTTGATTTAAGACCTACTTACTACCAGACTCATGA
This sequence comes from Xestia xanthographa, assembly GCA_905147715.2. Taxonomy (NCBI): domain Eukaryota; kingdom Metazoa; phylum Arthropoda; class Insecta; order Lepidoptera; family Noctuidae; genus Xestia; species Xestia xanthographa. The sequence goes on from LR990659.1 coordinate 25,183,731, forward strand.
AGGACAAATATTATTAACGTTACGAAAATATGGGATTTACCAAGAGTGCGTGGGTGGCCAAATGCTCATCATTAAGAAAATTAATCTGCTCAAAGGAGACTCAAGGTAGATTTTGATAAAATAAAATACTGAGACGGCTATACCTATTCTATTCCAATAAAGAAACTTGATAACTTGACTTATTTTGGTGTCTGCCAAGGTGTAACTAAATTGCCTTCGATTAATAGAAATATGGTTATTTAATCGCAACTGACAGTGTAAGCGAAAATCAGGTCTAAAAATACTTCAACCATAAGACCACGCTAGTCAATCATTTTGACACTTGACTTCCCCCAAACAACGTGACAGACTCCACACCCAGATCAAAGTTCCTAACTTAATACCCGTAGGACGAAACTTTAAAATACCTCAAAGATATTCGAGCCTTAACATAAACAAAGGCATTAACGTGCCGAAATACTGTTGAGAAGTTCGTTACGAAGTTATTTACCAGGTCCATAGAATAAGAATTGGAAATGAAGAGATTGGTGAAACGAGAGTAACCGAAATTGCGCGATGAATTGCCGAACTTAAAATAAAATAAATAAAAATATTTTAATTCAGACAAAAAAGTACTTAAGAGGCAGTAGGTTGAGAGAATTGTTCGCAGAACTATTAATGAGTGGCAACCGAAATGCACAGCGTAGGTGCCACACAAAATGGGCCGAAGTTCGTAGAAACCTGCGCGTAGAAACAAATAAAGTTCTTGAGGTAATTCTTGTTCTTCTTGATCTTCGTAAGGTTCTTAATTCTTGGACTTCGTAAGGTGAAGGACCTGCGTCGATATCGAGTTGAAATGATAATGATTGCAGAGCATGGAGACTCCTCGGTGGCCGTTGCTTAAGGCGACCTTGATAACAACTTTCATACAAACCAAATGTGTCATCGGCGAACTGCTTACTTGCACTGTTACGTTTAAAAACTGATGGCTTCGAATGGCGTCCGTTACATAAGTAGTACCGCTCAACATACTTTCGGCACCACAAGTATTGTTAAATACCGTATCTGGAGTCTTATCTTGTGCTTGTGCTTGCCTAGGTTGGTCTGTGGATGGGTGACCACCTATTACATACCGAGTTTCCCCCGTGCCTCGGAAAGAACGTTAAGCAATTGGTCCTGGCGGTCATTTGTAGATATTTGACAGTCGTTACAGGTAGTCAGTGGCCCAAAAAGTCTGACAACCAGTCTTACTAAGGGGTATGGTATTACCCAGTACTAACTGGGTTGTGGAGGTCAGATAGGTAGTCGCCCCATGTAAAATTCTGTAATCAGCTGCATCCGGTTAGATTGGAAGCCCGACTCCAACATAATTGGAAAAAGGCTAGGCAGATGATGATGACCGTCACTGGACTCTACCAGCTCGCCGATTCTGTTCACTATAATAATGAAAGAATATTTTTTGTTGGTAGTCAAATAAGCACCTCTCGCACCACTTAATACTTACTCTTTTTCTCTTTCCTAAACGCTTTTAAGTCTCGGAATTGTGGTCATTTAAATTGTGCTCAAAGCTGTTTCATTTCTAGAAATGTTTATTCTATGGCCGTTCCTATGAAGTTCGTAAGGCAGGGTCAAGAAGCTCAGGCTCGTACGTGATTTTTGTACGAAACAATGTTTTTGAGAAACTTAATAAGAGTTTTTAGTTGTTGTGTTAATTTTGTTGGTTGTTTAAGAGAAGTGTTTTCTCGAGAATGATGAGGAGATTTATAGTACCTTCTTACATCTACTTTTCGACATTGCTAGGTATGGTTTTTGTTCGATATTTTTTGCTCTTGTGCCCGGGTGCAATAGCTGTTGATCTACAGAATTGCCTCAGAATAATGCTGCTGTATTACTGAACTTCGAAATTCGATGTACCGTATACTTAAAGTTTGAAAGTACGACTTACGTGAATCTAAAGGTACAATATGACGAAGTACTTAATTGAAAATGTTTTTTTAAGAATTTATTATCAACTACAATAACTTGACATTCATGGTTACGTTTTATAAACCATTACTTTAAGTTTCCGTCCAATACTTTTGGACCTAAATATATAAAGATAATAGTTAAATTGCCCCTGATAAATAGCATAGAAACACAAATCATAACGTTAAATGAAATACAAAACTCAACAGATAAAATATAAGAAGAGTAAAAGCCATCTATACAACCTATTTTCTTACAAAAAAATAATTCTAGAAATTATTTATGAATCAAAACGAAGAAATAAGATGTTATTCTTTGAGTAATGTAGAAAAGAAAACCAATTAACTGTTATGTCTAAGATAACTCAACTAATTAAATTCCTTCGAGAAATATTCTGGCTTACTGACTTTCTGTAGACAAAACGAATGAAAAATGTGTTGAAGAAAACAAAATTGAATTAAATAGTACTTACATAATTGTTTGCCAAAGGAATAAGACAGTAGACTACGTCCCATCTCGTAACTTTCCCATTTCGACAATTAAACAAAAGACCTGCAAAACAAGTGACAAAGTGTCGTAACTATTTTTATAAAACATTTGCTCGTAAAGGGTCTCTTATTTCACCCATTTCAATATCGTAATGTATCTCATTACGTATTTGTGCAGTAATGTAATGTACAACGCACGGTTTACCAAAAAGCTCCGTCAAAAAGGAACGGTACTTTTTAAAATCTTAGCAAAGAGTTTTTATGTCAGAAAAGTGGTCACATTTTATGAATAAAATTAACTTTGGGAGATGAAATATATAATAAATAAACATTTATTTTTTTAATTTAATTAATTTTGAGAATAAATTACAACCATTTATCTGTTACAAAAACACAAAAATATTAATTTACTTTATTAGTAATACTGGCTGTTTTTTGTGTCTTTGCCTTAAAAAAACGCTGATGCGCGCGCGTCTCTAGTTTGTGAACAAGTAAAATATTTATTTGTTTAAGAAAGTCTGAGTTTTATTTATTTCCTCGCAAATATGTTATAAAACGTCGTATGACATACGTGTGCTTTGATAATTACAGCCTCTGCTTATCTAGCAATATCGCCTCGGCTGTAATTTTCTTACCGCACTTATATCATAATGTACTATAATCTTCATACATTGAATCCCATTTTGTCAACCATAAATTTCAACTGTTTTTGTTCAGTACAGTCAGCTCCTGAAGTTACAAGAAAACCTCTTGTTGATGTTACTATTTTTTGTCTCTTTCTGGCACACTCATTTTTGTTACGAGAGTACTCAATTATTAAGACATACACAGCCAGATAGATAGACCGACGACAACCTTTGTTGTGTTGATGATTTCCCGTTTTGTAATTAAATTAGTTTTGACCAGGACTCTGTCACCTCGACGGCGTTGGTGGTGGCCACGGACAGGTCCCTCAGAGTGCAAGAACCGCACATAGTACAGGACAGGATGTCAGCCATAGTTTTCGTTGAGGCACCGCAGTCACACACCGCACATGAGAAAAGTGGCTGGGGTAGACTGGATGCCGAAGACAGGAGAGGACCAGGTCTAGCAATGATCGAATCAGAGAAAAAACGAGCCTTGTGTTTTGACTATTTTAAGGCGACTACATGAGCTAAACGCGAGTTTTATAATGCAAAAAATCATATGATTCACTGCAATAAACAAAACCAGAAAAATATATGATATTCTTCAGGATATATGCTAGTACGATATTGTTTTGAAAACATAATGCACAAAATTTTATTCGATAGAAAAAAATCACGAAGTTAGAGACATGCAATTATTCTGTTTTTTTTTGGAAAATATTCTACAAGCAAAATATTAGCATCATAGTGTTTTACTTTTTTAGTCCAATCAATAGATTTTTTGTAAATCGCAAAAAAACACTAATTTCGCATTATTCGGCCCGCAGTGACTGACGTAACAACCACTTTGTAGTGCAAGCTGATTAGAACCTTATTCTAACAGTATTTTAAACGAAGTTTGAACCACCACAAAAAGAGTTGCTAATTTAGCTCCTGTAATCGCCTTAAAGCAAGATCTTCTCACGTTACCCTAAATCTAGCTCATGCACAGGCATGAGCTAGATTCACGACGGGCTTCGCCCGTGTGGATTTAGGCAGTTGTCCCACGGGATCGTACTACCGGTATACAAAAAACCATCATTCCAACATCCATCCATCCTCACAAACTTTCGCATTTCTAATAGTGTAAAATTACTTTAACTCCAGTTATCATCCGTATTATTTTGTTTGCGTGATTTTGTGTTTCTCTCTAACAAATATGACTTCATTCGATTCTAGACACCGAAAATAATATTCTTTATGTAAGTTCAGAGCAGCGGTGGCCCAGTGGTGGCGGCCCTGACTTACGAACAGTAAGTCGTGGGTTCGAACCCAGACAGGCGCATTACTTTGAGTAATTTATTCTCTCAAAACGGTGAAGGAAAAACATCGTGAGGAAACCGGCATGTCCTACAACCAAAAAAATCGAAGACATGTGACATCAACCAATCCTTACTGGGCCCGCGTGGTGGATTATAGCCCATTCCCTCTCATAGAGAGGAGGCCTGTGTCCCAGCAGTGGGAACATTAATAGGCTGGATGGTGATGATGATGGAAGTACATAAAATAAAACAGAAAGAGTACGATTTTATTAATTTTCATAGTTTTCAATGCTGCTTGCAGCATTTGTAGCATTCGAATACTAATCCAGCATTTAATACAACTGGCTTTGGATCCTTCAAATTGTCTATTGGAGTAGCCTACTAGATTAAAGCCACCTGTGTGTGTAGCAAGCAATATCGTCATGCAAGCTGCATGTTAAGCGCTATGTAGCAATATTCCCTCGCAACTGAGCATTAATGGAGACTGGAGACATAGGCTTAGGTTACTAATATGTACTCTACCTGTACGCCTACTCATAGATGTGTATAATGCAAGTGAATGGCATCGGGGTGGTAATACCATACCTTGACTTTTCATTGATTGAGTGTCGAATTACATGGAAACTTAGTATTGTTTTTTTTTTTTATCGCTGGACATTACACACAGCGCCATCTAGTGCCACACTAAGCAACATGTCCATATAGTTGATATACTACATAGATACTTTTTGTTTGTAAATATATATTTAGTATACATATAAACATCCATGACTCGGAAACAAATGTCCATGCTCATCACACAAACATTTGCTCCGACCGGGATTCGAAACCGGGACCCTAAGAACGTAAGGCAGGCTCACTACCGCTGCGCCATTCGGGTCGTCAAATTAATGAGTACATTTTAATTGAGATTGGTTTTGAACGCAAACTAAGTCCCAAGTAATTTAATTTTGTTCTTTTACCCTATAATGAATGACCTTATTGATATGTATTATAACTACGTTCTTAAAATGCTGAAAACGTTCACCATCTAAAAAAAAATCCGTTACTTTTGAACTGCTTGTAAATAACTCGCAGCAATTCAAGTCGCTCGCTCGTATACACTACAATCTGAAAGTTAGAAAAATATTCCAATAAGTAAGTAACAACGTATATTCAATTCATCAATATCAATACGAAACCCAATACTCAGATAAAGGGAATCGACATCAAAGCGAAAAAAAATCGAACTCTAGAATCATAAAGATGTTACATTGCGTGTTTTATTCATAACTAGCGCACCCAGAAGGCCGTAGTGTGCCCTTTTACGGATTACATTACCATAAATCCGTTCTTAGCCTTTATTTCTAAATAATACATACTAACACACTAAATGTGGTTAAAGTTGTCATCCTCGTAAAATATTCTAAAAATATTGTTGTAGGAAAAATATTACATTTGCGTAATCTTTCAATACAAGATAAGGATTGAGGAAAATAAGTGAATGTATAGTGTCGCCATGGGTACTGTAGGAAAACATCCCTGGTGTTATGATAAATTGTAGTGTAAAAATCAAAATCTGTAAAACACGCGCTGTTATCGCATCCGCAGTTTCTTTAACGTTGCTGGTTTTTTCGTCTTTGAGTCTTCAAATATATTCGACCAGAACACTTTGACAGCAGTGGTAGTGGCTCGGACAGGTCTCTCAGAATGAAGATGGGTATGAGACGTACGTACCATGAGCAGGACTGGACGTGCTAGCTATCGTTTGTGATGAGGCTTCTATAACACGCGATAATCAATTTCCATCGCGAGGATGTATTTTTGAACCTGAAAAATGTTACGAACGCTGTCAATTAAAACTTATTTATAAAAATGGGGGAAAATATAATGACCACCAAAAATAACTTTGTGACCACTAACATCTATCACCTAAAATATCAATTGATCACCAAATTTAGTAAATTGAACACCAAATTTTAATGAGGTGGTTGATGACAAACTAGTTTTGCCTAGGCCGACTTGGGGCACCCCGACACGGATAGATTAGGTTAGAAGGGTATGGCGGGGTCAAATGAGCGAGCGAAGCGAGCGAATAGACCCCGCCATACCCTTCGTGGTTATTTTTTTATAAACCATTCAGAAGTAGGAGCCCCGCGAAGCGGGGCTCCGTCGACCGAGTCTCCCTCGACTCGGATGCAAGAGCATAACAGTTCAATTTCTGGTGATCATTAACTAACTTTTAACTATTTTTGGTTCTCATGTCACGCTAAAATGGGGATTAATTTTGGTGATCATTTACTATTTTTGGCAATCAAAAGTGATTTTTTTGCCGTTACATTTGACTAAATCTGGTGGTTCGTTGGTCATGTGATCGCATGCGCGGCTGCTGAGCATGAGGTCCTGAATTCGATTCCCGGGTCGGGTAAAGTCATGATCATCATCATCAGCCTATAATGTTCCCACTGCTGGGACACGGCCTCCTCTCAATGAGAGGGAATGGGCTAAAATCCACCACGCGGGCCCAGTGCGGGTTGGTAGATGTCACATGTCTTCAAATTTTTGTTTATATGACATGCCGGTTTCCTCACGATGTTTTCCTTCACCGTTTTGAGAGCAGCGGTGATGAAATAAATTACACAAAGTAATGCGCCTGTCTGGGTTCGAACCCACGACTTACTGTTCATAAGGCAGGGCCGCCACCGCTCCGGGGTTGCGGGACTGTTCGAAAGAGATACCGTGGCCCCGGAACACAAAGGGCGATGAAGGAACATGGATGGGTTTTAGTCAGTAAAAGTCTGACACTCCCTCCTGCTCCGCCCAGAGCGGGAGGAGTTATTTGATGATTTCCCATCCGAAAAAAAAAAAAAAAAAAAAAAAAATGGGCCGCCACCACTGCTCTGCAAAGCAGCAGCTGGGCGAAGTGTTATTGGGTTTTTCCATCAGGAAATTCTCACTGGTCACCACGGAGACTGGATTTGTGCCCAATTGATTGCAATAGGCTCGCCCTTCTACATAGGTCTAAAACACATAACTGTCGTTATGTAGGTGTACTATTAGGTACACCTCTGCCTATCCTTTCGGGGATGAAAGGCATGATGTTATGTTATGTATAACAACTTATAAAATCTCTCATAACATCCCGTAATGAAAATTACAAGATTAATACCAAGAATTATGAACTGAAAACTCCTAAGTCGACATTATCTCCATCCTCTTGAAAAAGACAATTGATTAATGAAAATTTATTATTGTTTTGTCAAGAGTTAATTAAAGCGAAAACTTCAGGATCGTGCCTAAGCGTAATTTTAACTTTTTGTCAGTTTTATCAAAGTTTGAGCTCAGGAAAAGTTATTTCAATTTCGTAAGAATTGTTTTTCATTTTGGTGAGAGGTAATACATTTTCTGTTGGCATATGCATGAAATGTATTAAGGTAGATGACAAAAAAAAAACTAATTAGTCCTTCAGATAATATTTCCAAAAAAATTTGGACAGATATTTTTTCTTTTTTCACGTAAACAAAAAATGAAGACAATACAGTGCGTCGAAAACTCTTGTGATGTCACATTTGAGTACAATTCTTACTCAAATGTGACGTCACAAGCCCACACTCATGATCTTTGACAAGTTTTATCTTCGTCAATTTTTATTAATTTGATAAAAGAAAAAAAGCAGGAAGCAGGTAGGAGCTCGTGGCTAAATAATAACAGCCGCTCGGGTCGATCGGTAGGTTAAGCCGTGCTTGCCTAGGTTGGTCTGTGGATGGGTGACCACCCATTACATACCGAGTTTCCTCCGTGCCTCGGAATGCACGTTAAGCCGTTGGTCCCCGCTGTCATTTGTAGATCTTTGACAGTCGTTAGGTAGTCAGAGGCCCAAAAAGTCTGACAACCAGTCTTACCAAGGGGTATCGTATTACCCGGTACTAACTGGGTTGTGGAGGTCAGATAGGCAGTCGCTCCATGTAAAATACTGGTATTCAGCTGCATCCGGTAAAACTGGAAGCCGACCTTAATATAGTTGGGAAAAGGCTAGGCAGATGATGATGATGATGATAAAAGAAAAAAACGTATCCAATATTTTTCGATAATCTAACTGGTGTCCTAAACAGAATCATATTTTGTTTAGTCAGTCCTCATCCCTATTATAATTTATTTGGTTAACAAGTTACTGAAAGGTGAATCATTCTCTATCTCTCATATCCTCTCTTTTATTAAAAGCGTTGCACACACAAGGAATTTCTCTTGTATCATGGGTGTGTTTACAAATATTTAAAATCACATAAACAAATGTTAGAACATCATTGACGACATTGTAGGGTATGACTGTAGGTGGTATTGATTTTGACCCGTTCAGGATTCTTTCTATAAAATTCTTATAAAAACTGTAACGGCATAGTCTTATGCTAATCCGGTATGGTATTCATTAGTATGTTATGACCTTAAGCCTACAAATAGACATCGTTTCATCTAGACTAATATCACATATCAACAACACCCATTTGTAGACAATATTGTGCTATATATAAGCAATCAAGCAAAAAAATACGCCGAAAGAGGATCCAATCCTAATGACGTAACATTTACAGTAATAATGAACCAACTCCTACGTAAATCCCTTCTCGTTCATATCAATTCTATTTATGATAATATTTTATTAATAACTATGCAACCCACTTACATTATGGTTTGTCAAGTATGATTTTAAAAAATATGAAGATTTCCTCATTATAATGATGTTAGTTCAATATTAATGTATTACAAAAAAAAACCTTCCCGAAAAAGATCTATAATCATAAATCATATTTATTTCAGTAAATTGGTTTTTAAAAAGCACTTTTTCAACACATTTGCTCAAAAACTGCATTTACGGAGCCTGTATACATTAATAATAATAATAATAAATCTTTATTGACATTATGATTGCTTATTACATCAGTGTAGCCCTGACTCTTGACATTGTTCGAAAGTTAAGAATTACGCACCATACAATGGAACGTGGGGTAAAATAGGTACTCTCACCTAAGTACCTATTTTACCGCATACCACCTTGTAAAGCACCGTGCGTATTCTTTACGGTTTTTTTTTAATTAGGTCAAAATGAAAATCCAAGATGGCGCCGACGAAAATTTTCAGGTTTTCTTCATGGATGTCGTTTTCGTGGTTTTTGGGGTCGCTGATTATGAAAATGAGGTCAAAATGAAAATCCAAGATGGCACCGATGAAAATTTCCAGTTTTTTTATTCATGGGTGTCATTTTCGTGGATTTTGGGGTCGTTGATAACGAAAATGAGGTCAAAATGAATATGCAAGATGGCGCTGACAAAAATTTTCGGTTTTTTCTTCATGGGTGTCGTTTTCGTGGTTTTTGGGGTTGCTGATAATGAAAATGAGGTCAAAATGAAAATCCAAGATGGCGCCGACGAAAATTTTCGGTTTTTTCTTCATGGGTGTCGTTTTCGTGGTTTTTGGGGTCGCTGTTTGTTTCATTACATATTGTACTGTTTTCTCGCAAATGTGTTGAAAAACATTGTATGACACACGTGCAGAAATTGCTATTTACAAACTCGTGACTATGGTAAGCCCTCGACTTCGTCTCGGGCTTACATTCGTCTACTCGTTTGTAAAGACCAACTTACCGCACTAGTATCCTAAATAACTATTACACGTCACATTATAATTATGTTTTAAAAACTATAGGTGAGGTCGGTGTTTCGTACCTGACTGATCTGAGATGAGGCAACCAAAATAAAATCGGAGTTCACTGTCTCTTTGTCTTGGTCAAGTCACATATAGACCATGCAGATTAGTGTCTGAGATGATCTTTTGAAGATTCTTTCTTCCACACACATTTGAGTGGACCTGTATAGTCAGTGCAAACATTCGTCAGTAAATCGTGTAGCTCGACTCATAACCAAAGGAGCTCAACGAAACGACGAACCATACTTAAGAAAGGGCATTAATTGTGTAGGCCGTATAAAGTACTCAAACTGCCAGAAATTCGTTAACCTAACTAAACTAAGTCTAAAAATAATGACCCACCTGATCCATAAAATCAGTCATTTAAAAAAAAAAATAATATTCAATGACATATTATAGTTACATAATTATACCTTTCTGTGCGCTCAAAGGGCGCAAAGAAAGGGTATTTTAAAGTTATTCGTACCACAAAGGAGTCAAAAGACTTTCTAAGAAAGCTCACAAATAAATTAGAGGGCCAGTTCACTCGATATTTTTCTACTTTAATACTGAAGTTAGGTACCAATCTTAGCCGGGGTTGCGGGACTGTTCGAAAGAGATACCGTGGCCCCGGAACACAAAGGGCGATGAAGGAACATGGATGGGTTTTAGTCAGTAAAAGTCTGACACTCCCTCCTGCTCCACCCAGAGCGGGAGGAGTCATTTGATGATTTCCTATCCGAAAAAAAAAGGTAGCAATCTTAATAGCGTTTATTGGTCAGCCTATATTTTCCTTATCTATTTATATATACTAGGCAATGGCCTCTTTTTTTTTGTTTGGGAATCCTCGATAGATGTCCTCCAACGTGGGGATTCCACGTAGGTGTCTGTCAGACTCCTACTTACAACCTAGGCAAAGGCCTTCTCCAGTTCCTATAACCGATTCCATTTTAAGGTTTCGTACCTCAAAAGGTAAAAAAGGAACCCTTATAGGATCACTCGTGCATCTGTCTGTCTGTACGTCCGTCTGTCACAGCCAATTTGCTCTGAATCTACTGGACCAAATCAGGTGAAATTTGATAGGATGGTGTAATCCTATGACCCAAACACAGGTGCAAAGTATTTTTTTTTTTAAAAGGGTATTTTTTTTTTAAAAATTAGGAAATAAAAATAAAGTTTTGGAAACCTTACTGTGTCCATATATCTGAAAATATATATTTTTGTTATTATTGTAAAATAAATATTTTCGATTATATTCATGAAAGAAGACGAAAATTGACCTTTACAGGTCGCGGCACGTAAGTTTAGCGCTGAACGAAACGTGGAGGGGATATTTGCGCATGTTTTACGACTGGAGAGCCAATCGGCGCAACGCACGCCCCAAGACATTCTTGTTTTTTACTTCTGCGCAATAACGGTCACCGCTAGACTTTCGTGCCGCGACCTGTAACTGATTTCCGAAACTACTGATTCTGAAAAAAATTTTTGAAAAAATATAGAAAATTTCAGGAAAACCTGTAAGAATTAATTATATCAATTGAAAATAAAATTGTAAAATCAATATAAGACTTTGGCATTGTACGGAACCCTCTCCACGCGAGTTCAACTCGCACTTGACCTTTTTTATTACCTACTTATGTCTAGGAATAATTATTTTATGCTAAAGTGCTTTGAAACACACAGCTATTCACGTCGTCCAATCGATCGGACTAAGCAGTTGGGCCAAGTATTTACAGGGATATTTTCAGTCATAAATTTCCAGAAATTAAACTCAAAGGACACACAAGAACCAACTTTACATACACTCTGTAAATTATTAGAATTCTAGAGGTCATTCACACTAAAAAGTAATTAATCTTATTCCAAAGTTTCGGGAACGTTTACAAGCTAAGTTTTAGAGTTAATCAAAGAGACCGTGAAATTAAGATCATTGTGAGGTAGAATATTCAAGGAATTATGTTTTTAATTTCAAAACTTATATTTTGGTAATGAGCCGGCCCATAGTGTTGCCAATGACTGAAAAGTTCTGTGGTAATCGGTTATTAATGTCGATTCTGTTGTGCACAAACTAAACTTAATTTAGGCTATAGCTATCTTTTTCTCTCTAATAAAACGAGAAAGAGACGGACGTAATTTAGAGCTGTCAAATTTAGTTGGTACTAATATTTCCATACAAATGTGTGTGCACGTAAAAACATATCAACTAAAACAAATAACTCTTTTCAAAGCGTACTGTCAAGTATTTTACACGTGTAGCCTCTGGACTAGCTTTACTCAAAAGGCCGTTAATGCTCTTCGCGTCCAGTACAATAATGCATTCAGAATGCTGTTGGGGCTGCCACGCTTCTGTAGTGCCTCAGGGATGTTCGCGGACGCCCAGACTGACAGCTTCGCTGCAATCAGATGCAAGCGAGCAGCGTCCTTGCTGCACAGGGTGCGTGCCAGTACCAACAGTCTCCTGAATGTCATTGCCAACAAACTGGATTGTCCTTTCATCTGGTATTTAAGTCAGCTTCATGCTCCCGTAAATATTGTTAATGTCTACTAACATAGTTGTTAAGTTTTTATGTTACTAACATCTTTGTATTTAACTTATAATTATGGAATTTTATTCTGAAATAAAGAGATTATTATTATTATTATTATTATTATAAAAACACGGTGAAGCTCAAGGCATAAACTAGTTTGACATCTCTAACTTAGTTCGTAGCTATAGCCGTCCTTTTCTCGCACTGCCTTTTAGTAAAAGATAGCAATAGCCTAAATTAAGTTTAGTTTGTGCACAACAGAATCGACACCATTGTGGTATGGACATGTGATGTGGAGCAATGAGGAAAGTGTTGTGAGGAAAGTTTTGAGTATGAATGTGGATGAAGAAGAATAGAAGAAGAATAATATTTATTTGCTTAAAAACATGGTATAAAAAGATGGTCAAATACAAAAGAAAACAAGAGCATAATATGTTTTTGCTTAACAGTGATAAGCGTACAAAATTGTCAAGACAATTATTTAACATTTACTGTCAAAGAAGTCTACAAGCATTCATACTTACATTTAGCATCTTGAGGTTACTTGGTATCTTAAACTATATATACGCACACACATAGATATACAACTTTTATTATACCTATTTGATGGGCATAGAGTAGAGTAGGACCAAAGAAACGTTGAATGGACTGCGTGAAGAATGTTATGGCTAGAAAGGAGGTGACTGCTGACATGACGAGTAATAGAGAAGTGTGGAAGAAAAAGTCATGATGCTCCGATCCCAAATAATTTGGGATAAGGGCGGGAGAATATGAATAAGAATCATTTAATTAAAAAGTAGATATTACAAAATTGTCCATTTAGGTGCAGTAGTGTTATTTCCTAAACAATTGTATAATTAGTGCATAAAAGTAAACTATAACTACAATATAATATAACAGTTGCAAATAACGAAAATGTCGAATTCAATATGTTAGGTAGCGTGTCTGATGTAGGTTTATTTAAACCTGTGTTTCAGGGGTCTACCCTTTATAGCAGAATTTTTATGCCATAATATTACTTTGCATAACAGGGGATAGCATAAACTTCATTTCGCAGAAAATCGTTTGGCAGACATTCATTTATCATACATTAAAAACTTAATTTTGTAATTCAGAATCATCTTTAGGCATAAATTTAATATGCATAAGAATTAAAAGTAGAACCATCTTATTGCAGAAAGCTCACAGCCAGAATCATCTTTTGGCATAAATTTCATATCAATAATCATTAAAAGGCAGAACTATCATATCTCAGAAAGTTTACAGTTAGAATCATTTTTTGACATACATTTCATTATGCATAATAATGGAATGACTCATCTATCACATTACAGAAAATTCATAGTTAGAATAATTTTGTATTTCTTACCATAATAATAAAATTGATTAAACATTTTTTTTTCGCCACAAACATACGACGATACTGTTAATTGCTGCATATTTCTGACCTGGCAAACATACATCGTGCATGCAGCAAGCTGCATACTTATACTTTTTTGCGAATGCGAATTATAATACTGCATACTTATTTGCATGATTATGCAAATAATCAAACGCAATAATGCAAACAAGCATTCAGTATGCAAACATGCAAACCAGCATACACCATGCATGCACTCAGCATGCAAGCAAGCATGCAAGGAAGCATGCAGCATGCAAGCAAGCATGCAACATGCAGCAGGCATGGTTTATGTCACGGCTCCGGTGCTGTGGGGCTCCGGCGGTCCCACGCAAGCTTATCGTCGCAGATGCCAAACCACCTGCTCTTCAGCTCGCGGGCCGCCTCACCCCTCCGCGCCTACGCGAATTTAAATTACACTCTAGGGGTAGGGCAGACAAGACTACGTGGAGTCGGTTTTGGAGCGATTCGTTTCTGTCACTAACTTTTTGAGTGTAACGTTTTGCCTTTTTAAGACATGTTTAATTCTAATTTAAGGTTAAAAATGTTATTTTATAGTAATAATGGTAATAATGCCAAATAAAATAATTTCAAATGAAATTCTGCCATCTTCATAGTATGCCAAGTGAAATTTTACCAAATAATCCTCGCTCTAAATAAACGTTATTCTAAACGAAATTATGCGGAATTTGAACATTGCCAAAGGTAATTATGCCAAATAAAATTCTGCCATCTTAAAAGTATGCACTTGTAAATTCGGACATACAAACATTCGGCAAAACAATAATTACATTAAGTATTTTTTATGCCTTAAAAATATTCGTTTAAAGAAGATTATGCCAAGTGTGTTATGCCAAATAAATTTCGGAGCATTAAGATTCTGCCAGATAGAAGGAACCCGTGTTTCAGGCCATCACATAATGATGATGAGCCGGCCATAGCATCACCTTGGTTCATCGGGTTATCATCAACCAGGCTTCCACCCAACAGGTGGTGGACATCATGTTTGCAGTTAGGTGCCGACGTTGCCCTGCTTAGGGCAGGCCAATCACCCGCACACGGCTGGGTGAAGGAATCTCTTGTCCCCAATGATTTTCTAACAAATGAAGTACTAATAATAATGATATTCTACTTATAGTAGAATATCATTGCCTGTCCCCTAAAGCTATGTTTGATTAATATATAGATCTTCTTAGCCGTTATCTTCGTTGTTGAAGGTCATGTCTAGTCTGAGGTATTGATCACAATGACTATTATTACCTATCCTTGCACGTTTCTCTGTTCTAGGCGGTCTTAAAAGCTTAAACTTAGCACATGATTAATCTATACTAATACTAATATCTATACTAATCTCTGCTAATATTATAAAGAGGTAACATTTGTTTGTATGTTTGTTTGTAGGGGGTAATCTCCGGAAGTAATGAACCGATTTTAAAAATTGTTTCACTGGTAGAAAGCTACATTATTCGTAAGTGCTATAGGCTATATTTTGTTTCCGTACTCCTACGGGAACGGGAACTACGCGGGTGAAACCGCGGAACGTCAGCTAGTGTATAATAACTGGTTAAATGTTTCATGGTTTTAGTTTTTCCGCTCTCCTCCACTTCAATGGATCTGAAGCCGTAACCTCGACTATCTACAATGTAATATTATTCCGATCAATTAGACGAAATACTTAAAATTTAGTAATTATACTCCTGAAAATAAAACTGACTATAATTACTCCTGTAATTTTAGATAGTTAAAAAGTCCTCAAGATATAATTGTTACAAACTTCGCTTCGAAATTCTGTTTTAAATTATTTTATGTTTTAATTTGTGTATTAAGTAGTTACAATTTTGGTTCGTTATTTTGTACCTAGCATGAACGAGCAGAGTAAACGTTATGTAAATTGAAACGATCTTAAAATTGCAAGTACTCGTTTTATACATGGTATTTATTTTGTTTTAGGAATTCATGAAATACTGGTATACAGCAAAACCGCTTGGACTGAAACGTAGAAAAGGGCTAATTAGATGATGATAGTTATTCTTTTAATTCTTGTAGCAAATAAGTAAACCAATTTGCTTTATAAAATATCAAATCAAATCATTTATATCTGATACACAGGTTACATTAAAGGTCTTACAATATACAGTGAGTTCATGCTGTGATCAGCCGCATGGGCATACAAATATATAAAAAATATATATAAACAATTATTAAAACAGTTCACAATGCACTCAATCAGAGATTAACACTTTTGTTAGAGCAGTAAAGAGAATATGTATCTCCTTGTATTGACGTTACATGTACAGTCGTGGACTTTTCCGCTTGATCAGTTAAAATGTTTTTCTCTTAAGTCATGCGGAGGTGCGAAACACGCCGCCTTAAAGTTTAGGCCTATTAGGAAAGCGTCAACTTTGGCGCGCAAAACAACAATAACTCTCGTTTGGCGTGCGTCGTCAGTGCGCTCGGCCGATCAGTATCTTTTCATTCATTATTTCTATACAAAGTAAACGGGGCGGGGCTATAGAGCGTTTCTATGTTGCAAGTGCCATTCCGGGGCAGTGGTCCAAATGCTCTGTACAACTAGTTGGACTATGGGTCTTTACTAGGGGCAGTTATCCAACTTTCAAAATAGTTGGTTCACAGCATCTTTTGAGAGTTCCGTGGTCCAATTCATAGTGCAAGCAAAAACTTGCTTAGTGGTGATTAGGTGGGAGTGTCCTCGATAGTACGTCGCGGATTCGTGCAAGGGCAAGTATTTTGTTTCTCAATAAAGAGTTTAGAAGTATGTCTTCATTAAATGAAGTTCGAAAGAGTTATCGATTCATTAATGTTTTCGATAACTCTCGAAGCCGATGTAACGATTTTGTTTAATTACTGACCTATGTGTGGAAGATTTTTAGGCAGCCTTGAACTCGAAAATACCTTTTCATCCTTAGGTTGGATGGAGAGGGACAAGAAAACCAAAGAAAAGATGGATGGATTTTGTTTGGAATAATGTGAAAGAAACAGTGAATGAGTGTTAACTGTCTGGAGAGAACGGAAGAACAAACTATGTCGCCGAGTAATATGGGACCTCAGACCAAATAAAAAGGTAAAGATGGAACTCTGCGAAAGTGAGGCCCGTCAAATTACGTCTCACCGTGTACCTCTCTGACCAAAAAAAAAAGTTAAGGCGGAACTCTGCGAACAGAGAAGTGAGGCCGGTTTCGTAAACATGTCGTGCATTTATTGAGGCGTAGTTTGATGTAAATGTGTGCGTGTGAGCGTGTATGAACAGAGCGAGACGTAATTTGCGCTGACCTCAATTTATTGTTCGCAGCGCTGTCTTGGTTTAAATGCTGGACAAGAGCAGAAAGATGATGATTCACTTCATGTCAATGAACTGCTCAGATCCTGATGATTGCCAACGTATGATCATCGATAACACGTCGTTGAAATCGGACACTATAATCGCTCCTGTTCGCTACTAACCTTATAGTTAGAACAAGCCATAGAGGAATGACAAAGTTTCTCTAACTCAAATACAATCACAATTGTTTGTCCTTCTACGCTTAAAGAAGAGAAATCAAAAGTCATTTGTTTAAATTAGGCTGAGTCAAATTACATATTTAGTAAACTCATCCCGCGGGTCCCAAATGGGTGAGACCAGTTGACTAATAAAACCAGTTGAATAATAAAATCTAGCCGTGTGGTATCCGGCAGATAGCCGTGTGGTATCCGGCAGAGTAGAATAGAACCAACCCATTACACTCACGGGTGTCGTATAAGGCGACTCTTGTCTGAGGCAGAACACCTTGCGCCTCCGTAGACCAGAGAACGGGCAGCAGCGTTTTCTGTTAGTCTTTCATCACTGCGATCTCTAATCCGCCTGCCAAGCGTGGAGATTACGGCAAATTCCTCCCACCATGGAAAAGGCTTGTGTCCAGCAGTGGACGTTATGGGCTGTTATAGTAGTTGACTAAAGAGTCAGTCCAATAAAAACTACTTCAAAAATATTTGAAAATCATGAAACAGACTGTAACAGAAGCCTTTATTCATCGATTCAAAACATCAAGGATGCCATCATAGCAATAAATGAATGTTGCAGTAAGCCAGTATGAGGACATCCTGCATCAGCTGGCTGTGTTCGCAATCGCAAAACATCGTTCTTTGAAACTCACGGCATATTATTTTTTCAAGCTTCAATCATCGCTTTTAGTAATATTTTCAAACTTCTGGCAAAAAGTGTATAGCCCAACACTCAACCACGCGAACGCCGCTCACTCATCCAGTAAATAGATTATCAAGTGCGCAGGTGATAGGGCCTGATCAATGACCAAGATCCTGGTGAAAATATGATCTTTTATTGGTGCCCTGAATGGCGTAACGCTGTGAGGCTGCCTTACGTTCTTAGGGTCCCGGTTTTGAATCTTGGTAGGAGCAAATGTTTGTGTGATGAGCATACACATTAAAATTTGTTTCGGAGTCATGGATGTTTATATTTATATAGTATCTATGTAGTATATGACATCTGGTATCCACGACACAAGCCTCGTTGCTTAGTGTGGCACTAGATGACGCTGTGTGTAATGTCCAGCGATATTGTACTTTTACCGTACGTTCCTTGTGTGTTTTGAGAGTAATCCTTTTGTACTACTGTAGCTTTTATCTTTATCTTATATTCGACAATCTAAAAGTATCTTTAGTTAAATATGCCTAAAAGGCGCAAAAGGCAAATCTGTTAAAGTCAGCTGAAACAAAATATAGCTTTTCTCCCAGATGGTGGATGGGGAGGTGGGTATATTTTGACAGATTCGTAAACAAGTAATTCCCGCAAGTATGGGAAAAGTGCCAAACCTCCCCTTTTCAACCCCGTTCCTCCCCCTCCCTATCATATCTCGGAAACCAAGAGACTTGGAACATATTTTTTTCAGATTCGTATAGAGGAGGCTTGAGGCAGTGAAAATCAGTTTTTGAAGTTGCCCCCCTTGCCCCCCTTTTCACCCCCTTTAGGCGGATCTCGGAAATTTAGACTTGGAATTTTTTTTTTCAGATTCATATAAAGGGGCAACGCGTTAAACAAAATCATTTTTCAAAACTCGCCCCTCTCACCCCCTTCACCCCCCTCTTCACCCCTATTTCTACTGAAAAATCTTTTGATTCTTACCTAAAACTATTGAGGGGCGTTGAAATTTGTATACATTCCCCTCCCCTCCCCACCCTCCCCTAAAATTGAAAGGGCTGTAACTTCGTAACCGTTAGAGAGAGCCATTAGGTGTTTGAACAAATATTATAGTAGTAGGCGTCGAAACCTGTCCGGTGGTAGGTAGGTCCTGAGTGGAGCGAACCTGCGAGACCGAGTGGAGCAGAGGGGGGAGGTTGTAAGCGAAGCGAGCCGGCGACCTCCGTAGCGTAACGAAGGTTGAGTGGGTGAAGCGTAACTCTGGGGTGACGACAAGCAAACTTCAGGGTATTGTTTTTTTAATGGGAAAAGGTCTGAGTTTTTTGATCTTGGTTCTGGAGTGTTCCCATATAAAAGGGCAACGTGATATTCAAAATCATTTCAAAACTCCCCACCCTCCCCCCTTCAGCCTCCCCCTCTTCACCCCTTTTTTTACTTTTTTTAATAGCTTGTAAGAAAATATTACAAATAAAACGCTTGACATTAAATCTCCCCGTATAATCCTGTCAATATGCGGAACACCTTCCATAATGGCTGACTTGACACATCCTTAGGGTGTCACATGAACTTTCTATAAGCCAGAGGTCCCAGAGGTCCCATGAAATTTGTATACATGGTGATGTATCACTTTTAGTTCAGAAATATAGATAAATACATAGTTTGAGGAAAATGGATTGTACTTTTGGGGGAAGATTTCATTATTTTGGTATGCTTGCTTTACTAAAAAAAGCGAATGTTTGCGTCAAGTCACTGCGTGTAGATTTTTTTCTTTGGCAGATGTATTATTTATTTATTTAAACTTCATGTACAAGAGCGGTACATTGGCGGACTTAATGCCACAAGGCATTCTCTACCAGTCAACTTTTGGGTCAAATAGGAAAACACAGTGATAGGGTACAAAATAATGTATAAAAAACTAACTTCTTGTTAACGAGAATGTATATACTTATATTGATACTAATACACCTAAAATAAACTAATAGATATTCTACCAAATACCAAAAATTAAAAATAAAATAGCGAAAAAACTAATAATAATTATTATGACTAGACTTCGATTTGAGAGCTATTTAGTCTGACTTATACGTCGAGTTCTTGATGCTGTCATCAACAACAACAACAGCCCATAACGTCCACTGCTGGACATAAGCCTCTCCCATGATGGGAGGAATTTGCCGTAATCTCCACGCTTGGCAGGCGGATTGGAGATCGCAGTGATGAAAGACTAACAGACAACGCTGCTGCCCATTCTCAGGTCTACGGAGGCGCAAGGTGTTCGGCCTCAGACATTAGTCGCCTTATACGACACCCGAGAGTGTAATGGGTTGGTTCTATTCTATTCTGCCGGACACCACACGGCTACACAGCATCATCTTTGTTTAATCTTAGGATTGGTTATCCAGACTTTGTGTACATTCAGTTATTAAATCAAACAATAAGTAACTTCTTTACCTACACAACACAAGTTAACAAACAACGCCACATACCTATCTTAAGTAAACCAATCAAAGGTTGCCATAGCATAATAATCCTTTGTCGTGCGCCCAGGCTGAAACATAAACTATTAACGTTAGTCTACTGTGTGGACCACTAAATAATTTAGGCTGTGACTTGATAGTTTGACAGCTGTGCATGCAAGGTTATTTATGGAGTGGGCTGTGTGATTCTGATGGGTAAAATGGTGGTTTATTTTGAACTAGTACTTTGCCCGTGACTTTGTCCGCAGAAATTGTGATAGATCGGCTAGTATGCATGATATAAATATAATTTATAGCCTATAGCATTCACGAATAATGTAGCTTTCTGATAGTAGAAGAAAAAAAAATCGGATCATTGCCCCCTACAGAACTTTACTTTGTGTGTTCATAGTTTATAAGTTATATTTTGTACTAGTTGATGCCCGCGGCTTTGCCCGCCCGCAAATTATACACTAAAACCTCCCTCTTGAATCACTCTAAAACAATCCACATCAAAATTTGTTGCATAGTTTTAAAGATCTAAGCATACATAGGAACAGACGCGGCGGGCGACATTGTTTTATAATATGTAGTGATAGTGATGTATTAGTGTATATTTTAATGTTGTAATGTAACTGTTGTAGTGTGTATTTTATCTATGGGCCTTAAGGTGACACAGCTCACAGGCTCGACATCATTGGTGGGCGTGACCAAAAAGCACGCTGTCTCACCTGGCATCGTGCCCGACAGAGATAGTATCAGTGATGAGCAGTTAGACGCTAGTCTTCACGCACGTCTAGTTCGTACATACACACACAGCGTTCCGAACCGTTCCGAACAAAAACGAAGTTACACGATGCACACAATTGATATGAAAAAACAGTAGCGTTTGTCTTTCTTGAGCGTATATACTGCTCTGCTCTCCAGCAGAGCCACAATCAAGGTCTATTTTATTATTACCTAATGCACGTAGGTACACACGCACGTACGTTAGCCGTGGGGTATCCGGCAGAGTAGAATAGAACCAACCCATTACACTCACGGGTGTCGTATAAGGCGACTAATGTCTGAGGCAGAACACCTTGTGCCTCCGTAGACCTGAGAATGGGCAGCAGCGTTTTCTGTTAGTCTTACATCACTGCGATCTCCAATCCGCCTGCCAAGCGTGGAGATTACGGCAAATTCCTCTCATCATGGGAGAGGCTTATGTCCAGCAGTGGACGTTGTGGGCTGTTGTTGTTGTTTCACGTACAGCGATAACGATATACGTTGATACGTTGATGTACGTTTGACGTACATCATTTTAAGATATAATTGATCGATTTCTAAGATAGTGGCTCCGTGGCACAGCATGACACCATTCGACGCCAGCTCGAATCGCCGAGAAATCATCAAGTATCTACAAACTCGTACTAAAGTAGTAGGCGCTGCGTCATCGTTTTATACCTGTATGGCTCTCTAAGAACCTTATTATGTTTAGTTTTCCCCGGGTGGTCATGCAGCGATCGCCTCAAGAGTTCACGACGCTGCCGCCGCGACGACGCATGCTTACTTGAAAGTTCATCGCAGTTTATGTCCGATTGCAGCAGCATAACCAGCCTATAATGCTCCCACTGCTGGGACACAGAGCTCCTCTCTGTGAGAGGGAATGCGGGCCCAGTGCGGGTTGGTCTTATGTCAGAGTGGATACCTAATAATTGTAATTAGTTCTGCCTACATAAATTGTTTTACAAAAATACTTACACTTTTTTTTTAGGTTTATAATTATGCTCAATATCACTAAATGTAAACACATGTTTTCATCAAGACAAATAACAAATCAAGATTTTTTCTTAGTATTTACATTTTAGAGTCCATGACAAAAATAATAGTCAATTTAGTCAGACGGACAGACAGACAGATGGACGGACTGACAGACGAACAGACAGGTGGATAGACAGACGAACCGACAGACGGACAGACAGATGGACAGCGGAGCCTTAGTAATAGGGTGCCGTTTTTACCCTCTGCAGTTTGTCTATGTCACATGAAGGAAATTAAAAAAGCTATTGGCATACTTTTAGAGCATGAGAAGTGAAAACTACATTAAATATGTATAGAAAACTATTATAGAATAATTTAATGCCCAAAAAGTATACATATTTTCATTAGTCAATTTAGTCAGACGGCCAGACAGACAGATGGACAGCCAGACGGACAGACAGATGGACAGCGGAGTCTTAGTAATAGGGTCCCTTTTTACCCTTTGGAGTTTGTCTATGTCACATGAAGGAAATTAAAAAAAAACTAATTACTTTCACTCCCTAGAGACTAAAAGGGTCACTTTAGTCCCACTTCGTAGGGCTATAATGGCGTACTTTTAGAGCGTGAGAAGTGAAATCTACAATGTATAGAAATCGAATAAAGAATAATTGAATGCCCAAAAAGTATACATATTTTTGTTACTAAAAATATATATTTTTTTAGTTAGCCTATTCTATCCCACTGCTGGACAAAGGCCTCTCACATTCCTTTCCAACTCTCCCGGTGTTTTGCCTCCTCCGGCCAATCAGTCAGGAACGAGTCCGTGAAAAAATTATTATTATACATAAATATTTAAAATGTAATAAATTTACATTTTTAATTTTTTAGTAACAAAACTATAAATAAAATTAAAAGCATATAAAATAGGTAGCCCGCCAGCAACGGGAACAGGGTCCAAGCTGCTGGTGGTTAGGGCTCTTGAGAGAGGAACTTACTAACAATACGCGCCGTGTCCAGAACTGCTTTCTGAATCAAGCGCTTGATCCAGCTGCCTAGCGAGGGTCACCTCAGATGTTAGTTGAGGCTCTTGTCCAATTAAATTATTATTATTATGGAATTAATAACACAATTACTGACATTGTTTCTTTTTACGTCTGCGGTTTGTAATTACCGCCACTATAGCTCAAAATAAGTGATTCCTAATAAACAGAAAAATAGTAAGGTATTTATGGTACTAGCCGTGCCGTGTGGTATCCGGCAGAGTAGAATAGAACCAACCCATTACACTCACGGGTGTCGTATAAGGCGACTAATGTCTGAGGCAGAACACCTTGCGCCTCCGTAGACCAGAGAATGGGCAGCAGCGTTTTCTGTTAGTCTTTCATCACTGCGATCTCCAATCCGCCTGCCAAGCGTGGAGATAACGGCAAATTCCTCCCATAATGGGAGAAGCTTATGTCCAGCAGTGGACGTTATGGGCTTTTGTTGTTGTTGTATGGTACTAGTGTGGAAAGTTGGTTTTTACAAACGAGTAGACGAATGTAACCGTAATTTACGCACGTGTACATTGTAATACAAGGGGCTAAAATGACCCATTATACACGAGGTAGTGAATAGGAACCGAGTTATAATGGGATTTTAGAACGAGTTATAATGGGATATACTTTGAGTGGAAGAAAAATAGTCAATTTAGTCAGACGGACGGACAGACAGGCGGACAGACAGACTGACAGACAGACGAACAGACAGACTGACATACAGACAGACGGACAGACAGATGGACAGCGGATTCTTAGTAATAGGGTTCCGTTTTGAAAGCTATAGCTCTTATAATGGGATTTTAGTGTTACACTGTACTTTTCACTTTGAGAGCGAGAAAAATAGTCAATTTAGTCAGACGGACAGACAGATGGATGGGCAGAGCGATGGACAGCCAGACGGACATACAGACAGACAGATGGACAGCGGAGTCTTAGTAAATAGGGTAACGTTTTTAATGCTATAGCTCTTATAATAATTTTCTATAGCACATACATATTTTCCCTATTTGTCTTAGTTTATTTGAATAATTTCGCAGTACTGCATTCTATTTTTCTTACATATGAGAACATTAGGACCATACACCATTGCGTCTCTTAGAGCGTTTATTACACTGCTATCTCCATCACTAATTACCTTAGTATACATGAGCCCGTGCAACTGCATGCTTACTTTGCATCCATCTACACCTGACAAGTTTTTTTTTAAATACAATTTTTTAATGTATGATTACACCTCCACAACCCCCGTACTATTAAATTCAATCCATACATCAGCACAATCTTTTGAATGCGTTACATTGAGTTGTAACACAAAACATGATTTTTCACACCAAAAAAAAAATCGTTTGATGTACAGAATGCTTGGTTGACTGACGGCTTCGTGAGGAGGTCTTTTGCACCCTGTATTCATGACGTGTCATCAATTCTTACTGCGTGGTCCTGTAAACGTATAACTCAATTAGAATATGCAAAAACTAACAAAATAGTACATTGTAAACATAGTCAATTTAGTCTGACGGACAGACAGTTGGACAGACAGACGGACATACAGACGGCTAGACAGACAGATGGACAGACAGACAGATAGACAGACAGATGAGCAGACAGACGGACAAACAAACAGACGGACATACAGACGGATAGACAACAGATGGACAGACAGACAGATGGACAGACAGACATGGGCAGACAGACAGAATGGTGGATAGAAAGAAAGATGGATAGATAGACAGACGGATAGACAGACGCACAGACAGACGGATAGACAGACATGGACAGACAGACGGATAGGCAGCGGAGTGTTAGTAATCATAGGGTACTGTTTTTACCCTTTGGAGTTTGTCTATGTCACATGAAAGAAATTAAAAAAAAAAAAAAAACTTTTACTCTCTAGAGACTAAAAAGGTTACTTTAGTCCCTGATGGACTAAAGATGACTAGCGATAGCATAAATTATTATTCACAGAAAACACGTTTCAGTTTTCAGACATTTTATTGAGAACTGTTGAGAACTGTTGTCATGCCTACAAACAAAGTCACTATGTGACAGATTATATACCATGAAGGTATCAACCTCCAACAGTCCCGCTTCGTAGGGCTATATTGGCGTACTTTTAGAGCATGCGAAGTGAAATAATAGATTGTACATCAAGTGCATAAAATGCACCATTTTATGAGACTTTTTTTTTTTGTTAAATAGAGTGTAAGGGTGCGTACAGACTATATAACATAACATTGCTATATAACATGTTTCAGATAATGTAGACACTGAATGTTATAAATGTCAATGTCAATTTCATAATGTGGACGTGTTATAAAACACAAGTTATATAATATGTTATATAGTCTGTACGCACCCTTAGGTGTGGTCAGTACATGAGGAATATCGGAACTAATCTATTCACATTGTGCAGACATTGCTTCATGTGCTTCTGCTGCACAGGTATCTTGCCCGAAATCTCGTGTTGATCTAAAAAAAAAAATGGATTACACAGGGTCAAATTAAATGAGTTAGCGAAACTCCGCACATAAAAATCAAAAGCTGTTTTTTTCGGGTCAACGATACACACAGCACAGTGGGTCTAAAATAGCCGCTATAGCAGAATCTACGCAGAATCTTAGCATGAATCACGTTAAAAAATTTAAATTCTTAAAATGGACTTTATGTCAATAACTATAAAGTCCATTTTAAGAATTTTAAATTTTTAACGTGATTCACAAAACGATTCTGCTAAAGCGGCCATTTTAGACCCCCGGTACAGATTTCATAAGTTTTTACCGTGCCGGAAGTGCCAGAGGTTGGTTTTATATATGTATAGGCACCAAGAGCAGCGACCGGTGGCCCAGTGGTGGCGGCCCCGACTTACGAACAGTAAGTCATGGGTTCGAACCTAGACAGGCGCATTACTTTGTATAATTTATTTCCACACCACTGCTCTCAAAGCGGTGAAGGAAAACATCGTGAGGAAACCGGAATGTCCTACAACCAAAAATTCGAAGACATGTGACATCTACTAACCCGCACTGGCCCGCGTGGTGGATTATAGCCCATTACCTCTCATAGAGAGGAGGCCTGTGTCCCAGCAGTGGGAACATTAATAGGCTGATGATGAGGCACCTACTATTTGCGCAACCATTTCCATTTACATACTGATACTGATACTGTTAGCCTGCGTCATCCCACTGCTGGGCAAAAGCCTCTCTCCATTTACATAAACATACAAAATAAAAGTCACTAGCGCATTGCACTGTCTGTCTTGCCTACATAGGGTGCCCTAATGCCTATACACAAAGCCGCGCCGCCGGCCACCATGGGTAAAGTAAGCCTGCGGCGCTGTGTGTAGAGAATAGCACTAATGGTTGAAGTCACCATCGACACGTGCCTCTGATGTCGATGCCGCGTGTCGCTCGTGTGTAAGAACACCAAAGACATTAAATTATACTACACTATATTTAATCTCTTTGAAGAACACTAAATAGATTAGGTGCAACAAATTATATGACTTACCCATTGTTAATTTGTAGTTATTCACACCTGTTCTTCAATGAACCAACACAATATCACTCGCACAGCGTCCACTCAAATCAAAAATTAATTTTTTTATCAAAAATCCGGAGTCCAAACAGTTATACGTCAAACGTCACACGAATGACATAGGCTTTAGAAGCACATTCGAAATTTCGAATATAACTTGAATAGGGTGGAGTCTCCTAGTATCAGCCTCCTCCTAAAATCGGCCTTTTCTAGAAAAAGTAACATAACTATAAAAATAGCTAAAATCATAATACTTTTCATGCAAAAACGACTCTAGTTCCATACACATAACCTCCCATACCATAAATACATTTCATTTTAAAATCTTCATGATGAGAAACATTTGAAATTTATTTATTATTTTATACTATCTGTCATTTCGAATTACATTCAAACGTTGAATACATTTTTGTAATCATCTTTTAAAACCCTTCATTTTGATACCCCACTCGATGGTATTAGAAGAAAAAAAAATTCGAAGTCTACAATATGGCACCCCAAATCCACGTTTTTTTTTTTTTTGCAAGAAATCAAAAGCACTTAAAAATTACAAGTAGTCAAAGTTCAAAAAAAGTTGACACGGTCGATAATTGGTACCACCACCCTACGCGCGTATGACATATTGTTAATGTGTGCGTGAACGTCGTCGTCGTCCTCCCGCACCGCGCACCGCAGCGGGGGAAACATTGTTCAGTGAGATGCACGATAAGTCTAGTAAAAGGCGCGCGTAAAAAAATACGAAAAGGCCTTTGGAAAATCGGGTTTTATGAAAAAACCACTGCATAAATCAATTACAAGTAAAATTTATTGAATTCTTCGATAATTGTGCTGTGTCGGTACCGACTTTGTTTTGGAAATTTGACACTTCTTTTATTACTAATTTACGCCCAAAGTTACGTTAAAATTGGCAATAAAAATGAATCTTTGGTAGCTCGTAACTTTTTAATGGCTTTTTATTTTACTATTCTGTTTCCGTACAGACACAATTAATAATGAGACAAAACGATATCATGTTTAACTTTAGTTGTACCTGTAGATCAACCTTAAGGTTGATCTGCGCAACATATTTTCCATACAAATTTCGGGGGGCTATTACTCCACTGTTTGTCATGGTACAACTAAAATTAAACATGATATCGTTTTGTCTCATTATTAATTGTGTCTGTACGGAAACAGAATAGTAAAATAAAAAGCCATTAAAAAGTTACGAGCTACCAAAGATTCATTTTTATTGCCAATTTTAACGTAACTTTGGGCGTAAATTAGTAATAAAAGAAGTGTCAAATTTCCAAAACAAAGTCGGTACCGACACAGCACAATTATCGAAGAATTCAATAAATTTTACTTGTAATTGATTTATGCAGTGGTTTTTTCATAAAACCCGATTTTCCAAAGGCCTTTTCGTATTTTTTTACGCGCGCCTTTTACTAGACTTATCGTGCATCTCACTGAACAATGTTTCCCCCGCTGCGGTGCGCGGTGCGGGAGGACGACGACGACGTTCACGCACACATTAACAATATGTCATACGCGCGTAGGGTGGTGGTACCAATTATCGACCGTGTCAACTTTTTTTGAACTTTGACTACTTGTAATTTTTAAGTGCTTTTGATTTCTTGCAAAAAAAAAAAATCGTGGATTTGGGGTGCCATATTGTAGACTTCGAATTTTTTTTTCTTCTAATACCATCGAGTGGGGTATCAAAATGAAGGGTTTTAAAAGATGATTACAAAAATGTATTCAACGTTTGAATGTAATTCGAAATGACAGATAGTATAAAAGAATAAATAAATTTCAAATGTTTCTCATCATGAAGATTTTAAAATGAAATGTATTTATGGTATGGGAGGTTATGTGTATGGAACTAGAGTCGTTTTTGCATGAAAAGTATTATGATTTTAGCTATTTTTATAGTTATGTTACTTTTTTAGAAAAGGCCGATTTTAGGAGGAGGCTGATACTAGGAGACTCCACCCTATTCCAGTTATATTCGAATTTCGAATCTGCTTCTAAAGCCTATGTCATTCGTATGACGTTTGACGTATAACTGTTTGGACTCCGGATTTTTGATAAAAAAATTAATTTTTGATTTGAGTGGACGCTGTGCGAGTGATATTGTGTTGGTTCATTGAAGAACAGGTGCGAATAACTACAAATTAACAATGGGTAAGTCATATAATTTGTTGCACCTAATCTATTTAGTGTTCTTACACACGAGCGACACGCGGCATCGACATCAGAGGCACGTGTCGATGGTGACTTCAACCATTAGTGCTATTCTCTACACACAGCGCCGCAGGCTTACTTTACCCATGGTGGCCGGCGGCGCGGCTTTGTGTATAGGCATTAGGGCACCCTATGTAGGCAAGACAGACAGTGCAATGCGCTAGTGACTTTTATTTTGTATGTTTATGTAAATGGAGAGAGGCTTTTGCCCAGCAGTGGGATGACGCAGGCTAACAGTATCAGTATCAATATGTAAATGGAAATGGTTGCGCAAATAGTAGGTGCCTCATCATCAGCCTATTAATGTTCCCACTGCTGGGACACAGGCCTCCTCTCTATGAGAGGTAATGGGCTATAATCCACCACGCGGGCCAGTGCGGGTTAGTAGATGTCACATGTCTTCGAATTTTTGGTTGTAGGACATTCCGGTTTCCTCACGATGTTTTCCTTCACCGCTTTGAGAGCAGTGGTGTTGAAATAAATTATACAAAGTAATGCGCCTGTCTAGGTTCGAACCCATGACTTACTGTTCGTAACTCGGGGCCGCCACCACTGGGCCACCGGTCGCTGCTCTTGGTGCCTATACATATATAAAACCAACCTCTGGCACTTCCGGCACGGTAAAAACTTATGAAATCTGTACCGGGGGTCTAAAATGGCCGCTTTAGCAGAATCGTTTTGTGAATCACGTTAAAAATTTAAAATTCTTAAAATGGACTTTATAGTTATTGACATAAAGCCCATTTTAAGAATTTAAATTTTTTAACGTGATTCATGCTAAGATTCTGCGTAGATTCTGCTATAGCGGCTATTTTAGACCCACTGTGCTGTGTGTATCGTTGACCCGAAAAAAACAGCTTTTGATTTTTATGTGCGGAGTTTCGCTAACTCATTTAATTTGACCCTGTGTAATCCATTTTTTTTTTTAGATCAACACGAGATTTCGGGCAAGATACCTGTGCAGCAGAAGCACATGAAGCAATGTCTGCACAATGTGAATAGATTAGTTCCGATATTCCTCATGTACTGACCACACCTAAGGGTGCGTACAGACTATATAACATATTATATAACTTGTGTTTTATAACACGTCCACATTATGAAATTGACATTGACATTTATAACATTCAGTGTCTACATTATCTGAAACATGTTATATAGCAATGTTATGTTATATAGTCTGTACGCACCCTTACACTCTATTTAACAAAAAAAAAACGTCTCATAAAATGGTGCATTTTATGCACTTGATGTACAATCTATTATTTCACTTCGCATGATCTAAAAGTACGCCAATATAGCCCTACGAAGCGGGACTGTTGGAGGTTGATACCTTCATGGTATATAATCTGTCACATAGTGACTTTGTTTGTAGGCATGACAACAGTTCTCAACAGTTCTCAATAAAATGTCTGAAAACTGAAACGTGTTTTCTGTGAATAATAATTTATGCTATCGCTAGTCATTTTTAGTCCATCAGGGACTAAAGTAACCTTTTTAGTCTCTAGAGAGTAAAAGTTTTTTTTTTTTTTTTTAATTTCTTTCATGTGACATAGACAAACTCCAAAGGGTAAAAACAGTACCCTATGATTACTAAGACTCCGCTGCCTATCCGTCTGTCTGTCCATGTCTGTCTATCCGTCTGTCTGTGCGTCTGTCTAATGTCTATCCGTCTGTCTGTCTATCCATCTTTCTTTCTATCCACCATTCTGTCTGTCTGCCCATGTCTGTCTGTCCGTCTGTCTGTCTGTCCATCTGTTGTCTACCCGTCTGTATGTCCGTCTGTTTGTTTGTCCGTCTGTCTGCTCATCTGTCTGTCTATCTGTCTGTCTGTCCATCTGTCTGTCTAGCCGTCTGTATGTCCGTCTGTCTGTCCAACTGTCTGTCCGTCAGACTAAATTGACTATGTTTACAATGTACTATTTTGTTAGTTTTTGCATATTCTAATTGAGTTATACGTTTACAGGACCACGCAGTAAGAATTGATGACACGTCATGAATACAGGGTGCAAAAGACCTCCTCACGAAGCCGTCAGTCAACCAAGCATTCTGTACATCAAACGATTTTTTTTTTGGTGTGAAAAATTATGTTTTGTGTTACAACTCAATGTAACGCATTCAAAACATTGTGCTGATGTATGGATTGAATTTAATAGTACGGGGGTTGTGGAGGTGTAATCATACATTAAAAAATTGTATTAAAAAAAAAAACTTGTCAGGTGTAGATGGATGCAAAGTAAGCATGCAGTTGCACGGGCTCATGTATACTAAGGTAATTAGTGATGGAGATAGCAGTGTAATAAACGCTCTAAGAGACGCAATGGTGTATGGTCCTAATGTTCACATATGTAAGAAAAATAGAATGCAGTACTGCGAAATTATTCAAATAAACTAAGACAAATAGGGAAAATATGTATGTGCTATAGAAAATTATTATAAGAGCTATAGCATTAAAAACGTTACCCTATTTACTAAGACTCCGCTGTCCATCTGTCTGTCTGTATGTCCGTCTGTCTGTCCATCGCTCTGCCCATCCATCTGTCTGTCCGTCTGACTAAATTGACTATTTTTCTCGCTCTCAAAGTGAAAAGTACAGTGTAACACTAAAATCCCATTATAAGAGCTATAGCTTTCAAAACGGAACCCTATTACTAAGAATCCGCTGTCCATCTGTCTGTCCGTCTGTCTGTATGTCAGTCTGTCTGTCCGTCCGTCAGTCTGTTCGTCTGTCTGTCAGTCTGTCTGTCCGCCTGTCTGTCCGTCCGTCTGTCCGTCTGACTAAATTGACTATTTTTCTTCCACTCAAAGTAAAAATTACAGTGTGACACACTAATATCCCATTATAACTCGTTCTAAAATCCCATTATAACTCGGTTCCTATTCACTACCTCGTGTATAATGGGTCATTTTAGCCCCTTGTATTACAATGTACACGTGCGTAAATTACGGTTACATTCGTCTACTCGTTTGTAAAAACCAACTTTCCACACTAGTACCATACAACAACAACAAAAGCCCATAACGTCCACTGCTGGACATAAGCCTCTCCCATTATGGGAGGAATTTGCCGTTATCTCCACGCTTGGCAGGCGGATTGGAGATCGCAGTGATGAAAGACTAACAGAAAACGCTGCTGCCCATTCTCTGGTCTACGGAGGCGCAAGGTGTTCTGCCTCAGACATTAGTCGCCTTATACGACACCCGTGAGTGTAATGGGTTGGTTCTATTCTACTCTGCCGGATACCACACGGCACGGCTAGTACCATAAATACCTTACTATTTTTCTGTTTATTAGGAATCACTTATTTTGAGCTATAGTGGCGGTAATTACAAACCGCAGACGTAAAAAGAAACAATGTCAGTAATTGTGTTATTAATTCCATAATAATAATAATTTAATTGGACAAGAGCCTCAACTAACATCTGAGGTGACCCTCGCTAGGCAGCTGGATCAAGCGCTTGATTCAGAAAGCAGTTCTGGACACGGCGCGTATTGTTAGTAAGTTCCTCTCTCAAGAGCCCTAACCACCAGCAGCTTGGACCCTGTTCCCGATGCTGGCGGGCTACCTATTTTATATGCTTTTAATTTTATTTATAGTTTTGTTACTAAAAAATTAAAAATGTAAATTTATTACATTTTAAATATTTATGTATAATAATAATTTTTTTACGGACTCGTTCCTGACTGATTGGCCGGAGGAGGCAAAACACCGGGAGAGTTGGAAAGGAATGTGAGAGGCCTTTGTCCAGCAGTGGGATAGAATAGGCTAACTAAAAATATATATATTTTTAGTAACAAAAATACACACATCAAAAGTGTCTAGGGATCAAGCATTTTTATGCGGATTTCTTGAGATTGAGATGTGGCTTTGTAATAAATTTATGATTTTATAAATTTATATGGATACTTTTTGGTGCATTTCATAATTTGAATCAGGAACTCTCAATCAAATTCGAGTAAAAGATGAAAATAAGCTGTCAATATTTTCCCTATAAAAACATACAACGCATTGAAGACATTATTAGTGCTACTGTTTCCCTACTACTGATTAAAACCAACGTTATTATGGAGCGGCGACGTCATTTAAGCAGGGAAGAAATGCTCAGAGCCGTGGGAATGATAGAAGCTGGTTCCCGGCAACGTACTGTAGCTTTAGCTCTGAATACAAGTCAGAGTGTTATCAGTCGACTTTGGACACGTTACCGAAGCACTGGTACCGTGGCTGAGCGCCATGGAGGACGGTATCGCTGCACCACACGGAGACAAGACCGATACATTCAAATCTTAACTCGAAGAGCTCCAACAATAACCGCCATGATGTTAGCCGTGAGGCTTCATCACTCTTCAGGGAACTTAATTAGCGACCAAACAGTCAGAAACCGCTTGCATGAAGTGAACCTTCATTCCCGAAGACCGCTACGGGTACCACCTATAGCAATGCACAATCGTAGGATTCGATATCAATGGGCTCTTGAACACAGAAATTGGGCAGAAGAACAATGGCGTTTCGTGTGCTTTTCTGATGAGTCTCGTTTTGGTATGAGACTGGATACAAGACGTATACGACACTGGAGAACCCCTGGACGCCAACAGCGATTAAAATCCTGCCAGGAAGTCCATCCTTATAGTGGTGGAACCATCATGGTATGGGCGGGTATTTGGATCGGCGGAAGAACTGAGTTGATTTGGATCAGAGGCAACCTCAACGCTCAAATTTATGCTGAGACGATTGTATCAGACGTCATCGTTCCTCTACAAGTGCAAATCGGTCCCTTATTTCAGTTAATGCATGATAATGCACGACCGCACACCGCAAGAGTTGTAAGACAGACTCTCGCCGCAGCTAACATCAATGTCCTGCCCTGGCCTGCTCAGTCGCCAGACTTGAACCCGATTGAGCATGCATGGGATATGCTACAGAGAAGAGCTCTGCCGAATATGGAGGGTATCCAGTCGCAAGAAGACCTTTTTTTGTTGTTGCAACGAACATGGGCGGCCATTCCACAGCGTGATTTGGATGAACTCATTTTGAGTATGCCAAACCGATGTTCTTGTGTTGTTAGTGTTCGCGGTAGAAACACGGATTATTAATTGTTTAAGTTACCCAATAAAATTTTAAAGAAAACTGTGTTTTCAGTCATTTTTTCGAACTTTAATGTTAGTGGTTCAAATGTCAAAAATCCCTTTATTAGGAAAATGGCAAATTTCTTTATTAATGCAAAGGTGACTTGGTTTATCGTTACTGTGACAAACGAAAACACTTTATTTGATGAATCCTTAAAGAAAATTTTAATTAATATCAATCAGGAGAAAAGTTATTGCAAAAATATATGTTGATCCCTAGATACTTTTGATGTGTGTATGTATACTTTTTGGGCATTCAATTATTCTTTATTCGATTTCTATACATTGTAGATTTCACTTCTCACGCTCTAAAAGTACGCCATTATAGCCCTACGAAGTGGGACTAAAGTGACCCTTTTAGTCTCTAGGGAGTGAAAGTAATTAGTTTTTTTTTAATTTCCTTCATGTGACATAGACAAACTCCAAAGGGTAAAAAGGGACCCTATTACTAAGACTCCGCTGTCCATCTGTCTGTCCGTCTGTATATCTGTCCGTCTGTCTGTCCGTCTGGCTGTCCATCTGTCTGTCTGGCCGTCTGACTAAATTGACTAATGAAAATATGTATACTTTTTGGGCATTAAATTATTCTATAATAGTTTTCTATACATATTTAATGTAGTTTTCACTTCTCATGCTCTAAAAGTATGCCAATACCTTTTTTAATTTCCTTCATGTGACATAGACAAACTGCAGAGGGTAAAAACGGCACCCTATTACTAAGGCTCCGCTGTCCATCTGTCTGTCCGTCTGTCGGTTCGTCTGTCTATCCACCTGTCTGTTCGTCTGTCAGTCCGTCCATCTGTCTGTCTGTCCGTCTGACTAAATTGACTATTATTTTTGTCATGGACTCTAAAATGTAAATACTAAGAAAAAAATCTTGATTTGTTATTTGTCTTGATGAAAACATGTGTTTACATTTAGTGATATTGAGCATAATTATAAACCTAAAAAAAAGTGTAAGTATTTTTGTAAAACAATTTATGTAGGCAGAACTAATTACAATTACTAGGTATCCACTCTGACATAAGACCAACCCGCACTGGGCCCGCATTCCCTCTCACAGAGAGGAGCTCTGTGTCCCAGCAGTGGGAGCATTATAGGCTGGTTATGCTGCTGCAATCGGACATAAACTGCGATGAACTTTCAAGTAAGCATGCGTCGTCGCGGCGGCAGCGTCGTGAACTCTTGAGGCGATCGCTGCATGACCACCCGGGGAAAACTAAACATAATAAGCAATCTATATTAGATTCTTAGAGAGCCATACAGGTATAAAACGATGACGCAGCGCCTAATACTTTAGTACGAGTTTGTAGATGGTGTCATGCTGTGCCACGGAGCCACTATCTTAGAAATCGATCAATTATATCTTAAAATGATGTACGTCAAACGTACATCAACGTATCAACGTATATCGTTATCGCTGTACGTGAAACAACAACAACAGCCCACAACGTCCACTGCTGGACATAAGCCTCTCCCATGATGAGAGGAATTTGCCGTAATCTCCACGCTTGACAGGCGGATTGGAGATCGCAGTGATGTAAGACTAACAGAAAACGCTGCTGCCCATTCTCAGGTCTACGGAGGCACAAGGTGTTCTGCCTCAGACATTAGTCGCCTTATACGACACCCGTGAGTGTAATGGGTTGGTTCTATTCTACTCTGCCGGATACCCCACGGCTAACGTACGTGCGTGTGTACCTACGTGCATTAGGTAATAATAAAATAGACCTTGATTGTGGCTCTGCTGGAGAGCATACTCTCTAGCAGAGCAGTATATACGCTCAAGAAAGACAAACGCTACTGTTTTTTCATATCAATTGTGTGCATCGTGTAACTTCGTTTTTGTTCGGAACGGTTCGGAACGCTGTGTGTGTATGTACGAACTAGACGTGCGTGAAGACTAGCGTCTAACTGCTCATCACTGATACTATCTCTGTCGGGCACGATGCCAGGTGAGACAGCGTGCTTTTTGGTAACGCCCACCAATGAGTTCGAGCCTGTGAGCTGTGTCACCGATGCCTCATAGTAAAATGATTGATTGATTTACCTCTTAATGATATAATAGTATAGATTAGGTAATGTTTGTGGATAAACAATAAATTATAAATACGTTTCCCTTTACTTACATTAAGCTCATGCAGTATTAAAATTTTATGGGATTGTTTAATGCATCTAGATTAAACTCTCTTTTTTGATTATCATCTGCTTAATCTTTTCCTAAATATGTTGGGGTCAATTTCCAGGCTAATCGGATGCAGTTAAATACCCAGTATTTTAGATGGAGCTCCTCATCTGACCTCCACAACCCATAGTTAAGTACTGGGTAACGATACTTCATGGTAAAAGCTATTGTCAGACTTTTGAGCCACTAGCTACGTCGAAAAATGTACAAATGACAGCCGGGACCAATGACTTAACGTGCTTTCCGAGGCACGGAGGAACTACTGTAGTATGTAATGGATAGTTACTCATCCACGGACCGACCTTGGCAGGCGATGCTTAACCTGAAGATCGACCCGTGTGGCTGATATTCTGAATTTACCACAGAAAGAAATAAGCTTCGTAACAAAGAAACTGCAGATTCACTGCAGCTCATTCCACAAGCATTAAAAT
The DNA here is from genome assembly GCA_905147715.2 of Xestia xanthographa. Classification (NCBI taxonomy): domain Eukaryota; kingdom Metazoa; phylum Arthropoda; class Insecta; order Lepidoptera; family Noctuidae; genus Xestia; species Xestia xanthographa. Next base: position 25,220,568 of record LR990659.1, read on the forward strand.
ATAACTTAAGGTCCTATACTCTCCCTCAAATGGCTTAGCATGATCCTCCGTTACGCCTAAAATACTGCATCATTAATTTTGAAATAAATATATGGTAAAGTTGAGGATTAATTCTAGGTACTATATGTGACAAAAACACGATTCCATAAACTTTTTTCGATAGAAAAAAAATCCAAAGTTACCTCCAAATCGAACAATAAACCGCTGGTATTCAAAAAGCACTTCAAATTAGATCATGAAACTTTGCATACTAACTGAACTAACTATAAAGCAGATGTAATGTGTTTTATTTTTTTAGTCCAATCAATAGATTTTTTGTAAATCGCAAAAAAACACTCATTTCGCCTATTCGGCCGCAGTGACTGACGTAACAACCGATTTGTAGTACAAGCTGATTATAACTTTATTCTAACAGTATTTCAAACGAAGTTTGAACAACCACAAATAGAGTTGCTAATGTTAGGGTTAGAAGGGCCTTAATACCACATACCATCGGTCAATCTAGTTTTTAGGAAGACTTTTAGATATTATCTTCCTAGCTAAGTTATCGTTTTAGTCTAGTGGCTTAAGAGCTAGATTTAAGTGCCTTTGCTGGAGTGGAGCTGCAGTTAGTAAAATATATTTCAAGTTAGCAGAGAATAACGTCTCATTTTTGATAAGATTTATAAATTGCTGCGCTTTTTAAAGCGTTGGATTCTTTTTCTTGCATTTTCTTCTTCGTTTGTTATGGCCTAAAGCATTGTTTTGTATCTTTTCATTTTTTTTCCGGTTCTTTTGTGTGGCCGTGTGGTATCCGGCAGAGTAGAATAGAACCAACCCATTACAGTCAAGAGTGTCGTATAAGGCGACTAATGTCTGAGGCAGAACACCTTGCGCCTCCGTAGACCAGAGAATGGGCAGCAGCGTTTTCTGTTAGTATTTCATCACTGCGATCTCCAATCCGCCTGCCAACGTGGAGATTACGGCAAATTCCTCCCATAATGGAAGAGGCTTATGTCCAGCAGTGGACGTTATGGGCTGTTGTTGTTGTTGTTGTTGTTGTTGTTATCGTGTGGTTACTGCCTAACCTGGTGTCAGAGGTTTTTATGCCCAGCCCATGGGCCTCTGACTTAGCCTTACATGCCGTCAAGAAATATCTCTCAGGCACACTGGTTTCCTCACGGTGTTCTCTTTCACCGAAGCGAATGATAACTGAACGATACCGTAAAATCAGAGGTTGGTGCGTTGGGTTCTTCTGGTCTTATGTAAACTATACTGTTTGACCTCTCTTAATTTGTAACTATTACAATTTCAGTGCAGTTACATAACATGACGCCAATAATCGCAGAAGGCTTCGGCAGGTATACTTAAAAGTAGACCCACATTTTACCTGTTTTAGACCCATGTAATAGTGGGCGAGCCGAGAAATCATTGGTGGGAAATTCCAATAACACCTTGCTTTACTTACCCGACCTAGGAATCGAATCAAGAATCTCATGATCGGCAATCGTGCTTGCGACTGCAGAGCCAACTAGATGACCTGTGTATTTAGATGCCAATGATTATCCAGTTACCGTGTTCTTAGTCGTTCTACCACCTGGAGGATATTACATATTCCATAACCTTGTAAGATAGTATAACCATTATGGTTATACTATCTTACAAGGTTGTGCAATACTTAACTCAATTTTTTACATATCCAAAGGAAGAACCACACTAATCAAACTCAAACTCTTTATTGCATTCATGTGTACATTTAGTTGTTACATTTATTTCGGCGGCAGGACATTGATGTTGGAACTTACTTACATAAGTATATATATACTTATGTAAGTAAGTTCCAACATAAATGTCCTGACACCGCAATATTAAGCCGTAGTAAAAAGACTTCATGTGTAAGCTTTCTCAAGCAAAGGCGTTTGTAGTCACTTTTCGTAAAAGTAAATCTAAATATTCATAGAAGAAGCTTTATCTAGCTTGCTTTATAAGAAGCTCTTTTCCGACAAGAGCTGTTACGTCCCATTTGGTCAATTAACTCTAGGATACTTCCCAATTCCTCCAGTAAGAACATATTGCTAAACTTTATTACACTCTCAAGCAAAAATAAAATATTTTGTTGCGTTTGTCCAGAAAGGTCTGTTTCAAGGTTATTACACCACGAAGTTGGCTTTAAAATTAAAGCTTATAAAAATGATAACAAAGCAAATAATATTCCAAAACAAAAAAAATAACACCATCAATAAACAAAACAAAAGAAAAGTCAAGTTACAAAAAATAACACTCAAAAGATCGTTGAAAGAAATTTTAATAAAAAAAATACTTAAGCAAATAAACTTGGAAGCAATTATTGGTTTTTGTCGTTTTGTTTCTCTTATTCCCGCCATTTACATAGCTTTCGTAGTCGCGGACTATAAATTTCAAAATGGCGGCAATAAATTTCTTATTTTACGCTTTCCGTGGATATTTAGCGATATGAACCGGAATAGCGGAATATCTCTTTTATTGTCTTATAGATTATCTTTATTTCTGTCGGTTTATGTTATATGAATGTAATGGCTGCCTTTTATTGTGTTGTAATATTTTGTAGGAGTTGCAGCTGTAAAATTTGTGATAAAATTCATCTGATTAACGCGGTTTTATTGTTCGTCATAAGATTTTTGATGAGGGCTTATTTTAATGCGTTGCTTATGCATGAATGTAAGTCAAACTTAGCTCGATTCTTTGTCTTTTGCCTGTCACTTCCAGAAAATTAAATTTAGAAAATAATCATGAATAAACTATTAAATAATAATAAATGACTGTTGAATTCTTAATACTTTCTTTGATATCTGTTGTTATTTATATTTAAAAAAAATATAATTATCACATACAACTATTTAAAAATACATATTATGTAGAACAGACAACAAGTTACTTAGTGGAAGTAAAAGCAAAGTACAGAAAATTATGTACAATTTTTTTTTTTTTTTTTACAATATGGCATCTTCTGGGACGAGCGTGCTCAGAAGATGGGCGTTCACTCTTGCTTTGAAGGCAGGCGGGTTAAATGTGGCAGGGAACACAGACGCTGGCAGAGAGTTCCACACTTTGGCTGTGCCTAATAAAAGTGGAGGAGAATCGCTTAGTACAACTTGTCGGGATATCAACCTAGTGCGGATAGTACGCCGCAGTACGTCTGTTAGTCCGGTGGTAAAAGGGTGATGGTGGGATCAGATCGAAAGAGTTTCATACAATAGAAGTGATGAACGATCTTTATATTCATTCTATTCTAGCAGCTATAACAGTGGCTGTAACTTCGAAGGCGTGGAAGTTATTCGTCAGAGAAACGAGGCATAAAGGCCAAAGTTAAGCCTAGCTATCTAGTAACAAAACAGCTTCAATATTTCGTAAGCCCATCACACAAATACGCAGAGGGAAACAGAAAACATGAATATTAATAAAAGTTGGGATTGAAATTTTCAACCCAAACGAAAAGAAGCTTTAAACGTTGTGTAAAAATTTACGAAATCACAAAAGGCGGATTTTCCCTTCCAAATGGTTAAACTTCTAACAGATTGTTAAATTAATTTTCTCCTAAATAAACAAGCTTATAATATCTCCTTAACGTTGAAATGTATATTAGGTAGCTGTTTTCTTTTTACCCAGTTTTCGAGAAAATGGGATAAAATATTTAATCATTATTACGTTAACGTTTTGAAGTGCTCTTGTTTTGCAGGTTTTGTTGGAATTCAGGTTCACATTGCGAATAAAACTTCAAGTAAGTTCTGGTATTTGAGCTAGCTAGCTTATCAACAAAGGCAAAATGTAAACTTGGCTTAGGACTTTGTTACAGTAAAACGTTAATAGCTGTTATATTAGTTAATAGTGCTTGATATTTTGAAGTATTTGTTTTAAAAAGGCCTCAAGAATTTCTCAGTAGCAGTCTGTGCCTGTTTTCTTGCCCGATAACATGACATTTAAGAGGGAACAGGACCTGCGAAGTACATAGTTATTTGAAGAAACTATTGCCGTCGCGCCGCGTCAAGTCTGCCGCCGTAGTGTGTGATAACATAGGGACAGCTACGACTCAGACCGATTACACCACATAATATTTGACGAGATCGATACTTCGTATTCTTTTTTTTTCTCATCGAAAACTGAGCTGATTCAATTATTTTTGACATAAAAAATGTAAGAACGAGTATTTCTAGGTTCCTATCAATTTCTTTTGTGTTAAATACTTTTCGAATTTGTCTAGTAGTCCTCTAATCACGGCCGTAAAAATGGGCATTTTTTCGCATTTTTAAACAGTCATATACTTTACCTATTATTTGCTAAAAGTGGAAATAATAATAAATTGTTTTATTCGGAACAACATAGGAACCATTTTTGTAAGTACACACCTAAGAGTTATACACTAGGATTAAATAACAAATAAAAGAAAAAAAATGAAGAAAAGCAGGTTAAAAGCAGGTTATTGATTCATGTACTTACGAGGCATTTCATGCGGATAATGATTCCGCATGAGATGCCTCAGTACAGGAGCTCTTGGGTCCTCGGCCACGACTTTTAGGATGTTATTGCTACTCCCCCTAATCCTCCTCACAAGCGATGCCACCTGAAAAATGACAGGGACATGTCAACAGTAAAACTTGGTCTAGAGGCATTATTTAGGAAAAAACAAGGGGAATACATTTGTATGAAGAATCGCAGCCCCAGTTCCCTCTTAAATTATATCTAGCAAAATATGGCTATAGGTACAATTCTGCTTAGTCCTTCTAATAACGGACATGATGTAATGTTGTTAAGTTCAAGTAACTTTGGAAGCTATTGCCCTTAAATTCCTCAACTTACTTGCACCTTATACTTTTACAAAATAAGCCTTACTTACCCGCTCACCTCACAAAGTGCATGGCAACATAAATTCTTAGCGCATGGCTCACGTACCAACTTTATACACATCACTCTGACATAGACTTAAAAATTGTACTCCGCCGAGTAAAATAGAAAACGTGTGTTGCTTGCTATATGGGCTTCCATGTTGTTACAGTACGACATGGCTTAGAAGTTACATTGCCGAGGAAAAGAGTAGAATAAATTGTGCAACGGATCATTTACAATGTTATTAATTTTTGGGGCACTGCGGTGGTCTAATCGCTCGTATTAATGTCTATCAGGGCCATTTTTAACCCTACCTCTATTGTCCCACTTCAGGCCAAAGGCCTCCAACATAGCTTCCCATTCTTCTCTAAGTGAGGTTTTATAACCGACTTTAAAAAAGGACTTCGACTGTATGTATTTTTCTCTTGCCAATCTCTCACAAACGCATCTAGGTCGTCACGCCAACATTTTCTAGATTAATTAAAAAAAAACGAAAATACATATGTCGAGCAATATGGTAGTTTGTCATTTTTTGACGGAAAAATTGGATTGCCAGTTTTATTAGATGGGCCTAGAACGAAGTATTATATCATCTGTGGCCTAGATAAGATTTTTCAAACCTGGCAAGGTCAGGCTAGATCTGTTTTTAACATTTTTGCTTGAAACGTTTGTGACTGGGACGTTTTTTTGAACGACCCAAAAGCATTAAGTGACTCCTGTGAGAATAAAAAAATACAAAAAGATTTGTTTTATCTCAAGCATTGTGTCACACACAAACTGTGGCAGCTCCAGTAAGTAACAATTACTACTTGTGTGCTTCACTCTCCCGTAAGTGGTATAAAAAATATCCGATTTCCTTTAATTAAATGAAAATGAAATCGTTATTTGTAGACATAGGTTTTACAGGGGTGTTACAAATAGATATAGTATAGCAAGTCCATCTATGTCTTGCGTTGAAGCGTACAAATCAAATCCATTACTAATTTTGATTTTTGTACATCGATGCAACCTCTAAATTGATTAATGTTGATGGATGGAGAGGGAGAGGAAGGCCAAAGAAAAGATAATAATAATAATAAATTTTATTCAAATAAAAATATTTTAGATTTACAGTTTTCCAGATTTTACATTAATTGTAACAACAGGTACTCGTAACACAGAATTGTATTCTACAATACGGTGGGTGAAGCTCTGTCCTCCTAGCTAGGCTACAAAATAGCCTGTGTCTAAGAGACACAGTTTCGATCCCTAGGTAATAATTGGGTCTGGTACGTGTTACATGTGCAGATTGACAAAGGTGATAATACTGTTATGCAAGAATAAATCTACAATGATAAAAAAAAGAAAGTAAACATATTTTATAAAAACAAAATTGTAGCATGCAACTAAGTGTGCGGGTGTTTCGTGTAAGTACGTGTGAATGGGTTCCGTGTATGTGTGTGTGTTTATTTGTGTGTAAGTGTGTATGTGTGTGTGTGTGTTCTTGCGGATGTGTGAGCGTACGTGCGTGTGAGTGTATCTGAGGGTGTAATTAAAGATGAAAGGATTGTGTGAGGAATGATATGAAAGAGAAAGGAGTAAATGATTCCGTAATGCCTGACAGGGGAGAATGGAAAAAGATAACGACTTGCGCCGACTCCAAGTAGAATAAGACAAGGCCAGGGAAATAATGATGCCACTTCTAAGTTGTGCACACTATACTTACATAGTTACGTGAGATGGCGTATCAGTAACTTTGTTATTTAAGTTATACTTTGTTGAATGTTGTAGGTGAGAATTGAAAAGCTCCGGTTGCTACAAATGATTCTCATTGAAACGGTTTCCCTTCATTTATTTTGTGAAGCAGGTTTTCTCTCTTGTTTCATTTTAAACCGTGTTTTATAGTAAGTTAAATAGTAGGAGAAGACCAAAGAAACGATGCATGGACTGTGTAAAGGATGATATTGCAGGAAAAGAAGTTTCTGATGAGATGACGATTAAAATAATGATGATGATGTTTCGTAGTAAGTTAATATGTATAAGTTAATTAGTAAAGTTATAAGGTAGTTAAAAGTTTTACATGTTTCCGTCATCATTAGAACATGTTTTTCATTAACAAAATTAGGAGTTTCATTTTTAGGGTTCCGTAGTCAACTAGGAACCCTTATAGTTTCGCCATGTCTGTCCGTCCGTCTGTGCATCCTCGCTTAATCTCTGTGACCGTTAGCACTAGAAAGCTGAAATTTGGTACCAATATGTATATCAATCACGCCGACAAAGTGGTAAAATAAAAATTGGAAAAATATGTTTTATTAGGGTAGGGTAAAAAATCTCTTCCCACTTTACATATACCTAGGGATATGTAAAGTGGGAAGAGATTTTTTTTTAATTTCAACCCTAACATGTTATATATTGTTGGAAAGGTATGTAAAAATGAATAGGGGTTTCCTAAAATCATTTTTTGATAATGTCAATAATTTCGGAAATAATCGCTCCAAAAGTAAAAAACAATGTGTCCCCCCCCCTCTAACTTTTGAACCATAAGTTTAGAAAATATGAAAAAAATCTGAAAAGTAGAACTTTATAAGGACTTTCTAGGAAAATCATTTTGAACTTGATGGAAACAACAGTTTTTGTACAAAATGACAAAAAAATGTACAAAATAATTTCTGGACCGGAACCCTACACTGAGCGTGGCCCGACACGCTCTTGGCCGGTTTTTTATCTTGTCTTTTTACAAAGACATGACGTGAAGTTCGCCGTTAAGACCATGTTGGGTAACTTTTATTGAAAAAACATGTCTTTCGGGATCTTCTTGGTAATTATGGACAAAAGCGGGACTAAATGAAAAAACAGGGTTCCTTATTATTTCACAACAAAAACTTCCGTAAATCCAAACAACTTCTAAATCTCGTAAGAAGTATTTTGACGTAAGGAGATCCCGTTATTCCCATTAAGAAATATTACGCCATTCAATACAATTCCCGTCCAATCGTCCATTTCTAACCACTCAATTATTTCGAACCTCAATCTCAAACGTTTGACTATCAAAATATCTTCACAATAACTAGTTGGAAAGCTTTTGAACTAATTGTGTGTAAATCTGTCTTTGTGAGAAATTTCGATAATTTGCTTCGGCCAAATTAAATGGGGTTCGCTTGATTGGCTCATCCTTTGAATATAAATGATCGTCAATTTCCCTTGGCTGAGACGATTCCACGATAATGTTGAATAGCAAATTATGCTGAATAAAATGTACATAATAATTAGTGTTGAGCTTTCAGATGATAATTTATAAGCTGGTTTGGCTGTCTGGGATTCTGGGATTTTTGATTTAAGAATACTTCCACTGTTCCTGTTTCGGCAGACTATTCATGAAGTGGTGTTTTTTTTTTTTTTTTCGTTTCACTAAACTAAAAAACACGTAAAAGTAGTGAGGAAAAGTCACTCGGTTTCACCCGCGCAGTTCCCGTTCCCGTGGGAGTAATGATAAAATATAGCCTATGTTACTCGCTGATAATGTAGCTATCCATTGCTGAAAGAATTTTTCAAATCGGTCCAGTAGTTTAAATGCAAATCTTTCCTCGTTATAATATTAAGTATATAGATATAGATTTTAGATAGTTATAAGAGTAGAGGAAGACCAAAGAAACGATGGATGGACTGTATGAAGGATGATATGCTGGAAAGGAGGTGAACGCTGATATAATAAAAAATTTCAGACCAGAGATCCATAAAAAAAAACAAAAATAAAACAAACAAACCCTTACTAACTAAAACACGTTAAACAAAACAACTATAGCACATAATCTGAACGACGTTCCTGTACCAGTACTTTAGTACAACAATCAGTCCCCCAGGAACGTTAGCGTCTTGTGAGGGTTTCCTTCATAGGACACTAGGTCGAATGCCTTGGAGAGGTCCAAAAACACGCATACAGGTGTTTTCCTTGCTGCATAGTAATGGACAGTATGCTTGAGACAGAGGATCGCCGTTTCAGTCGACAAATGTGGCCCAAACCCAAATTGAGCGTCACGTCAGGTGATATATTTATCCAACTGCCTGTCAATCAGACCGTCCAATACCTTTGCAATAATGGTCGCTAAGGAAATGGGCCTGTGATTGTTGTTGTCACTCGTATCTCCAATCTTGTTCTTTATTATAGGAACGACAATCGTTTTCATGAGGTCCTCTGGAAGATACGAGTGAGTCATAGATAAATTAAACAAGAGAGCTAAGACACGTGGCAGGTGCTTACCTGCATATCGATGATGCATTATATGATGAGTAATAGAGAGGTATGGAGGAAGAAATCATGCTGCGCCGACCACAAATAAATTGGGATAAGGACAAGAGAATGATGATAAACTATAACAACAACAGCCCATAACGTCCACTGCTGGACATAAGCCTCTCCCATGATGGGAGGAATTTGCCATAATCTTCTCATAATCGCTTGGCAGGTGGATTGGAGATCACAGTGATGAAAGACTAACAGAAAACGCTGCTGCCCATTCTCTGGTCTACGGAGGCGCAAGGTGTTCTGCCTCAGACATTAGTCGCCTTACACGACACCCGTGAGTGTAATGGGTTGGTTCTATTCTACTCTGCCGGATACTACACGGCTCAATAAACTATAAAACAAGTCATATTGTTGATTTAAATATGATTGAAAAGGGATAATAGTGTGGTTAGACCGTGACAAGAGTGAGGGATTTAGGGAATATGTAAGGTTTTGTTATTAATAGACTTTTAGTTTTGGTTTTTCGATTCTAGAAATTAATTGTTGTTTATTTTTTTTCTTTTCTTCTTTTTTCGCTATTTTTTTGTTACCTATGAGGCAATGACATACATAATGACTTCTTAATGGAGAAACACTGTCTCCCAAGTCACAGGTGAAAGCCTAGTTTGGGAGCCAGGGGACCTATCTGTGGGACATAATCTGCATGTTATATCTTAAGATGTATGTAACAATGTTGTCAATGTATTGAAATAAAGAATTTTATTATTTTTTAAAGGCATGAAAGAATGACTGGGAACGAAGTGAAAACTAAGATGGTTGCTAACAAAAAAATTGTACAAGACCATAGTGCAGCGGAGAAAGTGAGGAAGATAGTCTTGCTGCAAATGGGGCAAAGACTGAGATTATAGCTGACAGGTATGACAGACTTCATATGTAGGTATTGAAGAAGACCATTATCTACAATTAAGCTAAGGGTAGTGTGACAATAAACGATCATTGCTCGACACAATTAGGTACAGATAAATCAATGTATAGCGAACAATATTGCCATATGAATGAAATGTCCTTTATACATTAATAAATAGAAGTTCCACTAACTTCTCTGTCTACAAACTAAATTGACATTTTGATAAAGGTCCGTGACAGAAAATGGTACGTCTGAAACTAAATTATTTACTACTTTCCTAGCTTTATGCTCGCGGCTTCGCCCTCATGGAATTCGGTAAGTAACCCACGAGATCGTATTGCCGGGATAAAAATAATAATAATAAATTGTTTTTATTCGGAACAACATAGGAACCATTTTTGTTAGTACACACATAAGACTAGGATTAGTAGGTAACAAATTAAAGAAATAACAAAGAAAGGCCGGTTATTGAATCATGTACTTACGAGGCATTTCATGCGGACAATGATTCCGCATGAGATGCCTCAGTACAGGAATCTCGGGTCCTCGGCCACGACTTTCAGGATGCTATTGCTACTCCCCCAAAAAAATAAAGAGTATCCTATGTCAAAGTAAGTAAGTAAGGTGTAAGTTCAGTGTTTTTCAACCTTCTTCATGACACGACCCCCATAGAATGAACAAATATTTTGCGACCCCCGACCGTTCGGTTTTTTTTCATGTAATTTATTTTTATGTTACAAATATTCAATCTATACAACATTTGTATGCATTTGCATTAGGATTTGGATAAATACTTAATTAACACAATTTTTTAAACGGATCCACGATGAGAGAAATCATTAATGAAAATCAAGATGGACAAGTACTCATAGGTTTTTATTTTGTTAATTTGTATGAACATACAAATGTTTATATCCTTTAGTTAACCTTTCCTTATTAAACCTATCTTTTTAAACATTATTGTATTTTTTACTGAGGTAGATTTTGCAAGCCTTCCACCTATCTCAAGGTACGTCTGAATAAAAAAAAATAAAAAAAAATAATTAAACGGTAAGCCTGAAAATATTGGTAAACTTTAATAATAGTTTTTTTAGTCAGTAGGCATCGAACACAATAGAAAGAAAAAGCCATAAATAGACGCTCACATTTCCAATAGTTCAGACGACAGGTGACAATGGTAAGTGAAAGTGATAAGGATATTCCTTAAGAAAAAAACATGAAAAATGTATAGTCGGGTAAAAAGGTAGCAAATACTTGGCCATTGTGAGCTTGCAACAAAAGCGAAGGCTTTGGTTATCCAGACTGAAAATAGGCCACCTGTCATCCCGTGTCTTCTTTGAGACGCCGTAAAAGTTGACTAAAATATTCTTTTCAGGTAGCAAAACTTAGAAATAGAACAACACTTTTTATATTGTGGTACATATTATTATTTGTTTTTTTTTTTGTCATAATGTTATATAAATTTAAACCTTGTGGTGACCTGGCAGAGAATGCATAATAGCATTAAACAACCTAAAAAAGCTATGGAGATTTCTACTGTTGGTCATAAGCCTTCTGAAGCGTCACATCAACCCATAATGAATTTCATAGATCCAGCAGATTCCCGCAACCTTCACAAGGTCATCTCTCTATTGGGAGGCCTTTTATCGGGTCTGCAATGCCATATCCAAAAATAAATAAAGAATAAAAAGAGACAAGAGTTTATTTTTCCTTTTCTTACCTTAGCGTCGTACCCCGTCAATAGACTGTGTTTTACATGAAATAAATATACATTCCATTCCACGATGAACTGGATTAGCTGGTAAAGAAAATAAATTAGTTTTTCCACGAAAAACCACTATCGGGTACATCGTTTGAAAGAACTGTGGTGTTCTCGGAAACTCGTCACAGAGCTTAAAGGTGGGAACATACAATAGATACAAATGTAAAAAAAAACAGCAAAAATATATCATACATAGGTATATATTTCTTGTCTCTCTAGCCAAGAAAACGTACCTGTGAACAAAATATAATTATGAATACGGTGTTAATTAAACGACATAAATTAAAGAAATTAAAGTAGAAATTGTAGTGAAGAAAATTTTCAAGTAGAGACAAAGGTTAAAAATCTGAAGGACCCATGAAGTAGGTGTAATAAAAGAAAATAGGCTCTGTTATTGTACTTTAAAGTACATAATTAGACTCTAAAGCTCATTTTAATTTTATGAAATAATTAGCTCGCAGATGTAATGTTCTAGATGGTATCCAGGGCTAAATAGCAGCAACTGTTCTTTGTACATAATTAACTACAGTATCACTACTCATTCTCGTCACTTCACCTAATAGCAACCTTACTTTCTAAACAAAAACTCAACGTACGTATACATCCATAAACTCACAATTTTTTATCATGAGGATCGGCAAAACCTACGTTTCTTCTTTCTAACGTCACACGTTCGGTCATTCACGCACGCCAGTTGCGAATACTTTTTCATGCACATAGATTTCATAACATAGCACAAAATATTCCCATCCTAAACAGGAAACGAAACAATTCAATCGCGACAAAAAATCTTCAACCGCAGCAAAAACCAGAAAGTCATCCAAGTACGCCAAAAACGTACTCTTTTCAATAAAACTCCCCATACAACCGCCATGTTCGATTCAGTCGCAATAATATTCAAATATAAAACACGCGGGAACGGTACGTCCCGTTTGGAATGCAATCGTGCGAGAAATTAGGGGCGAGTAAGAAACATGTACACTCTAAATTGAAATCTGTCTCGGGTTGTTGAGGCACGTTGGTGATGTTAAAGTTAGGAGACTTGAGCGGAATTAATTGGATGATCCTGACGATTCTGTACCAGGAAACTTTTCGAACAATAAAGCGTTTGATACAATTGCAGCACATGAAAGATTTACTAAGTAATTATGAAATAAAATTAAGTAAAGATTGTTAGGAAGAAAATTTTACGAGTTGTATCGAAACTTTTAAACAATATGAAAACTATCGCAGACATGGCTTGTGGAATGATAGTTGATGATTAAATTATAATTCCTTAAGAATTACGCAAAAGGCAACGAATATAGCAAAGACCAGGGTAGGTGCTCAAGAAAGATAGAAGAGTTAACTTAGCACGTATCAAAATGATGATTGCTGCTACTTTCTTATCAGTTCGTGTGTTTGTTATGGCATTCAATACCAACAAGAGTGTTGTTACTGGAGTTATAAATGCAAATAGTTCTCACATTTTACCAAAATAAACGCACGTTACTCCTAACCCTCATAACTTGAACCAACCATAATGCTGTCCGTTATTTCGTGAAGTGAGTTTTACGTCGTGAATACGTAATTCATGGCCACCTTTTGAGGTTTCCACTGGATTTTTCCTTGTACCCTTTTATATATTTCAACGGTAAACCCCTGGTTTGTACAACCCTCATATTGTGCTACTGAATCTTATTGAAAGTGGGTAATTGGATTTCCCTTAATTGAAAAAAAAAGTAAAAGCAAATTAGGAGGTGTTAGTTCAAGTAAAGTATAAAAACAAAGCTCAAAATTATATACCAAGTAACTTTCAAAAACCAACTTAATTCAAATCACAGAATAGTCAGATTTAGTCCGTTCATGACGCATCTAGACTAGTAGTATCACAGACTAGTTAATATGAACAAAAGAAGATAGAAATACTCATGATTTGTGAGTTTTTTTTAGTTTGTAACACATCATCATCATCATCATCATTTCAGCCGAAAGACGTCCACTGCTGGACATAGGCCTCCCCCATGTGTCGCCACATTGACCGGTCCCGTGCGACTCGCATCCAGCGGATTCCTGCAACCTTCACCAGGTCATCGGTCCACCTAGTGGGAGGCCTTCCAACGCAACGTCTTCCGGTTTGCGGTCGCCACTCCAGAACTTTTCGACCCCATCGGCCATCCGTTCTGCGAGCAATGTGCCCTGCCCACTGCCACTTAAGTTTGGCAATTCTTCGGGCTACATCGGTAACCTTTGTTCTCTTGCGGATGTCTTCATTTCTGATTCGATCGCGCAAGGAAACTCCGAGCATAGCCCTCTCCATTGCCCTTTAGGTGACTTTAAGCACGTTACGTTTGTAACACGTTACTACGAAAATCATCATCATTATCATCCACAGCCCCACTTAACCTACTGTTGGGTAAAGGCTTCTCTTTGGTTTTGCCAATCTCAGTATTCATGTGTGCGTCTCATCCAGGTTTTACCTTTGATGGCTACAATGGCCGATTAACCTTACGTAAACAAAAAAAAAATAATTGTGAACACAATTCGACATTGATTTGTAATAGATACGCCAGGAGAGACGCTGAGCGTCTTCTATTAAACGTTTAACTGTCTCGGAACCAAGTAACGAATTGAAGCGAAAGAAAAACAGAAGGAGTTTCGATGTAATTCCTTTTCCAATTGCGTCTTCGACAAAACAGGAAATCGAAAATAAAAAAAGAGTTTATTGCGATGGCCTTTAGTTTAAGGGATTCAATCAGGATGATGTTTTCTTGAAAGTAAATAGTAGTATCGTACACACGGTATGAGAAAATTAATACAATATTTTCCAAACCGTATTAGGCACACGAAATTAGACCGGTATGGCATGAATGAGCAGACAGCGTAAGAAGGAGATATCAAAGAAACAATGGATGGATCATGTGGAAAATGAACTAATAAAAAAGGGGTCAACCACTGAAACAACGAATACTGAGATCATAATAACTGCCGATAGAGATGTAGAAAATGGATATGACGTGGAACAGGGGGATAATTAAATTGATGGTGATGATGCCTGTCACTATCCTTATTCAACAAACAGTTACATGCATGCATAAACTCACACCTATTCCGCATTGGACCAGCCAGAATTTACAGGCCGCTTCCTGCTACCATCCTAAAAGTTTCACGAACAGAACACATTATAAAAAAAAAACATGCAAACGGGTATTTATCGCGAATTTTACCTTTATTATAGGCCCGACGTTTCGACCGGTCTTCCCGCGACCACGGCTGGTGCAATCCGGTCGAAACGTCGGGCTTATATTAAAGGTAAAATTCGCGATAAATACCCGTTTGCATGTTTTTTTTTTTATAATGTGTTCTGATCGTGAAAGTTTAAAAAGACAATGTATAATGCATAAGTCATACAACGTAACAGTCTCCCAGAAGGAATCTAGCCCCAAAAGTTTTCCGACAGTAAAAAAATCAAGGCCATACTTGTACGTTTAAATTAGTGTTTACGTTGAGTTGTTTAATAAATAACCCGAGGGTGAACTCTAATGACCTGCACAGTAGACAGGTGAACTTAGACCCTCAATTGTTTGTTTAGGACCAAGGCCGTTTGTGTGGCGTTTGATAAAGACTTCATATTGTGGATGAAATAATTAGGGTAGACAGGTGAATTTTGAAGGGCTATTGGGAATTGTCGGTGAATTGCTTTTCTATAAAACAGGCGGACGTCACACGGTTTCACCCACGTAGTTCCCGTTCCCGTAGGAGTACGGGTATAAAATATAGCTTTTGTTACTTGTTTATAATGTAGCTATCTATTGCTGAAAGAATTTTTCAAATCTATTCGTTACATACAAAATACAAATCTTTCCTCTTTATAATATTAAGTATAGATAAAAAAAGTTTCAAAGAGTTGCAGTTTGCCATCAAATATAAATTTTATTTTGCTAATAATTTGGTAGATGCTTATTAGTCCAGTCATCTAAGGGTTTAACCTTGGAATGAAACAGAATAAGATTGTTGACAAACCTTTATTTTGGCCTTCTAAATGCACAAGATAGGTCGCAAAAATCTGTTTTTTTGGAAATGTCTCTCTTCATTTACTTCAAATCGGTAATGCATATAATATGAAAATTGTAGAGTAATAGGCTTGTGTCCTGAAAATATCTTATTAGTCTATCAGTTAGATTATCAAAAAATATTTGACACGTATTTTTTATTTTGTTACGTAAACCAAACTTAACGAAGATACGAAGCTTTTAAAATTCTCAATACGTCACGCTGCCGTGCTAGAGCTTTTAGTGCGTTGTGACGTCACGAGCCCCCACTCACGAGTTTTGATGCGTTTTATCTTTGTCAATATTCATTGATTTACAAAAACAAAAAAATTCCAATACTGTAACTGACGGACTAAGTACATTTGCAATTTATTGATGGTGGAATTAGCTAGCCTATTAAAAGGTACTGTTTTAAGCTTTCACGGTTCATAACTATACTTAAAATGTCACTTACGGGATATCTTCCGTGATTATTGATTATTTTGAGCTCCCGATATTTCGACTCTGTTGCAAGCGCCATGATCGCGGGTTAACTCTATTATCTGCGCTTTATATTATATCCGCTGTTTAAATCTATTAAAAGATTTTTGGAAATTCAACCCCTGAAGTGTTTTAATGTTGATTTAATTTTAAGGGGATGATAGTTTGTTTCCAAGTTTGTTAGTTTTGCTAATGAAAAATCTCATCAGACACGCCTAGTTATAGGGATAAAAAAGAGTATTCTTTTCCTATATAATTACAGTATAACATTTCAAAGGCTCAAAGAAATCGCCAAAAATGTTAGAACAGATCGGTCTGTATTGGTTTTACGTCAACGTACTCCCAACAGAGCAATCCGGCCTTAGATAAACATGATTTATTTGCGTTATATTATGCGAAATACATATAATATCACCCAGAGGACGGGGCCGTCTACAGACTGCTTAATTTGAACGTATGGTTGTGTGAGAAACCTACTAAAGATTATCCTAAGTTAGTTTCTTATGCTTTTAACACAAGGAAGGCGACAGCCACTTAAATGAATGGTCGCTCTTAGATTTCGCGTTGAAAGTCTAACAAAGTAAATAAGTAATATAATAATAATAATAAAATAGTTTATGGACACAAGTACGTTTACACTGTTTTAGACTTTCACGGTTTTTCACTACACTTAAAGCAAAAAAAATCACGGATGTTATCCCGTAAGTACTTTAAGAGAAGTAAGTTTAATTTAGGAATTCGTTTAGATGTCGCCTAGAGTTAGAGAAAATGAGCATTTATTTCAACTGCAGGCATCTTTAATAACAAGTTTAAGCTTTATGAAGCCTGTCAAATCAATAATTTACTAGCAACCCTTTCGCAGATAAAATAACTATTATCTTGTTTTTGGTTCTTATGGAGACATTTTGTAATCACGATGAGAAAAACTGGTTTGCTCACTGTTTGTTACTTTTCTACTTTATTCTGTATTCTTCTTTTGTATGTTGATCAAATCCTTGAAACTCGAATTTTTTTTTTTGGTAATGTAAATGTCTATGTTTTTAGAATAAGTTAGATTATAAGTACTAACTGGATTGTGGATATCAGATGGGCAGTCACTCCATGTAAAAACTGGTATTCCGCTGCATCCGATTAGACTGGAAGCCGACCCCAACATAGTTGGGAAAAGGCTAGGCAGATGATGATGTCTGTATTTATCAGACGTGAGAGACCTATTTATTCTTTCTTCTGTATATTTTGAAACAGATTTTTAATGTTCTTCATCTCTATTTTTATTTATTTATATTTTATATATAGACCTTTTTCAGACAAAAGAATACTTACATTTTTTTTTTTAAACAGTTGTTTTTATATATTAAGGAGACAGATATTTTTAGGCCCTCTTCGATGTTGCGGATATTCATATTACTTACACAAAAAAAAAGTAACCATTTTATTCTAATAATAAACGAAAGATTACATAGAAACGAAACTGGAATCTTAAAATCATAACAAATAAGTTGTATTGTGATATTTTTTTGCGAGTCAAATCATTCCTGTTGTGGTCAATGCCATTTGACGGAAAATACTTACGTAAATAGGGGCGTTTTTTCCGTTTACAAAAAAAAGTACGGTATCCATTGGTACTAATATCTGCTTTAATTAAAATATAATATAATATAATATAAAAAGAAATAATATTAAACTGTGAGCTTTCTAATGCTATTTTAGAGGTTTCCGCTAAAATCTTTTAGATGGTATAGACAATCATCATGGCACGGAACGTTGTAAATTCGTCTTTTTGGTGGTTGACTGATAACTTCATTTGACATTTTGACGTGTTATTGTTATTGTTTATTGTTAGATTCACGTTTTCATTTTCGAATTTCTCATCATTCCGGTTAGACATGGCTTAGCTAGTATTACCACTGTAATCTAGAAATTATAAGGAAGAAATCTATATACGTTTCATTAATATCTGTATGTCTGTTACAATTTTATGTGGGTGGCCTGCTATACTCCAAACAAAATAAATTGTCTCCTTTGTTGTTCTGTGTGCCCTTTGGCAAAGGCCTCCTCCAACACATTCCAAGCTTCTCTCTCCCGCGCCATTCTAGTCCACGTTTTTCCAGCTGTTTTAACCACATCATCTTCCCATCTTCTGAATGGTTTCCCCTTTTTTCTCTTTCCCTCTCTTGGGTACCACAATGTTACTACTTTGTTCCATTTCTCTTCTCCTCTAATTAATTATTATATTTATCTCTATAGGTATTATTAAATTGAAGAAATGGGCCAGTAATGTCTAATAACAGCATTAAAAGTACCAAAGTCAACACACATTTCCAAAGTCAATTACAGCATCCTCGTCAAAATCGACTCAAATCAATACCAAACAATACAAATTGACCTTCACATCGATTATCACAGTTGAACGAAAACATGTTACGTTTAAATCTATTAGGTAAAGTTACGGGTTGACCGCATTTGTTTGTTATATAAATGGGTTTACGGTTCAAATCCCCTTGGGAACGATAAATTTGTAAAACCTTTCCGGGTATCTATGTGCTTTTAGGGTAGTTTCGGTATCAAAATATTGGTAGTAGAAAAGCGAGCTTGAATCTGTTTTATTAAATGGCTTTCCCAGCAGGTCTCAGAGTATTTCAATGAAAAACAAAACATTGAGTTTGTTGTGAGTAGTTACTCGGTGTTAAATGTTGACTACAATTTTCATGGATTTAATTTCTCATGTTTGAAAATCCTATTTTTATATGAACATATTCATCCAAGTTTGTAGTGAAGCTTTATCAGTATAGCAAAGAAATTTATAAAAATTGAATATTCACCCTTAAAAAATAAATTCATATTAATTCTTCTCTAATTAGATAGCGAGACAATCAAGACATTAAATTTTATGAAATAATTAAGTTGTTCCCAAAAGTACATTTCAACGCAACATAACCATATTATTTAAGGCTCGTAAGACATTTAAACATAAATTTTGAAATGTAGGCTAATGGTTAGGTACACTTCTGCCTTACCCTTTAGGAAAAACAGGCATGATCTTTTGTTATAATTATTACATACGCATAACTCATCATCATAATCATCATCTGCCTAGCCTTTTCCCAACTATGTTGAAGTCGGCTTCCAGTCTAACCGGATGCAGCGGAATACCTATATTTTACATGGAGCGACTACATAACTGACCTCCACAACCCAGTTCGTACTGGGTAATACGATACCCCTTGGTAAGACTGGTTGTCAGACTTTTTGGGTCACTGACTACCTGTAACGACTGTCAAATATCTGCAAATGTTAGCCGGGACCAACGGCTTAACGTGCTTTTCGAGGCACGGAGGAAACCTGGTATGTAATGGGTGGTCATCCATCTATATACCAACCTAGGCAAGCACAGCTTAACCTAAAGATCGACCCGAGCGGCTGTTATTATTTAGCTACGGGCTCCCCCACCATACCTACGTACTATCGAGGACACTCCCGCCTGACCACCACTAAGCTCATTTTTGCTTGCACTCGCAACATAAAAACGCTCTCTAACCCCGCCCCGTTGACTTTGTGTAGAAAAAATGAATGAAAAGATACCGAATCGGCCGAGCGCATTGACGACGCACGCCAAACGAGAGTTATTGTTATTTTGCGCGCCAAAGTCGACGCTTTCTTAATAGGCCCAAACTTTAAGGGGGCGTGACTTGGCGCCTCCGCATGATTTAAGCGAAAAAAAATTTAAATGGTCAGGCAGAAAAGACCCCGATAGTACATAACTCAAACAAACCAATAAAACAAAACCTTAAACTTTTCCGACAACATTTTCTAACGACACACTAAACTGCCGTGCAAAAAAAAGGGTGCAAAGCCGAATTTTTCATCGAAATATTTTCCGAAAAGTGGCAAGACCTCCTGTTTTGGACGAAGGCGTCCGCTGCTAATTAATTACGATTGCTGTTTAACGAACCGTTGCGTCCCAAGGAAATGGCTGCAGATTTTTTTGTTCGCCGGTGTAAAAAAGATTGGTAGAAGCCAATTCCGCGGATTTTTTTGTATCTCTTTAGGGAAAAAAATGGCTCAAAGAAAAGTCTGTTCTTTTCGTAGAAATATTTTTCGCAATCATTTTAAAGGTGAAACTTAAGCTTGAGAAAGGTGGGAGTGAAATCTGTGTTTTTGCTTCAAGTTTTTATACAACATTCTTTTTGTTACCTAATAACTTGAAAGAATGGGTACTTTCATAATATTTTTGGATCTGAAACTATCGTAAAGTAGCGAATAACTCGATAAAGCTCACTGCCTCTGACAATACTACTATCGTAAAGTAGCGAATAACTCGATAAAGCTCACTGCCTCTGACAATACTAATCTACATAGTCCTCATGTGAATTGAGCACGATTATTAGTCTGGACTTCAAAAGAGACTATGACCTCTTTTTTATGTGGTGGTACAACCCTATGTGGAGTGTAAGGCATGTGATCGTCTATATATCATCAAGTGCATAGAGTAATTTTAGAATCAGCTGAGAGATACCATTGTTAACAGATAGGTAATTATTGCCTCATTAGTCTTTATCGTCGTCTACATTTACGTTTATCCTAGTACATAGCATGGTCGGACAAAGTATAGCCACTGGCTGAGTTTGTTTCGGCTGTTTCATCACAGAGTAGTCAGGTACGAAACATCGGCCCTTTAAAAAATGACGTGTAAAAGTGTTTGTAAAAACCTATTTGCAAAATAAACATCATTTATCATTCAATAGGCTCGCCCCTAATGCATTACAAAATATCACGCCTGAAATTCAGGTAGGGTTATGCAAACGTGTAGCTAGTACACCCATATTTTGCCAGTTATATTAAAGTCGTAATAGGAGGCGACTCTATTGCCATCAACCGGGCACAAATCCAGACTCCGTGAAGCAGCATGCAGCAGCGCTCAGCATGTTGTTATAGCATAATTTACTGTTGTGAAAATACAAAAAACCGGCCAAGTGCGAGTCGGACTCGCGCACGAAGGGTTCCGTACCATTATTATAAAAAACCGGCCAAGTGCGAGTCGGACTCGCGCACGAAGGGTTCCGTACCAATTATTATAAAAAAATCACGTTTGTTGTATGGGAGCCCCCCTTAAATATTAATTTTATTATGTTTTTAGTATTTGTTGTTATAGCGGCAACAGAAATACACCATCTGTGAAAATTTCAACTGTCTAGCTGTCACGGTTCATGAGATACAGCCTGGTGACAGACAGACGGACAGACGGACAGACGGACAGACGGACCGACGGACAGACGGACAGACAGCGAAGTCTTAGTAATAGGGTTCCGTTTTTACCCTTTGGGTACGGAACCCTAAAAAAGGGCAAAAAAATCACGTTTGTTGTATGGGAGCCCCCCTTAAATATTAATTTTATTCTGTTTTTAGTATTTGTTGTTATAGCGGCAACAGAAATACATCATCTGTGAAAATTTCAACTGTCTAGCTGTCACGGTTCATGAGATACAGCCTGGTGACAGACAGACGGACAGACGGACAGACGGACCGACGGACAGACGGACAGACAGCGAAGTCTTAGTAATAGGGTTCCGTTTTTACCCTTTGGGTACGGAACCCTAAAAAAGGGCAAAAAAATCACGTTTGTTGTATGGGAGCCCCCCTTAAATATTAATTTTATTCTGTTTTTAGTATTTGTTGTTATAGCGGCAACAGAAATACATCATCTATGAAAATTTCAACTTTCTAGCTGTCACGGTTCATGAGATACAGCCTGGTGACAGACAGACGGACAGACGGACAGACGGACAGACAGCGAAGTCTTAGTAATAGGGTTCCGTTTTTAGCCTTTGGGTACGGAACCCTAAAAAGAAACCTGCCAAGTGCGAGTCGAGCCTGACTCGCACTTGGCTGGTTTTTTTTTGTATGAAGGAGGAACCCTTACCGTACCATCTTAGTAGGCATGTTAGTGTTGGTAGTGGTTACAGAAATTACACATTCTGTGAAAATTTCAACTGACTACCTATTACGGATCTTGATATACAGCCCGCTGACAGACAGACGGTCGGACGGAGAGCAGAGGCTTAGTAATACCCTTTGGTTACCGTTCAGGTCATCATCATCATCATCATCAGCCTATTAATGTTCCCACTGCCGGGACACAGGCCTCCTCTCTATGAGAGGGAATGGGCTATAATCCACCACGTGGGCCCAGTGCCGATTGGTAGATGTCACAATATGTCTTCGAATTTTTTGGTTCTAGGACATGCCAGTTTTATCACGATGTTTTCCTTCACCGTTTTAAGAGCAGTGATGATGAAATAAATTACACAAAGTAATGCGCCTGCCTGGGCTCGAACCCACGACTTACTGTACGTAAGTCGGGGCAGCCACCACTGGGCCACCACTGCTCCCGTCACTTCTGCTCACCGTTCAGGTTCATTTTATGGCTACTTTACTTTATCTTACACCGCGACCTAATTTTAGCGATCGGTCGCGAGCATACGCGATCGTTTGATACTGATTTGTCCATACAACTGAAAGGCACCCTCTAATAGCAAAGCGACGGGTTCGGGTTCGCCGGACGCCCACTTTGGTTAAGGCGACTACAGGAGCTAAACACAAGTTTTATAATGCAAAAAAGCATATGATTCACGGCAATAAACAAAACCAGAAAAATATATGGTATTTTTCAGGATTTAATCTAGCATGATAGTGTTTTGAAAACATAATACGACAAATTTTATAAAAATATTTTAACGATTAAAAACCATACTAAAATACATGCGATCATTCTGATTTTTTGGCAAATAATTGTACAAGCAACATTATTATCATAATAGTGTTTTACTTTTTTAGTCCAATCAATAGATTTTCGGTCCGCAGTGAATGACGTAACAACCACTTTGTAGTGCAAGCTGATTAGAACGTTATTCTAACAGTGTTTCAAACGAAGTTTGAGCCGCCACAAATAGAGTTGCTAATTTAGCTCCTGTAATCGCCTTAAGACGCGGCCTTAGTTCTTCGTAAGTATAATCTCAAACAATTTAGGGCAAACTCTTTTACAGCTTTCAATCTAGACTTAATACTTGCCAAACTTAGATAAACATTTTACAGAGCTATCCCTCATTACCAAGTGATCGTAACTTTTTGAATTATCAGAAAGTAAATCACCCAAAGCACTCAACGCAGATTTGGATAATTCCTTCAAAGAGAAGATTTCTAAGTAAATGTTTATAAGGGAAAGCTTTTTTAGTATCAAAGTAATGAAAATAATTATTTGAGCCTAACAAGGCATAGTAATATAAGGATAAGGAAGGAAGTAATTTACTGAAATATCTTCCTGAGGTCTTTTGCTATAGTTTTGTTATCCTAAGAGGGTTTTGGACTGAGTGGGACATTGTTATATTACGTAGTTGAAATACTTCGAGCCGTAATTCTATTTAGTCCCTTTGTTTCGTTTTTTGTTTCCAAATCGCTTACCCACTTATGATTAGGTAGTCTGTACAAGATCAAATTGAATTATGTTTTAGCGAAAAAATAGGAATCAAGGATAGCTGGTTAAAATAATTAGATATTTCCTATTACAACATACAAGGTGTAAACTTCTTAATGAAGCCGTCAACCAAGCATTCTGCACATTAAACTAAGTTACAAAATCAAAATCAAAGCATTTATTTTCAAGTAGGCCAGTTACAGGCACTTTTGAATTGTCGAAGCAAAGATGAAAATTAAATGTAGCTACAGTACCAGTCACAAGACATAAAAACTGTGAAAGTACTGTAGTGGCCCATTCCCTAGCGTAGATCTCTATGGAGAAGAACGGGCAAGAAACTCCATGGACACTCTTTTAAATCAGAATATTGTTACAAAATCTTGGTTACATCATTCATGTTGAGATGGTATATTATGTGAGAACAATGTAGCAAGATGTGCACGTTAAAAGTACCCTACGCAAACATTTTTGCTGGGAAATGACTAATTTTTTTTTGGGGTGAAAAATCTCGTTTTTGGGTAGGACTCAATGTAACAACGTACTTAAAACATTGTGCTGATAGATGGATTGAATAGTACATTGGCCGAGAAGGTATTTAAAGTAAATAAAATCGTACATTAAAAACATGTACCTATTCAAAAAAACTTGTAAATAAGTTGGAACTTTGATCCCCGACATCTCCGTAACTAGAAGGTTCCCAGGAATACTTAGTCTAAAACAATAAAATGATCGCAATGACGCGCCTTTCGGCTTCGTTAAGAGTCTTTTTACACCTTTTATTTAAAACTAATATTAATTGATTGCCCCATTGCCTTGTTGATCTAGTGGTTATAAGCACAACAGCTGAGCATGAGGTCCTTGGTTCGATTCCCAGAGCAGGCATTGTTTTATTCGGTTAATACATCAGGAATTTCTCAGTAGCAGCTACGGAGTCTAGACTAATGCAAGGTTGATGGCAATTACGCTCCCTATTTCATGGAACTTAAATTTATCTGGCAAAATGTGGGTGTATAATGGGTACAACCTCTGCCTGACCCTTCAGGGATTCAGGGATTATATTGATACCTACATCGGTGGTTTCGCTAGCTTATTAACTTGACCTGTGTATTACGAAATAATTTCTGTCTAATATCAATAACTTTACGATTTTAAAAGTGTCTAATTTATTTTGAAACAATAATAAAAATGAAAAACGAACGATTACCTTCTGAATTCGAAACAAACGATGCTAAATTTTACACAATTTGTAACAAAAAATATTGTCATTGTAATTTAATATCTCAATCCTGAGCCATAAGGTTCTTATTCTATCTGCATTATCATCCTGAAACAATTATAATTTGGAGAACTCAGCAATTATAAAAATAAAAGTCATTTATTACCAACTGTCTTTTTATTAGCAGGACATTAAATGTTTCATGAATACTTTGGATGGTTTTTGGCATAAAAAAGTTCATAAAATTCAATTAGTTGACGCGACGGTAAAAGTAGGTATTATTATGGTCTTTCATTTTAAGCTTTGTTTTTTTAATAATGTGATATTGAGGGAAACCGTAACAGCAATGTTGGATGAATTATTAACATACTGAATGAATGATGAATTATTTACATTATTATTGTTGTTTATTTTTTTATGATTATCAATGAGTTGGATGAAGAATAGAAGTTTAAAGAAGAATTAATGCTTGATTGACCAATCATCATCATAATTATTATGCCTAGCCTTTTCTCAACTATGTATGTAAGGGTCAGCTTCCAGTCTTACCGGTTGCAGCTGAATACCAGTATTTTACATGGAGCGACTGTCTATCTGACTTCCAAAAACCAGTCAGTACTGGGTAATACGATACCCTTTGGTTAGACTGGTTGTCAGACTTTCGGGTCACAACGACTGTCAGAGACCTACAAATGAAAGCCAGTAACATGTTTTTCGAGGCAAGAAGGTAACTCAGTATGTAATGGTAATGGTTACCCATCCACGGACTAACCTAGGCAAAACTTACACTGGGCCTTCTGGTCTGGTCAAGCACCTTAGTGGCCAATACTATCACATTTGACCTTTTCGAAGAGCATCGCCAATACGAAGAGTGGATAAGACATTTGCTGTGTTAATATCTTTTCAATATACTTTCTCGAAAACTGGCTCTTATCGCACTACGATTAGGTTCAACATGAATTGTATTTCGCACACGGATTTTTTTCATTTAACCTAACGTTTGCATATACTATTGGTATCACAACATGTGCTGAAATAAACCCTTCAACTCTTCTCGGCTCCATAACAACCTCACCAGCGGTTCAGGTGTGAATTCCGGTTCGAATGCAATGGTGTCGATTCTGTTGCACAAACTTAAATTAATTTTGGCTATTGCTATATTTTACTAAAAGGCAGTGCGAGAAAAGGACGGCTATAGCCATGAACTAAGTTAGAGATGTCAAACTATGCACACCATATGTAATGGTAGAATGTAAAGGGGCCATTATAGTTTAAGATCATACTTTGTAAACCTACATTCTGGCAAATAAATAGATTTTGATTTTTGATTTTTTGATTTTGAACTAGTTTATGCCTTGCGCTTCACCGTGTTTTAGTCGACATGTTTTTACGTGCACCCTTCATTAGTATAGAAATATTAATTCCAACTAAATTTGACAGCTTTAAATTACGTCCGTCTCTTTTATTAGAGAGAAAAATATAGCAAAAGCCTAAATTAAGTTTAATTTGTGCACAACAGAATCGACACCAATAACAAAGTTTCCCCACTTATATCAAAATGTACCTACTATTTGTTAGTCGCCTTACAGTCTTTTTAAAGTTTCTATTCGCTAAACTTCATTTCTTTTGATTTATCAACACCAATATTTCAGTGGAATCCGTCAAATATATTTTTCACGAGGTTTGCCCGCCACGGCTTGAACATAAAGGTTTTTTATTCCGTTGTACTTTTAGCTTTGTTTAGCAGTTAGACGTTGATGGATAGTTTTTATGTGAAATCAGATTTTGGTGTACTGTTCCACTGGTGACGTTAGTTCTAGAATTTTATTCGGTGTTTTGATTTGAATAGTCTTTTGTGACAAAAATCACATTAAATAAAAACCGGCCAAGTGCGAGTCGGACTCGCGCACGAAGGGTTCCGTACTATTATTATCAAAATGGGCAAAACAATCACGTTTGTTGTATGGGAGCCCCCCTTAAATATTAATTTTATTCTGTTTTTAGTATTTGTTGTTATAGCGGCAACAGAAATACATCGTCTGTGAAAATTCCAACTGTCTAGCTGTCACGGTTCATGAGATACAGCCTGGTGACAGACAGACGGACAGACGGACAGACGGACAGACGGACAGACGGACAAACAGCGAAGTCTTAGTAATAGGGTTCCGTTTTTACCCTTTGGGTACGGAACCCTAAAAATACATACATCACGTTCAAGCCTGTAATCTTCGAATGCTCTCCGGCAAGGTGAACGAGTCCGTCATCGACGTCCTGTACGGGGCCAATCTTTGTGCCCTGCGCAAAAAGGATGGCGGCATTCGTCCCATTGCCGTGGGAACAACCTACCGTCGTATGGCAGCCAAGATTTGCTGTAAATTTTACGGAGAGGTTGTTTCGAAAAAAATTCAGCCCCTGCAGCTTGGATACGGTTCTAAAGGGGGTTGCGAGGCTGCCGTACACGCTATGTCGACCTATCTATATTCCAGCAAAGTTGAGGTCATCCTGAAGGTTGACATAAAGAACGCCTTCAATTCAGTGAATAGGGACACCTTGTTGACTGAAACTAAAAAAGAATTACCCGAAATTTATAGTTTTCTTTGGCAATGTTATAGACACCCATCTAAATTACTATACCGGGACAACCTTTTGGAATCTGCTGTTGGCTGTCAACAAGGTGACCCGCTGGGGCCAGTGATTTTTAGTTTAGCTATCCACCCAATTATTCGACAGCTAAATTCCAAATTTAACGTTTGGTATCTTGATGACGGAACTCTGGGAGGCGATGTAGATTCTGTTTTACTAGATCTAAATTTCTTAAAAAATGAATTTCACTCCATTGGCCTCGACCTCAATGTTTCAAAATGCGAATTATATGTAGCGGACAGTACCGACAGACAACTGACTTTTTCAAAGTTTAACGCAATAGCCCCTGGCATCAAAATTATAGAAAAAAGCTCTCTTCGCCTCCTCGGGTCACCTATCTTTGAAAACTCTTTTCCCGATTTTATCGAGGAAAAAATTCAAAATTTCAGTGATGTTTCGGAAAGATTGCTCCAAATTAACATATATTCGGCCATCACAATAATTCGTTTTTGTTGTTTCGGCCCTAAATTACCATATTTCCTTCGTGCTTCCCCTTTATGGAAGCACACTCACCTTTTGGACAAAATGGATCAAATAATCAGACATACTTTATCATCTATTTTAAATGTGGCTTTGGACGACCGAGCTTGGGCTCAAGCTACTCTTCCCATTCGCATGGGAGGACTCGGCGTCCGCAAAATTTCCAGTATTAGTTTACCAGCTTTCATATCCTCGGTCCACGGCACTGAGAAATTAATCAGGAATATCCTGGCTTCCACACTGATTGATTTTGATGTGCCGTGCTTCTCCGAGGCTATCGATGCTTGGAAACTTGCTTGCCCGAACACTGAAGAACCCGACCATCCATTCTCCCAGAGACGGTGGGACGAGCCGCTCTGCAGAATCGTTCAAAACAATCTGCTGAACTCGTCTTCTACTACTGCTGAGCGTGCGCGCCTACTGGCTGTGGGTGAATGGGAGTCGGGTCTTTGGCTTCACGCACTGCCGTCGTCAACAATTGGCACATTGTTTGACGACACGACCTTTCGCCTCGCTGCTGCCTTACGCCTCGGTGCCGCCTGCTGTTCTCCTCATCGCTGTCACTGTGGTGAAGCTGTCAACAGCCTCGGTCACCACGGCCTGTCGTGCAGCCGAAGTGCGGGGCGTTTTGCACGGCACGCGAACATAAACGACATTATCCGACGAGGTCTTGTCACCGTCGGCGTTCCAGCTGTTTTAGAACCTAATGGCTTGGCACGCGACGATGGCAAGAGACCGGACGGCATGTCTTTGTTTCCTTGGAAGATGGGTAGGCCCTTAGTATGGGACGCAACTTGCGTCGATACTCTTGCGCCTTCTCATCTTCCAAGTTCGTCGTGCTGTGCTGGCGCTGCTGCTGCGGCTGCAGAGAACCTCAAACGGCGTAAATATAGAAACCTTTGTGGTAACTATATTTTCGAGCCGTTTGGGGTTGAAACTCTAGGGCCGTGGGGTCCGAGTGCCCATAGCCTGTTCAAAGAACTTTCAAAAGGCCTAGTTGACGCTTCCCGTGACCCAAGAGCTGGCTTTTACCTTGGTCAGAGGCTAAATGTTGCCATACAACGTGGCAACGCCGCCAGTTTCTTGGGCACATTACCAGCTGACAGCGTTGAGGAGGAGTTTTTCGATGCCCTTTTATAGTTTGTTGTTAGTTTATTTATTTTAGTTTATTTAATATTTAGTTTTTAATTAATTATGTAAATATTTACTCGATATAAAAATAAATGATACTTTTGTAAATCGCAAAAAAAAAATAAGGAGCGAGCATATGCTATCAACCGGTCGCAAATCTACACTCCGTGGGTGATACTGAAAAAATCAGTGGTGACAGATGGACAGACAGACGTACAGACAGACAGACAGACAGACGGACAGACAGACAGACAAGAAAGTGATCTTATAAGGGTTCCGTTTTTTCTTCCGAGGTACGGAATCCTAGAAATGGTGATGAAAAAACCCAATTTCATAAATAACATGATGATAAAGAATTCAAAGAAGATAATTATCATAAATATGGAATACCTATGCCTTTACAGTGCCATTGACTAAAGTTAAGTCACAAAGATCGGTTTCAAATCCACACTTTTTCTGGTAAAAAATGTTACTAAAAACCATTGAGCTATTACTACTACGTATAGAGAAGACAGCGCGAACAAAATCTGTGCTCCGTTCAACTGCAGTCGGCCGGCTGCAGTTCACTCAGTCGCTTGCTCGCCACAGCATTATATAATACGGTTTTAGCCGCCCTCCGCGCGCCCCGCACTGCGCACAGCTTTTGTTCGCACTGTCTTCTCTATACGTAGTAGTCATAGCTCAATGCTAAAAACTCCTAGAAAATTCCCACTAATACCACTCAAACATTTAATAAATCACTAGAACGACAGCTAAAAAGTACCAAAACAGACTAATCCAAACCATACATCACTCGTCATACACCAAAGCATCTCAAAATAATTCATCACACAACAAGGAGGTACTATCAACGGCTGTACCCCGCTTCATTTATCTTGGGACTGTTGCAGGAACAAATTAAACACTTTAATACATGAGGCGTGACTTAAAAAGGAAGAAGGGGATGAAAAAAGTGCCCTATCGAGTGGCGATGAAGATGTTTGGGGGACTGGAAGTGAAATACACGACTTAATTCATAGAAATAAGACAACAGATTAACAAAGAGCCTATCGAATTGTTCGTAGAAGAAAAAACAATGTAAGGTTTACTACGTAATTATGTTAATTCCAGAGATTAGATAAAGTTTTAAACAGTCAACTTCTACAAATTAATCAGAAGGTCAAAAGTTCCTTTTTCAAAAATTTAACAACATGAGACAGTCCCCAAAAATCCTGATCTTCGCCAAATCCTTGTTGCTGGAAAGAAGAAATAGCGGAACAAGTACGAGTAAGTCGCTTCAATTCAAAGAAACAAAAATCAATAGATGACGTCATGGATAGTAAGTGTGTAATAATCATGATTATTGGTGATACAGATAAAAATAGGAAAGACACCACAGGACCTCTAACAAAATACTTTACTGCTACATAGTACCTACATCCATGTAGCAGTAAAGTAATAATCTTGCAAGATGACAATGTTTAATTAACACTACAAGAAAACTTGCTTATTATTCGCGAATAAAATGAATCAATTAATAATACCTATTAAGTAATTTCAGTGAGTCATTTCACAAATATCAAAAACTATAAAACCAAGACACCAACTCTTCCAGCCAAACTAAATCCACAACAGCCGTTAGCCATCAGTTGCGTTCCCTAACGCCGGCAAAAAAACTCCAAGTTTCAGTCCCCCCGATATCCGGATTCTAAATCTGTCCAACTACCCACGTTTGACGTTTACCGAAACGATACCTTTGATTAGTAATTTTGTATTTCTGAACACGTAAATACTCGGAATTGAATGGGACGTAAAACGCATTTCGGGGAATTTTATGAGTGCGACCTTTTTGGTTGTTGGTCTAGAGTTGTTAAAGTAATGGCAAATGAGAAATGGATGGTGTAGCGTAATGGGATGTGAGACGCAATTAAGTTAATAAAGGTGAAATATATGAATAGACTTTCCCGTGTGGTTTTGAGTAGACAAACTGCTGAAAAGGAAGTTCATGATACTCTTATTTCTTATTTTACTTTTTAAATGCAAAATTTTGAGGATGGATGGACATGTAATAGTACATTATGATATAAGTGCAGTAAGTTGAAAATTACAGCCAAGGCGATATTGTTAACCCGAGCCGTAGGTGAGGGCTACAAGAAAACAGGCTGTAATCAGCCGGGGTTGCGGGACAGTTCGAAAGAGATACCACGTCCCCGGAACACAAAGGGCGATGAAGGAACATGGATGGGTACTTGTCAGTAAAAGTCTGATACTCCCTCCTGCTCCGCCCAGAGCGGGAGGAGTCATTTGATGATTTCTCATAGAAAAAAAAAAGGCTGTAATTATCAAAGCGCACGTATGTCGTACGACGTTTTATAACATACTAGCTGTTGCCCGCGGCTTCGCCCGCGTGCAGTTCGGTAACTGTCCCACTGAATCTTACTATATTTATCATCACAATCACCATCACCATCACCATCAGCATCACCATCACCATCACCATCACCATCACAATCCCCATCACCATAGCTATCACCATCACAATCACCGTCACTATTACAATCGCCATCACCATCACAATTACTATCAAAGTGACTATCATAATCACCATCATCGTAATCACAATCATTATCATCGTAATCTCAATCATTTTCATCTTAATCACAATCATCATGATCACAAATTCACAATCGCCATCACTATCACAACCAAAATCATTATCACAATCACCATCACTATTACAATCACCATCACCATCACTATCACTGTCATCATCACTCTCAACCACCATCATTATCACAATCACCATCACTATCACACACCATAACAATCACAATCACCATCACAATCACCATCACAATAACCATCACAATCGCCATCACAATGACCATCACAATCACCATCAAAATCACCATCACAATCACCATCATAATCACCATCACAATCACCATCACAATCACCATCACAATCACCATCACAATCACCATCACAATCACAATCACAATCACCATCACAATCACCATCACAATCACCATCACAATCATCATCACAATCACCATCACAATCATCATCACAATCACCATCACAATCACCTTTACAATCACCATCACAATCACCATTACAATCACCATCACCATCACAATCACCATCACAATCACCATCATAATCATGATCACAATGACTATCATCTTTTTAAAAATCATTATCATCGTAATCACAACCATTATCATTGTAATCACAATAATCATCATCTCAATCTCCATCCTCGTCATCACAATCATGATCATCGTAATCACAATCATTATCATCGTAATCTCAATCATTTTCATGTAAATCACAATCATCATGATCACAAATTCACAATTGCCATCACTATCACAACCAAAATCATTATCACAATCACCATCACTATCATAATCACTATCACTATCACTATCACTATCACTATCACTATCACAATCAGTATTACCATCACCATCACCATCACAATCACAATCAGCATCACAATCACCATCACCATCACAATCACTATCACAATCACTAACCTCGTTATCACAATCATTATCATCGTAATCACGATCATCTTCATCATTATCACAATCACCATCACTGTCACAATCACAATCACCATCACCATCGCTATCACCATCACCATCGTAATCACTATCACTATCACAATCACCATCACCATCGAAATCACTATCACAATCACCATCATCGTTATCACAATCATTATCATTGTAATTACAATCATTATCATCGTTATCACAATCATTATCATCTTAATCACAATCTTCATTATTACAATCATCATCGTTATCACAATCATCACAATAAATCAACAACCCTGTACAGAAGTCGAATCCGCCATCTTCTGGATCTCAAAATAAATGCCATTTTCGTAATCAGCGCCCCTGATAATCTCGGTATCGACACCTATATTGATTTTTAGACATTTCAACCCCGTCGCACCCCAACAGGGAATGATTGTATTTCAGGTCCGCCACATTAAATCTTAAAATCGTTGTTTTTGAAATACACCCGACCCAATTCACTATAAAAACAAATTGAAATGTTGAATTTCAGGCTTTGTTACCCCATTTCCCTCTTTAGGGGTTGAATTCTGAAAAAACCTGAAACACAAATGTTAACTCATTTATCGATAGGAGTACTCCTGTTAAGTTTCAAATAAAGTAGTCTAACTAATCTTATTTCCCCATGTAATCTTTGGACCCCCGTTTCAACCCCTTAGGGGGTGAATTTTGTAAAATCCTTTCTTAGTGCACCCCTAGACCACATAAGGAACCAATTTTCCAAATTTGGAATGTCTAGACTCAGCGGTTTGGGCTGTGCATTGATTTTTATACTTTGCCACCCCATTTCCCCCTCTTAGGGGTTGAATTCTGAAAAATCCTGAAACCCATTTCTACTCATTTATCAATAGGAGCACTCCTGTGAAGTTTCGAATAAAATAGTCTAACTAATCTTGTTTCCCCATACAAACTTTGGAGCCCCGTTTAACCCTCTTAGGGGATGAATTTTGAAAAATCCTTTCTTAGTGCACCCCTAGACCACATAAGGAACCTACTTGCCAAATTTGGAATCTGTAGACTCAGCGGTTTGGGCTGTGCGTTGATAGATGAGTCAGTCAGTCAGTCAGTCAGTCAGTCAGTCAGTCAGTCAGTTTCTTCTTTTATATATTTAGATTTGCGAGGAAATACATAAAACTCGGACTCTCTTAAACGAATAAATCTTCACTTGTTAAAGCAGTTATAAAAATTTAAACAATTTGTAAAATTGATTATTACGTTGCCAGTTGGCTTTTTTAATGTTGACAAGTTAATATTATTATATTTTCTCTTTGCTAAGTTTAAAAAAAAGTACCGTTCGTTTTAGACGTAGCATCTTGATAAACCGTGCGTTTAACGTTACAATAACGCACAAGTACCTGATGAGGTACAATACGATATTGAAATTGGTGAAATAAGATACCTTTACGAGCAAATGTGTTATAAAGACTATATAACAGATTTGTATATTTGAAACATCTAAAGCCAAGTAATCATACGTAGTAAGCATTTTCAGCCTTGATTTTAAATCAGCAATCTTTTCAAAAAGTACTTTTATAAAGTTTAAGCTAAAATTTACCTTTATTTTGTAACGGCGCAAAGCTACTATAAAATTACAACAAATATCTAATATTTAAATTACAATACAGTAAATGCTTCTACTATAAAATCAATGTTACTAAATCCTTTTTCAATTCATCACCGTCTATGAAAGCTATAGACCAAAGCGAAGGAGCCAAAAATACTTGAACTAATATGCCTGAATCAAGTTCTCCAAAATTAGAACTTCGTCTAGACATCATCTGACTGCACTCTTCAAGAATGTCGCCGAGACGAATCATACAAAAACCTAATTATACAATGTCTGAAGTGTGTGTAATTCGATACTTACTAGGATTTTTATGTCCTTTGAAAAACTCGAGCCAAATATTCTTTGATGTCAAGTTTTCGGTTGTTAACGTCTAATTATAGGCAATTTTAGATTTCAAATTTAATGTAGTTAGAATTTTTGAAAAGAAAAAAAAATGCCATTAAGAATACGTAGCGTATTAAGTCCATAGCGTATTAAGTACAGTGGCATTAAGTCCGCCTATATGTACCTACCACGATTGTACATGAAGTTTAAATAAATAAATGAATACATAAATATTGTATATTAAGCTCAGCAACAGAATTCGCACACCACACCACAAATCGCTCAAAAGCTGGAACCGCTGATATAGGCAACAAGACTGCTTGGTTGAATTGGAATTGAACGGGCCATGTCCGTAGAATGCATCAGGACCAACGGGCCAGAGTCGTCACGCAATGGTTGCCAGAAGACGGGCGTCGTCGCCGAGGGAGGCCTGTAAAACGCTGGCGTGACGACTTAGATTCTTTTGTGCGAGATTGGCCTTATAAAACCGTGCAGAGAGAAGCGTGGAAGGCAATGGGGGAGGCCTTTGCACAGCAGTGGGACAATAATATAATAATATATAATTTGACGACCCGAATGGCGTAGCGGTACTGAGGTTGCCTTACGTTCTTAGGGTGGTTCGAATCCCGGTAGAAGCAAATGTTTGTGTGATGAGCATGGACATTTGTTTCCGAGTCATGGATGTTTATATATTGTATAATAAGTATGTATTTACAAACAAAAAGTATCTATGTAGTATATCAACTATCTGGTGTCCACGACACAAGCCTCGTTGCTTAGCACCAGATGGCGCTGTGTGTAATGTCCAACGATATTTATTATTAATATAGGCTGAGAAAAAAAAAAATGAATAACTCACAAATAAAACTCAACGATTGTTTGTCTAAAAATAAACTCATGCATGAACTAAGACTAGCTTACTTAATCATTTCGCCTCGTCCACATTTAATACATCTGGTCATACGCATGCCGCCGGTTGCGACTGTTGCGAGTACTACGCACTCGACTTTCAAGAACACCACCAATAAATAACTAATACTGAAATCACTGAGGCTCTAATCTAGCTTGGATCTTTTCTATCGTCCCTTTTAATTTTAGATCGGTTACTAGTTTACGGACACGGATTTGTCTGTTCCCTTCAGGGATATTTAATTAAATAAAGAACTTAAATATTAATAAAACCTTAACGTCGTGATGTGGCGCGGCAGCATCACTAGCTTATACTGCTATTGCACCATGATTTCACAAAAACGTTCTTCCTGAAACTTCTTATACCGAGAAAAACTTCCACACTTAATGTAAGCCACAATGACTCACATCGCTTTAACCACGTGCTCCAACTTTTTTAAATCGACACCCATATCGCCAACCCTATCCATTCGTAATTTACGATCTTACCCGAAGTTTTACGACGTCATTCGGGCTACGTCACAAGCACGATTCCGTTAATGAGAATGGGAACTATCAGTCAGCAACCGGCCGGAATCAACGATATTGGATAGAAAACGGATATCTATTTCAAGATTTTATCTTTCGTTCTATGTAAGTGCACGTGCGGTAAAAGTGTGGGATCTCCTTATTCTATTTTACGGGCTTTTTGTAGAATAAGGACGCGGATTTTGAACGCGACCGTTCGATTGCTCATGGACGTGCGTAAGTGTGCGTGTGAATCGACAGATTTGTCGGTTAGCGACGGATATTGGAAGATAAGTGGACAAAAAAATAATATGAATTGTGTTGGTAATTAACTAGGACAGGAAAAACCATAACGTTCGGTATTTTTGGCTAAAAATATGCGATAGACTAAAGTCTGTCTGGAATGTAAGCTGATTGTATATAACATTATTTATTGAACGTTAAATAACTAAATTTACTTAACGTACTGCCAAAATCCACACAAAAAATACTGTTTGTTGTTTGACTTGTGGATTTCAATAAAATACATATTTTACGTATTTTGTTAACTTTACTTATTACTTTACGATAACTTTACGATTACTATTCGTACAGACATCAAGCTACTACAATCCGTCAAAGCTCTTTAATAGATTTTCAACTTTATCTTTGAAGCAATACGTGCTCTTTTGATTGACAGCTTCAGGTAGCTTCTTAAGCTGCCGTTTGTACAATCGAAATGAGATCAAACGTTTGTAATGATGATTCATAGGACTTCCTCTGAAAACGTATTATTATTTTCGTGTTTTATATCAAACGATATATATTTCAATTGGATATGCTTCCATAGATCTTCCATTGTTTTATGATGACGAAAATATGACGTGTTTTGTTCCATTTTTACTTCTTAGAGAATAGACCCGTCAAGTCAGGGGGCTTTTGGGACCGGGATCGCGGTCCCAGATTCCCCCTCAATAATTTTGAGTGGTATTTTGGGACCGCAAGAAAAAAACCGGCCAAGTGCGAGTCGGACTTGCGCACGAAGGGTTCCGTACCATTATCTATACAACATAAGACAAAACGGCAAAAAAAAATCATGTTTGTTGTATGGGAGCCCGTTAAATATTTTTTTTTTTTATATTTATATACCTAAATATTTTATTTTATTTAAATTTATTTATTTTTCAAGTAAATATACAACTAAATATTCTGTGTATTATTTAAGCGTCCACCTGTTGCCGTTATTAATATCGAGCTAAAAACGGCACGTTTGTTGTATGGGAGCCCCTAAATATTTATTTTATTCTGTTTTTAGTATTTGTTTGTGTTTTCACAGATGATGTATACAAAATACATCATCTGTGAAAATTTCAACTGTCTTGCTATCACGGTTCATGAGATACAGCCTGGTGACAGACAGTACGGCAGCCGGACAGTGGAGTCTTAGTAATAGGGTCCCGTTTTTACTCTTTGGGTACGGAACCCTAAAAAATAAATTTGAATGTCTTGGAAAAGTACGATCAACCAAACAATTTAGAAGTTATATATACTGATACTTTTGTATTTATTTTACTGGGTTACATTATTTTTATGTAGTAGAGTCTTTGAGTTATGTAATCGCATCGTTTTTAACAGGATGGAAAGGGCGACATATTTAGTACTTCATTCGGAACCACATAGAATTTATTCATCGGTAATTTAAAAGTACTAGGTACTTAAGTGGGAAATACGGTACCCCTTGGTAAGACTGGTTGTCACTTTCGGGCCTCTGACTACTTGTAACGACTGTCAAGCATCTACAAATGTCAGCCAGGACATTAACGTACTTTCCGAGGCACAGAGGAAACTCGGTATGTTATTGGTGGTTACCCATCCACGGACCAACCTAGGCAAGCGTGGCTTAGCCGGAAGATCAACCCGAGTGGCTGGTATTATCATGTCACGAGTTCCTAAGTTGCAAGATATTATGAAATGTAAAGTTAATTTCAATACGCAAGAATACATTCCTAATGACGAAAGAGTTATAATTAGATTCCCCATTTACCATACTCAAAACATACCTACAAAACAGACTAGGTATGAGCATTTTTGTTCAAAAATTTTAGCAGGGTACGCCAAAACTTCTAAACTCATCAAGGCTAATAAAGTTTAATTACAGATGTCATATCCTGCTCCATACGAACTGAACGAGACTAAGCCGCGGGATGAAGTTAGTTTAATAACAGAGAGTTGTTACGTAAAGTCTGGGTTTTGGACTGGACTTAATAACGGTAAGGTTATTTTGCACTAATTTCTAGATGGAATATTATACTTTATTTTTGTTAGCTTGCATCTGGTAACCCTTATTGTTTCATCGACTACCTACTAATAAATTGTAGGTCATTCAACAGCCGAGTAAAGAGTAATGAGAATTTAAATCTTCTCATATACTTAAGTACACATCAGCCCTGGATATAAACAACTGGAAAACATGGGGAGAGGCTAGAATTGTGGAACAAAATAAATGTTAGAGTTAAAATACTGTGTTTGCAAATCCTTTTATTTCTGAGCTGTAATTTACATTTTAAACAAAAGAGCTTATTCTATGGGCACAATGACGGGCATATCGCTGATAGCGATGTATTCCAGACACCATTGATCGCGACGATAGGTCGTGGTGGAGCAAAATAAAACGTGTAGTGGACTGTATAACAAGATTATTTATTGAAGAAAAGGAATTAAACTACAACGTTCGGTTGGGACCAACAAATAAGAATTGGTCGCTAAGAAACGCGCAAGCGTAGCCGTGCGTGGAGGCGTGCAACAGCTGACTGGTGTGGTGCGGAGGCCAGTGTTGCCACCTTGCAGAAATCTTTTTCACTAGCATGAAGCTGAAATGTCACTAGATTCAGGGATATTTTTTACTAAAAAAAATCACTAGAATTCACTAAATAAAATCACAAGGTAAATCAAAAAAATAATATTTTAATTGTGAATACAATGAATGAATATAACATGATAAAACTAAAAATCAACTTCAAATATTTCTGCTGTTATTTCTTCTTCATCTTGATTTGTTATTATTGCAGATGTAGTCGGCTGAGATGGATCATCAGTTTTGTCAGACTTCTGTGATTTAAAAGAGTACTTAGAATTGCTCCCAATAGCAGTAATTACATCAGCCGGCAGCTCGTAACTGTAACAGTTCTTCTTCATTATCTTTAACTGATTTCTTATAAAAAAAATGCAATTTAAAGTGTTTACAGCCATTTTGTTTCTTAATTTGTTTTTTTACGATATTCAAAGACGTCTAATGCTACGTTCTGAAATAAGTAATTTTCATAGTACAATTTTATTTTTATTTTTATACAGAAGTGTATATTTTACTATAACCCGGATCCAAAACACAACATTCGATAAATATCACTAAAAATCATCAAAGAATTTTTCAGTGACATTTTTTTTCAAAATATCACTGTCCAACTCCAAAAATTCACTAAATCTAGTGACAAAATCACTAAACTGGCAACGCTGGCGGAGGCCCGCACTCGGCCGTCGGCCGGCTGGCTCCCCGCTGTCCCCGCACCCCTCGTTCACTGCCGCTGACGCGCGGCAACGTTGAAAGTGGCGGTCTCAACACCATTAAGAAGACTTTGGTTAGATACACAGAAGAGCACTGGAAAAACCCATTTCTGAGGACGGCATTATCGTCATCAACATCACATTAGTCGAAAAACGTCCACGCGGCGACGCACCAAGCTGTAAATTTCCCGTATTACATGACCTCGCTTTGTATAGACTGCCCTAACAATGAGAGATCAGCTTATACTGTTTATGTAAAGCTTGAATGGTCGTCGTGCATACAAACATCGCTACGTCAACTAATTCTATGCTTCCCTTCCAATTCTACGTCTTCCGGTACGTATTTTTCGGACCCGTTGGCTGACGCCAGTTTTTTGGCTATAATCGGCCAAAGTCAGCATAAAGGAATATTCTTGGAAGATCCAAGAATATTCCTTCATGCTGACTTTAATTTCGTCGAGAAGACGCATGACGCATGTATTTCACCAAACTCCTCATTCGTCTTTTACGACAACCACCGTTTGAGAGCAAATGAAGCTTGTTTATATCAGGAACCACGCCGTAAAATCATATAATTCAATAATTAGATAGGTATTACAAAACGTTTGGTCTCATGGTCTTAATTGAAGAGCATTATTTTCAGAAAACCCGAAAAAACATGACAATTAAT
This sequence comes from Xestia xanthographa, assembly GCA_905147715.2. Taxonomy (NCBI): domain Eukaryota; kingdom Metazoa; phylum Arthropoda; class Insecta; order Lepidoptera; family Noctuidae; genus Xestia; species Xestia xanthographa. The sequence continues at coordinate 25,260,836 of LR990659.1, forward strand.
CAACAAGATGAAGCTGGCATACATCTGTTTCGAATACATTTTCGAACAATTCAGAATAAAATGAATTCATTCATTGAACAAAATGATGAAAAATTAATTTCATTGCGCCGCTTGCATCGAAAGTAGGGTAACCATTTTGAAATTTGAAAACTCCTGACAGAAAACCGTTTCGATATAAAGTCTGGACATTTTACTAAGGTAGTCAGTGGCCAAACGTCTGACAGCCAGTCTTACCAAGGGGTTTTGTGTGAGTTATGCCCGACTCGTCACTGTTCCGATTGGTCACCTAAAACTTTTTCCATAATAGAAGTCCCGACTCGTCACCATATGTAAACAATTGAATTTTTGACTTTGAGTTGAATTCTCGATTCGTCACCAGTTTGCGTGTCAAAAAGTACAGTTAGTAAGATAATATTAGTACCCAGTACTAACTGGGTTGTGGAGTTCAACAAGGCAGTCACTCAATGCAAAATACTGTTTTATTATCCAGCTGCGTCCGGTTAGACTGGAAGACGACCCCAACAAAGTTAGAAAAAGGCTAGGCAGATGATTAATCTTTTTTATTCAGTACTTCTACACTAATATTATAAAGAGGAAAGATTTGTATTTTTGTGTGTGTGTATGTTTCTAATGAATAAACTCAAGAACTACTGCGCCGATTTCAAAAATCAGCTTTCAATCTTTCACCATTAGAAAGCTACATTCACCTTGAGTAACAAAAGCTATATTTTATTCCCGTACTCCCACGGGAACGGGAACTAAGTGGGTGAAACCGTGTGACGTACTTAATATTTTTTTAATACCTAGAAAGTCCCCTTAAGTTGAAAAGACTGACTACTATACAAAGGTCCAAAAAGCTGGACACATCCTGATAAATCCTAAAGGATGGTGACCTTAACCGGAAGGTATATAACCCATTTGCGATGGAATCGCATTTTTACAAACGTAATTTTATTCAGAGATATTCTGTTGAATATTACTATTGTGAGGAATTTTTAATTGATAGGTACGTTCAATATTGTTGTGACGTTCCAATATATTTACTATAGTTACGCATTTTATGATTTATACAGATTTTATGTTGTATCCCTTTCTTTATCATGAAACTTTGAAAAGTAAACTGACTGATTCAGGTAGAAATAAAAAGACAGCATTATCTCAACATTTTCTGCACAATAAGAAATGAATTCCAATTTTACAACCAATTAATGTTTCTTCTAAGTTCCGAAGTTAAAGGTAATTACCAAACCATTCCAATCCAATCTACCAAAACTTCAATTCACATAATGAAGAAAAACGTGGAAAATCTAATTATAGCAACACATTTTGGACTTACGTTTCCAATAAATAGCTAACACACACACACCCACACAGTTACATAAACTATAGAGCACTCTTCCCTCCCTAATGTTTCCATCAGTTACAGCTGAACTTCAGTTAACAGTTGAAACCGAATGACATCGGCATACCTCGTGTGAACGAACCCGGCGAGTACACCCGAGTACTTCCGAATCCGCGACGAACACGGTCGAAAATAACCCGACATAGGGCGCACGCTCCCCTCTTCTTTTGTTCCTATTTTGTAAATCAAAAAATAGAACTAACTGAAGGGTGTTTCGGGATGCGTGTGAGTCAGTGTCGGACGGCGCGCCGGCGCGTGCGCAGTTTCCGCCGCGGAAATTTAAATTCCGGAATTCCGTTTTTTACTTTTTCTACTTTTTTGAAGTGGTGTTGAGTGAGTGTGTTGGTAGATACGGATGTGTGATTGTGAATTGTGGTTTTATGAATATTTTTGGATATTCAAGTTTTTTTTGGGTACGTATTAATTTTATTTTTCAATAATTATTATCATAAGTTACACCACGTGCTGCAAATTCTTCGCAAATATGTTGCTCGTAGTGATTTAATTAACTTTTCGAAATTGTCATGTATAATTCAGCAATTTTTAATATTGAACGGCATATTTCAATCAAATTGTTTATTTCCTGTAACCTGACGGAATATTTGCGGCTGTTGTAATCTATGCAATCGTCAAAATATTCTGCCTCCACACATTTTTACAATCGAGCCGATTGCTGAGAACTTAATTGTATGAAATAGTCATAACTGTTCCCGAATTCTATTCGCATCAATGATTATTTTAAGCTGCCTGTTCTGGGTTCTCTCATAACTGCATATGTAACTAACCCCAAAAAGCACTCAACTGGATTTTCAACGCTTAGTTCAACGCCTAAAATTGAAATTCCAACAATGACTTTGTATATACGTAGTCTTGCATTTAGTCTTGCACTTAGGTTTCACTTAGTGTTTTAATAATTATTAGATATAAAGATTTACTTTACTTTGCGAGCGGCACACGTTCTAAAAAGTAACTCATCCCAACATTGTTTCAGTTAGCAAAATATACGTACTCGTACCACGCCAAACACCTAAGATTGAAATAGTTTAGCGACCTCATTATTTGTAAATATCGTAAATATACGTCATTGGCTCGCTTACTCGTCAATAGAATCCACACTTCTGGTTATTTTAAATAATATATTTTCAGAATATACAGATAAAGTTCAAAATCAAACAATTTATTGTAAATACGCCATTAAAAGGTACATATGATGTTCAAACATTAATATCTACAAAGAAAAGAGCTTTTTTAAAACTTTACTCCACTCTAAGAATTTCCCTTGTATCGTGGGTACGTTTACAAACACAAAACAACTTCCTGTCATGTAGAAATGTTTGTTCCGTGCGGGGATCAAACCCGCGACACGCAGCCGGCAGCCAATCGCTCACGCACTGCGCCAACCTTGTCGTCAAATTGATTCTATCTATTGCCCATTCGTAAGGTTATCTAGTGGTTCTAGAAACAAACATAATAATTATACTCACGATTTTTTCCTATAAGGGCCGGTAGGAGCTACAAAACACCACATACCTACCAGAGAAACGTATTATCCTAGAATTAGCATTGCCATTCAACGTGGCAATGCTGCCAGTCTTTAGGGCACGGCTCCGGATGACAGCGATGTGGACGAGTAGGTACTTTGACGCCTAAGTATCTTATTGTCGTTGTTGTATATTTAGGTACTTATAGGCTTGTCAACTGAAAAAAAACTAATTAGTCCGTCAGTTAGATTATCAAAAAATATTTGACCCGTATTTTTTCTTTTGTTACGTAAGCCAAAATTGACGAAGATACGACGTTTTTAAAATTCCCAATACGTCACGCCGTGGTATAATTTTTAGCGCGTTTACTGACGTCACGAGCCTCCCGAGTTTTGATGCGGTTCATCTTTGTCAATATTTATTGATTTAAAAAAATACGTGTCCATTTTCCAATACTCTAACTGACGGACTAAATAGATTTTTATTCTGTCTTCATTTTTAATTTAGTTCTATTTATTCTAGAATAGGTATATTTTCTAGAATATTCCAGTCAAATGAACTTGGTAATAAGACACGCCCTTAGGCACGTAATATTTCATGAATGTTAAACTATTGCTGACTGAAAATAATCTGAAACCTTGTAATGTGAAATTATTAAAAGCGGCGCTTAACGAATTAATAAAGAGTGGTTACCGACCTCATTTATATGAATTGCTAGTGATGTGCTCGGTATTTGCGGATATTTCACGAGCGTCATATCCGCGATACTTTCTCTTGCGGATATTTTGGTTAGATTCTGATGTTAGCTCGTAAGTATTATCTGCCAAACAAATTAACATAATGAATTACTCAATTGTCTATTAATAAAAATATCACTTTCATTGATAACTAACTTTAGATACATACCTTCGTAAGCAGGTAGGTAATAATAATGCCAAGACAAGGTCAGTTTTCAAATTGAAAGGTTTTCTTAAAAATGGCTTAAAGTAGTTTTGAAAGAAAGAAAGAAAAAATCTTTATTTATCGCAGGGACATGACATGCATAAAAAAATTAAAAACATAACAAACATGGTTTGTGGTCTAGGCAATTTTTTTGTCAGACTAAGTCCATAGGTATTATTGGTGTAGGGCACGCCACAATAGTGGCGATAAGTCCCCTCTTTGAGGAGTGGATTGAGAGACGTCACGGCATCCTTACCTTCCGCTTGACGCAGGTCCTCACCGGACACGGTTGTTTCGGGAGGTTCCTGCACCGAATCGGGCGGGAGGAAACGCCCGGGTGTTTCCACTCCGAGGACGACTGCTGGCTTATGACGACAGGCCGTGTCAGCGGCGCGTTCGTGTTCCACGCGCGCCTCAAAGAGAGTCAGCAAAAGAAAGGGGTCCACAAGGGCCGATGGCTGCCGGGGCTGCGGGACTGTTTGAAAGAGATACCGTGGCCCCGGAACACCAAAGGCGACGAAGGAAGTTTTAGTCAGTAAAAGACTGATGCTCCCTCCTGCTCCGCCCATAGCGTGAGGAGTCATTTGATGATTTTCCATCCGAAAAAAAAAGGTATTTTGGTGTACACTATTATGAGCCTGTATAAATATTTCATACTTATCCGAAAAATTTGCAGCACAACACTAGTGTTAACGTTAATAATTCGCTCATCCGTCCGTACTGTAAAGAGGCCGACAGACGGTCTAAAGCGGTCGATAACATTTACAAAGAATATGCTTGAACATTTGCACCATACTGTCTTGTCAAAATAACATAACTTTAAACCCGTAATCCCTCAAGGGTTAGGCAGAGGTTTACGTATTAGTACACCCACATTTCGCCTGATATTTTTAAGTCCCATATAACAGGGGATGAGCATAATTACCATCAACTAGGCAGACAGACTTCGTGGCTGCTAAAGATACATTCATGATGAAAAAACTCAACTTTACTTTGCCCGACCCGAGAATCGAACCCAGGACATGATTGCTCAGTAGTCGCACTTAAGACCGTTAAAGCAACAATGCATCGTCGTTCTATCGGTCTTAAGTGCGACTTAAAGCAACGATGCATCGTTGCTCTATCGGTCTTAAGTGTGACTTAAAATAATGATGACGAAATATTTTCGAATTTTTGGTTCTAGGACATGCCGGTTTGCTCACGATATTTTCCTTCACCATTTCGAGAGCAGAAGTGATGAAATAAATTACATCAAATAAACTTTACTGCCCCACCACGATTGGAAGTCGCAGCCGTTTCTACAGTTCTACTAATAAACGTAAACTATTTAAATTGTTTCAGCCACTTAAGTAAGCTATCGATGTATTGGGATTTAGAAGATGAGCTCAGGGATTTCCTTAGAACGAAAGATAAATAAAGAATCAGCTGTTTATTATCGCTAGTTATTTGGTGGGGATAAATGGGTTATCGTTCGGGTAATATTGTTATAGTATACTGTGGCCATGTGGTATGATTAGACTGTTGGTAACTGGACTCGAGATTCATTGTTAGAATAGACTAACTGTTGCCCGCAGCTTCGTTCGCGTGGCAATTTTGATGTGTATGTAAGTACGAACAAAAACCTTTAAAATCAATATTGCTTACCTCCCACAACCTAAAGCCTTCCTTGGTTTACAAAGAACATTTTTGCTGAATTTCAATTCAATCTATCCAGTAGTTTTGGCGTGAAGCCGTACCATACACACAGTCAAACAGACAAAAATTCTAAAAAGTCATTTTTTGTCATCAGTTACGTTTTTCTAACAAAAGCCACTTATTTTTAACCGACTTCCAAAAGGAGGAGGTTCTCAATTCGATTGGTATTTTTTTTAAGTATGTACACAGATTACGCTGCCGTTTATGATCAGATTTACGTGATTTTTTTTTAGTTTGATGCGGAATAGTTGCCATTTGGTTCCATAAAAATTTAACATGGTTTGGCCCAGTAGTTTTCATTTTATGAACATTTTTACTTCAGTTGTGTGGTATAATTTCATGTATGTTCACCGATTTCTCCTCGATTTGTGGAGCAATTCTCAAAATTATTTTTTTATTTGAAAGAAAATACTCCTGAAATGGTCGCATTTAAATTTGGTGAAGATCTGATGCTGATCTTCGGAGATATACAATATAACTCTTCAAAACTAGATGGTAAATCGGTCGTGATAGCTGCAATCGCTTGGATGTTTATTGTTTACACAACATCATGACGTAAAATCACGCCTGTATGCTCTGAGAGGTACGCAGATGTGTACAATACACCCACATTTCGACAGTTTAGGTATGTTAAGTTCCATTTATTGGGGATAACCCTATTACCATGACATGTATTTTTAACAATCTAAAATAAATGCATAGCAAATATTTGTATGATATTACAACTAAAAATCGAAAAATAAAAAAACTTTTTTACAAAAAAATTAAACCGACTTCAAAAAACGCAAAAAAGTGAAAAATAGCTTTAGCTTCAGAAGTCGGTGACAAAAAAAAACTAAATGAATCAAACAAAGGTCACCGACTTCTGAAGCTAAAGTTATTTTTCACTTTTTTGTGTTTTTCGTTTTTTGAAGTCGGTTTAATTTTTTTGTAAAAATGTTTTTTCTCGAAAATTCTCTATGTACAGTTTTTCTTTCGTTACTGTTTTATTATATGTATAGATAATTACATGGTCGCGAGCGCGATTGCTGAGCACAAGGTCCTGGGTTCGATTCCCAGATCAGGCAAAGTGTTATCGGGTTTTTCGTTCTGATTTTTTAAGTAACAGCCGCAGAGTCTGGATCTGTACCCGGTTGATTTCTTAAAAATAACTAGCGAATCGTTGATGGAAAAAGGCTCGCCCTATTTAGGTACACTACTACCTAACTTTTCAGGGATTACAGGCGTGATGTTACGCAATAGGGTATTTTACTCTATGTGAGAAAAAATATATTATTGAGATAGCTTAGGCAAAAAGCAGTCGGAAAATGTTAGTTTTAGTTTGTTAGCTTTTTTAATCTGTTTCATAACACCATTATAGCAGTCGCCATGTTACTACGTCATACGGCTATGTAAACATAGAAATGTCAACTGTCAACTTCAAATACATCATTGTTATTATTTCATTATTATTATTCATTTGTGGTGATGACGTCAGTTGGCTGTGTAAACAGCCAACTGACGTCATGACCACAGAGCAATATGGCGTCCACGCGTGTAGCGTTTTCATCAAATTACGCGCGAAATTTGAGAATGCTAAATCTAAATGCATTTTTATGGCACTTATGATTGAATAAAAATTTTGTGAATTTTGTAGTGGTTCATTAGCACTACAGAATCTAATTGAGACACTTTTCAAAAATGGGTGTAATACCCTATTTAATTGTTGTTACAGAGTACAATATTCATCATTATCACGTTAATAAGATAGATCACGGTCGTATACAGTTTATTATGATATTTTGTTGCAACCATTTGAGTGCAGTATTAAGAATGGAAAACATATTGAAATATAAAAAAATATTATTACAGTAAAGCAGTAAGAATCTTCAGTGTGACAAGTCCGCCTATGTATCACTATAGTACATGAAGTTTTAAATAAATACATTATTTTTACAGTCTATTTTTTAGAAGCCAACCTAAAAAGAGCATAATATTGGTTGCTCACCGAATAGTCAGTGTAGGTCGTTTCATGCTGAAAATGTGATAATAAACTCTGACAAATTTAGGCCATGTGTGTGTCCATAACACAGGCTACTAAATGCAAACTGTTGACACAATAGACGCACAGAATCATCAGTTGTAAACAAACGACAAGAATCTTCAATATCATATTAACAGAATTTGTATAGTCCGAAATTAGTCACTGAAACCATTAATAAAGTATATCTAGACAAACAGCAATAAATCACTATTTTCCCAGAAACATGCGCTATAAATTAAAACAGGACCAAATGAATTTAATCATTACCTTGACACATAAAAACAGCTGATGCATTCAAGTTAATTTATAAATAGCTGCCCGCACGCGTTGAATTGATATAGCAAAACATTCGTTGAAAAAATTGCTGAAAATTCTGTAACAGTTATTTAGGTTAATTACTGTATTCTAGACAGATGAACGGATTTGAGTCTGGTTTTTATGTCTGGGTGTACTAGCAAGATATGTGACCGGTTGGTTGAATTAATTTTGTTTCTTGGGTAAGCAATAGGCTTACCCAAGAAACAAAAGTAATTAATTTTAATTTTAAAAAATATACCTTTATTCTTAATAAATAATTGATTGATAAAATATATATTTAAAACATAAAATAAAAAAAACATATATATGATCAGGGGTTACTTTCTTCTTGAAGCATAACACAATGTGATTCATCTAAAACAGAGAATCGCCAAAAATGTTCATGCTTTACTATTTTTACTAAATAAACTTGAATTGTCTCTTGCACTTTTAATTAAAGCAAATTCACAAATATAACTGAGTTTATAGGGATTATTAAACAACATTATTTTGTGATCTCCATATTAGTTTTCAATTGGTAAAAAACAACACGACACGTTTATTTTACATGCTCAAACGTCAATGTCAGTGTCAACATCCAAACAAATCTTACACATATAATTCTAATTAAAAATGAATAGGTATATAAAAATCTATAAAAAAAATCATAGTTTTTCTAATTATAATAGATGAAAGTACCTATTCATAATTATGATCTGAAACATTATTAGTGACCTTGTGTAGGGAAATAGAAATGTGATTTTGATTGATTTTATGTTAATCACTTTTCGTGACTAAATAATAACAGCCTAATGATCAATCTTCAGGTTAAGCCGCGCTTGCCTAGGCTGGTCTGTGGATGGGTGACCACCCATTAAACACCGAGTTTCCGCCGTGCCTTGGAAAGCACGCTAAGCCGTTGGTCCCGGCTGACGTTTGTAGATCTTTGACAGTTGTTATAGGTAGTCAGTGGCCCGAAAGTCTAACAACCAGTCTTACCAAGGGGTATGGTATTCCCCAGTACTAACTGGGGTGTGGAGGTCAGATAAGCAGTTGCTCATGGTAAAATACTGGTATTCAGATGCATACGGTTAGACTGGAGGGCAACCTCGACTTAGAAGGGCTAAGGCTAACCAGATGATGAATATCATCATCATCATCATCATTATCAGCCTATTAATGTTCCTACTGCTGGGACACAGGCCTCCTCTCTATGAGAGAGAATGGGCTATAATCCACCACGCGGGCCCTGTGAGGATTGGTAGATGACTCATGTCTTCGAATTTTTGGTTCTAGGACATGCCGGTTTCCTAAAGATGTTTTCCTTCACCGTTTTGAGAGCAGTGGTGATGAATATTACAACAAGGTAATTCGCCTGTCTGGGTTCGAACCCACGACTTACTGTTCATAAGTCAGGGCCGCCACCACTGGGAACCGCAACCTCTGCTGATGATGAATATCTTGCAACTTAAATTTGTGTTAAATTACACCTCAGGTTTTGTGCTAGAATGCGGCGCCTAAGATAAAAAACAAACGGCCATGTGCATGTTAGAACAAGGACAAGGAAGGGATCAGATAAACATACATTAAGGAACAAAGGATAGTAAAAGGAACCTAATAAATAAAACACGAGCTTTAGATTTAGACTTGTAAGCTACAGACAGTAAGTTTTGATTGTTTTATTCAAAGTATTGTCTTCTTTAAAGTACTGCCGATAAGTAGCTTACTGACTGTACGTCGTTCGGAACAACTGAAAATAAGCCAGCTGACATCGAAAGCTTAAACCGATCGCTACTTTCAGCCAGCTGTTTCGCCTAGACTTTCAGATGCCCCCTAGCGCAAGCGCATGGTTTAAATGTAACGTAAATACGTCGATTTTAAATCTTGTAAGCGCAATCAGTATAATTCATAGATAATTCTTTAATTTTTTTAGAATAAATTCTTAAAAATTATGAAACTTTAATTGTGAAAAGAGTATTTTTTAATTTAAAAATCGCCGTATTTACGAGTATACACCGCGTGGTCATACTTACAGCCTCTGATTTAAAAAAAAGAGAACTAACTGTCTTCTAATGCAGTTAAGTAAGTATAAAGAACTAAGCAAGAGTAAGCCATTTTAGTTTTACGGTTTTTCGACAATGTTTTCTTGCGTTGGCAGTCATTCTCTGCTGTACCATGTATGATTTCAAAGGGCGTTAAACATTCTTGAACAAAAACGCTCAACTTTTATTTGTTTCCAATATCCTGTGAAATTGAAATAATATCAACAAACGCAAAAATAAGATAATACATGTCAAATAGAAATTCCACCTAAAATAGTTAATAGCAAATACCATTTGAACTGTACACGTTTGAAAACGATTTCTGCTCGAAATTAAACGTTTAAAATAGACTTCGGTATTCAAATGTCTGTAGATATTGTCTGGCATAAATAGGGTTGCCCTACTATTATATTTGTTTATATTTAAGAGTGAGTGAGAGGTACGTGAATTCATATTTGGCTGTTTAGATTTCTGTGGCGGATTCCCAAGAAATGTTTCAGTGAGTGGCTTTTTGAAGTCATCATCATCAGCCTATTAATGTTCCCACTGCTGGGACACAGGCCTCCTCTCTATGAGAGGGAATGGGCTATAATCCACCACGCGGGCTCAGTGCGGATTGGCAGATGTCACATGTCTTCGAATTTTTTGTTCTAGGACATGCCGGTTTCCTCACGATGTTTTCCTTCACCGTTTTGAGAGCAGTGGTGATGAAATAAATTACACAAAGTAATGCGCCTGTCTGGGTTCGAACCCACGACTTACTGTTCGTAAGTCGGGGCAGCCACCACTGGGCCACCGCTGCTCTCCTTTTTGAAGTGGTGTTAATTAAATTAGTCGGATGAGAAATATGTGACAAGAAAAAGTAGATATATATAAGAGCTTCGGCTGATTAATATAGTATGGAACTGACATTTATTAAGAAGAAGTGAGAAATATACATTAATATAATAGCTGATCTGTAAGGTCACAATCAACAATGAAGTCGGTTAAAAATATAAAGGGTGTAAAACACCTCTTAACGTAGCCGAAAGGCAGTTGTTCTCCTCGTCATTGCGATATTTTTTTTGTTCTATTAGTTACGGAGATACTGGGGATCAAAGTTCCAACTTTTTGACAAGTTTTTCTTTTAAAACAAGTTTTTAATATTAGATTTTTACTTTGAACACCTCCACGACCCCCATACTATTCAAGCCATCCATCACCACAATGTTTTGAGTGCGTTACATTGAGTTCTACCACAATACATGATTTTTCACCCCTAAAAAAAGTCGTTTCCCAGCAATAATTTTTGCATAAAGTTACTTAGTTTGATTTACAGAATGCTTGGTTGACTGCTTCGTGATGAGGTCTTTTACACCCTGTATAGCTACTGCGCCATCCCCAAATGAATCAATCAGCATATTTAAGGACTTATTCTAACCAAAGCAATCGATAAACGAACTCACGACAGATATGTTAATTTTGATCGGCAAACCCGAACGCATGAACGTACCAACAAAGAGCGCCTTCTGGACGGAGCGCGTTTAGATTTTCCAAACTAATGGGTGACATAAGTACGCGACAATCGCTATCTACGAGTATGTCACACACGGGATAAGGGCTACTAATGAAAACAACTTACTAATTATTTTGTCACAAAAATGATTTCCACAAACAATAATTTTCAGTCCTCTTAAGGCGACTACAGGAGCTAAATTTGCAACTCTATTCGTGGTGGTTCAATCGTTTGAAATACTGTTACAATAAAGTTCTAATCAGCTTGCACTGCAAAGTGGTTTACGTCGGTCACTGAGGGCCGAAAAGTGCGAAATGAGTGGTTTTATTGATTGGACTAAAAAAATAAAACACTATCATGCTAATTTGTTGCTTGTAGAATTATTTGCCAAAAAATCAGAATGATCGCATGTATTTAAGTATGGTTTTTACTCGTTAGAAGAAATTTTTAGAGATGTTTTCGTGATTTTTTTTATCGTGTAAAATTAGTTGTATTATGTTTTCAAACACTATCGTACTAGCATATATCCTGAAGAATATCATATATTTTTCTGGTTTTGTTTATTGCACTGAATCAAATGCTTTTTTGCATTATAAATCTCGCGTTTAGCTCCTGTAGTTCTCTTAACAAAATTAAAGGGCAACAAAATACCACACGGCAACGCTAAGCATGCTTACAAAGCCTCTTACATTGCTTCCTCATATATTTCATCCATGCCAACAATCTACCATTTTGTATCACGCTCTCTCAAACTGGAATTTATTATGTCTTAGTAATTTTGATAAACGCGAAAGCTCAAAGACAAAGCGTATTCTGTTTCTAAGAACATGTTTGGGCAGGATGCGAATATGGTGTGAACGTGAGACGGTTGAACGTGTCTCGACTTGTTGAGTCTGAGACGAGAGAGGATATCGTCGGGTCAGAAGTCAACTCGCCAATCTGCCAATGTCAAATTGTTGAGGAGGTGGTTATCAATAAAAATAATGTTGCCACAAATCAGTGATTTCTTCAAATCAATTCAAGTTAATGAATTTAAATAATATTTATGACCTACTTTGAATGCAGTAAAACAAAATAATGTAATTATTACCGGATATGAAGATATCGCAGATTGATTAGTTGGCTATGGCAATAACAATATGAGTTACTGATTTTGTACATTATGAAAGTTGCCAATGTGGTAGATTGGCAAGAAGATTGATGTGTGCAAAATCTCATTAGAATGAAATCAATGATTTAAACTTGCTTAACTACAATATATTATTATGTTACGTTTTATTTTCTATTTATTCTAAAATATAGGTAGGTAGATAATTATAAAAAATGAAAGTCTGTGCGTGTTAAAATAATAATTATAATAATACAAAGCGTTATTCTTAAAATTAAATTAGATAGACAAAAAGAACTTGACGCAGAAATTTTAATGAAGCCAGCTGACAGCTCGGGTGAATAGCGTATTCACCCGAGCTATTCGCTATCTTCATTTATATCGGGTTCTGGGAGGCAGTCTCTTGTCGTATCAGAACAAGGAAGGTCTTGGTAATAGGTATGATACATTCTTGGTATTTGGTGGTCTGTGCACAATTTTAAAAGATCTTTTTTCTTCGCAGCTGATATTTCAAATTTCCCTGCGTAGGCTGCTGTAGGATAATTGAATGTTTTACCTCGTTTTTTTTTTAACTCTAATGCTGTAAATGGTTCATTATTGTCAAAGTTTTGTCTCAAAAATATTGTATTAGGTACCTCTTTTCGATATTGTATCCATACAGCGTCATTGATACCAATTTTATGCCCTTCATTCGAAGCCTTGTATTGGTTTAACATACCAAAGTCTTTAAAATCGTCATGAAGTAATGTATTTACATTGTAAGGCCGAGGATTAGTTCGTGCTAATCGAACTACCTGTGCCCAACCGTCAGGAGTATACACAGGTATATTTTTTTATTTCAATTCAATCTTTGAATGAATTGAATCACATTCCATGTGAGTGTGTCCTGTTTCAAAGAATTTGTGATCAATTATCTTTAATGTAGAATGTTCCTTTAATGTGAGCAAGCACATGGACGAAAAATGATAGTTTTTCTGTTGACCGCCGCATCCATCTGACATCATTTTAACTGCCTGGATGTTATTATTTGCTGCAATATATGCATTTATACACGTTGAAATTTCAATAGTCCCACGTTTTCCTTCGGTTTCATCCCACATGTAGCATTCAACGTTTTGGTTTCCCAGATTATAAATAGTTAAGTTATAAACAGCTAACTTTCGTACGTAGAAAAATGGGCCACTTGCGCCTTTAGGTGTATTCAGTACTGCTTCCAAGTCAAAGTTAAATGCAAGAACTGTTTCATTATTTTGTGCTTCCAGCTTATCTTCATCTCTACATTTGCGTGCTTCATCTCTTCTTAATAGATGCCGTGTATGATCTTCAATTTTCTTGGCTCTTTCTTCATCATTCATTTCTCTATATGCTAAACAGTGCTTGCATAAATCTTTTTTTGGCTTGTGAAAACTTTGTTTGTATTCTCTGAAAACTTTGCGGTATTTTTCAAAGGATACCACTTTCACTGCTATAGTTAAACATAGTTTTTTAAATTCGTTATACATTGTTGTTATGTTAAGAGTTGAATCTAAATATTTTATCGTACTATCACGTCTACAGTAATGCGATTCGACAGCAGGAAAGGAAAGTATGTGGTCCCTAAGAAATTTTTCTTCATCTGGCTTTAATTTATTTGGAGGTGTCTTTTTCCCTCTTTCGTCTGGTTGTAAGAGGCCGTGCTCATTAACTTTTTTTAAAGCTCCTTTTACAAACCCGCCAGTAATATTGAGAGTATCTAAAAAGAACTCTCGACACACGACTTTCTTTTCATTACCAACAGTTAATGTATAAGCTAGGGTAAAATTCCGCCTGGAAGGACCGTTGGTAGTGTCTCGATTTTTTTTATTCTTAGTCACATGCTTTACAACAAAATGACGCTGTTCCATAAGATTTGGCATCTTTCGGAATTGAGAATAAATTTTTTCTCTCTCATCTTGAGGGACATCCAAAATACACTTGTGTTTAGGAGTACTTGAACATTTTGCTGGTTTTATTGGTCTGGCTTGTATTATTCTTCCTTTCCTTGTTTCATATGATTCACCTTTTAATCGCTTACTTTTTTCTATGTTCATTTTCCACGTGTTAGGGTCCTTTACTTTTCTCTTTTTCGGATTATTTTGACAATCGTTTTGCTCGTCTGTATTTTCTACATCAAATTCTTCAATTGTTAATATCGAAGGTGATTCATTGACTGTGCGCCTGGTTTTAGATGTTTCTTTGCGTCTATGTTTCTCTACTCTATCTGTTATATCTTCATCTGACGTACTATCACTTGAATCATTGTTATTTTGTTCTAAATAATTAGGGTCTTGGACGGAATCATCACTATCAAGCTGTTCGTTAATTAAAATGTTGAAGCCTTTACGCGTTTCCGGTGACATTTGGGGTAAAGGGGAAGAAGCTGGTGAAAGGGGCGGAATATTATTTCCAGTAATTAGTAGTGAACAGGCTTGAGCTTCTATGCTCGTTTCTCCAAGTTCGAGTGTAGTTTTATGTGGTAGGGGTGAAATGTTCTTCTCGGTTATTTGAAATATTAAGGGAGTTAGTGGTGAAAAGGCAGGAGCTTCTATGCTTGTTTCTCCAAGTTCGTGAGTAGTTGTGTGTGGTAGGGGTGAAATGTTTTTCTCGGTCATTTGAAATATTAAAGGAGTTAGTGGTGAAAAGGCAGGAGCTTCTATGCTTGTTTCTCCAAGTTCGTGAGTAGTTGTGTGTGGTAGGGGTGAAATGTTTTTCTCGGTCATTTGAAATATTAAAGGAGTTAGTGGTGAAAAGACAGGAGCTTCTATGCTTGTTTCTCCAAGTTCGTGAGTAGTTGTGTGTGGTAGGGGTGAAATGTTTTTTTCGGTCATTTGAAATATTAAAGGAGTTAGTGGTGAAAAGACAGGAGCTTCTATGCTTGTTTCTCCAAGTTCGTGAGTAGTTGTGTGTGGTAGGGGTGAAATGTTTTTTTCGGTCATTTGAAATATTAAAGGAGTTAGTGGTGAAAAGACAGGAGCTTCTATGCTCGTTTCTCCAATTTCGTGTGTAGTTTTCGGCGTTAAAGGTGGAATAGTAGCTGTTGTTTCTTTAATTTCTTTAGAAAACTTCAGATCTGTGAAAAATAAAAACTTCTTAGTGTTCCACCTAGGACACAAATACCTAAGTACCACTGTGCAAATTTCTGATTCTCGACCCAGTAGTATAGGTTTAGCATTGTCAGTTAGCCATTACCAAAATGCTATTAAATAAACTAGCTATTCCCTACAGGATCACTAGCACTAGCCTTACAAAATTTAATAATTATGAAACTGAGACCATTGTTTATGTAAAAACAATGCAAATCTATAATTTGAAACAGATACCTGAACTATATTTTGTGTTTTAAGTCCAACAGTTTATGCTGTTTATTGTTAGTCAGCAGAGCTAAAATGATATTATTTAATATATAAATCTTCTATTTGGATTAATTAAAAAATCAAAAATACCTGAATGGGCATCGCCTTTACCGCAGTTGGATTCTGGACTAGCTGTAGGTGTATTTTCTATTATATCTGTAATGCAAGCAAGCAAGCTCAAGCTATAGATTAAACCCCGAAGTTAGTAGGTATTCGATAAGCACCTTCATGCATTCTAATTATATTTATGCAACAACAACATCCATTTATTTTCAGGCTACTCTGGCCCATAGACACCTTGCAGACTAACATACAATGACATTATGATAAAATACAAATTGTGTTAGTAAATAGAACCTTTAAACTTATTTAATTAAGTAACTCATAATAATTCTATTCATCATTTTCACTGTTTAGGTAAGTGATTAAGTATGTTTTCTGAATAAATAAAGCCCACCATTATCTCGCCCTGGTACTGCAACCACACTATTTAGCAACAAATTAAGTAACCTTAGCAAAGATGGTACTTGTTGAAAAACTAACTTTTATAGGTTATAATATAAAACACTGCTCATACCTGTATTATCACTTTCATCGCCGGAACTGTTAATAATACCTGCGTTTTTAAGTATCTGACGCACACGATTATTTCTTCGAAGCATCTTGTAGCATAATATTCACAATTTAGTTAATATTTAACAAATTGACAGACAGCCCGCTCGCCAGTAACCATAGAGTATAGTAATATAGATTGCCAGTAACGGAAAAATTTAAACAATCAACCAAACCAAAACTTTCATTTAAAATGTGTTGTTAACGAATGAGCTGAGTAAATAAAAATAATACTATTTCTTTATAATGCGATAAAATGATGTTTTTAAAACTTTAAAACTAAATAGAAAAAATATTAAAATTATTTCTGGTCCAAGTTAATGTGTTTAATCTGCCAACTAAGGCAGTTTATTGTAGCACCTTCATATTTTAATAACTTTTGGAACCACTATCTGCCACATACACTGTTTGATCATTGTACCTTTTAAAAATTAAGTCACTTTTGATCTGTGGTGAAGTATCCAATTTGCCACATAGGCCAGTTACACACTGTGGCTTTTGTTTTGTAGGTTTTATTTCACTAAAGTAAAGTATTAGATCTGCCACTTAGGCCAGTTACACACTGTGGCTTTTGTTTGTACGTTATATTGCACTAAAGTAAAATATCCAATCTGCTTCTTAAGCCAGTTGCGCATTGTGGTTTTTGTTTGTAGGTTATATATTGTACTAAAGTAAAGTATTCAATCTGCCACTTAGGCCAGTTGAGCATTGTGGCTTTTGTTTGTAGGTTTTATTGCACGTAAGTAAAGTATCCAATCTGCCAGTTAGGCCAATTGCGCATTGTGGCTTTTGTTTGTAGGTTATATATTGTACTAAAGTAAAGTATTCAATCTGCCACTTAGGCCAGTTGAGCATTGTGGCTTTTGTTTGTAGGTTTTATTGCACGTAAGTAAAGTATCCAATCTGCCAGTTAGGCCAATTGCGCATTGTGGCTTTTGTTTGTAGGTTTATATTGCACTAGAGTAAAGTATTCAATCTGCCAGTTTGGCTAGTTTTGCATTGTGGTGCAAATCACTTAGATTAGTTTACCTCTGCAGAAATTTTATTTTTTGCAGTTACGTAGAAAACGATTTGTCTGCATCTTGTGGATTTGAAGTGCCACAGATAAAATATTTTGGCACAGTAATGTGTCGTCAGAAAATAATAATATCTATGTATTTAAGTCAAAACTGTCAAAATTTCACTTTGGTTAGTTGACTATTGTACCGACGATATAGTGGATGAAATATATTTAGACTTGCTTCTGCTCCAACTTTGCAGATCATGTGGAAGTCAACTATACAGGGTGGATAGTACACCGACCCCAAAATCGAATGAAAATTGAATAATATTCTACGGCACTCTGTAATAGTAAGTTTTCTATTAACGAAAAAGTTTTGAAATTGGATGAGTTGTTTCAGAGATCAACTCCATATGACATCAAAATGACTAACTTGACCCCTTTAGAATTTGTGTAGATTTGATTTTCTCTGGTCTTTAACTTTTGGAACCCAATGCTGTGTACTCTTCCAAATTTTTCATTTTTGCGGTTTTGTGTCAAGGCTATCCAGTTTCTTCCCGCCACTTTAATGAGATCATCTATCCACCTAGTTGGTTGTCTACTCACATACCTCCGTCCCGTCTGTGGTCTCAACTCAAGCACTTTCTTCCCCCACTTTCCATCCAATCTACGCCATATATATGGCCCGCCCACTTCCACTCTGAATTTTCAGAACTTTTAACCCTTGAAACTATCTAAACCACCCTTGCAATCTCAATTTGAGAAACAAAATTAAAATTTACATTTACCCAAGCGTCAAAAATAAAATCATTTATCTAGGCTATCAGCCCTTGCTAAGACCTAAGCAATTCTTGTTGAATTTTCAAAACGGCGAATCAGAAAACAAGTAAAGCTAAAAAATCCTTTGAAATAAGCGAGACGTGGCCTTAAATACTTCAGTCTTGCTTAAGTCCACGTAATTGCACATTCCTACTAAACTAGAGCACCAACACAAAATATAAATAAACAGATTTCATAAACATCAACTTCAAAGAGAATGTAATTCTGTAATTACACGATTAATTTGCCACAACTTAAGTTCATAATTTAATTATGCCACTTTCAACATAACAGTTATGTTATTAAAACAATATTAAACTAAGTTGGTCTTGGTAACCCTTTGACCAAGTATTTAACTGCTGTTGGAAGGTCAACAATAATAATTGTTATTGTATTAGGTTAAGTTAAGTTATGTTGGTATCTTCACGTCTTCATCTTAGGGTTTGCTTTGTGAAGATTCAACATAGAATAGTAACTTGATAATGAGAATCATGATTATTAAAAGCCTTGTCTAAAAGCAGTGTTTGTGAAAATTTATAATTTATTTGTGAAATTTGTAGTATTAAATTTAGTCCGCGGCGCGTTGCGCATTTTTCCGTATACGGAGAGGCGGCGTGTGCAGCGGCGGTGTCATCTGTCATATGTTTTTATTTGCGCGCACTACCGTGTTGACCGCGGCAGTGCACGCGGCGGGCAACGCTGCATTTCAGCAAACGCGCGTAATATCGCTTCTCCGTAAACGCTCTCATACATTGCCATATGTTTGAATTTTAAGCGGGCCGTGCCGCTCGACGCGCCGCGTCTCCGTAGATGAGCCCTTATTCATAGAAAAATCGTTTAAAAAGTAATAAGCATGTCACATAATATATTCTTAGCCAGTTTCAGTTCAAACTAAGTACAAAGTCATTTTCGAACTTTCTCGCAGTTTTACTCGCGTGGAGGATATTAATTGTCTCATGGGAATTTTTTACCAAAATAAAAGTATCTTATATTCTAATCCTGGTCATGGTCTACTTGTGTTTATCTAAATCTGTTCAGCAGTTAAAGCATGAATAGATAACAAAATAATAGACGGACAGACCGACATATAGAATATATAGACAGAACATAACATTAGTAGAATGGAATAGAGACCACCTCATATAATTCTGAATAGCTTAAATCACTAACCTCAACTACGTATTATAAAACACATATAAACGGGTATTTTCGCGAATTTTTACCTTTTAATATTTGCCCGACGTTTCGACCGGATTGCACCAGCCGTGGTCGCGGGAAGACTGAAGTATTGGAGGTACCGCCACAGCAAAGCGAAGGTGTTTATTCAACTACCCTCACTTGATCTTCATAAATGTTAATTAGGGCCGGTTCACACTAGGACAGCACACTACACTAACAGTGTCCGCATACTGAGATGATTTCACTTGACGAGTACACTTAGTGATCACTGGATTCCAAGCGGGAGAGAGTCTGAAGCCGTCTTCGCGATTGAAATTAGGATACTTCTTGATCTCAATCGCTTCCCGAACCATTCTCTTATAGTAGTGCTTCTCATTTGCAAGGATTTTTGGGTTGTGTAACTCCATCCAGTGGTTGGGTCCTGAGTCTATCACATGCTCCGCTATAGCGGACTTGTTTGTTTGTCGATTTTTGACCGCTGCTATGTGTTCCTTGACCCTTTCAGCGACTGTTCGCTTCGTTTGGCCTATGTAGGAACGGCCGCAGCTGCAATCGATTTTGTCTCAACTACGTATTCTACCAGACCCTTCAAGCGAATTCATCTCCAAAAACCCAACCAATTCTAAGACGTTAGAGGACAAGAATCCACAAACCCACACATTAATTACTATTATATTCTCTTTTGAGTAATATTTACGAGTGTCTCATCCTTCCCTTCAATTCTTAGTGTCGTACAATGGCGGACAAAGGTACGGATACGCCGACGTCCGTATATTCCGACGTTTAGGTACACATCATATTGAGGGAGAAATTCCGTCAGTGCATCCGGTACGGCATCCTTTGTAGGACTTGTGTATAATGGAGTGTGCGTTTGATATTATTTCGGTGTAATTTTTGTTGAGTCGTATCTTGGTGTTACCTTTTATTCTGGTTGGATGTAGATTCGAGATTCCGGTTGGATAAAATTTTATCTTGCAATTTTTAAGTTTGTGAGGATTTTAGTTACTCTTTCATGCGAAAACTGCTGAACGAATTTGAATGAAAGGCACGCATATAGTTTACCTACGTGGGATTAACACATAGGTTACATTGTAGCGAAGTAGTTCGATCCCATGGATCCAAAAAAAAAATTCTCACTAGATCCATCATGGATCTGGCCAATGGATCTTCTGAGAATGATCGAGACAATAGGGTAAAACACTAAAATAATCTAATTAGTCCGTCAGATAGATTTCCAAAAAATATTGGACACATATTTTTTTCTTTTTTTACGTAAACAAAAAAAACCGGCCAAGTGCGAGTCGGACTCGCGCACTAAGGGTTCCGTACCAATTATTATAAAAAAATCACGTTTGTTGTATGGGAGCCCCCCTTAAATATTAATTTTATTCTGTTTTTAGTATTTGTTGTTATAGCGGCAACAGAAATACATCATCTGTGAAAATTTAAACTGTCTAGCTGTCACGGTTCATGAGATACAGCCTGGTGACAGACAGACGGACAGACGGACAGACGGACAGACGGACAAACGGACAGACGGACAGACGGACAGACAGCGAAGTCTTAGTAATAGGGTTCCGTTTTTACCCTTTGGGTACTGAAACCTAAAAATGAAGACGATACGGTGCGTCGAAAACTCGTGTGACATCACATTTGAGTACATTTTTTACTCAAACGTGACGTCACAAGCCTCCACTCGTGATTTTTGACACGTTTTATCTTCGTCAATTTTTTATTAATTTGATAAAACAAAAAACACGTAAGTATCCAATATTTTATGTTTTTTTTTTTTTCGAATATGATTCTGCTTAGTCCGTCAGTTGCGGAAGTGAACGAGTGTGAGTGCACGTGAAGTTCGGTAATATGTGCACTGAACCGCAGGCATACCATTACACACACATCTACAAGGGTCAAGGTAGCCTGTTTGTCTATATGACGAAGTCTTGATTATCATAAATTTTTGTCATCCATAGCAAATAAACCAACTTAAGGGTGTAAAACACCTCATGACGACAGGCCGTGTCGACGGCGCGTTCGTGTTCCACGCGCGCCTCAAAGAGAGTCAGCAAAAAGGAAGGGGTCCGTAAGGACCGATGCCTGTCGGGGTTGCGGGACTATTCGAAAGACATACCGTGGCCCCGGAACACAAAGGGCGATGAAGGAACATGGATGGGTTTTAGTCAGTAAAAGTCTGACACTCCCTCCTGCTCCGCCCAGAGCGGGAGGGGTTATTTGATGATTTCCTATCCGAAAAAAAAAAAAAAAAAAAAAAAAAAAAAAAAGAAAAAGGGTGTAAAACACCTCGGTCAATGGCCCTTTACGGGGCCCCGGTGTGGGCGCGTTCATTGAGGCTGCGAGCCGCCCACTATTTGAACGCGCCCCAAAAGGTAGTAGCCGTAAGGCTGGCCCGGGGGTACCGTACGATCTCCCGCGAGGCGGCGAGCCTCCTTGCCGGATTGCCGCCATGGGATCTAGAGGCGATAGTCCTCGCGCGCCTACATGAATGGCGCGCGGAGGCGCTACGCCGGGGGGAAACTCCCGACAGACTTCCGGCGGGATCTCATGGCGACATGGAGAGAGCGACTGTCGCAAACCCGTGCAGGGCACGCCACGATAGTGGCGATAAGTCCCCTCTTTGAGGAGTGGCTTGAGAGACGCCACGGCGTCCTCACCTTCCGCCTGACGCAGGTCCTCACCGGACACGGAGTGTTCGGGAGGTTCCTGCACCGAATCGGGCGGGAGGAAACGCCCGGGTGCTTCCATTGTGAAGATCGACCGGAGGACACGGTGGAACACACGGTGGAGGTGTGCCCCGCGTGGGCGGAGCACCGCCGTGTCCTCGAAGCGGCGATCGGCGGCGGTGACCTCTCGCGTCCGGCCCTGGTGCAAGCCATGGTCCGGAGCGAGATGGAATGGGACGCCGTCACCTCCTTCTGCGAAGCAGTAATGCTAGAGAAGGAGGTGGCGGAACGTGAGAGGGAGAGAACCTCTCAACGTCCCGGCCGCCGCGGGAGACGCCCCGGGCGTCGGGGGCCACCACCACGTGGCCCCCGGCCACCGTAGGCGCGGGCCTGTGGACGGTGGGCTATGGGCTAGCTCGCCGTCCGTCCGTCTCATGACGACAGGCCGTGTCGACGGCGCGTTCGTGTTCCACGCGCGCCTCAAAGAGAGTCAGCAAAAGGGAAGGGGTCCGCAGGGACTGATGCCTGCCGGGACTGTTCGAAAGAGATACCGTGGCCCCGGAACACAAAGGGCGATGAAGGAACATGGATGGGTTTTAGTCAGTAAAAGTCTGACACTCCCTCCTGCTCCGCCCAGAGCGGGAGGGGTTATTTGATGATTTCCCATCCGAAAAAAAAAAAAAAAAAAAAAAAAGGGTGTAAAACACCTCTTAACGAAGCCGAAAGGAACTTGTTCTTTTCGTCATTGCGATCATTTTTTTGTTCTACACCATACCTGGGAACCTTCTAGTTACGGAGATAATGGGGGTCAAAGTTCCAACTTTTTGACAAGTTTTTTTTTTAAATACAAGTTATTAATGTTAGATTTTTCATCCATCAGAATCAACAATGGTTTGAGTGCGTTACATTGAGTTCAGTTTCCCAGCAATCATTTTTGCGTAAAGTTATAAGTAACTTTACGCAAAAATGATTGCTGGGAAAGACCTCATCACGAAGGCGTCAACCAAGCATTTTGTACATCTAAGTAAGCTTAGATGTACAAAATGCTTGGTTGACGCCTTCGTGATGAGGTCTTTTAAACCCTGTATAGTTGCTTATGTTCTCATCCGTATCTTTGTTACGACTTATGTACAAGAAATGACTATAATCCTAGACACGTGTGAAAGCTTCAAAGCTTTTAGTTTGAAAATAAGAAGGTAACAGGAAAAATAATGTTACCTACAGCAATAATTAAATATATCCTACTTACGGATTGTATAGAGTCAGTAAAAGGTATTTATAAATAGACCATGTTATTCTGTCTCCCACACAAAATAGGTACTGTTTACAATACTGAGGATTCAGAACATTCTTTTTGTAAAGTTCCTCCTATACCACTACCCACGCCAAGTGAGGTTTGACGCCTACATCAAATAATAAATATTTTAAATGACAATATTTCAGTCAACCATAAACATTCTTGGTTGAACCCGTGGGTTTCATTTTCCATATTTAATACATATTTCTATTTAGAGATCACTCTATTTCTGATGAGGAATTTCCTTCAATTGTTTTATTTTTGGAATTACTGCGTATGGGGTGATGGGGTGAATTCAGGTCATTCATACGGGTTATGCGCACTTACTAAGATGACCGGTACGTGAAATTATTTTCGAGCGTAATGACGCCATATTTGTCAGTTCAATGTTTGGGGAAGACACAAAAGGATGACAGCTAAATCGTTTATGCAAATGAAAGAACGTTATAGGAATCCAATTAATTTTATTTGTTTTATTTCCTCAATACGCAATGTATTTTTGCCGTGGATAAACCCACGTACCGAACGGCAAGCGCGACGACGAGTTTTTTTTTTTAAATTTTAGCCGTATTATCCACATAAATAGCGTGCTGCGCATAGAATAATGTAATTTTACATTAAAATAAAGGAATCGTAATAAAAAAAATGTTCCTGAGAAAAAATCCGGTGGAATATGATTTAAAATAAGGAGCAGGCCGCATTTAAAATAAGGAGATGCTCCTTAGTTTAGTTCCATTTAGTTTGCTATATATGTCTATGTCTATTTTATTTTTAGTTGTTAAGCAAAAAACAACAAAAGATGAAATAGGTCATACTCATCACAGTAATTTTCACAATTTACAAACTAAACGTGGTCCGTGTGGTGTATTTTTGTATAAACTTTTCATGTGACACTGTTTATGTGTGTGTGTGTGTCACTTTTTTGTATGTGTGTCTTTTTTTGCGTGTGTATCTTTTTTTGTGTGTGGTGTTCAACAAACATTTTCAAAATGTCCCAACATGTATTCACCTTTACTCCGCCGGCGCTAACATCGGTTATACAACACAAGTTAGGATCATTGACTGACAGTATCACAGTAACATCGTTAGGAGAGTTCATTATTTTGGCAGTATTGTACCCAGATTTGTTTTGTACTATTTTCAGTGCCGCCGCTATGTCCAAAGTGATGACGGATCTAACGAATACAATATGACAAGGTTCTTCTATGTTTAAATGGGTTTGTTTTGTTGGCTTTACCATAAAAATGTAAAGTAACTCGAGTCAATCTTGAGATTAAGCCGTGCTTGCTTATGTTGGCCGTAGATGGGCGACCACCCATAAGATACCAATTTTCCTCCATGTCTCGGAGAGCACGTTAAGATGTTGGTCCCGGCTGGCGTTTGTAGATCTTTGACAGTTGTAACAAACAGTCAGGGGCCCGAAAGTCTGACAACCAGGGATTTCGTATTACCCAGTACTAACTGGGTTGTGAAGGTTAGATAGGCAGTCGCTCCATGTAAAATACGAGTATTCAGCTGCATCCAGTTAGACTTTTTTAACATGTTTGGGAAAAAGCTAGGCAGATGATGTTAAATAACAAAGAATAACTCACAGTGCAATCCAATCTAAACAGTTTTTCAAAGTCAGTTTTCATGTCTGCCTGTCGCTACTGGACAGATTCGCAAACTGTACAATTCAGGAGAACTAAACGGTAGTTCTCCTGAATTGCACAGTTGATTTTCATGTGGTTTTCTACTACTACTACTACATCAGCCCATAACGTCCGCTGGACATAAGCCTCTCCCATAATTGGAGGAATTTGCCGTAATCTTCACGCTTGGCAGGCGGATTGGAGATCGCAGTGATGAAAGACTAACAGAAAACGCTGCTGTGGTTTTCACCATTATTTAAAGAATAACTTTTCACGATGTATTTTTTTTTCTGAGGTGATGCATGAGGTCCTGCGTTCGATTAATGTAGTGTTAATGGGTTTTTCCATCAGAAATACTTAGTAGAAGTCTGGATTTGTGCAAGGTTGTTGACAATAGGCTCGTCCCGTCTTATATGGGACTTAAACATAACTAGCAAATTGTTGGTGTCCTTTTAGGTACACCTCTGCCTAACCCTTCAAGGACTAGAACAAATACAACAAACAACAAATACAACAAACAACAAATACAACAAACAACAAATACAACAAACAACAAATACAACAAACAACAAATACAACAAACAACAAATACAAACAACGACGAACGAACAAAACAAACGAACGAACTAGAACAAATTTCCGTGCGTTCGAGCGTTTTTGTCATACCTATTATTGGAATCAAATTTAACTGCTCACAACTTAGGACCCATTAATATTAATATTTATCCGTGGTGCTAGGCAACTGGGCCTATCCCAGTTGTAAACATCCCTTTGTGCCTATTGGCCTTGTTTAGTTCTGTCTCCTGCTGATATGGAGGGAAGTGGAGATTACGGTTTTTTCCTACTCCTCCACTATACTTTTCTGATTAATTTCGTTGCGGGATCCAAGACAGTTAAATTAATTCTCTGGGACTTCGTCGAGCTTCATTGTCTCGGCGCATTTCTGGTGGCCGCCACTGTTGATTCTGGCTTTCAGGAGTTACAGTGGTTTGGAAATAGTGTGGCGGGCATGTCCTATTTAACCCTTCGAGGATTATAAGGCGTGATGTTACTCCTCTTTTTGACATGCCACCAGACCAATACACTGCACCAATGCGAAGCGGGTGGGTGGCCAGTAAATCAATAAAATACATAAGGGAACTGAATTAAAAAATGAATCAGTTTTCCATTAATAATATTACGGGCGAAGCATTTGTAAAAACGAGACTCTCATAAACTTAACAGGTGGACGGGAATACTGAATTTTTCAGCACAATACCGTTCCCGCTGAAATTGTTCGAAATACCGAAAATGTTGCCGATAATAAAAATTGTTTTCCGTCGAATTTTTGTTCATTACAGCTCGATTGTGTGGTGCAAGTTTAGAATAGTACATTTTGATACAAGTGGAGAAAGTTTTTTATTGCATTCGAGGCGGAATTATAACACCTGAGCCGTAGGCGAGGGTGTTTTTGAGCCGAGAATTGCAATAACAAATGTCCACGTGTATCAAACGACGTTTTTCAATGAACTATGAACCTATGGTTTTAATTTTCTTTTTTTTTCTCGCGCTTTGGTTTCGCCAGGTTGAAGGAGAGGCAAAGGTATGAAGCCGTTAAACAGCCTAATATAAAAAAATTATTTATTTTGTATTTTTGAATTCAGAACACAAATAAATGTCAATTTGTGTATAAAAGTAACTATTGGTTTTTAATAATTATGTTTATTTATGATATTCTATTTATTAACACAATTTGAATATTCAAAAAATATTTATGCCGTAAAGACGCGTAGTGCTTTGCCGAAATAAAAAAAAAACATTCACCTCAGACTATAGGCATTGAACCAATTTGGACTAAGTATAGGTATAATTATCTGTGGCAATTTTCATTCCCGCACACGTGAGGGAAAGTGGAAAAAATCGCACACGTGTGAAATACATGGCATGTTGTACCTAATCGTAGTGCGTTATGGACCAGTTTTCGAGGAAGTGTATTGAAAAAGTAATTAATTCAGTATTAGTGGTGTGTATTTTTTTGTAGATCTTTGACAGTCTTTACAGGTAGTCAGTGGCCCGAAATTCTGACAACCAGTCTTACCACAGGATATCATATTACCCAGTACTAACTGGGGTGTGGAGGTCTTAAAAAAAATTAACGAAAAATTAAATATATCTTTTTTTTAGATTGTTATTTTTTTTTCAATAGTTCCTATCGTTTTGAGTGCAGTCACTCCATGTAAAATACTGGTATTCAGCTGCATACGGTCAGAATGGAACCCGACTCCAACATAGTTGAGAAAAGGTTGGGCATATGATGATGATTTTTAAGTAGTTACTAAACGTATTTATATGTACGTACGACAAACAATATGGACTCCAACCAACACCAAAGCACACTGACACACAGCCTTTAGAACTGTCGATAACTTTCGAACGCGTTCAGTTGGCGTACCACCGTACTTTTTTTTGGGACGATCCCGCCACAATATTTCGAATCCACTGCAATTCCTGAAAGCCATAATCAACAGTGGCGACCACCAGAAAAGCGCCGACATAATGAAGCTCAACGAAGTCGGTCAAAGTGTTATTGGATTTTTCTATATCCAGAATTTCTCAGACTGGATTTGTGCCCGGTGGCTGGCATTAGGCTCACCCCTTATTCCATAAGACTTAAAACATAACAGATAAAATGGTGTGTGTGTGTGTGTACTATTAGGTACACCTCTGACAGGTGTGATGTTTTGTTTAAAAGGCTAATGTTATGTAACATAATGATATTTTAACGATCTAAAAGTCTAAATTGCTTATGACTTAGACCAAGCCGTTGCAATACGAGAAAACCGAGCCCACGAATAAGTTTATTTCGACGACACTAATTGGAAGGACAGATAAATGATTACCATTTTAGTTGTTTTTCAAGTTCTGATTGAAGAACGATCCGAGTTTGAGACATCAATCTTATCCGTGGAAATGGTGGAAAATATCAAAATATCAATGT
The DNA here is from genome assembly GCA_905147715.2 of Xestia xanthographa. NCBI lineage: Eukaryota > Metazoa > Arthropoda > Insecta > Lepidoptera > Noctuidae > Xestia > Xestia xanthographa. Next base: position 25,288,888 of record LR990659.1, read on the forward strand.
CGTTAACCTGAATAATGGCTTTAATTCTTGTTTGACTTGACTATTAATTGCCGAAAATCATTATGGGCAACAATTCTTGGAACGAAAGCTTAGTTAAGTGTTTTTGATCAGGGCTAAATAAAGACTGAACGATTTGTCTTAGAATTAGTTATGTAAGTTATGATTTCAAGGATGAGATTAATCAAAGCTTAGTCAAATTGACTTGTTAATAACTAAACAAAACCTTAATCATGGGAGAATAATATCTGAGACAAGGAAAATGGAAGGAAGGCGACGTCTTGTAGCAACAAAGGTACCAATTTTACATCAGAAAAGTTATGATTTGATTTGTCTGAAAGTCTGACATCCAGTCTTTTCAAGGGGTATCGTATTATTATCCAGTACTTTCTAGGATCATACATACCGAGTTTCTTCCATGCCTTGGAAAGCACGTTAAGCCGTTAGTCCCGGCTCTCATTTGCAGATCTCTGACAGTCGTTACAGGAGTCCACCAAGTCAACCAGTCTTACCAAGGGGTATCGTATTACCCGGTACTTACTGGGTTGTGGAGGTCAGATAGGCAGTCGCTCCATGTAAAACACTGGTATTCAGCTGCACCCGGTAAGACTGGAAGTCGACCCCAACGTAATTGGAAAACGACTAGGCAGATGATTGACTTTCTAGGAACACCAGGCCTGCCTCGTGCCTCGGTCCTGGGTTCGATTCCTAGGTCAGGCAAAGGTTATTAGGTTTTTCCATTGGGAATTTCTCAGTAGCAGCCACGGAGTCTGGATTTGTGCACGGTTTATGGCAATAGGCTCGCATTGAGGAGCAGCGGTGGCCCAGTGGTAGCGGCCCCGACTTACAAACAGTAAGTCGTGGGTTCAAACCTAGACAGGCGCATTACTTTGTGTAATTTATTTCATCACCACTACTCTCAAAACGGCGAAGGAAAACATCGTGAGGAAACCAGCATGTCCTAGAACCAAAAAAAATCTAAGACATGTGACATCTACTAATCCGCACTGGGCCCGCGTGGTGGATTATAGCCCATTCCCGCTCATAGACAGGGGCCTGTGTCCCAGCAGTGGGAACATTATAGGCTGATGATGATGATATAACATAAAATAATATACAAAAGAATTTTGTATATTATTTATTATAAATTTTGGCCAAAGAATCAGCATTGCCATCCAACGTGGCAATGTTGCCAGCCTTCTGGGCACTTTTCCTGTTGACAGCGATGTGGACGAATTTTTCGACGCCCTGTAACCCTTTTTGATACTTGTAAGTATTTTTATTTCTATTATAGAGTTAGTATGTAAATAATGTAAATATTATTATTCTGTGTTTAATAAAAACAGTGATCAATATACAAAATAACAAAGCAAATGTTCACACTTTCATAAATTCCTCTCACAATACTTCTGACATGCCAATAAAATCTTCGTCCATCCATCCGCAACCAGACTGTCTGTTGGATTAGAATCCAGATGCTTGGAATTGGGGACTTAACACGTGCAAAAGTGCGACATGGAGGCACGGCAAACAGCCTGTGTTTTCTGTCCCGACAGTAATTGTCCGGAACAATGAAGCACGCCAGCACATTAAGAAGATCACAGTCATTATGTTATGTATGTTATAACAATCCGATATAATTATGTTTGAATTTTCCATCAATAGGCATCACTGTTAGCCGTGTGTTATCCGGCAGAGTAGAATAGAACCAACCCATTACACTCACGGGTGTCGTATAAGGCGACTAATGTCTGAGGCAGAACACCTTGCGTCTCCGTAGACCAGAGAATGGGCAGCAGCGTTTTCTGTTAGTCTTTCATCTCTGCGATCTCCAATGTGCCTGCCAAGCGTGGAGATTACGGCAAATTCCTCTCATCATGGGAGAGGCGTATGTCCAGCAGTGGACGTTATGGGCTGTTGTTGTTGTTGTTGTTAGGCATCACTGATAGAACGTTTTTTTGTCTCTCCATGTCCATAGACCACAGAAAGTTAATAAGAACTCCTCGATAATCAGCCTAGCAGAAAAGGTGTGCATTAAGCCAGATTCCGTCAAATTAAACTTGAAATAACTTTTGACGATCAAAAGACTTTCTATTTACATGCCTCTCTTTAGGATAATATTTCAAACGCAAAACCGAAGTGTTCAACAATAATTTCTATTTGCCAACGTAACCTCTACAAAATTCCATGAATACCTGTTTGACGTGTAAATTAAAGGATTTTGCTGTTAGATAAATCGTTCTGATTTTATGTAACGTGTTTTCAACGTTTTTGTTTTTCTAGTTGTAAAATTATTTCGATACCGAGTCACTGATTTTCAAATTAAAATGGAACACCATTTATCTTTTTCAAATACCAAAAAATTTCAATCATCTGTCTAACCTTTTCCCAACTATGTTAGGATCGGCTTTCAGTCTAACCGGATACAGCTGAATACCAATATTTTACATGGAGCGTTTGCCTATCAGCTGACCTCCACAACCCTGTTAGTACTGGGTAATACGATGCCTTTTGCTAAGACTGGTTGTCGGACTTTTTGTGCCACTGATTAGCTGTAACGACTGTCAAAGATCCACAAATGACAGCCGGGACCAACAGCTAAACGTGCTTTCCGAGGCACGGAGGAAACTCGGTATGTAAGGGTGGTCATCCATTCACAGACCAACCTAGGCAAGCACGGCTTGACCTAAAGATTGACCCGAGCGGTTGTTATTATTTAGCCACGAGCTCCTCGAATACCAAAAAAAAACAATATTTTACTTCTACGCTTAACTGTACCTACTAATATTATTAATAGTATAGTTTTTCTTGTTTGTTTGTACCGAATAAGCTCCGAACCGATTTTAACTTTCGTTGAGTTTGCTCCTTGAGTTATAAGTCGAGCTACACGATAACTGACAAATGCTTGCACTGACTGGACAGGTCCACTCAAATCTGTGTGGTTCTTTCTTCAAAAGACCATCTCAGACACTAATCTGCATAGTCCTCGTGTGAATTGAGCAAGATTATATCCGGATTTCAAAAGAGACTATGACCTCTGAGTTTGTTTCGGCTGTTTCTTCTCAGAATAGTCAAGCACGAAACACCGGTCCCATCTACTTTTTAAAAAATGACGTGTAACAGTGTTTGTAAAAACCTACTTGCAAAATAAACATAATTTATCATTTAACAATTTTTTCACTAATAGAAAGCTAAATTATCAGGAAGTAACACAGGCTATAAATCATGAAAAAATTTGCCGAGTTATCACAATGTTTGCGGACGTAGTTGCGGGTGAAGTGCTTGTTTGGTAATAAACTCACTCTCACTCGAACTTACTTTTTATTGTTTTTTGGCTGATTCGTAAAATAAATAATACTAAAATACAGCAAATATCACGGCATTGCCTCTTAGAATAAAACGAAGCGTTAAATAATATCTAGAACAAGGTAGACGACAAAAAAATATCTAATTAGTCTGTCATATAGAATTCCCAAAAATTTTGGACACATATTTACTTTTTTCACGTAAAAAAAATGAAGAAAATACAGTGCGTCGAAAACTCGTGTGTCGTCACATTTGAGTACATTTTTACTCAAATGTGACTTGACCAATTCAAAAATTCATTAGGTCGACTGATCCCGCGGGATCCACCTGTGTGGACTCATGATCTTTGACGCGTTTTATCTTCGTCAATTTTCATTAATTTAATAAAACAAAAAACACGTAGGTATCCAATATTTTTCGATAAAATCTAACTGACGGACTAAACAGAATCATATTTTTTTTAGTCAGTCATCATCCCTATTTAATGTAGATACAGCACGCGTTTTCTTATCACGTTTTCAACTCGATTAGAACAAAAGACGTTCCATTCCGATCTTCAATCGTATTCAATGCGCGCTCATTTCCATACTATTAAACCTCTATACTAGGCGTGCGCCGTGGCTTTGGAAGAAAATATATTGGCTGGCTGATACTGGAACTCAATTTAAATTGTCATCGACACGCTAATAAGAAGACTCGAACTCTTCAGCGTCAAAAATATCGATTTATGAATTGAAACTATAGTTTGTGCCAGAGAAGTAGGAAATAAAGGTCATTAACCCGCATACATTTATTTTTAAATACATAATTCCGAAAACAGAAATAATGACATTAACTTGTCCCGAAACAACCTTTATCGTGATCCTTGACTTTTGCTAGTAATAAAAAAACCGGCCAAGTGCGAGTCGTACTCGCGCACGAAGGGTTCCGTACCATTATATAAAAAAAATAGACAAAACTGCAAAAAATCACGTTTGTTGTATGGGAGCCCCCCTTAAATATTGATTTAATTCTGTTTTTAGTATTTGTTGTTATAGCGGCAACAGAAATACATCATCTGTGAAAATTTCAACTGTCTAGCTGTCACGGTTCATGAGATACAGCCTGGTGACAGACAGACGGACAGACGGACAGACAGCGAAGTCTTAGTAATAGGGTTCCGTTTTTACCCTTTGGGTACGGAACCCTAAAAACGATTCATAATGTATTGTTGTATATACCTACGCAGATAAATTAAGGAAAGAGCAATGACCTTTAATTCCTACTTATCTGGCGCAGACTATAGTGGTGAACTGTAGGTACTTTCTGCCTACCCTCAAGAGTGAAAAGCGAAATAGTCACTTGTATTCAAATAAACTTACTATGTTCGTAACAACATAACATTACAGTCGAAACAGCAGGAGAAAAAATAAATAAAAATAAAATGAAAATATTGTCATTTTATTTTATAATATTTATTACATAAATAAACTCAAGCCTTTTATGTTATTCTTAGACGCAAAAACATATTGCAGCAAAGTCTTAAAGACATTCTTAATCTTAAAAAATCCTGTACAAGGTCAGAGGCTTGCGTGGGCGAGCTCTTAGGGTGCTCAGTCGAGCAAGAAAAGCATTAGGCTGGATAAATTAGCTTTAAATCTACAAAGAGGACGGATTAGAGATACACTGTCTTTACTAAAAGCAGGACTTCCGTTTCTTAATTCCCTTTATCTATAATCATTTGAGCAATTACTTAGAATAATATGAATCCTCGATTTGGTAGGGACTCAGATGTCAATCTCGCTCAAACCTCAAATTGGAGATATTTATGTTTGATGTTTGAATTACCTATTATTATTCATGCTATTAATCTTATCAAAACAGAATCCTAAATTTCCAATCCTATAGGAAAATACTTTTATTTTTTTACGGTTTGATCAGTGCAAAATATCCTAATATTCGAACACCAAATATTAAGACATCCTTGCGCCTAAACACAAATACCTATTTTCACAAATCACACAAAAATAACAACAAATCACAAATACCTATTTTTGCAGAAAAACCAACCTCAAATTCTGTCAAAACAGAATTAAATAATTTGGGAAAAAAATACACGTCCATGTTTTAATATTTCACGCCTGTCACAGAATGTCCAACAGTGTTACGGCCCATGCCACTCGGTATCCGCAGATTAACCGCCGAGGTCGAAAACCAGTCTCCTGGGGGCTCTCCTAAAAAAAAAAACAAAAAAGCCGAAACTTTTTTAACTTACCTTTTTCCCAGTTGCGCACGCTTCACGGAAAACTACTAAAATAAACCGCATTTTAACGACCTTCTGTGAAATAGAGCTCGATTTTTTTTCCTTTCTTTTTTTTTAAATTACCGTACAGGTTTTGTAGCTCGAGTTTTTGGTCCAATTTTTGATTACTCGACTATGTTTCGAACGGTTTTTCTCGATAGAATGAATAGTTTTTCGTTGGATGTTTCGTTTGGTAACTCGTCTAGAGTGTAGCTTAAAGATTTAGTTTGAGATATGTATAGTATTGATTGACAGATAGGCAGTTGTTCCATGTAAAATACTGTATTTAGCTGCATCTGGTTAGACAGGAAACCGACCCAAACATAGTTGGGAAAAAGGCTAGGCAGATGATAATGATGTGTCTATTATTGACAGATGTTTAAGCCTTTGCTATGAGACTGCTTTGTCTCATTTATTATTTATTTATTTAGTTAAGTAATAAACATTATTCCATAGAAAATATGTCTACTCACGGCTTTCTATACTTTACTGATATTATGAAGAGAGAAAAGAAGAAGAAAAAAATTAAATAAACAAACAAGGAGCAATTTGTTTGTTAGTTGTAGGGATCATTAGATTGGATCATTATTTAGATCTCCGGATCTAATGATCCAATTCAATCAAATAAACTTCATTGATAGAAAGATCAATTACTTGTGGAGCTATAATTATGTTTATAATTTCACTTATTCTATCACAATTTTTGCGGACGGAAGGTTTAAGTGTTAGTAGGTATAAAATAAATTGGCAAATATTCATTAAAATTCAAAACCAGTAACTAATTAGGGAAAATAAGGAAAGCTACGTCAAAACCAGTGCCACAATAAAACAAGCACAATTTCTCCAATAACTTCCTTTTACATGCCCTTGAACCTGAAGTGAAGGAAAATTTTCTCATCAGCCGCCATATTAGCTTTTATTAGGGTTCCGTGACGAAGATATAAAAACTTCTGGTTGTAAAAGTATAGTTCGAGGGTTCTTGTCATGTTTGACGGGCGAAAGAATTGAATTATGCTAATAAAGTGTTAGGATATTTTTATGAAGGGACACGTTCTCTAGTGGTTTATAGACTTATGAATAGATTTATATACGATCTTATTTCTGATTTATAGTTCTTGAAGACTTGTATCGAAAAAAATATTGATGTTGAAGGCTTTTCTAGAGAAAAATTATTTTACGTAATTGTAGTAGCTATCGTCATACCATATCAGCCATTTCATGGTTGTATAGTTTATAACAATTAAGAATAAAAATTATAAATATTATTTAATTAATTAGGACCAGATAGAATGTACAATTACATTTCAGGTGAAGTATGTACTTCAAAAGATAACAGGAGATCATATTAATACACAACACAAAATTAGCAAATGGTTAAATTTTGGCACGGTCCCTAATGATCTTTTCAACTGTCTATTAAAAAGGTCAATAAACCCAGCATCAACAGTACGCTGTTCTAAACCCCACTTCAGCTAAATTTAACCACGACAAACATTCGAATTATTATTACTAAAAGGTGCACACAATCAAATTAGTTACCCTAATTTAATCAAGGTTGCTAAGGAACCCATACTCAAAACTTCAACTCACTATAAAATTAACATCGCATAAAAACGAGCTCAACTCAACGAGCTGATTCCACATGAATTTTGTATTCGAAGAAAACTATTTTTTTTTAAATTTTAGCACCATTCCGACGAAATGATACGTCCGTATCGGGCCGGTCCACACTTGCCATACCATTGCTGATAAATTAAATTTTGCAGCGAACTGACGGCCGAAGCGATAAACGAAATAACACAGGAATACGGGACTTGCGAGTTACTGCGAAAATACTCACTGGACTCCGCATGGTTTTGCATGTAAATATCTTGCACATTCGTATTTTTTGGTGGTAAAAGGGTGATTTAATGGTGCGGCAACTGGCCTGTTTTTTAGGCCAATTTTACCCAGTTTGAGGCCAATTTGTGCACGCTTCCTGGCACGTTCCCGAAGCATGATATGCGAGACATTTTCCGAACCTCAATTTGCAAGGTAATTGTGCACCTATCAATCATGCGTGCTCTAAACCAGCTGGATTGCAGCACGATTTTTGAATCAGATACGGGAAGCGAATGCGAATCGGAAAATTGAGCTACATTAGAGCAATTCCACTCAAGCGCCAAAATACGTGCGTGATTTGGGCGATAATTTGGAGTTCGCTACTGATGACTTTCACAAGCGGGAACGATCTACAATTTTGGCGCCAAATACGCCATTTTAAGCTCTACCGTTTCGTATTTACGTTTTGTCGATTTCCTCGTCAGAAAAAAAATGTTCCGTTTATATTCTTGCGCTTCGTTCACAATTTCTGATGATGCGACTTGCGTTAAGGGACACCATCACTTGTTTTAATGCGTATGTACAGTCGCTCCGAAGGCTGCGCGGCATCATGGCAGAATTGCACAACATACTATGCTCATTATATGTCCCTGACAATTACCTACGCCACCGGTCTAACCGCCGGCACAGACTATTCGCGACTGCACAGAGCCACACGGTGTCCCGTGCACATTCCCCACTGTGTCGCATGCGCAGCGCAATTAATGCCCTTATTTTTTACCTTCCCGATTGTGACGTGTTGAATGACAGATTCAACCAAATTATGTTAATGTGCTCGAGATTTTGTGAAAGCAATGTCCTTCACAAAATCTCGAGCACAATAACATTTATTTAATATTTGAATAATTGTACGTATATAACCAGTATGTTCTAATAATTTGTAACCAAAAGGTTTTTTTTTTTTTTTAATGTATATTCATGCTGTACCTATCGATATGAAATTGTAGCTTATTTAATACATAAGAAATTAATTAATTACTGTTACTGGTGTATACCGTTGTAATTAATAATAAATAAATAATAAATAAATAAATAATAAATAAATAATAAATAAATAATAAATAAATAATAAATAAATAATAAATAAATAATAAATAAATAATAAATAAATAATAAATAAATAATAAATAAATAATAAATAAATAATAAATAAATAATAAATAAATAATAAATAAATAATAAATAAATAATAAATAAATAATAAATAAATAATAAATAAATAATAAATAAATAATAAATAAATAATAAATAAATAATAAATAAATAATAAATAAATAATAAATAAATAATAAATAAATAATAAATAAATAATAAATAAATAATAAATAAATAATAAATAAATAATAAATAAATAATAAATAAATAATAAATAAATAATAAATAAATAATAAATAAATAATAAATAAATAATAAATAAATAATAAATAAATAATAAATAAATAATAAATAAATGGCATGCTTTGAGCTATCATGAAATTATCAAATGAGTGTGTAACTTGTGGCCAAGGGGTCATGATCTTAATCATTCTTAGCTCCAAAAATTTCTAGTAAAGGGTGCACCTTTTTCATTCTTAATACTTTCCTGTCTTCACCCGCAGAACTATTCTTTTGTGTCCTATCTCGTAAAAAGTCTGTCTCATGACAAACGATCGTAAGGTGTAAGTTTTACCAGGTCGTCGTCTAAAATAAGCCCTGTAAGGCAAAAAGCGGTAACTCAACAAATGTATGATTCGTCAAAACGTGAATGTGTTTGATGATGTGTTTCACATCTATACATATAATAAAACAGTACAAAATAAAAACTGTACATTGAGAATTTTCAAGAAAAAATAAGTGACTTTTTATTAGAAAAACGTAACTGATGACAAAAAATTTCTTTTTAGATTTTTTGTCTGTGTGTACCTATGGTACGGCTTCACGCCAAAACTACTGGATAGATTGAATTGAAATTCGGTAAAAATGTTCTTTGTAAACCAAGGAAGGCTTTAGGCTACATAATCACGCCGTATGTTGTGGGAGGTAAGCAATATTGATTTTAAAAGGTTTTTGTTCGTAATTGAATGCACAAAATGTCATGTTATATATATTATGTGACAGCTATATATATTATGTGACGCAGACGAAGTTGCGCGGGTCAGCTAGTATTCCCTATAATAATATGTGAAACACATCACACACAGTCATCATCTCTCATATTCTCCGTGATGGGTGGACAATTGTGGAAAGAAATAATATGGCTAGAAATATAAGAATATTGACTCTGAAGATACAGGTTATGCCTAGTTTCGGAGTCAGGGATACTTATTACTTAATTTGCCTAAAGCCTTCTCTACAGTACCCAATGAAATTGTAATCCAATGTCCATTCTCCTATTAGTCACTATGATGTACAGTAAGCGTTCATAAGTGCAGAGGCACGCTAAGGATTGTATTGCTGTGAACGCACGGTCGAGCGTCCGTGCGTCTGTATGTGTAAGTGGTCTCAATCTCGCACACCACAGCCACAGAGTTCGCCCAATCGCATGTCGCGCGTCACACTCCACAAAACATAAGAATATATTTCCGTTTCTTTTATTATACACGCAGCAAACCTTATTTGTGTAGCGACCTGTTCTTACCATTGGATAGCTAAAATTCACATCTATTAACCATGTGTTGATAGCTGTTGGGGTAATCAGTAGGATTCACGATCAAAGAGATCCGAGTTCGAATCCTGTTAACAACGTGTGGGGTTTTTGTTTCTTGGTAACATTAGTTATTGGTTCATTATTTATTTTTTATAAGAATAAGTTAAATATTAGTAAAAAAAAACATAGTATTATTATTCAACTATTTATTTATTATTTTAGCTGTTCGGTGTTGGTGTGGAAATAAAAAAGTCGTGGTGAATGATAACAAAAATGTTTATTCGTTTTATTTATTTATAAAATTAACAAACTTTCATGATAATTGTAACGTCACATTCCTACCTAGATGTAAAAAAGTTCTCTTGTAACCGATCATAAGATTTTTTATTGTATACGGTATACCCACTTACTTTCAATTCATAATAACATACTTAAGTAACAAGGAAAGGATATTCTAATCACACAAATATAAGATATAGTTGATACCCACTTATTATAGGTATCGGTAATCAGCAGAATTTATTGTAAACTAATATAAATCATTTAGACTTTATGAATATATTTTTTTGTGACGTCACAATAAATGTAACTCGTATTGAGGTTATAGTTTAAGTGTTCATTTTCCCGAAGAAAAGAAGATTGAAACTAAACCTAAATAAGTTAATATTCACTAAATATTTTATTACACATATAATTAAAACTAAAGCATCTAGGGATTAATTTTGTAGCATGACATTTTCTAATACTTCTACATAATTAAGTAGAACTGTTAGCGCGTGGAGGAATAAAAGCCAGTTCTCCTGGCCCTGTCGCACTTATCCATCCCCACATGATCCCCACATATTAACCATAATTCGACATGAGTCTGTATTAGGGATTATGTTTTTGTCAGACCAGCAGAGTGTTATTCTTGCGCCATAAATGAAGCCTGCCCTTTTGACTTGATTTAAAAAGTCAGTTTTTTGAGTCTTAGTATTCCAGTAAAAATCTAAATAATCCCGTGCGAAACGTAATCGTTCTTCTATAACTCTTTCTGTCAAGAAGGGCTTCTTAGCTGGTCTTCGTGATACAAGCCTTCAGCAAGGAGGGCACGGCGAACAGTTTGCGATGAGGTGTCAAATAATTCCACAAAGTGTCTCGTAGGTGTGAAACCATTTGTTTCTTATTCGCCAACCATATATTATGTCGTCGCTGCGCATCGCTAATAAGCGACGGCTTTCCACTTCATTGTCGACTAGCAAGGCCTTTTGATCTGACTCACGGTATTCCTATAAAACAAAAAACAAAAAAATGATGTTAGGCAGCTATAATAAAATACTGAAGTTATCATTCACTCTGCATTTATAAATCCAATAATTAACACTAATTATTTATCTTTTATGCCTCATGATGATTTAAAATCAATTTATTAATCCATATGTCACCAAATAAATAAATAATAACAAAGTAGGTTTTAATTTTTAATAAAACTTTGTTACAATAATTCATAAATATAATACTCACATTAGTCCGGTTTCTTCAGATATTTGTGTTCTATTAAGACCACTTTTATGCAGCACGATAATATTAGTCGCCCTCCTCGCCTCAATATCAATATTTGCCTGCATTTTGATAAATACCAACAACAATACCGCTATCTATTAAACCACATGTCACTAACCAAATTTAACACAACCAAACGACAACGTTCATTTCGATCAAGTAAAATATTCATAAAACTCAAGTTTACCTCACAGAAATATAAATTCTACGAAATGTGTGAACAAAGCGAGAATATTTTTCTGTCCTATTACTTCCAATCGAGTAAAAACTTACAAAAAGTCTAAAGTCACAACGTGAGATTTGAACTCACGGCTTACTGATTCACTCTTAGATGTGGACGCGCCTAACCACTAGGCCATCTTGACTTATATTTCAATGTTGAAATTTTGGACTACATTTACTTGTAGATGACAATGTCTATTTTCTTGAAAGTAGAAGGTCGTAAGTCAAACTAAACGTCAAGCTATTGCTTTGTGAGATTGCTTATCGACTTTTGGTCGACACTGTACACCTTAGAATAAGACCAATTATAAGAAGGGTTGCAAATAAAACATTTATTATTATTCTTTATTATAGAAAGAAGATGACTGCTTAGATAACGAGTATTAAACAAGGAAGAAAAAGGCATGCTGCGTCGACCTCAAATAAATCGAGATAATGGAAGGAGAATGATGATAGTAAAAAATATTTTACTTTTTTTTCCATTTTTAGGGAACTCTTCAATAATACACAGCAAATCTGTGGTGATTACTGCAATCGCTTGGATGTTTATTGTTAACCCAACATGACAAGACACAACACGTAACAATTTGCCGTCTATTATTAAAGAGTTCCCTTGTTATTCTCCGAAAAAAAAGTTTTTACAGTTCCATTAAAGATCAGGTTATTTTGTTTGGTACATACATCTGTTTCGAGATATTTCAACTGTTACGCATAACAAAAGAACAGAATTTTCGATTTTTTGAGATACCGCTTTTTTGCTTACAAGAGCAGAATAATAAATTGTCGCCAACACAAACTTAATAACGCTGTATCTATGAGAAAAATTGCTTCTGTAATATTTCTGAAGACTTTTACTATGAAAAGATTTCTGATTCTTTTCGCTTTAGGCTGGGGTTTTGGAAAAGAATTACGACATGGATTCTTATATACAAATGTTTGAGGTACCTAATCATATTGAAAGTAGGTTATGTAGTTACAACATTTTATACAAATACATACTTTGGCTTATTATTAAGGTTCTTGTAGAAAACTAGACTAAGGGTTTTGTGTTAAGCTTTTCGTTTTTTTCGGTTTTTTTTTTACTGTTTTTACATTCGCAACCTCTCTCTTACATCACTACAAAATTAAGCACACACCAATAATTTAAAAACCGGGAGTTTAGTCAATCATCATTTTACATCCATTTTAACTACAGTTATGTCAACATTTTTACGAAGATTTAAGTTTGTCATATATAATAGTAGATCCTATACTATTATATATGACAAACTTAACTTAGCCCCCGACGTATATTCGTGGTTTTTTTTTAAGTTGTTTTTATTTTTTAATTATTTTAACCTTTTTCAATTACTACTGTCGTGGGTTTTTCCAAATTTTTATTTTTGCTTTTTATTTTAAACTTTTTAGAGAGCATCGAGATCGGATTAGTAGTTTTGGGGAAAAATGACAAACATGAATTTACACAAACAAACATCCTCTCACCCCAAACGCATATACCTACCGTCTCCGTTCCGTCGTGGGTAAAAATACTGATATTCAGCTGCATCCGATTAGACTGGAAGCCGACCCCATGTCGGGACAAGCTTTTATAAAAGCTTTTCATTTTCATTTACTAAAAGGTTTATTTTCTTCTTTTCAGTGCATTTTTATAAAAGCTTATTTAATAAGATATTTTAAAAAGGTTTTTTAACTTTTAGTTTTGTCGTAATCATTCAATTCGTGCTATTTACCGTTGAGGAGTTCCCTCGTGAGAAGACAATCCTGGCTGTAGGATCAAGTCATGATAGAAATCATGTTATCTATCAAAAATATGAACGCGTCTACAAATTTTCGTATTCGTGCTATTTACCGTTGAGGAGTTCCCTTGTGAGAAGACAATCCTGGCTGTAGGATCAGGTCATGATAAAAATCATGTTTATCTATCAAATATGAACGAGTCTACAAATCTTCGTATTCGTGCTATTTACCGTTGAGGAGTTCCCTCGCGAGAAGCTAATCCTGGCTGTAGAATCAGGTCATGATATAAATCATGTTTATCTATCAAATATGAACGAGTCTACAAATCATCGTATTCGTGCTATTTACCGTTGAGGAGTTCCATCGCGAGAAGATAATCCTGGCTGTAAGATCAGGTCTTGATAGAAATCGTGTTTATCTATCAAATAAAACGCGTCTACAAATTTTCGTATCCGTGCTATTTACCGTTAAGGAGTTCCCTCGCGAGAAGATAACTCGTGAGTTGTCACCGTAACACCTATCTAAGAATATGCACCAATAAAACCCAAACCCATCATTGAAAACTGCATCAAAATTGAACAAGTAGTTTTGGAGAAAAAGGCCAACATGGATTTACACAAAAATTGTTTTCTGCAGCGCCCCCTGGTGAGTTGTCACCGTGACACCTATATAAGAACATGCACCAATCAAATTTGAACCCATAACTGAAAACCGCATCAAAATTGGATTAGCAGTTTTGAAGAAAAATGGCAACATGTATTTGCACAAACAAACACACAAACACACAAACAAACAAACATCCTCTCACCCCAAACGCATACAACGTCTCTGTGGGTAAAAATATAAAAGTTTTAAATTGCTAATTAATCATAATATATTCTTGACTGAAATTTTTAGACAACCCATTTGCAATATTTTTTTGACATATTTAATTTGATACAAAATACTTTTGATCCATTAACCAGCTTGGTGAAGGTCGTTCTTTAAGGTTTACGACTATAAGTTTTCTCCCACTCTCTGATAAGAGACATGGGTCACAAATCAGTCAGGATGATTATGTTATGTTAAAAAACGCAGGATTAAAAAAAATATATATTAACCATTTTTCTTCCCCACCAATAATTAACAAAAGATCAACTTTGAAACCCGTTGTTCTACCCCAAAAGCAAAATATTTATTTTCGACCGTCACCCGATTAACGCGAATGTCCAGCTTATCGGCCTCATCAGTAACATTTGCTACATTTCTACTTTGATACGTACCCATTCGTAAAACGTAGGCTTTCATTAAGCCTTTATTGCCTCGAAATCGATTGCCATCATTTGCATATGAATGTTTTTGTTTACGTGAAAATGTGGGGTGAATTATTTTGTTTTCATCTGTTTTGTTCTATATTTCTGGTTGTTCTTTAGTAATGGGTTTCGAATGAGGAGGGTCTGTTTGGACCGTAGAGGGCAACACGTGTATAATAAACTTTGGATTAAAACTGTTATCATTTATTTTGTGTATTGAAACGTCTTCCATTCTTATAACATAGAATAGGCATGCCGACAATATCAAAAAAATGCAAATCTATTTAGTCCGTCAGAGTATTAGAAAATAATGGACACATATTTTTTGTTTTTGTAAATCAATAAATATTGACAAAGATAAAACGCATCAAAACTCGGGAGGGGGGCTCGTGACGACAGCACTAGCTAAAAATTATACCAAGGCGTGACGTGTTGAACATTTTAAAAGCGTCATATCTTCGTCAATTTTGGTTTACGTAACAAAAGAAAAAATATGTGTGTGTAGTTTTTGGAAATCTGTCTGACGGACTAATTAGATTTTTTTTGTCGTCTCGCCTATTATGATACCTGTATGTGTGTCGTTGACCTCCTTGTGTTATGTCGAGCTGCAAGATAAGTGACAAACGTTTGCACTGACTGGAAAGGTCCACTCAAATCTGTGTGATTCTTTCTTCAAAAGATCTCCTCAGACATGAATCTGCATAGTCCTCATGTGAGTTGACCAAGATTATGTCTGGACCTTAAAGGATGACCTTTGAGTTGGTTACGACTATTTTCTCTCAGAGTTGTCAGGTATGAAACACCGGCCATTTAGAACATACTTTTTTACAAACTCTTTTACTAGATGAAGTTTAAAAAAAAAGACAAGTAAAAGAGTTTGTAAAAACCTATTTGCAAAATAAACAGAACTAATACAGTTCTGTTTTCATAGTACCTAATTATTATTTCCTTTATTCATTTCATTACATACAATTTACATTTTTAAATATTCTTATTATATAAACAATGTAAATAAAAACGTTTAAAAATAATAGTAATTATTTTTAGGCTTCTCTTTATTTTTTTAAATTTTGATATTTTTTAAATATTTTGTTATCAGTTTATTTTATTTGTATACTAGCGGACGTCCCGCGGTTTCACCCGCGTAGTTCCCGTTCCAGTTACTCGTGGATAATGTAGCTTTCAAATGGTGAAAGAATTTTTTAAATCGGTCCAGTAGTTTTTGAGCCTATTCATTACAACCAAACAAACAACCAAACAAACAAAGTTTTCCTCTTTATAATATTATATTAAGTATTAAGTATAGATTACGTGATAAGGAGAAAGGGGAGGCCTTTGCCCAGCAGTGGGACATAATGACAGGCTAAAAAATTGGGTGATATCAATATAATTTTATTATTCTGGTAACTAACAAGAAGTTAGTTTATAAGATGTTATTTTGTACCCTATCACTATGTTTTCCTATTTAACCCAAAGGTTGACTGGTAGAGAATGCCTTGTGTCATTAAGTCCGCTTAAGTACCACCATAGTACATGAAGTTTAAATAAATAAATAATAAACATAATTTATCTATAATAATATTATAAAGAGGTAACATTTGGTTTGTTAGGACGGAGAGGGCGACACGTGTATAAGCTTTGTGATAATAAACAGGTCGACCTTTAAGGTTAAGCAATGGTTGTCGAGGTCAGTCCGTGGATGGGTGGTCACTTCATCACATACCGATACTTCACCGTGCATAGAAAAGCTTGTTAGGCTACTGGCTGTCATTTGTAGATCTATGCCAGATTACGGGTAGTTTCCGACTAACCGAAACCCGAATAAGAAAACCCCGAAACTATTCAACCTTAGAACCACTCGATCCCGACATTCGACCCCGATATTTTAAGGTATCCATCAGGTTTTGAATATGTCCGTCATACGATTCTGTTTGGTCCGTAGAGGGCGACACTTGTATGGGGTCTGTTTAATCCATTTACAGGATGTTTCGTGTTCGATTCGGATGTAAAGCTCTGTAGAAGTAAGCTTTCACTGGTCATACAGCATTGTGTGGTCTACTACAACTCACTAAGCTGACTCAAGATCTGTTTGCATCTGAAAACGAGAAGCTTTCAAAATATAGAAACTGAATTTGTTTGTTTTCGTTCTTAGTAGGATTAATCGTATTGGTACTGGAAAATAAGGTTTAAAATGCTAGAATGCTTACAGTGTTCTCGAAATCATTTGTTACCATTATAATCCACCTAGTTATTTCTAAACTAAAGGGTGTAAAAAAACTCTTAACGAAGCCGAACGACCCTTGTTCTCCCTGTCATTACGATATTTTTTTTGCTCTACACCATACCTGGGAACCTTCTGGTTACGGAATTGGGTGTCAAAGTTCCAAATTTTTTTCATTTTTTTTTTTTTTTAAATACTAGTTTTTAATGTAAGATTTATCACCTCCACGACCCACGTATTATTCAATCCGTCCATCAGTGCAATGTTTTGAGTGCGTTACATTGAGTTTTACCACAAAACATGATTTCTAACCGTTTCCCAGCAATAATCTTTGCGTAAAGTTATTTACTTTGATGTACAGAATGCTTGGTTGACGGCTTCGTGTTGAGGTTGTTTACACCCTATATGTCAGCTTCCAGTCTTACCCGATGCAGCTGTATACCATTATCTTTCATGGGAAGATTGTCTATCTGAACCCCATAACCCAGTCACTGGGTTTTATGATACCCCTTGGTAAGACGTAGAAATACAAGCGCTTAAAAGTTCCTCCAAAGCTGCACTAATCAACACAAAAACAGCTAACTCTACACCAACAGCAAGAAACCCAACCATTCTACATCCACATTCACCCCACAAATCGCCGGGGACAATTGAAACACCCCGCTTAAATAAACAAGAACAACATTAATACGTAGAACGACACCGAATGTGTCTCCAGTGCCACATTTGGGGGCTCTGAAGCGAAAACCAATAACGTAAATATGCCTTGACTGTAACTGAGTTCCAAGGAAGGTTACGAGTCCAATCATTTTGGTGTTAAGCCGCGTTTTAAGGGAAACAATGTTGCGCAACAGTCGCGAAACATTTTTTTCCTGTGAATTTTGATTTTCATCAACTCGTCCCAAATGTGGGACCAGTTGCATCAACATTATGTGTTGTATTTTGTAGTAATTCATCAATTACTACAAAATACAACACATAATGTACACATAATGTAGTCAGATGTTTGTGCGTAAACGCGGTCAAAATTTATGGTTTTTATTTGAGAAACTACGAAATATTTAATTTGATTTGGTTTTGAAATATTTCAACGCTGTTTGGGTGTTGTTGTTTGCACTTCGGTGCCATGTCTTTGATGTTGCGTAATTTTTTTTTGTTTACCACGAACACAGAACATAAATTATGTTGCCTACAAACAATACTGTAACATTATGTGAGGCTAGCAACATTGTTTCTAACGCAACACATAAAACATGTTCTGAAACAATGTGCAACTTGTTTCCAGTGTGTATGCGGCTTTAAGATAGATTAAACTTGAATTTCTTGTCGCTATGAGCACGTTTGAAGGTACAGGTAGGTATAGAATAAGATCTCTGACTTGTTTATTTATTTGCGTAAAAAGTAATCAACTTTGTTACATCGAAAGGGTGTCGAATTTCTAGAAACATGACATGTACCCACAACAGTTACATGTTGTAAGACTTTGTGTAACCATTATACAAACACAGTTTTCATAATAGAAGAAACTTTTGTTAGCACGTTTTGGTTTTATTATCAGCTTATTGTCTTACCAAAATCTGCTAACCTATAAACAAAAGAGAGTTTCTGGAAAAACAACATTTCGTTACCAACTATTAGGATCAGTCGTCATTACTCGTATGTAATGACTACCAGCTTGGATCAATCAGAAAAAATATTTAACGGTATTATCATTATTTATCGTGTGGTTAGTGTGCCTAAGGCTCGGCGCAAACAGGCCACCAACCACAGCCACAGGTAGCCAGCGACAAGCAGTTCACACGCTTTTTCATACATTTTGTTGAAACTCGCCGCACACGTGTGGCCGGTAGCGGCCACTCGCCACAGCAGTGTCGGCGACTCGCGGTAGCGCGCGACAACCTCCGATGGCTATGGTTGGTGGCCCGTTTGTGCCAAGCCTAACCTGGTGTGGCCCGTCAGAGTATTTATGCCGTCCAAGGGCCGTATGAATGTATGTAGCAGTGATTTTGAGCTATGATTTGTGAGTTCTCTGTACCTATCCTATGCCTAAGCCTACCCATAAAAAATGTCTAGGTCATGACCCATTCACAAAATGAACGTTACTAAAATAGGCCAACCTTGACAGGTCATCGTGACGTATATAAATTAACCTACTCACTAATTGAAATAATTGTTCTACTTCGTAATTACCTAGGTACTCTTTTGAATGGAAACTGGATTTGTAGGTTGACGTAAATGTAGATTTATTAACGTGTCACCTACGCAACGGGTGGTGAAAGTTTCTTTAAACCTGTAAATAATTTATTTTCTACGAATTTCTATGTATTCACGGACCGTGATTTTGGAGGCCAATGTTTATCAGTGAGCGATAGATTTAGTTACGAATGTCGTGTAAAGGCAAAGTAGCACCAGAAAATAATTATTTATGTTTATAGTCTCTGCCAGATAATTAAGAATTAAAGGTCATTGCTCTTTCCTTAAGTTTTCTGCGTAGGTACCCCGACAATATATTATGAATCGTTTTTTATTACTAGAAAAAGTCAAGGATCACAATAAAGGTCGTTTTGGGACACGTTTATGTCATGATTTCTGTTTTTGGAATGATGTACTTGAATAAATGTATGCGGGTTAATGACCTTTAATTCTTACTTATCTGGCGGACACTATAGTTATTTTGTGAACCTTGTTAGTGAACTTCATTAGCAATGTTCACAAAATAACAGTGAACATATTATTAAACACTGTTTTAAGCTTTCACGGTTCATAACTATACTACAAATGTCACTTACGGGATAATTATCTTCCGTGACTATTGTTTATTTTTGAGCTCCTGATATTCACAACAACAACAACAACAATCACGGAAGATATCCCTAAGTGACATTTGTAGTATAGAACATATTATTGTTTTGATTCTTTCTGATTTCACTACAATGGGCCCACTCATTTTATTTGTGTGCAGTAGTTGTGCACTTTACTTTGTGTCATAATAAGCCTTCCTACTAATATTATACATGCGAAAGTTTTTGAGGATGTATGGATGTCTGTATGTTTGGATGGAGCAGCGTTGGCCCAGTGGTGGCGGCCCCGACTTACGAACAGTAAGTTGTGGGTGCGAACCCAGACAGGCGCATTACTTTGTGTCATTTATTTCATCACCACTGCTCTCAAAACGGTGAAGGAAAACATCGTGAGGAAACCGGCATGTCCTAAAACCCAAAAATTCGAAGACATGTGACATCTACCAATCCGCACTGGGCCCGCGTGGTCGATTATAGCCCATTCTCTCTCATAGGGAGGAGGCCTGTGTCCCAGCAGTGGGAACATTAATAGGCTGATGATGATGATGATGTTTGGATGTCTGAATGTTTGTTACTCTTTCACGCAAAACTACTATTACTAGCATATAAGATACTGTTTGTCCTTGTGGTACGATGGCGCTCCACGCGTGTGAAACCGCGGGCATAAGCTAAAAGCTTGTTCATTATATTTTATAACCACTGCTCTCAAAATAGTGAAGGATTACGGTCGACTCTCTGTATCAGAAAGGAGGGCCATGTTGTGTCATTGAGTTATTTTCTATCGATAAGTCTGTTTGTGGCGAAATTAAAATCGTACACTCTCTAGTTGCTACATTTCCATTTGTCTCAAAAACTGTGCTCGTATGCTACGTAACACACATACCAAACAAAACACAAGTACGTCAATCACTTCAGTTTCCCAAAACATTTGTTCAAAAGTTTTCAAACATTTCTCTAAGCACCACTAATACACGTCATTGGTCTACTGACCAACGCAGAGTCGAAACTATAAATTATCATTAGTATGAACAGGGTTTTAAACACCTTTAAATCAGCTTCGACTGTTTACTGGGTTGGTTGTGGCGAAGTGTCGTAAATAATGCAACCGAGGTTTGAAGAAGAATTTCGTACTCGTTTTTGAGTTTTAGTTTAAATTGGGTCTGCATTCTAAATAGAAGTATTGATGAAGTTGAAATAACTTAAAATTGAATATTTTGTTTTCTCAGTAGCAGCACGAAGTCATATATTGGTGCCCAGTTGATGTCATTGGTAAAACGCTTTCCGTTTCAGTCTGTGAAATTAAAAATTGGAAAAATATGGGCGTACCATAGGTACCTACAGTCATGACCAATGTAATGCGAATTTCTCATAATAGTCATCATCATCCGCCTAGCCTTTTCCCAACTATGTTCGGTTCGGCTTCCAGTCTAACCAGATGCAGCTGAATTCCAGTATTTTAAATGGTGCGACTGCCTATCTGACCTCCATAACCCAGTTAGTACTGGGTAAAACGATACCCCTTGGTAAGACTGGTTCATGAAAACGTAAAACACCAATCAAACAGTACGATAAAATGGCTTTAGAATTTTACTAACTGTATACATTTCATTGCTTGCTTACCCCTCTGGGAGTAATCCTAACAGAAAACAAACATAACATCTTTGTTTCATTATTTTCTTCGTATTTTCTTTCAATTTAATACAGAACTTATAGACAAAAATATAACCGAAGTGAACACAATCGCCAATCAGCTAAAAGCGTTGAAGATACTAAAGTTTCAAGACGTTTATTATGCTCCTCTGGGGTGCATCCTCAAAATGCACCCCGGAAAAGCTTGAGCTTAGTAAATTAGAGACTTAAATTCAAGCATGGGTTTTGAATATACTGGAGGCTCCAAATGTTAGAAATTAGTAACGTGGGACGAGTTGCAGAATGAAAAAAGTTTTTTTTTGTTTTTCATCAACTCGTCCCAAATTGGCCGTAGGCATGTGGGACGACATGATCATCAACTATTATTGTCGACGACGAATGAGCACGTTGCCTTCTCGGACTTTTCTTGGAAACGCTTGTTAGTTTTAAGGCGCTGTACTTAGTCAAAATAGGCTACACAAAACAGTTTTTTAGCCAAATGTATACATTTTAGAGCAGCTAAAAAAATATATGTTAATCTTGATCATATTTGGACCGAGTTGTGCCAAAATGTTCCACCCCACAATGAACACATTTTGAGTTATTTCAGTTTAAACATTCTGACGATGATTTTCCATATAAACATTCCGATTTTGTTACTTATGAAGGTATCAATATTTGGAATATTGAATATAGTTTCTAATAGTATGTTTTACAATATACAGCCGCTGCTACTTTTTAAGATATTGAGAGAAAATATCGTCTGGATCATTTCAGCAAAAAATAAATTTGTATGACACTGTGTCAAAATTAATTTTGGAAGAATGATCCAAATCACTTCCATAAACAGTTTAATATCTACTTACGCAAGTTTTTAATATAAAAAGTGACTATGAATAATAAAACTCATTTTTTAAAATAATAAAACACCTCATAGCGAAGCCGAAAAGCACTTGTTTTCCTCGTCATAGCGATATTTTTTTTGTTTTACTTCATACCGGGAACCTTCTAGTTACGGAGATATTGGGGGTCAAAGTTCCAACTTTTTAAAAATACAAGTTTTTAATGTAAGATTTTTACTTTAAACACCTCCACGACCCCCGTACTATTCAATCCATCCATCAGCATAATGTTTTGAGTGCGTTACATCGATTTCTACCACAAAACATAATGTTTTGCGTAAAGTTACTTAGTTTGATGTACAGAATGCTTGTTTCACGGCTTCGTGATGAGGTCTTTTACACCCTGTATATTTGTGGAAAAAAAAAAGAAATCGAAACGTTAACTGTCTTATCAGAACTAATCCTCTTCAATGTCAAAATCAAGGGTCATCCGTTAACATCATCAGTTACCTTTTTGTTCCCTTTTAAATTTTTGTTGAATTTTTTACAGTCATCTGGGATTAAATGCATCATAGACTTGATGTCATCCAGCTTTGTCTGAGCTATCTCTTTCCCATGCAGCCATAGTGAACCCAGATTCTTTTTGTCAATTTTCATGACACGTACTCCTTTTCCAGTTTTTTTTTTATGTCGAGCTCTTGAAACTTTTCGTCAAAACCGTTTCTCATAAAAATTGAGTAATGGTGATCCTTTTTAAGAGAATTTCTTTCGTCGCCAGCCAGTTAACTTTGATTTTATTTACATACATCTTTCTGTTAACTCTAAACTTCTCAATATCACTGCAGCTTAAAAACAAATCTGACTTCATTCTCACTATAGTTGGTGCCAGTTAAGATGAGAATAGCGGTCATCGCCCTTTTCCTAATATCTCTTCGTACGAACCAAAATAAATAAACCATGTTTCGTTTTTCATTACAAAAAATGTTAAGATCTCGATAGGTGACGATTCGCGACTTGAACGGGCTTATTTTTGGTTTCCAAAGTTAAGAAGTTTAATAAATATAGGTGGGTCAATGACCGCTATTCTCATCTTAAGTGGCACCAGCTATACCTGTAACGGATTTTGTTTTTTTACAATGCTTCATGACGTCCATGTACTCTTCTACGGTGTAAAGTCTTTGTATACCTTTTAGGCGCGTCTCAATTTTTGAAAAGTCCGTGTCGTTGGGTAAAAATCTATGTCCGGGTTCTAAAAATCTTATCGAAATGGTCTATAATTAATATGGGAGTGTAATGCTGCTTTTAACATTAAAGTTAACTTTATATTTCTGTTCTGACCCCCACAGGAATCACTCCATTAATTTCAATATCTAATTTGCAACAATGATTCAAGCCATTTGGAACAAAATATTTCTGGTAAATTAATAAAAAACAGTTTTGCAACAACGATTCAAGTGTACCTGAATCATTGTGACAAAACCGATTTGTATTAATTTACCAGAAACATTTTGTTCCAAATGACATGAATCATTTCCGCTATTTATTTTCCTACAGTCCCATAGATGTGGAGTGGTATACTTTCAGTATATCTTTTCCTAGGGTACAGATAATAAAATGAGTCTTTGCTATATGAAAATAAGGCTCATTTTAGATTGTTTGGTATAGATAACTCAATTTCGATAAATATGTGGGTTGGATCATTTTGGCACAACTCGGTCCATTTATGGGTACCATTGTGTTCAAAACACGTTTTCGGTAAATTTTCTCGATAAAAAAAACTTAAAATAACCATTTAAATTGAAACTGTAGCAATTGTAACTGTATTATTCATAAACAAATCTTGATAATATTAATAACAGTGATGTAATATATAATAATAAAGGGAACTGTTGTTTTTATTTATTCTTTTTATTTATCACTTTTGTTTATTTCATTTATTCATTATTTTCTTCTAAAACCTGGCCGCCCAGTAATAGTGACGTCTCATTTACTCCTATACAAATAGACAGTGTGCGCGATTTTGGTGTTGATAGCGCCTTAACACCAGCTTTCTTGATCCATCCTGTGGGTGCCTTTAGTGTAAGACAGCCAGCTAGACAGCCGGCCAGTTGTGTAGCCAGGGGCTAACTTAGAAACTAAGTGCACGCTAAGGTCTCCTCTTGTGGGTTTCGAGCCCTGGCTTAGGGCATCGCTCGGGAAGGGCAGCAAAGGGAAAGGATTGATCTGAACAATATCATTATTTAGGGCCTGATTTAAAACTACAAGTTCAGCATCGCGGGTTGTCTCGTGCACGGGCCGGAGGAGAGGGGGTTTCAAGTTCAAAAACGCCAGAAGTTATTTTTACAAAAGTATGCTCGCTTAAATCTAATCCTATTGCCACCCAAAATATATCCTGTTTCAAAAACAGCCCCCAATTTACGACCTCACCACACCAAACAGTTCTAAACACAAGTGTATAAATCAACATCGGTTGTTTACAAAACTCCGACACTATTAGTGCCAAACTACTGTAAACAAGTGGCAAGAAAACGATAAAATTCTAGTGTTAGTGCACTAAGTTTATCTGTTCTTTAAAGTTGTTGTGTAGTGGCACGTAAAGTGCCAAGTAGAACTTGTGAATTTAGGTATTAAGTGCGCTGGGGAAATAGTTTAGGGGATTGAAAGCGGGGGGGGGGGGGGGGGCTTTGGAAAGAATTGCTTTTGTGACTATTTCTTTGATAAATAATCTGGAAGGTTACCAGTTACTATAACGGTTTAATTTGTGGCTTAGGTTCAAATAGCGAAAGAGCAGGTGTAGATTTTAGAGTTGAAAATCGAACTCAGTTTTTGTTTTGCTAGCCTTCCTCGTGACCAACTGCTGGCCAAAGCTTCCCTTTATTCCTTTCAAACCTATCTAGCCTGGGCGATCATACCACCTTTACTTTAATTAAAGATCTTAAAAAAAACTGGTAGGTACGTCCTAGCACAGCATGCAGTGAACGTCAGAATGGCTGGTTGTCTGTATCGCACCGCGCCAAGCTGTTGACCAAAAATTGCTACCTATTTGCTACCAATTGCTACCTATAGTCAATTAATTGCTACCTATCTTGGAAACAAAATAAAGGGACTTCGAAATGACTAGCTATTCTGATATCAGGATGGCTGGTCAACTCTCTGCATCATGTATTCTCTCATTCATGCATTACATGCATTCATCACCCACAGCTCTGAAAACGGTGAAAAAGATTATTAGGCATCCAGAATGTCATAGATCCAAAATAATTAAAGACATGCCTTTCATCGGCTCCGGCCTATCTCGTAATTTTCCCATTTCAACAACTAAAAAGACGTGTGAAACAAATGAAAAAGTGTGGCAACTCACAACTATTTTAATCTTCATACATTGAATCCCATTTCGTCAACCATAAATTTCAACTGTTTTTTTTACAGTACAGTCAGCTCCTAAAATTACAACGAAACCATTTGTTGATGTTGCTATTTTTTGTCTCTCTCTGGCACACTAAGGTTTGTAACGAGAGAACTCAATTTTGAATTTGAACAGAAAGTACTAGGAGATCAGAATCAAGAAGGAGATATCAACCCGCACTTGCCCTTCTTGGTGGATTGCAGCCCACTCTCTCTCTCTCATTGGGCTCCTCCCTGTGACCCCAGCAGCTGTGGAAACATTAT
This sequence comes from Xestia xanthographa, assembly GCA_905147715.2. Lineage (NCBI taxonomy): Eukaryota > Metazoa > Arthropoda > Insecta > Lepidoptera > Noctuidae > Xestia > Xestia xanthographa. The sequence continues at coordinate 25,314,934 of LR990659.1, forward strand.
ATTCTGATTATTTTTTTCTTTTTATTTATTTAATTTAATTTATGTATTTTAATTATTATAATATGTTCAAAGTTTCCTCGTTATAAAATGTTAATCTTTATTGTTTTTTGTTCACAGGTATGTACGTACTGCTGGTTTATCAACAATTAGTTTTGTAAATAATACTGGACAGGTTTTTGGCGTAAAACTATTGTGCTAATGCTGTTTGGCTGGTAAGTAGCTGTGCAAAAGAATGTTATAATAAAAATAGCTGTGTTGTTTGTAGATACGGCTCACTCCTTGTGGGAACAGAGGAGTCCTGAGTCCCAGCAGTGGGAAATTTAAAACCTGATTAATGCTGTCATCCATGGATGACTTTAGGACAGTGCTAGCCGAAATAGATAGTCGCTCTTGATAATATATTTGAGTATTTAAATTCAACCTTAAAATAGGCAGGTTGGATACGCCTTTGAAATACCCATGTTTCAAATTACATGTAAAAGAACTACATATTTTAATTTGTTTAATATTCGTATTTTTTGAGAATCTTCAATTAAATGAATTTCTTTCCAAGAAATGTTTTTATTGACTAAAATAAACACTTAAGTAATTTGATTTGTCTGGGTCACGTCTACGTGATCTTATTTATAAATTGTTTTTAAATCTAATTATTTTAATACGATCCTTATTAAAATCATTTTACTTTACACCGTAGGGTAACAAATATTTCTAGAAACTTCACCTAAAGGAAATTTATTTGATTGCCAAAATCTCTGTGACATTAGATTTATTTCTACGAATTTTGTGATAGAAATCAATGACTACAAAATGACTTCGAATTTCGTGGTAATCGAAAAGTGTAAAGACAAATAAACCTTATTCCAAAACTGTTTATTAACTTATTTTTTTAGTCCGATTTGTCATGATTTCTTTCAACGCATAATTGAAATAAATCATGACAACTTCAGAGAAAAATCATTTGAAACAACAACCAAATTTGTAAAAAAAAAATGTGGAAGGAAAATTCAAGGAATTCTGTTTCGAAAACTACAAAAAAAAACATACAAGACACCGGGCCTTATAAAATGACCACTAGAATAATATTCTTATTACCAATTAGATTCCAAGTATCGATTTTAAAATTACACGACATTCTAAAGGCATCCTCGACCGTCGGTATTAATTTATTAAACAGCTACTAGTTAGTCACCATTCCTCGGGGACGTTCAACGATGCAATAATGACAGCTATTTTAATTATGGAGAGCGATCTCCGTAATTAACGATTAATATTATGTCTTGGGTATTAATATTTTGATGGTTTAACTTTAAACTCGAGTTAGTAAGTTTTACGACGGGTTACGGGTTGATTAGGGTAGGCTTTTGACAATCACAATCACAATCACAATTATTGTTAAGACAGGTCTATCTCGCAATATTGTGATAGACAGTGTCGTCAATTTGTCTGTTCGGTGTAATCATCATGCTATAGAGATTTATCTCTTGTTTGTGTTTGACGACCCGAATGGCGCAGCGGTAGTGAGGCTGCCTTACGTTCTTAGGGTCCCGGGTTCGAATCCCGGTCGGAGCAAATGTTTGTGTGACGAGCATGGACGTTTGTTTCCGAGTCATGGATGTTTATATGTATAATACGTATGTATTTACAAACAAAAAGTATCTGTGTAGTATATCAACTATCTGGTGTCCACGACACAAGCCTCGTTGCTTAGTGTGGCACTAGATGGCGCTGTGTGTAATGTCCAGCAATATATATTATTATTATTATTCATTTATTTTCAGATAAACATCCATAAAACATTGTTAGTAACACAGAAATACATAGGAGAAACTAATGTTAGTAATGACAAACATGAGACAAAAACTAAATACAAAATATATTTATTTATTTGTTAAAACAGGGTCAAAATACAATTTGGAATACAGCAACTACAAAGCGTAACGAAAAAGTCGTCCCCAAGTCCATGGTGGACTGCAGCTACATCCGACTGTGTTACTCGTGAGCGACTTCCATAGGCGTAATTTATAATTGCAGCTTGTTCCCGTTTCCATAGAGTTACAGAGGACCCGGCGCGTTAGCGATTCCGAGTCTTTGTCGTTGCGGTTGTGGTCACCTTCGGATACCTAACACATGTAGAGATAGCCTAGGTCTATCCGTGAATGGGTGACCACCCATAACATACGGAGTTTACTCCGTGCCTCGGTGAACACGTTAAGCCGTTGGTCACGGCTGTCATTTGTAGATCTTTGGCAGTTGTTACAGGTATTCAATGACCCGAAAGTCTGACAACCAGTCTTACCAAGTGGTATCGTATTACCAGTACTATAAACTACGTTGTGGTGGTCAGATAGGCAGTCGCTAAATTTGAAATATTAGTATTGGAAAGCCACTTCAACATAGTTGGGAAAAGGCTAGGCAGATGACATGTATAACAAACAGTTTGACCTTCAAATGTACGAAATCTACTTTCATCTTATAAAGTGTTCATGTGATTTTACACCGAGAAAGAAATTACATAAAGGGTGTAAAAGATCTTTTAACGAAGCCAAAAAGCACTTGTTCTCCCCGTCATTGCGATATTTTTTTTGTTCTACGCCATACCTGGGAACCTTCTAGTTACGGAGATATACTTTAAACACCTCCACGACCCCCGTACTATTCAATCCATCCATCAGCACAATGTTTTGAGTGCGTTACATTGAGTTCTACCACAAAACATGATTTTTCACCCCAAAAACAATGTCGTTTCCCAGCAATATTTTTTGCGTAAAGTTACTTAGTTTGATGTACAGAATGCTTGGTTGACGACTTCGTGATGAGGTTGTTTACACCCTGTATATTATCCTATATTTTTATCACGGCCTAATTATTCAAAAGATTCTTTCTTCAAGCACAAATATCACTTTTTTCCTTTCCCCCTAGTAACCACAATCAATAAAGCAAGAAACTTCACATCGGCATCCATATTTATTTGTATCCGCCATCCTTGTATTTACATATTTATCATATCACCGACAAAAAAGAGAATGGTGGCTAAAAACCGTGAGATATGTTAGCATTTACATATTTATATAAAAAAGATGTTTTCAATTTTCCTTTTGGCTTTTATTTATTCGAGTTTTTTCTTTCGCCGTGGTGGGAATGAAAACTTGGATGTATCTAACGGTGTTTTGCGTGCATTAGTCGTAGGAGACATGGGTTATTTTGTGGTTATGGGAAATCTGTCTCTAATTGCTTTGAACCTATGAAGGAATACCTTGGATGGATTTATGTACAGTAAATCCATGGGATAACTGAGGCACGTTTTACTGACAACCTCGTCTTTTCAAATCTGTGTTAGATAACTCAGACATGGCACGCGGTAATACAAATAAATCATTTACTACTACTATACTACAACAGCCCATAACGTCCACTGCTGGACATAGGCCTCTCCCATAATGGGAGGATTTGCCGTAATCTCCACGCTTGGCAGGCGGATTGGAGATCGCAGTGATGAAAGACTAACAGAAAACGCTGCTGCCCATTCTCTGGTCTACGGAGGCGCAAGGTGTTCTGCCTCAGACATTAGTCGCCTTATACGACACCCGTGAGTGAATAAATCATTTGCTTAGCCTTTTTACCCTAGGATTTTTTCGGGACTAAAGAAAAATATATTTTACATATCAGGAGATTTGGAAGAAATGTTTTCTTTAACGTAACCAAAGTATAGCAAATAATATAGTACTGACTATTATTCCTCTTCATGACTGTGTATTCTATTCCTAAGAAGAAACCATAATATAAAAATATTCGAGCACTTAAAATAATCAACATTTCTTTTGCCAAACAACGTTGGGGCTGAGTTTTCGTTTAATAGCATATATGTAGCTGAATAATATCATTTTACGTGAAGCGACTGCTTATCTTACTTCCACTACTCAATTACTCGGATCACCCATCCAAGGGCCGGCCGACCCAAACGTAGCTTAACCTTCGATCGACACGTGTAGCTACTCTTACTTAGGCACGAGCGGTAATCTATCACAAAACTTTTCCAACAATACATCGACAACCAACGATCCATATTATTTACAAAATACCGTAGTTTTCCTCAACAACCAACAGGCTTGTTTCGTGTTACCCTTATTAAACTCGTAAGGTACATCCCAGTAGGTATACCCTAGGGGCCGAAGTGGCTTGAAATATCACCCGTCTGCGACTAGGTTTTCCCTAATTATTTTGCTTTTTAGATATAGGTAGGTATGGTAGGAGGAGCTCGTGGCTAAATAATAACAGCCGCTCGGGTCGATCGTTATGTTAAGCCGTGCTTGCCTAGGTTGGTCTGTGGATGGGTGACCACCCATTACATACCGAGTTTCCTCCGTGCCTCGGAAAGCACGTTAAGCCGTTGGTCCCGGCTGTCATTTGTAGATCTTTGACGGTCGTTAGGTAGTCAGAGGCCCAAAAAGTCTGACAACCAGTCTTACCAAGGGGTATCGTATTATCCAGTACTAACTGGGTTGTGGAGGTCAGATAGGCAGTCGCTCCATGTAAAATACTGGTATTTAGCTGTATCCGGTAAAACTGGAAGCCGACCCCAACATAGTTGGGAAAAGGCTAGGCAGATGAGATATGGGTAGGTATGTTGCTATGTTACCTATGGGGCCCAGAGACCCCGAAAGGAGGTGCAGTTCCGCATTTGCATCTTTTTGCCGCTTCAAGAAGTTATCTCCACTTTACAAAATTGTCATCACATATTCTACATTTGTAACCATGTCAACATTAGAGATTTAATGAGTTTACAAATATTGTGTATTTACCATATTCATAAAATATATTGGTTACTGTTGCCAACTCAGTTTTTTCGATAACGAGCTCATCCAATTACCTTTATTTATTTATTTATTTAAAATAGGTGCACCAACAGTACATACATATAACGTAAAAGTTCACTTGCTATGGTTCTAATGTACGTACCAATTATAGGTGTACACAACATTTTTAGTATATTAAAGCTACTTTGCTATAAATGATTATAGTATATATATTATTATATTATATTATCTACTTTCCTATAGATGATTTCCATTGGAAAAATACTCACCAATATACTATAGAATGACTTTTATTTGTTTTTGCTATTGAGCTATTGATTACACATAGGATACTTTTTATCCCGGTACTACGATCCCGTGGGACAATTACTTATACTAGTTAATGATAAATTATACTTTATATACATTTGTAGAGTTCCTTTTTTCGTTGTAACTCTTGTCCCCGAATTCTTAAAGTGATAGTGAAAACCACATCAAAATAAATTGCTTAAGCAGCTTGTATAGATAAGAAAGCCATATAAATCTTACTTCTGTTTTCGTTATAAACCCATCAATTTCCACGTCCCTGAAATAAAAACGCTATGAACGCATTTCAGCTACGAGCGACATCGCATATTAAATAACATTGATGCTAACAAAACTGAAATATATGACATTTCATACATTTTAGTTTTGTTTGGTAGGTCATTACCTATGATTATAGTAATTAAAAACTAATTAATGTTTTGATAGTGTTCCCATAATAGGATTTATTACTGAAACATGGTTGTTAATAGACTAGACTAGATAGGAACTCATTTAAAATAGATTCCAGTGAATTTAAATCGGAAATAGAATATTTGAGTTTTTATTGAATGAAAATTAGGTTATTAGAGCTGTGGCCGAACCTAATTAAGGCTATATTTGATTAGCTATCGGCCTATGTAAGCTGGAAAAAAAACGAATTTGGCTGGGGAATATTAAGATTCTAACGTGTTTCAATTAAAATATAATTTAAATTGACACTAATGGCACAACTACCGTGACTATACAACTATCCGTGTGCCCAATTTCATTTAAATCCGGTCAGGAGTTTTTACGTGAAAGAGTAACAAACATAATATCACAAATAATATGAGAAGATTATAATGAACTACGTAGTTAACATCAAAAGACTTCCATAACTACCACTATGGCGAAATCTAAACGATCAAAGAACACGAAAAAAAACAAGAAAACATCAAACCCAACAGCCAATTAAGAAAACAAGCAGCCAACAAAGAAATTAAACGTAAAACTGTTTCAGTTGATTTGCAAAACGATATTGCCAAGGAAAGAAGTTTCCTCAAGTGGAAAAATAGCCGGAATGAGGGCAATGTGGGTCAGTAATTGTTGGCTAACGGACGGACATTTGTGGCTGACTTTACTCTGTATTTGATTATGGGAAAAACAGGCTTATACGATGAAGGGATGTGTTAGATCGTGTTGGAAAAATGTTGTTTTTGGGGGTAATTTTGCTTGGATTTGCTTTAAGTATTGTTATAAAAGTGTGAGGCTTACAGTAACTATGCTGTGCGGCTTTGATCAAGAGTCTAAAATGTTAGTTGATATACATGCGTATTACTTTGTTAATACGCACCTGTTACCTTGAGAACCAAGGTGACCGACGTAGCCCGAAGAATTTCCAAACTTAAGTGGCAGTGGGCAGGGCACATTGCTCGCAGAATGGATGGCCGATGAGGCCGAAAAGTTCTGGAGTGGTGACCGCGAACCGGAAGACGTTGCGTTGGAAGGCCTCCCACTAAGACCGATGACCTGGTGAAGTTTGCGGGAATCCGCTGGATGCGAGTCGCACGGGACCGGTCAATGTGGCGACACGTCTTTCGGTTGAAATGATGATGATGATGACTTTGTTCCCGGTACACATCTTGACCAAAATATCAATCAGTGAAAATGGGTTCAAACTTCAAACCTATCAGTTAGACTTTCCTTTGCATCTTTATAGTGTTCCGTTTGTGCAAAATGAGGAAATCTAAAAAATACTTAGATACGAGCCAATTAAATCATTTTCTGCAACATGAAAAATAAAAAATAAACCTAATCATAAAAATTATGGCTTTCATAGAATTTGAAACATACCTTGTTAAGAAACCACAAAAACTTATAAGTGACTAGCGGACGTCACGCGGTTTCACCCGCGTAGTTCCCGTTCCCGTGAGAGTACGGGGATAAAATATAGCCTATGTAACTCAAGGTGAATTTAGCGTTCTAATGGTGAAAAATTTTTTTGGAATCGGCTTAGCAGTTTTTGAGTTTATTCATTACAAACATACACATAAAAATACAAATCATTCCTCTTTATAATATTAGTGTAGATTATACAGGGTGTAAAAGACCTCATCACAGATATTTATTTCCCAAATTTTGAAACATGAAAGAATTATACTATCAGCATAGTTCATGCTTGCTCATGTTATGTTGCGTCTACCGTAACAATATTGTGAAACAAACCACATGCCACACACAAAGTACTACATTTCCCAGAATATCCATAGAGCAGCTACCACTAACGACAAACCAAAAGCAGCTAAATAATTCCAGCATAACTTTGGACCAGAAATTCCAGCCAGAAAGTCCAAATTCATTCTAGAATGTATTCCAGGAACGGAACGGCTAAAGTTTGTCCACAACTAGACCTAACGTGGGGACACACGTGCATAAGGGAAGTTTTGTGATTTAATAGTTAATAAAAAGTAGGGTGGCTGGTTATGGTTCTAAAGCGTGGACTGTATTTTTGCTTAAAATTATTATAAGTTTGGAGAATGTACCTATTAAGTCTCAAGTTAAAAACTTTGGACTAAACCGTTTTACACTAAAATGGTAAATGTTGGCTTTAAGATTTATTTGTAAGAGTCCGCAGTATAAAATCCACTCGCTAGAGATTAGGCAAATTCGTTGCGATCCAATGTTTGTGTGCATTGTTCATGCAGATACACGCACACACGGGTTAAGATCGAGTGTAGTGATCGCTTAAACCATTTTGATCTTTTAGTTAGACGATGTTATTATTTTTAACATATTAAGTAGTAAGTACGGTTTAGAAATAAAAGTCATGAATTTGTGTGCTTATCACAATCAATATGTCGTCTTATTGGATTTTCCATCAGGAATTTCTCAGTAGCAGACATGGAGTCAGGATTTGTGCCCGGTTGATGGCAATAGGCTCGGCCCCTGTTACATGGGATTTCCACAGAACTGGCGAAATGTGGGTATACTGTACTGTTAGGTGGATCGCTGTGTGTACCTTCGGGGATTAAAGGCGTGATGTTATGATGGTTAAGTCATAATTATTAGATCCACGCAGATTAATATCTAAGATGATTTTGAGGAAAGAACCGTACACATTTGAGGGGACCTGGGGGTCTAAAATGGCCGCTTTAGCAGAATCGTAATATGAATCACGTTAAAAATCTAAAATTATTTTAAGAATTTTTATTTTTTCTCGTAATCTAAAAATGAAGACGATACAGTGCGTCGAAAACTCGTGTGTCGTCACATTTGAGTACAGTTTTTACCGGAAAGTCACGTCACAAGCCTCTCTCTATCTTTGACGCGTTTTATCTTCGTCAATTTTATTAATTTGATAAAACAAAAAACATGTATCCAATATTTTTCGATAATCTAATGGACGGACTAAACAGAATCATATTTTATTAGTCAGGATCATCCCTAAAAAAAAACATTGTTGTGTTCAACTTGTAACCCTCATAAAGTACCGAAACTGTCAGACATTAGTTAAAAACTAAGTGAAAAGAAAGAAAGAAAATGGTCATATTAATGTCGTAGGCAATTCGTATGTATGACGCGCCATTATTATGTATGGCGGCGCCGTTATTATGTATGGTGAAAAACGCCGCCGTTATGTAATACGGCGTCCTCACGTTCAGCTGGATTACAATTCGGCTGAAATAAAGTACTCCGCATTGAATGAGCTCTTCGCGTTCGTAAAAGCGGCGTAATAACGTGCCGCCGTTATACAAACGGGCGCATCGTCGATACCGCTTTGAAAGTTTCAGTTCAATTTATCACCGCAAGTGGCGCTGAATGATCATAACAAGAAACATGGCGTCACAATCGACAACGGAGTCACAATGAAATGGCCGCTTTACCCGCTTTTTTTTTCTTTCATTTTTTTTTTACCTACATGTTGAGAATTACGTGTCTAAAAGGGGGGTGAATTTTTCATTATTTTTGCGATAGGACGCACCGTTTTCGAGATATAAGCAAATTTAGAACCTGCTACGACTCCATGACGCGCGCTCGCTACGACTCGCATTTTACATTACACATCCACTTTTTGTCACAAATGTCGTCGTCGCTCCACCGGCCTTCGGCCTACACTCCTCATGCCAGCTAGCAAGACTTTTAGGACAATTTTAGTAGGTTATTTGAGGTATTGGAATTGCTGACAATATGGCTAAACGTTGGACGCCGCTTATCGAACGTATCGCCACCACAGTCCGGCTGAACGTGAGGACGCCATATTACATAACGACGGCGTTTTTTAATCCGTCGCGCCATTATGTGAAACGGCGTGTTATACGAATTGGCTGCGACATTTATACAAGCAAATTTTGTAGAGTGCATAATCTTCTAAAGCGTCACGTTTCAGAAATATGAGCTATCAAAACTAAAGTCCATTCAAGGTGTTCCATTACACATTCATTATGTCTGAGACAGCAACGTTAGCTACGTTTTCGAATATATATAGCGTTGTGATCGCTACCAGTACAACTTTGATAGCTTAAATCTCGGAAACGTAACGCTTTAAAAGATTTTGTGTCAGAAAAAACTTGTTTGTATTGATGCCATCGATTGATATACGTTTTATGCGTCTGATCAAATCAAAGTTGTATTGAAGATGCTATCAGTGAATGGATTTTAACTTTTAATAGCTCATATATCGGAAACGTGACATTTTATCTCATACAAAACTTGTTTGTAATGATACCAGCTATCTATTAATATAGGCTACATGCGTAGCAGCAACTTTGAAAAAAAAAATTAAATGGTTTTTTTTTTTTTTTTTTAATCTTTATTTTTAGAAAAGGCTTTAATCGCGTAGCGATTATGTCAGCCTCGTAGTTTTACAAAATACATATAATCTATATTATAACTAGGATCTTAACTTAATTAATTTAACAATCAAGTGATATAACTTAATAGCTAATTTGGACGTAGGTTTAGACAAGATCGAATTACATATTACAACATCCCTTAAACTAAGTCCTGCTTCTGATTCTAAAGCTCTCCATTCTTCTCCAACCCGAGCACACTCCACCAAAGCGTGGTAGGTGTCTTCCCTCATGTTGCAAATCAGACAATTTGGGGTGTCAACAACCTTCATAAGATGCCCGAACGCATTCAATGGAATGTGCCCGGATCGCAGACGCATGCTTGTTACTAACAATCGTCTATTCATCTGTACTTCAGAGAACCAAGGAATCCTTGGAGGTTCAGATTGAATTGTCCGGTACCAAATACCCTTCTCTTCAGATCTTTTGTTAAAGTAAGTCTTCCACATATCATTGCAAATTATTTTGACATCTCTTAATATATCTGTGAAGAAGGGTAGATGACTGACAGATATTCCTTCATAAGTTCCTATTTTTGCCAACCTATCCACTTGCTCGTTTCCCATCAAACCAACGTGCGATGGAATCCATTGGAATTTAACGGTTTTGCCACTTTCCCTCAATTTTAAATATAATTCTAACACGGAATAAGCTACGGGCAGACCTCGTATGCCCGAGGTGCACCGAGCTATATGCTGCAAAGCGCTTTTTGAATCACAAAGTATCAATAATTTAGAATAATTGCATGACATCAAGTACGATAAACCTTCCAAAATAGCATACAATTCCGCTGTCATTATGGATACTTTGCAGTTCAATGTGAAACTTGCTCCCGTAGTAGATTGAGGATCAAAAAAGGCTGCTCCTGTTCCATTATCGTCCTTGGACCCATCACTGTAAATTCGATAGAATCCGTCATAGTCTCGTGTAATAGTTTCTTTAGATTTCCTCAAAAGTGCTACAGAAGTATGAGATCTTTTAGGTCCTGTTATATCATTAACATTTAAGCTAATGTGTGACTTTATATCAATATTTGCCATCCATGTTGACAGTGAGAACATCTCTAGAACTTTAGAACGATGTAAAGTTTGATTGGACAACTCACTATAAACGATAGTTAGTAACGGTTTTTTCTTATTGCGCCAATATGATTCCTGCTCGCATATCGATGTTAATTTTAATATCATTGAAATGGTGTCACCGTCAACAATAGACTTAGCTTTTAATAAAAATTTTGCAGCTAAATATTTCCGTCGAATAAACAATGGTGGCAGACATAACTCCGATTCCATCGCGTGGATTGGGCAACTTTTTTAAAAACCGCCAACTACTCTCATGGCTTGGTTTTGGATTTTGTCTAGTTTAGAAATATTGGTCTTAGCGCTATTATCGATCAAAAAACTTGCATAGTCTAACCGACTGCGAATTATTGCAATATATAGTCGTCTTAAATGCAATGGATGAACCCCCCATGACGAACCTGCCAATACTTTAATAACGTTTAAAAATCTCATACTTCTTTCACAGGTTTCATTGATCTGTTTGCGCCATCTCAATGATGAATCTAGCCAGAGTCCTAAATATTGTACAACCGGAACTGTTTCCAAACTGACATTGTTGATATATACGTTTGCCTGCAGTAATGTCTTTCCTCTAGAAAATAAACATATTTTACTTTTCGTTGGAGACAGTTCCAAACCCAATACTCCCAGCAAATTTGTTAAATTATCTAAGGCCTCCTGAAGAGTTGTGGTCATAAATCTAGTGTCTTGCCCAGAAATATAGAGGACGAAATCATCGGCGTATTGGGATATATACACATTCATAATTTCTTTGCAAATATCACTAGTAACTACGTTAAATAATATTGGAGACATAGGGTCTCCCTGGGCCAAACCCTTGCATGTCCATCTTGTAATCGAAACATTACTCCCTACTTGTGCCACAGCTAAATGTCTTTCTCTTAAGTATTCCCATATATATTTACAAATAGAAGCCCCCACCCCCATCTCGTCAAGTTTAGATACCACCTTCAATATATTGACATTATTATATGCGTTGTCTATATCAACGAAACATCCTAGCGTCTTTTGATTATTGGTGAACCCTATTTGAATTTGTGAAACTAATCTTACAAGATTGTCGAGGCATGACTGTGATCTTCTAAATCCCACTGTATTCTGAGAAAAAAGACTATTATTTTCAAAAAACCATTCAAGACGTCGCGTTATAATATTGTGCAAGGTTTTGCCAAATCTTGTTGTCCTTGCCATTTATCGTTCACCCTCAAATAGTAATGCTGACGGTTTTATAGACTCGCTAAATAATCACCTAGACTCGCTTAAATCATATAAAAATATTGTTATAACAGGTGATATAAACATTAACATAATTTATAAACCTACTGAACAAACGAATGAGCGTACAAATAGATTAAACTACTTAAATATGCTTGCAATGCATGGTTTATTACCGGGACATTCCTTACCTACCAGAGGCGAGAACTGTCTGGACCACTTTATTTTGAAACTGGATAAGACTAAAAACGCTGCTTCTGTTGCTGTATTGAATACCACTATCACAGATCACTACATGATTTTCCTTAAGTTATCAAAATTAACGAACTCTTACAAATGTTCGAAAACTGTTAAACAAGTGGACTTTGAGAAAACAATAACAGCCTTAAAACTAAGTAATTTTTCTGAACTTAATTTAATCAATGATCCAGTCGCGTTATCTGTACAATTGATAGAGCTACTCCAAAATTGCCTTCAGCAAAACACTATTAATTATTTAGTTCCGAGAAATAGTCGCATTATCAAACCATGGATAACTCTAGGAATTTTGCGCTGTATTCAAAACAGAAATAATATGCAAAGAAAGCTACGATCTGACCCACAAAACAATATATTACAAATTACTTACAGAAGATATCGCAACCATTGCAACAATCTAGTTAAAAAGCTTAGAAGAAAATATGATAAGGAACAACTACTAAAGGCGAACAAGAATACGAAACAGGTATGGAACACAATAAACAATATAACCCATCGCAAACCAAAAAAAAAACCAAACTCAGAACTATTAGAGATAAAGCCCACCCCTCATGCTTCAGTGGACTACATAAATGATTACTTTGCTAACATTGGGAAAACCCTGGCTGAAGACATTACCACCGCAAACCGATCACAATCTCAACACGAATCTAATCAAATAATAAATTCACAGGCTTCCTCTTTCGTACTTCTCGAAACGGATCCTAGAGAAGTCTATAACGTGCTAATGGGTCTTAAATCGGATAGCGCTCCAGGCTGGGATAATATAACAACAAAATTCTTAAAAGCTGCCCATGAATTAGTCGTACCCATAATTTCGCATCTTGCTAACTTGTGTTTTAGCCAAGGAAAATTTCCACCAGCCCTGAAACAAGCCATCATTACTCCTGTGCACAAGGGTGGAGACAAAGACGACGTTAACAACTACAGACCTATCTCTGTCTTGCCTGCAATTTCTAAAATCATTGAAAAGCTAATTAACATAAGACTAACCAGCTACACTAATAAATATAACATTATTTCACAAGCTCAATATGGTTTTAGACAAAAATTATCTACTGAAGACGCAGCCACAGCATTAACCTCTCATATTGTTAACCTTGTAGACTCCGGAAAAAAGTGTCTAACTGTATTTCTTGATTTGAAAAAAGCTTTCGATACCGTTTCTGTCCCCGTTCTTGTGCGTAGTCTGGAAGGTATAGGCGTAAGAGGAGAACCGTTAGCATTACTAATAGATTATCTACGGGATCGTAGGCAAAAGGTTAAGGTAGGAGAGTATACTAGTAAGGAGTCTTACGTGACCTACGGCGTTCCGCAGGGTAGCGTACTGGGCCCGACTCTATTCTTAATATATATAAACCATCTCTGCAAAATGTTGCTAAATAATGGTCGCGTTTTCTCATATGCAGATGACACTGCAATTGTCTTTTCTGGTGATACATGGGAATCTGTTTATCAATCTGCTGAAAAGGGTCTTTCCAAGATTGCTAATTGGCTGAACTCACATCTCCTTACACTCAACATTTCTAAGACAAAATATATTGCATTTTCAATCTACAACAACACTCAACCTGGACCTAACGTAACTCTCAAAATCCACACTTGTCATAATATATCTAGCACAGACTGCCCTTGTAAAAACATTGAAAAAGTGACTCATATAAAATACCTAGGTATAATTATTGATCAGCGGTTGTCTTGGCATACTCATACAGATATGGTCATGGCCCGTGTTAGAAAACTCATCTGGATATTTAAGAACCTACGACATGTTACAACTAAAAAAATGTTAACTGAAATCTATGTCGCTCTGGCTCAGTCAATTCTTACCTACTGTATACCCGTGTGGGGCGGTGCAACTAAAACGAAGTTTCTTGAGTTAGAGCGAGCACAGAGATCTCTTATCAAAGTTATGTACACCAAACCGTTCAGATTCCCAACCAATGAGTTATACTCCCTGAGCGGCATTCTCACAGTCAGAAAACTATACATACTACATGCTGTTTTAAAGTTACACAAAGTCCTGCCCTACGACCCTCGCCATCAGGAAAGAAGACGAAAATACAGTGTTGCACCAGCAAAATTCGTTAAAACTGCGTATGCCAAAAGACAATTTAATGCAAATTCTGCTGCTCTATATAACAAAATTAATAAGATAATTAACATCTATCCCATGAGTACCAAAGACTGCAAAAAGGCAATAGTTCAATGGCTAAAACTGAAGTCCTATGATGATATTGAATTATTGCTGCAAGCATAGGCAATATGAAGTAAATAGATACACACACGCACACACACACATACACACGCACAGACACACACATACACACACTCGCAGGCACATACACTCTCACACACACATACTCACATAGGTACACTACTTTAGGATACATCTTTAAGTTTATTTTTATTTTTTTCTTTTATTTAGTATAAGTTCAAGGCTTGTTTTGTTTAGTTTTAGAGCTTAGTTGTAAATTTTTGTTTAAATTCTGTTCTCTTTTTGTACACTACTTTTACCTTTACTAAATTTGTCATTGAAGAGCGGGATCTCCTAGCACAGGTATATCTTTTACTTAAAAGGAGGTCCCTATGTAAGATTTACTGTAAAAGTTGTACAAGTTTCTGCAATAAAACTTTTTATTTTTTTTATTTTTTTTATTTGCAAAGACAAGATATGAGTGATAAAGGTCTCAGGGACGTTATGTTGCTTGGATCACGCCCAGGTTTCGGCACAGGCACTACTGTAACATTCCTCCACTGTTTTGGGACCTCACCTTCAGACAAACATTTATTAAATAAATCAACTATCAGTTGTTTGTTGGGGAAGTTATATATCATGGAATAAGAAATATCGTCCTCCCGTGGAGCGGTATCCTTCATCTTCAATACATTAAAGAGCTCCTGTTCCGAAATCTGTGCCTCCAACTGTAAATTAATTGAACTAAAGACAGGACTTGGTGGTAGAACGTAATCTGGCGTCAATTGTCGTAAGAACTCACCAGCCCTCTCTGCATCCAAACAAATTCTACTAGTACGATATCCTTTGAGCCATCGCATTTTGTTCCACAATTCGCTACTAGATACCAGCTCACTCATACTGTCTCAGAATTGATGAAAGGATTCTGCACTAGCTTTACGCATTAGTCTCTGTGCTGTAGCAACCTTCTGTTTAAGAATAATAAGATTTGTGGGGATAGGGTTCTTCCTCATCCGGGTTAATGCCAATCTACGCTCCGCAACTGCCTTAGACAACTCGGTGGACCAATATGATCTTGGAATAAACTTACTGGTGGGATCTTCACATATCTTAATGTTTGGAATTGATGCCTGTGACGCAAAATTAATTAAATCGATAAGATCATCATACATTTGTTGGGTTGTTTGGTTACCTGTTAAACTAATATTATTTATTTTACTTGTTATTATTTCCCGATATTTCTGCCAATCACCCTTTTTAAAATTACGTTTCGTTTTTATGAAGTTATTACATGTTATTTATGTGCTTATAAGAACCATTAAGTGATCACTACCTAAATTTTCGTGTAAAACATTCCACTTGAACCGGAGTGCTATATCTGATGAGGCAAACGTGACGTCAGGCGAACTTTCTTGAAGCTGATTCAATACTAATTTAAGTCTGGTGGGGTCTCCAGTATTAAGAGAAACATACTGCCAATCATCAGCTGCATCATGAATTTGTAAACCTCTGCGATCGCTTTTGTATGACCAATTTGTATGATGCCCGTTAAAATCTCCCCCTATGAAAGTTTTATTTGACCATTTAGAAAATATCATTTTCCGATCTTCATCTGTAGTATGAATATTAGGAGGACAGTACACCGCAACAATATTTTCTAAGAAGTTACAGTTAAATATTTTAATGTGAAGAACTTGAATGTTTCGATTACGTAAGTTAAAATTAGTGATCTGTGCCTTGATGGAATTATGGACAACAATTGCAATCCCGCCGTATGAATCGTCCCGGTCCTGTCTAAAAATAGAATAATTACCAATTTTCAACTGACTGTCTGGTTCAAGCCAGGTCTCTGATATAATGCAAATGTGAATTTTACTTATCAATAAAAGATTCTCAAAAGCTTTAATTTTAGGTCGTAAGCTTTGTGCGTTCCACTGTAACAACTTTAATTTAACAATTTTATTTATAGGATCCATTACTTACTAAGTCCGAAAAGAAATTCTAAACACTTATTCAAAATAGGCCACTCAGACATACGATCTACCACAACTATTATTATCCATTCAATACAAAACTTAATAACATTATTAAACTTTTCCTTAAAACTCAAATCTCGCATAAAAATAATACCTTTCAAACGTGTAATTAACTCGTCCAGATGTACTTGCCGGTCTTTGTTTACGTTGTCACCGAGATCGTTATCAGTATCAGCTGATGGCTTTGGAATGCAGTCCGGCGGCTCCCGCTGTCCCCACCCCTCCGTTTTACCGATGCTTTGCGAATGTAATTGCTTATTTTTGTTACTTGCTTGCGGTGATTTCGGTCGTTTCTGCGTAAACAAAGGTGGGAATTGACTCGGAGTATATATATGATTATTTCCCGTTTCTTCCAATAGTAAACCACTAAAGCTGTTGTTGGTGTCGGTCTTCAGCTTATCGTTATCTCTCACTGTTTGTAAACCTATTGGTGGTTTGGGTCTGACATACATATTGCAAGCTACGTGATATGTACAGTTGTATTCTGACATAAGCTCCCTTACGCGCTTCTCCCGCGCATATATTGGACAACTTCTATTCAGCGCCATGTGGTCACCTCGACAGTTCACACATTTAAATATTGTAGTTTCACAGTTATTGTGTTCTTCTGTGCACTTAGGACATATAGTTTTTTTGGACGTGCATCTTGCTTTTATGTGACCAAACTTCCAACAGTTTGAACACTGTGTTACCGGGAAAACGTAAGGTTCCACTTTAGCACGTAGACAGTCCACATATATAAATGCCGGCAGGTGTGAACCCCTGAAGCCCACCTTGGCTACCTCACTAGGCATCCACTGGCCGTCTGCATCTCGTCTTTGAAGTCTTTTTAATGTCACAATTTCAATATCATTAGGACACGTGATCGCTTTTAATGCCTCTTCGTCAGACAGCTCAAGGTCCACATCCCGTATAATACCGTAGGAAATGTTTACGTCCATTGCACTATAAACTTTCCATGCCTTGGTTTGGAATTCCTGACAGTCTAAAAACTTGCCCGCACTTTCCTCAGTCGAAACCTCAATTTTTAACTTATATGGGTTAATATATTTTATATGGTTTATGTCAGTCAAACCCATACTGTTAAACAATTTTGCGATAGCAAACTGTTTCGGTAATTTCTCTTTGCTCCAAATAAAAACCTCTTTCTTGATTTGTTTCAGTTTTTTTCCTCTATTACCCTCAACTTTAGTCCAGCTTTGTTCATCCTCTTCTCTTCCTCGTTTTATTGATTTATCTACTCCTACATCTTCCTCCATAATTTGTACTTCACAGCAGTTTAAGTCGTTAATATTATCCAACGAATCAATTTTATTTTCTTCATCTTCTACTTGTGCCATCCATCCATCTTGCTGCCTCACTTCCGTATCAATCAGATCCAAGTTAGTTTTTTCTGGTCCACGATCATCTGAAGCCATTATTAAGTATAATCCTGCATAACTAATGAGCGTGCCAATATAATGAATTTGTTAATTCTACACCGTAATCGATAGTCGCGTGCGTGCGATCTACACGAGTGCCGTGGCAGAACTCGAAATTAAATGGTGAAGTTAGACTGGCCACAAAATTCAAACCCCTTTCAGTTTGTTACCAGAGATACCTTCTTTGGCCATTTTGTCTAAAAATCCTTGGCTAGGTGACAATGAAACTTAGAAAGAACAAGCTAAGAATAAGAACCGTCCTGGTGACCCAATAGGAACGTAAGAAAACATAAAAATGGCCAACTTGACTTAACTTGAGGTTTAGAAAGCACCGGCTTTTTTAACTCACTTTTTCCTGAGACTTCGCTCGCGTTATGGTCTAAAACTATCCCACGGGAACGTCCTGCAAATAGCCTTTGACACTCGGTAATAATTTAATAAAAAAAAAAAAAAAGAATTTTCGTAATCGGATCAGTAGTTCCGAAGATTACCCTCTACATCTAAACTTGCAAACACGCAAACATAGAATACAAACTTTACGCCGTCATCATAACATTAGTATTGAAGCTGAACAAAATTTTAACAATCTCAGTAAACAAGCAAAGTTCTTTGTTTATAAAATGAAAAAAAAAAAAAAAAATCAGATCAAAATATGGTAGTCGGCGTACAATCTCTGGAATATAATTTACGTAGAACACATAGTATAGTCATACGTCCTCACTCTGGGATGGCCCGTTCGTTACTGAAGGGAACGGTTGAAAAGGATAGCGCTATTACTACCGCGTGCAAAACAAGGGACAGAAAGAGTGCGTGCTCGCTTAGAATAAAATAACGTAAGCGCCAAATCACATATTGCTAATTACGAGAAAACCAAGTAGAAAAATAAAAAATTGAGTCGACACGATTTTAGATAATATTGTTACCTATCTATTAGGCTAAAAATCATCATTAAATTCCTTAGGGTTTTAGAGATCCAACTCAAAATAAGTGCAAAACGAGTTTTTTTTGTATTTTTTTTTTTTTTCTATCGGTATTATTTTATCCAATCGTGTTTTCGCTTCAACAGATTTAATGATTATAAGTCCAAGTTTAATGGTGTCCAAATAGCGAACTCTTAGGTCTTATAGATACCGAGATCTAGATCGCTCAATATCACCAAAACATTAAATACAGGCTCTTAAGGTCTATTTTAGTAGTACTTTTTACTCGTTAAAATATTTTTTTAGAGATAAGTTCGTGATTTATTTTTATCGAGTAAAATGAGTTGTATTATGTTTTCAAAACACTATCATACTAGCCTAAATCCTAAAGAATATCGTATATTTTTCTGGTTTTATTTATTGCAGTGAATCATATGCTTTTTTGCATTATAAAATTCACGTTTAGCTCCTGTAGTCCCCTTAATGTTTGTTGATTTCTTAAACAAACAATAACATCTACACTTCGAGAACATAAGTGCCGAATTTCTACAAATATCACCTCCATCAAAACAAACTTGGTATCCCCCAGACCCCATGAAACTTACCTAACTTAAGATGACTCTCTCTAAAAATACCCCTCGCTTAACAGGACTAATAATACCCAACGAGGAGTCCCTTACACCCCATAAATCTCTTATAATTAATATCCTGTTTCCACTGTGAATAGCTGATATGATGTATATACAGCCGTTTGTAGCTATTTTTTGTCCTAGCCCTTAATGGGAAGTGTAATGATATAATGCTGCACGCGATGGCACAAAAAAACTGAAAGGATGGAGTTGTTTTTGAGTTATGAAAAATGAAGGGGTGTTACGTGTCAGAGTTCAATATAATAATGCGCTGAGGGCATTGCTGCGGCTGCCTCGCTTCTGCAGCGCGTCGTCGGGGTTGTTCGCCAATGTGCGCGTAGACTGTTTTTATGCCACTATGCGCAGGAGGGCAGCCTCGATAGCTGGCAGAGTGAGGGCCAACGGCAACAGTCTCCTCGCCGTCGTCGCCGACAGGTTAGACGGGCCATTTATGCGGCATTGGTTGGCCTTACATGCGCCCTTTTTTAGGGCTTGGGGGAAATAAGTAGTGTTTCTCTAGGTTATTCTTATTATTATATTATTATTATGTTATTGACAATTACTAATCTATTAAATCTTATTGACTTTGTTATTTTAGATTATTATTTTAAATTCAATTAATTATTTTGTTATTCTATTATTTTACAAGTTATCTGTTTTATTTACGTTATTTACAAACTACAACTCTATAATTATGCAGCTACATTATATTCCTCATTTTGTTATTTTGATTTTGAATATGTTATTTAATTATTATTATTTTATGTATGGCGAATGTTTTACTACTTTATGGATATTGTTGTCTGACTAAATAAATGAATTGAATTGATAAAGGTCAACGAACAGATATCAGTAGAGGATGACTTAAAATCTCAGACCAAATCAAAAATAAATCTTTTTACTTGGTCTGAGGTTTCAACTATCCACATCGATAGACACGTAACCGGATCAGCACAGGCAACACCTAAGTCCGGTCCGGTTAGGTATAACCTTAATTCTCTGGTTTTAATATTAGAACACTCCTTTACAAGGAGTAAGTATTAATTAACACTAAGCAATACAAATACAACAACAATATTCATTGATTTTCAGGCAAGCTTGGCCCATAGAAATATACCTACCTTACAGATTATCAGACAAAACATAAATTGTTTTTGTAAATAGAACCTTAAAACTATGTTAGTAACAGTTCACTTCAATGAAATAGAGTTATGACCAATGCTCAACGTTTATCTCTGAAAACAACACAATCTCTGAAATCAACACTAATTTTCATTGCAGATCGAGAAATGCAATGCTGATTAGAATAAGATTAACTAAAGATGTAGAATAAAAAAAAACTTACAATAAATAGGTAATAACACTCTTACATTTCTTCGCCAAGTTGTTGTCAAACAGTAAGTTGATGCGATTAACATTACATAACATCACGCCTGTAATCTCTGAAGGATTAGGCAGAGGTGTACCTAATAGTACCCACTTTCGGCAGTTATGTTAACGTCCCATGTAATAGGGGGCGAGCCTATTGCCATCAACAGTACACAAATCCAGACTCCGTGGCTGCTACTGAGAAATTCCTGGAAAACACGTTTAACGTTCTTTCAAAACAATAGAAAAACACTTTAAAACGTAGCAACATTCTTCAAGAGCAATACAAGCAGGCAAAAGCACAGACTGACAGTCGAAAGCAACTCAAACAAGCTCATTTGTTTATCTTCACCCATTGATTTACATCCGTACCCTATGTTAAGAGAGTTCTCGTAAAATTTTCAAGGTATCTCGTAAAACACGAGCGTGTATCTCATTTACGTGTACTTGAGCTTCATAACAAACGGGGAGTATCACACCGTTGTATAATTTTGGGGAAGAAAAAAATCGAGAGAAAAATAAGGAGCAAATGAAAAGTGATATTAGGTTTTCCGTTTTAGTTATTTTTAGGGTTCTGTACCTCAAAAGGTACGGTAAAAAAAGAAACCCTTATAAGATCACTTTCTTGTCTGTCTGTCCGTCTGTCTGTCTACCCGTCTGTCACCACCAATTTTCTCAGGAACGGGTGAATCTAGCAAGTTGAAATTTATACCAGATACTGAGGACCCTATTATGGGTATAAAAACAAAGGTCCTTTTTTTTCTTCTTCGGATGGGAAATCATCAAATGACTCCTCCCGTTCTGGGCGGAGCAGGAGGGAGTGTCAGACTTTTACTGACTAAAACCCATCCATGTTCCTTCATCGCCCTTTGTGTTCCGGGGCCACGGTATCTCAACACGGTATCTCGATAGGGCACGCCACGATAGTGGCGATAAGTCCCCTCTTTGAGGAGTGGCTTGAGCGACGCCACGGCGTCCTCACCTTCCGCCTGACGCAGGTCCTCACCGGACACGATGTGTTCGGGAGGTTCCTGCACCGAATCGGGCGGGAGGAAACGTCCGGGTGTTTCCACTGTGAGGATCGACCGGAGGACACGATGGAGCACACGGTGAAGGTGTGCCCCGCGTGGGCGGAGCACCGCCGTGTCCTCGAAGCGGCGATTGGTGGCGGCGACCTCTCGCGTCCGGCCCTGGTGCAAGCCATGGTCCGGAGCGAGACGGAATGGGACGCCGTCACCTCCTTCTGCGAAGCAGTAATGCTAGAGAAGGAAGTGGCGGAACGTGAGAGGGAGAGAACCTCTCAACGTCCCGGCCGCCGCGGGAGACGCCCCGGGCGTCGGAGGCCACCACGTGCCCCCAGCCACCGTAGGCGTGGGCCTGTGGACGGTGGGCTATGGGCTAGCTCGCCATCCGTCCGTCTCATGACGACAGGCCGTGTCGACGGCGCGTTCGTGTTCCACGCGCGCCTCAAAGAGAGTCAGCAAAAACGAAGGGGTCCGTAAGGACCGATGCCTGCCGGGGTTGCGGGACTGTTCGAAAACAAAGGTCCTGAGTCAACATGATTGATGAAAATATATGGGCAAACTTAGATTTTTGCAAAACTTGTGAGTGCCAAAATTTACCTTAATTTTTATTTTTTTACATTTTTCGGAATTTTTCCCTTACTTGTGCTGTTAGACTTTGCTTTTAGCTCAAATGGACAGTTCTAGGTCAACCGGAAGTACCCTATAGGTTAAGGATCGAAAACCTATGGTAGTTGCCGTTGACCTAGAATAACGTTTGGCGAGAAGCAATGTCTTACAGCACATGTAAAGGGAAAAATCTAAAAACCGTAAATATGTAGTTTAATAACAAAAAAAAAAACGATTATACTATTACGAACTTTTTATTTGCGGTTTCATGGTATCGAACAGCAAAGTTAAGTTTGTATGGAACACTCGGTGCGCTAGTCCAACTCGCTCTTGGCCGGTTTTTCAGAAGGAGCTCGGAGTTTGGATGTTGATACACAGATAGCTCGTTAAGCTGTTGGTTTTTCGCCTGTTTTTTCTCCGATCGTGTCGCACTGTCGTCTCATAGGACCATTCTTCTTCTTTATCGTGTGATTATCCCCCAAAATGAGGGAAGAGAGGATGCACCTGTTCTGCACTTTAACCTATTTTCTGTGACGATGGCTAGTCTTTAGTAGAATTCATATTTTTATTAGTACCAACTACTAGAAGCTTGCCTCAACATTACACTTCGGTGTAACAGTCATCCATGCGTTAACATCGTAAAATCAGTGAAACCTGAACAGATAGAGTGGACGGTTATAACCTCGCGGGAATTATAACGAGGTGCTCATACAGTACAGGTTATTGTGTACTTAAATAGTAGCTTCAAGTTTCCGTTAAGTTTTGAAGGTACTATGGAAATAATTTGTTTGAAAATTCCGTGCAGTTTTCCGGGTGAGAAAATAGCTGAAGCTGTCGAAATGAACGTTTTTTTATTGATGATAAAGTAAAATGTGTGTAGGTTTCTTGTATTAAAATTGTAAAGACACACGTATAACACAGTATTCTTTCTACAACGGTACATTGTCTAGCCTAATAAATAATAAACCATTTATTTCAGGTATCAAAGACCCATAGATACCTTAGCCTAAAATACATACTAATAACAATATTTGTTAGTTAAGCAACTAACAAAAACAAACCAACTGTTTCCCAACTGTATTGGGATCGGCCTACAGTCTAACTTAATACAGTTTAATACCAGTATTTTAGATGGGGCGACTAAAGCCGTGTGGTATCCGGCAGAGTAGAATAGAACCAACCCTTTACACTCATGGGTGTCGTATAAGGCGACTACTGTCTGAGGCATAACACCTTACGCCTCCGTAGACCTGAGAATGGGCAGCAGCGTTTTCTGTTAGTCTTTCATCACTGCGATCTCCAATCCGCCTGCCAAGCGTGGAGATTACGGCAAATTCCTCCCATCATGGGAGAGGCTTATGTCAAGCAGTGGACGTTATGGGCTGTCGTAGTAGATGGGGCGACTGCCCGACCTCCATAACCCAGTCATCATCATCATCATATCAGCCCGGAATCACCCACTGCTGGGTATAGGCCTCCCCTTTTTTCCGCCACACTTCCCGGTCCCGTGTTTTCCTGATCCAGGTGTTTCCCGCTACTCTGACGATATCGTCAACCCAACGTGTTTTTGGACGGCCCTGGTTTCTTTGGCCAAACCTTGGCCACCACTCGGTCAAAGCCTAACCCAGCATAACCCAGTTAGTACTGAGTAATTAAATGCGATACCCCTTGGTAAGACTGGTTGTCAGACTTTCGAGTCACAGACTACCTATAACGACTGTCAAAGATCTACAAATGAGCCGGGACCAATGGCTTAACGTGATTTTCGAGGCACGGAGGAAACTCGGTATGTAATGGGTGGTCACCCATCCACAGACCAACCTGGGCAAGCGAGGCTTAACCGGAAGATTCCGATCAACGCCACGAGCTCCCCTACAACGTTACCTATGCATAGATTATTCAACTACTTTAATCTCCAAACACCAAGAAATCATTGAATACGTCAATTTGACCTTAATAATTGTAATTGATATTCCAGTTTTTTGTTTCTAAAATATTATACAGATATTATTTTAATCAAGAAACCAAAATCCCCACTCATTCATTCTAATTAAAAGCGACACAATAGGGAATTAAAGAATCTAATGACATTATCATTTTCCTTCTCAAAGTGTAAGAGTATACAATTATGAAGTCGACGAAATCTGAAACTTCAATATAAATTGTTATGTATTCGGAGGAACAGTAGGGAAATTACTTGTGTTACGTCAGTTCATCTTTAGTTATAATATAAAATCAAATGAAAAAGACTGTTTGTCTGTTACCTTTCCACGCATTAGGTAACGACTGTCTGGATTAGTATTTGACACCCAAGCAGACTTTGAACTAAGGTAGGTTAGGCTATTAAATTTTTTCTTGTTTTTGAGTGTCGTAGGAGTCTAGCACTCAAATACAAAAAAAAATGATTTTTATTTTGAGAGCTCCCTAGACATAATCAAACTTTCTCGAGCATATTTTTATTTTTAATTTTGTGGCCATTTCTAAACCATAATCAGTCATCTAAACTGGAGCGCTCTAAAGAAAAATCATATTTTTTCTTGATTTGAGTGTTAGACAAAAGAAAAAAGAAAAGTTGTGAGAGCCCTCTTAAGGTGAAAGCGCAAGGGGTAGACCGCGAAATTCTTTTCTAAGGGTGTCAATTTGCAGGTCCGGGTCATGTTATACCTATATTGATTAAATTAAGGTTCGTGACCGTAAAAACTAAAGCTTTACAGCTTTATAATCATTATAATTATCAATACAACCCTCTAAATTCATTTAATTATTTGACTTTTTCATAAAATGGACATTGAATAAAAATAATTTCATAAATAAGTGTTATGATCGCGAATCATATTTTGTCTACCATACAACCTGAATCTGACTTGCAAAGTGCAAAAAAAAATGTAAGAACATTTTTGAACTTCGCGGGCTACCCAAGCGCATCCTCCTTAGGCGATACTTTTTATCTAGTATGTTACCCTGGTGTAATTTCCGACCTACACGGGAGCAGTATGTGGGTACTTTTACCCACTTAAACTATACGCTATAATCTATTCACTAGTATAATAAAGTGATCGTACAAAATAGAGCAAAGCTAAAACATTTAATCGAGCATTGCCCCACATTCACATGACATCGAATGTCCAGACACTTTGCATAACAAATATAACACAGTAACTGCAACTGCTCCAAAAAAAACAACGGGAAACAACACACAACATTGTACCGGGGGATATGATGAAAAAATTATACGCGGACTTGGCAACCGGACAAAGATTTTTTTGCGAGGCAATTGACACGAATCGCGAAAGTAGGATTCGCGGCCAAACGTGTGGGTGAGCCATAACAACATAGAGCTAAAAATAAAAAAGTATACAAATTATCTATGATCGTTACTTACTATTTCTTTCTATCTCTATGCTTACGACAGACTGACATGGAAGTTTTGTGATCTATTGACGAATTACTATGAAGTTTTGTTGGATTACTGATTCTTTTTTGCTTTTGGAGTCATGATAATCTGCTAGATTGTTTTTAGTAACAGTAGGTCAATCTGTCTGGAATTTTGAATGTATCTTCATGCAGTGTTACTTACATACGATGCTCTCAATCAGGCAATGTTATGACGTGTTCAATACACTTGTATTGAACACGTCAAAACATTGTCTGATTGAGACCACTTGGTCTATGCGGGTTGATGATTGATTCATGTGAACGTTTTTAATTTTCGAACTGATTGGAAAATTCTTGTCATTGTTTCATCAAGTGACAAGTCGTGTTGATAGCGTTAAGAATTTGGTTCCGCTGTAAGTTTGAATTCAATCATGGTAATTATTGCACATAGACGAAAATGTTAAGCTGTTCTCTTTATTAATATTATTGTAATTTCACTTAAAATGTCACTTACGGGATATCTTCCGTGATAGTTATATAGTTATATCCGTGATATCTTCTGTTATAGTTTATTTTGAGCTCCCGATATTTCGACGCTGTTGCAAGCGCCATGATCGCGGGTTAACCCGTAAGTGACATTTTAAGTTAGGAACCGTAATAGCCTAAAACAGTATTGTAATTTCACTAACATCGTTTGAATAAAAGCACTCTCTGGGCATCTCTATTTCACAAACTATACGATATACTATATAGCACAAAGATCGAATAAACTATAAAACAGTTCAATTTTCACAATGATTTTAACGCTGAATCCAAATCATTCACCCCACCATTTAAACGTAGGTACATCGCAATTCTCACTCCCGTCATACAACGTTATGCAACAACCCAAAGGTATCAGATAAAGGAATCGATTTCCACGGAGACTACAGCCAGGGTACAAATAGGGTCCATCAGAACCTCCCCTGCATACAAACTGTTGGATTTGGACCCTCGACTCAGTTCGAAGAGGTAACGAGCACGGAATGTGTGTTACTGTGTTTTTTTTTTGTGTCAGGATTTTGCTGAGTTCGGTTTTTGAACGGACTGTTGAATTTTAAAGAGACTGTAGAGCCCGGCTTGATTTTAGAACGGCTTTATAATTACTATGCTATTTTTTTGTTCTCATTTTGAAATTTAGTTTTCAATACACTTCCTCGAAAACTGGTCCTTAACGCACTACGATTAGGTACAACATGCAATGTATTTCACACGTGTGCGATTTTTTCCACTTTCCTGCACGTGTGCGGGAATGAAAATTGCCACAGATAACTATACATATACTTAGTCCAAATTGGTTCAAGGCCTATAGTCTGATGTGAATGTTTTTTTTTTAATTTTTGCAAAGCACTACGCGTTTATAAGGCATAAATATTTTTTGAATAATAATATTCAAATTGTGTTTATAATTAGAATATCATAGATAAACATGATTATTTAAAACTAATAGTTACTTTTATACACAAATTAACATTTATTTGTGTTCTGAATTCAAAAATATAAAATAAATCTATGTTTTATATTAGGCTGTTTAACGGCTTCATACCATTGCCTCTCTTTCAACCTGGCGAGACAAAAGCGCGAAAAAAAAAGAAAATTTAAATCATAGTTTTATAGTTCGTGACAAAAATATTATTCGTTATTTTATTTTATTTCTTCAAAAGTGTATTGAAAAACGTCGTTTGATACACGTGGACATTTGTTATTGCAATTCTCGGCTCAAAAACACCCTCGCCTGCGGCTTGGGTGTTATAATTCCGCTTCGATTGCAATAACAAACTTTCTCCACTTGTATCAAAATGTACTATTTATTTCCTTTGTTTTTTTTTTCATGTTTTTTTTTTTATTGTTTGTCTTGTGCGAGTCCAATATATACTTTTTCAATACACTTCCTCGAAAACTGGTCCATAACGCACTACGATTAAGTACAACATGCAATGTACTTCACACGTGTGCGTTTTTTTCCAGTTTCCCGCACGTGTGCGGGAATGAAAATTGCCACAGATAACTATACCTATACTTAGTCCAAATTGGTTCAATGCATAGTCTGAGGTGAATATATATTTTTTAATTTCGGCAAAGTAATACGCGTCTTTACGGCATAAATATTTTTTGACTATTAAAATTGTGTTTATAAATAGAATGATTATTAAACATGATTATTAAAAACTAATAGTTATTTTTATACACAAATTAACATTTATTTGTGTTCTGAATTCAAAAATATAAAATAAGTCTATTTTTTATACTAGGCTGTTTAACGGCTTTGCCTCTCCTTCAACCTGGTCATGCAGTCGCTCCATGTAAACTGGTATTCAGCTGCATCCGGTAAAACTGGAAGCCGACCCCAACATAGTTGGGAAAAGGCTAGGCAGATGATGATGTTGGTAAGTATTATTAATGTATTGTATTATAGTTTAGATATATTCTGTTTTTTTTTTCTATGGTGAACACCACATTTATTTGTATTGCCGTTGCATAGTTTTAAGAAACAACGCGGTCGCACAAAGAGCCTCGAAAAGCTACTTTGATTGTAATTTGTATAATATTTTGTAGAAGATTTGATAAATAATTCGTTGATAAGTTTACTACTAAGATTATGCTATCTGCTGAACCATTTAGATTACTACACTTATTTACTAATTGCGCAGTGTGGCATAATACATCTAATATACGCATTAAGATTTATTCTAATTAATTATTAATACTACTGGTACTAGTATCGACATAATATCAAGCCTTTATCTCCCAAAGGGGTAAATAGAGGTAAGGTGGGATAATGTTACCCAATATTACTTAAGAGCCTATACTACCTCAGATTAGCAACTCTATTTGTGGTGGTTCAAACTTCGTTTGTAATACTGTTAGAATAACGTTCTAATCAGCAATAGATAGCAATTAAGCCCCCCCTCTTGCACGAATACTACAAATATTATAAATAAACAACATAAAACAAATATTTATAAACATCTTCCAAGCCGGCTGGTCACCGTGGAAGAATACGACCAAAACCCTCCAGTAAAACCACAGAACCACGAAACCACCAAACAGAACAAAGAATCTAAGAGCAATATAAAAGTTGGAACCTATAATGTTAGGTCCCTGTCATCAACGGAACGATATCTAGAACTTACTAATGCACTAGAGAGTATAAACTGTGACATACTAGGCCTTTCAGAAATTAGAAGAATAGGTTGCCATATGGAAGAATATTCAAACTACATTTTCTGCTGCATTGGAGAAACAAAAGGCCTATACTTGGCTTTCTTATAAAAAAGGCATGGAAACAAAATATCACAAAGTTTACAGGAATCCCTGAGAGAGTAGCTCTACTACAAATGAACTTTGGAAAATTAAACATTTCTATAATTCAAGCTTATGCACCGACAGAAAGATCCAGTGAAGCTGATATCGAAAAATTCTACTATGACCTAAAAAGAGCCCATACAACAGCAAGTGAAAAAGGCCTCGTCAAATAACCTAGAACCAACAACAACCAATAGGGCAACCTAGAATAGAGGAAAAACTTATCACAGGAAATTATGGCCTAGGCCAAAAAAATAAAAGAGGAGAACGGTTATTAAATTATGCATTTGAATATAAATTGGCTATAATCAATACTTACTTTAAAAAAAGACTCAGTAGAAGATGGACTTGGAAGTCACCAGACGAAAGCGTCAAGAACGAAATCGATTACATCATGACGAATGTCCCAAAACAAGTCCAGAATTATGAAGTTCTCAACAATGTAAAATTCCGAACGGATCATAGGCTAGTAAGAACAACACTCATCTTAAACCAACCGAAAAAGAGCAGGAAAAACTTCAAACCACTACCAAAAATCCCCAAGACTGAAAACGAAATAAAACTCTATAAAGCTAACCTCAAACTTTGTATCGAAAACAATTTACAGGGTATTACAAGCGTACAACCTTACTATGATGAACTGGAAAAAGCCATAACATTTAGCTAAACCAATAAAAATAGCCCTAGTAAGGAAGGAAAACAGCATAAAATACTCAGTGAAGAAACAATAGCATTAATAAATAAACGAAGTGAATTAGCAACAAAAAAGAATAAGGATTTAAATGAAAAGAAAGAATTAAGCAGACTATACAAAGAAACCAGCAAAGCGATAAAAAGAGATTATAGTGGGCACAGACGAAAAATAATAACAGAAAACTTAAACAAATTCAGAAGTACAAAAAGAGCATTTAAAGAATTGAAT
The DNA here is from genome assembly GCA_905147715.2 of Xestia xanthographa. Classification (NCBI taxonomy): domain Eukaryota; kingdom Metazoa; phylum Arthropoda; class Insecta; order Lepidoptera; family Noctuidae; genus Xestia; species Xestia xanthographa. The sequence continues at coordinate 25,345,261 of LR990659.1, forward strand.
TTACGTAAAACATGGATACAAAAATTGGAAGGTAAATGTAAAGAAACCAATACGAGACAAGACATTTTACACCAGGCAACCACTTTTTACCAAGAACTATACAAAAGCAAAGAAGACAACGTCGAAAAGCTACAGAAATAAATCAGGCTAATAACACACAGCCAATTATACCTATAGACGAAAAAGAAATATACTTACAGTTGAAACAATTAAAATCAGATAAAAGTCCAGGTCCCGATGTGATAACTAACGAAGTTTTGAAACTAGACGCAACAATTTTACTGGGCCCTCTCACAGAACTATTCAACCTGATTCTAGAAACGGAAATTGTGCCAATTCAATGGTGTACATCGGATATTATACTGTTACATAAAAAAGGTAATCCACTCGACATTAACAATTATAGACCAATCAGCTTACTAGCGAATGTTTATAAAGTGTTCTCATCAACACTTCTAAAACGCATAACACAAGACATTGATAACGCACAACCAATAGAACAAGCAGGTTTCCGCTCTAGCTTCAGCACACTAGACCATATACAGGCACTGGAACAAGTTATCGAAAAGTATGAAGAATTTAATAAGCTTCTATATCTAGGTTTTATTGATTATAGTAAGGCGTTCGACAGCATTAGCCATAGCTCTATTTAGGTGTCACTTAACACCGTAAACATCAACCCAAAGTATATAAACATCATAAAATATATATATAACCACCAGTAATTTCAGTCTAGAATCAAGAGGTGAAGCAATAAATATTGAAAGAGGAGTCAGACAAGGTGACCCCTTGTCACCTAAACTATTTATTGCCGTTCTAGAAAACATATTTAAGAAAATAGACTGAAAAAAAAGGCATAAAAATAAACAATCTCTATCTAAACCATCTAAGAATCGCTGATGACATAGTCATAATATCAGAGACATCAAAAGATCTACAAGAAATGCTATGTTTACTTGACCAAGCCAGCTCGAAAGTAGGACTAGAAATGAATGCTACTAAAACCAAAATAATGACAAACAGCAACAAAGAGCCCATTAATGTAAAATAAAACACAATAGAATATGTCGACAGCTACATCTACCTAGGCATACAAGTATCATTCAATAAAACAAACAACGAAGAGGAAGTTGTAAGAAGAGCAAATATAACATGGAAGAAGTTTTGGTCACTCAAGGAGATCTTAAAAGGTGACTACTCGATAGACATGAAGAAAATTATAATAGATACCTGCATACTGCCCTGCCTGCTGTACGGTTGCCAATCTTGGGTATACACGACAAGAGCCAAACAAAGGATTGAAACAACACAAAGAGCCATGGAGAGAAGTTGTCGCGACGGGCAGTTCGCGAAGTAAACAGGTAACAGAGTCAAATTAATATTGTTAAAGCGAAACGTGTAACAAACTAGTCATATATAATTGCATAAGGTGATCTGCTGCTGGCAACATTGAACCCACAGAGAGATCACCACAGATAAAGAGTATTTATAGTTCATGGTTATGACGTTAAGTAGTCTGTGGCGTTTGCCGATACTTTGGACTACCTACACCAAATGTGAAGTATTTAATTCAATAAGTATTTAGGTACTATTTAGTGCAAAGTAAAGTGATTGGTGTTATGATGGAGGCGTCCAGCATGGTGGCGACTTATCTGAGAGAAATATGAGCTAAGTGGTAGCACTAAGACAATAGTGTAGTGGTTCCCCACATAAATGCCTAGATTCTAAAGGAGAAGGGGACTTCTGGGCCCAGCAGTTAACTAATTAAAATGTGTATTAAAAAAACGTTATATTTTTCTAAAGGAAATCACAAAATATGGTACCATGTTTCTATCTAGGAAGCGAGAAAACTTAAATTAAATTATGAAACTAAATAATCGATTAAATAATGTCTGTAAGTAATCGATTAAGAATAAATCGTTAAAATCTCAAAATATGTATGAAAATCGAGTGACAAGTGTTTTTTCGTGTAATCGATTCGTCGTGTATTCGAATTCCTTTAATTTTTTTTCTGGCAACACTGCCTGACATCAGTCATTCACCGACTGACAGATGGCACTAAAGATACAAGAAAATATCGTACCTCCTGCAGAATTCTTAGACGATAATCTCATAATTTTTGAAGATGTAGATATTTTATACATATATTATTTTCCATCCTCTTGTCCCTTTTTAGTTTTTAAAAGGTTGGTGCTTCTAAGTGCAGGATATTGGATGTAGAAACTTGTCTTCGACTGTAGCGACTGTCCAGGGCCGGGAGAGTCAAACGTGTCAGATCTTCGACACGTCACACACGCTCCAAGCATAAAAACATAACAAAAACGAAGCCATTCAAAAGTATTTCGTAAAAAACATAAAAACACTACAATGTTATAATATAACCTCAGTTTTACTAAACTCCAACTTCATATAACTTGATTCCTGGATAGCCAAATTTCACCAAATTTTCAGTAAGGCCTTGTTATTATATCCTCTTACAAATAAGGCTAATTTGATTCAGTTAACACCTGGGCCCAGGAATGTATGGAGTCCTTCCCTTCTCCTTTCCTATCTTTTCCAAAGGTTTCTGATGCTCTTGGAAGTCGGTTACATTAGGAGGTTAATTGGCAGACTTGGGCTATGCGATTCCTCCTCAATACCCAAGCGTATTGTTGTAAAGTGTTGTATGTACTAAGAGGGTATAAAGTACATACAACAGAGTTAAATTATGAGAAATGGATCTGTGATAGAAACGGATATAGCAAGAGGTTAATAGCAGGCTTGGCTGCGGTTTCCTCGTATATTAAGAGAAATGGATCTGTGATAGAAACGGATATGGCAAGAGGTTGATTTAGCAGACTTGGCTGCGGTCTCCTCTTTATACCCAACATACTACGGTGACTAGGATCTCGTAGAGCATGTACCTAACTGAATTTATCCTAGCAAGATATGTACGTTGTATAACATATTCTGTGCTATGGACTCACACCTAAGACACCAGAAACGTTTATGTATTTATATTACAATGTATAGAATGGTGGGAATCAATTTAATTTTAACTACAGATGGCGAGCTGAATAATGGTGCGAGCTAGTAAGAACTCAAGGCTGATTAATGCGAAGCAAACCTCCCAACATATTGAAGATTCTTCTCGGAACAAGCCCCAGGTACAAATAATACCACCAACATAAATCTATCTATCCACAACAAACAATTCTTCCTAAAAGGCGTTACAAACTCTTTCGCGCCGCGTCGCTGCGTTGCGCCGTCTGGGAACGGGATGGTGAGCCTGGCCAGCTCGTGCGTCCCGGGTTCCGCGGATGGCGCAGCGGAACGACGCGGCGACAGAAGTATACTGAACATAAGGAAAATACACAAAATCAGAAGTGAATTTATCAGACTAAAAACCAAAGTAAGTGATGCCCTTAACCAAGTCCTGAAATTGAAATGGCAATGGGCTGGCCACGTATAACGATACAAAGACGGTAGGTGGACAGCTAAAACTACAGAGTGGAAAGGGCCAGATGGGAAAAGAAGAATAGGCAGATCAAAGAGAAGGTGGGCTGACGATTTAATAGATACAGCAGGAAACGATTGGCAGAATATTGCAAAGGACAGGGACAAATGGAAGAAACTGGAGGAGGCCTTCACCCGAGGAGGGGCCCATATCCCGGATATAACATCATCATCATATAACATCATATCATCATCTAACATAGATTATAAGAAAAATCAAACTACTAACAAAGAAATAAAATATTGTATATATTTATAACGTAATTTTTAAGGGTAATGGGAAATAAAGGCTTTTTTATTTTTTATTTTATTTATTTATAACGTTCTAATCAGCTTGCACTACAAAGCGGTTGTTACGTCCAGAATGAGGCATATTGCGAATAAGTCCAAAAACGACTGCAGGTCATTTTGCGAATAAGTCCAATGTCTACTAAGCCGTAAATTTTCGTCTTTTGGAAAAAATAAAAAACATAAGACCTGCTTTATAGTTAGTTCAGTTAGTATGCAAAGTTTTATGATATAAATTGAAGTACTTTTTGAATACCAGCGGTTTATTGTTCGATTTGAAGGTAACTTTGGGAGTTTTTTCTATCGAGAAAATTTTATAAAAAATAAATAAAATCATTTATTTCAGGTCCGAGACCTATATTAAACAAAAATACCACACATATAATTAATTGAAATTGCAAATTACATTACAATTAAATTTGAAAACAAAAGAAGAGTTCAAAAGGAGAGTTTTTTATGAAATCGTGTTTTCGCCAAACATAAGACCTAACATTAATCCTCAACTTTACCATATATTTATTTCAAAATTAATGCTGCAGTATTTTAGGCCTAGCGGAGGATCATGCTAAGCCATTGGAGGTAGTGTAGGCCCTTAAGACTAATAATAATATCGCCACACAACCATGCTCTCAAAAGTTCTCAAGTTTACTCGGGCTTATACGTCGTTAAACTTGCCTAAGAATAATACTTGGACTTTGAAATATAACAGTCAGTTCCCAAAGTCCATGTTCGCGTGCTAATGATCTCTAGCTATGTGTACTTATTCTAGACCAGTAGGATTAAGGATCGATCGGTATTTCACTTCCGCAACCGAGTCAGTATGTATTATATCGTTCGTGTCGATAGGTGTTAAGTACAGCTGTAGTAGAAAGTAACTGTTACCCGCGACCGACCTATTGATTTTGTTACCAATTTCAAGAGTTTTTCTTATTTTTCACGGAACCCTAATCATCATTCTAAAATAATAGTAGAATAAGTTAAAGCTTATTTTATCAGCTATCTACCGGTAAAAGTCCCATCAAAATCGGTCCAGCCGTTTTGAATATTAGCCGGAACAAACAGACAGAAATGTGTTTTGTTTTATGTACCGCATACAATGATATATAAACTATAGATACGTTGTCCGCACTCTAAAATGACAACATGAAATGAAGCCAATTGGCCACATCGCGCTTAGTTACGCACCAACCTGTCGCGCGACGCTACGTTTGTTTATAATTTAATAAATCCTGTGACGTGACTGAAGATGTATATTTATCTCCCTCTCGCAACAGGCATCCCGCCGTTCGGTGTCATATTTTCTTTCTCTTTCTTCACGCTTATAAGTAGTTCTAGTATTTTCGCCGTTTTTAAGCGCCGCGATGTTGGTTCATGACGTGTCTATATATAATACGTCATTGACCGCATATACTTTCATATGCATTCAGTAAAAAGCTGATATTTTTAAATCACTAACATACACTTCAATTTTATTTATTTGTTTATCTAGATGTAGGTATAGATAACGGACTTCACTTTATCATTTCTCAGACTGAACTGACATCACATAAAAACAAAAAGACATTTGAATTCAGAATAGTTTTAGTGGCCGAATGTGGCCAGTCTTATCAAATAACGAGTCTGGGCTATATGGAAGGTAGAAGGTTCTTCTATACATATTCATCACTTACGTTACAAATCGCGAACAAATATCCGCCCATAAAAAATATATGTTTGACTATAATCATTTGATAGCAAAAGTTTGAAACAGTCAAATATTTTCGACCCACACTGACCCCTGAAACAATACATTTCAACTACTAGATATGTTTCATTGAACAATATCTAATGAAAACATGACCAGTTCATCTACATAATAGCAAACGATAAATATAGCAACAAAACAGAATCAGAATTCCTCTCAAAAGGAATCACAGGAATCGTTGTATTGCCTATTTATAGGAATCATATTGAAAATCGTCTGATCCTCTTCATTTTGACCATTCAGTTGTAACTAATAGAAAATGAAGGTTCCAACTCCATTGGACGTTTTTCGTGACATCTTCTCATAAATATTTCTTAAGAATTTTCTTCTCGAAAGATTCCCTTGAATCTAAATGGCTATTTTGTAGCGATGTTGCCGTTTTTTTAAAGTAGGAAACGAAGTAAATTACGACAAGGTGAAATTAGTTGGAGACTCTGAAATCTTTTTAGGAACGGTATAACTTTTATAGAAAATGAGATGCAAAACAGCATCACAAAAATTGCGAATAAGATGGTTAAGATTAAAAAGACATCATAAATTCATTTTTAATTTAACCTCTCATCATCTGCCTAGCCTTTTCCCAACTATGCTTTTGTATCTCCAGTATAATATCTGAAAGCCAGTATTTCACATGGAGCGACTGCCTATCTGATTTCCACAACCACAGTTACTGAGTGCTACGATACCCCTTTGGTTCTAAAAAAACCAGGATTATTTTAAAATTCATCGATCATCTGCGTAGCCTTTTCCCAACTATGTTGAGGGCGTCCAGCCTAACAGGATGCAGCTGAATACCAGTATTTCACTTGAAATGACTGCCTATCTGATCTCCACAACCCAGTTCATCATCAGCCTATTAATGTTCCCACTGCTGGGACACAGGCCTCCTCTCTATGAGAGGGAATGAACTATAATCCACCACGTGGGCCCAGTGCGGATTGGTAGATGTCACATGTCTTCGATTTTTTTGGTTCTAGGACATGCCGGTTTCCTCACGATGTTTTCCTTCACCGTTTTGAGAGCTGGGGTGATGAAATAAATTTCACAAAACAATGCACCTGTCTGGGTTCAAACCCACAACTTGCTGTTTGTAAGTCGGGGCCGCCACCACTGGGCCACCGCTGCTCTCTTCACAACCCAGTTAGTACGGAATAATACGATACGCTTGGTAAGACTGGTTGCCAACTTTCAAGCCACTGAGTACCTGTAACGACTGTCAAAGATCAAACAACGATAGCCGGGACCAGCTCCTGTATTTGTTTTCTGAGGCACGAAGGACATTCTTTATGAAATAGATGTTCAATCATGTACGGACCGAACTTGACAAGCGCGACCCGTTCGGATGAAAAAGTTTAGTTTCTCTTTTCGACAAAGCACTCATTCACCGTTCATTGTTCTGTATGGTGTCGGACATAAAGAATAGCACCATCCCATATCTTCCCGTGGGTGTCGTCAGAGGCGACTAAGGGACTTACCAGAGAATGGGCAGCAGCGCTCTCTGTGCTTTTGTAACAACCGTACTGCGATCGCCAACCCGCCTGCCAAGCGTGGCGATTATGGCAAAAATCCCCTTTGGGGGAGGCCCATGTCCAGCAGTGGACGTCTTTCGGCTGAAATGATGATGATGAAGTGATGATGATGACTCATTCGCAACTACATATTATATTCTAGAAAATACTGAATATCAATGATACATTTTGAATCTGTCAACTACGATGAAAAGTTATTCATTATACTCAATGCAACGAGTACCCGATATGTAAATTACTAACAGCATTATTGCTGTGTTATCAACTGCGAGGAGCAAACCCACTGAATAGTTAGCACCTAATGGAATACGTCATTAGTGATATAATCAATCTAATGTGGGAGTAGATATATAATATATCGCATGGATGGCTGTGTCCAACTGATACAAAACTAGATTTTGCGTGCGGTTTCGTTCGAAGTCGGAAGTTATCCCTTGGGAGCTTAGTCTGTATTGTCATCTCATGTCTGACCTCCAACGGTGGGGCCAACGGGAGTTTATTTTTATTCTTCCTAACATTTTTCTACATGATGTTACTCAAATTTGAAATTCGACGGCATTTTTTTTTTAATTTTAAGAGCGGGATCAATCTACTAAAGAAAATGACATAAAAATATTAATTTAGTAAACTGATCCCGCGGGATCGAAATGAGCGGGATCAATTTACTAAAGAGCCCAAAATTCAATTAGTATTGAGATATCCCTTGGTAAGACTGGTTGACAGAATTTCGGGCCACTGACTACCTGTAAGGACTGTCAAAGATCTAAAAACTACAGCCGAGACCAATGGGTTTATGTGGTTTCCAAGGCACGGAGGAAACCGTTCAGCAGTAAAGGCATCAAATGGTAACAGACAAGCCGACGGACGGAGTATCCTTCGCATTTATAGTATTAGTATGGATGTCGTATAGATGGCTGCATCCGACTGATTCATATCCATAATGTTATCCCCTATGGATTAATAGAAGTGTATGGGTAGTAATGACCGATGACGACAGTTTGATCCTGATGCGAATGGTGGATGTTTTGTATTTTTCCGAATGAGGAAATGCTTTCAATCATCATAGTTTGATTATGCTTGGGAGGTTATAATCGAATGAATGACCAAAGAATGAAACTAACGACTGAATATTTATTCTTACCCAGATGTTCTACCAGCTAACAGTATAGTGAAGATTTTTATACTTTTAGTGGCGTGATTGCGTCTGGGGTTACGCATTTCGTATTTTATAATCTATAAAGGAGAAATAAAATTGTAAGTAATAGTAAATTTTCTCGTACTTTAATGAGAAAAAGTTAACCTTTCAAATAATAATGTTACATTTATGAAAATATTGTCTGCTAAATTTATAGCTTTATCATTGATACGGTCGCCGCACAATATTTGAATTTATGTCAGTCTGTTAGAAAACCATGGTGAGAATGTCTAAAGCATTAATTGATGTCCTGTAAATTAAATTTGAATGGTACAAACATAATTATTTGTGTTTCGTGTTAGATAAAATTAGATGCAAACTTTATTCTTTGAACAAGTAGTCATAGTTGAATATCCTTTCAACTAAAAGCTTTTTTTATTTAATACCTACCTAAGTGATAAATTAAGTTAGGCCATAAAATCTTTTTATTTAAATGTGAAACTTAGGACTAATTTATTTTGTAGGTATTTATCTTGCATCTTTTTATATTACACCTAAGTAGTCGTTTAGTTTTTATTGCTCAAATTATCATTTAAAAACTTCACTATAATTCAAAATACTTTATTTCAAATTATCCTATATTATGATTTAGACATTTAGGTTTTGGACATCATAAGTCACATGCACGACACAGTAACTAATACTAGAACAGTTTTTTTCATAAACAGCGATTGCATCCAAACAAATCTCATCAGAAATCCGCAGATTGGTCTGAGCCCGCAGAGTGTTCACCCAAATTCCTGGCATCCTAAACTTCGGTTATTAACGTTCAAATATTCGTCAATCTCCCCTCAGGTCTGTTTACCCGCTTTGTTAATTGAAAAACTTGAAGGGATCCCGTTGGATCAATCTTTTCAATGGAGGACTTAATTTGTGATCAGTTGTTTTGTGAGTTTAAATACTATGACAATAAGGGTAGGCCGTACATTATAGAAATGATTAAGTTATTTGTTAATTGTTAGTAAGAATAAATCATGTCTTTGGAGTGTGGTTACTAGGATCTTTTAGGCTTCGCTAAGTCCGGGGTTGCGGGACTGTTCGAAAGAGATACCGTGGCCCCGGAACACAAAGGGCGATGAAGGAGCATGGATGGGTTTTAGTCAGTAAAAGTCTGACACTCCCTCCTGCTCCGCCCAGAGCGGGAGGAGACATTTGATGATTTCCCATTCGAAAAAAAAAAAGGCTTTTCGCTAAGTGCTTTTTTTTGCTTAGTCTATTCTGTCCCACTGCTGGGCAAAGGAATCCCTCATTTCTTTCCAATTCTTTCAGTGTTTTTTTTTTCTCTGTCTAATCAGTCAGGAACGAGTCCAAATCGTCAAGTCAGCGTTTTTTGATCTCGATTTTTTCGTTTTTTTGAATTATTATGATTCAGCAACAGTTTTTTTTTATGGGACAAGCCCGTCACAATATTCCCAAAACCACTGTAACCCCTGAAAACCAAGATCAAAGTGGCCACCACCAAAAAACGCCTAGACAATGAAGCTCTACGAAGTCCCAGAGAAACAATTTAACTGTCTTGGATCCCGCAACGAATTTAATCAGAAAAGAATAGCGGATGGATCTATCGAATACCTTTTAACTAACGGTATGGTGAAATCAAGCTATTTTCAAGGGTTTTCTAATATCATGCCATTCCAATAACCCAGCACAATATTTTCATCATCCATAAAACCATCAAATAAAAAATCAGCCGCAACGTTCTAGATCTCCATTCAAAAGCGGTAGAGCTTGCCAATTACAGTCTTACAGTTGGAAAAACTTCGCCTAAACTTTTAATCAATCTTTTAAACCTGCAACTTGGTGTATGTTAGTGAAAACGGATCCATACATCCCGACTTCCAGTTGCAAAATGGATTCCGAAGTTGGGCATTTAAACTTGTTAGCGAGTACTGGCTGCAAGTTATTTTTGCCCGTAAATCTTTTGAGCCAAAATTATGTTAAAGTTAAAGAAATTGCCATGTTTGTTGGTTACGTTTTCGCTCGGCGCTGCAGAAAGGAAACTTTGATTTTTACGCCCAAAAATGTTGGCGTGAATTTATGGACTTTCTTCGTACAGTTCGGCTAAAGTGTGAAGTAGGGAGTTTGAAGTTTTTTCGATTTTGGTTGCCACTTGATAAACATTTTATTGAATGTTTTGGCAGCTCGTAAATATTGAGACCCACTTCTCAAACGTATTGTAGCGAGAATTTTTTGACATGATATTGTGAATGTTATTTTTTTACTTTACCAGTGAATGTATGTTCAGGTATCAATAGCATGAATTTCTCTTCTGTTATATTTTATAATGTAGATGGCAATATAAATTAAGTCACCCTCGCAAACGACTGCTAATTTTGTGCCAGGAAGTCATTGTCATTAAACAGACATCTAACCCAGGTTTGCTGAAACAAGGAAAACATGCTCAGACGGATATTCGTAGATAACTCCGCCTGGATTGTAAACGTGATGAGGTTCCACAAATGACTGACTGACAGACTGGACACGTAATTAATATACCATCCTTTATATCGCGCCTCATCTATCCATTAGTCACTACATATTACACACTGAGCAACAATTTCACTAATAATATATAAGCCAAAAACTCAGCAAACTCAAGGAACATTGGGCCGATAGGGAACGTGCAGGAACTATAGGTGGCAGCACTAAACGACAAAAGAGACACTATGCGGACAGTAAAGGAAACTTATGCTGTCACCTGTCACGCAAATCTCTTCAAAAGTATTATTTTTGATTATGATAAAAGGTATAAAACCTGGGTTCCGGTCTATCAATAATGTTCGTCAGCGTAACATGAATGTTGACCAATATGAATTTTGTATGTTTCGTTTATTTTCTCTGATGAAAATTGTGGTGCATGAAGAAACGGTGGCATATACAACTTTCTTATTTTCAACACATGTTTTAATGGAAGAGAATCCTTTATCAGCGAGAACAGTATCTCCAGGCTATAACAAATCAATCCACAAACATTTGTTATAAGCAATCACTATAACGCCCTCCGTAGCATTTAGATACAAAACTTATGAAACCACAAGGAGTGCGGCCAACTAAAAACTTTATTGTATACCAATGTTTATAATCTGAGCACATGTGGACTCTTTGTTCAACTGTTGAAGAATATTCGGTGTGAACTTCAGTGCAGTCTAATCCATAATCATTTGTTATAAGCAATCACTAGAACGCCCTCCGTAGCATTTTGATACAAAACTTATGAAACCACAAGGGGTGCAGCCAACTAAAAACTTTATTGTCTAACCATGTTTATAATCTGAGTACATGTGGACTCTTTGTTTAACTGTTGAGGAATATTCGGTGTGAACTTCAGTGCAACATGTGTGTTCGCTGAAGTTTAAATGGTATGCCAGTACCATTTAATGTTTGCTTGGACGGTTGATTTTGAAGGCTATTGAACTTTTTCAATGCACCCTGCATTAGTATTAGTAACAAAAACAAATTGTGTTCAAATATTTTTCTTACTGCATTTATCCATTTTTTGCGTTTTTCACCTATACATGGTATGAGAGTACTATTCTTTGGAAAGTAATAGAATTTTATTATTTTACGCTATTTGATTAATTTTCATTTTTGTGGATGTATTGGTACATCCAGAAACGCAACAATGGATTTTGATTAGCTAGAATAATCATTTTCAATAATAAAATTAATTCTGTTTACTTGTTTTACATGTCAATGTCAAGTATTAATAGGGTACAAGATTCGGATTGGTGACGCCAGTTGGCACCACCGTCGTTGTGCACGTTCCCTATAGTCGTATCAGCCAAGAGCCTAAAAAAAAACGTAAAAAGGCTCTCGTTAGGCAGCTAGATCAAGGGCTGGATTCAGAAAGCGGTACTCCTGGACACGGCTCGTATTGTTAGGAGGCTTCTTTCTGGAACCCTGACTTGGATTCTTGATGATACTGGAGGACTATTTTTTTTTAAAATAAATCTAAAATATGTGTTGAAAAATGGATAAACGAAATAAGCCAAACAAACACGACATTTAACGTTCTCAAAACAAAACCGGACCACACCATTTCATCACCCTTACCTCAACAGAAGATTAATCCAGCCTATCCTGCTAGTCCTGCGACACGTCACGTTTCGCGAAAGTTATTCGAAACTGCAACCGTCACTGACTATAAATTATGCGTTGCATTGTTTGTCCGACAGATGGTGCTGTTATATGTGTTAATATTCGAGGCTCGTGCTAACCTGTATACGTGTTCGGGGAAATGGTGTGAATTAACAGTTTGTAGCCTTTCTGATTGTGTTTGATAGGTGAAACGTTATAAGAAGTGCTGGAAACCGATTTGAAAACGGAATCTCAATTCTTTTAGTAGTCTGTTTTGGAGCTGATTCAGTTTGATCAAAATTGAAAGAAATCATACCCAGCAGGGGTGAATTCTCTCCATTTTGAGGATGGTACTTAACTGTTTAATAATACACACATTAAAAAAAGTTTGCGATCACTTTGAAAAATAAAATATTTTTTGTTACGGTACTTTATGATTTCTTCATCTTTTTAGATTCTTTTTTTTAAATATATATTTAGCACACAAAACAATAAAGCAAAACAAAGACAACACACTACAAATATTTTTTCTTTATAAAGTACAACTTAAGAAATTATATCAGCTTATGCTAGTGATCACAAACTTTATTTGATGTGTGTACTTGAAGAAGTTTGTACAAGTGTTTGAAGTTTTGTAAACCATTTCATCATAAACAAAAAAAAAAATGACGTGTAATTTTTTTTGTAAAAACCTACTTGAAAAATAAACATCATGATTTCTTCATCTTTTTAGATTCTTTTTTTTAAATATATATTTAGCACATAAAACAATAAAGCAAAACAAAGACAACACACTACAAATATTTTTTCTTTATAAAGTACAACTTAAGAAATTATATCAGCTTATAAATGATAAATGATAAATGATGTTTATTTTGCAAGTAGGTTTTTACAAACACTTTTACACGTCATTTTTTAAAACTAGATGGGGCCGGTGTTTCGTACCTGACTACTCTGAGAAGAAACAGCCGAAACAAACTCAGAGGTCATAGTCTCTTTTAAAGTCCAGACAATCTTGCTCAATTCACATGAGGACTATGCAGATTAGTGTCTGATATGGTCTTTTGAAGAAAGAACCATACAGTTTTGAGTGGACCTGTCCAGTCAGTGCAAGCATTTGTCAGTTAACGTGTAGCTCGACTTATAACCCAAGGAGCTCAACGAAACGACGAACAATACCAAAGAAAGGACATTTGGGTAGGTCGCTTAGAGTACTCAAACTGTCAGACAGTTGTGGGAAAAAATAAACAAAAAATATAAATGTGACCCACATGGTCCCCACATTCACAATAATCGTATAAAATTCATAACAAGTTCTATTCAAAAAAATGTAAATAAAAATCACAAAAATCATTGAAAGGCACAATGATGATAAAAAAAAAACTAAAATACTTAACAAAATAAGTATTCATGTCAAATCAGTAAATGTCAATAAAAAAATAACAAAATACATGTCAAAACATTACATGTCAGAGTGTATAAAAAATAATAAAATACATGTCAAAACATTAAATGTCAGAGTGTATAAAAAAAGGAAAAGAAAAAATAAAAAAAGGAAAAGAAAGGAATAAATAATAAACAAGCGAAGTCCGAAGCTTCGACATTCACAGAGCAAATTTCATTGGAGCAGCTTAATCCCAAGCCTTTTTATCTTCGAGATAGTGATTAACATGATAGTAGGCTTTCAGGCACAGCTTCCGTTTTATAAACGATTTGAATTTATTTAGGCTTAGTGCTTGAATTTGGCTCGGAAGTTTATTGTAAAAACGTATACATTGGCATCTGAACGTACCCCCTATTTTTTTGAGCCTCGTTGCAGGAACAACAAATTTGTGTTTGTTCCTCGTATTTATGTTGTGGATATCACTGTATTTTTTAAACAAATTAATATTTTTGTGTGCGTACAAAAGGTTTTCATAAATAAACTGAGAAGGGACAGTAAGTACATTAATCTCTTTAAATTTTTCTCTGAGGGAGTATCTGGGACTTAATTTATAAATTGAACGAATTGCCCTTTTTTGCAAAACAAATATTGTCTGAATATCGGCGGCATTGCCCCACAAGAGAATACCGTACGACATCACGCTATGGAAATAACTAAAGTAAACTAAACGGGCTGTCTCTAAATCAGTTAACTCACGAATCCTTCTAACGGCGTATGCTGCAGAGCTAAGTTTTTTTGACAATTTGTCTATATGCGGGCCCCACTGAAGCTTGGCATCCAAAGTTATGCCTAGGAACACTGTGCTATCTTCCGGTTTCAACTCTTCATCCTTAATTACTACAGTAGTTTCCACTTGTCTTACATGGGGTATCGTAAATTTAATACATTTAGTTTTTTTCTCATTTAGGAGTAGGTTATTAACATTAAACCAATTAACGACTTTTGCCAGGGCGCTATTAACATCATCCGTAACTAACTGCTGACGTTTGAGTTTAAATAAAAGAGAAGTGTCGTCTGCAAACAATACTATGTCATGATTATCATTTATGAGGTGAGGCAAGTCATTTATGTAAATAAGAAACAAAAATGGACCAAGAATTGAGCCCTGTGGTACCCCCATTCTTACTACGGATCCGGGAGATCTCTTCCCGTTAACATCAACTCTCTGAATCCTATTACTCAAATATGAAATAAGAAGATCCAGAGAGGCGTTACGGATTCCGTAGTGGTGTAGTTTCCTGATTAATGTTTCATGAAGAACGCAATCGAAAGCTTTAGATAAATCGCAAAAAATGCCCAAAGCATCGCATTTGTCCTCCCAGGCATTATAAATGTGTCCTGAAAGTTCAACACCGGCATCAGTAGTTGAACGACCCCTTGTGAAACCGAACTGTTTTTTATGCAATAACTTATGTTTATTGAAAAAACTTTGCATTTGTGCCAAAATTAATTTTTCAAAAATTTTACTAAAGGTGGGTAGTACTGAAATGGGTCTATAATTAGTGGGGTCTGATGTACTACCCGATTTAAACAATGGTATTATTTTACTATATTTCATTAAATCAGGAAACTCACCACGGTCAATACAATCGTTAAATATTACAGCTAATGAAGGAGCTACAATGTTTATAATGGATTTAGCAACGTCTACAGAATGACCCCATATATCGGCGGTCTTTTTAACATTTATGGTGTGAAAAGTTTTAATTATATCTTTACAGGTGACATATTGAAAATTAAATTCGGATTCACAGACTGAAACGTTTTCCCTTAGTAAAGACTCGGCAGCAGTAGGTGACGAGTTTAGCGATTTAGTAGTCGATACGGGAATATCCGCAAAGAAATTTTCAAAGGCTGTGGCAACTTGAGTATCTGAATTTAAAATATTATCGCCAATAGCAAGGCTGTAGTCACTATTTCGGTTGCAAGACCTTCCCGTTTCGCTATTAATAATGTTCCATGTCATTTTAACCACATTACTACTATTTTTAATTTTTGAACTCAAGTAACGTGACTTTGCTATAAAACAAACTTTTTTAAATAATTTTGAATAATTCTTAACATACAAATTAAATTCTACAGTTTTTACATAAGTCCGCTCTTCATACAGCTCATAAAGTCGTTTTCGACTCTTATGAATACCAATGGTGGCCCAGTCGTTGAAAGAAGCGTTACTATTTACAGATATTGTCTTAGGGACAAATGTGTTTTCAAATTGTGAGCAATACATACTGAAAAAATCGTTATATTGTTGATTTGGATCATCATTATCTGACAAAAGTGGTAGTTTGGATAAAAG
Source organism: Xestia xanthographa (assembly GCA_905147715.2). Classification (NCBI taxonomy): domain Eukaryota; kingdom Metazoa; phylum Arthropoda; class Insecta; order Lepidoptera; family Noctuidae; genus Xestia; species Xestia xanthographa. The sequence continues at coordinate 25,361,332 of LR990659.1, forward strand.
TTTAGTTTTAAAAGTTTCCAGGCGATTTTTACTTTTTGGATTAACGATGATATCCTTTTTAGTTACTTTCTTGCTTACATTTGGAATTGTGATCAATTGCCCACAATGATCTGAATCTATTAAGTTAATAATTGCTTTTTGGGTGGGTATAATATCAGTGTAAATATTATCTAGGCAAGTAGCACTAGTTGGGGTTATTCTGGTGGGCTCGAGAAATTTGTTTTCAAGATTATATGACTGAAAGAGGCTTATAATTTTAGTACTTAACCCAGAATTTTCTAACAAATTAATATTGAAATCACCACAAATGATTATTGACTTCTTAGAACTACAGATTTTATGCAACACTTCATCCATTACCTTTTCAAAACAATCATACAACCCTGAAGGAGGTCTATACACACTTAATATAATAAACTGCTCCAATTCTATACAGGCTATTTCAACTGTTCGCTCAACAGATAGGCTGACAATATCCTTGCGGTCTTTAAATTTAAGATGATTATTTACTAAGATTAATGCGCCGCCATGTATAGCATTTACCCTGCTGAATGAACTACCAACCTGGTGATTACTGAAATTGAAAATTAATTGATGACATTTGAGCCAATGCTCCGTTATACAAAGAATATCTATATTGTTACAATTCAGGAAAAGTTCTACTTCTAATTCTTTGTTCAAAAATCCTTGAATATTTTGATGAACCAGGTTGATACTATTAAAACTTTCAAAACATTCGCTTGATTTACTATCTAGCTTCCTTATAATATTGCAAGAGGTCGCCTCCGTTGTCAAAATTTCTAATTTAAATGATTGACTGATTCATTAATTGTGCTCAAACTATTGGCAGAGTAATTTAATTGAGTATTGCATTGTTCAACAGAGGCGACCTGATTAGCCAAGTTCTTGGCTGTAATAGAAAAAAAGTATGATAGCGACACATTATGCTAGTGATCACAAACTTTATTTGATGTGTGTACTTGAAGAAGTTTGTACAAGTGTTTGAAGTTTTGTAAACCATTTCATCATAAACAAAAAAAAAAATTACGTGTAAATTTTTTTGTAAAAACCTACTTGAAAAATAAACATCATTTATCATTTTAAGCACATTTTGTGCACGTAGAAGTGTGAGATTGGGCACAGCTAAAATTCATAATATTGAAAAAATAATACCGAAAGAAAATAAAAATAAAAATTCGACCACTGAGCGACCACTAGTAAATTCATTGAAATAACAACCAGGCAACCTTTTGCAGGGCACTAAGTTTCATTTTAGTGGTAGTTACCTATTTCTTATGTTCTAATGTGAAAAATTAAAATTATTGAAAACAACTGAACATCAGCCTACAGTAATTAGTACGGGTCGGGGGGCTTTCGGGACCAGGACCGCGGTCCCGGATTCCCCTTAAATAGTTTTGAGTGGTATTTTGGGACCACAAGAAAACAAAAGTTAGAGTACAGTAAGCTGAAATAATATTGTGATCAACAATTACATGAATTTTGCAACAGTTTCGTAAGTAACCGAAGGATTCTTTCGCCAAGGAAATGATGTCACAAGGATACTTACCACAGTGCTGGCAGCCCGCCAAATGAACAGCTGTGCTAAGATTCTGGGAAAGATCTCTCTACAAAAGGTACAGATAACGCTCAGAGTTTGCAATTCCTAAGACTAAAGTGACATTTCCTGCCTGGCATAACAAAGCTATACGTCATCTGATGAGCACAAAAACGAAAGTCCTCATTCGATTTATTAGTTCATATACTTACAATATGTTTAAAATATCCTGTCCGATCTATCAGGGTATTATTAGGTATCGAGATTAGATCCTATTTATGTATCCTTTTTGGAGAACCAGAAAAAAAAATACCCCGATAAAAATTAAATACCATAGTGAGAAAACTTACATAGCAACACAGGGGCACGGGCGGCGTCACTCTGGTCACTTGTCGGATAGTGAGTAGTGACGTCATAAACAAACAATTGATGATCGAACATACTAATTCCGAAGATGGTGTTGTCATGTTTTGGTTTTTCTTTTGTATACAAGATACACAGTGGACTCTTCAGTTTGTTTTTGTGCAAAGTACTTATTATTTTGAACAATCTCACGAAGTAGGAAACAAATATTTTCTAAAATAAAAGAATAAACAAACTTTGATAAATTAACTTCAAGTTTTGTACAATTTTATTGCTTTTAACGTAATTTAGACAGCAGGCGTTGCGATGAATATTAAAATGACATCTCTTGAACTCCGTTTAGATGCGCCGATCACGTTCAGTTCCATTGGTGAACTCTGCTCATATTTCCTTACATTTTATAAAGTTTAACACGCTGAACTCAAATTAATTTAAACACAGCAATGTTTTCACCGCACCGCTAATGTCAAGTGTCAAGCACATCTCTCCCGTACGTCCGTGGCAGTGCGCGTTAGAAACGTATATCATTTTAACTGTTCGTTTGTATTACGTATGCAAATTAGTTTAGTTTGTATTAACGTAGTGTTTATGCTTTTTGCTACTTTGATCATAATACTTAGTTTGAAAGCACAGCTTGCACGGTTTGGTCATTTTGCTACGCTATGCGTAGAGCTACGCCGTAGCACACATATTGTACTGGTTTTAGAAAAGGTACTTTTGCTACGTAGAGCTACGGCGTAGCACGCATTTTACTACGAAGCCTTTCTTCGTAGCACTATGAGAGCGAATGACAGAATAAATCAAAGCACATATATTTTTTTACCGAGAATAAATAGAGTGTTGAGGTATTAATATTAATACTGAATACCTATGGTACAAAATTGCTCTCATATTTTTTGCCACCCCATAGTTGAGGGCAAAGGTGGACCACGACCGAATCTCGGTAATTAGCATGTCATAAAACAACCAGGAATATTTATCGAGGTGATAGTAACATAATTTCAACCTTATTTAAGTTTCAATTTGGGTAATTATTGTCAAAAGAGATAAAAGAATTAAAACTGCTTAGAAAATCAGAGTACCTAAGTATGAAAAAAAACGAACTAAATCACAGTGAACGCACTGCTGATTCTTTTCAATTCTACAAATCATTACGGCATAATGAACCGTACTTTTACTAAACATGTTGCCATCATTAAAACCAGCACTAACAGCGACACATGAACGTAAGGCATGTTCTAATGAAGTGACTGCGGAAAGCCACGCAAAGGGCCCTCGCGGCCTACTCCCTTTGACTCCAGTGTGTACGTTGCTTAATGCACGTGTACTTTTAGCCGGATGATGGCTTTGAAACCTCTGACTGTCATACGTAATGAGAAAGGCGGTATACGTAGACAGTTTTGTAGGCTGCCACATTTGGTTTTGTAGCTTATGGTATAGAACTTTGAATCCGTTTTGCTGGATCGTGTAATATTGCCGTCAGTACTGTATTTGTCAGTTAATTGGCTTTTGTTGAAATCTTTAATATTACTTGAACAATTGCGAGGTTCTCTCGTAAGAAGGCGATCCAGGAGATTTTGAGATTTTACTTAAATATTAGGCACAGAATGTTGTAAAATAAAAATAAAAAAGAAAAAATATAATTACTCTAAAAAGGCATAGATGTGTGATTTATGTGGAATGTGTGATTTGCTGTGTGTGTTTATGTAGTAGATGGATGTTTAACGGATTGGAATCAATAGACTTTCAGTTGCCTGATAGTCTAGAGTTTTCAACCATTTACAGACGGTTGATTTAAGTACAGACTGGTCTCCGCAGTGGGTAAATTGTAAGTGTTGTGTTGATGTTATTGTACAAATATCAAGCAAGCAATAACCACCCGATAAAGCAGAAGAAGAATTAAAGTTTCGAACTGTAATAAGTTTTTACTTAATACCGGGTAACTTATTCTTACGTCTACTAAAACGTATAAAACATAACATAATAGAAGCAAAATTAATTAGCAAAGTAACGCCGTGTTTTCAATGAGAATCAAGTTTTAAACATATTAATTCTGTATAATTCACATCTCAGAACGTCAGACGTACCGTATCGTACAAGATGAGATTACACGCACCCATTGTTATGACAGAAATATGCAGAAATTCTATTCTGTATGACTGTCAGAGACACAGAGATTTATAGTCGAACTTTGTCTATCATTACTCCAGTGACTGACACACAAATGACAAACCGCAAGATAAGATGGAGACGGTAAAGTATTTAAGCCAAATTACTTGCAAAGTTACGTTTAAGAAACATACTATAATGCCGAATGTGTCCACAACCGTAAAAATGTAACAGCGAAACTGCACAATTGCCGCAAAAGAGGAGCTCGTAGCTAAATTATAACAGACGACCTGGTTGATCTTCCAGCTAAAGCCGCACTTACCTAGGTTGGTCTGTGGACCACCCATTACTTACCGAATTTCCTTCGTGCTTCGGAAAGAACGTTAAGCCATTACAGGTATTCAGCGGCCCGAAAGTCTGATAGCACCAGTGTTACCAAGGGGTACTGTATTATCCAGTACTAACTGGCTTGTGGAGGTCTGGTCAGATAGGCAGTCGCTCCATGTAAAATACTGGTATTTAGCTGCTCCCGGTTGAAAGCCGACCCCGATTCTTTGATAGAAGGCTAGAAGAGAGGCAGATGATGAATATTGCACAATTACAATGTCATATCACAGCACGACAGGGTGGCACGGCTGTTTGCTATGTAACTCTATAAAAACTGCATCTTGCGGCAATAATATGCCGCTGTTTGTAATAGCCAATTAATTGGTTTTACCGCTGTGTTCTACGATTTCGGAATTGTTCTTTTGTCTCTGTCTAAATCTAAGCTCTACTATATTTGTAAGGTGTTTTATTCAGTATCATCACCCCTTAAACCTCGCTACCTACCCAATTTGTCAGTCCTTTACGACAAAATATTTTCAACACAAAATATGACAATAAACCTTTTGTCCTGCCTACCCTACGACACCATACCTAACAGAAGCAGGTGGCGTGTTGAATTAAAACGTGAACAAAAGGTGGTACACAATGAAGCAAGAATGAAAAGCGTACGAAGATAGAGGCTTTCAGGACGTGCGTAATGAAATCTAACCTGTTATGTATGTAGACTCGGCATAAGGGAAGCTACACACCGTCCGGTCGACATTTAACTGGAATATCTTAAAACGACGAAAGTTCTGAGTATGAATGTGGATGAGTTTAAGGGTAGAGGAAGACTAAAGAAATGATGGATGGACTGTATAAAGAATGATATGGCAAGAAATGAGGTGCCTGATAAGATGACAAGTAATAGAGAAGAATGGAAGAAGAAGACATTCTGCGACGACGCCAAATTAATTGATAAGGGCAAGAGAATGATAATGATGATCTTGAAACATCACACAGATACTCACCTCATGTTCAACTCCTCCTCATCATCATCATCATCATTTCAGCCGAATAACGTCCACTGCTGGACATAGGCCTCCCCCAAGTGTCGCCACATTGACTGGTCCCGTGCGACTCGCATCCAGCGGATTCCCGCAACCTTCACCAGGTCATCGGTCCACCTAGTGGAAGGCCTTCCAACGCAACTTCTTCCGGTTCGCGGTCGCCACTCCAGAACTTTTCGACCCCATCGGCCATCCGTTCTGCGAGCAATGTGCCCTGCCCACTGCTACTTAGGTTTGGCAATTCTTCGGGCTACGTCGATAACCTTGGTTCTCTTGCGGATGTCTTCATTTCTGATTCGATCGCGCAAGGAAACTCCTAGCATAGCCCTTCATTGCCCTTTGGGTGACTTTAAGCCTTCTGACGAGGCCCACTGCAACTCCTCCTCATGTAAAACTAACACTCAATGTCACTGAATCAAGTGTATTACGATCTACCCATGTGAACCACAGTGTGACACTCTACTTTCAGCTACACCTACGGGAAAACGTGCTGGGGCTATACTGAATGGTTCCACAGCCAGGCGGCAAAATTGCAAGGTGGCTGGTAGCAGATGGATGAGAAAAAATGGTTCCTGAAAATCGTGTTGATTGGTGTGTGATTGAAGCTGCTGTGAACTGCTGTAGGCTGATGATGATATGTCCGAGAAAAAGTTTGGCTTATATAAGCCAACCCAAACAAGATTTAGCAATGGTAGTTTCTAGAATATGGATGGCTGTTAGACTAGAGGAAGGCCAAAGAAACGATGGATGGACTGTGTAATGTGTGTGTGTAAAGTGTGTGTGTGTCTTCCTTCAACAAATTCTCCTGAATTGAATTTGCCAATCCTAACAATTAAAGGGTGTAAAACACGTCTTAACAAAGCCGAAAAACACTTATTCTCCTCATCATTGCAATCATTTTTTTGTTCTACACCATACCTGGGAACCTTCTAGTTACGGAGATATTGGGGCCAAAGTTCCAACTTTTTACAAGTTTTTTTTTTTAATACAAGTTTTTAATGTAAGATTTTTACTTTAAACACTTCCACCCCGTACTATTCAATCCATCCATTATCACAATGTTTTGAGTGCGTTACATTGAGTTCTACCACAAAACATGATTTTTCGCCCCAAAAATAAATCGTTTCCCAGCAATAATTTTTGCGTAAAGTTACTTAGTTTGATGTACAGAATGCTTGGTTTACGGCTTCGTGATGAGGTCTTTTACACCCTGTATGTAGCATCCCTAAAATATGACGAAGTTTCATGTAGCGTGTGGGTTTTCACATCAGTGTTGAGCTAGGGTAGTTTGTAAAGGTATTGTTAGATTAGGTCACAAAGGTTTACATTGTACGTGTAACTATGTACTTTGTTCTGTTGTACGTATATTATTTCGTCGAATAATCTAGTAGTTAGTCCTTCATAAACTTGGATTTGTTTCACAAAACTTTGACTAGACGGCGTTCTTTTTTTAAAACGCATTAACTCAAAGCCTCTCTATCTTTAAAGCCCTAAAGTTTTATTTTTAACACCAGCCATTAACCCATTATTTCTGTTCAAAGATGAATGAGTCAATAGGTTGGTAGAATCTTTGCATAGAATGATGCTGTGCGAATTGTGTAATGTGCACCTTAAGTTCATAGACAGAGTGATTAGATTCTATCAGCAAAAACGATGACAGAAAAGTAAAAAATGTACTGAAATGATTGACGAGTATGCTACTGAGAAGTAAGTCAATCTCGAAAAGATGTTTTCGATATACTAAACGATTTGAAAACGATTGGAACGTGTCTGCCCTTTTTATGAATGTACAGAAAACATAACATAACATCACGCCTGTAAACTCCGAAGGGTTAGACAGAGTTGTTCCTAATAGTACACCCACATTTCGCCGGAGTAATGTTTAAATCTCATATACTAAAGAGCTAGCCTATTGCCATCAACTGGGCACAAATCCAGACTGTGTGGCTACTACTGAGATATTCCTAATCGAAAAACTCAATATCATTTTGACCCATCTAGGAATCGAACGTCATGCTCAGCAGTTTGTTTGAGACCCCTATAATCTGCGCCAGATAAGTAGGAAATAAAGGTCATTAACCCGCATACATTTATTCAAATACATAATTCCGAAAACAGAAATAATGACATAAACTTGTCCCGAAACTACCTTTTTCGTGATCCTTGACTTTTTCTAGTAATAAAAAAAGTTTCATAATGTATTGTCGGGGTACCTACGCAGAGAAATTAAGGAAAGAGCAATGACCTTTAATTCCTATTTATCTGGCACAGACTATAGACCAACGTAAGAGGCAGTCAAAAAAAAGTTCGTACAAAAGACTTACCTAACAATAAATTCTTCAAAGTCAACCTACCACTTCAATTAAAGCTGTATACCAGGTAAAAAACACAGCCCATATAAAAGTCCCATAAACAGCGAGCCGTCTTCAGCAGATTTCACCAAAAAGACCCACTTTCCACTCCCCTAAATTCAGGCCAACAGACGAGATGCATAATTTTCAAGCAAGCAAATCGTCTGAAACATTAAGTGGAGCTAAATTCACGAAATAAACAAAAGCCACAGGTGTGGGTACCAAATTAAATACGAAGTGTATAAGACTGGCCGTTGTATAAATAATTCGTCCTTTAATTTGGGAGTATTATACGGTGGGCACGTAGAATTAGGGACGCTGGATGGAATTAAGAGGATCAACACACGGGTAATGTTGTGTTAGGTGCGATTTTTGTTTTGTAATAGGAACACTGTTTTTGCCTGTTAATTTTGATCTTATTAAAGGGCTAATGGAGGTAGTAGGAAGGAGATCGTGGCTAAATAATATCAGCCACTTGAGTCGGTCTTTAGGTTGAGCCGCGCTTGTCTAGGATGGTCTGTGGATGGGTAAACACCCATTACATACCGAGTTTCAAAGCACTTTAAGCCGTTGGTCTCAGCTGTCATTTGAAGATCTTCGACAGTCGTTACAGGTAGTCAGTGGCCCGTAAGTCTGACAACCAGTCTTACGAAACGGTATCGTATTACCCAGCACTAACTGGTTTGTGGAGATCAGATAGGCAGTCACTCAATCTAAAATATTGATATTCAGCTGCATCAGGTTAGACTGGCTACGTTTGCCTCGCTATATAATCGAATTGATAATTGTATAAAATAAAACACATGTTTTACCACAAAGTTGAGAAAAAAAGAATATGCAGTATCTACATATACACAACAAAACATAATGCGGTAATAACATTTTATCATCTCGTAATTAATCAAGACAAATATCGGACAAACAATACAATAAAATAATGTTATCGTCCGGTTAATAGGGCAATGTTATTGGGCAATAAATTGCGCGAATTATTATTGTATACCATGGTAGTTAGGTGTATAGAAAACGGGGCAAGTTTAATATTTTGTTTCGTATTAAATGCAGTGCAGCAGTGTCATTAGATAACTTGCTTTGCAGATTTTTGAGATAAAACTTTTTGATGATTTTCATTTCATCTAAAGAATAAAATCTAGTCTATTGGATTTTTCCATCAAAAATTTCTCTGTAACAATCACGGAGTCTGGATTTGAGCACATTTGATTGCAATAAGCTCACTCCCAATTACATAGGACTTACACATAACTGGCGAAATGTGGGTGTACTGTTAAGTACCAACACTAAAAAACATAAAATATAAACATAAAATATATAAAACATAAATAAACTTCAGGATCACAGGCGTGATTATGTGTAAAAAAAAGTTATTAAAGTTTCATTCGAACATTAATCTGTAAAGGATCAGCCAAACCTTTTTTTTGGTTTTAGTTTTTATTAGACCGTTCTGTCCCACTGCTGGGCAAAGGCATTCCCCACTCCTTTTTAATTCTCTCGGTGTTTTGCCTTCTCTACCTTTTTGGGCCTGCCTCTGTGATGACGACCGTCAAACTAGTATGGATAAATTGCAGTCCAGTTGCAGATACCGGGCACTTACTGATACTTCAGGGCCGGTTCGGTAAGTTCCGGTAAGTTTAGGTTCAGTAATACGGGTAAAGATAAATTTCGGGCGTAGTGCAGGAGACTGGGCCGGCAGTCTCGACAGAGATAACGACAAAATCGCTAACTTTCAATCGCTGATTACTAACGAATAAAATCGGTTGCAAAAATGATGCTTGCGAGAAACGCATCTTGGATATAGAAACCTGCACTTCCCGCAAGCATCGTTATTGTAAACGAATTCTTTCGTGAGTAATTAACAATCAAAAGTTAGCGAATTTGTCGCTATCTATGTTGAGACTGCCTGCCCTGGACAATAACTAATGACAGTACTGAACCGGCCGGCAGTCTGGACAGAGATAACGACAAAATCGCTAACTTGTTACTAACGAATAAATTTAGTTGCATTAATGATGCTTGCGAGTAACGCAAGTCTCTACATCCAAGATGCGTTTCTCGCAAGCATAGTTATTGCAACCGAATTTATTTGTTAGGAATTAGCAATCAAAAGTTAGAGATTTTATTGTTATCTCTGTCGAGACTGCAGAATGACTGAAGAAAACTAAGTGTCATTGGGATTTTCCATCAGAAACTCAGTAACAGCTACGGAGTCTGGGCTTGTGCCAGATTGATTGCAATAGGCTTGCTCCCAATTACACAGGACATTACTGGCGAATTGTTGTTGTACTGTTAGGTACATCCCTTTCTTAAACTTCGGGATCATAGGCGTGATTTTATGTGTAAAAAAAGTTAATAAAGTTTCCTTCGATTATTTAACTGTTAAGGATCTGCAAAACCTTTTTATCTTTTATAAGCCCGTTCTGAACCATTGCTGGGCAAAGGCATTCCCCACTCCTTTTCAATGGGGTAGATGACACACCAATCAATTGAGTTACTTTTTAAGAGCCGTCAAAACGCCGTTCTCTCATATATTTTGTATGGCAATAGCAAACTGTGACGTCACTGTTTTTTCAACTCAACGACTCAACTATTTATTGATTTCAAAGCAACAAAAAATCGAATTTGGCAATTAATTGAAAATAAATCGGGTTTTCAGGCCCAAAATGAAGTGTTTCTTTTTAGATTGGTGTTTTGGAATGATTGTTTTATTTATTTATTTATTTATTAACTATGGAAGACTTACAGCTAAGATAAACAGATTAAAAAATAGTATGTGAGACTGACAGCCAATTAAAAGTCCTCACTTCTAAAAACAGATTTTAAAGATAAAGTGTGAACAACACAATACACCTACAAAAAATACAGGATAACATTAAAGCTTAAACTAAACTAAATTCACATCTTATATTAAGTCACATTTAATTCAATACATATAATAAAAACCTGAACAACAAAATCTTAATTAAAAAAGCTAAGGCTCAGGCACTTTCTGGCTGAGGACACACTCGTTATGAAAGTATCAAAATCATACTGTTTACACATGTTATTAAAGTTTCTACTTGCACGCACTATAAATGAATTTTGCCTGTAATTCGTAGAGGTAAATGGAACACGCAACGGCACGTTCCATCGCTTTGACCTACCGGGAACGTTAAAATAAAATTTGGAAAGGATATCGGAGTTATTAATAGAATTATTGAATATTTTAATTAATGAAACACAATCAGAAATTGCTCGCCGATTAATTAAGGGTAATATATGATACTTCTTACAGAGGCTGATATAATCTTCAGACAGGTAGGGCACTTTCTGATGATAACACAAATACTTGATGAACCTTTTCTGGATTCTTTCTATACGATCAATGTACTTGCGATAACATGGATTCCAAATTTCAGACGCGTATTCCAAGTGACTTCTAACAAAAGTACAGTAAAGGATTTTTAAAGTTTTGGCTTGACTGAAGCACTTGGAGAGCCGCATTATGAAACCTAGTGCTTTAGATGCTTTAGCGACTATGACATTGACATGACGTTCAAACGTAAGCTTAGAGTCGTGATATACCCCCAGATCTCGGATGCAGTTCGTTTTAGGTAATAATTGATCACCCAAGCTATACGATGAAGGTATGATTGAGCGCTTTCGAGAATATGTTAGAACCGAACATTTAGCAGGGTTGAGATCAAGCTTACTTCCACGACAATAAGCCTCCAGACGACGTAAATCATCCTGAAGTGCAATCACGTCCGCATGCGATGATATTTTGGCATAGATTTTCATATCGTCAGCAAAACACAACAGTTTGGATGAGATCAAGCAAGAGTTGATGTCGTTTATATATAAAATGAAAAGTAATGGGCCTAGTAATGAACCCTGGGGGACTCCACTGGGGACAGGCACCCAACTAGACATGTAATTGCTTATTACTACTGCTTGGGACCTGTTCTCCAGATAAGAAGAAAACCATCTCAGTAAATTACCTCGTATTCCCATACTAAATAACTTTGATAGTAAGATCTCATGTTCAATCCGATCAAAAGCCTTACTGTAATCCGTATAAACGACATCAACCTGCTTACCATTATCCATGGCGTCAGTAATAAAATCATTGAGCAGAATTAAGTTAGTGACGGTAGACCTTCCCTTCAGAAAACCATGCTGGAAGGAACTGAACGAATTTTTAAGAGCACTGTACACCTGGTTATAGATGATCCTTTCAAAGATTTTTGCCACAATACAGAGCTTGGATATCGGCCTGTAGTTAACAATTTCGGTTTTGGCCCCTTTTTTGTCAATAGGCGTTATGAAAGCCGATTTCCAAAGTTTAGGTACAACACAGGTGTCCAAGGATTTTCTGAACAGAAGCGAGATAGGTTGGGCAATCGAAGTCGAACACCGAACAAGAAATTTAGACGAAATATTATCCGGGCCAGCCGCTTTAGACGTATCCAACTTGCGAAGCAAGTTAGAAACTTCATCAACGTTCACTTCAATGCTACATACTACTCTGTCAAGAAAGTACCGGGAAAAGATCAATAATACACAAAATGTGTGTTATTCATCCAAATTTATTTTATCACCTTCAAAGTATGCTCCTTTAGAAACGATACACTTGCGCCAACGAATAATCCATTAATCAAAACATTTTTAAACGCTGCTTCCGGAATTGAGTTCAGTTCTCGCCGCGAATTCTCCTTTATGTCTTCTATCGATTGAAAACGGGTGCCACGAAGTGGTAATTTGAGTTTAGGAAAACGAAAAAAGTCAGCAGGAGCCATATCTGGTGAATATGGTGGTTGCTGGATGGTATTTGTTGAGTGTTTGGTCAAAAATTCGTTCACAATGATAGCCTTGTGCGAAGGCGCATTGTCGTGGTGCAAAATCCAAGAATTTTCTTTCCACAAATCTGGCCTTTTTCGTCGAATTTGCTCTCTTAAACGCCGCATAACGCTCAAATAATATTTTTTATTTACCGTTAGACCTTCCGGTAAGAATTCAGAGTGCACAACACCGCGATAGTCAAAGAAAACAGTCAACATGACTTTGACTTTTGATCGACTTTGGCGTGGTTTTTTCGGTTTCGGTTCAGTTGGAAGGCGCCACTCCGAAGCTTGTTGACTAGTTTGCATGTCAAACTCGTAAACCCACGTCTCGTCACCAGTAACAATGCGTTTCATGAATGTTGGGTCCGAACTGACTCGTTCTAGCATGTCCTCAGCGACTTTCATGCGATTGAGTTTTTGGAGAAAATTCAGATCTTTTGGGACTAGCCGAGCAGCAACATGTTTCATACCCAAATGATTAGTTAAAATGGTACGGATCGACTTGTGAGATACAGAAAGTTCGGCGGCTATCTCTCTCAGAGTTGAATGGGGATTTTCAGTCACTATTTTCTTCACTTTTGCGATGTTAACTTTAGTTGCAGACGTTGACGGCCTACCAGAGCGAGGCAAATCTTCCATCACATCTCGACCGCTTTTGAACGCTTTGAACCACTCATAAGCACGAGTTTTTGATAAAGTCGATTCACAGTAAGCCTTCTGTAACATTTTCAGTGACTCCGAACACGAAATTCCATTGGCGATGCAAAATTTAAGACAAACTCTTTGTTCGATATTTTTGTCCATTATGAAATTCGCAATACACACTATATATGATATTACTAAAACCAGCACTGTATTTAATATAAATAACAGATGCAACTCAAACTCCGCGCCAAAATGGAAAACAGTTGTGCCAATCTAACAACTACAAAAAAAACAAAAATTTGAATTTGGAACCATAAACAAATCATCCATTCCCGATACTTTTTTGACTGAATGTATATCAGGTAGGCTGGTAGATTCAGTAAAAAGAGGGGGTGAAGAAATTCCACGACTAGGGTTGGTATCGAGAAATGTAGAATGAAAGTACGTGGAAAAGGCTTCGCATATTGTTTCTCCGGTATGCAACGCTTCGTTATTATAGTTTAAGGTGCTCGGAACTGCATTTGAGTTGTGACGTTTTTTAACAAAAGTCCAAAAATATTTTGGGTTTTCTTTAATAGATTTTTCGGTTAACTTCAAGTAGTTTTTATAACATTGTGATTCTAATACCTTTACCCTTTCACGGAGAAGCCTAAATGTTGACTCATCAGCTATATTGCCGTACGTCTTAATTTTTTTGAAATATTTGAATTTTTCTTTAATTGTTTTAATTAATGCCGAATTGTACCAAGTTGGATACGTTTTGTGACGCTGTAATTTTTGTGGAATGTATTTTATGGTGTCATGTACCCTATTCTCTCGGTGTTTTGCCTGTTCTACCTTTTTAGGCCTGCCTCTTTAATGACGACCGTCAAACTAGTATGGATAAATTGCAGGCCAGTTGCAGATATCAGGACCCGACTGATACTTCAGTACTGTCATTAGTTAGTGTCCAGTCTCCTGAACTACGTCTGAAATTTATCTATTCCCGTAATACTGAGCCTAAACTTTATTAAAAATAATTCGTGTGTTGATCCCTTAAATTGTAAAAATGAGATACATTTTTACTCAAATAACAGTTTATTTTATATATTTACGCTTCATCTAAACCAAATTGAATATCCCTTTGTTTTACGAGAATAGGGTTTTTATTAACAATATTAATAAAACCCTATACTTTTATTAAATAGTCAGTTGAATTATGAAGGCTTATTCTTATCTATCGGGTGTTTCTATTAAATATGAATTGGGCTCTAAATTTTTAGGCTGAGTAAGGCTGACTTCACACTTGGGTACGTTGGACGTGGTCACCAGGCACCAAGAGGCTTTTGGTGGAAGGTGTAGTAATGACCCTAAACACATGGCTTCATGAAAGCATAAAGGCAACTGTCATTATTCACTATAGTATTCAGTTTTGTCACATGATGGATTTTTCGTTATTCTATTATAAATCAGCTTGACAACTTTCAGGTACGCACAATGTACGCTACCCATATCACTGGGTCCCGAATGACATGCAATCTCGCCATTGTCCGTTATTCCGCAGATATAAAACACAGTCTGTATACTAAAATATTCCTTAATTATATTCGTTCTGTCAATTTCAAATGCTTTGTTTCACTGAGTAGTACTAAACATTCAAATGACATTATCATACTTAATATTTCAGTCACTTCCATTCTCACAACTTCTAATACCAGACCTCGTAATACCTAATACCCCTTTACTTCATCTATTCAACTAGTCTCTAGCCTGAAGTGTTTCATGTCTGGCAACATCAATAATTAATACCTAAGTTTCAAGCGGAGACATGTCCTGGTTAGGACATGTTGAGACACTCAAATGGGGAGGAGACATGTAGTGGGCGAGGGAAATAGTTTAGCAGCAAGTGTTCTGGAAATACGTTGAATATATACAGGTAGGTATTGGATCAAAGGTTTAAATTGCCAATCTATTAACATAAATTATAATAAAGGGTACTTGTTGGTAATTAAATGTATTCCTAATCCTAATATAAGAAGATGCATCATAATAAAGGGTGTAAAAAACCTCTTAACGAAGCCGAAAGGCACTTGTTCTCCCCGTCATTGCAATAATTTTTTTGTACTACACGATACTTGGAAACCTTCTAGTTACGGAGATATTGGGGGTCAAAGTTCCAGCTTTTTGACAAGTTTTTAATGTAAGTTTACTTCACACCTCCACGACCCCTGTACTATTCAATCCATCCATCAGCACAATGTTTTGAGTGCGTTACATTGAGTTCTACCACAAAACATGATTTTTCACCCCAAAACAAAAAGTCGTTTCCCAGCAATAATTTTTGTGTAAAGTTACTTAGTTTGATCTACAGAATGCTTGGTTGACGGCTTCTTAATGAGGTTGTGTACATCCTGTATGGCACATAAAAGCTATGATAGATCTTAATGTAGCATAGGTCAAAGAATCCTTGCTGAAAACTTTCTAGATCAATTTTATTGTAACAGAGTCTAGGAAAAAAAAATCGTATTTTCAATAAAAGCATTTAAATAAAAAGCATTCTAAATACCATTTTAGCAATAAAAACTACAACGAAGAACAAATTAACTTCAAAACCCCTTTCTGGTTTGTGAGCATGGCCTTATTTTCTCGAATATCATAATTTTAGGCTCCATGGATTTCAATATGATAATACGTTCGGTGTTAGGGGCAATTTACATCAAATCGTGCGTAAACTGCTTCTGTCCGGCAGTTGGTGTCCAATGAATAGAAACTGTGATAAGCTGATAGCGATGTTTTACGTGGTTAGTGCTGGGATATACCGGGATTTGTAAGGGAAAATGCGGGAATTGTACGTAAGTTTTGGAGGTTTCTTACGCCATCTTCAGCATCTAATCATTTAGTTATCACGTCCAAATTAAATATTGACAATCTGTGTTCAAACCACATTATGTATTTCATTTAAAAAAAACCTATTTGCGTTCTAAAATAATAAGTGAGATTTGATTCTTGCTGAATTTGTAAATGATAACTGAAGATTCGTTGCCTCACGCTCTTAAATAACATAAATCAGTGACATTGACGGTGAAGGAAAACATCGTGTGGAAACCGGCATGTCCTAGAACCAATAAATCGAAGACTGTCGAATCGAGCACTGGGCCAGCGCGGCGTGGTAGATTATATAAAGCGCATTCCCTCTGATAGAGAGGAGGCCTGTGTCCCAGCAGTGGGAATATTAAACGCTGATTATGCTTATACTATGCAACATCATAATTAGAGATGCAACGAATATTCGGCAACTATTCGGTATTCGGCCTATTCGGCCAGTTTTTTCATTATTCGGTATTGTAGCCGAATAGTAAGTAGTATTCGGCCGAATACCGAATACATAAAAAGGTAGCAAATATCTTATAAAAGGAAATAAAAGCAATTTAATCGAAACATTTAATTATCCAACAATCATTAATTGCGAAAACAAGAATACAACATCAGTATTTTTAATAATTAAAATTAAGTAAAGACAAATAAATAGCGAAAATGCGGAATATAGGTAATGGATTTACTCACTCGCTTTTTTTCCTTCTCCACCACGCGAGATCTTGACTTTACATAGCAAACACACAGCTAACTTGGAATCTTCACTGAAAACTTCAAAATATTTCCAAATAGGAGACTTTTTATTCACAACTAAAGCCATTTTAGACAAATTTTAGACAAAGTACATTTTAAACACTGCACGTTGTAACACGATTTGCCGGCTACTGAGCCAAATACTTCCCGCCCGTCACCGCCGCACGCACCGCATCAAAACGTGTCGTTACTTGTTAGCGTCGACGTCAATTGTACTAGATCACCCGCCGAATATTCGGCAGCCGAATATTCGGTATTCGGCTGAGAGCGCCGCCGAATATTCGGTATTCGGCCAAATCACTATTCGTTGCATCTCTAATCATCATTACTCCCATGTCCCGTTGTATCCCATCCCTATTATCAAAGTAAACCACTACGTTCCACGCAGTTTATTTTATCGTAACTCTCTCATAGCACGATCTATAAGATGGAGCTCAATTCTGAAGCTGGTCCTTTACCTAGATTTTCTCCAGACTCGGCTATCTTTTGACCTAGATAGGTAGTAAAGAACAGCCCCTGATCTATAGACTCGGGGTATCATTTGTTACATTTCAGGACATGTGGTTTTGTCTTTGGTAATCTTTTAAAAGAATTCTTATTCTTTATTGCACACAAAATAAAAAAATGTACTTACAAATTTCAATAATATAACTTATATAAAAAGGCAAACTTAACCCAGACTTGAGTATATTTTTTTTTCTAAATAATTTTCTTCGTCTATAAGATTTATAAATAAAAGTTACAATACCTTAATAAACTAGATGTTAACTGTTCAAAAGGATTTCTCTCAAAGGATCTAATTTTCTCGATTTTTTAAGGTCGGTGTGTAGGTAAATAAATTTTAGGCACAGACTATTAATATTTTAACTTTTTTAGGGATTTTCGACAATTGTTCTAAGAAGATTAGGTGAGGAGCTCGTGGCTAAATAATAACAGCCGCTCGGGTCGATCTTTAGGTTATAAGCCTTGCTTGCCTAGGTTGTTCTGTGGTTGGGTGACCACTCATTACATACCGAGTTTCCTCCGTGCCTCGGAAAGCACGTTAAGCAGTTGGTCCCGGCTGTCATTTGTGATCTTTGACAGTCATTACAGGTAGTCAGTGGTCCAAAAAGTCTGACAACCAATCTTACTTTTAAGGAGTACTCTTAAGGGGTATCGTATTACCCGGTACTAACTGGGTTGTGGAGGTTAGATAGGCAGTCGCTCCATGTAAAATGCTGGTACTCCGCTGCATCCGGTTAGATTGGAAGCCGACCCCAATAAAACTTGGGAAAAGGCTAGGCAGATGATGATGTTCTAAGAAGGTTAGGCCAATCCAAAATCTTGAAAAAGGAAGAAATCGACTAATTTTATTAGTCGAGTCAAAGGCTTTAGAGGTGTTATTTATCACAAATTATTTCTAACGATAATAGGTAAACTTCAATAAGTTTCAAAACTTGGTGTAACATACGCATTGCACACGTTCAGAGCAGAAGATCACGTTCTACACGAGAAATTATAATATTAACTCAAGACCTTAACAACAATTTAATAATTTAATTAATAAATTCAAAGCCAATAATTACGCGTAGAACCAGAAAATATCTAATCACGCGTCCCTTAAATACACGAACAAAACACACTTCATTTGAGAGCTAAAGACTAATGAAGTATGAAAGCCCTGACAGTGGACATCAAGCCACGCGGAAGAGATACAAGTGTAGGTAGGGGTAAAGGCGCAATTCCACTGCTGCGTAGGCTGCATGGAGAGCAGCGCAAATTGAATACGGAAACGATTAGAAGAACGCTGTTAGAGTATGCATTGTGGGGCTTTTTACATACAAACGAAACGTGTCACCGTTTACTTGCTCTATAATATTAATGACTTATAATAATATATTATAGTATGTATAACGTATAAAATATGGAGGAGCTCGTGGCTTACTTGGTTGTGGAGGTCAGATAGGCAGTCGCTCCAAGTAAAATACTGGTATAGGTACAGTTAGACTGGAAGCCAACCCGAACATATTTGGGAAAAAGCTCGGCAGATGATAACGTATTCAAAGTTGAAACTGACAGAAGATATTGCGCCCAACGCACTTTCATCAACAAAGAAATATTCAACTGTCGTCACTACTTGCTGTCAGAGCAGCAATTCTGTACTTTGTGACTGCCAGCCACGCACGGGACACAGTACATGATAAAATCCAAACACAAAGCAAAGATAAATAACTTTTGATGTGGCTACCTTAGTCGTGAGCAACAATGGAACTCCACCTTTATACTCGAACTTTATGGACCGTGCCACTATTAACGAATTAATGTTTTCCGATATTTATAGGGTGAAGAGTTTATTGGATAAAGTTTGAGTATTAAATTCTGGTAAGTGAGATGGGTATATTTTAACGCTACTCGTAAAGAATTTTACGATATTAAAATAGTACTTACCTGTTATTATTTCAGTTAATTGCATATTGTAGGAAAACGTTTATTAATAGCAGTTTTTAGGGTTCCGTACCTCAAATGGTAAAAAATGAACCCTTATAGGATAACTTTCTTGTCCGTCGGTCCGTCCGTCTGTCACCACCGATTTTCTCAGGAATGCGTGGACCTAGCAAGTTAAAATTTATACCAGATACTGAGGTCTATAGTCCCTATTAGGTGTATGAAAATCAAGGTCCTGCCTGAGTCAACATGATAAAAAGATGGGGAAATTTAGATTTTTGTTAATAACTTGTAAGTACCAAAATTTACCTTAAATTTTAACTTTATTTTTTATTTTTGGGAATGTTTCCTGTATTTGTGCTGTAAGACCTTGCTTTTAAAATAAATTGACAATTCTAGGTCAACCAGATGTACCCTACCTATAGGTTTTAGGTCGAAAACCAAACGAATATAACGAATGTAAACGAATATAGTAGTTCCCGTTGACCTAGAATCACAGAATTTGGCGAGAAGCAATGTTTAACAGCACGGATCTGAAAACCGTAAATATGTAGTTTTATAACAAAAAACAAAACGATTTTACTATGATAAACTTATTATTTGTGGTTGGTGCAATAGCCGTTTCATTGGATCGAACAGCAAACTTAACTTTGTCCTTTAAAAAGTTTGTACGGAACCCTCGGTGTGCCAGTCTGACACGCTCTTGAGCGGTTTTTTTATAGTATAATCAGGTGTCTAGTGATCGCAAGCGGTAAAGGCCAGAGGTCGTGGATTCGATTCCTGGATCGGGCAGTGTTATTGAGTTTTCCCATCATTAATTTCTCAGTAGCAGCCGTGGAGTCTAGATCTGTGTATATGATTGATAGCAATAGGTTCACCCCCGATTTCTTTGACTTTAACATAACTGGCTGATTGTAGGTGTATTATTAGATACACCTCTGCCTTTCCCTTCGGGCATTACAGACCTGATGATATGTTAATCTATACTAATACTAATATACTAATACTATTACTAATATACTAATACTAATATACTAATACTAATATACTAATCTATACTAATATTATAAAGCTGAAGAGTTTGTTTGTTTGTTTGTTTGTTTGAACGCGCTAATCTCTGGAACTACTGGTCCGATTTGAATGATTCTTTCAGTGTTGGGTAGTCCATTTATCGAGGAAGGCTACAGGCTATATAACATCACGCTGCGACCAAAAGGAGCGGAGCATAAATAAAAAATATTGCAAAAACGGGGAAAAATGTATTCCTTTTGTGAGCTGTTTCTCTTTTATGTGACGCAGACGAAGTTGCGTGGGTCAGTTAATCAGAATATAACATTCCCACTACACATGCACTCACACACAAACACACACAGGCGTCTTTTCTGTGACATGAAGAGGGTCATGGATGTCATGGTCCACGTCTTTGAATTTTAGGAAGAAATTTAAAAATACTAAAACTATTTATTCTTATCGTTACAGATCCATGCTGATGCCATCTAAAGACGTAAGTTTTCACCAACAAATAGTTTCTATTAAATTTAAATGTACACTAATATTATATAGAGGAAAGATTTGTATTTGAAAATCGAGCGAGCACAAAGAGCTGTGCTAAAGGTAGCCCATGCTTTACCGTTTTTTCACCCAACCACTGAACTCTACGATAAGTGCAAGGTTCTTACTGTTCGACAACTGTTTATCGTCCAAACAATATTGCGTAAACATTCTTTGATGAACTACAACTCATCCTTGCACGCTCATAAACGCATTAAGACAAATGTATGTTCTACTCAAATGTGTAAAAGTAGTCAAGCACTCACCACATATCTATTGGACCTTGATTACGATAGCACTGAAAGCCTCCTTACTTGTTTTAAGATAATTGTGTTTTCAGCCTACCTATTACACCTCACATCAGACCCATCACGTCACATTACACCACATCACACCATACCACACCATACCACACCACACCACACCACACCACACCACACCACACCACACCACACCACACCACACCACACCACACCACACCACACCACACCACACCACACCACACTTACTAAAACACTGTTATGGGGGGGGGGGGGGGGGCTGGTAATCTGTGTGACAGGGTTTTCCTAGTGCAGATACCAGTCTCCCACAAAGGATTTATCTGATTTAGTATAAATATATATTGTCAAGGCGCCTTTGTGGAAGAGAAATAAAATGTTTAGTTATTATTATTATTTATTTTTGTGTGTATATTTGTAATGAATAAACTCAAAAACTACTGCGCCGATTTAAAAAATTCTTTCACCATTAGAAAGTTACATTCACCTTGAGTAACATAGGCTATATTTTAGTCCCGTACTCCCACGGGAACAGGAACTACGCGGGTGAAACCGCGTGACGTCCGCTTGTAGTTTATATTAGCGTACACAATCAAACGACCTTTAAGTAGGACTCAAACTTTATAAAGCTGAAATAACACATTTAGAATATTAACACCTGGTCTATTATTTTTCTTTCAACCCACATGAAGTTGGAACAAAGACAAAGGTTCTTTGAAGTGCCTAAATTATGTGTAGTTGAATGAAAGTGAAACTAACCCTAACTAAAGCCCTCGCATTAGAGAATGTAAATAAAGGGTTGCATAGTTGTGTGTACAATAGAAAAAGCTAATTGGTTTACAGGTTCTGCCTATTCAAATTCACTTTCAAAAGAAAGGTTCGTAACTACTATTTAAGTCAGACTAAATAGCTCTCAATTTGAAGTCTAGTCATAATAATCATTATTAGGTTTCTTCTTTTTCTTTTTCGTTGACTGGTAGAAAATGTCTTGTGGCACCGTGTGTCCGCCTATGTACCACTATTGTACATGAAGTTTAAATAAATAAATAAGGAATATTCATTTTTCACACACATCTACTTACCCTTACGAACTACGTTGGGGTCGGCTTCTCGTCTAACTGCAGAATACAGCGAAATACCACTATTTTACACGGAGGGACATCCTATCTGACCTCGAAAATGTTACTGGATAACAAAATACTCCTTGGTGAGAATGGTTGTTTGTATATACTTTCAGGCTGCCGACTACACCTGGTGATTTGTAAAAATCTAGGAAAGCAACGGCTAAACGTGCTTTCCGAGACATGGAGGAACACCCATCCACGGACCGGCTTAGTATTCATATTTACGCCACTATTATAAACTCACGCCTTTTTCCCATGCAGAAACCACAACACGCCATCTGCAATGATTCTTTCGCCTCGTCCACGTTCATACAACCGGTCATACGCGCACGTGATGTAAAATTACTAAGCGGTACATTTACAACATTTTGTGTAAAAGTAGTCGCAAGTTAGATGCGTGTACAGCATATGGTTTGTTCGACTGTACTTAAGTGTAATGTGTGTATGTTTAAGTAAATTGCGGTGAGCCTTTGATGTGTGGTCTAGAAGTTTCTGTTTCTTCTGTAAGTATGTTTAAGGTATATTTATAAAGTTCCACTGATAATTCAAAAGAAATGCTGCTCAATGATTATTTTAATGCCCTTTTTTTTCTAAATTTATCAATAAGCTAAGCAAACTTTTCTCAAACTCTCGATAAGTAAGTAGGTACTTTAAAAATCTAAACCACCTGACATGAATACATGAATTCATATAGGCCTGAAGAATTATATATTAGACGCATCATTTTAGCTTTTTGTATTAGGCACATAAGTTTAGTGTGAACTGTTTTGTATCTTTATTTAGTTTAATTCTTCTCTTTCTATTGTATAAAAAAACGATGGTGTTCAGTTTCTTGGATAGTTAGAACGTCGTAATGTAAACTACAATCAATTTCTACTTTAGTAAAGTTTCTCTTTAAGTGAAATGTAATTTGTTCTTTGAGAAATAAATGTCTTTAAACCGAATACATTAAAAATATATCTACCAAATTGAAAACCAACTACGAGTATTTTTGTCCAATCAACTAATTTATCCAAAAATAGACCTCTCTTAAACCAAACCACACGTCTCTCCCTTTAAACTCAGTCCTGATAAATGGCTCTAAATTTAACGCCTCATTAGCTTTAAGTAGTATTAGGCCATAGCGTTAGTTGCAAAGTATGTATCGAATCGTATTTTGAGTTCTTAGTTGATCCGCAGGTAACCTGAAGTCATTAAAATTTTGTGATGGGAAGATTTAGTTCACACTAATTTCTGAAAACAAGATAACACTAAAAATATTGTGGTAAGTCTTTTGAAAGATATCTCTCTAACAAGCGACCCGCCCCAGCTTCGCACGGGTGCAATGTGGATATAAACCTCTTGAATCCTTTTATCTATTAAAAAAACCCGCATCAAAATCCGTTGCGTAGTTTTAAGGATCTTAGCATAAATAGGGGCAGACAGACAGCGGGAAACTACTTTTATACAGTGTAGTGATAAATATTTTAAGGGAAACAATATTCTTGCGACAATTTTGAAGACCGGTATCGTCATAGAAGTTTTCGTAAACTCTTAAAACAAATTAGTATTTTACGGAACACCATTTAGAAAGTCTTTTTAAAGCACGTGAACTAAAACTATTTATTACTATTTTATTTCAAATTAGACTTCACTTTTGAATGTCAACAGTCACAATCACTTAAGGCAAAAACTTGTGAAACTCCTTATTCTCTCATGAACTGATTCCCAGAGAGAAGAAGAGTCAAAATATTGTAACCTCTTTTTTTTCGGTGGGGAAATCATCAAATGACTCCTCCCGCTCTGGGCGGAGCAGGAGGGAGTGTCAGACTTTTACTGACTGAAACCCATCCATGTTCCTTCATGGTCCTTTGTGTTCCGGGGCCACGGTATCTCTTTCGAACAGTCCCGCAGCCATAATTATTTTACCCCCTACCATCGGCTAACATCTTAAAAGAAACGCCCTTTCTGCTTACCCCTTCTAGAATTACCGACAGATGACACAAACATACATATGCACGTGTTTCTATACATATCCCAATAAACGCTTCTAATTTTAACCCTTGAGTTAACCGTTGAGTTGTTTATCTTTCGTGTGAGATAAGACGAAACTTAAGACGGTTAAATTGGGGTGCAACGTTATTTGTATTTGGGTTGTAATTAGGGTGAAACTGTTTCGGTATTGTCTAGAATTATTTTGGGATGCTTTAGAAGATATCTATTGTTTTAATTGAATTAGAAATCTTCTATCGATAATCATTTTCAACTATCTGGTGTCCACGATACAAGCCTTTGCTTAGTGTGGCACTGTGACTGGATGGCGCTGTGTGTAATGTCCAGCAATATTTATTTATTATTATTATTTATTTTGATGCCTATATTCTTAGACTACATTTTGTTCACCCGGGCACTTTTGTTTGAATTTACAGTATTAACTGGGTTGTGGAGGTCAGATAGGCAGTCGCTCTATGTGAAATACTGGTATTCAGGTGCATCCGGTCAGACTGGAAGCCGGCCCTAACATAAGAAAAGGCAGGCAAATGATGATGACCCTTTACAACCCTGGTCCGATTCAAAAGTCCAAAGATATTTATCCTCATTGCGGTTAGAAAAAAGAAAGTCTCGGCACAAACGGGTCACCAACCACAGCCACCGTTGGCTGTCGCGCGCTACCGCGAGTCGCCGACACTGCTGTAACGAGTTGCCGCCACCGGCCACACGTGTGCAGCGAGTTTTAACAAAATTTATGAAAAAGAGTTTGAACTGCTTGTGGCTGGCAACCGGTGGCTGTGGTTGGTGGCCCGTTAGCGCCGAGCCTAAGTGTCTCACACAGAACAAAACAAAATGTTTAAAATTAACAATAAAAACAAAAGATTTAAAATAACCCTAAGAAAATCTCAAAAATAAAATACCTATATCCTAAAAAAAAACCTATTTATAACTCGGAAAATATTAAATTCGCAAAACAGCACAAGCAGCCTACACAGTATAGACAGTAACAAAGCTAATGTTAACGATCGTTAACAGGATAAGAATATAACCATGTAGTCTGGTAAATGAGTGCTCAAAAGGGGGGTGTGGTTGGAAAAGTCGAAAGCAGAAAATGTGACTTATGAACTTCGTTTGGACTAGTTAGAAGATAAACATATTAAAAGTCCTGACCCCTCCGAGGTGAGCCCGAGGGGGGGGGGGGGGCAAAGAAGGTCCCGTTTTTTGGTTTTTTGCTTATATCTCGAAAACGATGCGTCGTATAAAATTTTGTTGTACTACATAATAAAACCTCATAAAATTCTCTACAACTTTGTTTGTCACACTTTTTATCTATCTCCAATATTTAAAAAAAAAAAAAAAAAAAAATGTACAAAAAAAAAATTGCCAAGTTGTAGAGAATTTTATCAGATTTCATTGTGTAGTACAGCAAATATTCGTGCGACACACCGTTTTCGAGATATAAACCAAAAACAACGAACGGGACAGATTGTAGGAAAAATTTAAAAAAAATGATCGTTTTTCGGAGCTCATACCAATTCAACGATAAGAGATAGATAAAAAATTTAAAAAGCAAAGTTGAAGAAAATTTTATGAGGTTTTATTATGTAGTACAACAAAATTTTGTACGACGCATCGTTTTCGAGATATAAGCAAAAAACCAAAAAACGGGACCTTCTTTGCCCCCCCCCCCCTCGGGCTCACCTCGGAGGGGTCAGGACTTTTAATATGTTTATCTTCTAACTAGTCCAAACAAAGTCCATAAGTCACATTTTCTGCTTTCAACTTTTCCAACCACAATCATTCATTTACCAGACTAATGGATTTGAACTCGACCTTTGATATGGTATTAAGGGGATTCCAGACCTTATCCATATTTATCTGAGATCGAAGATTTTCGAACGTTGACTTCCGAACTTGGCTTACGAAGGTTTATTCGTTACAACGTGTGTTTAGATCAAAATAACTAGAATCGGAGCAAAACAAGAACAATATTTTTTAGTAAACTTATATTGTCACTTACGGGATTTCTTTCGTGAAAAAAAAACCGGCCAAGTGCGAGTCGGACTCGCGCACGAAGGGTTCCGTACCATTATTATCAAAAAAAGGGCAAAAAAATCACGTTTGTTGTATGGGAGCGCCCCTTAAATATTAATTTTATTCTGTTTTTGTATTTGTTGTTATAGCGGCCCATCAGGCCAAAGAAAAAGAGGAAGACCTATAGCACGCTGGGCAGATGACATTGTACAGATCGCAGGTACTAGCTGGATGCGAATAGCTAAAGATAGAGATCGCTGGTCATCTCTGGAGGAGGCCTTCACCTTCTACTAAGAGGGGTTCTTGCAAAAATTACAAGTTACAATCATATTTCTTATCAATTTTATCTCACAATTATTCTAATTTTAATCGTAATTCACAATTCTTAATAAATTAATTCCTAATAAATTAATAACAATTTCAATGTTCTCAACAAAACCACACAAGTGAATTGAATTGTATAATACGATTTTATGATTGCATGCATTACTAATTTTTATTAATTCTTTTGTACCTACTGCAAGAAATAAAAGGCTTTTTTATTTTATTTATTTATAGCGGCAACAGAAATACATCATCTGTGAAAATTTTAACTGTCTAGCTGTCACGGTTCATGAGATACAGCCTGGTGACAGATAGACGGACAGACAGACGGACAGACAGCGAAGTCTTAATAATAGGGTTCCGTTTTTACCCTTTGGGTACGGAACCCTAAAATCAATCACGGAAGATATCCCGTAAGTGACAATATAAGTTTAGTTTTAAACCGTGAAGGCTTAAAACAGTGTTTCTTATTTTTTAGTGATAGAAGAATGCTCTAAATGACAAAATGGTTCTTGTGACGCTAGAATGACGTTGACAATAGGGCGCTATTGGTCAGTATATTTTGTGAAATTGATGGTACCAAAATAGCCATGTTCAACCATGTCCGTCAAGTCGAATCGACATTCAGGAAGAAACTACAGCATCACCGACCATTTTGGGCCAATTAATTCCACATCACTTTCCTCAACTCAAAAAGCACCTATAAAAACCCACTATCTCGAAGAAAAAGCAGAATTACTCACAAAATATTGTCGACGCACAATCTCAAAATTGTTCGCACAAAAACCCTTGTAATCTGCCTACACCACCCGGTCCCGTGAAAACGATTTGTTATTTCTCCTGGAGTAATGTTAAATAGATTAGCTCAAACAAATGGCTTTATAAGAGGAGAATACATGCCGTGTAAAAATTGATCTAATATTGATGAGGTTAGGGGATGAATTAGGCGAGCTAGGGATTAGGTAAAATGGAGTACTCGATAGGTGTTTCTTTTGATTTAGAACCGCAAATATTACAGCAACGGTAATCACATTTAAACAACACAAAGCAGACTAACAATAGCAAATATTAATCATACATCTGCTGCTAAGGAGCTCGTGGCTAAATAATAACAACCACTCGGGTCGATCTTTAGGTTAAGCCGTGCTTGCCTAGGTTGGTCTGTGGAGGGGTGACCACCCATTACGTACCGAGTTTTCTCCGTGCCTCGGAAAGCACGTTAAGCCGTTGGTCCCAGCTGTCATTGTAGATCTTTGACAGTCGTTAAGTAGCCAGAGGCCCAAAAAGTCTGACAACCAGTCTCACCAAGGGGTATCGTATTACCCGGTACTATCTGGGTTGTGGAGGTCAGATAGGCAGTCGCTTCATGTAAAATACTGGTATTGAGCTGCAGCCAGTAAAACTGGAAGCCGACCCCAACATAGTTGGGAAAAGGCTAGGCAGTGATGATCTGCTGCTGAGTATAAACATGCTATGGTATGGCATGACAAATATTGATGAACCACCAATGAACAAAAGCATTTTCAGTCTCGAAACCAAGATCAACTTGAATTAAAACAACTTGAGATAGGAATTGACTCATCCAATAAGTACTCTTCACCAAAGTGGAGAGAAAATGAGCAATGGTATTAGAAGTTTTGATACTTCAATTAGGTTCAAATTACAGTAACTTTTAGAACGTCGCCTCAAGTTTTGATCCCTGCTAAAATGCTGGCTGGTGGGCCAATCAAGTCAACTGTCAGAAAAAAATAAAAGGAAAAAAACAAAAGACTGTGAGATATCTAGTACCTACTGATCCGTAGGTGCCCTTTGTGGAATAAAATTTTAAATAAAATTAACTATTCCACTAATGGCACCTGCGAAAAATATTGATAGGTGCCGTATTTGGATTACCTCAGGTGCCATTACCTCAGGTGCCGTTAAAGCGGGTGCCCAATGTGGCATACGTCTTTATTACAATACCATCTCATACGATATTTCCTGTACACATTTCAGAAAAATTCAAAGCAACTAGGAACCAAGTGGCGTGTCCACATAGATCTCTCGATCGGAAAGGGCTGACGTGTAAAAATGGATCTTATATTGATGGCCCGACACCCGGCACATATACCTTACCTATCACGTGCATAAGTAAGTGGCACCTATTTGAAATTCATCCTTCAGGTACATAGCTGGTGTGTTTGTACCGGTTTGTACATAGAAACTACATTCTAGCTAATTTTCTTTTGGCACTGAATGAAAACGTCTAATTTTGCTAAATTCCTAATGAAGTAACGGTTTCGTTTCAAATAGCAGAATGTATGTCCAGTCTGAACTCATAAAAAGTTTTCTTTTTTTTGATGATTAATGTTAAAAGTAATTAATTAAATGATGAAAACGTGGTGAAGAAAGTTCTGAGCATGAATGTGGATCGTATAAGAATAGAAGAAGACCAAAGAAATGATGGATAGACTTTGTGAAAGACGATATGGCAAAAAAGGATAGGAAAGTCTCTGATAAGATGCCGAGAGAGAATAGAGAAGTATGGAAGAAGAAGACATCATGCTGCGCCGACTACAAATAAATTGTGACAAAGGTAAGAGAATGATGATTAAAAGTAATTAGTTCATTGTTCCATTAAAACTATTTTTTAATCTTACCATTTTAGATATAACCAACCAACATCTTAGATGAACTCAGACGAAATCTGCTCATTTTCAAAACAAAATCCCTTGCACACGATCTCCACATCTGTTTACCACCCTTAACGAATCATCGACACGAAGAAGAAGAAGGAACTATTTGATCTTATTTTTTTTTATCATAATTTTTTTTCGACCCTTTTTTTTCATTAACAAAAACAAGGGATCAGATGCTGCGATGCTATTGGTTGATGAGCTTAAATAGCGGCCGAATTCTGCAAGCAGAAAGAGTCGTATTGGTGGTGAGATTTCGTTCGAGCTCATGGTACAACAAATAGCCCGAAACTGTCAAATTTTCCCAATAAACCTTGAACCTAATGCTTAAGCAGTTAGTTGAAAATCTATTAAAGAAATTTGACAGATTGCAGGAGCTTGATGTGCTGGCGACTGTACGTGGCGACCTTCAAATAGTCTTTATTAAACCAGAAGGTAACGACATTCTAAGCCAACTTTAGCAATAAAGGATTCCTTAATATTGCTTACGTACATTTATGACCTCTAGGTAATAGGTAAGTGCTGGCTAAATCTTAATCAAGCCATTGTGAACTAATAACAGTACAGGATCCTATATAAATACCTTGCTATACCTACACATGTTTCCAAATTCCTGCGGGCGTTTCGCAGACGGAATTCCAAAATTTTCCTTAGAACTTATAACATACTACGTCTTTGAGCATACGTAGAACAATAGGTACCCGAAGTGATGTAAAATTCTTCTTTGTTGGTTTAAGGACTTGAAATTGTATTTCGAAATTTCTTAGAAGCTTCTAGAAGTCTGGAATGTTGCATAATAGGTTGTACAGCCCTGTTATATATGGGACTTTAACATAACTGGTAGCAGTTATAGTCTAGTGGAGTGACCGTCGGACTATCAAGTCATAGGTCTCGAGTTTGAACCCAAGGCACACACCTCTGATTTTTCGGATTCATGTGCGTATTGTATAATTATCACTTGCTTCGGTGAAGGAAAGCATGCAGAGGAAACCAGCATGCCTGAGAGATATTTATTGACGGCATGTAAAGCCAAGTAAGAGTCTCATGGGCGGCATGAAAACGACACCAAGTTAGGCACTAACCACACGATAAAAAAATAAAAATTTGAAAAACCCCCCGACACAAAAAATAAACTCTAAAAACTAAGAAAATAATATTTTAAAACTATTATAATTATTATCGTCACATCGGCATCGTTACCTAAATTATGTCAGTTCAAATATTTTCATTTTCCAAGCGTCGTCGCGTCGGGGGACCGCTAAGCCCACGCAGGCAGACGACGTTGACGGTTGTGTCGATTTTGCGATTTTTTCTTTTTATTTTAAATTATTTTGTTGCAATCTGCGACTACACCTGTTTTTCTCACTTAGCCGTCATGAAACATGGCTAATTTAAGAACACTCGGGATAAAATTATCTATGACACAAAAAAAAACTTAACGAAAATCGGTTCATCCGTTTGGGAGCTACGATACCACAGACAGATACACAGACAGACACGTTAAACTTATAACACCCCTCTTTTTGGTCGGGGGTTAAAAAGAACACAACTGGTGATTGAATGAACTAAACACTTCTGCCTATCCCTTCGTGAAGTACAGGCGTGATGTTATGTAAGTAGATCGTAGTAGAAGTAGATCTAATATTGATGCTTGGTCTGTTATGTGAAGGCTTACATAAGTAACGGTTAAGTTGGACCCTTCAAATGAGGCGTTAAGTTTTGGTCGAAGGCAGACGATTTCGTCACATGTAATTTAATAGGCACTTGTTAAATTTGTATCGTTTTACTTTTGGTAGAACGATGTAAAGTAGGCAAAAATCACAAAATCATCTTCGGTCTGATATGAATCAATCATTGTTGTGACTAAGTTACAATACCATGAGAAAACTTAGCCGTGCTATATACACTATGACAAAATATATTTTTAACTAGCTGACCCGCGCAACTTCGTCTGTGTCACATGAGAGAGAGAGAAGGTTAGAGATAAACCTTAAAAGATAGACATTATGCTATCGCGGATTTTTTTTAATACTTTTTAAGAGAAACAATATTCCCTCAAACATGTTTGTTGCGTAACTTTAACCCTTAATTTAATTATGTTCCGTTTATGCAGCGCTCGCAACGGAAGCTCTCATAAGAAATATTTTTTCCCAGTTTTTGCAACATTTAGGTATCATTGATATTCCGCTCCTACATTAGTGAATAATTTAAATTTAAAATTAAAAATAATAACAATTTAAAATTGTAATTAAATTACAAAAATTGTAATTTAATAACAATTTTTGTAATTTCATGTTTGACAATTTAACAATATGCATTGGTTTATTTTTCGTCGTCGAGTATACAATTTTTTCAAACACTAACTTCAGATTGCGATTATACCCAATTACTTCGCTGGTCACTTGGCAAAAACCAATAATTTCCTCAAACAAAAGACAACCACAGGACAATGGCCAATAAACTTTCGAAGACACAATACTAACCTTATTTTTACAACCTTCTTAGTTAGTCAACAACCAATGATTACAGAGTACTCACTCTTTTATAGAACTGACCTCGAACCGTCTCCTGAATTGCAGCCTTTAGTACCAACCTAACGAAAAGGAGGAGGAGAAAGGGGGCGGAGGGGTTCCATACGTTTGCATAAATAATGGAAGAGTATGTGACCCGTCAAATGAGGGTGTTAAGTCACGGAGGGACAAGTCTTGTAGCTCATTTGTTGACAGATGAGTTGTCTGACGGCTGATGAAGGTATTTTTAGATGGGTGGGTTAGGGATTCTGTGTTGTGTCTTGAAATACTTTAGTAATGCTATTCGTTAGCAGAATCTACTTATCATTAGCAAAATGTTTGATAATAACATTTCACAAACCGGGAAAATGCCAACAAAAACTGCTGTGTATCATTTTAAAAATTGCTCATTTAATCATCATAATAATTTCAGTATAGTTTCAATAATTAAATGTTGTGATGATTCCGGGTAAAATTGGTGATGATGATGATGAGTACAGTCACAAATAATAACGCTTGACAATAAATTATTTCTTTCGCAATTGAATCGGTCATTGCCACCAGATTTTTGCGAATAATTGTGAACATGGAAACAATGTTTTTTCATGAGACGGCTTCAATTATTATTAAAAAAAAAAAATTGAAATCGTTTATTTCAGAACCAAATCGAATTTCCATTTCCAAAAAATCTAAATTCCATTGTAATTCCGCAAACCATACCAGAAAAAAAGGCAATAAGCATTAAGATTATTGAAAATCTTCGTACACCTATACAGAGCGGTACTTTCCCCCATAAACGCGTGTTACGTGTCAAGAAAACCTAATAAGCATGCTTACTTGCGGGGCTGAAGTTATAAATTATTCATAATGACAAAGTTATAAATCGTGATACGAAAATCTCATCCCTTCAGGAAAGTTAACGGCTGGGAGTGATAAGTAATCAGGTTTGAGTGTGGAAATCGTATTATTTGCTCTTGTATTAGGAGTAGGTAAGTAGTAATAGTAGTAGTGAGAGCAGCGGTGGCCCAGTGGTGGCGGCCCCGACTTACGAACAGTAAGTCGTGGGTTCGAACCCAGTCAGGCGCATTACTTTGTGTAATTTATTTCATCACCGCTGCTCTCAAAACGGTGAAGGAAAACATCGTGAGGAAACCGGCATGTCCTAGAACCAAAAAATTCGAAGACATGTGACATCTACCAATCCGCACTGGGCCCGCGTGGTGGATTATAGCCCATTCCCTCTCATAGAGAGAAGGCCTGTGTCCCAGCAGTGAGAACATTAATAGGCTGATGATGATGATGATGATGAAGTAATAATAGAACTTCAAGGCTTTATTTTTCTGAGAGATGACAGAAGTCGATAAACATTGCTATACTTTTGATTTAACCTAAATAATATTGACACGTGAGCCGTGTGGTATCCGGCAGAGTAGAATAGAACCAACCCATTACACTCACGGGTGTCGTATAAGGCGACTAATGTCTGAGGCAGAACACCTTGCGCCTCCGTAGACCAGAGAATGGGCAGCAGCGTTTTCTGTTAGTCTTTCATCACTGCGATGTCCAATCCGCCTGCCAAGCGTGGATATTACGGCAAATTCCTCCGATCATGGAAGAGGCTTATGTCCAGCAGTGGACGTTATGGGCTGTTGTAGTGTAGTAGTAATATTGACACAATATTATTCGACTTATCAGTATTTTTTTTAACTAATGGCCAGGATTTTATGTGTGTTAATTTTACTTCTTTTATTATCTCTTCAATAATGGATTAATTGCTAAGAGCCTTAGACCAATACCTGAGGAGGTTCTCACTTGGCAGCTGGATCAAGGGCTTGATTCAGAAAGCGGTACTCGTAGACACGGGTCGTATTGTTAAAAGGTTCCTCTTTCTGGAGACCTGGACCTTGTTTCCGATACTGGTGAGCTACTGTTTTAAGCTTTCACGGTTCATAACTATACTTTAAATGTCACACACGGGATATCTTCCGTGATTGTGACACCCGCATTCTCCAGTTAACCCGCGATCATGCCATCCAGCTCAAAATAATCAATAATCACGGAAGATATCCCATATGGTGAGCTACTTTTGTAAGAAAAATACTAGTATTTAGTTGCATCCGGTTAGACTGGAATCTGACCCCAACATAGTTGGGGAAAGGCTAGGCAGATGATGATGATGATTGTGTAATAATAAAGATTTAGAAAACCGAAAAGTGAAAAGCTTTTCTCAATGAAAAATTTTTTACCGTCATTTCTTAAATACGAATCTAAGAAATGACGGTAAAAATGTTTACGAATCATAATAATCAGATGTGCAAGCATGTTATCGAAGCAAGAAAAACAGTGTTGACTTCAAACTAGAAACCAACCGTTTCGTCGTAATAGAACGCAAAAGCAAAGGCTCTCTCAAAAGTAGAAATAGGTAAATTTATTTTATACTCTGCTAAACACTAAGCAATTCGAATAGAATCTCGCAAAGACTATTCCGCATTCTAAATTCCTCTCAAACACCTCGAACCTCAAAAATGCATATGTGCAAAGTATTTGGGATAGCGTAATCCTAACCCAAATACTTTGCACATCTGCATATTTGAGGTAGACGTTTACATAAAATTACATTA
Organism: Xestia xanthographa; assembly: GCA_905147715.2. Taxonomy (NCBI): domain Eukaryota; kingdom Metazoa; phylum Arthropoda; class Insecta; order Lepidoptera; family Noctuidae; genus Xestia; species Xestia xanthographa. Next base: position 25,395,687 of record LR990659.1, read on the forward strand.
CGACTGTAATGCCTAGTGGCTTAGGCAGAGGGATACTTATTGGATAATAACATTTTAGCCCTTATTTTAGTCTCATCTAATAGGGTGAGCCTATCTAATATACTGAAAATCTTTAGATTAAAAAACCCAGTAACACCTTGCCTGACCGGAGAATCGAAATTAGGACCTCAAGCTCAGGAGTAATGCTTGAGATTCTAACCCAGCGAGGCAGTCGTTTAAGAAAACACAAAGAAAATACGAGTTAAACAATTGAAACGAGAACATAGTCTAGTAGTCACTAGGCAGTAAAGAGTGAACGAAAATCGAGATTCTTAGTAAAAAAAATCCTCCTCTTTAATATTCACGTCCCAAACCAATGAGATGCGAACGATTTGTATTAAGAACAGGTACATAAGTACTAACCGAGGCCCTAGCTCGAACGCGCGACGTAAACGTAACCTATATCTGTTTTTTTTTTTTAATCGAAATTATACATGTCTATGCTAGCGATTCTAATAGAGTGGAAACCGCGTATTGATTGCAATACGCGGTCTCTACTCTATTAGAATCGTCAAGCGTCTCACACTACGGCTTCCATTGGGTAACCGTAGTGTGAGACGCTTGTCGGCTGATTAGACCGACGCGACGCGACGACTGTAAAAATATGACTGGTTAAGACCGGCTGCAGAGGCCGGAGGACAATGTGTTGGCCTATGTCCAGCAGTTTTCTGCGGTAAGCGGAGGTGACTGATTGATTGATAGATAGATACTGTTTAGGGTTCCGTACCCAAAGGGTAAAAACGGAACCCTATTACTAAGACTTCGCTGTCTGTCCGTCTGTCTGTCCGTCTGTCCGTCTGTCTGTCACCAGGCTGTATCTCATGAACCGTGACAGCTAGACAGTTGAAATTTTCACAGATGATGTATTTCTGTTGCCGCTATAACAAAAAATACTAAAAATAGAATAAAATTAATATTTAAGGGGGGCTCCCATACAACAAACGTGATTTTTTTATAAAAATTGGTACGGAACCCTTCGTGCGCGAGTCCGACTCGCACTTGGCCGGTTTTGTTTTTCATAGCCGCTCTATCCACTCTTAATGGCCTTTCTCCACTTGTCGCATACCCGCGCGTCCTCCTTTCGGTTCTGACGGAACCTGTCCAGTTCATCCCACCATCTCCTTTGTGGCCTGCCGCAACCCCATCTCACTGTATCAGGGCAACGGTTTCTGCTGCAGCTGTTTTTTTGGCCCACAGTTTGTTTGGCATGCGGCAGACATATCCTGCCCAGTCTCATATGAGTGGGACAGCCTTTAGAGCCAAGGCAGCTTAATTTTCAAGCTGGCTTGGCTTGCGCAGTATACTGGTATACTGCGCTCCATTGCTACGTACATGAAAATAATAAACGAATTAAAATCGATCGAATTAACGTCGCGCGTTCGTGCTAACCCCACAAATACGTAAGTACTACAGTTTAAAAAGGCAAAAGTATCACACAGCTCACGTTCCAGATTTACGTTCATTCACTTGATCTCAATCGCGATAAGTGCACGAGCGTCGTCCTGATGATTGTACACACGTTCACTGTGTAGCTGTAGTTACATTCGGAAAGCAATTGGGTTTAGGAATACGGAGCGGTGGTGCGACGAACAATGCTGTTTCAGTTGCGAATGCAAATAGGTGATCGGTTTTTGGCTTGGTTGGTTACGTGAGAATGTCCTGGGAGTTTTGTGTTCTTTCTCTGTTACAATTTGTTCTGTTTTAATTTGTACTGAAATGCCTGAGGTCAACAGTCTGAGTATCTAAAAACAGCTGTTTAAAACACATTATTGAACATGAAAATGTGTTTTAAACTGCTGTTTTTAGATAATCATACTGTTATCTTTTCGGTGAACTTGGCCCTAAAACACACAAATGTAAACGGCTATTTATCGCGAAGTTTACCTTTAGTATTTGCCCGACGTTTCGACCGGATTGCCCCAGCCGTGGTCGCGGGAAGACTGAAGTATTGGAGGTTCATAAAGAACTAACAATGACTTTGACCTTGAAAATATCGTTCCTCGACCTTTATTAACTTGAAGGGTTGTATTGATGATTTTGATTATTAAAATCCTGTAACTACATACGTCTTACAACCGCGAACAATATTTTAATCAACATACAACCTAGCACCGGCCTGCAAATTAAAAAAACGTAATCAAATTTGAATTTCGCGGGCTACCCTAGAGCATCAGCCTTATCTTACAGACTACACCGATACGGTTTATATAATTACTTTCGTAAGTTTGCTCATTGCGCTCTAACATTAACGTGTCGTTTATGGCGTTTACCATTGAATTTTCCGTTAGTCTGAGCTGTATTCAGCTGAAATTATAAGATAAATTCGATGTCAGATAACTGTACTAATATTGAGAGCAGGAATAAACATGTAAAATTTCAGCTTTTTATGTCGAAGGAATATTTTAAATATTTTATTTTGAAGTTTTCCAAGTTAATTAGCAAAAATATACTACAACGATTGGACCATGTAATGTATATTTTAATTATTATCACTAAATAGTTTTACCTTTGTAAAGTAGAAATCGTAAAATGTTTCCACGGAATATTTTTTTTTTAATAAACGTGTCCCTAGCAGTTTGGATATTTAAATATCGTTTTTAATTACTTTCATGCTAATTAGGGAGAAGTAAAAACCGTCAGCTGTTCGTAATCTTAAATTATTTTTTAATTAGATTTGTCTCTAGTTTTAAGTGGATAGAGCTGGGCTCTCAGTTTGAACAAAATATAAAAAAATATTGAAACCGTTTCTTCTACCTTTTTTTTTTTTCGGATGGGAAATCATCAAATAACTCCTCCCGCTCTGGGCGAAGCAGGAGGGAGTGTCAGACTTTTACTGACTAAAACCCATCCATGTTCCTTCATCGCCCTTTGTGTTCCGGGGCCACGGTATCTCTTTCGAACAGTCCCGCAACCCCGGCAGGCATTGGTCTTTACGGACCCCTTCCTTTTTGCTGACTCTCTTTGAGGCGCGCGTGGAACACGAACGCGCACCGTTTCTTCTACCTAAATACCTATTATTATGAAATAGTTTTAGTCATTTAAAACATAATTTGGTATTAATAATAAATTGTCTCGTCTTTCCAGATCCACTACTTCGGTACCACGAACAAGCGTAAGTATTACGTTAACATTGAGTTTCCCTGCTCAGATCGGGGTACAAGAGTAGGTACAACTGACTCTACGTAGAGGCCGTAACATTATTGAAACGAACAAATAATTGAAAAACGTAATTTAATCGAATCACTTACACCTGAAATGTTACATTTTGAAGGTTGCTGAACCAATAACACGCCTTTAGGACTAAATTTTGGAAAGGAAAATACTTAAAAAATGGTTTTCACCAAAAAAAAAACTTTTTTTTTAAAATAAATATAACATACACGCCTGTAATCCCGGAAGGGTCTGCCAGAGCTGTACCTAATAGTTCACACACATTTCGAGAGTTATGTTTAAGTCCCATGTTATAGGGGCCAGCCTATTGCCATCAACCGGGCGCAAATCCAGACTCCCATGGCTGCTACTGAGAAATTCCGGAAAAACTTAATGACACTTTGCCTGACCTGGGAATCGAACCCAGGACTCTATCCTCAGCAGTCGTGTGACCACTAGACCATCGAGGCAGGCATTTTTTAAATATTCAATTTAAATAAGTAACACATTTTGAGGAGCTCGTGGCTAAATAATAACAGCTGCTCGGGTCGATCTTCAGGTTAAGCCGTGCCTGCCTAGGTTGGTCTGTGGATGGGTAACCACCTACTACATACCGAGTTTCCACCGTGCCTCAGAAAGCACGTTAAGCAGTTGGTCCCGGCTGTCATTTGTAGATCTTTGACAGTCGTTACAGGTAGTCAGTGGCCCATGCAAAAAGTCTGACAACCAGTCTTACCATATTATCCAGTACTAACTGGGTTGTGGAGGTCAGATAGGCAGTCGCTCCAGGTAAAATACTGGTATTCAGCTGCATCCGGGTAGACTTAGAAACTTGGGAAAAGGCTAGGCAGATGATGATGAAATAAGTAAAACATTTTCACCTTCTATCTTTTTCCAACTTTTCCAGTAATACCTTTATAGATATTATATAACAATACAAACTCGAGAGCCACTCGATACAACAGAATCCCTGGAGAGTGCTCCATTATTTAGTTCCTGCACTTTGTGTTATTAGTTCACAAACTTGACCCGATAGGGTTATACTGTTAAGTTCAATATTTTTATGGAAAAGTGTGGTTTTCTTTAGATAAAGTATAATGTATATTGTAGAAATATTTTAAAGATTATTTGTATAATCTATAGCGTCAAAGTATAATGTAAATTGTAGAAATATTTTAAAGTTCATTTGTATGATCTATAGCGTCAAAGTATAATGTAAATTGTAGAAATATTTTAAAGTTCATTTGTATGATCTATAACGTCAAAGTATAATGTAAATTGTAGAAATATTTTAAAGTTCATGTATGATCTATAGCGTCAAATCACTAATAATATACTGTTACGCGATACTTCACAGACATGAAGGAAATTCAAAATGGAGTTCAAAACAATAATTTTGCTCAACTCTCAATTACCTAGCCTAGCCTTTTCCCAACTATGTTGGGATCGGCTTCCAGTTTAACCGGATACAGCTGCATACCAGTATTTTACGTGGAGCGACTGCCTATCTGACCTCCTCTATCCAGTTAGTACTGGATAATACGATACCCCCAGTAAGACTGGTTGTCAGACTTTCAGGCCACACTCCTGTAACGACTGTCAAGGATCTACAAATGACAGCGGGGACCAACGGCGTAACGTGCTTTCCGAGGCACGGAGGAAACTGGGTATATAATAGGCGGTCACCCATTCACGGACCAACCTAGGCAAGTGCAGCTTAACCTAAAGATTGACCCAAGCGGCTCATCATCATCATCAGCCTAATAATGTTCCCACTGCTGAGACACAGGCCTCCTCTCTATGAGAGGGGCTATAATCCACCACACGGGCCCAGTGCGGATTGGTAGATGTCACATGTCTTCGAATTTTTCGGTTCTAAGACATGCCGGTTTCCTCACGATGTTTTCCTTCATCGTTTTGAGAGCAGCGGTGCTGAAATAAATTACACAAAGTAATGTGCTTGTCCGGGTTCGAACCCACGACTTACTGTTCGTAAGTCGAGGCCACCACTGGGCCACCGCTGCTCTCAAGCGAGCGGCTGTTATTCCGAAATTCCTCCAGAATAATAGAAACCTACTGAACCAAACATAATTTAATCCTCTAAACACACATACTGTAAATTGTTATTTCCACCCTGTAAATAACTAAACGTTGATAACAAACCGACTTAACCGCTCTCTTATAATTAGAGATAGCTATTCGACTTCTAATCGAGTGGTATTTAGCGCAAGCAATTTCCTCCAATCAGCTTGCTCGGTTCAGAGCACGATAACTCTTAAGTCTTCGCTGATATTTCGTTGCTGTTGAAAAGCAAATTATGTTGCAAATCTTTCAGGAAGTACAATAGCGAGGGAATTAAATCTTTGCTTTGGTTGCTTGTTGATTTACTGGGTGTGTGTTCGGAAATTTGACTATTTAAATGCTTTAGGTATAATGTAAAGCAGTGTTTTTCAACCTTTGGGTCGCGACCCCCTGGGGGGTTGCAAAGCCTATATCGCCTCTATACGTCGCAAGAGGTCGCGAAAACTACGGTAAGTACCTCAATAAACAAAACAATAAAGTCGAGATAGATAGACTAATAAGAAAATATTAATTACAGGATTTAAACATTTGTATGTTCATACAAATTAACGAAATAAAAACCTATTGGTACTCATCCATCTTATTGAGGTTTCGCTTGTTTGTCATTAACTAATTTCTCCCATCGTGGATCCGTTTTTGCTACATTGAGAATTAAATCGAATTTCAAATAAAAATAAAAAATGTGTTAAATACCTACATATATTTATCCGAATCCTAATTATGCAAATGAATAGATTTTTTTTATGGATGATTAATATTTCTAAAATAATAAAAAAAAAATGAAAAAGGGAAAGCCAAGGGTGCCAATTTTTTTTTCATACTATGGGGGTTGTGTCATGAAATTGGTCAATTATTCGCAAGGTCGTGGGTTCGATTCCCGGGTCGGACAATGTATTATTGGATTTTTCCATGCGGAATTTCTCAGTAGCACCCACGGAGTCTGGATTTGGGCCCGGTTGATGACAAATGGCTCGCCCTTTATAACATAGGACTTAAACATAACTGGTGAAATGTGGGTGTACTATTATGTACACTCAGCCTAACTTTTCGAGGATTACAGGCGTGATGTTATGTTATGTTAAACAAACACTGTTTTAAGATTTCACGGTTCATAACTATAATACAAACGTCGAAATATCGGGAGCTCAAAAATAAACAATAATCACGGAAGATATCTCGTAAGTGACATTTGTAGCATGTTAAACAAATCCATAGTAAAACTGACTTAAGGTTGATCTGCACAACATATTTTCCATACAAATTTCGGGGGACTATTACTCCACTGTTTGACATGGTACATCTAAAGTTAAACATGATATCGTTTTGTCTCATTATTAATTGTGTCTGTGCGGAAACAGAATAGTAAAATAAAAAGGCATTCAAAAGTTACGAGCTACCAAAGATTCATTTTTATTGCCAATTTTAACGTAACTTTGGGCGTAAATTAGTAATAAAAGAAGTGTCAAATTTCCAAAACAAAGTCGGTACCGACACAGCAAAATTATCGAAGAATTCAATAAATTTTATTTGATAATGATTTATGCTGTGGTTTTTTCATAAAATTCGATTTCCCAAAAGCCTTTTCATATTTTTTTACGCGCGCCTTTTACTATGAATTTTCGTGCATCTCACTGAATAATGTTTCCCCCGGTGCGGTGCGGGAGGGGGATACGCCATATTGACATGTCCTTCGTTTGATAGAAGAACAAGACCTATATTTCTGTCCTTTTCATTTCATGCATGACGTCAGTGACGTGTCATTTGTTTTTCGCTGAAGTTGAAGGGCCTGTGCATTTTTATTGCACTCCTATAATGTGTGCGTTTCGATGGCGCGACCACGGCATTCTTTTTTTTTTAAGCTATGGCAAGATTTTGTAAAAAATAAATTATTTAAAATTAAATTCATTAATTAATTAAATATTTCACATTCAGAACATTTTGAAGGTGATAAGCGATACCATACGTATGCTCCTGAAATATAAAACCTAGGATTTTTTATATTTTTTTTACAAATTCAATTTTTTATTTACCTAAATTTCAGGTCTCTGCAACGCTTAGTTTTTAAGATTTCCATGGCCGCGCGGTTCTCCGCGTTTCGATGGCGTGGCCACGTTCAAACCCTGATAACTTTTTAACCATAACTTTGACAAATTTAAGGTTTTGGGAAATTTGAACCACGTACATACATAATTTTTACAAAATCATGGCATAGTTATTTTAAAAAAAAAAACGCCGTGGTCGCGCCATCGAAACGCACACCCTATAATATGGTGTAGCGACCTACTTATTTAGAAACTTTATATACATAAAACCTTCACGATATAATTTTTACTTTTCTTCTGATCTGTCACTTCTCTGTCTTGTGTTGACTAAATTGATATAGAATTATGAACATTTTTAATTTAATTTAGTTAGTGTATAACAACCACTAAATTGGTGACTCCGACGTGATACGCCCTGAAAAGGAAATCCTAAACTTTATCAGGCCAAGGAAATCCACAGTACCACGATGACAATATAAAGCAGTCGTCTGCCGACCAACGTCCAGACTCTGCTGGCTTCACAGCTATTTATTTCTCTCGAGGGATTAGCAGACCTGGCGGAAAGCGTCCAGGACATCGTGACCCCAGGCCAACAATAACAAACAATATAGTTATACAATATTATTGTTGCCACTAATCTCGCGAATTGTGTAGTGACGATGACGTTATAAGTTGATAGTAAAAGTTTTAAAGAAAAAGTTTATTTTATTCTTTTTAGCGCATTAAAATAAAAGTTCAGACGAAAGTATTATAACTTCGTTTTTGTTCGGAACGGTTCGGAACGCTGAGTGTGTGCGTACGAACTAGACGCACGTGAAGACTAGCGTCTAACTGCTCATCACTGATACTATCTCCTTCGGGCACGATGCCAGGTGAGACAGCGTGCTTTTTAGCCACGCCCACCAATGAGTTCGAGCTCGTGTGCTGTGTCACCTTAAGAATCGTGGCTGATAAAATGACATAAGGTTGACACTCAAAAATAAAACAAATATCCCGACTGAATTTTAGATCACGGGAACCATCTCAACGGTGATTGGCCACGTGCGATGGAGATATAAAAGTGTCGTGAGAAATTACTAGCAGGAAAAACCAATAACACTTTTCCCGAAGTAAGCATTACCCAGGATACCAAGATCAGAGTCCTACTTGAGGTCACCAGATAAGCGGAGCAGTCACCCCAAAAAGCTTGGAATCCATCATGGGATAAACATTTAAAATTAACAAAATAACTTACACTGAACCAACCCCTATAATTAAAGTCGCATTTATATTTCAAACAATAAAATAAAAAAGTAATTTCTTTTAATTTGTTTCCTGAATCCACTGCTGAATCGGATCTCCTCAAACGTAAAATTAAAAACCAAAAAGCATTGTAATGTGAATTCTTTGTGGTGTAAATTGGACGAGTTCACGAATTACGTTCGAAATTTAAATTAAAGCCGGTTTCTGGTGGGCTTAGAAGGCATTAGTGAGAATCTAATTTATGGACCGCAAAATATGTATTCAGTTCAAAACCTAATATTATGGAGAATAGATTCTCTTAGTTAAGCTAGTTATTTCACTCGAATTACTGTTTATTAAGTTTGGTAATTTCTTAAAGTAATAGTGATTTAATTAAGTGTAATACGTACAATGTTACGTTGGGAATTTTGTTCTATACGTTTATCAAAGTAATCATTAACTTTGTCGTAACTTTGTTACTCAACTTTTGAAACAATTAAATTCCAAAGGGTATTATTATAAAAGATAACTTACTTCTGAAGCTGAGTAATTGTAAAAATCTCTGCTGTTGACATTAAGCTATGTCCTCTAAGAAGATAAAACGAAGACAAAATGACAACAATTTCCTCGACATTTCATTTAAATAACTCGACTGCTTGCAAACTGTCAGCTGTCAACTCTATGGGTCTGAACTCAGCTTAAAGCTATTATTATGAAAAACGCAAAGCGGTTTTACTCTCACCTCAGTTGAGGCGGATTAAAATATTTGCCCTCATATTTGTAGGCGACCATTTTTTTTGTCCGCAATTGTCATTCAGCAGCCAATCTAAATTCGAACCCTGTTTATATGGAAATTAGATTTAATTTCGAGTGTCTTCTGTGTTATAGAATTTGGAGATATTAAAATTATTTGTTCTTATGGAATAAATATCTACATAGTGTGATGAAACTTTTATGAAGCAATTTAATCATAAATAGTTGACAGATACTAAAATTTTCTGGAACTGTTTCACAAACATTAGGGCACATAATATGGTATCCAGCATTTACTGTTGATTGCTCATTACAAGAACTAATAGACCTTAGGTCGACAGAAAATTTAGATTACCTACCATCGACGTGCTTTTAAAAAGAAGAATATTGAATCTTTCTGAATCTATTAACAAAGAAAAGCCTGCCTCGGTGGTCTAGTGGTCGCAAATGCAACTATTGAGCAAGAGGTCCTGGGTACGATTCCTGGCTCGGGCAAAGTGTAATTGGGTTTTTCCATTAAGAATTTTTGATGTGAAACATAGGCGCGGGTAAACAAATGAAAAATTAGTGGCGAGCGTGGTGAGCGTGGCGATCGAACCCGGCCCGAAGAATCCCGAACATTATCGACCTGTTGAAGCAGCATAAGATCTACATATTCGCCACGATTTACAACAAGCCAGCTGGTCTCGGGGCACAGAGCGCTGGGTCCGATTCGATTCCAGCATAAAGATTTTCTTTTTGTGAATCGAGTCATTTTGTTTTATTTTATTTTATGTGTTTGTTTTTATATTGTTTTTTTTAAGCATTTATTATTTGTACAAAATAATTTCGTTGTCTCACACCTGCCACCCGTCCCGCGACGGCTCACTTTTTTCAGTAGTAGACACAGAGTATTCGTGCCCGATTGATGGCAATAGGCTGGCTCCTTATTACAAGGGACTTAAAACATGAATGTCGAATAGTATGGGTACATACTAATTAGGTTCACCTGTGCCTCACCCATCCTTAAACTTTCTTATAGAAAAGTTTAAACACATTCAACTGTCAACAACTCATTTTACATTCCTAAAATCTCAAATTTAAGGAGAAAGCAACAAGAGTAAGCGCGTATCATTCTAATTTATCGCCATCATTCATCAAGCAAGAAAAACCAAAAGGGAACTGAAAATTTTTATAAATTGTCAACGTGTGTAATGTCCCTGAGAACTGCGATAAGCATGGCTACCCGTCATGTAGGGTATAAAAATAAATGAAAAGTGCTTTACAGATTTTGAGTGGAAATGTTTGCTATTGGCGTTGATATTTTAAGCTGTATGTGTACTACATTCAGGCTATTTCTTCTTCTTGTCGAGTCGATGGTGTGTAAACTGTGTTTTCTATCGTTCTTTTTTCTTAAAATGATTATAATCTATACTAATATTTCGCTCTGGACACTATCCATCAGCGAAGTTTGCTTTCCTTATGAAAAAAACTGATTCACCGAATTGCAGAGAATGTAATCAGATTGAAGACGTACAGCATTTGCTGATGGATTGTGTCCGCAACAGACGCGAGAGACAGTCACTTTTGAAAGAATTAGACTTAAATAGGCTTAACGTAGGATTAATACAATCAATTCTATCCCAACCAACTTCAGAAGGTGCCAAAAAGTTGTGTCATTTAATAACAGTCCTTCATTGGTGACTGCTGTCTTTACCCCAAGTGTTTTATACATAGATAAGATAAGATAAGATAATATTTTATTTGCTAAACATGTGTCATACATACAAGAAAATACATGCATGCAAGATGGTAACACGAACAACATTATTAAGTACAGCATGTTTGCCACATGATGTGACGTGCAAATGTCCAGAAGTGTTATTATTTGAAAAATCCTCATAGAATAACAATAAATTAGGTAATTCAATAATAATAATATTGCAATAAATTTAAAATAACAAAAATCAAACAGAACATTAAAAACAAAAATAAGTTATTAGGACTGAAAAACAATAATCATGTCAATAATAAAAATAAAAAAATAAAAATTATTCAATTGTAAATTAATAAACACAAAAAATAATTAATAATAATAATCAAATCAAATAAGCTACTATGTCAATACAAATCTTTCCTCTAGGAACTCGTTAATGTTATAGTATGCTTTATTAACTAAATAAGTCTTAAGTTTACTTTTCACGTGTACATTATTAAGCTCCTTCCAACTTTTTGGCAATTTATTGTAAACAGTTGGAGCCATATGAAAAACACTTTTGCGCATAAGTGCAGTCCTACAGGGAGGTACACATAGTTGGGTTTGGTCACGCCTGTTCCTGGTAAATTGATCTGCTCTGCGCGCAAATAATTTAGGATTGTTCTTGACAAACATAACACATTCAAGAATATATATGGATGGTAATGTTAAAATTTTATGCATTATAAAGTAGGGTTTGCAGCTGTCCGTGGTTTTCAAGTGAAACATTGCTCTAAGGCATCTCTTCTGTGCTTTAAATGCTACTTCTCTATTAGTCGAGTTACCCCAAAAGATAACACCATATCTGAGAACGGATTCAGCCAGACCGTAGTAAGCTGTTAATAACGCCTCCCTATTGACATTTCGTGACAGTAAGTACAATGCATAGGCACTACTACTAATTCTTTTACTCAGACCATCTATGTGATCCTTCCAATTTAAATGTCGGTCAATAATTAGTCCCAGAAACTTGGTTGTATTAACCGTGTCAATTGTTCTATTATTATATGTTATGTCAAGATTGGAAAATGTCAATAAACGCTGGCTAAAATGCATAATTACTGTCTTACTTAAATTAATTTTCAAATTATTATTGTCTAACCATTGTATAGTATTGATCAGTGTATTATTAATGTCATTTTTATATAGGTCTTTATTATTACATGGTATCGTTATAGTACTGTCGTCTGCGAAAAGTGTTACAGGATGGTCAATAGACTTTGGAAAGTCATTTATGTAAAGTGTAAAAAGTGGAGGTCCTAAAACACTTCCTTGCGGAACTCCGTAGGTAACGGTTCGTTCCTCCGATAGAAAGTTTTCTTCGTGTTTGGTTTTATTGTTTAGTCTACATATTTCGGTTACTTGTTTTCTGTCGTTTAAATATGATTTAATAAGTTCAAGAACATTCCCTCTAACACCGTAGGCATCAAGTTTTTTTAACAAAATATCATGTTGGACATAATCAAATGCTGAGTCATGTCGCAAAATATAGCACAGACTGGATTATTTTTATCCATATTTGACATAATCGAGTGTAAAAAGTCATAAACTGCCATATTTATTGTTTTCTTTTTCATATAATATTGTTTAACTGGTTCGTATAGTTTATACGTTATTTATATGGTTTAATATAACAATTGTAAAAGGTACGATGGGGTTAACATATCTGTTTAGATAAAAACTCCAAAACAAATAAAGAGAAAAAAAAAAAAAACTATACTAATATTATAAAGAGGTAACATTTGTTTGTAATTTTGTAAGTTTGTATGTAGGGGGTAATCTCCGGAAGTAATGAACCAATTTTAAAAATTGTTTCACTGGTAGAAAGCTACATTATTCGTGAGTGCTATAGGCTAATATTTTATTCCCGTACTCCCACGGGAGTGAACTACGCGGGTGAAACCGCGGGACGTCAGCTAGTTTAATTAATATAATCTTAAATGCGTTAGGCCGAGTACCTAGGCGATTGCGACTTGACATAGTCGCATGACACCGAAAACAATTCTCTCGCACTGTTTTAGACTTTCACTACATCATCAATCATCGGTTTTTCGTCCTCATTAATAAAGAAAATCACGGATATTATCCCGTAAGTACTTTAAGTGTAATATTTTTCTCTTTCTTTGTATAGCTAAAACTCGTGGCTAAATAAATAAATTTTGCTGGACATTACACACAGCGCCATCTAGTGCCACACTAAGCAACGAGGCTTGTGTCGTGGACACAAGATAGTTGATATACTACATAGATACTTTTTGTTTGTAAATACATACTTATTATAACATCCATGACTCGGAAACAAATGTCCATGCTCGTTACACAAACATTTTTGCTCCGACCGGGATTCAAACCCGGGACCCTAAGAACGTAAGTCAGCCTCACTACCGCTGCGCCATTCGGGTCGACAGCATAACTATCATTAACATTGAAAACGGGATTTTTACCATGTTTACTATTGGTTTTGAGTTCCCAATATTTCGGCGCTGTTGCAACACCCACCACAATAACTTCAATTTATGTCTGTCTGTTCTGTGGTCATGGTGCTTGATTGCCGAAAAAAAGGCAGTGACTGATGTTAAAAAAAAAATGTTAAAAAAAACGGTGCCTGATGCCATGGATTTTACAATAACGTCGGTCGACGCGTTCCTTGCTCTGTATTCCTTTTTGCAGCCAGTTATCAACACTGCCCTACAATTTTTTCTCAATATAAAAATGCACCACAAAAAAATTCAACCCAGAAAATGTGATGGCACATTTCATTAATCAGTTCTCGAATGACCAAACATACCCATTGGTACAAAACGTTATTAATAACTACAATATCCATTCTCACTCCTCACTATAACTGCGGTACAATAGTAATTTTTCTCTGAAATTCAAAGCCACTACGCGACACGGATTTATGTTTGGCACAAATCAAAATTTACGCTCACAAATACAAATTTATAATTTACAGTGTTAAACTTTAAATAAATTCCTTGACACCTCTATGTGTTGGGGGATAAGGTCTAAACTGTCCTGCTTGTACATTTTTAGGAGTCAACAAACTAAACTGTTTGCTTACCGGCGGGATATGGAATGGGCGGTCTGTTACACCGTTGTGTAACAAAGATAAAATGTTTATAGCTATTATTTAAATTCTGGTACTGATAAATATTCAAAATCTGCCTAGAAATAGTAAAAGGCTCTGCTACAAATAAATGGTCCTCCTTTATTGTATTTCATTGTCTTTACCGCAAATTCTGTTGTGATCGTCTTTTTTCCGGACATCATAGAACGCTTGTGGTGCATCCACACCGCAATTACTTTTTGTAGAGCAACATTTCCAAGTGTTACTGAGCAACATCCGATAGCAAAAAGTTTTTTTTTTTAGAAAATGCGTAACTTTCATGCAAAACGACCATCATGCAAATGTAAGTATACAAAAGTCTTAAATTTATGACAATGTCCCACAAAACCGTTTTCACGGTTTGTCTGTGGGAATGGAACACGATAACGGAACGGAATAACTACTTTAACTTCAGTAAATATACATAAATCTATTATAATAACTACTTACTTAACTTTATATTTGCTCTCATTCTACTACACTACAACAGCCCATAACGTCCACTGCTGTACATAAGCCTCTCCCATGATGGGAGGAATTTGCCGTAATCTCCACGCTTGGCAGGCGGATTGGAGATCACAGTGATGAAAGACTAACAGAAAACGCTGCTGCCCATTTGCTCTCATTCAACAATCTGTAAACCACTTTCCTAAGTTATTTTGACGAATTTGCCTTTTGTTTTCTGGGTTCTTATGTCAGCAGGCTATCGATTGAGAAGATAATGACATGACACTACTCTTCCCAGATTTCCATGTCCCCTGAAAACCTCACCATAACACAACGGTGTAAATGCAGCTAGTGAAGCGAATCAGGCAGACGGGGTGACGTCACGGAAGCACCGCCGCGGAAGCGCGCGCGCCGCGTTTCCGCTACAGCCGCCGCTTGAACCGCGTTAACTACATCACAGGGCAGCGCTACAGCGGAGCACAGCGCTGATAGATATGCACAGGATTAGATTATACTTTCATCTGGATGGGATAACAGGAAAACATAACGAAATATGCCAGAATGCAGACATGCAGTTAAAAGTATCAGCTGAGTTCTGATAATGTTTAAGCAAAACAAATTGTATTTACAATTTTTAGGTGGTTTAAATATTTTGCTAAATATTTAGATGCAGCTGAATACTTGCGTTTGAATTGTTTTACTGACTGCTTATCTGACCTCCACAATCCAGTAAGTACCGGGTAATACGATACTCCTTTTTTTCCGGATGGGAAATCATCAAATGACTCCTCCCGCTCTGGGCGGAGCAGGAGGGAGTGTCAGACTTTTACTGACTAAAACCCATCCATGTTCCTTCATCGCCCTTTGTGTTTCGGGGCCACGGTATCTCTTTCGAACAGTCCCGCAGCCCCAGCAGGCATCGGGCCCTGGTGGACCCCTTCCGTTTGCTGACTCTCTTTGAGGCGCGCGTGGAACACGAACGCGCCGTCGACATGAGACGGACGGACGGCGAGCTAGCCCATAGCTCTTCGTCCACAGGCCCGCGCCTACGGTGGCCGGAGGCTACCATGTAATACGATACTCCTTGATAAGAAGGGTTGTCAGACTATCGGGCCAGTGCAGTCTTCCTGTAGCGACTGTCAAAGATCTACAAATGACACTTCATTAACTGAAATAATCAATTAAAATTTATTAAACTCTTATCATACAAGTATAAGTGTACACCTGATAGTTTATTATACCAATTATTGGATACTCCTGTAGTAGTCTTGCTAGTTCAGTTTACTAGTCAGGCATACATTTCCAATGGATTCAAGTCGGTACTGCAGCTCAATTAAAAGTTATACTAACAGGAATACAATTTTGATCACGTTATTCCTGTAAAAGGTTTTGAGTGCACTTTGCCAACGTGTTTTTCTTGCTATGACCAGTTTATAGAGAATGCAAAGGGACTTTAAATTACATTTGCAGGGTGTTTGCAAAGAATTTGGGCTTGATCTCAAAAGGCCATAACTCTTTAGAGGTTAATTTTAGGAAATAAGTATTTAGAAGCTATGGTTATAATAATAACGTCAGATTTAATTAAATACTAAAAAAAGGCCAAGTGCGAATCGGACTCGCGCACAAAGTGTTCCGTACCAGTATTACAACATTAGACAAAACGGCAAAAAAAAACACGTTTGTTTTATGGGAGCCCCCTTAAATATTTATATTATTTTAATTATTTATTTTTAAAGTGAATATACAACTAAATATTTTTTGAATATTTCAAGTGGTCTACCTGTTGCCGTTATTAATATCGAGCAAAAAACGGCAAAAAAATCGCGTCTGTTGTTGTTTGTTGTTCCTTCAATGTTAATTTTATTCTGTTTTTAGCATATTTTGTTGTTAAAGCGGCAACTGAAATACATCATCTGTGAATATTTCAACTGTCTAGCTATTATAACGGTTCATGAGATATTGCCTGGTGACAGACACACGAACGGACAGATGAGTCTTAGTAATAGGGTCCGTTTTTACCCTTCGTGTAGACGTACTGCGGCGTACCAGCCGCACTTGGTGGATATCCCGACGAGTCGCGCTTCTCCTCCACTTGTATTATGCGCACAGCCAAAGTGTGGAACTCTCTACCTGCGTCTGTGTTCCAACTCACATTTAACCCACCTGCCTTCAAAGCAAGAGTGAACAGGAATCTTCTGGGCACGCTCGTTCCATCATAGATCTCGTCCATCGCTTTCCATCAGGCGTGATCGAGGTCAAGAGCAGGCCCATATTGTAATAATCTATACTATAATATTATAAAGAGGTAACATTTGTTTGAAAGTTTGTAAGTTTGTATGTAGGGAGTAATCTCCGGAAGTAATGAACCGATTTCAAAAATTCTTTCACCATTAGATTGTGCTGATTAGCGCACTTTGTTTGGCATCTTCTAATGCTGAATCATGTTCGGATCGACTCGGCACAATAGACTAGTTTTCACCATCAATAAATTTCAAATCTATTTAGTCCGTCAGTTAGAGTATTGGAAAATGATGGACACGTATTTTTTGTTTTTGTACCTATATCAATGAATATTGACAAAGAACGCATCAAAACTCGAGGGCTCGTGACGCCACAACGCACTAAAAATTATAGCACGGCGTGACGTGTTGAGAATTTTAAAAGCGTCGTATCTTCGCCAATTTTGGTTTACGTAACAGAAGAAAAAATACGTATCAAATATTTTCTGATAATCTAACTGACAGACTAATTAGATTTTTTCAGGACACAAGCCTATTCGAGTTAAGATAAGCGACTTTTATCTCCTTGCATACTAGGTACTGCAACAAAAGTTTGTATTATATCTGCTATACTTGATACACTGATAATCATTGTTCCTGGACTAACTGTATCAATATCAAAGACCATATTATCGTCAGAATCGTTTATAAGTACTACGCCTTTTGTTTTTTTTTTCGGATGGGAAATCACCAAATGACTCAAAAAAGCTCTTCAATTAACTACGGAAACATGTAAAATTCCTACTTCAAATGCATCATCGTGCATCCCTTCGTTAAATACAATAAAACTTGAGAGTTCATTACTGGAGTTATTTGCGTTGGTGTATTTTCAGAACGGAAATGACGGGCACGTCCGTTTGCTGGGGGTCCTCGTGTCTATGGTGAATGTTTCAGCGTTTGTACTGCGCGGTTAGGTTTGTTGACCTGACTGGCTGATTCTAAGTATTCCTGGAAAATATGCAGTTCGCATTATTATTTCAAAGTACGTGTTGCTGTGTAAACGTAAAACTACTAAAGGTAGAAGCTCTACTTTATTTTTTCTGGTTCTTGAATTCTAGGTAGGGGAAAGTCGTTTTCTAACGTTTGTATTTCTTAACAGCATCTGAGTTTTGTATTAGCTTCACTTATAATAAGGGTGTAAAAAAACCTCATAACGAAGCTGAAAGGCACTTATTCTCCTCGTCATTGCGATCATTTTTTTGTCTACACCATACCTGGGAACCTTCTAGTTACGGAGATATTGGGGGTCAAAGTTCCAACTTTTTGACAAGTGTTTTTTAAAATATTTTTTTATTAACAGTTATAGCCTAGTGGTGTGACCGTTGGACTGCCAAGTCAAGGTCTCAAGTTCGAACCCAAGGCACGCACCTCTGATTTTTCGGATTCATGTGCGTATTGTATAATTATCACTTGCTTCGGTGAAGGAAAACATCGTGAGGAAACCAGCATGCCTGAGAGATATTTCTCGACGGCATGTTAAGCCAAGTTAGAGGCCCATGGGCGGCTTAAAAACTCTGACACCAGGTTAGGTACTAACCACACGATAAAGAAAGAAGAATATTTTTTTATTGTATGACCCCCTCTATGACCCCCGTACTATTCAATCTATCTATCAGCACGATGTTTTAAGTGCGTTGAGTGCGTTCGTTACATTAAATTCTACCACAAAACATGATTTTTCACCACAAAAAAAAGGCGTTTCCCAGCAATAATTTTTGCGTTAAGTTACTTAGTTCGATGTACAAAATGCTTTGTTGACGGCTTCGTGATGAGGTTGTTTACACCCTGTTTATTATCTACTATTAAGTGTATCTATTGGACTTGATTAAATCATCATTTAGCTGCTCTTTTTCCATTCTATTTGGGGTCAGCGCAACGTTTTCCCTCCTCCATTTTCCCCAGTCAGACGTTTACTCCTTTCTCTTTCATGTCATTATTCACACAATCCACCAATATTTTTTTAGGGTTCCTACATTTTTTTTTTTACTAGCGGACGTCACGCGGTTTCACCCGCGTAGTTCCCGTTCCCGTGGGAGTACGGAGATAAAATATAGCCTATGTAAGCAACATAGGCTATATTTTAAGGAAGGAACATGGATGTGTTTTAGTCAGTAAAAGTCTGACACTCCCTCCTGCTCCGGCCAGAGCGGGAGGAGCCATTTGGTGATTTCCCATCCGAAAAAAAAAACAAAAGGCGTAGTACTTATAAACGATTCTGACGATAATATGGTCTTTGATATTGATACAGTTAGTCCAGGAACAATGATTATCAGTGTATCAAGTATAGCAGATATAATACAAACTTTTGTTGCAGTACCTAGTATGCAAGGAGATAAAAGTCGCTTATCTTAACTCGAATAGGCTTGTATCCTGAAAAAATCTAATTAATCCGTCAGTTAGATTGTCAGAAAATATTTGACACGTATTTTTTCTTCTGTTACGTAAACCAAAATTGACGAAGATACGACGCTTTTAAAATTCTCAACACGTCACGCCGTGCTATAATTTTAAGTGCGTTGTGGCGTCACGAGCCCTCGAGTTTTGATGCGTTCTTTGTCAATATTCATTGATATAGGTACAAAAACAAAAAATACGTGTCCATTATTTTCCAATACTCTAACTGACGGACTAAATAGATTTGAAATTTATTGATGGTGGAAACTAGCCTATTGTGCCGAGTCGGTCCGAACATGATTCAGCATTAGAAGATGCCAAATAAAGTGCGCTAATTAGCACAAGTTGAATAATATAAATATATGAGTAAATACTAAATACTAGCCTCGTATCAACATTTTCGTTCAATTTTTGGCAAATCTGAAAGCACCACCAAAATAAATGTCTAACCATAAATATTAACATCGAAATCTCAACAAGAAAACAGCATTATTTATTAAAGAACCCCCCACGCCTTCCCTTATAAACCTTAAACATCAAAAAAAAGTTCACGGACGTAATCCAAGTCAAAACAACTTTAAGGCTTGCTTCAACAAAAAAAAAGACATTTTAAAAAAAGAACATCGTCAGATTATCGTGGATTCGATTTCCACGTCTGAACTTCGCTTAAGTTAAGGCGTCCGGAATGTTGTTGAGGTAACAAAAAAATAAAAAAAAACGTATTTCAAAAGAATCGAAAAGTTCGGAAATATTCCAGCCAAGGATTTTGTGTCGTCGCGCGTCGTTGGTTGACAGTTTTGCAGTAAGCCGAGTGCCAGTGGAGAATCATCGGTATTACGTGTTGTGATCGACATTAGTGGTTTTCCTGTTGGCTTTGGGATTTTCCTCTGTGAGTGTTTTTTTTTTTGCTTCACCTTAAATTATTTGCCCTATGAAAGTAATGAATATTGAAGCAGGATTTGTTTTCTGATCGTTGTTTTTTGCTGAAGTTTTTTTTGTATTGTCAACCCTTCCCTTCCCTTCCCTTTTTTTTGTTGTCCCTTTCCTTGTATATCTACAATTCTTTAAAAGAATTGTAGATTTACAAGATAAAGGGTACTTGTAAATCTACAATTCTTTCAACAATACTGTTTAATATGTAATGTTCAACACAATGTAAATTTTTTGTAAATAAATTAATGGATAAATGAAATTATAATTTCCTGCCTAAATGATAAGTTCCTCATACTTTGTTTATTTAATCCAATTGTGACCTAGCAGCTTATTCCAGCTTGCCTAAAGGCAATCGTCTTTCATTGAAGTTTCAAATTGCCATCACACGTAATTGTACCAAAAGAACTTTTCACAGCGTTCGCCAATAATCCTTTTGTAACAAACCAGTTTGACAGATGAGAATTCTATTGTTGGAATTTTTCTCGATTTATCACGTCTCCGCTTTGAATAATGGTGCGTGTCATAAATATTCGAATTAATCCATTCATGTGAAAACGTATAACATTAAAATTTATTGCACAATATAATAACGATGCTGTTCGAATAACGATGAGGAGGCGTCAAAATATCGTAAAACACGTTTAAATGGATTATGAACTTTCAGTGGTAGACTTAGTGATTCACATCGTTCTCGCATACAAATAATAATTAGCTATGTATAATCTCAACATGTAACCAAGATTTTGTAACAATATTTTGATTTAAAAGAGTGTCAATGGAGTTTCTTGCCCATTATTTTTGATTGATCTCTTTGGAATAGGCAATTACATTTTACAAGTTTTTATTATGCTTTGTGACGGCGACTGTAGTTTTGATTTCTTTGTTTTTCTTACATTCAAACGTGCCTGTAATGGTCTAATTGAAATAAATACTTTGAGTTTGAGTTTTAGTGTACGAGTCACTTCGAGGCCATGCGCACCTTTTTGACACTATGCCACAGCACATGGTAGAGGAATGTGTACCTTAAAACATACGATCGACCAGCGAGCTTCTAAGCTTGCTATAAAGTTATTTTGAACACCAAGGCTAGTATTATTCAACTTGTGCTGATTAGCGCACTTTGTTTGGCATCTTCTAATGCTGAATCATGTTCGGACCGACTCGGCACAATAGGCTAGTTTCCACCTTCAATAAATTTCAAATCTATTTAGTCCGTCAGTTAGAGTATTGGAAAATAATGGACACGTATTTTTGGTTTTGTAAATCAATGAATATTGACAAAGATAAAAACGCATCAAAACTCGAGAGTAGGGGCTCGTGACGTCACAACTCACTAAAAATTATAGCATGGCGTGACGTATTGAGAATTTTAAAAGCGTCGTTTCTTCGTCAATTTTGGTATAAGTAACAAAAGAAAAAATACGTGTTAAATAGTTTTTTGATAATCTGACTGACGGACTTATCAGATTTTTCAGGACACAAGCCTGTACCTCAGTTTGAAGATCTATCAGGCTATATCCCAGTGGTACCACTGGTAAAAAAAACTTCCCGTGGTACTACTGGATCGCTTGGTAGTAATAAGTACGGTTTTTTTTTTACCCGTGGTACCACTGGTGGTAACACTGGTTTTACCACGGGCAATAAACGATCAAAGTTATCATTCGATTATATGTACATTTATTACAACTTTTATAACCTCTTAGTACTCCGGGGAAGTTTAGTTCCATATAAACTAGCTATACCATGTTAATTAAACTAGACCTAATCGGCTTTAAGCTTAGGACTAGTTTACATTGCTTTGTAGATATAAGCTAGGATAGGCATAAATTATTTTAACGTAAACCTTGTTAAGACCCGCTGGAAATTATACTATAAGGCCTAAATTCCTGTCACACGGACGGTCGGTCGCGCACGGTCGGTCGCGTACGTCAGCGAGAAAAACAGTAGCAAATACGCGCCGCTGTGGCAGCGTCGCATTATGGTGCTATGTAGAACACAATGTATACTCGTAAGCGCGACCGACGCGACGTCCGCGTGACAAGAATTCGGGCCTAACCCAGTTGTTGGGATGATAAAATAATCACTCAACGTAAGTCAGATGTACAGAATACTTCGTTTTCAACTTGGTTCTTCTTACACCTTGTTTATAGACGTGTAAAAATAACCAGTGTTCTAGAATAGTCGGGCAATGTTAATGGGTTTTCTCCATCAGGAATTTCTCAATAGCAGGCGTGGCGACCAAATTTCAGCCCGGGTGATGGTAATAGGCTAGCCCCCTATTACAACAACAACAGCCCATAACGTCCACTGCTGGACATAAGCCTCTCCCATGATGGGAGGAATTTGCCGTAATCTCCACGCTTGGCAGGCGGATTGGAGATCGCAGTGATGAAAGACTAACAGAAACCCTGCAGCCCATTCTCTGGTCTACGGAGGCGCAAGGTGTTCTGCCTCAGACATTAGTCGCCTTATACGACACCCGTGAGTGTAATGGGTTGGTTCTATTCTACTCTGCCGGACACCACACGGCCGGCCCCCTATTAAATGGTACTTAAACATAACTCACGAAATGTGTGTGTATTATTATGTAAACCTCTGCCTAACCCTTTGGGGATTACAGGCGTGATGTTATGTTATATTTCTACCTTCTATTAAAATCTTCAATCTCTCCAAAATCAACCTAATCCGTAAACAAAATTCACTCTTATTTACATCCAAAATAAAAATTATTTTACGGCGCGCCGCTTCAGAACGAGTTAATTTTTACATCGCCGAAGATTTTCTCGGAAGAAAGTTGATTTTGTTGCTGATGTTATTTATTCGAGAAACATCCAAGGAAATTATGCGAAGATGGTTACGAGCGTGATGGAGAGTCTGTCGAGGGCATTACTATGTCGAATCAATTTCAACGCCCCTACTAAGGCGGTTATTTTCGTTTTTTTTTTTAATAGGACACATTTTTGTGAGGTGAGTTGGATGAAACAGTTAGTATGCTGTGTCTGCATTATGAGTCTATATACGGAAAAGGTATTCAAAACTTAATAATGATTAATACGTAATACAATGACATTTATTTTATTTATGATTCATTTATAATAATTGAACTAGTGTATGCCCGCGGCTTCGCCTGGAGTTAGATCCCTGAGATAAAAATAATCTTGTGTGTTTATCCAGGTTATAAACTAGCTGTGTGCTAAATTTCAGTTCAACAGTTTTTTGAGTAACAAACAAAGACATCCTCACAAAATTTCACATTTATAATAATATTAGTATGATTAATACATATTACAATGACATAGTGTAGCATGCGCACCAAAGCCGAAATAGCAGGGGTGGCTTTCTGCTACTAGGGAACACAACGATGACGATAAAAGCACGATGTTCAAAAACTCCACAGAATATCGATAGCAAATACAATGCACACACGTACCTTGGACTGCTACGACACACGATGAGCCTTCCACCTCCGATGGTTCCAAGGGCAGGAACACAGGAATTCCGGGATGCGAGTCTTAGATTCACGCGCGTAGATAAATGAAAACGATGATTTGTCCAGTATTCGGACAAGAGAACCGTGAGCGCGAAAAGAGATGTTCTCACACACATGGGCTTTCGAAAGAAGAGTGTTTTGGCTCCAACTTTCAACGAGTCACGGTATGCACCACAGACTATACAAGGTCTGCGTTTTGTTATCGCAAACTGATGGAGCGTTGAGCATCGATTACTAAGATTTGTAGAATTAGAATAAATGTGACGGAACACATAGATTCAATTAATTACTTTGAAATTTATAATTTTGATATTTATAGTTTGCTTAAAAAAAACACAGAAAAATTAAATAAATAATACTGTATTTATTTTTACCTTTGGCAGGTTGGGACCTACAAAATAATGATGAAATAAAAAGCAACAAATAGTAGTATCCACATCTCAACCCGCGACTTATCAACACAAATAATTTCCTATTATAAGCATACACTAAGCTGGTCCTCCAATTTTCTTAAATAAACAATCCCGCGCTTGAGTTTTCACATTTAAAGCTTTAGCAGAGCTTAGGATTTAGTGATGTATGATTTTAGGGGATAATGTATGATTTTAGGGGATTTTGTTGGAATTTAGATTGATTCAAACTTATTTATTTATTTAGTTAGAATAGGTACGCCAATAGTAGGTACATACATTTTAAAGTTAACAATAAGTGGATAATTATACTTTGGGGTTCAACCAACGCAACGTCTTCCCGAAGTCAACGAATTTGAGGATATAATATTACGTCCTTACGTTCAACGTCGGTTTATCAACGTCTTTTATCAAGCACTCATTTTCCGCAAACTAGACTAGGGCTTTGAAAATAGTAAAAAGTGAAAAAAAAAAATAGTATGATGAAACCCATTGGAGAAGGAAGACAATATAACAAAAATGAAAGGAAAAATAATTAACGGGGAAATCTGAGGTCGGGAAGTGGGATTTCCGGCAAAACTACAAGTCCTATGGAAAAAAGTGAAATGGCAAAGTTGTAGGTAATAAAAAGATCTACAACTTTTGTTTTTCCACTTTTTTCACATAACCTCACAATTTATGTAAAAAATTTCAATACCTAAGTAACCAAGTTTTTAGTTTTTTTTTTTATTTATATTTTACAAAAACATTTAATTTTTCACGAAATTTGGTGAAAACTTAACTTTTTATGTCCCAAACACACTGTAATTTCTTTGATTAAAAATATTATAATATATAATTTATTTCTTTTTCAAAAATTGTTGACCCTGGTCTAACGTCTTTCATCAGCTGTCCCCCCTACAATGAATTCTTGTTATTACTTACTTATTTTATTCACCTTACTAGAAAATACATAATATTTTTACCCATTTCTCCTCTCTAGCCAAACATACTCATGTAGGTACAGCAAAATGTTGGTATAATTATGCAGTATCACCATTAGTTTATTTAGTAAGAACCCCTTATCTTTGGCATAATAGCAGCAGGGGCTAATAATAACAAGCAAACTTGCGAGGACCGAAATAATTCCGGAAATAGCTGACGGAATATCTAAATCATGGCATGCCTCACAATCTTAGGAATAGAGATGTACCGTTCTTTGTTTTTATTTTTATCGATGTTAGGTCAGAATGGCAGTCGCTCCAAATTTTTTTCGATTTTACAAGTAAAATACTGGTATTCATCTGCATCTGGTAAGACTGGAAGCCGACGCCAATATAGTTGGGAAAAAACTAGACAGATGGCGACGATCGATGCCAGGAATACTATTGATGAAGTTCGTGGTGATAGAATACGAATTAGAATGAAGTAAGTATAAAAAACAAGAAAACCAAAGATTTTTCTTGGTACAAAACGTACTCGAAGCTATCTTTTCATATTACGTTACAATTTAAAGATTAATTCAAATTGTTTAGATTTATTTTAATAAACCCACGCACAGACTGTGTAGGTTTTTCTTTCAAACCTTTGCAACTCTTTCAACAGAATTCTTGAGATTTGGAAATCAAAAGAAGCTTCTTAGGATTTCACGTCAAAGAATGTCTGTCTTTTATTTTCCATACCTCGGTTCTTCGCAGATTATCTTCTTCATTTACTATCTTTTCAGTTTAAGCTTATACCTATAACTTCTGATACGAGTCTGTAATGGTAAGAATCCTATAGTGTTATGACCGAGAAACGTACATACTTGGTCTTAGTACAAATATTGCTGGTTATTGTTCTCCATGTTCAACAGTGATTTTTTTGAGAAGCAAACTACAAACTGTACAAAAGATAAAACTGGGCAAATCGACGGTATACGAACTCTCAAACTTGGAACTTAAGTCGGACAAGAATTAAATTCAGTTAGGTCACCTTTTCATTCAACCTTCGTGGCTTTGCCTGATTTTGTCTTACGTCTTACTGACAAAGTATATTGTTAGTATTTGTTTTTTTTATTATGTTTTTTTTTTTTATTTAACCTGTTTTTGGTTCTGAATAAAATATTTGATATTTATTGTGTGAATTAGTCGATTATGCTAACCCAGGATAAGGAATTCTAACAATTTATTGGTAAAACTGCCTGAATTAAAAATAAATAAATACACCATAAGTCAATCCTATTAAAAGTCGTTTTAGAAATGCGAAATATAGTCACTTTTCTTAACTCAATCTCTCACTTAGGACACTCGATAAAAAGTTTAAACTTATCCAGACACCGTTTCCCATCCCTAGTTCCAACGTCGTTTACTTTAACAGGCTCGTTTGCCCTGAATAGACAATTTCCTTATACTTAGCGTTATTTAGCGGTATAAACGATTAATCATTTTTTGTTTTGGTTTTAACAACGTGACGAATAAAAGTTGTCAATTGTTTGATTCGACTGTTATGATGCCAAATATTTTGTTATGATGCCAAATATTTTGTTTAACCAACATTGTTGGAGTTTTATTATTTTTATGAAAATCACACTATTAATACACACAAATAGCCTTGGATATTTAAGGTTTATAAGACTATCTCTGGGACTATTTATCAAATTCTCCAAGTGTAAAGAAACACAAAAATAATTTAAGAATCTCCAGCAATAAATCCCGCAAATTCTAAACAGTTCAACACGCATTTAATTTCCGTCGAGTAAATCTGTGGATTCGCATCGAAAATTTCTATTTCGGACCCATAAATAAATAATGTATTCAATCTTTTATAAGTTAAATTTTCAAATCTTGACGGTAATCGAATTTATTGGATTTATGAAGCGAACCGTTTATTATTATGTAGGTAGCTATTGCCAGAATTGAATTATTGATGAAAAGATTGCTTCAAAAACGTTTCTTATCTGTACACTAGCTGTGTCCCGCGGTTTCACCCACCGCTTCTGACTTGTTTTCTTTTTGCTCGGCTCCTATTGGTTGTAGTGTGTACTATCGAGGACACCCCCGCCTGACTACCACTAAGCTAAGTTTTGCTTGAACTCGCAACATAGAAACGCTCTCTAGCCCCACCCCGTTGACTTTGTATAGAAATAATGAATGAAAAGATACCTACCGAATTGGCCGAGCGCACTGACGACGCACGCCAAACGAGAGTTATTGATTTGCGCGCCAAAGTTGACGCTTTCATAATAGGCCCAAACTTTAAGGGGGCGTGGCTCGGCGCCTCCGCATGATTTAAGCGAAAAAAAAATAAACTGGTCAGGTGGAAAAGACCACGATAGTACGTTGTATAGCCTTCCTCGATAAATGGACTGTTCAACATTAAAATATGTTTTCAATTCGAACCAGTAGTTCCTGAGTCTTTAGCTTCATAATATTAGTATAGATACTACAAATTCTTGCTAACTACTCATCTTGATGCATTATGAAACACCATTTAAACTATTGATTTATATTTTTAAAAATTAAGGGCTTAAATTAAAACTTGTATTGGTCCAGATAAAGGGATTTTTACTATCTAATTTACTTGCAAATATCTATTGTTCATGAATAATCATTTTGTAAAACTAGTTATAATATTAAACAGATCTATGAAGTCATGTTTCTTGTCGTTCTTCGTTCTTATGCTAGAGTACACTTGTGTGATACAGGGTTTCAGCAAGGCCATCTTTTCCATTTGGCACTCTGGGCAAGTGCGCAGGGCCCCACGAACCAAGGGGGGGGCCAAATTCCTGTAAGTGTCATAAGTAGTGTTTGTCAAACGAAACTAAAATTATCGCAGGCGGTATACTAAAATTTTAGAGCTCCCTTCGCTCGTTTTTGCATCCTACATTTTTATGATTCATCAGCTTTTCAGTAAAAATCATCAATGGTGTATAAATACTGTTTTTTTGAGGCGGAGAACTTTTGCTTTATTGCCAAAATAAATACAACCTGATTTATTACAAAAGAGTGTGTGCAAAAGACCTCCAGATTGCGGCATGCCGCGGCAGCCACATGACCAAAATAATATTCAAACATTAATGGCATAAAACCAGTCCAATAAAGCCAATTTCATTGATATCAAAAACATTTTTAGGGTTCCGTACCCAAAGGGTAAAGACGGAACCCTATTACTAAGACTTTGCTGTCTGTCCGTCTGTCTGTCCGTCTGTCCGTCTGTCCGTCTGTCTGTCACCAGGCTGTATCTCATGAACCGTGACAGCTAGACAGTTGAAATTTTCACAGATGATGTATTTCTGTTGACGCTATAACAACAAATACTAAATATAGTCAATGGTACGGAACCCTTCGTGTGCGAGTCCGACTCGCACTTGGCCGGTTTTTTTTAAATTTTATTTAAATTTCAAGTTCTCCGTCTCTAAAAAACACCCATTTTTTTGTATGAAGTGTCATAAACTTAACCTATCCAGCAGGGTTAAAAAAAAATCGAGATCGCTTCGCTCGCTCTTGCATCGTGTATCCTACAATGGCCCTATTGTTCTCAAAGGCCCAAGGTCTTTATTTGGTTGAAGACAAAAACGAGCGAAGGGTCGCTCGTTTTTGCATCCTACATTTTTATGATTCATCAGCTTTTCAGTAAAAATCATCAATGGTGTATAAATACTGTTTTTTTGAGGCGGAGAACTTTTGCTTTATTGCCAAAATAAATACAACCTGATTTATTACAAAAGAGTGTGTGCAAAAGACCTCCAGATTGCGGCATGCCGCGGCAGCCACATGACCAAAATAATATTCAAACATTAATGGCATAAAACCAGTCCAATAAAGCCAATTTCATTGATATCAAAAACATTTTTAGGGTTCCGTACCCAAAGGGTAAAGACGGAACCCTATTACTAAGACTTTGCTGTCTGTCCGTCTGTCTGTCCGTCTGTCCGTCTGTCCGTCTGTCTGTCACCAGGCTGTATCTCATGAACCGTGACAGCTAGACAGTTGAAATTTTCACAGATGATGTATTTCTGTTGACGCTATAACAACAAATACTAAATATAGTCAATGGTACGGAACCCTTCGTGTGCGAGTCCGACTCGCACTTGGCCGGTTTTTTTTAAATTTTATTTAAATTTCAAGTTCTCCGTCTCTAAAAAACACCCATTTTTTTGTATGAAGTGTCATAAACTTAACCTATCCAGCAGGGTTAAAAAAAAATCGAGATCGCTTCGCTCGCTCTTGCATCGTGTATCCTACAATGGCCCTATTGTTCTCAAAGGCCCAAGGTCTTTATTTGGTTGAAGACAGGCCTGGTTCCCGGTACATAGAGTCGGTGAACTGCCTTTTCTCTAGATTCCAATTAATGGCAACGTAATATGCGCGCTACACATCAATGCATTAAATTTGCACTGATGTAAATCAATTTTCGTATTTATCTCTTTAGTATTGACCAAACATTAGACCCTTGAAGACGCTAGCAATTTAGATAATTAATTATGTACGAAAAAAATGATTTTATCGGTTTAAGTTTTTTTTTTTTTTTAAATTACTTCCAATGCTGTTAAATGGTGTAGAAAATCATCTAGAACCCAAAGTTATAAAAAAAAGATGAGATAATTCAACTGGTATGTAAAATTACAAAAATCAACTATTTTGGGGGGAGCTCAACTTATGATTAGGTACTTATTCCTATTGTAAAAAGGTGTGGAGACTGTCGTTGATGTCTTTCAGAAAAGTCTCTTTCACTCATTGAGACTATTGGACTACTGTCTTTTTTAGGGTTCCGTACCCAAAGGGTAAAAACGGAACCCTATTACTAAGACTTCGCTGTCTGTCCGTCTGTCTGTCCGTCTGTCCGTCTGTCTGTCACCAGGCTGTATCTCATGAACCGTGACAGCTAGACAGTTGAAATTTTTACAGATGATGTATTTCTATTGCCGCTATAACAACAAATACTAAAAACAGAATAAAATTAATATTTAAGGGGGGCTCCCATACAACAAACGTGCTTTTTTTATAATAATTGGTACGGAACCCTTCGTGCGCGAGTCCGACTCGCACTTGGCCGGTTTTTTCACAAAAGTAACAGTGTCATTACCAATATGTTATTGCTTATCGAGAAATAAAATATCGACTCTATTGATATTTTGTTTTTATGGAACAAAATTAAAGTAAATTTTAAATAATGTATTACAATTTATGATTTATTCTGAAATAATGCAGGGTTTGCAATTCAACCGTCAATTAAACCAATGGCATGTAAAACTTTTAAAATTCAATGCTTTATTCATTCGAAATATTTGTTATTCTATTATAATAATTATATTGATAATGAAGTAGGAAAAGGTGTGTTCATATTTCAGGGTGAGATTCAAACCATCGTAATCGCGAAAAAAAAGAGCTGTCCCGTACAAAACTTCAATAACACGACCCAAAATAATGTGTGGGATAGCTGAATCACACCCTGAAATATGGGCACACTTTTTTGGTACGCGCTGTATAACATAAAAAGCGAACAATAATTTATCATTCTGTTTAAAAAGTTATCGATGTCAGAATCCAAGTTTAATGTCATTTTCCTTGAAATAGCCAATTCAATTGCAATTGTCACCCTCCGCGCACCCCGTGCCTACCGCTAAATTTGGTGAACGTGAATATAAACAAAATGTTCAACAAGCGGAATTTAGCGGGGGTAATCTGTGCATATAAATTAACCAGAACATCCACAGTGGTGTGATTCTTCCTCTGGCTCTGGTTCTTCCTCTTCTTCCTCCTCCTCTTCTTCTGGCTGTTCCCCTGCACATTTATCCCCTCCATCATCACCTGCGTCATCACCTCCGTCATCACCTCCGTCATCACCTCCGTCATCACCTCCGTCATCACCTCCATCATCACCTCCGTGATCACCTCCATCATCACCTCCATCACCACCTCCGTCATCACCTCCGTCATCCCCTCCATCATCACCGCCGTCGGTTTCGTTTTTACCACCGTGTCCATAGCCACCCCCTTCGTATTCATCCTTATGTTCATCTTCTGTTCCTCCTATGTCACCAGATTCATCTTCTTCATCATCACCCTCGTCCTCATCACCGTCGTCCTCATCACCTTCATCCTCATCACCTTCGTCCTCATCACCCTCGCCCTCATCATCCTCGCTACCATCGCCCTTATGATACTCGTCCTCATCATAATACTCATCATCATCACCCTCCCCCATATCACCACCATCTTCTGGTGATTTAGTGGAGGCATGAGTAGTTGCTTTTCCGCTACCGGACGCTTTGGTTGTTGCTCCACCACTGCCGCCTCCTGGAGCTGAGGTCGAGGCACCACCGCTTCCTCCAGTAGGCGCTTTGGTAGTTGCTCCACTACTGCCGCCTCCTGGAGCATGAGTAGTGGCCGCACCGCTACCTCCACCGGGCGCTTTGGTTGTTGCTCCACTACTGCCACCTCCTGGAGCATGAGTAGTTGCCCCACCGCTACCTCCACCGGGCGCTTTGGTTGTTGCTCCACTACTACTACCTCCTGGAGCATGAGTAGTTGCCCCGCCGCTACCTCCACCAGGCGCTTTGGTTGTTGCTCCACTACTGCCGCCTCCTGGAGCATGAGTAGTTGCCGCACTGCTACCTCCACCGGGCGCTTTGGTTGTTGCTCCACTACTGCCACCTCCTGGAGCATGAGTAGTTGCCCCGCCGCTACCTCCACCGGGCGCTTTGGTTGTTGCTCCACTACTGCCACCTCCTGGAGCTGAGGTCGAGGCACCACCGCTTCCTCCACTAGGCGCTTTGGTTGTTGCTCCACTACTGCCGCCTCCTGGAGCTGAGGTCGTGGCACCACCGCTTCCTCCACTAGACGCTTTGGTTGTTGCTCCACTACTGCCACCTCCTGGAGCTGAGGTTGAGGCACCACCGCTTCCTCCACTGGGTGCTTTGGTTGTTGCTCCACTAGGTGCTTTGGTTGTTGTTCCACTACTACCCCCACCTGGTGCTGAGGTCGAGGCACCACCGCTGCCCCCTCCTGGAGCTGCTGTTGATTCTTCACCTGCTTACAAGAGAAATTATTAGTATGTACTACACAAAATTACTACTACTGAGTGCTAGGTGCTATTGCCGAACAAAAGTTCTTCATAATTCATGGTTCTTGGGTTCGATGCCCTGGTCTGGCAAAGTGTTGTAGGTTTTGTTATCAGGAATTTCTCATAGAGCCTGGATTTGTACCTGGTAAATAGCAATACACTCGTCCCCTACCGGCGCTAGGCCCAGTTCAACTTGGCGCCGTGTGCATCGCAGAGTCAGAAACATCATAATTAGCTGTACGATTTTTTCTTTCACAAGGCCGGAAGTACAAACGGCGCATGCAAACAAAATCGCATCTCTAACAGAAAAACCGATCGTGAACAAGAATAGGGCTCTTAATCACGACTGGGTTTTACAATCGTATATAATCATAATCATCAGCCTGCAGCTTTGTGTGACGCTATTCTATCTGCATTTAAGGCTGAGCTAGAAGCAGTAGACACAATGTGCTCCTGGCGTATCGCTGTAGATGTGATTGACTCAGACGACATTAAAACCCATTAATCTGCAGAGCCTGATGGAATTCCGCCGTTTATAGTTAAAGACTGCTTGAAAATATTTAAAGAGCCGCTTTTTTATATCTATAACTTACCCTTACAAGCTACTTATTTAGCAGCGTGGAAAATTTTACGTGTTACCTATTCCCAAGGGTCATCAATCAGGTCAAAAGAGGACAATTACAGGCCTATTGCAATTCTATTCGCCTTCGGCAAGGTCTTTGAGTTGATATTTAATTGGTACAACACCAGGAAGGTCAAGACCCAACATGGCTTTAGAGTCGATAATCTACTGTTACAAACCACATCAATTTTGTAGACTTTGCCGTCACCGAGATGGAGAAAAGTAAGTAAATTGACGAGGCTTACTTCGACTTTTATAAGGCTTGCGAACGTGCTTAAAATGACGCCCTATTAAAACAACTTTCAGCCATAGGATTTACCCCAAAATTGCTTCAACTTCTCGAGCTATTTCTCTGACGGTCTTCAGTATGACCAAATTTCTAGACATAAACCTGACCCATACACAACTAGTTCCGGTGTAAGTCAGAGAAACACCTTGGGGCCTACACAATTTATTGTAATGGCGAATGACCTGCCTAAGATCGTCAGGACGGCGCGCTGTCTCATGTTTGCACGATCTGAAGCTATTTTTGGGTATTAATAGTGCATTGTGAAGCGCTACAGAGGGACATCGTTAGGGTGGTAAAATTAAGTAAAGTCAATCACTTAGAGCCTTATCACACTAGCGGATTGCGAGCGTCTTCAAAGAGGAGCGGGCGCGCGATATCGTTGTGGGCGTCTAAAGAACTCGCTGCGCATTCGCTGCGAAACCAAACTCAATTTTCAACGCAAGGCTTTGCAGTGTCACGTTGAAAATTGAGTGCACTTTCACGCTGATATTCGCAGCGAATTCATTGCGCGTCCGCTCCGCTTTGAAGATGCTCGTAATCCGCTAGTGTGATAAGGTTCTTAGAATTTAACACTTCTAAGTGTAAAACCATTTCTTTTACCCGTTCGCGTACGCCCATTCAGCATGACTACCGTGTGAACGTGTTAACGAAATAAGTGATCTGGGACTGAACTTAGATGCGAATATGATATGTAATCAGCACATCTATATCTGGTCGGATCACCTCGTCCCGGGTTCGATCCCTCAGAGAGTAACAAGCTTGGAATTAAGCATAGCTCGCTAAGCGATCTTGAATTTTTGTACCAGCTGTACCTTGAGTGATTGACGGATTTAAGGCCTTAGTTCTTAGGCTTTGTGGAATACACAATGAAGCTTCTAAAGCAATTGCCCTGCCCAGTTCAGAGTTGGCCCAAAGTAAACATAAAATCAAGAATTACACTCTTCAAAATTCTGTTTATTTTATTTATTTAGGTGTAAAAAGACTCTTAACGAAGCCGAAATGCACTTGTTTTCCCCGTCATTGCGATTACTTTTTTGTTCTAGAGTTACGGAGATATTGGGGGTCGAAGTTCCAAATAAATACGTTTTCTTTCTTTCTTTTCTTTTCTTTCAATTTTAATTTTAGACGACCCGAATGGCGCAACGGTAGTGAGGCTGCCTTACGTTCTTAGGGTCCCAGGTTCGAATCCCGGTCGGAGCAAATGTTTGTGTGATGAGCATGGCCATTTGTTTCCGAGTCATGGATGTTTATATGTATAATAAGTTTGTATTTACAAACAAAAAGTATCTATGTAGTATATCAACTATCTGGTGTCCACGACACAAGCCTCGTTGCTTAGTGTGGCACTAGGTGGCGCTGTGTGTAATGTCCAGCAATATTTATTTATTATTTATAATTTTTCACAAGTATTTTTTTTATATACAAGTTTTTAATGTAAAATTTTACACACCTTCATGACCCCCATACTATTCAATCCATCCATCGGCACAATATATAAAGTGCGTTACATTGAAGCCTATACGGAAAAGTCAGCTTTTTCGCCCCAAAAAAAGTCATTTCCCAGTAAAAAAAATTGCATAGGGTTATTTAGTTTGATGTACAAAATGCTTAGTTGACAGCTTCATGAAGAATCTATTTTCACCCTATATGGTGCTGTATCGTTCTCGAAACTCGGTCAACTACGGCTCGCGTTTGATTTCATAAAAGGGTTTACACCACTTAATACTGTACCTGGTGCTGCACTTGTTGCTTCACCGCTGCCTCCACCTGGAGCATCAGAAGAGTCACCACCACTGTCCCCTCCCGGTGCAGACGTTTTCGCTTTGCCGTCTTCGTCAGTCCAGACCGCTACGTTGGACTTAGCCGCTGTCTCCGCAGATGCTACCACCACTGCCGGTTTTGCGTCGATTGAGACACGAGAGTGCGATATCGCCATAAGGCCTATCGATACCTGGGGAAATAAAAGATTATATTATTACTTACTAAGCTAGAATAGGAATGATGACTGACTAAAAATAGTAGATTGTATGACAAGGGAGCAAAATAGTATTTTTACGGCGAGGGCGCTATTTTGAATCCAGAGCGAAGCGAAGGATTCTAGAATAGAATCCCGAGCATAGCGAAGGATTCTAAAGTAGAATCCTGAGCGTAGCGAGGGATTCAAAGTACATCGCCTGAGGGAAAAATATGTTCGCTCTCGAGTCATATACTCTACTTTTCATCTCGTTCTATGAGAAAATAAATAAGAGACATTTTTAAGTAATTAATGAATAAGTTTAATTAAAAAAATGACATGAATGTAAAAAAGGTCAATTACAAATTTATATTTATATATAATACACTGGCAAAATTTTGAAAATTTATTGTCACTGTGTGTGTGTTTTATTTGGGATTGATATACTCGTAGTTGTGGATTTATTTACAGGATGAAATTTTTATCACTTTCCAAAAAAAAATGGGTATGATTGGTGAACGGAGTAGAAGCAAATGGCATACTTCGTTTTCTTTTTTTAAATCGAAATAAACAAAAATTGTTTTCGTATGATTTGAGATTCGATATTTTACATTTTTTGTTTTTTAATTTCTCTTTCTTTGTTCTAATATGAAAAGTTTACTTGAAATTTGTAGCGTTTTTTGATGATGGATCAATTATTTTCTAAGCTGTGGAAAAAAGAAAAACAAAACTAGGCATGCCATAAGTTTTTTTTGGAAAGTGATAAAAAAGGCATCCGGTATTTTGAGTGTTTGTAATCTCAGTATCTTGCTGATGCTCAGGAAAAGGCACTGATTCCTTTGATGTAGAAAGGCGTGGCGACAATGGTGTGTACAATGCGGGTGCTGACCCCCACACCGTACAAACACTTACAGCCAGACATTTATACAATTTTCGTTCGATTTCAATGAACGATTCATGTTCCAAATTCAAATCTCATTACTGCCCGCTAAAAAGTCTAGTGGAGAAAAGAGCTACTTTGCTCCCGCTAAAAGGGGAACAAAACGACACTTTTCGAATAGAAGGGATGAAAAATTATGATTCTGTTTAGTCCGTCAGTTAGATTATCGAAAAATATTGGATACGTGTTTTTTGTTTCATCAAATTAATAAAAATTGACGAAGATAAAACGTGTCAAAGATCATGAGTGGGGGCTTTTGACGTCATAGTTTAGTAGAAAATGTACTCAAATGTGACGTCACACGAGTTTTCACCGCACTGTATCTATCGTTTTGGAAAACTATCTGACGGACTAATTTGATTTTTTTTTGTCATCTATCCTATTGCTATGTTCTAATAATTAAGTTTGCAACATCCAAATTATTTATCAAAAAAGAATTTGCATTAAAACTTATTTTCGAAAAATTTAAACCAGTAATCAGAAGAAATTCGGAATCAGCAGTAAATTTAAATTTTAGCAAAATAAAATAAATACTTAGTTGTAAAAATAGTCGTGATGGCCATGCACAAGGTTGTAGGTTCAAATCCGGGCAAGTACCATGTATATATCTTGGATACCACTGACATCGGTGAAGGCAAGACACGGGTTGGCGATTTCAGACTTATATTAATTATAAGTCTGAAATCGCCAACCCTTCTTGCCCGCAGGCTTATTGCGTCACACACAGACAATCCCAATGCGTGAATTGAAGCGGGTTGTGGAGATCAGAAAGGTAGTCGTTTCATGTATAATACTGGTATTCAGCTGCATTCGAAAAATGTATCGAGTTATATAGTTTGTAAAAACATTAAATCTAGTAAAATAATAGTTTAAAAACTTACCAAAACTAGACATTTTAAATCTCCCATGATCACAGTTGACACTACAGAACTGAATGTGCTGAATTGACAGCAACCATGTATTTTATACAAGTTAAATTACTATTTATAGTCAAACTGATATCGTTCAAGTTTATAAAATGTTTTCTTCAATTTAGAATTTTTGAGAAATACATGTTAATTTTGCCTCTTTTTTCCTTTGATAAAGGTAAGGCCGTATTCCAACTATGTCGTGACAATTTATTGTTGTTTTAAGCTTTCACGGTTTAAAACTAAACTTAAAAAATAAGATAAAAAAAAAAACGGGAGCTCAAAACTTTAATAATAGTTTTGATGCCGTAAGTGACATCATCATCATATGCCTAGCCTTTTCCCAACTATATTGGGGTCGGCTTCCAGTCTAACCGGATGCAGCTGAATACCAGTATTTTACATGGAGCAACTGCCTCTCTGACCTCCACAACCCAGTTAGTACTGGGTAATACGATATCCCTTGGTAAGACTGGTTGTCAGACTTTTTGGGCCTCTGACTACCTATAACGACTGTCAAAGATCACAAATGACAACCGGGACCAACTGCTTAACGTGCTTTCCGAGGTAGGGAGGAAACTCGGTATGTAATGGGTGGTCACCCATCCACAGACCAACCTAGGCAAGCACGGCTTAACCTAAAGATTGACCCGAGCGGCTGATATTATTTAGCCACGAGCTCCTCCGTAAGTGACAATATAAGTTTAATTTATTTTTGGATTTTAGTTGGCCAATGTCGTGGACGGCAGTAACCGCATCGTGTTATATGTGAACACCTCCATTCAAATACACAAGCCACGACACTTATAACTACACGATTATATCGTCACGACAAACTGGGAAAGCGGCCTAAGTTGTCGGGTCGTTCAAAACATTTTTTTAACCATTCTTTAAACGGTTACGAGACCTATATCTAATAATGATTATTGCGATGGATTATATTTCTCTCTAAGTTATACAAAAAGTTTACTGTAGCAAAGCCTGACTGAAAACAAAATGAGATAAGCAACAATTAATATTTGTTTATATTTTCAGGTCCACTCCGGTTCTCCAAGAAACGTAAGTGAAAATATACAATTAAATTATTAATAATTATCAATACACACACTGGTGGTAATTATGTAGATTGCTGTTCAAGCAATTAGTACTTATCTATTTTAAAGATAGGTAGTAGGCAGACGTTGTAACTAAAGTGACAGACATTTGTTTAACATAAATGTATGTAGGATTAATTTAAGATTAGGCTGTTTAGCTAAACATTTCTAAACGGTAAAAAGTCATGTTTCTGAACGAAAGATTGGATGAGTTATCGAACGAGTAAGAGGTGAAGAAAAAAAGCAAGATGGCGAGTAAAATGAAATGAGAAAGACGTGTATTTTAAAAGGTGTTGATTTATTGCTTAAGGCGATTACATGAGCTAAATAAGCAACTCTATCTGTGGTGGTTCAAACTTCGTTTGAAATACTGTTAGAAAAAAGTTCTAATCAGCTTGCACTACAAAGTAGTTATTACGTCAGTTACTGCGGCCGAATAGTGCGAAATCAGTATTTTTTTGCGATTTACAAAAAATCTATTGATTGGACTAAAAAAGTAAAACACTATGATGCTAGTATGTTGCTTGTAGAATTATTTGCCAAAAAACCAGAATGATCGCATGTATTTTAGTATGGTTTTTACTCGTTAAAAGAATTTTTTAGAGATAAATTCGTGTTTTTTTTCTATCGAATAGAATTTGTTGAATTATGTTTTCAAAACACTATCGTACTAGCATTATATCCTGAAGATATCATATTATATTTTTCTGGTTTTGTTTATTGCAGTGAATCATATGCTTTTTTGCATTATAAAACTCGCGTTTAGCTCATGTAATCGTCATAAATAAACCATCGAAAAGTTGTTTGAAGTTTTCCTGGAAATCCCCACACACTACATGTACCTACTTGTACAGCTTCGTCCACGTGGAGTTAGGTAATTATTCCAGGGAATGGTACTAGACAAAAAGTATCACATACATCACACCACATGGGTTACATCACACCTGTGACCCGTTTTATTTTTTTCGGATGGTAAATCATCATATGACTCCTCCCGCTCTGGGCGGAGCAGGAGGGAGTGTCAGACTTTTACTGACTAAAACCCATCCATGTTCCTTCATCGCCCTTTGTGTCGCCTTTGTTTGTATCTCTTTCGAACAGTCCCGCAAACCCAGCAGGCATCGGCCCTTGCTATTGCTGACTCTCTTTGAGTCGCGCGTGGAACACGAACGCGCCGTCGATACGGCCTGTCGTCATGAGACGGACGGACGGCGAGCTAGCCCATAGCCCACCGTCCACAGGCCCGCGCCTACGGTGGCCCCCGACGCCCGGGGCGTCTCCCGCGGCGGCCGGGACGTTGAGAGGTTCTCTCCCTCTCCCGTTCTGCCACCTCATTCTCTAGCATTACTGCTTCACAGAAGGAGGTGACGGCGACACCTGTGACCCTTGAAGAGGTATGCAGAGGTTTACCTAATAGTACACCCATATTTCGCCAGTTTTTGTTTCATCATCATCATCATCAGCCTATTAATGTTCCCACTGCTGGGACACAGGCCTCCTCTCTATGAGAAAGAATGGGCTATAATCCACCAGCGGGCCCAGTGCGGATTGGTAGATATCGCATGTCTTCGGTCTTCAGTTATGTTTAAGTCCCATATAAATGGGGTCAAGCCTATTGCCATTAACCGGGCACAAATCCTGACTCCATGGCTGCTACTGAGAAATTCCTGATGGAAAACCCCACCACCTCTTTGCCCGACCTGGGAATTGAACCCAGAACTTCATGCTCAAAAGTCGTGCTTGCGTCCGTTAGACCAATAAGGCAAAAAGTATCCTTTACTTTGATCCAGTTTATAAACTACTAGCGGACGTCACGCGGTTTCACCCGCATAGTTCCCGTTCCCTTGAGAGTACGGGGATAAAATATAGCCTATGTTACTCAAGGTAAATGTAGCTTTCAAATGGTGAAAGAATTTTTGAAATCGGCGCAGTAGTTTTTGAGTTTATTTATTACAAACAAACACTTAAAACCATCGATCACTTTTTTTATTAGTGATCGATGCTTAAAACACAAAAAAAAAAAAAATATTAAAAAAATTAAAAAACCCGACTGCGTAAAAAATAACTAATAATTTTAAATAAAAACTGAAAAGAATAAAACAAGTTCAGGAGACAGGACATATTGACTGCAACAATCGGGACCCATTTTGGTATAATGATTTTAGTCTAGATTATTTAATGGGTCCCGATTGTTGTCATCCTACCTTTTATCCATTTGGATGTTGCGTTCAGTAATTTTTGAGAAAAAGTGTAACAAACATTCATACCTCCATCCATCCGCACAAACTTTCGCTCTTATAATAAATAGTAGTAAGATAAGACATTCTAT
The DNA here is from genome assembly GCA_905147715.2 of Xestia xanthographa. Classification (NCBI taxonomy): domain Eukaryota; kingdom Metazoa; phylum Arthropoda; class Insecta; order Lepidoptera; family Noctuidae; genus Xestia; species Xestia xanthographa. Next base: position 25,435,932 of record LR990659.1, read on the forward strand.
GCTTAGGTTTAAGTCATCTCATCATCACCTGCCTAGCCTTTTCCCAACTATGTTGAGCTCAGCTCCCAGTCTAACCGGATGCAGCTGAAAACTAGTATTTTACATGGAGCGACTGCCTATCTGACCTCCACAACCCAGTTAGTACTGGGTAATACGATACCCCTTGGTGAGACTCGTCTATGCTTCATCATTATTTGAAAGAAGATGTCTGTGTCAGAGTAATTTTCTTTTTAGAGTTCCGTAGTCCTGACAAGGAACCCTTATAGTTTCGTCAAGTCTGTCTGTATGTCTGTCTGAGGTTTTGCAAAGAGACCGTTAGTACTAGAACACTGTTATTTTGTAGAGGTATGTATATAAGTTACGCCGACAAAGTGGTAAAATAAAATTTTGGAAAAAAAAATTTTTTTAAGGTAGCACTCTTGTGAAGTGGGGATGATTTTTTTTTGTCATCTGCCGCATTGTGTGGAATATCGTTGAATAGGTCTTTTAAAATGACTTAGGGGTTGCTAATACTATTTTTCTATTTAATGCTCCATTTACGAAATATTAAACTTTAAAGTGCAAATGTTTGTTCCAGTAGGGCGTCCTCACCTCTAAAACCTAAACTACTGGCTTAAAAAATCCGGAAAATTTTCATAATGATAGTGCATTTCATGAACATTAAAGAAAAACTTTATTTTTTTAGCAGTAACAGTCGTTGAACTTGGGTGTTGGATAATTTTGTACCAAATACAAAATCCTTAGAATAAATCCTTTAAAGTGACTATGATGGTGTAGTTGCTTGTTTATAACGGGTGAAGACTTGCATTGAAAAATAAAATATAACGGGCTGCTACGGAACCCTACACTGCACGTGGCCCGACGCGCACTTGGCCGGTTTTTTACATAACGTTGCTAAGCACTAGGAATTTCTCTTGACTCGTGGGTGCGTTGACAAACATTTAAACTCAGAAACAGTAAATACATACAAATATTTTATTCTGTGCGGGACTCGAACCCACGACACGCAAAGCAGCAGCTAACCTCAAAACCACTGCGCCAAACGTGCTGTCAGCAATAGGAACATACACCGATTTATGTTAATTTATGCTAGTTTCAGCAAAATTAATTAATTAATTCAAATAAAGAAATGAGGGCCTGGGTTTGATTCCCTGATTGGGTTTTTCTTTCAGGAATTCCTCAGTAAGTTCCACGGAGTCTAGATTTGAGCACGGTTGAATGCAAAAGGCTCACCCACTATTACATGGGACTTAAACCTAACTGGCGAAATGTGGGTGTGTTATGAGTACACCTTTGCTAACCCTTTGGGGATTACAGGCGTGATGTTACGTCATCATCATCATCATCAGCCTATTAATGTTCCCACTGCTGGGACACAGGCCTCCTGTCTATGAGATGGAATGGGCTATAATCCACAACCCGGGCCCAGTGCGGATTGGTAGATGTCACATGTCTTCGAATTTTGTGGTTCTATATAGGACATGCCGGTTTCCTCACGATGTTTCCCTTCACCGTTTTGAGAGCAGTGGTGATGAAATAAATTACACAGAGTAATGCACCTGTTTAGGTTCGAACCCACGACTTACTGTTCGTAAGTCGCGGCCGCCACCACTGGGCCTCCGCTGCTCTCATATATGTTACGTAACGCAATTTTTTTTTTTTTTTGCTCTTGTTGACTTTTTTATAATATAATTTTGTCATTTCTATTGTATCTTTTTGTTTCTGTTTATCCTGTGTGAGTTCAATAAATACTTTTCTTTCTTTCTTTCTAAATTACGTTTTAAGAGCTGATATGATTACTAGAGTTACTTATGTAGAGTAACACTTATGAGCGCCTTTTCTTAAATTTTACAATTTTATCTACTATGTCATAGAAAACTCATTTTCCACGTTTCTTATTTAAGATAAGCACCTAAACTACTGTTTTGTGTTAGCATATAGACGACTTCAAACTAGTTTTCTATCAATTACGTTACCTACTTTTCGAATAATTACATTTCACGTAAAACAGGTTATCATTAGAATTTATACATTTTTTTTATTGAATTACTGTAGACGTTAATTTATTTATTTATTTTATTCATTAACACATACATTTGTTTTAACAGGTAAAGGCCAAACTAACAAAAGTAGTCATAAATTGCTAATTATTCAGTCCCAACTAACGGGTCGGTAGCCGGGTTAGGCGTGTGGTATCCGGCAGAGTAGAATAGAACCAACCCATGTCTGAGGCAGAACACCTTGCACCTCCGTAGACCAGAGAATGGGCAGCAGCGTTTTCTGTTAGTCTTTCATCACTGCGATCTCCAATCCGCCTGCCAAGCGTGGAGATTACGGCAAACTCCTCCCATCATGGGAGAGGCTTATGTCCAGCAGTGGACGTTATGGGCTGTTGTAGTAGTTGTAGTAAGTAACGGGTCTGGGTAGAAACACAAATTACACAGTGGACAACAAACTAAGTGTCATACTGGTGTTATACTGGTTTATACTAAAAAGTAATAATTATTTCTCTATAGTGTATTATTTCTCTATCGTGTGATTAGAGCCTAACCTGGTGACAGAGTTTTTATATACCTAATAGCATCCTGAAAGTCGTGGCCGAGGATCCGAGAGCTCCTGTACTGAGGCATCTCATGCGGAATCATTGTCCGCATGAAATGCCTCGTAAGCACATGAATCAATAACCGGTCTTTAATAATTATCGGTTTTTTTATAAATATCGGTTCACCCAGTCGAAAGTTCTGAGGTAACAAACACAAAAAAAAAATATACAGCTGAATTGAGAACCTCCTCTTTTTGGAAGTCGGTTGAAAATGGTTCCTATGTTGTTCCGAATAAAAACAATTTATTATTATTATTATTATTTTTTTTTTTTTTTTATTTAATCGTATTTTAAATTTGATGTTTTATTTATCTTAATTGAATTGTGAGTAAATTTTATCTTGATTTTAATAATTTATGGTTATTTATTTTTGAATTTTTTGTATTTGTGTTAATGTATTTTATTTTTTAATACTTTTAATGTCACTGTATGGATCATGTTATCTGAATTAAATGAATTTTATTTATTTATTTATTTATTATTATGTCGCCAATGGGCCTCTGACTTACCATTACATGCCGTCGAGCAATATCTCTCAGGCATACTGGTTTAAATTTATTAACTTTATCCATTACCTTTTGGTATGTCGTCGGTCTATTGTTTTCCACGATACAGGCTGTATGGTAGGCATAATTTGTGATTGAGCTATTTACCTTCGCTTCATAATGTAAATGATATTTTACGATGGTTTTGCGCTTTTAAGAACGGCTAATTATTTTTGAGACGAATAACAACTTATTATGCGACTAACTACTTGGTTACAAAAAAAAATAACTTGGTAGCGATTAAATATTTTTAGCAAAATCATATTAAATGAGCTACAAAAGGCAAGGTTCTCATCTGCCTAGCCTTTTCCCAAGTTTTATTGGGGTCGGCTTCCAGTCTAACCGGATGCAGCTGAATACCAGTATTTTACATGGAGCGACTGCCTATCTGACCTCCATAACCCAGTTAGTACTGGGTAATACGATACCCCTTGGTAAGATTGGTTGTCAGACTTTTTGGGCCACTGACTACCTGTAACGACTGTCAAAGATCTACAAATGACAGCCGGGACCAACTGCTTAACGTGCTTTCCGAGGCACGGAGGAAACTTGGTATGTAATGGGTGGTCACCCATCCACAGACCAACCTAGGCAAGCACGGCTTAACCTAAAGATCGACCCGAGCGGCTGTTATTATTTAGCCACGAGCTCCACTTCGTTTTATAAAAACTAAATAATGGCTGCTACTATAAGATAGCTAATATATTAAACAGGGCCAATGAAATAATAGGTGAGGTATTAAAAATAATGACTAGTGGCTAATATTTCAAATTTTCATTTAAGTAATCATTTATGGGCGGCATGGGCACCGGACCGTAGGCGGACGCCCGGCACTTCGGTGACAGAAGTCAAAGAGTGTTATTTAATATGCGAGCGAAGTGCGCGCGCGTCATGGAGTCGTAGCAGGTTCTAAATCTCAGTTAATTTTATAAACAACCTCATTGTGTAATTTATGAAAGCCTATTTTCTACTTTTTATCCGCCGTCAAGTTGTCGCCTAACAATAAATTCAATTGCAACACCAAAAAATCACTGCCAATTTAAATTTAAACAAAGCTTACAACTCCAAATAAAGCTGCTACTTAATACTTAAAATGCTACTTCACTGTAGCTGCCAACCTATTATTTTTGCTACCCATTGTAATTATTTTTAAAACCCTAAATCAGATTAGTTTGTCGCCACTAGCAGGAGCGCGCGGTTTAGATGTAAATACAATCAAACAGTTTAGACATCTGAACAATTAATAAATGTAATGTAAATGTATTGTATTTTCGATTAATTACGTTTGCACCGTGTGCTGGTGCTAGGGCCTTTTTCTTCTCATTCTTTGGCCCTTATCACATTTGAGGTCTATCCAATGAATCTTTCTCCATACTACTCTATTAGTTGCCATCCCAATAGTCAACTCAGTTCTATCCATATCATAGTTCAAACAGTCCATCCATTGTGAGTCTTTCTCTGCTCTTATAAGAATAAGAATAATTTATTTAAAAATAAAAGTATTACAAATATGTACAATTAGGTGCAGTAGTGTTATTTCTAAAACAATGGTATAATTAGTGCATAATAGTAAACTATAACCAAAAATATATTTAACAGTTGCAAGAAACGATAATGTGGAATTCACAAATGGTCATCCATTCACTCTCAAAACTTTTCTGACTACATCTTTCTCTATTTACGCATCAGTTTAGCTGTTCGGTTTTACCATTAGTTATACCAATACAAGAAAAACAAATAAATCCGACATTCCCTTTTACATCTAATTCCTCTTTTATTTGCACTAAAAAGTCTTCATATGGAGAACAGCCATTTGCTAACTTCGTAAAAGAGAAAATATCCATAAAATAGTTGTATTAAGAGATATGAGCACATTTGAGCTCCGACGCACTTTGTGGAGCGGTGTGATTTATCTAAACAAGCTAAAAGCTCTCAGAAAGGTATGAATAACAAGGGAAACTGGATGACAGTTTCATATTTTTGTGTTTTAGAACTGTGTTAAAGGAAGAGCTCGTGGCTAAATAATAACAGCCACTCGGGTCGATCTTTCGGTTAAGCCGTGCTGACCTAGGTTGATTCGTGGATGGAACTACCTTTTACATACCGAGTTTCCTCCTTGCCTCAGAAAGCACGTAAAGTCGTTGGTCTCGGCTGTCATTTGTAGATCTTTGACAGTCGTTACAGGTAGTCAGTGGCCCGAAAGTCTGACAACCAGTCTTACCAAGGGGTATCGTATTACCCGGTACTAACTGGGTTGTGGAGATCAGATAGGCATACGCTTCATGTAAAATACTGATTTTTAGCTGCAGTCGGTTAGACTGGAAGCCGACCCCAACATAGTTGGGAAAATCCTAGGCAATGATGAGAATCGTGTTAAAGGTTAGGACTCTATTTGTTTAATGTTTATATAATATAATCATTTATTTCAGACCTTGATCCATAATTTGTTAGTAATACCTTTATATTTAGGTTAGTAAATTTACATAACTGAATAATTTCATCATAACAAAACAATCACTTAGAATACCTAAATAAATAACAAATAATCAATCAGTTCATTTATATCTACTTCCCGTTGCAATGGAGCCGCCGCTGTGGAAGAGGGTCCAGTACCCCAGGAAAGGGCAGTCTGGCTTATACGCAATAACTCTTAGGATACCGTTTGCACTCCCCCTTAAAACCCTGTTTGTACCTAAATAAAACTTGTGATACAATTTTAAATAGATATAAGGGTGAACAGACTTATCGACGTGAAATGGGCTTGAGTCGGTCGGACATAAAGAGCTTATGCTTTCAATAAAAGCGAAAATCGCCTTATTTCGATTCGCATGACGTGTCTTAAAACTACGCAGTACTTAATGCGACACACATATGTATATGACTAGCTGTTGCCCGCGGCTTCGCCCACGTGCAGTTCGGTAACTGTCCCACTGAATCATTCTAAAGAGATAAATAGTGTCCTACAAAATCACTATCTTAATCCAGGTTATAAACTATCTATGTGCCAAATTTCATAATCATCACAATTTATTATTATCATCACAACCACCATCACTATTACAACCACCATCATTATCACAATCATTATAACAATCACCTTCACTATCACAACCACCATCATTATCACAATCATTATCACAATCACTATCACAATCACAATCTCCATCACTATCACAATCACCATCATAATCACTATCACCATCACAATCACCATCACAATCACCATCACAATCACCATCACAATCATCATCACAATCACCATCACAATCTTAATCGCTATCACGATCACAATCACTATCATCATTTTAACAATCATTATCATCATAATCACAACCAATATCACCGTAATCACAATTTATTATTATCATCACAATCACCTTCACTATCACAACCACCATCACTATTACAAACACTATCATTATCACAATCATTATCACATTCACCATCACTATCAAAGTCACCATCATTATCACAATCACCATCACTATCACAACCACCATTATTATCACAATCATTATCACAATCATCATCACAATCACCATCACAATAATTATCACAATCACCATCACATTCCCCATCACCATCGCTATCACCATCACAATCACCGTCACTATCACAATTACCATCACCGTAATCACAATCATTATCAATTTATCATCGTAATAACAATCACCATCACTATCACAATCACAATCACCATCATCGTAATCACAATCACCATCACAATCACCATCACAATCACCATCACTATCACAATCACCATCACCATCACAATCACCATCACAATCACCATCACAATCTCGATCACAATCACTATCACAATCACTATTACAATCACTATCACAATCACTATCACAATCACTATCACAATCACTATCACAATCACCATTACTATCACTATCACAATCACTATCACCATCACAATCATTATCACAATCACTAACCTCGTTTCACAATCATTATCACAATCACTAACCTCGTTATTACAATCATTATCACAATCACTAACCTCGTTAACACAATCATTATCATCGTAATCACAATCATCTTCATCATTATTACAATCACCATCACTGTCACAATCACGAACACCATCGCTATCACCATCACAATCACCGTCACTATCAAAATCACTATCACAATCACCATCTTCGTTATCACAATCATTATCATCGTAATCAAAATCATTATCATCTTAATCATAATCATCATCATCACAATCTTTATCCTCGTTATCACAACCATCGCTATCACCATCACAATCACCATCACTATCACCGTCACTATCACAATCGCCATCACTATCACAATCACTTTCACAATCACCATCATCGTTATCAAACTCATTATCATCGTAATCAAAATCATCATGATCATTATCACAATCATCATCGTAATCACAATTATTATCATCGTAATCACAATTATTATCATCGTAATCACAATCATCATCATCATTATAACAATCATCATCATCGTTATCACAATCATCACAATAAATCAACAATAACCCTGTATAGAATTTGAATCAGCCATCTTCTGGATCTCAAAATAAATGCCATTTTCGACATCAGCACCCCTGATAATCTCGGTTTCGACACCCATATTGATTTTTAGACATTTCCACCCCATCGCACCCCAACAGGGAATGATGGTAATTCAGGTCCGCCACATTAAATCTTAAAATCGTTGTTTTTGTAATACATCCGACCCAATTCACCATACAGACAATACTTATGTTGAATTTCAGGCGTTGTTACCCCATTTCTCCCTTTAGGGGTTGAATTCTGAAAAAACCTGAAACACAAATGTTAACTCATTTATCGATAGGAGTACTCCTGTTAAGTTTCGAATAAACTAATCTAACTAATCTTTTTTCCTCATGTAATCTTTGGACCCCCGTTTCAACCCCTTAGAGGGGGTTAATTTTGAAAAATCCTTTCTTAATGCACCCCTAAACCCCATAAAGAACCTATGTGCCAAATTTTGAATCTCTAGACCCAGTGGTTTGGGCTGTGCATTGATTTTTATACTTTGCTACCCCATTTCCCCCTCTTAGGGGTTGAATTCTGAAAAAACCTGAAACCCGTTTCTACTCATTTATCAATAGGAGCACTCCTGTGAAGTTTCGAATAAAATAGTCTAACTAATCTTGCTTCCACATACAAACTTTGGAGCCCCGTTTAACCCCCTTAGGGGATGCATTTTGAAAAATCCTTTCTTAGTGCACCCCTAGACAACATAAGGAACCTACTTGCCAAACTTGGAATCTCTAGACTCAGGGGTTTGGGCTGTGCATTGATTTTTAGACTTTGTCACCCCATTTCCGGTCTTAGGGGTTGAATTCTGAAAAATCCTGAAACCCGTTTCTACTCATTTATCAATAGGAGCACTCCTGTGAAGTTTTGAATAAAATAGTCTAACTAATCTTGTTTCCCCATACAAACTTTGGAGCCCCGTTTAACCCCCTTAGGGGATGAATTTTGGGAAATCCTTTCTTAGTGCACCCCTAGACCACATAAGAAACCTACTTGCCAAATTTGAACTCTGTAGACCCAGTGGTTTGGGCTGTGCGTTGATAGATGAGTCAGTCAGTCAGTCAGTCAGTCAGTTTCTTCTTTTATATATTTAGACTAGCTGTTGCCCGCGGCTTCGCCCGCGTGCGTTTTGGTAACTGTCCCACTAATTCATACTAAAGGGATAAATAGTGTCCTACATGTTAATCCAAGTTATAAACTATCTATGTGCCAAATTTTATAATCATCACAATTTATTATTATCATCACAATCACCATCACTATCACAACCACCACTATTATCACAATCACCATCACTATCACAGTCATCATCATTATCTCAATCACCATCACTATTACAACCACCATCATTATCACAATCATTATCACAATCACCATCTCGATCACCATCACAATCACCGTCACTATCACAATCACCATCACCATCACAATTACTATCAAAATCACTATTGTGATAGTGATTTTTCATCATCATCGTTATCACAACCATTATCATCGTAATCACAATCATTATCACAATCACCTTTACCATCGCTATCACCATCACAATCACCGTCACTATCACAATCACTATCACAATCACCATCACCATCATAATCACCATCACAATCACCATCAAAATCACTATCACAATCACCATCACTATCACAACCACCATCATTATCACAATAATTATCACAATCACCATTACAATCACAATTACAATCCCAATCACTATCACCATCACAATCACCATCGCAATCACTTACCTCGTTACCACAATCATTGTTATCGTAATCACAATCATCTTCATCATTATCACAATCACCATCACTGTCAAAATCACAATCACCTTTACCATCGCTATCACCATCACAATCACCGTCACTATCACAATCACTATCACAATCACCATCACCATCACAACCACCATCATTATCACAATCATTATCACAAACACCATCTCAATCATTATCACAAACACCATCTCAATCACCATCACAATCACAATCATCATCACAATCCCCATCACCATCGCTATCACCATCACAATCACCGTCACTATCACAATCACCATCATCATCACAATTACCATCAAAATCATTGTCACAATCAAAATCATCGTTATCACAACCATTATCATCGTAATCACAATCACCATCACAATCACCATCACAATCACCATCACAATCACCATCACAATCACCATCACAATCACCATCACAATCACCATCACAATCACCATCACAATCACCATCACAATCACCATCACAATCACCATCACAATCACCATCACAATCACCATCACAATCACCATCACAATCACCATCACAATCACCATCACAATCACCATCACAATCACCATCACAATCACCATCACAATCACCATCACAATCATCATCACAATCACAATCACCATCAAAATCACAATCACCATCACCATCACCATCACAATCACCATCACAATCACCATCACAGTCACCATCACAATCACCATCACTATCAAAATCACAATCAGCATTACCATCACAAACACAATCACAATCACAATCACAAATTCACAATCACTATCACAATCACTTACCTCGTTATCACAATCATTGTTATCGTAATCACAATCATCTTCATCATTATCAGAATCACCATCACTGTCACAATCACAATCACCTTTACCATCGCTATCACCATCACAATCGCCGTCAATATCACAATCACTATCACAATCACCATCACCATCACAATCACTATCACAATCACCATCATCATTATCACATTCACAATCATTATCATCGTGATCACAATCATTATCATCTGAATCATAATCATCATCATCACAATCTCCATCCCTGTTATCATAACCATCGCTATCACCATCACAATCACCGTCACTATCACAATCACCATCACTGTCACAATCACTATCATAATCGCCATCATCGTTATCAAAGTTATTATCATAGTAATCACAATCTTTATCATCGTAATTACAATCATTATCATCGTAATCAAAATCACCATCGCAATCATCATCATCATTATCACAATCATCATCATCGTTATCACAATCATAACAATAAATCGACAATAACCCTGTATAGAAGTCGAATCCGCCATCTTCTGGATCTCAAAATAAATGCAATTTTCGTAATCAGCACCCCCGATAATCTCGGTATCCGACACCCATATTGATTTTTAGACATTTCCACCCCATCGCACCCCAACAGGGAATGATGGTATTTCAGGTCCGCCACATTAAATCTTAAAATCGTTGTTTTTGTAATACACTCAACCCAATTCTCCATACAAACAATACCTATGTTGAATTTCAGGCTTTGTTACCCCATTTTCCCCTTTAGGGGTTGAATTCTGAAAAAACCTGAAACACAAATGTTAACTCATTTATACGATACGATACGATACTCCTGGTAAGTTTCGAATAAAGTAGTCTAACTAATTTTATTTATCTTTGGATCCCCGTTTCAACCCCTTAGGGGGTGAATTTTGAAAAATCGTTTCTTAATGCACCCCTAAACCCCATAAAGAAGCTATGTGCCAAATTTGGAATCTCTAGGCTCAGCGGTTTGGGCTGTGCATTGATTTTTATACTTTGCCACCCCATTTCGGCATCTTAGGGGTTGAATTCTGAAAAAACCTAAAACCCGTTTCTACTCATTTATCAATAGGAGCACTCTTGTGAAGTTTCGAATAAAATAGTCTTACTAATCTTATTTTCCCATACAAATTTTGAAGCCCCGTTTAACCCCCTTAGGGGGTGAATTTTGAAAATTCTTTCTTAGTGCACCCCTAGACTACGTAAGGAACCAATGTGCCAAATTTGGAATCTCTAGACTCAATGGTTTGGGCTGTGCATTGATTTTTAGACTTTGTCACCCCATTTCACCCTCTTAGGGGTTGAATTCTGAAAAATCCTGAAACCCGTTTCTACTCATTCATCAATAGGAGCACTTCTGTGAAGTTTCGAATTAAATAGTCTAACTAATCTTGTTTCCCCATACAAACTTTGGAGCCCCTTTTAACCCCCTTAGGGGGTGAATTTTGAAAAATCCTTTCTTAGTGCACCCCTAGACCACATAAGAAACCTATTTGCCAAATTTGGTATCTGTACACTCAGCGGTTTGGGCTGTGCGTTGATAGATGAGTCAGTCAGTCAGTCAGTCAGTCAGTCAATCAATCAGTCAGTCAGTCAGTTTCTTCTTTTATATATTTAGATAAGACTCAACCTGAATTTCGTGTAAGTGTGATGACTCAGTAGAACAGCCGTCACACCTGAATCCACCTGCCACCTAGAGAGGTGATACTATTATCACTTCTAGTGCGACCCTTTAGACTGTAGAGAGAGAGAGAGAGAGAGTCACTGGTGCGGAAAGTGTGGGGCAACCCCAATGCTGTCCTGGCGATGATCGCGGACCGGATGAACTGCCCATACATACGGCACCGCTATGATAGACATGTTGCCGTCAACAGGGCCGCTTAGATGTTGCCATTTCATTTTTTGTTTTATTATCCTTTGTGTGAAGCCGTTGGTCCCGGCTGTCATTTGTAGATCTTTGACAGTCGTTAGGTAGTCAGAGGCCCAATAAGTCTGACAACCAGTCTTACCAAGGAGTATCGTATTACCCGGTACTAACTGGGTTGTGGAGGTCAGATAGGCAGTCGCTCCATGTAAAATACTGGTATTCAGCTGCATCCGGTAAAACTGGAAGCCGACCCCAATATAGTTGGGAAAAGGCTAGGCAGATGATGATATCCTTTGTGTGAGGAGCTCGTGGCTAAATAATAACAGCCGATCGGGTCGATCGTTAGGTTAAGCCGTGCTTGCCTAGGTAGGTCTGTGGATGGGTGACCACCCATTACATACTGAGTTTCGTCAGTGCCTCGGAAAGCACGTTAAGCCGTTGGTCTCGGCTGTCATTTGTAGATCTTTGACAGTCGTTAGGTAGTCAGGCAGACACGGCAAATCTTTTGTTCATCTTTTGTTCATCTGTAGTGTAGTCACATAAATGAAGAAAAACTGTATTAATAAGAAACGACTTATCTCTTTTGTCCATGACACTACACAAGAAATAAGCGAACATTCTATTTCGTTCTCTTTGACGGACGACCAGCCCGCTTAGCATAAACGCCGTAGACACGAAAGAGAATCGACAAATCTTTTGTTTTGTCATTTTGTCGATTCAATGACAGATGAACAAAAGATTTGTCGTTTCTCTTTCGTGTCTACGGCGTTCATGCTAAGCGGGCTGGGATGGGAAAGTAAGCCCGACCAACCGCGCCCAGTCGGGCACAATCAGCCGACTATGCAACCTAAAGCCAATAACAAATATACAAATATTGCTCATTTAATAATATAGGATAATGTCCTATTTTCTTCTTGATTTGTATCCGGATAATAGCAATAGGATCAGTCATTTATTGGATCAATATTCAGGCAAAATCTTCTTCAAATTCTGGTAAAACCACACATCTACTTACCTCTCTAAAGAATACACTAAACGTGCCTAATATATTAATGCAATGTTTTTCTTCTGTGATAATCAATTAGAAAAGCACTTATCCATAGCCTATAACGTCAAAAGTAAGTAATTTCACTCATGTTAGATCCAGATTGGCAAGAAAATCTAAAAGCCCACTTAGTTTATAGGCTTTCCACCGATTTCTAGTAACCGATTTTCAACGCTCAGCCATTCCCCGTAGTTTCAAATTCCAATAGCGCAAGAATATTTAGGCGTTTGAGTCTGTGAAATGGGCTTAAGCCATCATCCCGGTGTAAATAAGCTGTCACCGTATGATTTATGTCTAGACATTGCCTAGCTTTCGGCCTAAGTGCTCGGTTCGATTCACGCCATTTGGTCGGCCGCGTTAATCATATTTTACCTTTCTGTGCGACAGTTGGGCCGGTAAATCGGCTTTTTAAAGTTGGCTTTTATGTTTTTCTTTCAACACAATAATAAGCATAAAATATTTATTTATCGTTGTTGCGGGTGGGCGAAACATAAAATTGAATACTTTTTTAACTATTCCAAAGAGCTCTATTGCTATAGGTACAAGAGGTCTTGGGTTCGATTCTCTGGTCGGCTAATATATGCGAGAAATTCAAAACTTTTTATATTCCTGAAAAAAGCCTTGTATTGGCCACTAGAAACACTGTAGTACACTTGTTTAACTTTTTAATACAACACTTATTTTACAATTTAAATTTTGAATCTAGCGATTTTTTATGCACGTCATGTCCCTGTGGTAAATAATAGTAAATTATGCACCGAGGGGCTAAAGTTGTGTCTTATGTCACGGGCGTCAATTGAATCTCGAGCGCAATGAAGAATTCGGGATTTAACTCCCGAGCGCAGCGAGGGATTTAAGAGTTGTCTCACGATCGAAGCGAGGGAGTTAATACAAGAATCCTGAATGCAGCGAGGGATTCAAACTAGCCCAAGGCAAAGACACATTTAGCCCAGAGCAGGATACTCTACTTTTTACACCTACTGTGAGAAAATAATAACCATAGTACGAAAAACAAAGTATTTATTAAATAAACAAACAGTAAGAATAATTAACTAATGTTACAGCCAATTACTATTACGGCGCGGTACGGTATTTGTTATTATTAATGCCAGTTTTAATGTTATTCCATTCCTTTTAAAAAATGGTTCGTAGTTATCTAATTATTCTTACAATATTATGTCTTCGAAAACATGGCATCGATATGAAGAAGCAGTCGTTATAACACGCGTAGTAAGGGTATCGAGAATAGGTTTCCTCTTTCTGGCACCAAAGGGTGTTTGTTAGTACTATACTGCCAATTTAGCTGAGCATGTGAGATTCTAAATTCAAATCACATTATTTGACCAGCGGGTCATAATGAAATCCAGTACAACATTATTGACCGGCTGTGCCCCCGGCCACTAATGACTCACTTTAGGTTAAGGTTGCTTGACATATAATTTAACATTTTCGAGCAGGTGGTGTGAAAAGATTTTTTCTTTCTTTCTTTCTTAGCGTGTTTTTGGTAAAACGGAACGCACTCGGTAAAACGGAACGTCCTCGATAACGCCGGTAGTGACGTCAAACTCTGTGTCAAAAAAACACTTTTATTTCAAAATTAATTAAAGTTTCACTAAGATTTTATTATAATATCGTTATCGCAATTTTTGCTTGTAATAATAATAATAATAATAAACCGAAACCTATAAGTATTTGGGTATGTCGGAAGCGCTGGGCGTCAATGTTGCTGACGTGAAGCAATCGTTGAAGGAGCGCTTCTTTGGCCGCCTGAAAAAAGTATTTAATAGTCTTTTATCAGGTGGCAATAAGGTGCGTGCCTTCAACGGTTGGGTCATGCCGGTTTTGATGTACTCTTTCGGCATACTTAAATGGACTCAAACAGAACTAGACGCCTTGGATACGAAGGTCCGTAAATTGTTGACGGCGTATCGGATGCATCACCCACGTTCTTCGGTTATGAGACTGTATATCCCGCGGAAGTGTGGGGGTCGAGGCTTTTTAAATGCTAAGACTCTCCACAATCGCGAGATATGCAGCCTCAGGGAATATTTCTTAGGAACCGATGTGGGAATGCATCGAGATGTCGTCACGGTGGACAAGGGCCTCACCCCGCTCTCCTTGGCTAAAGAGAACTGGCGCAAACCTCCAGTGCTTGACACTAACGATCGCAGGGAGGTATGGCAGAGTAAGGAGCTTCACGGACGCTTTTTCCGCGCTCTCCATGGGCCCGATGTAGACCTACCAGCGTCCGTAGCCTGGCTACGTTCCGGGGACCTATTTGGAGAAACCGAAGGTTTTGTCTGTGCAATAATGGATGAAGTTATGATGACGAATAACTACCGTAGATTTATTGTGAAGGATGGCACGGTTGACATATGTCGGGCATGCCACCGTCCAGGCGAAACAATCCGTCACATTATCTCCGGGTGTTCTCGTCTAGCTAACGGAGAGTACCTGCATAGACACAACCTTGTAGCCAGGATTATCCATCAGCAACTTGCTCTTAAATACAACCTTGTGGAATCGGAAGTGCCTTACTATAGGTATGTGCCCGACCCAGTTCTCGATAATGGCTGTATCACATTGTACTGGGATCAATCCATCATCACTGACAGGACTATTGTAGCCAATAAGCCTGATATAGTGGTGGTGGATCGATCAGAGCGGCGCGCAATGATTGTTGACATAACGGTCCCGCATGATGAGAACCTCGTGAAAGCAGAGAAAGATAAACAAATCAAGTATCTTGACTTGGCTCGCGAGGTTGTTGACATGTGGGAAGTGGACTCAGCAATCATTGTGCCGATAGTCGTATCAGCCCATGGCTTAATTGCCAAGAGCCTCGATCAATACCTGAGGAGGCTCTCGTTAGGCAGCTGGATCAAGGGCTTGATTCAGAAAGCGGTACTCCTGGACACGGCTCGTATTGTTAGGAGGTTCCTCTCTCTGGAGCCCTGACCGCCGGTAGCTTGGACCCTGTTCCCGATACCGGTGGGCTACAATTTTTTATATTTTTAAATGTTTTTTATATATTTTTTAATTAATATTTAAAAATGTAACAAATTTGTTTAAAAATGAATAAAGGAAATAATAATAATAATACTTTATTGATACAAATCCTTACAATAAGCTTTATATCTAGCTAAAGTTCACAATAGTTAAGGTGTACAAAAGCTGAAACCCTGACTCCTAAACTAGGAAAACCTGTGACTTAGGAGTCAGTGTTCTACTGCCACTTGGACACTATATTATACCTTATGGAAATTGAGAGCTGGTAAGCTGATATTATTCGAGAGAGTATATTATTAAGTAGTGTTTTATAGAGATAATATAACAAAAGTTGAAAAAATTTAAAAAAAAACTGACATTTAAAAAGTAAAAAAAAAGTATAAAATAACTGTGTGGTGGATTCTGCATGTGTGTCTGGAAATCGTATGACTTATATGCATTGTGTGAGTGTGTGTATGTAACTGTGTGTATGTGTGAGTGAGTGTGCGTGTGACTGGGAGACGGGTGTATTTTTGTGTTCTGTGAGTATGGTATGAAGAGCCTAAGTATGGTTGTATGGTGTCGGGTGTAAGACGGAACAAACTATTGTTTGCTTGGTGTACAGACTGTGTTACACGTTTTGTAAAGAATGTTGTGAGTTATGTGTGAGTGATTAATAGTTCCTCAGTTTGAGCGTAGTCTAAGTGGTACAACATGTCTTTCAGCTTCGTCTTTGCTTCGTGTTTGCTTAACCTTGCTATTTGGATGGTCTTACTTATATTTCTGAAGACAAGAGAGCTCAGCACATACTGCTGTCTTCTGGCGAAGGCAGTTCTATGACCAGGAATTGGGCAAACTATTCTTTGACCACGTTTGTTTGAGTCTGGGAGAGGAACTTGGCCATGTTTCCAAAGAGTGGTTCTGAGTACAAATAACTGTCTCACGGTTAAAAGTTTGAGCTCGGTGTAAAGGTTATGAGTCGGATAGCGAAAAGGCTTTTGCAACATAACCTTAAGTACCGCCCTTTGCGCTCGCTCCAGCTCAAGGAACTTTGTTTTGGGCGATCCACCCCAAGCTAGAATACAATAGCCGATGATGGACTGGCAAAGTGCAGTGTAAACCATTTTTAGGGTCTCTAAGTCACCAGAATGCCTTAATGTCTTGAATAGATGGATTGTTTTCCTGACTTTGCTGGCGGTAGATTCAATATGCTTGTTCCATTTCAGCCCATCATCGATTATTACGCCCAAATATTTTACCGATGTTACTGAGGGGAGCGCTATACAAGAGCATGTTGCAGTGTCCAGGCAGGTGTGAGCTTTAATTGAATAAATGCTTGGGGGTTTCGTGCTAGCATGAATAGAAAACGGGATGAAGTTAGTTTTTTGTAGGTTCAGGGTAAGGAGATTTTTGTGTAGCCATTCCATTACTACTTTCAGGGATTCTTCTGCATTATCTTTCACCTGAGCCCAGTTCTTCCCGTGTACTACAATGGCTGTATCATCGGCATAAGTAAATATATTAGCAGATGTTAAAGAGTAGTCAGAGGAGTAAGAGTGCACAAGTCATTGATGTAGATTAGAAAGAGCGTTGGGCCAAGAACGCTACCCTGCGGGACTCCATATGACATTATCTCATCAGCACTAATATGTGATCCTATTTTCACACAGATTTTTCGGTCTATCAAGTAACTCCTGAAGAGATCATGAACAATGCCTCGTATGCCGATGCTATACAACTTGGATAGAAGGGTGGGAACAGAGACTGTGTCAAACGCTTTTGTTAAGTCGAGGAATAGACCCAAGCATTTATGTCGATTATCTAATTTCTTTGCTACAAGTTCAGTTAGGTCTAGCACTGCATCTTCAGTAGATACTCCTTGTTTAAATCCGTACTGATTATTTGCTAGTATGCTGTGCTTTTGTAGGTATTTTACTAGTTGTTTGTTTATAATTTTCTCCATTATCTTTGACATAACTGGTAGTACAGCAATGGGTCTATAGTTATTTACACAATCTCTGTTCCCACTCTTATGTATTGGATGGATTACGGCTTTTTTGCACGTGTTAGGGAATGTACCTGTGGTCATTGAACAATTTACTATATGTGTAATAAGTGGTACGAGGATATGTCGACAAAGTTTTATGAGTTTGACTGGAATACCATCCCAGCCAGTGGCACAGTCTTGTCTTAGGCTTGAGATAATGGAGTCCACTTCAGCATCATCCACTTCGAGAAGGACAAAGGAGCTAGAAGGACATGTGCTTTGGGAGAGAAGTGATGGGGTAGGTTGGGCTGCTGTATTTATCATAGATGCTAGCTTTTGGCCAATATTCGCAAAGTAGTTACAGACGAGGTTAGCTGCATCGCTTTTATCATAGGCTGTACTTAATAACTCATGAGGAGGGTTGCTTTGCTTTTTAGTATATGTAATTCCTTTGATTTTATTCCACAGTCGTTTAGGGTCGTTTTTTGCTTTGTGTAGTTCATTTTGTTCATGTATCCTTTTAAGTTTTCTGAGTAGGCTATTACAATAGTTTCTATATCGTTTGTAGGAAGTTTGGATTGTTAGGTTATCAGGTGATTTTCTTGCTTTTTTGTGAAGTTTATCACGGTGGCGAATGCACCGTAGTAAACCGGGTGTAATCCAAGGTCGAATATTTCTGTCTTTTTTAGGGATAGTTATTATTTTTGTGTGGCTAATTATAGCGGTGTTTAACATTTCCGTGAGTGTGTCAGATGCTAGGTTAGGATCATTTGTTTTCAGTACTTCCGAGAAATCTAGGGCTTCGATATGATTTGTTAGATTGGTGTAGTCAATTTTAGGTATTTTGCAAGCCGGCACAGAAGATCTGTGCCGGCTCTCAGGGAGATCCCTGAGAGCTGTTCGTTATTAATAGTTAGTAGAATCGGGAGGTGGTCCGTAATATGTGACTCAATTACAAGTAATGTGGCTGTCTTGTCCGTTTTGAGCATCACATGGTCTAGGCAGCTATCATTTCTTGTAGGTATCCGATGGGCGGGTAGCAGGCCGTGTGTTGCATTTAGTGTTAAGTATTCGGTGGCGCGTACCTCTAAATCAATAGGTCGGATGTCTATGTTTGTGTCCCCGATTAGGCAAATATTTTTATAGTTTTTTAAGGACAAGAGGATGTTATCTACGCTATTCAAAAAGTTGTCGAAGTCAACTTTGGTATTATATGACGGTGAACGATATATAGCCACAAATGCAAGTTTATTTGTAATCTCACATGTTAGGCAATTTCCGTTGATAAAATTGGGTTCTTTTATGGTGCAATTTATGTTATCTTTTATATAAATAACAATCCCGTCGTTCTGGTTAGCCGTACGTTCCGTATAATATGAGTTATAGCCGTTCAACACAGGGAGATTCACCACTTTACTAAGCCAGCACTCAGTAAGTACCAATACATCACAGCTAACATTGAGCAACTTTAGCAATACTAGTAGTTCATCAAAATTTTTATTTAAACTGCGAATATTTATATGGAAAATTTTGATTTGATGGTTAGCGCCTACCAAATAGTTAGAGCAATCTGACGGTGGACATTTATGCGATTTTGCCACTTCAAATTCATCTAAGTCCGCTGTAATAATAGATTGAAGAATATTAGCCATTAGTGAGAAACGATTTACTATAGTATGATACGATATGTTGCTCTGGGGTGTTTGGTATGTGTTTTATGATCAAGTAATAGATACTAGTGTAGTGTGATTTAGGACACCAATTTTTATGTAAGTTAGTAAGGTAAGGTGTGGTTGGATATGTAACAAAATGTGTGTTTGTATGTGTAATGTTTGCGCTTGAACATTGGGTGTTATAATTCATTTTACTTAAGTTATATAACAAAATATAAATATAAAGCAGGTTATTAGTAAAAGTATAGTATGACTTATATTTAACAGACATTAAAACAAAAAAGATATGCGAAGTACTGCTCACTAACGATGAGCTGTGGTATAGTCATTCCTGCAGCTCCTTTAGTGTTGATTCAGATTTGACGAGGATTTGTTTATCTCCGGCTTTTTTCCGAAGAAAAATGTTGCCGTTAGAGGTCCAGCAAAATGCATATTTCCTCAGGCGCGCAAATTGTCTTGCCTGGTAAAAGAGCTTTTTGCTTGTGTTCGATAGATGTTC
This sequence comes from Xestia xanthographa, assembly GCA_905147715.2. NCBI lineage: Eukaryota > Metazoa > Arthropoda > Insecta > Lepidoptera > Noctuidae > Xestia > Xestia xanthographa. Next base: position 25,456,266 of record LR990659.1, read on the forward strand.
TTCAACATAGACTGCTTGTTTTTGTCCAGATATTCCGAGTAACTCAGTATTCAATTTGTCTTCCTTATTCGTTTTTTTATTGTTATATGTTCGTACGCGTGAGATGAGGTCAAACTTTGTTTGTACGTTAGTGAATTCGGCGATAATAGGTTTACTGGTGCCTCGGTTCCCTGGTGTACGATATATATCTCGGAAGTGGGTGGCAGTTAGAGGTAGGTTTACTAAGTTTGCTATATCTGTTATAATTTTTGATAAGTCTGTCGTCGTTTCCCTTTCCTTGGTAGGTATGTTGCGCACTTCTATACCAGACGACCGGGACTTATATTGAAGGTCTCTGACAGCCAGTTCCAATGACTCGGAGTGCTTCTTGTAATCTATGCTTTCTTGTTGCAGGCGCTTGATTTCTTTCTGTAGGTCATCATACTGAGAGCTGAGGAATTCAACTGATTTCATGATCTCCATGTTAGTTCCATGAATTTCGGTATTTGTCTTATGCATTTGCATGTTTTGTGTTTTCAGTTCAGACATATCAGAGACCAGCTTTGTTATCAACTCAGTTTGCGCCGCAGATTGCTTTGCTGCATTCACATCTTGGTCAATCTTCCAAGCGAGAAGCATTTCCTTGATTTCTGACTTGAATTCTTCTTTAAATTAGTAATAAGAACATACAATTAGTAAAATGACTATACTAAGGCCAAAAAATTAGATGTAAACAAGCAGATTGAGGTAAATGACGTCACATCATGGCCGCGTCAGTCACGTACATTTGAACTGTCATAGAAAATTGCAGGACTTTTCTTGGGTTGACTACTTGGTTGGTACTGTATTTTATTGATTTAAGTGACGAAAATTACATGCATATTCCCTATTGCATGTTTCCATGATACATTTCTTAGTAGCAGCCGCAGAGTCCAGACTTGTTCCCGGTTGATGGCTATGGGCTCGAACCTAACCTAACTGAAAAAAAATCGGGGCAGTCTTTGGGGACTGCCGATAGAAGTGAAAACAAAAAGTAGACAGGCCCCTCCCCAGTCGTAGCACTGCTTATGCCCCGCGCATGCCATAGTGGTGTTACGCCGTAGCGGACGCTACGAGTGCAACGAACGGCTACGAAGCGTGACCGCACGTTACGTTAATGTTCAATGTTTTTCCTTCACCCAAAAAGTGCTCAACGCGCCTAAAGAAGCTTTCACTTCAAAAATGTGAGTGTAGTATAAGGTAAACATCTCCTTAAACCTTCGCAGATTACAGGACTGAAACATGGGACAAGAATAGGGAAGGAAAAGAAGGGTAAGCCGAAGAGAAGACAGCATAAGCATAATCAGATTGTATTGTCACACTGCTGGGACACAGGCCTCCTCTCTATGGGAGAGAGTGGGCTGTAATTCACCACGCGGCCCCAGTGCGGATTGGTAGATGTCACATGTCGTCGATTGTTTGGTTCTAGGACATGCCGGTTTCCTCACGATGGTTTCGTTCACCGTTTTGAGAGCAGTGGTGATGAAATAAATTACACAAAGTAATGCACCTGCTTGGGTTCGAACCTACGACTTATTGCTCGTAAGTCGGGGCTGCCACCATCATCTGCCTAGCCTTTTCCCAACTATGTTGGGGTCGGCTTCCAGTTTTACCGGATGCAGCTGAATACCAGTATTTTACATGGAGCGACTATCTGACCTCCACAACCCAGTTAGTACCGGGTAATACGATATCCCTTGGTAAGACTGGTTGTCAGACTTTTTGGGCCTCTGACTACCTAACGACTGTCAAAGATCTACAAATGACAGCCGGGACCAACGGCTTAACGTGCTTTCCGAGGCACGGAGAAAACTCGGTATGTAATGGGTGGTCACCCATCCACAGACCAACCTAGGCAAGCACGGCTTAACCTAACGGACGACCCGAGTGGCTGTTATTATTTAGCCACGAGCCTCCTCCAAGTCCTCCTCTAAATCGGGGCTGCCACCGCCGGATACAAAAAAAGACGAGTATTTATTCTATTACAATTTAATATTTATACAATTATTAGTAAGAACCTGTAACTTTCACAACAAAACATGTTTGTTTAATCATAAATCAACTAACTCAGGTACTATTATTCAGAAGTTATCATTTGAAGGTACGGTTGAATTTGTGACAGAATCTTCAGTAACATTGGAACTCGCTGACGACGGTAAAACTGTAGTACTTCTTCTTAAAAAAGGAAAAAACCTATCGACCCAGTCAATGGAGCCAGGTCTGAAAGTAAACTGACAGTCTGTTACCGTAGCTAAAGCTAGCATGCACACGAGAATCTGGAAAAGAAAAAAAAAATTGGTGACTGTGTCAACCCAAGATTAATGTTATCCATAAAGATATTTTCACATAAGTAAAAATATAAGTTAATTAAGTAAAAATTCCCGTACTTACGGGATTATATCTTTCGGGAGCTCATAGAAAAATAAAATCATGGATACGTAGTAAGTAAAATCGGGGCAGTCCGTAGTAAGTACTTTAAGTGTAGTGAAAAACCGTGAACGTCTAAAACAGTGCATTAAGATATTTTATTAAGGTTCCGTACAAAAAATTAAAAAAAACGGAACCCCTAAAGGATCACTTGTGCGTCTGTCTGTCTGTACGTTTGTCTGTCACAGCCAATTTGCTTCGAATCTACTCGATCAAATCAGATGAAATTTGGTACGGTGATGTAATCCTATGACCCAAACACAGATGTGCAAAGTATATTTTTTTTTTTACATAAGGGTCATTTTTGGGGACAAAATAGGAAATTAAAAAAAAAGTTTTGCAAACCTCACTGTGTCATAGATCAAATGAAAGGACTCGTTATTAGGATCTCAAATATATTTTTGTTGTTTTTGTAAAATAAACAGTTTTGATTTTATTCATGAAAGAAAACGAAAATTGACCATTCCCCCTCCCCTGATCTCCGAAACTACTAAGCCCAAAAATAAAAATAAATATATATTTATTTGCTTGTAGATTAAGAATTCTATCTATCTATTCTATAAGAATTCTATCATTTGAAAATTAAGTGGTAAACTCAATATAAAACGTTCACTTATGGAAAATTTGACTTTGGCATTGTACGGAACCCTTTCCACGCGAGTTCAACTCGCACTTGGCCGGTTTATTTTGTATACAGATGTTGCTATGTTACCGGTAAACTTTTATTAATAAATTAAGATTAACATCATCATCTGCGTAGCCTTTTACCAAATAGTTAGCGTCGGCTTTTAGTCTTACCAGATGCAGCTGAATACTATTTTCTTTATAAGAATAATGTTCCATTTTCATAACACTGATTATTTATTCAGTTTTCTAAATTAAACTTTTTTACTTACAATTGCTGCAGTCTTCATAGTTGTTATACCCGTAGATTTTATTTTATTTAACTCGGTGACTTCCACCACAATCAAAAGTTAACTGAGGAAGCAAAGATAAGACCTGTTTTTTATATCAGACCTAGGTCAATAAATACGAAAGTAAAGCTTTTAATTGCCTCATTTAAGTTAGTGGTTCAGTAAAATACAGGTTTAGACCGTTTTTATGACATATTTTCTTTTCCCCGTGGCATCGCTTGCGTAGTAATGGTGGGTACTTATATTCCATGGGAACATACTACACTGATAAAAGCTGTCCATCAGTGACATCAGTCTATCAATATAAACTGGGCCCGCATGGTTACAATGAGTAACGTCTTACTGGAAACTCTTCAACTGTGGTCACAAGGACCTTTCACATTAGGCACAATGCCTTAACCGGACGGGCATTACATTGCCCAATGACCTTGAGCATGCTGCCCCGTACTAACTTACGACGAAACGACGAGAGAGAGCGAGCGACAGCGGGGGTGCTTGGTGGGGAGTTTTGTAATGATTAACGTTATTGTGGATTATTACAAAATATAAAAATAAATCTGTCAAAATAAACAACACAAATTGTTAAACAGGGTTTTTTCTTTCTTTTAGTATAAATATCATAAAAAAATGGCCCAGCCGTTCTATAGACAATTTAATATTTAGTTTTAATAAGACCTGTTTTCTCAATTTTTTTGGCAACATTTGGACAAGTTTATAAAAACTTTAAACAACACAAAGTGTTTCTCGTATACTCTAGTTTATTTGTATATTTTTTTTATAGTAAAAGCATTAAGGAATTCGTCTAGAAATTTCATTTTACCGAGCGTATTTTTAGGGTTTGAGCAATGTAATCCCCGAATGGGCTAACCGTGCACCATATTACATGGGCCAACTTACTCGACTGACCGTCGAGACTCGATAGATACAGACTCGCTGCACTACATTTATCCACAAAGCTATTGTGGATAAATGTAGTGCAGCGAGTCTGTATCTATCCTATATCTATCCGTTCACTGCTTCCGACTCGATAGATACAGACTCGCTGCACTACATTTATCCACAAAGCTATTGTGGATAAATGTAGTGCAGCGAGTCTGTATCAGTTCACTGCTTCCGACTCGATAGATACAGACTCGCTGCACTACATTTATCCACAAAGCTATTGTGGATAAATGTAGTGCAGCGAGTCTGTATCTATCCTATATCTATCCGTTCACTGCTTCCGACTCGATAGATACAGACTCGCTGCACTACATTTATCCACAATAGCTTTGTGGATAAATGTAGTGCAGCGAGTCTGTATCTATCCTATATCTATCCGTTCACTGCTTCCGACTCGATAGATACAGACTCGCTGCACTACATCTATCCACAAGAGCTTTGTGGATAAATGTAGTGCAGCGAGTCTGTATCTATCCTATATCTATCCGTTCACTGCTTCCGACTCGATAGATACAGACTCGCTGCACTACATTTATCCACAAAGCTATTGTGGATAAATGTAGTGCAGCGAGTCTGTATCTATCCTATATCTATCCGTTCACTGCTTCCGACTCGATAGATACAGACTCGCTGCACTACATCTATCCACAAGAGCTTTGTGGATAAATGTAGTGCAGCGAGTCTGTATCTATCGAGTCTATCCTATATCTATCCGTTCACAGCTTATTGCTTCAACACCAGGTACAGTACGACCCACTCCTTATCAGAGAGAGGTCTGTAACTAGGGCTGCCAACCGCCTCGTGTGTCCAGAACGTCCTGCTTCCATGACTCAAATAATACGTCCCGTAATATGTGACGGCCGGACGCTAATTATCCCGCTTTATAGTAAACCTGGCTAAGGTTAGAAAAAAGATGCAATCAAAATGTAATATGGGGGCGTGTTGCGTACGTGCAACGGTGTCAAGCGTACAATTACAGTTTTAAAGAATAAATAAAAACTTGCTCAAATGTGCCAAATAACTAGAAAAGTACTCCTTCAATGAAAAACTAATTGATAAAAGTGCGTTATTTACTGTTTTGTTTAAAAAAAATGTATGACTTTGTAACAGCGAAGAATTTATTTTGTTCCAAATATTAAATAAAACTGATAAGAGAATTATTACAATGGTTTTTCTCTTGTTTAAAAAAAAACCGGGACATGCCTCTAATTACATAATTTGGAGGCATGTCCCGGTTTTTCTTGTCAAGTCTCGCATATAAGTTTCTCGCATATAAATAAGAGTTGTCAACCCCGCCGGTAATCCAACTGGTTATGTTACGGATGACTTATTAATCATGTAAATTCAGTTTGAACCAATAATTATATTTTTGGTATTGGAAATCTATCGAACAGACCGAATTTCCTATTTTTCATTTCTGTAAATATCCAGTGTACAAAGAGACATGAAAAAAAGGAAATGATAAAATTACCTAAGTAATTAAAATGGAGTCGTAAATCCATACTGTTGTGTGTTGTTTAACATAACATTGTGCTATAGTTGGTGCCAGTTATGAGAATAGCGGTCATTGCCCTTTCCCTAATATCTCTTCGTCCTAACCAAAACAATGAACCATGTATCGTTTTTCATTAGAAAAAAATGTTGAAGATCACGATAGATGACGATTCCAGAATTGAAATGGCTTATTTTTGGTTTTCAAAGTTAAGAAGTTTAATAAATGTAGGTGGGTCAATGACCGTTATTCTCATCTTAACTGGCACCAACTATAGTAAAGGGCAGAGGTGTACCCAATAGTTCACACACATTTCGATAGCTATTTTTAAGTCCCATTTAAAAGTGGGCGAGATTATTGCCATAAACCGGCAAGAATCCTGACTCCGTGGGTGCTACTGAGAAATTTTCCGCTGGAAAACCCAATAACACATTGCTCGACCTGGGAGTTGAACCCAGGACCTTATGTTTAGCAGTCGCGCTTGCGACCACTTGAATAAGGAAGTAGTCTTTATTTCTTTCTTCTTGCGCCGGTGTATAAACGATCAAATGCCACATTTCAGCTCTGAATCTAGAACGGCAATGCACTTGCAATAGGGTAGATGACAAAAAAAAAGAATTATTATTATTATCATTTATTTCAGGCATTAACCCATCTAGCTCAGTACATACTTATTACATAAATTACACTATAACTAATTCACATGACATTATATTAAAATTGCCAATTATAATCAAAGTTAAAATCTAAAATTAAAATAAATATCATAATAAAATCAGAATTAAAGTCAAAATCATAATCTAAATAAAAACTATAATTAACATTAAAATCAAAGTCATGTTAAGTTAAATCATATTGAAAGGTTTACATTTTACTTTTTTACCTGCCCCAGGCTTGATATACAGGCGCATGTAAGGCCTGCCAGCGCTGCATGAATGGTCCGTCCAACCTGTTGGCAACAACTGTAAGAAGACTGTTGCCGCTGCCCCGCACTCTACTCGCTAACGAGGTCGCCCTTTTACGCATGCTGGCATAAAAACAGTCAATGCGAACGCTTGCGAACATTCCCGATGCGCTGCAGAAGCGAGGCAGCCGCAGCAGCGCCCTCAGCGCGTTATTATATTGAACACGGAGAACGCTGTAGGATTTCTGCAAATATGACACTCATAGACTACTCGTATAAAAAGCTGTGCAGTAGGCTCGAAACAAGGTGATCTTCACATCCTTGGAGCTACGAGCAAACCTGCGGGCAATCATAGTCGCCCTCAGCGACAGCGCCCTCCTTTCTCGCTCTATATCAGCGTCGACCTTTAGGTCGGACGTCACGAATTAGTCCGTCAGATAGATTTCCAAAAACTATTGGACACATATTTTTTCTTTTTTAATCAAAAAATTAAGACGATACAGTGCGTCGAAAACTCGTGTGACATCACATTTGAGTACATTTTTTACTCAAATGTGACGTCACAAGCTCCCACTCATGATTTTTGACACGTTTTATCTCCGTAATTTTGTAATAATTTGATAAAACAAAAAACATGTATCCAACATTTTTCGATTATTTAACTAACGGACTAAACCGAATCATATTTTTTTAGTCAGTCATCATCCCTATTACCCTGGTGCTCAATGTCTGACATCTGGGATGAAATTGACAATAAACAGAGTAATTTATTGAAATGAGTCAGTACGGAAAAGCTCAAAGTATAGGAGGTAGACAAAGATATAAAACCTTTGATTTAAACATTGTGAAATTCTGATAGTGAACTGGAAAAAGAAGTGTAGTGGTCCGGCAGTGTGATAGGCAGACGACATTCTTGCCATCGCAGGTGTATCCTAGATGAGGCTGGAAGGTCGAGCTTGGTACAAAGATATGCCAATAGACCACCCAGCAGTGGGTAAAATCGGGCTGTGGATGATGATGATAATAGCACCCCAGTAACACGTATTCTGTGAATATGATCTATTATTACTAATTATACCTATAAATGTGCAACATAGTACGGTTAAAGATACAGCTTTAGGATAGGCTAAAATATAATGTCATCAATATTATTTTATTAAAACATTACTTATGCAGTTGTAATTTATATCTTCCGGGGTAAAAGTGCCTTATTCTTGTTCTGGTAAAGCAGTACTACTAATAGTAATTTCTTCTGTGGTATTAAAAGTGTCCTCTCCTTGTTCTGGTAAAGCAGTAGTACTAATAGTAATCTCTATTTCTTCTGTGGTATTAAAAGTGTCCTCTCCTTGTTCTGGTAAAGCAGTAGTACTAATGGTAATTTCTACTTCATCTGTGGTATTAAAAGTGTCCCCTCCTTGTTCTGGCAAAGCAGTAGTACTAATGGTAATTTCTATTTCATCTGTGGTATTAAAAGTGTCTTTTCCTTGTTCTGGTAAAGCAGTAGAAATCTCTATTTCTTCTGTGGAATTAAAAGTGTCCTCTCCTTGTTCTGGTAAAGCAGTAGTACTAATAGTAATCTCTATTTCTTCTGTGGTATTAAAAGTGTCCTCTCCTTGTTCTGGTAAAGCAGTAGTAATTTCTATTTCTTCTGTGGTATTAAAAGTGTCTTCTCCTTGTTCTGATAAAGCAGATCTAATTTCTGTTTCTTCTGTGGTATTAAAAGTGTCCTCTCCTTGTTCTGGTAAAGCAGTAGTACTAATGGTAATTTCTATTTCATCTGTGGTATTAAAAGTGTCTTCTCCTTGTTCTGGTAAAGCAGTAGAAATCTCTATTTCTTCTGTGGTATTAAAAGTGTCCTCTCCTTGTTCTGGTAAAGCAGTAGTACTAATAGTAATCTCTATTTCTTCTGTGGTATTAAAAGTGTCCTCTCCTTGTTCTGGTAAAGCAGTAGTAATTTCTATTTCTTCTGTGGTATTAAAAGTGTCTTCTCCTTGTTCTGATAAAGCAGATCTAATTTCTGTTTCTTCTGTGGTATTAAAAGTGTCTTCTCCTTGTTCTGATAAAGCAGATCTAATTTCTGTTTCTTCTGTGGTATTAAAAGTGTCCTCTCCTTGTTCTGGTAAAGCAGTAGTACTAATAGTAATTTCTATTTCATCTGTGGTATTAAAAGTGTCCAATTGTTCTGGTACAGCAGTAGAAATCTCTATTTCTTCTGTGGTATTAAAAGTGTCCTCTCCTTGTTCTGGTAAAGCAGTAGTACTAATGGTAATTTCTATTTCTTCTGTGGTATTAAAAGTGTCGTCCTCTTGTTCTGTAAAAGCAGATGTTATTTTTTGTTCTTCTGTCGTATTAGTAATGTCTGGTTCTTGAATGGGTGCAGTAGTTCTTTGTGTGGAATTAGTAGTTTGTTCATTGGAAACAGTAGTTTTTTCTGTAGTAACACTAACTGCCTTTGTGGAACTTGATGTAATAGTTGAAGAAAGAGTTGCTCGAGACGTGATTGTTGACGGTGCCCTAGTAGTAGTAGTTCTTCTTCTTCCAAATATAAGATCAAAGAGAGTATCAAGTCTGATAGACTGACCGTCTGCTACCGAAGAAAACGCTATCAAGCACATGAGAATCTGCAAAAAAAAAGAAGAATATCACGCCTGTCTTCTCTGGAGGGTTGGCATAGGTGTATCTAATAGTATACCCACATTTCGCCAGTTATGTTTAAGCCCTTGGGGGGTGTAAAGTTGCTCACGTCCGTAGGATCTACCATCTTTTCCAAGACCCACCCTACACGTGCCCCCCGGGTGGTGCTAATCGAGCAACAACGCCGAAAAACAGGCGGCGGTTAAGTAACCTGTCACACACATGGCAACCACAGGCCATGAGGAACTAAATCCCCTCAAAAACTGTGTCAATAGTACCGTGGGAAAGTACTATTCGGACTTCTCCCACCTCTTTAATATGAAAATGTCGGAAAATAATGAATGTGATATGTCGTGCGCCCCGGCTAACCCCCGGCGCCTTCCAGTACCCGGGCTGGAAGGTGTTAAATTGACTACCGAAGACTCCACGAGGGTGGATACCCAGGCCCCCGTGACAGTGAATGCTACTGGTCAAAGTAAGAAATATGTGCAGCAAGCCTTCCACCCAGGTCTATTTAATAGACCAAGGAGTGCCTCTATTGGAAGTGTTCAGCTCTCAACCAACAAGGAAAAAGCTCCCCAAGACCCTCAACCAGAAAATAACATAAGATCTGTTGAATTACCTGACTGGCAGAGAGTGCCAGTCAGTAGAAACCCTAATAAAAAAAGGAAGTTCTCAAACTCACAGTCTCCCGAAAATGTTCATGTGTCTAATAGGTTTGATGGACTACCTGTTAATGCTGATACACAAGAAGCAGACAAGCCTAAGGAAAAAAAGCCTATCAAACCTCCTCCAATTATCTTGTATGGCATTGAGGATGTAAAGAAACTTACTGAATTCTTAGTGACAGTAGCTCCTAGGGAAACATTTAAATATAAGATTGTAAACAAAAACCAAATGAGAATCATAAGTGAAGATACAGATGTCTACAAAAAGCTTATATCAGCTATTAGAGAGAAAGGACTTATTGGCCATACGTTTAATAGAAAAGAAGAAAGAAACTACAGGCTGGTTGTTAAGAATTTACACCATACAACTCCTCATCAAGATATAAAAGATGCCTTTGAAGAAACTGGAAATGTTGTAATTGGGGAAATTATCAACGCCAGATTTGGGCCGGATAAAAAACCAACTTCAACATTCTTTGTAAATCTTCAATCAGGACCTAATAACAAATCTGCCAAGCAAATAAGATATATTTATCACCAAGCTGTTATTGTGGAAGATCCAAAAAAAAAGAACACCATTGTCCAATGCCAAAAGTGTCAACAGTATGGTCACACCAAAAATTATTGTATGAGGCCGGCCCGTTGTCTTAAATGTGCAGAATCACATCTGACCAAAAACTGCCCCAAGGTTGATCGCTCTACACCAGCTACATGTGCTCTTTGCCACGGTCCTCATCCTTCTAATTATAAAGGCTGCGAGGTCTTTAAAGAGATACTGGCCAGAAAATCACAGAAGCGTACATACTCAAGAAGGGAAAGAAATCCATCTGAATTTCCCACCATTGTACACAACAAAGGATCAGAAGTGAACACAAACCATAGCCCCAACAATAATCAAACATCAAAAAAGTATAGCGAAGCCCTCAAAAATAAACAACCAGATCAATCCTCCAACCCTCAAAACGAACAAGAAACTTATCAACAACTATCATATACAAGAATAGAGGAAATATTTGTCAAACAATCTCAAAAAATAGATATTATCTTACAACAAATGAGCAACATGTTAGGGCTCTTGACAACACTGGTCAATAAACTGTCCATGAGCTAAACAAACTAAAAATAGCCACTTGGAACGCAAATGGTCTTACTCCCAATAAAATTGAGGTTGAAATGTTGTTAAAAATGCATGACCTAGATATATTACTTATATCTGAGACCCATTTCACTAACAATAGTCAAATAAATTTAAGAAATTACAACATTTACACAACAAACCATCCTGATGGAACTGCACACGGTGGAGCAGGTATCTTAATTCGATCCTCAATAGAACACCATGAGCTAGCTCAGTTCCAAACAGACCATATCCAAGCTGCCACGGTAAGTATCCGAGATAGAAACGGACACTTCAATATCTCATCAGCTTATTGCCCCCCAAAGCACAGAATAACAGAGGAACAGTTCACTACATACATCAATAGCCTGGGGCCCCGCTTCGTGGCGGGAGGAGACTGGAACTCTAAGCACCTGCACTGGGGTTCGAGACTTATTACCACGCGAGGCAGGGAACTTAAGAAATGTGTTGATAAAAACCACCTTACAACAATTGCTACTCCTGAGCCTACCCACTGGCCGACTGACCCAAATAAATTGCCTGATGTCTTGGACTTCTTTTTAATGAAAGGACTATCTAGACTCTTTTACCAAATTTACTCTTGCCTAGATGGAACCTCAAACCACATGGGGTTGTACTAACAATTAGTGCCAATGTCTTGAAGAACCAGAGAATACCTAAACTGTATAATAATCAGACCAACTGGAAACTCTTTCGTTGCCTTGTTGAGGATTCCTTACAGCTACAAGTCTCCTTAAAGAACGAGGACGAAATTGATGATGCAGTCTTAGCGTTCACAGTCGCGGTCCAAAAAGCTTGCTGGAATAGCACAGAACAGGTAAATCGTAAGAATGTAAGGCAGGTTTATGTACCACAAGAAATCAAAGAAATGATTCTGGAGAAAAGGAGACTACGTAGAGTCTGGCACTCAAGCCGGCATCCCCATGATAAAAGGATGTTAAACAATTACAGTAAAGCTCTGAAACAAACTATAAAAGAAGCAGAAAATGCCACAATTGAAGCAAAACTATTATCGCTTACTGCTACTGCAAACTCTGACTATTCTCTCTGGAAGGCATGTAAAAGTATGAACCAGCCAATAAACCCAAAGCCACCTCTACGACTAGAAAGAGACAAGTGGGCCAGAACGAAACAGGAAAAGTTGAATGCTTTCGCTGAACACCTTGCCAAAGTATTTGTTCCTAACGATGCCCGTCCTGGCTCTAATGAAGCTGACATAGACGACATTCTCCAACAAGACCACCAACTTGACTTGCCTCTAAAAGTAGTGACACCAGGAGAAGTGACAAGAACCATCCGTCAACTAGACAATAAAAAAGCCCCCGGATTCGACCTCATAGACAAAAAGATCCTGTCAGAATTGCCACGAAAAGCAATAGTATATCTGACTACGTTATTCAATTGTATCTTCAGAACATCTTATTTTCCTGCACTATGGAAGGTCTCCCAAGTGATCATGGTCTATAAACCTGGAAAGCCAGCACATGAATTATCATCTTACAGGCCAATTAGCTTATTGCCAATAATATCTAAGGTTCTAGAGAAGATACTACTCCGACGACTCTCATGTGCTATGTACGAAAACTCCGTAACTCCAGACCACCAATTTGGGTTCAGGCCAGAGCACAGCACCATTGAACAAATACACAGAGTGTGCAGACGTATTAGTGACAGCCTTGAGAAAAAGGAATATTGCTCTTCGGCCTTCCTTGATGTTCAACAGGCTTTTGACCGGGTATGGCATAAGGGATTACTCTATAAAATTAAGTTACTACTGCCTCACAGTTTCTATCACATACTAGATTCATATCTCAACAATAGAATATTCCAAGTTAAAGAGGATGACTGCTCGTCAGGCTTTCACGAGATACTTGCTGGTGTGCCACAAGGCTCCGTTCTCGGCCCAGTTTTGTACACCATATACACATCAGATCTGCCACTAACACCTGGAGTTACTATTGCTACTTATGCAGATGATACAGCAATATTAGCTTCTAGTAAAGACCCTGCAGAAGCCACTGCGAAACTTCAACAAAGCCTTGATGAAATAAGCAACTGGTTTGACAAATGGCGTATAAAAGTGAGTGCTAATAAGTCAGTGCAGGTCACCTTCACACTGCGAAGAGAAACTTGTCCCCCTGTTAACCTTAGTAGAAGGGAGTTGACTCAGAGTGACACAGCTAAATACCTCGGTCTACACTTGGACCGCAGGTTGACATGGCGGAAACACATTGAAGCAAAACGTAAACAGGTCAACCTCAAATACAAGGGCCTCTACTGGCTCCTGGGTAGAAACTCAAAACTGTCACTGGACAACAAGCTCCTAATTTACAAGGCTGTCATAAAACCAGTCTGGACCTACGGGATTCAGTTATGGGGAGCCTGCTGTGATTCCAACATAAATATTATTCAAAGAGTTCAGAACTCCATCCTAAAGCAAATTAGCAATGCACCCTGGTTCATTAGAAACAGTGAAGTACACAAATACCTAAACATGCCAACAGTGAAGGATGAGATAAAGGCATTCGCAGGCAAATACAAAACAAGACTGGATAACCATCCTAACCAGCTCGCTGTCCAGCTCACATTACCTGACTGTCTAAATCGCCTGAAACGGCGCAGAACCTTGGATCTCGGCGGCGGAGTTGACTAAGCCAATATACTAATATGGAGGATGTTCCTAGTGGGGTTCATCTCCTCATGAATAATAGCCGCTCAACACATCTGCTCATAGTCAGAAGGACTGATTGCAAGATTTAAGATAACGAAAAAAAAAAAAAAAAAAAAAAAAAAAATGTTTAAGCCCTAAGGGCGCGAGCCTATTGACATCAAATGGGCATAAATATAGACACTGTAACCAATAACATTTTGCCTGTTCGGGAATCTAAACTGGGACCTCATGCGCTTGTGATTACTATATTACATAAATCTCTAGTTTTTGCCCGCGGTTTCGCTCTTGTTATGTATGGAATTATCCAACGGGAACGATGTTAATATAGCGTATGACATTCGGGGATTATGTAATATGTAGTGAAAGAATATTTGGAATCGGATCAGTAGTTTCAAAGATTACCTCCAACATACAATCTTACAAATATTTTTTTCCCAATTCAAATGGCTATTTTATTAATTTTTGTAATAGAATAGATGAAAATATGTATCAACTTTTTTTTTAATATTAGCTATTGCAGTTCTTTCGCAGAGCGGGAATGCGCGTTGATTATATTTATTTGTGCTTACTAAAGTTTTTTTTTTTTATATAAAGTCTTGATTTTATTTTAATAAACCTATTCAACACAAAGCCTTTTCACCAGCATTTAAAACGTATTTTGGGAGGGTTATGCGCAAGATGTATTTATGTTCAAGTATAGCACAGAAATATCATGTTTTGTTGTTGTGTGTTTTTGTGTTGTTGTTGTAGGTCTAGTCAATTATAGCACAGAAATATCAATGTTTTTACATGCCACTTATGTAGTAGGTACCTTTCTTCTTTATTGTGTGGTTAGTGTCTAACCTGGTGCTAACCTGGTGTCAGTATTTTTATGCTGTCCCACTACTACTACTACAACAGCCCATAACGTCCACTGCTGGACATAAGCCTCTCCCATGATGGGAGGAATTTGCCGTAATCTCCACGATTGGCAGGCGGTTGGAGATCGCAGTGATGAAAGACTAACAGAAAACGCTGCTGCCCATTCTCTGGTCTACGGAGGCGCAAGGTGTTCTGCCTCAGACATTAGTCGCCTTATACGACACCCGTGAGTGTTATGTGTTGGTTCTATTCTACTCTGTCGGATACCACACGGCATGCTGTTCATTGGCCTCTAGCTTGGACTATATAGTACCTGTACAGTCATGACCATCAACATGTATACAACTTACCTACATTCCAATGCGATTCTCTCGAATTATAACAATTGGAACGTTGAGATAACAACAGTTCCATAAAAATATCGGTTCCAAGATACTATGTCAGTAACAATATGAAATTACAATCAGTACCATAGAAGAAAATCCCTTTTAAAATTGCTTAGTGGATACTAAAAGTGCCAAACTCGTCGCCAAATTGTGGGCTGACTCAATTTACATTGTTATTGACACGCCACAAAGAAGTTGATACGTATTGGTGCTCATGACTGTACGAAGCAGTCATGAGTAGAAATAAAATATACCTACTACTTACAATTGTTATAGTCTTCATGGTTCCATTGTATTTTACTTTTCGTTCTCCAACTATTCAATGTATTTTTTAACTGTGCATTAAAATGGTTACACTCTCCTTTTAAGGGTTTAGTTACTATTAAGGAAATAGATAAAATTTATTTGCAATCGAATTAATTAATTTGTTGTCTATCAAACACAATAAACTATCCGAGTGTTCTACTATCGAATAGTGCAAACTACCAGGCGACACGCGACGCTCTAGTAAATTATACATATATACAGGATCATAATTGTTTTTTTTTACGTTTTTGTTATTTGCAGATCAATTTCAGTTCATCGAATTACTTAACTTATATTGTCACTTACGGGATATCTTCCGTGATTGTTCATTGTTTTGAGCTCCCGATATTTTGACGCTGTTGCAAGCGCCATGATCGCGTGTTGACAGAATATCGGGAGCTCAAAACAATGAACAATCACGGAAGATATCCCGTAAGTGACAATATAAGTTTAGTTTTAAAACCGTAAAAGCTTAAAAGAGTGATCCAATTACTTTTTCATGAAATAGTAATAGAATGGGGTAAAATAACTTAGAGGGTTGTTGATGATTTTAATTATTAAAATTCTGTAAATACAATACGTGTTATGGTCCTGAATAAAGATCAACATACAACCTGACACTGGCAACACTGCAAATTGCAAAAAACCTAAGAAAATTTTGAATTTCGCGGGCTACCATAGGGCATCCATCTTAAATACTTGCCTATTACTGTCCACTTGCAGGGCAAATTCTCTTCGCAGAGAAGGCATGAGCATTGATTACCAAGCTTGGTCATTAGCTTAAAATTAACGACGTCACGATCCATCGGGTACGGCCTAAATTGGCTGCTTTATCAGAATCATAATAACTATAAATCACGTTAAAAAATTAAAATTCTTAAAATGGTCTTTACAAATGGTTTTTTAATTCTTAATGTGATACCGTGTTGCTTACTAGAGATTCCTTTGAGAATATATGGATAGATTGCGTTGTATACCAGTTGTTCAAATACTTTACCAATTGTGTTTAGTATCGAAATACCCCTATAATTTCCTATCATTGTCCGCGAACCTTTTTTATGAATTGGCACAATGAGAGCTTTTTCCATTCATTTGGGAAGGTGCCTTCTTTTAAAGAAATATTGAAAATAGTACCAATTGAAAATAGTGCCAATAATTTTGCACAATACTTCCGAAATACTGGGGGTATACCGTCACATCCAGGGCCCTTATCCACGCCTAAGACACTCAACGACCTCTCCACGGTTGACGGAGTGAATTGAAAGTTGGAAATTATGACAGAACAGTGATCTTCTGCGTCCGTTGTCAATGAATTAGCGAGGCTATAGTCTGAGGGTTCACCAAACACGCCATGGAAGAAGTCATTGAAAGCCTCACAGATTTCCCGACCCTCCGAATAATTGATGTTATTGTGAGATAACATTTTTGGATAATTCGAGGCGTGGAGGCCCACGCATGTTTTTTATGTAGGTCCAAAACTTTTTTGGATCATTTTTCAAATTGCATTCCATTTTCTGCAAGTGTTTATTATAACAAATCTCCTGGACTTGTCGCTCTCTATGTCGTAACAATGCGATTTCGTCGTAATCTAATAAGTTACCATACCGTTTCCAACGCGAGTGTGCCTTGCTTATTTCTTTAATAATTTTAATTAAAGAGTTACTATAACAGACCGGATATTTACGTGATCCTGGCCTTCGGTTAAAAGGTACATATTTATCAATTCCTGTTTGAATTATTTGATAGAATGTTTCCATGGCAGTATTTGGATGTGTTGTCTAAAATTGAGTGCCAATCAAGTTCAGAAAAATAACTATTCAACAGTTCGAAGTCAGCTTTGCGGTAATTATGCCTAGGAGAGGACAACTCACGGAGCGGAGAAACTGCAAGGTCAGATATTTCGGTAGTAATTACTGGATGAGGTAGGTCAGTCTTCACAAGGGGTGATAGACACTCGGTTATTTCAAGTGGCAAGTTGGAAAAAGCTAAATCAAGAGTATGCCCCTTGTGGTTCGGTAGTGTATTGTACTGTGTTACTCCTAAAAACGACAAATCATTAACTTGCTAAGTTAGCTAAGTTAGCTTGAAATATCCTATCCGCGTCACCTACCTGTCACTTAATTCATAGAAAAAATAAAAAAGCTTTTCTGTGATGTTTTGTTTCTAACCGTTCGTAAGCTAAATGTCAAACAGACAGAGATAGCAACCTACCGATACCTGATAGTAAGTTATTGAAAATGGCTTTTAATCCGTTTTTGCAACTGCCATGATATTGCAGTGCATCTGCAATGCCTGAGTGGACAGCTTCTCAGCTGGCGTGCGCAAAAAGAAACCGTCTTTATTGTTCTTGGTTTTCATTTACAAGCACAGTAACATGTAGCATATTTATTTTCTTACATTGAAGGTACTCGGGGATCGAAATGACAAACAGTATGATTTAATTAGGTATTTCTTTTTATTTAATGATTATGCATCTTGACTGTTAGTGTATATTAAGAATTACGGTCCAACTAGAGCGTAAAAATTCAGGGGAATGTTAGGATATACACAACGGCTAAGTTCTACTAGATCTATCCGTGGTCCTTGGTGGTCGATAACTGGTTTCAGTAAAAAAATCGACCTCATCATCGGTAAAGTCGAGAGGATCTGGAGCCATGGAGGAATTCTGTGCTTCAATCAGAGGCAGCGCCAACAAACCAACCAGCAGAATCTGTTGAAATAAGTTTTTAGTTAAAATTTGGTAAAATTATAGGACAACTAGCTGTTGCCCGCAGCTTCGCCCGCGTGCATTTCGGTAACTGTCCCACTGATTTATACTAAAGGTACAAATAGTGTCCTACATGTTAATCCAAGTAACTATCCATGTGCCAAATTTTATAATCATCATAATTTATTATTATCATATCAATCACCATCCCAACCACCATCACTATCACAACCACCATCATTGTCACAATCATTATCACAATCACAATCACTATCACAACCACCATCATTATCACAATCATTATCACAATCACCATCACTATCACAGTCACCATCTTTATCACAATCACCATCACAATCACCATCACTATCAAAACTACTATCATTATCACAATCACCATCACAATCACGATCACGATCACTATCACACTCACTATCATCATTATCACAATCATTATCATCGTAATCACAACCATTATCATCGTAATCACAATCATCATTATCAAAATCTCCATCCTCGTCATCACAATCATTATCATCGTAATCATTATCATTATCATCGTAATCTCAATCATTATCATCTTAATCACAATCATCATGATCACAATCGCCATCACTATCACAACCACATTCATTATCACAATCACCATCACTATCACAATTACTAACCTCGTTATCACAATCATTAACATCGTAATCACAATCATATTCATCATTATCACAATCACCATCACTGTCACAATCACAATCACCATCGCTATCACCATCACAATCACCATCAAAATCATTATCACAATCATTATCATCATAATCACAATCATTATCATCTTAATCACAATCAACATCATCACAATCTCCATCCTCGTTATCACAACCATCGCTATCACTATCACAATCACCGTCACTATCACAATCACCATCATTGTCACAATCACCATCACAATCACCATCATCGTTATCAAACTCATTATCATCGTAATCACAATCTTTATCATCGTTATCACAATCATCATTATCACAATCATCATCATCGTAATCACAAACATTATCATCGTAATCAAAATCATCATCACAATCATCATCATCATTATCACAATCATCATCATCGTAATCACAATCATCATTATAACAATCATCATCATCGTTATCACAATAAATCTACAATAACCCTGTATAGAAGTCGAATCCTTCATCTTCTGGATCTCAAAATAAATGTCATTTTCGTAATCAGCACCCCTGATAATCTCGGTATCGACACCCATATTGATTTTTTGACATTTCAACCCCATCGCACCCCAACAGGGAATTCAGGTCCGCCACATTAAATCTTAAAATCATTGTTATTGTAATACACCCAACCCAATTCACCATACAAACAATACCTATGTTGAATTTCAGGCTTTGTTACCTCATTTAACCCTTTAGGGGTTGAATTCTGAAAAAATCTGAAACACAAATGTTAACTCATTTATCGATAGGAGTACTCCTGTTAAGTTTCGAATATAGTAGTCTGACTAATCTTATTTCCCCATATAATCTTTGGACCCCTGTTTCAACCCCTTATTGAAAAATCCTTTCTTAATGCACCCCTAAACCTCATAAAAAAACCTATGTGCCAAATTTGGAATCTCTAGACTCAGCGGTTTGGGCTGCGCATTGATTTTTAGACTTTGTCGCCCCATTTCCCCCTCTTAGGGGTTGAATTCTGAAAAAACCTGAAGCCCGTTTCTACTCATTTATCAATAGGAGCACTCCTGTGAAGTTTCGAATAAAATAGTCTAACTAATCTTGTTTCCCCATACAAACTTTGGAGACCCGTTTAACACCCTTAGGGGGAGAATTTTGAAAATCCTTTCTTAAGCACCCCTAGACTACATAAGGAACCTACTTTCCAAATTTGGAATCTGTAGACCCAGCGGTTTGGGCTGTGCGTTGATAGATGAGTCAGTCAGTTTCTTCTTATATTTAAAGATGACCTCAAAGAAGACATGGGTATTCCAGTGGCATTAACCACCACCGTTGCTCAAGGTGGATTGGAGATTTCAAACTTATCTTTATAGTACATAGTACTCACACGTAATACATTACAAGACATAACACCACGCCCAAAGGATCAGGCTTATTGGACCTAATAATTCACCGACACTTCGCCATTAATGTTTGAAGTCACAAGTAATAGGGGCGAGCGTATTGCCATCAACCGGGCACAAACCTGGGCTCCGTGGCTGCTATTGAGAACAGAGAATGAAAAAAAAAATGTTGCGTCACCCTCAAGGACAAGAGCATGATGATGGTGATGACTTCAGTGTGTTTGCGATTAAGATACAATATCAGCATTTATCAATATATTTCGAAAACCAAAAGGAAAGAATAAATTAATCAACTTACCAATAACATGAAGAACTTCATAGTTACAACTTTTGAATGCAGAATAACGTAAGAAGTGAAACATTTTGTGCCTTTTATACAAAAAGATTAGGTACTGAGTAAAAAAAAATGAAATAAATTGTATGTATTTATTCTACTTCTAAATAGGCTGTTTATGATAACGTTTTCAGGTACGCTAATGTCTGTTATCACTAACTGAAGGCGACAACAAAATTTGTATGAATTTCGCCAGTTATAGGTATTTACAAGCCCGGTCGTTAGCCCGTATTCGAGTGTTCGAATGACTTTACTGGAATTCGGGCAGCCCATGCATTTATTACACTGGTCAACGCAATGGAATACGAGCTAACAATTATGAAAGAACAAGCAATGAAGCTGGGTGAGATTTTCCGAAATTAGGCGTACTGGACCCCGTTCCTTTGGCCGTTTGCCCGAATTCCTTAGGCAATCGAATTCGGGCCAACGACCTTGAGTAATTGTGCCATAATAGGGGATGGGTTTTGATTCTTTCAATGATTAAATGTTTTATTATTCCAACTCGTTTTTAGGGTTCCGTACTCAAAGGGTAAAAACGGAACCCTATTACTAAGACTTGGCTGTCTGTCCGTCTGTCCGTCTGTCTGTCACCAGGCTGTATCTCATGAACCGTGACAGCTAGACAGTTGAAATTTTCACAGATGATGTATTTCTGTTGCCGCTATAACAACAAATACTAAAAACAGAATAAAATTAATATTTAAGGGGGCTCCCATACAACAAACGTGATTTTTTTATAATAGTTGGTACGGAACCCTTCGTGCGCGAGTCCGACTCGCACTTGGCCGGTTTTTAATTTCTTATTTTTGGCATTTTGAAAAGATTCATCATCATCTTTAAACCTGACTTTGTATTTGTATAGATCCAGACTTATTAGACTAATATTTGTACACAAATTTCATTGGTAGGACATATAGCTCACTAAAATGTATGAATAGGTAAGACCTTTATTTTAATACCTGTATTCACAAATAAAGATGATTTTATTTGATTTGATCTTCCTGCCCTTTTACTATCGGGGTCTTTTCCGCCTGACCATTTTAAAAGTTTTTCGCTTAAATCATGCGGAGGCGCCGAGCCACGCCCCCTTAAAGTTTGGGCCTATTAGGAAAGAGTCAACTTTGGCGCGCAAAGTAACAATAACTCTCGTTTGGCGTGCGTCGTCAATGCGCTCGGCCGATTCGGTATCTTTTTTTAATTCATTTTTTCTACACAAAGTCAACGGGGCGGGGCTAGAGAGCGTATTTATGTTGCAAGTGCAAGCAAAAATGAGCTTAGTGGTGGCCAGGCGGGAGTGTCCTCGATAGTACCATGTTATTTGGGATCGGCGCAACATGTTTTTTTCTTCCATTCTCCCCCGTCAATTGCAGGGAGGAGCTCGTGGCTAAATAATAACAGCCACTCGGGTCGATCTTTAGGTTAAGCCGTGCTTGCCTTATAGGTTGGTCTGTGGATGGGTGACCACCCTTACATACCGAGTTTCCTCCGCGCCTCGGAAAGCACGTTAAGCTGTTGGTTCCGGCTGTCATTTGTAGATCTTTGACGGTTGTTACAGGTAGTCAGTGGCCCAAAAAGTCTGACAACCAGTCTTACCAAGGGGTATCGTATTACCCAGTACTATCTGGGTTGTGGAGGTCAGACAGGCAGTCGCTCCATGTAAAATACTAGTATTCAGCTGCATCCGGTTAGATTGGAAGCCGACCCCAACATAGTTGGAGAAAAGGCTAGGCAGATGATGATCTCCCATGTCAATTGCCACGCTATCATTTCCTCCTTTTTACTTCATACCATTCCTCACACAATCTATCCATCTTTTCTTTGGTGTTGAAAAGATTAAATGTTTTATTTAATTTGGTTTATTTTAATTGGTTATTATTACCGGCGAAAATACAGGGTGTAAACAGACTCTTCACGAAGCCATCAACCAAGCATCATTTACGCAAAAATTTACGCAAAAATTATTGCTGGGAAACGACTTTTTTTTGGGGTGAAAAATCATGTTTTGTGGTAGAACTCAATGTAACGCACTCAAAACATCGTGCTGATGGATGGATTGAATAGTACGGGGGTCGTGGAAGTGTTTAAAGTAAAAATCTTACCTAAATTAAACAATTGTATTTCAAAAAAAAAATACTTGTGAAAAAGTTAGAACTTTTACCACCAATATCTCACTAGAAGGTTCCCAGGTATGTTCTAGAACAAAAAAATGATCGCAATGACGAGGAGAACAAGTGCCTTTCGGCTTAGTTAAGAGTCTTATACACCCTTTACAACCAGTGTACATATTTTCTTATATCAAGTGCACTTCAGCCTAACCTTTCGGGAATTACAGGAGTGATGTTATGTTAAGGTCCTTTGTTTCCTCCAGGTGGCCTACCATGACGTCTTAATCAGGATTGTTTTAATCTTATTCCTGAGTGAGAAAGACATAACGCTAGACGTCCTCTATAGCACTGTCTCTTTCCCAAACCGGAATTACATTAAAACAATCCTGCTTTAAGACGTCATGGTAACCCTCCAGTTCATCCTGCCATCTTCTACGTAGTCCATTGACTAAACAAAGGGTCAAACGAAATTGGTTTCCAACAAAACTTTCTTAAATACAATTCTAAACTAATTCTCAGGTAAACACATCACAGAGTTACTTCTATGTTAGCATACGTAAACTATTATCTCTAACATCATATTTATCTTGGAATAACTTTGAAATTGCTAGACTTAAGGTACACAAATAATATTGGAGGCATTCAATTACTGGGTCAGGCATAGTACAAAGTTTGAACGGACGCTGTAGGTTGTAATCTATAGTTTGTATTGTGTGGGATGATAGTTTACCGAGGATTAATATAGCCAGAATAGAATAGAATAATATTTATTTGCTTAAAAACATGGTACTTAAACACACGCATGTATACATGGTATAAAAACTGACCAAGTGCGAGTCGGACTCGCGCAAGAAAGGTTCCGTACCATTATCTATACAACATTAGACAAAACGGCAAAAAAATCACGTATGTAGTATGGGAGCTCCCGCTTTTTTTTTTTTTTCGGATGGGAAATCAACAAATGACTCCTCCCGCTCTGGGCGGGGCAGGAGGGAGTGTCAGAATTTTACTGACTAAAACCCGTCCATGTTCCTTCATCGCCCTTTGTGTTCCGGGGCCACGGTATCTCTTTCGAACAGTCCCGCAACCCCGGAGGGGAGCCCCCCTTAAATATTTATTTTATTTGAATTTAACCATTTATTTTCAAAGTGAATAATTATATAACTAACTAGCTGTTGCCCGCGGCTTCGCCCGCGTGAAGTTCGGTAACTGTCCCACTGGATCATACTAAATGGATAATAGTGTCCTCCATGTTAATCCAGGTTATAAACTATCTATGTGCCACATTTCATAATCATCACAATTATTATTATCACAATCACCATCACTATCACAACCGCCATCATTATCACAATCTCCATCACTATCACAATCACAATCACCATCACAATCCCCATCACCATCACTATCACAGTCACCATCATAATCACCAATTATCATCATTAACACAACCACCATAATTACCACAATCATTATCACAATCACCATCACAACCACCATAACAATCACAATCGCCATCACTATCACAATCACAATCACCATCACAATCCCCATCACTATCGCTGTCACAATCACTATCACAATCACCATCACCATCACCATCACAATCACGATCAAAATAACTATCACAATCACCATCATCGTTATCACAATAATTATCATCGTAATCACAGTCATTATCACACTCACCATCACCATCACTATCTCAATCACCATCACAATCACCATCACAATCCCCATTACAATCACCATAACAATCACAATCACCATCACTATCACAATCACTATCACAATCACCATCACCATCACAATCACCATCAAAATAACTATCACAATCACCATCATCGTTATCACAATAATTATCATCGTAATCACAGTCATTATCACACTCACCATCACTATCTCAATCACCATCACAATCACCATCACAATCGCCACCACAATCACCATCGCAATCACCATCACAATAACTATCACAATCACCATCACAATCACCATCACAATAACCATCACAATCACCATCACAATCACCATCACAATCACCATCACAATCACCATCACAATCACCATCACAATCACCATCACAATCACCATCACAATCACCATCACCATCACAATCACCATCACAAACACCATCACAATGACCATGACAATCGCCATCACAATAACCATCACAATCACTACCACAATCACCATCACAATCCCCATCACTATCACAGTCACCATCATTATCACCAATTATCATCATTAACACAACCACCATAATTACCACAATCATTATCACAACCACCATAACAATCACAATCACCATCACCCTCACAATCACCATCACAATCACCATACCAATGACCATCACAATCACCATCACAATCACCATCACAATTACCATCACAATCACCATCACAATCACCATCACAATCACGATCACAATCACCAACACTCTCAGAATAACTATCACAATCATCATCACCATCACAATCATCATCAAAATCAGTATCACAATCACCATCATCGTTATCACAATCATTATCATCGTAATCACAATCGCTATCATCATTATCACAATCACTATCATCGTAATCACTACCATTATCATCGTATTCACAATCATCATCATCACAATCTCCAGCCTCGTCATCACAATCATTATAATCGTAATCATAATCATTATCATCGTAATCCCAATAACTATCATCTTAATTACAATCATCATGATCACAATCGCCATCACTATCTCAACCACAATCATTATCACAATCACCATCATTATCACAATCACCAACACTATCACAATCAAAATCACAATCACCATCACAATCACCATCACCATCACCATCACAATCACCATCACAATCACTACCCTCGTTATCACAATCATTATCATAGTAAACACAATAATCTACATCATTATAACAATCACCATCACTGTCACAATCACAATCACAATCACCATCGCTATCACCATCACAATCACCATCAAAATCACTATCACAATCACCATCATCGTTATCACAATCATTATCATCGTAATCACAATCATTATCATCTTAATCACAATCATCATCATCACAATCTCCGTCCTCGTTATCACAACCATCGCTATCACCATCACAATCACCGACACTATCACAATCACCATCACTGTCACAATCACCATTACAATCACAATCACTATCACCATCATCGTTATCACACTTATTATCATTGTAATCACAATCATTATCATCGTTATCACAATCATCATAATCACAATCATCATCATCGTAATCACAATCATTATCATCGTAATCAAAATCATCATCATCACAATCATCGTCATCATTATCACAATCATCATCATCGTAATCACAATCATTATCATCTGGATCTCAAAATAAATGCCATTTTCGTAATCAGCACCCCTATTAATCTCGGTATCGACACCCATATTGATTTTTAGACATTTCAACCCCATCGCACCCCAACAGGGAATGGTAGTATTTCAGGTCTGCCACATTAAATCTTAAAATCGTTGTTTTTGTAATACACCCGACCCAATTCACCATAAAAATAATAACTATGTTGAATTTCAGGCTTTGTTACCCCATTTCCCCCTTTAGGGGTTGAATTCTGAAAAAAAAACTGAAACACAAACGTTAAGTTATTTATCGATAGGAGTACTCCTGTTAAGTTTCGAATAAAGTAGTCTAACTAATCTTATTTCCCCACGTAATCTTTGGACTCCCGTTCCAACCCCTAAGGGGGTGAATTTTGAAAAATCCTTTCTTAATGCACCCCTAAACCTCATAAAGAACCTTTGTGCCAAATTTGGAATCTCTAGACTCAGCGGTTTGGGCTGTGCATTGATTTTTATACTTTGCCACCCCATTTCCCCCTCTTAGGGGTTGAATTCTGAAAAAACCTGAAACCCGGTTCTACTCAATTATCAATAGGAGCACTCCTGTGAAGTTTGGAATAAAATAGTCTAACTAATCTTGTTTTACCCATACAAACTTTAGATTCCCGTTTAATCCCCTTAGGGGTTGAATTTTGAAAAATCCTTTCTTAGTGCACCCCTAGACCACATAAGGAACCAATGTGCCAAATTTGGAATGTCTAGACTCAGCAGTTTGGGCTGTGCATTGATTTTTATACTTTGCCACCCCATTTCCCCCTCTTAGGGGTTGAATTCTGAAAAAACCTGAAACCCGTTTCTACTCATTTATCAATAGGAGCACTCCTGTGAAGTTTCGAATAAAATAGTCTAACTAATCTTGTTTTCCCATACAAACTTTGGAGTCCCGTTTAACCCCTTTAGGGGATGAATTTTGAAAAATCCTTTCTTTGTGCACCCCTAGACTACATAAGGAACCTACTTGCCAAATTTGGAATCTGTAGACCCAGCGGTTTGGGCTGTGCGTTGATAGATGAGTCAGTCAGTCAGTCAGTCAGTCAGTCAGTCAGTCAGTCAGTCAGTCAGTCAATCAGTCAGTCAGTCAGTCAGTTTCTTCTTTTATATATTTAGATATTCTGTGAATATTTCTAGCGTCTACCCGTTGCCGTTATTAAAATCGAGCAAAAAAACGCCAAAAAAATCACGTTTGTTGTATGGGAGCCCCCCCCCCCCCTTTTTTTTTAATGGATGGGAAATCATCAAATGACTCCTCCCGCTCTGGGCGGAGCAGGAGGGAGTGTCAGACTTTTACTGACTAAAACCCATCCATGTTCCCATCACCCTTTGTGTTCCGGGGCCACGGTATCTCTTTCGAACAGTCCCGCAACCCCGATGGGAGCCCCTCTTAAATATTTACTTTATTCTGTTTTTGGTATTTGTTGTAACAGCGGCAACCGAAATACATTGTCTGTGAATTTCAACTGTCTAGCTATCACGGTTCATGAGATACAGCCGGACCGACGGACAGTGGAGTCTTAGTAATAGGGTCCCGTTTTTACCCTTTGGGTACGGAATCCTAAAAAATTGGTAAAATACAATAAAAATAACAAGAGTATAAGCCGTGTGGTATCCGGCAGAGTAGAATAGAACCAACCCATTACACTCACGGGTGTCGTATAAGGCGACTAATGTCTGAGGCAGAACACCTTGCGCCTCCGTAGACCTGAGAATGGGCAGCAGCGTTTTCTGTTAGTCTTTCGTAACTGCGATCTCCAATCCGCCTGCCAAGCGTGGAGATTACGGCAAATTCCTCCCATCATGGGAGAGGCGTATGTCCAGCAGTGGACGTTATGGGCTGTTGTTGTTGTTGTTGTTAACAAGAGTATACAAATGTTTTTGCTTAACAGTGGTAAGCCTACAAATTTTCAAAGCATACTCAACATTCATTGTAAAAGATGTAAAAGAGTGGTAGAGGTAACAAGTCAAGCTTTTTAAATATCTGTGTACAGTATTCGTCACGTCGAAGCACGTAAATTACTCTAATGCATTGTATTTGTGCAATTAATTCTCTATTTTGATATCTGCCAGTAGTATATGATGTATAGAAGACTCACCATTTTCCTTGCCTTTTAGAGTCATCCAGTCTAACTAAATGCAACTGAATACCAATATTTCAAAGAAACGAACATACATACATACATACATACAGGTGAAATACATACCAATCTTTTTGGGCTTCGCCACAGTTGGCTAAAGGTCATTGCACACTATACTATAATTAATTTGTCATACAATATAGAGCCCTAAATCGTGTGTCGTAACTCGTAGTAATCTTAATGTCAAAATGAAACAGCCATCGGTGGGCAGTCAGTGCGCTTGCCGCTAATATACAACTCGACTCACAGCCCGCGCGCTGCTTGTGAGCGGACAGCTTACTTACAGCGCGCTGACATTGTGCTAACCGCGTGCCGACTTCGAGTCACCAGCAAAACAATGTCGATCACAAATGCCATATAACAATTGTGTTCGTGGTGTCAGCAAGCTTGCACCACGCGGATTGCGAGCTTGCACCTCGTGGACTACGCGTAGTTAGCGCGCTGGCGGCTAGCTGTAGCCTAAATTTGAGGCGACGACGCCGTGCTGCAGCTGTGCAGTTGCTGTGCCAGTATACTGTGCCATGACCTTATTAAAAGCTTTTTTAAGAGAGACGAAGAGAAATACCTTTTCAAATTGTCTAAAACGAAGGTATTGTAAATTAATGTAATTAAAGAACCAATCTAACTGTGTCAATAACAGCTCTACTGCTTATCACCCGTCTTAGCAATGAGAAAAAGGTTTCTACTTAATAGCCCTGACCCTGAATTGCGAGTATCTAGGCAGATTATTTTTCCTTTTTTATTTTCTTGAAAGGTCAATTTCAAATCCCTGAGAAGTTTTTATTCTATTAGTGATAATAACGATGGTAATTCAAAAATGAATTGGATTGAAACAACAACGGAATCGACGCGATCAGCTGATCGATAAAAAAAACATAATAAAACATCACACCTTTAATCCCCGATGGGTTTAAGCAAAGGTGCACCTTCTAGTACTTTGGGAGTATGAAGAACAGGGTTTAAAGTCCTTCATCCCCCATAGAAAAGGGAGGATCCTCCGACCTGACGGGTGTTATGTCAGGTGGACCACTGCCCGACAGTTGTTGTCAGGTTCTTGTATATCCTCTTATGTCGCGGATAACTCTGCTTGCGCGATGTAGGATTTCTGACGTGTTTCGCTGATAGTTCATCGTCTGTGTCATAGATGGCGCTGTAGTACGTTTTGTTCTATGTTGCTGTAATACTTTTTGTAGTACCGCTACAGTACTTAAACCCACATTACGCGAGTTATATTTCTCTAATCCCCATGGAATGGGGTGAATCTATTGTCATCACACACAAATCCAGACACCGTGGTTGCTACTGAGAAATTTCTGAAAGAAAACCTAATAACCGGGCGATTTGGTAGTCGATCACATGAAAAGCAAAAGAAGTTTTACTTCAATAATTCATGTAATTGTTGATCACTATAATTATTATTCATCTTTTTTGAAAACTGTACTTTAACTTTGTTTTTCTTGTGGTCCCAAAATACCACTCAAAAATATTTAGGGGAATCCGGGACCGCGGTCCCGGTCCCAAAAGCCCCCCGACCCTGAAAAGCTAAGATTATCTTTTGGAAAGTCTTTGTTGTTTGGGAAATAGGAAACGCTTAATAAAAATTGAATACCACTCAAAAATATTTAGGGGGAATCCGGGACCGCGGTCCTGGTCCCAAAAGCCCCCCGACCCTGAAAAGCATTTTCTATTAGAAAGTCTTTGTTGTTTGGGAAATAGGAAACGCTTAATAAAGTGACTGCCTTGTTGGTCTAGTGGTCGCGCGACTACTTAGCATGAGGTTCTGACTGTCTTCTATCTTCCTGATGGAATTTCTCAGTAGACAATGGGCCCCTATTACATGGGACTTAAGGCCCTTCTAACCCTAAAATTAGCAACTCTATTTGTGGTGGTTCAAACTTCGTTTGAAATACTGTTAGAATAAAGTTCTAATCAGCTTGCACTACAAAGCTGTTGATACGTCAGTCACTGCGGCCGAATAGTGCGAAATGGGTGGTTTCTTTGCGATTTACAAAAAATCTATTGATTGAACTAAAAAAAATAAAACACATAAGACCTGCTTTATAGCTAGTTCAGTTAGTATGCAAAGTTTCATGATCTAGTTTGAAGTACTTTTTGAATACCAGCGGCTTATTGTTCGATTTGGAGGTAACTTTGGTTTTTTTTTTCTATCAAGAAAAGTTTATGGAATCGTGTTTCATCACTCGTAGGACTTAGCATTAATCCTCAACTTTACCATATATTTATTTCAAAATTAATGCTGCAGTATTTTAGGGCGTAACGGAGGATCATGCTAAGCCATTTGAGGGATATATAGCTCTTAAAACATAACTCACGAAATGTGGGTGTATTATTATGTACACCTCTGCCTAACCTTCGGGGATTAGGCGTGATGTTATGTTTACATAGTGATTTCCACTTGCCTAGGTCCTTTAGTCCGTAGATACAAGCACTAATCTAAACCAAGACCTAAAGCTATGCCCGTTATAATAATTCCAGTCCACCTTTGCTCTATTTAGAAAGCCGTTAAACCGACAAAATTTACTAAAGGTCTTTACTTAATTGCGGTCAAATCTAGTCAGCTAGTTTAGGGTTAGACCTGGCTTTACGTGAAGTGTTAAATATTAACAGAGAATTCGCGCAAAATAATTAAATTAATGCTTTGAAAAGCGTTGTGGTTCTCTGTAATTTTCGTTTTGACCTTTCATTTCACACTGTTCCTAACCACTGCAAATCATGAAAGACAGAATCAACAGTAGCGACCCCCAGAAAAGCGCCGAGACAATAAGGCCTTGACTCCACCAACGCGGAATTGAGCGGAGCGGGGAGGAGACGTACGGTAACCGAGCAATCACATTCATTTATATCTACATCATGCTTCTCGTCTTTCCTGTGATAGGTTGAATCTTGCAGATTTCCTCTCCGCTCCGCTCGTCTCCGCTTTGGTGGCGTCCGGCCCTGAAGCTCGACGAAGCCCCGGAGAAACAATTTATCCGTCTTGGATCCCGCAAGGAAATTAATCAAGAACGAATAGCACTGGAGTAGGAAAAACGTAATTTCCAGTTCCCTCCATTTCAAGCAAGAGATATAACGGAGCAAGGCCAATAGGCCGTTTGTTTTTTTTTTCGGATGGGAAATTATCAAATGACTCCTCCCGCTCTGGGCGGAGCAAGAGGGAGTGTCAGACTTTTACTGACTAAAACCCATCCATGTTCCTTCATCGCCTTTTGTGTTCCGGGGCCACGTTATCTCTTTCGAACAGTCCCGTTTGTAACTGGGATAAGCCCAGTTGCCTAGCACCACGGATTTTATTCATATTAATATTATTACTAAAGAAAAAACCTCTTTTCATGCAGGTAGCGTAGATTTGAGTATACATAACTTCGAAAATGTTACCTGTAACGTTACCGGTCATAACAATGTTCTTCAACATCAGTGCAAACCCTAACGGGTCCATTAATATTGAAGTAGCTACTTTAGTCCGGCCTTTCACTGAATTATTTCAATGGTATTCGTTTGCGCAAACTATGTTTGTTTGTTGATGGCAAAATCAATCTCGCTAAAACATTTGTATGATTGAATTTTGTGGAGTCCATTGAAGTTAGATGTAGTTTTAGATTTATAGAGAACACTTATCTCATCTGCCTAGCCTTTTTCCAACTATGTTGGGGTCGGCTCCTAGTCTAACCGGATGCAACTGCATGAGTACTAGTATTTTACATGGAGCAACTGAAAATCTGTCAATCTATCTATCCTCCTCCTATCAGGTAAATAGGATCTAGAATAAAAAGTATCCCATAGCCTTCTTCAGGCTAACAATCTGACGGAATGGGACGCCGTCACCTCCTTCTGCGAAGCAGTAATGCTAGAGAAGGAGGTGGCGGAACGTGAGAGGGAGAGAACCTCACGTCCCGGCCGCCGCGGGAGACATCCCGGGCGTCGGGGGCCACATGGTGGCCCCCGGCCACCGTAGGCGCGGGCCTATGGACGGAGAGCTTTGGGTTAGCTCGCCGTCCGTCCGTCTTATGACGACAGGCCGTGTCGACGGCGCGTTCGTGTTCCACGCGCGCCTCAAAGAAAGTCAGCAAAAGGAAGGGGTCCGCAAGAACCGATGCCTGCCGGGGCTGCGGGACTGTTCGAAAGAGATACCGTGGCCCCGGAACACAAAGGGCGATGAAGGAATATGGATGGGTTTTAGTCAGTAAAAGTCTGACACTCCCTCCTGCTCCGCCCAGAGCGGGAGGAGTCATTTGATGATAACAATCTATCTTACTTATCGATCGGTTCAGTCGTTTAGACGTGAAAAGGTTAGAGATAGACGACCAGAAAAAGTAAGCTTTGCATTCAAAATATTAGGATGGGGTTCAATTAATCAAACCAACATAACTAATAAATAACTAAACCATCAGCGATCATGGGGCTTGCAACAACGACAAAATATGGAATGCTCAGAATAATTGATAATCACGGAAGATAGAATAAGTTTATGTGTTATCAAAAACAAACATTACTAAAGTAAAAGTACATGCAAGTTTCTACGCTATAAGACATTTATTTAGTCCTAGAACTTAGATATATTTCTCTACATATTGGCTTACCGTTATCTAAGCCTAACACAAAGATATGATTAAGCTACATAATCATCACTTAATTAATGATGAAGACAATCAGATAATCAATCTATTATAGTGTTAAATATTGCAATTAGTGATTAATCGACTCATTGTTAAGTCACTAATCACCATTGATTTGTCACCTAATTATGTGTTACTAGTTGACCGCCCTTGTTGCGCACGGGTGCAATTCACTTATGCGGCGACAAGTCGGAACATTGAGATTTCTATACCTTATCTAAGTCTAAGTTAATTATGCAATATAAGTATTAATTATATTTATAATGAGGAGCTCGTGGCTAAATAATGACAGCCGCTCGGATCGATCTACTGGTTAAGCCGTGCTTGCCTGGGTTGGTTTGTGGATGGGTAACCACCCATTACTTATCGAGTTTCATCGAGTGGGAGTGGGTTGGCCATGTAGCGCCAATGCACCCAGAGAGGTGGGCAAAGATAAACGCTCACAGGACGCCTGACGCAGAAAATCACCGTCGACATAAACTGCGCGTTTATAAAAATGGTATTTACTTGAATATTTGCAATATTGTTTTTACATACAATACATTCTTATGTATAAAGTAAAGAAAAACTAATATCAGTTGTATCTAGTCTCGGTCGTTTTTCTAGAAAGCGTTCCAATATAATTTTATCGGAATAATATTGTTCTAAAGCATACAATAGTTTGTTGTTTTGTGCAAAGTTGCTATATAATAAAATTTTATGTTCTACAGTTCGCTCTATTACGAATTTAATCGCAAAAATTGTGAACATTAACCTGTCGTTTTGTGTGGGATTTTTTAACAATAATCGTTTTATTGTCAAACTTGTAGAAATATCGTACGCTATTTGAGCTCTTCTTTATGTACGGTACTTATGAAATTGGACTACTCACGAACTGTGGGTTGGTTGAGCTAACAAATTTACTGTGACTATCATAATTGCTATTTTGAGTGGCACCTCCGTCACGACCTAAACTTTCAAAGGTCAGGGCATAATAAAAAGAAGATAAGAACGCACTGAGCGTCACACTCCTACAATACCACCTTGTCTAAAACAGGCTTTGTAATCTTCAAATTTTAAACATGTACTTACCTCTCATAATTTTATTTGCGAATTCCAAGAACTAAACTTCTTCATCTTAACGTGACAATGAAACTCAAATGTTGTTAGGCCAGATAAGCCACCTGCACAGCTCTAAAATTTGCTTCAATTAAATCTTAAAAGGTGAAAAACAACAAACTAGAAAACCAATTTCACTCCATTTGAAAATTCAATTTCCTAATTTCACCACAAACTAAAAAATCTACACACACGAATCTCATTTCCTCTAACCACCCTTTCATGCAGCAGAATACCCCCCTTCTCATTACCTCTGTGCATTCAAAGAAACGCAACGAATAACGTAAAACGCTTTCAATTCGTAAAAATACAAATCTATTGGAAATTTAGTTTCCTTTGATAAAGTTCGTCGGTGTTAGAAAGTTTGTGAAAGCACTAAAAGGTTCCGTAGAATGTTTTTGAAGTGGAACTAAGTAGTGTTTTATGTGTGTTTACATTGTTGGCTTTGTGTTCTATGAATTGAAATATTTGTAACTACAACTTAAAATTTACTTTCCCTAGGAAAAACACGCGGGCACATTACATTACTGCATTACATTACATTACTCTAAAAACGGAGAAGGAAAGAAGGAAGAAGGTGAGGAAACTAGCATCCCCTTGACCAAAAAAATCGGGTGGGGCTGTGTCGGTGCACACGGCCGTTGGTTTTAACGTGAAATGACTATATCACACTTATTGGTTATTTTTATTTAATTTTTGACACTTATTGGTTACTTTTAACTATAAAAATCGCCCAAGTCACATTTATTTCAACCTATTGATTTAAATCGATTGGTCTAAATGAACTCTGTAAATACACGAAAGAATCACAGCGCTATCACGTGTGAGTCGTGAGTTATACTGAATAGAAACCAGCGAGAGCGCCGGTTTTCCGTTAGTCTACGCAGTAGTCCCTCCCCTGCCGCGACCGCCCGGTCCCGATGCAAACTCAAGGTCTTAGCAGTGAGCTGACTATATACGCTAAATAGTGACACTAAATTCATGTTTCTACGATAAATGTTTTTGTAGTTATTAATGTCAGATGATATAGACCAATTCGTTACGGTCCGGTTTTCTGACATGGTTGTGGTTTCACGTCAAAAATTGAAGACATGCGACATCTACCTACCCGCTCTGGGCCCGCGTAGTGGATTTTAGCTCACTTTCATTCACTAAGAGAGCCTAGCAGTATAACCTATTGGTGTGACCGTCTGACTGCTAGAGTTTGGCCGCTGAGAGAATGCGTTCCTGACAGGTCGCGAGTTTTAGTATTATTAGTGATGATAGATAACTTATTGCTTATATAACTTAACTATTATTACCCCTTAAGCCCTTTTAACAAATAATATTATTAAAAACGATATCATTAAATCAATTATCAATACATGTTATAATTTCGCGCTAAATTTTTGTACCAACGGACAGTCGTCAGGAACGTATTCTCTCAGCGGCAAAACTCTAAGTCATAGGTCTCGAGTTCGAACCCAAGACACGTACCTCTGATTTTTCGGATTCATGTGCGTATTGTATGACCAGCATGCCTGAGAGATATTCCTCTACAGCTTGCTAAGCCAAGTCAGTGGCGGCATAAACACTCTGTCACCCAGTTGGGCACTAACCACACGAAAAAGAAGGGCCTTTGTCCCAAAAGTGAGAATTACTTAAGCTGATCATACATACTACTTATGTTAAGGCGATTACAACAGCTAAATTAACAACCCTATTTGTGGTGGTTCAAACTTCGTCTGAAAAGCTATTAGAATAAGGTTCTAATCAGCTTGCACTACAAAGTGGTTGTTACGTCAGTCACTGCGGGCCGAATAGTGCGGAAAATGTGTTTTTTGCGATTTACAAAAATTCTATTGATTGGACTAAAAAAGTAAAACACTATGATGCTAATATGTTGCTTGTAGTTCGTGATTTTTTTGTATCGAATAAAATTAGTTGTATTATGTTTTCATAACACTATCGTATTAGCTTAAATTCTGTAGAATATCATATATTTTTCTGGTTTTGTTTATTGCAGTGAATTATATGCTTTTTTGCATTATAAAACTCGCGTTTAGCTCCTGTAGTCACCTTAAATGACGAAGCAACCTCCCATCTAGGATATCACTCATTGCGTCATTTTTGTCTTGATTCACAATACCGACTAAATCAAAATACATGTCTGATGCAAGCTCTTTAGCTAAACTAACTCCGTTTACAATTACAACCAGGGAACTCTAAACACATGTTCACCCTCACTTCATCTGCTTCGGCAAACTCTTTTCCGCACGCGAAGGTAACCCAACTATTTCTCATTGGCTAAACGCCTGTTTCCGTTTCCTGTTTGTATGGCTTTGGCTTAAACGAAGCTTAAAGCTCGTTCAATTTATTAAATTTTTGCCGGAACTGAATCGAATCGAATATTGTTTGTTCCTTTAACGGGTAATGGAAGTTTCTAGTGTATTTTATGAGTTTGGTGTTTCGCTTTTCTGTAATTTACGTTACGTTTGGTTATGTTGTACCGTCAATTATTTTCTTGTTTTTGAACATAAAGACAAAAGAGGAGCAAAGGAGGATGAGGAGCCAATGGCTAAATAATACAGCCGCACGGGTCGGAATAAGCTGCGTTTTCGAAGGTCGGTCGGTGGATGGGTTACCATCATTACTTACCGACTTTCCTCCGTGCCACGGAAAGTACTTTAACTTTAAGCAGTACTAACTGGGCGGAGGTCAGATAGGAGTCGCTCCATGTAAAATAATGGTATTCAACTGCAACTGGTAAGACTGGATGCTCCAATAATAAAGAAAAGGCTAGATAAATGATGACTTTCTGTTTTTTCGACCTTCAATTGAGCAAAAAAATGGTTGTTTTAAATGTATTTTCTTTTCAGTTTTATCTCTACGACCTGTGCGAACACTCTTACTAGGCACCTAAACACAACGTAGAGTGCCTTTCTTCTGAAAGGAAGCGAGGAGGAATTGGCTTTTTCGGTGCCTTCAGCCCTGCTCTGTAGAATCTCTTGAACAGCTGCATATAACGAGTCCCTTCTTTTACTGCTATTTAATATTTGAGACACTTAGCGCTATCTTTACTTTGCAGTGGTGATTACTATTTACTTCATTCACGAATTTCACCCACAGAGCTCTTATTAAATTTAAATTAGCATTCTAATGTTCAATGAATTTCCAATACCTAGTCGGTTTTACGAGACAAAAGTTTTCGAAAAGCATCTTGTGATTGCGTAAACGTTAGATAGCTATTGTGCTTGCGTAACGAAGTCGTATTTCGTACCGCGCTGTGGAATTAGTAACTTATAGGAAATTAAATTAATATTTGCTCTTAGAATGACAAGGTTTTAAAAAACATTTTTGCAAAACAAAATAAGTGAAAAGTAACTTTACCTTCGGAAGCCGGTGACTTAGTTTGTTTCATTGACTTGCGACTTGAAATGCGTATTTTAGAAGATAAGTCACAAACTACCCGAGTAAAGTTAAGAAAATTTAAGTGGGACCACCACGCGAGCTTCCTCTACCAAATGAAAGTCGGACCAGTAATTACAGAGAAATCGTTGAACATACATGGAAAAAATTACTGGTGCAATACCTAAATAACCTCCTCTTTTTTTAGAAGTCGGTAAAAAATACATAATAATAAGAAGACATAAGTTCTCTTAACATTTTCAATTTTACATATTTATGTACAAGGTGAGCAATCATAATATCAGAAATTATAGTCCCACAGTAAAGATAATGTGGTCTCAGCAGTCTTACGATGCTCCTGGGAAGGACAAAAGTCGAAAAAAGACTATAAAATCTTCATTTGTATATGAACTTCAAAATATACGACTGCAAGCACTAATAACCAACCTCCCAACACCAATATCTTGGAGATCAACCTTCCAGAAATTTATCGTCAAAACCTATCGTAATTTATGTCCGACAATAAGTCAGGGGTTACCAACTTTTCGGGTTGCCACTTCATTATTTCGTTCGCTTTTAATTTATAGAAGTTTCCAATTTAAAGGCAAGCGTATACCACCTGAAGGGGTTGATTTATTTGTTGGTTTCGCGAATTTTATTATATCGCTGTTTGGTTTTTGGAATTGTACGAATTATTCGAGGGGTGCAATTTAGTTAATGTGTGGGGGAGGAATTATTTGTCTTTGTTTATTTTGCCTGTGCTTGTAAGGGTAGAGAAATTAAAGAAAAGGAGTTCAGGCAGTAATAAATTCGCAGCTGTAAAAAAAATTACTGATTTCTAGTACTTACAATTTAAGCAAATCAATTTTTTAATCCTAAAACTTATTGTTATTAGAAATATTGTGAAAAGCATTTTTTTTTAATATCCCAAGAAGTATAATATATTTTGTATTCAATAAGATTGGCACAATAGTACGTGTCTGTCTGACACTTCAAGGAAACCTGGCTTAGTATTTTATTATTTGGTTATATTACAATAAAACTCACGACAATCAGTCCAAAAATAAACATACCCTCCTCCATACAATTTACACAATCAAAAAAACTATAACAAAAGGTGAAAATTCCAATGAGTCTACGTACTTATATACCTATAATTCCTGAGTTTCCAAAGCAACGAGGTTCCATTATTGTCCGTCGAGTAGTCGAAAATGCTTTGATGCTGGACAGGCCCGCATAAACTGACGGCTTTCAAGTCCATTCGAGAATCTGACGTCTCAATATCGTCCGTGGGTAACTGGAAAATTTGGTAGCAGAAAAACGTAGTTTTAACAAGTTAGGTAAATGGTTTGGGAAGATTTTTAATTGGTTTTCGAGTGGATAAATGGTTGGTTTGAAATAACTTTACGGTGGGTTTAATGGACGTCGTTAGTTTTTTAACCAACTTCCAAGAGAAGGAGGTTATAAATTCATCTGTTTTTTTGTGTTGTGTTTGTTCAGCGATGTTTTGGCCAATTGTAAACCGATTTGGATGATTATTTTTTGTTTCAAAGGTTTATTTTATTGAATCGTTTTGGTTAAGTTATAATCGCACAGAGAGTAAATTATACTTACGCTTACTAATAATTCGTCTTCAAACAGAGATTAATTATTAATTATTCATTCAAATTCTAGTAACTAACTTAAATTAACCAAAGTGTTATTGGATTTTTTTCATCAGGAGGTCCTCTGCAAAAACTCGGAGTCTAGATTTGAGCCCGGTTGATGGCAATAGGCGTGTGCCCTATTGCATGTGACTTAAATTAAACACAACCGCTAAGGCTAGGCAGAGGAAATTGGTCTATTGTGAAGTTTGACGTTCAAAAAGTGTTGATAATCAGTCTAATTTGAATAAATGACTCTTGACATTTTGTGAAAAAGTAGGTGGACAGATACATATCTACCTAACTGCTACAGGCCCAATGTTATGTTAAATCTAGAATCTGCTACAACTCAAACAATATTAGGTTATCATCATTTCAGCTGAAAGACGTCCACTGCTGGACATAGACCTCCCCAGAGTGTCGCCACTCATATACAGCATACAGAGGATTCCCGCAATCTTCACCAGGTCATCGGTCCACCTAGTCTTGGAGAAATCTTCCAACGCAACGTCTTCTGGTTTGCGGTCGCCTCTCCAGAACTTTTCGGCCCCATCGGCCATTCGTAAATCATATTATATATATATACGTGTATACATTATTTAAATATATTATATCATACAACACCAACAACAACAGCCCATAATGTCCAATGCGGAACATAAGCCTCTCCTATGATGGGAGGAATTTGCCGTAATCTCCACGCTTGGCAGGCGGATTGGAGATCGCAGTGATGAAAGACTGTCAGAAAACTCTGCTGCCCATTTTCTGGTCTACGGAGGCGCAAGGTGTTCTGCCCCAGACATTAGTCACCTTATACGACACCCGTGAGTGTAATGGGTTGGTTCTATTCTACTCTGCCGGATACCACACGGCTAATTATATCATAAACCCAATGCTGGGTATAGCCCTCCCCTTTTTTCTGCCATAGGTACTTCCCGGTTCTGCGCGTGAACCAGGTGTTTCCCGCGACTTTGACGACTTCATCGACCCAATGAGCTTCCAATGCCAATGCCTTCGTAATAGGGTATTACACCCATTTTTTAAGTGTCTCAATTAGATTCTATAGTGCCAATGAACCACAAAAAACATTTGTATAGGTATATTGAAATCGTATAATTGTATTATATCATAAT
Source organism: Xestia xanthographa (assembly GCA_905147715.2). NCBI lineage: Eukaryota > Metazoa > Arthropoda > Insecta > Lepidoptera > Noctuidae > Xestia > Xestia xanthographa. Next base: position 25,496,283 of record LR990659.1, read on the forward strand.
CATCAAGTAATGGGGATGGCAACTGTGGAACTAATGGCGTATCGCTTGTACCAAACATCGTCATTGGTTGAAAATCTGTCAATGTCATTTTATATTTCAAAATAGTTTGACCTCATTGGTCAGATTGGGTCTAAGCTATAGACGCGCCATCTACAATCAGCTTTGACCAGCCTTTCCCATTATATTATTCATTCCATAGCCATTCATTCCATCAGCCTATTAATGTTCCCACTGCTGGTACATAGGCCTCTTCTCTATGAGAGGGAATGGGCTATAACTATAATCTACCACGCGGGCCCAGTGCGGATTGGTAGATGTCATATGTCTTCGATTTTTTTGGTTCTAGGACATGCCGGTTTCCTCACGATGTTTTTCTTCACCGTTTTGAGAGCAGTGATGATGAAATAAATTACACAAAGTAATGCCCCTGTCTGGTTTTGATCCCACGACTTACTGTTTGTAAGTCCATCCCCCTTATTATTATTTAGTCGAACCTAATAAGGTTCGTCATGAAAACTAAAGCCTCCCGTTTTATATCACCTCTTTTTCTAACAGCGCGTACCTTACGTTTTATTTCTGTCCCTACAAGTCAGCATGGAAGTGACGATTAAGTTAATTGTTTAATCAAGTGGAAAGTGATCTGTCATCCCAAGTTCTGCCGTAAATGAACTCTTGCTGACCTAAGTATTAAGGTCGGGTGATGGTATAGACGGTCGCGATTTCATTTGTATTTTGGGCTAGATTTTAGTAGTAGACAATTTTTGCTAGGTCTGTCTGTTTTGGTGGTACTGCCCCTGTCCAATTATGAACAGCTATAACTACCTAATACTACATTTTGAACAACTATCATTGAATAATAATTTAACAACCAGATCTAAATTTGAAATAAGTGAATTGGGGAAGTGTTGAGTTGTTTTTTCTCGCCATTATTCTCTCGACCGGATTTGACCGAATGAGTCTTCCTCTTTTTTGAACTTCGACGTCGAGTGCCAATAACACAGTATCACTATCCTGATTTTTGACGACATGACCCTTCATTCATCACTTAGACCATCAAACTAAACACGGCACGGTTCGATTGGCGCAGTGGCTAAGCGATTGGAAGCTGCGCTGCGTGTCACGGGTTCGATACAATATTTGTATGACCTACATACAGGTAGTTGTTCCAGGTCTGGTTGTTTATCTATGTGATGACATGTTTGTAAACGCACCCACGATATGGGAAAAAATCCTAGATAGGAGTAAAGTAAAAAAATGACGAAAAAAAATCTAATGAGTCCGTCAGACTGATTTCCAAAAAATTTTGGACACATTTTTTTTTTTTTCACATACCTAAACAAAAAATTAAGACGATACAGTGCGTCGAAAACTCGTGTGACGTCACATTTGAGCTTATTTTTTACTCAAATGTGACGTCACAAGCCCCCACTCATGATCTTTGACACGTTTTATCTTCGTCAATTTTTAGGGTTCCGTACCCAAAGGGTAAAAACGGAACCCTATTACTAAGACTTCGCTGTCTGTCCGTCTGTCCGTCTGTCCGTCGGTCCGTCTGTCCGTCTGTCCGTCTGTCCGTCTGTCTGTCACCAGGCTGTATCTCATGAACCGTGACAGCTAGACAGTTGAAATTTTCACAGATGATGTATTTCTGTTGCCGCTATAACAACAAATACTAAAAACATAATAAAATTAATATTTAAGGGGGGCTCCCATACAACAAACGTGATTTTTTTATAATAATTGGTACGGAACCCTTCGTGCGCGAGTCCGACTCGCACTTGGCCGGTTTTTATTAATTTGATAAAACAAAAAACACGTATACAATATTTTTCGATAATCTAACTGACGGTAGTCCGTTAGATTATCGAAAAATATTGATGTTAGATTATCGAAACATATTTATAACAGAATCATAGTTTTTTTTAGTCAGTCATCATCCCTTTTTATTACGCTCATACTCGCTTACACAGCCACCCAACACAATACCACCATCACGTCAGGACAAAGTTACGACAGAGATTGCCCACCGCTAACTGTCAAACGAGATAATACCGACAGTTTTACTTGTACTTAACCTATTAACCTTTGACCTGTCTGCTAGGGTAGATTGTGGTCTTGTCATTTACGTAGGGCAGCTATCTGGAGGGTTCTGAGTTAATTGGTGGAGATTCTCGTGTTTTACGATAGGCTGGGATGTTTTGTTGATATTTTTTGGAGCTGGTTTTGTGGATGCCGGTCAGATTAGACTATGTATCTAAAATAAAATCGACCCTGCCTTTCATCGAAAGGTTTACCACCCATATTTCCAAGGTCCATTAATAGTGGCGACTATAGGTACTATGACTTTGAAATGTATAGTCTTTTGCAATCAACTGGTCAGAAATCTAAACTTCAAACTTCTTCTTAACATCCTTATGTATCACTCATTATCATTGATGGTGTCCATTTTTTTATCCCCTTCTACAAAATAAGATTATGAAACCACGGATCCGTATTTCAAAAAAACTTCGTACCCACGTGTCCACGGATCCGTAGTTTAGTTAAATATGGATCTAGCATCTATAGCAGAAGGCACAGATGTCAAAACTAACACGGCAGTTCTAAGCACTTACTTTTGACAGATCCCAAAGGGGAATCTGGCAGCGTACGTCAAACCAACTGCAACACCTCTTACTTACACACACTTACTACCAAAACTCAGTGGACATTCCTCCTGGGAATTAGGCTACTAAAACCACGATCAATAATTTTCTACATCCACAACACCTTTGTAAGATGTGTTTTATATATAATTGAAACACTTCTCCGTAGTTCTAGTTATTATTTATTTATTAGTTTTTACAATTTCAGGTGAGACTTAAATAGACGTTGCAAGCTAATCCGCGCTCCAGTGCCATCGTACCATAGATTAACAACCAACTACATATTAGTGTTGCTACATAATAATAATCCTCTCACAACCTTGTATAAAAGTAGTGTAATATATGACACAAGGAAGTGGGTCCTGGCGTAACTCTAGTGGAATGCATGCATGCCAAAACTACAATGGAAGTTCTGAAGATAGACTAAGTGACATGCTATCAGCGATGATGATAAAATCAAAAATCGTCGGCACCAATGCAGGACTTCGTAAATGGCGACCTTTACGAAGTCCTACATTGGCGCCGATGAAATGTATTATTATGGCATAAGCTACCGGAATGACTAAGTCACTTCTTCTTTCCAAAGCCCACAGAAAATTTATAGTATGACCACTTTAAGTGTACAGTTCAAGTTTGCGTTGTTTGTCAAGAAAATTTACATCGATATTTCAAACTTGGTACATTTATTTTAGTTCTGTTTTCCCCCTGCACAGATAAGTTCGCTGAAGTGTATGTACTATCGGGGTCTTTTCCGCCTTACCATTTTAATTTTTTTTTAGCTTAAATCATGTGGGGTCGCCGAGCCATGCCCCATTAAAGTTTGGGCCTATTAGGAAGCGTCAACTTTGGCGCGCAAAGTAACAATAACTCTCGTTTGGCGTGCGTCGTCAATGCGCTCGGCCGATTCGGTATCTTTTCATTCATTTTTTCTACACAAAGTCAACGGGGCGGGGGCTAAAGAGCGTTTTTATGTTGCGAGTGCAAGCAAAAATGAGCTTAGTGGTGGTCAGGCGGGAGTGTCCTCGATAGTACATTTGACAGATCCGTAAGGACCCCCAACATTTGATGGCAACACGTACCAATGAAACAACCAGCCGTTTCTAACTATAGTGCCATCAGAACTCACTAACCAAACTCAGTGGACATTCCTCCAGGGAATTAATTTCAAATGCTGGTGCAACGGAACTCAAAGTACAGTTTAAGCTACGTAGAATGGGACTAAGTTTAAAGTTAGCAACATTGCAGTAGTTGTGACAGGACGCTTAACCAACGCTTAGTTTAGTGATTTGTGTTTGAGCTGTCCTGTTTATTCTGACCTTTTTACCCGCCTGTGCGGCGCAAGGGTAATTTGTGTTTGTATGTTTGTTTGTTCCTTTGTAGCGCTCTAGAGACAAAAGGCGTGGGCCGATTGTGATGATTAATCTTGCGAGTGCTACATAAGACTTGACAGTAATTAAAATTCAATATTGCGACAACCAGACGCCATTTTGTGAAAAAGGAAAAAAATAAAGTCGATGAATTATTTTATGTGGGGTAATACTTATTACCATTGTATTCAATGATAATACCCCACTTAAAAATTATTTTAAGTAAGTTTTAAGTTATTTTTAGTAGAGAAACCTAATGATGATTTAAATACCATCCATAAATTATTATGGATGGTATTTAAATCATCATTAGGTTTCTCTTTTCATTTTGAGATACCATTTTTACTTTAGTTTTTACCAGACTAAAAGAAAGAAATAAAAGTAATTTTATTGCTAGAACTAAACCACAGAAATATTATTTCTGTGGTTGTTAGCTCTATGATGTAAGACCAAATAAGGCATTTGTTAGATTTCAAAGACAATGTTCTAATCTAATAAAATATTTTTACCAGAATTAGATTGGTTACCAAAGCTGAGATTAGATTGGAATTATTTTGGGTCACGACGTGGGAGCGTGATTTGATCCAATAAGTCCTAGACTTCAAGTTCATGTTTTTTCAATACTTCTCTATTATTTGTCATCCTAAAAGACATCCTTTCTTACCATTTCATACTTCACACAGTCCTTCCATCATTTCTTTGGACTTCCTCTACTCTCAAAACCCATCCACATTCATTCATACTCAAATCTTTCCTCAACGACACACTATACGAAACCTACCATAGTCTAAAAATTACAAAACAGCTTTAACATCCGAAAAAAAATCTACGTCATATCCTCAGTGTATCTTCCCTAAATTCGTCCCCATTTCGAAGGGGTGGCCACCCCCCGCCACAAATAGCCTCGTCATACCACGGGGTGGAATAAATTTAACTATAACCGAGCTAACGACGTTAGGCGCCACTGTTTTTACGAAGTTTATCTGGACAACTTTAATAGATGTTGTCAGCTGTTGATAGTGGGACAAGATTTATATTTGTGGAGCTCTTTGGGTTATTGTGAGTGGCTTTTTAATATTTGAAGCTTATTCTTGGTAATTGTGATGGGCGGCTGTTATGAGACTTTTTTATTCTTCTTTGTCACTTGTGATGGTCTTTGCTGGTTAACTTTTTTGAGAGCTGTTTTAAGCTTTCACGGTTTCAAACTAAACTTTTATTGTCACTTACGGGATATCTTCCGAGATTATTATTTGTTTTGAGCTCGATATTTCGACGCTGTTGCAAGCGCCGTGATCGCGGGTAGCAAACACGCGGTCGCGGGTGGTGAGTAATATCGGGAGCTCAAAACAAATAATTATCACGGAAGATATCCAACAACAACAACAGCCCATAACGTAAACTGCTGGACATAAGCCTCTCCCATGATGGGAGGAATTTGCCGTAATCTCCACGCTTGGCAGGCGGATTGGAGATCGCAGTGATGAAAGACTAACAGAAAACGCTGCTGCTCATTCTCTGGTCTACGGAGGTGGAAGGTGTTCTGCCTCAGACATTAGTCGCCTTATACGACACCGTTGGGTTGGTTCTATTCTACTCTGCCGGATACAAAACGGCTAACGAATGGAATACGGAACGGAACGTACGGAAGATATCCCGTAAGTGACAATAAAGTTTAACTTTTCTTTTGTTTCGTCTCACTCTCATGAAGGAAGATTATGACATCGTAAGCATACTCAAACATCGGGCTTTCTGGCCATACCCTTTATTTTTTGTAGGTAATCAAAGAATTTTTGGAGAGAGCCTAAAAGCAACAACTTTAAATTCATATTTTTCCTATACATGACAACCGAAACTTAACAAATAGATTAATTAAAGAAGTCCATGTCTGGATGAGAGGCTCTCCAGCAATGGACTGCATAATGGCACGACATTCAGCTCTAACCTCTGTTGTTACTCGGATCTAACTGCAACCATGCCACGAAAGTCCAAGGTCAAGGATGAAGCCCCCTGGACTATTAAGCCTATTTGCACTTCGTGAAACCAGAATTAGACAAAAAAATCGGCCAAGTACGAGTCGGACTCGCGCACGAAGGGTTCCGCTTCCGTACCGTAAACAACATTAGACAAAACGGCAAAAAATCACGTTTGTTGTATGGGAGCCCCACTTAAATATTAATTTTATTCTGTTTTTAGGGTTCCGTACCCAAAGGGTAAAAACGGAACCCTATTACTAAGACTTCGCTGTCTGTCCGTCTGTCTGTCCGTCTGTCCGTCTGTCTGTCACCAGGCTGTATCTCATGAACCGTGACAGCTAGACGTGACGTCTAGCTATCATGGTTTATGAGATACAGCCTGGTGACGGACAGATGGACAGACGGACAGTGGATTCTTAGTAATAGGGTCCCGTTTTTACACTTTGGGTACGGAACCCTAAAAACGAATAAAGATTTTCCACATAAACTCAACGAAAATGACAATGCGGAAAAAATAAAAACGCTACAATGAACAAACAATGTAGTTTTGTAGGTAGTTGAACAAATTTTCCGTCTGTAAAACTCATAAAGCTAGTTTATGACGCTGCACTTTAAATTGTCACATTAAATAAAGATGGCACAGCCTGCTGCAGTCTTATCTTTTTTATCTACGAGTAGCTCGTTTTCATGCGATGTGTTAATAAAAGAATTTTGTGCAATAATATTATCTTGGAGTAAGAATTTATTCACGTTTAGGTTATGTATATAGCCAATGATATTATATAGTAAAAAGAGGTAGATATCGCACTAGCACGCACAAATTGTTGAGGACAAAGTGATACAATTGTTGCACTTTGATAGCTAGCTATCTCTTTCTATCTTATACGTTCCGTATTATCTATCGCTGTCGTAGTTTTAAATTACTCGCAACGATATCTGAACGCCATTCAGTATGAACATGGCGTATCTTCTTTATAATATCATTGTATATAGCAATATTAAAAGTTGCTTCGTTTGGTCTTGTGGTCGCAAGCGCGATTGCTGAACATGAGGTCCTACGTTCGATTCCTGGGTCAGACAAAGTGTTCATGAGTTTTCCCATCAGGAACTTGTCAATAGAAGCCACGGAGTCTGTATTTGTGCCCGGTTGATGACAATAGGGTCGTATACTACATTACATTCCAAGTGTATGCGGTCTTGGCCTTCGCACGGTTTTTCTCAGATGACCACTGAAAACCAGCCCCTTGATGTTGACATCTGCTAGAGTCTGAGTATTGCAATGACTACCCCTGGAAAAGCATGCTGACAAACATTTACTAATGACGTTTTTAGAAACATCACCAATGTGGCCAATACACCTCCGTTCGTTTTCCACCACCACGCCGTAATACATTATGAAGTAAATCCTTTTTGGTTAATCGCCTTTCACACACCATTTCCACATGACTGGGCCCACTGAAGCCAACCTTTGCTCGACCCTTGTCACTCATCTGCTTTACCGTAGCCATCTCTATCATGAAGTTTCTTAATCTGTTAATGATCTGTTATTTAAAGTTATGACGTAAACTGCATTAAAATTTTAGTAATATTGTTGCTTTGTGAGATTTCATTTCATCAAATTCATCATCTGCCTAGCCTTTCCCCAACTACGTTGGGATCGGTTTCTAGTCTTACTGGATTCAGCTAAATATCAATAATTTACATGGAGCGACCACCTATCTAACCTGCTTTTCCTCGAAAAGCACGTGAAGCCATAAATTGGTACTGGTTGTCATTTATAGATCTTTGACAGTCGTTAAAGATTGTCAGTGGCTCGGAAGTCTGGCATGCAATCTTACCGAGGCGCATAGTTTTACCCAGTACTAACTAGGTTGTGGAGGTAAGATAGGCGATCGCTCCATATAAATTACTGGTATTCAGATAAATCTGGTAAAACTGGAAGCCAACCCAATATACGAGTAGTTGGGAAAAGATAAGGCAGAAAATGATGTCTATATGTTGCACTTTGTACCAGAAGGCGAACCAAATAAAATATAACTATTACCAAATCATCAACCCATTGTCTTGCAATTGCTTATCAATTGCTTGGTCAACAAATTTATTTCAAAATCTTTTCCGTGACAAAAGATTAACACCAACGACATCAGCTCTCCTCCTCATAACTTAAATAAACGTTTCCTATAGTCCTCAAAGTATAATATTTAAAACCTCACAACTCCATGAAGCCGAACCTAAATTAGGTCCAAATCCCACCATATTTAAAAAAAACCGTTTCGCACACTAACAGCACTAGTTTTAGCTTGGCACTAACTTTAGCTTAATTACAGCAGAAACCGAGTGAATGACGGACACTTTGAAGCTTTAGCACTGCATAATAGTTCGCTCAAATGTTTTCGTTTGCAACTGTGTTAAAATTCAAGAGGTTCCGAATAACTTTCGGTTAGGTTCGGGTAACGAAGCTGGTTATTGTTGGTTATGTTTAGGTTGAGTGGAAGTAAAGGTAGTTTCATCGGTTTGTATAACATTATCCTAGTCGTCTGCCTGCTGTTAGCTCGATAGGCTAGTTTCCACCAGCAATAAATTGCAAATCTATTTAATCCGTCAGTTAGAGTATTGGAAAATAATGGACACGTGAAACCGTGTGGTATCCGGCAGAGTAGAATAGAACCAACCCATTACACTCACGGGTGTTGTATAAGGCGACTAATGTCTGAGGCAGAACACCTTGCGCCTCCGTAGATCAGAGAATGGACAGCAGCGTTTTCTGTTAGTCTTTCATCACTGCGATCTCCAAGCCGCCTGCCAAGCGTGGAGATTACGGCAAATTCCTCCCATCATGGAAGAGGCTTATGTCCAGCAGTGGACGTTATGGGCTGTTGTTGTTGTTAATGGACACGTATTTTTTGTTTTTGTAAATCAATGAATATTGACAAAGATAAAACGCATCAAAACTTTGGATTTTTAGTGCGTTGTGACGTCATGAGCCCCCATCATGACGTCACAACGCACTAAAAATTATACCACGGCGTGACGTATTAAGCATTTTAAAAGCGTCGTATCTTCGTCAATTTTGGTTTACGTAACATAAGAAAAAATACGTGTCCAATATTTTTTTGAAATCTATCTGACGGACGCATTAGATTTTTTTTAGTCATCTGCCCTATTAAGTGTGTGGACTAGCTGTTACCCGCGACCTTTGTCTACGTGAAATTATTATAAAACATATTAATTACTATTTGAAGTGGATTTTGTTTACAAACTCAAGGGTTTTAATTTTTTTGCATGGAACCTTAATCCTTTTTTTAAAATAAATGTAGCCCAAATTACTCCTTGATAACATCAGCTATCAGCAAGTGAAAGTTCCGTCCAAATCAGTCACGCCGTTTCGGAGATTAAATGAAACAAACAGACAGACAAAAATATACTTTTATTCAAAATCATTCAGTAAAAACCTGTTATTTTGTAATTACAAACAGTCACTTAAATTTCATTTATTCGTTTAGATAACATACGTATTATAGTTAGTTTTCCGTACAACACATTTACAACAATTCAAGGCAAAGAGAAGAATTTTGTTTCTTCGGTTCATTCGTCCATTATGAACTTTTCTTTCCAAGTATAGCAAAGAATAGCTGCAAAGTAATATAGATGCACCTCTAGTGTATAGAAGTTCATTCCACACACTGAAGAGAGTGTAAGCCAGTGGCGGAGCTAGTCCTAGCGGGGCCCTGTATCAATTTTTTAGGGGGCCCTTCGAACCCGAGTGCGGCGAAGCCCAAAAAACCGGCCAAGTGCGAGTCGGACTCGCGCACGAAGGGTTCCGTATCATTATCTATACATTAGACAAAACGGAAAAAAAATCACGTTTGTTGTATGGGAGCCCCCCTTAAATATTAATTGTATTCTGTTTTTAGTATTTGTTGTTATAGCGGCAACAGAAATACATCATCTGTGAAAATTTCAACTGTCAAGCTGTCACGGTTCATGAGATACAGCCTGGTAACACACAGACGGACAGACGGACAGACGGAAAGACAGACGGACAGACAGCGAAGTCTTAGTAATAGGGTTCCGTTTTTACCCTGGGTACGGAACCCTAAAAAAGGAGAAAAACACAAATAATGTTTTGCAAAACTAAGAAAATAGCATCCTGACTTGCATCGATTTAGCTGTCATTCATTTTATTATGAGAATATGTGAGCGAGCAAAGTGAGACAAAAAAATGTGCAACCGTGACCATGACTAGCATAGGTAATAACTTATGAAGAGCTAAATTAGAAAATGCCAGGATCCTGAAAGGGTTTAAGTTTTCATAGAAAAGCTAGCGAAGCGAGCTCGAAAATTTGGAATCATTCCCCCTGCGTCGACTCCCTTTACGTCGACTCGTGAAACAAATGACAACTGTTTTAAAAAGTTTACGCTTGACCTCTGGTGCTTTCTGGACCGCGATAAGTTATATTTTCGTTTCATCTTTTATCAAGAAGAATATTTGAGGTTGGGAGAAGGTTTTGTGATTTTTTTCCTCATCAGGGGCCCTTGTTACTCGGGGGCCCCATATAATTGCTACGGCTGATACGGTGGTAGCTACGCCCTTGCAATGGTACCTCTCCCTGGTTCCACTTAGCGTTCTGAATACTTCAAGCAGCTGTGCGCGCAAAAACATGTTCGTTTAACCGAAACACATTCATTTATTTACCGAATATGAGTGTAGTTCGCTTAAAACAGTGAAAACGATGCTGTTGAATAAGAAGAATGACTCTCTTGTTTATTCTTCTTTATAACGTGGTCAGTATCATAGGTTTTATGACGCCCATGGGCTTCTGACTTGGCTTTACTTCATTATCATCTGCCTAGCCTTTTCCCAACTAGGTTGGGGTCGGCTTCCAGTCTAACCAGATGCAGCTGAATACCAGCATTTTACATGGAGCGACTGCCTATCTGACCTCCACAACCCAGTTCATACTGGGTAATACGATACCACTTGGTAAGACTGGTTGTCAGACTTTTTGGGTAACAACTGACTTGGCTTTACATGCCGTCGAGAAATATCTCTCAGGCATTTCCCTCGCGATGTTTCCTTCACCGAAGCAAGTGATAATTACAATACAATTATATTGTTTACTACCAGGCTGGCACTCTGAAAGCGTTTGTAAAATACCAAAAATTATCCACCTAATCTGCTATACTAAAATACTATAAGATAATTGTATTTTCGATTAAAAAATCGACGTATTTACGTGTCATTATAACTACTTATCAGATTAAATTGAAAGGTATAAAGTTCGGTTCAAACTTAATGGCGGCTCGGAAGTTAGCTGCAAGTGATGGTCTGCGCATTATACAAGCAAAACGATACCTAAAATTGTTGTCTACGCAGCGTTACATTAGATGTTCCGAATCGCCATAATGTTTAAAGCGTTATTCCTGCGCAGACCGTCATTCGCAGCTAACTTCCGAGCCGCCATTAAGTTTGATTTTGAATGTTTACGAAATAGGCAGTCGGCACTTACAATCAGAAATACAGGCTCTGACTAAGTCACAGACTTTTATATAATAAATATGAAAACTCTAAAAATCGAATTAAAAAGCATATTCAAAAAAACAAACATATATTCTTCTTGCTACTAAATTATTACACCGCACGTTACACGCACGCCGCGCGCCGGTTGCGAGTACTACGCACCTGATGACCTGACCTTACGAACATTAATAAATAATAAATGAATCTAAGATAATCCATTAATCTCACCATCTAACAATAACACCAACTGAATATTTAAACATCAAATCAAGCAAATCCAAATAGAATATTAATTTTCAATTTTATATTAGAGAAAACAGAAATCACGTTTTAGGCCGGAAATTAAAAGCCAATAGCCTGAAAACGTACCACGGACAATCGCACTCAGCCGCTGAAAAAAAAACTTCGCTTTGTGCGTGAAAGGGCACGTTTGGGCCGGGTTCCGTAGAGTGTTTTTATACAGTACGAGGAACATTGTAGCTTTTGTGCGTCTGAAAAATATCTAATAGGAAGGTAACTGACCGATCATTCAGGTCATTCGTTTTTCCTACTCCTCCGCTATTCTTTTCTGATTAATTTCGTTGCGGGATCCAAGACAGTTAAATTGTTTTACTGGGACTTCGTCAAGCTTCATTGGTGCAGATTCCCTTGTTCACAAACTAAACTAAATTTAAGTTGAATGCATCTCTTTCTTTCTATTTCATTATGAAAAGGACAGAAGATAAATATTAGTTTAATCCTGTCAAATTAGTCAGCACCTGACGTAATTTGATGTAATTTTAGTAGTCAACTTTTTAATCGCGTCTAAAACTTGTATGGCGCTGATTAATTTGACAGAACGTAACTAAAATTTATCTTCTGTCCTTTTCTTAATGAAAAAGAAAGAAAAAGATGCACTGAACTTATATTTGGTTTAGTTTGTAAACAAGGGAATCGGCACCATTGTCTTGGTGGAGCCACTGTTGATTCGGGTTTTCAGGAGTTGCAGTAGATTAAGAATATTGCGGCAGGCTTGTCCCAATAAAAAAAATACCGATTATTCAGTAAGTATTTGCACTCGCAGCACCGCCCGCAGCCGCTGCACCTGCAGTTAGAACCCAAAAGATTTTCAACGAGTGGTATCGTATTACCCAGTAAATGGGTTGTGGAGGTTAAATAGGTAGTCGCTCTATGCAAAATACTGATATTCAGCCGACCCCATCAGGTGATGATGAATTTGGTAAGTAATAATGCGTTATGTGCTAGTCCAGTATGAAAAGAAACTCCAAATTGATTCTCAGGCATTTATTTTGTTGAAAATATATAATAATCACAACGCTAATATCATTAGTTATTAACATTCATTATTTCTTATTGAGACAGTGTACATACCTTAACTCTTAGCACTTATACCACTTAATTATTTTCAAACAGCACTTATACCACAATTTCGGATTTTATGCACTCGTAGACTACGACTTATTTTTCGTCTATATATCACGGGTCTCGCAGCAAGACTGCACTGCAAGTACGTAGCAATCGATAACGGTCGAATCGATACGATTCGATAAATCCGACTTTTCGATTTGTTAAAAACTCATTTTATCGAGAATAACTGTCAGATTTATCGAATCGTATCGAATCGAGTGCTACGTACTTGCACTGCTGGCTCGATACCGCTGACCGTTGCGCGCGAGCTTAAAAGTCCCCTCCACTACTCAGTGGTAGGGCGCAACGGAGCGGCGAGCGAGTCAGAGTTGCCAGGATGAAAACAGAAAATAAGTTTAATAACTAATTATTAATTTAACTATTTTGTAAGCCGTGAACAGAAAAATATTTATAACGATTCCTAACAAGTATGAGACAAAAAAGTAATGTCGTGATAAAAAATAGTTACTTCTTCAATGCCTCTCTTTTAGTACCTTTTATTTTATCATTTCAAATTAGTCCATTGCTGGATATAGGGTTTTCTTGAAGTTTGATCGCATCGACCCGCAGATTTAGCTAACAATGATAGAAAATGGCCGCTCAAAACTAGTTTTATGTCATAGGCGGCAACTAAGGAATTACATTAAATCATCATCACAGCCTTTTTAATGTTCCCACTGCTGGGACACAGGCCTCCTCTCTATGAGAGGGAATGGGGTATAATGATTTTTTGTTTCTAGGACATGCCGGTTTCCTCACGACGTTTTCCTTCACCGTTTTGAGAGCAGTGGTTATTGAAATAAATTACACAAAGTAATGCGCCTGTCTGGGTTCGACCCACGACTTACGGATACTATAATTTGAGTCTATCGAAATACGAATCTAAAATAAAGTTTTCGTCATTCTATTTCTAATACTAATTTAACAAGACCAAATAAGTCGTCCTGCCAGTAACTCGTACTACGGAACCCAAAACAAGCGATGTTAGCAGGGGACATCACAGGAAATGAAATGGTCTGGTCGACCGAGGCGCAGACATGTTAGAATCAATATGGCTGAAGGCGTATGAATTATTCCGAAAATACGGTATATTTTTTCTCTTTCTATGTACTTTTGTTTGACTGGCTTTCGGGTAGGTACTGTGTGTTTTTGACATGGATGAATGAAGATAATTTTGTGTTGACCTTTCAAACTATCACAAAAAGTATTGGTGCTTTTAGTGTTAAATTTTAAGTATGTATTATGGTTGAGTTCCTTCTTGATAAAAAATGAAATAATTAGCATTTACGTTTTTTGATTTTATGCTTCAGTTTTTGAGGAAGATTCTCTCAGGGGGGGAATAGTGGAATAACTCAAAATGAAAAGGGGTCTTTCTGGACTATTTTTACATTAAAGTCCAGTTTCCCCCCCTGAGGGGGATTCTCTTAGGGGGGGATTTATGGAATAAGCCATTTTAAAACACGTAGACGTTTTGCGGATTATTAGTTATATTTCTCTTACTTTACGTTGCAAATATTACAGCCCGCTTTTATAATATTAAGACAAAATTTTAAGAGGTCTCATAGCGTTAGTGAAAACGGGTATAGGTAAGAGGCCGCTTCCACGAGCGAGAGAATCGCGGTGATAATATCGTCCTTGCCACGTTTTTAGGGTTCCGTACCCAAAGGGTAAAAACGGAACCCTATTACTAAGACTTCGCTGTCTGTCCGTCTGTCTGTCCGTCTGTCTGTCCGTCTGTCTGTCTGTCACCAGGCTGTATCTCATGAACCGTGACAGCTAGACAGTTGAAATTTTCACAGATGATGTATTTCTGTTGCCGCTATAACAACAAATACTAAATATAGTCAATGGTACGGAACCCTTCGTGTGCGAGTCCGACTCGCACTTGGCCGGTTTTTCTATACACTCTCTTTTGGGTCGTCGCCACGAGCGAGAGAATCGCGGTGATATTTTCGTATAAGAAATACGTTAAATCGCCGCGATTCTCTCGCTCGTAGAGGCGGCCCCTAAGCTTTTGGAGGGTGATCCCGTGATCGCCAGACTTACGTCTTTTTTTTTAAACTGAATATTTAGGACATCACTTAGCTACTTCCCCGTTACTATGGAAATAATGTCTATGACTTTGTCTTCGTTGAAACTGGAGTCTACGGGTCGCCCCGTGGTCGAGCAGAAGACATGTCCAGTTGTATAGAAAGAGCTTTGTCTATTCTTGGTAGAATAGAGATGGAATTGGTGATGCTACGCGTGTTGCTAAATTACGTCATAAGTCATAATTTAAAGCGAGATTTTTAGACATCAATCTACAAAAAAAAACTAAACTTATATTGTCACTTACGGGATATCTTCGATTATTATTTGTTTTGAGCTCCCGATATTAACAATATTAAGAAAGATAATATATGTTAGTTTTAAACCGTGAAAGCTTAAAACAGTATTTAAAAATAAAACTTTTTATTAAAACCGTTTTGTTAGAAAATTACTTCTAAACTATCATGCCCAACAAAAACTTTACTAAATGAAATAGTATCCAACGAAAATTCACAAACCAACCTCAATTAATTAACCCATGAAATTCAATAACTCAATTATTCCCCAATAAATCACGATCATTGACCCTTCTCCCACACATTCAACCTTTTACAACATTCCACACAAATGTCAAACAAAAACCGGGTCCATTCGATATTTGTGCAAGAAATCGTTCTCATCGATGGCTGGTTCAAAGGTGGCTATTGTGAGAGAGAACGATCGACAGCAGTTTCATTACAACCCACAGTCTAGCCCTTGTA
Source organism: Xestia xanthographa (assembly GCA_905147715.2). Taxonomy (NCBI): domain Eukaryota; kingdom Metazoa; phylum Arthropoda; class Insecta; order Lepidoptera; family Noctuidae; genus Xestia; species Xestia xanthographa. Next base: position 25,511,982 of record LR990659.1, read on the forward strand.
TAATTAATCAGAGAGTAGTGCTGGGACACGGTCGGTCGATTAGGTGTTCGATGTGAATTATTTTCGATGAAATTTATACAAGGTGTGATCCCGGGACACCGACGCTAAAAGGGTTACCACTTACATAACACTTATACAGTAGGTACATCATTCTGAACTCCCCCACAATTTTCTTATCGGTAATTTATAAAAACTTTTTTGCAAAAAATAAAACCGACTTCAAAAACACAAATCAGTGAAAAATAACTTTAGCTTCGAAAGTCGGTGACTTTTGTTTGTTTGATTCAGATTTTTTTGCCAACGACTTCTGAAGCTAAAGTTATTTTTCACTTTTTTGTATTTTTGAAGTCGGTTTTATATTTGCAAAAAAAGTTTTTTATTTTTACCAATTTTAGGGAAGTCTTCAATAATAGACAGCAAATTGGTCGTGATTGCTGCAATCGCTTGGATGTTTATTGTTTATACAACATTATGCCGTAAAATCACGCCTTGGCGTATATCTCCAAAAATCAGCATCAGATCTTCACTAAACTTAAACGGGACCATCGCGAAATAATATTCTTCCAAACAAAAAAGAACCATGAAAATAGGTTCACAATTGGCGAAGATATGGCTGAAAATACGCACAAAAAAAATCTGATGAATTGATAACCTCCTCCTTTAGGAAGTCGGTTAAAAAAAAAATGCTGTTCCATGCATATTTAAAGTAAGATGTTGCAGTTTAAAATAAAAATATGCTGTGCAAGTCTGTTTTCGCCGGATTGTGTTGTACGGAACCCTTAACCCTTTTCCTAAAATAAAAATAGCCATAATTACTCCTTAAAACAGCTATCTGCCAGTAAAAGTTCCGTCAAAATCGGTCCAACCGTTTCGGAGATTAGCCGGAACAGACAGACAAAAATTTAAAAAATGATTTTTATAAAACGTACCTTATTAAACTTTCATATTATTATGCATTCAGTAAATCACTGTTATTTTTAAATCACAGACAGATACTTCAATTTTATTTATTTGTATAGATGAACAACACTAAAAGTTTGTTCCATATCGATATCCAAACCCACCTTTCTCAGTCCCATCACTACTGCGGTCGTGTGAGTGGTTTCGGCACGTGTTAACTATGAACAAAAGATTGGGATAACCCCATTTATGTAGAGCGGGGCTTGTGCCGTGCGCTCCTACAAATTAAACACACATCAAAACTCAGTTATGGCATGGAGGGTTAAATTAGATTTTCGTCACTATCTCCTCAAAGATCTTTAGTCAGGAGTCATGTTTTATGCCTTAAGCCTAGTGTTTTACGAGTCTGTCTTTTAAGTCTTGGGCTAAGCCTAATGCTCTGTCTGTACTTAGACTAGGCTCTTAATTAGTACAAAGTGATACACGGCTTTTACATCTCTGTCCTCTTAGCTAGGCGACGATGTATTTACTTAAAATATTCGTACCTACATTAAGGCCTGAATTCTTGTCGCGCTGACGGTTGGGCGCGTACGGTCGGTCGTGACGTCAGCGAGAACAAAATACGGCTGTCAGTCGCCGCTGACGTCAGCGTCGCAGTATGGTGCTTTAACACTTCAATACCCGCAATTACAGACACAATTAAAATAACAATGCACCGTGCCTCTGGAGGCACGGCCGGGAGCATACGGGTTAAAGAACACAATGTATACTCGTACGCGACCGACCGTCTCTCAGGCCCTTAATCAGTATAAAGTGATCACGGCTTTTACATCTCTGTCTCTCTGAGCTAGGCGACGATGTTTTTACATAAAAATTAAATATTCGTACATTAAGGCCTGAATTCTGTTTGTGCTGACGGTTGGTCGCGTACTGTCGGTCGTCAAGTCAGCGAGAACAAATTATACGGCTGTCGATCGCTGCTGACGTCAGCGTCGCAGTATGGTGCTAGTTAGTTTTCAATGACCAGCCAAAATTTAAAATTAAGATCTAGATATCAAACCAAAAGTGCATTTTATATACTATTGTCGAAAAATATCATCATCATCATCATTTCAGCCGAAAGACGTCCACTGCTGGACATAGGCCTCCCCCAAGTGTCGCCACATTGAACGGTCCCGTGCGACTCGCATCCAGCGGATTCCCGCAACCTTCACCAGGGCATCGGTCCACCTAGTGGGAGGCCTTCTAACGCAACGTTTTCCGGTTCGCGGTCGCCACTCCAGAACTTTTCGGCCCCATCGGCTATCCGTTCTTCGAGCACTGCCCACGAAAAATATAAAAGAAAATAATAGCATTCATTTGAAATGTCCTAAAAATTTCCTAAATCATAAACCTAGTGGGAATCAATGCACTTGTGTGCGTGCATGCAAATAACTGCTACCTATCTAGGTTGTTGAACTGAATTGTGCTGTTTCAAATTACCACACTTTAGCTTTTTAGTGGTGGACAGGAATGAAATTGATTTTAAAAAATGTTGTTTTTTTTTCATTATATCGAAAATATTATCGATTCTAAACCATCTCTGAAAATTTGGCCGGTCATTGAAAACTAACCCTGTATAGAACACAATGTATACATACTCGTACGCGACCGACCGTCAGCGCGACAAGAATTCAGGCCTTACAGTTCATTGTACCTGATGTTGCGATCTAGGTAAATTTAATTAGTAACTTGATATGAAACTGAGCGGCTTGGCTTTAGGTACTCCATTTGTTTTAAGAACATAATGTTTTATTAATTTGTTTTACTTTATCGTAAGGCGACTACAGGAGCTAAACGTGAGTTTTATAATGCAAAAAAGCATAATGATTCACTGCAATAAACAAAACCAGAAAAATATAATTATGATATTCTTCCGGATAATATATTCTAGTACAATAGTATTTTGAGAACATAATATTATTATAACAATTTTTATTCAATAAAAAAACTACTTTTGACTAATCAAAACTATGTTATTAAAAGTTTTGTGATTTAAACGGAGTGAGACATGACATTTATTAAGTTATCAAATTACTTTAACAATAACTAACAATTACTTAGAAACTTTTAGGGTTTTTTTTTTGTGACCCTTTGAAAAACATCATAATTCTAGGACTAGGTATTATAACTGAGGCCAGAGGCGGCGTAAGGCGTGGGCGGTGTGGGCCACCGCCCACGGCCTCGCGTTGCAAAGGGCCTCGCGCCTCAGCCAAAAATAATTTTTAAAAAGTATGGAAAATCCAAAAGCACACGCCACAAGGTTCAGTATGAACTTATGAAGTAGTAAATTCCAAGTCTTAGCATTTAGAAAAGTTCGTACTTAATTTCCCCGTAAATCGAGGCATGACAACGCTAGAAGCGACTCGTCTATGATTTCAAAAATATTTTTATCTGTGACTTTTTTGTTAGTATGTTTATGGCGGTCGTAATGGCGCATAGTATGAAAGTTTAAGAAAAAGATGACTGAGAGAAGAGAATGAAATTTCACGAAATCAATTCGGTTTTATGCCTGGTCGGGGAACGACGGATGCCATTTTTGCCATCCGCCAGGCGGTGCTAAAACAACAGAAGTGCGCACAAAAACTTGCACATGGTATTCTTCGACCTCGAAAAGGCATACAACCGGGTACCTCGTGAGGTTATGTGGTGGGCCCTGAAAGAGAAAGGGCCTGGGAAGTATGTGCAGTTGATCCGAGCGATGTACAGTCGATGTAGTAACCAAGTCCGGTCTACAGTGGGCACTACCGGCGGCAGCTTCAATGTGGCTGTTGGCTTGCTCCAAGGGTCGGCTCTAAGCCCGTACCTCTTCCTGGTGATAATGGAGGCACTTACGTCGGACATCCAGGAAAAGGATCCCTGGTGTTTGCTATTTGCCGACGACATTGTGTTGGTTGTTGAAAGTGGCTTAGACGTCCAGAACAGATTGGAGGCAAGCGCGAATCCACCGTTGTGGGCACGATGGGCATGCATACAACCTTAATTGAGGTCGATAGTCTCATGTTCTTTCTACACAAGGCATTAAAAATATATAGTTTACCCTAGCATTCAAATTTTTGGAGAGCGGGGAGAGCATTTTTATGAATGATTCACCAAAATCGGTGGAATAGTATATAGAGTTTAAATGTTTGATGCATCTGCACTTTTGTCATTTTCGTGAACACTGCTGTAGATACAAGCAATGGTGTTTTTATTTCCCTTGGGCCAAGAAAGCTATGACCTGGGGCAGCAAAAACTGCCTTAACTTGTTGATAAAAGCACTATTTATTTTTTAGCCTGTCGCCTCATATTTTAGTAGCTTCTTTATTTGGATTGATTACAGGTACAAAAAAATCGAGCTCGCTGCACTTGCTCTTGCATATTATTTTAGTTTCTTCTGGTAAAATTCATCATTTAACTACTGCCTCTCCACGAGGATTTTTCTCTTTATTTTTTATTCGACGTCACTTTGCTGATTTTAGGACGGTGCCCACAACCTATTTTGAGGGCTGGATCCGCGCCTGAATTTGGAGGTGTGGTGGCAAAGACTGGAGAATGTTGGCCTGAAAGTAAGTAGGAACAAAACAGAATACAGTTTATTCTGTGAATTCAGCGGTCTCTCCAGTCCTGTGCCCATAACTCTTGCCGGAACGCCCATACCGATGTGTTCCGATTTTCGGTATCTGGCCGCGGGTCGCTTGTCCAAGGGTATGGCGGAGTAGACTGGGACGTAACGCACCGGTTCAACTCAGAATGGATGAAATGGTGACAGGTCACTGGAACAATTTGCGACCCACGGATGCCCCTCAAGTCAAAGGAGAAAATATACAAGTCCGTGATTAGACCTGTCGTACTGTATGGATTGGAATGCTGGGTTATGAAGAAGATGGATGAAAAAAGATTCCATGTAGTGGAGATGAGAATGTGGAGGTGGATGTGTGGTGTGACAAGAATGGATAACGTAAAAACGAGTATATTCGAAGAAGTTTAAAAGTTGCACCAGTTACAGAAAGTTGAAAGGGAATAGACTGCCTTGGTATGGACATGTAATGAGGAGGGATGAATTGCATGTGACTAAAAGTATAATGAATAATTATAAAATATGTTGACGGATGGAGAGGGAGAGGAGCACCAAAGAAACGATGGATTGATTGTGTGAGGAATGATATGAAAGATAAAGCAGTTAATGATGAGGCGTGACGGTTGATAGGGGAGAATGGAAGAAAAAAACGTGTTGCGCCGACCCCAAGTAACATGGGACAAGAGCAGGAATATGATAATGTTTATGGCGGTCGTAAAAGTTAAGTGCTTCTTGCACCATCAGAGGGCCTCGCGAATTGTACCTTGCCCACATTAAATTTAGGTCTTGCGCCGCCACTGACTGAGGCGTTTTAAAACAACATATTTATAACGCAGAAAACGTATTTTAACTTCATAGGGGTTTTGACTGATACCAGTCAAAACTGGTTTTGACTGATTAAGAGTTTTGACTGTAACGTAGACAATTATTAAGGCACCCATAGTACCTACTAGTTATTCTGATGTTTATACTATGTTACTGTAAAACATTTAAATAGTCGTTCAGTACTTTTATAAAGAGTAAGGGTTAACTCACACCGAAAGAGCGGCGAAGGGCAGCGAAGCGGAGCGCAAATATGAATTTTAACTTTATTTTCATTACTATAATACTTATTATGGCTCTTCGTTTATGGAATTCGCCGGAATGCCCGCGGCGCCGCGGGCATCCGCGACTCGTTCGAGTTTCTCATGCGGTAATAAGTATTATGGTAATGAAAATAAAGTTAAAATTCTTATGTGCACTCCGCTTCGCTGCCCTTCGCCGCTCTTTCGGTGTGAGTTGACCCTAACAAACATAGTTAGGTACCTATACGTACAACCCGGTCACATTATCTCGAGACCTGGCGTCGATGACGTCACGTCGCGTCGGCGCTCTGATATGGTGCGCAAAACAAGTATCCTCTAGTAGGATATTATTATAAACAATAAGATTTCCAACAAAACAAATATTGTGTTAATTAATTTAATGTAGGTAATATTATTATAATGATATGTTTAAAATTGCGGGAGGTTTGCATTCCAGCGAGGTCTCGAGATAATGTGACCGGGTTGTACATCCATTCATTCTCACAAACTTTCGCTTTTACTATTTTATTGTAGAAAGTAATAAGGTGAGAGAAGATAAAATAAACGACTAAAAATGTAAACGTTATTGCGTTAATTGACACATTGTATTCTACTCCGATACTAGCAGAAGTTCAAGAACCTCTTCTACCCAAATAGACAAGATCGATGAACTATAAAAATATTAATAAATGTGGGTAATTTATTTATCTTTGGGGCCAAGAGTGAGGGTGTTTCGGTTTTATTAATAGCTCAGTATCGCCAGGTGACACCTGGTACACACGTCTGTCATATCGATAAGTTCATGTTGTGATTATTTTGAGAGATTTTTTTTTTGAAGATTGGGAAGAAACCAGCTGCATCTCTAGGATTATTACGATTCGGCAGATCGTACCGAACTACTACTATTGCTAATTTCTTCATACCAAGTGACTAGATTATCCAATAAAAAACTGATGACTAAAACTGCTGTAATAATATTTTGTGTATTAATCTTGCGATCAGCGCCATCTACCTAATATTACAGCAACTTTCACAGCCTCTAGAAAGTCAGTGACGTGTGATGTCGGTCGACGTTACTTCAAGCGTATCCGTGTTGTTTAGTAACGTGTGCGGTGTGCTCTTGTAAGTTCGACAGGTGCTTACTAGATGGCGCTGCTCTTAATTTTGACTGAAAAAACTTAAGTTGTAAAATATAAAATTAACCGAGTTATGTTTCAAATACTATAATTTAGAATTAGTAAAATAATATAAAACTGAGTTAACGATGCTTTACTTAATATTATTTTGTTTTTGTTTCAGATTGCCCTCGACCAACGAACGAATAATTCCTCCAAAATTAGTCAGATCAAGTTCCTAGTAGTTTAGTGTAGTATAAAATGTACAATTCCAGTGAATTCCTGCATAGTGCTGGCGTCAGCCGGCACATGCAAGCGACTGGGGAGACACCGTCGCAAAAGACTAGCATGAAGCGTCGATCCTGCGAAGTCCCTTTAGGCGACATATCCTCAAACAATTTCAAAGTCTCCCTAGGCGACCTTAGTTCAAGTGAGGGTCCAAGCTATGACTGTCGGTCTCTGCGTTCGGTAAAATCCGAAGATGCCCGATCAGTTCGAAGCTACCGGCCAATAGATAGTCGTAGTTACAAGAATTTTCGCTCGTCATTGGCTGATATTTCGGGGTACGGCTTATCTAGGCCTCCTAGCTATGACCAGCTGTCGCGTAGGTCTTTGGTAGAAGGGCCTGATGGGCAGGGCATCACGTCGAGTATCGAAGGGGTGCTGTGGTCGGATGAAGAGGAAACTGAGTACTTCTACCATGAAAATATTACGTCGGCGTGGAATGAAGGTGAGTGACATTGATGTTTTTTCACTGGTTGAGAATCAATTCCCTACAAGTTACCTACCTATAATTATTAAAACATATGTATACAGACACTTAGATTGAGGTCAAACGGGCGTAATTTTGTGAGTCGCGTAATTTCGGTTTTATATTTATAGTTGGGCGCATTTTACATCGTGACGACGACGCGAAGACGTAAAATATGTATAAAAGCCGAAATTACGCGACTCACAAAATTACGCTCGTTGTTTCATCCTCTTAGGTACTAACATAGTTACTGTTACTGTAAGCCTCATGGTTCCCAATTCTTTCTCCCCAGTATGAATGTTTACTAAACATCATCAGCCTTTTCCCAAATATGTTGGGGTCGGCTTCCAACCTTACCAGATTCAACTGAATTCCAGTATTTTACATAAAGTGACTGCCTATCTGACCTTCACAACCCAAATACTGAGGTAAGTACTGGCGATATCCCTTGGTAAGACTGGTTGTCAGACTTTCGGGCACTAGGCAAATACGGCTTTAACCTGAAGATGGAACCGAGTGGTTGTTATTATTTAGCCACGAAGTTATCATGAATGGTTACTAAACATAGCAACTTAAATATAAAAGACAGACAGTTTAACTAGATCTGGTTATGAGTATACAACTCATGCCCCAGAATGGTCATTCAAATTTCTTTTTAGACCTCGACGTTTTCAAGTTTCTTAAACCATTACTCAGATTATATTCTTCCATTGGCCTGTAACTATCAACAGCCCTAAAATAGAAATAGCTTTTAAAACATCTAAATCAAGAATCGACACTAACACACAACGCAAATTCGTACACACAGAAACTATAAGGAAGTCCCAAAAATAACCACAACCAAGATTCCCGATCATACCTTCAAGTTCACTGACCTTACGAGATCGGTGATCAATGGCCGACATTACCATAATTACTGGCTCTGTAATGCATCGATGTAATATTGTAGCAATGTTAGTAAACATGTAACGTTACATTTTCCTGGATAGGATCCACAAAACTGTAAGGTCACTGAGCACTCACCTACCTAACTTTCAGTCTGGAGGGGAGCACTATTAAAAGAAATAAAGGGGACGAGTTATAAGAATTTATTAACAAAGATAATCTAAAGGCTGGAGCTACTTAATTACTAATGCCAGTGAAGCTGGCGGAAAGTACTGAAGATGAAACGCAGAATGAAATAAATAACTGAAGAACGTCCGTCTTCAGACTGTGGAGGAGGACCGAGGAACCATCAACTCTCAGGCCGTAGAGAAGGGCCTAGGGCATCTGTCTTCAGACGGTGGTGGACGGCCGAGGACCGTCAATCCTCAGGCCGTAGGAGGAGGGCCGAGGGCATCCGTCTTCAGACGGTGGTGGACGGCCGAGGACCGTCAATCCTCAGGCCGTAGGAGGAGGGCCGAGGAGCATCAAATCTTCATCAGGCTTGTGTAGCTCAAGGATCAAGGTTTCCAGGTGTTCTTGGTGAGGGTGCGGCACGGAGAGAGGCCGACTTAAAACCGAAGAATAAGGGAAACTGCCCTTTTAAATAAACTTTTATGGAGCTTCTCAGAGGTGTTACTGCCCTCAGCCCTGAACGTAGACTGCCCATTCCACCACCAGGCTCCTGTCAACTCCACATAATTTACATTTTAAAATTTAGAAAATTATTAAAAAGAAAATCGAATGAGGTCGATGTGATTTACCTATACAACCTACAAAAAACTCCAGCAATAAATTAAAAATAAAACTGACATCACAAAAGTAAACAAAGATTTAATAAAGATAAAAACTTAAATAACATAAATTACAAGGTAAAAAGGTCAAAGCCGTTGCTAAGCCTCCAAGAAATGACCATGAAACTACCTAGGGAGGACGAATGCTTAAATTTTCAGGTTAATAATATTCAAAAATGTAAGTAAAAAAAACATGTAAAAGACATACACATTACAAACATTCGGTTTGAAATTATTCTTGAGGTTGATTTGAAACATGGTACTGAGAAGTAGGTCTGTATAGCAATAGTGATTATGTATGTATGGCACCTAGTGGGGAATGCGAAGAAACCATAGTGATACTGATAATTTATTTAGTACAGCAAACCATTAACAATAAATTAAACAACCCTTTAACTCGGTCTTCTCGCAGAACCACAAACAAACATTTTATCATTATCGTCTTCCATTCATCAGCAAACAAGTCCAATCCAGGGTTGGTCTCCACGAGCGCATTGAGCATCGTAAGCATACGCGGTATAGGGGAAGTGGATCGAACGACAGTGTGACTAAATGGGACATTTAAGTAATCTATGTTTTTTAGACCGAATATAATTATTTGGAACAAATGATAGAAATGAGAAAGCTATGCTGGACGGGCGTTATCCGCTGATGGCGTGGATGCGTGTACCTGGTGCTCTGCCTATACCCTATTATTACCGGGCGCACGCTTGTACTATACTTCGCCGCCAGACGGCGCTGACGTCTTACACCTAATTAACTGTAGCTGTAGCTGATCATTCTTCGCTATCTCAGGGCGTTGACCTAACGAGGGGGGATAGGGGTTACTGGGAAAATAAGACACTTATTTAACTTTCATGACTGTACAGGAAGCGATTTCAGGATTATTCGCGCACTACTTATTCACTGTTTACTATACATATTTAATTGCCGTACTGATGACTACGATTTTAAGAAAAGTTGAGTTTACTAAGGTACTCCAGAACTTTACTGTAACGAGGACCCTGATTTCGCTTCCTGATTTCGGAAAACTTTAATGAAAATTTGATTATGGAAATGTACAATCTTTCTGCAAATTACAATTTTGAGCTTATGTTTTAACACATTATATACATCGCCACAATTCTACATAACGTTATTTATGTATAGACATAGAAACAACGAAAATCTTTATTAAAATGTGGAAATTATTTCCATAAAACCGGACAGCTTTTCCAAAAGTGTCTGGATGAAAGGTCTTACAGGCTGAATTACACGAAAACTGTTGCTGTGACTGTAAGTATATAATTGCCATATACTAGACGAGTATATGGTCCATCTAAAACTGTTACTTATTTTTTCGTGTCTGTATTTTTCAGCCTGTAACGATCCTTCAACTGAAAATCTGTAAGACAATTTTTTCTCGTTTTTGTCTAATATGGCCGCGCTAGACCGTCATACTCTCGTCTAAGTGGTTCAACTATAAGTTAAGTTATAAAAAAAAATACTATATCCAGGCCTAGGTCGCAACCTAGGCTACCTGGACCTCACAAAAACGTTAAATTACACTAAAAAACTCCACTTGCGAGCCTATATGTGTCTAGCGCGTCTGTAAAATACTATCTAACTATTCTAAATTCACTGATGGCACTTGTTATATCACTGTATTGCCCATACACTGACTCTACACTATATTTTAACTATAAGCAACACTCTATGTGCTGGATTGGTGACGTTCGTCGCGAACAAAAGCTAAATTACTAGGTAACATCCTTAAAAATAACCTGGATTTGTCTATTATAGGTAGAGACAACAAGGCTCAAGGTTTCAGCAAGTCTCTTATGTGACGATCAGCTATATAATTTTGAAGGTTAAAAGGTAACAAGGGCTGAGAAAAAAAGATTTTACTAATAGCCTTTCAATTATAGATCAAAATCTAAATCAGGAAATTAATAAGGTACCACCAAGGTATGAACTAAAGTCAGGTGAACCGATATTTTACTGCGTACTAAGTGCAAGTCTAAATTAAAACAAATTCTGACAGTAGGTCCTACTTACTTAGATAATTGAAGCTCAATGTTCATCGTACACAGAAAATTCGTAACATCTCTGCAGTAAAGGAGTTCATATTGATATAATATATCTGATACAAGCTACACCATAACCACTAAAGTAACGGATGCAGGCACCATAATTTAAAAGAAAGCCCCATCCTTTTCCTTCGAAAATTATAAACGTAACGAGTAACACTAGTTTTTATATTCGATTCCTGATGATACTTTTTGTTTGACTTCCGACCATAATGTTGACCACATTATACGTGGGTACAGTATTACCGAAGTGCATGATATTGAGATATTTATTGAGGGGTCCATGCTGAAAAATCTCCCTTTTTTCGGATTCTGGTGTTGGGCCTTACACTTTAGTGGTTATGATACGTCTATCATTAGGCTAGGTACACTTGCCGTGGCCCCGGAACACTATCCATGGCCCCGGAACACAAAGGGCGATGTAGGAACATGGATGGGTTTTAGTCAGTAAAAGTCTGACACTCCCTCCTGCTCCGCCCAGAGCGGGAGAACTCATTTGATGAATTCCCATCCGAAAAAAAATAAAAAAGGCTAGGTACACTGTTGGAATTTTAAGTCTTGACGCTGAACATCCAATAGAATTCTTTAATATTGTAATCTTAACTTAGGTGACGTCTAGTGTTTTTTTGAAAACAGATAAAACAGTACTTAAAATGTCACTTAGTGGATATCTTCCGTGACTATTGTTTTTTTATTTTTCAATAATCGAGGACGATATTCCTAAAGTGACATTTTAAGTATAGTTATGAACCGTGAAAGCTTAAAACAGTGGATATAGCAGTGATGGTTAAGCTAAACCTTTTTATGACATCTATCTTAGAAACTGAGATTTCATGCAAGCCGTACTTAACATTATGCCTCGCTTGTTGTATGTCAATTATTCATAGTCGATTGTCGGTGACAACAAAATCCAGCTGCTATGAGTGGCCAAGCAATAAGCTGTCTCAATCTGTATCTCAATTACTGGCCTGAAAGTCCGTCAGTGGTGTCGATTCTGTTGTGCACAAACTAAACTTAATTTAAGCTATTGCTATGTTTTTCTCCTTAATGAAACGAGAAAGAGACGGACGTAATTTAGAGCTGTCAAATTTAGTTGCAACTAATATTTCCATAGAAATGAAGGGTGCACGTAAAAACATGTCAATTAAAAACACGGTGAAGCGCAAGGCATAAACTAGTTTGACATCTCTAACTTAGTTCATAGCTATAGCCGTCCTTTTCTCGCACTGCCTTTTAGTAAAAGATAGCAATCGCCTAAATTAAGTTTAGTTTGTGCTTAACAGAATCGACACCAATGACGCAAAACATACTCACATTGGACCTAATTTAAGAATCCATTTATATTTGATCTTATTTTAAAGACTTACAGATTTTATTACTTTTGGTTTAAAATACAGCAAAATAAGGCCTGTAGGATCGCTAATCCACTAATAACACGTATTATCCGCAACAAAACCTAAAAATATAATAACGAGGATGACGAAAATTGGGTTCCCACCAAAACACGTCTCCAAACCGACTCCTGCTCATCGGGCTATCATTTTGCGATTCTGCATGGTGTTTTAACCAAATTATACTGGCGTCGACCACGTTTCGGCTCTCCCGAATAAAGCACGAGTATCTTTCGGCATGTTTAAGTGGCTCCGATTATAAAACCTGTTTCGTTTTGTTTATTTATCTTGAAGTTCGTGGGTTGGCAGAATGTAGTGGTTACTTCTATAGTCACAAGGATTATATTGCCATAGAAGACATTTTTTGGGAGAAATTTAACAGTTAGTCTAAAATACATACCTTTCTTGTACCCTGCTTCAAGGACAATGGTCAATGGGTATTTCCACAACACTCATAATAGAGATTGTCAATATGTTCTTAAAGTTCTGGTTACAGCTTTTTTGTAAGCGAAAAGAAGACATAAGATTCAAGATAAAATCACAACAAGAGCTATCCTTCCAATTGAAGAAAAATATCTTATAATAATTCATTAAATAAGAAATAAAGTTGGTTCTGTAGCTGATTTTACGATCAATTAAAAGAATCCTGAAGACTGTTCCCTTGAACTTCACTATCGTAATAAAATCAAGAATTTGCCACAGATACGATTTTACCACGCAATAATGAGATAAGATGAGCCATATTTCGCGAAAAGAGGTTTCAGGAAGTATTTTGTCTCAAGAACTCTTAACATTAATCTGCTAAAATTCTTCGTGGATCATTAGTAAGATTTTATTAATAAAGATAAGATCTATCGAATATTAAAGACGGTAATGGCTCATCACCACAACCGTTTCCTGGAAGTCGGTGGGCATTTTAAGTCGATCCCGTTAAACCGGATTAGCCAAACATGCATGAGCAAATTCAGTACGGTCTTCAAAGTAACGAACTTAGGAACATTAACTTTGGTAGAAGATACATATCACTTTATTGGCAGAGACAACAAATTATGGTAATAGATAAACAAAATTCTTCGAATATATTGAAAACCATTGATCATAATATCCACTAATCTTATGTTATCTTGCTTTTGCCAAGGAAAGGACTCATCAAATTCTACGCCCCGCAAAGCTTTTAAACAAAAACAATTAAATACGTAGTAAACCTGCTACCCTGCGATAGCCTTTCTAGGCAACATACATAAAGCTCTATAAACAACCCAGCTTCCTGCAGATTGCATCTTGATCGATGAACGGAGTCGGGGGACAGGCACTAATTGAGGACCTAGTAATGAGACTACCGTACTGAATCAACTTTCTTGTTCTTTTCGACCTTTTTGTAACAGAACGATATTTTCGATTTGATGTTGAAGGACACAAAAACTTCGTCACTTAAAGGGACCAATGCTCCAAAAAATATGTATTTTTAAGTTAAAATGCAGTCTACTTGGACCATAAAATTATAAAATAGGTCTCTACTATTCTGTAATATTATGCACTATCAGGAACTAATGAACGGACGCCACTGAAGGTGTTAAACTTGTACCCGAATTCTGAGCCTAATCTGCCATTGGCACGCTAAGAAGAAGAAAATGCACTTTAAAGTTAAAGCTAAAGTTGCATTAGTTTAATCTATTGCAGTTTAACAACTATTCAAACATGTAAGTCTACAAAAATTCCCCATTGTACGGACATCTCTCAAAAACATTGGCCATAACTACAACATCAAAGAAAAGCACAGAGAACCCAAGAGAAAAGCCTACTATAAACAATATAAACCAACTCAAGGCTCTAAACAACTCATTTGAAGGTAATACCTCAATAACTCTCCCTTCTACTCCCAATCCAAGCTAATTTTAAACAAAAAGAAATCTAATATACCGACATAAAGTACCACTAACCGCGGGTGGTCTCAATAAATATCTGGTAAAAAGTCGCTCTATAAGTAATAGGACACTAAAAACTAGCATATGAATTAACTGCTAGTTACAAGTTGAATGTGCAGGTCTTGACCAGTAACGTAGAAAAAGTAATGGGCACGTAGCCGCTACTATTTGATCGTAAAAGGGGGTTTATGTGTGATAAAATTGAGGAAAAATGCGTGTTATTTTTATTTACCTTTAATATAACGCGTTCATGCAGATTCATTTGTATTACCAACAATTTTCCGGTGTGAATTATAATTAACAATGTCAACAGCCTGTTTACAGGGTAATTTTTTTCAATATTCTCTTGTCAGTAATCATCCTTATGCACGTTATCTTATTTATATGGAGACGGAGCTCTTGTCAGTATTGAGACTTTGTAGTTGTTTTGTCTTTCTCAATCAACCCATTCATCATCATTCTATTCTGTCCACTGCTAGGAAAAGTCCTGGGACCATTTCTTTCCAACTCTCCCGGTGTTTTGCCTTCTCTAACCAATTGATCAGAAACGAGTCCAAATCGTCACAATCGTCCAAAGCGTTTCTTGGGCATCATAAATATATTTTGTTCTCTTATTGATTCTCATGTTATTTTTCCTAAACCATATATATATATATATATATAGCAAATAGTCGGTTGCTGACGACAAACTATCATGAACGATTCTCGATCCAGTTTACATAGGTAAATCATTTATTTTCTGTCTAGTAGCACATAGTAAACTCACAAGCAATAGAGATCTAATTGGCACAAGAGAGTGCGTCTGAGACTTGACAGATAAATCGGAATTAATACGATCATTGGGAGTTAATTGAACGTTGTTCGATTCGCCCAGGTAGTGGAGAAAATTGCGCTGTAATTGTGTCCGTCGTTAATAAGGAAAGTGTCTTGTTAGAGGGAAATTAGAGAAAAGCTTCAAGTTTTTTTGCTTAAGACTGTGAATGGTAAAAGGCATGAGACGGACGCAGAAGAAACACTGTCCTATTTAGTGATGTCCTTCATAAAGGGTCAGGTCAGGTGCGTATGATAGTACTCGTCATAGCCGTGAGCGACCAGACAAAGCACAAAAAAATTGCGAATCAGTTTTATTGCGATAAGGGCCAAAGAACAAAGATTTCTAATAAGTCGTCTTTGTCTTCTAAATTCTAAACACAAAACAGAAATGGCCTCCAAACGTTTATATTTTTTAAACTTAGCCTTTTGTTTCACACATTATTTAACCAGACTTGGATCACCATTGACACCAAAAACATAAACAACACCAGTTTCACAACGACCATCGCAATTCTTAACCCGCTTTACCATATGGACAAAGCCAATTAATTAACCATTAATTTCCGCAAACAAAATAATCTCTTATCTTTGTTTTAAAGTACTTTAAATGTTTCAGTTAAGTATGATTGATAAGCTCTATCAGTGAGGCGACTGATTGCGCTATTAAAGTAAAAGGAACTATAAAATGGTATCGGACGTGAACCTGGGTGATAAATTTTATGGTAAATACCTTCCTGTTCTTAAACTGTTTTCTCTTAAAGGGTGGATAAGCTGCCGCTTGGTCTTATTTCTACAGGTACAACTGCATAGACTTCAAAGAATTGCAGAGACTTCTATAAAGATATTATTCCAACTCTCACGTGTAGAGGTTTGCAAGGTTACATACTAACTAATCACTGTTTCTCTTTCCACGATATTCTAAGGGCAATGATTAAAATTAAGATCGGAGAGGACCGCAGAAAACTAATACACGTTTCTTTTTACTTTTTTTATTCTTCGAACCGTTGTCATCTATTGCTGGGTGTAGGTGTGCTCCATTGTATACTTTACCAGTTTTTCGGGCTTTGGGGGGCCCAAAACTGGGTAAAGTCAGAGAAGCAGGCAAGAGTTGCATGTCAAACAAAAATTAATATCAAAAATATGTAACGAGTCACATAATATGCTCTCATATAACGAAACATACAAGCACACAAGTAACACTGTCTAGGACGTCTAGGTTATACATCATTTCGATGCATATATTATACTGTACTAGTGCATATGTGCAGCAGAAGTTCTCACAAGTAGGCTGGTATACATATAATCATGTCTAGACGCTTACTATTACTCGTCTCAAGTTAGCAGCGATAAGCGATAGCTAGGTGTTAAACATGAACCTTATACTATCAGTAATTAAGGAGATAATGGCAAAATAGTCATTGTCTATTAGCAGCAGCGGTGGCCCATTGGTGGCGGCCCCGACTTACGAACAGTAGGTCGTGGGTTCGAACCCAGGCAGGCGCATTACTTTGTGTAATTTATTTCATCACCACTGTTCTCAAAACGGTGAAGGAAAACATCGTGAGGAAACCGGCATGTCCTAGAACCAAACATTCGAAGACATGTGACATCTACCAACCCGCACTGGGCTCGCGTGGTAAATTATAGCCCATTCCCTCTCATAGAGAGGAGGCCTGTGTCCCAGCAGTGGGAACATTAATAGGCTGGTGATGATGATGATGATGAGTCATTGTCTATTGAAAATAAGAACGTAATAAACGGTATTTAAATACGACACCAGCACAATTAAATAAGAATAAACAAAAGAAAATATTGAAACCATAAGAGAATTTAATAATGATGATGATGACTATGACTATCGTGATCATTATGAGACATAATTCTCTCTTCCATAAGGAATATTGACGAGAAACAAACAAACAGACGTGAAGCCATACTTAGCTGATGAAATAAGCAATATCGAAAATAACAATTAAATTTTAATCAGCATCAGTAGATATAACTCGTTGAGGCGACCCGTAATTTCCACAGCAAATGCAAAAATAATAAACCAAACTAATTACACAAAACACATAACTCTACACAAATCCATATTTATTTAAGACACCTTACAAGTAAATTACCACATCCGAATACGTTTTTACAGCACATAATTTCGGATTCCATTTAAAGTGTTAATTAAGCCCAAAGAAATCTTTAAATCGGCGTAATAAACTACATTTTGCAATAGACTACAAGACAAGATAAAGATTGGACAAACAGTAATCCGAGATTGGTTTGCCATAATAAGAAAACATGATTGTTTGGAAGATGAATATCTGGATTCGCTGGGATCTTGTGTTTTTAATTCTTTTTTATGTGGTGCTGAAATTGTATCCTCTTCTTGTTGAAAGGTCAGGCGGCAGTCAGTTTGGGTGAATTAATGATTGTTTAAACACCAGCTGGCTTGAAGCTTTCTTGAATGTGCTTGCATGCTGGTCTGAATATTTGAACGTGACTAAATTACTGCTTTTTTTTGTCATTCACATCAACTTTATCTATATAAATCAGTATCTAATTAAGTCTTGGCCTGTTTAAGCGCGTGTATTTTATGCTTTTTTCGTGATGCAGAGTCTCAATGGTCCTCCTGTGCCTATTCATTCTAAGCTTAGTCTACCATTTTCTCCTCTCATTTCATGCGATAGCTTTTTTTCTCGATCTTCTTTAATTTTTTCCTAAGTCGTTTTTATACTTTCTAATTTTACTTATTCATTTAATTAACAAATAAGGTTTCTATTTATATTTAAAGGTAGCTAAGATCAAATCAAATTATGCACCACCATGGGAAAATTCAAAATTAAAACGGATATATCCACAAGAAAGTAAACTGCTCCACATGCAAGCTTTCACATCCCCACTAAAATCGTAGCATCCAATCATCCAGAACGTATACTTGAACCATCCAGCCATCCAGTTATTATAACCACACACGGCACTATATATGCAAATCAGGAGAAAATGATGCCGCTAATAGCGCAGTTTACCCTTTGATTAAGTGCACTAGCTGTAACCGTTGCGACCTGAATATGCTTACATTAGTTTTGCTTATCTTCAGTGTTCCATTGACCTAGTGGACGAGGCTTTAAAATGTTGGGTTAAATTTGATAAGCTCTGGAGAAGTGTGAATGTGGGGTTGTTTGAAAATTTGTCATTGGAAAGACGCTTGCAGATTAGACCCTTGAATTGATCTTGAAACGAAGTTCTCAATAATTTCATGGTCTAATTTACTTTATCCACGTTCATTAGCATCATTCTGAACAGTCTTGACCGAAAATATGAATTAGACAATGCAATAATATTGTTGTAGCAGAACAGTGTCAAATTCTTATTTTCAGTCAGTGCAATACTGCATTTGATATACCTACATTGAAACCAAAACAACGATAATCTCAAAATCGTGAATCGCGAACGCTTATTCTATTTATGTACTGAGATTTATGTTTAGTATACCTCCTTCACTTGTATGAGTCAGTCATCAATAACAGCCCTTCTTATCTATCTTATTCATAATAATATAGATCTCATAACGATTACATCACTCACTTAAAAATTTATTCTCAGTTTTCTACTTGCACATTCTTCTAGCACCCTTCTTTTGTCATCTGGCCAATAATCTACAGATGGTCGTATTCTCTTTACTTTATCATTTGCGGTTCCCTAGTTCCTAATTAAAGTTATAGGGACTCATTTCAGTAGAGTAGTAATAACACTACCTGGGCCTTGATAACCTAGTGGTGTGACCGGCGAACCCAAGACATGCACCTCTAATTTTGTTATTCATGTGGTATTTTATGATTATCACTTGCTTCGGTAAAGGAAAACATCGTGAGGAAACCAGCATGCCCGAGAGATATTACTTGACGGCATGTAAAACCAAAACAGAAGCCCATGGGTGGCATAAAAACTCTGACACCAGGTTAGTCACTAACCACAAAAAAAAACTAGCCTTGTATAAAGTTAGATTTCAAATCCTTTGAAAACTTATTTTACTCAACAAAACTTTTCACCCAAGATTTTCGCAACTTACTATTTCTCAAACAAACATTGTGCCTATTTAATGTACACTTAACGATTTCATGCCGATTTTCATCCAAAGGAAAACGTAGTATTTTACAAATAGCAATGTCGTTAAAAAGGTCGAAAGTCAAGTTAAAATAATAGATTCTCTTGTTTACAAGCTTCCGGCACCCACAAACGATGTAGACAAAGCTTTAGTCAACGAGGTGGTTAGCATATGAAAGGACCTTTACTTTGACGGTGGAGTTTGCAATATTATATTAGCATACGCCAAAGCTGATAAAACTAATCACGATTTTCACAGCTTACGCGTCGCTTTCCACGCGTATACAAGTGCTAGCAAATCTCATGATACACGACGATATTCACGTAAAGTAATTTAATTAAAAATGGAATTCCTAAATCATTTTCTTATCTTATAAGGCTTCCTATAGGAAAACAATTTTATTAGATTACAAACGGCCACATTTAAAACATAATCCATAATTTCGTTGCTAGGTTAGAATTGCCATACACCGTGGTGACGCCGCCAGTCTCTTGGGGGCTTTACCAGTTGACAGCGTTGAGGAGTTTTTTGACGCCATTTTTTAAGGTTTTAGTTAAAGTTAGTTTTTAGTTTATTCTAGTAGATATTAAATTGTTAATAACGTACATACTGAATTCAAATAATCTCAGTTAAAAATGTTTGTAGTACAGTTCACATCTCGCTTCTTTGGATTTCACAAGCCGCAACATGGCTTGTTAAATTTTTATCAAGGAGTATGACCAGGATCAGGGGGGTTACCATGACTTCTTAAAGCAGAATTCTTGCGCCATCTCTTTCTCACTCTAGATTATGATTAAAACAGTCCTGCTTTAGACGTCGTAGGCCTGAGTAGGCCACCTGGATAACAATCCAGGTGGCCTACTCAGGCCTACGACGTAACACGTTGTGGATAACATCCATCAATATGACTTTGATAATACTTATTAACGTACCAAGTAATTTTTTCATCTAATTTTCAGTTCTCTGTTGCAATTTTTTTTGTCTCTACTACATCCTTACTACTAAATCGATTTTAACTTTACTACCAATCGTTTTACATTCAATCTTTTCATATATTTTCTTTTCCTTCAGCAATAAACCTCAGTACAATATAATAGCATCAACTTGATTTCAAGAGCCGTCGCCGCCAGTAGCTTTCGTGTCCGCTTTCCAACGACCACGGCTATAAATAATAACATTCACACGGTACACGTATTTAAATAAATACGTATCAACTTTCCCGGGCACAACATTAGGGATTGGGTTGAATCGATTTTTAAATCGATCCCTATTAGAAATCGTTTCGGGAAAGTGTCATTTGAATTTCGAGTCCCACTGGTAGAATCAATTGCATTTAAAATGGATTAAAATAGTACATTGTGTATTAAGGGCGGTAAGTAAGGAATTACGATCGAGCTCTAGTAGAAGCCCGAAGTCTTTTAGGCTTTTTGAGTTGAGGTTCGTAATTCCCGTACCGCCCGTGTATATATACAATGTTTTTCACATTTGCGAGTAAATAAATAAAATTATAGGGCAGAAAAACTTATTTATTAAAATTTATAGTCACTGTACAATCAGTAAAATTAAGGCAAACGTATTTTTCGGGGAGTCTTATTGTTTGAGGCAAATTATTAGTAGTATTTTCTTATGTGATATTTTACTTCAAATAAAAATATTAAATAATTATGAAATACAGCTATAACACACAAGTCAGCACAACTAATATTATGAAATTCGTGATTTTTTTTTCTAAGAGGATGGCGGGCTTTTAACCCACACCACAGATAATACAAATGTTTCGTTCAGAAACATTAAGGGCAAATACGTTGTATACGTATTTACGCCATGACGGTGTAAAAGTAATATGTAGTGAGATTGCAATAAATTTCCTGTTTATAGTCTGCGCCATTTAAGTAGGGAATAAAGGTCATTGCTCTTTCCTTAATTTCTCTGCGTAGGTACCCCGACAATACATTATGAATCGTTTTTTATTACCTAATAGAAAAAGTCAATGATCACGATAAAGGTAGTTTCGGGACAAGTTTATGTAATTATTTCTGTTTTCGGAATTATGTATTTGAATAAATGTATGCGGGTTAATGACCTTTATTCCCTACTTAAATGGCGCAGACTATAGATAATATTTGAAGACACATTTTTTTTAAATTTCGAAGTCCTTGCTTGAACTTGAACCTGCATGACCTGTGTGCAGTGCTACAAATAAAAAAAAATACTTACCGACCTTGGGCTTCATGGGAAGAAAAAGGGTCAAGGGTTTTATACGGGGCATTGCGGCCAAGTTAACCTGCATGTTATGATACTATTTACGTGCAAGTGTGATAAAAAAAATATTATGTAAACTCGAATCAACTTTTTAAAGTTGCTTTGAAAGCCAATAATTAATTCAAAAGATGCTTTGCAGTAACAGAAGTTGTAAAGACTCAAGCGAAAGGCGGATTTGAAAAGTAGACCAGGATAACAATTGGTATATACGAAAATAAGATGACTGATTTCTGCTTTCCCTGTCAGATGTGTCGTAATTTCGTAAACTACGCCTTTGCGTAAGTGAAATCCATGATTACATGCATGTAATCTGTAAAACCCCATCAATATCCACTTGTTTATATTCTAAATCGTATTAAACTGCTTTGCATTCAACCTATATTTTCCCAACCCACTTCCACACTTCAAAAACGTTTTCTATACAACATTTTCTGATCAATCACGGCAATCATTGATAGCTATATATAACACGGTGTGCCATATCGAGAAAATTGAAATCGACTTAATCGCTAGCTAATCATCGATCACGGGTAACGACTCTATCGATGCGTTTTATCGATTATGACAGACTCGATTTATCACGACGAGAATCTAGTGTCCCTTCACTAGTTGTGTGCAGAAATTACAGAAGTATTTACGGCCTACTCTCTCATGTAAACACGTTTGATGACATTAGAAACATAGTTATCTTGGCGTCATGTATTTATTACTTGAAGTTATTCCTAATTACTGCTAGACATTATAGGAATGGGGAATTCGTAATTAAGTTTTCTCGCAGTTTATTTGCTGGTTCTTGTGAGGAATGGACAGTGAGCAGCTGGTTCCGTGTTTGTAATGAAGCAGCTCTTTCTTTATGTAATTATGTCAAACTAGTCTTGGTTCGCGACTCTGTCTGCACGCTCTCGTTTCACCAGCTCCGAGCAGGGACAGAGTTTCTGTAGTATTTTTGGACGAAAAATGGTCATAAAACCACATTGGAAACCAAGAGACTCTTTTCATACTAAGATTTTATGAGCCACAAACACCACAATTTACTCTTATTTTTACTCTACAAATAAAAATTGCCGTTTGAGAACTTAACAAGCAATCCTTATTATGAAATTTAAATGTACCAACGTATCAGGTTTAATTATGTTTATTTTGGTACAAATACAGTAAGTATGTACATTATTTACAATTTACAAATCTATTAAAATAAACTAAACTAACTAATTAAACTAAAAACTTAAAAAATGGCGTCAAAAAACTCCTCAACACTGTCAACTGGTAATGTCCCCAAGAGCGGCGTTACTAGGTTACCACATGATAAAACATAAATAAAGTAAAACAAAAAATAATTTAATACAATTTATTACTTCGCAAAATCTTATAAAAACATGATTTACTTTCAGGCAAGCTGTCTGTACAGGTAGACAAATTAACAAAGACATTAATATATCAAGCAATAAGACAGTGAAGGCACAAAAAATGACTACCGTTATACAAGACAAATAAGTTGATTCAATCTGAGTGACTGTAATATTAGGGTGAGAGGGATAGTTACTGTCTTCGAGAAATAAGTATTTTTTTATATATTTTGAGTCGGTTGTTATAAGAGCAAAGTATTATTCGGTTCTTTCCTTATTTTTATTTTTTTTACAAGTGCGCACCACATACAATAAAGGGGTTTCGCAGTTGGGATGACCATTAACGCAGCCACAGTATTTTTAAATCACCGCAAAAGATAAGTTTATATTTCGTTTTGTTTCGAACACAGATCATTAAAACCAATTTATATCTGCGGTTGTCACAAAAAATATCCAATAAGTCATAGTTTTTTGGAAATTATATTTTTTTTCGTTTTTACCATTTGGCTATAGATCCCTAAAAAGCGACGACAATTCTTACTTTTACTAGGTATATTCCACATAACTCGATTCCTTGATAGCCAATATTGGTACGTTATACGTACTTTCATTTTCAATTTTGTGTACGAAAACGTAAAGGATCTTCAGCCCACAATGCCAATGATATGCGAGAATGTCTCAAAGCAAATGCAAGCCTATGCAAATTTTGATTGAGAGTGGCTTTTGACAATACACCTCAGTTTTTTGCGAAACCTAGCTAAACAATAACCTGCTTGAGACATGCCTTAGCATATTGTTGTGCATAACTTCGCACATTGCTGTGGTAAACTGAACGGTTTAGTATAGACTAAACTGTTCAGTTTACCAGAAGATTACGTATTTCTAATTATGCATACTAATAGTAGTATGCATAATTATGCTTAAACTATTTAGTTCATGCTTATTCTTACAGATGGCGCTATTTACAACTCTGTAAGAGTCGTAATGTAAGGATATAATAAGTAAAATACACAGTCAAATCTAGAATGACAGATACATAGAATAGAATGTGTGTTACAAATCTAGAATGTCATGTTCCAAAGTCTTAAGTCACCTATCGTACCAAAAAATTTATATTATTACCATTTGTATCACAACTTGCATTCTATATAATATTGCTAAAGCAATATCAAAAACAGCTTAAAATCAAACATTAAAAACACAACTAACAAAATAAACTCCAACATCTGACAACAGGCACAACCACCTCACACAAAAAAACAAAAACAACCACAATTATTATCAGACTCGAAGTTTAATCAAGTGACTTTCGCATTGCTTTCACTCGCGAATCAATTATCTGCCGCTTTACTTAATCTTAGAACGTATTTAAGCAATACTTTAAATCTAAAATGTCCTGTGGAAAGTTTTGAGTATGATCGTGGATGGCTATAAGAGTAGCGGAAGACCAAAGAAACGATGGACTGAGGGAAGGATGATATAATAATAATCCATAGGTACATATAATAAAACAGTAACGAAAGAAAAACTATACATCGAGAAAAAATAAGTGACATTTGTTAGAAAAAAGTAACTGATGACAAAAAGTGACTTTTTAGAATGATTATGGTACGGCTTCACGCCAAAACTACTGGATAGTTTGAATTGAAATTCAGCAAAAATGTTGTTTGTAAACCAAGGAAGGCTACATATTATCACGCCGTATGTTATGGGAGGTAAGCAATATTGATTTTAAAAGGTTTTTGTTCGTACTAACATACACATCAAAATTGCCACGCGAACGAAGCCGCGGGCAACAGTTAGTAGTAATAATAAAACCAAGCAACTTTGGCCCATAGATTTTATTATTTATTACCTTACAGACTAACATAAATGTGATAAAATACAAACTGTGTTAATATAAAGGACCTTAAAACTACGTTAGTATCACTTCACTTGTGCACTATGTCACCGTGCGTTCATGTGGCATTTGCCCGTGGAAGCGACGGAACACCACTCCCTGCGGCCAAAAGTCCTCCTCCAAGACGAGGTGCAGATAGCACGTTGGCATTCGCACCACGAACGCTGGCTATAGCTGGAGGGTGACTTTTGTGATCATCACCTGCCGTGCCCTTTCCCAACTATGTTGGGGTCAGCTTCCAGTCTAACCGGACGCGGCTGATTACCAGTATTTTACATGGAGCGACTGCCTATCTGATTTCCACAATCCAGTTAGTAATGGTATTGGTATGGTTATATCCCTTGGTAAGACTGGTTTTCAGACTTTTGGGCCACTGACTATCTGTAACACCTGTCAAAGATCTATAACGTGGTGGATTAGTGCCAGCAGTGGGAACATCAATAGTCTGATGTGAGTAAGGAAGTAAGGATAAATGTCAGCTGGGACCAACGGTATAACGTACTTTCCGAGGCGCAGAGGAAATTTATTTAATTTTAACCTGGGCAAGCGTGGCTTAACCTGAAGAGAAATCCGCGATTTAGCCGCGAAATCTTTGGGGGATGTTGAGCAGATGATTAAATAAAATACAGAACTATGGAAGAAGAAGAGATACTGCGACAACCCCAAATAAATTTAGATAACGAGAATGATGACTCTGATTAAGTGGAGCTTTCAAGTAGGTAATTTTTGATATAACCTCATGCAATGTTGTGTTTACTCGGCTGCCTGCTGGGAAATTAATGTAATTGTACGTAATTATGTGGAAACAAAATACTTATGTTTAACTTATGTTTTTAAGTTGCGCAAAGACGCTTATTACATAAATATATGTACATACTCGTACCTACGGTTTAATCGTCTTGTTATAAAATTATGTTAAGGCCCTTCTAACCCTAAAATTAGCAACTCTATTTGTGGTGGTTAAAACTTCGTCTGAAATACTGTTAGAATAAAGTTCTAATCAGCTTGCACTACAAAGCGGTTGTTACGTCAGTCACTGCGGCCGAATAGTGCGAAATGAGTGGTTTTTTGCGATTTACAAAAAATCTATTGATTGGACTAAAAACATAAAACGCATAAGACCTGTTTTATAGTTGGTTCAGTTAGTATGCAAAGTTTCATATGTATGTGTGTGTTCAATTTAAAGTACTTTTTGAATACCAGCGGTTTATTGTTCGATTTGGAGGTAACTTTGTATTTTTTTTCTATCGCGAAAAGTTTATGGAATCGTGTTTTCGTCACACATAAGACTTAGCATTAATCCTCAACTTTACCATATATTTATTTCAAAATTAATGCTGCAGTATTTTATGCGTAACGGAGAATCATGATAAGCCATTTGAGGGATTTATAGCCCTTAAAAACAGCGCAGGAAAATATCGTAACAACCATGGCATGATCTAGAGACCAAAATTTGAATAGGTACCAAAATCTGACGTCCTCATGAAAGTCGGTATGTCATGGATGGTCACCCATCTACGGACCGTTGCAAGCGCGGCTTAATCTTGAACATCCCGTGCAGCTGTTATTATTTAGCCACGAGCAGTTCAGCACTAGAAAAATACAGGATAGCTTAAAGCCCCTGACCCAGATACGGGTCGTGGGGCTTTTGGGACCGGGACTGCGGTCCCAGATTACCCATAAATATTTTTGAGTGGTATTTTGGGACCATAAGAAAAAAAAACAAAGTTATGTCTTGGGAAAGTATGGTTAACCAAACATATTTCGTATTTTTATAAAACCAAAAGTTGGATACAAGTGGAGAAAGTTTTTTTTTCCTAATACACCGTCTTTATAGAAGTTTCACTTCAATAATAAATTCATGTAATTGTTGATCACAATATTATTTTAACTTACTGTACTTTAACTTTTTTTTCTTGTGGTGTCAAAATACCACTCAAAAATATTTAGGGGGAATCTGGGACTGAGCTCACGGTCCCAAAAGCCCCCCGACCCATTTTTGGGTCGGGGGCCACTTCTACGAGAAGCATAAAGCCATCCGAAAACTCCTTCTAAGATTATTATTTATTTATCTGAATACTATTGTTCTGTGTTCATAGGTTCATTACTAAGTTTACAACCCATCAAAACAATTGCGCAACTCCACACACCCATACAATTTAATTCCGACATAGTAATTGACAAACTTTCATTGTTTGCTCGTCTCTATTATAAGGAATAGGATTACGCAAGACAATTTGTTTGTCTTAATATAATAAACACGTGCATGGACCGTGAATCGAATGAATTGTTTAACGCCTTGTATGTTCCTTGGCTTGTTGTAGCTATAAAATAAAATTTTCTTGCGGAAAACACGTAAAGAATTTTCCTAATAAAGTTTTTCAGTTCTTCGAATAAACGATTTCACAAGTGAAGTATCAAAAACCGGCTAAGTGCGAGTCGGTCTTGCGTAGAAAAGGTACCGTTGCCGAACCACGAGCGAAAAAACGCTATATTTTAATTGTAATTATTTGTTCTTATATTTATTTATACACCCTAAAAATGTCAAGTTTCTTTCTCTTTCGGTTTAAATGATACAGACCTGCTGTGACATACATGACAGCAGAATATCTGCATAACTTATTGCAAAGGTTACATAAGTTTACCATTTTGTTCATTAGGTTCACGTAATGAAATAGAGAAAAAGTATTTATTTGAAAAGTCTCCTCTTAATGTAAGATTTCTCTAACTTATTGAATCAAATAATGCAAATGAGCTAACAACTTTGCAAGTAAAATCTCTATAATCTTGGGTTTGATATTTGTGTGCATTAGTTAGAACTTTTAGCTACTGAGTAACCAAAACCAAATCTGACCTATGAACAAGATAAGCCATACTTTTCACTTCATCTGGTATCAGAAACTTTTTTACTACACGTTGGGCAAAGACTTTCATGTATACTACTACAAGAAAACTTAACCTATATCCAAAAACGTATGATTGCTTTTGAAAAGGTGTAACGAAAACAATGAAGCAACTCGCCCTACCTGGCTGCGACTGAGCGAATCATACACGTGTTTCAACAGAACGAACGAACGAACGGGAGTTCCATATACAGAGAGTACCTGAAGGCTTTGGTAGGGTAACTGTGCTGAAAATGTTACAGGAATCAGTTCCTGTAACATTTCATTTTCATGTAGCTAAAGTCAAAGGGTCAGCCCTTTGACTTTAGTTCTATGTTTTTGATAAATTTTTCGTACGAAGCTATTTTGTTTACAGTTTAACCCACGAATTAATTCGAACATACTATCGAGGACACTCCCGCCTGACCACCACTAAGCTTATTTTTGCTTGCACTCGCAACATAGAAACGCTCTCCAGCCCCGCCCCGTTGACTTTGTATAGAAATAATGAATGAAAAGATACCGAATCGGCCGAGCGCACTAACGACGCACGCCAAACGAGAGTTATTGTTATTTTGCGCGCCAAAGTTGAGGCTTTCCTAATAGACCCAAACTTTAAGGGGGCGTGGCTCGGCGCCTCCGCATGATTTAAGCGAAAAAAAAAAAAAAATGGTCAGGCGGAAAAGACCCCCATAGTACATAGTAGGATGTAATTAAAGGAAAACTCTGTTTTAAGCTATCACGGTTTAAAACTAAACTTATATTGTCACTTACGGGATATCTTCCGTGATTGGTAATTGTTTTGAGTTTGTCTCGTCAACCCGCGATCATAGCGCTTGCAACAGCGTCGAAATATCGGGAGCTCAAAACAATTACCAATCACGGAAGATATCCCGTAAGTGACAATATAAGTTTATAGGAAAACTGTCGACCAAACCATTGCATCATTGGAAGCTTTTAGCAATTATTTACATACGACCTTCTCTGGAAAACTCTATAAGATAGCTTAGCTGTTATACCCAGTTGTTAGTCGTAGATGTTTGTCAGTCGTTACCATAAGTAAGGATCCCCAAACACTGACAGCCGAGGGTAATCGTTGCCCAGGTTGGTGGAGGTTAGGTAGGCATTTGCTACTTTTGAAATACTAGTATTCAGCTGCATCCGGCTGCAAAAAGACCCGTATGAAGTTGTTATGTTTTTGACAGATTATATATCGTAGAATGAAGCTGCCAGACGTGGTTCAAAAAAATAAACAGAAAATTTTCCTTCTCGAATCAATGACGCAGATTTGGTCTGACCAGTACGTAGCAACCTGGACAGCTCTTTCGTTTTTTTCATTCTGGAGGGTGCAATTAGATGCGCGCGACGGGTAGGAGAGAAAGTGTGGCATATCCTGTGTTGGGTCAACTCGTATTGTTTCCGAGATGGGTCGATAATAACAGACCCTGAAAACTGGTAGACATACAAGAAGTCCATGAATGCACGAATAGTCCTCTAACCCTTTCCCACATGGTCACCATACAATCCCATCACAGTTATTGGAAAGGCAATGTTCAAGCCAGATGCGCATGCGTCTAACGGACGTAAATATTTACACTTTTTCTTCAGCTTCCGTAATATAATTAAAGTAAAAATAGTTTACTTTAAAGGTACGTTTGTTTAATATCTACCTTTATGAAGTTGGATGAGGAAATCTTTGAAATGGATAACTTGGGTCTTGCTAGGTGTAAGTTAAACCAAATGTCTTCAGTTAAATAAACTTGAGTTCTTGGTAATGTGTTTTTATTATGAAACTATGGTGTGTGTTTTGAATGTTGTTTTTTTTTGTTTCAGGTAAGCATCCTGTGTATTATATCGAACGTTTTTTTGTAATAATCTGGGTAAGAAAAACTTTAAAAAAGCAATTTCAAACATTTTCAATTGGTCAATCTTATATGGACCTTACTAAAAGAATCGCAGAATCGCCGTAGTCGATTTTTGTGAGACTTTATTAATTGTTCACTGAATTTCTTACTAGCAGCCACGGAGTATAGATTTGTGCCCGGTTGATGGCAATAGGCTCGCCCGTCGAAATGTGGGTGTACTATTAGGTACCTACACCTCTGTCTAACCCTTCGGCGATTACAGGTGTGATGTTATCTATACTAATACTAATTATAATAATATTATAAAGAGGTAACATTTGTTTGTAAGTTTGTATGTTTGTTAGTTTGTATGAAGGGTGTAATCTTCGGAAGTAATAAACCGATTTCAAAAATTCTTTCACCATTATAAAGCTACATTCACCTTGAGTAACATAGGCTATATTTTATCCCCGTACTTCCACGGGAACGGGAACTACGCGGGTGAAACCGCGGGACGTCCGCTAGTGTTGTATAAACACACTCGACACTTTTTCCTCGCGGTACTGATACTTTTACTTAAGTAATTACTAAATGGGTTTCGACCACAAAAACTCTTCCCCATTAACAGCGTTATCAGTGAATTCGTACAGGTTCCTCAGAGTAAAGCTGTACTTTGCACAAAGAGCAGAACAGACGTGGGACGTCGATTGTAATTATGGCTCTGAAGGCACGTCAATTTGATTCTTTTTATATATATTTAAATTTTTGTTGATACTGAGCCATGGTACTTACGTTTGGAGTGTTTCTTTCATACATCCCTGTTTCTCAATTTGGTCTCGACTGCCGATAGTCTACTTTACTACTTTATGATCTCACTTAAACTGAAACATAACAAAAAAAGCCCACTCTACTTCAGCTCTATATCTAAGAACTATCGCCCAGATCATGGTCAGGAATGCCCACATCATCACGGAAGCTATACAACCATTATAAATTCCATAACGGTGCATCTACTGCCCGGTATGCACTTGATAAATTCAATGATTTACCACTAATCCTGTTTACCACTCTATCACGCTTTTTGATCTTAGGACTTAATATAGATTAGACGTTCTAAATATAAATGGCCAGGCTCTTATAATTATAATTATATGGTCCACTTTTTAAGAAATGTTGATTTGTTTTCACATAAGGCTGGTTGGTAGATAAAAGGTTGATTTTTTTTCAACTTAAAGAACATTCAATAACTGGTGCACTCATTTAACAGAATAATCATTGCTAGTCCCAACTTAAAAAAAAATATTCCTAATTTTTCAGAAGTAGTATTTTGTTTAAATAATCCGTAGTCTTAATAAGTTTGTTAAATAGTGGCAACGCTAATGTTAAAGAAAAAGAAAATCGATAGTATAACAAGTAAGAATGCAAAAAACAAACACCAGGCGCTATTATAAACTGTTAAAAAAAAGATCCTAACTTCTAACAGGAATCTGTTAGCTCCTAAACCGATAACATTACAAGGAAAAAAATATCAAATGACACGCTCTCAAAAAACAAATCTTAGGCGCTCTCTATCCAAAAAAATATCCCAGATCATCATTGAAGTATTAACAAAAATACAGTACGGTAATAAATTAAAAGTATTTTTACAACCAGTCTATCAATCAAGCAAAATATTCACGACATATGCTTTCATAAAACTTACTTGGACCTACCAATGTTCAGTCAATGTGAGCAAAAACTTGATTAGGTTAGAGCAGTCTATTGATTCAATTTGAAAGCTTGTAGATCAATAACTAGTGATTGAATATCTCAATGACGGATTATATTGACAGGTTGCTTGTGTCTGACCTACTGGACTTTGGCAATGAACTGGGTGGTTGGAGGATGATGGATTTCTTTATTATTTTAATTTTGATGTTTGTCTGAATTGGTTTTTAACATTTTTATAGTGTTTTAAGTGCGTTCTTCTTCAACGAGTATTTTAAAATTATTTATATCAACATTATTGTCTGACACTGTTTTAAGCTTTCACGGTTTATAACTAAACTTAATACTTGGAGGATATCTGAGTCAATCCGCGATCACGGCACTTGCAACAGCGTCGAAACATCGAGAGCTCAAAATAAATACCAATCACGAAATATCCCGTAAGTGATAGTATAAGATTATTGTCTGATTTTAAGCACCGCAGCATTTGTTCTTTCTTCTTGATACATTTATCTAGTAACCGTCATCTAAGTATATTTTCTTATATCGTGGCCAAATCTTTCTTAAAATCCATCCACAGTTTCCTCGATCAACCGTGTATAAGATTTTGTAGATTGGGCGAGTGATTCCTATTTATGTTGTATTTCTAATGATATCCTTGTTATATGTAACTATGCATTGATTATTTTCTGTGTCAAATTTGTATTCATTTCCATTTATAAATTGACATCGTCATCATTGGTAAATTAATATAATTGGTAAAATTGGTGGTTTCTGCGTTGCGTCATTTTTAAGCTACAAAGAAAAAAAAACACTAAGGTATACTCGGACTTTAAATTCTTCATAATCATTACTATTTTCTCACACAATACAGACAGACTCCTTGCAAAATATATTAAACTCAGTCCTATATGGGAAAAGCACACAAGCTCATGAGTGATTCATTCAAACATAGCTACTGAACTTGTCTGAGGGTGCAACATAACAATGGAACAGGTTGCCGCCGTTTATAGCAAACAATTTACTTATTAGACGAGAGAAAAATTGAGCCGCTAAGATGTGCTGATAAGTTTTGGATTCTTGGAAAGCTTTTGATATAAATTTAAGTCTGAAGAAGTTTAGAGACTTCCATAGCATAGGAACTATTTCTTTTCGTGTTTATGGTGTATGGCTTCGTGTACAGTATAGTGCTTCCACCACTATTATAAATTCTACTCTCATCATCATCTGCCTGGCCTTTTCCCAACTTAGTTGGGGTCGGCTTCCAGTTCTACCGGATGCAGCTGAATACCAGTATTTTATATGGAGCTATTTTTTATGGGCTGCCTATCTGACCTCCACAACCCAGTTAGTACCGGGTAATACGATACCCCTTGGTAAGACTGGTTGTCAGACTTTTTGGGCCTCTGACTACCTAACGACTGTCAAAGATCTACAAATGACAGCCGGAACCAACGGCTTAACGTGCTTTCCGAGGCACGGAGGAAACTCGGTATGTAATGGGTGGTCACCCATCCACAGGCCAACCTAGGCAAGCACGGCTTAACCTAACGATTGACCCGAGCGGCTGTTATTATTTAGCCACGAGCTCCTCCTATTATAAATTATACTGTAATTATGTTTTACATATTATCTTTCTTTTATTTAATTCTGTTTTCTCTAGTTTACGTTTATCGCTTCTTCTTCTTTGAATTATAATTTCAACAGAGGATCTTTCTCCAATTAAAATTCTCTACTCTCATACCCTTACAGGCATTCCTTCTGGTTTTCGGTCGTCAACATTATGTTAAGTACTTTTTCTAGTACTATTCTAGACCAATATTTCCAACTTCTTATCGTATAGGTTCATCCTCATCATCTGGAACTCTGATTACAGCATAACTTCAAGGATTAAAAGCCTCTTACCAACAGTATAAATACCTGTGATCAGCAGCATTTTAGTGACCCGCGAGCAAGTTTTTGCGTCCAGCCGATGAGTCACAGAGTCAACGTACGGAACCCAACCGCGCGCCTTTGATGGTACTTTTTACTTTAAACCTTTTTTGCAAACCTTATCCACTCGAGATGAATTCTATATTATGTATTTACATTAATAAATTCTTCGCGTTTTATTTCTGTGTTGATAGGATCTGTATCGGTTACTCTAAAGGTTATGTTTTTAATAAAGTTGTTTGGAATTGGGTCATTATTGGGTGGGCTATTGGTATTTGGAACAGTATTTCTATTTGGTGATCACCAGATTGCTCATTATAAAGGGTGTAAATAGACTCTTAACGAAGCCGAAAGGCACTTTGTTCTCCTCGTCACTGCGATATTTTTTTTGTTATAGACAAAAAAATGGGAACCTTCTGGTTACGGACATATTGGGGGCCAAATTTCGTACATACAAGTTTTTAATGTATACAACTTTACGTTAAATACCACCATGACCCATTTACTACGCAATACAACTATCAGCACAATGAGTTGAATGCATTACATTGAGTTATACCGTAAAATGTGATTTTTCACCCCAAAAAAAAGTAGTTTCCCGGCAAAAAAATTGCGGAGAGTTACTCAGTTTGATGTACAGAAAGCTTGATTGACGGCTTTGTGAAGAGTCTGTGGTCCTAAAGGTATGTATTGCGATCTAAAGTGGTACATACATAGGTATAGTGACGGTACTTTTATACAAGCCTAAAAGCCTGTCTTGCCCATAGAAGCTACTACTCTACCTGATGTTAAGGTTCCTGAACAGTCTGTATGCCTTATGGGCCGTATTTTTGGTATTGGTCAGGTATTCAGATGCAATAATGATGCTTGCGAGAAACGCAAGTCTCTACATACAAGATGCGTTTCTCGCAAGCATCATTATTGCACCCGAATTTCAAAAGTTAGCGATTTTGTCGTTATCTCTGTCGAGACTGCCCTGGTTTTACAATACGTTCCCATCTTCGATCAATAATAGTGTTAACATGGAATAATTTCAGACATATTCAGGCGAGATCGCGGTTAAAACTTATTATTTTTAATGATTG
This sequence comes from Xestia xanthographa, assembly GCA_905147715.2. Taxonomy (NCBI): domain Eukaryota; kingdom Metazoa; phylum Arthropoda; class Insecta; order Lepidoptera; family Noctuidae; genus Xestia; species Xestia xanthographa. The sequence goes on from LR990659.1 coordinate 25,546,383, forward strand.
CCCATGAAAACTGATAATTAACAAATATAATTAGATAACAAACTTAATAGAATAACTACTATAACTTTCAAACATTACCTGGAGAAATTGTTGATACTCCTTATTTTAATCACTGCAAGCTACTAATTACGGTTAATTTAATTTGTAGAAAGTACTTTTGTGCCATTCCAAGTTCTGTCTAGTTTGTCTTGAGATGGAGTTAAGATTCAGTGTTCGGTGTTACTGAAAGTTGCAGGTAACCAGCTTTCAGTAACACCAGGCGACATCTAAATGTAATGCCTAAGTAGAAGTGCACAGTTGGAATTTCAACTCTCTGTGCTTGAATCGTACGTTGAAAATCCAACCAACCACTAATACCGACATTATTTTAAATGTAAACACGGGCATTGGTACTAGAAAGGTGGTTCCTTCATTTATGTAGTTGAAATGGAAATAGCCAAGTTTATAATTGGCACTACTTAATCTATATTTCTTGTCATTAAAGTCACGGTTTAAGGGCCTGACATGCCCGGGGTTGCGGGACTGTTCGAAAGAGGTACCGTGGCCCCGGAACACAAAGGGCGATGAAGGAACATGGATGGGTTTTAGTCAGTAAAAGTCTGACACTCCCTCCTGCTCCGCCTAGAGCGGGAGGAGTCATTTGATGATTTCCTATCCGAAAAAGAAAAGGGGCCTCACATCCTCAAATGGCTTAGCATGATCCTCCGTTACGCCTAAAATACTGCAGCATTAATTTTGAAATAAATATGTGGTAAAGTTGAGGATTAATAAAATTCTAGGTAATAAAACACGATTCCAAAAACTATTCTCAATAGAAAAAAAAACAAAGTTACCTCCAAATCGAACAATAAACCACTGGTATTAAAAAAGTACTTCAAATTAGATCATGAAACTTTATACTAACTGAACTAACTATAAAGCAGGTCTTATGTGTTTTATTTTTTTAGTCCAATCAATAGATTTTTTGTAAATCGCAAAAAAACCACTAATTTCGCACTATTCAGCCGCAGTGACTGACGTAACAACCGCTTTGTAGTGCAAGCTGATTAGAACTTTATTCTTACAGTATTTCAAACGAAGTTTGAACCACCACAAATAAAGTTGCTAATTTGATGGTTAGAAGGGCCTTATTAATACTACTTGTATTAATTTACGTGGTGGCAAGGAAATTAAAAAAAATGGTGTTGTAGTAGATAATAAGATGCTTTATGAAGTTGCTAGTAAGAGTAGCAACTAAGTAGAAAAGGGTATTTAAAATACTCGATACTCGAACTACACTGCTATGCATGCATAATTGCATAATTATGTTTGTATGTACCACTGTTAAAGATTTTGTTCCAATGCTAACATTAAAAAAACCTGATAGTATTAAAATATTGACTTTCCATTTAATGAGCTTTAAACCATAAAGGCCAATCAAGCCATCTTTAGATTTACTTTTGAGGTGTGGGAGGTGTCTAGCCATTTAATTTGCTATCAAAAACAAGTCTACCAATAAATAACGCTGACTCTTAGTATCTCAGAATAACAGGGCAAAATATCGTCGAGCATTATTTAGAAATTTAAAAGCCAGTTTACGACAAACGTCTTTAAACTTAACATTTTCCCTTAAAAACTCAATTTCGATTCAACACACGAACACGCTCCACATTTTGTTTGATCACATGAATTTTTCAAACCCTTTTTGGTTTTTAAAGTTAATTGGAACTTACGTAGTTTCTACGTGTGTGAGAATGAGATTAATTTATATTATGGGAACACGATATCCGGGCAGAATTATCATAAAGATAGTCCTACTTTCCAAGCATTACTAAAATAATACATAATTAGAAATGAAAACTTCTACATTTCTTTGGGAAATATAGATCATCGTAGAGAACATCCAAGCTTTCAAACAACATAGAATAAATGTAAAAACAATAATTATTCAAATGGAGCCCGGAGTTTGCCCGAAAAAATCATTAAAACATAAAATTCCAACCTGGGACCATTTTTTGTCCAGACTAAACAGATACTAACAGTTTTGGTGATAATAATAATATTGAAGACGACTATATTAAAGCTTATTAAGATAAAACACAAAACGTTGAAATGATTGATTTAATAGATGTCTCATTTAGGGAACTCGATGAAACGCTTGTTAGCATTTGCATAATTAATGAACACATTCTAAAACACGACTTTGATTATGGTATATATGGCGATGGTCCTAAATTGATTCTTTATTTGGCGAGAGGATCCTATTAATACGATTTAACACTTCAATACCCGCAATTACAGACACAATTAAAATAACAATGCACCGTGCCTCTGGAGGCACGGCCGGGAGCATACGGGTTAAAATCGAATTTCTAAAATCAACAATATAACGTTGAAACCACACAAATCATAATCAATTCTGATTACAAGTAAACTACCAAAAATATTAATACCGTCGATAAAACATAAATACAAAACATCCAAAAACGGAATAATAGCAACAGCGTTAATAATGAACTCGAATAAAATCTTAACTTACAAGTTCGTCGCATAAATCCGACATAAAAAAGACAACAAAAGGATCTTTTTGTTAACGAAAAATATATGGGAAAGAAGCGGTGCCCGAACGTGAACGCCTAAAAATGTTAGGAGTGCGTCCTACCCGGTACGGGAGCGGAATTTTAAACAGGGACTCCTTAAAGGGAACGTCGGGGATGCCTTAGGCTTTGATGAAAAACATCAAGACGGTGAATCAGAACGTCTGGGCCTTAAAATTGCTGGAATTATTGTTTTCGATATAAATAAAGATGGGCGTGATGATATAAAGGCGAGATGTATAGATGCAGAAGATATTGAGGTGATTTAGAAGCAGGTGGACATGTGATTTAAAGAGGTTAATAAAGACCATGCCTTAGATTTCGTTTAGATTTCAAAAAGTTACACCATTTTAGTAACAGGGAATAGTTTTGAACTCGAGAATACAAAACACTTGATCAAATATATCTGCTCAAGCCAGAAGAATAATAAGCGCGGCTGTACATTCACTTGGTTTAAATACAAATAATAATAAATAGAGAAAAGATAAACTTTATAGCATTGCATTCAGGCAGAACAGATAAATTACTAGATACGGCAGTCACTCAGGTACAGATAGTCTCAGACAGAAATTAATTTGGTCGTAATTTTTTGCCGAAATTAATCTGTGTATTTAAAAAGTAGCGGTCAAAGCACCTGCTAACAAGCTAATTAAAATCGCATAAAATAATTTGTAACTTAATATTTATCTTGTTAACACAAATACCGTTCACAATTCTATAAGTATAAAGATTCAGATCTTTCATTTGCGGTCTACTTACTGGTACATTTTGGACATGTAGAACTGGATCAATTTCTGTTGCATTTATATTATAAAATTACCATTTTCTCTTGTTTTTTTTTTTATGTGCCGTATGATCTTGCACAATTTTCTTTACCATGAAGACATAATTATGTAAAAAACACCGAACAGAGATTCCCTTGAAAGACAGCGTTTTTAAACACGCATAATGCTCAGGTAATTCGCGCCTACTTACATTTTAAATCATGTGCAACTTTTATAAATTGTTCAGGTTTTCCATCATCAATTTTATTACGTGGGATACGCCCAGCATCTGTATAAGAATGGGTCATTATGTAAATGATGTATAATGACAAGTTTTTGAGACCATTAAAATAAAAACTCACTTTTATGATCGATATAGTACTGAAGTGTTTGCCGATCTCTTTAATGAAGTGAATATAAATATCGATACAGATTTCTTTGAAAATCATAAATTTTGCTGTGGTATTAATTTAAAAGTTACGTAAGCTGACATTACGAACAATGGTACACCTGTCAACGAAAGTGGTCCGATATTAATACACACTCGCGACTTTACTGACGGAGGAATTTTGTCGAGGACAGTACACGGCATTAACACATAAAGCTCACTGATTACGTTACGTCCGATCCATTTTAATAATAATAATCTTTATTTTTTTCTAATAGGTACCAATAACGTTTTACTCGTCTGGGAATGTAAATTAAAGACATGTTTGACAAATTGATTATAAACCACATTACTAATGATGCCTGTATTATAGTCAGTGATATTATCATTATCTTCTTTTAGAATGTCTTCAACAAATAACGTAGCAAATTAAATCAACTTAAAACCTCCAATGATAATATTGATTCCGAGGTTATTCCAATTTTTGACGTCTGTTATGTTATATGTTTACGTTTTATCAAAATCATTTTTATCACTATTCACTTGTTGAATACGATCGAAAATCCAAAAGCAATCTTTCCAAAAATTGCTGTTTACCTGTTTCGTACTTTCACTGTCGGGGTTCAGTAAGTTTGTCATTCTTGAATCACTCTCGATGATTAATGGTGGACAAAATTATATAGTGATCGCCTCTGTCGAAATTGGTCGGGGAATCATAGGGCCTTGGACCATAAAAATAAAGAAAGACGGTGTGGGAACATCCTTTTACATATTATGTGATTTTTGGCCTTTTTTCGATCGGTTGCCCGTAAGGAAGCACGCTTGGCCAGATTCTGATCAAAGTTTTATAACCCACTCACCAATTTTATGGTTTTAATTTCAATCAGGGAAGCTGATAAGTTTTCGAGTTTAGATACAGTTTAAAAGAAATTTGAAATGGACAGAACACCCGCTTGGTTTAATTTGAATACAAAAAAACTGTATTGTTAATTTAAACAGCAGAGGGTGATATTATTACTATAGTTTTGGCGCATGCGGACAGAACAATGCCAGATCTCGAGGGAGGGGCCTTCGACCCCTTTCGCAAGTAATAATACGTGTACACCATTATCACACAGATTGTTTGGATGTTGGTTTTATTTTATAAAACAAATTGGAATGTATAATTAATTGCGCTTTTAACTTCAAACCAGTCTTTAAAACTAAGAAATATGGGGTACTCAATGTCAATAAAAGATAAAGCTATATAAGGAACAAAAACATACAAAACAATATAGAGTATGTATAATCAGATTATCATGCAGGTCAGTCCGTTCAACGTGAATCTAGGCGCACATGTTTGCACCGCGCGCGGCGTCATTCGCGTCAGTGAGACGACGCGCAACGGACGTAAGCGCACGCCTTGATCGTTAAAATTCAAATTTCAAACTGTTAACAGACCAAAATCGTGACATTGTCAAAAAAAATTACAAACCAAGTGTGTGATAAACATAAAACTTTTATCAATTTTGTGAGTGAATTCAGTGAAATATAATTTGTTAGTTGATCCTGTACTGGTGTGCATATAGAGACAAGTGGTTGTGACCTTCTGTGTTGCAAAAAAGGAGTTTGTTCTCAAACTTGTATGCAAAAGTGATGGGAATATGAATTCGAAAAAATTGGAATGTTTTGACGACGATGATTCCGATGATAAGCCGAGTCTCAGCTTTTTAGGTAAGTAAAAGATAAATGAAGACAATAGTATATTTATGTACCTATACAGAAATAGTTTCATTGATAGCTCCTGATATTTATGAGCTTGACTATTGATATGAATATCATGAAAATTGTGTGTCAGTGATAAAGTGTGGGGTTAGGAATGCTATTAGTAAACGTCGTATCTGGTGAACTTTACTGCAGAAATCATGACTTCGTAATATGCATTATTATCTTTAGATTAGATTTCCACATCAGTAATTTGAAAACTCATTTATGAATTCCATAATTGGGTGTTGCCTGGTTCTAATTTGAATTTAAACGAGTTGTATCAAAAGGGGAATGCTAAATGTCTCCCTTCGTCAACATTTTGGCGGTATGATCTTTATAATCCTTTCCTTGAGTATCAAATTGTATATCTCCCAAGTACAGCTTAATGTAATGGATAACGGTTCCAGCTTCTTTGTGAGTTAAAACAACTTCATATAAACCTGCACGAGTGATATATTAAAAAGATCGTGTCTCGCAATTAACCTTCGCTGTGTCCAACGACTACAGTAATTATTCCCCTCCATTGCATGTTCTAGGTACGTACGAGTTTTTAGCATTTTAAAATAAGTTTTTATTAACAAAGACTGCAGAGATTTAAGGAAACGTCCCAGTTTTTGCTGAGACCCATTATGTATCATTAAGTTTTTTCATCAACATGGATTATTTTGTATAACTGTTTTGTGATGGATTTGTATAGAAATCTTCTAGTACGGCATTCAAATCACGACTTTGATTTCTCGAGAAACTGATTCATCATTATGGAGATCTCCTTAAAAGAAATTGCTCAATAATTTCCATACATTTCACAATGTCATCTAAATCTGGATTTTGTGGGGGTGTATTGACTCATAGACAAATGAAACCATGTATCCTGGTATGAGTCAGGTCTACCGAAGGTTCATAACCCACGCCCATAACTATGCCTGTCGGCAGACTGAGGACTTTATGTAGGTAGTGAGTGCAAGTGAAATCCAATATTCCTTGCCAACAAGAAATTGTGGCTGCATCAACGAAGAAACGACAAAAAGTAAAACAATATGCAACCAGAAATTAATACGGTCAAAAGAAATGGTAATGCAAAATGAGGTTTACAATTTCAAAGTGAAATCATTGCTGTATGGATTTTGATTGCTTTTAAAGTAGTCTGTCTGTCTGCTCTTTAATATCGTGTTTCACTGTTTTTGTTCGTGTAGACTGTAATCTTTCATTGGATTTAGGTTTATTAAGTTTCTAAACGAGAGTGTATACAGTATCATCTCTAAAGATAATCTCTTGAAACAGAAACTGGACCGAAGCTACCAATTAATACCTTTAAGGCACCTATAGCGTCATTACCTGGATTTAAGTTTATTTCTTCGCTGTTTAATAATAAAACAAAGTCGCAGGTTACAACTGAATCAATAGTAGCAAAACGTAGACCAAAAGATTCACTTTCAATAAACACCTGTCTTTCGAAATCTATACCATATAAAGTAAATTAATATTAATTTTAATCTGTGCTAATGTTTTCATCTTTAGAGTTGCCAATGACCTCAAAAAAATATATAAAGCTCTCCATTAAAATCGCAAAGTAGTCGTAAAATCTGCATTATGCAGTCTTATTGCCTATTTTTATGACTATTTCACTGACTTATCACTATAAGTGCTGGATCGCTTCTTCTTTATCTTCAAGGTTCATTAAATAGATTGCGTTTATCAATTCATAGAAGTTAGGATTTATTATCGGCTTTATCTGATTCCTAATGGAATCAGAGATAATCTTTATTACGAATTTTATGTTTATTCGTTTCGAGTTAACTTGTAAACAAGTATTGTTTTTGTATGTATGTAGTTATGATATTATGTGATCCCAATCTAATTAGGATCGGCGAAATATGGTCTTCTTCTTCTTCACTTCTCTATTAATCGTCATATATGTAGTTACCTCCTTTTTTCCTAGTCATTTCATTTTCACGTTTTACACTAACGTTTTGTAAATTTTCGACTATATCGTTACTTATCTCGTCGCTAAATATACTTTTTTTTTGGGTTGTACATTTGCAATAGATTAATTCACTAACATACAAGTTACTCTGTTAATTTATTTTTTATGTATTAAAAACAAGTAATTTTGTCTAGTGTCAACTACGGTCAAGTGGTCCAATTTGTACTATAACATGGGACCAATTAAAATAAAACTGGATCTTCTTGTTTTATAGACAATTTAACTGGTTTAGTTATTGGCGATTAATTTAATTAAACTCATAGTCATGGATTCGTACCGATTAACTTAACTGTAATTGTAATTATCAATGAGGTGGTAATAAAGTTTTATTTACGGTGCCTACCTCGTTGGTCCCTAGGCGACTCTTTGTTTCATTCCGTCAGTATCCAAATGAATCAAACTGATTTTATTGGTCATGTTATTAGTCACGATTAAATAAAATGAGACTGTCGACTAATGGAAACATATTTTTATTGATTTCTCCGTGTGTGATCTGATAAAGAGAACAAATGAAGAAATTAGCAGGTGCAACGGAATATAAAAACAATATTAAATGCGAGGTCAAATGCAAATGCACTAAACACGTTTCGAAATCAAATTATAATCATAAAAGCTTAAACTAGAACACTTCCATAAAAGACGAGGACAATATTCAAATTCAAAACAATTGGAAATCTGTTATAGGTTGGCATCAAAACATTTTGTTTTGTTCAATATGACCCCATTTTGTTAGAATAACATGCAAGCTTACAAAGTTAACGTATATTGTCACCTATTAGGCTAATGATTTAACCGATTTAGATAAAAACGGTATCATGGGTTTACCTTATCGTCTGGTGTCAGACTAGTTAAGATATATGAGGTATTTTTCCCTACTCTGTAGGAATGGTCCTACAAAACTCTTGCTCGAATGTATTTCATTAGTGTTATGCAAATCAAGGCCTATATTGGTTGCTGATTCGTTGTTTTAAGCATTAAGCATGTGGTTCTTAATCAGTATTTTCAACACTATTACTTTCATTTTCTACCTTAACTCTTTCAAAATACGTTGTGAATTCTATTGTGCTCTCAAGCCCTCATGTCGGTGCCCCATTTTTTGCCGCGCAGCTAGAGGTTTCGCTGAAACACCTGTACAAGTTTTTGCATTTAAACAACAGTTACAATAGATTTTGATGATCGATACTTCTAAAAGTAATTTGTCATGATCAGTCTGAGACGAGATGACGTAATATTCATTGTGAAGTCACTTTGCAATGACCTTGGATTAACAATGTGCGGAAGTGTTGAGACGAAGTTCAACAACTTTTATTAATTTGTGATCTAATAGCAATTATGTTTTAGATAAAAAAAACAACAGATAGATTGCTGTTAGTAACTGTGTCTGTCTTGACTTGCTGTAATAAGACGCTGAAACTTCACCAACTTATATGTAACCTTAAGACTACTGTTCTTGAAAAATAGCGTCAAAACTTTGTACGCTGCACAGACTCAAACTTTTGATATACATAATACATACCTAGTGTTAACAACAATAAATGCAAAATAGTTTTATAATATTAAAATAACAGCAAACTTTGATTTTTTATCTTAGATCTTTTTCAAACATGTTTTTCTTCGCAGCGTTCTGTCAAATTCAATCATATTCCGAACAGGGCCTAAGATACACCCTGTCGGCAGCCCTCAAAGCTATTAACAGACTAACAGCTAGTGTAGATAGTGGAGGCTAGTTTAAATACCACGATACTTAGACATCCACTCTCTCTGCGTATCTCTGTCATGGTTTGACGTGCCGAGATATGCATGTAGAGGGTGAAAGTTTGGTCCATTGAGGGGTGAGTGAACGACCAGAGGAAATAAATCTGCAGTTTTAATTGCTGCCTTGCGTAGGACTTTGGTCCAATTGAATTTACTTTTGATATCTGTTGAGATTTCACATTCATTGGAAAGGGTTATAATTGGTTTATAGATTGGTTGGACCGAACTTGTCTGTACTTAATTATAGAGTTTTGGATTTATTGGAACCTTCCTAAATGCACTCTTACTCTGAAAAACCTATTTGGAACAAGCATATTTAAAAGGGCTATTAACTATATAATAACATCTTGTGCAACAGTAGCACAAGCCTTGTGAAAGCCTACCTAATTGAATTTATTTTGTTAATGTTTAAACTGTTTATCTTTTCGCACTAGTTGTAAAATACATCTAAAGAAAATTGGTTTTTAAAGAGCTAATAAGGAATTGGCTTATATATTTAGCGTTGTGCAAACGTTATCGTAAATACATAGTTTAACTTCAAACTCTATATTATAAAAGAAAAAGGTATGATAAAGCAACCATAAATCAAATTCAATTTCACTACAGGTTTCTTAAAAAATATTACGTGTACAGTCACGAGCAATTTAAAAGCAATTTTCGCGAGAAATAACGATTGTAACTTAGGGATAGGATCTTTTTCATAAAAAATATGAGTTCCATAATACTATGTTCGTAACAACATGAAATTTTAATAAGAATAGTAGAAGAAAAATAATTTTATGTTGTAAGTTGTTTACAATTTTTTTTTGTTCGTGACTGTACGCACTGTTTAAATTCTCACCATGAATTCTAACACTACAAAAATCGATTACAAAATCATATTTCCCGTAATCGATTCTATCAAATCAAATAAAATTTCTTTAATACCGAAACGTGTATCGTTTTATAATAAGCTCTTTAATTCCCGTATATTTGACAGATTCTTTACAAGATTATCTAATGTAATACTTTTGGTGTAATCGTTTAGACCGACTTTACCCACGGTACTAAAATTGAGGGCAGCAATTATTTCTACTTATACGTTTTTATGTTTGTGTGGAATTGGCGTGGTAGTATAACTTGTCGTGTTTTTATTGTCTTTTGTTAAATTAAGAATGAATAAAAACGGTTAATCTTTTGTTGAGTCTAGTAGTTTTATTGTTCATCAATTTCTGTTTCATTGACTACAACGTAACCATATGGGTTGTTGAGTACTCTAGTAGAATTACCTCTTTTGGAGCTTGGTGGATTGAAATCTTTGCTACAGCACTTCATGGCAATAAATTATATTTTGCTTGATAGTATTTGCAAAACCAATTTAAACCTTATTGCATCTATCCAAGCCCTAGCTACTTTTGCAACTTTCTTATTGATAAATAGTCAACGAAAACCTTTTACTAAACCCAGATTAAATGTTGCTGCTAAGTTTTTTAACAGAAACTTGTACACTACATTTACATTGGCTGGAAATAGTGTAGTTACTTATATGAGCCGTTTCTCACTCTGTAGAATGTAACAGCTAACTGATGAAATAAGCTACTGTGTTGCTCCGTTAACGGGGACTTACAAACTAAAGTAGATACTTAAGAGATATTCATGAAAGGCCTTAAGTCACTTGAGAGATTACTGTTGAGGTTGGTATTGTTCTATTCTGTCCTTATTTTGTTAAGGAAGTGTTTTCTTGGAATGCTAAATTGTAGCCTGTTGAGTATGAATGTGGATGGGTATAAGAGTAGAGGAAGACTAAAGAAACGATGGAGGAACTGTGTAAAGAATGATATGGCAAGAATGGAGGTGTCTGATGAGGTAACGAGTAATGGAGATGTATGGAAGAAGACATGCTGCGGTGAATCCTAGTGAATTGGGGTAAGGACAAGAGAATGATGATGAATGAATGATGATGCTAACTTGTAGTCATACTTTTGATTCTCAAAATAGTTATGTAAACTGTCGATACGCTTGAGCTTCATAAAGAGGTTTTACATTTAATTAACGGTTTGTTTCATCCATAGAAGATTAACCTGATTAAAAATTTTACACGGCGTATTAAAGTGGATTTAAAAGAAAATCTGATAATCTCACGGATTGCTATAAAAGTTGCAGTGTGAGAGAATGTTTTGAAATAAAGTAATCCCACAATAATTGAGTAAAAGTTTCAAAATTGGGACTCTGAGAGACGTTAATACTGCTAGGTTTCTAACTATTACTGGAACGACATCTTTTTTTTAAAACTTCTTTTTCTATTTTTTATTTTCTTAAACACTTCAAGCACAAAGTACAGAGGCAGACTTAATGTCAAAGGCATTACCTACCAGTCAACCTCTCCAACTTTCGAGTCCCTCCTATCCCCAAAATCTTCTACTTTACCAAATGCCATATCACTACCAACGATATTGAATTTGTCCACATAATATTTAACCCCTACATCCCGTTAAGCCTCCTTAATCTTTCGTAATCCGTGAACACATAAAGGCAGCAACACATCGGAGAGTGAACATCTAGTGGGGTCCACTGGGTTATCAACAAAGGGACCGTTGGGTCGTGTGCCCCCTGCCTTAGGGACCGGTACCCTTTAAGATTTTTTTCACGCCCTTAATGAAGTGGCGTTAACTTGTATTTTTCTACCTGGATGTAGCTTTAATGGATTTGTATATTGTTCTTTTAAAATACTTTGAATATCATCCTTGGTAATGATAAATCAAATCCGCGAAGATCGTACCAAGCTCAAAGCACTTTTGAGTTGTTAAGAGTTCAGTCTGCCAGAAAGATTCAAATTCATTTATTCTGCATTCCATATTGTATTAAATATATCACAAAGGGCTTAAAGCTAGGCACACAAAGGGCTTAAAGCTAGGTACGATGAAGCTGGTGCTCCATTTTAAAGCGTTGTGGGTTCCTGATGTTAAATGAAAGCCAATTAGGAATTTGGTTAGTAATCTTTAATTACCAAATAATATATAGCAATTTTAAAATTCATTAAGGATATGGGAATCCTGTTCCCAATAAAGCCTCCGGTCAAACCATTGATTTATAACTATCATAGATTTACACTTCTTAATTTAACTCATTAAAATGCAAACATCTAGAGCCTTAATCAAATATTTAAATTGGAATACAAAACTGGATATTTGGATGTTTGTTTAAATTCATGTCAGTATTTAAATAATTGCTTTACTATGGATATAAAATCATTTAAATAAATAAAAAATGATTCGATGTCTAATTTGATTTTCTGTTTAAAAAAAGAAAACTAATTTCATTAACACGTTTCACTTTCACATCTAAATCTCTTGGTAATTAATCTGGTCTAGTTTCAATAGCATTTATTTCGTCTTTATTATTGAGACTAGGCTCAACTACAGCATTGCCTATATTATTCTCAGCTACGCCAAAATCAGTATTAAAATTTTGTCATAAATTCCCATTAGCACTAAAAGCCCTCTCAAAGTTGCCATTAATTGGCCCAACGATATTTCAAATGCTAATACGTTACAGAACTGTATTGTTGACATTAACTGTGTAATGTCAACATTGCACTAGACTTACATAACCTACTATTACGATAATACAATATACTGCTCCTCTTACTTTTTGTTCTTGACAACAGTAAAACTTACTGTCATTATATTCTAAGGCAACTTGTTCTCCTGCAACACTATAAAACAAAACATCACACGAGAGGTGTATGTATAGGTAGCCCACATGTCGCCAGTTATGTTAAAGACTACATGGGTATAGTAAGGCCTATAATGATTTCCAATGCGATTTACCAGACTCCGGGCTACTGTGTTACTTTTCACTCTGGTATTTCAAAATTCAAAGAAAATGGAAGATTTTTTATTCTATTACTTATTCTTCTCGGTTCCCCTTAATCGAATCTGTCACTGCTGGGCCGGAGTTTTATTTACAGACCCATTTAAAAAATTGGTCATTACATTTGTAATATCGTACTTAAATGCAGTTTAAAAATGCGAGCTTATCGCATTCATTTCATAAAAGCACTCCCTTCCATGACCACAATCATTCATTCAGTGATAATTTGTTTTAAGACCAATAAAACTATAATAAACTACAATGTAATAAAACCCTTAAGGATATTCTGCTTTTAGTACTTATTTTACTGGACCTACATGAAAAAGCCGTCAAGCCAGTCCGTAAAATAGCGTCTCTGGACGCCGTAGAACCTGATGTTAATATTCCATCAATTCTGATACCTGAGCTAACAGATGGGGGTAAAACAAAAGAGAGTATCGTGCCCTAAACACATAGTGGGAGTCCCTCTAATTTGTTCGGTTAATATTTGCCCAACTTTACTTTTACGCTTCCTAAAATTGATAATGGGTTTTAGAAAGGCTGTTTCTTGGTGGAAAAAACGTTACGGTAAATATTTGAGGTTTTTTCGATAAGGATTGAAAAAAACACGAATTAATCAAAGAATGACAAGTTTTATTAAAATAGAAATATAATACTTTTATTGATTATTTAAATAATATAATTCATCAAGAAAACCAACCTGTTCAAAAGTTGACTTGTAATAAATAAATGGAAACAGAAACACAAGATTAGATCGCGACAATTCAAAACCATGTCCTAGATCATAAACTGGTGCCGATAACCCAGCCATCTTCAACGATTCAGATCTAAACGACCACAAAGTAATTAAACTATAAAATTAATCTAATGAAAAGGAAGCCAATAAAATAGCTAGTAGTGATAATAATTTCAACTGCAAAGTAACTGATAAAGACGCCGTACAAGGCACGCATCTAAGGACAGGTAGTCATGTTGGGGTCCCGCGCTGACCTCAGCAAATGCAAATAGAAAGTTAAATCGAAGAAGAGAAGCTAAGTTCAATGACTAGCAAATATAATACCTCTGAACATGTTATAAGGGAATATGTGTTGGCGATGAATGATTTGGTAAACTCACAAACCAACAACTGTGAGCACTGTCAAACAACTTCACATGTAAATACACCAGACCATTCATTGACAACATGTAATACCACCTTACCGCAGCCATGTGTTGATTTGCATAGTCCTATGAATAGTTCCCATAAGCAATATAAACAAAGTGTAAATAATGACATAGTAATCTTTTGTGATGAGATTGGAAAAGACCTAGGTAATTTGTTAACTGATGAATATCCAGGACACTCCGTAATAAACAATTGTATGCCAGGATGTTCTTTATATCATATTATGAAAGAAATTATTAAATGTAAGTTTAACCAGGACACCATATTATTAATTTTGATAGGTAATAGAGGAAAAGTGAACAAAGGAGAATTGCTCCAGTATTATAGAACTTTGTCAAACTTAAATTTAAGAAAAATTGTGTTGTTTACATTTCCTTATAGTAAAAGTTTGCCACAGGAAGAAAATGACTATAGATATAATATTAATATGACATTGCATAATTTGACATTCAATAATAATTCATTTCATTTACTTGACATCAACAATTATATTGGCAACAATTTTTATTTGACAAAACATAGATATCTTGTAGACAGGTGCTATCTGACAAACTATTGTAAAAGACAAGTAGCTGTGTCGCTATCTTATTATTTTTCTATTACAGCCAAGAACTTGGCTAATCAAGTTGCCTCTGTTGATCAATGCAATATTAGCCTAAATTACTCTACCAATAGTTTGTCAACAATGAATGAATCAGAGAATCATTTAAATTAGCAATTTCGACAACAGAGGCAACCTCTTGCAATATAAGGAAGCCAGATAGTAAATCAGGCGAATGTTTTGAGAATTTTAATAGTATCAACCTGGTTCATCAAAATATTCAAGGATTTTTGAACAAAGAATTAGAAGTAGAACTTTTCATGAATTGTAATTGCATAGATATTCTTTGTATAACGGAACATTGGCTCAAATGTCACCAATTAATTTTCAATTTTAGTAATCACCAGGTTGGTAGTTCATTCAGCAGGGTAAATGCTATACATGGCGGCGCATTAATCCTAGTAAATAATCAGCTTAAGTTTAAAGACCGCAAGGATATTGTAAGCCTATCTGTTGAGCGAACAGTTGAAATAGCCTGTATAGAGTTGGAGCAGTTTATCATATTAAGTGTGTATAGACCTCCTTCAGGATTGTATGATTGTTTTGAAAAGGTAATGGATGAAGTGTTGCATAAAATCTGTAATTCTAAGAAGTCTATAATTATTAGCGGTGATTTTAATATTAATTTGTTAGAAAGTTCTGGGTTAAGTACTAAAATTTTAAGCCTGTTTCATTCATACAATCTTGAAAACAAATTTCTGGAGCCCACTAGAATAACACCAACTAGTGCCACTTGCCTAGATAATATTTACACAGATGTTATACCTACCCACAAAGAAATTATTAACTTATTAGATTCTGATCATTGTGGGCAATTGATCACAATTCCTAATGTAAGCAAGAAAGTCACTAAAAAGGATATCATTGTTAATCCAAAAACTAAAACTCGCCTGGAAACCTTTAAAACTAAACTTTTGTCTAAATTACCACTACTGTCAACTAATGATGATCCCAATCAACATTATAACGATTTTTTCAGTATGTATTGCACACAATTTAATACCACATTTATTCCTAAGACAATCTCGGTTAATAGTAACGCTTCCTTCAACGACTGGGCCACTATTGGTATTCATAAGAGTCGAAAACGACTTTATGAGCTGTATGCAGAGCGGACCTATATAAACACTGGAGAATTTAAGTTGTATGTTAAAAATTATTCTAAAATATTTAAAAGAGTTTGTTTTATAGCAAAGTCACGTTACTTGAGTTCAAAAATTAAAAATAGTAGTAATGTAATTAGAATGACATGGAATATTATTAATAGCGAAACGGGAAAGTCTTGCAACCGAAACAGTGACTACAGCCTTGCTATTGGCGATAAAATTTTAAATTCAGACACTCAAGTTGCCACAGCCTTTGAAAATTTCTTTGCGGATATTCCCGTATCGACTACTAAATCGCTAAACTCGTCACCTGCTGCTGCCGAGTCTTTACTAAGGGAAAACGTTTCAGTCTGTGATTCCGAATTTAATTTTGAATATGTCACCTGTAAAGATATAATTAAAACTTTTCACACCTTAAATGTTAAAAAGACCGCCGATCTATGGGGTCATTCTGTGGAAGTTGCTAAATCCATTATAAACATTGTAGCTCCTTCATTAGCTCTAATATTTAACGATTGTATTGACCGTGGTGAGTTTCCTGATCTGATGAAATATAGTAAAATAATACCATTGTTTAAATCGGGTAGTACATCAGACCCCACTAATTATAGACCCATTTCAGTACTACCCACGTTTAATAAAATTTTTGAAAAATTAATTTTGGCACAAATGCAAAGTTTTTTCAATAAATATAAGTTATTACATAAAAAACAGTTTGGTTTTACAAGGGGTCGTTCAACTACTGATGCCGGTGTTGAACTTTTAGGACACATTTATAATGCCTGGGAGGACAAATGCGATGCTTTGGGCATTTTTTGCGATTTATCTAAAGCTTTCGATTGTGTTCTTCATGAAACATTAATCAGGAAACTACACCACTACGGAATCCGTAACGCCTCCCTGGCTCTTCTTATTTCATATTTGAGTGACAGGATTCAGAGAGTTGATGTTAAAGGGAAAAGATCTCCCGGATCCGTAGTAAGAATGGGGGTACCCCAGGGCTCAATTCTTGGTCCATTTTTGTTTCTTATTTATATAAATGACTTGCCTTACCTCATAAAGGATAATCATGACATAGTATTGTTTGCAGACGACACTTCTCTTTTATTTAAACTCAAACGTCAGCAGTTAGTTGCGGATGATGTTAATAGCGCCCTGGCGAAAGTCGTTAATTGGTTTAATGTTAATAATCTACTCCTAAATGAGAAAAAAACTAAGTGTATTAAGTTTACGATACCCCATGTAAGACAAGTGGAAACTACTGTACTAATTAAAAATGAAGAGCTAAAAGCGGAAGATAGCACAGTCTTCTTAGGCATAACTTTGGATGCCAAGCTTCAGTGGGGCCCGCATATAGACAAACTGTCGAAGAAACTTAGCTCTGCAGCATTCGCCGTTAGAAGAATTCGTGATTTAACTGACTTAGAGACAGCCCGTTTAGTTTACTTTAGTTATTTCCATAGCGTGATGTCGTACGGTATTCTCTTGTGGGGCAATGCCGCCGATATTCAGACAATATTTGTTTTGCAAAAAAGGGCAATTCGTTCAATTTATAAATTAAGTCCCAGATACTCCCTCAGAGAAAAATTTAAAGAGACTAATATTCTTACTGTGCCCTCTCAGTTTATTTATGAAAACCTTTTGTACGCCCACAAAAATATTAATTTATTTAAAAAATACAGTGATATCCACAACATAAACACAAGGAACAAACACAAATTTGTTGTTCCTGCAACGAGGCTCAAAAAAATAGGAGGTACGTTCAGATGCCAATGTATACGCTTTTACAATAAACTTCCGAGCCAAATTCAAGCACTAAGCCTAAATAAATTCAAATCGTTTATAAAACGGAAGCTGTGCCTGAAAGCCTACTATCATGTTAATCACTATCTTGAAGATAAAAAAGCTTGGGATTAAGCTGCTCCAATGAAATTTGCTCTGTGAATGTCGAAATTTCGGACTTCGCTTGTTTATTATTGATTCCTTTCTTTTATACACTCTGACATTGAATTTTTTTTGACATGTATTTTATTATTTTACTTTTATTTTTTTTTTTTTGTGACATTTACTGATTTGACATGAATACTTATTTTTTTAAGTATTTTACTTTTTTATTTTATTATCATTGCGACATTTAATGATTTTTGTGTTTTTTTTTTTTTACTTACATTCATTTGAAAAGAATTTGTTATTAATTTTATTTGATTATTGTGAATGTGGGGACCATGTGGGTCACATTTTTATTTTTTGTTTGTTTTTTTCCCACAACTGTCTGGCAGTTTGAGTACTATAAGCGACCTTCCCAAATGTCCTTTCTTTGGTATTGTTCGTCGTTTCGTTGAGCTCCTTGAGTTATAAGTCGAGCTACACGTTAACTGACAAATGCTTGCACTGACTGGACAGGTCCACTCAAATCTGTATGGTTCTTTCTTCAAAAGACCATCTCAGACACTAATCTGCATAGTCCTCATGTGAATTGAGCAAGATTGTCTGGACTTTAAAAGAGACTATGACCTCTGAGTTTGTTTCGGCTGTTTCTTCTCAGAGTAGTCAGGTACGAAACACCGGCCCCATCTAGTTTTAAAAAATGACGTGTAAAAGTGTTTGTAAAAACCTACTTGCAAAATAAACATCATTTATCATTTATCATTTATCATTTATGAAGGCTGACAGTAAATCTATGGTAATAGAAATATGGCATATTGTGTTACGGAAGTTTCGTTGCTAATTAGGCAATACTGTATCTCTCTCTTTTAGCTTGTCATTTGTTACATTTACATGTTTCTATATTGTAATAATATCTTTAGTCACATTATCTTTACTTTCCTGAGCTTCGTTTATGTTACACAAGTCTATTACATGTCTAAATGTTATTAGGATCGTATTAGCTGTATGAACAGCATGAAGTCTGGAGACATTTATGTGTGTACAATTCACACTATCTACACCGTTAATAACAGCCTTCTCAAAAAGCCTATCCGCTCTAATGTTTAGTGCTTGTTGCATAATAAATTGAGACATATGACGTTGTGCTAAACTTATATCATCGATTACTAGTACCGCAGTAGTCAATTTTTATTCTGTTATTTACAAAAAAAGCTTTTTCTCGATCTCGTACCGGATGACTAGAAGGTCATCACACTGTTTCTTTTATTCCTCTACTACCATGAAAGATACTGTTACAAAATTATATTTAGAAATGTTTTTATAATTTAGTATAATTATATTGATTTCTGTTACAGTTATATCATTTAGCTGTGGTTTATTTTAGTTTAAGTTTGAATCCGGATCTAAGTTTTAATCGAAATCGTTTATATTAATTAATTCAGCTTTGTTTAAGTCAGTAGGTTATATACTGATGCACTTATGCGTCGATGAACAGTTTGGTTTTCCCATTGACATCTTTATTTTATGTGTTGTCCAGTTTTTTTTTTTATAAATTTAAGTTTAGTGATAATTCACTAAACTCTGGACAAGATAACCGCACTTGATTATTCCTATTTAGCTTACTCCCTACTAAGTCATACTAACTAATTCATTGATTGTAAATCTAGTAACACAAAAATGACCTACCAGACATAGTAAAACTAATTTATCGATCTAATAACCCAACAGAGTACAAGCCTAAGGGAAATCGTGGCGCTACTGCACTGACACGTCAAATAAAACTATGAATAATCTTTTCTACAACGAAGTAACACATTTTGAAATTCAAACATCTCATTTGGTCAACTGACCCAAATACAGTACATCATCTACAGACACCTAAACAAACATGGCTACGTGACGCCTTAAGGTCCCAAAAACTAAATAAACACCCACCTTGCTTTGAACATCGTTTGCTTTTTATATTAGCATTTGTATGGAGCAATGCACCACACTTAAAACTTATAAAAAGCTATGAAATTCCCTAGTGTATGCTCCATCACGTTTCTCGTTGAAAGCCTTCAATTGAAGTTCTCTATTTATTATCCAATGGACCGACCTAAAGCGTCTTGCTGGAAAGTTACGATTTCAATCAATGTTTCCATTTTTTCTTTTCTGAATATTGCAGATGTGCTTTTAGAGCGTGTATCAAGGTGTGAAACAGACTGCACATCAAGCTACATCTGTCTAATTTTCTTTAATAGATTTTCAACTTTATTGCTAAAGCATTAGGTTCAGGGTTGATGTCTGTACAAACCATGAAATTGGACAACTTTTTAACTATAAATATATCAGCTGTCCCATACATTTAGGTCAAATGGATATTGATATTTTGTATGGGACCGGTTATTGTTTTTTCGCGATTACGATGGTCTAATGGACAAAGTGGTTCAGTGTGAGGGTCCATACCACATCCTTGAATACAAATACACTTTTCTGATACATACTGTATATGGTGAAGTAACCCGTTTTCTGAGAGGTGTCTCAGTTCAAGTTCAACTTTATTACCATGCTGGTCTATGATAGAAAAATGTCGAGCAATACTTATCATTCTGCGAAAGTTATGAGTCATAAGATCCCAGACTATGGAGTGCTAACCCGTCTCGGGTTTAATTGAAATATTTTATTCAGATTAGCTTTATCAAAGCTTTCTTCAGTGCCAATACTTTGAGACTTGGCGTCTAAAAGTGGTTTTGCTTGAATGGAATGGCTATTTAGAGATAGTGTTGGTGCAATATACATAACTTAGGGTAAGTTTTTTTTTCTTTAGGCACAGATGGCTGATAAGGCTTTAGTGTCATTATTTCGGATGTCTAGAAGATTCTAGTTTAGGAATTGTTCGAGAAAATAAATTTTGAATTGTCAACTTTTCAACGTGCTATGGAGCGCAGCATCTTAGGTGGCAAATTAACAGATCGTATTCGTATCACTACACTGCGCTCCAAAACGCAAATCGTTGACGTGGCTCAAAAGGCTGCCCAACTTAAATGGGACAAGGCAGGACATGTCTGTCGCATGCCGAACGAACTATGGGCTCGTAAGGCTCAGGAATGGTGCCCTGAAACAGTGACACGGGGTCGCGGCAGACCACGAAGGAGATGGCCGGACGAACTGGATGTCTTCCTTGAGAATTGGAAAGAAATAACACAGAATCGTGACCGGTGGAAGGAATGGAGGGAGGCCTTTGCCCAGCAGTGGGACAATACAGACTAGATATAATAATATTAAGTAATAATAATTTTTCCAAATACTTTTTGCAGTTTGATTGTTGCTAAAATTAAGCATAGGCCTTTTATTTGTGAGAGAGAGTGGTCATGAACTCTTTTAAAATGGAAAAAAACAGCAAACTCCACCATTTAAATAACTCAACAAATAAGAAATACATATACATTTTTAAGTTAATAAACACAAATCTATTTTCGTTCCGACATTGTTCATAAAAAAGCTAAATAAAAATCAAAGCTCTAGACTCTGTGCTAACTAAATAAATTCAGCAAAAAAAACTTACGGAATGCTGTTTATTTAAGCTAGTCGCAGACTTTATTAAAATATAGCCTTAAAGGATAGTGTTGTAGTTAAAAGCTTAGTAAATAGCGGCCAACATAAGAACGATAGTACATTGACTGCTGCCAAATATACAGAACTGCTCAATCCGTACTAATATTATAAAACACTAGCTTATGGCCGCGGCTTGGCCTCGTGAAACTCGGTAACTGTCCCACGGGACCATAGAACCGGGAAAAAAAGTATTTATTTATTTAAACTTCATGTACAAGAGTGGTACATAGGCGGACTTAATGCCACAAGGCATTCTCTACCAGTCAACCTTTGGGTTAAATAGGAAAACATAGTGATAGGGAAGTATTCTATATGTCCAGGTTATAAACTATCTATGTGCCAAATTTCATCCAAATCCATTCAATAGTTTTCACGTGAAAGAGTAACAAACATCCATCTATCCATCCATCCATTCATGAAATCCATTTGTTGTCCATTTGATCTTGACCAATTCTAAAAAACAAAAAAGTCTCCAAAATTATAAATTCAACTTTTTCCAATCAATACTAAAATACAAAAAGTTGTACAGTTAAAAATAAAGTTTTAAGAGTTAACATATATAGCATTAACAGCAAAGCTAATTGAATCGAGATCGTTGGAGCCACAGGAGTCCCGTGGGCGTATAGAACTGATCTTCTATCTCTTTTACTTGTGTATTGTGTGAATGAGAAAGCTATAGGGTCTATTATTGTCGGGGGACGGCAGCAGGTTTGAATAAGGGTAGCCATGTTACTATTATGGTCTTAGAATCGATGGTGTTATAAAAGTGAAGTGTTAAGTATGTATTTACAAAAAAAAAAAGTATCTATGTAGTATATCAACTATCTGGTGTCCACGACACAAGCTTCGTTGCTTAGTGTGGCACTAGATGGCGCTGTGTGTAATGTCCAGCAATATTTATATTTATTTATATTTTAGGGCACTAAATAACTTCCTGCATAAGGTAACGTTGTATTGTAATAAATAACTTTTAATTTAATTTAAACTTACCGTGATACCATTGTGATTATTCTCTCAAGTCACAATCTTGAATGCTCTAAAGATATTTCAACTTTGCACCACCATCTTCTTTTACTTCAATCGAGAAACATCAATCGCCTAGAGTATTATCAATATGTTTGTCATCATAACCGTTGTTTCCTTACTTGTCAAAAACTCTACATTTTAGACGGAAGACATCAACACAGTCAATTCTAGATTTCAAGCTCAAAAATTCAAACTCAAACTCAAAGCATTTATTTAAATTAGACCATAACAAGCACTTTTGAATGTCAGAAAATTAAAAAAGGGGAAGCTGTAGTCACCGACTACACAAGGTATGATAGCTTGTGAAAGCACTGTAGCTGCCCATTCCATAGCGTGGATCTCTCTCTATAGAGAAGAATTTTATCAATAACCCGTGCAATAGGCTTGTGTCCTGGAAAATCAAATTAGTCCGTGTCACTTAGATTATCAAAAAATATTTGACACGTATTTTTTCTTTTGTTACGTAAACCGAAATTGACGAATATACGACGCTTTTAAAATTCTCAATACGACACGTCGTGCTATATTTTTTAGTGCGTTGTGACGTCACGAGCCAATTCGCGAGTTTTGCAGCGTTTTATCTTTGTCAATATTCATTGATTTACAAAAACAAAAAATACCTACGTGTCCATTATTTTCCAATACTCTAACTGACAGACTAAATAGATTTGCAATTTATTGATAGTGGGAACTAGCCTATTGTAATAGAAAAATTTCCTACTTTTACCTTTTCAGTCTCCTAGATATCCTTAGAATCGTTTACTCATACGTGGCCACCCCGACCAGGATGCCTTACACCCGCCTGGTTACTGGTCGTAGCGACAGAAGTGAGGCCCGGTAAGGTTCTTTTGTCGCCGCGTTTTATGGGACATATTTATTGCTACTTTCATTATTTATGGCGTCTATTGTTAGAAAATAGTGGTAATTAGATTTGACGAAGCTTGATAGCAACAATAATTTGTTTAGCTAGAAAATTAAATTATCTTGTCGTAATGTAGGTATTTTATGAAACATAATTTATAATTTTCATAGATCATTAATTTTCATTATTCCTTGCCGTGTCGCATAGGTTCTTCTGTATTCTGGCTCTTTCAGCAACTGTTATTCCGTAAAGATTTTCTAATAACCGATCTTCTAAAAGTATTTGTACCTTTGTCAGTTTTGAAACCTTTGTTACCAAAAAACGAATAGAGTAGTACCTGTCGATGGATACCGTAAAAAGTAAAATAAAAAAGGGATCGAAACACACCATCTGCCTCAGTTTTGTGTTTCAGACACCGCTAATTGAAAAGGGTCTTTTGAATTTGAGAAATTGTGATTATCATTTTGATTGTGAGTTTTATAGCAATAAAATTGGGTTCTGGTGTTGGTGTGTCATTTTTATTTTATTTCTACCTTTTTTATAAGCTAATGCTATATTTTTTAATAGTGTTAATAAATGAAGTAAACAGACATTTTTGTTTGATATCATTCTAACCAATTAGATTTTTTGGACAAAATTGCAGTAAAACTCTAGATTGTTTGGTGACTGACCCGTCCTAGATTTCCAAATTACTATTTCGCTTTGTTTTTACTATCGTAACGTTTGTTTTAACAGATGTACCTCCTCATTAAAGCAAAGTTGGTAAAACTAATGAGCCGGAAAAGGGCGTGTACAAAGAAGAAAGTGAACACATCAACAAAGAATTTGAAATAAAATTCCATAAAGTTAGTTATTTATACGTAATTTCCGACAAGCCTAACAACTGGCCACCACGGAGTCTGCTGACCCAAATTAAACCATCAGATACATGCACCTTTCATTACCATGGGAGAATATAATGTAGAAAGCATTAAAATCTAAAGATTAAAGCTTGTAAACCAACGCAGCGAACACAATTGAAAACCAACCACAGAATAGGAAGCACAAGGTTTATTTTCAATTTAATTTCTAAAGCAATTTGTCTCATCGAAGTCCTGTAGTAACGAAATTTATTACTTAGAATTAACTATTGATTACCAGGAATGGTTTGCGTTTAAACTAACAATTTATAATGAACAATCTCGGTTTGTATGACTGCTCTATTAATGGAGATATTTTTTTAATAATAGGCTTTAGTTGCTCAGTGATTTATTTATGAAAGCTTTTAGTTCTAGTATTAAGATGGTCTTTTGTATTGAGATTTGAATGGAAGTTCCTACTTACTTCTGTATTTGCTATTTTAATATTGATTCCTTGCCTTCTACTACATCAGTATTCGGTGTATTAAGATTGAACAAGATCCTTTTTTTAAAACTGTTGCCTGTCGCTACGAATTTCTCCTGTATCGTAAGTGCACAAACAGCCATGGCCGGAACACCTGCCAATAGGCGATTGATTTGCTCCGCGCGGGAATCAAACCCGCGACACCCAGAGCAGCAACCAGTCCCTCAGCCGCTGCACCAACCATAATTATCTTTGGATTATTCAATTTGAATGAACCCTAACCCCATGAGACCGAATTCATCGTTATTTGTAAAAGAATAATCAGTGCTTTGAGTTTATCTCAAATTGAGTCATCGGAAGTATTTTGAGTGACATTGTACAAAGTAATTATCTTTATTATTTTCACTAGTTATATCAACAACATTAACCAGTATCGAAAAAATATGCCCCATATTTTCTCGGCATTGAAAGAGTACATAATTGTATGACAAAACTTAATTACTAATTAACAAAATAATTGTTTCATTAACTTTTGATGGCGGCGTTGCAACACTTTTTTCTGCATCAGCCACTCCATTACTTTCACGAAGGGCAATCATGTTTTTTACTTCAATGTCATTATTGTTTAAAAAACAACTAATTGCCTTGGGTAACGCCCTTAACTAATTAACACTCATTTTGCTGTATCTGAATGATACAATACAATGTTACGAAACATGTAAACTGGAGTACTTATTATTTTGTAATTGTTATGGTGTAGAATGAATTACATCTAAAAGCATCACGTGAATACACTGAGAATGTATAGCTCACTTGAATTTGAACTTTAATTCAGTCCTGATAAAACCATTTTTCAAGTTAATACAGTAGGAGGCCATATTTACTTTGTTGCGTAAATATTTCGAGCTTAATTGTGCGTATCATAACATAAGAAGAAAATACGATTAATACGGTGCTTTTGCAAAAAAAATCTGAATGACCAAGCTACTTTTGATCAAAATATAATATAATTAAAATTATGGTAACTACGGAAATTGTTATTAGTGTATGAATCATGATGAAAGAAATTGAAGACTGATATAAAAGTTAAAGGCAACTTCAAGTACAGATTTAGGTACATACAAGACGATGTTTATAGTGTATCTGTCAAAGCAAAAATCTTATCTTATCAAAATCCTTATGAAACAATGTGGCAAAAAACATTAGTAAAGAGTTTTAAAAACATTGAAGAGATACAAAATGGAAAGGAGCCGAAAAAATGCAGAAAAACAAAATTATTAAAAAAAAAAACTGAGCGAGGTAACCAAGTTGATTGCAAATATGTTAATCAAAACATAAAAACGTACTTTTCAAGCCGATAACTTCAAGAAAGCAGGTTCACTCCGCCCCCGCACAAATATGAGAAATTAGGTGTGACCTCACCATTGATTCTTGATTAACCGTTAATCCCTCTTTATCACAATTTCATTCACATTATTGAATGACTAAAAGATATTCTTTGAAAAAAAATCTGCAAATCATCTAAGTGCCAAAATGATGATAGTGTGCGCAAATTTTTAATTTTCTAAGCACTCGCAAAATTATATAGAAAAAAACACAATGTAATTTCATATCAGCCATTGGCCGCGTTTCCTCTTTCATTGATGATATTAATAAACTACTACTTATAAATAAAAAGGTCAATGAAATAAAGAGTCTTATTTATAAGTAACTCATCAATCAATAGACATCAAAATAAGTCTTCAATCACTTCCTGACTGGTTCATCAACACACGTCCTAAACTCTTGGGCCTAGAAATGTTAAATTTTGCACAAAGCTCCCCAGCATGATTTAGACCAGAGATTTAAAAATTCTACGGAATATGGGACTGACTAAGTAGCCAGTAATGTACTAGTTTCTATTTAAAAAGCAGCACCGCAGATAAAAATGGAATCGTGTTACTCAACTAAGTCAGAGCAATAAATTAAGCTAAAGGCAGAATTTCTCACAACCCGATATTACTCGACGCATGTGTACGCACTTCATCATATTCTACACCCTCGGGCTGCGCAAACGCAAAGAGGTCGATCGTGCTCCAATAAGTATTATTATAAAGATTTATTTTTATGTTTTTCTGCATGCCTAGTATCATTTAGGTTCAATAGCCCTTGTTGAGTAAGTTGTGGCGTTAGATCTTCACCTGTTGTGAGGAAGTAATAAAGTATGAAACCTTAATTGATTTTGTTTGTATGGATTTCGATGTCGTTTCCTCCATCATCCATCATCATCATATCACTGCTGGATAGACCGGCATAATATACTGCCCCTAACGTCACTACCTCGGTCGGTCCTATGCTATTCGCAGCCATCAGATACCCGTGGCCTTCACCAAATCATTAGCCCATCTGTGGGAGACCTTTCAAGTCTGTGTCTCCACTTCAGAACTATCAAATATGAAGACACCACTATATTTAACTATTTTAATACGGTATATTTTCTACTTTTCCTATCTTTTCCAATATTTCTTGTTTAAACTTGCTATTTTTTATGAACTTGTGTGCCCAAACCTCAGAGCCATTTTCTTTGAACTTTTCAATGGCATGATTTATCTTTGTTTGTATGTTTTTGGAATAACTGCACTGAACGTTCAGCCTTCGCTCTCGACTCAACCAGCCAAGTAAATGAAAATAGTCTTTCTTTAGAAATACCTTCTCACCATGACACTATTGTAGAACTTTACCAATCCTCTTTAATGGTTAACACATAATTGATTTAAGTATCTTGTAAAGTTCTGACACAGAGTATTTATACAACTTTGAGGTCAGTTTACCTTAAAAGGATAGGATGCGTGTTCAAGAAACACATGTATGACCTTTGTAATTTTACCTTAAAACATTTTGTACGAATGAATGTTTTCTTGTTTAGTTTACAATGCAGTCTGCGTTGGATGATAGAGTGGGTGTGGGACTGAATTTGGTAAAAGTGGGAAGTTGCATTTAAAGTCCAAATTAGGTTCGTTTTAAAATTGATTGATTTGTGTTGTTTATCTTAGTTGGATTGATTGATGTTTCCTCGTTAGGTTTTCTGCCTACAGCTTTGTGACTTTATGATTCTTTCTTTTTTAGACTTTACTTATTTTCTATCAATTTTATCCAATCAATTTACGCATCTTAAATCTTAAATAAATAAACAAAATCTTCGAGATATTATGCCTGCACGCACATCATGACAAAACTTCTCTGTCTGAATGAATTAAGAGTGAAGAAATTTCGCTAATACATTTCAAAGCCATGTTATGCCTAGTAATAAAACTCAATAAATTACATGTAAATTACATGTTTTTGTGAAAAGCTGAAAATTTTATTAGCAAAAGCAGCTAAACGTTCGTAAAATACTTTGAATAGAAATATTGTATGGAAATGTGTCATCTCCGATATTTCGCTTTAAGCCGCTAATTTCAGAAACTTAACGTGCCGTAAAAGTGAACACTGACTGCAATTTTCAAAAGCTTTCAAGTATGAAATGCCTATGATTGAATTTAACTTTGTGAGTTCCGTATCATGGAACTAATTGTGCCTGCAGTTGCACTTGTCGTGTCTGACTTTTCTTCTTTTTGATCTGCTCTTAGCGATGATGTTAATACAATCTCTAGAATTGGGCTATCAAATAAAAAAAACATTATGCGGAGAGCAGAATATTTTTACTAACAAATCATCATCATGGTCATTTGGCTTGTAATTAGCAAATGCTGCCTCTGATCTTTGTTTTCCTATTTAACCCAAAAGTTAGGTAGAGAATGCCTTGTGCCATCTAGTCCGCCTATGTGCCCAACATTCAATATTGTTATTAGTCTGTAAGTTTTCTTTAAAATGAATTCACTACATATTATACAAAGTCGCCCGTGTCTGTCTGTCCCTATGTATGCATAAATCTTTAAAACTACGCAACAGATTTTGATGCTTGTTTTATTAATAGATAGAGTGATTCAAGAGGAAGGTTTTAATATAATTTGCAGGCGGGCGAAGCCGCGAGCATCAGTTAGTAAATAAATAAAACTTACACCTTCCTTTTATATCTATATTGATTTTGTCTCCAATCTTTCAACCAGATACTACGTATATGTTAGCCACATTTGTCTCCAAGATCGTTTCTTATAGCTTTACGTTCAACAAAAGATGTCTACATATTACCGTATTCAGTTGACATGCACCATGTCCCAACCGCAACATACTCGTAACTTTCAGCAATCGTGCCAAGGAGTAATATTTCATTTCAACGGCTTTAAGTATTAATGTAACATTATTGTTAATAAATTTCTGTGCAACAAGTCTGCGTAAAGTTTATTAATGTTTATAACAAGCGTTACTTGCTTTCCTTTCTTGGGTGAGGAACCACGAGTGGTTTCAACACAAAGTGAAACTTTATTAATTAATTTGTATTTACTAGCAATATTGTTTTTAGATACGCACTCGTCTATGTGTGATTATGTTTTCATATTTTACTGCTTCAGCAGATTCCTTTTCATTTCCCTGGTCGTTAATGCTACTATTACCTAGAACCTGACGATGTTCTAGGTTTATTTCCGGGTCTGAGAAAATGTTATTGGGTTTTTCTATCACGAATTTAATAATACCAGCCAGGAGTTTCGATTTCAATCACGAAAGCTTCGTTCTCATAACATGGGATTTAAACAGAATTTGCGTTATGTTATGTTTATTCCTTTTAATTTTGAACTCATTGATAGAATAGCTGTATTTAATAGATCCGGCATTATCTTCATGTCAATAGTGTTGTCTACTTTCCCTTGCTAAAGCAGGTTTTTTAATTGTTATCATTTATTAAGCTCCAACCTCTCATGTGGCCATCCTTGCACTTTGATAACTTCAATGATAAGAACCACAATAAAAGTTTATCCGGCAACGAATCTGTTTACCCTCTAGGTTCTGGTAACTGCAGTGTTAGGTAGCTTCTCTTCCTGTCTGACTATCAGCCTATTAGGAATATGGGTTAGTTCAATGGTCATCCATCACCACGTTGACATTTACGACTTGAACGGGAAGATTAACTGATGGAATTCTATTTTTATTTTCTGTAGCCGTACTACGGATAAACATTTGAATGTATAATGTGCTTATATTACCTTGTTAGTATAAGCAAGCTTCACTTAGATAGTACACAAATCAAAGGTCGTATGTCTCAATTAAACGATCAGTCGTATTAGGGTTAAGGAATTAAACCATTTACCATCATCTGAATTGTGTAGGAAAAATAAACTCCAGCTTATACTTCGTCCAATTTAATATGATTAGCTACCTAAACTCCATAGACGTGAACGTGATAGATATTGATATCTGATGAAAACATAACAAAAAAAAGGATTTTCTCAACTCATGTTTTATCTGAACTGATTTTGGGATCAACGGTCGCTGGTATTGCATTTACTAGGATAGGATCAAGTTTCTGAAGTCTCTCTAGGTAATTTCAATTGACTTAGTATACAGGCTTCTACAATAAAGCCTGCGTCATAATATTATGATTTGTTACATCTCTCAGCTCTGTTCGACCACAACCTGAAAAGGAGACTTTATCGTCTTTGTCAACGCTAGCAAGATATGCTTTGTGTTCATTTTCTGCGATAGTATTACTCGGTTTTATTTTAAATATTGGCCATGGATGTCTGATAGTTCCATTGGTTTTAGTTTCACCGCAGCAGGAGGTGGTTCTGAGGTTTCTAATTGGCAATTTGGTTTTAAGTGTATTGGCGTGAGCGTAGGTGCAAAATCTCTTGCGGTTGCGAATGTATGAAATTGTTA
This sequence comes from Xestia xanthographa, assembly GCA_905147715.2. NCBI lineage: Eukaryota > Metazoa > Arthropoda > Insecta > Lepidoptera > Noctuidae > Xestia > Xestia xanthographa. The sequence goes on from LR990659.1 coordinate 25,576,808, forward strand.
TACAGACGTTAAAGTAGACAACTATATTAATGTTGGGGCTTACTTAGTTGTGCCTCGGAAGTACTTAAACAAAGTAGTGGAAATTGTCCTAGTGATATTCAAACAGCAACATGTCAAGAATGAAACGACAGTATAGCTGAAATGCAAAACTACTATGATTTTAACACGCCACATACTACGATATACGGCTTCGGGCAATACCCTTTTTTTTTTTTTTTTTTTTTTCGTGTGGGAAATCATCAAATAACTCCTCCCGCTCTGGGCGGAGCAGGAGGGAGTGTCAGACTTTTACTGACTAAAACCCATCCATGTTCCTTCATCGCCCTTTGTGTTCCGGGGCCACGGTATCTCTTTCGAACAGTCCCGCAACCCCGGCAGGCATCGGTCCCTACGGACCCCTTCCCTTTTGCTGACTCTCTTTGAGGCGCGCGTGGAACACGAACGCACCGTCAACACGGCCTGTCGTCATGAGACGGACGGACGGCGAGCTAGCCCATAGCCCACCGTCCACAGGCCCGCGCCTACGGTGGCCGGGGGCCACGTGGTGGTGGCCCCCGACGCCCAGGGCGTCTCCCGCGGCGGCCGGGACGTTGAGAGGTTCTCTCCCTCTCACGTTCCGCCACCTCCTTCTCTAGCATTACTGCTTCGCAGAAGGAGGTGACGGCGTCCCATTCCGTCTCGCTCCGGACCATGGCTTGCACCAGGGCCGGACGCGAGAGGTCGCCGCCGCCAATCGCCGCTTCGAGGACACGGCGGTGCTCCGCCCACGCGGGACACACCTCCACCGTGTGCTCCACCGTGTCCTCCGGTCGATCCTCGCATTGGAAACACCCGGAAGTTTCCTCCCGCCCGATTCGGTGCAGGAACCTCCCGAACACTCCGTGTCCGGTGAGGACCTGCGTCAGGCGGAAGGTGAGGACGCCGTGGCGTCTCTCAAGCCACTCCTCAAAGAGGGGACTTATCGCCACTATAGTGGCGTGCCCTGCGCGGGGTTGCGACAGTCGCTCTCTCCATGTCGCCATGAGATCCCGCCGGAAGTCTGTCCGCTGAGCGACAATTTGTCGCTGCAGTGGAGTTTCCCCCCGGCGTAGCGCCTCCGCGCGCCATTCATGCAGGCGCGCGAGGACTATCGCCTCCAGATCCCATGGCGGCAATCCGGCAAGGAGGCTCGCCGCCTCGCGGGCAATCGTGCGGTAGCCCCGGGCCAGCCTTACGGCTACCACCTTTTGGGGCGCGTTCAGGTAGTGGGCGGCTCGCCGCCTCAATGAACGCGCCCACACCGGGGCCCCGTAAAGGGCCATGGACCGCACGACTCCCGCGTAGAGCCTCCGGCAGGAGGCGTTTGGCCCCCCAGTTTGGGCAGGAGCCGCCTGAAGGCAGCTCGGGCAATACCCTTGAACTAACTCTAACAATATTGGTAATGCCACGATGCAGTTGCATGATAACCAAAACAATGTAGTAAATACTTCAACTCTTGTATTACCTTCTTCAGAGCAACTCCCACAATTTCTCTAACGTCACATCTAAAATCTATGTTAGACAATCAAAGACAGGAAAACATTAAAAACAACTCGATTCCCATCATGCAAATCCTCTGTCAACCATTAAGTCAGTCCAGCGTCCGTTATCTGTACTTACATCTATACAAATAAATACAATTTAAATGTCTGTTTGTAATTTTGATATATCAGTTTTTTACTAAATGCATACGGTACGGTACGGGCTATATACGGTACTTATTGAAAACGAAACATTTTTTTTCATTTTGTCCGTCGGCCTGTTTGTCTGTCACTGATCTTCGAAACGGCTGGACCGATTCTTTCGGGACTTTTACTGGCAGATAGCTGATGTCATAAGGAGTAACTTAGGTTACTTATTTTTTAAGAAAAAAGATAAGGATACCGTGCAAAAAAATTTAAACTATTGAAATTGTTAACAAAATCCAATTCAAATAGGGAAATTCAGGTTGTTAAAATAATTTAATATGAATGAAGGTCGTGGGGCACAGTTAGTTTGAAATAATTTCTCATTGTAACAAAGTCGTGTCTTCCAGTACTATCAATACATCCCAGATGGAACGATACGCAGCGTAATAAATTGGCTGCTGACTATCTGAATGCATACCGTTAACGAGTTATAGATAAAGTTGCTTTCACACGCGCGGATCGTCGCAGCGATAGTTGTAATTAATTTTCAAATTGCTGTTTTAGAGGGCTAATTGGGTGAGGTTTATTTAAATAGAGCTTTAGTTGAGGAATGATTAATTTGTTTTTGTTAATTAGAACGTCAGAATATGGCTGTCATTGTTAAGTATTGTGTGATTGAGAAGATTACGTGTAATTACGTTGTTGGATGTGGTAATGAATTTCTTAATTACCTCATGTATATCTCTATCTTCATCAACAACGTTTTGGGTACGATTAATGCTGTAGCGGCATTAAGAAAGCTTTAACGCAAACATCAAAGAACATTTATATCTTTTTATTTTTCTATTGTGTAACATGCGTCGTTATTACTATCTTCATCATTACCTTTCTGTTTTCTTGTAACCGCTGCTACATTAAAACCAGTGTGTAAACCATCTAACGCAATATCGAAATATAAATTATTTTCCAAGACCTTTAGTAGAGAAATCCAGCAATAAGTATAAAATAAAGCTTCCATGCCTTCTACCCTTCAATTTCGCTGGCTTTCACTATCATATTGCATAGAGCTATTTCTAAATACCTATTTCTATCTGTTGCTTGTTATAGGTCCATAATATTGCTTGTTAAATTATTTTGTGGAATTATAAACTTCCAAGTTGTTCTCAGAATTTATAGGTGTTACTTGGTAAAGGGCTAGGTGTAATGTTTTTAAGACCTTTTGCATTGATTTTGGTTGTTTCGATAAATTTCTTGGTTATTGTTACTTTGATAATAAAGTTGATTTCTAAGATTGCATCTGTACCATCTTCTTCTTTTTCTTTATTCTGGTTTTTGCGTGCAATATTTATTTTTTAGTGTTTCGAGCTGCTTTGTTTAGCTTTGTACTAACAATTATGACTTCAGCACCGCAGTAACAATTTTTATTAACTTCTCCTGTAGATCTGTAGATCCTGTAGATTGCTAGACAAAATGACATAAAATTCAATAGTCCTCCATCAACAGGCTGTCAACATATCAGTTCCGAAGTTACAAAATCAGTAATGCAATAGATAGTCGCATAATCTCTATCGATCAAGCTTACATGCACTTACAAGTTGATTTCGTAATATCTACAAATAGAAATGTTACGTGCCTACCTACTTTACTTCTTATCAGTACTTTGATGTTTTATTTCCTGCGCTTATCTGCTTTCGGAATGTATTTAGGACTTGTAAGAACATGTCCGTGTTTGATCATAGCAGTTCCTATAATTTATAGTAAGTTTCGATAGTTTTCATTTTATTCAATTCTGCAGCAAATTCTATGTATACTTCGTTAGATATATCTTTAATATTGGTGTCGATTCTGTTGTGGACAAACTAAACTTAATTTAGGCTATTGCTATCTTTTTCTCTCTATTATAACGAGAAAGAGACGGACATAATTTAGAGCTGTCAAATTTAGTTGGAACTAATATTTCTAAACAAATGAAAGGTGCACGTAAAAACATGTCGACTAACAACACGGTGAAGCGCAAGGCATAAACTAGTTTTGACATCTCCAACTTAGTTCATAGCTATAGCCGTCCTTTTCTTGCACTGCCTTTTAGTAAAAAATAGCAATAGCCTAAATTACGTTTAGTATGTGCACAACAGAATCGACACCATTGTATGAATTAGATTTATGTTTATCACTAAACATGCCTTAATATTTGGTACTTGTAATAAATTAATGTTAGACGGGCACGTTATATTCAAGGAAATTAGCCAATTTTATCGCCGTCAGTAAAGGTTCAGAAATTCGCTAAACAAACTAAGTTTTAAGTAGGTAATTCATTAAAACAAGAATGTCGATTTTATTATAAGTGCCATACATAAAACAGCTGTGAAATGCGCCAATTTTAACATTAAAGTTATAGGACTGGTACATTTCAATGGTCATTCAAATTGTTGAGCTATTTTAGGCAAGGACAAGCAGTTAGTCCAAAACAGTCATCTTTCACATTTCAATGGAACATAATCTAATGCCGGACATAGTTAGACCTCTTTTGATTTTGCTGCTATTACTAGACTTATGTGCATTCTGTGCTCATTCAGTATACAGTACTATTTCAAGGCGTGTTAATAACTATTAAAGTCACGTAGAACAGCGATTCAACATAAACAAACATTTGTTGAAATGATTGATAACAATCGATTTAGTGACTAATAGGAATAATTGCATATTTCTACAATCAATAGTAGTCAATGGTGGTAATGGAATTGCAGTTAATGTGTACAGAATTATGAAAATCGGGATACAGCGAGAGAATGTTGTTGATGAGTTAAATCTGCGAACTACCAGAACGGATTCAAAACCTACATCGAAAGACAAGAATAAAAGAAAAGATAAAAGAATAGAAAGTTTACACAATAATTTAAAAGCTTTTAATAGTAATAGCCTTACCAAATACAAAGACGTTTCACCTGTAGATAATTCGCGTAATTGTGAAGCCTTTACAAAAACCTTGCACATAATACAACAATTTCACTTAACAAAAACTGTCATTATAATCAATTAAAGTGAAACGGCTAATGGTCACAGTAATCTTCTTCGTCCCAGACTTTCTAGGCACCAATTAACATTGCCTAGTTGTGTCGAGATTGTAAGCGAAGATAGGTAAGATGAGCTATCGCGAAATTGAAATATCAGGTAGGTAGTACCTGAATGTTCGAAGCCTGTTTTCGCTTCGATTGAAGTATGAGAAGCGATAGCAATATTCGCTTGCGTTCAAGGTAGGCGAGGCCTAGGAGTACCTACCTAGTTTAGTATTTTGTGTTGTTCGACTTTCTTTAAGGTATTCCAAACAGGATACTCTGCCCAAATATGTTGGAGTAGGCATCTGCTTCAAAATTCCAAACTATTCGTCATCGCAGCATAGTCTGTCATAGTATGTTTAGTTTTGCTCATGGGGATCTCTAAGTAGACTTATCGATATTTGTAGCCAAATTTAGTTTTATAATATTAACCTATAAACCTACCAATGTTCAACCAACAATCAGGATTTATACAATCATCATCATTATTCTCTTGCCGTTATCCCAATTAGTCGTTTGGGTCAGTACTGCATGTGTCTTCTTGTTCCATACTTCTGTATTCATTTTCATTTCATTAGTCATCATATGAGTACCAATAACCATGATGGGGATAACATCTGAGCACTTTGCTAAACCGATAAAAAAGACGATTATGTAAATACTAACAAATAATACCACTGCTAAACCTCATGAAGACTTAACGTAGGCTTTAAATTTAGCTCTTATCAAGGTCCCTAAAACGAATAACAATAAAATAACTAATTTCCATAATAAGGTGACTCAATAGTTTTATTTTAAAATGCGTTGATGGCCTTACGTTACCATGTTGATACAGCAATTTGTTTTCCTTAAAAATAAACAAATTGGTATTCAATTATCCGGAGACTATTCAACTTTTTTTATTTGGATATGGATCTTGATTTATGTGTTATGTACCTTAACGCTTCTGGTTGGGAGTGTCGAATTTCAAATAGTAAATACCTACTCGTTTCATCTACTTTCGTTATATCTTGTTTCTATTTTATAAAGAAGCAGTTAGATTAAGCTCGTCCACCCATATTTTTATTGATCAAATACTTTTAACACAAATTATTCCCAAGTTGGCATTCGTCAAAGATAGAAATAAAAATCCTTGGTTGTTGCAAATGAGGTCAAACAAGGAATGATTTATTCCCTCAATTGAAATAATCCGTGACACTTTTACAATATTTATTATGAAAAAGCGTAAATATTGAAACATTTCTATGATTTACGAGAGAGCAAACTAGACTGCAAACAAGTATTAGGTACGGCTTGATTGATTGAATTTCACAAAACTCGTAACTAGATAAACTGCAAATAATATATTGTTGCACTAAAAATTGCAGAAAGCCAACAGCAAAGTCCAAGCTTACGAGTAGCACTGGAAAAAGACTTTAAAAAGGAACTAGAGATGCACTTACTAATAGGCGAACAAAACAGTCCCTATAAACTTAACATAAAACTTCAATAAAAAGTCCAGCAAAATCGGTCGATCGTTGGAAAGAATTATAAGATAATAAAGAAGTAATTTGGTACATTATCCGTAGATTTATCTCATCTGCTTCACTTCCTACGCAAGATGTCGAAGTGAAGTAAGGGTAATGTATTGCCGCCATGCCAGTGGGCGGTGGGTCAGTTACCTTTTTTACATGCTCAGTTTTGAACTCTAACCCAGCACTATCTACAACGTCACTTTGACTGGTATCGATACTCTTTTGTGTGTCGCTGCGTCGACATCGGTTAAATCCGGCAAAACGTTTTTACCGTTTACAAAATCATCATCTCTATTAAAAATATTCTTATGTGTAAAGTAATTTTTGACTGTTTTCTTGTTGTTTTAAATGCTATTTAGTGCGTCCTTCGAACTTTTCAAACCGCAATACATTTCTTCCTTTTTCAAAATAATTATTTGCGTTATAATATTCCTAAGTGTAAAATAATTTCGATCTGTGTCTTTCAGCCTCTAAAGTTAATCGAAAGCTTATTTTCTAATCGTAAAGACGTTAGACCCTAGGACCATTGAATCGAGAATCTAGATTTAATTGAGCAAGCTAATTATATTGAATGCTGTGGTCCAGATAAAATCTTTCGTGGGAATGAAGTCGTCTTACATAGATGGTTGAGATTAGCTTGGATGGATTTAAACTAATGAATTCTGCTTGAATGGAAACAGGAGTTTAAAGATCAGTAAATGTATTATTAGCTAGTGTTTTTACTACTAACTTAGATGGTAGAACTTTAACGTTTATGGTATAATGTTAGAGCTAATCATGGATGTGATAATGAACTTAATAATAGATGCTCGACGCATCGGCGAATAAGGATTCGATCTAATGTAAATAGTCTTATCAATGAAGTGACTATATAACCGGCAATTGATAAGTAAAATGATAATTCGATACCGTCATTGAATTCACTATAAAATTATTACGACTTTAATAAAATTCTTAGAAAGTCAATAATATCCGCATACATGATAAAATAGAGATAGTACATGTTACTGTAATATAGAAAAAGATAAAGATTACATTCAGCACGAGCTTCTTTTCTTAGAAACTCTTCAAACTATTTCTTGTTTCTAAACTTCTGATGGCAATGTAGATTTGATGTGTATCACTGCTTTCCCACGATTGTCTACTCATCAAGTTAGTTTCAATTCTCCAGAATTATTACACACGTATAACATTGTGACCTTTGCAAGTCTTTATTGCGTGAAGCTTCATTTTCTTTTATATTTTTGACATCAAATTGCAAACTAGCTTCGCAATTGTTAGTAGATTTCTCAGGGATAGGCAGATAAAGGTAGATAAGACTGTACATGATACTTGTATGTGTTGTCATAATAGTGGTGACATCAGCATTAGTCATAACAATTTCACTTTCAAAGTAAATAGTGTTTGAAGTGTGTGTTATGTGATAATCGCTAATAAGGTTTGAAACTTAAAAAGTGAAGACACTGTGTCACAATCTCTTATGGGCTTATTACCTTTTGTGGTTAGAACTAACACTTTCGTATCTGTCTTCATTCGTATAAATTTTCTGTCTTCGTGCTTGTTTAATTTCCGGGCTATTTCACAGACAAAGAACAATGTATAGTAACAAGGATTCACATTAAACACACCACGAAGCGACACGCGTAAACAACGTCCCAACATAATAAATGATGACATCAGACATAAAACAAAAATAAAAGCCTCAACAATCCCTTTTATATTAGCAACAAAACAGAAAATCTTTCATTGAATAGCATACCAACCAGTTGCTTAAAGAAATTCGCTACTTCAAGCATTGTGGTTTAAAAATTCAAAAGCAAATTACCATTGGGGATAATTCATGAGGCATTCTTACCCATAAATGGTTTGCAGAAAGTGATACCAAACGGTGTAATCCAAATATGGTGTTACACTCCAGTTTCTAAAGCAAAACGCGAATTAATGTGAACAGATAGTTGGACAAAATTGAAGATGGCTGTTGGGTAATATGTTGTAATATTGTTAGTTTTGGAGTGGGCTTGCATTGTTTTGTAATTTTGTGTCGGAGTCACGATACGGAATTGATGAGTAGTCCCTTCTTCGTTGCCGTGATGATGACCATCCTTTAAATATTTTGTAACTTGTTTTTCAACTACTTTAGTGGATACTTTAATACTTTATTTTCTTCCTACTATACCTTGATTCCTTATTACCGTAACTACAGTATCCAACATACCACCACTCAAATCTCTCATAACACAACACAATGGTGCATCCTCATCTTCATACCCAACATTATCTCTCTCAACAAATTCAATGTGATTTACAATACCCTCTTTTACATCTCCATAGACTACACATTTCTCATAGCCATCCATCACTTTTTATATTGCTCTCTTATCAGTTATCTCTACCGGATCAAACTGTGTCAATGTCTATGACTCTTATGTTGTGGTTACGGTTCATGATCTTAAGCGGCACGAAGTTACTATGTAATATAGTGTCTTGAAAAAAACAAAAACAATCCTAAATTCGAATCGACTTTTACTAGAAATGATTGTATTTTTTTTTGTTTTTCGAATCGCTGGACATTATATTCTTTTCAATACACTTCCTCGAAAACTAGTCCATAACGCACTACGATTAGGTACAACATGCAATGTATTTCAGACGCGTGCGATTATTTCCATTTTCCCGCACGTGTGCGGGAATGAAAATTGCCACAGATAAGTATACCTGTACTTAGTCCAAAGTGGTTCAATGCCTATAGTCTGAGGTGAATGTTTTTTTTTTAATTTCGGCAAAGTACCACGCGTCTTGACGGCATAAATATTTTTTGAATATTCAAATTGTGTTTATAAATAGAATATCATAGATAAACATAATTATTAAAAACTAATAGTTACTTTTATACACAAATGAACATTTATTTGTGTTCTGAATTCAAAAATATAAAATAAATCTATTTTTTATATTAGGCTGTTTAGCGGCTTCATACCGTTGCGTTGCCTCTCCTTCAACCTGGCGAAATAAAAGAGCGAAAAAAAAAAAAAACAAAAAAAAACATAGTTTCTTCGTGACAAAAATATTTTACGTTATTATATTTTATTTCTTCAAAAGTGTATTGAAAAACGTCGTTTGATACACGTGGACATTTGTTATTGCAATTCTCGGCTCAAATACACCCTCGCCTACGGCTCGTGTGTTATAATTTCGCGTTCCATGCAATAACAAACTTTCTACACTTGTATCAAAATGTACTATTATTGGTGCATGGAGAAATGTGGTCCTTCACTTGCTAAATAAAATCATACTAGATTCAAAATTTCTCACATCATAATCAACTTATTCAAAATCTGCCACTAATTTTGGACCCAAGAACAATTAAATTCAATTACTTCAGTACAAGAGCAGGATGCTTGACAGGAAGCTAGTCCATCGTTTACGAGTCACACCAAGTTAACCTTTCCGACCTCTTTTCGGCCGACTGGCCCTGACTTGGCCTTACAACTAACATTGCTTGATAAGCAGCGAATACATTGATAATTTTTTTCTCTGCTCGTTCTTTATCGTATTTGAACTTAATAACTTTATGAGTGGGAGTGGCGTTCCCAATTTTACGTGTCTTACACCTACCTTTATTTGAAGAAATATGTGTAACTGACGTCATGATCCCTAACTCACTTTTAACAAAAAATCCCAGTTAATTATAATTCTAATGTAATGATTGTAATGATATAAATGCCACATAGAAAAACAAAATAAAAATCAAAGCATTTATTTCAAGTAGGCCAATTACAGGCACTTTTGAATTGTCGAAACAAAGATGAAAATTAAATGTAGCTACAGTCCCAGTCACAAGACATAAAAACTGTGAAAATACTGTAGTTGCCTATTCCCTAGCGTAAATCTGTATGGAGAAGAACGGGCAAGAAACTCCATGGACAGTTGGACACTCTTTTAAATCATAATATTTTTACAAATCCTTGATTACATCATTAATGTTGAGATGGTACATTATGTGAGAACAATATAGCAAGATGTGCACGAGAGTCGAGAATAGTAGATAAAATAATAATAGAAAAATAAGCACGCCTTCTATACCGTTTTATTAGGTCCAGTTGACATTCAATTGACCCATCCCAGCATAGGTTAACTTTTAAATTCAAAATTATCTTTATCTACCATTTCAATGCTCATTAATCAAAAGCTTCCGTTAAAACCAATTAGTTCTTACACCAAACAATGCCTTGCATATTTTAAGAAAACGTCGGCTGTTTATTTTAACTGCAACTTTAACATAGTCTGCGTATCATTAATATTAATAGGAACAATTGTTATTACGTAAAACTGACCACCTGGTGTTTGCATCACTGTAATTGTTCAATTGATTGATACAGCCATTATAGGGCCTAAGTTTTATGAGCTACATGATCTGTTGGGTTCGGTTTCTACTCGTTGGTATATTATGTTTGTTTAATAGTTCTACTATGTAAGTACTTTTGCATCGTTAGGCGGCGAACTTGATTCTACTTTATATCAAACATTGATACTCTTTCTCTGATTGCATTCTCGTCATCTCCTTCATCACATAGAATAAGATCATCGAATCCTGGCCTTAAATCGTCAAAAATATATCTTGTTTCTGTTTCGTTTAAATATCTAGTATTTTCTCTTTCTCTTTCACACTAGAAGTCTTATCTGTCATTCCATGCGAAATTAGTGTCCTTAGGACCGTATTACTGAAAGTCACTCAATACTGAAGCATTACTTAAATCTAGATTCAAGCCACTTGATTAATTGAAACTAGTTTTAAGTAATGCTTAAATCTTGAATGAAGTTCTGTAATACGGGACAGTTCTCAATATGAACACAATGCATTTCGCGCAACATTGAGAATTCACCTAACGAATACAATCTTTGAAATAAGCCATAAAATTAACTACAAGAACTAAATCTTTTGAATGACAAGGCAATCATTTTTAATGGTCACTGATACTACAAAACTGTTAAACAGAACTGCTTCTGAATTTAAAGTCAAAAAAGTAAAAGTAAAAAAAGAAAAAGTAAAAAGTTTAAAGTAGTAAAATGGGATACTTGAAAGCTTTATTAAGTTTAATACTATCAAAGATAGTCACTACTTAAACACTTATTTCAAAATAACGGCTTCTCGAATCCAACGTTTGACTTTCAAAAGTTTTTGCAGGTGATCAGGGATTATGCATCGGCATTTCTTGGAGCCCCTCATACATAAATAGAGTCATAACGTTTTTGTTATGAAGAAACGCAGTAAGTTTAGAGTGGCGACAATGTTGCTCAATATTATTAAGTTTTCAATTGAGATATGAATTATTTAAAACTAGCGGTAGTTCTAGTAATACAGTGGAGACAGGTAATGCGCCAATTTTATGTTGCGGTTTCGTGATTGGTTGACTGATTGATCTGACAGGATAATATTATAGTGACGTTTGTGGTAGGTACTCAGTTATTATTTAGAGAATGCCTTGCCTGTTTTACTAGTACCAGTATCAATTTAAAGAACTGGCAGAGTTGGAAGGCAAGCAAGCAAACTAAAGTGAGTTTGGTCGGTCAAAAAGAAAGATAAGGCTGGTTGGCCATTCCAAAGCATATACCTCTATGGAGAATAACGGGCAAGAAACATTATAGCCACACCTTCAAAACAACAATGCAAAAACTCAATTCATAAAAAATCCTGCCTCTAAAATTCCACTGAATAACCTACAGACAGCCAATTTAAAGAAAGTGGACAATGACTTAGGCTTTTTGAAAAACCACAACAAAAAACAACTGATTGACCAATCAGATAATGAACTTAAACATCTGCTACAGGGTCAGCAGGTTAAAGAACTATAAAATAATAATATAAATGAAATATCTAATAAAACCGTTAATTCCCTACCATCTGCTGACAAAGACGCGTTAGCCGATTACGTCAGTACCTAGGCTTGTAACGAGATAAAGTTTATCGCTTTAAATTGCTGTTCTCGCATAATTATGCATCATTGAATTATTCCAATGCGCATATATTGTAATAGAATAGATAATAATATGAAGAAATATAACAAGGTTTGTGTGAACTTTGTGAATAATTTTCTGTAGAGATACTAATAACAGCAATCAGTTTGCTTTGTGCTTTGATGATGGTAGTCTTATGTCATTGTTTGTGATTAGGGCCATCTTTTGGTCTACTATGAATAAAGCTTTACGCTTTATCTTCAAAATCGTCACCCATCAACATTTTTACCACAGGCGTCGTCACATCGATGTCTCCTGAAATACCCATTATAAAACTATTTCTATATTTTTCAATGACATCCTTAAAATTATTTTTATCTACAATCAAACTTGTATTAATCTGTTAATCGTTAACTTGAAGCTGCTTACTCAAAAGTTGCTTAACTTTTGACCCTGACTTCAACACGTGGAGTCTAACATAGCGAAACTATTACGACAGTATGTATATTGTTCATAGCTTTTGTTATACTAGAAATAAAAATAAACAAGTGCAACTTATTTTTCCACGTTTCAAGCGAAACAATAACACTGGAACAGCTGTTTGATATGAAGCGTGTTGTTACGTAATACTCATGTAGCCAATTTGAAAAAATATATCTGCACTTAGCTTTTGACATGGTGTCTATAAATTAATGTCTTTGGTGAATGAAAAAACAAATAATTTCATTTTCTGTCCTTATACCAATTCATTTGGGATTGGCGCTGTATCTCTTCTTCATTCATACTTCTTTTTTAGTCGTCAGCTCATGGGTCTCATGGCTCCCTTCATAGCTATCTTATCTCAGCAATGATGATGATAGAAATGTTAACAGTCCTGTAAAAACGCACAATGGGACTGACATTAAGCTAAAAAGTAATATCGATTTTGTTGTAGAAATTGAAACCGATTGCCAGATCTCCTAGCCCTTGGAACTCACAAAACTCTAAAATAGTTTTTTGATGGTTATCTCACGATTCACATACAAATACTTCAAGGTGTATAGGAAGTTAAATTAAATTTGGAACACAATTTCAAGTGCCAACAACATGATCTTTAAAATACGATACAATCATGAGTTTTTTTCCATGTAGGTTTTACCAACATACAATATTCATTCAACATTTCCAAATATGGGTCAAATTGCCAACGCAATGTATACTTTTTTATTTCAATACAAATATCGAAACCGTTAACCGCACCCAAAACATATTGGCACTTTAAAAAAACATGAATGAATATGTCATCGACAAGTTCTCAATAAAAAAATCGATTCGGTCTCTCATTCATTCATTCATTAACTGACTACGCCTACGCAAGAACATTTTGTTTTATATACAGGCTGTATTTATTCTAAAATCTGTAAATATTGGACTTGTTCTGTTGATTTTGAGTTAAATGTTGGAATTTTCAAGCCTCATTGACCAAAGATTAGTATATCTGTATTGATATAGTCAAGGTTTCATAAAAAGTCAGTTAAATAATGCTTCATTATATATTCTGGCCATACATAATAGTCTACTAAGTTACGCCACAAGTTGTGGCCCTAAGTTTTCCGCATGTTCCCTCACTGACAACAACCTTTCTAAAACGACATTTACTGCTTGCCTTTAAAAATACACCATGTAGAAACACTGATGTCAGCGAATAAATATTTCTTTGCTGACGTAATAAATTGTTCCCATTTAGCATTGCTATCAAATCTTGTATGTTAATGTGGCCTTTGTTTATTTTACTCTTTATTTTTGTTACAGGTAATTATTCCGAGTCTACATTTTTACGGGATTTTGGATTTAGAGGTATCGAAACTTAAACTGAAACCTCACTACAGTTCTTTCACTCTTATTTGACTTGTGACTGCATCACAGTCTAAATAACCGTGAGCCTTATTCCCATAAGGATAAGGTATTGGTGCTAGGACGCTGCTTTCACGTCTGACTAAATTAAAGGGATCTTTATTTTCGTTGCCAATAAGATTGCTTTTGGGTTGTTAGGGTTGTTCGATAACAACCCTTGCAAGCCTTGTTGTTTCTATGATATAGAGACAAGTGACCAGTGTGTGTGTGTGGGTTTTTCGTTTTGTTTAAATTTTATTAGTTGTACCTGCTGTTAATTTTACCATTTTAATTTGTGTGTTTTGTCCTGTGCGTGCTAATAAATGCTTTTTCTTTCTTTCTTTCTTTCAACAATCTCAGGGTGCTACACCAATTTCGAATTTGACTATACGAGGAGCTTCATCATGAATTATAAGTCTCATTCAAAATACAGTCTAGGTTTTACCAACCTGTTAACTGTTAAAGGAGAACTCACTGTTTATAAGTGTTCCTGGTCAGCCTCTGTGTGCAGACAGATTGATAGGCTATTGTCTGCAAGACCAGCAATAAGGAACCTGTTTGAGATAGATGCCTTTTACACAATGTACGTCAGCAACTTTTCTACGCCCATTTTAGTAGGGAAAAAGTTATTTGAAGCGTTTCTTCCGAGTAGTTTGTTAGTTAGTTTTCTGCACTTAAATAACTAAACAAGTTAGGAATAAAAAAAGGGAAGGTTAAACTTGACACTTTACTTCAAACTGATTTAAAATATTGTGGAAATCCAAGCTTCTGAAAAACGACACCATAAATATTGACAATCTAATAAATAAAGGAGCAAAACTAGAAGATATGGAACATAAGAGAAATATTGCACACAATAATACAGTTGTTCACTATCTCACAAATGCTATAGAAGTCAAACAAGGAAATGGGTTATCAGATACCAATAAAAGATGGGCTATTATGTCAATACTTACGCACGATTATGACCTTTGAGCTCCATGCGTGGTTTCTAATGGTGCCAGAGTGCTTCGAGTCTTCATACCACATAAAGATTGGCTTGCGCTGTAAAAGGAAACCGACATTCGATGACAGTAGATATTAAACTCTTTAGAAGTCCCAAAGATATTAACATCACACTTAGGCCATTATGGCAAGATACTCTTCTTGATTAAGGTATATTTCTGAAGAAAACCGCAACAGCATAAACAGAAAGAAAGAGCATTGGCAAATTGGTTGCGTTTTGTATCTCTTTAAAATAAGCATCGTTGACGCAAACACTCATAACATAATCTCTTGAACTTGAAGTAACATGCAGTCTAAAAGAGTCTTCTTCACTATCAAAATAAGTAAAATTGATCTAGGTCTGTCACCCGACTGTTGTACGTATGTACTATATTCAGCTATTTCCGCTGGACCAAAGCATTTCGGGGCTCATCTAGTTTGATGGGACTAGTTTCTTGTTTTACATCATCAATGGTGAAAGAAAGTTTACTCAGATAATTATGTTTTTCCACGAAACTGCCTTTTGACCTGTGCAATCTTAACTGACATCCGTTTCCTATCTTCTCTACGTCATCGGAACAATTATTGTGGAATTTCGCACTACTAATAGAGTAATTACTTATATTAACGATATTTGGGACACAAAACACGGAAGGTTATCGCACCAGACAGATTTGTCAATGAACCGACACTATACGATAACTCATTCATGAGTTTCACGACCAATATTAAGTTTTAAAGCCTTTACGTGACTCGTTAATACATAAAACGTTAGTAAAACACGAACTTTATAGTGTATTACAATAATAATTGAATTATTATACAGGAATTTATTTGCGCACTCGTTAAATAATTAGTTATTTAATAGGATTATTAATATTAGTTTCACAATGAGTATTGATTTTGATGGTTTTCTCTCCAAACCGACTATAATCGTAAGACACGATAGCAACCACTTTCTTGCAATAACGTCTTGTTCAATAAAAGTTTGCTTCAATGATAGAATAACGACGGTATGTTCACTTTCTCTTAAGACAACAGCAACTCCTTCTCAAATTGAAAGCCTTTTAAATTCCTCTATTACCCGTAGATCAGCATGAAAATTTTTAGCTCCGGGCAATTAAAGATTGCAATAACAATTCCATTAAACTTTAACTCTCTCCACATTACAATAGTCGATCCCATTAAAGTGTTGCTATCAACAATACGTTGCTTGGAGCTCGTTCGAAAACACACAATACACCATACAATTTTAGCGTCAATCTAGTCGACAAGCAATCTACTGCATTCTTTATAAGAAAAAGTTATCATGATCCAAGCGGACGTATGTCAGACGATCAGAACGGTACTGGCTGGCTCTCTCTATTGTTAAGTATCTTCGAGTACCTTCGGTTCTTCGGGTGTAACGAAGCGGAACGAATTTTCAATGTTTAGTTTGAAGGTTGATTGCGAAATTGGGAGTTTGATGAGTTGTGTCTGTTTGTTTATAGATTGAATAGGTTTACTATATTCTGTTTAGCTGTTATATCTAGGAAAATGTTGAGTATGAATGTAGATGGATATAAGAGTAGAGGAAGACCAAAGAAACGATGGATGGACTGTGTGAAGGATGTTATGGCTAGAAAGGAGGTGACTGCTGATGACGAGTAATAGAGAAGTATGGAAGAAGAAGACATGCTACGTCGACCACAAATAAATTGAGATAAGGGCAGGAGTATGATGATGATGATGACTATCTTATTAAAGATCATCATCAGCCTATTAATGTTCCCACTGCTGGGACACAGGCCTCCTCTCTATGAGAGGGAATGGGCTATAATCCACCACGCGAGCCCAGTGCGGATTGGTAGATGTCACATCTCTTCGAATTTTTTGGTTCTAGAACATGCCGGTTTCCTCACGATGTTTTCCTTCATCGTTTTGAGAGCAGTGATGATGAAATTAATTACACAAAGTACACCGCCACCACCGGGCCACCGCTGCCCTCTTTAGATGGATACTTTTGCACAAATCACACATTCAGTGTTTTGCAAAAATCATGAAACGAAGAATGTTGATCAAAATCTAAATGCGTGGTCTCAAAAAAATCTTCGACTACTTCCACTCTAACCGATACTTTATGTTCGCTGATAACCATTTTTACAGTTTATTCTGTTGGGAAACCTCGCGCTCCACTAATCTTACCTCGGCCATTTCCGTGATAAGCCTTCTTTCTTTAAAGCTTTCTTCCAACTCGAAGTGCTACTTAACCATAACTTCACAACAAACTTTACGTATCAGCGTTCCGAAGGAAAGTCTCTGAACATTTCGCTTTTGCCCGCGAAGTGATTAACACTCAAAGTGGTTCATTTGATCGAAGCCAATGATTAGGAAACAAGTGGCGTTGGTTTAACTTGTACGGTGCACGGTGCTAGAGAAATATTCGAGCGGAGCGAAGTGGTCGAATTGATTTTGATGCAGTTTTTATTGTGCAGTAAATGGATTTTCTTGAAATTTAGATTGAAATGAGGGATATCGAATACTTTACTATTTCGTCATTGAACAATAATTTGTGGTTAGCCATTTACGTTGATTTTAACGTTTGCAAAATAATTATTATTGTTAAAATAATATAAAAAATCGCTTAATTGCCAAGAATCTCGATCAATACCTGAGGAGGCTCTCGTTAGACAGCTGGATCAAGAGCTTGATTCAGAAAGCAGTACTTCTGGACACTACAAGGTTCCTCTCTCTGGAGCCCTGCCCTGCCCTACTGTAGCTTGGACCTTGTTCCCGATACAGGTGGGCTACATTTTTTTAAATGTTTTTTCTAAGAAATATTAAAAAATGTAATTGATTTGTGGATATATATAAAGGACTAAAAAATAAAACAATCTAATAATAAAATATTAGCGCACATTGTAATTTTTTCTCGGCTATGTGGGAACTAAATGTCAAAAAAAAGGAATAACAAATTAGCGCATGGTGTTGTTTTATCATGTCTATATCTGAACAAAATATAAAAATATATTAGGTAATTTAAAAAATATGTGGTAGGTAGAGAACTTCTAATTAAGTTTTTCTATCCTTACCTTTCGCTTACCCTTCTAAACTTGTACCAGCCCAACCAAGGTTATAAGGTTTGACAAGATTTTAGAATTTAATTGAAATTTTAATTGGTAGCCGCGAAAGTGCGGCCTCGGGAGTTCAACTGAACACTGTTTATACACTGTAAATTAGCTTGTATACCAGACTGGCTAGAAAACTCAATTTTGAAATAGTAAGGGAACCTTTATTTAGTACTTGCAACTATGTTTCTTACTTCATTATCAAATAACATTCCCGGCTGCAAATAACAGCAGTTTTAAAAGACAAAAACCGGCCAAGTGCGAGTCGGACTCGCGCACGAAGGGTTCCGTACCATTATCTATACATTAGACAAAACGGCAAAAAAATCACGTTTGTTGTATGGGAGCCCCCCCTTAAATATTAATTTTATTCTGTTTTTAGTATTTGTTGTTATAGCGGCAACAGAAATACATCATCTGTGAAAATTTCAACTGTCTAGCTGTCACGGTTCATGAGATACAGCCTGATGACAGACAGACGGACAGACGGATAGACAGCGAAGTCTTAGTAATAGGGTTCCGTTTTTACCCTTTGGGTACGGAACCCTAAAAATTGTGTTGCAGAGCATCGTTTGTGTCACTTATAATAGCTTTGTAGTAATCTTTTTCTTATGCTCCTAATTAACCTATAACGCCTATTTGCAGAAGTGTAAACTTCTGCAAATAGGCGTATTTGTGAAAACGTGACTGTGACTTAAATTAATCGAGTTACTACACTTTTATTGAGCTTTATAGATTTTAAAAGAAGGACCAGTAAAAGTGGAATGCATTCGCATCATAAACATTACTCTCAAGGCACAAAAAAAACAAAACCGCAAAATTAATGTCACTGGTGGTAATACCCACTACATAATGAAATGTCAACACACGGTACTTTATTTACCAACACTACGAAAATGAGGCTGACCTTGAGTAGGATTCAAATGAAGGCGCTTTCAATACAACTTTCATTCAAACAATTATTAAATAACAACCTGCAGTGAACAATGACCAATGAATCAAAGAGAAGTATTTTAGACTGTAAGGAAATTAACGGACAAGCAAATTGATAGGTACAGGTCTCCCAAAGTAATAATGCGCATAGAAATCTTCGTCACTGTTCGGCAACGGTCGTATTCTCCGAGCGTCGGAAGACGATATGTATATAGAGTGGTTAAGTGCATTTTCTTCATGCATAATTTAGTAGAATTATGTGTTTTGTGCTAAAAGAGATAAATATTGATTTATCAGTAACGAAATTGATTCGATAATTCGATGTAAGTAAATAGCGAGGACAACGACACGATTGCGAATATGCTTCTTTGCTGAATTGTTTTTTTTTTTTTTTTCTAATATGTATTTAACGTAGGTATTTTTAATATTAAAAAACGTGAAAAATGTTAGTATTTTTACCTATTTTACAAAATAAATTATTTCAATTTGAGTAAGATAATTAAAGTTGAAATTAAATTCACCTTTGAAAACAAAACCAAGAAGGGTGTGTAATAGCAGCTCTATATAATTCCACACAGAGAGAACACGTGCAGTCACCACCAATATATAAAGACGACTGACGGACCTTTGACTGACCGGCGACAGCCGCCGACCGCCCGAATTGTTTTCAATTGTTTCACATGATTTGACATATGACATTGACTTTGTTTCTTTCGAACAAGGTACAAAATGCAAGTGCATTGTTTAGGGCTCTCTCCGATTTAATGATTCGGGTGTTTCCGGGAATACGACAATTGGCGAAGATTTGCATGCGCATTATTAATTTGGGAGTACTGTACCCTATCATATTATTATAGCCATTTCAAACAACTGTCAAAGAAAGACAGAGAATACCAAAAAATGACAGCTAATGTCAAAGTGACAGTTGTGATTGGAATAAACGGACTCTTCAAGTTGAGAGTTACAATTAGAATCGGCATTCCAAATTGTAATAAAAGGTTTCCATTATTACGCTCATAAAAACAATAGCACGGAAAGGCACAATTATTATTATGGTCAATAAATTCCATGACACGACTCCAAAAACAATAAAATTGACAAGACAAAACGGCATAACGCACAGTGGCCGGAAACTAGCACCCACTCGCCAAAACATTTATTTTGGCAACAAATAAATTTATTTTAGCCAACGGTCAGTAACTAGAGCGAGCTAGTAGTTTCAATGGCAGCCTTTCGCAACACAATGTTTGCAGACAGACTGGCGTATTTCTACACAAGTATTCATTGATAACGGGCGTGGGCGAACGTGGTCCACTCCATTCATGAATTGGGCAACGCTGGCCCACGCAGCTAACGGTCGCCATTAAAGACGTCGATGCATACAAGTAAATTATGAACTTTAATTAATATGAATTTGTGTTTTACAGTATATTTTACGGAACACGGGAAGCGGTTAATCAATTTTGTAAACGCGAAGGAAATTCAATCTTTGAATAGAAGCTATAGAAGCTGGTTTTAGTACGTATTTGGATGTTTTATAAGCAGTAAGTTATGAGGTAGTTCACAAGTGCGGAGTTAGTAACAATTTGAATACAAATTGGTTTGCTGCGCAACAACCAGAAAAATACCGTGGACATAAATCTAATTAAAATTCTTAAAGTGGGTTCTGAATAATACTATAATTAGATACGCCATTGCTGACCCTGGTTTACCTTCTGTACGTATTAAAAATAAGCATTATGCTAACCAGCCAATAATGTTCCCACTGCTGGGACACTGGCCTCCTCTCTATTTTACTAGGGGAGTCCCTAAAAAACACAGTGTGTGAGTACACACTGTGTTTTTTAAAAATTTGTTTTTTTCGTTTCCTACCAAAACATCATACCACAGATATCATTTTCTCCAATCAAAAAAGCTCACTGTTTCGAATACACCTAATTAATTTTTAATTACATCAGGTTTCCGTTTAATCATAGACAAGAAATCTCAAATCAAACCTTTTTTTGTCCCGAAACATGACACGTTCATCACCCACGCATTTTAAAACGACAGTTGACACTATTACAGCTGTCTATGGTGATGTAAAAACGAATGTTTGTTTGAATGGTTACAACTCTTTAGTGGTAAACGATTTCTAGTCAAATATTTCGATTTTGAGAAAGATATCTATGATCGATACTATCTTGAGAGAAATTGAGGTGATAAAATAACTTAAAGCTATAATTACTGTTAAATGAGACCTGTTAGAAGTCTATTTAAATATTTTTCTAGATAATGTAATGCATAAGTATGTATTTTAAAGTAAGAACCGTATCCTAACATCCTACTTAATACATATAGTTAAATTGCCCACGGTTTTGATACAGATGGTATTGAATTAATTATAATCAAATAACGGTGTAAAAAACCTGTTTAAGATCAATATTTTTTCTAGTCATGGTTTGATTTGTCACCCTGAGTGCCCTGTGGACATTTATGATTTATTTTAATAATATTGATTGGATAGTGTTATTTTAATGATCAATATAAAATACTGAATTATAATACAGACAATGCCCGCCGTGTGGTATCCGGCAGAGTAGAATAGAACCAACCCATTACACTCACGGGAGTCGTATAAGGCGACTAATGTCTGAGGCAGAACACCTTGCGCCTCCGTTAGACCAGAGAATGGGCTGCAGCGTTTTCTGTTAGTCTTTCATCACTGCGATCTCCAATCCGCCTGCCAAGCGTGGAGATTACGGCAAATTCCTCCCATCATGGGAAAGGCTTATGTCCAGCAGTGGACGTTATGAGCTGTTGTAGTAGTAATACAGACAATAATCCCCAAAGGGATCGACAGAGGTGGTCCAATATACACCCACATTTCACCAATTTTAAAGGTTGTATTTTATTTTAAATTGTCGAAGTAAAATTTCTAAGTGGTTTTAGAATGATGTAATGAACACGTGGTATTCGTTTGTGCATCGATGCCTTTTCCATCCCGTAAAGTTCCATTTAATAGAGAGAGCACCTTATGCCATTGACCAGTCACAAACCTAGACTCAGGAATCCGTACTGCTACTAAGAAATTCTATGGCGAATATTCCTAATAACTCCTTACCCACTTTTTTTTTTTTTTTTTTTTTTTTTTCTGATGGGAAATCATCAAATAACTCCTCCCGCTCTGGGCGGAGCAGGAGGGAGTGTCAGACTTTTACTGACTAAAACCCATCCATGTTCCTTCATCGCCCTTTGTGTTCCGGGGCCACGGTATCTCTTTCGAACAGTCCCGCAACCCCGGCAGGCATCGGTCCTTACGGACCCCTTCCCTTTTGCTGACTCTCTTTGAGGCGCGCGTGGAACACGAACGCGCCGTCGACACGGCCTGTTGTCATGAGACGGATGGACGGCGAGCTAGCCCATAGCCCACCGTCCACAGGCCCGACTCCTTACCCACCCAACCTGAGAAACACAGACCCGAAAACATTGAAGATTTTGGAAACTCACACCTACTCCTTTAAATAAAGCTTCCTTTTTGGAATAGCACCAACGCACCACAGCCTACCTATTGCACATTGTTCGAGACTACAGTACGATATATTTCAGCAACAAAGTGTCTTTTCTAGTATTCATAGTGGCTTCTTCACCGGAAGGCAGACACGTAACCCGACGTGATTTAGAAGTAAACTGCAACTGTCATAAAATTACTCATATGACCTCTCAATACTGTTTATAGGGTTGGCAATGCGGTAGAATGATTTCCTGATACTTGGTGGAAACTTTTTTATGTATTTAACAGAGAATACGATGGAATCTTTAGTGTAAGAGGGGCACACGGGGTATTTTAAACGCGCAGACGACGCGCGTTTCAGGAACAAGCGTTTTCTGCACCGTAATAGATGCAGATTTTTGCTTTTTTATAGATTCAAACGTGTGTAAAACGCGATACAAACGCGCGTGTGAAGTGCGTTTGAAACTTGTTTGAAGCGCGTACAAAGGGTCAAAGCCAGCGTAAGCAGTGTTGCCTCTCCGACGCCATTGTACAACTGACGAGGAATCTCTGACCAAAACGCGGAAGCTACGAGCGACTACAGCGGGTCTGTATCGCTGTATCTGCGCTTATACGCGCAGTAGACGTGCGTTTCACGATCGCCCCGTGTGCTTAGGTTACAAGGTTGCGTTCAAATCTTGTTTTAAACGCATATACGCGCGTCATCTGCGCGTGGTCTGCGCGTTTAAAATACGACGTATGCTTAGGCCCCAATTTGAGATATCATTTATTTATTTATTTATAATGTAAGTTTTCTTTATCGAAAATTCTAGGACTTAGTTATTCTGCTCAAATGTAAAGTCAAAAAACTTGGTCAAGTTTTCACAACTTAACACGTTCAAAAGGTGTTAGACAGTTAGTGTCATAATTGTTGTAAAATATTGATAGTGACAGGTCTTGAATGCCGTCGTACAGTATGACCACTTTAAGAGTGCAGTTGAAAGTGGCGTTGCTTGTTAAGAAAAAATGCATCGTTATGACAAACTTGGTACATTTATTATAGTTCGGTATTTTCCCGCCTGTACGGATAAGCTGGCTGAAGTTTAGATGTGTGGATTACTTTCAGTTTGCCCTTTGCAGGGTATAATCATGTCCTATATTCTATCTAAAAGGTAGCGGGCCTGATGGCTGAATCCGTCTCCACACGACATTTTGAAAAATCTTTGACTGGCTATTATCAGTAAGACCTTTGATTTTTCGGATTCATGTGCGTATTGTATTGTACAGTTATCACTTGCTTCGGTGAAGGAAAACATCGTGAGGAAACCAACATCCCTGAAAGATATTTCTTGACGGTATGTAAAGCTAAGTCCATATAAGCTCTGCCACACGATAAAGAAGAAGTATCCAAACTTCCAAATTTTGCCAACCCTACTCACAAACCGTTGGTCAGTCAAGTCCATTGCCATGCGAGCTAACGTTTCCATCGGTGCCTCATTGTCTGCGGTCCCCACAGCCCATGGCAAACCAGTTCGGTAAATAGGCCATTGTTCTACGATATCTTAATCCTTTTCCATTGTGAACTTTTATTATAGGTTCGTGCCGTTTTTTATTGGGGAATGTGTCGTGGATGCAGAGGTTCGCCATTTTTTTATGTGGCCGCAAAAAAGGTTGGTCAATTTTGACGAATACATTTTTTGAACTTGGAAATCTTCGGTAATTGCCTTTTTGGAATCCATTAATAGTAAATACGAGTTACACCTTGAAGTTGTATCCGAACAAAAAAGTGTTTTAATAATAATTTAAATAGGTTTTTTTTTTTCATTGCATACTTTGGCATAGTTAATTCTATGAAATAATACTAAAACAAGAACATAATTTAGTTTACTAAACACACCGTAAATTGATTTAAAATAACGTTAATAGCTACCGAACATAACACGCAGCTTAAATATCATAATTTTACGAAAACACTTTACCAACATAGATTATATTAAATTATACAGGTTACAAACTTACAACTACTTTCACTGCCGACACCATTCTGCAATCAGGTAACACGATAAGTCACAGTTATCAGTTACGTATTGAAACCGTAGGTACACAGCTTTTGTTTTTAAAAGGACCTTCATCAAGACAGCTCTTTGGGTTTGAATATGGAACATCCCATTCATCCAGTCTTGGATGAATGGGATGTTCCATATTATTCAAACCCTGTCAAACCTGTTCAAATCTGTGTGAGCTGTCTAGCTCTTTGGGTTTGAATATCGAACATCCCATTCATTAATGTTTACCAATTTAGGTACAGCATTCTGACTAGACGCGGAGATGGCCGATGGAGGAAGGCTTTGACCGAGTGGTGGCCAAGGTTTGGCCAAAGAAACCAGGGCCGTCCTAAATCTCGTTGGGTTGACGATATCGTCAAGGTCGCGGGAAACACCTGGATCAGGGACGCACAGAACCGGGAAGTGTGGCGGAAGAAAGGGGAGGTCTAAACCCAGCAGTTTTCCGGGCTGATATGATGAGGTACAGCACCTGTAAACAAATGAAAGCTGTCAGCAATCTATGTTTTTTCTTGGAAGGCAGATTCTGGCTAATATTATTAGTCTTTGAAAATATTTATTTTTTTATATAATAATTACTAAATAGGCTTACTTTTGGCCGCAACTCACCTGATGTGAAACGATGATACGTCTAAGGGAAGAAACC
The DNA here is from genome assembly GCA_905147715.2 of Xestia xanthographa. Lineage (NCBI taxonomy): Eukaryota > Metazoa > Arthropoda > Insecta > Lepidoptera > Noctuidae > Xestia > Xestia xanthographa. The sequence continues at coordinate 25,602,056 of LR990659.1, forward strand.
GATTCACTCACTCATTCAGTTAAATCTTACAGTTTGGTATAATAGGGTAGACGACAAATAAATCTAATTAGTCCGTCAGTTAGATTATCCAAAAATATTTGAGCCGTTTTTTCTTTTGTTACGTAAACGAAAATTTACGAAGATATGACGCTTTTAAAATCCTCAATACCTCACGCCTTGGTATAATTTTTAGCTAATTCTGACGTCACGAGTCCCCACTCCCGAGTTTTGATGCGTTTTATCTTTGTCAATATTCATTGATTTACAAAAACAAAAAATACATGTCCATTAATTTCCAATACTCTAACTGACGGACTAAATAGATTTGCAATTTTTTGATACTGTCGTCATGCATGTCCTGCATGTCGTCATGCCTATTAAACAATAAATGGGTACTTAAACCTACTCTCCCTGTTTTGCTTCGCTTTTGGATTGTAGATACCTAACTCTTAAAAAGGTTAACATTATCAGATTCTTCATCTTTGTTTTTTACCGAGATTACCTATATCCAAACAAACTGTAGGTAAAACTCACAGTTTGACCCTTGCTTCAATAAAGTTTCAATAAAAAGCAGTACTTTCAAATTTTAATTCATGCACCTTATTCATAAAAGTCAATTTTTTTCACCATCATGCGCAAACGCACGTTAAATAACGATTGACATTTCGAACAAGTACCATGTCGTAACGATACCGGTCGCGGGTTCGATTCTTGATTGGTGTAATAATGAGTTTGTTGTTCATTCAGTAACTTGTGGTACTTACATATATTGCTTCATTGGAGTTATTGGTGGATAACAGCTAACTTGTTTCTACTTATCAAAAAGGTTTTTTTTTCTAGAGGTTACTTCGCAGACAGAACTAGCAGTAGAAGCCCAATAGGGAAGATGCATAAATCTTTTGTTTATTTCGATACGGAATGTTAAAGTACTATAAAAATAATGACAAAAAGCGAAAACAAGACATAAATCGGCCAAATAACACAAAAGTTATAACCATTTAAACTTTTGTTTCTATCTCTTTCTAGATAAACGGAATTTAGTATGGATTTTGTACGTCGATGCAGAGAATGACGTCATTCGTTCTATCGGATCTCTCTGTCTAATCAGCAGTTCCAAATGCTTAAAACTTAGTATTTTTAATAGATATTTAAAAAATAATTTCACTTGGCTATTTCTGATGTTAATACGCTTTGTCTAGAGTGATAAAAAAAATCATCATCTTCCCTATTGTAACAGTTCCGATTTACGTCGGTCCGAACCCATTTAGGTACATTCCTTTGTGTTATTCAATTTCATCACGATTGCTTTCAAAATGCCTCGTTGATCCTAGTAGTCGTAAGCGCATGAGGTTCGATTCCCAGGTCGGGCAAAGAGGTATTAGATTTTTCCATCAGGAATTTCTCAATAGGAGCCACTGAGTCTGGAGTCTTGTGCCCGATTGATGGCAATAGGCTCGCCCTCTATTACATGGCACTAAGACATAACTGGCGAAATGTGGGTGTACTATTAGGTTCACCTCTGCCGAACTCTTCGGAGATTTCAGGCGTGATGTTATGGTTAGCTCTCAAAATGGTAAAAGCAAACATCGTGAGGAATTTTTCATGCAGAATTTAAACGAATCTTGAATGTAGAGACTTACGTTTCTCGCAAGCATCGTTATTGCAACCGATTTTTTTCGTTATTATTTAGCGAACACAAGTTTGCGACAACGTTGTTATTAACGTCGAGACTGCCAGCCCTGGGTCCCTACTGTCTAACGCTTCTTCCGTATATTCGAATCTATCCGTCTCTCTCACTCGCACTCATCTGTAGACATGTGCGAGAGAGACGGATGGATCTTAATATACGGACGAAGCGTCAGGGAGAAGGGACTCGCGTTGTAGGCTACAGCCTCTCACTCACACTCTCCTAGAGAGGAGGTCTGTGCCCCAGCAGTTCCCACTGTTCCCACATGATAGGCTGTTCATGCTTTGTAGAAAATAATCATGGGAAAAAAAAACTAAAGAAGTTTGAAAACACGGACGTCCTGGATAGATAAGTCATGTGAAAATAAAAAATAATACGGCATATAAATGTGCCATTAGCATAATCGTTTTAAAATTATTATCACCGAATTTAAATGGCTTCGGTCAAAAGGTCCGCATTATCTTTGCTTCTAGTAATAAATTTCAACACATTATTAAATTAAGATCTGCTTAATTCACTGTGGGTGGTCTCTTAACCAAAATAAATTTTGATTACGTAAAATCAATTACGCATAAAGTATCTACAATTCAATAAGTCAACAACGTTGATTTATTGAAACATAAGAAACTCAACAAAGACATAAAAAAAAGTGAAGTAAGTGCTATTGTTAGAAATATGTAGATGATGAATAGCTACAAGACGAATTGAATATAAAAGAAATAAACTATCAGAACCTAAACATAGTTAAGAAAAAGCTAGACAAGGATGGTGATATATTTATTATAAACAAAAATTTCAAGTACTAGAATTTTACAAAACGATCTCAGATGATGACAGTCAGAAAAAAATGCAAAATTGTCAACTATACAAATAATTTTACATTGTATTCTCAAATGAATCAGAAAAATCGTCAAATCTAAAACAAAATACTAAAGACACGTGTCTAGACACTACGTAATCAGTTAATGAGTCTGCAACCAACACGTGTGATTCACTTAATGCAACAATCTATGATTCATCAGACCTTGGGATTATGCTGATGTTGATTTGACACAAAGAAAGTGAAGGCCGTTTTGTAGATCAACTTCTTCTCATTTAGTATTCATTTCGTGATTAACTTTGCTGATACATACATGCATATTAATAGAATTGAAAATGGTAACTGGTTTAGTAATAAATGTTTTAAGTTGTAGAGGATTTTTATCTTTATTGTTTTGATTAGTATCGATTTTAACAGCTACCAGCTCGAAGATGGCAGAACACAATATCACTCTTGTCCCAAATGAATTTGGAATCGGCGCAGCATATTATATTTTTGTTTTCTAGCAGTGTTTTATTTAATACATACTTAAACAAAGAGTTCATAGCAATGTCTCACCACATGCTGTGAACTTCGTATGTGCTTCAAACAATCCAAAATTCTGTACCCACGAATATAAAAAAGTCGTTACTTCTGTTTCCAAGTATTACGTCATACTATACCATTCTCAAAGCGCTCGGTGATATAAAAAAACGGTAGCCATCTGTGCAAACATACCACTTGAGTCCAAACTGACAAGTAAAGACCTGTGCAAGCAATTTTTGGGCCAACGAACTTGTGTTTGAGAAAAAATATGTTCTGTATGTGCAGAAACTGTTCAAATAGTTGCCATAACAGCTTGTACTTGTTAACTGTAATTTTCTCAAATAAATTATGCGAGTACGTAGAAACAAACTCCTGCCATGAGTTTTTTTTTTCATCATCATTCACTTGCCTTATTGTCTCTACCTAAATTTAATATTGACCCCAACTGCACAATCTAGCTTATGATCTCAAAACTCGTAAAATGTAACCGAGAGAAAAATAAAACGTAAAGGTTAATCGTTATGTGTAAAAAGATACAAGAAAATAAATCTTCGGTTATGCAGTACCTACATAAGTATTCAGAAAATATTGTTTCCTGCTGCTATGAAAGTAAAAGTAAGTAAGGTAGACACTACGGTGCTTGTAGGCATTAAACTAAAACCAGACATTCTTCACGACACAAGTCCTCGCTTCAAGTTATAAAGGTCCATTGTAAATCTTGTTACAAGAGACTTTTCCTATCCAAAATGTGATGCAAAATACCTCACACAAGCAGTGAAGAAGCCTGCTTATCCCTATTTAGAGATAAACAAACGAGACAAACCATTAAAATACATTACTGAAGAAATGGCTCCCCAATGACAAATAAGAATAAGAAACTGCCATCTGTTGAAGAGTATTAAATTATAACAGACAAAGTAATAGAAAAAAGTGAACACAGTTTCATAGGAATTCTAATAAAAAGCCATGTGATAGCAGACATCCCTCTTGTGAACACGTGTCGGCACCGGAAGGAAACGTTAATTTAGGATTAAGGAAATGTCAATGAATAGAACTCGGTTATGTTTTTTTAGTAGAAAATAACGAAGTCCTTGTTAGTGACAATGAGTTTGAAAGATGGGTATAGATGAAGTGTGTAGTTGAAAGATAATCATTACTGGGTTGAATGAAAATCTAACTTTATCAATCGATCATTGAACTTATTGCATTAGAAGTACCATGTGGAGTATTTGATGATTTAAGATCAAATACTTGAGAATTAGGGTTGTATGCTATTCTGTAACTGTTTCATATCATTTTAATCTATACTAATATTAAAAAGAGGAAAGATTTGTATTTTTGTATGTACCGAATAAACTTGAAAACTACTGGACTGATTTGAAAAATTCTTCCAGCAATAGATAGCTACATTATCAGCGAATAACAAAGGCTATATTTTATTCCCGTACTCCTACGGGAACGGGAACTACGCGGGTGAAACGCGTGACGTCCACTAGTACATCATAAAAATGCAGCTGTACTTTTTGAATACGCCGTGATTCGAAAGCCATTAACGTTATCTTCTTAATTGAATTCAACGAATGATTCTATTGGTTGTCCCTCACAACGTACTATATCTTCCACAACGATAAAGAAACTCTTTAAATCTATACAAAGTCTTTACATGCCCTACAATTTGTTTAAAACAAAACGAATTCAAACAATTGCAATAAATCTTTGAAAGTTCCCCGTAGTATCAAGCGACAATAAACCAACGAGTGAGGCATTGACTGGCGGTCGAGAGGTCGTGAGTTCAAATCCTAGCCATTGAACTATTGATGGGCCCACGTCTAGTCTAAGCTACATAGTATTGTTGGAAAGTATGCTGAGATTTACCACAAAAACAGAAACTTATACTGTTTAGTTTTTACAGCACAAACTTATAACGTTTCTACTGCTGGAACTCTGGCCTCCTCTCTGCACAGATGGTAGGTTGGTAGATGACACATGTCTGCAAATATTGGCTCTAGGACATGCCAGATTCCTCACGATGATTTCATTCACTGCTTCTAAAACACTTAATTATTCATACTCGTATTACCGTTAACAAATATATCAGCCACTATAGGCTTTGAATCCTCCACATTAATCTCACATGCCATATTCTTGCTTGCGTACGCTTCGAACGTTAGCCACAAATCATAGTTATACTAGTACATGACTGGTAATAGCCAATGTGGGTATGAAACAAAGGAACTTCCATTTAACTCGACGCTTGTTACACCGTTACTGCAATTGATTCGTATTTTATGAACTTCGCATAGTAATTCCAATCAAGGAACGTATATACTGTATGAAGTCTACTGTGATGAAATAATCCAGTCCATACATGAATCATCATCTTAGAATTCAAGAGGATATTAATAATCCTGTTAGTTTTGGGTATAAAGTCGTATTTATTCGACGATAACTTGTGAATTCTAATTAATGACGATTAACATGATTATTGATGATGAAAGATTTAAACCGATGAATGATGATGTTATGAAAATAAAGACAAAAACATAAGTCATACTTAAGCTTCTTTAGAGCCTTGTTCAATAAATCATTATTATCATATTATTACAATCATAATATTGTACATGATGTAGTGACGTCTGTGGCAATACTTTATTCATCAGTGGACGAATTTAGCTGAAATGATGATGATAATGATACCAACGTACAAAATATATACACAAAACACATTCTAGACTTTACAGCAAAATACTTAATGCAAAAATAAAGAAACGTTACTTCCATTAGCGAACCCAGCATGTCCATTACGAGGCAGTGTAACAGGTTCCCATGGACCGTTTTATCACACTTCCTATGCAAGTTAGCGGGCAACGTTGCCCTCTGCCTGTTCAATTGCCAAGTTGATGCCTTCAATAGTTTTAGAATCTCGCCATTGTTTTATTGTACTTCTGCTATTGTACGGGATTTATGGGCGTACGCGTGCGGTTAAGGAAATTTTGGTTGTTTATATAGAAATGTGTGAGGAGTTCCGCAAGGGACGGTGTTGGGACCTGTTTTGTTTAAAGAAATTCCACTTGGATTTACAACGATAATACGGGAGGTCTAGTGAAATCAATTTCTAAACTACGATCCATCGATTTAAAGATTATCCTGTAAAGCCCAAGTCGTGTTCGTTCGACAGCGACACACCTTTTTCAAAACAGATCGGATCAAGAGATTTGATTGCAAAAGAGAGACTTGTATCCAAACTAAGAGTACAAAACTACAAACCACTGCCTTAAAGAAAATATGTTAGTGAAATCAACAATAAATCCGAAGCTGTTGCACGTTGCACTGTGTTAACCCCTGATGTTATCTTATCAACGGCGATAAAGAAACACACTTTACCTGCTGTTACTCACGGAAGTCTTGAACGGGGTATTGACTGAAATGTTATGTTTTGTACAAGTAGTTTAGGTTAGATCGCTTTAAGATTGAGAGCTGCTGAGTTTGTACTCAAATTGACATTTATTGGCGATAACGATGACGAAAAAGTTACAAATGTATTGAATTTTTATAATCTATCGAAAAGCAAGTCCATTCTGTAGAAAGTCGTTGTATAAGAAACTTTTTAAAGTGATTACCACTTGTAAAACCGTCTGGTATGTACTTGACATCCCTCGTACAAGTCTTGGTAATCAAGAGATGCTAATTTTTGTGTCTGCCAAAACAATCAGAGAGAAAAATTATGCAGAGATGTAACCAAAATCTAACGGTTCAAAATATAAAACCTAGATACTACTGCTTATATTATTGCAACCGCTTGCTCCTTACAACATAGGTACCTACATAAAGAATAATCCTCGTTTCATTTCAAAGAAAATACATTTTGAAAAGTAATGAAAGCCTCTTTTATAATGTATTCAGAAGTTTTTATGAGTTTACTCAATCTTTATAACACATAACCCCCACATAAACTGAAAAAAACACAGGTATCTGACAGATATACCCCCCATTGGCACAACAATCAATTTCCCAACGTCCTCGAAACATCGAGTATATTTGCTGATCATTATGCAAATTTGGACGCAATTTCAATGAAAAATGAGCCTATACACGTTGTAATTAATCTTAATTTTGCTTGTTAAACCAAAAGTATGTATTGAGGGGAATGACGTAACTAAAACAATGAACTTTTGCGAAATGTGAAAAAGCCAATTTCTGTCCTCAAATACTGGGACAATGTTAGTCTTGCATGTATGAATAATGTTTCGTCTTTTCTGCATGATTATGTAAAAGTTATGGCTTAAGACAATGATTACTTTAATTTATCTTGTAGTCTGCAAATAGCTGAATAACAACTTGTGTCTAACTTAAAACAAAGAATGCACGGTTAGAAGCTATTTAGTCAATGCATATTGTTAGTCCTTTTCAGAGTTTTGTTCGAGGCTCATTTAACTTGAATAGGTAATTATAGAAATCATCGACCCGACCAAGAGAAAGTCCTTTGCTTCTGTTCGTGTTGACGACGCACGGTACGTCTGTTTAGTTTAGTTAGTTCCAAATTTTGGGACACTTCAGCAAATGGGACATACTTTGACCAGGAGTATTGCCCTGGCTCTGTTATTAATAACAACCACAAAATCAAAAGACGATTAATAAATCCAAGAATCCAAAAAGATTCCTGAAGTTTTATCTCCAACTTTATAACCATCAGATGACGACCACAATACCCCAGACAAGAGCGTCAGACGTGCTCAGTTTTTCAGATCAATTCTCAAAACTGTATATTACACATTATTCTTCCGTATAAACTGCATTCTCTATGCAGTTTGCAAATTCAAGATCGTATGGTGCTCATGTATTAATCGGATCACATCGCCATACTCTGTCTTTGTCGTGACCATAACACTGTTAGGCGTAGCGCCTTCAGAATCGACAATAAGATTATCTGTTACTGAATCAGTATTAACACTTATGGGCTCAGAATACAATACGCATCTTTGTGTTTTCTGAATTGTGTTATTACGGAGAAGCCACATTGAAAATTCTTAAAATCCTAGTTTTTCTGATGCGCTCTTCTGAATTCCCAATTTAGTATGTGTACCATGATTTCTAGCTTACCTCGTTGGTCTAGTGAACACTAGACTCTTGTGGCCGCAAGAGCTACAGTTGAACATGGATTATTACGATCGATTCCCAGTGTAGGCAATGCACTGTTGAGTTTTTCCAACAGGAATTTCTTAGTAACAACCTGAAGTCAGGACTTGTGTCCGCTTGACGGTAATAAGCTCACCCCTATTACTTGGGACTTAAATATAAGTATGGGTGTACTGAGTTACGCCTTTACCCAACCATTCGGGGATTATATTCTTCATGTTATGACATCATTCATAGTTACTTCTCATAGTTACAACTTTGCTAGGATTTCTGCAAATTTAGCTTCTTCAAAAACATGCAAATAAGTTATGCAAAGAATTTGTGACGTAGGTTGAAGGTACATATTATTCTGAATTTATTCAGTCCTAAACAAAAACCAGACCCCATCAGACTCGAATTCTAAATTATGATTATCGGCATCCTAAATGGATGATCCAATTTACGTCGGGGCATCTCCGGACCTTCGATGGGTGGTCGAAATTTACAAATCCGAACTGCAACCGATAAAAGTTAAATTATTGTTGAAATCCAGAGATAATCATAAAAGGAGCAGATGTGCCATTGTTCGTGGGCTTAAGTTGATGTTGCTAAAAAGGCAAGAAGATGGGTCACGTGATTAGTATTTATGTGTATTGGACGAAATCTGAGTGAATGTGCTGATATACTAAGTCAGAATTTATAGGGCGCGACTGTGACTGGTCATGTGGTATCATGAGGGTTCGAGTCCCAGGTCAGACAAAGTGTTATTTGCCCTTTCGATCAGGAATTTCTCATCAGGGTTGGTCCCCGTTGCTTTTACTTGTGTTTTAGCTTAAAGGGTGTTTAACTGCACCTTTCTCTAAAGTAACAAATACATAACCACCAACACCATTCATAACCATTTTATTATAGAAACTGCTCAAAATAATTGTCAAAGTTTCCAAAAAGTGGCACAACCATCACGTTCATTTCAATTTTTAAAGTTATTTACCTATCAGCTACAAAGAAACCATATAACATAAATACCTTTTTTCATTACAATCTCAAAACATGAAACATCATTCCATTACCGCCACACCATGAAACAAAATTCAAAAGACCATTGTTTGCAATAAATTCGCGAACATGACATTTATTTTCTAAAATCATTGTGCTAGTACCAAATGACACTATTAACCTTGTGTCCACAGTTCTACAGGATGCGTTGACAATGGCAATCGGATGTTCGCTTGTTTGATCTCGTGTTGTTTAGGTATGAGTCATTAAAAACTTCTATGGTTCAGCATTTTTGCAGTTAATACAACTGCTGATTTAAAAATTAAAAAGTTTGAGTTAAAAATATGTGCCTAAAAAGTGATGAATATAAATGTCGATGGTTAAAGAGGGAAAGGGAGAGTAAAGACCAGATGGAATGATAATATAAAAGAAAAAGAAGAAAATGATAGCGTGACAGTTGAAAGGGGAGAATATACCTAAGAAAAGAACGTGTTGCACCGCCGCCAAGTAAAACGGGACTAGACGAAGAAGACATCAATGATGAGGATGATAAAAATGAAACAAAAGCGCTTTCAGTTGTACCAGTCTGAATGCAATTGACGTAGTATCAAGGTATGCAAGATTTTGAACTCTAAGAGGTAGCATTTGAGTTGAGACTCGGAAACACTAGAGATTCATGCACAAAATCGAGGAACCTTTTGCCTAACGGCCGGCGGATAGATACTTCCTACCAAGCACCAATCATTGTCTAATAAAAATCCTATTTTCGAGTAGTTACTAAGACCGATGATTCATTATAATATTCCAGCAATTTGAGATGAAACTTACTCGGGTTGATTAATTTATAACAATTTAATACACATACTCAAGAACTCGTTACCTTCTCTTAACCTTTCTCTTACATTTTATATTCATATTTCTGCTTCGACACTAAAGTTTACAAATTACCTAACCTACGTCAAAATAAACAAACATCACGTGCTATACAATAAACACAGTACTTACTACTTACATTAAACTGCACTTCGGTGGTAACACTTGCACTGAGAAAATCGACCTTACCGCTATGGCTTAAAGATGTTGTGTGCGATTGTCTGCACCTCACGATAGCATGTCTGCTTTACACCTTTAGGCTATCATTCGTCAATATTAACTTGTCACAAATAATAATTTTAATCTTAAATAAACAGAAAATGATAAAAGATAATATTATTGAACATCTTTATCGACAATAGTTCACTTATAACAAATAGAAATTGAGGAAAGCATAATAAACAATAGGAATTTACTCTAAGGCTGGTTACACACATCTCAATCAAGTTTAAATCTTCCTTGCTTCGGTTGGTTCTCGTACAAAATCTAAGAACATGAGATGTTTGATGAGAACCTTGTCAAAAAAAATCCTGCGATCTTTTAGAGGTCTTCCACCTATCCGGCTATTTGTCTGCGTTTCTTCTCTTAAATCTTTCTATAGTCCTCCCGACCGTGTTTCGGTCACGGCGGCCAATCTCAGCGGAGACCAACCATCGCTGCGGGAGATATTATAGTGCATGTGTATGCGCAGACATGATTATGTGCTTCCCTTACTCTCATGGTCCGATGACCGGAGAGAGATCAGGCGCTGGACCAACGGCTTAACGTGCTTTTCGAGTTACAGGTGTGTCGTATCATACTGCCATCTTACAAATTTTGGGCAGCTAAAGAGAAATTAAAACCTAATAAAACTTTTTGCTTGACCTGAGAATAGACCCCAGGAGGACGCTCAGCAATCACACTTGCGACCACGAGACCAATGAAGCAGTCTTTCTACGTAGAATCTAAATCGTCCATGTAAAGCCAGTCTAACAAATGTCTGAAAAGGGACAATATACGAGTGAGTACACAAACTCATTCATAACAAGGAGTTTTGCTATAATTCGCTATAATATCAGTCATTCATGATAACACTTAAAACATAGATAGTAACATTACTATCAATGAAGTGTTGTTTCATTGATGCACTATGTGATAACGATGGCAGTTTTATGAAATCTAGTGAAGAGTTCATAGGAAATGAAATGGAGGAGTTTAAAGACGTTCTTTAAAGTACTAGTGACATCCTCTCGAACGGAATTTCAGATAGGTTAAGCAGAGTTAGGACTTATTCCAAAGCGTTACTAGACAGAACCGTTTCAAGCTGGTTTCATATTGTATTGAAACTCTGCACTTCGTAAGGCTAGACCAGGTTGAAAGTATTACCCTGGATGGCATGAGGTCACCTGTAAATTTTTAAATTAATGCAAATTATCTTTTTAGTAGTAAAGGTAGATGTGAAGAGAGATTAAACGCCTCAGCAATAGCACTAAATGCTAGAAAATATTATGCCAATAAATGTTAAACTTAATCAACTTCTATGTCTTAAGCTCTTTCCCGTCTTTTTTACTGCCTGGATCAGAGTAAAAGATGGCGACACTGTCAATGAAAATTACAGGTAAGATATAAAATCTTTAACATTTCTGTTATCCGCTACTACCAACCTAAAAGATATATCAAAGATTATTTTGAAGCAGCTGGTAAAGCTAAGCTTCTTTTATATCTAAATATTTTTCTGCTCTTACAAAAAGCTGGTAGTGGAGCCAGTTGCGCTTGCGCAATCTCACAATCAGTATCGCTGACGGCCATACCGATCTAGCGTTAAGATACCATTTTATCGAGCTTAGACACTAGTTCACGTAAACTTGAGCAATTTTTCCTGTTACAATGTAGAAAGCCCGTTTTTAACAGACGCGGTATATGTTTTTGAATGGATTTTACCGTTTTTCTTGGTAAAAGCTAAATCTTATGTTTTTTACAAATGTTGAAGATGCTGAACGGATGATGTAACTTTCGAAATACATATTGTCAATTGTAAGAGGACATCTTCCATACCGAGGATGTAGGCTGATTAACATTTAATTTTGAGACAGAGATAACGATAATGGTATAATCAAAACTATATTGAATTAACTATGCTATGGAAAACCTCATCCTAAATTCAATCCTGTTGAAAATCACTGCAGAAATAAAATAATAAAGTTTATAGGAAGATTACCATTAGTCTAGTTATCTCAAGACGAGTCAAAGAGAGTATTATAAAAACAAATATCCAACACAAGCAAATAATATTTAGCTTCACAATATCTAAAACCAATTAACAATTTATTCAGCTTCGATTCATATCACACTCTTATCTAGACGCCACCGCTTCGTTTTCCGTAAACACTGATTTTATTACGAATCCTCAATTAAACACATAAGTATAAACAAATCAATAATAAGTGGGACGGCGTCTATCAACCGCGCCACAGTATAAAGACAACCAGTAGAATAACTAAGACCTTTCTGTAAAATCAAATGCGGTTGTCAGGGCTGTCAACCTAAATTTCTGGTTATGTTGCACTACGCAAATAAAACTTAACGCTTTGCCTCAATGCGAAAGTCCCGACTTATTCACGAGGACCTGAAGCATGCAACTTATCATTCAAAATTATATATAAAAGTTTTGCGTTGTGTAAGTGAGTCAATTTGATCATTTGTTCCTAGTTGTAATAATATTATGTTACTACTAATATGGCTACTGCGTCCACGCTATCAAAATGTACCATGAGACTCCTCCATATGTGATACTATCGCAAAACTAGTTATACATTATCTACAATCTTCGATAGAACATGCAGCTGTTAATGCAAGAGCAGAAATGTACGTGAAGCAACGCGTTATGATAAGATTAGCGGATGCGTCGGCGCCGATTCTGACACCTTGGTCACGAAGTTATGATTGCAATCGTAAAGTAACTTTATATTCAGAAACTTTCTTTGCTTGTTAAAGAAAGTGTTTAATTTATAATTTGTTGCTTTTTGTAGCGCTGGTTCTATGTCAACTTAGAACTTCAGATGAAGGTTTATTGAATCTGTTTTAGTCCCATTGGTGTTTAAAAGAGAAGAGAGTATTTTAAGGGTATAATATTATATATTCTATCACGATAGAAGAGTAGAGGAAGACCAAATACACGATGAATGGACTGCATGAACCATGATATCAAATGATATGGCTAGAAAGGAGGTGACTGTTGAGATGACAAGTAATGGAGACCTCAAAAAAGTTGGAATAAGGGCAGGCGAATTATGATCACGATAGACAGAAATCCCTTTTGATGGAGATAACATTACTAATATACTAGTAACAGACAACTGTAGACCTTAGCTTAATCAGTTTCATGTCTTCCAACAGAACTTGCTGACGTTTCACTTACAAATTATCACACTGCATTAACACGTGTAACTCCCTGCAGCAAAGTCAAAGAACCCAACAAAATGGTATAATGATGTAACTCAACAGTAAACGGATAAGCAACGGAAGTAAATAATTTAATAGTCAAACAATATCACAATCAGATTTCTTCAAAACATTTCTATTCTGAAGCAAGGAATCGTTGAACCAATATTTAAAGAACACGCTCCAAGCGAAAGATCTTAAACAAAACCTATAAACAGCAATGTTAAACAACAGACCGACTAAGATAACAGAGCGAGGAAAAGGCTAAATCACGATAGAGTCAAAGAAACTAACTATAATGAACCTTAAATCAATGCATTAAAGACTCCTCAGTACACATAACAGTAAGAGGTGTAATTACAATCTGTTTTCCGTCGTACATCATCCATTCTGATAGCTTTCAGTGCTGATTAATTAAATGATAAGAAAAACAACATTGATTCATTAAGTAAATTGGTTTTTAAAACCTTTTTAAGTCAACCTTACTCATGTCAGAACAACTTGGACGGAGATATCTCGAGGAAGTTAAGCATTTCTTGTTTTAAAAAGGCAGGAACTTTGCATAAAAAGCACGGTAGATAATTATCCGAATACAGCAATCAAACGCATCTGACTGCCTTCTTCCTCCGGAAAACCTAAAGCCAATTTATTAAAATGTTCTACTAATAATTAGCTGAAACTGCATCAGCTGTTGATATGGGCAATATAAGCAGTTTTATAACGTTCCAAGATTTCTACTCTGACTCTATACTAATACTCATGGACTCGTAAAAACTATGAATGTTGAGCCAGACTGAGACAACTTCACCAATATCAGACATGTAATCGAAGCATGGCGCCAAAAGGAATACACCTAAGTGCTGATAATAACATTTAAATTTAGAAAGATATCACACCAAAAGTAAACCGATAAAAATCTATTACGATATCCATCTCACATTACGAAAGCAAGATTGATAGACGATAATCCACACCACTGAAGTAATGTAAACTATTGAATGTTTGGAGCTAGACCAATACCCGATTTTAATTTAAAAAAATATATATGAAAGCAACCAAAAACCAAATGATGCTGAAAATATAAATGCATAGTAAGCCAAAATTTATTGTGGTTTTTAATTTTTTTACAAATAATTAAACCATAACATAAGTCATTACATACTTACTTACCAGTAGTGTTCTAATTACGAACTCAAAAGCAAGAGATAACAGAAGAAAACAAGGAGACAAAAGAGTTAAACCCGATAATCAAATTAGATCCACTAGAAATCAAAGTGACCCCAACCCTAATATGAAAAACGACCAAAACAATACGACTACAAGGCGTGAGAAAGTGAAGACATTAACACCTAATGGAGCGATAATAATGATGAATTGTAATAAAAACGATAATGTTATTTTTTAAGCCAATTATATTCGTGTTCGGGACAGTAACTAGTTATAATTTAAAACAAAAGAACGATGAGAGTTGGAAGGAGATAAATAATGGATTAATGAATTGGATATGATAAGCTTGATGTGAAACTCATAAAAGCTATAGTAGGTTAAATTATTCTTTGTTATAACCATAGGTACGTGAAAGATTTCTAAGAGAACGAAGATCGATAAGAAGACGAAGATCGATACATAAATTCATTGGTGTTCTATGCGCAAATCATAATGATTCTGATGATCGATTTACGCTTACAAACTATGTTATCCTACAACTTGCATCCACGGAATAGAATACATGGTGGTATCCAAACATCCTCAACCCATTCCAAAAGCCCCTTACTGAATTCCCTTTTTTTGTGAATCAATATTTACAAACACGACACAGTAATGGAAACAAAATGCACCTATAAGCTGATATCTATCGAGGCCACCACTATCTTTCCTATGAAGCAATAACACCGACTTTATCAAAACTCGCATGATACGATGCAGGTTTACATGAAAACTTACGTAAAATGTCTGTGACGATATCTTCATAATCCGATTGACTTGCCTTTAGAGTTAATACGAGAATTATGTTAAAAGAATTGATTTTTCAAAAGTAGGAGCGTTATGGTAGCTTTGGACTCGATTCCACACGTGAGAAGCTGACGATTAAGTAACGGATTAAACGCAACTTTCATGTTACCGGCAAAAGACCAAAGAACCGCAAGAAAGATACTGCATATTTGTAACGTTGAAGCTAGTATAACAAACTCATTATGATAGTGAACATTCACGGTCTCATGAGAGTCATGAGTCAACCCCTATTGTGCAACACATTTTCAGTAATAATCCAAAGTATTTTGAAGGAAATACCTAATCCTATCTTCTTTAGTTAGAAAAATTGTCTGCTTAACAACATGGATAACGCAATAAATGATACTGATCAGTTCAAATGCAAGGCTTCACCATTGTAACTGTGTTCCTCAACTTCCGTAGCTTAGCAGCAAGGCTTTAATGCCTTAAAATAATAAACTCAAGTATTGTCACTTGTGGCGGCTTTTTAAACGCAGATGACAAAACAAACTAATTATTTTTCTACTCTTCAAAAATAATTGAAAATGTCACTCATTCTCATACCTCTGTTAATCCTACAACAGTAAAGATGCGTGATTGTTTACTTTCGTCTATAACCGGAGTAGAATGATCGAGTTTGTTTAACGGTGTCCAATTGTGTGCAAGCGCAGCTTCCTGTGTAAGTAAGCGGTTACAGAGTGTGATTGTGACTTTGGTTAACTTTGCTTTGTCGTGATTGTGAGCTTGGTTAAGTTTGTTAGTATCCCGATAAAGTGTGAAGACATTGTTAAGTTTGATTATAGTTACTTCCTGTTATGTAAGTGACTTTCCGAGCAGATTTGTCATTAAGATCTCATGTTTTATCTTAAAGATTCGTTACTTCAATGCGTTTTGACTAGACTTCAAAGATAGTCCTGGATTATTTACACAAACAAGGTAGTGAAACACTAGGAACCGGCGGCAATAATGCACTTTAATATGTAAATTAGTCATAAATAATCATTCGATTCCAGATACGAGTATGCATCAAATATCAACTTCTAGACGATTCAAATCACTCAAACATAAAAAAAACCACTTATCACTGTCATTAAAGATAAAAAATAACGATAATCACAACATTATCGTTTCTTATCATACACAATTGGCGGTCAAAAGATGGCGCCAGTCTGTAAATAAAAGATATAAAAAGATTATTGATACGAAAGATAATCACTACTTTGTTGTATCATGGATTCCCTGACAGCTGTTTTTGCATTTGATAAAGGTGTTGTATTGAATGTATTAAAGCGACGGGTGGTCGACAGACCAGACATATTATTGATATTAGCTGTACTAGTGCTATTTACACGTATAGGCCAGGTTCTCAATCCTACGCTTGCTATAAAATTTCGATTAGAATTTGCTTAACCCTAGCATGTTTGAATATTTGATTTAATTTGCTGTTCCGACTTATGGTTGAAGTGACACAGATGCCTGAATTTGTAATGTTCCATCCAAATAGAACCGTGCTGCTTTGTATTAGCTTCTATCATATATTCTGTTTGTATTATATTGTTTGTATATCTTCTGTTCTACTCTTTATTAACCTAGTTGTAAAGTGTTCCACCCTTTAAATATTTGATATTACTAGAAAAGGATACATTAATCCGAAATTGGTTCGTTTGTTACTTGCATTACAAATCTTTCATTATTTCCAGTAGTTCCTGCTGTGTCGTAATTTCTTTCCATTTCATTTCCTTTCGTAAGAGTATCAGCTTTGTATTCGCTGATCTCGTTTAAATCATCTGGTTTTATTAAATTTATAGTTTCTATGATTCCATTGAAATTATTTTCATTGCACATATGCTAACCCGCACATAGCTTGCTTATAATTATCACTGCTCGTAAAATGATATCCTGTAGCGCCCAATTAATTACACCAAAACCAACTTAATTTTATCAATCATATTTTTATATTTCATACTTATCCACAAATTCATAAGGTTCAAAATAAAGCCGTACATACTTTGCAGCATGACTACATAAGATTGTTAACTGTACATCAAATGCAGTGTGATGTAATCAATTGTTTCTTATTACAGTGCCATAAAGTCTAAAATTGGTCGTGTTTTTGTTTGAAAAACGTAAATGCTTTATTGTTTTTGTAATGAATGTTTTCTTAAGACATTCCTGTCCATAAATAGTATGAGCATAATGTAGCAGGCGCCGGGCGCATGGACACCTACATACGAGTATATTATCTTTAAGGTAAAGTTTTCGATAAATTAAAGAGACTGCGACGAATTATTGCTTCGGTACTCCGGGTAATTAATTTTGTCATTTTAACGCAGATCGGAAAGCCGTTCAGATATCCTTTTCTGACAAATTAAAACCAGAAATTGCATTATTTGTAGTGAACGTTAATGCTCACTGCGTCCAATTAAAATAATTACCAAAAAGAGATTGATATTCACTTAAAATTGAGACAGATCAAATCAATCACAACAAGCAGGATAAGTTGCATAATCATTGATTTTACCAGATTAAAAATAATTAACAAAGTCTCACTAAAGAGTTATTTTGAAATCGGTAACGGGTGCAAATGATTGAAATTCATAACCAAAAGCATCCTTATGCATAAAAACATGAACAACTTCTGAAATGGAAAACCAACACTGAATTTGAAAACATGGAAAGCAGTTTAGTTGAAAAAATATTATAAAATATTTCTAAATTAAAAATTTTAAAGGCTACCTTATGAGGTAGCTTTAGCCAAACTTACTCCAATCCAAATTATATTAGAACACATTTGAATTCCAAAACCTAGTCTCCCCGTCCGGGGACGGTCACCCGCACCATACTATACTATATTGGGTAGTAGGTACATATAATAGCTGCGGACGGGCGAGTGGTAGAAAACAGTCATCGATCGATAAGGACCAAGTTGTGTCGTTAATTCATAATTTGATTGCACAGAAATATGTGTTACTTACCACTGATAAAGAAAGGAAAACAGAAATACATAAAATACGTGTGACTAAAACAAAGAACCTAGAAAACGTTATCAAAGATGGCGTAAGCACACAAGTCGTGCCTATACGCCTATTAGTAACTAACATGCTTTGATTACACCGGTACCTTTATATTTCTTATCGATGACTACGAAAACATAAAAACATTATGGATAAGAAGTGGCGCCTGCTGTTCCTAGGAATTTTTCATGACTTCAAACATTGCATCAGTTTTCGTCGCTAGTATTGCAAAGTTTTTCTTTTTTGACGATTGGAACAAGGAAAGGCGTTTACCCCGCTATTATCATTTAATCCCTAGTAAATCCGATAAAAAAAGGAAAATTAGTATAACGGCGTCCCCTCACCGGGGGAATTTACTTGTAATGTAACTGTTCAGATTCTTCCATTACAGGCGAATGGTTCCGGTGAGGAAGCGCCTTTCCCGTAAAGGCGCTGTTGTTTTTTTTTTTTCCTAACGCTGTAAACCAGTAGGTACGTATTATCGTTTTTCGGTATTAGCCATAGTTAACACCAGCTTTTGTACAGTGATGTTTGAATATGGTGATAAAAGCTTTAATAAGTTTCCATTTCACTTAATTTTCTTCCTTATGAGCTGTGGCTAACCAAACTATACCCTCAGCTGTTCACGACCCATCGTAAATCTGCAGATATTACCTACTGATCAATTCAAATGAAAATCCTCTAAGTTTCACTATTTCATCATCACCTACCGTGTGAAAACTACGATCATAATCATCTAGTTATGAATGTTAAAATATAACACCTCTTACGATAATCTTTTCACATCCCAAAAAGATACTCATTAGTTGCCATAAAACGCTGTAAAAATGTTTCTTCTCTCAGAACAAAAACTTTCGCTTCATACATATTTACGTATTTTGCAAATATTAGGAAACCATACATTTGTACTACCTTTTTTCTGTATCCACATAACCGTAAGTGTTGGTACTTCTGTTTAGACTATTCGTTCACGCGGCCTCGCGAAATCAGAACTTCGATATTTTTGTTCATCCACGCGTCGGGCTTAACACCGGATGTTTTGATTACTTATGCAAATATACTTATTATCGTTAGTTTGCCACTTGCTAAAGTAGACATTGAAGTTATTTTAAATACTGTGGATCTGCTTTGATTGGGAGACCAGTAAATAATGTCAGACAAGCTATAGGGCGGCGCACATTTGAAAGTGGACTATGAAAACAATACTAAGAATATTTTCGGTTTTCATTTCATCTTATCCATCGATATCGGTGTAATGAATGGACCGAGCCGTCCTGTCAAATGTGTTTACAAACCGTGTGTTTTGAAACCATTCTCCAAGACATAAGTACTAAACTTAAACAACAGCTACAAGAAAATACCAGACAAAATCACTACCACTGATAAGAAAGAGAGAAATCAATTACTATTTATGGTCAAAGTAGATATTATAGGTCTATTAGCAACCACAGTAGTTTATTCAACAGCGTGACTAAAACGCTACCTATCGTCACGCCCTGTGCCTTAAACACGTTCATTCTGAACCTAAACGTGCAATAGTCTTCAGAAACAGTTTCTCAAGCAGTAAAGTGATTAATTGTACACATATTTGAAAGAGATACGGACATGAACTCGTGACTTTACGATACCCTAAACCTTTAAGGGTTTACACTGATTTAATTTTATGGTCTACATCTTAGTCTTTATAGATTTCAACACTACTGTTGTCGACTAATTTAAATTATACGGTTGTCGATGTAACGAAACTTACTAAGGACATTTACCCAACACTGTTTCGGTTTATTACTTAAGTGATCTGATCTTTTAGGTCTATCTTAGGTCTACTCGAAGTGGGAAGTTTCATGGCTCTTTTATTGGTTTCCTAGACATCTGAGTGTAATTTATTGATATAGTAAAACTGCTGATTAGCAGTCAAATTTCTACATCGATCTTTCAGGTCACATTATTGCTCTTGCCTCATAAAATCTCTATAAGCAGATCATATCTACAATCTCAATATTATAATTGCAAGCACAGCCATACACAAAGGCTCACACATTCAGGCTGGTTATGCAAAATTTTTAACCGCAATGGCATGTTGTTTTCTAATGAAACCCTTGTTCTTTGTATTTTATTCTTATTGCAGCCGTGATCGTAATTCTTAATCAAAACTTCTTTGTTGGGAAGTTCGCGGTTTTGACTGTGAAGTGGAGGACTGTTATGTGGTTATTTGCAGCTGCAGGTTTTTTTGATGTGGATGGAGCAAAAGGTGTTTTAGTAGTTGCTTGAACACATATAGGTCACCTTGTTCCCAAAGATGTTGAAATTATTCAAAGGCATCAAATGTAAATGGTTAATGAGGACAGACAACACTAGCTTCGGTTTACTAATGAACATCATCAAATGAAGGTTGCAATTGGAAATTATTATTACAAAGATAACAATCTATATAATACATTGAAACAAGGACCAAATTATTCCTGACGAGTGTTGTTTTTTGATGCTATCTCTTGTCTGTCTGTCTAGACATTTTATCCTTAAACAAATCGATGGTCTCATCAGTTCTTCAAAATTCCATTATCAGGATACTCACCAGCACAATCACGTGCATTACTAGTATTTCTGAGTATAGATTCTTCGTTAGAAATGTTAATGTCTATTGTTTTTTTTGTTCACAGGTACGTACTCTTGGTGTATTAGCAATCTGTTTTGTAAGTAATACTGGACATATTTTTGCGTAAAGCAGGAATGCTAATGCTGTTTGGTCGGTAAGTAGCTGTGCGTATTAATGTAGTTACAAGTTTTGTTTATGTTCTTGGTGCTTTTCGTATATGCTAAGTTTTACCGATGTTATTGTAGGTGTGTAGAATAATTGATAATTTCCGGGAGGTACTCCCTTAATTCTCCTATTTTTTTTTCCGAAAATCATTATCCATAAAACGTTTGCTATAAACTTCAGTAACCATAATATTCAAAATCCCGAAATTTTGTTTTACATAATTATCTTTATTTCTAAAACTGTTCTGTCATAATATCGAATACTATAATAATTGAATCTTCTAATTTTACATGCCATAAAGTCAAATGTCCTAAGTATTTTATTATATAATGTGTATTATTCCGAATGTTCATATAAGTATAATGAATTTTTTGGTCCTAAAACATTTGCTAAAAATTAAGTTTAGAGACAGAAACGAATCGCTGTAAATCCGACCCCACGTAGTCTTGTCTGCCCTACCCCGAGAGTGTAATTTAAAATCGCGTAGGCGCGGAGTGGCAAGGCGGCCCGCGAGTTGAGGAGCAGGTGGTTGTAACACTCGCTCGCCGTCGCAAGCCGGAGCTGCGGTGGTGAGCTTTAAACACATCTGCGACGATAAGCTCGCATGGGACCGCCGCAGCCCCGCAGCGCCGGAGCCATGACAGAAACCATGCCTGCTGCATGTTGCTTGCTTGCTTGCATGCTTGCTCGCTTGTATGCTGTATGCTTGCTCGCTTGCATGCTGCATGCTTGCTTGCATACTGTATGCGTGCTTGCATGCTGCATGCTTGCTGCTTGGTTGCTGCAAGCTTGTTGCATGCTTGCTGCATGCTTGCTAAATGCTTGCTGAATGCTTGCTGCATGCTTGCTGCATGCATGGTGTATGTTTGTTTGGTGTATGTTTTTTTGGTGTGTGTTTTTTGGTGATTGATGTTCTGCCTTTTAGTGACTACCGATATGAAATCTATGCCAAAAGAAGATTGTAACTGTGAACTTTCTGCGATATTATGATGGTTCTACTTTTTAATTCTTACAAATTTCATAAGAGCAATATTGTATAAAAATGTGTTGTGTTGAGAGAAGATCATAGCATAGCAAAAGCTAAGTAATACCTGTAGTTACCCGTAATTACAGACACAATTAAAATAACAATGTTCTGTTCCGTTTTGGGAACGTCTGGGAACATACCGGTTTGTTTTAAAAATATTATTAAGATCAAAACATTTAATATTTTTTTGAATTTAGGATTTATAACTATTATTGAAAATGGTTTGAAGTCTTTTGTATATTATTGATTGTAATATTTATGACAAACGGGTTTAGGGCATATTGTATTTAGGGATTTCAATTTTATGGCATGTTATACTATGTGATATTAAGTTCGGGTAAGTTATCATTCGGACAAATGATGATTAGGACAAAAAAAGTTATGGCACTTTAAATTATGAATAAAAAAGTTAGGTAATACCGGTATATAGAACCTTTCCGGGAGCAACATGCTAAACTATTGAAAGTACCTTTGTACGTCATTATTTTAGATTTCTTTAATCATATCTATCGAAAATGCTCTTCCTCGGTGCTTATTTTAGACTATTCAATAATTAGGACACGAGATATTTTTGTTTTTAAAATCAAATAGGATGTACTTCTTATGTTGTTTTTTGTGCCTTAACCCACAAAACATTACGACACAAAATTAAACCTTGAAATTAAAAGTTTCCGAAACATTAAACGCTTCATAGAAGCATATAAAATCCCCCACTATTTACCCTGGAATCAGTCACCATGTAATCTCAAGTTTATTCTTCACTATCACCGACCGACCACCGCCATCGCTAAGCTCTTATTTTCAGTGCTGTAAGGTTTATAATAAAACATAGATTTAAGTGAGTATGACAGCAGAGTTTATGTTATTTGCTGTTGATAAGTTAATTTGGTTTACGGTGTTTTGCCTCCCTAGAGTGAAGCTTAAAGTGTCAGCAACGTAGCAAGTTGAGTACTGCTTAAAACACTTATATGTTATGAACAAACTTAGAGCTTCTTTGGTTTTGTGGTTGCAAGCACAACTGCTAAGCATGAGGTCCTAGGTTCGATTCCCGGGGCGGGCAAAGGGTTATTGGGGTTTTCCACCAGGAATTTGTCCGTGGCAGACACGGAGTCTGGATTTGAGCCCGATTGAAGGCAATAGGGTCCCCCCCCATTTGATGGAACTTAAAGATAACTGGCAAAATGTGGGTGTCTAATTAGGTACACCTCTGCCGAACCCTTCGAAGATTACAAGCGTGCATTAATGTTATGTTAAAGCTTCTTCTCATTCATTGCGCCTTGGCGAAAGGATACTACGTACCTAAGTCTTTCTGCTAACATAAAAGGGAATACAAGTCTTTGTTGACTTTAAAGGAACAACTACAGGATTCCTTGTCTCAGAGGCGTACGCAAATAGCCATTGCCAAACATCGTAAGATCCAGATTTGGGTATCTTGAAATAAACATGATCGGAAGCTGTGAGTCGCCGGCAGTATTGTTTCATTCTAAACCTTACTGAAGAGAGCTAAGGTCTTGTAAAACGTAGCACGTTTTTAATCATTTACCTAGGTATTGTTGCTCTACACACTTTTGTTAAGATTAAATGTCACTTGCAAGTCAGCAAACTATAAGGTCAATCTGAATATCTGGCGATGAGAATTTCAGCCTGATGTTTTTTTTTTTAATTGTTGTCAAAAGTAGTACGAGATCTGAGATCTTTTGGGTATTATCTCACAAAGTAGAAGTTGTTCATCATTTAAAATTGACAGATCTACCAAACGTAATTATCTCCAATACTATCTTCCTATCGTCAATCTAGGTCTTCGAATCCGCTTTCCACTACTCCAGAAACGAATTAACATTTAATAATGAAGTGTGCGAACAGATCAGATCATAAATCTTCTCCGTTGGGGAGTCAGCACAGGTCGTGACTATAATGGCAGCCACGGTCGTGTTCTCGATAATTTATTATCCAACACTTTTAAGCTGTAATTGTGAGTAAATGATTATTTGTGAACTTCACACTCTTTTGTTTTGGTGCGAACGTAAAATCAATTAGTTTTTTTTTTATCTCATTGTGTTCAATATTACTCGTATGTGATTTTAAATAAAGATGGTACCGAAAAGTGTTGGAGTGGCGACCGCGAACCGGAAGACGTTGCGTAGGAAGACCTCCCAGTAGGTGGACCGATGACCTGGTGAAGGTTGCGGGAATCTGTTGGATGCGAGTCGCACGTGACCGGTCAATGTGGCGACGCTTGGGGAAGGCCTATGTCCAGCTGTGGACGTCTTTCGGCTGAAATTATGAAATAAAGGTTGCGATTATTTTTTTAAAAGCTCCAAACACATGTTACATCACCCGCATTTGTCGTATTTAGTTTAGCGCGGTGTTTAGTCACATCGTCCGAAGCGAAACGCGCTGAATTACATCTTTTCACTTTTATGGTATCGACATCAAGCTCATTTGACCTGCCCAAGCAGATTCCGCGTACATAAATATGGTTATAGTCTGTTATAGGAAGAATAAAGTACGTATTCTACACCTGTTTCATATTTATTATGATTAATATCAAGGTGTGAAAGAGGAAGTCTATTAATGGTTATATTACCACCGTTACGAGATAAAGTCGTTCGCTAATCATGTCTGAGAAGAAAAAACTTTCAAAATAATGGCGTATGTATAAGTTGTAAAACTAATAGCATTGTAAAATTTAATGGCGGAAATAGATCCAGTTCTGTAAGAGAAGCATAAATCAAAGCTAAGTTTAAAAGCATTGTAAAGCAATTGACCTCTTTGTATAAGTCGGGTGGGATCGCTTTATATTGCCATTTGAACTTATGAATTTTATTTATTCAATATTATGGAAATCTATTTGGGGTATTTATTCTTCTTTAGAAACTTTAAGCAATATTACTTTTGGTAAGTTCGTCATTGAAGTTATTTATATTAGCAAGGCCATCGACAATAAAACTGCCCACACAAAAACCAACCACGCCTAACTTACACTAGACCTTCAATTTGACCATAAACTCAATCAATCTATAGTATTCTCCGTAGGAGAATACTATAGATTACCTACCTACATACATCTGCACTACCAACATTAACACTTAACATAACATTTTTATTATTATGGACTTTAAAACTTGTTACGGAGTTCTTTCTCAGAGTATTTGGCTAGTAAATACCTACCTAATCTAGCTTAAAATCTAAAAGACTTACAAGTAAAACTCTCACTTTTAACCATCATCTTACTGCTCTTATCCCATCCTATTTGGGGTCGGCGCAAGACGTTTTCTTCTCCCATTCCCCCCTGTCAGACGTCACGGTATGATTTACTCCTTTCTCTTTCATATCCTGACACAATCCATCCAACTTTTCTTTGGCCTTCCTCTCCTCCATTCATCAATATTCATGTCCATCACTATTTTAGTCACATGCATATCATCCCTTCTCATTTCAAATGCTCATACCAAGACAAACGACTTACTTTTAACCAATTTAAAAAACATCTTTTACCATGTAGGTACATCGTCCTTATTACAATCGTCAACATTCAAATGCTCCTTATCATCTAAGTCATCAACCTCAAACACAATCATTCTATCATCTAGAAAGCTAATTACTTAGTCGACAACCGATGACATTATCAACAAAATTATTCAACTAAATACCTCTTCACGGTTCGCGGGTTCAAAACAATCGTATCTGAGATCTGGACCAATGGCAGAGTTTAGCGACCTAGCTGAGATGTGTTATTGGTGTTTTTTATTGGCTAGTGGAGATATATCATTTATTATTTGACTTTTTTTTGCTATACACTATCGATGAGAAACTCCGAGGCAGGGTGAGTGCGAAAGCGTCCATAGAACAATCAATATTTTAGTAGTGCTCGTCTTGTTTCAGATTTCTTCGCTTGCTCTTCGTCCTGTATCGGTTCTTTGCGAGACTTCTCGGGAGAACCATTGTCAGAGCAATCATAACATTTAATGTGTATAATCCTAGACATCCCGGCTGCTGAGCATGAGGTCCTGGATTCGATTCCCAGGTTGAGCAAAGTGTTATCGGGTTTCTCCATCAAGAATTTCTCAGTAGCAGCCACGGAGTCTGGATTCGTGCCCAGTTGATGGCAATAGGCTCGCCCCCTATTACATGGGACGTTAACATAACTAGCGAAATGTGAGTGTGTATATACACCTCTGGCTAACCCTTCGGGGATTATATGCGTTATGTTATGTTTATGTTATCCCAGATATAAATTTCATACAAAGGCTGGAATGTCAGGAAAGACTCGTATGAGTGCGTGTGTGTGGATGTGTTTGTCTGAATAGTAGAGGTAATTCTTATAGTCAACAGTGACTGATTATAGATAGTAGTTAATGATATCAACACTTAAGAAACGAAAGATGAAAAATCTCAACTGTTTACTAAACAAATTATTGTTGACTAAAACCCAAGACAATGCTTTAGAAAATAGAATAAAGTGCTATTGTTATAAACGCTGCAGAGAGAAAGGTCACGGGTACACATTCTATCCCAATTGAAACCATTTCTAGAACAAAGCCATTCAGCAGATCGAGAATTATATGAGAAACCGAAATAGCTTTAAAAGATTTCTAAGATAGTTTGAGGGAGAGTTGAAAAGTCTCAAATTCTTATCTCAAGGTAAAGACAATATGTTATAAATTGTCATGAGTTTCTATTCCACATTCCACGAGTACAATAGTAGCCCTCTAACCTTTATATCTGGCAGCGATAAGCAGCTGACACCCTCAATACTTATCATTTCTAGATCTGTATATAGGTATACCGTAGTATCGGCTTGTACAAGTCCTTGGTTGAACATGGGCTGCCCTAAAGGGAGCTTTTACAAACGATGTTGGTAGTACAGACGTGGCGTCTGTACTACCAACATCGTTTGTTAAACATGAAGCTATTACAATCTGTCAATTTTTTTTAATATACAATCTTATCGCTAAAACATTAGGTTCTAAGTTGATTGGGAAAAGTTGTCAGTCCAGCTTGATGTGCTGGTGACTGTACAATGCCTCAGAAGCATTGTTGAACGAAAAATAGGTTATAAATAGAATTTACATGGTATAAAATACTTCCGCCTCTTTTCAAATACCTAACAGAAAAATAAGAAACAGTTTACGAACCTAAGACCGACCAAATATGGAACAAAATAGCTATTAACTCGTGCTCCGAGAATCCGGAACATCGATCGCCATCATCAAGAACATATCACAAGTTTCTATCTAAAAACGTCATAGTTCAAGTAAAAAACTAAACTCGTGCCGATCTCACATCATCTAGTCCACGTATTTAAATCGGCCATCTTAATAGGCCGTAGCTTTCACAAGCTCGACGAAAAACAAAATCGCAAACAACACAGACATGAATCCGCATAAATTCCCTTGCATTCAATACGAAATGTACATTATATCTGATCAGAGGTTGTCAATGCGAAAATGGCGGAGTACAAACAATATCGGTACCGGTAAATGCCATCGGACGCACTGCGGGCGTGGTTCGCTGGACGGGGAGAAATCGAAAAACGTACAACCATTTTGTTATACACAATGTATAATTTAGATATCTTCTTAACGGTCAATGGCGGATTAGTCACGTTTTGCGATCGAGATGCTTCTGTGACCTCTACGTACTTATATGGGGCTGTAGACATGCAAATGGCTTTAGCGTTTCTAATAGATTAGTTATTATCAACGATCATCGTTTATTGAAATTTATAGTTCAATAAAGTCCCGAAATTAGTCTTTAGGCCTAAAATATGGAAGACACGTCTATGATTACTAATAAACATTGCCATATTTTTCTGCCTATTGATTTGTTCATCATTCTCGCAGTATATATTATTGTGTGTGTGGGTCTTATCGCTTTTCCCTGGTATATTGAATGAACTCAGGCAGTCAAGTTGATTTAATGCGCCTATAGCCATAATAACACAAACAACAATGTCGTTGACTTTGAAAATGGCAATGTGAATGAATTGTGCAGGTTCCGTAACATAATTCTGTACCTAAACGGCTGTAGTTGGAAGGCTGTTATTTCTTAATTGAATAGAGCTTACTGGTGTTGTACTAGAAGTAATTACAAAAGCAATTAAATCATTATTATCAGTTTCTGTTGTCTTATTCTCATTTGGATTTACCGCTTCCTTTTGGTCTCAGACAACATCGATCATCTTAGCTTTATGCTGGGAGTATCACTTTCTAGTATCGTAGTGGTTATTAGTGTGCTCAACGCTAGTTATTTGTGAAACCAATTAGTGCCCCTTTTTTTTTTTTTTTTTTTTTCGGATGGGAAGTCATCAAATAACTCCTCCCGCTCTGGGCGGAGCAGGAGGGAGTGTCAGACTTTTACTGACTAAAACCCATCCATGTTCCTTCATCGCCCTTTGTGTTCCGGGGCCGCGGTATCTCTTTCGAACAGTCCCGCAACCCCGGCAGGCATCGGTCCTTACGGACCCCTTCCTTTTTGCTGACTCTCTTTGAGGCGCGCGTGGAACACGAACGCGCCGTCGACACGGCCTGTCGTCATGAGACGGACGGACGGCGAGCTAGCCCATAGCTCACCGTCCACAGGCCCGCGCCTACGGTGGCCGGGGGCCACGTGGTGGTGGCCCCCGACGCCCGGGGCGTCTCTCGCGGCGGCCGGGACGTTGAGAGGTTCGCTCCCTCTCACGTTCCGCCACCTCCTTCTCTAGCATTACTGCTTCGCAGAAGGAGGTGACGGCGTCCCATTCCGTCTCGCTCCGGACCATGGCTTGCACCAGGGCCGGACGCGAGAGGTCGCCGCCGCCGATCGCCGCTTCGAGGACACGGCGGTGCTCCGCCCACGCGGGGCACACCTCAACCGTGTGCTGCACCGTGTCCTCCGGTCGATCCTCACAGTGGAAGCACCCGGACGTTTCCTCCCGCCCGATTCGGTGCAGGAACCTCCCGAACACCCCGTGTCCGGTGAGGACCTGCGTCAGGCGGAAGGTGAGGACGCCGTGGCGTCGCTCAAGCCACTCCTCAAAGAGGGGACTTATCGCCACTATCGTGGCGTGCCCTGCACGGGGTTGCGACAGTCGCTCTCTCCATGTCGCCATGAGATTCCGCCGGAAGTCTGTCCGCTGAGCGACAATTTGTCGCGGCAGCGGAGTTTCCCCCCGGCGTAGCGCCTCCGCGCGCCATTCATGTAGGCGCGCGAGGACTATTGCCTCCAGATCCCATGGCGGCAATCCGGCAAGGAGGCTCGCCGCCTCGCGGGAGATCGTGCGGTAGCCCCGGGCCAGCCTAACGGCTACCACCTTTTGGGGCGCGTTCAGGTAGTGGGCGGCTCGCCGCCTCAATGAACGCGCCCACACTGGGGCCCCGTAAAGGGCCATTGACCGCACTACTCCCGCGTAGAGCCTCCGGCAGGAGGCGTTTGGCCCCCCCAGATTGGGCAGGAGCCGCCTGAATGCAGCCCCAGTCCGCTCCAGTTTGGGGGCCAAACGTCGGAAATGTTCCACGAAGTTCTACCGGCTGTCAAGGACAAGTCCCAGGTACTTCAACGTCGACTCGACGCCGATGGATACCCCTCCTACCGTCAGTAGGGATCCCGTCGGTGGCGCATTCCGAGGCCCATGAAAACACATGGCCTCGGACTTGTGCAGTGCCACCTCGAGACCCAGTTGCCGGATCCTCTCAACGACTATCGCAACCCCGCGTGTCATCGCTTCGGCCGCCGCCTCATGCGACCTCCCCTGCGCCAGCACCAGCGTGTCGTCAGCGTAGCACACTACACTGACACCACTGGGGAGGTCGGCGCGCAGCACCCAGTCGTACCCGATGTTCCACAAGGACGGCCCTAGAACCGATCCCTGCGGAACACCGCACGACATCTCTCGCCGGTTCCATTCTCCGCTACGACCGGGGTAGATGACGGCTCTGTCCGTCAGATAGTCCCCGACCACTCGACGGAGGTAGGTCGGCACCCGGTGATACCGGAGTGCCTCCCTAATGCAGCTCCAGGGCATGGAGTTGAAGGCATTGGCGATGTCGAGAGACACCGCCAAGACAACCCCACCCCTGGACACCACATCCCCCGTCGTGAGGGCTCTCACGCGCATGATGGCGTCCACCGTAGAGCGCCCCTTGCGGAAACCAAACTGGTGTTCCGCAAGGTCCGGCCCAGTCCCCGCAAGGTGCTCGGCGAGGCGGTTTGCAATGACTCTTTCAAAGAGTTTGCCCACCTCGTCGAGCAGCACCACGGGCCGGTATGCGGACGGAGAGTCCGCAGGGCGCCCCGGCTTCCGGATGAGGACCAGCTTCCCCGTCTTCCAACGAAGCGGGAACTGGCCTCTCTCCAAGCATGCGCTTAGGAGCCCCTCCAGTCGGGGCCCGAGAGACTCCAAGGCCAGGACCCAGGCTTTGCCAGGCAAGCCGTCGGGTCCCGGGGCGGTATTTTTGGCACTGAGCCTGCGTACCGCCACTCTCAGGTCTACCCCAGTCACCTCCGGAGTGTCGTCGTCGTCGTCCTGATGATCCGCTTCCAGCACCGCAGGCGGCGGAGCCATAAACCAATTAGTGCCCCTCAAGTTCACTCTAGATTAAAAATCTCCTTGTATCCTTTCTTTATCTACAGGAGACTCCAAACTAAAGCCACAAAACGGTTGGGTAGTTAAGATAAGAGAGTTACAAAAAGTAACAAACGAAAGCTTACTGTTACTAGAATTAGGACTTCATTAATTACAGTCAATTTAGCAATACCCACATTTTTGCGGAAATTACCATCATCCTCCATCCTTTCTCTTATAATACCAAGATTATCATCTAAAAAGCACGAAAAAGTAATGAGAAGTTTTTGTACTGCTTGTCAAGCGTCACTTTCGATTTTAGTTAATTGATTCTTGTCTAGATAAGAGAGACGTGTTGGACATAAAGAAAGCGATCCATATCTTGCGCTTGCGCACATAATGTTACAAAGTTGTGTCGTGTGGCAAGTTTTTTTGTAGAATTTACGGGTACTTTGTAAACAAGATTACTTTTTTGGGTTGCTTCCTTGTTTGAATTTTCGTTTTTATTTTTTTTGTTTACTTAAGTATTCAAAGGAGTCTGTAGGTCTGCTCTGTTTCGCTTAAATAAGCAAATTAAACTTGACTCGAAGGCTGACATTTGTAACACTAAATAACATAGTTTGCTAATCTCTGTTCCTGTTATTGTCGTAACTAACAGTGCAAGATAAGATGAGACGAGACGGATCTAAATGCTAAGTAAATGTTTAAACATCTCGACCTAAGTACTGTACTGTAGACCTGTAATTTGTAGGTTATAGGTCCGGTATTTGTACCTTGTAGAAGCCCAAACACTCGTTCATTAATCATTCGTGAAATATAGGAGACAAGTTAGTGTCACTCAGTAGCCAAAATTCCGATCCTGGTCTCCATAATAAAGGCTAGGAAATTCCGAAACCTATGTGCACCATCGCATACCTTGGCACCTGTGACCGGGATGTGGAGCTCCCAAAGCCGTGCTGGCATAGTAATGGATTTAACGCTATTTTGCCCTTCGATTGAGGTGCATTATGTAGACATTAGTTTAATGTAGTGTCTAGTTCACCACAGACAACATTGATCTACGATATATGTAGATCGATATTGAAACAAGCTTGCGTTTTAAGACTGGCAATTCTCAAAAACGAAAACGTCCTGAGCTTTGACATAAAAGTCTATATGATGTATACTTTCTTCTTTGTTAACAAAGCAAATGAATGAATGAAGTTTCACAATATAGGAACGGACTGCAGTTTTCATAAGATAACAATATACAGGGTGTAAAAGACCTCATCACGAAGCCGTCAACCAAGCATTCTGTACATCAAACTAAGTAACTTTACGTGACAATTATTGCTGGGAAATTACTTTTTTTTTGGGGTGAAAAATCATGTGTTGTGGTAGAACTCAATGTAACGCACTGAAAAATTGTGCTGATGATGGATGGATTGACTAGTACGGGGGTCGTGGAGGTGTTTAAAGTAAAAATCTTACATTAAAAACTTGTATTTAAAAAAAATCTTGTCAAAAAGTTGGAACTTTGACCCCCAATATCTCCGTAACTAGAAGGTTCCCAGGTATGGTGTAGAACAAAAAAATGATCGCAATGACGAGGAGAACAAGTGCCTTTCGGCTTCGATAAGAGGTGTTTTACACCGTTTATTGTTGAAGTTCAACACAAAGAAGTTTCTACTCCACTTCGAGATATGAAAAATAAATTCTTATACAATTCTATCCTCACAATTTTAGAAAGAAACCATTACCACAGGAACAACAGCTTTCTCAAAACTTATCTGTTCATCAAAGTAACGGCTGCAATCAAACAAACCGGAATGTATTAAGATGACGAACTGCATTCAGTTTTGAGAGCAACACACAAGACTCACGGAGTCACGAAAGTAAGAGCACGATTTATGATTCTCAAGAGAAATGTGACTTTTTGACAAACGTGGAGCAGGAATTAGGCTGGTCTGTTGTTTAATTGAAGTGTCAATGTAGTGACAGTCACGAGGCAACACTACACCAATGATGGTGTAGTGTTGGCAAGAACGACTGCTGAATGTGGGGCTTTTTTGACGGCGATTCCTGAGCCAGTCAAAGTGTAATCATAGTGCCACAAGTACAGACAACAAAAAAGAAAACATTTGGCAGCGCCAAATAGGCCCAGTTGAGCAAACTGTAATCAAAAGTATTTCCAAATTATCAATAGCAATCCAATGTCAAAGTTTAATGGCCATAACTTCATAAGCTTACATTATTTTAAATGGAAAAATGAAATAGAAGTGATATTTATCTCAATTTATTGTGGTAAAGAGAATAATGATGTTAAACGGTCTAAAGAATTTAAAGCAGTTGTTTGTCAAACAATCAATGTGAAGAAGAATACAATGAAAGTCTCAATTAAACGTGGACACACATGTATTTAAGTATGACGGTGCATTTAGATGTCGCCGTTAAATCTCTTGTCCCTCTGGCTATTAAAGTTTCGGAAACACACTGATTAACCAATCCATCCTATCAAGCAATTCTAATGACGGTAGCAACATCTCCTATAGACTCAAGCCGGTAAAGTTCAAAGCCTCGCAACATAATGTGTTTCATTTAATGATAATGATCACGCATAAATAGCGTTAAGTCGCTAATTCATCGCCCACGACGAACTTCACCATTGCCTAAGACGTGTTTTGTGAATAGAAGGGCCTATCGCTTCCAATAGCTCTCATGGGTAAGATCTAGTAGGTTTTTTTGTAGATTGAGACTTTGACGGTGCCACAAGTGTACCGAAACAAAATTGGAACGATCTTCTGCTGGGATAATTGACTTTTAATTGAATACTGGGATCACCATTCGGAATGTTTAGCAATGGACTGCTTCTTGCATGCTCTTGACTTTCCAAAACCTTCGCTTCCATCTAAAAATTAGCTCAAAAAATGAGACCAAAATAAGCATTAGTTTGACGTGTACGAAGTCAACTATGAGTTATTATTTCTGTTCTTTCCACCACTTTTTGCACTAGTTCACAAATTGTTTCATATACAGTGATTTCTATAGAACTAGATTTATATACTTTACATACCACTTATATTCTCCATTTCCCAGCTCCAATATCCAACTAAACAGTTCATTGAAGAACCATTTTTTAATCTTGTTTACACACTAGAAATTCTCCCACCTTCCTTATTAAGAACTGGACCTACCAAATAAAGCGCGGTCTACATTGACGTATTAGTGGTCTAACGTTACTTAATGACTACTTAGCTTAGGAAAAGAGTTCCCGTTTTACAAATATGGTAAAGGATTTAATGTTATCGATTCTTAGGGTGAATTGTGGGGATCTTTTATTGTTTAATAGGCTGGTGAGGGTCTACGGATGGATGGTCATGGTCGATGGTTTACAGAGGTAAGGTTCGCAGCAGGTGGTGTGGTCTAGGCTGTCGATGTTTTGCTGCTTAAGGGATTGTTAGATGGTAATGGACATAATAGTAAATAAACATTGTTAGCAGAGGCAATTTCTATAAAATAATTGCACTGTGTCATTACGCGTGTGCCCCGTGGCTACCATTACATTCAAATATAACCAGACTCTACTTTAATATGATGATATTATTTATAATAGCTAATGATATTGAAACAACCATCTAAAACTGTAAGTTACTCGAACTAAATAATCTTTGAAGATTTAATTTTTAACGACTAGAAATCACCGTTTTCCCTAATTTACTTTCAAACTGACCTTTAAAATACACCTCCATACCATAAACCTCCTTTTACAATACTATGCAAACAACCAATCGATGACTTCTCTCATCTAACAATGCTCCCCAAATAAACTTTATTGCCAACGTAACATTTATATACAAATTGCTATCTCAAATTCCATGACGCATAATTAGAACCTTGCTAATTACAATTTCCCATGTTCAAAGTCGAGGCTCATTAGAGGCTCAATTAAGTACTGGCTACCGTTATGCGATAGACGCTATCAGATGCTATATCCCAATGACATTGATTCACTTTGATTTATTTCTTGCTGCGAAGGAAGTTATGTGTTTTGATTTAGTTGCTAATTAAAAGGATTTTCTATATTCGGTATTGAGTGTGGTAGTACCGTTTGAAATGAAATATAGTAATCGTTAATTGATATTGAAAACGTCAATTAGTTTCTTGATTTAGGATTGGTTACTGATAAAGTGTTAATCAGCAGTAACTTATCTTACGATGTTTTAATACAAAATTTACCATATCGACATAAAACGACTAAAATAGACACGATGAAGGAAGATATCAAAACCAAGGGACATATCATCCTGAAAACAAAAATAAAACAAAAACAGCTGTTTCTAATTGATCACCGATGTCATTCAGCATACTCAAAACCAATATAGAACAGCCAAAGAGAACCCGACCATCTAAAACATGTTTTTGTGTTCCTCTCGACCCAAAAATAGCTCTCAGACAGACACACAAAAAGTAAAAAACCTACGAACAAACATAGCAGCGGCCACAGGAACTGTTTGCATTGGATACGTGAACAAATCTGAATATAAATTTGACGAACTGTTGATATTTTCAAGGTGAAGGCAAATATAGATGTTAATGAGGATGGTAATGGTGAAGACGAAGATGACAGTCGTTTCTTAAAAGATGGATAGTAATTAATGTAACTGATGATACTGACAGACTGACTACTGAGGTAACGACTACTCGAGAAGAATGGAAGAAAAAGACGCATTGTGCTGACCCCAAACAAATTGAGACAATGGTAGGAGAAAGATGATGAGGGAAGATGATGTCACAGCAACTAACGAAACCAAGTAAAATACCTTCATTGTGAAACAGCTGATGAAGATAACAAATGAAAATAAACTCTTCAACAAGTCTTGATTGAAATACCGACTCCTACAATATACGTATATGTATAGTTAAGACTTCCAAAAACGATGACTTCTTTGTTAATAATAAGAAAACTTCTAAAAACGATGACTTAGAGGATTTAGGTACAGGTGTGGTGAGAATTTGACCTCACTCATGACTTTGAAACATCCCAAAGTGCACCTGCTCTTGTTCCCACTTGAATTTTATTCTGTTCCATAAGATACATTGATTTACGATTCACATTTATATCCTTAGGCTTTACGGGCGAATGTTAATTGTTGAATTATGTATTCTGGTCTGTGATAATATGCAGTTGTTGAGAAGTAATAAAATTATCATGAACAGGAACAATAAAATACTTATTTATTATTTCTATTCCTTAATTAATTATTGTTAGGACTGTTCGCAGAATCTTATGGTTATGAGTATCGGTTTGTTAATCTTAAACAACAACGTAGCTTTGAATGTAATCATTTAGTTCTGCGTAAATAGTAACATTTCTTTTCTCACCTTTTTGTGTATTTCCATAGCAAGATCTGCTTCGATTTCATAGAAACGATTGTAAACCTAGAACGTTTACCATACATCGTTTGTCTAATTAGCTTCTCCACTTTATTCATCACTTAGATCAAGTTCTCCGTCATCTTTTTCTCTTTATTTACGTTGAACCGCTTACCGTTGACTATAAACTCCATTACTCCGTCACTTAAATTCTTTCTCAACTTTTTCGCATCAGAACCGTGCCTATAATAATGTCACTAAACCATTTGCCCATTTACTGAGCAATTACAAGTATCTCACTTTAAATATTTACACTATCACATACTAAATTCTTGCCTATGAGAGCACTAATGGAAATAACGTTAAGAAAACATTATTAGCTGATAAAGTAGTCGTAAATCTGTCCGTCTGAGTACTTATCTTGGTAACTAGAGTTTATCAGGCAGCATGTGAAAGCTTTGAGCTAAGTGGAATTACCTATTGACCAACTGTCTGTAATATATTGGAATAATGTATGTATCGGTAATGTGTTGCTGCGGCTTTAGGTAGGTTTTATGATGTTAAATTGTCGGTAGTGAGTTCAATTGAAATTGTAGTAGGAGACAATTTACTTATGAAAGTAAAACCGGATTTTCTTCAAGTTTGGCGCAGTTGAAGTTGAGTTCCAGTTTGGCGTTACAATATACAACGTGTAACATTATAAATGCCAGATCTTTCTGTTAGTGTCTCGGATCATGCAACTGAACAAATTTTGTTCTACGAGTTATTGAAATTCCCAAAAAAGTTATGAATTTCCAAAGTCATAGAACAAAAGTTGTTAAGTTTCATGGTCTAAGTCCCTACAAAAGAGTTCTTGTGTTTATTATATTACACATTCTACGTAACACTGAAATAAAAGATATTTTGTAACATTCAGTCTCTATAACGTCTGTATCTGTACATAATACAAAACAAACAAACGTTTCGTGCCTGACTGTGTGGTTAGTTCTTCAAAACCACACAATGGCTTTTGATGTGGTTTCCACAGTCATTCATAAATTTTGTTCTTGAAGATTTACGTGTACAATACATTAATATTTTACGGAGATATAGCCCACAAAACTCAATATTTTGACATGCCACCACATCGGTACATTGTTGCACCCTTGAGAAGGAAGAGCAGGTTGGTGGTAAGAGTATATATAACTCACGGACCACACCTATCAACGAGAAATATCAAGCTTATTCTGACCGTCTCAGCCAAGCCAGTCAGAGTGAGCTTAAATCCATACAGTAGAAGCTAGAATGAGTTATTGGACTCTTATTGGTTCGGACGACGCACCTCAACACCGCGCACCGCGTTGAACTATTCGCAGTGCGTGGTCAACCCCTGCTAGTGGAGTAGCAGCAGCTTTATGGTAATTAATGACACCTTTACTGTCTTCTTGTCATAAGTGATAGCCTGGACTATTTGTAGCAGACCTCACAGACAGCTCATTTAGATGTTAAGATTACCTATTACCATATTCGATCCGGGAACGTTAGAAAACCAAATGAATCTTCACAAGTCAGTCGTGAGTGTGCTGAGAGTAATCATAATGACTTCTATATTTGTATTGTATGCAAGGAAGACTTTTGAAAAGAAGATGTGATGCTTAAAAACGTTGAAGCTTAGAATTTCCATGATTTCTTATTCTTCGAAAGTGATTTTATTCGAATAAGCAATTTCAAAATTTACAAGAGACCTGAAAAATGGCCACCCTGAGCCACTTCCTAGTATTAGTTAAAATTTTTGATAACCATAGCTTCCGAAAAGGAATGCCTGACATTAGATAATTTTTTCAAAAACAGATAAATTCTAACGCGGACGTAGACAGACAAGATCAACATTTTAATAATAATTACAAACAAAACAAAAACACAGGAACGAGTGACTAAATTTTATAAAATGTGGTGTCTAAATCGTGTTATAATAATATAGGCGGTGTCGCGGTGTATGGCTTCAAGCGGAACACCCTTCATTATTTACGGTTGGGGTCATTTCCACCCTACATATAACTAGTGTGACCATTGAAACAGGTGTTACTAGTGGTCAAGGACAATGAGCTTGAGCTAACAGGTAACATAGTTGCTATCGCGGACAAACATGTATAAAGCTTGCACAGAACAGTGGAAATTGGTACAAAAATTTGGGTGAATTCAGGCTGTCGATGATGAGGAACAGGTTCTAGTTTCACTGCATCTATCTATTAATTCCAACAAACGGAAAGCTGTAATATCTACATCAGTTAATTAAATTTAAGTGGTATGACGGGCAGTGATCTTCTACTTCTACTGTAATGCCTTAATTGTCTTGGAGAAATGAAGGACCCAAAGTTTCTTCAAAATAAGCATGAGAAATATTTAAAAAATAAATCTACATGACTTGTCTTTATTCTTGAGGGGCTAGACAAAATGAATAACGTAATAGATAGACATAAGCAACCGAAAAGGTCAATTCTATATAAAGTCAATGTAGAAATTTGAAACGTTTTGAAAGTGACTGCCACAGTTTTAGACTTGTCTATAATGAAATTGGCGATAAAATATCTAGTGTAAGGTTCCAAAAATGGTCTAATTCAGTGGCTGCATTTATAACATGTCTGTCGTTA
The DNA here is from genome assembly GCA_905147715.2 of Xestia xanthographa. Lineage (NCBI taxonomy): Eukaryota > Metazoa > Arthropoda > Insecta > Lepidoptera > Noctuidae > Xestia > Xestia xanthographa. The sequence continues at coordinate 25,640,810 of LR990659.1, forward strand.
GTTGTCCAAAATAATTTCTCGTGCTACATAAGCCGGTACCTTTCCTTCATATTTACCATCGGAAGCATCTTATCTAAGTTCAATAAAGTTTCTTAACTTGTTTCCAACATGTAAGGTGCCGCTCCACTTCAAGATAAACAGTACAAATATTAATAATCGATGCGGTGACCGTGTAAGGTTAACCAAACGGTCGTTTTGGTTGTTTTAGGTTGCTCGTAAGTTTGTTGGTTTAGCTTTTTCGGTTCAGTTTTTTGTTTTGAAGTAGGTAACCGATATAGGTAATCTTCTGTACGTTCGTGTTTGTTTCTGTTCTTTACTCACTCGGTCAACCCTTCTTTTCTTTGACGTTTCTCTGCCTCTCCTTTATCTGACATAGTTTGTATTGTTCTTTTAGTCACACGCGTTTCGTCCGATTTCAGACATGGCAATAATTCATACTGATAAACGTTTTAAGGGCACCCAAGACTAGACTACATAGGGAAGGCAATCTTAAAACAGACTTTCTTGACATTATAGATGCATAGCATGATTTTCTTTTAGATCTTTAACATTTTTCACAACCTCTGCATTGCGAATATATTCCATCTCAACATTACCTATAAAGTTTCAACCTAGATTTCCAACGTAGCTCAAATAAAATAAATGCAAATTTTATCACAACACAGACAGTCAGACCTCAAAATCGTTATCACTTAACATTTATCACAATTCATCAAACTAATTGCTTTATTAACTACTATAAATCATTACACCGTTATACGGTAGCTGTATAGTTATTAGAATTTCTTAGTGAAGAAATAAATCATGTGCATTAAGATTTGGATAACACTGGGAGGCGGGGAATAAGATTTTAAATATATTGTAAGTCTAATTTACTGCCTTGTATATCTTTATGATAAGTCATTTTAATTTGGTGCTAATGGATACAATTTAATTTGAACGTGAGAGTAAATCTCTTTTAAAGAGCCGACAGGACATTTCTGCTACAAAAAATACAAGTTATAAATTAAAATGGAATTGAGCAGGCCACATCTGCCGCATGTGGCATCAAAATTATGCCAAAATGACAACAGATTGGGTTCTGAACAACAGAACCTAGCGGCGCGGTAGGCCCAGAAGAAGAGAGCGTGACGAGGTCGACTCTTATCAAAAGGCCCAATCCTTTTGATAAGAGTCCAGCTCAAATAGCTAAATGGAAAGAGGCAACGGAGACCTTTGCCCCGCAGGGGACACATCAGGCTCATAATACATAAATTACAAGGAAGTAAGAAACTCTTACCGCTTCATTAATAAAACGCGAAGTTAAGTTGCAACCTGTATAACTTTCAGATTTACCATACGTTTCCCTAGCTTTATTGTTGGTCATAACTTTTCTCCAAAAGCCCCCTTTTGTGTGTTGATGCCAGCTCCTTTCAAAATTCAAATATCTATAGATTTTTACACTCTCTGATATACGAAACTAATATGAGTAAAATTAGTCAGTAACTTTACATCTCCGGGTTCGGTCGGTCGGCATTCTTGCTCCTTGTAATTTATTTTTATAAATTTACTCCATCACCAAGTAAATGAAGTACTTATTTTGCGATTCCCATAATGCCGACACTAGTTAACCGACCTATCTGCGCGTAAGTATTGTACAGACAGCTTTGCACATCAAGCTACTAAAATCTGGCAAATTTCTTTAATAGATTTTCAACGTTATCGCTAATGTATTAGGTTCAAGGTTGATTGGGAAAATTTGTCAGTTTCGGGTAGCTTGATGTGCTGGCGTCTGTACCTACAGTACAGCGCCTTTACATGACTCTTCAAAGAGTTGAACAGTCATTCTTCAGAACATTTATAGCTGCATACTATAAGACATTATAAATTTCCTTCCTGCCTCGCTATCACTGTTTAATATCTGAACCTTTTAATATCCACCATTAAGTTTATCGATAAAAATAAATCCCTTTACATCCGAAACGAATGTCCGAAATTAAACACCGACATCGTTCACTCACTCATTCATTCGTTCATTCGTCTGCTCCGTTCGTTCATCGGTCATATCGGAATGCAATTTTATTACGATATCGTTTCGATCGCTCATTGCGTTTGATTGATAGTGCCCTACGCACATGGCCTCTGGCACCGTGCCATTCAATTGAGCAAAAGTTTTTATTTATTTACCTCATAAACTGGTGGAGGAATAAATGGTAAATTGTTGGTCAATGTGGTATAACTGTGTGGTCTTTAGAAGCCACCCATGAGGAGTCTTGGATCGGTTTTGAAAGACCAGAAAGTACAGATGATGCTAAATAAAAGTAACTACTAGAACATGAAACAGCGGAACAGCAATATTATCTGCCATACACACTATAGAAGAAAAATGAGGGCCAAAAACAAAAACAACTGACGATCTTCTTCATCTCGATATGTTAGAAGGAGGCTAACACTAGGAAAGTCTAGACAAATGATGACATAGCACACAATTATAAAACCTATTATCAGAGGTGTTGTTATAGTATACCCACATTTTGCACTTTATGTTTAAGTCCTTTGTAATAAGGGGTGAGCCTATTGCTTTCATCGGGATCGGGCTAGTACTGAGAAATTCTTGATGTAAAAGAGCCAATAATACATTATCCAACTTGGGCAGCAAACCCAAGGCTTTATTTACAGCAGTGGCTTTTGTAACCACCAAACCAATGAGACAGTCACGCCACCGAACTATGAGTCATAATAAAGATCAATTTCTATACTCTAGCTAGAAATGTGAACAACAAATCACTCAGCAACAATTAACAATCCACATCAACAATTCCAACACTGCATAACATCAAGATTCTTAGAAATGATCCGCGATTGCAGAACATAATTGTCATAAAGAGATCGTACATTGGATGGTAATTGAGCCTATTGAAGATATACAATGTGCTATGAAACATTTTGCTGGTAGAATAGTTGGCTTTTGATTTATAGCTCCTTGGTGAGTTGTGGAAAGTTTCACTCTACGAAGTGTCCAGGAATTTGATATTGTAAGCTTAACATTATCATGCAGATTAGTTCAAAAATAGGTCAAGGAAAGCGAAAGCTTCAATGTCTCACAACTCACAACAACCCCTGAAGAAGGAAAAGTACATACTACATAAAAGAATATTAGAAAAAACATAGACAACTACCTCAAATGGCTTAGCATGATCCTCCGTTACGCCTAAAATACTGCAGCATTAATTTTGAAATAAATATATGGTATAGCCTAGGTTTCATTTCTGGCGAAAGGAAAAAAGTTGTACTTGACAGACCGCTAAGACTCGCTAGATGTCTAAAAGATAGCAAAGAAGCTAGCCAAACATCTGACGATCGTCAAAGCCATACTTGTATAGAAAATAAAACACTATTCCAAAGAAAAAAAAAGCAACATACTTGAACACCACACCTGCCCCAAACTATTTTATAAAGCAAACATCATCAAGGTGCAGCGTTGAACACAAAGAAGAGTACACATGAGTTCAAACAAGCGAGTCGTATCTTGTGGCTGAGAATAACGGCTAGGGAGAAAGGGGCTTTAATTCAGTGTCCATAGAACATGTTATAGAATCCCTCCTAAAGCCTACTTTTAAAGACTGTTTCGTCCATCTATGGATCACAAAAAAAACATGGTTTGTCAAACAAATTGTATTTTAAAGTAGAAACGTACGTAAGTAGGAAATAGCCAACATTATACTACAAAAAATTAGGTCATCGATACTTTAGGGTCTAAATATAAACACTGTAAGTGCAGTGCCAAAGTTCACAGCGTAAAACTAGAAAATAAACAAGCACTTATTTAAAGATGCATCTAATTACATGTCTGGGAGGTATCAATGTTCAAGATTCTATTCATGACAAGATGCAAACTAATATTGTCACAATAAATCTCAATAGACCACAAGGCAATATTAATAAATGCATCGATGCATTAGACTTTGTACCAAAAACTATTATTGTAGATGTGTATGCTTTAAATACCTCCTAAAGTGGCTGTATAAAAGCATATGCAACTGAACGGCAGCGGTCTACCCGCACGCCAGTGGCAACAAAAACAAGTGAAGCTGGCTTCTTACTATTTCTTTACTACGCTGCGCTGTGTCAATTTAAGGTCAAAGTTTTACCACAGAAGTGCTTTCAACTGGGTATCTGTCATCATCATCATCTCCTTAGCCTTTTCCCAATAAAGTGTTGGTGGGTTTCCAGTTTTATCGATGCAGTTGTATATCTTTTTTACATCCATGATTACTATAGAAAACAAAATATTTTCTATTTCTCTTTTGATTTCATAATATTCGGACATTAACTTCAAAACTATTATGTCTTACCGCTCCAAAAACCAACGGTACCATTTATCAATGGTAGAAACAAATTATTTCGAAACACGAATCAATGGGATCATTACGTTGGACCACCAGTCAACTATACTAAAGTTATATCGAAAGCATGTGGATGAATTGATTCCCTTCATTACTCTTAAGGCAATGTTAAAGAAAGTAAAGAGAATATATATGTGGAACTTATTAAAAACAAAGGTAGGGGTAGGCGTCTATGACTATAACAAAATATACTATTGAATAAAAAGGATGGGAAAATTGTAGAATAAACACACAATGATGACAATGAAAGATCGCTTCATAACGGCACTAGTAAATAAAGCAAAATGGATTTAAAAAATATATTTCATGAGACGGAATAAATGCAAACAATTGCAGTTTATTTCAACATCTCCTAAAAGAATAACAATTGTGATGAAAGTAACGCAAAGGAAATTAACTACAGCCAAGATAACTTGCTCTTTGAAAAAGAAATAATAAATGACAAGCGCAGTTCAACTTCCAGCAGTTCTTCATTAGCTTTCATTGCATTACACCCAGTAATTACAGAAGTTATAATAACAGTTATAAATTAACCTTATTTAGAAGATACCATTGTTATAGAGAAATTAATGTTGCAACTTAATGCAATCATCTTTAGTAAAAGAAAAAATGAAGACACCACAATTACTCGAAATTAAGTACCAAAGCTGGTGGTCTGAAATGAGTTTGAAAACATATGGTTAATATTTATACGGTTATTAATAGCTGGTGCATGATTGCTAACTCACACTATATTTAATAAATTGCATTATTTAGAGGAAGTAAAAGGCGATTCACCAAATAAAAAAAGAAGTTTAAATTAAAATTAAAATGGCGAAATTGCCGAAGAAAAACTTCTAGATATTAATTGCGTTCAAATTAGACCACAATCAATAAATAAGATTATTCTTCTTTAATTAACAAAAAATAATAAAATCGTGATGGAAACGTTACCATTTATTAAGTTTTAATAATACTCCACTGTTATTAAAGTCATAATTTTATGATTGTTTGTTCGCAAATAACTGCATTTAGCCCAGTTAAAATCTAGATTCACGACAGCAATGAAATTAAACCTGAAAACGTCAAAGTGTTTGTATAAATCTTTAAGATTGAGAACCGGATGAACAAATTAGTGGTTAGATTTCTATTTTCAAGACAAAGCTCCGTCTGTGACATTTCTATTGCAGTCATACCACGGATGGCAGGAAACGGAGAAAGCTTAAAAGAAAAATAGTCAAGTAGAGTTAATCTTTATGTAAAAACAATCTTTGGAAAACTTCAGACTTTTACCACAAACATCTTATCTCTCTTTGAATTTTAGATGTCTCCAAAACCTACAAACAGCGTTCTGGACTTTATATTCGTCTTTTTCCCCTTCATCACTTGCAAGTCTATTGTTCTTATCATTTTCTTTACCTGGATAATTGCCTACATTACCAGTACCTTTATACAGCTTAATATGCAAATTATTAACAGCATCAGTTCTGAATGACACAACAGGAAACCTTATTTTAAAAATCAAACTTTAATCGAAGATCTCTAATCGATATTTTATTTACTTACTCATACATAATAATAATGTAGACTAGATCTAGTCTCGAGATCAAGCTAATTTTAAATTAGAAACAACAAAAAAAACTGAAACACTAATTAAGTTTTCAAATTGTCTGGAGAAAGTAAATCTACATAATGTAAACTTAATGAAATGTCTATTAGCAGAATAGGACATCAGATCGAGTGACTGGACAGTTTGTAACAAAAAGTTTCGGTGTCATTTATTTGTAATATTGGCACATTGTTAACTGTAGCCGGTGGGTATGCGATTTTTTCATTGTTAAGTTTGATGATAAGAATTTCGAATGTCTGCATTTGTTTTTTATTGTGTTTTAAAGCTCGATCTCTGTATCTTTTGAGATTTTTTGACGGACCTGTCCCGAAAGTCTTACTTTCAGTCTTACTAAGAGATATCGTACTACTCAGTAACTGGCTTGTGGAGGTCAGATACTTAGGTAGTCGCTCCATGCAAAATACTCGTAATAGACTGAAAGCCGACCCCAAAATAATTGGAAAAAGTCTAGGTAGATGTTTTTTTTTCGATTCAACTCAGATTAGTCAATTGCAACTTGTGGGTTACATCCACCTACGGGCTATGCTCGTCATTCACTGATGCACTCAAAATGTTGCCAATACCTTTTAGCTAGAATCTTAAATGCGTCATATCCCTGGCCTCTCCCAATACTATACAATACAATACATCTAAATAAACAGATGAATCTACTTCCACAAACAAGTCTTCTTACATAGAAAACACTAACAGTACACTTCTAGCAACATTATACGTTTTCACATTGACGTTTAGTCGTGCGATTTTATCATGCGACATAAATGAAAGACAAGTCGACTGTATCTTGGAGTAAACTTTCTAATCTTTGACGTATTCATTACTCATATTATACCATTTCAAGTACGTAGGTACTTACTTGACTTATACGCTTAGGGAGTAAGTAAGTGTTCAGCAAATATTGCTGGCTGTTTATTTAAAAGGTATAAGGTATAAAAAAAAAACAAATATGACGCTTATGCTATACAAGTACCATTTGGCACGTGTCAAAATTAAAATGCTGTAATTTTTTTCTCAATACATTCCACAAAACATATATTTACCAAGAGCCAAATTCTTTCAATCGCCAATACACCAGCGAGCAGAAGCATTATACCAGTCGAGCAGTCCTCATAAGCTGCTGCATAGAACTGCCAGTAATAAAGGGAATATTTATATAGTTGATAATGTTTGTCAAGAAAATGATAAGCTAGAATTGGAATCTGCATTAGACTACCTGGGGGAATTAAATAAAGACCCCAATATGTGACAAAGGCAGATAGATGAGAGATAACATAAGAAACAATAACGTGATGCACAAATTATGACAAACTAATTACACATTTCACACAAGGAAAACTTCGTAAGGAAATCCGCAGAACTTAATAAATTCAGATCGCATGGCCAATAGAAATGCGACACGAGCGCCACCTGTGTGTGACACAGACATAACGTGCTAAGCATTAATTACTTTGATTGACATTCGATTAAATACCTATAATGTTGCGTCAAAAAATAACACAGTTTGAAAATATGAGCACGTAGTACAAGACAGCAAAGACATGGTTTTTGATGTGCTTGGAATTTATAACATTGTTTGTGACAACAATAATATTGATGACAACATTGGAAACGCTTGCAAAGAATTTCTAAAATTACACAATAGATTATTCTTTTAGAGATCAATCAATCAATCTTCAAAAGGTAATTTCTAAAAATATGGATGATAAATATTTTCTCTTTCAAAACAACAACACCAGCTTATCACCGTCTTGTTTGACACACACCGCCCCCAAATTGTGCTACAACACCTCATTCTCAGTCTGTCCCAACCATAGATCTCCTGTCCACCCTGGCTCATCCTGCTAGGTCCTACGTTACGCCAATTAGGTGGTCTTCGACTACTGCTCCATCTGTTCTTCCACAGGATGACAAAAAATAATTATGTCTCTTTGTCAAACTCATATAAATTTCAATTATAACTAATTGCTTTACATGAAACAAGCTTTTATAATTACTGCATCACAACAAATAGACAATTTACCGAGCTATTAAAAATTCTCTTTATACTTTTATTTGACCATAACGAAGGGTTTACAAAATCGGTTCTAGAGTCAATAAACCAGTGATTTACGATCGGTAATCTCAAAAACGTTTACTTAAAAACAAATTGCCTTTCGGTACAGGATGTATTATATAGAAGAGCAGTTTGTTAAAGAAATTATAATTATTCCTCTTTTTAATGGGTTCACTCGGTAAACGAAGATCGGTTTAATCGGAGTTTATTCACATCTTGATCTGGGAAGGAATTTTATTGGAGTTTGTGTGGGAGTGGAAGAAAAACGAAGGATATGATTGGAGGTACTTATCATTTTAAGCGGTATCATTGAATTGAGTATCGTTACTGTTTCGAAGGTCATGCATGATTATAAAGAGAATATTATACACAATTTTACATTTAAATTTCAGGACTGCATTTACCAGATAATGGCTTGAGTCCATATAAATTGATTCACCAAATGATCATGCGAACTTCAAGCAGAAGGCAAGTGGTCCTACGTTTACGCAATCAAATGTGTATAAAAAACTTGCACTAAGCCCTCAGCTCCCTCACCTATGATACAGCGTGATTTCTTATTTAACGTGCGTTTGAGCGATATTTTCCTAGCACTCGAACAATTCAAGATGTTTTCCTCATGTTCTGAATCCACAGAATTGAGTCAGTTTGATCTACATAAACATGTCAATATTGCAGTCTTCCGTAACTTCACGCCAGTGATTCCCATCATTGACCAACAAACGATGATAAAGCAAAAAAGAAATAAATACCAAAAAGTGCCAATATCGAGCAAAAAGGTGCCAACTCAACATAACTCGGTAACTTATTAAGTAAAGATTAGCTTATCTTAACCTACTTAAGTGTGTCGTAAGCAAACGAACCAAAAATCTATATGAAACGAACGGCAATGCACAATTACCTTAAACGGTGAAACTTGTCGCGGTGCGGCGCCGGCGCAGCGACCGTAGCGCCGCCTGGTGAGTCATACAGTCACAGAGTATACACATACGTGCACAGATTGCATCGTGTGGACTTTATGGTTCGCGGGTTGCATAAAAAGTGACACGTCATTGGTTAAAGAAATTTTAATTGAAAGACGGTGCTCTACTTTCTTGATGGACTGGGTTAAAACCTTTATTAAACGGATGCCCATCAATCCCGTCATACCGAACCAAACGTTAGGCATATCTTTCTGATGCACAACTTTCCGTGGATATTAAAGTAATTGGTAGTGTCAAACTACCAATCTCTTAAATACCCCAAACTAAATAACAGTCTGACATACTTTATCGAAAGCTTTCGACGAAACTAAAACAACTGATGGACTGTCAGGAAATCGCTAAAATAATTATTAGTCACTTAGCGCAAAAGCTAAACCTAAGTGATTCACACATCCTGTTACACATTTTTATGCCCAGTAGCCGTGCAGGTACCGTTACACAGTGCACACTGTGTTGCTTGGTGGAATATTTGCACTGTATGAAAGCACAGGAGTATTGCACAGCTGTGGGTCCATATAATTTTTCACTGGAGCTGCAATTAATTTTACTGAACCTTTGATGTTGTCTGATTAATAATGATTAAACTTGTCCCTAATATTATCGTACTTAAGTTGATAAATCAGGATTATTATGTTTCAAATCATTTCAACTCTCTTTGTTGATATCATAACTTGTGATCTCAGAAGGGATAAGCAGAAGTGTACCTATAGTTCACCTCCTGTCTGTTTCGTATTTGTTTTTCTGTATTACTGACGTCTCATTCCTCATAATTGTTTATCCTTTACATGCGCGATGGGTCAATAAAATTTAAAAAAAAATGAATTTCCCGTATCTAAGTACTCTATTCTTACAATTCAATCCTTTATTCAATATCAAGTATGATGGATGGTTCATCCTTCTTTAGCTTTCATCGATGATCTAGTACTTGATCGCCAACTAGCAAAACTTCACACAGTGTCGCATTGGAATACATTGTCCATATGAAACAAGAGCTTTGCACCGTATCGAATTCAAACAATCGACACATGCACGGAAATGCTAATTTTTCAATACGTGCTCGCTCACGCGTGTGAGGCGTGGCCTAGTGATGGCGTTTTAGTAACAAATGATTCAATTTATTTTGTGGGTAATGATGGGGAAAGGGCATAAAGTCTGGGATTTATTATTAGGGTTGAAAGTTTATTTAGTCAATCAGAACTTAGGCCTTTTTTGGGCAAGGGTAAATAAACACTTCTTCAATTTCTTCTTTCATTGTTCTGTGCTTTTAACTCAGCTAACTGTTATCAGACTCACAGAGCACGGAAATGAATCAGCCGTCACTGGTAGACGAGGCATTCTCAAAACGGTCTGTGCAAACAAAGCGTGCCACCAGTCACTTGCACTGCGTCATCAGTTATACACTCAACGCACTTTCCGCGCCATTCGTTTTATTAGTACTTTCGTGCTATGGGGTTAGCCTTCACCATTCATATGTCTAAGCATTTTATTGTAGACGACTCCTAGTCTTTAGTACTCTACGGAAACACAATCTTCCAACTGGTCGTACGTTTTCAAATCCAATTGTAGTCTATGGGAAACATCAAGCACATCTTCGTCCTACAAAACCAAATTAACATACCTAAGCCCTTTAGCAAGAACAATAACCTCTTTACGGAGGCCACTTTACTGATGATGTTAATATAGAACAATTGAATAAGTAGCTGGTGGGCGGCTATCGAAATACCAACGGACTCTTGCTTTTATTCCACTTTTAGAGATTATCTGGGACATAAATGAGGAGAAAGAATTAGATCAAGTGACTGGAATTAGTGTCGAGGTGAAAACACTGAGAACACTGCAAGGAATTTTCGATTTCATTCGAGAAATTGTTTTGTAAAGGCTGATTCAGACATTAAGACGGGCGATAATATACAGCATACCTAATACTGCTTTTACAAGAACGTGCTTTTTGACAGTAAACTTTTCTTATGATTATTCGATTGGTTACCATGTTGTTGGATAGATGGGTTGTGTGGAAGATGAAATAACTGTAAAGGGGGTAAGTACTCCGATGACAGCTAACAGAGTTGTATGAAAAAGAAAGACATACAGCTCCATTCAAATAAATTGTTATGAGGTCGATGAGGCTTGGTTCACGGCTTCGTGAAGTCTGTTTACACCCTGTATTATACAGGGTGTAAAAGACCTCATCACGAAGCCGTCGACCAAGCATTCTGTACATCAAACTATGTAACTTTTCGCAAAAATTATTGCTGGGAAGTGACTTTTTTTTTAGGGTGAGAAATCATGTTTTCTGGTAGAACTCAATGTAACGCACTCAAAACATTGTGCTGATGGATGGATTGAATAGTACGGCGGTCGTGGAGGTGTTTAAAATAAAAATCTTACTTACTTAAAAACTTGTATTTAAAAAAAAACTTGTCAAAAAGTTGGAACTTTAACCCTCAATATCTCCGTAACTAGAAGGTTCCCAGGTATATGGTGCAGAACAAAAAAATGATCGCAATGACCACCCTCTAGGTATAGTTCAATTTTAAACTTGTCCAGAATTCAAAGGTTCTTATAATCTACCTGCTCACATTTATTATGAGCGTATGTAAGTACTACACGACATCTTGGATTTCAATAGCCTGACAGATTTGTAACGCCTACGAGCATCATTAGAAACCGGATACTTTCTTTACTTCACTCTCACAACTTAGCCACAGCGACGGTGACACAGTTAGAAAACACAGTTCCAGATTAAAATCGTGTCTTTTAATCTCAGTAAGACTATTTGTCATTACTTGAATTTTTATCAGAATTTATAATAACGTCACGCCTATACCTCATCATCAGCCTAGCCTTTTCCCAACTATATTGGGTTTGGCTGCCAGTCTAACCGGATGCAGCTGAATACCAGTATTTTATATGGAGCGTCTGCCTATCTGACCTCCACAACCCAGTATTATTTGTATCGAATTTACACATACTTTTTGTCAGTTAACTAAAAGCCCCATGTTAGCAAAATTGAGGATGCTCATTATCATAAATCATCCTAACATTAGCTGTACCATGGTAAATCCAATAGCTTTTGCGTGGGTTTTTGTTTTTTCGATGTAAAGATGAAACACACATCCTAACACTAAAGAGTTTTGCTGAGCTACTGAAATGAGGCGACAAGACCATTTAACCTGTTTCTGAAAGAAGACAATAAGTTCATTCAGTAAAGGGCTCATTATAGTACCTTGGAAAACACCAATCACTATCGTTTGATGAAACGTTCGACAGCTTTCAAAGGCATCATTCTATAGCCAACTTACAAAATAACACTTTACAGAAAAACTTACTCAGATTCTCGGCCATCATCGAATTATAGGGATTCCAATACCTACCTTAATTCTGATAATTCCTTAATCAAAGGCTTTTTGCAGGTCATTTAACGTCTAAAAATGCAGGTCGTTTCCTAAACAGGTACAAACGGGCAGCCAAACTGCATTTTTGTGTGATTCACCTGAACTTATGTTCAATTACGTTGTGAATCATGTGAGAAAACTCTTATGTTGTAAAATTTTGATGGTAGTCTTTAGTGATTGTAAAATTTATGGGTCATACTGCTAATCAAAGGAAATGTGTAGGTTTTGTGGAAGAAAGATTGTAAATGTAAAGACGTATTGTTTTTTGTGATTGTAATTGTTGATTGTTTGTCGTTGGGTATTGTTTTTATTACATTTTTAATATGGATATGGAGGCAAACATACTGAGTCTCTACTACCCACTCTTATTGAACAAAGACCGTAGAATAGCTTATACAAGACGTGGCAATAGCTTTCAAAGCGTTTTATATCTCTACAATGACTTTTAGTAGCTTAAGTAAGTTCAGCTTTAGAATGGTGTACAAAATAATAAAGGGTGTAAATCACCTCTTAACGAAGCTGAAAGGCACTTATTTTCCTCGTCATTGCGATCATTTTTTTGTTCTACGCCATTTCTGGGAACCTTCTAGTTACGGAAATATTGAGGGTCAAAGTTTTAACTTTTTGACAATTTTTTTTTTTTAATTCAAGTTTTTACTGCAAGATTTTTACTTTAAACACCTCCACGACCCCCGTCCATCAGCACAATGTTTTGAGTGCGTTACATTGAGTTCTAACACAAAACATGATTTTTCACCCCAAAAAAAAGTCGTTTCCCAACAATAATTTTTGCATAAAGTTACTTTAGTAGTTTGATGTACAGAATGCTTGGTTGACGGCTTCGTGATGAGGTGGTTTACACCCTGTATATGTATTGATTGACACCGATATTTAAAAAAAAAGTATAAAATAAGTACAAAAGTTTAAAACCACTTCAAAAATATTATTAAAATATCGTAAAGGATTGACACTCAATTAAATAAACAGTTGAAAAAGATTTAAAAAAAACATTTGTAAGACGCCATTGTAATAAATATTACTATCGTGTTTACTTAAAGTAACAACCTATAAAAGGAGATAACCTGACGATTTTACTAATAAGTTACAACCACATTATCTCTTGCAATTAATTACTGTCAAACGAAGTACACTTCCATCCCCAATCAACTATTTTTATTATACACTTTATTTTTTCAATAAAAAAGAACTTTCCAATCGATAAGCCGTAAAAATATCGATATATTATCGATAAAAATAGCAATAAACGTTTAAGTAGCGTTTTTAAATTACGCAATCTTAATTGTTAGCTGAATTTTATTAATTCTGTGACACCTTGAAAAGTAGGTGTTAACTTATTACCAGTGTCAAGTATTTTTTCCACATTTTTAAAGGCTACCTTTCACGAAAACGAGTGCGGTGTTAAACTTTGCTATTTTACGATGTCGACTTTATCGATAATTTCACACCACTAAATGTTAAATTTAAGAGTAGGTAGCGTTGTGTTTATGAAATTAGCGACAATAATAAAAATTAAGGCGACCTTTTACATTTAACGAGTCGACTGAAACCAATGAACTGATTATTTTCTGACATTTATTTCCTGTTTTCTTACAATCTTTTTATAGTAATTTCCAAGATATGCTTTGTTACGTTGTTTTTCAGGGTTCCGTACCCAAAGGGTAAAAACGGAACCCTATTACTAAGACTTGGCTGTCTGTCCGTCTGTCCGTCTGTCTGTCACCAGGCTGTATCTCATGAACCGTGACAGCTAGACAGTTGAAATTTTCACAGATGATGTATTTCTATTGCCGCTATAACAACAAATACTAAAAACAGAATAAAATTAATATTTAAGGGGGGCTCCCATACAACAAACGTGATTTTTTTATAATAATTGGTACGGAACCCTTCGTGCGCGAGTCCCACTCGCACTTGGCCGGTTTTTTGGTACCTAACATTTTACCTGTGAGCATGCGTTGTAAATTGTGAGGTTTCCAATTGTGATCTCCATGATTTCCAAGTGAAATGTTCATTGTGGTTTATGCAAATGACTTTGGGTTGCGATTTAAAGAAGGAGTCATTCTCTGCATCCGTACTTCGACACCGGACTATTTAGTATCACTTCCTGACAATAAATCACTTTTCAAAACCATAATAAACTGGTGTTCATAATAAATTAGATGCATCATATCTTATGTTTACATTCCAAATGTCATTCGGTTAAACGTCAGTTTCTTTCTGACAGTTAGAGGCGACCTCTAGCGGCTGCGATATGCAGTTGTAGTTATAATCGATACATTTTAACATTTTCATTGGAAATCATCGAACTAATAACGTATAGACCAATCCTTAATAATTTCCAGCTTTTGGTTGAAATACTTAATTGTTTTTTTTAACCGTAAACGGAAGTGAAATTATTTTTTTATTATGGAGATTTTTCTAGAAGCAGCGGTGCTCACAAGCCATATTTAATCTGTGGTATGTCTATGGCTTAGTGTTGCCAGGTGATTCATTCTCAATTCGCCGAAGGAGTGAGGTAAAAGGTTGCTCCACTTAGGACAAACTTTAGTGTTAGAACTAAGAAATAATTAGTTTGTCAGCTTGGATCCTGAAAATTGTTATTGTTTCAGAGTATAAACGTCATGTTGGACAGTTGTTAGGGATTTTCAAGAATTAAATATCTTGAGGTAGTGATTCGGTCATCAGTGCTCTTATAAGTTTTACCCGAAACAGGGGAGATTTTCTAGGTGCTCCGCCTAATTCCGGTTGGGAGGCATGACAGGACAATGGAAGGTCACGGGCGTCAATTTGCTATTGATCAAGCCTGAGGCAAGCTACAAACTTAATCTCATGTTTTACAAGGTTACAAGGATTTTGGTGAATTAGTGTTTGGAAGCGATCTCTGAGTCCTTCCCAGGTCGTTAAAAGGATATTGACGTGATCCCTGGATATTTATTACAGGACTCCATGCGTTGAGGATTCGCAGATGAAATAGGTGGACCTGTTCTACAGCCGGTCGCATCAAGCAATTGTTTTCATCATTACCCAACTGTGAGTATTACCATTGCTGTCCCACCACGCAGGGTTAGGCAAACAGAAGTCGTAGCTCATTCAATTGTGTTTTCTAAGGGCCTCGTAGGCCACGTGGACTGGCTAATGGTTTAGTCTTTAGATCTCCTAGCTCCTCCCCTCTATTCATTCTCAAGGAAAGTACCATGGTTTTCCCTTATATAATAGGGTCCCCGTATTGTCAATTCCAGGTGAGGCAACTCGAGCGATTCGTCTCGCCGCCAGGATCTAGACGAGCCTCTGGGACCTGGACGCGAGACCCGTTCCTCAAGTCCACTCAAGGCCTCCAGTGGAGACGGTCGTGCAGTAGCAGAGTCCGCCTAGCGATTTATCGCAGGCGGGACGGTTTTTTTTTATATATAAATTGACACCTTTTAAATTTATTTTCCACTGGTTCATATACGAACCCGTTTATCACCTGCCCGGTTTTCCAAATTAGAAGCCGGTCTTCAACTTAATTAAATTAAAGGACCCCGGGTTCGACACCTACGCTTAACTGGAAGTATATTGGACATCTTCGTCGGCTCCGGGATCCGGGACTGTTCAAGTCCCTGGCGCCCATATAATATCTATTAGTATTCACTAAACTGGAAGGTTGTATCTTGATATTTTAAGATGAACTAATTTAATTTAATTATACTTTGTTTACTTTAATTTGATTTAACCTTTTGAAAAAGGAACAGTACTGGGTTTATCTCCAATTCCCCACAACCATAGCTCCAACCGACTGAATTTAACGCTGGCTG
The DNA here is from genome assembly GCA_905147715.2 of Xestia xanthographa. NCBI lineage: Eukaryota > Metazoa > Arthropoda > Insecta > Lepidoptera > Noctuidae > Xestia > Xestia xanthographa. Next base: position 25,657,047 of record LR990659.1, read on the forward strand.
GCATTATCTTTTTTATATTATACTATATAATATAAAGCTCGATTACCACTCACTGACTGACTCACTCACTGACATAATTGTTCTCCCAGATGGTGGATGGGGAGGGGGGTATATTTTGACAGATTCGTAAACAAGAAACTCCCGCGAGTTTGGGAAAAGTGCCAAACCTCCCTTTTTCGCCCCCCTCCCTATCGTATCTCGGAAACAAAGAGACCCGTATTTTTTGTTTTTTACGGATTCGTATAGAGGAGGCTCGGGAAAGTAAAAACCAATTTTCAAAAATTGACCCACTTGTCCCCCTTCTCCCCCCTTTAGGCGGATCTCGGAAGTTGAGAGACTTGGAACATTTTTTTTTTCAGATTCATATAAAGGGGCAACGCGTTAGTCAAAATCATTTTTCAAAACTCCCCACTCTCCCCCCTTTCACCCCTCCCCCCATCGTATCTCGGAAACTAGGACACGTAGTGGCTTTGTGATTTTTACTATAAATTATTATTGAGGAGCGTTTAAATTTGTATACGGAGGGTATCCTCTTCTCCCCAACCTCCCCTAAAAATAAAAGGGCTATAACTTCGTAACGGTCAGAGATAGCCATTATGTGTTTGAACAAATACACACATCAACACGGTCTAGGGATATTTTATACTCAATTAAATAACTCGAAAAGTACTGGCCGCATTGGAATCTTTTATACACCGATTTGTTTGTAATTTATCTCAGACTAATTCCAAATTCAATTTTTTGAAAATTCTTTTATTTCGGTGGCATACAAATGTCTTGATGTATAGGAGAGGGAATTTTCATTTGTGCGAAATTTAGAAAACAATACGAATTACGTTTAGTTACAGTTTTTTTTTCATTTTTAAACTAAAGATAAAGTTAAAATTGAGGTATTGTAGCCATGCAACGCCGATATTTGACGAGGGCGGAGATGTTACGAGCTGTGGGAATGCTGGAAGCTGGATCTGTTCAGCGTAATGTTGCTGAGGCCATAGGGACCCATCAAAACGTAATTTCAAGATTGTGGACACGCTATCGTGCCACAGGTGAAGTAGCGGAGAGGCACCGGGGGCCAAGTCGCATCACTACCCCCAGACAAGACCGATTTTTGCAAATTACTGCACGAGCACAACCAAATGCAACGGCGACTCAATTGGTCCAAAGGCTGCGAGTGGAACACCAAGTGCTTGTGAGTGACCAAACTGTAAGAAGGCGACTGCATGAAAGCAATCTATGCTCTCGTAGACCACTCCGGGTCCCACCTTTACGGAGAGGCAATCGTGGACGACGATTAGAATGGGTTCGGAACCACGTGGACTGGGGCCGTGACCAATGGTCCAATGTGCTGTTCACGGATGAATCCAGGTTTGGCTTCCATCCAGATTCACGAAGGACGCGTGTTTGGCGAGTTCCTGGACGATGGAGCCGTCTCCAGAACCCTCAGGAAGTTCACCCATACCAAGGAGGAACAATTATGGTTTGGGCAGGAATTCGTCTTGGAGGACGGACGGATCTCGTTTGGGTGCGGGGCAATATGACGACAGAACGATACGTCCAACAGGTGCTGGGGCCCGTAATCTTGCCCCACAGAACACAAATGGGGCAAGATTTCCTGCTCATGCACGACAATGCCCGGGCACACACGGCGAGAACGGTAGCAGCTTGGTTACATACACATAATGTTAGGGCCTTAGACTGGCCTGCTCAATCGCCAGATCTAAATCCCATTGAGCATGCGTGGGATATGCTGCAAAGAAGAGCTCTGAAGGAAGTTCCTGAAAATCTGGCTACAGAAGATCAACTTTTTGCGCACCTCAGAAGGACATGGGACAATATTCCGCAGCAAGACATTGACAACCTTGTTCTGAGCATGCCGAATCGATGCCGATGTGTTATGAACATCATGGGCGCTTTCTCAGACTACTAACTTCAAGTTTATAAACACAAATTAAATGATTTTTCTTTTTTTTTCTGTTTTTACTCACAAATTAAAAGTTCATTCATATACGGTTTCCGTCTATGCTTCATTTTTTTTCCATAAAATCCTGAAATTTTAATCTATACCTTAACCATTATTAAAAAATGGTAGAATATTAAATGACGTATCTTTTAAATATATACATGTCATATAAATAATTAACACATTGATAGTAATTCGCTTTTTTAAAAATATCCCTAGACCGTGTTGATGTGTGTATTATAGTTGGCGTCGAAACCTGTCTGGTGGTAGGTAGGTTCTGAGTGGAGCGAACCTGCGAGACCGAGTGGAGAGAAGGGGGGAGGTGGCGAGTGAAGCGAGCCGGCGACCTCCGTAGCGTAACGAAGGTCGAGTGGGTGAAGCGTAACTCAGGGGCGACGACAAGCAAACTTTAGGGCTAAGTTTTTAAGTAAGGTTTTTACTTTTATTTCATCAGTTTTTTTTTTTTTAATTAATTTTATAATGTTTTAGGGGTTCTTAAGGGTTTTCATACCGATATAGGGGTAGTTGTAACGGATTTTCCAATTATTTTAAGGATTCCTATGGATTCTCAAAATTTTATGATGGTAAGGAATACTTCTGAAGAACACGGCAACACGCGAGCTGCGCGCAGCTCGCGCACCCACGCAAATACTAGTTATTATACTATATAAAGCTCGATTACCACTCACTGACTGACTGACTGACTCACTGACATAATTGTTCTCCCAGATGGTGGATGGGGAGGTGGGTATATTTTGACAGATTCGTAAACAAGTGACTCTCGCGAGTATGGGAAATGTGCCAAACCTCCCCTTTTCACCTCCCTTCCTCCCCCTCCCTATCGTATCTCGGAAACAAAGAGACCCGTATTTCTCGTTTTTTACGGATTCGTATAGAGGAGGCTCGGGAAAGTAAAAACCAGTTTTCGAAATTGACCCTTTTTTACCCCTTCTCCCCCTTTTAGGCGGATCTCGGAAGTTGAGAGACTTGAAACATTTTTTTTTTCAGATTCATATAAAGGAGCAACGCGTTAGTCAAAATCATTTTTCAAAACTCCCCACTCTCCCCCCTTTCACCCCTCCCCCCATCGTATCTCGGAAACTAGGACACGTAGTGGCTTTGTGATTTTTACTATAAATTATTATTGAGGAGCATTTAAATTTGTATACGGAGGGTATCCTCTTCTCCCCAACCTCCCCTAAAAATAAAAGGGCTATAACTTCGTATCGGTCAGAGATAGCCATTATGTGTTTGAACAAATATTATAGTAGGCGCCGAAACCTGTCTGGTGGCAGGTAGGTTCTGAGTGGAGCGAACCTGCGAGACCGAGTGGAGAGAAGGGGGGAGGTGGCGAGCGAAGCGAGCCGGCGACCTCCGTAGCGTAACGAAGGTCGAGTGGGTGAAGCGTAACTCAGGGGCGACGACAAGCTACTTTAGGGTTAAGTTTTTAAGTAAGGTTTTTACTTTTATTTTATTAGGTTTTTTTTTTAATTAATTTTATAATGTTTTAGGAGTTCTTAAGGGTTTTCATAGTGATTTAGGGGTAGTTGTAAAGGATTTTCCAATTATTTTAAAGATTTCTATGAATTCTTAAAATTTTATGAGGGTAAGGAATACTTCTCAAGAACACAACAACACGCGAGCTGCGCGCAGCTCGCGCACCCACGCAAATACTAGTTATTATACTATATAAAGCTCGATTACCACTGACTGACTGACTCACTCACTGACAGAATTGTTCTCCCAGATGGTGGATGGGGAGGTGGGTATATTTTGACAGATTCGTAAACAAGTGACTCTCGCGAGTATGGGAAAAGTGCCAAACCTCCCCTTTTCGCCCCCCTTCTCACCCCCCCCTATCGTATCTCGGAAATCAAGGGATTTGGATCGTTTTTTTTTCAGATTCATATAGAGGAGGCTCGGGAAAGTAAAAACGAGTTTTCAAAATTGCCCCCCTTGCCCCCCTTTTCACCCCCTTTAGACGGATCTCGGAAGTTGAGAGACTCGGAACATTTTTTTTTTCAGATTCGTAAGAAGGGGCCTAGAGTTAGTCAAAATCATTTTTCAAAACTCCCCACTCTCCCCCCCTTCACCCCTCCCCCCATCGTATCTCGGAAACTAAGACACGTAGCGGCTTTTTGATTTTTGCTATAAATTATTATTGAGGAGCGTTTAAATTTGTATACGGAGGGTATCCTCTCCTCCCCAACCTCCCCTAAAATTGAAAAGGCTGTAACTTCGTAACGGTTAGAGATAGCCATTGGATGCTTGAACAAATTAGGCGTCGAAACCTGTCTGGTGGTAGGTAGGTTTTGAGTGGAGCGAACCTGCGAGACCGAGTGGAGCGAAGGGGGGAGGTGGCGAGCGAAGCGAGCCGGCGACCTCCGCAGCGTAACGAAGGTTGACTGGGTGAAGCGTAACTCAGGGCGACGACAAGCAAACTTTAGAGTAGTGTTTTTTTTTAATGGGTCTGAGTTTTTAAATAAGGTTTTTTACTTTAATTTTATTTGGTTTTTAAAGGTAATATTTTTTTATTAGTTTTTAGAATGTTTTAGGGGTTCATAAGGGTTTTCATACTGATTTAGAGGTAGTTGTAACGGTTTCAGTTATTTTAAGGATTCCTATGGATTCTCAAAATTTTATGATGGTAAGGAATACTTCTCAAGAACACGACAACACGCGAGCTGCGCGCAGCTCGCGCACCCACGCAAATACTAGTTATACTATATAAAGCTCGATTACCACTCACTGACTCACTCACTGACAGAATATTGTTCTCCTAGATGGTGGATGGGGAGGTGGGTATATTTTGACAGATTCGTAAACAAGTAACTCCCGCGAGTATGGGAAAAGTGCCAAACCTCCCCTTTTCACCCCCCTTCCTCCCCCTCCCTGTCGTATCTCGGAAACAAAGAGACTTGGAACATTTTTTTTTCAGATTCGTATAGAGGAGGCTCGGAAAAGTAAAAACCAGTTTTCAAAATTGACCCCTTTTTCCCCCTTCTCCCCCCTTTAGGCGGATCTCGGAAGTTGAGAGACTTGGAACATTTTTTTTTTAGACTCGTAAGAAGGGGCCTAGAGTTAGTCAAAATCATTTTTCAAAACTCCCCACTCTCCCCCCCTTCACCCCTCCCCCCATCGCATCTCGGAAACTAGGACACGTAGCGGCTTTTTGATTTTCACTATAAATTATTATTGAGGAGCGTTTAAATTTGTATACGGAGGGTATCCTCTTCTCCCCAACCTCCCCTAAAAATAAAAGGGCTATAACTTCGTAACGGTCAGAGATAGCCATTATGTGTTTGAACAAATATTATAGTAGGCGTCGAAACCTGTCCGGTGGTGGTAAGTCCCGAGTGGAGCGAACCTGCGAGACCAAGTGGAGAGAAGGGGGGAGGTGGCGAGCGAAGCGAGCCGGCGACCTCCGTAGCGTAACGAAGGTCGAGTGGGTGAAGCGTAACTCAGGAGCGACGACAAGCAACTTTAGGGTTATGTTTTTTTTAATGGGTCTCAGTTTTTAAGTAAGGTTTTTTACTTTTATATTATTAGGTTACTTTTTAAAATTAATTTTATAATGTTTTAGGGGTTCTTAAGGGTTTTTATACTGACTTAGGGGTAGTTGTAACGGATTTTCGAATTATTTTAAGGATTCCTATGGATTCTCAAAATTTTATGATGGTAAGGATACTTCTCAAGAACACGACGACACGCGAGGTGCGCGCAGCTCGCGCACCCACGCAAATACTAGTTTAAGAGCGGGCCTAAAGCAAAATCTTCAATCTTTGATTAGATTTTTAGAGTAGTAAATCATGTTCCAATTGGAAAAAAAGTATATGTCAGGAAACTTCATTATGAATGTGATGGTTGACATTGGCGAAAAACATAATAGGATAAAATTTTCTCGATAGAAAACCATCACAAAGTTACCTCTAATTTTCAACATTTTTGGTTTTTATTCTATTTTGGTGCATGTTACTGAACCATAAACTTGATAAATATTAACACTCATGTATAACCTATAGCTGACATTTGGCATTTTTTCAAAATATTTTCTATTTTAAGAGATAACAGACTCAAAGCATTTGGCGCTTACTACATTTTTATTCCGCGCAATACGCAGTCTTCCGTCCCGCGTGACGCGAGCTTGAGACATCAGTTTGTTTCACCGATCACTCGCCGATCAGTTGCCCTCGCTCTGTTGAGACGGGTAGTCTATGTCACTTTGCTCCGCGCCAATTCGCCATTAATAATATCATTGAATCAATTATTTTTTTTTGTGTAACATGGGTAACAAGAAAAATACAATTGAAAAGCGATAACTAAAACAGTTGAAGACTCAAATGATGGCAGATTGCCGAAGTCGAAGGTACTATGTATTTTTTACGTGCATAAGCTCATAGTAAACGCAAAATAAACGAATGATTGATTTATGTGCATTGTTTTTGTCCGAAATTATTTTAAATATATACAACCCGTCCGAATTAACCGGTAGGTAGGTAGTAGGTAGGTAGTAGGTAGGTAGGTAGTAGGTAGGTAGTAAGTAGGTAGTAGGTAGGTAGTAGAAGGTAGTAGTAGGTAGTAGGTAGGTAGTAGGTAGGTAGTAGGTAGGTAGTAGGTAGGTAGTAGGTAGGTAGTAGGTAGGTAGTAGGTAGGTAGTAGGTAGGTAGTAGGTAGGTAGTAGGCAGGTAGTAGGTAGGTATTAGGTAGGTAGTAGGTATCAAGAAACTTGCGCGAAAGACACTTGCGCGACTGGACTTTTGCGCGACTTAATGGCCACTGAGGTTCACTCTGTAAACATTCACGCCTGTTATTTATACTTGAAGTTGGTTTTTTGGTTTTTCTGTCGTGGGTGACATTTTCATGGTTTCGGAGTCGCTGATAACGAAAATTAGGTCAAAATAAAAATCCAAGATGGCGGCGTGCAAAATTTTAGGTTTTTCAAACATGGGTGTCGTTTTCATGGTTTTCATGGTTGCTTATTACGAAAATGTGGTCAAAATAAAAATCCAAGATGGCGCTGATGAAATTTTTAGGTTTTTCCATCATGGGTGTCGTTTTCATGGTTTACGTGGTCACTGATAACGAAAATGAGGTCCAAATGAAAATCCAAGATGGCGCCGAGGAAAATTTTAAATTTTCCGTCATGGGTGTCTTTTTCATGGTTTACGTGGTCACTGATAACCAGTGATAGGAATAGGTAGTGCTTATTAGTCTAAACTTCGAAGAAGAACAGAGAAAAGAATCGGAGACTTCCTTAGACTATATTTTATTATGCGACCACGACGAGTTTTTTTTTGTAAATTCTAAGAGTAGATAACTAAATGCGCAGCCATAAAAGTCCGCCCATTGTACTTTCGTTGCAATAAAGATTAAATGATGTTTTTTAAGTTTAAGTGTGTTACTAAACAATGTAACCCGGCTATTATTTTAGAATTTTGAAATATACTTCAGAAATATATTTTAGTAAGATAAAATCCAAATACCTTTGTTTTTGAAATAATAAATCACTTGAACTTTAGAAATTTCAACAAACGTGGCCAAGAGTGAGCTAGAAAGTAGATATTTACTTCAAAACGTGTACGGCTCCTTGACAAAGATAGCGTTTCATAGTTTTATGATGAAGAAGTCGTTTCCAAAATGTTCTTAAAAAAAGAAAACTTTCAGAAATTTTGATGGTTGTAACGACTGTGTTATGTTATGTCTAGTCGCAAACTTTAGGTAAACATAGACCAATTTCTTATTCCAAATAACATTAATTTTTGATGTAGGTACTTACGTGATGTCCCGGAAAAAAATACAGTCTAAGCAAGTACTATTATCTATTCTGTGGTCTAAGGAAGTCTCCGATTCTTGTCTCTGTTCTTCGAAGTTTAGGCTAATAAGCACTACCTATTCCTATCACTGCTGATAGGTAACGAAAATGAGGTCAAAATGAAAATTCAAGATGGTGCCAAAGAAAATTTTTGGTTTTTCTGTCATCGGTGTCGTTTTTATGGTTTTTAGGGTCACTGATAACGAAAATGAAGTCAAAATGAAAATCCAAGATGGCACCGGCATCCATTTTTGATTTTACGTCATGGGTGTCATTTTCATGGTTTTCGAGGAAACTGATTACGAAAATGAGGTCAAAATGTAAATCCAAGATGGCGCCGAGGAAAATTTTTGGTTTTTCCGTCATCGGTGTCGTTTTCATGGTTTTCTAGGACGCTGATTACAAAAATGGGGTCAAAATGACAATTCAAGATGGAGCCCAGGAAAATTATTGATTTTCCGTCATGGGTGTCGTTTTCATGGTTTTCGGGGTTGACGCAAAAATAAATTTTTTTGGGCGCCATCTTGGATTTTCATTTTGATCTCATTTTCGTTATCGGTGACCACGTTAACCATAAAAATGACACCCATGATGGAAAAACCACATTTTTTTCCCGGCACCATCTTGCCTTTTGGGGTCGCTGAATACGAAAATGAGGTCAGAATTGACCTCATTTTTGTGTTCAGCGACCCCAAAAACTATGAAAAAACGACACCCATGATCGAAAACCAAAAATGTTCTGACCGCCTGGGATTTTCATTTTGAGTTCATAAATTTTACACATTCCTCCATTTTTACTTTTTGTTTCTGATTCTTAGTGTATGTCACCAAATTTATTTTTGTTATCAATTTTATAAAATTTTCGATTTATCTTTTGTGCTTTTTATTATTATTGCCTTTTTGTTCTTTTTATTAACGGGCACAGTATTTTATAAATATTTATTCTACCAATATTATTAATTTTACACATTCTATAATTTTTGTTATTGTGTCTTGATGTATCAATTTAAAACAATTTTCATCAATGTTTTTATCAATTAGGTATATATCATGTATAGGTATCATTAATACAATCATATGCATTTTTAAATATTAGCATAGTTATCAATATATTATCTTTATTTTTTTTAATTTCATCAATTTTTATTCGTTACCTATTCAATTTTACCAATGTCATAAATTTTATACATTCTATTATTTTTACTTTTATTATTGATTCTTATTGTACGGTATGTTCCTCTTATTAATGGTCACAGTATTTATAAATTTTATAAGTTATTAAAATATCGAATGTTATTTATTTTATTATTTCATCATTTTACTTTTTGTTATCGTTTTTAATGTACCTATTTATAATATAACATTTTCTTTTTAGTTGGTATTTGTGCAAAAATTGTAGACATTAATATGTGTTTGTTTATGTTGTCGAGCGTATGGCACTCATGGGCCAAAAAAACAAAAAAAAAACCACCTTTAAGTATAAATAAATATTGCTGGACATTACACACAGCGCCATCTAGTGCCACACTAAGCAACGAGGCTTGTGTCGTGGACACCAGATAGTTGATATACTACATAGATACTTTTTGTTTGTAAATACATACATATTATACATACATATAAACATCCATGACTCGGAAACAAATGTCCATGCTCATCACTCAAACATTTGCTCCGACCGGGATTCGAACCCGGGACCCTAAGAACGTAAGGCAGCCTCACTACCGCTGCGCCAATCGGGTCGTCAAAATAACAGGCGTGATGATAAAACGAAATGGAGAAAAAAATTAAGATGAAATGGAGTACTCAAAAGTCGAAACTTTTATTTCACGACATACAAACAACATAGGAATGTATTGTATAGGTGTTAAAAAATGAATACAAAAAAAAATAAGAAAGTGAAAGAAGAAAAAGTGGCTTTATTTAACTGTGTTGCGCAAGCAACACAGTTAAATAAAGCCACTTTTACGTAGTATATGCAAATATACTACGCCCTACCCGCTACACTACGCAAGCTTGGTCCCACGCTTCGCGCGTCGTGGCGCCGCGGCCGCCCGTGTTTGTTATCGGCACTAATGCGGGTGTAGCGAGACGCGCGGGGGAAATCAGAATTTATCCTGGCGTTAGGCCCGCTCTTAAGTTTATATAAATAAATAAACTTTTGTTGTTTGAGATAGTATGTTGTTTCTTTGCCTTTTATTACCAACCCACCTTGCATCTGGGCTTTTGTTCCATTACCACTAGAGGGATAAAATCTCGAATGTAACAGCTTAAGTACACAAGCACATCAAGTTACACCGCAAACTGCCAAAATTTCTCGAAATGATTCCACCATGAAATGTAGATGGTTAAGTTCAAAATCGAATTAGAAAATTTGACAGTTTGTAGTAACTTGATGTTTCTTGCTGCTGACAACTGGACCATAAACACTAAAAATAACTTGATAGTTCTAAAGATAGTGACTAAATCATCGTCAAATAGCTTGCAGCGTAACACCGGAGTATCGTTTATTCCGAAAGCTTTTGTCGAACGATAACTACTACTGTTGCACCTGGATCATTATTGTTTGGAATAAACGTGTTACTAAAGCATAAGGGGTAATTAAAAAGGGAGTAATTACTTTAACACTGAATGGCACTAAGATAGCGTCTATTGCTGTAGTTTTATTACAAGGTTGTGACCGAGAGCCTGGCTATCTAATACATGTAGGTAACTAAAGGAATAAAGATTCGCAAACAGTTATTTGAATTAATCATGAATAAAACCTCTTTCAAGTGCCAAAGTTTAGGTACATTTATAGGATAATTCATAAAATTACACTACTTTACATAAAATTTAATGTTCAATAAAAACATTCATGTCATAGAAAAAATCAAATACTGTAAAATTTCGTTTTTTTTCTTCTAAATTATTAATTAACCGCAACCAACCAATTCAACGACACATTTACAATCATTTAATGAACGGTTTAAACGACAGATTTACTAATAACTGTGCTTTAATCCGATATAAAACTTACGTTAATTACATGGCAATTTGATATTGCTTTTAACGGAATCGACATATTTACAACTTTGATTACAGTCTATTAATATTCATAGTGCATGTTCGGTTACACTGATATCTTAAACCGAAGTAATTAACTTCTAATTTGAATGGTTGAACGTAAAAATAAGGAAAATCTAGACTTTATATGGTAGAAATTCATTAAGAGTTTTCCGTTGTAGATAATGGTATGTTTTACTATGAGGTCGAGCTAATGGGTTTAACGTACGGTAAAGTAAACCTGCCTGAATTGAGACCGATTAAAATGACGATATCATCAGGCCTAACCAAGTTACATACGTCTCGTATCGATTCTCTTTCTATAATAATAAAATTGCGCTAATTAATATAATTGCGCTAAATTGGTAGCCAAGTTGACATGACTGAGTCGATCGCTTGTTCTCTAATGTCTGTAGAAAAAACCTACACTTTAGTCTTTGATGAGCGTTCCTACCAAAGAGAACATACATTGTAGAAACGATAACATTCTATTCTATCATTTTGAACGATGTAAACTTGTCTACGAATTTTCTATTCGTTTGTGTTGATCACGTGATTTAACGTTGAAATGATGTTATTCTCAGATATATGATTAGTTTTCTAACAATTGTAGATTTTCAACTTGGCTTAGCCTGCAGAATTGACAGGGATTTAAACATAGTTAAAGAGTACCACAATGAAGAGAAATGATTATGAAAGAAAAAGGAGTAAATGATAGCGTGACGGTTGATAGAATGGAGAAAGAAACGTGTTGCGCCGACACCAAGTAACATGAAGACAAGGAAAAGAATATGATTATGTGTAATTTTACGTTAACTATACTCAAAAGGGCGGCGGGCGGGGAGGCAGCGGTGGCCCAGTGGTAGCGGCCCTGACTTACGAACAGTAAGTCGTGGGTTCGAACCGAGACAGGCGCATTACTACGGTGAAGGAAAACATCGTGAGGAAACCGGCATGTCCTAGAACCAAAAATCCGAAGACATGTGACACTACCAACCCGCACTGGGCCCGCGTGGTGGATTATAGCCCATTCCCTCTCATAGAGAGGAGGCCTGTGTCCCAGCAGTGGGAACATTAATAGGCTGATGATGAAGATACTCAAAAAGAAATTTTGCTTACATTGGCAGACTATAACTTACTCGTTGGTCGAGTGTTCTCATGCGCGACTGCTCAGCATGAGCGATTCGGGGATCAAGTAAACTGTTATTGGATTTATCCATCAGGAATTACACAACAGCAGCCACGGACTCTGGATTTGTGCCCAGTTGATGGCAATAGGCTCGCTCCCTATTAAATGGGACTAACAACATAACTGGCGAAATGTGGGTGTACTGTTAAGTACACCTCTGCCTAACCTTCGATGATTACAAGCGTGATATTAAGGCAGACAATAAAGTTTCATTACCATGAAGACCAAAATCTTGTTCGACAAGGCGGCGTTACAAATAAAAGGTTAGTCATTTGGTACCTCACACACAAAAACACCCGGTCCTACCCTTCCCACTTAGCCGATTGTCACTATTGACTGTTTACCCAGGTGAGCCAGTACTGTGCCGTGTTTAGACAACAGTTTAACGGGAGTCCAGACGTGTTGTCTTGCCGTCTTGTCTTTGTTTTGTTTCTAGTTGTGTTACTACAGTTGTAGGTTCTTGGTAGAGGTATTTTTGAGAATGATATTAGAAATGTTGTTTCTGGGCAGGTATTGACGAGCATTAACGAGATTAATAGCATTTTTGTAGCATACATTAACCCCTACTGAAACTTCGACAAGCTTCAATGACGTTCGAAACCCCTAGTATTTCTGCACAAACTTTCATCAACTTCTTGGTAGTTTTATGGCAGTCCAACACATTTTTGACTTTACGTCACTTTGTCTTTGTCAAGAGTAAAAGAAATGCCTACATCTCATCAAATACAGTTAGTACCAGAAAGGTGTGGTCTATTTCAGGGTGTGATTCAGACCATCAAGCTAAATAACTTTCTCGGTAGAACCACAATTGAAATCGCGAAAAAAATCAGCTTTCTTAAACCTCGCTTTTTCTGTTAAACGCTGTTTACACGTAAACCGTAATTAATACAATAAAGTTACTACATTAAAGAAATTTGTCGTTATTTTTTCTGTATCTTCAGTTTTCAGAACAAAACTTCCACAGTCACCCCTAACTTTTCATAAACATAATATCTCTCACAAGAAGCAAACAGATCAGGATGCAACATTTATTTATCTACAACTTTATTTCATTTTTCTTTTGAAACCTAAACATAGCAACGGAAATAAAATACAACATTAAAGTCATACCTTTATATGAACTTAACCAAATGCTGACATTACCTTTAACATCCATATTATTATAACAGTTTAAAAATAATTCAAACGTCCATTACACAGTGTCTGTTTATTATAAAGATGATGATTAATGTGATCATACACGAACCAGGTTTGGGTATGCTCCTTTGGGCATATTTCTTTGAAATTTTTGCTTATGCCACTATGAAGCTGTCGTTTTAAATCAAAATTATGTTTTGTCGGAGCCTGCACTGACAATGTGCAGTTGGGCGGATTAATTTTATGGATTACTAGCTCGTCGTACGTAGACGTCCCGTGGTTTCACCTGCGTAGTTCCCGTTCCCGTGGGAGTACGGGAATAAGATATAGCTTATAGCACTCACAAATAATGTAGCTTTCTACCAGTGAAACAATTTTTAAAATTGGTTCATTACTTCCGGAGATTACATACAAACTTACAAACAAATGTTACCTCTTTATAATATTAGTATAGATATAGAAGTTATGTAAAGGAAGTTTTAAAATAATATAAAAGAAAATGTATATGGTGATCATTGCTATTTTGAGAAGTTCACATTTTGAGAAATGCACATTTTGCGAAGTGCACATTTTGCTTTGTGCACAATCTGCGTCAAATCTACCATATCGCATTAATTTTAAAGCTAGAAATGATGCAGTTTATCCATAATACATTTTTAAAAAAAAAAACAGAGTAATGTGTTTTTTTTAAACATTTTGCAATTTTGCGTAAAAGTTTAGTTTCATTAATATTATCATTGTACTAATTATTGTTTATTTTATTGTTACAGGTAATTATCGCACAATAGTCACTGTTATAACTAAGGAAGTTAAGGTTTGATCTTCGTGTTTTCTGGTAAAGTGGGTAAATGAATAAGAATATAGAAGACTAGCTGACGTCCCGCGGTTTCACCCGCGTAGTTCCTGTTCCCGTAGGAGTACGGGAATAAAATATAGCCTATAGCACTCACGAATAATGTAGCTTTCTACCAGTGAAACAATTTTTAAAATTGGTTCATTACTTCCGGAGATTACCCCTACATACAAACTTACAAACAAATTTTACCTCTTTATAATATTAGTATAGAAGTAAACAAATCGCGTCACTTAACTGGTTATGATTAAAATAAACATTCGTATTATCTTATCTTTAATCAAATTAATGATGATATTAACGAAATCAATAGGATATATCTAATCAAATCTGTACCAACATCTTAACTCTTAAACTTACGAATTGATAAAAATGCAAATCAATCTTTATCGTTCTTAAAAATCGTTTTCTGTTGCAATCACGATAAATATCAAACTTTTATGGTTGTTGCTAAATAATACGATTTAGATGGAAGCAATAGAGGCTCAGTGGTGTCGGCGGATTGCATGTTAGAAAAACCTAATAACAATTTTCCCGCCCCGGGAATCGAACCCAGGACTTCATGCTTAGCCGTCGTATTATAGACCAATATACCAACAAGGCAGTCTGAACTAATTATGTAATACAATTTAGATTATTTCTCACCTCTATAACGAAAATTGGAGTGCAACTATAGTATTTGATTTTGTAATTTAACATTACAAAATGTATACCTATGTTAAACTTTGCACTTAATCTGATATTTACTGCACCAAGCTTCTAAAGTCGTTTAAGACTAAGTAACTGCAGTCTGACCATGTTTTAGTTAGATATCTCCCTGACTAGGTGTGAATAAATACTATTAATAGCTCATATTAACATTACATGTTTAAGCTAGTCTTGTAATGACAGGAAAACGCTGATTTTAACGGCTGTCCAAGATAACTAATATGCCACCTACTTTGTGAAGGTTGATGTTAAATAGCACTGTCTTATAAATTCTATGTATAACGTATTAGAGTGAAAATTCACGTTTTACGGTAGGACTCAATGTACCGCACTCAAAACATTGTGCTAATGGCTGCATTAAATAGTGAATGGGTCATCGAGTTATTTAAAGTTATTTTTACTAAAATCTTTATTAAAAATAGTTTAAAAAAAAAAACTAAAAAACACGCTTTATATAGAAAACCAAACTAAAAAATAGAAAATAATTTTAATAAATTTGAAATAAGATAAGTGTAAAAAATTCTAACAAATACATGTGATGATGAATAGTGTTAATAAGAAAAAAAATGTTTTATTTAAAAAAAAAACGTGGGGTGCATGGCGTCAATAGTTATAAATATTTCATTGAGAGACATGAGAAGAAGGATTATCATTTCGATAATATCTTAAAAAGCACCCCACGCTTTTTTTTTAATAAAACATTTTTTTCTTATTAACACTATTAATCATTTATATTTGTTAGAATTTTTTACACTAATCTTATTTCAAATTTATTAAAATTTATTTTCTATTTTTTAGTTTGGTTTTCTATATAAAGCGTGTTTTTTTAAACTATTATTTATTTTCTACTTTTTAGTTTTTATTGCATTGTCATCGGTCTTTGACAGGTGTGCAAAATTTGAATGAAATCTGGCCGTTTAAAGTAGGTCAAAATTGCGCCCTAAGAAGTCGGTTACAAACATACAAGTGAAGCTAATATAAAGCGTATAAAAAAAACTTGTGAAAAAGTTGGAACTTTGACCAATATCTCCGTAACTAGAAAGTTCCAAGGACAAAAAAAAAGTGATTGCAATGACGGGGAGAGCAAGTGGCTTTCGGCTTCGTTAAGCGTTTTTTTACACCCTTTAAAAGAAAAAATCAATTTGTTATTCCTTTGTTTACCCATGATACCTTTTACCCTACGCCTGATTTCACCACGATTTTCTAACTAAATGCGTTGAACTCTAAACTTAATATCTAAAAATTCTTATTCTTATTCTTTATTGCACTAAAAATTAAAAAATATACACACAAAATTAAAATACATAGCTTATGTTACAACGGCAAGCTTAACCCAGAATAATAAAATAAAATAAAAAATCGTTTGTCTCGGTCATTATCAAATGATTCACAGTTACTAAACGTTGTTTTAAACATGCGTTAAATGCGTGATTTACAGTGAAAATGTTTAGTAAATTTTTTTTTTCAATAAAATGTAATTTGTAATATGAAATTTTTAACAAATCACATGCAAATCACACATAATACAGACTTAAAATAATAAAAAATATATTTTTATACGTTCTCCTTTTTATGGTTTCATAAAAACATAGTTTTATGAGACTATAACCAGGTGGTTACAATGTAGTATTTCGTTACATCATTAAAATCATATTGAATATTATTGATCATAATGTAGCACCTTTTATGTTCTCATATTATATTGGTACAGGCTGCATATAAACTGCATTTTTGCACCTATTTAGGCTCATAAGTTACGATAGCAAACAATATTACGCAAAACTGAGAGAGCAGATGGCGCCACCTTAACGCCTCATAAACAATCTAATAAGATAAGATAAGATATTTATTTTGCAAATATGGGTACATACACGGTGACATAAAAATATAATAGCAACAGCCATATTTAACCAAAAGGCATGCAAAAGTACAGAAGACACTAGTGATGCTAAGTATACAGGGTGGAATTTTGTAATGCCACCTGGAGGGAAAGTACTCTTAATACCGGAGATAGCAAATTTTACTCAAAGGAAACATTCCTTCATTTTTAAAAAGAAATTAATCTGCGTTCAAAGATTTTGAAAAATCGCGTGCCACACTCGGGAATCGAACCGTCTAAATTCCAAAAAAATAACACCCTGTACTTTTATGGCACCAATCGATAGGGTAAATCATAAGGATCAAATCCCTCTAACAAACATAATAAATTAAATGAAAGGAAAACCATGAAATCTTAAGTTATAAATTCAATGGGATAAATTCAATAGGTACGAATGATGGACCTTTACAATTGAAGAGAATAAGATTGCAGAAGAAAATTGCAATTTGCATGTGTTTGTTTGTGCAAATTGCAATATTCCTATGTAAATAGTTCTTCGTCATTTTAATTAATAAATGTCGTCAAAAGAGACTATGTTCGTAATTGGATGGACCTTTGACTAAAAGAGCTTTATCTTATCCCATTGAATTTATAAGTTAAGATTTCATAGTTTCCCTTTCATTTAATTTATCGTATTTGTTAGAGGGATTTGATCCTTATGATTTACCCTATCGATTGGTGCCATAAAAATACAGGGTGTTATTTTTTTGGAATTTAGACGGTTCGATTCCCGAGTGTGGCACGCGAATTTTCAAAATCTTTGAATGTAGATTAATTTCTTTTTAAAAATGAAGGAATGTTTCCTTTGAGTAAAATTTGCTATCTCCGGTATTAAGAGTACTTTCCCTCCAGGTGGCATTACAAAATTCCACCCTGTATAGTAAAATTAGACAATGTCAATACATATTAAAGATTGATAAACTACAATTACAATTACACAATCATTATTCTACAGTCAACTTATTGCATTGGAATTGAATAAAATAATAAAAAAATAAATGTCATATTTTTCAAATGTCCAGTCGTTTTAAAGTACCAAGTAATCAAGAAAATCCTTTCTCCATTAAAAATTCCGTCACACTATAATACGCTTTGTCTACTAAAAAATTTCGAAGTTTTTTTTTAAATAAAGTCAAGTTTAGTATGTACCATGTAGCAGACACTTTTACGCTTTAAAGTCGTTTTTGCACCAGGGAGACACAGCCTACTATTATCACGCCTATTTCGTGGAAAGATGTCACCTATGCGGTCAAAACGATCAGGGTTCTAAAGTCCAAGGATATCTCATTAACTGTCACTTAACCATTTAACTTTAATTTTATTATTGAAATAAATCATCATCTAGTATCTATCCAGTCTAACCGAATGCAGCTGAATATTAGTATTTCCCATAGAGCGAGTGCCTATCTGACCTCCACAACCCAGTTAGTACTGAGTCATACGATACTCCTTGGTAAGACTGGTTGTTAGATTTTTGGGCCACTGACTACTTAACGACTGTCAAAGATGTACGCAATTGACAGCAGAGACCAACAGCTTTACGAAATTGGCATCTTTATTATTGAAACTGAAGACAATAATAATTAAGACACCAAAAACCTATCCCAATTTGTATACGTTATTTGTGTACATAATCTTTTTTTTAACTGCGATAGTAGGGTCTCCTAAGTGTACTTTTGCAACAAAACCTTTTTCGTAGAGTACACTCTAGCGGCAGATATCCTAGCACACGGCGTCTATTAAACGCGCAGACGACGCGTTTTGCGAACGCGCGTTTTCTGCGCCGTAGGTGCCGATTTTTGCGTTTTAATAGATTCAAACGCGCGTAAAACGTGATAAAAACGCGTGTGAAGCGCGTTCGAAACTCGTTTAAAGCCCGTACAAAAGGAGAAGGCCAGCGTAAGCAGTGTTGTCTCAACCGACGCTATTGTACAACTGACGAGGAGTCTCTGACCAAAACGCGGAAGCTACAAGCGACTACAGCGCGTCTGTATCTGCGCGTATACGCGCAGTAGACGCGCGTTTCACGGTTGCCCGTCTTTAGGTTACAACAAGGTTGCGTTCAAATCTCGTTTGAAGTGCGTATACGCGAGTCATCTGCGCATTGTCTGCGCGTTTGAAATACGCCGTGTGCTAGGAGCCTAAGTATATATAAACATTTTAATAGTCTTCTCTTGTAATGTGTACCAAGCTTTACAATTCTTACAAAGATTGATCAAATGTCCTGAATTTAAACTAGTTCAAAATAAATGACAGCAAATCATCTATTTATTTCATTTCCTTAATTTAATATACGAACATAATGCAGTCCAAATGTAATGTTATACTTTCAATCATTTTAATCCATACACGCCAAAGGACTTATTATTCTATGTTCATTTCGATAAGGTTGATAATGCTATAGCAAGTTTATCAATTGTCTGAACCAGGGTACAGCTCTCGCGCCAGCATAATTGAATAATTCTCGTCTATCTAGAACAACGCTACCGGGAGTTGACGTCAAAAAGTCAACTGTTAGAAGTTTAATATAGTTAGAAAGCCTAGTGATCGAAAGTGAGAGTTCTGTGCATGAGGCCCTAGGTTCGATTGCCAGGTCGGGCAAAGTTTTGGCTGCGAAAAATTGCTGCATAACATTGCATTGTTGATGATGATTGCATTCATTTTTTCAGTTCGTTCATTCAGTTTTTCCGTAAAATTTTTCCATTAGCAATTTCTCAGTGTTATACCGTAGACTGTATTTGTACCCTGTTGATGCAATAGGCTCGCCCCCTAATACATGGGACTTAAATATAGACAGCGAAATGGGAATGTACTATAAGGAACACCTCTGCCTAACCCTTTGGAGGTTAGATGCGTGATGTTGTGTATTTAGCAAATTCTAATCAATTCCTCTCTCCTGCTCCATGGCCATAGAACTATCAAGTTCACTGACGGCATAAGGGTGAAAATTACTTAAATCATAAAGGTGAAAATTACTTAAATCATAAGGGTGAAAATTACTTAAATCATAAGGGTGAAAATTACTTAAATCATAAGGGTGAAAATTACTTAAAGCATAAGAGTAAACATTACTTAAAGCATAAGAGTGAAAACTGACAGTCAGTGAACTCGGTAGTACCTAGAAATATTACCTAATGGTATTTCTGTAGACTACCTGTGCTACGCACAAGTAGTTTAGGAATACTTTCTAGTTATCTAGTAGAAAATGTTAGTCTAGAACCGCAGGTTGTACTTCCGACCACGTCTGTCATTCTGATTGAAGTATTTTTATTAATTGAAATGTTATACAAGACTGGAGAAATCTATTTCCTTTAGGGTAGAAGAAAAACAAGGGCCAACGGACTGAATTTTATTTCCATTTTTATGCACAAGATTCTTAAACCTTCGTTTATTTTATAAGTGTTTTACAATCGCTAGAAATTATACATTACCGTCCCCCAGAACGCCTATCCTATAGATTCCTAGTATTTAGCTGAGGTAGAACTGACACAATAAACTCCCCAGCAACACATCTGACTATGAAATTAGCAAGAAGAACTTGATTATTTACGTCATCTTCCATTACGATAAAATAAAATGCATCCCTACTAAGCGTTTGCCTGTCCATTGCTGGACTTGGTCTTCTCTGGCCACGCTGTAATTTTATCATGGGATAGCCTCTTCCAGAAGTTTCGAGTACCCTAGGCAGCCAGTATTTTTTCTATTCGAGTCGGCTTGTTAACCGTCTCAAATGAATCAACTAGCCTCGTTCACATTCTACCTTCACGGAATCATCTTAACAGTGAATGATTAACGATAATACGTCTGTTTTGTTCACATTATTCATAATAATATTTGCGTGCATACTTATCTGTTTGCACTTAAAGAATGTGCAAACATAAAGCCTCAGGACAAACTATTAGCATTTCTGTGTAAGTTAATGCCGTATTGTTAACTTTTCTTGAAACAAATTGAATATAATCATCCATACTTGCATCACCGGAGGGTAGAAAGAAACGGCGTTCGGAATCGTGTTCTGAGATAATTGTAAGGAATGAGATGTTCTTTAAAAGTGGAGAGTTATAATTAGGAGGAGAAATGTAATGTAATGTGGGGTAAATGTGACCAAGGTATGGAATTAGTGAGAAGTGATGAAATGATGATTAAAGAAGAGGAATGAAAGACATGCATTGGCAGTCAATGAAGATGCAGTAAATGAAGCATTTATACTTAAAGCCAAGAGCACAAGTAGATAGGTCCTCGGTCCTACTCTTCAAAGCAACAAGTCCAAAGCTCTGCCCTGCTGCATTAAAACAAATTGGTTCAGTCGACACCGCCAAGGCAAGACCCCAACTAGGATATTCCGAAATGGATTGATTAGATCAAACATTCATTCGGTCAAATAACAGACGCTAGGTGACGAAATACTTGTAATTACTATTCGAAATTCCTCAATTAGGACCCTAATTCATAAAATTATTAAAGTCGCAATTTGTTTAAACGCAACAATTCATAATAATTGACAATCGACACCGCTCCAATTACAAACAAGATATAGTAACTCGTTCGAGAATAAATTCCATTGATATTAACAACATAAGTACTGAGTATATCCAACTTTGTATCTTAGTCTGTTTGTCTACTCGTAGCGTAGAAATAGCTAGGTTGAAACTGATGCAAATGACGCCTAACAGTCTAGTCGAAACAAACAGTACATACTTTAGATTGTTTCACCTTTGAAGCCAGTTTATACTGTAATCATCGTTGACTATTGCGCATTTGACATTTAGCTTTAAGTCTTTCGAACGATTAAAAACTAAATCGGTTCTTTGAGTCGGCGTCGTTAAAATAATTGATCCTCAGTCAAATTGTGTTCGTGAAACTGGTACCAAACCTCAGGCCCAAAACTATGATGACGTCACTGAAATGAAGAATGTAGGTTGCATTCATTAACACAGAGATTGTTCGATATAAGATTGTTCAGGCGTAAAGGCAGTCCAAATTCAGTTCGAATCTAAAGTTCAATGAAACTCAATACAAATAGACAGTGTTATAACACATCTGTTACTCCTACATGCAACAGAAGGGCCGAATCGTGACCACATACATCATCAATAATCTTAATAATACATTCATCTATATTGTACTAACACCTACGTTTTAGGGCGTAATTATAGAGCATATTAGTAGAGGAATTCGATTGATTCTTTCGATAGAAAGCATGAATTACGGTCATAGACCTACTAATCGAATTTGTACTGAGATTCCTTGCAATCACTACAAATTGTAGCCTCGCATTCGAATGAATGTTTGTCGTTACGGGGATTATTGTTAGAAAATTACTGAAGCTATTAACTGTTGATAGTAAACAGTACTATTAAAGGCCGTAAAAGTAAATAATTTAGCTTGGCGAATGAATTGTTTTATTTATTAGTATTCTTGGTTATTTTCTGTAAGCATCTCAACGGTTCTTCTTTTATCGAGTAACTGAACTTTTACATTGTTGTGGAGCAAATGAATTGCTGCATCTGCTAAATCTTCTTTAGCATCTTCAACTAAAGTTTCATCTTTTACTCCTTGACCGGCTAACTCATTTCCAACTGGTCGTAAATCACAGTTCTGCATATTAATTCCTATCTTGACACTATTTCTAAGCATATCAAGTAAATCAGCCTTCGTCAGGCTTCATTGATGCCCAACTGGGTCAGGGCCTGCCGTAATCCATGCTGTAAGGTTTCCCTTTATCTGATCATCAGGACATGCGATTCATACAAACACATACGCAACTTTGTTGTCATATGTAATTGGGAAATTGTTGGAATGATCGTGGAATACTAATCGAAGATTATGTTTTGTTAAATGAGGACGTGTTTGCGTTTATATGTTTCGGTTTGTGTGTGTGTGCTTGTTCATGTAAGTGCAGTAGATATACTTTTGCTTTGAAACTCTAAACATGCATTTTTGTTGCAAGATCATAATCATTCCCCTGCTTTCAATTTATTTGGGACAACACTGCATGTCTTTCTCTTTCATACTTCTCTATTACTCGTCATTTCATTCTTCAAACACAGACCTCCTTTCTAGCCATATCATTCTTCAAACAGTTAATCTCGAATCAGCGTCAGGTTCAAGCGTCAGGTGTTGCCATCTGGCATTATGCTGAGCTGAGGCCCCTTTTGGCACTATTAGTTTTATTTATTTTGTAAAATTTTGGGTTGTGTTTTTTTTAATGCCAAATAAATGCAATTATCTTTATTTCTTTTCTTTCATCTATCGTTTCTTTTTCCTATCTCAATTTTTCTATCCATCCACATTCATAGCCAAAACTTGTAGTTACCTAAACCTACCTATCCAGCAAAATTTCAAACTAGGTACTCTTCAAGTCTACGTTGGAAAAACCAAAATGTAAAGAAGCTAAACAACCAAAATACATTATGAGAGAAATATGGAACATACTTAAACAGATATTCAGTAACTGGAAACCTCATTAAGCAGTAGACGATGTATACAAAGCAGATCCTATTGACAGGTCGGGAAAACCATTGGATAAAGAAGACGAAAGTAAACTGATCACTGACATCATCCGTAATCGAGCTACCTTCGTGCATAGAATAGTAATGAGATGGAGTGTACTGTAGACACTTGACTGTATTAAAGGTGTGTTCGTACCAAGACAGTACATCTCGGTGCACGGCATAGTTACAGGTCTATAATAGCCTGAAGTGTGCAAATTAGGATGATGTTTAGATGATTGGGTAGACCAAGTAACAGCCTGTAGTATTGCTGATGCAAGATTTTGTAACAATATTTTGATTTAAAAGAGTGTCCATGGAGTTTCTTGGCCGTTCTTCTCCATAGAGATCTACCTACGCTAGGGAATGGGCAACTACAGTACTTTCTCAAGTTATTATGCCTTGTGACTGTGACTGTAGTTTGGCTTTTTTTGTATTTTTGACATTCAAAAGTGCCGTAATGGTCTAATTGAAATAAATGCTTTGAGTTTGAGTTTGATAGACGTGGGCGGCGCTGACAACTAACAACAGAAAGGTCAGACAAAGTGTCACCGACGGTAACAAGGATAGAAAGCCTAAAATGTATTGGATTGACCTAAACGACTGCCTCCTGCCTAGCCTAAGTCTCTTCTGGTAGGAGGGCCCGCTTGTCCGTCACTCTGTTAGGCAAACGCAATATCCATAGAGCTACATGTCACTCAACCAACTTATTGAGCAGCAATATTTGCAGTTCACAGCTGGACATAGGCTTCTTAGGTTGTGCCACAGCCCATATAAAATCAGTTGAAATCCAACTGAGAAGTCCCATAGTGACTCACTTGCAAAATAATCAGGTGATCAACATGTATGGCAGGAAAATTCGGAAATTGCAAGCAGAATATAAATCGGTGTTCTGATTTTGTATGTAGTGTCAGTAGTGTGTTACTTCTGGTGCAACGAACTCTTGCTTTGTTTATACTTCAAAGAAGGCTTAAAGAAGGTATATAATAAGTTGTAAAATAAATCATGTTTAAATTCCTTACCATTTTTTTAATTTATTAGTACAGAGCTATACATATATAATACTTAAATAAGTACAGTACAGTAAACACAGTGTTACCGTTAATGCCTACCATGGTCTTGTCAACCCCGCCTATCGCTAGTGTTGTACCCGCTCGCTTAATAAGTGTAATCGATAGTCGATACTTGACAAGTAGGTCGCTAGTAAATAAGGTGGGAGCGGTGATTTCGCGCCGAGATTCGGTTTCCAAGCTATTAACAAGTATCCAGTTCAATGAGAGATTTTATCGATGCATAAACTTTTTTTAAATTTGCATTCTTATTGCATGATGATGCTGGATGAATAATAACAGCCGCTCGGGTCGATCGTTAGGTTAAGCCGTGCTTGCCTAGGTTGGTCTGTGGATGGGTGACCACCCATTACATACCGAGTTTCCTCCGTGCCTCGGAAAGCACGTTAAGCCGTTGGTCCCGGCTGTCATTTGTAGATCTTTGACAGTCGTTAGGTGGTCTGAGGCCCAATAAGTCTGCCAACCAGTCTTACCAAGGGGTATCGTATTACCCGGTATTAACTGGGTTGTGGAGGTCAGATAGGCAGTCGCTCCATGTAAAATACTGGTATTCAGCTGTATCCGGTAAAACTGGAAGCCGACCCCAATATAGTTGGGAAAAGGCTAGGCAGATGATTGCATGATGATGCTGGCCGCTTAAGAATGTTCTTTAATTATATAACATCACGCCTGGTATCCCCGAAGTCTTAGGTAGAAGTGTACCTAACAGTACATCCACATTTCGTTGTTATGTTTAGGTCCCATGTAATAGGGGACGGGCCTATTGTCATCAGGTGGGTACCAATCCAGACACCGTGGCTGCCACTAAAATTTACCTGATGGAAAAACCCGATATCACTTTGCACAATCCGGGAATCGAACCCAGTACCTCATGCTCAGCAGTCGAGGGTTGCGACCACTTGACCAACGAGGCAATCTTTTGTCTTAATTGTATAAAATAATCATGATCAGCCTATGAATGTTCCCACTGCTGGGACACAGGCCTCCTCTCTATGACAGGGAATGGGCTATAATCCACCACGCGGGCCCAGTGCGGATTGGTAGATGTCACATGTCTTCGAAATTTTTGGTTCTAGGACATGCCGGTTTCCTCACGATATTTTTCCTTCTCCGTTTTGAGAGCAGTGGTGATAAAATAAATTACACAAAGTAATGTGCCTGTCTGGGTTCGAACCCACTTCTTACTGTTCGTAAGTCGAGGCCGCCACCACTGGGCCACCACTGTTCCTGCTGTTAATTGTATAAAATAATAATTTAGTGTAATTCATCCATGTGCATTTCTTAGTCGAGTATGTGGAATAAATATTAATGAATCTTCATCTTATCCGTCGATTAAAAACAAAATAATTGTTCGGTCATACATAACCGGTTGTTATTTACTACCCAACATGGCTTCTGTTATAATCACTATGCTTTACAAGCGGACGATCGCTGTTTCATCAAGACTATAATGTCTTACGATGTGTTTTTATCTACATACTCCAATCAACTGATTTCTCAAGCCGATCACTTCTGCTTACCCTTTCTCAAGATAAAGCGCAGCATGTTAAGGTTGAAGGTCGGAATCCACAAGGGAACTTTGTACGTACATTCATCATCACTGCTCTCAAAACGGTGAAGGAAAACATCGTGAGGAAACCGGCATGTCCTAGAACCAAAAATTCGAAGACATGTGACATGAGACATTAGACATGTGACTGTGTGGTGGATAATAGCCCATTCCCTCTCATAGAGAGGAGGCCTGTGTCCCAGCAGTGGGAACATTAATAGGCTGATGATGATGGTGATGTCTCTCAAAACGGTGAATAAAAACTTCGCAAGGAGTCCAAGACCCGAAAAGTCGAATAAATGTGACCTCCGCCTATCTGCATTGGGGCTGCGTAGTAGAAAACGGCCTCTTACAGAGATGAGGCCTGTGTCCCGGCATTGGGAACGTTGCGGCTGATTGTGCTTTACTTGTCAATCTCAAGGTGATACAACATACTTATGGCCCCATACACAATAACACATAAAATGCACAAATCATTCTGCCGCATTGACTTTGAAATGTGAAGGCGGCAAAATAGGGTGTTCATTTTGATCATACAGTGACATATTATGCCCTTTGTAATGCAAATATTTGATTGATCGTACATACATAAACAAATGCACGCCTCGGTTGACAAAGTTTTGTTGGTCGAGACAAAACGACATTCTAGTAACGATAACTGTGATGGAGTAGTCAAAAAGTTTTCAATGGGGAATTTCCCAGTGCTTTTCATGAACGAACTAGATGGCGCTGATCAATCTTGGCAATAATAAAATGGCTCGTTTTTATGTCCACAAAGCCTTAACTGAAGTACGGAGGAACCTAAGCTCGACTCGACGCACCAGGAGTTTAGACGTAACGCAAAAACACTCGGAAGAACAATAGCAAAAATCATGCAAAAACTTGTAGTTCAGTTCAGTGATGCAAAAGAACAGTAGACTTTTAAGGTTAAAAATGTTTGACAGAAAAAAGGTTCTTTACAGTTCTCACTTTATAAACAACAATGAATAATAAATAAATTTTACTATACAATGTGTTTGACATGTGTCTAGGAGAGTTTGTTTTTGTCCTGCTAAAAGATTTTACCATTGACCTGTAGTATAATAATACGTAGTAAATTATTTTTTCATTGGATATTACTAAAACGCCGCTTAAAAAAATATTGCCAAAGCTGATCAGCGCCATCTATTGATATATACTGAAGCGTTGTGACAAACGTCAGTGGAAAATTCCTCAATGACATAAGCTATCAGAAAGTACGAGTTTGCAGTGTGACCAAATAAATGGCTTTTAATTTTAATATTGCATCAAAATATAGTTCGTATGTACTGAATTTATTACCAATTAAATAGCAGACCCAGTAAATGTGAATAAAATCAGTGCGTTTACTTGGTGTAACCAGATATTTTTAACCTTAAGACAAAAGTGCAGTGACTAAGGACTAGTACTTGAGGTCGCAGTTCGAGCCCTACCCGTTGAACTATTGTTTAAGATTAATAATTATTATAGTCATTGTAGAGGCCTTTGACTTAGGTAACTAATAGGTTATACTATGAAGTAAACGTACAGTACTTGTGGTTTCACAAGGCTACAGCATGAGGTACTCCTCAGGACATAAAAAAGTGGCAAAGGTTTTCAAATCGTTTCTTTTTTTCGGCATGTTCTTTTTAAACCGGGATAACACATGACATCAGCTTTTCAGTAATCCAATTCATTTTTAACCCTCGACCAAAAATTAGTGTGTACCTGTGTGTCTGGACTGAACGGATTACCGATTTTGATTAAGTTATTTTTCGAAAGGTGGTCTAACTGACTTTTCATCATCGTTATTTTTATCTATGTGTCTGTCTGTGGCATCATAGCTCCTAAAAGGATGAACTGATTTTGATTAAGTTTTATTTTCTTCGAAAGATGGTCTAACTGACTTGTCCATCATCGTTATTTTATCAAAAACGCCGCTTGGCCAAGGTTCTCTCTAGTAAAATTGAGTTAAACAACTTTAATGGAATTTCAAAGAAAAGAACAAAATTAGCGCAAATGAGAGAGAAAAAAAATCTCTGATCTCTAAATTGAAGTCTAAATAAAATAATACTGTAGGATACATTAAAATAGCACATAAACTAGCCTCCTCAATAAATCTCCTTTTCAAACACGATTACTTCTCTCCACAGTTTTTCCATCTCCGTACTAATCCAGATATACGTCCTCGCCTTTCACCGGAGTTTAGTTTTTCTTGCAAAAACCAACCGACTCACTTTACTGGTTGTGTTATGTTTCTGAGAACTACTAGATCTTGTTTTATGGATACTTCTTAGTATTTATCTATGGTTTAGTTTACAATTGAGGAAACGTTTTAAACAGATACGCTGTTCGCTTTATTTTCCAAAGAATGGTTCCGCAAACAATTCCTGAATTCCTGGTTCAGGGACAATCTGATAATGCTTACCTACTATACAACAACAACAACAACAGCCCATAACGTCCACTGCTGGACATAAGCCTCTCCCATGATGGGAGGAGTTTGCCGTAATTTCCACGCTTGGCAGGCGGATTGGAGATCGCAATGATGAAAGTCTAACAGAAAACGCTGCTGCCTATTCTCTGGTCTACGGAGGCGCAAGGTGTTCTGCCTCAGACATTAGTCGCCTTATACGACACCCGTGAGTGTAATGGGTTGGTTCTATTCTACTCTGCCGGATACCACCCGGCTAAACCTACTATACACCTACGTGTAAATGGAACTTAATGAGGCCGTCATTTAAGCATTATGGACATCAAACTAAGTAACTATACGCAAAAATTATTTAATTTGATCTCCAACATCTCCGTAACTAGAAGGTATGGTTCAGAACAAAAAAAACTATCGCAATCATAGGGAGAACAAGTGCCTTTCGGCTTCGTTATGGGGTTTTTTACACCCGTAATATTATTTGGAGGATTTCCAAAAGAATTCAAGATGAGGTAAAGCGTAACACAGAATGGTACCCGAGGAACCGAAAAAGACATAGAGGAAGGAAGATAAAAACATGGGAGGATGATCTGCCTAAGGGATCTACAATAGGGTGTATGCATGATTTTTTTATTACTCTAAACAAAGCGTATTAACATCAGAAATAGCAAAGTAAAATATTTTTTTTAATATCTTTAAAAAACACTAAGTTATAAGCATTTGAAACTGCTGATTAGACAGAGAGATTCGATATAGCGAATGACGTCATTCGCTACATCGACGTACAAAATCCATACTAAATTCTGTTTATCTAGAAATAGATAGAAACAAAAGTTTAAATGGTTATAACTTTTGTGATGTTTGGCCGATGTATGTCTTGTTTTCGCTTTTAGTCATTATTTTTATAGATTTTTAACATTCCGTATCGAAATGAAAAAAAGAAAATGTATGCATATTCCCTATTATGGAGGGAACTTGAGGAGGCCTATGTCACAAGACAGCCTGACCTGGTAGCTGATAAGACGGACAAATAACAGGAAAATATTATTTAAGTTAGCTAAAGTTATAATTTAAGTTTAGTTAAAAGTGTAATTTAAGTTTAGATAAAGTTGTAATTTAAGTATAGTTCAAAGTAGGATTTAAGTTTAGTTAAAGTTATAATTTAAGTTGAGATATCGAAAACCATTAGGTGTAGTTCATATTTAATTTTTCCAAATAAGGTCAGAGTAAATAAAGGCTATTTTTATTTTATTTTTTTATTTTAAGCGTAACACGGTAGAGGAGGAATACTACACGATAATATTGCAATGTTATTAGGAAAAGAACAAAATTAATCCAATGTATTTATTTATTCATAACACGAAGACCACACAAAGAAAGAAGTGACAACAAACGTAATTAAAAAACCACACAACGTAGTCATGCCTTGACTTAAGCTTAAACATTCCAAAGGACCATATTAATAAACAAAATTAAATTTTACTAAACCGGCTCTTAATTAGGTAGTTGAATTAAAAACAATTTTTTTTTACAAAATGGATGGTTGTCTATAAGCAAACACATAGTCAATAAAGTCGACCAACATATTTAATGGCTATTAAACAAAGTTGATTGGACATTAATTTCGTTCAAAAATATCCTAAACATTTCCTTATTTTCGTCAGGACATACTATTATTGCACTGAAAATCAAAACAAACCATGAAAACATATTTCTTATAGCAGTTTCACACACCCGTTCAAAATTAAAAAGCTTTCCGTTCCATTAATTTGAAAACACATCGTTAATTTGATCCCTCATTTCGTTCCAAACATGGTAAAAAAGTTGGGGCTAAAAAAGCGCGTGTTGACCATTCTTTATGGCCGTGTGCCACACATAAAATGGAGATCGGTATGCTGTGTTCTTAACGATGTGATTTTTTGTTTCTAGTAGATGGATACTGTTTATGGCTTCTGTCAATGATTTCAATGAATGTTGGTAAAAAATATGTAGTGTCATACTTATGTTTCCTTTGAGATGTGGACATGGGTAATGAGGTGTCAATGACGGTGGAGTGATATAATGTTTAAAAACATAGATTGATTGTATTAAAATTTGGTTTATCTTGCAATCTAAACATTTTTTTAACTATTTGATATAATGCGTTTGTTATTTTAGATCTTTTGATGACATGCTCAATTGCAAAATGTGGCCCTGGATAAACAGACTTGAATTGTCTGTTTTTCCTAGAATGAAAT
Source organism: Xestia xanthographa (assembly GCA_905147715.2). Taxonomy (NCBI): domain Eukaryota; kingdom Metazoa; phylum Arthropoda; class Insecta; order Lepidoptera; family Noctuidae; genus Xestia; species Xestia xanthographa. The sequence goes on from LR990659.1 coordinate 25,687,405, forward strand.
ACACATAACTGGACCATCTGCTTTGCTTCTAGGAGATTACAGGCGTAATATGTTAGAAATAGATACATGTAAGTAAACAGAAAAGTTACTTAAAATGGTCTAATCATGAGCCTTAAAGACATTCACGATTCTTTGAAACTAAAGAAAGAACTGTTGCCATCCCTATTCTATACCCTGCAGAAAAGTTTTTTACGACAATTACCCCTGGATACCGAAACGGCATTAATTTCATTTATTCAATAACAAATTACATTGTGTCTGAATGTGATACATAACCAATAGTTAATAAACATAAAAAATAACAAAATAAAATAAACAATTATCAATAAAAAAACAAATAATCAATAAAAAAAATCTAATAATCAATAAAAATCAAATTATAAAAAATAAATAATCAATAAAAATCAAATAATCAATAAAATCACATAAAACAAACAAATCACATAAAACAAGAGCAAAATCGTAACAACAGCATTTAATTAAATTTAATTCGTAGTAAAAAATCGTTTACAATTCATCTATTGAATAAAGGATTTTTTCCAGTAGAAATGCCTTGAGCCTTTTCTTGAATGAGCCGGTGTAGAGTATGCTTTTTAGGTCTAGTGGTAATTTATTAAAAACTTTAACTCAAATATTTGAGGGCTGCTTACATTTGAGCAGCTCCTAAACTTTAAATTTCGTATGGCCAAATGTCACTTTTGAGTTTCTATTAAATACATAACTGCTACTTCAATTTTGAGTGGTTTTTCAGTATTCGGCCGATGGTTACCTATACTTTTAAAACAGCTTCCTACTAATACCGTCTGTTTATACTCATACATAATCACGATAATCAAACGATTATTATTCATAAGAAGACGCTAATCATCGTCTACTGTACAAATATCAAGTTACTTGTATATTTACATTCAGTTATATAACTTAGCTCTAAGCGCTGTTGCAAGCCGCTGGATAGATGTGTAGGATAAACGCAAAGTTATGATGGAAGCGCTGGTGGTGGATAAAACTGCTGTTAATGTTTTCCGGTGCAAAACAGTTATAAGTATTAAGAATGATAATGAAGTTTATGATACTGTTGTAGCGTGTGGTAAAGTTGAAAACACTGGAAATAGAGAAAAATATAAGAATAATCATACCTAACTGGTTATCCGCCAATCCGAACAGGCCTCGCGTAATGTATGCCTGTGTCCCAGCAGTGGGAGTATTATAGCCTGTTTTGATAAGCATCCAAATACTATGGAAAATAAGATATCTGGCAGCTACTTTCAGGTTTTGCGAAAATTGATAATCATTATCAACATTTTTTTTTAACGGTTATGGAAAACATCATGAGGAAACCGGCATGTCCTAGAACCAAAATATTCGAAGACATGTGACATCTACCAACCCGCAGCCCCCGCGTGGTGGATTATAGCCCACTCCCTCTCATAGAGAGGAGGCCTGTGTCCCAGCAGTGGGAACAATAATAGATTGATGATGGTGATGATGATGATCAGCATTTTAATGTATGAGAAGTATAGAAGAAAACATGCTGCGCCGCCCCCAAAAAAATTTGTATAACAATTTATGAAGATTTTTAAAGGATTCTATAAAGAAGTAAAATTCTGCAGTAAAATAATGATGAAACAAACGTACTATCGAGGACACTCCCGCATGACCACCACTAAGCTTATTTTTGCTTGCACTCGCAACATAGAAACGCTCTCTAGCCCCGCCCCGTTGACTTTGTATAGAAATAATGAATGAAAGAAGTCTGTTAAAGATACCAAATCGGCCGAGCGCACTGACGACGCACGCCAAACGAGAGATATTGTTATTTTGCGCTCGGGCCCAAACTTTAAGGGGGCGTGGCTCGGCGCCTCCGCATGATTTAAGCGAAAAAAAATTTAAATGGTCAGGCGGAAAAAACCCTGACTGTAACTATAGTAAAATAACAAGAAAAAAATCTGGGACATGCTTTTTTCGTAAAAAACCACGCAAGGCAACGCAAGTTATCAAACGTGCAACGCAGCGAAAACTTATGCAAGTAAACATAATCTCTTGACAACATGAATCAGCACTTCTCAAAAGATTAAAACATCAACGTGGATACAAACTTATGGAGGTAACAGTTATTTTTATCGTGTCTAATTTCGGCCGGCTTTCCGCGAACTGCACAACAACACTGAGATTGTCAAGAGAAGCCTTTACAAGCGCTGATTCTACACGACCGGTCGTAATTCCACACCTGTAGGGATGGGACTGGTATATGTCGATAAATTGTGCTCTGATTTCAAGATTATTTTTATTGAAAAACAAAAAACAGAGACTTTGAAAATAGAAAACTAAATAAATCTTAAGGAAATGACTCACTACAAAATGTATATTCGTAGGTAAACAATAATTTCAAATTACAAAAATCAATGCCACAAGAAAACTACCGTATCCAAATTGTTATCTCTCATTGATTACAATCTAAAAAAAATAACACAGTTCTAATAACAGGAATATCATTAACCTCAAAAAAGACAGAATTTAATGGGTCTATCCCAATTTAACCGAAATGATACCATCATTCATGTCACTTAACAACGAAACAAAGATTGATAACACATCCAAATTTTATAGATCATTTTATATTTATTACCACAATAAACCTCGACAAATTCCAATTGTAGTACTAAATTATATCTTGTTTAACAACAAGATAGATTCAAATGGACTGTTTGTGTTTACGTCGGCTATAGCAATAAAACAAATGAAGTATGGTGTTTTATCGATATTGCTTGTTCGTTATGGTTCAGGTAGACAAAGGTCTCTATTGTTATGAAAATAACATGTATATTTGTATCGTGATTATTATGCGAATCCACCAAAATCTATGATTTATATTAACACATTTTGTACTTAGAAAAAGTCACCTAAGCTTCGGTTTCATTGCTCTTGGCATAAAATTCTTCATATTACTAAAACACATTGTCCTTATTTTTACTATCCGATGATACTTTGTTTTAGTAATATGAAGAATTTTGGATATATTGAATTCTTTCGCTATGGTTTATCGATATAAACCAAAGCGCATCCAATGCCTCACTGCAAAAAAAAACTGGTTCATAACGAGAGCTCTCGTTATCGACATCGATACTCGGCCGCACATCACTAGTGGCCAGACAGGTATTATTAGGTCTTCCTGCTCTCCATTCGCAGGCTAACACGACAATTGTAAGCGTACTCGCTTCCAGACACTAGATGGAATGATTTGTTAGTTTTACCGTTATGTGGTTTGATGTTGACTTACGTACAGTCAAGTGAAGATAAAGAAAGAAAATGCATTTATTTTCTCAAAAATTACGTATAGCAAAAAAAAAGTATAAAAACACAAAAAAGTACGCCTTCGACAGTTTTCTTTGCTTAATCAAGTCAAGTCACATGGGTCCCTTTTGAAGCTACTGCTCTAATAGCCCGTACCGCATAGAATTTATTTTCAATTACTTGAAAAATTTAACATTTTCCAATTGCCAGCAACCTGACGGTTTTTAATGACTTGGCCATTTCACAACATATTTAAAAAAAAAGGCTGTCTGCTGTGTCTCGTTTTTAATTCGGTCTGACACCTAAACAATATAGCTAAATGTTATGTCCAGGGCGCCAGTCTCGACAGAGATACGCAAGTCTCTACATCCAAGATGCGTTACTCGCAAGCATCATTTTGTCGTTATCACAGAGATAACGACAAAATCGCTAACTTTTGATTGCTAATTACTCACGAAACAATACGGTTGCAATAACGGTGCTTGTGAGTAAAGCAACTCTCTACATCCAAGATGCGTTTCTAGCAGTCATCGTTATTGCAACCGTATTCTTTAGTGAGCAATTAGCAATCAAAAGTTAGCGATTTTGTCGTTATTCTCTATCGAGACTGCCAGCTGTGGTATTGACATAACGATACGCTATAATGCTAAGTAGGAAAAGCAGATACTAACATACAATAAGCGGAAAAATATGGCTTTCTTTCTTTAGGTGACGAATCTACATTGTATGTGACTGTACTTGGCTGTTCTCTGTACCTTCTGTATACATAAAGTCCGCTATAGCGATCTAGGATAGTGCCATAATCACTGCGGCGTACTTAAAGAAGATAGTTTAATGTCACACTTTGGTATTGACGTAACGACACTCCATAATTCCAATGCAATAACAGAATCTACCTTACAATAAACAGAAAAATATTTCTCTAGGTGACAAATCTACTTTGCATGTGACTGTACTTGACTGTACTCTGTGCCATCTGTATACATAAAATCCGATATAGCGATCTAGGATAGTGCCATAATCACTGCGGCGTATTTAAAGAAGATAGTTTAATGTCACACTGTGGTATTGACGTAACGACACTCCATAATTCCAATGCAATAACAGAATCTACCTTACAATAAACAGAAAAATATTTCTCTAGGTGACGAATCTACTTTGCATGTGACTGTACTTGACTGTTCTCTGTGCCATCTGTATACATAAAGTTCGCTATAGCGATCTAGGATAGTACCATAATCACTGCGGCGTTCTTGATGTACCTTCAGATTGAATTTGTGATTGCTGACTTATATTATTACACTTCATAACATAAAGTGTATGCAGACTTGGTAGTTATAAAGGTGTCAGTGAGATTCATGACTGTTGTGGAGAAGATTTCAATGATATTTTGGTAGTTCTAGGTGTTGAAAAGGGAAAATAATAAATAAATAAAAAATATCGCTGAGCATTACACACAGTGCCATCTAGTGCCACACTAAGTAACGAGGCTTGTGTCGTGGACACCAGATAGTTGATATACTACATAGATACTTTTTATTTGTAAATATATACTTATTATATAGGTATATAAACATCCATGACTCAGAAACAAATGTCCATGCTCATCACACAAATATTTGCTTCTACCGGGATTTGAACCCGGGACCATAAGAACGTAAGGCAGCCTCACTACCACTGCGCCATTCGTGTAAGAAGAAGAAGACAAACAATCGCTACTATCATCAAATATTATCTGTTATACATCCTCGTAACATAAAACATAGTTGAAAACCAGCGTCTAGCATTACTTGTCTGGTTCATTCTGAACTGGACCTATTTGGTGCATCCATTTTTTGTGATGTTATATTATCTTGTCTTGATCTGGAACGAATAAGAAATTGTTTCCTTCTTTTTACAAAAGTGGTGATGTTCATGATATCATCATAACCACAATTTTATACATAAAAGCTCGTCTACATCATCAGACATTCATAGGCATGACATAAGACATAAAGGGCGTGAAGATAAACATAGTAGTAAAGCTAATACCCACTCATTAAACCAAATAACCGATCCCTACTACATAATCAGAATAAAATAATAACAATCGAAACGAATCGCTTGAACATCGATTACAATATAAAAACACTAGTACCCTCAAGCCAAAAGATACTATCTAAATAAAAACCACACATAATCATACGGAATCGATTTTAATCCGTAAAGTGCCCGAAGACAAAAACGAAAGTCGATTCCTAAAAGTAATAATCGTTATGAAATCTCGGTTCTCGATTCGCTTCTCGGATCGTATGTGGCTTATCGAGAACTCGCCTTAACTGGATGTGCTGATTAGTTCCGTGTGTGCTAAATACTGTTTTTTCAGTCATAATCACCAGTAATGAAGTGAAGGAGACGATGTTATTGATTTGATAAAGCCAAAAGACGAAACAAAGGCCTTAATTGAATATTTACGACACATATTTGATGTCACACTGGATAACCACGCAATGATGGGTACCATTTTTGGTTCGAGAGAATACCGGCAACTAATTTACGTATTGCCAACATAAAACTAACAAATCATTGTGCAAACCTTCTAAATACTAAAGAGCACTGTGGTGCAGGCCACAAGAATACGTTGAATATAAGAAACACAGGTCCGGACGATCTGACAACGCCTGGGGTCGTCTAGGGGTGAACGCCTTCTGGCTAATATGACGATGATACTGTCACTCCTAAAACCTAAGCAAAAAATAGTCGTCACAGAAGACCCTAGTGCTACACCTAGGTTAAAATCTATTAAAACATTTTCCTTAAGCAAAAATAACAAAACTCAAGAAAAAGACAAAAATCCAATTACATCCATTACCAAGTAAAAACTTAAAAAACGTAGAAACATCAAGTTTTTACGCGACCATTTTAACTAAGAAACTAATTTCGCGATAACAATGGCCCAGTAACGACTTCCGTATAATTACGTCATTCTCATACAGAGTACGTTGACCTCAACTATGTTGGTTGAACTTGACAACTGATTTTGTAACTAGTAGCCACTGATGCTCCGGCTATTATGGCAAAGATTTACTTCTAATATTGCTTCTGTCAGAGCCTTTTTTGTTTTTCATAGCGAACTTCTTAACTTCATTCTTATCATTATCATCCGTTGTTTGATTGTCTCTTAAATCATCTTAGAAAGTACTGCCATTTCTTCTGCTTCAGTCTCCATTCCTATAACATTTCTTCTTCATCCTACAGTCAGATTACTACCATTCATTTTTAAGTTACTTAAACTACCGTCATTGACTACGTATTTTGTGCTTATCTTGTTTTTGTTATCGAACTCCTCCGAAACGGCTAGACCGATTTTTAAATTTTGATTTGTCTATAATTTGGTAGGTCTGAGTATAGGTCGTAGGCTATTTTTTTATACCATAATTTATATGGCATAAACACGTTTGCAGGGTCAGATGTTATAACTTCCAGGAGCCAAGCAACTATACTGTTAAACTAAAATTTTCTTGAAATTTAGACTACAAATTGAGGACACTATCCAAGTTTGCAGATATGAATTTGCGTGCATAGAGACACACCCTCCAATGAGAGGAGCCTTGGACACAATTCAAAGATCAATGATGCCCAGTTGCCAACTGCCTGCTTACGCCAACAAATTGATCAGACGTAGGCTTGTCATAGACGGCATCAATTAAATCAATTGCTTGCGTGCTTTCGATCATGGCGGGTCCAAATTCCGGGCGAAGTATGTCATGCCAATTGATGTCTGGGGGCACGGCTGTATCCCGCCAAGTCATACGCACAATGAATAAACACGCCCTTGTGTAGGAGTAAGTCATTACGTACAGGGTGTGAAAAGACTTATCACATAGCCGTTGTCTGTTGACAACGGCTATGTGATAAGTCTTTTCACACCCTAACCACCCATTCTGACTACGAATCTTAGTAAAATTGAGCAAAAATGATACAAACGGAAACAACTTTTATTTTTGACGTTAAAAATTGTGCATTTGAAACAGTACAGGGTTTTGGGTGTGAAACATTTATGCAAGTTATAACATTTAAATCTTGCTTCGTGGAAAAAAAAATAAAGTTTCCAGATATGGTCCAGTGCCAAACAAAATCATCGACTCTCCTTTCACACTCGTTATAGATTGACTTGTAACTTCAAGAGAATTAAAACCTGGAACAGTTATAGATCGATGACTTCTTCCTAAAGATTTTTATCAGAGAATTCTCAGAAGACTTCCGCTGTTAACCTGAGCTTTGAAACGCCGATAAACAGCGGAAGGCTCGCCCCTTATCGCCTTCAAGGAATATAAGCGTGACGGCTATGTGCTGTTCATGCGTGTCGATATAAGTTAGCCCTTTATGGACCTACCAGGTGATTCTGGACTCCTGGTAATCTAGCTGGTCCATACGACTTTTGTGGTACGTTTTTACTAACACGACTACACCTAAAAAAATAATGTCTCAATAAAAGAGCTCTATTGGGTTTGAAATCCCGACATTTATTTGTTTTTCTCTGGAAATTTGCAAGATGTCAAGGACTCAAGTCGCCAACATACGAAAATTAGGTAAGTCGCTGTATAAAGTTACTCTAATCGTTAAGTGACATAAGCTGACAGCCAAATTTTTTATCGAGTATTTGAAAATTAGAACATGAGAAGCATTACTAAGGTAAAATAATTCCTTTAGATGATTTCCTTTTACATAGCTGAAATTCGACAAAATTAATTCAAAATATTTAAGAATCTCTTTGAGTAAATCCTGCAAAGTCCTCATTTCTAACACCGGGTGTAATGAGCATAATTATGTGTGCTCAATAATTTAAACTTACTTAGAACTAAAAATGTTGAACTTACTTCTCTACTTACATGAAATGTCACACCTCGTTATGATTTATTCTCTATACAAGATGATTTGATGGGATCATATTTTGTCTTCAAAGTTTTCGTTTCTTTTTTTAATGGTGTTAATAAATCGTCGTAATTAACCAGCCAGAGTGTGGTTTGATTTGAAAGTTTGATTACATTTTGATTAGCGGAAGTGTGAATGTTTCACGGTTTTGTTTTATTGAGTGAGAAGAAAGAATCAATGTGCTTTTAAATATACCGATTTCACACTCGATTTTCAACTAATTGGTTAATGGTTTAGGCCCTACATATCTAGCTATGGGTTCGAAAGTGGTTGTAGTTTGGATTAAACCAGGCGTGACTCAGTTTTGATCAAGTTACTCTATTACTTCATCATCAGCCTATTAATGTTCCCACTGCTGGGACACAGGCCTCCTCTCTGTGAGAGGGAAAGGGCTATATATATATATCCACCAGTGCGGATTGATAGATGTCACATGTCTTCGAATTTTTTAGTTCTAGGACATGCCGGTTTCCTCACGATGTTTTCCTTCACCGTTTTGAGAGCAGTGGTGATGAAATAAATTACACAAAGTAACGCGCCTGACTGGGTTAGAACCCACGTAAGTAAGTCGGGGCCGCCACCACTAGGCGTCCGCTGCCTATTACTTATTATAAGAAAAACCTAGACCCACAACTGATGTCACTTTGCTCTGAAGATTGAGAGATACTCTGAATCTTCAAAAAGTGCTCTGAAGTTACAAGAATCAAAGGGCAAAGGCCACTCCCTAAGAATTCCAATTATTTCGATCTAGAGTTAACGTCGATCACTGGTCATGCGTTTTGTCCAGATCGTCTCACCATCTCCTACGAAGTCTACCGTGACCTGACTGTATCAGTGATATCCTAGTTGTTTTGGCCCACAGCCCATCTGCAAAAATAGAATACAATTTAAAAAACAAAATAGAAAAAATCTGTGATTCACACATAATACGTTTATACTACATCCTCGTCTAGTTGACTGTAGTGACACAATGTCCGAGTGTATCTATAGACAGAGAGATATGCGTTATTTTACAGAATTGGTACCCACCTTTATCTGGGTCTTATAAATAATGTATTTGATCCAAATCTGTATGGTGTAACTAATTTGTATACGTAATCGCACCTACACAGGGACAAACGACAACTAAGCTAGGTAATAATAATCTACGACTAGTTTGAATATTTCTACAAGAATCCTTGAAATTAAGCATAATCAGAGTGTAATGTTCCCACTGCTGGGACTCAAGCCCCCTCTTTGTGGAGGGGAGGGAGTTGACTGTAATTCAACCAAGCGGGTGCCTTTAAGTAAACAATGTTCCAAACTTTCTATCTTCATAAAATCCATCACCTTGTCAATTTTAAGGGGCTTTTTATTTTATGCAACCCTTTTTGCAACTTTAAAATCAGCCAGCGTTTTTGGCCAATATTTTTTGCAGACCAGAGACAATATTATTTTTTACAAAAAAGGCAGCTGTAATAAGTGCGTGCAAAAAATGTAGCACTGGCAGTATGTCTTATGGTGCGGTACACGGGCAACTTAAATTGCCCAATTGTAGTATAGGTCCAATAGGTAGACGTAGTAGGCACTTTTAACGTCATAATAACAACGTACCATTTACAAGGAGACCAACATGTACGAACCAATGATTGTAAAGATACAGCATCATATAAAGCGATAAGGCGTCCTACACACATGATGGAGTCAGCCTGTGTCGAATTAGACCGACCCAAATTATATGTGTACCCTTTAAATTCAAAGCAAGTTTTCTATTAAGCTTGGCTATGCGTATTTTTACACTCATCATGTTGTATAAACATTTTCTAGAAATAACACCAAACTCCTAACCAGTGAAGGAATCTATTTTCAATCAAAATCAAAAATCAAAATCAAAGCATTTATTTCAAGTAAGCCAGTTACAGGCACTTTTGAATTGTCGAAACAAAGATGAAAATTAAATGTAGCTACAGTCCCAGTCACAAGACATAAAAACTGTGAAAGTACTGTAGTTGCCCATTCCCTAGCGTAGATCTCTATGGAGAAGAACGGGCAAGAAACTCCATGGACACTCTTTTAAATCAGAATATGGTTACAAAATCTTGGTTACATCATTCACGTTGAGATGGTATATTATGTGAGAACAATGTAGCAAGATGTGCACGGTAAAAGTGTCCACAGCAAAAACACACAAACAAACAAAAAAATACAATTCAAAATAATTTATTCAAATAAGCCATGGCAACCAAGAGATGACCAGTCACAACTGACAGCGCCCGTTCACGGACATGACGCATGGATCAGCACCATTCAACTCAACCATTTTGAAGGGAACAAAATGATCCGACACATGCGCCACCATCAGCGAGACAATTGAGTGAGCATGACATACTCCAAACCGCCAGGGCACATTCAAGTCAAGAAAAGACGTAGGTTTCCAGTGAATGATAGCTTTCTAGTACATAGTACTCACACAATATGGACTATGCATTTATATAATACTAAAGGGATTGATTCTATACAATGCAAAGATAGTTGTACAATCTTCAGCAGCTCCAACAATACAATTTAGTGCTATCAATTTATGCGCCCCTGTCCATGCGGAGCAGGACCAGCATTGAGCCAAGCATTTTTATCAGCGATATAATCGCTCAACTTGTAATATGCTTGCTTACATAGTGTGCGTTTAATGCATGTTTTAAATTTTGTCTCATTCAGTTCAAGAATACTTTGTGGAATTTTATTATAGCATCTCAAACAGTACCCCATGAAAGATGAGTCTACTTTAGCGAGTCTGAAACCTGGCTGAACTAGTTGGTCCCTATTTCTAGTACTGTAATTATGTCTGTCACCCCTTTTACCAAAAAGGTGCAGATTTTTTCTGACGTACATTATATTTTCGTAGATGTATTGACAATGTACCGTCATGATGCCAATATCCTTAAACAGTTCCCTTAGAGAATCGCGCCTACGAAGATTATATACGGCTCTGATGGCTCTTTTCTGCAGAATAAATATAGACTCAATATCTGCAGCCCGTCCCCACAGCAAAATGCCATAAGACATTATACTATGAAAGTAACTAAAATAAACCAGTCTAGCGGTATCTACATCAGTATACTGACGGATTTTTCTAACGGCATAGGCTGCTGAACTTAGCCGCCCCGCAAGAGATGTCAAATGAGAACCCCATTGTAGCCTTGAATCAAGCGTAATCCCCAGGAAAACCGTTTTATCTACGAATTCAAGTTTCTCTTTATTTAATATTATATCACAATCACTACTTTTAACATTCGGTAAAGCAAATCTTATGCATTTGGTTTTTTTTTTCATTTAATACCAAATTGTTTGCTGTGAACCAATTTTGGACCTGAAGTAGGGCATTATTCACGTCATCTAGATTTTGGGCCCGCCTATTTATCTTAAAAATTAGGGAAGTGTCATCAGCAAATAACACCATATTTTGAGGTTGGTTTTTCAGTAAATAGGGTAGATCATTTATATATACTAGAAAGAGGAAAGGACCCAATATTGAGCCTTGTGGAACCCCCATTTTTACTTTTAACCCCTGTGAATTAACACCATTTATTTGAACATGTTGTTGTCTATCATTCAAATAAGATTTTACCAAACTAAGTGCAAGTTTACCCAGTCCGTAATGCTCAAGTTTCAAAAGTAATGTGTCGTGATTTACGCAATCAAACGCTTTGGAGAGGTCACAAAAAAATCCTATGGCGTCTTGAGACTCTTCCCACGCAGTAAATATGTGCTTTAATAAGGTTACACCGGCGTCAGTTGTACAACGTCCCTTGGTGAAGCCATACTGTTGATCATGTAAGATTCTGTTGGTGTTAAAATGATAGAGCATTTGATTAAGCATTACCTTTTCAAAAACCTTGCCAAAAACTGGTAACACGGATACAGGTCTATAATTATTTGTATCTTTACTGTCCCCGGATTTGAAAAGAGGTATGACTTTACTGTATTTCATTAAATCAGGGAAGACTCCTTGGTCTACACATAAATTAAAAATTAAAGCTAAGTAAGGGGCTATAGTCTCAAGTATGGATGTACAAACTTTGACAGACATTCCCCATAGATCTTCGGTTAGTTTGATTTTTATTTGCCGGAAAGTTTTAATAACAATCATAGGGTTAATGTGTTTAAATTTAAATTCAACCAGGCAGCCAGACACATTCGCCTTTAATAAACCAATTGAGAGTTCAGGTGAGGAAATAAGAGCCTCCGTTGTTTTTTGTGGTATATCGGTAAAGAACTTTACAAATTCTTGAGCTACTTCCTGATTAGAGCTTTTAGGACCACATGCTGTATCTAATGTGTAGCTAGTGTTACGTATTTTCTTCCTGTTAGTCTCGTTATTTATAACTTTCCAAACTGTTTTTATTTTATTTTCTGCTGTTTTGATCTTGTTGCTAATGTGCAGTGCTTTAGCAACCTTGCATGTATTTCTAAAAATGTTTGAATACTTTGCAACATACTTGTTAAAAGTTTCAGTGTTTATAAAAGGCTTAAGGCCATAAAGCTCAAATAGTCTTTCCCTACTTTTTCTGATACCTCTAGTTGCCCAATCACTAAATATGAATTTAGGGCAAATACTTTTTGTCTTCTTTTCAAAAGTTTTATTGAATTCCGTGTGAACTATTGAAATGAAACGATCATACAATTGATCTATATTAATATCATCAAGGCCCATAACGCTTAACTTGTTCTGTAGCAAAATATTATACCTATTTAATCTGCTAGAAGTTATAGGTCTAAATTTAATTTGAACTTTTTGCGCTGGGGGTGTATTACACCTGAAGGTTACAGTTTGTCCGCTATGGTCAGAGGGTAGACAATTTACTATTGCTTTATCTAAGTAATCACAATCGCAGAAAATATTATCTATACAAGTAGCAGAAGATGGAGTGACTCTAGTAGGTTCTGTAAAAGTGTTGGTCAAGTCAAATGACTTAAAAAGATTTAATAAGCGACTGCTATTTGCACATTCTTCTGAAATATTGATATTAAAATCACCACAAATAATTGTAGATTTATTACTGACTGCAAGTTTTGCCATCACATCTTCCATTATTGATTCAAATAAAGAAAAGTTTTGATAGTTTGGGGGTCTGTACACACACACAATTACATGCTTATCTAGCTCAACACAGGACAGTTCAACGCAATGTTCAACCGAGAGACCTACTATGTCATTACGTTGCTTATATTTAAAACAATTTCTTATTAATATTAGGGAACCTCCACGAAGCATAGTTTTACGGTTAAAGCAGCTACCCACCATATAGTTCTCATAATTGATAAGCATTTGGTAATCCTTAAGCCAATGTTCAGTAAAACAAATAATGTCAAACTTACTATTTTCTAAAAACAATTCAATTTCTAATAATTTGGAAGAAATGCCTTGGATATTTTGGTGGAATAATTTCAAAGTGTTCTGCTGAGGCCCTTTTTTACTAACTAATTGAGTGCAAGAAGATACGTTGGTAGGATTAACAATATTGTTAATCGTATCTCCTGTTGTCTCATTTCCTAGTTTAAATTATTTTTTGGAGTGAGGCTGGAGACACCCGTACCATCCTCAGACAACAAGACCCTATCACTAATACTAATATACCCTAATTGAGAATTCTCCACGGTGACACATGGATCCTCCTCAGTACAATGTTTGTAAACATTTATAGCACTAGTGCTATATTCACTTAAAGTCACCTGTATATTAGTATTACTACTAATAGTCGCAGTGTTAATAATAGAACTAAACTTAGACATACTATTTATGTCTGTGTGAATATTATAAGCTAATAGCCGAGCTATTTTGTGTCTACATCGAATAGGTAGATACACCTTACCCCGTGTCGACTTCAGTTTACCAATCATACAAATCTCTACCTGCAGCAACGGTTGCCCTGCACTAAATTACTGAAAAAAGTTGCCCGTATACCCTTACATCGCTTTACATCTGGCAGTCTCAACTCAGTTGTATAGAAAGCGTTCACATTGTGTGATCAGCCCGCGGCCGCGAAAGTGCCGACTTGAACGTTTTCAATTGCACACTCACTCGTAGTTGTAGCGAATTGTATGGCCGGTGTATGAGCTTTGTGAATGATTTTGGTGGTTGAGGTTTCGTCTGTATTGTCGAAAACATTATCTTGCAGTCGGAAATCAGGTAAAATCCTTTGAAGCGTCTATATTGAACTTTTACCCGATAGGTGAGCAAATGACCTTGAGCGAGCAGTTTTTTGGAGCCTACTCCTCTTCATTCAAAAGAAATACCAACTAATAAAAAATACATTAAATTACTACATATTCTTGACTCCAAAATTGTCGTTTCATTTTTTTTTTAAGTTGCTTATTGTTTAATAAATCCCCTCACAACGAAACCACAGAAATGAGAAATAATGATTTATAAAATGCTACTCCTCGTAAAGTAACCATTACTTTGATTTGCTACTTATCCTAATGGATAGCACGATGGATAGGCAATTGAATAATGAACATAATTGTCGTTTTATTTTTTCCAAAAGACGTAAATTTGATTTTATAAAGAATAAAAACCACTCATTTCGCACAATTCAGCCTGTAGTGACTGACGTAACAACCACTTCGTAGTGCAAGCTGATTAGAACTTTATTCTAACAGTATTTCAAGCGAAGTTTGAACCACCACAAATAGAGTTGCTAATTTTGCTCGGGGAACCGCCTTAATCCAATTTATTTGTGGTCGCCGCAGCAAGTCTTCTTCCTTCATACATCTCTATTACTCGTCATCTCATGACACACCGCCATTCCAGCCATATCATCCTTCACACAGTCCACCCATCGTTTCTTTGGTCTTCCTCTACTCTTATAGCCATATACCACCCAGCCCCGCCACCCCGTGACATAAAATTTACTTGCTGTTGATGATTTGACTATCAGCAAGCACTAAACTTTATTTAAGCATCCGAAGTTTACAAGGCTATGAATTGTCTAAAAAGGGTACGTTTAACTTAAACAATTTTAGTAGGCACAGTTGATGTTACTAAAGACAAACACACAACTGATTTGCATTTGATTATTTGTACGGACGAAGGGCGTTACATAAATTACTTATGAAAGTTACCATTAATAAAACCTTCTGAATAGATTTTCGACAGTAAAATATCACCATCTTCCCGTGAGGTCGCTCTTCATTAAATCAATCAATTTCTACATCACCAATATTTTACTTTCCTTCCGATATCGTAACTCAAAGTTCTCTAAACTAAAACTCCGATTTCATTTTAATGTTTTCATCAATTAATTCGGAATATGCCATAAATAACACGTACTGATTATACCTTACCAACCTTATAAAAATGATAATAAATGATCATCATACCGTATTGATGACCAGACCTGTTTGATTCGGCTACCGAACTGCTATCGAAACTTTTTTATATTAATTATTGACTATATGTTGGTATGGCTTATAATTAAATTGGGAGATAGATTGATTTGGTGTAGGTATGTTAAATAGGTGCTTACGTTTAGTAGATGTTGCGCAATCTTGGAGTAAATGACCCCGTAATGTCTATTAGTTGCATACTGTGATGTTCATTTATTTTTTCTAAAGAATACTTGCTTCAAAGTGGTGAAGGAAATCATGTAGGTACAGTGGGGAACCATGCATTTATTTATTATTTATTTAGTACAGTAAATCATTAACACTTCATTAAATAATCCTTTCATTCGGTCTTCTCACAGAACCACAAACATTCCAACATTATCGTCTTCCATTCATCAGCAAACAAGTCCAATCCAGGGTTGGTCTCCACGAGCACGTTGAGCATCGTAAGCATACGCGGTATAGGGGAAGTGAATCGAGCTACAGTGCGACTAAATAATAATTTGGAACTTAATCATTGACACAGCTCCGCATGGAATTCCGAGGCGTTGGTATAACCATCTCTTAGAACTAAAAATTAACAGACATCCACCAGCTCGCAATAAGCCCGTGTGGTGGATTATGTACAGCTGACTTGCCCTTCCATTTTTGTTAGATATTCACTAAACAGACGATTTTAGCAACACCAACATCTTTTTCTTGATTCTGTTCTCCTAGTACTTTCTGTTCAAATTCTAAATTGAGTTCTCTCGTAACAAACCTTATGCGCCCGAAAGAGACAAAATAGCAACATCAACAAGAGGATTCCTTGTAACTTTTGGGGCTGACTGTACTGTACAAAAATAAATGAGAATTGAATCGATGTAGTACTTTGAGAATAATGTCAGATACAAGGAGCACAATGGGAACAAATTGACAAGTATTTCTAAATAATAATAATTCCTTGGTGTAACTTGGGAATAGTATGAGATTCTTATATTTGCAGTTCAAAGGAAATGCAGTACTTTGGTAGTAACCCTTACAGAGAGGATGCCTGTGCCCCGGCAGTTGAAACCTTGCCTGCCGATTATGCTAATCAAATCACTAAATGAAATCTTTCAATACTAGCTTCAGCTTTGCCAAATGCAGTTACAGAATTCGATCGCTTAGCATTCATGCAGTTTTAGAGGCTATGCTTGAAATGGTTGCAATTACAATTAAAGTGTATTTAATGCTCTCGTCGGATTGGTACCATTTTAAATTCGGTTTAGAACAAAAGGTGCGAAAATTTCAATTTTGAAATGTTTCTCAAAAGGTACTCCCTTATATCTCCTAAAAATTTTTGTCCGAAAATCATTATCCATAAAACGTTTGCTATAAACTTCAGTTACCATAATGTTCAAAATCCCGAAATTTTGTTTTACATAATTATCTTTATTTCTAAAACTGTTCTGTCATAATATCAAATACTATAATAATTGAATCTTCTAATTGTATATGCCATAAAGTCAAATATCCTAAGTATTATATTCTATAATGTGTATTATTCCTAATGTCTATATAAGTGTAATACATTTTTTGGTCCTAAAACATTTGCTAAAAATTAGGTTTTAGTGACAGAAACGAATCGCTGTAAATCCGACCCCACGTAGTCTTGTCTGCCCTACCCCGAGAGTGTAATTTAAAATCGCGTAGGCGCGGAGGGGCGAGGCGGCCCGCGAGTTGAGGAGCAGGTGGTTGTAACACGAGCGTTAAACATATCTGCGACGATAAGCTCACGTGGGACCGCCGGAGCTCCGCAGCGCCGGAGCCGTGACAGAAACCATGCCTGCTGCATGTTGCTTGCTCGCTTGCATGCTGCATGCTTGCTTGCATACTGTATGCGTGCTTGCATGGTTGCTGCAAGCTTGTTGCATGCTTGCTGCATGCTGCTTGCTCGCTTGCATGGTTGCTTGCATACTGTATGCGTGCTTGCATGGTTGCTGCAAGCTTGTTGCATGCTTGCTGCATGCTTGCTGAATGCTTGCTGCATGCTTGCTGCATGTTTGTTTGCATGTTTGCATACTTATTACAGGGAAAAATAAAATCCACATAATTATGTTCACACTCAAGTGTTTTATAATGACTGACGGTTTGATTGATTTATTTTCTGCCTTTTAGTGACTACTACACACATCAAAAGTGTCTAGGGATCAAGCATTTTTATGCGGATTTCTTGAGATTGAGATGTGGCTTTGTAATAAATTTATGATTTTATAAATTTATATGGATCCTTTTTGGTGCTTTTCATAATTTGAATCAGGAACTCTCAATCAAATTCGAGTAAAAGATGAAAATAAGCTGTCAATATTTTCCCTATAAAAACATACAACGCATTGAAGACATTATTAGTGCTACTGTTTCCCTACTACTGATTAAAACCAACGTTATTATGGAGCGGCGACGTCATTTAAGCAGGGAAGAAATGCTCAGAGCCGTGGGAATGATAGAAGCTGGTTCCCGGCAACGTACTGTAGCTTTAGCTCTGAATACAAGTCAGAGTGTTATCAGTCGACTTTGGACACGTTACCGAAGCACTGGTACCGTGGCTGAGCGCCATGGAGGACGGTATCGCTGCACCACACGGAGACAAGACCGATACATTCAAATCTTAACTCGAAGAGCTCCAACAATAACCGCCATGATGTTAGCCGTGAGGCTTCATCACTCTTCAGGGAACTTAATTAGCGACCAAACAGTCAGAAACCGCTTGCATGAAGTGAACCTTCATTCCCGAAGACCGCTACGGGTACCACCTATAGCAATGCACAATCGTAGGATTCGATATCAATGGGCTCTTGAACACAGAAATTGGGCAGAAGAACAATGGCGTTTCGTGTGCTTTTCTGATGAGTCTCGTTTTGGTATGAGACCGGATACAAGACGTATACGACACTGGAGAACCCCTGGACGCCAACAGCGATTAAAATCCTGCCAGGAAGTCCATCCTTATAGTGGTGGAACCATCATGGTAAGGGCGGGTATTTGGATCGGCGGAAGAACTGAGTTGATTTGGATCAGAGGCAACCTCAACGCTCAAATTTATGCTGAGACGATTGTATCAGACGTCATCGTTCCTCTACAAGTGCAAATCGGTCCCTTATTTCAGTTAATGCATGATAATGCACGACCGCACACCGCAAGAGTTGTAAGACAGACTCTCGCCGCAGCTAACATCAATGTCCTGCCCTGGCCTGCTCAGTCGCCAGACTTGAACCCGATTGAGCATGCATGGGATATGCTACAGAGAAGAGCTCTGCCGAATATGGAGGGTATCCAGTCGCAAGAAGACCTTTTTTTGTTGTTGCAACGAACATGGGCGGCCATTCCACAGCGTGATTTGGATGAACTCATTTTGAGTATGCCGAACCGATGTTCTTGTGTTGTTAGTGTTCGCGGTAGAAACACGGATTATTAATTGTTTAAGTTACCCAATAAAATTTTAAAGAAAACTGTGTTTTCAGTCATTTTTTCGAACTTTAATGTTAGTGGTTCAAATGTCAAAAATCCCTTTATTAGGAAAATGGCAAATTTCTTTATTAATGCAAAGGTGACTTGGTTTATCGTTACTGTGACAAACGAAAACACTTTATTTGATGAATCCTTAAAGAAAATTTTAATTAATATCAATCAGGAGAAAAGTTATTGCAAAAATATATGTTGATCCCTAGATACTTTTGATGTGTGTATATGAAATGTATGCCAAAACAAAAGAAGATTCTAACTATGAACTTTCTGCGATATGATGGTTCTACTTTTTAATTCTTATAAATTTCATAAGAGCAATATTGTATAAAAATGTGTTGTGTTGAGAGAAGTTCATAGCATAGCAAAAGCTAAGTAATACTTACTTTACTGTAGGTACCCGTAATTACAGACACAATTAAAATAACAATGTTCTGTTCCCTTTTGGGAACGTCTGGGAACATACCGGTTTGTTTTAAAAATATTATTAAGATCTAAACATTTTTTTTTTATTTAGGATTTATAACTATTATTGAAAACGATTTTAAGCGTTTTGTATATTATTGATTGTAATATTTATGACAAACGGGTTTAGAGCATATTGTATTTAGGGATTTCAATTTTATGGAATGTGATATTATGTGATATTAAGTTCGGGTAAGTTATCATTCGGACAAATGATGATTAGGACAAAAAAAGTTATGGCACTTTAAATTATGTGTAAAAAAGTTAGGTAATACAATAGAGAACCTTCTCAAAAACCTGCAATTAAAGTTCGTCTAACTCTAATTACGTTGAGATACCAAATTTTTACCCTCCTCATCCCAACCAGTCGATTTTGAACCTAATGTCAAGAGAATTAGAACTGCAATTACTTCAAAAATTGCAATAATACTCTGCTCGGAGACAGTGCTGACCATCCCGGGACTGAACAATCCCGGGACACATTCCCTGACACAAAACAAGGAATGCATTGTTGTACTAATGAGTTTTTAAAGTCTTTTTAAAGGAATGCCACTTTTAAACTGGTCGCAACGACCTTAGTGGATTTAAGATTGGAATCCCGCGCTTAAAAGCGAAAATGTGTTTTAATTTTAAATTTTATGGAATGAGTTCTTTATTTAAAGTTTGTATTTGCAATTTGAGTTCCTTGGCGCAATCTATACTAATATTATAATAAAGAGGTAACATTTTTTTGTAAGTTTGTATGTAGGGGGTAATCTCCGGAAGTAATGAACCGAAAAAATCTTTCACCATTAGAAAGCTACATTCACCCTGAGTAACATAGGCTTTATTTTATCCCCGTACTCCCACGGGAACGGGAAATACGCGGGTGAAACCGCGTGACGTCCGCTAGTATTAAATAAGCACAAACCTGTGTTAAAAAAATAGAAACGTTCTCAATACAAACAAACTTTTTACATTCGGACAAATAAATTAAAAATGTCTCTTGACATTACCAAAAAATTCCAAGTTCCAAGTTTTTTCCAAGTTTTCTCAACACATCAAATATTTATAAAATCATAAGTTATTCTCAATCAAATCAATACTTTTCGATAATCCGCCTCTTCCGTTACCATAATTAGCTAGTTCATCATCATCCGCCTAGCCTTTTCCGAGGAGCTCGTGGCTAAATAATAGCTAGTTATAAAACCAAATATATAACTAGTTCATAATAAATAACTCTAAAGTATAAATAAACATATCAACCTTATTTAGATTACGTATAAATTTATAACTTTGAAGGTATATAAAAATTGGTCTATAAAAATTGATAAACATTAAAAATATGTTGATATTATTTGCGAAAACTGTCATATTTTGACACCTCATTTTAATAAGTCAGGTTTAGTTACGACTTGCTATATTTCCCACAGTCTTTACGGTAAAATATCGATAACGAGTGAGTTTTATGTGCCAAATTATTGTTTTTAGATACAAACCAACCCATAATATATATCTGACTTCATTAGCAACTTTTCTGACGAATATCACAACAAAAGTTGTCATACCAGTCTTGTTAAACGGATTATTGAGCTTCAACTTTTACATCACGAATTATCGATAAAACCTGAATTGCATTCTCGCAATGTGGATCATTCTGGGCCTGATATAAGACCAAAACCGTGTACATAAATCATAGTTGTTCCACTCACCTTACTGAGCCTCTACAAAAGATTTAGCGTAATGATAACCAGAACATCTGAAGCTAACGTACTTCATCCAAATACAGCGAATCTAGGAAAGACTAGATGCCTAGACGATTTCAATCTACATACATACTGCGAATTATTGAGGCTGAAAATGGCCAAAATACATTTAGCAATATGAGTCTGGTTGTTAGCTTGTACTACCGTAACCTAGTTCTCTAGATCTACTTCTAAGACTTGTAGGGAAATAAATTACCTTTATACTTCCTTATTTAAGTTATACCAATGATATTCTAATAAACAGATATGTTATACACCTACTAAACCACCGAAAAAAGTGTTCCGTGCAGCAGAGCGGCAGCACACCTTTTCATTCATTCTACATTTCACTATAAGTCAAAATGATACAAAAGGGATAGTTCGATAAAACCAATAAGAAAAAAAGAGACAGATAGTGTTGTTCTATGTCTGGAGTGCACGCGTCCTTGTACTCACGACGAAAATGAATTTCCCATCTCTTTCTTTTTTTATCCTCCAAATATCAGAATATTATCAAAATAAATGTAAAATATTAATAAATCGAAGTATATTGCGTAGTTACTATGGTATGAGGGCAATACGACCCAATTGGGCCGCTTTCAATTCTTCAAGATTGCGCACTCACAAGATATCTGTTTACTAGAATATCATGGTGGTACCATGAAATGGTTTTGACTTATAAAGTTCTAATTTCAAATTCTCTGAAGGTACACTGTTTTTAAAATAAATATGATTCTAGTTTCAAATTATAAAAAAAAAACTGTTTTAATAATAAATGTTAGTTCTAATTTTAAAATTCCTGAATTGATTTGTTTTTAATTTAGAAGGTGAACCAATCCTGCCAGGCTTTAGAATGTAATACTCATTTCTTTTATTTTTTGTTACAGGTAATATTTTTTTCTTGCTATCACAACATGAAAAATAAGGTAACGCATATCACGGAGGCGGATACAATCTACATGTTAATTTAGTTATTATTCATAGGAGTAATATTTCAAAGCCCAGAAAAGGGCTAACTGTAATAAAAACAATTTTTTTTCATCCTAGGAAGTAAGGAAATAATCCATACTTACTTGGTCACGGTATTTCTAATCTGTACACAACTATTTATGAGGTGTGAAATATTATTTCATTCCGTATACAGTAATGACCACGTAAACTAGTATAATATCCGTTATTAAGAAACATATACGACCAACAGTTTTACAAGTATGTTAATTTAAGTAGTTTAGTTAGTCTCAGTTATCTAGCCATCTGTCTCTATATGCGGTAGTTATTTTCTTTGTTTGGCTTTAAAAGGCAAAATTTAATAATAAAATTTAAATGAGTAGTTTATGTTTACGCTAATTTATGCATGGAATATGGAGCACGTTTAGAAGGACCAATCTAGTTCACTACTTTGAATACAAGCTTGGTACAAGCAGCAGGAAAAAAACTAAAACAAAAAAAAATAGGCTTATCTCAACGATGTTCAATAAAAAATTGTTGAACGATTTTTCCGTGAACACATACATTCGTTATTCAATTGTTCAGTGTATTGAACTTACGTCCGTAAGTTACAATAAAAATAATTATTGACAATCGATGTTTCGACAAAAGAAAATAGTTGTTCATAATTTAAAAGTTCAGTATAACGACTTTTTGTTTAAGTGTTCCAAGTTTAAAACTCGAGTATAAACTTTTTTCTACAATGACAGTTACGTTACGCCATGCATTGGCTCGAATGACCAGTTAAGTCCATTGTCCACTCGGGCCCTTAACTAAGGTCAACGAAGGGAAATGAGCCATCATAGAGTCCACAACTCCACATGCAAATTGTAGACAATGGACCACCATCCTGCTACTATTTCAACACTCTAATATACGCATACACTGTATACGTCTACACCAATATTAGAAAGAGACAAATGTTTGTAAGTAATGTAGGAGGTAATCTCTAAATCAACTCACACGATTTGTGTTTTTTTGTCACTGATGGAATTATAGACTATTTCTGAGTGCTATAGAATATGTTTTATGTTAAAACAAGAAACTTCATGAGGACGAAGTCCCAGGCAATAACTAGCACAGTTACTAAAATGTCGAAACAACAAAACGAAAAAGAAAAATATTTTACAACTTTTTAGCTTCGAATAAATCAGTACCAATATAATAATGCTAATAAGAACCTAATTCGATCACTACAATGTAAAGTCGACCATAAAATCGCTCTTTAAATATACGATGGGAAGTGGAATCATAATTTATTTGATATTCACAAAGGTATTAGCCACAAATTATGCGATACCTTATGCGATCCCCATCTATGCCTCGGGTTTTGATAAACGAGTTCATTGACTCTCCCCATCGAAACACCTTGGTGTATTAAACACAATTTTTATTTTAAGTTATATAGATTTCGCTTTTTCAATTAAAACTTTTAGATTTTTTTAAATTTGATTCAGATTATGATCACAAATTTTAAAGTTGAAAAATTACTCTTAATTTAATATGAGTTCTAAAGTACATTCTTCGTACATAGCAAAAACTATCATTGTTTCACTCACACAAAATATTTGCATATTTTAATCAAAGCTAGGCAGGATAATCCTAAGATAGCCTTAAGGTGTTCATAAACTTAAAACTAAAATGGCCGAAAACACGATGGTCCAATTATTTACTATAGCATTAAATATTGATGATCTCAACAACAAAATATCCGGGTTAATAACCATAGAGAATCCGAGAGAACCGTGCATCTATGTATTGACGTTTTTAAGAGCTCATGTGGTATAAAATGTATTTAATTTGAATTTGATTTAAAAAGAAGCAACAGTAACTTGGTAAAAGCAAAAATATAAAAACACGTTTCCTTAACTATTTTTAAATTAAATATGAATATTTACTTAAATGTCAGAAACATTAGTAAAGTTTAAAGAACACTTGCGTCTGCGCACATTTAGTAACTATATTTATTTTACTTTAATGGCTGGGTAAACAGCCTCTTTGACAAAACCGGTAGAATATTTTGCGACTATTTGCTACATACTGGCTACTTAAAAAGTAAATAGTACTGGCTACACGTTTTTCTTTTTTAACTGTTTAAAAAGGTTACATTGTGAAACTGGCATGAAAACGTAAAAAAAAATACCCAATAATGTAAAAGTCATCGCAAAAATTGGACGAGTTGTACTTAAACATTTTAATACAAAAATCAAATATTTACTTAGATTAGTTATAGATTTTGCCAAAAATTATCATTGAGTTTAAAGGTAGAATTTTTTAACATAATTATTCATTAATTAATTCATTAGTATCAGACAACCTTAATTTTAAAGTTTATGGAGCATTTAAATGAATTCTACACATTCCTTGTCATAAATTAATTATTTGTTCAATACCTGCTATCGGTGTTTTTAACTTAAAACATTTTAATAGCTTTTTCGCTAAGAAATTAATATTTTTCTAGAACATAGTTGGCAATATAAATACGCGTTTAAATGATTTATGTGTTTTTCAAGTGTTTGTAAAGACTGGTGTCATATCGCATAAAATTCTTTTACTTTTTATGTCAAGGAGCCGGTTAAAGATTTATTTGTTAAGGCGTTGGCCAGTAGATATGATATTGTGTGCTAAGAATGGTAGGTATTTTTACACTGCTGCTTATATGCACCTTACTTACCTACGTAACAGGGATCAAAACCCCATGGCCCATAACCTGTACAAATAAAAACCCGGAATCCACTTTGTAGTTTTTATTACATTAGTACTAATTAGAGATAACAAAAAACTATGCAACATTGATGAGAGGCAAAGTGAGTGACGTATATGTGACAGTGACACAACAGCATAGACAGAACTGTCATGATCAAATTCTTGACATTGACATTAGATGCATCGGATAGCAGGCCCTTTTGATCGTGCGTGACACAATGTGTTGTTTATTTATCTTCAACAGGTAGGAACTCATAAAATAACATCTGAACTAATTATCATAAGCATAACACGCCAGGTAAAATAAAATAAAAACAAACTTATGGAATCGTGTACCTACCTACTTACCCAAAAGATATAGCCATTGTAAAAATCTTGTTACTGAGAAATTATTCTTTTGTAAAGAAACAGAATTATAGAAATCAAATTATGACGTTTATGAGGAAATGTTATGTAAAAATTAAAAACTATTAATTACCTATGAAAGACGAGACTTCCATTTTGTAACTTACACTAATATCGTTACTAATGAAACTTCGCAAACAAAACAATCGCTACTATTGCTACTATTTTCTCAAAACATAAGTTTTTCTTTCCGTATCCAAACCAATCTCACAAGTCACAACTGCGGGAAGCACAATCCATATTTATACATCGAATAACTTTCATACCAAAGAAAGAATTTCAAACGAACATCAAATATCATTACAAAAACGTTAAAACATCCATATTAAATAGTAATTTCTCTTAACGAGTTAAATTCTAAGAACTCAATTAAAACGTATGTTTTGCCATCGAGTGTAAGGACTTAGTGAATTATTATCATTGCCCTTTCAAAAAGTTTCACCCTTAAACTTTTTATGGTGTGACATTTGCCACTAACGTGAGTTGATCCTTCAATTGCAATCGTTACCACGACCTTTCAACTATATTATTTATGGGTATGTGTATGGCATTAGATAGCCATGGGAAGGGTTTTTTTTTATCGATTGGATTGCTCCGATGATCCAGTGGCCTCAAGTGTGACTAAGTACTTAACCGTTTGCGGGCCCAGGTTGGCCGCTGTAGAAATGATCTGGTGAAATGTGGTATCATCGACCCGTTCCAAATACAATGTCAGTGTGGAACCCCTCTGCAGGATATGCCCCACCTCCTTTCTAGCCCATCCTGCTCAGCCACCTGCACCTTCCAGGATTTAAACGAAGCCAATTACAGAGCTGTGCAGGTGACAACATACTGGTCGGGGATTATTTGGGTTTATCGACACGCAAAGAAGAAGTGTGACTACTGAGTCCTAGGTTCGATTCCCAGGTCGGGCAAAGTGTTTTTCCATCAGGAATTTCTCAGTAGCAGCCATGGAGTCTGAATTTAATGGAAATAAGATCCGCCCCCTATTACATAGGATTTAATCATTACTTGCGAAATGTGGGTTCTCAAAAATGGTACACCTCTGACGAACCCTTAATGGATAACAGGCGTGATGATAAGTTATGTTGATCCTTCAATTGCAGTCGTTACCACGGCCTTTCAACGATATTATTTATGGGTGAATGTTTATGGGTTGGTGTATTAGATTAACCATGGAAGGGCCCTTTTTTATGGGTACATGTGTCGTCACGTAGCAATTATATAATGGCCCTCCATGCCCTTTGTATTCCCCTGAGAATATTGCAACTTTTTATACAGGGTGTAAAAGACCTCATCACGAAGCCGTCAACCAAGCATTCTGTACATCAAACTAAGTAACTTTACGCAAAAATTATTGCTGGAAAACGACTTTTTTTTTGGGGTGAAAAATCATGTTTTGTGGTAGAACTCAATGTAACGCACTCAAAACATTGTGCTGATGGATGGATTGAATAGTACGGGGGTCGTGGAAGTGTTTAAATTAAAAATCTTCCATTAAAAACTTGTATTAAAAAAAAAAAAAAAACTTGTCAAAAAGTTGGAACTTTGATCCCCAATATATTATCTCCGTAAATAGAAGGTATAGTGTAGAACAAAAAAATGATCGCAATGACGGGGAGAACAAGTGCTTTTCGGCTTCGTTAAGAGGTATTTTACACCCTTTATAGTAGGTAGGTATTGTTTCTAAGGGAATTGTTTTATATAGGGTGACTGGTAATTTTAGCGACAGATACCTAAACACGTGACTCATGATAACAATCAACTTTGACTATGAGACCAATTCTGAAATCGCGAAAAAAAAATCTGCTGTTCAGTACATTTTGACCAGTTCTTCTTCTTCGTCGTCACACTCTTGGCAGAGTGGTCGTGGTCGTCACATCAGGGGTGGTGGCAATTCGGGGGCCACCGTATGCGCGGGCCTGTGGACGGTGGGCTATGGGCTAGCTCGCCGTCCGTCCGTCTCATGACGACAGGCCGTGTCGACGGCGCGTTCGTGTTCCACGCGCGCCTCAAAGAGAGTCAGCAAAAAGGAAGGGGTCCGTAAGGACCGATGCCTGCCGGGGTTGCGGGACTGTTCGAAAGAGATAACGTGGCCCCGGAATACAAAGGGCGATGAAGGAACATGGATGGGTTTTATTCAGTAAAAGTCTGACACTCCCTCCTGCTCTGCCCAGAGCGGGAGGAGTCATTTGATGATTTCCTATCCGAAAAAAAAAGGGTTGGTGGCAAGCTTCACAATCCGTCGCCATTCCTCCCGTACTGTGGCTTTTCTTGTGCATTCGTGGAGTGGACCATTGAGTGCAGTTTTGACTTGGTTGGTCCCACGCATTGGTGACCTGCCGCGCGCTCTTGTGCCTTCAACCTTTCCCTGCACTACAAGTCGCTCCACAGATGTGTCTTCTTGACGTGTGATGAATACGTTTGACCAGTTAGGCGAACATAAACAACAGCACATTTTTGTTCGCGATTTCGTATCGGTCACTAATTACCAGTCACCCTATAGAAACGTTGTGGACAGTTATATAGCACGCTTTTTATTGCGAACTCAGTTCATCAAGCAACTCAGTCGCTTGTGTGCACTTTTGGGCATAGTCCTTTACATAATGCACCAGACTATTCTGCCCAAATCCGAAATTAATTCATTTTTAATCCATGCATGAAATGGTTAAGATAAAGTTGAATTTTCTTCTAAGTTTTTATATTTAGTTGTTCTCTACACGGACACAGATTATGTGTTCATTACTTTTTGGTTAACTTTTTCAAAAAACCTTACAGTTTTTCAACCCTTTTTTACTCAAAACACGATTATTAAGCCCGCACATACTCAAACCAAATCTAAAGGCCGTCAACAGTAACACCGTAATATCATGTCAATCAGAAGTGCTAAAGGAAGGCGTGCCTCATTACCGTTTGTATTCAATTGTGTTTATGGCCTTATGAACATGGTACAAGCAACCAGCGTCAATAGTAACAATTTGACATTGACAACGCCTTATACGTCTTTTGTTTGAATTAAACTGTGGCTTCTAAAACATCCGCCTCAGATGACTATTAAAGAGTGCGTGCATGATGGCGGGCAGAAAAACTTCCAGAGGACAATAGGCTAGTTTCCACCATCAATAAATTGCAAATCTATTTAGTCCGTCAGTTAGAGTATTGGAAAATAATGGACACGTATTTTTTGTTTTTGTAAATCAATGAATATTGGCAAAGATAAAACGCATCAAAACTCGAGAGTGAGGGCTCGTGACGTCACAACGCAATAAAAATTATAGCACGGTGTGACGTACCTATTGAGAATTTTAAAAGCGTCGTATCTTCGTCAATTTGGCTTTAAGTAACAAAAGAAAAAATACGTGTCAAATATTTTTTGATAATCTAACTGACGGACTAATTACATTTTTTCAGGACACAAGCCTTTTCTGTTTTTGGAGTAAAGCGCACAGTTTAAGGATACCTGAAAAGAAGGTTCGCAAAACTTACAAAGGCCTGTGGCCTAAGGTCTTGGCCTACTTTAGGAATTTCCAAGCAGACCAAGGCAAGTGTCACGCTACTCTGGGAGCTCTTCTAAAAAGCCAGGAACAACTTAGTTTAATAGAGCTATTCTGAAAAAACTAAAATGTATGACTGTGGACGCGGAGCCATACAAAAGATGTCCCACTTCCTGTCTTGCGCTTTGTGCTATTCCACCTGTAGTTTGATAGACCTGTCCGAAACCACTGCTAACACTGAAACCTCGTGGACGAATTTGCAGTCGAAAAGCCAGTTTAACATTTGAAAAAAGAAGAAAAAGTCTCCTGGTGCAAGAGGTTTCCTTGCAGCTTTGACGCGTAGTTGACTGTACAAGGTTATAAAGTTTAATGTCATAGCTGACTTTATTATTTACGATCTTTTAGTACAGAGGACCACACGCGTTTGAAAAGAAAGTTTTATGATGACAACCGATTAGTATTTTAACGGCACTGAACTAAATTAGACGACAGAAATTTAGGTAATATGTGGAGTTACTTAATAACATTTGTAGACATATGCATAACATGGTTATGTCACATAATTATTTAGTCTTATGGTGATTTAAGCTAAGCTTTTGTAAGTACTCAACTCTTTTCGAACAACTGCTGATACTCAACAATCGATTAGAAATGAGAGGTGGCCATCAATGCCTAGTTGTGGCCAAGGCTTGTATAGTACTTTTATGCGAGGAAATTAAAACTAAGTATGCACACAAACGACAATAATTTTTCTCGCGTTGAAGGAGTTCACTTGTTTTTTTTTCAATAAACCGCTTTCTATTTGCAAGCCAATTCGAAATTTAAATAAAACCTTTGATAATAGTTACCTCCTCGGTTGCCATGTTTCAGAGTAAAAGATCGTTCCATTAATAAATAACACGACAGTTATGAGTTTACTATGTAATTTATTTGGCCGCTAAACACGACAGATATGGATATTATACAACTTTTGCCGGCCGCTCGTCGCATGTATCTGGCCAGTAGAGCAATTTCGATTTATCTCGAAGAAGGTTGTCAAAAAAATGCTCAAATTTCCAAGCATGTTTAAGAAAAATCATTTTAAAATCTTTAAAATTATCAAACCGTCCAAACAAGCATTTGGCGTATTATAACACGCAAATACTCACGAATAAGACTAAAGTGGGGCTTTCGCCCAACAGTAGAATGCCGCAAACTGCCAGTAACAAAATATAACGGGGTTTCAAAACTAAATACAATTATCACTTTAACAGCAAATGATGAGATACCCATAATATTATATGTCGTAACACAAAAAACAAATCCCCCCATAATTCCGAACAAACAATATTACGCAATAATTAATTACCCATAGAGTCGTATCTCTACCCACGCGTGCGCATACCCCGGGGGTATTATTCCGTATTATAGGATTAACTCCCGAACGAGAATGATGTGAGAAAGCGTGTAATTGAATGTGTACGACCGTTTTGAGGTGATTTCATGGTGATATTTTAGAGATAATATAAATGTTTTCCTTTGTATAGTCATAATATTACAAAACTTACTTATTATGTTGCCGAAGAAATAATCTATAGGGAGTTTTCGGGTCAGAGCCCATTCGTCCCCTAAGATTCGCACCCTGTGCCCACTCGTCCCCTGGAACTTTTGAGGGGCCCATTCGTCCCCTGTAGAATATTTATTTTTATTCATTCTTCTAATATAAGTACATGTATATGTGTATACTGCAGCTTGGTAGTCCTGGTACAGTCGCGCAGAAAAGGGTAAAATAAAAAATATAGTAATTCGGTAGATATCATGTTTATTTCAAATTAGATTAAGTTTAATAAAATGCCTCTAGGCATTAAGTCAGTCTTCAAAATAATTAATCAACTTTTGGTTTCTTGTACATATGTAAATATTTAGCAAAATATATGATAACTATAATATCTTTATGCAGTAAAATAAAACTGTGTAACTATTTAAATAAAATCCCAGTAATAACTGAATTTTAGATTAATTTACATCCAGTGTACAAACAAATAACCAAATATCAATACCAATATAACAAAAATAACAATTAATTGTTAGTACTTTGTACAGTCAAAGAGATCTACAAAATAATGCAATATCACAATAACTTTGTATAAAAGTAATATAAAAAGTAAAATCAGTCTTTATCAACTATGTAAAACCAACATTTTTACTAACTACAAATACACATGCAAAATCACAATGTCCTAGAAACTAACAAAATACAACTCTTTTACAAAAATCAGCCTTGATTGACCATCATATAAATCAACATTAAATATAAAATATGCAAAAAAATAGTCACAACACATATATAGTCAGTCAGAACACATATCAACAGTAAATAATCACTTCTTATTTTTTTGTATATTTACCAACTACATACATGCAAAATCATAATAACTTAAATCTAAAAAATTATAACAGTACAAAAAAAAATACTAAAATCACAGTAATTATTGAATACTAATCATATTCCAGGATTCAAATGAGATAATTCGATTCAATTATGTTAAAAATATTATTATTATAATATTAACAGTATTGTTTATTTCGTTAGGCGAACTTCATTTAATAAAAGACCAAAGACACATTGAACAGTCTCGTATTCGCAGTCACTTTCAAGAACCAATATGTCACCGATGCAGCCATAACATACAAACAAAACACCTTATCTATTTTGTAACCCGTTTTTTTAACAAGCCATTCGTGAGACGAGAGACAATATTACATCGTAAGCCTATCGTCAGGTTATATTATTATCATGACGGATTATCATTGATCATAGCTCTTTTTTCAATGATCTGTTATGATTTATTAAATTAATTCCGTTAATAAACTGTTCACAAGTGTACTATGTTAACCGTTTCTTATGTAAATATAGCTAATTTTATCTCAGGGAACCAATAGGCACCTGAATAGGTGCCGAATCTTTAACTTATATTGTTAAATATTACAGGGGACGAATGGGTACCTTAAAAATAATATTTTTTGTTAAAATATTAATTGGTCCCCTACCAGGAGACCAACGGGCACCTATATAGGGGCCGAATCCACAACTTTTATGCCGGGGTACGAATTTTAGGGGACGAATGGGCTCTGACCCGTTGTGAAAAGACAGTGTTATACAAATACAAAATACAAAATACAAAAATGTTTATTTCATTATTACACGTTATACATTATACAGTTGGTGGCGTCCCCTTTTAAGCATATAGATGCCTGTGCCAGGAGGCGCCGCTCCTTAATATCTTACTATCAGTGTAACATGTATAGAAGTAAAAAATAAAGTTAAAAGTTTATGTAACAATAACAGAAAAAAGTTAAGTTTATGAATTTATTATTTTATTTAGTCTGTTGGTGTGTGTGTATATGTGTGCGTGCGCGCATGTGTATGTGTGTGTGTATGTGTGTATGCGTCTGTGTGTGTGTGTGTGTGTGTGTGTGTGTGTGTGTGTGTGTATGTATGCCTCTGTGTGTGTGTGGTTGTATTATACGGAAAGTGTTTTACCTTATATTTAGTAGAATATTCTCCACTTCATCGTAGCATAATTTGTTAATCCACTTAATCAGCAACAATTTGCATTCTTTATATGGTTTAGTATGTATATCTATTTCTTTATTTATTTTATTATATAAGAAAGATGAGCGTTTGTCGTATTGAATATTTGCAAATTCTGTTCTTACAAAAGGGGTGGGAGCAATGTTATGTTTCCTTCTTCTAGCTAATACATTACGATCTAAGGGTAGGGTTTTATATTTTTTTAATACTATGTGAATAATATATAATTTTCGAACTGATAATAGATTAGTTGTTTGGTATAGCTCATAGGTGTGAAATGTTCTTTTTTTGAAGTGTTTATACCTTAGAACTTATGACAACTTATACTAAGACTACAAAAGGTCTTTTACAGTAAATATCACATTTATCATTAAGTCCAATATTTAAATAATAGGTTGCTAACCAACAGTTACATTTTTTAAATAAAAGCCACAATCTTAACAATAGATACTTATTAGTACATTTTTGCTTTTTTTTGTTATTACAAGGTTCATCATTCCTAGAGATTGAAGATAACAACCTTTTTGTAAATGTCAATGAACTGACGTGATAATTAATTAAATTACGAAAATGTAGCTATCATAATGAAATTAATAACTAAACTTAAATAAATTCCACACCTCGTAAAAAGTATAATAGCCATTAAAAAAAAGAATGATACCAGTACAAGACTAATCATAAAAATAAAAGCAATAAATTAACACTTCACTTCAACAATTTATTTAAAAAACAAAAAATGGCTTCCATTTCGCTAATTTATTCGCCACTTCGTAATTAACTGTAACAAAAAACGTTAATAAATAAAACACTAGCCTTTGCCTCAAGGCTTGGGAATGTATCCAAGAAACGTAAGCAAAGAATTTGGAATGAAACAAATTAAAAGCAAGTTGTGGTGGCCTTTTGCTTTACTTGAGAACTTCAAAAAGTTTCACAATCTCTTTGTTTTTTTTATACTGGACGCAATAGTCGAGACGACAAAAACAATCTAATTAGTCCGTCAGATAGATTTCCAAAAAATATCGATCATTCTCAGAAGATCCATTGGCCAGATCCATGATGGATCTAGTGAGAATTGTTTTTCTCAATAGATCCTGATTTCAAAAAATGGATCTACTGAGAAGGATCATTCTCAGAAGATCCATTGGCCAGATCCATGATGGATCTAGTGAGATTGGTCACATATTTTTTCTTTTGTTAGGTAAACCAAAATTGACGAAGATAAGAAACTTTTAAAATTCTCAATACGTCACGCCTTGGTATAATTTTTAGCTAGTTCTGACGTCACGAGCCCCCACTCCCGAGTTTTGGTGCGTTTTATCTTTGTCAATATTTATTCATTTACAAAAACAAAAAATACGTGTCCTTTATTTTCCAATACTCTAACTGACGGACTAAATAGATTTGCAATTTTTTGATACTGTCGTCATGCCTATTGCAGATCAACATTCAGATTCTTT
Organism: Xestia xanthographa; assembly: GCA_905147715.2. Classification (NCBI taxonomy): domain Eukaryota; kingdom Metazoa; phylum Arthropoda; class Insecta; order Lepidoptera; family Noctuidae; genus Xestia; species Xestia xanthographa. Next base: position 25,721,270 of record LR990659.1, read on the forward strand.
ACTTCTCCTATTTCTGCTTTTTGATATAGGTAAGGATCAGCTTGCAGAGAGACCATAGACTTGAATAGTCAGAAATAAAATAATGAACTAAATATTTACCACCAAGCTAATTATCATCTTCCAGGCCTTGTGCCATTATGAGGCTCGACGCAACATGGTTTTTGCCTTCCATTCTCCTCTGAAAATTCACTCGAAATAGGCTTGTATCCTGAAAATCTAATTAGTCCGTCAGTTAGATTATCAAAAAATATTTGACACGTATTTTTTCTTTTGTTACGTAGACCAAAATTGACGAAGATACGACGTTTTAAAATTCTCAATACGCCACGCCTTGCTATAATTTTTAGTGCATTGTGACGTCACGATCCCCCGCTCCCGAGTTTTGATGAGTTTTATCTTTGTCAATATTTATTGATTTAATAACAAAAAATACGTGTCCATTATTTTCCAATACTCTAACTGACGGACTAAATAGATTTGCAATTTATTGATGGTAGAAACTAGCCTATTGTAGCCAATAACATCGATTTCAGATCATAGAGTTTGATTCAATCAAAAACATTTGCAAAGGAGACTATCCATCTTCGTCTGACCAAAATACCAATGTATCAATATCATCATACGATATTGCGTCCATTGGACACTTAACCCGCTATCGCTTGCCAAATTAGCACGCGCGTTGAGTGGCCACACAATAAATGTTATGTGGACCGCTGACCGGTATAGGTGGTTGGGTTATATTGTAAGCGATGGGCGATTTTAATTTGTATTGTTAACTTTCGGCTGGCAAATTAAATAAAATTAAAAGTAAAATGTTCCGCCAATTTCAGTGCTAGTAGTATTTGCTTTCAACTGTTAAAAAACAGTTGAACTTAAAACGAGTTAGAAATTAATTAGCAGTTCAAAATGCTGAAATAACAATAGACTTTTTCTTCGCTCTGATTTGTACTACAAATCACTAAAAGAACATAAAACATCGTTCCATTTCTATCAATTGTTTGAAGGTGACAGAAACAGAAATATTATTATTATTATTATTAAACGTTTATAACAGATTATAATCATCCATATAAAAAAAATAAAAATAAAAAATTACATAATTAATTAAATATAAAACACCATACAATTACAATTCAATGAAAACAAATCACAAACTTAAAAGTAAATTAAAATATTATCATTAAATTATCCAATTAATAAAATATTTGTACAACGAATTAACAAAATTTCATAATAAAATAATACAAATAAAAATCAATCAATCGGCGAGCCAGACCGTCACCTTCATTTTTGTAAGGCCACCGCCAGACACCAACAAACTCCTGCGCTAGTTTGACGACATCTAACGTCCCAACATGATGTTCATCCATCTCTGTTAGATTGGGCAATCAGCACGCGAAGCAATCATCTTCAAATATGTAGGTATACCATAATAAAATTTATTTTTATCAACCTAATAATGTACACACGGCGACAAATCAAGCTTACAGCTGCAGTATAACGTGGCCTCGCTTTGTATAGATTTTCCGTACAAAGAGAGATCCGTATCAACTGGTTTTGTGTAGACCTCAGCCGTTTATCGCTCGCAGTAGCACCTCGCCCTCCAATCAAGTATCATATTTCTCCAAAGAATTTTTATTCTTATTTCTTATCATTTGGCTTCCGTTTTACATTTTAACGATCCAACAAATTATTATTGATATTAAAGTATTATTTTTATTATTCGAGATACAAATTATAACAGTTGGTAACGGTAAGTGACAATAATAACTTTATTAATTTAAGTATTAAAATTACGAAATGTGTCTGCTTTTATTAGTTAAAATAAATTGTATATTTTAAGTTACTTTAGCCGTTAAAAGTGTCATAAAGGTTTTATTTTTGATGTGATAAAGTTCTCAAAACACAGTAGTCATAAAAATAAAATATTTTATAGTAAAAGGCTTTTTGATAAAAATCGAATTAAGTTTTCATGTTTCCAAAAAATAATTCAACTTTTATTGGGTTATTATCGTAATGGATAAATTACAATAATTTTTAAACTTACGTAAAACAGCAAAAAAAAAGTTATTACCCAAAATGGCGCCTTTTTCCCGCCTAAATTGCATAAAGGACAGCAATGGCCGTCGACTCTCTTTTACAAACAAATTAAATGTCGCTTAGTATCGTTAACTGTCAAATTAAATTAAGTTTACATCAATAACACGTTAACTTGGTGTCACTTATACAAAAAAGGGAAAAAAACACTTGGTTTTTACTTTTAAAAACAGCGGGATATCCAACGCAGACTTCAATTGATTTTATCAAAAGTTAAAGAACCCATAAAAAGAGTCAAAAAGATGTTGATCCTGTACTTTTACCTATAAAAACTAAGGTTTAAACTTAAGAGGCCGGCGACCGATGCGTAGTTCATTCAAACGTAATACCAAAATAATTTGTAAATCAAACATTTATTCTTAATGTAGTGTATCTTTATTCCGATTGGAATACAGAATATCTAGGTTCCCAAATATGTATTTTGAATGGACACTGATTTAAACAAGAACTGTGAGAAAAAATAGTTTTTTATAGAAATGTTTAATTTTAATTCAGGATTATAATTATATTTTTCGATACATGCTGCTTTCTAACTAAGAAATTAAATGACTAGTGATATTATTACACTGTAGAGTATCATTAAAATCACAGCCCTAATAACCTGTTAAAACAAGTGCATACTGTAGATATAAAATCGAATTATTACGGCTTTAAAAATACCAATAGGTTCCCGGAATGATCGAGCCAATGGTCGAGTTTGATGCTTATCATTTTGAATTAGTACCTCCTTGATATCTTTGGTCCTTTTAAAAATCTCATACTGTTCTACTTCTCCCTATGGGTATAAAAAAAATGTGTACCTATTGAATAGGTTTGTGTCCTGAAAATATCTAATAAGTCCGTCAGTTAGAACCAATATAACCAATATTGTAACATCTATATGTACCATGTCCTGACAAATAAACATTTTTGATTTGATTTGATTTAGATTATCAATAAATATTTGACATATAATTTTTCTTTTGTTTACCTACGTAAACCAAAATTGACGAAGATACGACGCGTTTAAAATTCTCAATACGTCACAACGCACTAAAAATAGTTATATATTTAGTGCGTTGTGACGTCACGAGCCCCCACTCCCGAATTTTGATGCGTTTTAACTTTGTTAATAATTATTGATTTCCTCATGAGCCTATAATGTTCCCACAGCTGGGACACGGCCTCCTCTCAAGGAGAGGGAATGGGCTATAATCCACCACGCGGGCCCAGTGCGAATTGGTAGATGTCACATGACTTCGAATTTTTGGTTCTAGGACATGCCGGTTTCCTCACGATGTTTTCCTTCACCGTTTTTGAGAGCAGTGGTGATGAAATAAATTACACAAAGTAATGCGCCTGCCTGGTTTCGAATCCACGACTTACTGTTCGTAAGTCGGGGCCACCACCACTGGGCTACCGCTGCTCCCATTATTTATTTATATTATTATTTAATATTATTTATTATTGATTTACAAAAACAAAAATACGTGTCCATTATTTTTCAATACTCTAACTGACGGACTAAATAGTTATGCAATTTATTGATGGTGGAAACCAGCCTATTGTAGAACATCACTATCTGTCATAAAAGAGTATAATATTCTCGTTTGATGAATGTTTAAAACTGACCAAAACTCGTGAAATTATTGAAAACACAGAAATCATCATCATCATCATTCACCTACCCTTATCACAATTAATTAATTAAATTAATTAAAATAAAAATTAAATAAAAATTTAGGGTTGGCGCAGCCTATCTTATTCTTCCATACTTCTCTATTAGTATAGTCATCTCAGAAGTCACCTCCTTTTTAGCCATATCATCTTTCACACAGTTCATCCGTCATTTCTTTGGTCTTCATAAACTCTAGAAATAAGTTTGTAAAATTATGTTCTTGCTTTAAGTATTTACTTTTGTATTAATCGAACTTACATAACAACAATAATAATTAAGGGTAAAGTACAAAAACATAACCCAAATTTTATTGATTATCTCATCTAGGTATGTAGGTCCTGTACCAACCCAAAGTTAAACACAGTAATGCTCACTGAAACAAAGTAATCAGTTTCAAAAAGGCACAAAAATAACGGCACTACCTTTTGGGGCACAAACATAAAATTAATGCAAATTATTTGTTAATTTTCAATGAAAACGGTCGATGCGCAAATTTTGAGCAAAACCGTTTTGTATTTACGCAAAAAACGTTACAAATGTGCGCAAAAAAGTGTTAAGTTCGTTTTTCTCCGAATTTTAAACGTTTTTAAGAAGATGTATTCGTTTTATCGGTAATGGACGTTCGATATTTTAATTAAAGAAAGAATGCATCATGGTTACTTACTGTTGTTGAAATAAATTGAACCTTATAAGCCTGGCTAAAGGATACAAGCCGCTTGGGTGTTCTTGTTTTACATAAAGATCGATCAGAAATTTTGTATCAGTAAAACGTTCGATGCAGGGCTACACGTAGCAAAGTAATTGAGTTAGTCGTGTGCCTTAAATTTTGAATAATTTTTACCTGTGCCTGGATTTTTTACTGAATGTAATGAGGGATTTTCTTTTTAGCTCTTCCCTAGTCGCTGGATAGATGGCGCTAGGAGTAAGTATGATAGTGCAAGGAACGGAACCTAAAAAAACTGATTTTAACAAAGCACGAGAAATGTTGGTTATATTCGGAAGGTAAAGCAAATGAAAGTGTCAGTCAACGAGAGTATGTGACGTGACACAATGTTTTTTTTTTCAAGCGTTTTGGCTTTGGCACCAACTATCATAGTAAGTTCAACGCCATCTATAGAGTTCTTGGAAACGTAAGTTTTTTTTTTAAACCTCAAAAGGAAAACCTCTCATTAACATATATTTTTAGCTCAGACTGGGTTCTGGGTTTAGGCACGACTGATACCAATAGGTTGATCTCCTATTACATGTGGCATACTCTTTGTTCAATACTTTACAAGATGCAATTTTCTTTGACCCTAAGTCCCACTTTTTCCAGGATCAACCTTCCTTCCTTCTACCATATTAATTTAATCGAGAAGTCCTTTCTTTTATTAATAAATGGATATGTTGAAAGTTTATTTGTCAGAAACACTCACACCAGCGCAAACGGGCCACCAACCACAGCCACCGGTGGCTGTCGCGCGCTACCGCGAGTTGCCGACACTGTCTACTGTAGCGAGTGGCCGCCACACGTGTACGGCGAGTTCCAACAAAATGTATGAAAAAGCGTTTGAACTGCTTGTCGCTGGCTACCGGTGGCTGTGGTTGGTGGCCTGTTTGCTTAGTGTTGTAGGTACGTTATGTTTTTACAAGCGTAGGCAGCGTAAGCGCAGTGAGGGAATCAACTTGAGTATCCTTACACAAGTTTTGTAAATATATGGAAGTAACTTTCTAGGTTTGTAGGATAGAGTATATATCACAATATTAAGAAATATGAAGGATATGTACAACCGTTTTTGTTTCTTTCATGAAAAACTTGTTTCTGATAGTGAAGCCTTTTTGAGCAGACTATCTCAGGAAGCTGTTCACTTGAAATTGAGCGTAGTCAATACGATTATAAACATAACATAATATCACGCCTGATATCCCAGAAGGGTTAGGCAGAAGTGTACCGTGTACCAAAAAGTATAGGCACCCACATTTAACCACTTACGTTTTAAGTCCCATGTGATAGGGGACGAGCCTATTGCCATCAAACCGGGCTCAAATCCAGACTCACAGACGTATTATCTTAGGCGTTATTTTACCTTTATAAACTGACAAAAAGTCTGTTCTTACTTGTCTTACCCACATCTAGTTAGTTATTCCTATTTCACATAAACCATATCTAAGTATTGTGGGTTCACGACCCTATTTTCAATTTCTAAACAATTTTATCAAATTCCCTTAAAGTCTTTATTACGTAACTCGCGCCTGCAACCGTTGTGCGGTAATTGTAAAATTATACAATCTTTACACAACAGCTTCATTATTATATTAAGTACTTGTTTTTATAATAAAGCCCTTTTCAACGGCTTGTGGCTTGCAACAACGTATGGCCAGTGTTATGTGAAACAGAAACAAAAGAATTTGAATTTAGAACATTACCTACTTACGTTTATCGTTGAACATGCATCTTTGTTCAAAATTGGAACTGACTCCGCCATCTTGTTTGTCAATCTCATTCTAGCGCCAAAAAATCTACATACATAGTGCGACTGACACTTCAACTGCTATTCCCGAAATATTTTTTCTTCCTAATAAATAATGGACCATGTTTCCAGTCTTCTTGCTTAGACCTTCTGCTTACTGGCTCTACCTTTCAACAACCGAGCCGCTCCTACCTTTTCGATTTCAGCATTTCATTAGACTTTCTTGTTTCCACAAGATCTATTGTAGATACTAAAGAACCTATGCCACTAGTCTACAAAATTATCTTAACAGATTTTTATGAACCATAATGTATCACAAGGACCTAGGACGAAAAGACATTCTATCGGCAACAACGATCAAGGGAATATTAAAAATATAGAAAGAAAGAAAAAGCATTTATTAGCCCGCATAGGACAAAACACGAATTAAAATGGTTAAATTAACAGTACAACTAATAAAAAAAATAGGGTACATAAGCAGCAATTGTCAGTGATCTTATGGTCCAAATCAGTTACTTTTAAAAGCTTTTGTGTAACTTGCAATGTTTATGTATGTTTTTTTTAGTTTAGGCCAAATCTTGCAACTGAATTTTAAAACAGTTATCCCTAACAGATTGAACTGAAATTGTGCATACACGTTTAGTCTGAATGATAATGTGTGGTTCGCTAAGCGACGTCATGTTAAATCCAAACATGACCGACAAGTTATTTTAAAGCACCTCCATGATATGGGTATCAATTGAAGAATTTCAGAAACATACGAAAAAAAATACTTCATTCATCAGACGATTTAAAAGCTCGATGAAACAAAAGAAACTCACTAAACAATAACAAGCAAGATCATATTCGTCACAACTCGACTTCACAATCGTGACCATACCGTGACCAGGGCTTCACGTCACCCACAGGCCCACAAGCATACATTACCCCATTTCTCAACACTGACAGCTCACAAATGACACAGCTTTTAAATTTAAATAATCGCCACTACTGGAACCATAATTGGCAGCTCTTATCTACCAAAAATAACTTTTTGTACCCTTCACATCAGTCACTGTGTAACCTTAATTCAATAATAACATATCACGATTATTTTTGTGTTTTATGAAGGTGGTACGTATAGCTATAGAGCTGTTATACAGGATCTTGCTGGTTATAACGAACGTTAAAACAGCCAAACTAATCCATACTAAATATCATAAACTAAGTTAAGGGGACTACAGGAGCTAAACGCGAGTTTTATAATGCAAAAAAGCCCATGATTCACTGCAATAAACAAAACCAGAAAAATATATGATATTCTTCAGGATCTAAGCTCGTACGATAGTGTTCTGGAAACATAATACAACGAATTTTATTCGATAGAAAATAATCACGAACTTATCTCTAAAAAATTCTTCTAACGAGTAAAAACCATACTAAAATACATGCGATCATTCTGATATTTTGGCAAATAATTCTACAAGCAACATATTAGCATCATAGTGTTTTACTTTTTTAGTACAATCAATAGATTTTTTCTAAATTGCAAAAAAAATACACTTATTTTGCACTATTCGGCCCGCAGTGACTGAGGTAACAACCACTTTGTAGTGCAAGCTGATTAGAACCTTATTCTAACAGTATTTCAAATGAAGTTTGAACCACCACAAACAGAGTTTCTAATTTAGCTCCTGTAGTCACCTTAAGTCTGTGTGGAGTTCAGTATAGTACCAAGTGATTTTTCTATCGAGAGAAAAGTATCTTATGTGTTAATCCAGATTATAAACTATCTGTGTACCAAATTACATCCAAATCCGTTGAGTAGTTTCTGCGTGAAAGACTAACAAACAACTAGCCATTCATACATACATCCATTTTTACAAACTTAAGCATTTATAAAAAATCATAAAAAGTTCGTTTGTCCAGGTATGTATTTATCCGTCTGCCTGGCTGTTACCTTTACACGACTCATGGAGTTAAATGGATTCCAATCAGGGATTTTCTTTTTAGCTCTTCCCTAGTCGCTCGATAGATGGCACGAAACCTAAAAAAAGTGATTTTAACAAAGCGCGAGAAAACTAGGTTATATTCGGAAGTTTAAGCAAATGAAAGTGTCAGTCAACGAGCGTATTTGACGTGACGCAATGTTTTTTTTTTTCAAGCGTTTTGGCGTTGGCACCAACTATCGTAGTCAGTTCAACGCCATCTATAGAGTTCTTGGAAACTAAGTTTTTTTTTAATACCTCAAAAAGAAAACCTCTCATTGAAATGGCTTCTAAACTTCTAAGGGACAAGTTGCAATCGCTTTCAAAGTGTTTTATTCTTACTGCAACTACTTTCAACAAACAAGCCGTATAATATTTACCTGTCAATTTGATAATTCAAAGCAATTAAATAATTTCTTTGAATTAATCGAATTTCCAACAAATAATAGCTAGGTACTTAATTATATTTTTTCGATCAACGACAATGCTCCTTTGTCGCCAACACCCAAAATCGTCAGTAAATCTTGCCATGATAATCAAAATGGCGCGCGGTTGGTCAAACTGGTTGTTGATCAAACAAGACGATGGAGTATGGACCTCAAAAGGAGTAAGACTAATAAACGTGAACCGAAATGAACACGACGCAACGTCGCGTCGCGACCGATAATAATTGGGGAAAATAATATCGGTATAGGAGCAAGATGTTCAGCCAACATGTTGGCTGATTTGTCGGGTGTTTTAATCAGCTCAACCCATACTGAGGCCTTGTGGTGGATAATAGGCCTCTACCTCACACAGAGAGGGGATCAATGTCCCAGCAGACGTTATAGGGTGATTCAGGTGAGATCAGGCAGCCCAATAGGCAATATAACATTGCAAGATATAATTTTAGTCCCTACTGCATTGAACTTTACATCCAAGACGAAGAAAATTCTTTTTTTGACGTACCAATGTTGGTCAAAACATCCAGTTAAACCTGACCTTTTATACATCGGACGTTTGTGGTGTTTTATGATCTAGCAGTAGATACGCTTGTAGTAAAAAACCGACAAAGGCTTTTGTAGAAACTACTTTGCATGGAAAAGCTCGAGTGTATGCAAAATGAGTTCCGTGTAACATCTACATGTTTGCCTTTGCGGCAATGACACAAATAACTGTAAAGCCTAGTGCAAGTTTTTATCGCTGACATGAAACCTACTCGATCGTTTCACTATAAAGTTAATTTTGTATAGAACTAGTTTCTACCTGGGACCACATTAATTACTGTGCTGCGACTTCGCTTGCGTGAAAAACACATTCTATGACACTTGAAAAAGGTGAAATTTTTCCATCACTGAATTTTTTTTTTTTTAATCCTATGAGAAGTTTCAGAGATCCTGAAACCAAACTTTACCTCTTTATAATATTAGTATAGATAAAATTGTTTTCTTTCCCCACTTTCGTTAATTTTGATTTCAATTGAAAACTTTAACGTAATCGAGTATGATTTGCCAGTGATATAAATCAGACCAATAATCACTGAATTATGAGGTAAGAAACATTGAAATAACAAAATTAAAAAATATAACAAAATTGAGAACTTCCTTCTTTTTAGGAGTTGGTTAAAAACTAGCACTAATCGGCTCTGTGTTTATGTCACAAACATTTCGAGGTGAACACCTTATAACGGCAACGACACAAATAACTGTTCGCCATTCAGCTCGCCCGTATGTCTCCATTGTGATACTTAACATAAACTTTATTGGGTGAAACTTAACTTTTCCCTTAACCGGCGATTGTCACGAAAGTAACTTAACGTCAACAGCTTAACTGCAGTTAATTGTATAGTTAATTTTACCCAAATAAGAGGTACATCTTGTCACGAAACATTTACCAAGTCTTTTCTGATTGATTGATCATTATCTGATATGTAAATGCGACATTGGTACCTTTTTATTGCAACTGGAAACATTAAGTTGGGTGTATTTACATGGTCAACTCAAGTTACGGATAACATTGATTTATTTGAATGTTATTCTGAAAAAATCAAATTATTCGATAAGAATAATTGCGAATTACTGATGCTTTCCAGTCGCACTACAATTTTCTGTCTACTCTCGAAAGGAGAATGCCCATTTTTCTACTGACCGCCGTTGCGCATCAAAACTTTTTGTATGATAGCATAAATTGAATATAAAAGAGGGGTGATGTCGTACTTTTTAAGGAAAAAAAAATATCCATTTATTTTGTGGGAGTTTTAGTTGTTCTTTGATTTTCTGTTCAGTCTTGAGGTTAGTTTTGTAACTAACCTTCCACTAAAAGCAGCAGCCCTTTACAACAGTATGACTTGAATTGACATGAGACACAAACAGTACGCAATGATAAGTTATTTATAAGCACAACAAACTCAACAACTATCGATGCACAAGTAAAAACAAAAGTTCACTGTTGTTTTGTTTGACAAATTGACAGAGACAGTTCACATATCACATTGTGATAGTGTTACCAACAGTCAATTCAAATCACTCTGACTATAACTGATTTGTCAACTAAAGAAAGATTTTTAATTAGCAAAGTAATATTATTTATAGGATGTGAATTAAGAAAATATGTTATTTCAATTGTGCTAATTAAAAATATGAATAACGAGGATAAAGTCATAGTTGAATTTATTTTTAAAACTGAGTCTGACGGATTATGTCCCAGGTTTTAGTAAATTGGCAACATTGATTTTACCGAAATACGCCATTTTAAAAAGTAAGCAATAAAATCCAATACTGTAGCTAATAAAATACAAAATAGTAACCCCACATACGATTTCGTTCAAATGAATTAAAAGAAGTTAAAAAAATATTTTATAATTTATGAGTTTATTTTTATGGCCATACTCTTTTACTTTAAAGCGACTCTGATCGTGGTCAATCTCCTTTCTTCTATACTTATTATATGTGTTTAAGGCTGATGCTCCAGGGTAGATCGCGAAATTAAAATTTTCTTACGTTTTTTGCAATTTGCAGGCCACTGCTAGGTAGTATGTTGATTAGAATATTATTCACGGCTGTAAGACGTAAAGGAATTATAATCATCAAAATAATCAATACATATACATATTATCATAATTATATATGTATTTTTTTTTTGTAACTACATATTTCTTACAGCCGCAACTTATGCCCTAGTCTCTAGGGCAATTTAAATGTTGAAGGCAAAATAATTATTGATGACAAACATGCACGTCATAAAAATCTGCACAATCCAAATTAATTAAATCAGTTACACATGTTCCAGTCTCAGAAATTCGAGCCAATGACCCCGAATCCAGTCACCATACCCCTACACACATACATGTTACAGCTTACAGCCGCATCACTAAGCTATTTAGGTCACAGTCGCAAGCGCATGTTATGATTACCCGTATCAAGATCATATTAACAACTAATAACATTACGGTATATGCCAGAAATGTTTTGTTTTATACACTTTCTGACCAATTTTGGTGAATTTAATCATAGGGCGATACCCTATGTAATATGGAATTAAAGTAGACGTTAAGTTCTAACCCTAAAATTAGCAACTCTGTTTGTGGTGGTTCAAACTTCGTTTGAAATACTGTTGGAATAAAATTCTAATCAACGTGAACCGTTATCCGTTAGTTCGCTTGCACTACAAAGCGGTTGTTACGTCAGTCACTGCGGCCGAATAGTGCGAAATGAGTGGTTATTTGCGATTTATAATATGATTATATGATATTAACTAAAAAAATAAGACACATAAGACCTGCTTTATAGTTAGTTCAGTCAGTATGGAAAGTTTCATGATCTAATTTGTAGTACTTTTTGAATACCAGCGGTTTATTGTTCGATTTGGAGGTAACTTTGGATTTTTTTTCCATCGAGAAAAGTTTATGGAATCGTGTTTTCGTCACACATAGTACTTAAGCATTAATCCTCAACTTTACCATATATTTATTTTTTTCAAAATTAATGCTGCAGTATTTAAGGCGTAACGGAGGATCATGCTAAGCCATTTTAGGGAGTATAGGCCCTTAATAATTTAATTGTTAATTAGTAAGGAATTATATTGCAGATTGGTAAACAGTTATGTCTGCTTCTATTTGTTTTCAAGTTGGTTTAAAACTCGTTTAAAAGTATTATGAATCTAAAGTTAGTAAAATATATTTTTATAGCTGGATATCTACTGATACCTAACTTATTACAAAATAAGTAATTCCCTAAATGTTGGTAAAGTCCTAATAAAAGTGTGATTACACTAAATTAACACACACGATCTTTAACCATTGAAATCTCAATTCAATATATCAATACATCTTTCTCGCAACACCTCCCATATAAGTTAAAGTGATGTCCAGGTCATCAATAAATAAATACCATTGCGAAAATCTTAATTTCACTCCGCCAGTAACTATTATATACCCGGGATCGAACCCGGGGTGTTGCGCAAGCTCACCTAACGACCACACCACCATAAACGGATACCATGGCATGGTTGCCAAAGTTTGTGTAAATATTATCGTGTGGTTGGAAATATGGATGTTTTTGGAATGGAAAGGAATCTGCTGTCCATGATGATCCCGAGGATAACGAATAGATGCCAGGCCCTTTTTAAGGGCAAATAAGAGCGTCCAAAGTTAAAACATCTCCCGGACAGTTCAAAAAGGCCTGTAAATTATTCAATTCATATAAAAGCTATGAATTTGAGTTTACAGATTGAAATAATAAGATTTGCTACAGTATATTTGAACTACAGTACTTTCACAGTTTTTATGTCTTGTGACTGTTACTGTAGCTACATTTAATTTTAATCTTTGTTTCGACCATTCAAAAGTGCATGTAACTGGCCTACTTGAAATAAATGCTTTAAAATACTTTTTGACCGTCTTAATATTTACCATCACTTCAAACGATTAGTGAAGTATTATATTATCTGTGGTATAGTTTAGTAGGTAAGTCCTTCCATCAATCAAAACTCCTCGAACAACATGCCTCCTTTTTCCGCTTCACTGAACATGGCAACACTTATTATTTATTAATATAAAACTGTTAACTTAACCCATAACTTGATGCTAACAGCCCTAACCTGTCTCTGCATTTGGCGGTTGACATTTTAATTCGAGTACCTTTCTATATAATGTCTGAATGGTATAATATTTAGAATAACATGATTTCTAATACGTTTTGGTTTTGTATGTAAGCTGTTACTATTAGTTGTCAACGTTTGGGACTGTGGTACAAGAGCCAATTGTAGTCGGAGAGAAGATTAGACACTTGCAATTTGTCCACCTCATTTCTGTCTTCAGGACAAGATTAATTTAATTAAGGCGATTACAGGAGCTAAAATAGCAACTCCATTTATGGTGGTTCAAACAATACTGTTAGAATAAGGTTCTAATCAGCTTGCACTACAAAGTGGTTGTTACGTCAGTCAATGCGGGCCGAATAGTGTGAAATGAGTGGTTTTTTGCGATTTACAAAAAATCTATTGATTGGACTAAAAAAGTAAAACATTGTAATGCTAATATGTTGCTTGTAGAATTATTTTCCAAAAAATCAGAATGATCGCATGTATTATAATATGGTTTTTACTCGTTAAAAGATTTTTTTAGAGATAAGTTCGTGATTTTTTTCTATCGAATAAAATTAGTTGTAATATGTGTTCAAAACACTATCGTACTAACTTAGATCCTGAAGAATATCATATACTTTTCTGGTTTTGTTTATTGCAGTGAATCACATGCTTTTTTGCATTATAAAACTCGCGTTTAGCTCATGTAGTTGCCGTAAATTAATATTTTAAAAAATGTCCCTTGTTCTTCCCGAATGCGTTGAAGATGCATTTTCATCTTGGTTATGCCAAGGAATCGAAATAAGTATTTTACACATTTTCAAATCAAACTGAAAAATGGAGTCCGATATTCAAAACCTTTAACTTTGGTAATTTATGATGTTCATGTGTCGCATAGCCTCACTCTCATACCGGAACTCACACGTGCAGATATGGATTAATCGGGATCTTGTAAACTGAAACTCCATGTATTATATTTTGCTGAAGCTGAATTTAATTATGTAGCGGCAATTTCATAGCATTTAATTTAAATCAGCCTTATTTTACAGTTTATGAAGCTACTAGGTAGGTACTATGGTGTACTCGTACATATTAACAAGAAATTAATCAACCTCGGGGTCATTAATTAATAGTCCTACCCACCGATTATTAGCTACAAAATGAGCCAAAGACATAAACAAAATGTAGTATTAATATAGCTTGTTAAGTATAAGAGAAACTCTTGCGAATTTATTTTCTATCTACATTAAACGATGTTTGAAAGTGACATCTGTCGGTAGCAGGCGTGCAACTTTCCTTTTTAGTTTTTATTGCCTAGCGCCGGCTGCAGATTTATATTTGTATAATGTGTCTCCGCTTAGCCCACTTTTGCTTAGCTACCTGAAAGGTATTCAATGTTGATTTGGATACTTTGGGATAACATTATTTGACGAACACACGCTTTCACGGTTTAAACCCGTATGCTCCCGGCCGTGCCTCCAGAGGCACGGTGCATTGTTATTTTAATTGTGTCTGTAATTGCGGGTATTGAAGTGTTAAAACTAAACTTATATTGTCACTTACCCACTTACCTATCTTCCGTGATTGTTAATTGTTTTGAGCTCCCGGTATAAAGAAAGGGGGTAGACAGATTTGTCTGCTCCTAACAATTTATTTTCCATCCACCCGCATTCTCCAGTCAACCCGCGATCATGGCGCTTGCAACAGCGTCGAAATATCGGGAGTTCAAAACAATTAACAATCAAGGAAGATATCCCGTAAGTGACAATATAAGTTTATTTGACGAAGTTCCAAAACTTTTTTTTTTTCTAATTTACTATAAGCACTCTGATGTCATTTTTGATTTAAAAAATAGAAATATAACATTTCGATTACTTCATTTACTACAAGGAGGGCAGAGCGTTAGTAGGTACCGCTTTAGGCTACATGGTAAAAGATCCTCATCTGAGCATTATAATAATATAAGCATCCGATTCAGTTATTCATTCATGGGCATCCTGTCATCATCATCAGCCTAGCCTTTTCCCAACTATGTTGGGCTTGGCTTCCTTCCAGTCTAACCGGATGCAGCTGAATACCAGTATTTTACATGAAGCGACTGCCTATTTGACGTTCACAACCCAGTAAGTACTGGGTAAACCTCTTGATAAGACTGGTTGTCAGACTGTCGGGCTACTGACTAGCGGATCTACAAATGACAGCTGGGACCAACGGCTTCACGTGCTTTCCGAGGCATGGAGGAAACTCAGTATGTAATGTCACAGACCAACCTAGGCAAGTGGCCCTATCTGAAGATTGATTCGAGTGGCTGTTATTATTAAACCACGACATCCTGGCGTATCCATCCAAACGAAATAAAATAGAGTACCAAAGAAAAATCCCTTATCCAAAGCCCTCGTATTGCACAACAAGACGAATTAACGTCAATAACAGAAGCTAATGCGCACAACTATTACCATTGATTATGCGCAATTGTATTCACAATGTACTACATACATCACCCGGGTCCGCTCGCTCGTCGCAACGAGAAAGCGAATGATTTATTACAAGTCAATGTTGCCAGCCTGAATCATAACGCGTTGATTTTCTATAGACGTCATTGCTTAATGATGGTTGCGATGTAGGTCTTAAGGTTGCTACGGTTTCTTAAGAGTGTTGCTGTTATCTCCAGTTTACCTGCAATTTTAACTGAATGGACAAAAAGGACCATGGGTCTTCCGTTATGGTAGTTATGTTACAGTATTTTATTCCTGTTCATTGCCTTAGTTGCAGATGTTCAATCAGAAAGTGTTTTTAAAAGTAGTTACAACGCTGTCAAACGTAAGGCCTTTAAAGTTACGGTGAGCAGAGATATAAAAGATCTAGACCAATAACAAGACATAACACCTCTGAGAGCCTAGTCTAGTGGCACTCACTTTTAAAGCATTTCGTAGTACTACAGGATTAAAATAAGGTTTACGGTAACAAAGAAAGAAAATACATTTATCTACACCCATGCTATAAAACCTCTATAAAGGTATCTGAAACAGTTAGCTTATGGCCAACATTAAAACAGCCAGTGTCATAATAACCATTATAACACCCAAACGGGTGTTATAATGTTGTACTGAATTTCATTATGCAACTCGTTTTAAAAAAAGAACATTGTCTAGCACGTGCGACTCGCTACCACAGCGCCGTAATTAAAAAAAAAACATATAGGTTAATTCGAATTTACGTCGTATCCCGCCATTTTTGTTCGACATTTGGATATTAGTATTGCATTATGTACTTTGTTGTTTACAAAAATGAGTTTGCTTAGCTTTGTGAATTTTGATAATTGAACAATCCAAAATGTAAATAATTATATTACTACCTATACACGGTTTGTTTGTATTAAATACAAGCAATTAAACTTTCCATGAATTTACATACACTTCTTAGAACACTGCAACACCCTATGGTTTCAGAACCTTTTATGGAGGATTCATATCATGGATGTAGATAAAGTCTTGTATGCAACTGTACATAATTAGGTATTAAAACACTCATGTGATACTATTATCACACTCGGCTTCGCCTCGTGTGATAAACCCACATTCGTGTTTTAATACCCCTCATTATACAACAGTTGCATAAATAACTATTATGCATTTGGCACAAGCCACAAGTGTGTAAAATATAAAACAAAAAAACCAAAATAAATAACTATTAAATAACAATTTGTGCCAAACGGCTGTACCAAATAGGCCCAGTTCAGCAAAATGCCGAATATCTAGTGCCCGACACTGGTTTTCAACAGGACCAGGGCCTCAAGTCTGCTATTACAATAGTGTCAGAATAGTCGTTCATTGATCTCATAATTGTCGATTTTGACAAGTTTGGTAATCTACTAATTTAGTGGCGTCATTATGGCTTTCCAATGAACAACCACTGACACTCCATCAGTGCTGCCAACCCGTATAAGCAAAAACGCGCTGTTAGCTCTTTAAAAAAGCGTTAGAAAGCGCTAAATGGTCGCTGTCAAAAAAGCGCTGTATTCGGCGCCAAATTCAAACAAAACGCCCAATAATTTGAGACTATTTTGAAGATAGAATCTGTCGATTGTAGAATCTGTCAAATATAGAATCTGTCAAATGTAGAATATGATGTCATAAGTAGAATCTGTCAAATGTAGACTAAACGATTCAAATTACTGAATGCATTTTTTTATTGAATTAAAATAGGGATGTCAGACTACGATACCAACTGAAACAATTATCAGCATTTAAGTGATGCAAGTTCAAAAAATTTAAGTGATTCGTTCCGTGTTCACATCACAGAATAAATAATAGTAGATGTGCATATCACAATAGGATTTCAAAAAGCGCTAGATTTAGCGCTAGGCGCTAGAACGCGCTATTGAACAATAAAAGCGCTAGATCTGGCGCTGAAAGCGCTAAGTTGGCAGCACTGCACTCCATTGAAAGAAATGGCATAGAATGGTAATCTCGTACACAATGACAAATGAATGACTGACATAAGCGGTAATCAGTGATGCCAGATCTACTGATTTAGCAGTAGATCTACCTGATTTAAAAAAAATCTACTGATCTACTGCCTGGAGTGGAAATCTACCTGCTTTTTTTTCAAATAAGAACGTATCATCTAGTTATTGTCGTCGTGTCGTGTCATCTGGCTTAAAGGCCTAAATAACATGACATTTTGTTCAACAAGTTTTGTGAATTCACGGTATTTTTTATCAGTGTGTATCAGTGTGAGCAAGACAGTGACTGTGACGTCACATTAGAGTAAAATTTGTACTCAAATGTGACGTCACACGAGTTTTCGACACACTGTATCATCTTCATTTTTGTTTACGTGAAAAAAAAAAATACGTGTCCAATATTTTTTGTAAATGTATCTGACCGACAAATTAGATTTTTTTGTCATCTACCCTATTCAAGCTCAAGTCCTTTTTACCTCATGTGAGTATGGCTTTTTTAATCTACTGATTTTTCTTTCGATCTACTGCTAAACATTTAATTTTTCTACTGATTTCTTCAGATTCCATCTGGCAACACTGGCGGTAATCTGCAAAAATTTTGACAGTTCCTTTGGATCATTGACTTATCATTGAAACGTCATTGTGCGGTCATGGTTTTTAATTCGATCGTGGTTGTGGATTATTGAATGGAGACAATGAATTCACTACGAACAAAATATTCTCGAGCCAGCCAACGCAAATCAAGTCTGCTATTACAATAGTGTCAGAATGATCTATCGTTGATCTTCTATTTGTTGATTTTGACAAGTTTGGTAATCTACTAATATAATGGCGTCATTATGGCTTTCCAATGAACAACCACTGTTTTAGAATGGTAATCTCGTACACAATGACTAACATAGAGCGGTAATCTGCTAAAGTTTTGACAGTTCTTTTGATCACTAACCTATCAGTGGAACGTCATTGTGCAATCATTGCTTTTATTTCGATCGTGTTTGTGGAATATTGAATGGAGACAATGAATTCACTACGAACAAAATGTTCTCGAGCTAGCCAACGCAGTGGATGCTAGAGAAAGAAGATGGGCGGAATGCAGAAGACGTCGTCGTGCCCTTCGCTTGACGCGAATGATGGACGTTTTGGGAGAGTGGATGTTTTGGGAGAGTAGACGTTTTGAGCCTAAAGGGATTATTTGAACCCTTTTAAGATATTCCCGAGGCGGAATTTGTAAAGTCGTTTCGCCTTGGAAAGAACTCATAAGGAGGTTAATAAATTGAAGAACTCATTCCCCATTGCAGCGTATTAGAAGCATGTTTCAGGTAAAGACCCATTATTATAAGCAATTTATTGTTTTAGATACTCAATAACAATGATTAGATGCAATAGTTTATGTCAAGAACAGTATTAATTAAATAAAAGTTAAGTTACCTGCGGTTGTACTTATAAAAGTAAATTGATTTTTTCAGGTTGCAGTTCATGCTTTACATTATAGTCGAACAACTGCAGGCAAGATTGTGAATGCATGTTACATATTGCACAACATTCCATACATGGCAAGAGCACCGTTGCCACCTGATGAAGTTTATCTAGAAGTACTTGGCTTGCAATAGGTGATTTACATTCCACATTTCACTTAGAATGAAGATGGAATTTAAAATAATACTGCTATGTTAAAAATCAACATTTAAAATAATCTTTATTTCTCATAAACTAAATATTTATTTAACATTTTAAACTTGAATTTCAAGTCAATTGAAAAACCTGAAATGTAAATATAAGTACTACATAAAACAAAAGACAAGTTACAATATCTAATGTAATAATAATAACAAATCAAAATCAGTCTTCATACAAATCAAAAAGATCTTCAATATTTTAATTTTAATCATCATTTGAATAACAAATCACAAATATTACCTTTTAATAAAAATAATAACAGTCATTCATGTCATTAATCACTAATCTGTCTTTTAATTTAGGAGGAAAATAATAATGCAGCACCTAATTATCAAAACCATCAAAGGGTGAATCGGGATCTTCTTGAAGGTCGGGCACTGCAGCAGGCTCTTCTTGACAGACTGTGGAGAAATGCATAAATTAAATTAGCAGGTATGTACTGTAAACCTACCTTAATGTTCTAATGAAGTACGAAAATGCTCTAAGTATTAATAAAATGATTTAACTCTTTGTTACAGATCCACAGTGACCACAGTATTGACAAAATATGATTTAACGTTTCAAGCCCGGGAACAGAACATTGTTATTCCTGTAATTACGGGTATACTTATAGGTTAAAATAAATTAATACTCTTTTTATAAACACTGTTTCATTTAATCATTTTGTCATGACATTATAATTCTGCAGAGTTTGTGTGAAAACAAAATTAAGTTTAATACAAAAGTTGCAACTTCTTTTATAGCATGTTGTGTAACCTAGCGCTTAGTATCAGAGTTACAATCAAGATGTCAGATTCTGGCCAATGTACTACTACTGATTGAGCCTAAACCTAACACAAGCTTATAAGCTTAGATGGAGGGGTCATATTAATTATTATAATTTTTATTGTTTTGTTTTCAATGCTCCATAATACTTATTGTGGGTATGTTGGTAGCACACACAATGAGTAGAAGTTCCGATTTTGGGTGAAACCATTACCTAAAGGTGAATGACTTACCTATAAATCAACAGTAATTAGTAATTACCTTTTTTGGCACACAGTGGCCTCTATGGTTCACCATTTTTTCTGTGGTGGAGCTGTCCATCAATGCAGCAGCTGAGTTGTTGATGGCCTGCCCGAGCATGTTTTAAAGTCGCCTCGTTCCTGGCTTCAATAGCATCCAGCCTTGATTGAGCAACATCGAGAGGGTACATGGTCTGTTTCTATAAAAAAATATATATTTTGTAACATCGGGCGACATACTTTGCCCATAAAGTGGGGCGTTAATGGTCAAAACAAATAATTGCAAGATCTTTACCTTCGATAAACTTCGCCCTTCATTGGTGGTTTTCCAATTATTCAAGTGGAGCCGAAATTTGCTCAATTATCACCATTTTGTATAAAATCAATAAATATAGGCTTCTCGGTCAGTGGGTCGTCTTAGGGGTAAAAATATACAAACAAAAATCTAACTAGACAATCAAATGAAAATAAATACAATAACAAAACACCGGCCGCTAGATACATAAACAAATAAACGTCAGTAAACAGTAATGTCACATTTGACTTTGACATATAAACAGATAAAATATTAAATTTACATTAATCCGCGTTAAAAATTTTAATGTTTTTTCCTATTTACGAACTTTTTATTAATTCAGATGGCTTAAAACACTAATAAATAATATGTAAATAAATAAATAAATGAAATCTGGCATGAATAAATGTTCAAATGTAATAGTAGTTTTTCGAAAATCATTTCTACTAACGGGTCTTATATTAATGGCAATACAACAAAGTCATTACAACACGAGACCATTGTCCGGACAATGATCGATCACTATGAATTTAGCAGACTACGAACTTTTACCAAAATGACAATAGGATCGTGTTGGACTGACGAAGAGCGTTATATAAAGAGCATTATTCTAAGCAATTGTTCTAAATACTCATGATGAGTGATTATTAGAATAGAAAATAGAATTAATTTCTTACTTTATAAATTAAGATGCTCTATTTCTTGTTTATGTCAAGAACAGTAATTAAATATAAGTTAATCTACGTTTACCTAAATAAATAAATATTAAATATTGCTCGACATTACACACAGCGCCATCTAGTGCCACACTAAGCAACGAGGCTTGTATCGTGGACACCAGATAGTTAATATACTACATAGATACTTTTTGTTTGTAAATACATACTTAATATACATATAAACATCCATGACTCGGAAACAAATGTCCATGCTCATCACACAAACATTTGCTCCGACCGGGATTCGAACCCGGAACCCTAAGAACGTAAGGCAGCCTGACTACCACTGCGCCAATCGGGTCGTCCCAATGTAGCCAAATGCCAAATGCAGCTAGGTAAAAAAGTAAATTGATTTTTTGCAGGTGTTTGCAGCACACATGCTTTACATAGGGCTGCTTTACACCGGGGCAACCAACGATATTCTATTAAACAGATATGTTGTGAGCGCGCAATCGTGAAGAGTCAAAAACGTGCCGATTGGCCTGTTTTGCCTTTATTCTGCGTTACTGCGTGTATGTGAGCTGGCTCTGCCCCGCCGCACACTTTTTTCCGTGGTTTTGTAGGTGTAATAACATATCTGTATAAGGCTAGTTTATACTTTACACCGGGGCAACACTGTGCGGTATTGCAGCATGCCACAAAGGCGCATGCTTCAATTATTTAAAATGTTGGACATTGTGCGGCATTGCAACAACTTGCGTCATGTATCAGACTGTCACAGCTTCTATCCAAACACTATGGATTCCATGCCACAATCTTGGTGCGTCATACAGTTTATAGGTTATGTTTGGGATGCTTTGAAAATTATCTAGGCACGATGTTGCCTCGGTGTAATATAGTCTGCGGCATACCGCAATTGCCGCTCACCGTGGTTTATTGCATCATACCAAAAGATGACGCACGCCACAATATGTAGCTCGCTGCAATGCCGCACAGTGATGCCCCCGGCGTAAAGCTACCTTTAGAATATCATTGGGGGCAACACTGTGCGGCATTGCAGAATGCTACATGTTGTGGCGTGCGTCGTATTATGGTGTGCTACAAATAACGATACAATGCAGCAATTGCGGTATGCGGCAGCGTATTTTACGCCGAGGCAACATCGTGCCTTTTTCAAAGTATCATGCTGTATATTTTATTGGAGTGTTTTGGTCTACCAACTTGATTGATTGAGGGGACAAGACACCGTAGATTATGGCTGATGAAGTAACTTTAGCAGCATGACGCAAGGTGTTGCCAAGCCACACGATTCTTGCCACAATGTGCAACATTTTAAAATATTGTAGCATGTGGCATGCTGCAATATCGCATAGCGTTGCCCCGGCGTAAAGTAGCCTTTAGAGTTCAACAACTGCAAGCAAGATTGTAAATGCATGTTACCTATGGGTTAAAATCATCATCTGCCTGCCTAGCCTTTTCCCAACTATGTTGGGGTCGGCTTCCAGTCTAACCGGATTCAGCTGAATACCAGTATTTTACAAGGAGCGACTGCTTAACTGACCTCCACAACCCAGTTAGTACTGGGAAATACGATACCCCTTGGTAAGACTGGTTGTCAGACTATATGGGCCACTGACTACCTACCTGTAACGACTGTCAAAGATCTACAAATGACAGCTGGGACCAACAGCTTAACGTGCTTTCCGAGGCACGGAGGAAACTCGGTGTGTAAGGGTGGTCACCCATCCACAGACCAACTTAGGCAAGCACGGCTTAACCTAAAGATTGACCCGAGCGGCTGTTATTACTTAGCCACGAGCTCCTCCACATAGGGGTTAAAATATACAAACTAAAATCTAACTAGAACACTCAAATGAAAATTAATACAATAACAAAACACCGGCCGCTAGAAACAAAAACAGATACACGAGAGTAAACTATAATGTCACATTTGACTTTGACATTTATACAGATAAAATATTAAGTTTTACATTAATCCGCGTTGAACATTTTAATGTTTTTTCCTATTTACGAACTTCTTATTAATTCAGATGGCTTAAAACACTAATAAATAATATGTAAAAATATATAAAATGAAATCTGGCATGAATAAATGTTCAATTTTAATAGTAGTTTTTCGAAAATCATTTCTACCACCGGGTTTTAAAAATGGCAATACAACAATATCATTCCAACACAATTCTATTACGAGACCATTGACCGACCAGTGATCTATCATTATGAACTTAGCAGACTATGAACTTTTACCAAAATGACAATGGCGTCGTGTAGGAATGACGAATTTTATAAAAATAGCAGACTTGGGGCCCAGGTAGCTTATGTCCATTCAATACATTTTGGAATGTTCTATCATTGTTATCATTGATCGAATATCACTAGTCTACAATCATACAATACCTAGTTAGGTACGACGAGGTCCATTGATTTGTCTGCAATTCCAAGGATCCTCCTTTCGCTTGTCGATTCACACGACAAATGTCTCAATTTTACGTCGATCATGTATTTTATTTTCGTGCGCACTCGATTCTTTACTCACGACCAAGACCTTCAATGTTGTTTGTCACGAAAGACTTCTCTTTTAGCACGATCCTTTTTGTCATGCTTATTCGCTTTTGGGGGTAAGGTAAACAAAAATCTGACAATCAGTCTTACCACGGGGTATCGTATTACCTAGTACTAACTGGGTTGTGGAGGTCAGATAGGCAGTCGCTCCATGTAAAATACTAGTATTCAGCTGCATCCGGTTAGACTGGCAGCCGACCCCAACATAGGTGGGAAAAAGCAAAGCAGATGGATGGCACGGTTACTAGTTAAAAAATCACCCACATCAACCACTCATGGGTATCGTAAAAAGGGGTCTTGAGATTATACAAACAAGATTAATTCAATCTTCCTTGTGTCTGTTACTAAGCGTGTTAATACTGCTGTTTTTATTTAGGCAGTTTATCTATGGGTGTGTTTGGGATAGGGATTGATATTTCGAACTTGGAACTAGCAACTTTTTTGTTGTGGCAAATAAAATGTTCCTTTTTCAAAAAGAGAAACAGCCAGTACAAGTCAACCTCTCCGCTTTCCATCTTAAAACCGTTTTCCACTTTTGTATAAAATCATAATACCACGTATCGAGCGATCGACGACGGACGTGTCATAGAATCCTTTGCCTACTAATTAAAGTAAAGATATAGTACAGTGAAATTTGTGTCTTAACGGAGTAATCATAAGGTCCATTATCGAGTGTTACGTGTGCTTCGACATAACAGTCAACCACTCAGTTTAACGAAAACCTAAAGTTAGAAAGTGCAGTCATGGTTGGCTCGCAAAGCGCATCCCACTCAAATCCCGACCTTACTACGTGTGGTGAATCACGGGAACCCTCAGTAATGTTGCGCAAAAGAAAACTACCTGATTGCGACTGTACAACGGCAGCCCGGCAGCTTACCAACGCACTCAAGGAACTGCGCTTGGAGCTAGATGCTAAGCTGACGAAACTGCATGAGAACATTGTGGACACAATCAAGGCCGATTTAGATGCCCTCAGAGACACCTCGCTCGAGATTAAAAGCGATATCAGTGCATTGCGCCATGAACATTCTACCTTCAAACAACAAATAACCAAATTGGAGGAATCTCTTCAATATCATTCTGATCAGCAAGATGACTTGAAGATACAAGTGGACAAGATTGACACGCGTACTTCATCTATTAATTCGATGGGTGACAAACTTTCCAGTCTCGAACATAAAATGGAGTCGTTGGAACAGCAGGCAAGACTTAACAACATTGAAATCTGTAATTTACCCGAAAAACGTGACGAGGACCTGCTTAAAGTCATGGAATCTGTTGGTGCTGCTCTCAAATGTCCTATTTCTCGTCAGGACATCCTATCTATTCATCGTGTGCCTCACGCTCGCAACGAGGAGGGCAGCCGCCCGAAGAATATCATCGCAAAGTTCTCATCACGTACACAGCGTAATAATATTATAAGTGCCTATCGTTTATCTAAAAGTTTAAAATCCAACGACATCGGCTTGTCAGGTACCTCTCAAAATATTTATATTAACGAACATTTAACATTGTACAATAAAAAATTATTTTGCGATTGCCGTGATTTGGCCAAAAAACATAATATTAAATATGTGTGGATCAAAAATGCCACTGTACTGGCTAAAGAAACAGATAGCTCGAAAACTTTTGCTATACGTTGTAACGACGACCTTATTAGAATCACCCAGTGTAAACAAAATAAAAATATGTAACGTACTATACATTATTTATGCATTTTTTCACATAGATATCACTACTTGTTCTTATTTTAAGTTTTGTTATGTCGACGTAAGTAAACAACCAAATATGGTAAGAAACATTCTAACGTTTTTTATATTACTTTGCAGTTTAATATATTTTTATGCAATATTGTACGCTTTTTGTAGTTACTATAATTATTCATACGATATCATTGGTGTCGTCTTACATTATTTTAAAGTGTTTAAAAAACTCCAACGATTTTGTATAAGCGTAACATTTAATTTAATTTTGATAGTTATTATGAATCATGGTTACAAAGTAATTGTGTTTTACAAATTGCAGCGTAGCATACTGGCTCCAATTTTTCTAGAAATACCCGAAACTTTTATTTTTTTTACTGTTTACACGTTTTGTAGTTTAGCTAATTATTATAATGCACAATAACAGTATATCGTTGTACTATCAGAACTGCAGAGGAATTCGAACCAAATTACACACATTGTTCATGAATATTTTGTCGTATTCTTTTGACGTTATCATACTATCCGAAACCTGGCTTACACCTAGCATTGCTGATAGCGAGTTTATTGATGACAGATATTTAGTTTTTAGAGATGATCGTAATCGTGTTGCAACAAACAAGCGAGAGGGTGGGGGGGTTCTCATAGCAGTGCGACGTGAGCTCCGACCGATGAGAATATTGACACATCCTGCTCATGCGAGCATCGAACATGTTATGATCCAGCTGCCTGCGTCGCGGGCCAACACCCGCCACATTATAAGTGCTGCGTACATACCACCGCGGTCTCCTGACGATGTGTATGGTTGCCACTTAGATATGTTGCAGGACATTCTTATCGACACCAGTACCGAATCGTTTTACATAGCTGGTGATTATAATTTGCCGGATATTGAGTGGCTAGACCGCGACAATTCAACACTGGCGATGCCAACGAATACCGCAAGCCATCATTTATTTAATTTTATGTCCACTATCAATGCTACACAATATAACACACTTAAAAATAGTCGAGGAAGAACACTGGATTTATTTATTTCTAACGTAGACTGTCAATTGCAATCGGATGTGGAATTATTACAGCAGGATTGTTACCATCCCCCATTTTCCGTTTTGAGTTCTCTTGAATCTCAGTTTACACCAATGAAGCGTCATATCACCACGAAATATAATTACTATAAGGCCGACTATGAAAGTATTAATTGCGAACTCTTAAAACTAAACTGGGATGAATTACTTTCTCACCTAACGGCCGAACAGGCAGTCTCTAAGTTTTATGATTATATATATGGTTTAATTCGTAATCATGTTCCTCAAATACGAGCGAAAACTTCTCGTTTTCCTTCCTGGTTTAGCCCATCGCTTATTAATATCTTTAAGAAAAAGGAACGTGCTTGGATAAGATGGAAAAAAAATTGTAACTTGTCTGATTATGAAACCTTCTCAAATAATCGTAAACGTTTTAAATTGGGTTGCGATGAGTGTTTTAAACGATACATAAATTCGGTCGAAGACAGTATACCTCTCAATGTAAAACACTTCTGGTCATATATATCCAACCGCAAAGGTAGGACGGGTATTCCGGCTACTATGCACCTCAATAATATTACTTCCAGTAATCCTACTGAAATATGTAATCTTTTTTCAGCTTTTTTTAAGTCTGTTTATGAGCCCTCAGATTTTGTCCCCGAAAATTGGCAACCACCCAAAAACTTTGCTGATAAGTCTATATCCCTCCCTAATATTTATCTTAGCAAGTGTGAAGTACATAGAGCGCTTAAAGCTTTATACCAAACCAAAGGACCTGGTCCAGATGGACTGCCGCCCATCTTCCTTAAAAATACTGCGAATGCCATCCACTTGCCGCTACATATAATTTATAATAAATGCTTAAGCGAAGGATGTTTCCCCAGTGTATGGAAAAGAGCCTTCATCACACCTGTGTACAAGAGTGGCGATAAGGCAGACATTAAAAACTATCGCCCTATTTCGATACTGTCCACTTTGTCTAAGCTTTTTGAGAGTCTTGTGCATAGCTCGCTATTTCCTTATCTGCGTAATCTTATCATTCCAGAACAGCACGGTTTCGTTAAATGTCGATCAACCACCACAAATCTTATGATTTTTACAAATTACTTATTTGAGAAGATGGACAACCGCATCCAAGTGGATGCTGTGTACACAGATTTTCAAAAGGCTTTTGACAAGGTGGACCATAAATTGCTTTTGGATAAAATTGCTTTCAACGGCATCAGAGGTAGTTTGCTTAGGTGGTTTGCGTCTTATATAGTTAATAGAACTCAAAAAGTTGTTATAAACGGTTATGAGTCAGACTATGTTGTCGTGGAATCTGGTGTACCCCAGGGATCTGTGTTGGGCCCACTCCTCTTTATTCTATTCATTAATGATATTAAATCCTGCTTTATTAACTCAGCCTTCCTAATGTATGCCGATGATATAAAAGTTTATAAATCTTGTTTGAATATTCATGACTGCCTAATGCTTCAAGAGGATCTACATAGACTCTCTCAATATTGCCTAGATAACAAGTTACAACTCAGCATACCTAAATGTAATTCTATATCATTTACCAAAAATAAAAATAGAATTCATTTCACATATACCCTGCATGGTATTCCTTTGAAAAAAGTTGAGTCCTCACGAGACCTTGGAATATTGCTGGATTCCAAATTACACCTTGATATTCATATAGATAATGTTATTAACAAAGCCTTTCGGATGTATGGTTTCGTCATGAGATCTTCCAAGGACTTTAAAAAAAAAACTACTTTCTTATTTTTATATAAGACCCTGATTCGCTCTCAGTTAGAATATGCTGTTCCTATTTGGAGTCCCTTCTATGACAAATACTCAAATAGACTTGAAATGGTTCAAAAAAAATTCCTACGTAACGTGCAGTATAAATTTTATCACTCGAGAATTTCTTATTTAGAACTACTCAAACAGCACAATCTCTTGAGTTTGGAGTCCAGGCGTAAGCTCCTCATGGTCATGATGCTGCATGGCATTTGTAATAATAAGTTCGATTGTAGTGAACTTACTAATAAGTTATTTTACGTAGTACCTAGAAGTATTATACGGCGGGAGGTGCGCGTTCCTCGTCTGTTTCACACTGAGAAGTGCAAAACAAACGCCGGTGAGCGGGCACCTCTCCGTCGCCTTGTAGTAACTTATAACACACACTTTACTGATACTGATATTTTTGCGTTTTCTTCTGCACGATTTAAAAAAATAGCTATAGCTTTACTTACCGACAACCTTTCATAACTTACTTTTCTTTTATTTTCTTATTTTCATTAATAATTTAAATATGCGACCGTCCGTCCTTTCCTCTTTTCAGTATTTTTTTTTTAAATCCGTGGACAATAGTGTGGGTTATACGTTTATTATATGAACCTAATTAGCTCCGATGTATAAATTGTAATGTGTAACTGTTTTTTGTCCCTAAATAAATAAAATAAAAATAAAATAAAATAGGCCAGAATAAAAATGTAACTTCATTTAAAAACTCTTTTAATTCAGATTCTTGCTGTATTCGATACCAGCGCCATCTGTTAACAGTCAAAATGACGCACTGCTCATAATTCATTATGATCGTGTAGGCTCGCTTGACTTCATTGCTAAGGATTGATTTGAATAATATGAAAATCAAGTTAATCAAGCCTAGATTCCATATCTGACAGTGACATTTTGTGGTCATTAGATGTAGAATGTTTATTGAGTTGTTTATAATGTTTTTTTTTGTTTTGTTCACAGGTAAAACAATTCAACAAGTTGATAAATCGGGGTTAAAGGTTCCTTGAAGGAAGGTGGTATAATTTAGAAACTAGTTAGTCAATAAGCTCCACATCAAAACTAAATCAATATCTAAAGTAAGTATATCAATGTCAAAAATTCTTGAGATAATATAGAAACTAACTTTTGAACATTTAAGGTTGACTGGAAGAGAATGCCTTGTGACATTAAGTCTGACGATGTATTTGAACAATGTACTCACAATATTTCTTACATTTTGTTTGAACATTACAAATGAACCAACAAAAACTTAGGCAAGGTACCTATTGACTCAAATGTTGATTATAAAAATTAACACTGAATGCAGGCTGTCAGTTAGGTACCTGCAAAGTAAGGGTTCCGGCATTAGGTTAGGCCACACCTTATTATCCGTCAAGGTATAAACGCATAAATGAATCGGCTGATTTAAACGCTGTAGATACTGGTATGCATTTAGTTTTTACGTTTTAATTGTAAAGGACAGGTCTAGGGTGTGTTTCGTTTGTTCATTATAGACATTTGAATTATGACAGGAACCGCACGACAGCAACTGTGTCCATTGTATTCTTGAATCAAAGATACCTGACAAAATATTACTAACTAGCGGACGTCCCGCGGTTTCACCCGCATAGTTCCTGTGCCGGTGGGAGTACGGGGATAAAATAGCCTATGTTACTCAGGGTGAATGTAGCTTTCTAATGGTGAAATAATTTTTGAAATCGGCGCAGTATTTTTTGAGTTTATTCATTACAAACATACACACACACACACACAAAAATACAAATCTTTCCTCTTTATAATATTAGTGTAGAAAACTAATTCAACCTGCTACCACTGCTTGGCATAGTCTATCCAACTAATCTTTTATTTGTTTAAACATGGTGAACGATACATTGCATGCAAGATAATAATAATATATAAAAATAATAATACAGAAAAGGTCTAACTTGTTAAGCCGCATATTGTGGCGTACAAATTGGTAGGAAGAGATGGTGCATAAACCGTGATATTATTCATCAAAATTACATTATATAAATTATGTACCTAGGTAACTTATTAAATCATCATTATTCATTAAAGATTAGGTATCATTACAATTCAGCAAGTATATTTTTTAGATAAAATTAAATGTCAAAGCAGTCATTAAATAGGGTTATTGTACATTCGTCACAAAGTTAATTCGCCACGAAAAAAAGTATGTGTAAACTCGCGATAACTCTATTTTCATGAAGGAAAATCCGCCATATTGTTTATTTCCGTATAGATAGCAGAAAAATCAAACAATAAGTAGATTATAACGTTATTTACTTATTTTTAATAATCACAGAAATTCACATATAAATCACAGTTCTACTTACAGCTATACGCTAAGCAAATATACGCTAATATTGTCTGGTTTTGTTCTATTTTAAGGCCGCGTTGTCAAGGACAGCGTGACCTGCGTGACACGCCTAATTCTAAATAAACATGTATTGCAAGTGGCTGATTTGCTTACAACATTACAAGAAAAAACAATTTTTTTATTTTACAAATTACTTAAACATTTATTTCTATTCAGTAAGTATGTACCTACCCATTATTTACAATTTACAAATCTAATAAAATAAACTAAACTAACTAACTTAAACTAAAAACTTAAAAAATGGCGTCAAAAAACTCCTCAACACTGTCAACTGGTAATGTCCCCAAGAAACTGGCGGCTGAATTCAAATAAATGTTTAAGTAATTTGTAAAATAAAAAATAAACTGCTGGTAAAAAAAAAGAAAAATAATAGAGAGAATTAAATCACAGTAATAATCACGTTTTTTTCATGTTAATTTACGTCTACAAAAAAAAACACAGTTTTACTTACAATTAAATATATATTTATTGCAATATGTTGATTTGCCTTCAGCTTCTAATCGACTTGTATCTTTACTACTTCACTATCGAATTTTTTTTCACTACTAACCTCTACGAACCCGCCTCAGTCAATATTCTAACGTTTGTAGTAATCGTATCCATCTTCAAACAGACTTTATCCAGTAAATATCGCTCCGAAATAAGTTTGACTCAAATTAAGAGCTTCGAATATTTTCTTTTAAATACTATAAAAAAATCTTCCACTACTAACTTCTCCGAACCTCCCCCAGTCAAGTCTATCGCTAGTAGTAATAGTACAAGCCTTGAATTTTGTATATTTACGTCATAAAAATCGTTTTCAAACAGCATACTCCAAAACTTTTTTTTTTCTGTTTTGCTTCTAACGAATACAATCCACTAATAACGTTTATCTATGATAAACGGCCGAAAAAAAACTGATTTTTCGAATTTTGCGGAATGCGGAAGGACCTGATTGCCTCGTATATTGCCAACAGCTCTCCTCTCGATCGTACGGGCTGTATTTCCTCTGCGAAGGGCTGAGGTTCCTCGAAAAGAAAGAATGGCAGTGGCTGCCTTTCCGCCTTACTCCGCTACTGCAGTACGGCTAGAAAAAGATAGATACAACGAGCGAGCGAGCGTGTGATAGCATGTGTAGGAGCGCAGGAGAAAAGAAAGATTTTAGAAATCATTTTCATTACGAGCGCTAAAAACCAATAACTTTGTTTGCTACCAGTAAATTATGTACCTAAGAGGACTTGTGACGAATTTACACATAGTTTTTATGCATGTGACGAATATACTTTCAATGTATGGAGTTTACAAAAATGTGACGAATTAACTTTGTGACGAATGTACAATAACCCATTAAATACATTAGTCAATAAAAATATGAATACAATACAATACTACTAATACAATACTATCATTAAAATGTCAATTCCAAATTACAATAAAACAAATCTTGTTCCCTAAAAGCATTGCAATAAAAATTCAAATAGCTGTTCCATACATTTTCACCGTGCAGCTCTATTGCACTTTTGTAGCATACAACAGTTTTTTTTATTACCGATGAAGGTCTTCTATGTGAGTGGAAGGGACATTATGTATGTTACACTTAGCAAAATCAAAGCTTTGTCAACTATAAACTCTTTCAAGAATCAAAACCTTTACCAAAACTGGAAAATGGGAAGCTTGCTCTAAAAAAACACTAAAGCTATGGTTCAGTTTTTGAGGAAGATTCTCTCACGGGGGAATAGTAAAATAATAATTCAAAATGAAAAGCGGACTTTCCGGATTATTTTTACATTAAAGTCCAGTCTTCCCCCCTGAGGGGGATTCTCTAAGGGGGAATTTGTGGAATAAGCCAGATTATTCACAGCCAATAATTTATTTGCTACAATTTATAGGTCACAAAATTACAATGGGAGCCATTAAATCTTCATCATAAAGTAAACTCCATTGTTTCTCAATATTCTAACTATCAAATACTGGTGTTACAAAAGGTTTATTTATATACCTAAGTAAATAAATAGGTTACATGGCAATCAGTGTCGCCGGCTGCAGTGAGAATGTGACATTTGGAAGAGCGCACAGCTTCATAGACGATAAGCGTGTGAACTGACTTCAGGGATACTATTGGTTGTGGGTCAGATTTAAATATTATTTATTATTATCAGCCATTTGTGTCCCACTGCAGGGCAAAGGCCTCCCTTCCTTCCTTCCACTTATCCCTATCTAGTGCTGTTATGCGCCAATCCTTGTGATAGGAGTCGAGTTCGTCCCGCCATCTCCTTCTGGGCCTGCCGCGTTGCCGTTTGCTGCTGTTTGGGACCCATTTTGTGGTAGCTTTAGCCCATAGCTCCTCCGGCATGTGACAGATGTGGCCAGCCCAGTTCCATTTGAGCTTGGCAGCCGTGAGATTTAAATATCGTGAAGTAAAATATATCTTCATCATCATCTGCCAAAGCTGTCCCCAAACTATCTTGGGGTCCGCTTCCAGGCTACTCAGATACAGCTGAGTAACAATATTTTACGTGGAGCGACTGCCTATCTGACCCCCATAACCTAGTTCATTCATTCATCATTAATTTCAGACGAAAGACGTCCACTGCTGGACGTAGGCCTCCCCCAAGTGTCGCCACATTGACCGGGCCCATGCGACTCGCATCCGGCGGATTCCCAGTTAGCCATGGTTACCCAGTTACTACAACAGCCCATAACGTCCACTGCTGGACATAAGCCTCTCCCATGATGGGAGGATTTGCCGGAATCTCCACGCTTGGCAAGCGAATTGGAGATCCAGTGATGCAAGACTAACAGAAAACGCTGCTGCCCATTCTCTGGTCTACGGAGGCGCAAGGTGTTCTGCCTCAGACATTAGTGGCCTTATACGACACCCGTCAGTGTAATGGGTTGGTTCTATTCTACTCTGCCGGATACTACACGGCTACCCACGGTTACCCAGTTAGTTATTGTTAGTTAGTTATTGGGTAAATACGATAGTTCATTCATTCATCATTAATTTCAGACGAAAGACGTCCACTGCTGGACATAGGCCTCCCCCAAGTGTCGCCACATTGACCGGGCCCATGCGACTCGCATCCGGCGGATTCCCAGTTAGCCATGGTTTCCCAGTTACTACAACAGCCCATAACGTCCACTGCTGGACATAAGCCTCTCCCATGATGGGAGGATTTGCCGTAATCTCCACGCTTGGCAGGCGGATTGGAGATCGCAGTGATGCAAGACTAACATAAAACGCTGCTGCCCATTCTCTGGTCTACGGAGACGAAAGGTGTTCTGCCTCAGACATTAGTCGCCTTGTACGACACCCGTCAGTGTAATGGGTTGCTTCTATTCTACTCTGCCGGATACTACACGGCTACCCACGGTTACCCAGTTAGTTATTGTTAGTTAGTTATTGGGTAAATACGATACCCCTTGGACTTTCGGGCCGCTGACTACCTGTAACGACTGTCAAAATCTACAAATGACAACCGGGACCAACGGCCTAACATACTTTCCGAGGCACGGAGGAAACTCGGTATGGAGTGGGTGGTCACCCATCCACGGACCAACCTAGGTCAGCACTGCAAGGCTTAACCTAAAGATCGACCCGAGTGACCAGTATTATTAGGCTACGAGTTACTTCTACATTGCATTACGTAAATGTAGTCTTCCATAATATCCACGAAAAGCTACCGATACAGCCCGCTCTTTTCGCACTGTAGGCTCTAGGAACTGTAGCAGTGTCTAAACTTTGAGTTCCATTAGTATCCTGTTTGATCGTGCTTACCTAATAGCGTCCTAACTCACAGACTGAACGCGATCATCTAATTGGTTCCCGAGCGCAGACGATTTCTCTCACCCTGGCCCCTATTACGTATACACCTTGTAATAACTTAATAATTATTGCACTGCCTTGCTATTAGTTGCAAAGTATGGTGTATGAGTAGTTTAGTACCTTCCTGCAGTTATGTAATAAATGGATATAACATCACGCCTGTGATCCCCGAAGGGTAAGGCTGAGGTGTACCTAATAGTACCTAAACCCACTATTATACCGCCGTACATCCGCTACTGAAAGTGCCAAATTCGTCGCCAAACTTTGAGCTGACTCAATTTGAATAGTTTAGTTTCCACCATCAATAAATTGCAAATCTATTTAGTCCGCCAGTTAAAGTATTGGAAAATAATGTACACGTATTTTTTGTTTTTGTAAATCAATGAATATTGACAAATATAAAACGCATCAAAACTTGCGAGTGGCGTCAGAACGCACTAAAAATTATAGCACAGCGCTGCAGCGTGACGTATTGAGAATTTTAAAAGCGTCCTATCTTCGTCAATTTTGGTTTACGTAACAAAAGAAAAAATACGTGTCAAATATTTTTTGATAATGTAACTGACGGACTAATTAGATTTTTTCAGGACACAAGGCTATTGTCATTGACACGCTTTTAAGAAGAGCAAACTGAATAAAAAAAAAGTAATGTTTAAGTTCCATGTAATAGGGGGCGAATCTATTGCCATCATCTGGGCACAAATAGACTCCGTGACTACTACTGAGAAATTCCTGACGAAAAAACGGTAATGCTTTACCCGATCTGGCCCCTTATTCACAACGCTTCGATTCGATTTTCGATTCGGAAAGTCGTATGTCTATCTCGCTCGATTTCGTAATGTCAAAAAAAGATAGACATACGACACTCCGAATCGAAAATCGAATCGAAGCGTTGTGACTAAGGGGCCTGGTCTTCAAACCTAGATCTCATGCTCAGCCGTCGCGTTTCCGACCACTAGAGTACTAAACCAATGAGGCGGTAAGTCAGGTCGTCATCTGCCTAGCCTTTTCCCAACTTTATTGGGGTCGGCTTCCAGTCTTAGCAGATGCACCTGTATGCCAGTATTTTACATGGAGCGACTGCCTATCTGACCTCCACAACCCAGTTATTACTAGGTAATATGGTACCCCTTGGTGGTAAGACCCGGCCAGGTTGTAATAACCTTATAATAATTGCATTTGCTTGCTATTAGTTGCAAAGTATGGGATATGAGTACCTTCCTGCACTTACGAAATAAGAAGGTATGGACTTAAATAATTTGTGAATGGCTTGATTGTAATCAGAAGCTGCTGAACTTTAACACGGAATGAGTTCCAGTACAGATATTGTTAATTTATGAGAGGGTTATGGATTAATAATGAGGATATTTTGTAAGAAACATGCATAAAAATCTGCGTTAAAAGTGAGTAAAAATGATAGTAGATTTTAATGAAAACGAATCCCGTCGTCAATCCACAAAATGTAAACAAATATTCGGTCGTTTAAAACGCAATATGAGGCAAGTTATTTTCAAGAAGTCTTATTATACGATTGTGGTGTTCACTAGAAACACTAGTTTAGACTTGTTTGGCCTTGCTTTTTTGTTTACTTTTTTATATAATTTTGTCATTTTTATTCTATCTTTTTGTTTCTGTTTATCCTGTGTGAGTTCAATAAATACTTTTCTTTCTTTCTTTCTTTTTTTGTTAGGGTTTAGAATAAAACCATCAAATGATCAGTAAGTAGATGAACTTCTTTAAGGCTAAGGCCGGAATAAGTAAGGACTAGTCACACGAAACCTTAAAGCATATGTGCTTTAAGGTCATACTACGCTTATTAGTATATCACATCATGTTGTCTAGTTTGACAGAATTGATGTAAATTCACATTCACGTAGAATTAGTTGCAGCAAATTATACCAGTGAACCTTCTTACTCGTCTTTGTGAGTGATATTCTTACCTCTGACCCAACTGCAAAGGTACAACACATACATTTAATTGCAACAGCAATAAAAACACGTAGTTTACATACACTAAAGCAATCAATCAATCGTTTATGTCAATCATAGTATCAAACCATAGCGATGCAATGTGGGAACCAATCAACTAACGTCTCTATTAGAATTACTTAAATAATTATTTTCTTGACGTCACAATTTCGGAAAACTTTGTATTTAAAAGTTCTTGAACTTCTACGGTTGAACTTGGTTTTTTAACCGACTTCAGAAAAAGATGAAGGTTTTTTTAATAGACTACGAATTTTCCACAATATCATCTGCTTAGCCTTTCCCCAACTATGTTGGGGTCGGCTTCCAGTCTGAACCGGATGCAGCTGAATACCTGTGTTTTACATGGAGCGACTGCCTATCTGACCTCCACAACCCAGTTAGTACTGGGGCCTGTCCCTTGGTAAGACTGGTTGTCAGACTTTTTGATTCACTGACTACCTGTAACGACTGTCAAAGATCTACAAATGACAGCCGGGACCAACGGCTTAACGTGCTTTCCGAGGCATGGAGGAGACCCGGTATGTAATGGGTGGTCACCCATCCACAGACCAACCTAGGCAAGCACGGCTTAACCTAAAGATCGACCCGAGCGGCTGTTATTATTTAGCCACGGGCTCCTCAACGAATTTACGAATTTTCCACAACATGCTAGATTAAACCAAATTTCATCAATTTTGCCAAATTTTCTATAACTAGCTGGATCATGGTGAAGTTCCTCAATAAAACTAAACGAGATCAACACAGCTAAACTGCGTTCAAAAGCTGTCAGTATCAATATTTCACAACAATTATGACTCTAACAGCTTTTGAACCGCTCATTAGATAATCTAATCACATCCGTTTATTTTAATGCCCTTTTTTTTTTTTGTATTGATATTTTCATTTTCATGATCACTTTTTGCCATTATTTAAATTGATTCTGGGTTTCGTAGTACGTCTTGGCTTCCATAGAATGAAGGACCATCTGAACCAAATGAAAGCAAACTGCGTCACTAAAATGATAAATTATCATCCTTTTTAGGGTTCCGTACCCAAAGGGTAAAAACGGAACCCTATTACTAAGACTTCGCTGTCTGTCCGTCTGTCTGTCCGTCTGTCCGTCTGTCTGTCAAAAGGCTGTATCTCATGAACCGTGACAGCTAGACAGTTGAAATTTTCACAGATGATGTATTTCCGTTGCCGCTATAACAACAAATACTAAATATAGTCAATGGTACGGAACCCTTCGTGTGCGAGTCCGACTCGCACTTGGCCGGTTTTTTGCTTTCTTTTCAGCTTTGCATAGGTTCTTGCTTCATACCATTCCTACAAAAGAGAGTGGTTAACCTATTATCATCTGAAAAGCAAGCACTAATCCTACGCTCGAGCACATTAAAATTACGATGATGGCAATAAAATTTCTATCCGCTATGATACGTAATAGTACTCTTGCAATCTGAAAGTGCAAAGTCCATGTTTAGTTTAGTTGTTTCTTAATTTGAAAGTAACATCTTCACGCCTGTAATTCCTGAAGGGTAAGGCAGAGATGTACCTAATTTTACATTCTCCAATTTCGCCAGTTGTGTTAAAAACCCATGTAGTATTGGGCGAGTCTATGCCGGGGTTGCGGGACTGTTCGAAAGAGATACCGTGACCCCGGCACACAAAGGGCGATGAAGGAACATGGATGGGTTTTAGTCAGTAAAAGTCTGACACTCCCTCCTGCTCCGCCCAGAGCGGGAGGAGTCATTTGATGATTTCCCATCCGAAAAAAAAGGGGGCCTATTGCCCCAACCGGGCACAAATTCAGGCTCCGTGGCTGCTATTTAGAAATTCCATAGAAAAACCCAATAACGCTTTACTCGACCTGGGAATTGAACCGAGGACTTCATGCATGACTACAGTCGCGCTTGTGAATACATAGACCAACGCAATTTGAAAGTGTCTTCAATTTATCAAAGAGGTGAGCG
This sequence comes from Xestia xanthographa, assembly GCA_905147715.2. Taxonomy (NCBI): domain Eukaryota; kingdom Metazoa; phylum Arthropoda; class Insecta; order Lepidoptera; family Noctuidae; genus Xestia; species Xestia xanthographa. Next base: position 25,759,827 of record LR990659.1, read on the forward strand.
AAGCGAAATACTGGCCTTTATGACATTATCGAATAAATTGCATAATTTAATTCCCATTGCACTTTCTTGCCACAAAGCTCATGACACTGCTTTTCAAAATATAATAAAGTCTGAATACATATCGCCAAAGTTTCGCGCAAACCCTGTCAGTCTGCAAACTCTCGATCCATATCGGTCGCTTATCTGACGATCTCCGACACAATGGTAGCGTCAGGAAATAGGGTTGTCAAATGTGTTAAATTAATCATTCGTTAACGGTTGGTTACTCAAAAGTTTATCGTTAAATGAAGTTGTATGAAATGCTGCAACAATTCTTGAAATTACAATTTAAACGTCGGTGCATTTAGGGTAAAATTCACAAACAGTTTCTAACTAAATTCAATATTAATCGTAAAAGAATTAGGTTCTTAATAACATAAAACTCTTATTCTCTTTTATTATCTCGTAACATTGCTTAGTGTGGCACTAGATGGTGCTGTGTGTAATGTCCAGCGATATTAATTTATTAACCATCAGAATAAGGTCCATACTCTATGATTTACGGAAATAAAATAACATTCTGACTTCACCCTGATACAACTCTGTGACTTTTTTGTTGTATCAGGGTGAAATTCTTTGCACCCCATGCCTCTGGTTTTTCTACACCAGTACTTAATGAATGACTGAATAGGCCGTTTTTCCACAAGTTCTCTTTACCATTCCACGTTTGCGAGAAAGTGTGAGAAAACGCAAACCGTACAATTAATAATACTTACGATTATGAAAGTGGAGAGCATTAGATAGACATCATAAACTTGCGAACTGAATCCACTTTCCTTGCTCGGTATAATATATTACATAAAGACAGAATCCGCGATAACCCTGCCGGTGCGGCGTTTGATACGTATTGTTATCTGTAGAATAGTGACGTTTCAGTGATGGTATCAGGGGGTTTAGGGTTAAAATGATGCCTACGAAATTAATTAGCGATTTCATGATGGATACTAAACTCACTCTTTACTTGGGCACATTCATTTTCTTCTTAACCAATTATTTAGTTGACACTTTTGATGATGGTTATTTTTTCTTGTCTAAAAGATATTATTTATATCGTCTTCTGTAACATTAAACAGTATGTTAAACTTTTTCCAAAGCTTCTGTCTAATTCAGTATCGTCCAGCTTTTGGTACGAAATACGATTAGCATCATCATTGACAGCCGTATTGGTGTCGTCATTGACAGCCTCTGGCTTGTTCCCTTTTGCACTATGCTTTCCTGGTTTGTGCGAGTCATCCTCACTTCTGTAGGTCGTCAACGAATCTCACTACTGGTACAAATTACAGGACTACAAAGCAGAAATTATATTTTTTTATTTCTGAAACAATTTTTCGACAACTGATACATAACCTCATATACACCATTCAGTCCACCACATCACAATCAAATACTGTTTTACATAAAACGCTCGGTTTACGCCGCGGGGCGCCGAATGACAGCTGATACCTATCGCTCGTTAGCTGTTGATTATTGACACTATAAGGAGACATCTTGTCAGGGTTGTCAAGCTTGATTGTTGGGTGAAGGACTTACATGATTGGTCAAGGACTTTTTCCGCATTTAAATGTCTAGTGGGACAGTCCAAATAAATCACTTATTCAATTATTAAAGAACTAATTTTACAACATAAAAATGTGTTTCCAACAGTTGAACACTACATCAGTTAGTTATAGTTGGTGCCAGTTAACACATTTATTAAACTTCATAAGTTTGAAAACCAAAACTAAGCCTGTTCAAGTCTGGAATCGCACCAACCCTAAGCTGCAGTGTCGCAACAATAACAGTTCTCGTATCGTAATCGTACGAATTTGTCGTCACGATCGTCCGCTAGATGCAGATCTTCGGCGAACCGACTTGTTACACGTCAAAGGTGCTGGATTTCCTTGAAAAGACTCACTTTAACGGGTTTTAGCTGAAATTAGACGTTCATTCTGTATGTTATGTCAGGTTGGTTGTGGTAAAGTGGTAACTAAGTTAGGGCTTTATAATTTTAGTACTTAGTAAGTATACCAGCGCTGCGGTATTTGTTTTTCATCTATCGCCGCATCATGCTGAGATAGGAGCCTTAGCCTTAGCTTGGGATACCTCGCACAGGTCTTCTTTTTATTATTTCGTTTTAGATTCTTTTTTTTATTGTTATTTTTGTAGTTCCTGTGCTTGTCCCAAATAAATATTTTTCTTTCTTTCTTTCTTTCTTTCTTTCTTTTTCTTTCTTTCTTTCTTTATTTCTTTCTTTTTCTTTCTTTCTTTCTTTCTTTCTACTTTCTTTATATTTGGTAGGATTTGAAGCGTTATGCCTGCCTCGTTGGTCTAGGAGAATGAGGTCCTGGGTTCGATTCCCGGGTTGGGCAAAATCTTATTGGTTAGTGTGGATTTGTGCTCGTTTGATGGCAATAAGCTCACCCCTATTACATGGGGCTTAAATATATGACAAATAGTATGACCAATTTAAGTGTGCGGTGGCGTTGCTTGTCATGAAAATTTTCATTGATATGTCAAACAAGGTATATTTATTTTAGTTCTGTGTTTTCCCGCATGCACAGATAAGTTAGTTAAAGTGTAAGTACACGTTATGTTGGTGACAGATAAATAGGTACTACCTGTTACTTAACAAAACACAGTAAACCAACACCCCAAGCGGTCAACAAAACACTCCAAACCGATCACTTACACGCCGACATTTAACCAACTTTCAACGCCAGTTAAATAAAATAGTAAGACGGTTTCACAGTATCGGTTACGCACACTACATAGTCACGATTGGGAACTGTTCAAGGGAATTACGGTTATGGTTTCAGTAGAGAATTATTATTGGCTACAAGCCGACAAGTTCCGAATGACTTTCACCGGTCTTTCCATAGACTGTATAATCAAAATGGGTATTACATCTTTGTGGTTTACCTTCAGGAACTTGATTATTAACTTGGTTTATTCTAGAGAATCTATACTATACTGGGTGATTTGTTAAATGTTGGTAATACTCTAGGGGCGTGTAATATTCATAAAAATGAACAACTTTCACTATGGTCGGTACCGTTAAATCGCAATAAAAAAAACTACTGCTCCATACAAAATACAGTATTCGAAAAAATGTAGGCAATAGCAGATCTTTCTATCGCATTTCATAGTTAGTCTCATAGTAATAGTTGCTTGTATTTATGAGCACTTCACTCCCTTAGGGCATTGCTCACTTTTAACCGATCACCTGTATAGTATTATGAAGAGAGAGTGCGAATTTTGAGACTTTGTATGCATTTAAAAGGCAATCTTCGGAAAAACGGCACCAATTTGAAAAGTTCTTCGGCTACATTTCGTGCACCATGCGGGCAAAGCTTTTAAGCACACAGAAATTAGTCATAGAGTTTATTGCATATTTTCACTCTTTTTTTAGGGTTCCGTAGTCAACTAGGAACCCTTATAGTTTCGCCATGTCTGTCCGTCCGTCCGTCCTCGCTTAATCTCTGTGACCGTTAGCACTAGAAAGCTGAAATTTGGTACCAATATGTATATCAATCACGCCGAAAAAGAGTAAAATAAAAATTTAAAAAAATGTTTTATTAGTGTAGAAAGTCGTGTGATATATTGTTGGAAAGGTATTTAAAAATGAATAGGGGTTTCCTAAAATCATTTTTTGATAATGTCAATAATTTCAGAAATAATTGCTCCAAAAGTAAAAAACAATGTGTCCCCCCTCTAACTTTTGAACCATAAGTTTAGAAAATATGGAAAAAATCTGAAAAGTAGAACTTTATAACGACTTTCTAGGAAAATCATTTTGAACTTGATGGAAACAACAGTTTTTGTACAAAAAAGACAAAAAGTTGTGCAAAATAATTTCTGGACTAAGTTTGTAGTATATTCGTATATGCAAGCATTTTTACATAATGGATACCCACCTTTAAACTCATAAGTGGGAACACTTATTGTGACGGACGGGAAACTACGGAACCCTACACTGAGCGTGGCCCGACACGCTCTTGGCCGGTTTTTTATTTTGTGTGACATTGAATCTGCATACAAGGGAGTAGGTCAAGCAATTTTCTTTTTGTCTACTAGTAACAACAGATTGTTATTACCAAAGATTTTGGAGGGAAGGCTGTTAGGTACTTACCAATCTATCCGAGAAGAAGCAATTCTTTATTTATTGTCATTGAGCTGCTAAGAAGCGATCGACTGTTGCGAGCTAGAACTCCCCTTTAGCTTAGGTCAAACATCTTTAGTACTCGACCAACCAACTAACCACCTGGACCGTTTTATCCTCATGTAAACGAGCCTCCAAATCGACGGAACCTGCCGAGACCCTTAAAATTGGAAAGTTTTCTAAACACACTCATGGTGCCGCCGTCGTCACCTAAAAATACAAAACAGTTAATATTATTGGAAGCTCCTCTAGAACCAATATTTGTCCTTAAAATATAGGTACGTCATCTTCGTCCCCAACCGGAAACCGAACCTACTTACTTTAAAAAACAAACCCGTACTACCTTTTCTTTGCACTTTCTAATATTTAAAACCAATATTTAATTTATTTCTCCTTAATTGGAACAATACTTCTTGAAAATGCCGCTCTCAAATTAAGTTGATCCAAAAATGGTCAACGGCTCTCGATGTCTGTGCTTACCCAACTTACTTAAGTAATATCTTCACGCCTGTTCACTTCCGGGGTAGACAGAGAAGGGAGCTAATTAGAACGTCTCTAATTTAGTGAGAATATACGTACATATAGAGATGCACTTTAATTAAAGTTTTGTTGGTTCGTTCCCACGTTAGGATGCTTTAATTTGATGCTGTGTTTGAACGGGGATAGTGGCTGGAGCGAGTTGATATTCCAGTTGAATTTATTTAACCGCGAGTGCAATAAAAAAATCTTTTTGACACTAACTTATTAAAACAGCATATAAGATTTATTTTCGTGAATTTTCCCAACACCTTAAAGTTGCATGTCCATTAACTAAGTTATATAACTTAATTTTGTTACGTAATAAGGGAAGCTTATTAAAGTTGAACAAAATAAACATTATCGGCTTCTGAAGCTGTGCAAGTCCAACGAAGAAAGTTAATCGACACTTAAGCACGCACTTAACGTCGATAACTTGGTGATTTACTTACTTCACTCACGAAGAAATAGTATAAATCTGTGCAAGTACTAACAAACACACATAAGAATTTCCAAGGTATCAAGTTGCATTTAACTTAATCATTTGCACATTTTATTCAGATTTAGACTAAACTTAGGTCATGCAGAAATAAATGACTACCATTTAAAAATAAATGCAAAAACACACCTTTCAAAACTGTAATATCTTATGCAATTTAGACCTTGCATTGCTTGAATTAGCATTTAGTTTTAATTTGTAATCAGTTATTATTACTGAGTGCCCATAATGTGTGAATTTACTTATGAGTGCTGGAATATAATACAATTAAGATAAAATCAAAGGCTTGTTTCTTGTGTAAATTAATTTATAGAGCCTTAACTTTGTATGTCTCTACATGCTTAGGTACAAATGGCAATATTTCCATAATGATTAAAACCGAATACTCAAGAAAATATTTTCTTTAAAATACGATGGTACATGTTTAAAATAATTTTATTGAGACATAATCATCCCGAGTCATAAATAAAATAAAATTTACGAATTTGTATATCTAATTTACTATATTTTATAAGCTAAGCTAAAGAAGACATAAAAATTAAGCTTTCTATATTTTATATCCAAGAAAATACGTTTTGACATTAATTTCAAACCCGCTGTGTGGGAAAATTATTACAGTATAACCTCTTAACCCAATCATAAAATAAAACACACGCAACAGTTTCATTCAGGAATAAATTGCTAATAGTACTAAAACTAGATACTAACCGAGTCTAAATTACCTTTCATGTCGTAATTAGCTCGTGGATTGAATACTGAAGCATTATGATTAAACTATCACTACCACAAAGTTGTGTCTACAGCACTTAAACCAAGCATAATGTTGACTTTCTCAGAAAACTATAATTTCGTATCGGACACATCCACAATACAACTTCATCTGCTTATCCTTTTCCCGACTATGTTGGGGTTGGCTTCCAGTATAACCAGATGCAGCTGAATACCAATACTTTACATGTAGCGAATGCCAATCTGACCTCCACAACCCAGTTAGTACTGACTGGGTAATACTTTGGTAAGGCTGGTTGTAAGACTTTCGGGCCACTGACTGCCTGTAACGACTGTCAAAGATATACAATTGACAGCCGGGACCAACGGCTTGACATGCTTTTCGAGGCACGGAAGAAACTCGAAATGTAATGGGTGGTCACCCATCCACGGACCAACCTATGCAAGCGCGACTTAACCTAAATCGACCCGATCAGCTGTTATTATTTGCCACGAGCTCCATCACCCAATACAACAACAATGACCAATATAAATATTGTCATCATCGCAAATATTCTGTTATTATACACAGTAGACACAGTTACACAGTAGGACACATTTGGACATCTTTTGCCATTTCCACCACTCCCACAAAAAGGGTAATAATCATTTGCTCGCTTAGTAACTCGATATCCAGTGCACTAGCCTTCATCCGAACAAAGCACCAAGTAACCTCGTTTAAACAAAACATCAAAAATCAAGGAAGGTAGGTACTGTCTTGTCTCTGTTATTTTACCCCTCACTTGACAGCACTGGCAAAATTATAATGATCTTTACACTCTTAGGAATAAAGTAGTTGTTGGTGTGCTATCACACATGTAAGTCTGACAAAATTATATTGATCTTTATTTTGTTAAGATTAAGGTTGCTCTTGGACTGCAGCTGTCAGAGGTAACCAATATGAAAGAACTGTACAGTCGCATCAAAATGCATTCGTTGATAAGTGCACGGCTACCCACGCGCTGTCAACTTTTTGTATTTTGACAGCAAAGTACACGATCACAGCATGATGTAGAATAAATAAACACGTTTTTTACATGAGTGTACCGAGTTGGAAAAAAGAAGATGTAGATAATTTGATATTTATGTTAAAGAGTTATTGAATAACTTATTAAAGCGATGAAAGGTTCACAAATAATAAATTAGATACATCAGATCATATAGACGTTTTTCATCTTAATTAGATAATTAAGATGAGAAAAATCTATATGATAAAGAAATAAAGAAGATAATGAAAATGGCAATGTAGCCAAGAGTTTTATCGACCCAAGATGAACCCTTAGCTTCTAGAGGGCAAATGAAAAAAACACGGTAATCTCTTTCGAAGCGTTTGATATTTCTGCAATGCCTTTCAACAGGATTGCAGGTCAGTCATTTGTTCATTGTTTCTTTACTTTTCGGCAGCTTATCACTTCATTGTTTCTTTACTTTTCGGCTGCTTGTGTCACTTCCCCGTTTCTTTACTTTGAGGCAGCTTGTGTCACTCCATTTATTCTTTACTTTTCGGCAGCTTGTGTCACTTCCACGTTTCTTTACTTTGAGGCAGCTTGTGTCACTCCATTTATTCTTTACTTTTCGGCAGCTTGTGTCACCCCCACGTTTCTTGACTTTTCTTTCATCGTTATAGCTGCAAGAGGTATGTCCAGTAAAGAGTGGTAGGCGTGACACACACAGGTGACTTTTTTATCACTTTAAAAAAAATGGGTATAATAGGTGAACGGATTAGAAGCAAATGGCATACTTAGTCTTTTTTTTTTTTAAATAAAAAAAAAAGAAATTCAAATCAAGCGTATTGCATGAGATTAATTTTTATCAAAATATCTCTTTCTTTGTTCTAATATGAAAAGTTAACTTAAAATTTGTAGCGTTTTTTGATGATAGATCATTTTTTTTCTAAGCTGTTGAAAAAAGAACTAGGTATGCTTCTACTCACCAGTTCACCTAATATACCCAGCTTTTTGGAAAGTGATAAAAAAAGTCAACCGGTATACTAAAAACCACAATCTTCTATCACAAATCCTATAACCAAACTTGGCAATTTTCGCATACCTTTCTCAGCCACTTACAGTGCAATCCACAAATCTGATTCAATATTTCATTGCTATAATTTCAATAAAATTAATATGGACCGATTGTAATCTCAGTAGCAAGCAAACCAGCTGTTCGAAGCTAGTTAAGAAATCCATCGTTTCGCCGAGATGTTTCTGATAAGAAGACCTTGTTCAGCCTAAGTTATGACTTGTCACTTAAAGTTATCACAACATCTAATGCAGTAAACATGAAGATTATGACATTCACGGTGTTGCAGCCATTTTGCTAGTTTAGGTTATAGAATAAGCTTATTATGACATTAAAGTTACCGGTTTGTAGATGGAGCTTGTTTTTCTTCATAGGAAGCTATGATTGAAACAAGCAGTTAAAACTGTCTGACTTGCTGACCGGCTTTCTAGAGATTATGGGTTAAATCTTTCTTTATCGTGTGGTTAGTGTCTAACCTGCAGCCTTAGCCAAGTTGACAATCTACAATCGTTAACGCTAGTATACAATGTTAAACCACGTGTTCAACACAAACGAATAGAAAATTCGTAGACAAGTTTACATCGTTTTACTTTACTCTTTGGTAGGAACGGTCACCATAGACTAAAGTGTAGGTTTTTTTCTACAGACATTAGAGACCGTGCGATCGACTCAGTCATGTCAATTTGGCTGCCAATTTAGCGCTTTCTACAATCGCTTACGCCGAGGCGTTTACGATTGTAGAAAGAGACTCGATACGAAACGTTTGTAACTTGGCTAGGCCTGCTGGTGTCAGAGTTTTTATGCCGCCCATGGGCCTCTGACTTGACTTTACATTCCGTCGAAAAATATCTCTCAAGCATACTGGTTTCCTCACGATATTTTCCTTCACCGAAGCAAGTGATAATTATACATTACGCACATCAATCCGAATAATCAGAGGTGTGTCTTGGGTTCGAACTTAAGACCTGTGACTTGGCAGTCTGACGGTTATCACTGTTTTACTACAACTACTACACTACAACAGCCCATAACGTCCACTGCTGGACAAAAGCCTCTCCCATGATGGGAGGAATTGCCGTTATCTCCACGCTTGGTAGGCGGATTGGAGATCGCAGTGATGAAAGACTAACAGAAAACGCTGCTGCCCATTCTCTGGTCTACGGAGGCGCAAGGTGTTCTGCCTCAGACATTAGTCGCCTTATACGACCACCCGTGTAATGGGTTGATTCTATTCTACTCTGCCGGATACCACACGGCTTAACTCACTGTTTTATTATGAACTAAATCGTAAAGTGTGACAACTACCACATCAATCAGTATAGCTTACTGACTAGATTGAAGATATGTTACTTTGTGTAAAATACGTACCTCAATTGAGTCCAGTTATACTTAAAACTGACTCCAACATATTAGTTGGAACTGCCACATGACCATTATAATGTACCAGTTGACATTGCCCGTAGATTATGTATGTGCATGTATATAAATGTATGTGTTATTATTTTAATAGCTGGATATGAGTCATAGTTAAATGTATGACTGTTTTATTTAATTAAAATCCCTTGGACTGAGGAGGAATTAGCATTGCTCGCTGCATGATAACTGGTGGATTCTGTGTGTTAATTCCCGGTTTTTTTCAAGAGTTTTGTAAAAGCGGAACTCCTCACTGACTTGCACTAAAAATGTGTTTTATCACAAAATAACGTTATTGGTATTCTAACCTCCACAACCCAGTTAGTGCTGGGTAATACGATACCTCTTGGTAAGACTGGTTGTCAGATTTTTTCAGCCACTGACTATTTGTAACGACAGTCAAGATCTAGAAATGACAGCCGGGACCAACTGCTTAACGTGCTTTCCGAGGCACAGACGAATTCTGTTAAATTTTATTCATTTATCTACCTCCTTTATACTGGCCCTAAATCTAACACAAACTGAACTGAATTCACAAAACAGTAAACAATCCAGGAACTTGTCAAGCCTCATCTGAATTAAACCGATTCATCAATTAACTTAACAATTTAACCGACCCTTTAACTTTATGAACCGCAGTTCTAAACTTGAACGTTCAGCATAACTTTCAGGATCAGAGAATAAAACTGTATTTCTTGCATAGAGTACAGAACTGTAGTTAAACTTTATGGTTTAAAGACAAAAGGGTTAAATTGTTAAAGTTTAATATTAATTATTCTGAATGTGTGGTCTTGAATTGAAATAGAACACCGCTTTTACAATACTAGGTTTTATGGTAATGGAATTTTCTTTCCTGTCATTTGTAAGTCTGAAGTGGAAATTGCGTATTATAAATGGTTAAAGATAGGAAGTGGATTATATACGTAGTAACAATGACGTATTATAATATATATAGACACGTCATGAACCAACATCGCGGCGCTTAAAAACGGCGAAAATACTAGAACTACTTATAAGCGTGAAGAAAGAGAAAGAAAATATGACACCGAACGGCGGGATGCCTGTTGCGAGAGGGAGATAAATATACATCTTCAGTCACGTCACAGGATTTATTAAATTTTAAACAAACGTAGCGTCGCGCGACAGGTTGGTGCGTAACTAAGCGCGATGTGGCCAATTGGCTTCATTTCATGTTGTCATTTTAGAGTGCGGACAACGTATCTATAGTTTATATATCATTGCGTAGTAATGCTAATTGTAGCCTAAAAGTCATTTATCAGCTCAATCACGGTGAACAGAAATACAGGTGTAATAAAAAACTTTAAATGTTAGAACAAAGAGATTTCTAATGGAAATAATACACTTCGGGAAACATCGTCTATCTTCGGAAATACGAACGCTCGATGTTCTAAATTAGAGCTGTTCGACCCGCCATTTTCACGGTCACAGAAAAGTAATATTATAAAATATTAATGCAGAGGTGCAACCCCTGGCGAAATATACCTACTATAAGTACTATTAGGTCACTTCGGAGATTACAGGCGTGATGTTATGATGAATGAATTTCAAAAGTGTTTAAATAGGTTTGAAACTCATTCATCGAGAAACAAATACTGTTACAATCTGGCTTGAATTGCCACCGACCCATTCTGCTGTTGAATTAAGACGTAAACCACAAACAAAGACGTATTGCAAATCTGAATTGTTACCGTACACCAAACAGACGACTCATAACTTCTAAAATATACACAGTATACAGACAAGAATATTCGTATACCCTTTAATATATATACTAATATTATAAAGAGGTAAACTTTGTATGTTTATACACACAGCGACGTAAAAAGCTATACTATTCCAGTATAACTAGGCCTCGCTTTATATTGATTTCCCGTACAATAAAAGATCCGCTCATACTGATTTGTATAGCTTGTTTGGTCGTTGTGCGAACGAGCAAAATTTAATGTCGAAATGTGATGAGTTTGTGAGGGCGTGTGTGGTGTGTGTGTGAAGTGATATGTGTGCGTGTGTGTGTGTGTGTAATGTGTTACGTTCGAAATTACTGATACGATTCCGAAACCTCTTTCACTAATAGGAAGCAACATTATCCCGTGTGATAGGCTATATTTAAAGCCGCGAGCAAAGCCGTGGGCTAAAGCTAGTAATGAAAACATAGTCACTACAACATCAGATACCTCATGATTTCCATATGCAATTGTTGTCGGCTCTGCGCGCGCGCAGCGGCATAAATCTTCGCCGCTCTATAGATCCGTAGATCATTGCGACAGCGAGTGATCTATGATCGTTCGGAGATTTTCATCTGTCAAAAAGTATGGAGTATCTAGGTGTTAGTGGTTGAAATTGAGGTAAGGAGAGTAGTGGGTTTAGTGACATAGTTTGAGTTCAAGTGCAGGGGATTTTGTTAATGCAGAAAGCATTTATTATGCAGAAAGAGTTCGTAAAGTAAAAAAACATAGCGAGGAATAACATAGCCTGAGAGATATCTCTCGACGCCATAATAGGCTAGTTTCCACCATCAATAAATTGCAAATCTATTTAGTCCGTCAATTAAAGTATTGGAAAATAATGGACACGTATTTTTTGTTTTTGTACATCAATGAATATTGACAAAGATAAAACGCATCAAAACTCGAGAGTGGGGGCTCGTGACGTCACAACGCCCTAAAAATTATAGTACGGCGTGCTGCTGCACCAAAAAATACTATCGCATACAACTGCGACTAATATTTTACATAGAGCGACTGCTTATCTGACCTCCACAACCCAGACAATAACTTAAATACCCACTAGTAATACAGAATACTGATGTTCTTTTTCTTATTTGTTTAGGTACCAGTACTGTAGAGGAAACTCGTCTGTGTTCGTGAGTTATAGATGATATTTAACTAATGAAAACCAATGTAACAGTACCTAATAACATAAGGGAAATGGTCTAATATCACAGCTTTACTCACTTGTAATTTTAATAACTAGAAATTGTGATTCTCCCTAGCAGGTAACTGGCAAATGACGACGAAGTTTAGTTAATAAAAACAATAAGAATACTTGACTTCCAGTGACACACACAATAACAATAGACTGTTAATAAAAGTATATCACGTAAAGTGTATGTGTAGTAAGTATATGTGTAGTATTTAGTTGTGCCCCGCGGTTTCACCCGCTACTTCTGGCTTGTTTTCCTTTTTCTCGGCTCCTATTAGTCGTAGCGTATATATGTTATATAGCTTATAGGCTTCCACGATAAATGGGCTATCCAACAGATTTTTCAATTCGAACTAGTAGACCCTGAGATTAGCGCATTCAACCAAACACACAAACTCCAGCTTTATAATATTGGTACAGATTCCACATGTTATAATATCTCTCTTTCTAGTAATAACGTTAATGCACTGTTGTTACTACCAAATAAAAAGTTCTAAAAAGAAACCTTTATCAACCTGGTTCATCAACAGAACTGACGTTATCAAACAACCACAAAACACCATCACATCTCCAATCAACATCGTCGTCATTAACACATCAAAACTTAAACAAAACGTACACGTTGATGAGACCATCATGGGCGTCCATAAATTACGTGAGGTGTTTTTTTTAATTTTCTGCCCCTCCCTCCCCCCCTGGTGAGATGTCGTGAGATTTTATTCAACCCCCTCCCCCATCTCCCAATCTCACGTGAGATTTTTCAAAATGTGAGTTTCTTACGTAAACGTGTTGGATTGTTATTGTAAAAAGAAAAAAACAAATTTGCTTCGTGCTTTTATTTACGACTAGTTATGACTAGTAATCAATGTTGCTGAGAGTTTAATTATAAGTGTAATATGTTTCAATCAGAAAAAAAATTGCGTGATATTTGCCGAGACCCCCCCTCTCTCCAACGTAAGATTAGATGAGATTTGACTCGACCCCCTCCCCCCCTTAAACACCTCACGTAATTTATGGACGCCCCCTAACCCATCATAATTACCCCATCAGACCATATAAATAAACATAAAGATGCATCCATACCAAAGTCACTTTTAACGTAACATAACAGGTCGCGGCACGTAAGTCTAGCGGTGACCGTTATTGCGCAGAAGTAAAAAATAAGAATGTTTTACGGCGTGCGTTGCACCGATTGGCTCTCCAGTCGTATAACATGCGCAGATATCCCCTCCACGTTTCGTTCAGCGCTAGACTTACGTGCCGCGACCTGTAACAATACGACTCAAATTCCCGAGGGTGTACCCAATTATAGTACACCAACATTTCACCAGTCATGTTTAAGTCCCATGTAATAGCGGGCGAGCCTATTGCCATCAACCGGGCACAAATCCATACTCCGTGACTGCTACTGAGAACATTCCTGATGGAAAAACCCAATAGGTTGACTGATAGAAAATGCCTATGGCATTACCACATTACCACCATGGCGATACCAACGACGCAGCTCTATGTGTCCCGGCTACATCACACCACGAAGGTTGAGGAGATCGTGGAGTATGTACGAGCGAAGACCAGCTGTACCTTGAGGGTCGAGAAGTTAGAGTCGCGCCACAACCCGAATTTCAAGTCGTTCGTGCTGCGAGTTCCGACTCATTATAATTGAGACCTTCCTCAAGGAAGAGTTTTGGCCAAAGGGTGTCACATATCTTAGGTTTTTGTAATTTATATAAAAATGTATGTTAGTCTGTAAGGTATATATGATATAGGTCTTTTGTTACCTAAATTAAATGATATATTATTATTATATTATCAAGTCCGCCTCTGTATTTTGTGCTTAAAGTGTGAAATAAATAACACTATTCAATGTTTGCCCACTTGCAAACGTTGCTCCTAAACAAATAACTTCGGTGTGGACACTCCATTACATACACCATGCTCATACATTCCCAGACATCATCATGGCAATGCCACCACAAGTGACTAATGTGGTAATCTAGCTGTTAATTGTACCAATTAATAGTATAGACGTTAATGAAGTACGACCCGTGGATCAAGTTATGCTATGGGGCTATGTGGATTAACATTTTTGTATGTGGAATGAGAGAGGACTAGAAAAAGTAAAAGACGACTTGACCAATAGTATGAGTGGAAACCAATGACAGTCTTTTGTTTCTGTGGACACCCAATGATAATATAAAGAAGATACGCCATGTTCATACTGAATGGCGTTCAGATATCGTTGCGAGTAATTTAAAACTACGACAGCGATAGATAATACGGAACGTATAAGATAGAAAGAGATAGCTAGCTATCAAAGTGCAACAATTGTGTCACTTTGTCCTCAACAATTTGTGCGTGCTAGTGCGATATCTACCTCTTTTTACTATATAATATCATTGGTGGACACCGTTATAATTGACAAACAGGCAATTCAGAATAAGGATTATCATCATCTGCCTAGCCTTTTCCCAACTATGTTAGGGTCGGTCTCCAGTCTAATCGAATGCAGAATATAACTACAACTACTACTACTACAACAGCCCATAACATCCACTGCTGGACATAAGCCTCTCCCATGATGGGAGGAATTTGCCGTAATCTCCACGCTTGGCAGGCGGATTGGAGATCGCAGTGATGAAAGACTAACAGAAAACGCTGCTGCCCATTCTCTGGTCTTCGGAGGCGCAAGGTGTTCTGCCTCAGACATTAGTCGCCTTATACGACACCCGTGAGTGTAATGGGTTGGTTCTATTCTACTCTGCCGGATACCACACGGCTAACTCTGCTGGATACCACACGGCTAACTCTGATGGATACCACACGGCTAAAACGGCTTTAAAACGGTTATTACTAGATTTATTTTATTGCAATCTTCTTCTCATATATTTTACTTAAAAATATTAATATCTGACCCACAACCAATAGTATCCCTGAAGTCAGTTCACACGCTTATCGTCTATGAAGCTGTGCGCTCTTCCAAATGTCACATTCTCACTGCAGCCGGCGACACTGATTGCCATGTAACCTATATACCTATTTATTTACTTAGGTATATAAATAAACCTTTATCCGTTTACCGTTTATTTTGGATTGATTCTATTCAAACTTAGTTTTTACTTCTATCAACAGTCCCCAGAGACTGCAGCATGCATGTTTTTTTTTTTAATTCAATACAGATTAAAGTAGTACCTACTACCTAGGTATGAGTCTATAGAGCATTTCTGCGAGCAGAATTTGGTTTTAAATCTCTTAGGTTGAATTCTAGGTTCTAAATGTAGTCGATTCAGGAAGGACCAGCTATACACCTATATTAATTTGAGTTTAATTTCCATATAACCATTAAAATCCAGATTTGTCATGCTAAGATGGTCAATGTGAACCGGTAGACCTACAATTATAGCTTAACAAAACCATAATTTATTTTTCTACGAATCCTAAAATGGCAACTATTAAAAACATTTAGGGATTGAAATCTTTAAGCTCATCCTACAATTAATATTTCTACCGAATCTTCATACACAAGTCTTTATCATCTAGATTCTAGATCACAGATCATAACATAACATCACGCCTGTAATCCTCGTAGGGTAGACAGAGGTGTACCTAATAGTACTACCCACATTTCCCCAGACATGTTTAAGTCCCGTATATAATAGGAGGCGAGCCTATTGCCATCAACTGAGCACGAATCCAGACTGCGTGGCCGCTACTGAGAAATTCGCTGTGCAAAAACGCAATAACAATTTGCCTCACCCGGAAATGGGGTAGATGACACACCAATCAATGGGGAGACACAGGCAAAGATAATCTAAGATGGCGCCACCATAGCTGGACTCAATCTGACCAATGAGGTTAAGCTATTTTGAAAGAAGAAATATAAAATTACATTACCACATTTTCAACCAATGACGATGTTGGGAACCAGCTGCTAGCGCCATTAGTTCCACAGTGTGTCTCCCCATTGAGATACTTTTTAAGAGCTGTCAAAACGCGGTTCTCTCATAGATTTTGTATGGCAATAGCAAACTGTGACGTCACTGTTTAGTCAACTCAATGACTTTACTATTTATTGATTTCAAAGCAACTAAAAATCGAATTTGGCAATTAATTGAAAATAAATCGGGTTTTCAGGCCCAAAATAAAGTGCTATTTAAGAGATTGGTGTCTTGGAATTATTGTGTTATGGTGTCCTCTACCCTATTGAATACTCAACAGTCTCGGTTGCGACTACTAGACCAGCGAGGCAGTCACAAATCAATAAAAGTGAAATCTTAGTAGTTAAGATAACAGCTGATTGTAAGAGAGAGAGCTACTGCATTACACCGGCCCTTTCCTGGGGATATGCGAAATAAAACCGTTAATTGAATAATAAATATTTTATTATTTATGTTAACAGTTTTATGTTAATTGAAAGGGGAAAATTAGAAAGGTATGACCATATTAGAATACCAGAATTGTTTCATATGATTTTCTGCATGAGTACTTAGTTCTCATGCATTTCTGCTTAAGTATCAATAATAAGCGTCTACTACATACAAAACAAAATAAAATCAAGCAAACGAATGATGATTTAAATTGTCAAAAATCTGGATACAATTTGGACTAATATTCATTGTCTTTAAAGATCTAAGACGCCAGTAACAAATACACCTAGACACAAATCCATACTCCGTAGCTGATACTGAGAAATATAAAAGAAAATCTCAATAAAACTTTAACCTGACATCGACTTTGGAGTCAAACCCCTAACCCTTATGGCAGTAGTGATAGCGACCACTACTGCTACAGCTACAGAGGCCCGACTCCCAAACGCTTCGTCCGTATATTCGGATCTATCCGTCTCTCTCACTCGCACTCATCTGTGGACGTACGCGAGAGAGACGGATAGATCCGAATATACGGACGAGGCGTTAGAGACTAGGGCCCCAGCTGCTGCTACTGCAACTACAACATAATCACAAAGCAAAATTTACTTGTAGGAGTATTTATTGGTCGACGAAAGCAATCCCATAAACTGCGCTATAAACTTCTAAAACCATACTATTAAACAATTGTACCGGATGTACCTGAGGCACACTATCAGTAGAAACAGTTAAGTATTTATAGGAACTGGAGTGGCAGGAAATTGGTTTAGGAGGCTTGAAATTATCATTTTAGCTCTGAATTTAGATTTGCAATCGTCTATTGGTCCCTTAGAAATACTACCTATGTATTTCCTGTTTTACTAAAACAAAACTTTACCCAAATAAATGCCTTGGGTATAGTGCACTATTGTAAATTCAACTCTCGATGTTGAGATGAACGCTAAGAATCCAACAATACAATTTTCTTTCGACATTCATTGAGGTAAAACGAATATCACGGAAAACGAAACGAATAATGTATTAGCTTCTAAAATTTAGCTAAAACCAAAGTTGAATGCAATATACATAACAGATAATGATTGTGTACTTTCTAGAGCTAATTTGCCTGCCCGGTTAACACCATGAAAAGAATCACGTTTAAAGATAAAACATATAAAAATATCCAATAAAGCTGTTTATCACCGGATAATAGTTTTAGTTCTTAGAACTTCGTGTTTTCCTAAAACATTAAAAGTATTATAACATTCAGACATAGATACCCACAATCGGAATTCAAGGCAAGACAAAATTGTAAACAATTAGCGCAAACGTTCCGTATATTGAATCAAATAAGACTAACTCAAAGCATTAAATTCAGTCGAAACTAATAACAGGCACTTTGTCGAACTGAATGATGAAGCTTTGGAATGGGAAAAAACCCAGAAAACCATTTCAAAACAACACAAGAAACTCACACTCTAGACTCTCTTTTAAACCGAAATATTGTAACCATTGGTGACATCATCAGTGTAAACCTGTATACAGATATTGTGTAGCACATATTGAAAGACCTAAACCATATTTAAGAGAACACTAAAGTCTTAATACAAATGATATACTTGACAGAAATGTATGTACACCTTGAACTATTTGATATTCTGAATATTACTGTAGGAGGCCTAGTAGCGTTGGTAGAATGTAGGAAGCCCATGTGAACAATATAAATACTCCAAATGCAAAAGGCTGAGAAGGTAACACTGAAAAGGGTTTATTGGTAAGTAGGTTGAGCAATGACGATGATGAAATTGCTTAAAATGATCCCGTTCTGATTATAAATGAACAAAGTCATATATAGAACCAGTGACCTCGACCTAATTCCAACTACTAATATGGTTCTTAAAACCTGATACGGAACACTAAACCATACATCACTATCTTATCACGCGAAATTCTTAGAAAAACGAACGACAATACGCAACGCACCAAATCGTCTCACTAACCTAAAATATAAAAGAAATTGATCCAAAATAAGTCTCACACAAAACATAATAACGCTGTCTGGCTCTCATAGACGCGTGTAACAAAAAATCGTTAACGACTAAGAAATTGATGAGTTCTCTTAGAGAAAATTACTTTAATGTTCCCACTGAGGCGTGACCTAAAACCCGTTTGGATACAAGATACAGATGTAACTTGATCAACCCTAAAATCTTCTGCAATGACACTATCACCTTAATAGCTAAAGGGATAAGGAACAGATTCGTCTGAGAAGTTAATGAAGATGATGGCAAATATAAAATTGTGACAGCAGTTGCAAATGATTTTTTACCTCCAGCCGATTTGCGTGAGTCAGCGTCCGTTTTGCCAGACATGCCTCATACTAAGGCACTTATGTGGAAACCAAACTATCGTTTACTATGAGAGCGATGTGTATAATCCCATGGTGTCTGAATGATGCAATGTGGAATGCTAGGTATCGTGGTAGATGGAGTGAAAACAATTGAATCGTCGAATAATTGACATACCGAACTACTGTAGGCCCCACGGGGTTTTTATTTGATCATGACTGAAAATAGACTTGTTTTTGTAAAGCCTAAATAATATCTAGACAAAAAAGTACTCACACATGTCAGTTTCAAATCGCGTTGGTCCTATTATACACATGGATGTAAAGACCGTTAATAATGTACAGTGCCAAAAATGACACTTAGACAACAATAATAATTAAGGAAAGACAGCTGGTCAGTATCTTTAAAATATAAATGACCAGTTATACGAAACAGTTGTTAATGGGAAAACAAATGACAGTGCTAATATCAAAGTCAACTAAACCAAAGCTTCGGATGAAGAATGCAAGCTAGAAATAGATACATTTGTGAACCAACTCAATCAAGATGTCGCTAGTATTTCTATGAATCCTGTAATGGATACAAACATGACATCACTGACATATGAAGCACTAACGCTAAGTACAATGGCCCCACTTGAAACTTGAAGCCACGTGTGACAGAAGAAACGAATGTTGAAGATAACAATGTAGATGTGAAAAACATGTTTTACAACAGCACTGGTTGTTCATGAACATCTAAAATTGTATCACTTCCTCTTTTATGGAGTAATAAAATGGATGACATCGTTTCACTACATGATTGTTAGAGAGAATATTTAAAATATACATTGAGATGACAGGAAATAATTGATCTTTAAGATTGCTATAATAGGTTATATTTATTAATACAAAGTGCTTCATTATTAATAATAACATTAAGCACTATCAAGCTATGCTATGTATGCTTACGATGCTCAACGCGCTCGTGGAGATCAACCCCAAATGGACTTGTTTGCCGATGAATGGAAGACGATAATTTTAGAATGTTTGTGGTTCTGCGAGAAGACCGAGTAAATAGATTAGGTATTTAATTTAGTGTAAATGGTTTAGGCTGTACTAAATGAATTAATAAATAGCTTTTAGTACCCTACAAGACATTAATTTTGTTTTAGCAGAACCAGTAGAGATGGCATATCCGATTACTAAAAGATAATAAAGCAGGTTGACTAATCGCATGCACATGTGCAAACTTTATTACTGACCGGAACAAAAATGTTAATGATTTCTTCACTCTGTCTTCGGTATGATGATGAGTCTTATCTTATTAGCAACAGATAAGAATTTAAGTAATAAAACAAGTGTGTCTGTTGATTCTATCACCTCGTAGATCTTTGAAACCACAACTAGATTTTGTTTTGTAAATAAATGGTTGAACTAGTTTTTTTTATAATTGATAGTTTATTATTGGTTAGATGAATTATTAGCAACGTCCACTGCAACAACTTTTCAAAATTCTTCCTTTCTACTGATTGTACAGAAAAGAAAAATATTTGAATCGTAAAACAAGTCAAAAATTGTAACTACCCCGAACAGATTCAGCAATCTTCATTTTTTCCCAAAACCGTATTCTTACATAACTCAAAAGAATAGCCACTTAAAGTAATTTGATAACTTAATAAATGTCAAGTCTCACTCCGTTTAAATCACAAAACTTTTAATATGGAGAAAATTACAGATGTCGAGCCAAATTAATATAAAAACTGTGAATTTAAAACGAAGATACATAGCCTGACAGATTTACTGAGCTACGCTGAGTTCGGAACCAAAAGATTGAAGTTTATCGTAGGAGTCGAACTTGTAGTTGAATTTATTGGAGTGTTTCTTGGACAAATCGACGTGTAAACTGAATAATCATTGCCTGATATAGTCTGGGTTTTGACTGACGATTGACGTTTGTTGAGTGCTAATTTTGTCTCGTTCATATCCATATTTAATTGATTGCTATCGGCATTTTAATCAATGACTCTTTCAGGTAGATCACCCTAAAACTGTCTTTTGAGCAATCTTCTTTACTTTCTCTGCAAACCTTTCTTTACTTTCTCCCAAACCTCTGGAGACCTCTCCTTGAGAGGAATTTTTAATCCACCACACGGGCCCAGTGCGTGTTCTTGAATTAATTCATTACTGATTTTTTTTATTCTAGCCGGTTTTCTCACAATGTTTTCCTACACGTTTTGCCCATCCCAAGGAGATTGCCTAGTCAAAATTATTAGGGCATTTAATAGAGGCATTCTCTTCGGCTTTCTCAAAGGTCTCTTATGCAAGTTACGGAAATGATAGCCAATATACCATCATCTACAAATATTCCATTAAAATAATGACATAGCAAATAAATGGCTCACTTTAATTATGTGACATCGGGGAATATATCAGACTGGTCAGCATCGTGTTGAAAGTCGTGATCAATGGGATGTTGGTAGATTCGTTTTGGAGACAACATTCATTAACAAAACGGATAAATCTACTTGTCACGATGGATTCTAACTTATCTGCATTTTACAACATTTGTTGATATTTTAATTTATCACTGATGTATTGGTAATAAATAATCAGATCATCAAACTACAGTGCTGCTGCCGTAAGCTGAAAGGAGGATCTTTTAGGTTAATTTTATCCCTTATCCTGCAGGGACTTCAATTGTACTGAAGAATGAATGTATGGAATCAGTTCTTAAACCTTGCAAAACTTTAAAGTGCTTCAATTTACAACGTTGTATTAAAAATGGCCATATTCTTTTCTGTATCATAAAGCGCATTCACAATTTATTACTGATATTAAAGTTTAATCTTGAAGCTCATGTTCGAGAATATAAAAAGAAACCATTATGATTCTAGGCGAAGGCTAGCCGCCATTTATGTATACTATCTTATCATCAAAGTGGCTCTAAAGCCGCACCTCACACTTGAAAACTTTTTTTAAAGTAATGTTGCCTTATAACACTTTGGCATTTTAGAAAAAGTATCTATTATGTCACGTATACTCTTATATCAACGGTCTCATAAATTATTTTTAACTGGCTTCATTAACCTGCATATCGTCATAAACACGTTTTCGCCTGTCACAACATAAGGGAAGTATTTTTGAAAAGGTCAGAAAAGGAAAGCGTGCATGAACGCCTTCAGCAGACACGTAAAACTCACTCGACGAAAATTGTGTACACGCACATCATTTTAAAGTGACCAATTCAATTAATTGACGCCGCATTTAATCTTGTTAATTTGAGAGGTAGAAAAAAAACTAATTTCGTCCACAATGCTCAGACGGCAAAGAAAATAAAAACTTATAAAAGAGCTTGCGGTATGCGCTTGCGACGCTCAATCTTCTCGTAATGTCATTTGTCGATGGAATCAGGACACCGAGCGAGCTTTAACGTATGGTAGAAAGAGATAGAATATACCACCGTCTCGCCACCCCAACTCGTGAGGCAACATTTGTATTTAATTACTTCGTTTACAGACACTTGATTTACGAATCGCTTAATTTGAAAGTGTTGATTTAAGTTTTGATGAGAGAGCCTGCTTTTTCAGAAGTTATAACGACACCCACGTATAAATCAGTTTGTTTTAAACTTAACCGCTCGTAACATAAGAAATGTGAGGACATAAAGATATTTATGACACTATGACATTCATTTTTCGAAAAATAAAAGTACATGACATGTGAAGCAAGGAAACATTAGTGTACCATTTAACATCGTAAAAACTCAGTCATTTACTGTCGCTCCATAACTTCATTTAAATTCCGACACAACATCCTCATTCAATATAATTGGTTATAACAGTCCGGTGCGGCGTACAGTACAAATTATATTATTATCCTGAGCTAGAATAACGTCAAGGGTCGTTAATGTGTAAATCGATTGCCTCGCATGGAGCGCCATGCACTGTCGCATACTAATCGATGAGCGACACAACCAGCGTTATAATCAAAACAATGTTAACATTTCTCATTCTTGTTGCAGACTTGGCGGCGATACGTCAGCTCCTGGAGAGCGAAACGGGAGGCACCACCTGTCCCAGCTGTAACATGCCCTTTGACAAGGGCAAGAAGAGGAAACTGATCGACACTTGCGGGCATGAGCGGTGCTACTCGTGCATGTTCAGGAACGAGGCCTGTCCGTCGTGCGCGAGGAACAACCAGGCCCAGAGGCGGCCGGCCATGGAGAGGTACACGCCGTCGCCGCAGCGGCAGGAGCCTGACTGGCAGTCGCCGCACCGGCTGCCCAAGCCACCGAAGCAACCCTCGAACTTAGCACAGAGCTGTCCAACACCGCCGCACACCAGGAGAAGATTCTTCCTGAGTCCCAAATCGTTGCGCAGTCCGTTCGGTCAGCGCGCGCGCCACTCGCACGACAACCACGTGCCCCTCTCCGGTAAGTCGCACGTACTCGCATTAGCATACCCGTGGGCTTGCGCGTGGAGCCGCGGATTTGCATCGTTGCGCAAGCGACTGCGCACGCAAGCTTCACTTCATTGATGCCTTCTTGGGCAAAGTTGAAATCTCATTCATAAGCAGGCCGCGTAGCACCTCTCACTTCGATGGCCCGTTTTATGAGCTTTACGAAAACTGCGAGGATCCGCCGCACAGTAAATAACCGTGAGCGACAGTTGCGACACGCGCCCACGCCGCGCCGCCGGATGTACGTAGGGGTTCCTTAAAGGACCGGTTGTCTGTCTACTGTATTTATTAGTTAAAGTATAATTCCGTACTTTTGCAACGCTGCCCGCGCAGACTGCAGGCCGGCTGTGAACATTATCTCTGTATCTGTTACATTTTCCATTTCCATTAATTATATCATTCCGGTCTACCAGATTTCTTGAGTAATTGAAATATACACTTCGTTCACAGCTGTGAGTTTCTTAATAAACTATTAGTATCAATTCGCCACGGCCCTTGCCCCTTCACGTTTGTACTTAATCTGTCGATAGCTAACGTTTCTATCTGTCGATATGAATAATTGTATCTTTTACAATTTGTAATGGTGTGTTAATGTGGCGAGATGCAATTAATTGTCCATCGCGGTTCAATTGGGATCTCGTGAGAGAAATTTTACTTTATGACAGTGTTGATGGATGATATGAGAAATGAGAATGTTCTTCATGTGGAACTGGGTACTCCTACAGGGTTGCCGGAGGAAGGTCCTCGGAACGCGGCGTGGCACAGCCTGGTGTTCAATAAGATCAGGTCGCTGTGGTCCACACACTCCTCAGTGCCGCAAGGACTCAACCAACTGACAGGCACGAAGTCTTAATTTTGCATTGGAATGTGGATTATACCGATGTTGCTCATTTAATTGCAAATGTTGGTTTAAGAATTGATTATTCCTCTATAACGTCGTAAAGTTTTCAACCTGATCTCTGGAAATGATTTCGATTCTATTGTGTTGGACACACATCGAATAATTTAGAGTGATCATTTCCTGGAGTTGTATCAATAGTTGCATCGATCAATGTAATAGGTACCTAGGTATCGATAGTTGCGGTAAACGAACACATTGGTATTCGGTCCACATTCCCGGCTCTAGCACGGTCGTCGTCTGATTTTTGCACACCTTATTGCCTGTTCGCATCGCTCCGTCCATTTGACACATAGCTTAGTATCGGTTTTGTGTTACCATTGTTTATTTTGCATTTTGTGTGGTTATTCAGTTTGTTGTTTTATTATTTACAATTTTAACGCTTGAACGGTTTTGTGTTATTTGAATATTCATTTGTAAATATAGCGTTTCATGTTTTAATTTTATGTTTTATGCACATTTATGTTATGCTAACTTAAGTTCTGCACAAAAAATGTATATTAAGTGTGATTAACCGAATATTTAAAAATCGTTTCACTGATTCGATTTCATAACATCACATTAATCGTTTGAATAAATGTAACCTTCACGCATGAATCATGATCGTATAGAAACACTCGATGAATGAAGACATGAACAATCGATTCTTTGATCGAGATAAAGAATCGGTGACAAAAGTAACATCGATTTGTGGGCGAGATGTTCTTTACCGATAAACTATGACGTAACATACATACTCTTTACTAATAGTATAAATGCGAAGGTAACACCGTCTGTTTGACAGTTTATCGGTCATCTGTCTGTTACCTTTCACCTCTTAATGGCTGTACCAATTTCGATGAAAATTAGCACATTAGTGGTCTACTAATGTGCTGAGTTAGAGTTATTTTTTTCATATTGTTTTTATTTCGATAAGTAGTACGTTTCGTTGGGATTATTTACCACCTCAATGATGACAAAGTCAGCGAAACCTTGTGGAATGCAAATACCAAAGAAAATCATCATCATCGTGTCGTCTGGCTGGCCTTTTCTTTCCCAACTAAGTATGTTGTGATCGGCTTCCAATCTAACCAACACAGTCCAAAGAAACATTTCAGAAATGGCCTGAAAGTCTGACAAGAAATTTTGCCAAGGGGTAGGTATCGTATTACCCAGTACTAACTGGGTTGTGGAGGTCAGATAAGCAGTCGCTCTATATAAAATACTGGTATTCAGCTGCATCCGATCAGGCTGGAAGCCGACCTCAACATAGTTGGGAAAAGGCTAGGCAAATGATGAAAGGCATCAATATAGACGTTTTATAGCGTAATTACAAGAGAAAAGGAATGGAAAATAGGCAATGTAAACGGTGTCTCATTAAACATACCGTTAATAACAAGATAGAGCGATTTTATGATTTACAAGAAATTTTCTCTTCTTTCTTCAAAATAAGAAAGTAAGCAATTCGATTTTGTTTATGCTCGTAAAGTAAATGAAAATTCGCTGACACAAAGATAGGCATTATAAAAGACAAAGTTTACAATAATTATTTGTAATAGGAGTTGTAAAATGTCTACTAGAAAATATCAAATCAAAAACTATTTTCAGTAGGCCGCACGTCAACAACATAACCAGTGTAAGTTGGCTTGTTTTTCTATGGAAACTTCGTACTACGATAGGCTAGGTCAAAGTCACAGTGTTGCCATTAACGTACGATTGACCGTACCTAGGTATATTTGTCACCATCCAGCAAATTGATGAGTTCCAATTTGATGAGAATGCGGTGACATTGAAGGTACTTTTAAACTTTGTAACGTTGAGTCCGGGTAACGGGTACAAACTGTGCCACGTACAAAATTACGGATAAAGATTTTCTCAAAAGAATTAGAAATTCACTTACAGATAAAAACATAAATAAGTTTACAATGTTATTTGCCAATAAGCGTAGATAAAAACAAATATGTATCTTAAAACTACCATTACAATAATACTTCGACTTAGCAAACATCGTTTTAGCATAACAAGTAGGTACCTACAAAATTATCAAATCAAAAGAAGGTAAGAAAATAACAAGAAAGAAATAACACAAAAGTTGAGGATGCAATATAATAGTTGTTACGTGTTTACTTCTCCTATGTGGATTTGATCTTGAAATTATCGCTCAATAGGGAATATGCATACATTTTCTTTTTTTCATTTCGACACGGAATGTTAAAAATCTATAAAAATAATGACTAAAAGCGAAAACAAGACATAAATCGGCCCAACAACACAAAAGTTATAACCATTTAAACTTTTGTTTCTATCTCTTTCTAGATAAACAGAATTTAGTATGCATTTTGTACGTCGATGTAGCGAATGACGTCATTCGCTATATCGAATCTCTCTGTCTAATCAGCAGTTTCAAATGCTTATAACTTAGTATTTTTTATAGATATTAAAAAAATTATTTTACTTTGCTATTACGCTTTGTTTAGAGTAATGAAAAAAAATCATGCATATACCCTATTATTAAAGACTCCAACTCGATGTTGTATTGCGTTGGTCTAGTGACCGTAAGTACAAAGGTTTATAGGTTTTTTCATAAGAAAACTCTCAGTAGAAACCTGAGGGCCTGGAAATACTGACATTCTAACAGCGGTACCGTTAATAACAGGCCCGGACTGGCCATACGGGCAAATCGGGCAAATGCCTGATGGGCCGGATGCCCGGTGGGCCGGTGTGGCCGATTGGTGATCGATTTACTTTTGTTATTAAAAAAAAAACATCTCAATAACGCGGCATCCTCTACCATCAAGTCTAGGACCTAATACAATTTACTCTAGATTATCTGTAGTAATACTACAGTAACTAGTAGTAATAGTAGAGGCTCAAGATTTTTGAAAGTTTTTAATTTCCTGCCTGATGTCACAGAATTAGTAATTACTCACGTAATAAATTGTAGCGTACTGTAGAATCACTCTAAAACGAAAATATTTTTAAATTTACATTAGTGGTTTTTCTTGAGAGTAGAGGGCCGACCGTCTCTCAAATGCCCGGGCCGGTTTCGGGTCCCAGTCCGGGCCTGGTTAATAATATGAGCATAAACAGCCTATACTGTTTCCACTGCTGGGACACAGGCCTCCTCTCTATGAGGGGGGATGGGCTATAATCCACTATTAGGTGGGCCCAGTGCGGGTTGGTAGCTGTCACATGTCTTCGAATTTTTGGTTCTAGGACATGCCAGTTTCCTTACGATGTTTTCTTTCACCGTTTTTGAGAGCAGTGGTGATGAAATAAACTACACAGAGTAATTCGCCTACCTAGGTTTGAATCCACGACTTACAGCACGTAAGTCGGGGCCGCCCCGGCTGCCTCCGTTGGGCCACCGTTGCTCTAGATTACGTAGACCGTTGATAGAAAAATCTAAATTGTGTTACCAAAAAACTACCGATATGCGCCTGTATGCCTCGAAGGGCTACCTAAAATCTATAATAATGTGTGATGTCATTTGCCATCATTCAAAATCAACGACCCAGTATTGCCAGACAACAAAATAACTTAATCCAGTGGGTGCTATGACGCTACATTTTACCACGTAGGCTGCACTGCGCAGGAGTCGCCTTGTCACCAAAAGAAACGACTGAGGGCGGGTCCTTGTTAAATCGGAACGAGTATTGTTAATCTATATAACTTTGTTAATATTGGCCTTAGGCACAAGTTGTACAGTCGCGGAATAAAATGGTTAAGCAAAGTTAAAATATTACTTTTTTGGAGAGATCTATATAATAGTTAGTATTGCCCATTTTCATTATCAGTATGTGACACCTAAATAAATAGCAATGATACCCTAGTGGTGTGACCGTCAGTCGCACTGCCAAGTCATAGGTTTCGAGTTCTAACCCAAGACACGCACCTCTGATTTTTCTGATTCAGGTGTGTATTGTATAATTATCACTAGCTTCGGTGAAGGAAAACCTCAGGAGGAAACCAAACCAATACTGGTTTGGTATAAATATAAATATAATAGAAATATCTCTCAGGCATACGCCGATATGTATGTATGTATTTATACGAGATATTTCTTGACGGCATGTAAAGCCAAGTCAGTGACACATGGGTGACATAAAAACTCTGACTAGGTTAGGCCTCAAACCAAATGAAAAAAAAAGATAAAAGCTCAATACATTTATATACAGCTCGTTTGTATTAAGGCGTTTTTACGTGGTTTTATTGATATACGTAGAGCCTAATCGCCTACCGATGTTGGCAACTCACTGAAAACTATGTCCCAAGTAATGCCCCGGGAGGCATTACCTGGGACACCATCATCATCATCATCATTTCAGCCGAAACACGTCAACTGCTGGACATAGGCCTCCCCCAAGTGTCGCCACATTGACCGGTCCCGTGCGACTCGCATCCAGCGGATTCCCGCAACCTTCACCAGGTCATCGGTCCACCTAGTGGGAGGCCTTCCAACGCAACGTCTTCCGGTTCGCGGTCGCCACTCCAAAACTTTTCGGCCCCATCGGCCATCCGTTCTGCGAGCAATGTGCACTGCCCACTGCCACTTAACTTTGGCAATTCTTCAGGCTACGTTGGTAACCTTGTTTCTCTTGCGGATGTCTTGTCTTTGGACTTGGGACACAGTTTCCAGTATTTTTCAGCATTCAGTCTGCCTTCGCCTTCTTTAGGTCGTCGCATCGGTCTATTTAGTTGGGCTTACCTGCGTGCTAAAGTCTACGTATTGCACTCTCCATTCGAGGACTTCTTGTGCTTTGGACTTAGGAAAATTAGACCTTGCGGTGTAGGTACTACAATCTAGATTTTCAACTTTATCGCCAAAGCATTAGGTTCAAGGTTGATTGGGAAAATTTGTCAGTTTCGGGTACCTTGATGTGCTAGCGTTTGTACAACCTTTTCATTCCGCGACTGTACATCATAGACAGTTCATTTTCACAGTACGGCTTCTGTCAATGTAAACGTTTGTACAAGTTGAAGTTATTACAGTGTAGGTGATACCTATTGATTTTATAATGTATTTTGTTATTTGTTCAGACAATATGGCGTTGTTGTTTACTTCATTATGTCAGATTGCTGTGTATAATTATTGGGGATAATCATCAGTTAGACTGGTTAGTGATTGGTGTTTGTTTATGTCTTGATTAATTAATTCTTTGTTGTCTATTATACTATTACGAGCCTTAGCTTGTAGCTAGGTATGTCGTGCTCACGGACGGTCGACCAATTTTCATACTTAGGTATGCGCTGAGTTATAAGGTTGAAAGTGTTTTACCGTCAGCTAGCTATAACATGCCAGAGGCTATAGAAAATTTTGATTGTATATTATGTGAAGATAGAACTTCTCATCATCTTCATATTTTTGTCCCATGTTACTTAAGGTCGGCGCAACATGTTTTTTTTTATCCATTCTCTCCTGTCAATTTTCAAGCTTTCGTTTACTTTTTTTCTTTCATATAATTCCTCACCAATCCAGACATGAAGGCAAAACTTCTGTTACAAATTAATTAATTCACATAAGAAACATTTTATGTATCACTTGTATTTATACTATTTGCGCAAGGACGGGATATTTGGGGCAGCTTAGGAGACTCCTTTGCCCAACAATGGACTGCAATAAGCGTTGATTGACTGACTTGTCTTCTAGATTTTTCTACTAACATTTACATTAGCATCTACGTATATCTACGTCTAATATCTTGTCACGATATAAAACCCACTTGGTTGTCACCTCCAAAAGCTAATCCTATATGAGAATAAATTAGATAAGGTCATTGGTGACAAGTGAATATGTATTGTCTATCGACACTACTCAACCACCCACAATATCTCTTGTATGAATAGATCCAAAAGCGTGTTGCTGTACTACAGCATGTAAGTAGACCTTCGGAGAAGATGTCCATTCTCCAACATTTTGCATAGCTTGACCTTGCCAGTTTTCTATTATCCAGATCAATGAAGAATACGTGTATGTTTTAAGCAAGAAGCAGGGTATACAACTAAAATAACCCGACTACAGAAAAATCACACTACAATTAAATTCGGGGTTGACAAGGAAAAATCAACTCCTTCTATTTTTGAAGTCGGTTAAAATGTAGCCTATACAGGGTGTAAAAGATCTCATCGCGAAGCCGTCAACCAAGCATTCTGTACATCAAACTAAGTAACTTTACGCAAAAAATTATTGCTGGGAAACGATTTTTTTTTGGGGTGAAAAATCATGTTTTGTGGTAGAACTCAAAGTAACGCACTCAAAACATTGTGCTGATGGATGGTTTGAATAGTACGGGGGTCGTGGAGGTGTTTAAAGTAAAAATCTTACATTAAACACTTGTGAAACACTTCAATACCCGCAATTACAGACACAATTAAAATAACAAAGCACCGTGCCCATTTGGGCACGGCTGGGGACATAAGGGTAAAAAAAACTTGTCAAAAAGTTGGAACTGTGACCCCCAATATCTCCGTAACTAGAAGGTTCCCAGGTATGGTGTAGAACATAAAAATGATTGCAATGATGGGGAGAACAACTGCCTTTCGGCTTCGTTAAGAGGTGTTTAACCTTTTATATGTTACCCGTACATAACAATTTAACGAATCGATTGACACCTTATTCATCTAAACCGGATGATTATTATAGGCGTTACGGAGGAACATACGTAAATACAAACATACTTAAACTGCTAAAATCACAACCCTTCCTTTTGGCTTTGTCGTAGTCGGGTAAAAACAAGTACTCAGGTTGCCTATGACTCAGTTCTGAGTAACACCATTGACACACAATGCTGGATGTCATGTAAACAATTGTGTAAACGGAGTTGCAGTTGTAACCTGACTTGGTGTAAGAGGAGTCATGTTTTGTTTAGGTTTCAATCTTTCTGAGTGACATACTAATGTTGCTTTTCATCATTCTCTTGCGCTTATACCAATTCATTTGTGGTCGGCGCAGCATGTCTTCTTCTTCCATACTTCTCTATTTTTTCGTCATCTCATCAGACACTTCTTTTCTTGCCATATCATTCTTTACACAGTCCATCCATCGTTTCTTTGGTCTTCCTCTACTCATATACCCATCCACATTCATACTCAAAACTTTCCTCACGACATTTTCCTCATCCCTCCGCATCACATGCCCATACCACGACAACCGATTACCACACAACTTTTCAGTCACCGGCGACACTTTCAGACTTCCTCTTATATACTCATTTCTAACTTTATCCATTCGCGTAACACCACACATCCCCCTTAGCATCCTCATCTCCGCGACATGCAAATGCCTTTCATTCATCCCTTTTGTGGCCCAACATTCTGATCCATAATGTTGCTTTTGTGTTGGAAAAAATATTTAACTAAGCCATATTTAGATCAGCTACCTTAGTTATAATATCAACCTAACATAACATCACGGTTGTAATCCCCAAAGGTTTAATAGAGGCGTACCCAATATTTCACCCACAATTGCCAGCATTTTTTTTTAATAATTTTATTTGGGGAGGCCTTTGCCCAGCAGTAGGACAATATAGGCTAATAAAAAAAATATTTAAAGACATTATAGTACCTACAGAGGTGTTGTTTAATTCTAAAGTTTGATGGCGCTATTTTTAACCCTATGTTTAAGTACAATGTTAAAATGGACGAGCCTATTTCCAACAGCCGAGCACAAAATCAGACGTGGCTGCTACTGAGAAATTCTTAGTGGAAAAACAAAATAACCATCACTTCGCTTTAATAACAAGCAACACAAATAATATTGTACTAGATCTATTATTGATCGAAGTACTAGATCTACTCATTGTAAATATGAAGCTTCATTTTTCAAATTAAATATAATTAGCCGCAACAATAACACAATAATTAAAACCATAGGTCACCTTCTGTAAACACAACAATGACGTCCAAACCTAAACATGTTAGTAACATGATCACACAATATGGTGTTTCACACAAAGGAGACGACGGAAGCGATGTATCGCGTGGTACTGAACTTCACGCTTCATTGGCTGAAGGTATGAGCAGGGATTCAGGTAGTGTGAACATTACTTAAGTTACTAGAGTTCAGAGATTCATCTCAAACTGCGTTTACTTCGAGTGTGTTGCAATGGAATGCACACTAATTTAAGAATTATCAGTAATTGTTAGCTAATGATATTCAAATGATCAATGAATATTTGCTGAGACCAGTTACAATAGTTTTCGAAGCTTTTACTGTTTCTACTGTTACTTTCGACGGGATTGGTATACATTTTTTAAGTAACCTATAACCCTACGGCAATCTTCATTATATTTATATATCACTGAAAAAATGTCTTCTTTATCGTGCAATTAGTGGCCTAACCTGGTGTCAGAGTTTTTATGCCACACATGGGCCCCTGACTTAGCTTTAGATGCCGTCGTGAAATATCTCTCAGGCGTGCTGGTATTCCGACGATGTTTTCCTCCACCAAAGCAAGTGATAATTATCCAAACGGACATTAATCCGAAAAATCGGAGGCGTGTATCTTGGGTTTGAACTTAAGACCTATGACTTGAAAAGTTTTATGTAAGCCCAAAATATCAACATCACCTGACCAAATGCCCTATGTTACGTGTATCTAATCTACAACCTTGGCAGTGCTCGCTCGAACAGGTTGCGCAACAACCATGTTACACGGGTTCATTATTCTACCTAACACAATGAGTGACAGGGTCAGAGCTCTTTTTACTGCTCCAATAACAATATGTAAGCCTTTCGCTAACCTCTTTACTGCACGTTCATTGTTAATCAGCGTTGAGATTCAGAATCCCAGATCTAGCATCGGACTAGGCACTATAAGTGACGAATTCACTATAGCTATGAGGTCGATATCTTCAATTTGCTGGTACACATAAAATAACATAACGCCTGTAATCCCCGATGAATAGACAGAGGTGTATCTAATAGTACACTCATATTTCGTCAGATATGCTTTTCAAGCCCCATTTAATAAGGAGCGAGCCCATTGGGTCCAAATCCAGACTCATGCCCAGGCCCAGAAGTCGCGCTCCACTCGACCAAAGAGGCAGTCGTGGCAGTTGCTAGTATAATGTCTAATGGAATAGCTCACATGAGTTTTCGTCTCACTGTAACGCCTTCATTTTTTATTCACGTGAAAAAGAAAAAATATGCTTCCAATATTTTTTTGAAATCCATCTGGCGGACGAATTAGATTTTTTTTTGTCATCTAGGCCTATTCATGGTACTCAGTAGGCACTTCTAATCATAGTAAGTAATATGTTACTCACTGACTCATCATGTCATTTCTTGTCACACACACACTCACTCACACACACAGAAAAACACACATTTTTGTTTATTACTATTTTTCTAATATTTTTATTGTTAGTTTATTTAAGATATTAAAATCAGGACGTGTTTTACCTAATTAAAATTATTATGGACATGTTAATTTATACTTTATTGTGAAGGGAAGGAACTGACCTTTCAGGATACAGTATCATACTATGCTGGAGGTCAGAGTCTCGCCTGAAAGATGCACTTGTAAAGTTCATAATAAAGATTTGTCTATTGTGTAGTGAATATTGGCAGAACGCGATTGCTTCTTTTACTTCAGTGCTAAATGAAGTTATTTCAAAATTAAATCATTTACTTAATTTAAGCTGTGGATGAACACTCAATCAAACGTCAAAATTACAAATAACTGCTTACTCTAACGTGGTATATAAACGCCTTTTAACATCACCATTATGTCAGTAATTAAATCTAACATTAATATTCAATTCGATATACCTCACAAAATTTTACATAACCATTGCGTATCTAACGTGCAGCCTTGGCAATGCTCGCATCAACAGGTTGTATATAATGTAATGTTACGACAATTATGTCACTCAAACTGCCAGTGAATTGGGTATAGTAAAGAGTCATGGTCAAACGTTATTTGATTTAAAAGGTCATTGGTATTGAACGGGGTTTTATTGAACTTCAAAGTCGGATGGATCAAGTTTTACTTGGAGTTTCGAAATGTAGTTTGTTGAGTAAGGAATTAAGGATATTCGTAGCATTCAATGAAATTATGGAGGTATGAGAACAAGGTGTAAAGTTATTTAACCCTCATAGAAAAGGGTGGATCCTCCGACCAGACTGGTGATGTCTGGTGGACTACTTCCCGACAGTTGTTGTCTGGTTTTCCTATGTACTCTTTATTATCTATATTATTTCTTCATTTGCGTCATAAATGGCGCTGTCGAACTTTTTGTAGTGCCGCTACAAAACTGTAAATTTTGGGACGTTTAAATTGCATCAACAACAACAACAGCCCATAACGTCCACTGCTGGACACAAGCCTCTCCCATGATGGGAGGAATTTGCCGTAATCTCCACGCTTGGCAGGCGGATTGGAGATCGCAGTGATGAAAGACTAACAGAAAACGCTGCTGCCCATTCTCTGGTCTACGGAGGCGCAAGGTGTTCTGCCTCAGACATTAGTCGCCTTATACGACACCCGTGAATGTAATGGGTTGGTTCTATTCTACTCTGCCGGATACCACACAACACATTATAAATTGCATCAGTCTGCTTCTATTATAGTTGACAATTTATCTTCATCTGCCTAGCCTTTCCCCAACTATGTTGGGGTCTGGATTTCCTGTCTAACCGGATGCAGCCTGAATACCAGTATTTTACATGGAGCGACTGCCTATCTGACCTCCACAACCGAGTTTAGTCCTGGTTTTTTGATTTTCAGGCCACTGACTACCTGTAACGACTTTCAAAGATCTACAAATGGCAGCCGGGATTGGTCGCGGCTGTCATTTGTTCATTTATTGAACCTCCACAACACAATTAGCTACTGAATAATACGATAACCCTTGGCTTATAATTCTTAACCACAGTCTTTACAAGACCTACATCTAATTAACACAACGTCTTGAATTTCCCATAGCCCATTCCCTCTCATAAAGAGGTGGCCGTGTGTCCCAGCGGTGAGAATATTTACGCTGATTATGCTTTTGCTTGAATTACCCCACAACCGCAATAAACAAGAAATCAAATATCTTTATAAGCCAAGAATCCTCCCATAATAATATAATCCAGATTCCCATTCCCAGATCATCAACACACCACAACAAACCTATGCACACAATTCAATTACATACTTCTTATAGATAGACCTTTAAGCTCAATGACTCTACGGGAACTAGCTTATAAAACGTGGGAGTCGATAGTTTTTATCGACATCCCGGGTTCCCAACCACATCCCATCCTTATTGATCAATGGCGAAGGAAGTGGTGGTAGTTTTTGCTGTGTTATGAACTTAAGACTAAGCATTGATACTGTGTTGGGAATCTGTTATGTTATGAGTATGAATGGGTGTTTGTGTTAAATATTGGATGATTGTCACACATGTTTTTAGTTTTGGTCTAGACTGAACGTTGGCGGATTCGGTGTTGGTTTCTATTTAATTTTTAAACGGATCTTTGTAATTGGTTGTAATTTTTCGAGAATTGACTGCCTCTTTGGTCTAGTGGTTGCAAGCACGACTGTTCAGCATGGGGTCCTGGGTTTAATTCCCGGGTCGGGTAAAGTGTTGTTGGATTTTTCCATCAGGAATTTCCAATTGCAGCCACGGAGTCGGGATTTGTGCCCAGTTGATGGCAATAAGCTCGCTCCCTATTACATAGAACTTGAACATAACTTCTGGCGAAATGTGTGTGTGTGTGTGAACTTAGTGATGATTTTGTTCTATTAATTTTACATCAAATTATAAATAGATCATAATCAATCAAAGTAAAGATCAGTCCAAACAAGTTTCTCAGACACTTTTTAGGGTTCCGTACCCAAAGGGTAAAAAAGGGAACCATATTACTAAGACTTCGCTGTCTGTCCGTCTGACCGTCTGTCTGTCACCAGGCTGTATCTCATGAACCGTGACAGCTTTTAGACAGTTGAAATTTTCACAGATGATGTATTTCTGTTGCCGCTATAACAACAAATACTAAAAACAGAATAAAATTAATATTTAAGGGGGGCTCCCATACAACAAACGTGATTTTTTTGCCGTTTTGTCTAATGTATAGAAACCGGCCAAGTGCGAGTCGGACTCGCACACGAAGGGTTCCGTACCATTGACTATATTATTATTTGTTGTTATAGCGAAGTCTTAGTAATAGGGTTCCGTTTTTACCCTTTGGGTACGGAACCCTAATAATGGTACGGAACCCTTCGTGCGCGAGTCCGACTCGCACTTGGCCAGTTTTTTTTATGAGATGATGTTCTATAAGCTCAATGAGAAATCCATTGTATCAAACAAGCACAGACTCCACAATCATAATGACTGATGTGATCATTTAATTCATGAACGAAATGAATGAGTGAACTAATTGATTTCATTCACTCGTGATGTTCTAATCATTTGAATTGATTACTTGTGCTTCTTTTATCAATCGGTGATGAATTGAAAGTTTTCAATTATTATTTTGTAGCTTACGTTTTTTGTTTTGCAAGGTAGATTATCTTAACAATCTGGGCTACCGTAGTAAGTGTACTTTTACGAGCCCATTTACAGGATGCGGAAAATGAGATGCATAAAACCCGGTCTTATTTATATTAATATGTATCATAACAAGGTAAAGGTTTGTTAGTTTGAATGTAGGGGATAATCTTCGGAACGGATGCGATCCGATTCAAAAAATTCTTTCACTACCGAGTGGCTACATTATCCCCGAGTGTCATTGGCTACATTTAAAGCGTTCTCGTGGGTTAATTTCCGTAAATAAAGGAAGCGAAGCCGCGAGGAAATGTTACAACAACAGCCCATAACGTCCACCGCTGGACATAACCGTCTCCCATGATGGGAGGAATTTGCCGTAATCTCCACGCTTGGCAGGCGGATTGGAGATCGCAGTGATGAAAGACTAACAGAAAACGCTGCTGCCCATTCTCTGGCCTACGGAGGCGCAAGGTGTTCTGCCTCAGACATTAATCGCCTTATACAACACTCGTGAGTGTAATGGGTTGGTTCTATTCTACTCTGCCGGATACCACACGGCTAATGCAGCCGAGGAAATGTTAGTGGGATGTATTACCATAGCCATCATGACATTGGTAAAGCGAATGGTGGAAGTAATCTAGGCATCATACTCTAGAGCAGGGGTCACCAAATGGCGGACCGAGGTCCGCATCCGGACCGCCGACCCATTTTCTTCGGACCGCGAGAACACAGCAGCTTGTACTCAGAGTACGTAATTTAATAAAAATGTTTACCCCGCATTAGCTTTGTTGACGTCAAGAGCAAGACAGATAGTCCGCAACAAAAAAAATGGCATTTTTCATAATGCCATAATTATGTAAAAAATACGTAAATATGTAAATCACATTAATTGTTAATTTTTTTGTTTTTTCTATAAAATAACTTAATTTCTTAAAACGGACCCCGAGTGAAACTAATTGGTGACCCCTGCTCTAGAGTCTAGAAGAATATAGTGGTCATCCTCTTTAAATTATTTTTAGTTGCCTTTTTACAACTCTCATGAATACTCATTTATTGTTACGGATACATGTTAGAATGAATAGAAAGAAATAAAGAAAAAATATTTATTTGACGTCAGTTAATAAAGCACACACAATAATATATAAAAAAGATACAAATTAAGGAGGATAACATGGTATGTGCTGTGTTCCTCACGGCTGCACCAAAAATGTCCATTTCAGCATTCATGCCAGACAGGTGATACTGTCTGACGCTGGTCTTCCAATGAATCTTGAGAGGAAAGTGACGGAAAAACAGTTCCAAACATAATATATAAATAAATGGTTACAAATAAACAGATAACGAGTAAATTAATTAAATGTGTATTTACGAGTTCGGATAAAGAAAAATGTAAGTAATAAGTATTTTTTGTCCATTTATCTATACTAATATTATAAAGAGGAAAACTTTGTTTGTTTGGTTGTAATGAATAGGCTCAAAAACTACTGGACCGATTTAAAAAATTCTTTCACCATTCGAAAGCTACATTTTCCACAAGTAACATAGGCTATATTTTACTCCCACGGGAACGGGAACTACGCGGGTGAAACCGCGGGACGTCCGCTAGTTTAGAATAAAGTAGGTGATAAGTAGATATAACGTTACCACGTTATAATAACTACTTTCCCAATCTGCATTAAAGTGACCATACATGGTAGTATCTAACAAAGTAACAATGCTATGGTTTGAATAATTTCTCATTTGAAAAGTGATTTCAACTTCATAACAAAGCAAAACAACCTATTCTTTGCTTTGGGCCATGAAGCAAGAGATTATAAAACATATGAAAACGGGTATTTATCGCGAGTTTTACCTTTAATTTAAGTCCAACGTTTCGACCAGATTGCACCAGCCGTGGTCGCGGGAAGACTGAAGTATTGGAGGTACCGCCACAGCAAAGCGAAGGCGTTTATTCAACTACCCTCACTTGATCTTCATAAATGTTTATACGGGCCGGTTCACAATAGGACAGCATCACAGCACACTACACTAACAGTATCCGGGGTCATACTGAGATGATTTCTCTTGACGAGTACACTTAGTGATCACTGGATTCCAAGCGGAAGAGAGTCTGAATCTGAAGTAAGAGATTTTAGAGAAACTGGAATTAAGAAAAAAACATACACATGTCTCTATTTTTTAGTGCACTAACTGCATCCATTTAGACTTGAAGCCGATCCCAACATACTTGGATAAGGACTAGACAGATGTCTGATTCTAATTTCTGTTTCTGACATTTTGAGAAAAAATAGTTCACATGACGGGCCAGTATCTTTATATCAGTATCCTCTATAGCCTTATGTAAAACTGTGGAATTCTAAACCAAATCATTTAACATAATGATGATGGGAATATCACTTAAAAAATAACATTATTGTAGTCTACAAGATGTCATATCCAGTGGACATTTTCAACCTCATATGTTAATTAAAAATGCTGCAATATCGAACGTATGTAGAGCTACAAGATTGACCTTTCACGCTAGTTTTGAGCTAACAAATGCCAACCATTTACTAAAGAAACTGGCATTTTGTTAAATGTCTTCATTTACGGTCAAAATGAATGAATGTGAAGATATTTGAATAGACTCATTAATTTAACTTGAGGTTAACGCCAATGTTCGCGTTGACAACTCTATTCAAAACAACGTTATTAGTTTGTTAAATAGTTATGGTAATAAGTTATACAGGGTGTAAACAACCTCATCCCGAAGCCGTCAACCAAGCATTCTGTACTAAGTACCTTTACGCAAAAATTATTGGTGGGAAACGACTTTTTCTTTTGGTTAAAAATCATATTTTGTGGTAAAACTCAATGTAACGCAATCAAAACATTGTGCTGATGAATGAATTAAATAATACGGGGGTCGTGGAGGTGTTTAAAGTAAAAATATTTCATTACAAACTTGTATTAAAAAAAAACTTATGAAATAGTTGGAACTTTGATCCCCAATATCTCCGTAACTACAAGATTCCCAGGTATGGTGTAGAACAAAAAAAATATAGCAATGACGGGGAGCGACAAGTGCCTTTCAGCTTCGTTAAGAGGTTTTTTACATCCTTTATGTAATAAATATTGTATGGTCGAGGATAAATAATAATAAATAGAATTACAGCAAAGCAAGGCATGTAAGGCATAGGTACGTTTTGGCTTGTTAGGGTAAACACCAGAATAACCTGTATAATTCTAAACACAGACAACAGCACATCATGGTATCCAAAACCGACAAATTTTTTCTTCAAATTTAATCTCCAAACAATAGAGTAATTATTCATAGGGGAAATTTGTCAGATTTCGGTAACTTGATGTGCTGTTACTTGGACTTTGTACCCATTCCATTTTGACCGTGCGCTTACTAGAGGCGCTAGGGTAATGTTTGCACACGGACACTACATGGGCTAGAGACAGCTCTGCCCAGAACAAAAACCTTCTCCGCTGTTTTCACGGCCCAATACTAACCGTATCGAGTTGTGTATCTCGGAACTGTGCGGTTCCCACACCAGCGCTTCCGCACCTGTTGAAGATCTCCACTTACAGGACACCAACATTGCCGGTATCGGTTGCTTTTTACTGACAGGGGCGAAATTATTACAGGATTTTGTGTCTAATAAAGAACAGAGAATGCTGCAGAAATTGCACTGCACATGTCACAAAACTTTCCTAAAAATTGACTTGTTTGTGTAGTGAGCTAGTCAAATAAAATAAAATATCAAATTAAATTAGAACTCCGGAAACTTGGAACGACGCAGATGTGATGAGTGTCAATTTCTAAACATAAAAAAAAACCTAAATAAAAAACACTCCCTGCGGCCGTAAATCCTAAAATAATTCAAATCATAATATTTTTTGCAATAAATATACATTTGTAGTGAAATTCCACAAACATACACGTATATTTGTGAATTTCACTAGCTAGTTTTATTTAAACCTTTATATTTTACACCTTGAAATTGACACTTGATTTGAATTTAAACGTGCATACTGAAGGATAAAAAACAGAAGAGTCATGTTGATATTGATTTTTCTTTGGACCCTTTTTTTCATTAACAAAAATAAGGGATTAGATGCTGCGATGCTATTGGTTGATGAGCTTAAATAGCGGCCGAATGCTGCAAGCAAAAAGAGTCGTATTGGTGGTGAGATTTCGTCCGAGCTCAGAGTATCTTTGTGTTTCCCTCATATTTTCTCTTACCCTTTTAAAAATCACAACTCACAAATGATTGTTCCTAAAGAAACATTCTCAACCGCTTCAAGTGTTAATTCCGTTTCCTCTCATAATAAATTCGTTAACACACAATGGAGCAAAAATCTCTTAGCAAGAGCTCTTTAGTACCAAGTATGGCGTCGCTTCTTCAATCTCTTTAATTTGTTGTAAAATGTCATGGGAATTGTGGAAACAAAGGATATGTATAAAACAGTGTAGGTGGTAAAGATATCTTTGTATGAGTGCAGGTTTAATAGATCACAATTTTGCAAAAAATGTCGCTGTCTGAAACCACAGAGGCTTTGAAGCATAACGCCTCTGTAGGAGAAGACGCTTTTACTTGAGGTTTTCCTGCAGGGAGATAAGAACCTCTTCCTTTTATGGAGTCGGATAAAACCTTCACCATAAAATAAAAGACACATCTCAGCTCCAAAATGGTTTTCAAAATACTTTTTAAAGACCAACGTGTGCGTTTATGGTTCTATATTTTAGAAAAGAATAAAACGGATCTACTTTAGAACAATCATGGGTGAATCTACTCGCTCTGGTCCGATTTTTTCTGAATTATTTTTATATTCATGTTGTGTAAACAATTGAACATCTATTACCAATTTACCATAGTGATGAGTACTTCATTTGTTTTTTTTTTGTGTGTGTGTACAAAGATATTGCACGATTGTGTATGCATGGAGTTCACATTATTATGATTTGATTTTGTTCCATTTATCTGATCGTGTTTTGTTAATGTTTTATTGAAAGCTTGTGAAAACCGGCATGAATATGCAAACAACTCTTTGTATTAGCTGTAATTGTACACCTTGTAAATTTTCGCACCTATATGTTAGAATTGTCAATAGCTTTTCAATTTGAAAGTATCTGTTGTAAATTCACTTATGTGTAGTTAATCGCTAGTGTCTGTAATATCTGTAAACTGTTTTATGAGTATCATTGAATATCTTACTAGATGGCTCCAGAAGTTAGAAAATACTCTCTAGTTTCTACAAATCATTTTAGCTTTGCATTAGTTCCCTGTATGATAAATACCTGATGTGATAAAATTATTATTGTAGACTAAATTCATTTTCAATTAGATCCGGGAGATTACAAGCATTCTTACCCCTTATAAACATTGATTCATTTTTAATGTACTACTATTATGTATCCATTTATCACACACACCACTTTGAAACGTTAAGTTTAGCTGTAGATACCCTTAATCAGGTAGATCCCCTGCACCGCACAAAGCAAAATCACCAGAAATACACAATATCTCACAGTCTTCCCCATCTCCTCCACAGATGATGAAGGGGGTCACATCAAGCAGGCAGGCTACGAGTCCAGAAGGCAGAATGACCTGTACATGCGCCTGGGACTGCTTCTGGGTGAAAGACGTGGAGCCAGGAACAAAGCTAGAGACAGCTGCACCTCGCTGGCTTCGCTGGACGCGCATACCTTGGCTTCGCATAATACCAGTCCTGTAAGTACCATACTTATTTTAGTCAGGGGTAAATTTACATAAGACTGCCAGTTTGACATCTTAACTGGTATATTTACTGAGACTGCCAGCACTCTTTACCTTTAGGGGTCGTCCTTTAATCACGTGAAGTTCGAAGAGAGATAGCTAGGCTAGCCGAGGCTAGCATAATTGTATCGTGATTTTTTTTTAAATTAAATCTGGTTAGAAAAAAATCACGATACAATTAGGCTGGTTATCGCATACTCTCCAGGGCGGGCTATATCGGACAAAATACGTTTAAATATTATGTTTAGGCTTCAACAATGGACCTAATTCAGGGTGTGAACAGACTCATTACGAAGCCATCAACCAAGCCTACATCATACTAAGTAACTTTACGCAAAAATTATTGCTGGGAAACTACTTTTTTTGTGGTGAAAAATCACGTTTCACGGTAAAACTCAATGTACCGCACTCAAAACATTGTGCTGGTGGATGGATTAAATAGTACGGGGGTTGTGGAGGTGTTTATAGTAAAAATCTTACATTAAAAACTTGTGGAAAATTTGGAACCTTCAATATCTCCGTAACTAGAAGGTTCCCAGGTATGATCTAAAACAAAAAAAATATCACAGAGACGGGGAGAAGAAGTGCCTTTCGGCTTCGTTAAGAGTCTTTTTACACTCTTTATATAATTAACGTCCTCTTTTACCGGTAAAAATGAAGAAGAAAATTCGTTTGCCACGCTGCTCCTTAACCACCTGGATAACTTGTTGACCAACGTTAGTTATAAACATAAGACTTCAAACATCCCAATCAAAATTCACCCTTCGCCACTGATATTATGAGTGCTAACTGTTTCACATCTTTTGTTACAGGTATCAACCCTCACCGGTTCCTCAGAGGTGGAGGTAGCCACGCCCCTGGGCCGGGACTCACTAGGCTCTCTAGCGTCCATGTCACTGTCCGCAGCCAGCAACTGCTCTTCTTCCAGTCCTGGGAGCAGGCGGCATTCTGTTAACAGTAAGTTTCTTATAACCTCAAAACCTTAAGATTACAGAAAAACTGGCAGTAATATTTATGACCAGAGACCGTCACAAGAAATATCGAGTCAAATCTGTAGAAAGTCTGATACTTTTTAAGATTATTTACCTTTATTATTTTGTCTGTAGTAGGTATCGAATTACCACCAACATCACAAGGGCATCGCTAGCGAATTCACATACAAAATATTGAAAAAGCTACCGGTACGAATTTCTCGGATGCTTACCTGTCTGTTAAAGGACACAACTCCGCATAAAACTTCGAAGATTAAAGGCGTGACTTTATGCTTAACTGTCACTGTTAGCCTTTTATTTTATTTTCTATTGGAGAAAAGCATTAATTACTGATCTATTTCGGTTAAAAACCTCTTCCTTTTATCAAAAGCTCTGGCAGATCTAATTAGTTCCCTTCCTATCTATCCTCATTAGGCCCTTGGAGATTGAAGTGTTCAGTCATTAAGATACCACGCCCCCTAGCGGCTGCCGATAACAGCCACTCCTAAGGAATTGTTATTAGCTTTTGACACGAGAACCACTGATAGGCTCCCTGCCTGTATTTCGTGAATTCGACGTTTATGCCAATTCTAAAAATAGAATTGATTCATTGGAAACTACTTAGGCATATTGGAACTTGGAATTAAGCTTTGACTCATTCTGAATTAAATGAGTCTTGCTTAACCACGCATGTACGTGCTGGTAAAGCCAAAGTTGTTGCAATAACTACTGTAATTTCTTGTGTTTTTGAATCAATTTCTAGTTAAACCATCTTCTTCTTTTTAGCTCTCCAAAGTGGCAGAACAGACGAACTGACACGAATGTCCAGCGGGTTCTTCAAAACCAGAAAAACAGCAGCCAGACGGTCAGCCAGGGTCAACAGCAAGCAATCATCAACATCATCAGAAATCAAAAAAGGTGCATTGTTACACCAAATTAATATTTTTTCGTCCACCTTATTGTAGCAGCAAAAAGTGCGGTAGATTTTAATATAAGTCCTCGAAATTATTTTTGGAGTAATTAGATTTGTAATTAAATATCGTCCATGTCTGAAAGTTTCTAATGCAGAAATTGGGTTTAGATTGTACTGAATCGCCGACACAAAAAT
Organism: Xestia xanthographa; assembly: GCA_905147715.2. Classification (NCBI taxonomy): domain Eukaryota; kingdom Metazoa; phylum Arthropoda; class Insecta; order Lepidoptera; family Noctuidae; genus Xestia; species Xestia xanthographa. The sequence continues at coordinate 25,804,490 of LR990659.1, forward strand.
TGCCAATGAGTTGCATAATATTATTTAAGAATAAGAAATAATAATCCTTCCGACCAAATTTCGGTGACGGCGCCCAATCTATTGGTTGTTGGTTGTTATTCTTGTGCAATATTGGTTATAACCGTTGGGTTATAACCAATATTGCACAAGAATAACAACACTCTCTATTCCATTTAATTTTGGTTTAGAGGAAATCAAACATCATCTGCCTAGCCTTTTCCCAAGTTTATTGGGGTCGGCTTCCAGTTTTGCCGGATGTAGCTGAATACCAGTATTTTACATGGCGCGACTGCCTATCTGACCTCCAAAACCCAGTTAGTGCTGGGTAATACGGTACCCCTTGGTAATATAATGGTAAGGACTGGTTGTCAGACTTTCGGACCACTAACTACCTGTAACGACTGTCAAAGATGTACAAATGACAGCCGAGACCAATGAATCTAGAAGAGATCAAACACTGGCCAAAAAGCTTTATTTGTTTTCCGAGGCACGGCAACTTCCAAACTTCCAAATATACACCAGCATTGGAAAATACGTCTTGTTAAAATATGCAAATGTGCACTATTTTAGTAGCTAAGTACGATAAGCCTTTTAGCGAATTTGATAAATGTGACACTAACAGTATTGGGCTAGAATAAAGCAGGAAATCGCGAGGAAATGTAGAATTATCCGAGGCAGATTAGTCTTATACATGAGTAACCGAACTTATTTGAATACTAACTAGAATGCTAAGGCCAGTTTGCACCACAAATTGTAAAATGTCGTACTATATACCGCTAAGCATATTAAAACATCAGTCTGTTTCTGTAAATCATTTGAAAATGATGGAAACGGCATGACATTTTTAAAAAAATCAGTGGTAAATGCATTTAGTGCAAGCAAATCTAAATGCTGCTTTAACTGCAGTTCTATTAGAATCATGTAAAGATAATGTCACAATATATTTGACACTGGAGAAGAAGGTGACGAGAAGTAGGTAAAACCAGAAGGTCTTAACATATTTATATCTTTCACAGTGCATCCGTCACCACAGCTGACATTACGGCCGCTGTTTTTCGAAGTACCTTCAACAGACAACCAGACATTCTTCTCAGGACGACAGTGGCTCATGAGGGATATGGAGAAAGCCTTGGATTCTAGTGCTTCAGGTTTGTGTCCTTAACAATTAGCTGCTTTCTCTGCTATCTCGACTTCAGTTTTATCATTTTCTGCCTTTTCCCAAGGAAGGAGTTGGAGTTAGTTTCTAATATAACTGGATGCAGTATAATATCCGTAATTTACAAAAAGTGACTGCCTATCTGAGTTCCACAACCCCTTTACCATCATATCAACCTAATATGCAAATAAGACATCAAGTCGACCAACATTTTATACTGACCTGTCTGCAATGATCTCGAATCTGTTTTTCTAATTGTCTTGAATTAACAACATTTTTATCCCTAACAGGTATCATAGTATCAGGCTGTCCTGGCACAGGGAAGACAGCACTCATCCTCCAACTGGTAGAATACTCCTGCTTCGGCAGAAAGAGGAACTGCGAGTATGAGGAGCTGAGGGAGCAGTCAGACATCAGGGAGATGTTGCCAGAAGAGCTGACTATCGGCTTGTTCACCCACCTGGCTTCGCACGTCGTCGCTTATCATTTCTGTCAGGTAAGGACTTCGAAAGAACAGAATCTAATTAATCACATGGCCAAACGCTCAAACAACATACATACGTGTTCCGACAATGACTGCGGAAAAAAACATATTTCTAGATTCACCGCTTAACGCAAACCTTCATCACTAGTTGCATCACCTGCGGTCATGAACGGGGTGTAAGAGACAAAAATTATTAAGTCATGATTGCAAATTATGAAAAGATTATTGAAATGTTTGATTTGTGAGCATTCCTACTCCAAAAACGCAAGAACTGATGTCACTTTTTTGATCATTTTAATAATGTCTATACTTGTTTCCAGGCCGATAACAACAGTACCTGCCTCGTGGGTGAATTCGTGCACTCCCTAGCAGCACAGCTCTGCCAAGCTCCTCGACTGCAAGCCTACAGAGAATACTTGCTCAGCGAAGCACATCTCCTCGCCTGCTTATCCCTCAAGGAATGCATTGCAGACCCCGACTTAGCTTTCATGAGAGGCATCATTGAACCTCTCATAATCTTGAGGAGGAGTGGGAGTATAGACTCCTCAAACAGCATCATTCTGGTTGATGGTCTATGTGAAGCTGAGTACCACCGACCTGATCATGGTTACACAATCGCCTCGTTCTTAGCCAGACACGTACCAGAAATGCCCTCATGGCTCAAAGTAATCGCCACAGTAAGAACACAATTTCTAGAACTGTCAAAACAGCTACCCTACACAAGACTAAGTCTAGACGAGTCAGACAACGTTCACAAAGATCTCCTGGAGTATTTCAACACAAGACTTCAAGCCGCTCCAATCATAGAAACGAACATCAAATGCTCGACAGGAAAATCTGAAGGAGTACACAACTCTGTGATGAAGTTCGCACAGTACGTGCTCCATCTAAGCCATGGCTCGTTTTTGTTCCTAAAATTAATTCTAGATCTACTTGAGAGAAGTCACATTGTGGTCAAATCGACGAATTACAAAGTAGTGCCCATATCCTTGGCACAAATATTTTTGTTGCAATTCAATCTGCGTTTTCCTACAGTGCAATCATTTGAGAAAGTTACTCATATCTTGAGTGTTTGCTTGGCAGCCTTGTATCCTCTCACCCTGGTAGAGATATATTACTCAGTAAATTCGCTACTGGTCAATACGTTCCTACCCTGGGATGAATTCTGCCACAGATTCGAATCGCTCACAGACTTTCTTGTTAAGAGGATCGACAACACCTACATGTTCTTCCACCCTTCATTCAGGGAATGGTTGATAAGAAGAGATGATAACGAAAGTCCAAAATTCCTCTGTGATTTGAGAGCAGGACATTGTGGCATTGCATTCAGACTATCCAGGGTACAAGCGCCTTTGGACTCTGAGAAATCAATGGAGTTAGGACACCATATTTTAAAGGCTCACATGTATAGAAATATGGGGCCGGCGCAATTAGGGTTATGCCCGAGGGACTTGCAAGCAATGTTGGTAGCAACGAGTTCAGCCAGTGTTGGTGAAGCGATTGCCAATTTGAGGAACATTTACACGCCAAACGTGAAAGTATCCCGACTTATGCTCTTAGCTGGTGGATCTCCTAACCAAATTACAGAATGTCTTGGCAATGCTCCTTTGCTATGCATGTACTCGTACCAAGGAATATTGGCCATGGTTGGATTGCTGATTGAGTTTGGAGCTGACATGGAAATGACAAATTCTCAAGGATGTACAGCTTTATCTTTGGCGTGTCAAAGGGGACACACTGATGTGGCCAGGAGACTTATTGCTGCAGGTAACCTATGTTACACTTATTTTTCCCCTAACACCTAGAGTTTTAGATATTAATTAGCTCACTGTAAAATTATAAAAACAAATCTGGACCCTTCTCTTCTCTTCAATCTGTCATTGGTGTTGATTCTGTTGTGCACAAACTAAACTTAATTTAGGCTATTGCTATCTTTTACTGTAAGGCAGTGCGAGAAAAGGACGGCTATACTATGAACTAAGTTAGAGATGTCAAACTAGTTTATGCCTTGCGCTTCACCGTGTTTTTAGTCGCCATGTTTTTACGTGTACCCTTTATTTGTATGGAAATATTAGTTCCAATTAAATTTGACAGCTCTAAATTACGTCCGCCTCTTTCTCCTTTATTAGACAGAAAAGCTTCAGAAGTCGGTGACCTTTTTTGATTCATTTAGTTTTTTTTTGTCACCGACTTCTGAAGCTAAAGTTATTTTTCAATTTTTTGTGCTTTGAAGTCGGTTTTATTTTTTTTGCAAAAAGTTTTTTTATGTTTCCATTTTTAGTCGTAATAGTCTATACAAATATTATTATATGCTATGCATTTATTTTACATTGTTAACAATACATGTCATGGTAATAACAACAGAATCGCAATGCTGTTGTGCACAAACTTTAAGGCCAGGTATCAAGCCATGATTTTGCTTGACATGCTCTAACAAATATTTACTTCTTTTCAGGTGCATCCTTAAGTCACACCGACACTGCAGAACAGACTCCTCTCGTTCACGCAGCAAAGAACGGCCACAGGGATACAGTAATCTACCTCCTTGGCTGTCAAACAGGAAATGACAGAAACTCCTTAGACATTGATGATGGCAGCATCGAACAACTGGTACCAGGCTCTCGGCATGCGCTGATAGCTGCTGCCCAGAATGGACATTTAGATATTGTTGAATATCTCTTGGATACTGCTGAATTAATTGTAAGTAGTTTTCGTTGTCACTCCTTTGTTTTCCACTAACAATACGACATCCTATATTTTTATCGTAACCCAACTTTAGCAAACACATGTTGTAGGTAATTGTTTCTTACACTTTTTTTTAATCTATTCCAAAGTTCCTTCTACTACGTTTTTGTATTTTCATCATCACCATCTTCCAGACCTTTCTTCATGTTATTTGAGATCAGATTCGAAGACTTCCTATCCTTTTTTCCTCTTACATCCACCACCACTCCACCTCGTACTTCCATCTTAATAATATCAACTCTCACACAATCCAAACGTCTTTTCTTTGGTATTTCTTCTTTCGTCTTTTTTTTGGTATTTTCTTTATGGTGTGGTTAGTGCCTAACCTGGTGTCACAGTTTTAAGCCGCCCATGGGCCTCTAACCTGGCTTAATATGCCGTCGAGAAATATGGTATGGTATGGTATTTGGTCTTCTTATCCATATATAAATATTCATCTCTTTCTACGACTATTACTACAACAAACTCCTTTGTTCTACAGCCCGACGGCATATGCCCAGTAACAGGCGAGACGGCTCTCACAGCAGCCTGCTCCTCTGGTAACGCCGCAATCTCCGACGCTCTCCTCATCCGAGGGGCAACACCATATTCCTTGAATGCTCGCCAGCTGTCACCTCTAGCATTAGCAGCTAAGAATGGAAGAACAGCGCTGGTGTTGAGATTGTTGGATTCTGGTGCTGATGTGATGGGGTCTGGTGGGAAGATTCCGTTGATATTAGCCGCTGCGGAGGGTCATGCTGACGTTGTTGAGATGTTATTAGAACAAGGTGAGTTTTATACACTATTATTATGCATAAAGTATTTTTATTGTGGTCTTTACTTTACTAAGGATAAATCTATAGAGCTGAGTTGTATTTATAAACGTTATTCAGTGCGTGCTTTGACTTAGGACTTAGAGGTGTTTCTGTCTCTATCTTGCATTTGTAGTTTGACAGTTGTGCTTAGCCATGTGATAAGTCATGTTTATAGATCTCAACTGTGACAAAAATTTAATATTCATCTATTTATTTTTATTTTTTTCTATTTTTTTTATATTTTTATATTTATCTTAATTCTTAACAGTTGTTTTTTTGTTTCTTTTAAAATTTGTTCGGTATGTTCAAAACATGTAATTTTCTGTTAGGTGCTGACCCTGATGCAGTGGATGCCGATGGAATATCAGCCCTAGGATGGGCGTGTTTAAGGTCTAGAATACCGACAATGGTGGTCCTGCTCGACAAAGGCGCTACCATAGGTAAGTAAGTCCGTCAATTCTTTATGAATGACGTGATTCTTTATGATCATGACATGCAATCTACTTCCACCTAAAGGTCTACTTGCCAGACTTGCCTTTGGGACAGTTAGATACAGTTATACTTATTTATAACCATAGTAAAGTTTCCTGTAAAATGTTGTCAACAGTGGTAAAGCAATATTGAGGTCGACTATACTTTTTCTTCCTTACTATTGCCAGGTGCAATTGCCATGATTTTCATTACCATCATTTTTTTTTACAGACCAACCAGACGGCAGTGGTCGTACACCTATGGGTCTTGCATGTGGTGGACCATCAGATCTGGTTGACATACTACTGGAGAGAGGAGCCTCACTGGAGAGGGTGGATCACAGTGGCCTCCGGCCATTGGATAGAGCTATTGGACAGCGAAATGTTCCCGTAAGTAATGGTTTCATTGGACTTCGAAGACTGATTAAAGAAAAACAATGCATAGTAACAGTTTCTATAGCACGATTTTTATATCGATATTAGCTATCGTCATTCTTCTGCCCTTACACTAATTTATTTGAGGTCGGCACACATGTCTTTTTCTTCCATACTTCTCTATTACTTGTCTTCACTTTGTGCTAGCTGTAATTTATTCTTTTGTTTACAGGTCGTTAATTGTTTTCTGAGGAAAGGCGCTAAGCTCGGTCCGACAACGTGGGTCATGGCTTCAGGCAAACCAGAATTCATGTAAGTTTAAAAAGAAAAAAAAATAATGTCTTACAACTTCTTTACCTTCTACCTTATACTCCATCATCTTAAATACGAACGACTGAATTATGGTCGGAAAATAGCTGGTACTGGTACATTCAGAAATTAATAACATTGAAGAAACAAAGCGTCTTGAAACTAATATCAACTCTCTTCCACAGGCTAATACTGCTAAACAAATTACTAGAAGACGGGAACATGCTATACCGGAAGAACAGACCATCAGAAGCAGCTCACCGCTACCAGTACGCGCTGAAAAAGATCAACCCGCTGATAAGTGACGAGGGGTTGACGACACCGACCACGCAACCAGTGCCGCATGAACACGTGTCAGCGTTTGTGCAGCTGAAAACGAACTTGTTATTGAACCTGTCGAGGTGTAAGAGGAAATTGAATGTAAGTAATCTTTGATCGCTCTTGTTTGTTCTGGTTTGATAAAAAAAAGTCTCGAAAGGCTAGTAGACGACCCATAGTTATAATGATAGATGACAGCAGTGTTGTAAAAAACTGGAAATGGTAGTCTCTTTTCACGCAAGCTTTAAAGAATTAGGTTGATTTTCAGTAACATTTACAAAAACTTTGCAGAGATTTAGCAGAATGATTAACATATTGGAAATATTACTTACCTACATATTTTGCATTGGTTTATTCAATAAAACCTTTGGACTTCGCCGCAGTCGGGTTTAAATCAATCCCTAGCAAAGGAGATCCCAAATCAATTTTACTACAATTATTTTAATTATTACAGGAACCATCAGACGCCTTAGACCTCGCAGCGCGTGCTTCAGGTCTTCGTCCGAATGCCTTCGAGTGTGCCTACGCCATGGCTCGAGCGATCCTGGCCCTCAACAAGCCTTCAGAAGCTCTCCCTCACGCCAGAAGAGCATTACTCCTCGCCCCCACCACCGACCTATCAGCCACGAGAACGCTGAAGGCACTCCAACAAGAGATTCTGACAAGGATCAATGCTGGGTCCCATAGTCTAAACGGCGATACACGATCTATGAGAAATTTTGACACAATTAGTCTTAATATGCCATAATTGTATCACTTTCAAGTGTAATATAACCAGGCTTTATGTACAAAAATAGATAGAGGAAATTTTTAGATTGAAATTAGGAAACTTCTTTAATAACCCATCGATATATCGGATCGTCATAAAATTCGTACCAATCGTATTCTTTATGTTTCTACGTAAAGATTCTCTATCAGAATTGTCTATAATTATATCATTTTCTTAATCTTGATATATTTCACATAATAATTCTTTATTTGAATTACTATGATTGTAAATATTATCTAGGGAATCGAACGAACGAACACTAGGCAGAATTTTTTTTATCTGTATAAACAAAGGAGTTTAGTATTTGTTATTATAGCCTCTTTAGTCCTTTTCAGTAGTTTACAAGAATACATTTTAATGCTTTTTCTACGGTTAATGTAAATGACAAATTGTTGCAGTTAAAATATTGTTTAAACACTATAGATAGCGTTCGAGTTAATTTTGAAGTGAAGCGATTTACGTAACCGTTCATAATATTACAATTTCTATAGGAATTGTGATGAGTGTGGTCTGTGGAACTATTTTATGTTTGGCAAGATGCTTGATATAATTTTTGTTTTATATACGTAATTCTTATGTGGTTGTCTATTAAGATAGATAAAGGTGAGAAATATTAATTTTGGGTTAGACGTAGACGAGGTAGGATTTTAATATTATATCAAGAGAAATTTATGTTCATTTAATTTTATTGAATAATATACATAACATGACGCCTATAATCCCAGAAGGGTTAGGCAGAGGTGTTGAACAATATCTTATACCGAAGCAGGTACTACGCCTATATCTCTGACATTTTCATTTTGTTTTTACTTTCTTGAATGTAGTTATTAGTGATTTTATTAAAAACACATTTTATTTGCGATGTGATTCTATGACATGTAAATATGTAATTCTTCCTATTACGAATTAAGTATTTGACAATGTACAGTGTCTTACAAAATAAAAAGTAGAGTTTTAGCCTCGAATAATTGTGTCTATGAAATATTAATCGCTTGCCATTTTTTTATTGAAATGCTTTAATTTTTTTTTTCGTCGTTATAAAATAGAAAAAAATGGTGCCTCGACACTTTTGTGTAACTTTTGCAATCTATTCTTTTTTTGTTAAACTTTATTCAACATTTGAGTTAAACTCATGTGCCCATTTTCTTGCTTATTTATAATTTATTAAAAATACTAGAGTGAGTTCAAAGAATGTGAAAATATTTAGGAATGATGAATTATGTAATGGATTTTTGTTTGTTTGTTTGTGTTGGATGTATCTATATACAAAGAGTGATGTATGTTATAATTTACTAGTTTATAAATAATTTTATTTATTTTTGAAATCTTAAAAGTGCATAGCCGAACTTTAACATACAAAAAAATATTAAGTAGATTTAGAAAATCGTAATCCTCAAGTAATAAAATATTATAAAAAGAAACAATTAAAAATATACCGAGCAGTAATTTAGGGAAATTGTTAAAATAAAAACTGGCTAAATTATAAAACATTTTATTAAGACTGACGATAAAATATTGGTGGAAATTATAAATGAAACAATTACTTATAGCTATGATAGTGTAGTAAGAAATATTTTAAGTACAATAGTTACTCAGGCAGTACATGTTATGATTGTATTAAATATTTTTTTCATATTGCTTCAAAATCGTTTTTTATTATCCTTGATCCTTAGTACACTTACAGTACACAATATACCAACTGAACAATTGAATACACCTCTATTATACTCAACATTGTTCTGAAGTGTGTGACTGACACTGGTTTGGTCACCATCAGGGATTTTAATTTTGATAACACAAAAAATTTGTCGCTAATTAGTCAAAATTTGTCTCCAAGTATCAGAATTTGTCGGACACTGGTTCAAAAGATATAAGGGTTTGTAGGTGGCAGTAGTGTAAGGTATAGTCCAAGAGCTAGATCGAATGAACTCTCTAAATTCTTACGATCTATCTCTTGATCTAGTTCATACTAATTGAACTCATTATATCTTCTAAACTAAGACCCAATTAAATCTGTGACTTGGCGACAAATTGCAACTAATTGGCGACAAAATTATGGGAGAAAACAGATCTTCGCTAGGTGCCCTAGTTTTTGAGATATAAATGTGGTCAAGCTGGGGAGACTCTCCAGATTGGCCACCTATAAGCCCTTATATCTTTTGAACCAGTGACCGACCAATTCTGATATTTGGTGACAAATTTCGACTAATTAGCGACAGTTTTTTTGTGTTATCAAAATTAAAATCCCTGATGGTGGCCAAGCCAGTATCAATGACACTTCTGAAGTTTTCGAAATTATCATATTATTATCCAAACCCGAATTGAGTACCTAAGTATAGGATGTATAAGCGAGCGAAGCGAGCTCAAAAATTTTAGTATTTCGCGTGGGATAGGTAAGTTTCTCTATAGTTGTCCGAGATTTCGGGGATAAGGGCAAGAGGGCTCAACGGTGATGGGCATGTGTGAAGACGCGAGGCCCCAATCCCTGGCTACGGCCCTACTCACCACCTATCCCTACAATGGATAACTGCCAATGTATATAGTTTGTGGCAGGTATCAAAAATTTAAAAGCTGCTACAATAAATATAAATTTTAACATATTTCTAAAAATTAGCTCCGGGCACACCGCAAATAGGGTAGATGACAAAAAAAAAATCTAATTAGTCCGTCAGATAGATTTCCTTCAATTCATTAAGTCAATTTTTATTAATTTGATGAAACAAAAAACACGTATCCATTATTATTAGATAATCTAACTGGTGGACTAAACAGAATCATATTTTTTTAATCAGGAATCATCCCTATTATTTGTGAACGAAGTTGGCAGAATATTTTTTGGGTGGTAATCTCTCTGGCAGATCAAGGCCCCTCGATAGTATTTGCTACGGGCCCCGCGCTTGCTTAATCCGGCACTGCTAAACACACCATCGTTTACCTGTCCCCGACCAAAATTTTGGGCGAAGGTACATAGTTGGAACAATCAAAGGAAGATCAATAGGTCTCCTTGTGCTTCCTCCAGGCTTCAAACTAAAAATCCTGACAGGAGGAGCTTCTTTCGAATTAAGAAAGGCAAAGTCATAGACAGGCTTTTTGGCAATTCTTGGATGTAAGTGTTTGAAATTCTTGTGAAGATTGGCGGTCTCTGGTTGGTTAGGCATGGAAAATACGTGGGCGTAATGCTTCATGATGTCGTCAAGTTTTTTCATGGTTAGTTTTTGGTTGTTTGGTGGCGTGTGAGTCATGTCCGTGAAGATTTTGTTGCATTGGACTGTGTTCTTTCTCTTAGAGACTGGACAAGTCTGAAAACCCAAACACTATTAGAACAAGTAATTCTTTTTTTAATTTGGCTAGGATATCAACATGAACCGATTATTGATTATTAAAATCTCTTTTAAATGAGAACAAAACAAATATATAAGAAAAGAATGGATTGATAATAATGGATAGTATAATATTAATATAATAATGGATGGGATTATGAAATACTTAATAGGATTATGAAACATTTTAAACTGAGAAGTAATAAAGCGGTCTTCTTCTCTACAGATTTACTAAATTTGCTGTGCCCGACAGGGTCCATAATTGTTTCTATGTTTTTATTTACCACCTGTAATTGTACATTATGGATTAGCAATAAACGATTTTGACTTTGACTTTGAAACATTCGAGATTGTTCGTCGTGTATTTTCTGTGATCTGCAGAACCAACAATACGTTATATAAACGTTAAATATGCTTAGAAATTCCTCTATCTGATATTACACCGCACTCCCGGTTTACCTTTTGAATGCCAGAGCACAAACGCACGCGCGTGCCACAATTTCACCGCAAATCATCATCATCAGCCTATTAATATTCCCACTGCTGGGACACAGGCCTCCTCTCTATGAGACGGAATGGGCTTTATTTAATCCACCACGCGGGCCCAGTGCGGATTGGTAGATGTCACATGTCTTCGAAGTTTTGGTTCTAGGACATGCCGGTTTCCTCACGATGTTTTCCTTCACCATTTTGAGAGCAGTGGCGATGAAATAAATTACACAAAGTAATGCGCCTGCCTGGGTTCGAACCCACGACTTACTGTTCGTAAGTCGGGGCCGCCACCACTGGGCCACCGCTGCTCAAATACCGCAAATAACTAGAGAAAGAATATTAGTATTCCAAATCATTTTTTTTTTATTTCGTGTTATAGTGCACCGTAGTTTTTGACACATATTTGTGTATAGTTGGCGTATAGGGCACGCGCTTTCTTGACTCGTATATGTGACACTGGCGTTCAAAAGGGCAGAGGTCCAAGTACATAGTACAATATGTCGCCAGTACCATATACCTAGGGAGCCAGCACAAGACCAGATTCCTGGCTGCTATTAAGGAAGTCATCATCTACCCAGCCTTTTTCCAACTATGTTGGGGTCGGCTTCCAGTCTAACCGGATGCAGCTGAATACCAGTATTTTACATGGAGCGACTGCCTATCTGACCTAGGTATTACCCAGGTAGAACTGGGTAATACGATACCCCTTGGTAAGTCTGGTTGTCAGACTTTTTGGGTCACTGACTACCTGTAACGACTGTTAAAGATCTACAAATGACAGCCGGGACCAACGGCTTAACGTGCTTTCCGAGGAACGGAGGAAACTCGGTAAGTAATGGGTTGTCGCCCGTCCACAGACCAACCTAGGCAAGCACGGCTTAACCTAAAGATCGACCCAACAACAACAACAACAGCCCATAACGTCCACTGCTGGACATAAGCCTCTCCCATGATGGGAGGAATTTGCCGTAATCTCCACGCTTGGCAGGCGGATTGGAGATCGCAGTGATGAAAGACTAACAGAAAACGCTGCTGCCCATTCTCTGGTCTACGGAGGCGCAAGGTGTTCTGCCTCAGACATTAGTCGCCTTATACGACACCCGTGAGTGTAATGGGTTGGTTCTATTCTACTCGGCCGGATACCACACGGCTAACCGGCCGACGTCGGCGACCCGAGCGGCTGTTATTATTTAGCCACGAGCTCCTCCTAAGCTGCTGATACGGAAGTCCTGATGGAAAAAACCAATAGCGCTTTACCCGACCTGAGTTTTGAAACCCGGACCTCATGCTGAGTAGTAGCGCTGGACAGTAAACCATCGAGGCGGAATACCTCGTATATCTATAAGTTTCTTGAGGCAAAATAAGTTTGGATGTAGGAGGTAATCACCGAACTCATTGAGGCTGCCTTACGTTCTTGGGGTCCCGGGTTCGAATCCCGGTAGGAGCAAATGTTTGTGTGGTGAGCATGGACATTTGTTTCCGAGTCATGGATGTTTATAATTAAGTATAATAAGTGTGTATTTACAAACAAAATAAGTAGTATATCAACTATCTGGTGTCCACGACAGAAGCCTCGTTGCTTAGTGTGGCACTAGATGTGTAATAATGTGATGTGTCTATGTGTGAATTTTATTTAAAAAAGTTTTTCTTTGATATACAACTTTGATGTACAACTACACTATTATTAGGTAACTAGTAACTTCACTTACCATCAACATAGCGTCGAGAGCATTCAGCAGCTTCTTCTCCGAGATACCATACCCTTCATACAGAGGCATACTATCTATGGCGCTCAAATAAATGTCCAGTAAGGCCGTCCATTCCACCTGGTCGGTGGTGAACTGACGGATCCTGTCCTTCATCTTTAAGAAATCCATGAAGCAATCTCTGCTGAGGACGCCCATTTTCTTCAGTATGCATGTGGTTGGTTCTGAGTCTTTGCACTGTAGAAATAAAATAATAATTGTGTTATTGGAATTGATGTGGCAACGGCAGGGCACGTGACTCGCAAAACGAAGGTCTGAAAGTGTCCCCGTTTGGTGGACCGATGTCCTGGGAACGCCTACGGCTGTTCAGAACTAAAAAGTGAGAGGCGCTCTCTTTTCCGTTATAACTCCTTTTAATGTTATATTCAGACTTTTTTTGGGTGGGATATCATCAAATGACTCCCCCCGCTCTGGGCGGAGCAGGAGGGAGTGTCAGACTTTTACTAACAAAAACCCATCCATGTTCCTTCATCGCCCTTTGTGTTCCGGGGCCAGGTATCTCTTTCGAACAGTCCGGCAGGCATCGGCCCTTGCGGACCCTTCCTTTTGCTGATTTCTCTTTGAGGCGCGGAACACGAACGCGCCGTCGTTACGGCCTTTCGTTATAGGACGGTCGGACGGCGAGCTAGCCCATAGCTCACCGTCCACAGGCCCGCTCTTACGGTGGCCGGGAGCCACGTGGTGGCCCCCGGCCACCGTAGGAGCGGGCCTGTGATGCCCGGGGCGTCTCCCGCGGCGGTTTTTACTTCAGGTTCTCTCCCTCTCACGTTCCGCCACCTCCTTCGCTAGCATGACTGCTTCGCAGAAGGAGGTGACGGCGGCGTCCCATTCCGTCTCGCTCCATGTTACTCGTATATTCAGTCTTGCTATCTATTGTGAGCGGGCTCCCTCTATCTGGCAGAATTCAATATTCTGCATCAAGTACTCCGAAATTAATTTTGCCTATCACACTTCGCATAATCTTCTATAAACGATTTTTTAAGACGTTAAAAATATTGAATATTAGTATTGTTTACCCGAATGTTTATATGTCCGAATTTACAATGGCATACTTTTAAGATGGCAGAATTTTATTTTGCATTTAAAATGCCGCATAATTTCGTTAACCATAACTTTTATTTAGCGACGATTATTTGATAGTAATTATTTTATGCTATCCGCTGTTATGCAAAATAAAATTATGACATTGCGTACGAGACGTTTTGCGACTAAGCCATAAAAAAATCTGCTATATTTATAGAGTACACTCATTGTGAGTATCAACGTTTTAACGTCGATATTTGCATGGCCTGCTTCATCGCCACCGCGTTCTAAAGCATTTGGCATCTACTTTTAAAAAACTATTACAATTTGATCTGTACTCACCGTAGAGCTGTTACCGTACCACGCAACTTTCCTGCGATAAGGCTGCACAGGAATATGTTTAACTTTGTACAGGGCCTCCAATCCACACTCTTGCAGGTGACTGCGATGAATCAGCTGAGGCAGGATACATATTTCATGACGGTGTTTCTGAACCAAGGAATAAATCATTATAACTTAACATCACGCGTTTACCTGCAACTGCAAGGTATAAACGGACCTTATAAGCTCAAGACCATGTAATATACATACCGACCATGTTCTGACAAATAAATGATTTGATTTGATTTGATTTGTCAGCCCCAAAAAGATGTAAGCATCCCAATATTTCATAATTGTGTCTACGATGTTGAGTTACAAAACATATTAACAAATTCATGTCAAAAAAACCTTCTGCTTTTTCATTAAAATTTGCACCCAGTTCTCATCCAGGAATAGGACCCACGTTCAATTGTTGTCATGAGCATAAATAATAATAATAATAAATAAATATTGCTAGACATTACACACAGCGCCATCTAGTGCCACACTAAGCAACGAGGCTTGTGTCGTGGACACCAGATAGTTGATATACTACATATATACTTTTTGTTTGTAAATAAATAGGTAGTTATTATACATATGTATAAACATCCATGACTCGGAAACAAATGTCCATGCTCATCCCACAAACATTTGCTCCGACCGGGATTCGAACCCGGGACCCTAAGAACGTAAGGCAGCCTTACTACCGCTGCGCCATTCGGGTCGTTAATGAGCAAGAAAGCAAGATTATAAAATAGTTTAAACTCACAAATCTAAAAGAGCTGATCTGGCATTGGACCTCGCGTTTAGCATGTCTGAAACCACAAATAGGTACTTTATTTAAAATATTTTCAGGTGCGCCAACGACCGTTACCATTTTGTGTACAGAAAGTGACTGTCGCTGACCACCAGTGGCGGTCACAACTATTTCGTGTGTTTGTAGCATTACTTACGTGCAAATATTTGTTCTGTAAGGGCAGGACTGAAATAAAGAAAAAACACATCTTAAATCAATTAAACTTTCTTCAATCATGTACAGTCAGCAAAATTGTTTAGCAGATGGACACGGCTGCACTGCAACGCAATAACAAGACTATTTTTAATCTATACAAATAAAAAATAAATAATATTGAAGTATCTGTTTGTAATTTCAAAATCTCAACTTTTTACTGAATGTATAATTGAATATAGTACTTATAACAACAAAACCTTTTTTTTACATTTTTTCCGTCTGCCTGTCTGTTAGTTCCGGCTAATCTCCGAAACGGCTGGATCGTTTTTGATGGGACTTTTACAGGTAGACAGCTGATGTTATAATACGTAACTAACGTAGGCTACTATTATTTTAGAAAAAGATTTGGGTTCCATGCAAAAAAAAATCATAATCTGATTTAAGTAGGTAATATATAAGGTGTATGTATCTATTCATACACGAAATCCAGTTCCATACATTTTGGCGAGTTATGCAAACATAATTGTAGGGAACAACTGATTTTTTTTCGCGACTCAGGGTTTGGTCCCATTGGTAAAAATATGATGAGTAGGTACGATGACCCCTTAAAAGATTTCGTGTATAAATAGATACACTTTATATTTATACGAGTAATAATATTTCCACGCGAATGAAGTTCGCGGGCAATAGCTAGTTTTTTTTGCTAGCCTACATGGTGTCCCATTGCTGGGCAAAGGCCTCCTCTTTCTCCTTCCATACCTCTCTATCTTGTGCGAACTCCGGCCATATTAGCCCCGCAAACATGATCAGAACGTCACGCCACCTTCACCACCGTCGACCTCGACAGCGCGAAAGTGGTAAATCAAATTAGTTGAAAATCGATTTGCTCACCAAACATTTTCCCTGACTTTACTACCAATTCCACCATACATACCTCAGTCAACATATCCAAAGTGCAAGCCAACACATAGATAATCTCGCACTTAGTTTGGTACAGCCCCACTTTGGGCACACACTCAGTGATGACCAAAGCTTTAGCCTTGACCCAGGCTGGGTTGGCGTCTGTGAAGTTATCCAACATCTTTATGTAAGCATCGCTGTCGAGGATACCTGAGTCGGAGATTATGCCCATATGGCGGAAAACGCAGGTTTCTTTATCGCACTGAAAATGTATAAAAGTTTAGTTCAACGTACACTTAGGAATACTGCAAAGGGACCACATACATACGCTGCAGTAGGTTATACAGAAGACCGAAGAGTATAACCTGCCGCAAGATTTGGTACTTAGATACTCACGGAATGAGGCACCAGCGAAATATCCTCAACAGGGTTGGAACTGGCCTTGGTGGGGGCGTCAGTGACCGGTAAACGGCCGGAAATGGCCAGCCTGTCCTGACCTTCGAAACTAAGATTAAAGTTACACTCAGATCTCCAAGAAGGGTCAATGAATTTCGTCATTTCACAGCAGTCCAGAGGATCTGTTGGTTCCTGAAAATTATATTTGAATTGAACTAGGACAAGTTTGAATGGTAATTATTTTAACTTTCACCAAAAATGTAAATTTACGATTCTGATGACACGTTAATTTAAAAAACCGGCCAAGAGCGTGTCGGGCCACGCTCAGTGTAGGGTTCCGTAGTTTCCCGTCCGTCACAATAAGTGTTCCCACTTATGAGTTTAAAGGTGGGTATCCATTATGTAAAAATGCTTGCATATACGAATATACTACAAACTTAGTCCAGAAATTATTTTGTACAACTTTTTGTCTTTTTTGTACAAAAACTGTTGTTTCCATCAAGTTCAAAATGATTTTCCTAGAAAGTCCTTATAAAGTTCTACTTTTCAGATTTTTTTTCATATTTTCTAAACTTATGGTTCAAAAGTTAGAGGGGAGGGGCACATTATTTTTTACTTTTGGAGCGATTATTTCCGAAAAAATTGACAATATCAAAAAATGTTTTTATGAAACCCCTATTCATTTTTAAATACCTTTCCAACAATATATCACACGTTAGGGTTGAAATTAAAGGGGTTGCGGGACTGTTCGAAAGAGATACCGTGGCCCCGGAACACAAAGGGCGATGAAGGAACATGGATGGGTTTTAGTCAGTAAAAGTCTGACACTCCCTCCTGCTCCGCCCAGAGCGGGAGGGGTTATTTGATGATTTCCCATCCGAAAAAAAAAAAAAAAAAAAAAGGGTTGAAATTAAAAAAAAAACACTTCCCCCTTTACATATAGGGGGGCTACCCTAATAGCACATTTTTTTCCAATTTTTATTTTACCACTTTGTCGGCGTGATTGATATACATATTGGTACCAAATTTCAGCTTTCTAGTGCTAACGGTCACAGAGATTAAGCGAGGACGGACGGACAGACATGGCGAAACTATAAGGGTTCCTAGTTGACTACGGAACCCTAAAAACGACTATTTCATACATTTTGATCATGATGTAGGCACTGCACTTTTCAGGGGCTGAATTTAATTTTTTGTGTTGCAAAGACCCTTACGCAACACACCCTAACATAACGCCTTTAATCCCCGAAGGGTTCGGCATAGGCGTGTTGTACACGCACTAAGTGCGGAAACCTATACCCCCATGATAGATAGGTAGGTTTTGTTGAATCATTGAGGTATTACTAGGTATACGTAGAAGTAATAGCTCAGTGTGTTGAATCTTCTTTCTTTATTGTGTGGTTACTGCCTAACCTGGTGTCAGTGTTTTTATGTCACCCATGGGCCTCTGACTTGGCATTCACACATGTCGTCGAGAAATATCTCATGCTGGTTTCCTCACGATGTTTTCCTTCACCTAAGCGGTGTTGAATAATAGGTATCATATACCGAAGCAGGTACTACGCCTATTATATCTCTGACATTTTTTTTTACTGTCTTGAATGTAGTATACAACATTAGTTTTAGTATAATTATGCGAAACCCGGAACACGTGTCTAGTATTTTTATGTAAAAAATCTATGTATAAAATTTCAAAACTATCATGAAAAAGCACAAAGTTATAAGCTTGTTCTGTTACCTGGGTGTCCGTAAAAAACGTGATCACCTGCACGCTGCGAGCGCCCCCGCACCGCCCGCGCTGTGCGCTCGCGCCTTGTGCCGCTATGACCCTCCCATATTATTATTATACTCTTTGCTATGACCTGTCAGCTGTGCGCGTATGATAGCGAATCATACTGTGTCGCTCGGTGTCCAACTTGTATCCTCTTTAAAATATTTTTGGGACATTATATTTACATTTTATTTATTTTATTTTATAACATGGTATAAAAATTATTGGAATCGATTCAGTTGCTTATTCTGAACAAACCATGTTCAGGTTTCGCATATATTAAAATAATGTTGTATGTAAGTGACTTTATTAAATACACATTTTATTTACGATGTGATTATATTACATTCATTTTGTAAATTGGACGGTGTTATGCAGAAAGCAGCCATCTGGCACTTTTTCCAAAAATGAGTTATAAATACAGCCATACTAATTTCGACATACCCGATTTTTTGCAAAAACAGCCATGTCGATATCTCTTTTTATCACGGAGATATGAGCCGGCCAATGCAGCCATGTCTTAAAATGTTTATTGTAAAAAACAGTCATCTTCATGTAAAATGCAGCCAATTTTATCAAAAATTAAAATACCTATTTTGCAGAAGTCAGCCTAACTATATGGCCGTTTTTGACAAATTTCAATATGTTAGGAGGTATTGATGTTCGAGTTACGTAAAAGGCAGCCACTCTATGATGGCTGTTTACTGTAAATTATTTATTTGTTTTTAATCGCAGTTGGCTTTTTTCAACACCATCCAAGCCGTTTTTGCCAATAATAATAAATAGGTACAACTTTTTGTTTTGTTATCTAATTAAGTATTTTATTACACTTTACTAAAATTTTAATATTTCTTATCCCACGTTTGCGCTTGTATAGGTATACATAGGTACCTTAACTGGGTAATACTAACCTAGATACCCAGATAAAAAGTACTTACCCAAATCCTTTTCCATCAACCTCTACTTGTTTACTTACTGTGTAATGTGATTTTGTATACTTACGCGGCTTAAACCTATGTGTTTGTTTATTGTTTACTGCAGTCTGCAAAGCAGCGCGGGAAACTAGGCCGAAAGAGCAAGATGTCAATTAAAAATAGATATGACCTTATCTAAAAACCAAGAAGACATCGAATGTCTTACATTTGATATGCAAAAAGACACTACCTCTACCCCGGATTCAGACAAATATATTATTTTATAAAAGGCAAATCTGGCTCTGTAACGTGGGTGTACACAGTGCTAAAAACAACCAACGCCACTGTTACACATGGATCGAAGGTCAGGTTGGACGTGGCGCACAGGAAGTGGGATTTTCACTTTTAAAACACATTGACAAGAACGTCTCTGATACTATAAAAGATTTAATTCTTTGGTCAGATTCTTGTGGCGGTCAAAACCGGAATATAAAAATTACTCTCATGATGAAAGCAGTGCTCGAGATAAAACCAAAACCTAGAATCTATTATATTAAGTATTTGATGCCAGGCCATAGTTACTTACCCAATGATAAAGACTTCGGTGATATTATGAGAGGTTTAAAGTGCAATCATATTTATACGCCTGATGACTACATTCAAAATATGGGTTATGCAAAAAGAAAAAACCTCTGATAACTTGCCAAATGGAAATTGATGATTTCTACTCGACTTGAGACTCTAGAAAAGTTCATGAATCGCAAAAAAACAACAAATAATGACAAAGTAAATAAGCTAAAAACAAGAGAATTAAAAATAACAAAACCAGACCAATATCATATCTATATGAAGTCTGACTTTGACCAAGAGAATTACGACTGATTGGATATTACTCGTAAAATATCAAGACGTCACAGCTCTAACAATCCAGAAAGAGAAGGTGTTTGTAAGAGTCAGTTAACTAAATTATGGCCAATTGGAAAACTTATACCAGAGCCCAAGCTACGTGATATAGTATCAATAATACATCTAATACCAGAAGATGCTGACACTTTTACAATTTGACATATACCTGTTATTGAAGATCTAAAGATGACGTTGATGGATTTAATACCGAGTTAGATTTTATTTTGGATGATGAATAAGTGCGAAAATGTATATTTTGCGTAGGTATATAGTTTGTGACGTTTTAATATTTTTTTAAATAAATATTTCTAATATTCTATTGCCAAGTTTTACTCAAATCAAAATAATTTTATTTATTTGATTTTATAGAAGACCCTAAGGAAGTGTCCCTAGTTAAAGTAAAAAACAGTATGAATATATTATACGTATACAACAGTCGGATTCTTTTAGTGAACGTAGTAAACATTTTAGTCAATAGCTGCTACACTTAATACTTCGTTGTCTGTTTTATATTTTTTAAATAGTCTAGATCACATTTTAAAACACAGCCAACTTACATGGTTGGTTTATGCTTTATTGTGATTTTTACAAAATATGCTATTTTGTATAAAACAGCCACGTCTAAAATCGCAAGTATTAATATTAATAGCCACGTTTCGAAATTCTGGATAGGATACACTAGATAACAACAGTTATACCAATATGTCTCAAATAAAAAATAATCAGAAAATTAATATACAACCGTTATACAACCGAAATGCAACCATCGACAGAAAAATGCCTATAACTCTGTTTGTACTTTTCCCGACATGGCTGCCTTCTGCATAACACCGTCCAATTATTATTAATTTTATTTAATTATTGTGAATGTGAGGACCATGTGTTTCACATACCTACTTATTTTTTTATTTACGCCGTGATTATATTGACTTTCATTTTGTAAATTATGATTAATTTCAGAGTCAGATATTTTATTTCTTTCCCCACGACTGTCTGGCAGTTTGAGTACTGTAAGCGACCTACCTAAATATCCTTTCTTAGGTATGGTATGTTCGTCGTTTTAGTTGAGCTCCTTGAGTTATAAGTCGAGCTACACGATAACTGACAAATGCTTGCACTGACTGGAAATGTCCACTAAAATCTGTGTGGTTCTTTCTTCAAAAGACCATCTCAGACACTAATCTGCATAGTCCTCATGTGAATTGAGCAAGGTTATGTCTGGACTTCAAAAGAGACTATGACCTCTGAGTTTGTTTCGGCTGTTTCTTCTCAGAATAGTCAGGTACGAAACACCGGCCCCATCTAGTTTTAAAAAAATGACTTGTAAAAGTGTTTGCAAAAACCTACTTGCAAAAATAAACATCATTCCATTTCATTATGACATGTAAATATGCAATTCTTCATAATACGAATTAAGTATTTGAAAATGTACAGTGTCTTACAAAATGAATTATATGAGAAGAGGTTTCAGGGGAAACGGAAACAAGTCTCTGATTAGAGTTATGATCAATAGTTTATTCGTTAGTTTTACACTTTTACAATAAAATAGTTCGGAATCTAAGTATTTCGCGGACAATGTCGGCGCGTGGCGTCACGTAACGACTTGCGCGGGAGGTTGACAGAAACACGTACATATGCTTTGCGCGTAAGCAGCGGACTGGCGACGCCGCGCGCCGCGCGCTTCGGTCACACGCTTGCAACCGCCACGCGGGAAAGAGAGCAAGCGATATCATTCGGTGTAACGGAGCGGCACGCGACCGCGGGACGCTCTTATTGGTCGGTTCGTAGGTCTCTGGGTTGCTATATACTCCCCCTCCAGTTCTGGAGAGCGCCCACGCTCCTGGACTGGCATACAACCAACATCAGCATTAGCTGGACGTCCGCGTTTTCGTTTAGGATAAACGGGTTTTGGTAAGGAGTCGTCGCTACCTCGGTAACGTGTAAGGTCTTCAGAATGATATTTCCCTAAATCTACATCGGGTTGTTCTGTACTCGCGATAGTGTACGTTGTTGGGCTTACCTTTTTTGTGATCTGGTAAGGGCCATCTCGACGAGGGTAGAACTTGGAAGTGAGGTCTTTTGACCCCCTGCTTAACAAATGAGATTTAAGCATGACTAAATCACCTACCTCGAAGGCGTCAGATGGTCGGCGCGAAGCGTCGGCGTACTGCTTCGTCTTGTCCTGCTGGAGCTCGACGCGTTCACGAACAGCTGACAGTGAATGCAGGAAGTTTTCGAGGTAAGGGGTCACTTGTGGGACAAAGTTTTCTTTGGCTGTGATGGCACGAAGGTCGTGAACGACTTCTGTGGGTGACCGCATCTCTCTACCAAAAGTCAAATAAGCCGGTGACTTGCCCGTTGTGCGACATTTCACGCTATTGAGAGCAAAACGGATCACTGGTAACTTCTTTGGCCAAGAGGTGTGGTCATCTGCCACGAGATGGGCCAGCATTGCCTTAAGGTCGCGGTTTTTTCGCTCGGCAGGGTTAGCTTGTGGATGATACAGCGGAACAAAATTTTGTTTGATGTCTAGGACTGACATGCACTGTCGCATTACTGCGGAAACAAACTGGACTCCGTTGTCCGAAATAATCCTGCGAGGTAAACCGAACCGCATGAAATATTCCTCGATGAGGATATGAGCACAGACCTCTGCTGTTGCTTCCTTTAGAGCAAACAGCTCCGTCCATCGGGTAGCAGTGTCTTCTATGAGAAAAATCCACCGCTCCCCCTGGTCTCCTTCCGGCAGTGGGCCGAACAAGTCCATGGCCAACACCTCGTTCCGCTGGCTCATGACTGGTGTTTGGAGTAGGCCTGGAGGTTTGGTGTTGTTAGCCTTATACCGCTGGCAGTGAATGCAGGCCAAGACATAATCGGTGATTATTCTCCGCATCCCTGTAAAATAATACAGCTGTGCTGCTTTGTGGTAAGTCCGATCGATGCCTGGATGACCAGCTGTTTGAGAGTCGTGTAACTCTTTCAAAATAGCTGCAACTTGGCCGGCAGGTATGACTAATTGCGGGGATTCGCTATCGGAGTCCGGATTGAAACGGTACAGAACTCCTTGATCCATGAGGTAACCCCTTTCTAACCATCTTTTAGATGCAACGTCATCAGATCCTTCTAGTTCTTTAACAATCTTAACCACTTCAGGGTCCGACGTCTGTTCTAGGCGAAGCTGACTAGGTGTCTTGGCGGGTAGATCGCAGATAACAAAACAGACACCGCAACTGTCGCTTGTATCGCTAGAACAATTTGGTCTACTTAGCGTGTCTGCAACGACATTCGCCTTCCCTGGGGTATATTGGAATTGGATATCAAACGATTGGAGCTTTAGAGCCCAACGGACTAATCTGCCTGCTGGTGATTTCAGTGATAACAACCAGCGAAGAGGCTGATGATCACTGCCAATCACGACTGGTTGACCGTCTAGGTAAGGCCGATATCGCTCCACCGCCCACACTACAGCGAGTGCTTCCCGCTCTGTCGTTGAATAGTTGCGTTCAGCTGCGTTGAGGAGTCGGCTGGCATATTCGATCGGCCTTTCTTGATTGCCGTCGCCCTGTAATAAAACTGCGCCTAAGGCGTAGTTACTTGCATCAGTTCGCAGAATGAAGGGACGACTGAAATCGGCTTGCACCAGTATTGGAGCTGTGGTCAGTAGACGCTTCAGCTCGTTAAATGCTTGGTTCTGCTCTGAGCTCCACGACCAGACTTGACTTTTCCTGGTCAAGCGAGTCAATGGTTCAGCGACTTTTGAGAAGTTAGGTATGAATTTTCTGAACCATGAACATGTTTGCAAAAAGGTTCTCAGGTGCTTCAGATTACCTGGTACCTTCATCTCAAGTACAGCACTCACCTTCCCTGGGTCGGTGGAAACACCTTTTTGTGTTATAACGTGACCGAGATATTTAACGCTTTCTCGAGCAAAAGCGCACTTCTCCCTATTTACATGGAGGTTAAACTCGGTCAGACGTTTGAAAACTGCCTCAAGGTCTTGCAGATGCTGTTGGTATCCCTGGGATATAATCAACAGATCATCCAGATATGCTAATAAAGTTACATCTTGTAAAGCAGAGCAGGATCGGAGACGATCGATAAGACGCTGAAAGGTGGCTGGCGCGTTGCGGAGACCAAACGTTATTCTTTTAAATCGGTAAGTACCTAGAGGACAGACAAAAGCTGTTTTGTCCCTATCAGCCTCCCTAACCTTAACCTGCCAATATGAGGATCGAAGGTCTAGCGTACTCATGTAGCAGTCCCGTTTTGTGCTCTGAAGTAACTCGTCGATGCGTGGCATCGGATATGTGTCAGCTTTGGTGACTGCATTCAAACGCCTGTAGTCGACGCAGAAGCGGATACCACCATTGGACTTCGGCACCATCAGCGCCGGTGAACACCAAGCCGATTCACATTCTTCTATAATATTGTCTCGTAACATCTTACCTATTTCAGCTTTCATCAGCTCCTTTTTCGAAGGATTTAGCCGGTAAGGAGGAACAGCAATTGGAGGATGCTCACCTGTATCAATTCGGTGTTCCGCATACGGTGTTGGACCTCCCCCTGCTTTGAAGACGGGTGCGTGCCTGGTGAGAACGGCAGCGAGCGCTTGTCGCTCAGCTGGTTTAAGGTGAGTACCTTCATCGTCCCTAAGTATATTTGTGGAGGCGCAGGACACGTCACGCGAGGTAGGTTCGAAGAACAAGGTATGTTTTACTGAATCAAAGTTACTAAAATACCAGACTTCTTTGGAAAAATCTATAACTACTCCCGCGGCGGTTATAAAATCGATACCTAACAACGTCTCGTTATTTGTTGAGTCGGGAAAAATTAAAACGGGGACCGTTATAACTGCCGATTCTAAGCACACGTCTAACGTGGTGGTAAGTACATCCATCGTACGGATTACACCGTCGGCAAGCTTAACTTCGCGTGTCGAAGAGCTGAGGGGATGACCTTGACGTAGAAGGAGAGTATATAGCGTATAGCCCGCAATGCAATGTTTGGCAGCCGTGTCTATCAACGCGGTACCGGTAAACCCTAAAATTGAAATTTTAAAAATTGTTCGTAAATCGCGACCAATAGAGGGTCCCGAACGATCGTTACCCAAACATACATCGGTTAAACATAAATGAGCATTAGATTTTACATTATTACAAAAAAAATATTGAGAACAGTTTTGCCCATTATTCTTTACATTTTTACAAGAAATATTGCGAGAACAGTTTTGCCCATTATTCTTTACATTATTACATGAAGTATTGCGAAAACAGTTTTGCCCATCATTCTTTACATTATTGCATAAAATATTGCGAGAGCATTTTTGCCCACTATCCTTTACATTATTACGAGAACATTTTTGAACATTATTATTAGATTTTTGAGCATTATTATTAGACAAAGATTGTGGAACAATATTGGCCCCTTGTATGGGACACGAAACACCGTTAGCACTTTCACACACAATTACATTATTATCGTTATCGATAGGGTTAAAAGAGTCGGACGCGAGAGATTTAATCGAATAGAAACTTTGACCACTAGATTGTTTATCACTCTCACCTGGACTCTGCGACGCCTGTAACTTACGGCATTGCTCCTTGGCGTGGCCAAACTTCTTGCAGTAGGCGCACGTGGGCCGTTGCCTCCTTGTGGAGTCCTGCTTTGGAGGACAAGGCGCGGGGGGCGCGGCTGGAACAGGCGCGGACGGGGTGGGCGGGCTCTGCGCCGCGGAGGCGCCGGCGTGCGCGCTGTCGCGCGCTCTGGCGTGGCTGTTATCACGGGCACCCGCGTTATCACGCGAGGCGGATTGTGTAGACGGCGTTGATGTTGACGGCGGTTGTGTTCGCTGCTCACTCGTCGTGTGTGTCATGACGGTTTTATTGTCGAACGAGTCTTCTACATTCCGTGCGAGGCGGAGTAAATCACGGAAGTCATGACATTCTTCTCTGCGTAACCTTTTCTTAATTCTGCTGTGCAGGAGACCGTACGTCATATCTATCTGCGCCGATTCTGTTAAATCACCCTTGGGCAAGCGTGCGAAAAGGGCGCGAACGCGCGCCACAAATATGTCGGTGTTTTCTTTGTCTTGCGGCGTAGAAAATATTTCAATGTATATTCGATGAGGCGGTCGGCGGTCACCAAAGGCACTTATCAAGTTATCCTTGGCTTCTAGCCATGACGACACAGAGTATTTTATGCCTTGCCACCACGTAGCTGCTTCGTCCTTGAATAAGTAGGCTAAACCGCGTAGGATGTTTGAGTCCGTAACTTGCGCGCAATCACTATATGCCTCAATCGCGTCTATGAATGCTTCAACCGACTCTTTTGGTTGGCCGGAGAAGGTTGCTCTGCAGCGGGCTAGGGTGTTGTGCCCTGATAGCACGAGTGACTCCGGGGTGGATGCATTCGCCCGCGACACCGAGGTGAGCAACTCCCTGAACGCTTCTGTTTGAGAGCGCTGGAGAGAAGCGATAATCGTCGCCACGTTTTCATTAGAGAACGTAGCGTTTGCATCGGCACGCGGTGAAGAAAAGGCGTCGTCGCCATCTTGGCTGGCGGACGCCGCTGGCGGCGTGTTTGGTCGCGAGAGGACGGGTAATGCGTCGTTTGCATCATCTCTCCGAGTCAAACTAGCCGCTCTGCTCCTTGTCACTGGCATTTTTGTTCGTCACTGCAAAACGTTCACTAGGTAGACACTATGCACTCCCTTACTATTGTCACACGAAAAACACGTTGGAGCGCCACATATGAGAAGAGGTTTCAGGGGAAACGGAAACAAGTCTCTGATTAGAGTTATGATCAATAGTTTATTCGTTAGTTTTACACTTTTACAATAAAATAGTTCGGAATCTAAGTATTTCGCGGACAATGTCGGCGCGTGGCGTCACGTAACGACTTGCGCGGGAGGTTGACAGAAACACGTACATATGCTTTGCGCGTAAGCAGCGGACTGGCGACGCCGCGCGCCGCGCGCTTCGGTCACACGCTTGCAACCGCCACGCGGGAAAGAGAGCAAGCGATATCATTCGGTGTAACGGAGCGGCACGCGACCGCGGGACGCTCTTATTGGTCGGTTCGTAGGTCTCTGGGTTGCTATAATTAGAGTTTTAGTTGTCTATGAAATATTAATCGCTTACCATTTTTTTTTTTTTTTTTTCGTCGTTATAAAATAGAAGAAAAAAAATCGACACTTTTGTGTAACTTTTGCAATCTTTTCTTTTGTGTGTCCATTTTCTTGCTTATTTATAATTTATTAAAAATACTAGAGTGAATTCAAAGTATGTTAAAACATTTAGGAATGATGAATTATGTAATGGATTTTTGTTATAGCCTGCGCCAGATAAGTAGGAATTAAAGGTCATTAACCCGCATACATTTATTCAAATACATAATTCCGAAAACAAAAATAATGAAATAAACTTGTCCCAAAATGACTTTTATCGTGATCCTTGACTTTTCTAGTAATAATAAAACCGGCCAAGTGCGATTCGGACTCGCGCACGAAGGGTTCCGTACCATTATTATCAAAAAAAGGGCAAAAAAATCACGTTTGTTGTATGGGAGCCCCCCTTAAATATTAATTTTATTCTGTTTTTAGTATTTGTTGTTATAGCGGCAACAGAAATACATCATCTGAGAAAATTTCAACTGTCTAGCTGTCACGGTTCACGAGATAGACGGACAGACGGACAGACAGCGAAGTCTTAGTAATAGGGTTCCGTTTTTACCCTTTGGGTACGGAACCCTAAAAAGGGTCAGAGATAGAGGCGATTTTTATTTTTATTGCAAAAATAAATAGAATAATTAATTGAAAAACGGAAAATTTCAACTGTCTAGCTGTCACGGTTCATGAGATACAGCCTGGGGACAGACAGACG
The DNA here is from genome assembly GCA_905147715.2 of Xestia xanthographa. Classification (NCBI taxonomy): domain Eukaryota; kingdom Metazoa; phylum Arthropoda; class Insecta; order Lepidoptera; family Noctuidae; genus Xestia; species Xestia xanthographa. The sequence continues at coordinate 25,832,593 of LR990659.1, forward strand.
GACAGACGGACAGACAGCGAAGTCTTAGTAATAGGGTTCCGTTTTTACCCTTTGGGTACGGAACCCTAAAAAACGATTCATAGTGAATTGTCGGGGTACGCAGAGAAATTAAGGAAAGAGCAATGACCTTTAATTCCTACTTATCTGGCGCAGACTATAGTTTGTTTGTGTTTGATGTATCTATTTAAAAAGAGTGATGTATGTTATAATTTACTAGTTTACTTATAAATATTTTTATTTATTTTTGAATTCATTGCATAGTCGAACTCTAATGTCACATAAAAAAAATAGATTTAGAAAATATTAAATCCTCAAGTCATCAAATATTATAAAAAGAAACCATTAAAAATATACCGAGCAGTAATTCAAGGAAATTGTTAAAATAAAAACTGGCTAAATTATAAAACATTTTATTAAGACTGACGATAAAATATAGTGGAAATTATAATTGAAACAATTACTTATAGCTATGATAGTGTAGTAAGAAATATTTAAGTACAATAGTTACTCAGGCAGTACATTTATGTTTTTTTTTTCATATTGCTTCAATTTCGTTTTTTATTACCCTTGATCCCTAATACACTTACAGTTCACAATATCCCAACTAAACAATTGAATCTCTTTTATACTCAACATTATTCTGAAGTTTTCGAAATTATCATCACCTGGGCCTAACCTTTTTCTAAATACATATCTCAAAAAACTAGACGACCCAGTCCAAATTTTCATTTTAAAGGCCTAAAAACAATTAGGTCTAGGTCAATAAGTACACCGTAACTCCACATTTTTTTTCCAAGATTAGTCGTTTACTAAACAGTGTTATTAAACACTGTTTAGTAAACGACTAATCTCGCATATGTGGTGGATAGATGGTGTGCTCGTACCGTACCATAAAAGAGTGATGATTTCACAGAACCGTTGTCTAGAATGGAACTCGGATTATTCCACTACATTATTTTAAGCATTGCAATAAAGTACAAAAAACAAACTAAAATTTCTCATATGTTACTACTTGGAAGTTGGTGTAGTGGTGGGTGGTTCAGCAATTGAAAATTCGGTCGTAGTTTCATAATACGGAGTAGTTCGTGAATTATAAAAAGAAGGGATGGTCATACGATGAAACGGTAAGAGTCTTCTAGTGTTAAGGTAAGAATTATAACCGGGTACAGTATGCAAGATAGGTCGAAGAGTGGGACTAGTAGACAAATGAGTCTGTCCAGGAAACCCGAACGTATTAGTCCTAAACACACCATCGTTTAACGGTCCCCGACCGAATTCTGGGCGAAGGTACACAGGTGGAACGATTAAAGGAGGATTAATAGGTCTTCTTGTGCTTCCTTCTGGCTTCAAACTAATAATCCTGACCGGAGGAGCTTCTTTAGAATTAAGAAAGGCAAAATCATAGACAGGTTTTTTGACAATTCTGGAATGCTTCTGCTGTTTGAAGTTCTCGTGAAGATTGGCGGTCTCTGGTTGGTTAGGCATGAAGAAGACATGGTGGTAATGCTTCATGATGTCGTCGAGTTTCTTCTTGGTTATGTTTTGGTTGTTTGGTGGTGTGTGAGTCATGTCTGAGAAGATTTTGTTGCATTGGACTGTGTTCTTCCTCTTAGAGACTGGACAAGTCTGAAAAATGGGTGATTTTGTTAGTAAGTACAAGTAATAATAAAACAACATATCACATTATTTTAAAACTTGACATAGTTGATCAACATGAACCGATTATTTCAGAATTGGAAGCTTTCATATAATATATCAAGTCCCACTCTTTCAAATGAGACCAGAAAGAGTCGAGACTGTTCGTCGTGTATTCGCTATGATTGCAGAACCAGCAATACCTTACATAAACTTTAAAATATACTTGAAAATTTCAGAAATTCCTCCATCTAATATTAATCCGCGTCCCCGGTTAAGCAGAAGTGTAGTACATATATATATATGTATATTACCAGTACCATATACCTAAGGAGCCAGCATACCTTACCATAAATCGGGCAAAACTCTAGCCCGCAAGCTGCCACTAAGGAATTCCTGATGGAAAAACCCAATAGCACTTTACCCGACCTTGGTTTCGAACCCAGGACCTCATGCTGAGCAGTAGCCACTAAACCATCGAGACGGAATACCTCATCTATCTATAAGATTCTTGAGACAAAGTAAGTTTGGATGTAGGATAGGAGGTAATCACCAAACTCATTGGATTTCAAAATGTTTTTGTTGAAATAAAACTACATTATTACCGAGTGCACCTAGTAACTTCACTTACCATCAACATAGCGTCGAGAGCATTCAGCAGTTTCTTCTCCGATTGACAATGTTCTACATACAGAGGCATATTAACTAAGGCGCTGAAATAAATGTCCAGTAAGGCCGCCCATTCCACCTGGTCGGTGGTGAACTGACGGATCCTGTCCTTCATCTTAAAGTAATCCATGAAGCCGTACTTGCTGAGGACACCCATTTTTTTCAAAATGCATGTGGTTGGCTCTGAGTCTTTGCACTGTAAAAACCAAATAATAGTATCATTGAAATTGTACTCACAAAACAAAGAAAGTCAAAGTAGGACATCATGGGGACATTAGGTGGACCGATGACCTGGGAACTAAACCTGGGAAGGCCAACGGAATAAGGAATATGCATGAAATACAAGACTCTTTTTATTTATTAAAAAATGCCTTGTATTGGCCCTTAAAAACATTGTGGTACATTTGATTAAGTTGCTAAAACATCACTTATTTTAAAATTTACTGTTTAATGTAGCATGTTTTTGGTGAAACGGAACGCACTCTCAAAACGCGTCGTCCTCGATAACGCCGGTAGTAACTTCAAAGTCTATGTGTCAAAAAAACACTTTTATTTGAAAACTGCTTAAAGTTTCACTAAGATTTTATTATAATATTGTTATTGCAACTTTTACTTGACTAGAGCACATACATTGGTCAATTAGTAAAGTTATTCTATTAAGGGCAAAAAAAATGATTTTAACAAGGCAGATTGTGGTAAATGACGTCACATCATGGCCGCGACGGCTACGGACGTTTCAACTGTCATAGAAAATTGCAGGAGTTTAATATTATTTTTAAGCGACAAGCAGTAGTTGGACTTAACTTTTAATACTTTTCTTGGGTTGATAGTACCTACTGTATTTTATTGCTTTAAGTGAAGGAAAAATTGCGTCCATTTTCCCTATTAGGTGAATGCAAGAAGCACAGAACCAGAATGTAAAAGGCACTCTCTTTTCCGCTAAAACTGATGCCGATGCTCCGAAATTTATTTGGCATAACACACTTAGCATAATCTTCTCTAAACGAATATTGTTAAGGCATACTAATTATTTAATATAATTATTCTTTGGCCAAATGTTTAAATGTTCGAATTTACAATGGCATACTTATAAGATGACAGAATTTTATTTGGCATAATTATCTATGACAAAGTTAAAATTCCGCATAATTTGGTTTAGCATAACGTTTATTTTTTATAAATTATATATGTGGTACTGATTAGTTTATGCTATCCGCTGTTATGCAAAATAATATTAAGACATAAAAAGTTCTGCTATAGGTCCTAGACCCATTGTGAGCATCAACGTTTTAACGTCGATATTTGCATGGCTTGCTTAACCGCCACCGCATTCGAAAGCATTTGTCATCTACTTAAAAAAAACTATCACACTTTGATCTGTACTTACCGTATAGCTGTTACCGTGCCACGCAAATTTCCTGCGATAAAGCTGCACTGGAACATGGTCCACTTTGTAAAGGGCCTCCAATCCACACTCTTGCAGGTGACTGCGATGTATCAGCTCAGGTAGGAGACATATTTCACGACGGTTTTTCTGAACCAAGAAATAAAACATTATTACTTAACATCACCAATCCGTCAACCAAGTATTCTGTACATCAAACTATGTAACTCTACGTAACGATTATAGCTGAGAACTTTTTTTTTGGGGTGAAAAATCACGTTTTACGGTAGGACTCAATTTAACGCTCTCAAAACATTGTGCTAATGGATGCATTGAATAGTAGGGTCGTGGAGATATTTAAAGTAAAAAATAAGAACATTAAAAACTTGTATTTTGAAAAAAAAACTTATGAAAAAGTTGGAATTTTGGCCCCCAATATCTCCGTAGCTAGAAAGTTTAAAAAAAAATTATATCAATGACGGGGAGAACAAATGCGTTTAACACCCATTAATCTGCTTTTTTTTTTCCACTAAAATTTGCAGCCAATTTCTAAATCAGGAACAGGAGCCACGTTCAATTGTTGCAAAGAAACTACCACTATAACATAACTTAACATATAAACAACTAACTATAATATAACTAACTAAACCACCTGCAACGATAACTTGTTGAGTAAGAAAGTTAGATTAAGAATAGGTATTTATATTGTTTATACTCACAGGTCTATATTTAGAAAAGCTGATCTGGCATGAGACCTCGTGTTTACCATGTCTGAAACCAAATACAAATTCTTTATTTAAAGTCTTTTCAGGTGCACCAACCACCGCCACCATTTTATGTACCTATGGAAAGTGACTGTCGCTAACCACCAGTGGGGGTCACGACTATTTCGTGTGGCATTACTTACTTGCAAATATTTGACTTCCTCTTGTAAGGGCAGTTCTGAAAAACAGAAAAAAAACACACATCTTACATCAATTTAACTTCCCTCAATATTGTACGCACAGTCAGAAAAATTGTTCAGCAAATGGACACGGCTGTAACGAAATGACAGACTATTTTTAAAGGCATTTAAGGATTACATCGATCCAATAGCTGGATCCACTGGTTGCCAGCGCTGGATCGGCACTGGGTTAATGTAAACATGTTACAATCCAGTACAGCGTCCAGTATCTAGCGCTGGATCGGAATAGCCTACGTTCCTAATTTTCAATCCAGTGTCCTCCCCCCGTACACCGCGCACCACGCGAGTGGCACTGGATCCGTGTAAACGCAATGGTCAGTCGTCGCCGCGTAATGTACCTCAACAAAGTGAGACTACTGGATTGAATGTAAACGACCTGATCCAGTGTCAATGCCAATCCTGCCCTGGAATCCGGTGAAGCTGGATCCAGTTACTAGATCAATGTAAATCAGCCTTTACGAATAAAATTAGTTGAATGTCGATTTGCTCACCAATCATTTTGCCTGACTTTCCTTCCAATTCTACATACCTCAGTCAACACATCCAAAGTGCAAGCCAACATGTTGTTTATCTCGCATCCAGCTTCGTAACTTCTCACAGGTTTAGCCACACACTTAGTGAGTACCCTTGCTTTAGCCTTGACCCAGGCTGGGTTGGTGTCTGTGAAGTTATCCAGCATCTTTATGTAAGCATCGATATCAAGGATACCTGTGTCGGAAATTATGCCCATACGGCGGAACACGCAGGTTTCTTTGTCGCACTGAAAATGTATAAAAGCTTAGTTCAACGTAACATTATAGGTCAATTCACACTTAGGAATACTTCAAGCTTGAATACTTCAGGCTTGAATACTTCAGGCTTGAATACTTCAGGCTTGAATACTTCAAGGGAACAGCATCACTTTGGCTGATTGGCCCGTTGTCATCCAGACGTAAGCACGTCACCACATCGCTTCTCTACTCAACGAAGATACGGGGCCCGTCCGCAAGTAGCTTTATACTTTAGAATGAACCTACTCCCTTATATTCTAGAAGAAAGGACAGATGACCAATAGAGTTGTAATTCATTTTTAGTTCGGGCCTTTAACGAATCTTATGTCCGTAATGATACGGAGAAGGAAACGCCCGTAACTTCGGCCGAAACTACGGGTTTCGTGCTTAGAGACTCTTCCGATGAGACTCCTGACGTGTGACTCTAGATTCCTGATAGGCACCCCAGTTACGGCGGGCTGTCGTCGCGCTTGTGTCTAGCCGTTTCCCACGGCGGCTGCCTGAAGACTCCATTATCATCAGCTTACAGCAGTCCAATGCTGGACATAGGCCTCCTCAATCGCACGCCACTTAACTCGATTCTCAGACACTCATCCAGTTGCTACCAGCCACCTTGCAAAGGTCACTCCACCGAGCCTGAGGACGTCCCACCTTACGTTGAAGCCCGGTGACTACTGTTTACTAACTAATCTCGATTGCCGCTTAGAAGAGTGTTTCGTTGAATGAATGGTGACCAGCTCGAGTTGAAGCGATGCTGCAGTGTTTTTACTGTATGTTTAGCTAATTTCAGAAATATTCAATAAGTGCGCCCCTATGTCAACTTGTGGTGGCTATTTCTTTAATGCGGTTTAGTGCTCAGATACCCACAGATTGAGGCACCAGCATAATATCCTCAACAGGGTTAGAACTGGCCGTGGTGGGGGCTTCAGTGACCGGAAAACGTTCGGAGATGGCCAGTCTGGCCTGGCCTTCGAAACTTATATTGAAGTTACACTCAGATCTCCAAGAAGGGTCGATGAATTTCGTCATTTCACAGCAATCCAGAGGATCTGTAGGTTCCTGAAAAATATATTTATTCTTATTCATTCTTATTCTTTATTGCACATAAAATTAAAAGATATACACACACGATTACAATATACAATAGCTTATGTACAACGGCAAGCTAAAAAGCTATTAAAATAAGACTAATTTATAATTTTTAAATGGTAAGTACCTAGTCAGTTTAACTTTTACCAAAGAAGTACTTACATAATTATGGACTCCACACAACTGAAACTTATGTTGGTTATTTTTTTTAAATAGCCATACAAGTAACAGCGACAAAGCTGTTTTTTTATAACCGGCTTTAAATTTGTAGGTCTAAAATCAGGGGCTAAATCCGCGGTAAAAGTTTGTTACAATTCCTCTTACGACATGTATACAGGTGACTTTTTATCACTGGGTATAGGTGAACGGAGTAGAAACAAATGGCATACAGTTTTTTTTTTGCAAAAAAATATCAAGAAGATTCGAAATTAAAATCATACGCGTATTGCGTATGATTTGAAATTAAGTAGATATTTTTCATTATTTTTTTTCAAAATTTCTCTTTCTTTGTTCAGTATATGAAAAGTTTACTTGAAATTTGTAGCGTTTTTTGATGATGGATCAATTTTTTTCTAAGCTGTGGAAAAAAGAAAAAAAACTAGGTATGCCATAAGCTTCTACTCCGTTCACCTAATATACCCATTTTTTTTGGAAAGTGATAACAAAGACATCCAGTATCTACCTACTTACATCACTAGGAACATCTATTGGCGTTCCACTAAAATCGTATTCCGGAAACCGTTGGCTGGTCGTGTCTTCATACGTAGCAGTAGTTGTCTTGTCAGCAGTTGAAGGGCTCGCAATGGTCTGCAACATTGAAAGTAGAACTTGAGCTGACTGCACGCAGATTCTTATACTTTCACGACTGCATGTAATGGGCAGGCTTGAAGGCACCTAACAAGCCGATTCTTGCCGACTTCCCTCCGGAAGCAAGGCACTCTACGTAATGTCTAGGTGTCTTAGGTACAACAACAATAGCCCATAACGTCCACTGCTGGACATAATAGCCTCTCCCATGATTGGAGGAATTTGCCGTAATCTCCACGCTTGGCAGGCGGATTGGAGATCGCAGTGATGGAAGACTAACAGAAAACGCTGCTGCCCATTCTCAGGTCTACGGAGGCGCAAGGTGTTCTGCCTCAGACATTAGTCGCCTTATACGATACCCGTGAGTGTAATGGGTTGGTTCTATTCTACTCTGCCGGATACCACACGGCTTAGGTACAGAAGCCAGCATATCAACACCAAAAGCGTCCGTACATTGAAGAAAAAAGCGATTATTGTAAAGTACTTACAAGTTAAGATGAGAATAGCGGTCATTGCCCTTTCCCTAATATCTCTTCGTACGAACCAAAACAAATAAACCATGTATCGTTTATCATTACAAAAAATGACGAAGATACACGGTAGATGACGATTCCAGACTTGAACAGGCTTATCTTTGGTTTTCAAAGTTAAGAAGTTTAATAAATGTAGGTGGGTCCATGACCGTTATTCTCATGTTAATTGGCAACAACTATAACATATCTAATGGGATGTAAACCGTGATATAAAAAATAGTTACTACATTATTAAAACACCAAAAAATAGCATTGGCTTTGACTGTACTGAGTATCTACTCAGTACAGTCAAAGCCAATGCTAGTTTTTGGTGTCACACGCCACAAGTATATGTGTAGTTGATTTTTAACGCCACAAGTATCTACTTGTGGCGTTAAAAAGAAAAAAAAGAAATTCCTGCTGTAAAAAAAATGGTTACTACTGCGTACGACTTTCACGCCAATGTAGTGAGAGAATGGGAAAGGCCGATGAAAGCTGATTGTAGATGGCGCGTCCATAGCTTAGTCCCAATCTGACCAATGAGGTCCAACTATTAAGAAATATAAAATGACATTGACAGATTTTCAACCAATGACGATGTTTGGTACAAGCGATGCTAGCGCCATTAGTTATAAAGTTGCCTTCCCAGAAACATGTTGAGTCGCAAGCTATAGCTGTAAACAATAATCGGCCCGACGGTGCTACACATTGCGCTGCTTGCAGTGTTTGGAGTGGGGAAATCGTGCGTCGGGCTGGCAGAACGACACTGCGGCCCTGCGGTAGTGCGGTAGGGTGAACAATTAAAATATCGGCCCTGCATGCATACACACAATACGATTGGCAGTGTCACTGCAGGCAGGGACCTGCAGGCAGTGTTTGAGTAGGGGCCTTTAGAAACTTGGCCCCACCTAGTTTTAAAAAATTACGCGTAAAAGTGTTTGTAAAAATCTACTTGCAAAATAAACATCATTTATCATATAATACTGTCGCAAATTCGTGCGCAAGCGGTTAGAGGTAAATCTTACCTGTAAGTCAACCACCTGTACATCGGTGTACCTCGGGCCGTGGTCGGAATAGTTGATAAAGGACGTAAAGCCACATTCCTGCAGCACGGTCGAATTGAATATCACTGGCAAGTCGCAGCATTTTGAGTCGAAATACTGTTGGAAAAAGGTAGAAATCACTTCTGAGAGGAAGAGCTAGCAGTTACCACCACCACTAATAGTGCAAATAAATAAGTGATTATGATGATTATGATTACGATTATGATTACGATTATGAGCATCACCCCAGTAATCCCCGAAATATTAGGCAGAGGTAACTAATAGTACACCCACATTTCACCAGATGGGAATTAATAAGTTTAAGTCCCATCCTATAGATAGATGAAAAAAAAACCTCATTATGTAGACACCAAAAAGACAGGAGGATTCTGAATAGTCCCCATTCATAATCCTCCTGTAAAGCACAATGTTATTTGACGCATGTTGAGATTACTCTCTACATATTTACAAAACTTGCTGTGTTCGACAGGGTCCATAATTGATTCTATTTTTTAATTTACCATCTGAAATATAAACGATTTGAGATTTGAGACTACCATCATTAACTCGCCAAACTTTACTTTATGAAAAAAGAACATATTTTAGCTGTTTATGAACTTACGTTTCTTAAAAACCAAGTTGGCCGACGCTCTTTTGGCAAATTCTTCTCCAAGTTCACGTAACGGCTGAAAATATTCAAATATTATTCCTCAGTCGAATATATTGAACCAAGTCTCTAAAGTTGAAGTCCTCCTGACCGTTTTCGATCACGGTGGCCAATCTTAGCGAAGATTAACCAACGGCGCGGGAGATATTATAGTGCACAAATGTGTGCACAGTACAGGTGCACTCTCTCTGTTCCTTTTTCTCTCATAGTCCGATGGGACGGCAATCCGACACGACCGGAGAGAGACCAGGCACAGGACCAACAACGCCTTAACGTACATTCCGAGGCACGGGGGTATCTACCCGCCAACTTCCAAACTCTGGGCTACTACTAATAGAAAAACCCAATAGAACTTTTTTCCCGACCCGGGAATCGAACCCAGGACCCCACTCTCAGCAGTCACGTTTGCGACCACGCGACCAGCGGGGCCAAGTCCACAGTGAACCAAGTCTTTAAAGTTGAATATACGGGTCGGTAAATAGAGTCATCTACTTTAAATTGACCCATCTCGGATACAATGCGAGTGTGGAGCCCCAACACAGAATATGCCACACCTTCTCTCCTACTCGTCGTGCACAACTAATTGCACCCTCCAGGACTTGAATGAGGCAAACAACAGAGCTATCCAGGTTGCGACGTACTGGTCGGACAAAATCTGAGTCATCGATTCGAGAAGAAGATCTACTTTAAATCAACTTACCTTTGCGCAAACATGTATTTCAAACCAGCAAGAGACGTGACAGGAGAGCACGAATCATCCTTTCTTGTACTGGAAACTGGACAGAACTGTAAGCAGAAAATTTATAGTTATTAGTACATAGTATTGTGATTTGGTAGTTACCGACAAAAAGAAAATTAGGATTATCGATCTATCTACATTTAACGCGTATAAAAAGTTTCGTATTCGTGCTCTAAACCGTTGAGGGGTTCTCTCGGGAGGAGGCAATCTGTAAAATTTCAGCTCAATCGGATGATGAGAAGTGGTCTTAAAATGGTTTGCAAGTTTTGAAGCGGACAACTGACATACATACACGCAATACTAACAGTGCAAGCAAACAAAACAAAATGGCGGTGTTAGTTATGTCTATGGCCACGCGCCAATAGAATCATGGAGTGTATATGTTTAGAGAGTTTCGAGTTTGCAACACTAACATTACTGATACTTACATCAATCATTTGATCCACAACACAGTGCAACAGCGCCTGTCCTGGACAAGTATTGGTAAACCTTCGAGACCTGTTCTCATAGCAGTTCTCCAGAACTTGGCCGATCACGTCCTGCCAAGGACCTTCGGGTAATGCGTTTCTGAATATAATCTCGCTGGTTTCTTTCGAAGGCAAGGAGTCGGGAAGACCCAGTTTTGTACTGACGCAGTACCATTGGTGACACTGGAAACGTCAAGGAAGAAATAGTTAAAACTAATCTTTAAAAAGTGGTGAATTCAAGCCACTAGCAAGCCTTGTTGCTAATAAAGATGACTTTGCATTAGTATATTTTTAACTTGAGATTTTGCTTTTGTATAAGGCTGCTCGGCTTAACATAATTTATGACATACACACATACTCGTACATTACAAGACATAGACACACACACAGACATACATTTTTATATAAGTGGGGAAACTTTGTTATTGCATTCGAGGCGGAATTTACACCCGAGCCTCAGGCCAGGTTGTTATGGATTATGGAGCCAATAAAATTGGGTTTTTTTTTTCGCGCTTTGCTTTCGCCAGGTTGAAGAAGAAGCAAAGGTATGAAGCCGCTAAACAGCCACCTCACCTTAACGAGAAAACATCTCCTAGTTGATGGCCGCGTCGCGTCACGTCGAGTCGCGTGAGGAAACTAAGCCAAATTCACCAGTATCATTAATCGTAAAACATATTTGACGGTCTTCTTGATCTTCTTTTTTTTCGATGGTAGAATAGTTCTGTTCAAACTTTATGGCGGCTCGGAAGTTAGCTGCGAATGACGTTTTGCGCATTTATTCAGTCAAGACGATGCGTCCTCTGCGCCCCGGCGATACCTAAAGTTGTGTTCTGGAATGCAATTCACTAAGGCAAAACATCTTTGCACATCTGATGAAAACATATCGGTATTCTGCAGTAAAACTGCACAGCTTTACGTTAGGTGTTCGGAGCCGCCATAAAGTTTGAACCGTTATACGTTCAAACTTTGCTGCTGCTGTGAGTCACTACTCACAGCTCTTTTCGAGACGCCATAAAAGGGTTTGAGTTAAAAGGCCGCCCTAACTTCCGCCACTTTTCAAAGTTGCGGCCTAAATCTAAATTAATCGATAGCATTCTTTATTATATTATCGATATATTTATTCATCTATATTAATGGTATCAATACAAACAAGTTTTGAATAAGACAAAATGATTAATTATAATGTCACGATTCCGAGATATGAGCTATCAAAGTTCAAGTCTATTTACTGATGGCATCTTCAGCCCATCTTTGATTTGATCAGACACGCATAAAACCTGTTTCAATCGATAGCTGGCATCAATACAAACATGTTTTGTATGAGACAAAAGGTTCTCAAATGTCACGATTCCGAGATATCAGCTATCAAAGTTCAAGTCCATTCACTGATGGCATTTTCAGCACAACGATCAGACACGCATACCTAAAACCTGTATGAATCGGTAGCTGGCATCAATACAAACAAGTTTTGTATGAGACAAAATAGTCTAAAGCGTCACGTTAGTGTCAGTGGATATGCATGATTCGGAAGATTTTGTTTTGCTTCTTGCGTACCTACCACTTGTGGATATAAGTACTTGCTTCCTATCATACGTTTCGGGGTTTCGAGGCCCCGCTATCAATGTGTTAGTGATGCCCTATTATTTTTATGCATAAACAGTTTATCCTCGTCATGTTATTCATATTGATATCAATTTAGGTATTTTCCTACTGTAATATGTTTATACTATTGTTGTTTCATCAGATCAGATGTTGATCGACGCATTATTTTAAGACGCAGCCTTTTTTCAATACTAAATAGGCTTGCGTTTGGCCACAACTCGACTGATGTGAAATAATGATGCAACCTAGGGTGGAGCACGCTTGCCTAGAAGAAACCAATTCCGAACCGAAGAGAGAAGCCAGCAGTGAATTCCACAGACTACGGCGGTTCGCACAATAAATGTGGAAGCATAGCGCTTTATTCGGGTCCATGGACGTTCAACCACATAACGGTGACGCATCACCCTAGGTATCTCTGGTCGTACCATGATAGAATGGGGATGGGGGAATTAGGTACATTGAATGCCACTTACCAAGCGTGAGTTCTTTAGATAAGATCTTCCGAAACCAACTTGTCCCAAAACCACCTGAAAAATTACAATTGTCCTGTAGGTCTTGTCAGAAACGATCAATGGCAAAATTCCTAATGGAAACTTTTGCCCAACCCGAGAATTGAACCCAGAGACCATGCTCAGCAGTAGAGCTCGTGACCACTAGACCACCCAAGCAGTTTATAACAGTATTAATTTATATCAAAAGTCATTGTATTAACATTGAATGCAAATATCACAGCGTTATTTAAATTATACCGAAGAATCTTGGTAAAATAATAACATTCATGATAAACGAATTGACCGCTGTTTTCAGAAACCCGACAGCAAAAACAGGAAAAAACAAAGACGAGCTTTTCGAATAGGTTGATGCAGCTAGCTGGTGGCAATGTTAGATATCAGATTTATAACCAACTTCAGATTAGGTAGGCGGTACTCGAAAATCGTTCTAGTTTTGTACTTTCAGGTGCAGTCGGTAGCCATAAAATTCTAAATCAATAAGTACTTACCGCTGGCAAAACCACAAACAACCACAGTAACCACAATAATTTAACGTTTTTCATGTTTAACTAGCGAAGGATCAAGAGTTACTGACCAGTTACCACACTAAAGATAATTTATTTTTCCCGCATATATCTGGGGTCATGAGTTCATGACTCAAGATAGCGATATTTTGCGTTGTTTAAAGTAGGACGGAGTATCCCAATGGGTGATGGCGTCTTATAGTTATTTTTAGCATGTAATGTAAATATCACGCCTAGCTGCAAACACTCAAACAGCGCTTGCACTCGCTGTAGGTAGTGTAGCATGTCTGTGTTTATGTTTTCGCTATAGAACCGACTTTCGCACCAATTTATTTTGATTCTTTCATTTATCGTTTTGCAAAGCAAGGTGATTTTTTACCCGACGCAAAGGCAAACGTCCGTCGACTACGCTTTTTAGGCGAATACAAAGTGTTTTGAGGTTAGGTTACAATAATTGGTTTTTCTCATTTCATGGCAGTGGTACCAGGGTGCATGGGGGACCCCATCCCTCCACAGCGCGCGAAGTGACCTCCGTCGCATGCATTTGACAATTTGACGGTTTCACTTCGACAGTTTACAATTTAACTAGGCAGATTATAAAATGAAGGGTTTTACAACCGACATATCCAAGTACCTACTTATCACGAATATGTTGACCAATTTACCAGTTGAAGTGCCAACATTACCGTTCTCTTGTAATCGGCCATTGCGGTTCACTGCTGGAAGTGGCACTTTTTGGGAATTGTAGATTTGTGGTCGTTTTGGGAAAGTGGACGAAATGGGAAATAGACATTTAGGGAATTTTGATTAAGTACAGGAACGAGAGAGAGTACGAGTACGAGAGTTGCCGAGAATCGAGCTGAGTTTCTCGCAATTGTGGAGGTTTGAGGAGTTTAACAATATCGCTAGATATTGTTAAACTTTCACATAATTATCACAAAAGTTGAAAAGAAGCACTTGTCAACACCAGTAAAAGTCTGCAAAGGTGTACCATAAGGGAGTATTCTAGGTCCTCTACTCTTTATTATTTATATTAATGACCTCCCCAAATCTATGAAATCCTCCATGGTTCTGTATGCGGACGATAGTACTGCAATAGTTGTACTAAAGAACCCACGACACATGAACATGAAATGAACGATACGCTAGCATCTCTAATAAACTGGCTAAATTTAAATGAACGTAATATTAACCTAACTAAAACATTTATAATGACTTTCAGAAATAAAAATGCAAAATTAATTAATTTTAATTTACATTATGACCAAATAAACATAGAAAACATAAACACAACAAAATTTCTTGGACTACACATAGACTCTGACATGTCATGGAGGACACATATTGAACAATTATGTACTAAACTAAGTCGGTATTCATATGCCATCTATATGCTTCGTAAAGTGGTAAATTAAAGTGCACTTCTATCTGCTTACCACGCTTACGTTGGTTCGACACTAAGATATGGTATAATGTTCTGGGGGTCTAAAATGGCCGCTTTAGCAGAATCGTTTTGTGAATCACGTTAAAAATTTAAAATTGTTAAAATGGACTTTATTGTTATTGTCATAAAGTCCATTTTAAGAATTTAAATGTTTTAACGTGATTCATGCTAAGATTCTGCGTAGGATTTGTTAAAGCGGCCATTTTAGACCCGCTGGGGTAATGCCACTGAGAAATTAATTAGTTATGTAATAGTAGTAATAAAATAATATAATTAATGAATGTCAATTATATACCCTAATAATAATATTTGCTATGGTTAAATAATAAGTAATGTAAGATTTATTATTTTTTATTGTGAAGATATTTGCAGACCCAGCATTATATTGACGCAAATAAATGATTTGATTTAATTGATTTGCTTTGAACAATTTAATATAAACCTTAACTGCCTTGATATACGGTCGCGCCCATGCTCTTGTAGTAGCTTGAGGGCGCTCCGAGTACCGCGTGCGAATTTATTCTTATATTTACCGTATATCAAGGTAGTTACGGTTTATATTAAATTGTTGTCTTTAAATGCGCTCCGCTGCGCTTCCAGCGGTGTGCGTGGGCCTAACGCTTACCGATTTGCGGGCTCAACTCGGGACTGTTTGAAAGAGATACCGCGGCTCTGGAAGACAAAGGGCTGAGAAGGAACATTGATAGGTTTTAGTCAGTAAAAGTCTGACACACCCTCCTGCTCCGCCCAGAGCGCAGCATTGGATGATTCCACATCCGAAAAAAAAAAAACAAAACTAAAAGGGTTAACGACATAGTAAAATGAAAAACAGAAATAAATCTAACATAATTTATTGGTG
This sequence comes from Xestia xanthographa, assembly GCA_905147715.2. Classification (NCBI taxonomy): domain Eukaryota; kingdom Metazoa; phylum Arthropoda; class Insecta; order Lepidoptera; family Noctuidae; genus Xestia; species Xestia xanthographa. The sequence continues at coordinate 25,848,259 of LR990659.1, forward strand.
AATAAAATCCCATAAATTAAAAAAAAAAACATCGTTTACACAATAAATCAACTACTTACAGAATAAAGCAAAGAACTTTGCTTCGGAAACACAGATAGATATACAACCAATCAATTGAAACAAATCTAGGTTTCTATAGAGATCAACCTTACATAACATCAAGCCTGTATTTCTCCGAAGCGTAGGCAGGGGTGTACAACCTTCGCCAGTTTTGTTTAAGTCCTAATTAATATGAATTTATGATTCATTCATTCTCTGGCACCAAATTGTGTCTTGGGACGATGTCATTTGTTGCAATGGTGTGTAAAGCGTTTCGAGTGTGTCCTTAGTGATTCACCAGCCATAGTAATTTATCGTTTTTTGCCAACATCATCTGCATAGCCTCTTCCCAACTATGCTGGGATCGGCTTCCAGTCTAACCGGATGCAGCTGAATATAATACCAGTATTTTACATGGAGCGACTACTCCACAACCCTACCGAGTAATACAATAACCCATAGTAAGACTAGTTGTCTGACTTTTGAGTCACAAAAAAAAAGCTTTGAAAGTACATAATGTACGTTTTTTATCGTGTAATGTATAATATATATCTATCTGTGTTTTCGTCATAATTTAGTAGTTTTAGGCGCAAGCTATCGATAGTATTAGCTAACAAGATTCTTAGATTTTTTTTATTAAAGTTTTTATGGACGAGAATTCAAGGCTAATTCAAAATATTTGGGTCAAATATCCTGGTTGTTACCTCTGACCTACTTTGATACCTACCTCCTAATAAACGATTTTTAAGCAAGATACCATACAATTCATTACAAATCAATACAATTTATATTATTCAAGAATCGACCACAATCCGATAGGTTTTTCCAACGCAAAGCAAAGCTAGGTGAAAAATATAATTATTATGCAAGTGCCAAACATCAAACATTCTTAGGCCCAATATTCCATTCCTGGTTTTACTATTAATTCCAATTACCAAAGTGCAATCAAGATCTTTGACAGATTTTTCTACATAATATTATTATAACAAAAAAAATTAGACATAAGTACCTATAAGCTGAAAACAGTATAGTAGGTAATAATAATATTTCGTTTTAAGTGAAAATTAAGGATGACGTGATACAAAGATTTAAATATTTTAAATCATTGCTTTACATCATAAAGCATCATTCTTTTTTTTATTTCATCTTTTTGCTATAGCTTTCTGCTTTTTTCTATCGAAAGCTCAAAATAATGAAAAATCACGAAAGATATCCAGTAAATAACAGTACAAGTTTAGTTTAAACCTAGTTCTTTTCAATTAATAGACTTCCGCGCGACCTAAGTACGAGGAGAGCACATCTCATAACAGACGCCTGCAATCCCCAAAGGTTTATGCGCAGTTGTACACAATAGGTAGGTAGGCCAATGGCTACGGTAGAGCAATGGTTTGGGTAGACCAATGGCTACGGTAGGCCAAGGCTACGGTAGACCAATGGCTACGGTAGGCCAAGGCTACGGTAGGCCAAGGCTACGGTAGGCCAAGGCTACGGTAGACCAATGGCTACGGTAGGCCAAGGCTACGGTAGGCCAAGGCTACGGTAGGCCAAGGCTACGGTAGGCCAAGGCTACGGTAGGCCAAGGCTACGGTAGGCCAAGGCTACGGTAGGCCAAGGCTACGGTAGGCCAAGGCTACGGTAGGCCAAGGCTACGGTAGGCCAAGGCTACGGTAGGCCAAGGCTACGGTAGACCACACCCACATTTCGCAAGTTATGTTTATGTCCCATGTAATAGCGGGCTAGCCTAACCGAGAACAAATCCAAACTCCATGGCTGCTACTGAGAAATTCCTGATGGAAAAACCCAATAACAATATGCCCGACCCGGGAATCGAACCCAGGACCACCAACTTAGCAGTCGCGATTGCGAACACCTAGACCAAGGAGGCAGTTCACATCTGACACAAACAAGAGCACATTGTCACACTGTCAGTGTCAGATTTCAATATAAATCTTTGGATATATTCGACAATTTGTCTATATGCGGGCCCCACTGAAGCTTGGCATCTAAAGTTATGCCTAAGAAGTCAGTGCTATCTTCCGGTTTTAACTCTTTATCCTTAATTAGTACAATAGTTTCCACTTGTCTTACATGGGGTTATCGTAAGCTTAATACATTTAGTTTTCTTCTCATTTAGGAGTAGATTATTAACATTAAACCAATTAACGACTTTTGCCAGGGCGCTATTAACATCATCCGTAACTAACTGCTGACGTTTGAGTTTAAATAAAAGAGAAGTGTCGTCTGCAAACAATACTATGTCATGATTATCCTTTATGAGGTAAGGCAAGTCATTTATATGTAAATAAGAAACAAAAATGGACCAAGAATTGAGCCCTGTGGTACCCCTGGGGCACCTCCCCCCTCCCTCCTGCCAAACGATACTAATTTTTTACTCTGTTTCATTCTAATAACTAAATAGCGTTATTTAACCTCAAAACTTTAACCATGGATATTTCCATAACCATCATTGGACTCCGCGGGGTGGGGGTGGTACAATGGGGTACCTCCTTCCCCCCCGCCCCTTAAATCCTTGTCCAGTAATGGAAATTTTAACCGAAGTCTTTTGTATCGTGGATGATGATGATGATGATGGAACGGTCTGAGCTTGAGATGAATTTACTCTGCATCGAATGATAAATCATTCTTGATAATTGGAAGGTCAAACAATAACAAGGAACATTACGTACCATTGGTGAACGAAAAAAACATAGAAGCATTCCTAGCGCCCGATAATGACCCAACCACATTAATTGGAGCAGCTTAAACCCAAGCTTTTTTATCTTCAAGATAGTGATTAACGTGATAGTAGGCTTTCAGGCACAGCTTCCGTTTTATAAACGATTTGAATTTATTTAGGCTTAGTGCTTGAATTTGGCTCGGAAGTTTATTATAAAAGCGTATACATTGGCATCTGAACGTACCCCTATTTTTTTGAGCCTCGTTGCAGGAACAACAAATTTGTGTTTGTTCCTCGTGTTTATGTTGTGGATATCACTGTATTTTTTAAATAAATTAATATTTTTGTGTGCGCACAAAAGGTTTTCATAAATAAACTGAGGGGGCACATTAAGAATATTAGTCTCTTTAAATTTTTAATTGAGGGAGTATCTGGGACTTAATTTATAAATTTAACGAATTGCCCTTTTTTGCAAAACAAATATTGTCTGAATATCGGCGGCATTGCCCCACAAGAGAATACCGTACGACATAAACGCTATGGAAATAACTATACCGAACTACGGTAAATTGGAAGATATTGTGACTTTAATGCCTACGGCAGACCAATGTCTACTGAAGACCAATGGCTACGGTAGACTAATGGCTACGGTAGACCAATGGCTACGATAGACTAATGGCTACGGTAGACCAATAGCTACGGTAGACCAATGGCTACAGTAGACCAATGGACTCTGTAGACAAATGACTACGGTAGACTAATGGCTACAGTGGACCAATAGATTGAGGTAGATTTTATGGCAGTTTGGCAAAGCCTTTAGTCCCAAATGCAATACATATAACCCCTCAATAATTGTATATTTATGTAAAATACTATTTGGACAACACCAATATTATTAACTAATAAGCCACAGGTATAGGATTTGAAACCTTGATATTGCTGCACTAAGTCCAGTTTTCTTTGCAACTAAGTGTTTCGTATCAACAGTTATTGTTATTCTAAAATCAACTTTCTCTTTATGTAGTCGAAATTGCATTTTTAATTCGTTTTTCTTATTTTTTTAATGTATCCGAGCGAGTGCTGTCATCTCTTTTTAACGCACAACTAACCGTGTAGCGTTGTCTCGCTCTTACATACAAAAATTACAGTTTTACCACTAGCAAAGCTACCCTATAAAAAGCCTTGAATCCATGCCCATACAAAAGTGCATTCAAAAATCGGCATTATTAAGTTATTCATCACAGTTGTATTACAAAAATTACATAAAATGAAATCCTGCATTTTACAAAACTTGTCCTTGGGTGCATTCTTCAACCGAACTACTTTAAAATTGAACCTGGAAAGAAAAAAATATATGTGAGATTATTGTCAAGATTGCACAATCTTCACATTACACTGGAGGAGGGTCGTTTTACACCCTGTATACACATACAGGATGTAAAACGACCCTCCAAGAAGGCGTCCACCAAGCATTCTGCGAGATGTTCCTCGATAGTATCGAGGACACTCCCGCCTGACCACCACTAAGCTAATTTTTGCTTGCACTCGCAACATAGAAACGCTCTCTAGCCCCGCCCCGTTGACTTTGTATAAAAATAATGAATGAAAAGATACCGAATCGGCCGAGCGCACTGACGACGCACGCCAAACGAGAGTTATTGTTATTTTGCGCGCCAAAGTTGACGCTTTCCTAATAGGCCCAAACTGATTTAAGCGAAAAAATAATAAACTGGTCAGGCGGAAAAGACCACGATAGTACATCCAACTAAGTAACTCTACGCAAAAATTATTGCTGAGAAACGACTTTTTTTTTAGGTGAAAATTTTCTTTGAAACTCAATGTAACGCATTCAAAACATAGTGCTGTTGGACGTATTTAAGTAAACGGGTTATGGAGGTATATATAAGTTATGGACCTTAAAAACTAGTAAGTATTTGAAAAAAACTTGCGAGTTTGTAAAACAAATTGAATTTACAGCTATTGTTCATTCATTAAGAATTTATAAAGGAATTGTTACAACTCACTTTGGTCTAATAAAAATCAATCAAGTATTGATATGCACAACAATGCAAAATGACGAAAGTATTTTATAACTTAGTTGGCTATCGATATCTTTGATAGTGTTACGAAGCCATGTTTTTAGAATTATAATAAGAATCACCTTAAAAATTTTAAATTCTTAAATTTTAAATTCTTAAAATGAAATTTTAAATTCTTAAAATGAAATTTTAAATTCTTAAAATGGACTTAATGGTCATAAATGTCATTTTAAGAATTTTACATTTTTAACGTGATTCATATTACGATTCTGCTAAAGTGGCCATTTTAGACCCCCAGCTCAGACTTTTTACCTCCAATAAATAACAACGTCAAATCTCTACCTAACTCAAGGTCGTGATTTTGATTCTAACATTGGGCTAAGTGTCACTGGGTTTTTCCATCAGGAATTTCTCAGTAGCAGCCACGGAGTTTGTATTTGTGCGCGATTGATGGTAATAGAAGCTCGCCTCCTGTTACATGGGACTTTTAGATGTACTATGGCCACCTTGCTTCGAGGATAACAAGGCGTGATATTACGTAACCACTCACCTAATTAGTGTGAAGCATCACAGGAAAGCTCCAAAGCCGAACGCTCGTTTAATACTCTCGAAGTAGTACCGTCGCCAGTTCTCCCGGGTCTGGTCTACTTCTGCAGTGGGTACCAGGTCCTGCTTCACTGTCACTAGGGTGTGGTCGTCCTGAAAAGGAGATTGAGATGTATTAAACTTAACACAACAAAAATATCGACGACTACTGGAGTTTGCATTTTTTTTTAGCCGCTAAACTAAAATGGGACTGGGCAGGCCATGTCTGCCGGATGCCGGCGAAGCTGTGGGCCCCGCATATCACAAAACTGGAGCCCTGAGACAGCTACACGAGGTCGCGGCAGACCGAGGAGAAGATGGCGGGACGCCTTGGATGGCTTTCTCGTTAATTGGCGAGAAGAGGCGCAACACCGAGAAAAGTGGAAGGAATGGGGGGAGAAATTTGCCCAGGAGTGGGACAGCTCAGGCTAAATAAAAAAAATAAAAACTGGAGTTTGGGACTATTAACCATCCATTGCAATGGACGAATTTCGAAGTAGCTTTTCCCAGCGTTTGATTATGACTCATCAGTCAATGCACGAAATCTACAATTATGAACAAGCCAATTTAAATTTAACGAAAGATACTCTATGGCTACATACATTCAAATAATTTGAACAGAGTGGAGAACCTAAGAGACTTAACCTTTTGACCGCCAGTCACATATACGTGACATGTAAGTGCGTACCCTGAACGCCAAACGACACAAATATGTGTGACGCCAGATGCCTCTAGCCAGCCATTAAGCCACCCGACTTGACAGCCGTCAAGCCTGCCACGCCTAGCCGCTACGTCACTTCCCCACCACGAGAGCCTAGCCCTGCCAAACTGCGAGCCGGGGGAGGTGAGGTAGCCGCCAGCCAGCCAGTCTTATAAAAGCCCGGAGCGATGATTTTGTGGGATCAGGATCGCCAGTGATCCGCGCAGCTCGTCACCAAGGAACCGAAGCGACACCTAGTGACAGCAGTGGAAGTTTTTGTGTGTGCCGTGACTGGAGGTACTCCAGCAGAAACTTTTTCGCCCGGACCGCCCAACGCTTCACTTTCCCTGTGTTCACACAAGTGCGTAGCACCTGTGTGAGCACGGGGGGAGTCGTCCCGGTGCTACCCGGTGATTATCCCACCGTAGCGGTCGCGAAGTCACTTCCCGGTGAAAGTTTTTAAAAAGAAATCAAGAAGATGCCGAAGCCTGGCGCCCGTGGCTCTCTAGGCCACGTGGAAGACGCCAGCCAACAAGAGCCTCATCCGGAGTTGGACCAGCCGCTCTCATTACCGTCTCTCGACGACAGAGCGACTGGTGCAGCGCTGGCCAGACCGCCCTCTCCTCGGAGCGAAGAGAAGGTGAGGTCTGGCAAGAAGAGGACCTCCCAAGGCGGAACAAGCGCGGCGGCGGCCACGGCCGATTCGTCGACGACGCCGGCGCCTGCGCGCGGTGCGCCGGCGCCCTCGCCGAGCCTGCCGCACGCCGTAGCCGTGCGCCCATCCGCTTTCCGTCCGGTGCCGATCCAGGCCCCGAAACCCGCCGCTGCAATAGCTGGACGCGCGCCACACGCGCGCGCCACTGCACCTACTGCGCGCGGCACAGTGCGCGACTCCGCGCCTCCCGCGCGCGCACCCGCGCCTACGCCGCGAGCCTCCACGAGCGCGGCTCGCCCCGTGGCGCCTTCGGCGTCCTATGTGCGCCCTACAGCGCGCCCGTCCACCCGTGCCTCCGCTGATCCACGGCCCGCCGCGTCGACTGCGCCCTCAGGGGCTGCGTCCGCGGTGGCCTCCACCAGCCGCGACACCCCTATCCCGCGCACCGCCACTGGCCCCAGCCACAGCTCGCTGGCCGGGCCGGCCCAGGCGGAACGGGACAGACGCCCGCTTACTAAGCTGGCGCCTAGCGGCCGTCCGACGTCCTCGGCGCCGCAGGCACCCAACTCGCCGGCGCCACCCCGCGCCTCGGCCTTCGACTCGCCGGCGGCGCTGTCGGCATGCTCGTCTCGAGCCGGCTCGAGCATGTCGATAGCGTCCGGGGGCTCAGTCGACTCCGGCCGGAGCGCCTCAGGGAGGCGCACCCCTACAGCATCTCCGTCGCCGTCGCTGGGATTCGGCTATGAATTCCAGCTGGAGCCGCGTCCCCAGCGACGACGCCGCAGCACCGATGAAGCCGAAGAAGAAGAGGCCAAGCGATACTGCCCGGACTCGCCGCGGCCGCAGCGCGAGCGCGCGCCGCCGCGTAGCCAGGGCAGTGCCGCCTCGCCCACCTTCGCGGAGGCGGTCAGGCGCACGCCCACCGCGTCGCCGACGCCGCCGACGCCCATACCCAGGACCAGTCAACACGGGGTGAGTGTCTCTCAAGTTGACTCTTCCCCAGCTCAGCCGGCGGCCCCTGTGGACGACGGAGGAGCATCGACCAAGAAGGCCACTTCCCTGCCCAAGCTGAAGCCGCCCAAGAGGCCCAAGTATCCTCCGCTGACGGTGGAGAAGCTACCGGGTTGGGCCGCCCACTTTAGGGCAATCAGGCAGAAGTTGGGTCATCCCCCCAATGCCCGCCCATTTGGCAAGGGGATTCGGTTCTGGCCCGACAGCGAGGCCGAATTTAGGATGATCCAAAGCTACCTGACGGACCTTGAAAAGGCGGACGGCACCTCGTGGTTTGCTTACTCGCTGCCAGCGGAGCGAAGCATGAAGGTGGCCATCACAGGGCTGCCGGTAGACACCCCCCCGGAGGAGATTGAGGAGGAGCTCCGGGACATGGGTTACGAGCCGGAGTATGTGCGCCATATTAAGGCGCGCGCAGGACGACCCGGCTGCGTGTACCACGCCGTCCTTAAGAGGACCCCGGAGGCCAGGTCCATATTTGACGTCCATACATTCATGTGTATGAAGGGCGTCAAGATTGAGGCCTGGCGGGGTAAAAGAGGGCCCGCCCAATGCCACCGGTGCCAAAAATTCAGGCACTCGTCGCATCATTGTCACCGGCCGCTCGCCTGTGTCCGTTGTGGAGAGGGACACGCTGCGCGGGATTGCCCCCGCCCACGAGACGAGCCGGCGACCTGCATCAACTGCGGGGGTGATCACCCCGCTAACAACGTGCGCTGCCCCACCTTCCAGGCGGAAATCCGGAACAGGCGAGCGGGCACTGTCGCCGCCACGACCGCCTCACGCCGACCTCAACAGGTCACCGAGGGGCCCCAGGATGTGGCCGTCACAGAGGCCCAAGGCGCGTCGCTCATGGCGGCGGCCAACGGGCCCACCATCAGGGGAGAAGCCCCCCCCCCCTCCTCCACAAAGCGGCGGAGGAAGCGGAAGGGGAAGAAACGGAGGGGAAAAGGCAAGACAGCCGAACCCCCCCCCCCCGCACCTACAGAGGAAATACGGGACGACCTTACCTCGTCCCAGGCGCAGGCTGTGCCACCCAAAATCACGTCGCAGCCACCACCTCCGAAGGAGAAGAGAGGGCTGTCTGCTGGTGCCGGCACATCGCGGCCCCCAGCCCTCCAACAACAACAACAACAACAGCGGCCCAAACAGGCTGCGCGCGCCGGTCCAGCTGCCGGCGGGGAGAAGAACACAACAACGACAAAGGAATTCACAGCCTGCGCCGTCCAACTGCTAATGGACTTAATTAAAGCCATAAGGCAGGGACAAGACGCGGGTCTGGTTATCCTCGACGGCCTGGCCTCCCTCCTCAAGCTTTATGGCTAGGCCGCTGAGGGTAATCCACTGGAATGCCCGCGGCCTTAAAGGTAAGGTCGTCCCCCTCCGCCGCCTCCTACACGAAGAAGACATCGACGTGGCGCTAGTAAGTTCCTTCTCGAGGCCCACAGCGGCGCGACGATCCTTGCTGGTGACCTTAACTGCAAGCACCCAGCGTGGAACTCCGCCGCGACCAACACGGGGGGCAGGCGACTCTACGCGGACGCGGAAGCCTTCGGCTACACGGTGTCCGGCCCAGAGACGCCCACCCACTACCCGGACGCCAACGCTTACATGCCGGACGTGCTGGACATCGTGGCCTACCGAGGGCTACACTGCCAGATCGCACAGCAGGTGCTAGACGACGAGATGCAGTCAGACCATCATCCTGTTCTCGTCGTCCTATCGGGGATGCCGACCCGACAGCTGCCCGCAGCGCCACGTCGACGAATAAACTGGGAAGTTTTTAAAGAAAAGGCTGAGGCCACCACTCCGACTCGGCCCATGATTACCTCCGCGGACGTGAACCAGACCGCGGATGACGTCACTGCTTGCATACGGAGCGCCTTGGAAGCGGCGACAACGCTGGAACCGCAGGGGAGAGTGCTGCAGCCGCCCCTGCCTGCGTATCTACGACGGATGATCGCCGACAAGAGGCGCCTTCGCAAGCAGTGGCAACAGTCGAGATGCCCTTCATTGAAGACCAGAGTGAACCGCCTCGCGGAGAGGATTAAGGCCGAGTTGCGGGACCGGGAAGCCGAGAGCTGGGAAGACCGCATCCAAGAGGCGGCTGGCAGCTGGCCATCCGCCCACAGACTCTGCCGCCAATTGACGAATGCCCCAGCTCCGGTGCGCCCACTACTGGATAGCGGCGGGGCGCTCAAGTATGTCGCAGAGGACCGCGCGGAGGTCTTCGCCGAGCACCTGGAGCGTCAATTCCGACCGAACCCGACCAGCGACGTCGACCATGTCGCAACAGTCGAGAAACACCTTGGGGACTACTTCGCCACGCCGATAGCTCCCGAGGAAGAGCCCATATTTTTCTCGCCTGGGGCAGTAAGACGCGCCATCCTGAGGACGAAACCCAAGAAGGCCCCCGGTGCGGACGGTATCACCAACGCAGTGCTGCGCCAACTGCCGTACCGTACGGTAGCGGCGCTGGCGCGCCTGTACACGGCGATACTGCGCACTGGGACGTTCCCCTCCTCGTGGAAGGAAGGGCGCGTCATCATGCTGCCCAAGGCGGGGAAAAACATACTGAAGCCGGAGAGCTATCGGCCTGTAACGCTGCTGCCCACCACCTCCAAGGTGTTCGAAAAACTCCTGTTGCGGCATCTCCAGCCGCACATCGACCCGCGGCCCGAACAGTTTGGGTTTAGGTCGGAACACAGCACGACGCTCCAGCTGTCGAGGGTGCTGCACCACATGGCGCAAGCCATTAACAAGAAGGAGTATGCGGTCGCAGTACTCCTCGACATGGAGAAGGCCTTCGACCGCGTGTGGCACGAGGGCCTCATTTTCAAGTTGGCCACGTCCGACGCGCCTCGCCGCGTTGTAAAGGTGGTCCAGTCTTTTCTTACAGATAGAAGCTTCCGCGTGGTGGTCGAGGGAGCGCTCTCCAGTGCCCGCCCGGTGCTGGCTGGAGTGCCCCAAGGCAGTTGCGTGTCGCCAGCGTGTTACTCACGTTACACCGACGACATCCCCACGACGCCAGAGGCGATGCTCGCGCTGTACGCCGACGACGCCGCGTACATCACTACATCGCTTAACGCGAAGTACGCGGCAGTCAAGATGCAGCGCGCGCTAGACCTACTGCCGGACTGGCTGTCCAAGTGGCGGCTGTCGGTTAACGTGGGTAAGACGCAGGCGATGGTCACTGGACTAGTGCCCCTCCCACCACCTCTGACTCTACAAGGCGCCGTCGTCGAGTGGTCGCCCCGGGTGAAGTACCTGGGGGTCACCATCGACCGTCGGCTCACCATGGGCCATCATGTCCGCCAGGTCGCGGCTCGGGCTGGGGTAGCCCGCCACCAGCTCCGTCCGGTGCTCTCGTCCCGACTGCCGGTGCGCGTCAAGTTGGGCGTGTATAAAACCTATATACGTCCGATTCTGACGTACGCCGCCCCCGCATGGTACGTCTTCACATGCGAGGGTCACAAGAAGCTCCTCCGCACGCAGCAAAATCTTGCGCTGCGGACTATCGTCGATGCCCCTCGCTTCGTGAGGAATGACGTCATCGTGCGGGACCTCGGGTTCGAGAGCCTGGACGCCTTCATCCGGCGCCTTGCGACGGGAATGTTCGCGCGTGCCGACGCATCTGCTTGGCCCCACGTCAAGCACACTGCGCCCTGGCATGCGCGCCCCCCTGACGCGAGGCGCCCCCTCCCCCGCGACCTGGTAGCGGAGGATGACCCATCACCACCGGACTTGACGCCTGGGTAAGCTGTTTTTCCAGGATACACGCAGCTTACCTACTCATGAATGACTCCACACACACAACACACACCCAGTTGCGCGACCTGTGCTAAGTTAATATAGGCAGGCCGCGTAGCTTCGACCACACATGCATCCCTACACAGGCACGTTAACTCACGCGTAGGATCGCGGCGCGGGCTCGCGAACCACGCTTGCACTGGGCGGTGTTCACACAACACATTACCGCCCATACATACACTACGGTTCTTCGTCCGTAACGTAACCGGCTAGCTCTGGAAGCGGGGCGGGCGGGAACCACTACATCCTCCGTAGGTGCGTCGGAGTCGGCACCTCTGTCGCTGGTCGTCCCCCGCCGGGCCTCCTTCGGGTCTCACCTGGCGGGGACTGACCGCCGAGGTGCCGTGAAGAAAGCAGCGCTGTATGGACAGCGCTGCAGGCGCGCCTACGGAACACTTCATAGCAATCTTTCACAGGCATGCGACACTGCTGCCGCATGCCACAAGGCCTTGCCTAATAGGCAAAACAATGATAGGCCTGTCGTTACAGGCCTCGGTATGGCTTCCGCGGCCAGGGGGCATAGCCCCGAAGCCGCCCGCCGCGCCCCCTGACGGGGGCGCAGCGACATCCTCGTATTGTGGGATCACTTAATAATAATCATTGAAAGGGAAAACTCTGCCCGAATAAAAGTTTAAATACTTAGTGCATTTTATTTCTTACCACTGTCGTTACATATGTGATAAAATGATAGGTGAAATTGTGGCTTGGCGTGGAGGGCACGCGGAACGCGGCACAGTAGAATAGAACCAACCCATTACACTCACGGGTGTCGTATAAGGCGACTAATGTCTGAGGCAGAATGTGCGGGACAGTGAAAATATAATAGTGTAAAGATACGTGATAGCGATACATAGACACTGCACAGACTGTATATAAAGTGAAATAGTGATAAATAAACTGATAGTTATAGTGTTTTGTGTGCAAGACAGTGATGACAGTGTATAGTTACAGATAAAGGTGGTATATGGGTGTATAGGGTACATAGGCACCTATAGGATGGTACATAGGCACTAATAGTTTATTATATAAACAGCTCAAGTTTCTATTTTAATAGTTTTCTTGCATTTTTGTTCGTGTACATAGTAGACTTAGTGTTAGGAGTATATAAGTTTATTATGTTATATGTTTTGTTGATTTTATATTTTTGTATGATAGTTTTTGATATATAGATCTCGTTAACATATAGTTTTATATAGGTTTACATAGAAAAAGTTGGTAAAAAACGCGAATATTGTCACGCGGTTCTCGTTACAGTCAAGTTTCGTAGTACTTAAGGTAACTTGCAGAATGTTTTACCGCTTTTTTGTTATGTTTTCATTGGTTTTTAGTTTTTCCCGCGCTTTTTGGAAATTTGTAATCGATTCTGATTGGTCATTTACTTAGAAAATTCTGTATAAAAATAGGGCCATTTTGTTCAGTCGATACAGTAGTCGGCAAGATAGTAATAAGGAAACACTCTTCCCAATAAAGAAGCAAGAAGTTCATCAGTGGTTTTACGCCTCACCACACCAGCAGTAAATGTGCTACCCCGCACACAGAACACCTTGCGCATCCGTAGACCAGAGAATGGGCAGCAGCGTTTTCTGTTAGTCTTTCATCACTGCGATCTCCAATCCGCCTGCCAAGCTTGGAGATTACGGCAAATTCCTCCCATCATGGGAGAGGAGAGGCTTATGTCCGGTAGTGGACGTTATGGGCTGTTTTTGTAGTGGAGGGCACGCGCGTGCCTTTATGCTCTTACGGTCATAAGGTTGGTATGGTAGCCCAAAAAGATTTGCAGGAACCATATTCAGCATGAAAACTTGATAGCTGTGTAGGTAGTGTGGTGAGAAAACGCGAGTTGGCATTCTGAATATGTCTACTGAAAAACCCTCTGAGCAACCATAGGGCTTTGAGACCTACCTTCTCATCAATAGTGAACGTGACTTCAGAGAAGTGCTGCGCCGGCCACTGCTTGTATCGCCAGTATTGTACTATCTTCTTAGGAGGCACCAGCTCCTTGAATTCCCCGGTTATATTGCCACCGAACAACGCAAACTTCCCGCCTTTCGCTGCATCCATTTTGACGTGGCCCTGTAACAAGCATTATTTGATTTGAATGCTGTAATTAGTTTTACAAGTGAAAGAAAGACGCATGGAGGTCGTCCTTTATCATGACAGGTTTGAAGAGGGGGGAAGAGCTACAATAAAAAAACACGATTAATCATGAGAGAGTGGGATAGTGTATTTTTTCGTGCGACGGCGACGAAAAAAAGGGAATTTAATGTGTGTGTGTGTGATTATGTGTTTAATTGTGTGTATATTTATCCTAAATGACATTGTAACTTAATAACCTCTGAATATGAATGAATTCTAATCTAATGTAAAGTTGCTAACCTAATGTTCCTAACATATTTGCACACCTAGCATGGTTATAATACAGTGTACCTTATGAACCTTTTGTAACATCCTCTGAACCTGTGATAAGCAAATAAATAATTTGTATTTGTATTTTTTTGTATTTGCATATAAAATATTTTTTACCAATATCGGATAGAATTAAATTGTGTGACCATATAAACACAAGCGAATTCGTGTCTAAAAATCCTAAAAATAATATTTTTTTATTAAAAAAAAAAGTTTCTGAAACTCTTGGCTTTTCAATAATAAAAAATACACGTGAAGCTAGGAAGGCGGAGCGGGGTGGTGTAAACTAAAGCAATCCCTCCGTCCGCTTTAGACCGTCCCTCCTCCCCCTCCAAGCGTCACGTGTATGTTTTACTAAAACCTTACGAAGTTACGACGTATCTCGAAAGGGGAGGGAGGGGTATGAAAGTGGCCTAAAAACCTCACGTGACTGACGCTTTTTTTTTCGTATGGGAAATCATCAAATGACTCCTTCCGCTCTGGGCGGAGCAGGAGGGAGTGTCAGACTTTTACTGACTAAAATCCATCCATGTTCCTTCATCGCCGACGTGAGACGGGACGTGTGGTTCTCTCCCGCTCACGTTCCGCCACCTCCTTTTCTAGCATGACTGCTTCGCAGACGTGACTGACACTGACTTATAAAAATTCGTGGTGCCAAAAGTGCATTGCGAGCTTACTACTATCACAAATAGCCGTTCACTGCCTTCAGTTTCTTTTCTACACGTTATTTGAGTCGTAGTGCGAGTAAACGATTACATGCTTGGAAATTGACAGTACCGTCTTTAGTACCAAGCGGCAAGGTGTCTTTGAGCTGTGCTGTCTGGTTTCAACAGTAACAACCTGTTTGATCTCTCTCAAAAACGAAGAGGAAGGACGGAGGTTATTAATTATTATTTTGTGTATTATCTATGGACCTTAGTTGCCTGATAATAAAATGATTATTATTATTTCGTTTATTCATTTAGATTACATTTTTAAGTATTTCTTAAAATAAAACGATACAAAAAAAAAACACTGAAAAATATAAAAAAATAGTAGTCCGCCGGTGTCGGGAGCAGGGTCCAAGCCACCGGTGGTTAGGGTTGCAGAGACAGTAACCTCC
Organism: Xestia xanthographa; assembly: GCA_905147715.2. Classification (NCBI taxonomy): domain Eukaryota; kingdom Metazoa; phylum Arthropoda; class Insecta; order Lepidoptera; family Noctuidae; genus Xestia; species Xestia xanthographa. Next base: position 25,863,283 of record LR990659.1, read on the forward strand.
TCACAATGCGAGCCGTATTGAGGAGTACTGCCTTCTGAATCAGGCCCTTGATCCAACCGCCTAAAGAAAGCTTCGATAGATGGTCATCGAAGCTCTTGGCTATAAGGCCATCTATTGGCTATAAGGCCATTGGCTATAAGGCCATTGGCTATAAGGCCATTGGCCGTCACGATAATCGGCACAATGTAACCGAGTTCATTATTATTTGTATATTATTATAACTCTATGGATCTACTACAGCAAGTTATTTTCCTTATTTAAAAAAAAAGTGATGCCATGACATCTGACAGGGGAGAATGGAAGAAGAAAACGTGTTGCGCCGACCACAAGTAGAATGGAACAAGGACAGAAAGATGATGATGTTTTTTATAATTAAATACATCAGATGTTTCATTTCTAATTTGTACCTTATTATGATGATATCTAAGTCACATTATACACATTTGTGTGCAATTGCGTTATGGCTTTCTGGGTCGCATAATAGTTTTTCTGTTGACCCCTCCAATTTAGCTAAGCATTGTTGTGTACAGTACATGCCAATAGTTCAAGATCAAGGTACAATTCTGTTAGTGACTGTGCCGCAGCAGCACAACCAAGAATCATTTTGAGACAGCAACGGCAGCGGAGAAATGGTGGACCTCGGCTCCAGGGTGTAGGCAATCCAAGGAAGCCATGCCATCCCTTGACACAAAGCTGACCAGGCGCCTTCTGCGCCTGGACAGAGATGGCCTACGACTGGTGGCGGGGACCATCACTGGACACTGTTCACTAAATAAACACTTCCACACCCTAGGAATCACTGACAGTCCCCTGTGCAGAGCATGCATGGAGGCGGAGGAAACGGTGGCGCATGTGCTCCTTGAGTGCACTGGCGTTACCAAGATTCGCGAGGAGACCCTGGGAACACCAAGATCCCTTGCGGACGCCCTGAGAAGACCGGGAAGTTTGATCTGCTTCTGGAGGGAGGTGGGCTGGTTGGAGTAAACAGCCACCACGGCTCACGCACAATGGTCCACTTTAAGGACTAAGTGCGGAAACCAAAACCCCATGATAGATAGATAGATAGACAGCAACGGCACTATTACTGCCTGTTGCTGTTTTCATAGAGTTCATTAGAAAGCTGTTGTGGTCTATTTCTTTGAGTTACATACAGAGAATCACAAAATAATAAAAACTCATACCTGTGTGAAAGCAGTAACCATTTCTATCCGAGTCATAGCATCATAGAACTCCTGCGCACGACACTGGAACTTCTCCGACAGCTCAAGACTCTTTGTGTCTAACTTGACACCAACTTGCTGACTCTTAGAAGCAACAATTGGGTCCATACTGACTTTCTTATTAAAACCGCTAGTTATCATGGAAACATTGTCTGGTTTGACTGTGTCTTCACCTTTCTTGGGAAGGATGAGACCTTTGGAGAATTCCTCTTTTAGACTACGGATGTATTCGGTGAGTTGGCTACGGATACTATCTCGGCCTATGTTGTGCATGAATGCTTTGACTCTCTGAGCTTCCTCGCCGCTGCCGTTGATTGTGACTGAAATCTAAAAAAAAAATGGCGATATTTAATAATAAATTATTGAGATTATGATTAATCTTAATCAGTCTTTGTATTGGTATGACTGTGTATTTGAAAAAAATGTTATGGGATGAAATAAACTGATGAAAGAACATTTTGTAAATGTTCATGAATAAACTTTTTCTTAATAAAATGTTACATCAGACCAGATGACAAGCATATTTTCGTTTAATTCAACATTAAAATAATTTAAATCTACAGTTGAATACAAATAAATTCAAATAACAGCCTAAGGCAGTTTTAGAGAATTAAATGAATGAAAATCTTGTGTAATCGCCTTACAATTGTAACCAAATGGTTCAGCAATATTATGGCTCGGTCACAAAGTTAACTTTAGTTTCTGGACATTTATTGATTAATTTCCAGTTTTATAAACACAACACTTTTACAGATTTTTATTTGAGTTTATCTATTTCAAATATTCTCTTTAAAATAGTTTATACATACAGTGGTTTCATATTTCGCACGTTAAGTGAGGTTTGTTCTCACACAAAAAAGATCAAATGTTTCATTATTGTTGGTTGCCTTACTTCAAGCTCTAGTGACAAAAGAGAATAGAAAGTATGTTTAAGTAAAACTGATTTTGAAAAGTACTTCTAGTTCCACTTTTTAGCTTAATTTATAAAGTGCTGCAATAACTAACATCTAAATCATAGATTTACTCACTGTACTTAGGCCATGCAAAAATGAAGTGATAGGTACAGTATGCTGTGTAAGTGACAGTGATAATATCGTTAAAAATTTATTACTTTATTATTATACTAAAATAGAAATAACATTTTTTGATGTGGTATTATGGCGAGCTATGATTTAAATCTTTACTTTCAACTTTTAATTTCCATCGTAACCGCTTGCAGTTGTATGCCAGAATAGGGTAGATGACAAAAAAAACTAATTAGTCCGTCAGATAGATTTCCAAAAAATATTGGACACTTTTTTTTGTCACATAAACAAAATAAGAAGATGATACAGTGCATCGAAAACTCGTGTGATGTCACATTAGAGTACAATTTTTTACTCAAATATGATGTCACAAGCCCCCACTCATGATCTTTGACACATTTTATCTTTGTCAATCTTTAATAATTTGATAAAACAAAAAACTCCATTCAATATTTTTCGATAATCTGACGGATTAAACATAATAATCGTTTTTTTAGTCAGTCATCATCCATGTTAGGTATGCAGTATGCCGTCAGCCGTGTGGTATCCGGCAGAGTACAATAGAGCCCATTACACTCACAGGTGTCGTATAAGGCGACTAATGTCTGAGACAGAACACCTTGCGCCTCCGTAGACCAGAGAATGGGCAGCAGCGTTTTCTGTTAGTCTTTCATCATTGAGATCTCCAATCCGCCTGCCAAGCGTGGAGATTATGGCAAATTCCTCCCATCATGGGAGAGGCTTATGTCCAGCAGTGGACGTTATGGGCTGTTGTTGTTGTTGTTGTGTTGTATGCAGTATGGAGCAACATGCCTGGATAGGCATGTGTGGATACACAACCTAGCTACTGACTAATATTAGTACAAGCAGAGCCTAATAGAAGTGAAAACTTTCTTGATTTCATGAAAAATTACATTCAGCCATAATTTAAAAACTTAACCAAATAGTAAAACCAGGCCTGTGTCATTCCGCCTGTAGGTATTAAAAACATACCTACAGGCGGCGGCCACTGCGGAAGGGCCAATCTAGTAGGCTGCCCCAAGCGAAAGAAGACACGCGCGCGCGCTATTTGTTCGACCACGTTCAACTTTCTCGATAATTGTAATCTTGCAATCGTTTTGTGTCCAAAAAAGCAAAAAGATACTGTGCAGTATTTAATTGTTTAAATACGGATCGTGATCGAAATTTAACTTTTTTTTGGTTGCCTAAAGACGCTGACAGGTAAAATCTATTTTGATTGGATTACATTATGTTCCTATTTGAAATGAAATTAATTCAAACTACAAACCCTTTCTCCCCTTGTTGAAAAAAGTACTATTCCAATACCCTAAAAGTATTTAAAAAGTACAATAAAAAGACATTTTAGTCGTTTCATTCGAGTTGCATTTCATTTGTCGTATTCATTTACGAACTTAGACTAAGAGCCCAATGCAAAATATTTACGGTAATACTATAGGTGATACCTATGGAATTCTTTTCAACTTAAAGGAAGTTTGCGAATCCACACTAGATGGCGTAAGTAGTTTCTCGAAGTAAGCAACCCTAGTCCGCGGCTCTTTCAATATGTATAACCACGTATAACTCAATAGGAACCGTAGTCCAGTGAATTAAGGCCCATATTCCCTCAAAAAATAATTGGTAAGTATTTAAATGAACACGTGGTCGACTGGAACGCGAGCTAAATTAAATCATATTGTTTATCAGATTAAGTACATATTTCTTTGAAAACAATTGCGAAGTAAAGCTTCTGTAACGCTAGTTACTAGTTATTATTCTGTGGTAAAACCAAATTAAAATCCTATGGTTTGTACCTACTGTGGTATAACTTATCATGACAATACCACAGGTTTCCTATCTGTGGTTTAATTTCCTTTGCATAAGTGATGTGCAATAAAAACTAGTCACAAATACATACATCGATTTAAACACATATTGCTTCATGAATATAATATGCTCAATTTGCAATTCATACAAGATTCATATACCTTTTACAACAGAAAACATAGAATCAGCATAAAATCTACACTTTTCTAAGTTAGATCAACCAAATGTTACTTGAATGTCAAAGTGCTTATCTTATTGAATGCATAAGTTACAAAATTTACATAAATATACTCACATCGACTTCGCTAACGTCATTCTCTTCAGACAAGTTAGGGATGCTCACTTCTCCCTTTACAACATCTTTGCTGCCAGCTAAGGCACCTTCCCACTTCAGTTTGATGTCCCATTCATAAAAAAATATTAGCTTTCCTTTCCTATTGTTCGCTGACGCCTCACCGTCGAGCTTCTCAACCTCAACCACCTTACAATCCACACCATTTTGAGCTATTTTGAAGTTATTTAACAGTTCTTTTAGCCGATCCTTAGACCACGGCCCCGCATTTTTCTCCGTCCAGTGCCAGTTGTTCACATTTGTAGCGTCAGGCCGTTCCTCCACGATCCATCTAGGGTCACCCTCGCCCCATTTGGCCATTTTTCAAGTATTTAACTAGGCACAAGGTCTCTGGACTAACAATCTTGAGATCACCACACTCGAATACTCAAGTCAAAACCGTGACAGTCAAGATTTTTGACACGTCGTGGTCAGTGAACTTTATCGTAACGCAAGATTTTAAAACAACACTCAGTATGCTTACAAATAAACCGCGTGCTAGTTTAGATTGACTATGAATTCTCTCAATTTTCGAGAAAAGTCTCGTTAAAAATGAACCACCATGCCATTACTGAATGACAGTTGAGGGGTGTTGCTATATTTTGATTTCACTTACCCAACAGAACATAACTCATGTTTATTATATCTAGTCAATAAGTTCATTTACACTATCAATGTATTGTATTGGTAAAGATTTCAAAACACATTATAATATTCATGAGTTCCACTATTTTACAATGCTACCAAGTCACCCACCAAATGCAAGCAATGCACAGTGATAAAATTAAAACACTACTGAAGCGATACACAAAGAAGAAAAACAATATCTACCGAGTTCGGCTTCAATGAAAAATTTGCGATTCCAGCAGTTCATTTTGAACAGATTAATTCTATTTTGCCCTTTTTTGTGGAAGTTTACTTTATATGGCAACTATTTGACAGTTTCTGTATGATTCTAGAAAACGGACTTACCAACCTACAAAATACATCCGGCTGTCAGATTAAAGACGTCCCATTTCATGCTGTATGTAGCAGCACAGTTATATTAGTATAAATGATCCCTTGTAGAACATTGACTTGAGAAGTAGATTGTAGAACGACCTTCACCATGACAAGTATTTTATAAAAAAAAACAGTCCCAGAATACATTTTTTTTTACCTTTTACTGGTTTGGCAAATTCCATACCAATCGAAAGTATGAAGCCTGTAGAATAAGCAAACGTTACAGGTGGATGCTCAAGGATAGCCCGCGAAATTCAAATTTTCTTACGTTTTTTGCAATTTGCAGGCCAGTGCTAGGTTGTATGTTGATTAAAATATTGTTTGCGACTGTAAGACGTATGTAGTAACACAATTATAATCATCAAAATCATCAATACAACCCTCCAAGTTCATAATGGTGCAAGAATGATTTTGACCTTGGAAAAGTAATTTTGACACCAATATGAACTTTGAGGGTTGAATTGATGAGTTTGATGAATATAATTCTGTAACTACATACGTCTTACAGTCGCAAACAAAATTTTAATCAACATACAACCTAGCACTGGCCTGCAAATTGCAAAAAACGTAAGAAAATTTGAATTTCGCGGGCTACGCTTGAGCATCCACCTTAAACCTAATTTTTGCATATTCTATGGCGTCCTTGTCTTTAACCAAACCAGAGAAATATTAAAAAAACAATATATAAAAAATTTAAATTGCTAAATAATCATATTCTGGACTGAATTTCTTTAATCAACCCATTTGCAATATATTTATTGACTTAGGTACCTATTTAATTTGATATAAAATACTTTTCATCCAATAACCAGCTCGGTGAAGGTCGTTCTGTAAGGAATCTACCCGTGAGCCTTACTCCAGAGACCGTAATGTCAGCTACCGATGGCACCTACATAATGTTCCGTGTCCGTTTCGACCGCGCGGCCACGGTGTTTTTTTTTTAAAAAACTATGCCAAGATTTTGTAAAAGTTTGTAAAAGTTGATTCCCAAAACCATAAATTTGTCAAATTTATGGTTAAAAAGTTATAAGGGTCTGAACGTGGCCGCGCCATCGCAACGCGGAGAACCGCGCGGCCACGGAGATCTTTAAAACTAAGCGTTGCAGAGACCTGAAATTTAGGCAACTATCAGATTGAATTTGTAAAAATATACAAAAAAAATCTAGGTTTATATTTTAGGAGCTGTAAGACTAAAACCCCATGGCCGCGCCATTGAAACGGTGAATAACACGTTATCGCCGATATCTCGCTGAAAAAGCATCGCAGAGGTCTGAAGTTTTTTGTAAAACACAGATTTGAATTTGTCAAAACTGGTATTATTACTTCAAAAAGTCCTAGGGTTATACTTTGGTGAGACTTGGCTATCCGTGGATTATTAAAAAGGCAGTGTAGATATGCACATAGAAATTTATATTTTGGTTTCTCTTTACAACTTGACAACACAGAAAATATAACAGCAGTAACGGACAATGTTCCTAACAACATACCTATTCAAACATCCGTCATCTCTCATACCAGCCAGTCTGATTAACGCTTGCAAACCTCTTCTTAACACTCCTCCTCAAGCGTTTCCCTCTGACTCACTCTTGCACACCCATCTCCTTACGACAAAACTCATGCTTACTCTTAGGCACAGGTTTTGTCATAATGTCAGCGACCATCACATTTGTTGCCAGATATTTTAATTTGATAATCTCCTTCTCTAAGGCCTCTCTAACAAAATGATATCGCAAATCAATATGTTTGGTCTGCTGATGATGCACTGGGTTTTGTGCTATGGCCATTGCTGACTGACTATCTGTGTAAATCGTGATAGCCTTTTCTTGAGTGGCCACCAGTTCCCCCAAGAACCTTCTCAAAAATATGGCATCTTTAGCAGCTTCCGATAAGCTGACATATTCAGCCTCTGCTGTTGATATGGCTATACTTCGCTGCTTAGCACTCTGCCATGATACTGCTCCTCCTGCCAATGTGAAAACATTTCCAGAATAAGACTTTCTGTCTATTATATTCCCTCCATGATCAGCATCAGAGAAACCTTGTATCTCTGTACTGCAGGCATCATTTGAGTACACGAGTCCCATGTTCTTAGTACCTTTAAGGTACCTTAGAATCCTCTTGGCAGCACTCCAATGAATCTCTTCATAGCAGTTGCAGAACTGACTCATAATATTCACAGCATGAGCAATGTCTGGCCGCGTACACACAGCCAAGTACATCAGTGATCCTATCAACTCTCTGTAAGGTATTTTGTCACTCGGTATGTGTGAGCTCTCTGGCTTCTTGAAATGTTGACCAGGTACTGCAGGTGTGGCAACTGTCTTGCAGTCCTCCATGCCAAATCTGCGTAGAAGCTTCTCTATATACTCTTCTTGGTCAATCTTTATGTGGCCATTCTCTTGCTTTAGCCGCATCCCTAAAAATAATTCAGCTTTTCCTAAATCTTTCATCTCGAATTTGGACATAAGTTCTTTCTTGACCTTCTGCATTTCGCTTGCATTGTTATAAAAGATTAGGATATCATCAACATAAACTGCAAGTATTATCATATCATTCTCGATTCGCCTGGTGTAGACACATGGTTCATTCTTGCAACGATGGAAATTCAGACTCTCTAGCTCTAAATGAAGTTTAGAATTCCATGAACGTGGTGCCTGTTTCAATCCATAAAGAGATCTCTTTAATAAGCATACATGGTCTTCCTTGCCTTTCTCTTTGAAATATGGTGGTTGACGCATGTAAACCTCTTCATTTAAATTTCCATTTAGAAACGCTGTCTTCACGTCCATGTGATTTATTTGCAGATTCATCTGCGCTGCTAGCGCTATTAACAGCCTCAAAGAGCTATGACGCACAACAGGGGAGAACGTCTCATCGTAATCAATACCTTTTCTCTGTCTGAAGCCTCTTGCAACGAAACGAGCTTTATATCGAGTCTTATTTCCCGCCTCCTTTTTGATTCGGAACAACCATTTCGAATCAATAATGTTGCTTGCTTGGTTTGGCTCTACCAACACCCAGGTTTGATTTTTCTTTAATGCATCCAGCTCCTCCTGAATAGCAACTTTCCACTGTTTTGCGTCTTTTCTCGACAGTGCCTCTTCAACTGTTAGTGGATCTCTTTCTTCCACTATCGCCTCATAGGTGATATGATCCTTAAACTCCACAGGCTTTCTGTTCCTGAGTGGATATCTTCTCTCTTCTACTACAGGTATTGTTTCAACAAGTTGTTCTTCCTCTTGCCTCTCTTCAAATGATGTCCACTGTTCATCTTCCTCTTCCATGAATTCAGCGTCTCTAATATCATCTGTTTGATCTCTATCACGTTGAAGATCGGTCTCTTCTTGATAAACAACTTGTCTCTGTTCATCATTCTCTAGATGAATTGTTGCAGTCTTTCTTTCCTCTTCAGTCTTAGTAAATTTATGGTTCATCTGGTTTTCGAAAAATACCACATCTCTCGCTCTATGCAGCTCTCCATTCATAGGGTTGACTAATCTGTAAGCTTTCGATTCTTCACAGTATCCTACAAACACTAGCTCTTTACTCCTCGCATCCCATTTGGTTCTCTTTTCATCTGGGATATGCATAAAGGCTCTGCAACCAAACACACGAAGATTAGACAAATCTATTTTATGGTCACTCCACACCTCCTCGGGTGTCTTGTTCTTCACTGCGATGGTAGGACTCCTGTTTTTCAAATACACCGCTGTATTTACAGCTTCAGCCCAGAATCGAACGGGAAGACCTGCTTCTTGAAGCATTGTTCGTGCTTTTTCCCCTATGGTACGATTGGCTCTCTCCGCCACACCATTTTGTTGAGGTGTATAAGCAATCGTAAGCTGGTGTTTAACACCGTGTTCTCTCAAGAACTCATCAAACCTTTTATTGCAATATTCACGCCCATTGTCGGTTCTAAAAACCTTCAGCTTCTTACCTGTTTGTGTCTCAGCAAAACTTTTGAACTCCTTCATCTTCTCAAAGGCTTCACTCTTTTCCTTTAAAAAGAATACAAAAGTTTTACGCGGAAAATCATCAATAAAAGTAATATAATATCTAAAACCTCCAAAAGAATTCTCAGTCATTGGTGGCTGTATTTCTCTCAAACGGTTGCCGCGTTTGTTTTCCCATCAGACAAGCTACACAGTATATTTTGTCATTATGTTCAAACTTTACCCCAGTTGCCATTTTATCTCTCCGTATACCCAAGTGTGCCATTCTCTTATGCCATAGCTCCATTGATGCTGTAATCGCTATTGCACAGACCTGCTGAGAAGGAGATTTAACTTTATACACACCCTTATCAAGCAAACCTGTCACACATGGTTGTCCTCTCAACGTATACTCTCACTCATTGAATATCTCGCAACCTCTGTTGGTAAAAACAGCGACCTTACCTTTTTTAACAATACTACTAACACTCAGTAGGTTCGATGTTAGTCCTGGTACGTACAAAACATTTTCAATGTTCAGATGCTCATCTGTTACATTACCATATCCCTCTCCATACATCTTACCTCCATTTGCACAAGACACTTCAACCTTACGACCTGCCTCCGCAAATTTACTCATCCAGTCTTTTCTGCTACTCATATGCATCGACGCTCCTGAATCAATAACCCATGCATCATCTGCTTGCTTCTCTTGACTTCTCGTATCAAGTGCTATCGCTGTCGCCGTTGCTGTCTCCGTCGCCGTCGTAGTCGGTGTTGCAGTTACCATATTAACTGCCTTCGCCTTCCGCTTCGGATTATCCGGACAGTCACGAGCTTTATGCGATCCATCGCAAATGAAACATCTTATTTTCTTTTCTTTGTCTTTATTCCTCTGAACAAACTTTTTCTGATTCTGATTCTTCATCTTTGCTGTAAGTGCAGCACTCGTGGAATTACTGGAACTTGCGCAAGATGTGCCTTGGTCCAATTGCAACAGTTTAGTTTTAACATAGTCAGTTGTCAGCTCAGTATTTGTGTTCTCCAACGCCAATCTCATCGGATTAAACTCCTCCGGTAGTCCTTGCAACATTAGAGCTGCTAACAGCTCATCGTCAACTTCTTTTCCGATATCCCTCAGCTGCTGTGCTACTGACATTAGCGCAGTCACACAGTCTCTCATAGATGTGAACTGCTCAAGTTTTAGGCTTACTAGCTTTGATAAAAGTCTGCATCGGTTATGTAGCCCTTTATCTTCAAAAGCTGACCTCAAAGACTCCCACGCCTCCTTTGCCATTTTCGCATGTCTCACGTGGATCAGGCAATGCGGTTGTATCATCATACATATCCTGGCTCTCGCTTTTTGGTCTCTCTTTAAACCTAATACATCTGTATTCTCTGGTGTCTTCTGAGTATACTCCCACAGATCATCATGGATTAAATATAACTCTACCATAAACTTCCACGTACTATAATTCGAGTTTCCATCAAGTTTCTCTATCGACATTAAACTCATACCTGTATCTCGTAGCGGCTGCGATCTCTCTAGTCCGCCGCCCGTAGTTGTGTTTACAACATCTTTCGTTTCCATATTACCTTTAGTACGTGCTTGGGCCCATAACCTGGTGAGACTTGGCTATCCGTGGATTATTAAAAAGGCAATGTAGATATGCACATAGAAATTTATATTTTGGTTTCTCTTTACAACTTGCCAACACAGAAAATATAACAGCAGTAACGGACAATGTTCCTAACAACCTACCTATTCAAACATCCGTCATCTCTCACACCAGCCAGTCTGATTAACGCTTGCAAACCTCTTCTTAACATACTTTAGGAGCTGTAAGACTAAAACCCCATGGCCGCGCCATTGAAACGGTGAAAAATACGTTATCGCCGATATCTCGCTGAATAAGCATCGCAGAGGTCTGAAGTTTTTTGTAAAACCTAGATTTGAATTTGTCAAAGCTCGTAACAATACACAAAAAAATCCTAGGTTTATATTTCAGGAGAACGTTTTGAAGGTTATATGCGATACCGTACTACAGTACGGTATCGCTTATAACCTTCAAAACGTTTTGAATGTTTGGTTAGGGTGACCATGACTTATTGCTTACAGAAAACTTCCACCTATCGCATTAGAAATTATTTCTCAAGGATTATAAATTAAATTAAAATTATAAGATACAAAAACATGTTTATTTCTTAAAAAATCACATTAATCACAGATTGCTAACTTACATATTTCTGACAAAACCAAAAACAAAAAAATATCGTTAGTTCTACTTAATTAGGTTTTGTTTACAAAAAAAAATCAAGCTAATACTTACTTTCTTCGATAAATAATCACGACTTATTTCTAAGCAATACCGTACTACAGCTCCTGAAATATAAACCTAGGATTTTTTTGTATATTTTACAATTTTTTTACAAATTCAATCTGTTATTTACCTAAATTTCAGGTCTCTGCAACGCTTTTTTTTTTTAAAGATCTCCGTGGCCGCGCGGTTCTCCGCGTTTTAATGGCGCGGCGACATTCAAACCCTTATAACTTTTTAACCATAACTTTGACAAATTTATGGTTTTGGGAATCAACTTTTACAATTTTTACAAAATCTTGGCATGGTTTTTTTTTAAAAAAAACACCGTGGCCACGCGGTCGAAACGCACACCTTTGTAGTGGAGTATCGATAAGTAAGTAGGTACATTAGGCGCAATATATGCCTTGTAAATAACAAAACATATATTGTGCCTAGTGTACAAGTCTCTCAAGATAATATTCACGTTTGTGGTTTAATTTTACGCTTTGGATTTTAGTTTACATTAGTTACGAGCTCAGCGTTAAAATCATTTTTTTATAAATTATGAATAAGTTCTAACACTAAAAAAAAAAATAGTTTGTGTGTTAATGTTTTTTTTTACATTTATTTCGGTCAAAATTAACAAATAATAAAAAAAATAAGTTGAAACATGAAGATTCGCGAAAAAAGGAGGCGCTTCATAGGTTTCGCACACAGGCGCTGTGGGGGGTCGGCGCGGCCCTGCTTAGGCAGGCTTTTCATTTTGTACGATCTAATCTAATAGATTAGACGCAGGTAATAGATTTAGTTAGGTGCGTTGGGGTAATATCGGACGGACTTCGAATAGTTGCAAGGATGTTGCAAAAACTTTTTTTTCTCAATTTGGTATACAGAACATTAATTAAACATAGCAGAAATTAATAATGATTCAACACAGTGTAATTTTAAATTTAATTTATTTATAAACACTCAATATTTTTTGCTTTGTAAGCTTGTAAATTCAGGACACAATTTTTGTGAATATAATGACAATTTGGCGATCAAGGGGTAAGTTCGGACAACAATGTAAAACTATTCCTATTGCTAGGAGCACAAGGTGTATGAAAAGAATGTATCCGATCTTTCCTGTTCTTTAACATGACATCAAAAAAATCTACCTAATACTACAAACATAGATGTTCCCAATTATTCTTTTTTTTTTTGTTTAATTTGTCCGATCTTACCCCAAATGCCAAATTTAGAAGATATTAAGGTTCTCAAAGTATGGTTTTTCGAAAATTTAGAAACGGGTTAAGACCGGATAGTTTTGTCCGATCTTTACTCAAGAGGGGTAACACCGGATTTTAGCCTACAGAGGTAGTAGACATATCTGGATTAGTTTTATCATGTTATCACTGCTTAAAACTTAGTATTTAGGCAAAACAATACCAAAATAAGCTATACTTTTGCTAAAATATGCAAATACGAATGAAGGTGAAAGACCGGATAGACAAATATTTTATAAAACTTACCTTGTTTTCTCTAACGGCGCGTGGTACACGTCCGAGTTGCCGAAGTGGCTGGTGGTCACTGCGGGGCGGGGCGGAACATAATGACGATGCGCGCAATGTGGCTAGCATTAAAAAATATAGCCAAATAAGTGAGATATTTGATTTCTACGTTTTTACCCCTCCGCCGATCTTACCCCAACGCACCTTATCGTCTTCGAAGTAATAGAGCTCAAATGCACAATCTAAAAAATCCGTAAGGTAAAAATAATATATTTTTTGCAAACAAACAACATCGCAAAACGGTTCTTTTGTTTGACATTAACTCACTCGGCTTGGAATGGATCTTATTTCTAAGAAACACAGGCTAACAATTTCACTAGGACCGTATAGTTCGTTTTGTCTCAAATAGATGTTTGGACAATACGCGTTTAGCAAGTACCTATTAGTTAGTTATTCGTATGTATAAAAATATGTATATAGAGATAGAAAATGAAGAACATGAGGGTAATTACAATGTTTAATTAACATTTTTTACCTAATTAATAATAAAAATATGATATTATAAATAAAGTTTTTTTTTTTTTTTTAGCTTTGCAATTTTTGGGCATTTTTTAATTTTTTACTCCAGCCTTTGGCAGGATTTGGCAAGTTTCAAACCAAAGTATGGCAGTATCGAGAATTTTAAGATGGTCACACTCACATCCTACCCAGTGCTGCCAACTTAGCGCTTTCAGCGCCAGATCTAGCGCTTTTATTGTTCAATAGCGCGTTCTAGCGCCTAGCGCTAAATCTAGCGCTTTTTGAAATCCTATTGTGATATGCACATCTACTATTATTTATTCTGTGATGTGAACACGGAACGAATCACTTAAATTTTTTGAACTTGCATCACTTAAATGCTGATAATTGTTTCAGTTGGTATCGTAGTCTGACATCCCTATTTTAATTCAATAAAAAAATGCATTCAGTAATTTGAATTACTTCAAAATAGTCTCAAATTATTGGGCGTTTTGTTTGAATTTGGCGCCGAATACAGCGATTTTTTGACAGCGACCATTTAGCGCTTTCTAACGCTTTTTTAAAGAGCTAACAGCGCGTTTTTGCTTATACGGGTTGGCAGCACTGATCCTACCTAGTCGTTGTGCTTGGCTTGGCTTGTGTTGAAAAAAAAATTCAAATTTTCGTTAATAATTCGTGACGTGAGTTGTGTTGTGAACTTTTGGTAAGTAAATGTATATAATTTCAAGTGTTTATAAGCAACCTTGCAACTTTTTAATTAACCATTTGCTTGAAACAATAGGTATCCCAAAATTATTTTTTGAGCCAACAAATAGAGTTCGTCTCGTCAGTCGCCATTGAATGAATATGAACAAAATATGAATTTTACTCTTTTAAAATGAAGTAAGCATAGTCAGAACTTAATGGAGTTATGTTCTTGGAAACAGTAGCAACATAGAAAATTATTTTATTAGTAATAGAATGATTATTATCTCTGGTACCTACTGGAACGCCCCACTCCTCGCTTGCGGCCTTTTGGCATTAAAAAAAGCTGAAAGCAAATTCACTATAAAAGAAAAGTTCGTAACAAATAACTAGCTCAGACTACTAACTCATAATATTCAAAGTCAATTCATGGTTATTATTTTTTTAAATTTTGGTATTTCTTTCAATAGTTTATTTTCAAAGTGTTAAATATCAATAGTTATTTATGTTTAAAACATTTTCTTAAACAAGAACTTAGTTTTTTAGACATTACTTTGTACCACCTACTGTGTTTTCCTAATTAGCCCAAAGGTTGACTGTTAGAGAATGCCTCATGGCATTAAGTCCGCCTATGTACCACTTTTGTACTGTCAAACAAGCTATTTGGTTTACATTTTAAAATTAATTTGTGGATTAAACTGTAAACCAAACAGCTTGTTCGACCGTACATGAAGTTTAAATAAATAAATAAATAATTTAATATTTTAGAAATGTCTTTTAACGTTGAGCAAGGCGATATGCCGTACGATTTTGAGGCGCTCTTGCTAGAGAGCGACTCTGAGGACGAGGGTGATAGACGGTACAAGGTGTACCTCGAAATGGACATGTCCGAGGATGAGTTGGACAAGCATATTGTATACGATGAGCCGGAATTTCCCGAGGATGACTTTGAAGACTTTGATTGTGAGGTAAATCCTTAATTTTCATCATCTTGAATAAATTACGGTTTACTTATGTTTGCCATAATTTAAAATGCAATAATTTTATATACTATTCTTGTATTTGCCATAATTTTAATAGAAATAACGCTTCAGTTGCCATAATCGTGAAATTACATAAAATCATTCATTGGTCTTAACCAATGATTATGATGTTTATATTTATAAAAATATGTATTTACAAACAAAAAGTATCTATGTAGTATATCAACTATCTGGTGTCCACGACACAAGCCTCGTTGCTAAGTGTGGCACTAGATGGCGCTGTGTGTAATGTAGAGCGATATTTATTTTATTTAATCAAGTGTCATAATAATTTTAATCCATTTTATTTGCTATACACATACATTTTCAATTATGTCGTTTTCCATAACATTTATTCACCATAATATTCATTTGCCTATACTAGCACAACAATGCTAATTCAATACAAGCACAATGAAAATTCACAACCCGCATCTTCTTTTGGGATACATTTCACTTCTGAGCATAATGATAATAATGACAGACTGCGTGCAGTCAGATTTACATCAGTTCATTTCTGTCACTAAAAACGAACTTATAGAAAATGTTTTAGGACTAACAAACAATGTACGAATGAACATTCAGAATAATACTCATAATATAATACAATACTTAGAACATAATTACTTTATATCATGTAAAATTAGGAGATTCAATTATCATAGTAGCAACAGAGCCGTCTCTAGCCCATGTAGCGCCCGTGTGCAAACATTACCCTAGCGCCCCCTAGTAAGCGCACGGTCAAAATGGAATGGGTACAAAGTACAAGTAACAGCACATCAAGTTACCACAAACTGACAAATTTCCCCTATGAATAATTACTCTATTTTTTGGAGATTAAATTTGAAGAAGAAATTTGTCAGTTTTGGATACCATGATATGCTGTTGTCTGTTGACGAGTAGACAATATAATGATGCTATTCATATTTTTTAATGTTCAGAATATTTTGTAGTTCTTTGTTCAGCGAACCCCAAACATCACTCACTCGTCACTTTTGCGGAAAATATGGTTTTGAATATGGGTGTTTGCCATTAATATATTATTACTTATACATTATTAAAAAAAATTTTTGAAAATGTTCAAAATGAGTTAATTTCGTGTAGGGACTCTTAATGACATTATACGTAAATGTTTCTAAATTATATTAAATGTTGCTTAGGTCAAGTATCGATTATATAATGTGTTACTTAGAGTAACTAATGATTATAACACATGTTATTATGGGAACTTATTTTATGGCAAATAAAAGTTATGATTAATAAGTTGATATGACAAGCGTAATTATATTTCCAGCAATTTTTTATCCTTATTCAGATTTTATATAATATAATTACAGAAGACCAGTTTCTGTGTTGAATTTAGGTGTCCACAAAAGACATGCTACAAATAGCTTGTCTTTTGTCCACATGTTTTGTGTTGTGAAGGGTGATTGTTTTATTATTTACATTGTTGTTATTTTGTGGGAGGTGTTAGGCCCAATAGCAGTTATTTCATTTTATGTCTTTGAATTTTCAGTATAACAGCTCGTCACCGACTATCCTCGAACTGTCCACGGCCGAAGGAGAAGAGTTCCCGCTACGCCCTTCCTCAAGTCCTCCGAGCGCGCCGCTGATCATGTAAGTTTTTCCGAAACAAATATTTTATAGTCGTAGTATTTGTAATAACAAAAACCTTTTATTCGATTTGCCCAGTCCGTCACCTGCGGCCAGTCCATTGTCTACTGTGACTGCTGCTCCTGTGGTAACATCAAGCCCGCCGCGTGCGATGCAATCGTAAGTAATAAAACACAATTTCAGCTAAATGTTTTTGAGTCATAATAAATAATTATTTATAATAACGAAAACCTTTCATTTGACAGGCTGAGCCCGTCACGCGCTCTGCAGTCGCCTACACCTACCCTTGCGGATGATGACGCTGATGCTCGTGATGAGTAAGTTATACTTTTACTTTTTCTCGTTTTACATTTCCATCAAGAAATATAATTTTCAATCTTTTTTAGGATTAGGTATGTTGTCATCGTCCAAGAAGACGACGACGACAATTATCACCTGGCTGACGAGCATCAGATATACCCTCCGCAAGTGGAAAGGCGTCTGGATAGTCCAGTGCGTGGCGGAGGAAGAAGACGCGCGCGCGGACCACGCCGGGGCGGTCGGGCAGGACGGGACCGAGGTGAGTCCCAATGGACAAAGGGTGACAGACTGGTGGAAGTTAATGTGAGTGATGAGGACGTGCCAGAAGAGTTGCGAGCGATGGTGATGAAAGTGGTGAGAGCAAGGGAGGCAGCGAGAGAGCGGGCAGTTGCGAGAGTGAGGAGGCAAAGGCCACAAAATGAAGCGCATGATCAGGATGTAGATGATCAGTTCTTCGATGCTGATGTAGGTCAGGACGAGGCTCTGTTTGCTGGGACAAAGATTTCAACTCGCTTTGAATGGTCGTCCATGCGTGACTATTCAGGTGAGAGGGAGCAATTTCTGCCTGAACAGACGGGGCCTGTTATCGCATCTGAAAATGCGTATGGGGCGTTTAGGCAGTACTGGGATGACGGCATCTTGTCACATATAGTGACCGAGACAAACCGTTACGCTCAGGGGCTAGCTAGGTCATCCGCTAACTTTGCCCGAGAGTGGTATGACACAAATATTCACGAAATATTGGTCCTATTTTCCTTCTGGATGATGCTCGGAATCATCAAGATGCCCTCCACGAAGTCCTGCTTTACCAACAACCCTCTCCTTCAGACGAACATCTTTAGAAAGATGTTCTCCCGTAACCGTTACAGCAGTCTCTGCCGCGCTCTCCATTTCAATGACAACAGCAATAGACCGACTGACGATTCTGACAGACTGTTTAGTTTAGGCCCCGTAGTAAAACATTTAAATTCACGCTTCATGGATGCCTATGTCCCATCCCAGAACATTTGTATTGACGAATCCCTCACTTTGTGGAAAGGTAACCTAAAATTCCGCCAGTACATCAAGACCAAGGCAGCTAAGTTCGGAGTTAAAACCTTCGAACTGTGCGAGTCTTCCACCGGCTACCTTTGGTCTTTCTTTGTGTACCTCGGTACTGGCACTACCTACGATCCCGCTTACCCGTCGACGCTGCGGAAAACAACGGCGACTGTCCTTAAACTGATCCGTCCTCTCCTCAACAAAGGGTATACTCTTTTCATGGACAATTGGTTCAATAGCCCCTTACTGGCCCGATTTCTGAAGGCAAATAAAACCGATTGTGCAGGCACATTGCGCGCCAACCTTAGCAATGTCCCTCCACTCCTATCGCTGTGCAATCTGAAAGACGGTCAGATCTTAGCTCGTCATGCCGGCGATATCGTTGTCATGGCCTATCAGGATAGGAAACGCAAAATTTGCACCATCTCATCCTACCATGGCGTTCAACAAGACCAGATGGAGCCAACACCATATCGTCAAGCTCAATTTAAGCCCCAAGTAATTTTAGATTATAACAAGGGTATGGGAGGCGTTGATCGTAAAGATCAAATGCTGGAACCATACCTGTTGGAAAGAAAAAGGTGCCAGAAATGGAATATGAAGGTCTTCAAACGCCTTCTCAACTGCTCAATTTTAAATTCACGAATTCATTTAGCGGCTTCTACCGCTACTTCTAAAGATCATCTAGTTTTTCGATTGGAGTTAGTTGACCAGATACTCCAAACACACCACAAATACGTCCCAAAACGCAGTGTCCCTAGAGTAAGTGTTGGTGCACCCACAGCGGGTCGAAGCACATTTGGGGAGCCCGTAATACCTTTGGAGCGCCATTTCGCAGCCCGCATTCCAAAGTTGGACTCGAAAGGTTGCATCCGTCGTCAACGTTGCCGCGTGTGCGCAAAAGACGACACGAAGCGGTGCAAACGCACGTCCTTCTGGTGCAATATTTGTGGTGTTGCACTTTGTTTAGAGCCCTGTTTCGCGCGTTACCATAGCCACCGTCCCTAGTCTTCTCCATTATGAGATTTATTTCTTTCCTTGACTTATGACAGACTTACTTGACAGACTTCCAAAATAGTATACCTTTTGTTCTTTCCACAAAGTCGCAACTGACTGACACAGACAGACAGTAGATTCGAGTCACTCCTCTTCTGGGTCATACCACTCTTTATTGTCTAAACGCTATGTATGTATGTGTGGGTGCATGCGTGTCCATTGGGACTCACATAATAGGGAATATGCATGTAATTTTTTCTTCAATTATATTAGTGAAACTAAGTAGGTGCTTTTGAAATAAAAGTGTTTTTTGCCACATAAACTATTGCGTAACACATATGCCAATCACTTTTATTTTATACTATCTATGGTGTTTATGTAATTTGTTTGTATAAGAATTAGGTATGTCTACTCTAATATTTTTACCCATAACTAAAAGTACTAGAGTTTTTTATTTCTTGCATACCTATTGCGTAACACTTAAGAGCCCCTTCCAAAAATTCAGTCGCTAGAGTTTAGGCAAATTCGTTGCGATCCTATGTTAGTGTGCATTGTTCATGCAGATACACGCACACACGGGTGCAGATCGAGCGTAGTGATCGCCTAAACCATTTTGATCCTGTAGACGATATTATTTTATGATACATAATTATAAAGTCAGTACGGTTTAGAAATAAAAGTCTGGAATGTGTGTCTACTGTATATTTATCACAATCAAAATAAAAATGGTTTAATTTTGTATTAGAAGAATTTAGATACTTATAAACATTTTACAAAATTATAAATAAAAGTGCGAGTTGGACTCGCGCACTGAGGGTTCCGTACAAACTTTTTAAAGGATACACTTAATTTTTCTGGATCTGGGACTTTTGCGCGAAAAACATTTGCGCGAAGGACACTTGCGCGAACCCATTTGCGCGAAAAGACAAATGCGCGCATGGACTTTTGCGCGATTGGACTTATGCGCGAACGGACTTTTGCGCGCCTGGACACTTGCGCGCATGGACTTTTGCGCGATTGGACTTATGCGCGAACGGACTTTTGCGCGCCTGGACACTTGCGCGAATGGACTTTTGCGCGATTAGATTTATGCGCGAACGGACATTTGCGCGCCAAGATACTTGCGCGAATGGACTCTTGCGCGAAAGGACACTTGCGCAAATGGAAACTTGCGCGACTGGACTTGAGCGCGACTTAATGGCCACTGAGGTTCACTCTGTAGAGTAAACATAACATACGCCTGTTATTTATACTTGAAGGTGGTTTTTTCTTTTGGTTTTTCTGTCATGGATGTCATTTTCATGGTTAAGGAGACGCTGATAACGAAATGAGATCAAAATGAAAATCCAAGATGGCGCCGAGGAAAACTTCTGTTTTTACTATCATGGGAGTCATTTTTATGGTTTTCGGGGTCGCTGATTATGAAAATGAGGTCAAAATGAAAATCCAAGATGGCGCCCAGGATGATTTTTGATTTTCCGTCATGGGTGTCGTTTTCATGTTTTGGGGTTGCTGGTTACGAAACTGAAGTCGAAATGCAAATCCAAGATGGCGCCGAGGAAGCATTAAAATTAAAATAATCAGCGACCTCAAAAACCATGAAAATGACACCTACGTTGGAAAAACCGAACTTTTTTCACGGCGCCATGTTGGATTTGCATTCGACCTCATTTTTGTAACCAGCAACCCCCAAAACCATGAAAACGACACCCATGACAGAAAAACCGAAAATTTTTTTGGGCGCCTACTTGGATTTTTATTTTGACCTCATTTTCGTAATCAGCAACCCTAAAAACCATGAAAAGTACACCCATGACGTAAAATCAAAAATTTTCCTCGGCACCATACTTGATTTTCATTTTGATCTCATTTTCGTATCCAGGAACCCCTAAAGCCATGAAAACGACATCCATGATGGAAAAACAATTTTTTTCTCGGCAACGTCTTGGATTTACATTTTGACCTCATTTTCGTAACCAACAACCCCAAAAACCATGAAATCGACACCCATGACGGAAAAACAAAATTTTGGGAGGTCGCTGATTATTTAAATTTTAATGCTTCCTCGGCGCCATCTTGGATTTTCATTTTGACCCCATTTTCGTAATCAGCAACCCCAAAAACCATGAAAACGACACCCATGACAGAAAATAAAAAAAAAATCCTCGGCGCCATCTTGGATTTTCATTTTGACCTCATTTTCGTTATCAGCTATCCCAAAAACAACGAAAATGACACCCATGAAGAAAAAACCGAAAATTTTCATCGGCGCCATCTTGGATTTTCATTTTGATGTCATTTTCATAATCAGCGACCCCAAAACTTACTTACTTCTATCATCATCATCATCATCATTTCAGCCGAAAGACGTCCACTGCTGGACATAGGCCTCCCCCAAGTGTCGCCACATTGAACGGTCACGTGCGACTCGCATCCAGCGGATTCCCGCAGCCTTCACCAGGTCATCGGTCCACCTAGTAAGAGGCCTTCCAACGCAACGCCTTCCGGTTCGCGGTCGCCACTCCAGAACTTTTCGGCCCCATCGGCCATCCGTTCTGCGAGCAATGTGCCCTGCCCACTGCCACTTAAGTTTGGCAATTCTTCGGGCTACGTCGGTAACCTTTGTTCTCTTACGGATGTCTTCATTTCTGATTCGATCGCGCAAGGAAACTCCGAGCATAGCCCTCTCCATTGCCCTTTGGGTGACTTTAAGCTTTCTGATGAGGCCCATTGTGAGCGACCACGTTTCGGTCCCGTATGTAATCACTGGCAACACACACTGGTCATAGACTTTCGTCTTGAGACACTGCGGTAGGTTGGACGAGAAGATACCGCGCAATTTCCCGAACGCTGCCCAACCGAGTCGGATTCGACGATTTACCTCTTTCTCGAAGTTAGACCTACCTAACTGGACCGTTTGTCCCAGGTACACATAATCGTCTACAACTTCGAGAGTAGAGTCTCCGATCTTGATAGGAGTGGGTGTGACATGGGCATTCAACATGACCTTAGTCTTGTCCATGTTCATTTTTAGACCCACTCTTCCGGAAGCTCTACTGAGGTCATCGAGCATTGTACTGAGGTCCTCCATGGTTTCAGCCATTACCACTATATCATCGGCAAACCGAAGGTGAGTGATGTACTCGCCATTGACGTTGATGCCTAGCCCTCTCCAGTCCAGAACCTTGAAGACATCCTCCAGTGCAGCGGTGAACAGTTTCGGAGATATGACGTCTCCCTGTCTCACACCTCGCTGCAGGAGGATAGGTTTCGAGGCTTGGTCCTGAAGTCGGACTGACATGGTGGCGTTTTTGTACAAACACTTCAACACCTCGATGTACCGATAGTCGATTTGGCACCGTTGGAGAGACTGCAGTACAGCCCAGGTCTCGATCGAATCGAAGGCTTTCTCGTAGTCCACAAACGCTAAACAGAGAGGCAGGTTATACTCTTGGGTCTTCTGTATAACTTGCCGCAGCGTATGTA
The DNA here is from genome assembly GCA_905147715.2 of Xestia xanthographa. Taxonomy (NCBI): domain Eukaryota; kingdom Metazoa; phylum Arthropoda; class Insecta; order Lepidoptera; family Noctuidae; genus Xestia; species Xestia xanthographa. The sequence continues at coordinate 25,886,069 of LR990659.1, forward strand.
TGTGGTCCACGGTGCTAAAGCCTTTTCGGAAACCGGCTTGTTCGAGTGGCTGGAAATCGTCAAACCTGCGCGCGAGACGATTCGTGATGACTCTAGAAAACAACTTGTAGACATGGCTTAGAAGTGAGATGGGCCTATAATTCTTCAGCCGGGCATTGTCACCCTTTTTGAAGAAGAGCACCACCACACCCCTGCACCATGCCTGTGGCGTTTTTCCCTCAAGTATGACGGAATTAAACAGCTTCTGAAGGGCCTTAAGTACCGGTTTTCCACCCGCCTTCAGGAGTTCGGCCGTAATTCCATCATCACCCGGTGCCTTGTTGTTTTTGAGCTGCTTCAGAGCCATCCTAATCTCGTACAGGCTGACGTCCGGGATGTCTTCGGTATAGTGTCGGGTCAGTCTAGCTCTTGGGTCGTTTGCTAGATCTTCGACGGGTTTACTGGTTGACGTGTACAAAATGTCCATAGAAGCTCTCGATCTCCCTCAGAAGCTCCGGTTTGGCGGATAAGATCCTACCATCGTCGGTCTTCAGTTTCGTGAGCTGGCTCTGCCCAATAGCCAGATCCCTTGCAAATACCTTGGAGCCTTTATTCCGCTCAATCGCGTCTTTAATACGCTCGGTATTAAAGCGGCGGAGGTCGCTCTTCAAGGATTTAGAGATCCGTCTATTGAGCTGCCGGTATTTACACGCCTCGTCTGAAGACTGCAGGATCATCTCACGCCGCTCCTTCATGAGCTTGAGAGTGTGATCGGAGAGCCTCTTGTTCTGATCTGTACGACGCGCCTTGAAGAACTTAGACCCGGTCGTATGGACAGTTTCCACGAACCCATCGTTGTATTCGTCCACTGAGCTTCCTAGGCACTCGAAACGGTTCTGGAGTTCAAGCTGAAAGCTCTCGGGGTTTTGGATTTGGATCTGTGCTGGACGGAGCGTAGACTTCATCAGTCGATACCTTTCAAGCTTGATATTGATGTTCAATGTGTCTCTTACCATGCGGTGATCGCTCCCGGTTTTCACCGAATTGATCACAGAGACATCATTGAACATTTGCTTCTTGGTTGACATGATGAAGTCGATCTCATTTCTAGTTGCACCATCGGGGCTCTGCCAGGTCCACTTCCTGTGCTCACGCTTTCTGAAGAAGGAGTTCATCATATAGAGGCCCTCCTTCTCCATAAAACTAGCCAGTTGGTGACCCCGGCGATTCCGATGTCCAACTCCAAATTGCCCCACCTGCAGCTCATCCCCGTCTCGTTTGCCCAGTTTCGCGTTGAAGTCCCCCATGACAACTGTGAAATGAGTTTTGGAACCATGCATGGCTTTAGATATATCCTCATACATGGTCTCCACTTCGTCGTCGGGGTGTGCCGAGGTCGGGGCGTAGACCTGTATGACCTTCAGCGAATATCTTGAGGATATTCTGAGTATCAGGTACGCCACCCTGGTCGACACACTCTCGATCTTCACCACGTTGTTCACAAGGGACTTGTGGACGATAAACCCAACACCACCCTGGGACTGCCGGTCACCCTCTTGGAAATAGAGCAGGTTGCCGGATTTCAGGATTATCGTGTCCTCCCCCTCTCTTCGGACTTCAGATAATCCCACAATACTCCATCGCAGCCTAATCAATTCCTCTTCGAGTTCCGCTATCTTCTCGTCGGTCCGGAGTGTGCGCGTGTTATATGTTGCCAGGTCCAGTCGTTGGTATTGGCAGCCGGATCCCTTCCGGAGATTCTTCGCACCCCTTGCCACGCCGTAGCCTCGACCGCTGCCGTAGTCGAGGGTAGACGAGCTGCCGGGCACTAGGGGCCATTTCTTTATTGCGCTATTCATGGGGGGGTTTTGCCATAATCGCCACGCCTGGCAAGCGGGTTGGCGATCGCAGTGAGTGCAGTTCTTACATAAGACACAGAGAGCGCTGCTGCCCATTCTCTGGTAAGTCCCTTAGTCGCCTCTTACGACACCCACGGGAAGATATGGGATGGTGTTATTCTTTACGTCCGACACCACACGGACTTACTTCTATATTATATTAATACTAGTATTTGCGTGGGTGCGCGAGTTGCGTGCAGCTCGCTTTTTGTCGTGTTCTTGAGAAGTATTCCTTACCATTATAAAATTTTGAGAATCCATAGGAATCCTTAAAATAATTGGAAAATCTGTTACAACTACCCCTATATCAGTATGAAAACCCTTAAGAACCCCTCAAACATTCTAAAAACCAATTTAAAAAAATATCACCTATAAAAAAAACCTTATTTAAAAACTCAGACCCATTAAAAAAAACACTACCCTAAAGTTTGCTTGTCGTCGCCCTGAGTTACGCCTCACCCACTCAACTTTCGTTACGCTGCGGAGGTCGCCGGCTCGCTTCGCTCGCCACCTCCCCCCCTTCGCTCCACTCGGTCTCGCAATTTCTGGTTTTTACTTTCCCGAGCCTCCTCTATACGAATCCGTAAAAAAACAAAAAATATATTACCGATCATAATAAACAACCAACGTCAAAAAAAATCTTATCTAAATATCAAAAAATTTAATAATTTTAATATAAATACTGGATCGAAATGTGTTAGCCTGCGTATATCTCGGAAATATATTCACGTAATATCTCGGGAGCGCTTGCGAAGCAAAGTGATACGTGCTCACGCTGGGAGAGCCCTTTCGTTACTGACGGGATCGGGTTTGCGCGGTCGATTATATAGTTCACTTTGCATTTAATTTACGAAATGAAGTTATTGTTTATTTATAAATTAAAATTCAGATTCTAATAAAGGGCTACCTTGAGATTAATGAGTAATTTTTAAAATTTCTTTAAAGTGTTTCTAAGGTATAGAAAAAAATACCCTTTTGTCCCGACGTTTTCCATAAATTAAGTTTTTTCAACATTTTTTTTCTGCTATATTTCGTATAGAAATCAATAATGTTTTCCCGTATGTTACGAGTAGACCATATATTGATGTTATTCATATTTTTTAATATTCAGAATATTTTGTAGTTCTTTGTTCAGAGAACCACAAACATCACTCGCACGTTACTTTTGCGGAAAAGGGGTTTTGAATATGGGTGATTGCCATTAATATATACATTATTTAAAACAATTGTTCCCGCAGTCGACAAGAATAAGAACCTGACTCTTATAATAACAATAAAGCAGGTTCAAATTCTTCTTGCCTTTCTCACAAGGAGTGATCAAAAATGTTCAAAATGACTTAATTGCTTGTAGGGACCCCTCTAAAGTCCCGACCGGGTGGAATTCCAACCGATCGGAAAGCTCCGTTGAGTCCCGCCGGGACGAAAACGTCCCACCTCGTATCAGCAAATTAAAACCTTATTTTTACTTAACATACGGTTCTAAATCGTTAGGCAATTTTTACCTCTGGTGCCTGACAGTAGTCGATTCGAATGATGCCAAACACTAGTAACTTATAACGGGCAACTTTAAAAAAAAAAATATAGAAGCGCGTTAGTCGTTGAAACGTCAGTTTAGGTAAACATTGAGTGCCACGCGAGTGATTTATTATGTTTTTGTTTAGTTATGTGCTTGAAAACGTTGTGAAGTGAATGTTTATTACCTTATTATTGTATAATGCTACTTTGTAGCAAGATACTTAGGTAGAACAATGAACCAAAATTATTTTGTGAGCCAACAAAATTTTCGTCGAACGATTTTTTTGTCAACGTGCAGTGAACAATTGAAAATGTGAATTTGACTGTTATAAAATGAAATATGGTCTTGGAAACAGCAAAAACAAGGTAAGTAATAATCATAATTCATTATTTACTATAAGAATAAGCATACATATTCATATTTATATAGATTTCAAGTGTTTTCAAATCGAGGTCAATGACAGTAAAATGACAGTTCGCCGTATACAAATTTTTTGTTACAATCTAGTTGAAATCTGATTAGAATGTATCAGTAAGACTCTTATATGAATTATGTATTAGGTTACTTGTGTATTTGTTACATTGGTTCTAAAGTTTCGTGTAAATTGAATCGGTCGTTTTACCAAAAATAAATAAAATACGGCCACAGGTCTTAGCGCGGCAAATTCTCATATGTCATCTAACTCATATCCTTTGTTTATAATACTGAAGTGAATTCACAAGTGCTGTTTATATAATAAAACACGTCTGTTAACTAACGATTGCAACAATGTTTACGGCACAAGAAAGGCATTCATAGAACTCGAGCTCGTGTACGTAACCCCAGCAGGAAAGTGTCTCCTAGAGCTATATGAGTGGAACGTTTAATAAGTGCCTTATCTGCTGTAAATGTGCCCCCACATAAAAAATGTGTGCCCCCTGTAGTTTTGGAAAAAAAACGGAAAAAACGATTCCTGCTGGGGTAACGTTTTTCCAGCAGGAAAATTCTAAACGAATGATCGGAGAGAGAAAAATTGTGCATGGCCTTGTAGCTTATGTTAGTGCCACAATGTGCCCCCAAAAATAAAATGTGTGCCCCTTCAGGTTTTCGAGATATTGCATTTCCTGCTGGAGTAACGTTTTGCAGAATCGTATATCTCTAAAACCATTGCATGTGCCCCTGTAGAATAAACATACACGAGTAGCTCTTAATGTGTGCCCCTTAGTGCCCCAATTAGATTTAAGAAAATATTTATAATTTCCAAGTTATCGCGGTTTTATGAAAACTCAAAAAAACATCGCAGTGCCTTAACGAGACAAGGTATAAGCTCGCTGAAAATTGTATTTGGTCCGTCTTAACGCTAGTAATAACCATACAAAATTTCAAAACTGTTTATGCATGCGTTTTTGAATTATCTTGATATAAGTCAAAACGATGGTGACAAAACTTTGACGGCAAAATACAAGGAACCAGCTCAATCCCAGATGTGTGGGTGTATACCAATAATGTGTGTCTTTATTCAAAAATATATGGTGAAAATATTCAGCTTGGAATGTTTCGCATTAAGTAAATATAAACAAAAAACAAAACATGTAACCAACGGATGGTTATCCGACCAAATTCGAAAGACTACTAAAAAGCGACGGATTCATACATAACGATGACCTTCTTTACTTTACTCACTAACCGGTTCATACGTGTTGTGCATGAGTACACTGAAGTAGAAAAGTAATATGTAATAATATAAAGTTGTTATTGGATTATATTCTACTAGCTGTTTCTGAGACTGCACATGACTATGTACATTTTAAATAGTAGCATGTGCTATTCCTAGGTAAGCTATCTTCTTCATTCAAAATTTCATTAAAATACATCCAGTATAATTTATGTGTGAACGAAATACATATCCAAATATTTGCCAGGTCTTTGACCCAAAATATGATTGGCGACGTTTTAAAAAAAATATAATTCATGAAATGTGTGATGAATACCTACTACGAAAAAGAGGTAGCTCTTTTTTGTATAGTAATAAAAAACCAATTATCACAACTGTAAAAGAAAGCCGTAGCTTAGACAAATTAACATTAAGTTTTTCAACATTAATAGAAGATTCCCTTTTTTCGCCTCCTCACCGCTGCATATCTCTGGCCGCACTCCATCCGCTGACGTCGTGTCGCAAGGAATTGCTTTGCCTAGCTTGGAGAAAGTGAGACAGCTAGTACGCATACGGTATTAGTGGGACAGAGACAGATACCTACCTAAACGTCAGTTGGATGAAAGTGGCGTAATAGTTAAGCATTTTATAACAATGATGTGGTTGTAGGGGTGGTGAATTTTGTAAAATATAGTAACAATGATGGCATGATTTGCGATGGTAAGTATTTAATGGCATTGTTTTGACTCTTTAAAAGTATTTATCTACACCCATGCTATAAATCCTCTATAAAAGTATCTGAAACAGTTAGCTTATGGGTAACATTAAAACAGCCAGTGTCATAATAACCATTATAACATCCAAACGGGTGTTATAATGTTGTACTGAATTTCATTATGCAACTCGTTTTAAAAAAAGAACATTGTCTAGCACGTGCAATTCACTACCACAGCGACGTAATAAAAAAAAACTTATAGGTTAATTCGAATTCACGTCGTATCCCGCCATCTTTGTTCGATATTTGGATATTAGTATTGCACTAAGTACTTTGTTGTTTACAAAAATGAGAGATACAAGCTTTGTGCATTTTAATAATTGTACAATCCAAAATGTTAATAATTATATTATTACCTATACATGGTTTGTTTGTATTAAATACTCAGCAATTAAACTTTCCATGAATTTACATAGACTTCTTACATCACTGCAACACCCTATGGTTTCAGAACCTTTTATGGAGGATTCATATCATGGATGTAGATAAAGTCTTGTATGCAACTGTACATAATTAGGTATTAAAACACTCATGTGATACTATTATCACACTCGGCTTCGCCTCGTGTGATAAACCCACATTCGTGTTTTAATACCCCTCATTATACAACAGTTGCATAAATAACTATTAGGTACACTTATCAAGTACTTACTTGGATTTTTTTCATTACTTTATTTATTTTCAAACAAAATGTTCTAAATCATGTTTGTTTTGTTTTCATCTATAATTTCCACATCGCAAGCTGTTCGATATAGTATGGTCACAAGGTGCATTTAATATATTTTTTAATTAGCCTCCAAAACTTTTGTACGCGACTGTACGGACAACAGCTTAGGTATAATACGTCCAATAAGGAAGGTCATCAATATGTATGAATTAGGGCGTGCAAAACCGGAAGGTCTTCAAAACCGGTTTTGAATTCCGGGTTTGAGGGCCCAAAACCGGAAACCGGTGTTAGCCCCGGTTTCGACATTTTTTTTTTTTATACATATGTAGTTGAATTTTAACAACAAAATATTTTCAGATAGGTACACAAATAAAACAAATTGTATCAAACCTCTTTTTAATCAATCATTAATGCCAATACCAAGAAGACCACATTAATAGTTTGGAATATGGATAACATGAACTTAAAATAATATAAAGATTAACTATCTGAGATCAAATCAACAACAAGTAAGTTTGTGGTATCTCTAATCGCATTGTCAGTTTTGGCAGAAACTACAAATCCAAGTGTTACGAGAAATGTGTATTTTGGTAATGTGTACCCACTGTTAACTTACGGTGTTATATTGGGGGAACTCGACAAACGTACAATCCACATTAATTCTCCAAAAGAAATGTTTAAGACAATATATAACATGCATATAGGTAGTACCGAATCATTAAGAAATCGAAAAGATTAAAAAAAACGTCTCGATTTTTTTAATCTTGAGCTCATTAATTACGAACTACTAACAACATTAAAGGATTCATATTTGACTATAAAACGAGATCAAATCAACTGTGTACCGTACACTAATTTAAATAAACAATAATATTTTTTTCCATGAGACCGGTGTTCTTGATAATTTGTTCATAAGAATAGAAGTGCATCTAACATTTTATCAGATCATAGCGTACTTCTTATTCTGTTGCAAAAGTACCCAGCACTCGAAAAGGCTTTCCCACTCTCAACACTTGTACACATCAAATAGTTACGTCATGCTTTCATACATGGCTTGTTCTTCCTTGACAAACCATGCAAGGTCGAAATAAGACCGATTCTTGGGGGTTTTCCTGCATTTATCCAATTCCTTATCAAGCTGTTCTTGAAGAGTTAGCTCATCAGCTACAACTTCAGCGTGAGATGATAACGATAACGATGGCACGAACTACTCGGAGACAACTACGGCGATGGTATCAGAGTCCTTGAGCTTATATTTTAGCTGCTGCAATAAGTTTGTAATAGTCGCAGATATGTCAGCACAGACAGCACCATTGGGTTTGGGAAAAGTTTAAGGTAAGGTTTGAGTTTGGGCATGCGGGATCGGGTCGCAGGAGTCGCTTCGTGGGTGCGGGGGTCGCGGAGGGAGAAGTGTAAGAGGGTGTGGGTTGCGTTCGGATTTATTTGATGACGACCGTTCGAAAAGAGTTGATTTAAATCAAAATGTAATTCAATAACGGCAAAACCGGTGTTAACTCCGGTTTTGACACTCAAACCCGGTTTTCAAAAATCCGTAAATTTTGTCCGGTTTCCGGTTTTTGCCAAAACCGGAAAACCGGTTTTGCACGCCCTAGTATGAATCCGTCGCTTTTTAGTAGTCATTCGAATTTGGTCGGATAATCATCCGTTGTTTACATGTTTTGTTTTTTGTTTATATTTACTTAATGCGAAACATTCCAAGCTGAATATTTTCACCATATATTTTTGACTAAAGGCACACATTATTGGTATATACCCACACATCTGGGATTGAGCTGGTTACTTGTATTTTACCGTCAAAGTTATGTCACCATCGTTTTGACTTAAAACAAGATAATTCAAAAACGCATGCATAAACAGTTTTGAGACTTTGTATGGTTATTACTAGCGTTGAGACGGACCAAATAAGTTTCCAGCGAGCTTATACCTTGTCTCGTTTAGGCGCTGCGATGTTTTTTCGAGTTTTCATAAAACCGCGATAACTTGGAAATTATAAATATTTTCTTAAATCTAATTGGGGCACTAAGGGGCACACATTAAGAGCTACTCGTGTATGTTTATTCTACAGGGGCACATGCAATGGTTTTAGAGATATACGATTCTGCAAAACGTTACTCCAGCAGGAAATGCAATATCTCGAAAACCTGAAGGGGCACACATTTTATTTTTGGGGGCACATTGTGGCACTAACATAAGCTACAAGGCCATGCACAATTTTTCTCTCTCCGATCATTCGTTTAGAATTTTCCTGCTGGAAAAACGTTACCCCAGCAGGAATCGTTTTTTCCGTTTTTTTCCAAAACTACAGGGGGCACACATTTTTTATGTGGGGGCACATTTACAGCAGTTAAGGCACTTATTAAACATTCCACTCATATAGCTCTAGGAGACACTTTCCTGCTGGGGTAACGTACACCTCGAGCTCTAAGTGGTTTTACCAAGTGGGATCGGATGACGCATGCGATGACGTAATGCGGCTGCGACGGCGGGGCGGGGAGGAGTTTACCGTTATTGCGCGCGGGCACTTGAGAGGTTAACATAATGTAAAAATTATAATCTGGACAAAGGCAGTCTATGGAACATCTTCCTCCATGGGTCGAACTTCAACCGCTTATCGATAGTCCTTCAAAGTAAAAGGTACATCACTAACTAACGCACACATTGACAAATCAAAATTGGTCACGCTTTATCATGTCCGTTTCGACCGCGCGGCCACGGCGTTTTTTTTAAAAAAAAACTATGCCAAGATTTTGTAAAAGTTTGTAAAACTTGATTCCCAAAACCATAAATTTGTCAAAGTTATGGTTAAAAAGTTATAAGGGTTTGAACGTGGCCGCGCCATCGAAACGCGGAGAACCGCGCGGCCACGGAGATCTTAAAAACTAAGCGTTGTAGAGACCTGAAATTTAGGTAAACAACAGATTGAATTTGTAAAAAATTTGTAAAAATATACAAAAAAATCATAGGTTTATATCTTAGGAGCTGTAAGACTTAAAACCCCATGGCCGCGCCATCGAAACGGTGAATAACACGTTATCGCCGATATCTCGCTGAAAAAGCATCGTAGAGGTCTGAAGTTTTTTGTAAAACACAGATTTGAATTTGTCAAAACTGGTAAAAATACTTCAAAAAGTCCTAGGGTTATATTCTATGAGCTGTAAGACTACAAACCCATGGCCGCGCCATCGAAACGGTGAAAAATACGTTATCGCCGATATCTCGCTGAAAAAGCATCGCAGAGGTCTGAAGTTTTTTGTAAAACACAGATTTGAGTTTGTCAAAACTTGTAAAAATACACAAAAAAATCCTAGGTTTATATTTCAGGAGCTGAAGTACGGTATTGCTTAGAAATAAGTCGTGATTATTTATCGAAGAAAGTAAGTATTAGCTTGATTTTTTTTTTATAAACAAAACCTAATTAAGTAGAACTAACGATAGTAGGCAAAAAAGTATTTTTTTTTATAATATAAACCCTGTAATAACGTTTTCAATGTTTCGATAGGGTGACCATGACTTATTGTTCACAGAAAACTTTCCACTTCAATAAGTGGAAAGTTTTCTGAAATAAGAGGTGAGGTGTTTATTAGAAATTATTTCTCAAGGATCCTAAATTAAATAAAAATGAAGAGTCGTATGTTTATTTCCTATAAACATAATTATGTTTTTGTAAAATATTGATTGACATCGAGTAACATCTACCAATCCACACTGGGCCAGCGTGGTGGATTATACGCCCATTCCCTCTCAGAGGAGGCCTGTGTCCCAGCAGTGGGAACATTAATAGGCTGATGATGATGATGATCTTATCGTTACATTTTAATTTATTTTTTTTATTATAAAAAAATACTTAAATCACAGTATATTCAGTTAGATGCTTTTATTTTATTTTTTACGGGTTCCTTTATCGATACTGAACTCACCCCTAAGCTATGGCACGCGACTACTTTAACACCCTGTTTGTATTATTACAGAAATAAGTGTCATTGCATAGTATTTCCAGAATGATTTGTTATGATGATGGTAAAACCGAAATGCACGCAAGTTCCGAACAACCTATGACAATACATAATCTAACATAATTATGGTCTATATTATACATAGATGATTCATCATCATCATCATCTGCTTAGCCTTTTCCCAACTATGTTGGGGTCAGCTTCCAGTCTAACCGGATGCAGCTGAATACCTGTATTTTACATGGAGCGACTGCCTATCTGACCTCCACAACCCAGTTAGTACTGGGTAATACGATATCCCTTGGTAAGACTGGTTGTCAGACTTTTTGGGTCATGACTACCTGTAACGACTGTCAAAGATCTACAAATGACAGCCGGGACCAACGGCTTAACGTGCTTTCCGAGGCACGGAGGAAACTCGGTATGTAATGGGTGGTCACCCATCCACAGACCAACCTAGGCAAGCACGGCTTAACCTAAAGATCGACCTGAGCGGCTGTTATTATTTAGCCACGGGCTCCTCACAAAGATGATTAAGATATTAAAAAAAAACCAGTAATTTACTAGTAAAGTAAACACCATACTTCACAGTCGTATTAAAAAAATATAATATAAAAAAAATTCTTAGTGTAAGTAAATAATCTGTGATTTGTGGTTTTGTCAGAAATATGTAAGTTAACAATCTGTGATTTATGTGATTTTTTTTAAGAAATAAACATGTTTTTGTATCTTATCATTTTAATTTAATTTATAATCCTTGAAAAATAATTATAATGTAATAGGTTGACGTTAAGCAATAAGTCATGGTCACCCTAACCAAACATTCAGAACGTTTTGAAGGTTATAAGCGATACCGTACTACACCTCCTGAAATATAAACCTAGGATTTTTTTGTGTATTTTTACGAGTTTTGACAAATTCAAATCTAGGTTTTACAAAAAACTTCAGACCTCTGCGATGCTTCTTCAGCGAGATATTGGCGATAACGTATTTTTCACCGTTTCAATGGCGCGGCCATGGGTTTGTAGTCTTACATCTCCTAAAATATAACCCTAGGACTTTTTGAAGTATTTTTACCAGTTTTGACAAATTCAAATCTGTGTTTTACAAAAAACTTCAGACCTCTACGATGCTTTTTCAGCGAGATATCGGCGATAACGTGTTATTCACCGTTTCGATGGCGCGGCCATGAGGTTTTAGTCTTACAGCTCCTAAGATATAAACCTAGGATTTTTTTGTATATTTTTACAATTTTTTTACAAATTCAATCTGTTATTTACCTAAATTTCAGGTGTCTGCAACGCTTAGTTTTAAAGATCTCCGTGGCCGCGCGGTTCTCCGCGTTTCGATGGCGCGGCCACGTTCAAACCCTTATAACTTTTTAACCATAACTTTGACAAATTTATGGTTTTGGGAATCAATTTTTACAAACTTTTACAAAAACTTGGCATAGTTTTTTTAAAAAAAAAACACCGTGGCCGCGCGGTCGAAACGGACACGCTTTATCGAGCTGTCAGTTCGTCTATACGGCAGTATACTAAGTCTATGGTGTCCACAGACTACCTACGTATCTAGTCAAACTGACACTAACAGTGAAATGACAACTCGCACAACTTTTTTTACTCTGGTACGTTCGAAAAAGAAACATAATTAGTTTTATTACGTCGAAATAAAAAAAAATCGTGTAATAAATAGCAAAAGGTAAATAATTATCTACTTTGAACAATAGTTACCGTATGAACGTGCCGTACCGTGGAATCTTAAATACAACTGTTATGTGTATTTTTTACTTTTGGTAACGTTACTGAGTTAAAAACAAAATAAAACGTTACGTGCTTCTGCAGGCCTATTATGTAACTTTTTGATATCCAGTGACTATCAAGCTTCGGTTGTACACCGAACTTCGATGACAACCGTAAATGTCACTTTATTGGTATTACTTAGCACACTGAGTGGATATCACTTTACGGTGACTAACAGCCCGCTTCGCCTCAGCAGTTAACCACTCTATTTTTTATCGACTATTATGCGGCCAAGTTGAGAAACACCCTTTGACCGTTACAATACTTGGTTTTAGGGAACATTTTTTAATAAGCGGTTTATATAACATGTGACATTACTGACAATGACATTGTTATTGTAAATAAATGTGTTTACTTATATATAACTTCTTTAATTGTAAAAGGAACCGAAAATGTAGGACATAAAATGTTATAAGTTGTTGTGCAAGCCTGGATAAATTGTGATAACTCCATTCGATAACCGGCTGTCAACTTTTGGACTGTGAATTTGAATTCTTCGAACCTGGGGAGTATTCTGTTTTAATTTACGTATTAGTGTTGCATAATTTACATACTATGCATTACACAGACACCGAGCGACGTCCCAGTAAACACCAGCTACGTTTACGTCTCATTTTGCTTGACAAATTGTGTACGCAAATTCGAGGACGAAAACTCTTGCCCAGACTTATAACATTCACTACAAACCCTACTTCACATTAATTTAATATGGTGTCTCTGATAGCTATGCTCTAAATATTATAACTAAACCACTTAGTTATAATTAAAGTACATATTTAAACTTTGTTCCCACATAAAACTTAGGTTCATATCAATCCTTGAATCTTATCAAAGTAAAAAAATAGCCTTTCCCTAAAGTGTTGACTGTAGTAAGTTTGAGCATTTCCGTACTTACCTTTATTTTTTCATTTAATATTTTACTTCATTCTAACTTTAAAACTCCTACTTTCTCAAGGTTTCAACAAACATATATAATATTCTCTTAGCATACTCAGCTGTTTCTTGTCACATTTCAGGTGTTGGTTAAGCTAATCAAGCAATATGATGACTTGCGGAGCTACGTTCATGACATGAGTGACAAACTAAAAGCAGAGCTGACGGAGCTGGATTCATCTAGAAATGAGTGAGCAAGCTACTGCGGGACAGGATGGAAGTGAAGTTGAAATTTAGTCAATAGTAAACCAAAAACACTCAACTGAAGAGCTAGCTTGCAGAACTTCACACCCAACACATAGGACGAGATACTGGACTAGTTTCACCATTTCCGTCAACTAGTGTCTGGTTTCCAGCAATACCATGACACTCATGACTGAAACGATTATTGAACTAGAAGCAGAATAATTGTGCAAGGCACATAACACCATTAAAGCCAGCAAAGAGATCACTAACACCAATAACCTGTTCAATGAGCTGATTGATGGTGTATCCGGACTGGAGTGCGAGAAGCCCACAATTTGAACCCCACCCAAAGTAGTATCATAGTGTATTCTGATGGACTAGGAACCGGTTTTGGATCATCAACTGTTCTAAACATACAGTGTTGGTAGTACGTAGGTAATAATTAGTAGTAGTATGTAGTATAATTCAAATAAATAAAGTTAGTACAGCATTATTATTTGTCTTTTTTTTTTCAAGATGTTTCACAAAACAACATGTAGAAAAGTGAAGTTAGTGTAAGGCCCAGCGCACACCGCTGGAGGCGCGGCTTAACTACCTTGACATACGGTAAATATATAAGATAGCCTTAGGCGCACGCGGTGCTCAGAGCGCCTTCAAGCTACTACTAGAACTAGCTACCTAACTAGCTCCAGTCGCCGCCGCGCTGCTCTGCGCTCCGCCGCCGCACCACGAGAGCGAGTTGTCTGTACAAAATATCGAACAGCACTATTAATGTGCGCGCTCGGAGTAGCTGCACGCCGCCGCTCCGTTCAAGGGCTCTCAGCGCCGCTCGGGGCCCGTGGATCCGCCAGCGCGCTTTAAGGAAATGCGCTCCGCCGCGCCTCCAGCGGTGTGCGCTGGGCCTAAAAGTATTACGAGCTATTAATAGAACTATCTATCTATAGTTAATTTTAAGCCTTTTCATTTATAACTGTACAAGGATCTTTTGACGCGTGGCTGAAATCAGAACTAACGATACCATTTCGATTAGTTTAAAAACTAGTATTAAAATACAAGACAATAAATATTTTAGAACATTACAAGCTTTAAACACAATAAAACAACAAAAGACAATGTTTGCACAGAAATCGGCACCGGTGTATATCACAAAACCTCATAAAACACTACCTATGAGTAACGTCTATCACGATAGCAACTTCACACTCAGTTGTCATCAATTTGATATCCATTATGCTTACGTAATCGCAATATTAAAAGTATCGATACGAAAGCATCTGTCAAAATGAGTTACGGTGAATAACAGCAACGATGTTCACCAATGACGTCATATTTGATCGCGACTGGTGATACATAATACAAAACGAACCTTTTGACAGCTATTTGATATACACTGAGCCCAGTTACTATCAATTCGAGCTGTCAACAGAGATACATAATAGCCCTGCTGAGCGTGTCTGACACTAAAATCTGCGCGAAACAAAGTTATTTGATATAGCGTTGTCTCTTTTTTACCAAAAACGTTTCAAACGCGGTTCAGTCACAAATTGCGATCTTTCTTTCACTTTCAACGATCCAAATGCCGCTGAGCGTATTGGACGTCATGGTACGAGTTTGAGCGATGCAGTTTATAGTATAAGATCCCTTTAAGAACGACCTTCACCGAGCTGGTTATTGGATGAAAAGTGTTTTATTTCAAATTAAATATGTCAAAAAAAATATTGCAAACGGGTTGTATAAAAAATTTCAGTCCAGAATATTTTTTTATTTTTATTTTTTTTTCAACATTTCACTGGTTTGGCTAATAGACGAATTCCATACCAATCGAAAGTATGAAACCTGTAAAATATGCAAACGTTAGGTTAACCTAACATTTGCACATTCTATAGGCTGCATAACTTTTGCATATTCTATAGCCTATAGAATATGCAAACGTTAGGTTAACCGGTCAACCTAACGTTTGTATATATTCTATAGGCTTCATACTTTCAATTGGTATGGAATTTGTCTAAACCAGAGAAAAGTTAAAAAAATTATTCAAAAAATAAATTGTTAATTAATCATATTCTGGACTGAAATTTTTTAGACAACCCATTTGCAATATATTTTTTGACATATTTAATTTGAAATAAAACACTTCATCCATTATCCAGCTCGGTGAAGGTCGTTCTTCAAGGGATCTTAGACTATTAGGAATCTAAACTGAAATGCCTTGCAATTGAATCGTTTCTAATTAGATCATGGTAGGCCTCCAGCAAAATGTGTTTTTCTCAAATAACTTTAAAACTACAATTCACACAAATTTTGCTACTATTAAACAAATTGCTGCTCATGATACACTAATGAGGGATTTTCTTTTTAGCTCTTCCCTAGTTGCTGGGTAGATGGCGCTAGGAGTAAGTATGATAATGCAAGGAACGGAACCTAAAAAAACTGATTTTAACAAAGCGCGAGAAATGTAGGTTATATTCGGAAGGTTAAGCAAATGAAAGTGTCAGTCAACGAGAGTATGTGACGTGACACAATGTTTTTTTTTTTCAAGCGTTTTGGCTTTGGCACCAACTATCATAGTAAGTTCAACGCCATCTATAGAGTTCTTGGAAACTAAGTTTTTTTTTATAAACTCAAAAGGAAAACCTCTCATTATTTTTTATGGTCTCATCTCTCAAATGCACAACATTTTGCCAGGGTTATGCACACAACGTTCTGATACCGCGCGTCCGTACATATCACATCGATCAGGGTAGCGCTTTCTCCTACAAAGTGCGTAGGCGTGAGTACTATTTGTTCCATGTTGCAATAATTTAGAAATTCATTGAGAATTTTTGTTTTTGAATTATTGATGTCAAGCATATTAACATTGAGATCGCCTAGTAAAATAATGTTGTCGTATGGAGCCAGTGCACAGATACTGTCCGTAATCGCATCTAGAAATATATTTTCACACCACCTGCTCGAAAATGTCAAATTATATGTCAAGCAACCTTAACCTAAAGTGAGTCATTAGTGGCCGGGGGCACAGCCGGTCAATAATGTTGTACTGGATTTCATTATGACCCGCTGGTCAATAATGTGATTTGAATTTGGAATCTCACATGTTCCGCTAAATTGGCAGTATAGTACTTACTAACAAACACCCTTTGGTGCCAGAAAGAGGAAAGCTATTCTCGATACCCTTACTACGCGTGGATGATATTCTCGATTTCCTACAAAATCATAACGACTGCTTCTTCATATCGTTGCCATGTTTTCGAACATAATATTGTAAGAATAATTAGATAACTACGAACCATTTTTTAAAAGGTTTGAAATAACATTAAAACTGGCATTAATAATAACAAATACCGTACCGCGCCGTAATACCGTAATAGTAATTGGCTGTAACATTAGTTAATTATTCTTACTGTTTGTTTATTTAATAAAATACTTTGTTTTTCGTACTATGGCTATTATTTTCTCACAGTAGGTGTAAAAAGTAGAGTATCCTCCTCTGGGCTAAAGGTGTCTTTACCTTGGGCTAGCTTGAATCCCTCGCTGCATTCAGGATTCTTGTAATTAACTCCCTCGCTTCGCTCGTGAGTAAAACTCTTAACTCCCTCGCTTCGCTCGTGAGTTAAATCCCGAATCCTTCATTGCGCTCGAGATTCAAAATGACGCCCGTGACATAAGACACAACTTTAGCCCCTCGGTGCATAATCTACTATTAAGTCTAACCAAGGGGGCCGGTATGCAGTTCTTAACAGTAACTTTTTTTGTTGGCGGTAATATTCAGCCACATTTGTTCTACCTGTGGGTGATGCGGGTGAGCTCTAATTCGGGCGGTGGTTCCGGTTTTGATATAAAACGCGACCCCTCCCCCGCGCCCCGCACGGATTGAATGCGGGCGCGGTCTATGACGCAACTGATACCCAGGAACAACTGGCGCCCGACCTTCCTCCCCCTCGCGCAACCACGTCTCGTATATTGCCATCACGTCGACTGAATGATGGTTAACAAACACAAACAATAACAAACTCATCATGATTTGTCGATAATGAGCCTGCGTTCAGAAGACCAAATTTAATGTGTTTATTACGCAACATTATTTATGTACAAAAGTATGATTTAAACACATCCGGTATAAGGGTTGAGCGAGACAAACCGGGCAGATACAAAACATTGAAGTAACAAAAGTACTTATCACAAATAAATGTCCACAATTGACCAAAAAAATCAAAATCCTTACAATATAGTTCGCATAGTGTTGCCCAGTCTTTGAGAAAAAAATAGTTTCCAACCCGGTACCGCAGGAGACACATACCGCCTTCATTAAATGTATACAAAAATTCTATAAGTGCAAAACAAAACAATAAGGAGATCAAAATGTTAACATCCACAGAGGCAATAGGAATACAAAGCAAGTTTACAGAACGCGTTCGGACGCGGTACAAACCGACTATTACCCAAAAATCTTACGGATATCGTCTTCACACCTAATTCGTTCGGCTTTCTTGCCATCTTCTCTGCGAGCTAAGTTTCTAACTTCCCTTGTCCATACGTACTTCCATTTGTTTTGGCTCCCTGCCTGACGAGCGTGATAAAATAACTGGCGGTTTGTTCGAGTCAGACGTTCGTTCACGTAAACTCGGTGCGGCGGCCCAGCGATATCAAGGTTCGCCTCGCGTCGTGCGCCTTGTGAGGCGCACGGATATACACCGCGGTCGCTGCTCAGCGGGGTCGGCAGAGATGGAGCCGTCAGAAGTCTCTACTTGATTACGGCGCGTGGATCCGACTCGCTCAGCATAAACCACGTCCCTCTCATCAATGTCGACGCCAAGTTTTATGGCAAGAACCTTAACAAGGTGCAGGGTGCTCTCATCCTTACGCTCCGGTATTCCGGTCACCATAATGTCGTTGAGCAGGAGTTCTTGATCGCGCTTGTTCAATTGGCATTTTAGTTCTGTGATGGTGTTTTCTAATGGATCCCTGTCCGGCTGTACTTCTTGCTGCAGTTTCTGTTCGAGGGCGCCCACTCGCGCTTCTAGGTTATCCATCCGGCCATCAGATGTCTTTAGGGATTCCTTTAGTTGAGCCATCTCCGTGCGCAATTCTTGAAATTCCTTAAAAACCGTCTAAAACTGTCTACTCCAGAGTTTATTCCTCTGTGTTCAATTCGTTACTAAATTCCTCAATAATAAAATCGAACATCGCAACACTATTCCATAGACAATTTGCCGAAAAAAAAAAAGAAACTTTCATTTGACAGACGGTGAACACTCGAATTTACCTGCGCAGCAAATGTCGTGATAACTCTGGTATTTTTAATGGTAGCTGATACTATTATAATATCAAAATTATCCTTGTGAACCGTGCTTTATTATTCTGTTGTCTCGTCGTTGGTTTTTTAAGCACTCTGGGCAGCGCCAGGTGGGTGCAACAGTACCCGTATCAGGCAAGCCAACGCAAACGCGATGATAGAAAACGTTACACTGACGGCATTTACCGGCCTCTATCGACGATAAAAATTTCGCGCAACCACCGCACTTCGCTGCTGGCATGATGTGCTTCGCTCGTAACGTAATCGATCCAACTTAGTCGTTCCGTGCTATATCAATAGATGGCGCTGTTTTGAACATATGCGAATTATGGTTTGTTCACATTCACACCATACTATGTCACTGAGCTAAGCAGAATTGCGGAACACTTTCGGACGACACTCACTAATTGTTTTAATATTTTTAATGTTTAGGGTAGATTTTGTTCACTGCTGTACTAGTTTACACAGTAATTACTAGTTCTACACTGCATTTGCGCACTAGATAACGTTCCGTGACTTGAATTGTTGATATACAAACTTTCTGTATTAAAACTGTTGTTATTAAATGGGTTATTTTATTTTTAATACTATAAACAACTGTAGGGGGCGTACCGACTGCCTCGACGTCCGTGACGTGTTTTTTGTGTGTCGTGGGTAGAACTTACAGTCAACGGCGAGCAGTAAAAAGACATAACTATTCGTGTGACAATTGCAAGGCATTAATGTTGCGGACATGTGGTTTCAAACGTCCAAGTCTGAGATCCATAGGTCAAAATGGGAAGAATGCAATACATGTGAATGTTTTTTCGCGTGAGTGCTTTGGATTGGAAGATTTCATTACCTCCTTTCATTTATTTATTGACTACTCAATTCGTATACTCTCAGACAGCATGGCTGTACTGCTAGCACTAAACAACCACACAGTCAACTCTGGATTAATACACGAGTGTCACCAACGCCTGAACAAGGTTGGTAATCTCAATAATATAACTATCCAATGGATCAAGGGACACACTGCGATTCCCGTGGCAATGATGCGGCGGACGAACTCGCTAAAAGAGGATCGAGCACGGCAGCGGTGGGACCCGAACCTATCGTACCACGCTCTTTTGGATACCTACGCACACTGGTAAGGAACCGAACTAGTGAACAACACCACAAGCTATGGCTAGACCACGGCGAGTGCAGGCTGGCCAAGGAAGCACTTCCTACTATCGACGGCCGCCTCACCAAACGCGCGCTTCGGTTAACCAAACCGCAGCTGCGTACATTTACAGCCACCATTACTGGACAAGTGGACACGGCTCTTTAAATAAACACGTCTTTGTCATAGGACTCACAAGCCACGAGTTTAGGGAATTTTGTGAGAGTAAACCAGTTAGGCTTCATTAAATAGCTACGGGCTCATCGCTAGTTAAAGGTCAAGTTGAGCACACAATGACCACGTAAAAATCTATGCTTACCGCAGTTGAAGTAAATTAAGATAGGTTGTGTTAGGATGCGTTAGGAGATGTGCAGAGGGCACTAAACTGTACGGTCAATAGGGTGGCAAAAGTAAGCCTGCTCGGATTACTAGTCGGTAAAGTCGCGCGCTCTCTTAGTCTAATAGCTTACGACGATGATACTGACGCAGATCTCGATCAAGTTAGAAACAACTCGTGTGCATTACCCTGGCAAAATGTTGTGCATTTGAGAGATGAGACCATATAAAATAATGAGTGTTCCATGAGGAGCAATTTGTTTAATAGTAGCAAAATTTGTGTGAATTGTAGTTTTAAAGTTATTTGAGAAAAACACACTTTGTTGGAGTAACGTTTGAAACGTTATCCTGGCAAAATCGATACCTATCAAAAATTCGTTCAGCCCGGAACCAAATACATGATTAGAAGATAGCTTTTGTTGCGTAGTAAATGTTTGTAAATAACAAAATTTGTGTGTGGTATGGTTCTTGAGTTATTTAAGACGTTCCTGCGGTAACGTTTTGGAATTTCCCAGATCTCGAAAACGGCTCAACGCAGAAGATTGAAAAAAATACCAATAAGAGACCTTAATTTGTTTAAATTAGTTTAAACATTAGTTTTTGATTTGGTTGTCGTAAACCAATGGAATTAAATAGTTTCAAAAATCAGATAAAAACGGATTTGCAAGTAAACCAAAACACCTATAATCAAATAAACAGCTGTAAAAAATACCCATGGTAGACACATAACACGTCAAGTAAAATAGATTATGTAACTGTAAATGATATGAAGATAAAATCAAAATAGATTAATCGTAGACTGGTCGTACTCTAGCGATGAAATACGCAGTTCCCAAAACATTAAGAAACGTGGCATACTTTAAACAAATTAAAATGATTCATGAACATTAATTCCTGTTAATTTCAGCTTTCAATTACGGCTGTAATGAAAGTTATATCAAAAACATGAAAATGTCAACAAAGCCGACCAAATCGAAAAGGTCACGAAAAAGCGGCCGCACTATATATAATCTTAGCCATCTTAAATGAATGGGATAATATGGATGTTTTGTTAGTACACTTGCGTACTACGTTGTTGTTACTGTTGCGTAGGTTGCTGGTCATGGTGTTCATTATTTTTATTTAAAAATCAGTCTCATACAAATTATTGTACATCTTTGCCTTAGCATTAACATATTGAGGAAAAAATCTCAGATAAGTTACGTACGTACCTACTTAATTTTAATATTTGGCAGAAATGTTTTTCTGTTTGTCAAGTACCAATGCTTAAAATTTAAAATACAATGTTGATTCATAGTTTGTAAAATTTTCCTTAAGACGGAGATAGGCACCTACTAAACACATAGGTAGGTAGGTGGACTCCATTTCCCCTCGACTCACAGTGTGGCATATAAACATGATCTTTGTAACGTGTAACTTAGTGGTTATTTCAACATTACATGTGACTGTTACAGGTAATCAACGTGTGAACCGCGCGTCGTCAATCAAAATCACACTACCAATTATTTCTGAGATTATTACTTACCTTTTTAAAGTTACTTTGACTTTAAATAATTACTTATGATCCATTAAATTGTTAAACTATTGTTAATTAACATGATTTTCATCTAAAAAATAGAAAACTAGTAGAAAATGTGTAATTTGGTACCCGCACTTCGTACATTAAAAAATCGGTTACACGTAAAACGTTTTTCTGCTTAACTGTACAAAAACATCGGACACTAAGTTGCTAATTTGCGAAGACGAAGAAGTATGTATGGTGCGACCGCTTTTAGGTGACCTTTTTAATTTGGTTGGCTTATTAGAGAATTTCTGACATATTCTTGATTTTGATATACCTAACTTTAATTACAGCCGTAAATGAAAGCTGAAATCATCATTCATGAATCATTTTAATTTGTTTAAAGTATGCCACGTTTCTTAATGTTTTGGGAACTGCGTATTTGACGACCCAATTGGCGCAGCGGTAGTGAGGCTGCCTTACGTTCATAGGGTCCCGGGTTCGAATCCCGGTCGGAGCAAATGTTTGTGTGATGAGCATGGACATTCGTTTCCGAGTCATGGATGTTTATTCTTATATGTATAATATAACTAGCTTCTGCCCGCGACTTCGTACGCGGATCCTGTTGCTTATGCCAGCGACAACGGGGTCGTCAAAATCGAAGACCTCAAAACGTCTGATGTGGAATTTTAAGAGCCCGGGGACGGGAATACAACGGGATGCGCAAGACGATTCGACACGTTCCAGATCTTTCATTTTTGTAAGTCAACAGGAAATGCCCATCAGACTAAACATTTTTATAAGTCAACAGGAAATGCCCATCAGACCAAACAACACTTGCTGAGACGTCATTCCTATGTGTTATGGTGTAGCTTGGCTCTTGGAGTTCCACATCAGGTGTTCCAGATCTTCGATTTTTATAAGTCAACAGAGAGTGCTCATCAGATTGAACAACTTTTGCTAAAATTTCATTCCTATATATATGTTATAGTGTAGCTGGGCTCTTGGAGTTCCACATCAGGTGTTCCAGATCTTCAAATTTATTCTCTCAGCAGAAAATCCCCATTACGTGGAACAATTTTTGCTATGGTACCATTTTTGTATCTCTTATAGTTCAGCTGGTCTGTTGCGGTTCTGCATCAGGTGTTTGTTTCCAAGATAAAAGTCTACAGGAAATGCCCACCAGACCGAACAACTTTTGCTAAGACGTCATTCCTATATGTGTTATGGTGTAGCTGGGCTCTCGGAGTTCCACAACAGGTGTTCCAGATCTTCGATTTTTATAAGTCAACAGAGAGTGCTCATCAGATTGAACAACTTTTGCTAAAACGTCATTCCTATATATATGTAAGTGTAGCTGGGCTCTTGGAGTTCCACATCACGTGTTCCATATCTTCAAATTTATTCTCTCAGCAGAAAATGCCCATCACGTGGAACAATTTTTGCTATGGTACCATTTTTGTATCTCTTATAGTTCAGCTGGTCTGTTGTGGTTCTGCATCAGGTGTTCAAGGTTCCAAGATAAATTATAGCCTATATCTTGCCCAGACTTAATACCTATACAAAAATCATTCAAATCCGTCCAGTAGTTCCGAAGATTAGCGTGTACAAACAAACAGACCCACAGACACACAGACAAACAGACAGATTTTTTTTTTTGGATTCGTGCTCTATTGCTGTTTCTAAACCCCCCTCAATTATTTCTTTTTTAATATATTCAATGTACAGACACAGTTTTTTTACTGTTTTATTATATGTATATAGAATATAGATAAGTATGTATTTACAAACAAAAAAAAAAAGTATCTACGTAGTATATCAACTATCTGGTGGCCACGACACAAGCCTCGTTGCTTAGTGTGGCACTAGATGGCGCTGTGTGTAATGTCCAGAAATATTTATTTATTTATTTCATTTCATCGCTAAAGTACGACCAGTCTAAAATTAATCAATTTTGTTTTTATCTTCATATCGTATAAAGTTACATAATCTATTTTACTTGACGTGATAAGTGTCTACCATGGGTATTTTTTACAGCTGTTTATTTGGTTATAAGTGTTTTGGTTTACTTGTAAATCCGTTTTTATCTGATTTTTGAAACCATTTAATTCCATTGGTTTACGACAACCAAATAAAAAACTAATGTTTAAACTAATTTAAACAAATGAAGGTATTGGTATTTTTTTCAATCTTCTGCGTTGAGCCGTTTTCAAGTCTTAAATAACTCAAGAACCATACCACACACAAATTTTGCTATTTACAAACATTTACTACGCAACAAAAGCTATCTAATCATGTATTTGGTTCCGGGCTGAACGAATTTTTGAAAATCGATTTTGCCAGGATAACGTTTCAAACGTTACTCTAGCAAAATGTGTTTTTCTCAAATAACTTTAAAACTACAATTCACACAAATTTTGCTACTATTAAACAAATTGCTCCTCATGATACACTAATTATTTTTTATGGTCTCATCTCTCAAATGCACAACATTTTGCCAGGGTAATGCACACGAAAAACTCAGCTCCGTTAGTCGGAAACTCGGCGCTATATAAAAAAAAGGGTGGAGAGCACTAAATTCTAATGAGGTCTAATTTAAAAACAAAAAAAAAATAAGACCCCAAATATAAAGGACCTTACAGAGTTGTAAAAGTGTTAGAGGGGGAACACATTGAGAGCATTAAGTTCTAAGCGTACTTACAAGTACGCGAATGATAGGTAGACGGGAACGCCCGAGGGCCAAGTACCGTTTGAAGTAGGGAAATTTCGAGTCGGAGATAGTGGGGAAACTTAATTCGGTTGGTAGGACCGTACCAGCAGCCATTTCGTAGCCATAGTCCGGTAGAAGTCAGTATCTGCTTGTAGTAGTGTGTAAGGAAGCGCGGTGCGCGGGTGGCTTTGGCGAAGGTCGGGTCTGGAAGAGACTATGGAGTCAGGTGGGACTCGGCGTTGTGGCGGTAAAGGCTGATGGTGGTAGTCGTTCCCAAACAAGTCGCCATAAATATTTATTATACCTACATTATTAACAATACATGTTATGGTAACAGGCTTATCCACTATAAATGAAACATAACATTTATTTATCTACTTACAACGGTTGTATTTAAACCAATTACTGTAACTAAAACTAGAACTAAAAGAGTAAGAGATAACATTAAAATATACAAAATAACAAAGTAAAGGTTCACACATTCATAAATTGCTCTCACAATACATCTGACATGCCAACAAAATCTCTGTCCATCCATCCGCAAACATAGGTAGGTACCTAACTTTCGAAATCTGGGGGTATTGTACAAATCTGCGTACTCTCTCAAAGCATACAGGCGTGATGTTACGTCATAAACAATAAAAATCCAAGCGACAATGACTACAGATTTCCGTCTATTTTTTTAAGAGTTCTATTGTATATCTCCGAAGATCAGCATCAGATCTTGGCCAAATTTAAATGGGACAAAAAAGAAATAAAAAAATAATTTTGAGAATTGGTCCACAAATGGGGGAGAAATCTGCTAACATTCATAATAAATAAAATCGAATTCAAACGCCACCCGTAAATCACTATCAAATCGGAATCCAAAGTCCAATGTGTGGTCAGTAAAATTTGAAACAAATTCAAAATAATAAACACAAACTATCAATAAAGAAATATCGGTATCCAAAATTCAAGCCAGAGTTCAATGTTATAAAATAGTATACTCGTAATACGACAGCATGACGTGCCGGGCGGTAGCTAACCAAGTGAGCATGTGTGCACCCACAGACACTGCGCACACTCACGCGCCGCGTGCTTCCCCTCTTCCCCACTGACAGGGGTGGCAACTTGTAGCGAAATGCAATATGATTTACAACGAAAACGGGCGCGCGAAATTCTTTATGCAGACCTTTGGGAGTACGGGTATCATGAAAAATCTATTGGATGTATCTGTTCAAAATAAAAATATTTTAACTTTTGAATAAATTATCTATTCTTGTATGGTTTTAGTTTTTCCATTTTCATACTACTTAGGTCATTTATTTACGCCCAAAGATGAGTTAAAATTAGTGTTGAAATATGAAAGATTCGACGGTCATAACTTCCAAACCAATATTTTTTTTCCAATTCTGCTTCCATACAGGGCTAGATAATAAAAATACCAGTTGATACAATTTTTAATTTTGAACCTACACCGTCAAACAAACGAGTAATCACCAGACTACGTTTGTATGGAAGAATGACTGACTTGTGCAACCGTGGAACTTGTGGAATGTAGTAAAACAAACAGGGGTTTATTGGAGGGCCTAAATGTTGGCCGTAAGCCACGAATGAGATTCCTGCTTTGGGTGAGGATTGGATGGATGAAGAGAAAATTATCTCATCAAACAAAAATAGTAAAATAAGGAACGAGTGAAAGAGAGGGAAGCGTTGTGTCGTCTCTAATGCGCGGATGCGCGTACGATGGTAGCGCAGCAGTTAGCTTTGAGCTGCGGTAGTGAACGGACGTGCGCGCGTCTGAGAGCCGATAATGTAGAGGGAAATACCACAGTTGCAAAATCTAATATTCCTGACGTTTATAAGCGTCTACCATGGGTATTTTTTACAGCTATTTATTCGGTTATAAGTGTTTTGGTTTACTTGCAAATCCGTTTTTATCTGATTTTTTAAACCATTTAATTCAGTTGGTTTACGACAACCAAATCAAAAACTAATGTTTAAACAAATTAAGGTCTCATTGGTATTTTTTCAATATTCTGCGTTGAGCCGTTTTCGAGATCTGGGAAATCCCAAAATGTTACCTTAAATAACTCGAGAACCATATCATACACAAATGCTATAAACAAACATTTACTACGCAACAAACGCTATAAATATTCATGTACGTATATTTAGTTCCGGACTGAAAGAATTTTTTAATATCGATTTTGCCAGGACAATGTTTCAAACGTTACTCCAGCAAAATGTGTTTTTCTCAAATAACTTTAAAACTACAATTCACACAAATTTTGCTATTACTAAACAAATTGCCCCTCATGATAAACTAATTATTTGTTAAGGTCTCACCTCTCAAATGCACAATATTTTGCCAGGGTAACGCACACGATTAACCGAGTTTACTGTAGTAGTGGAAACTGAATCTTATATCAATAATTAGAAATACAGTTCAATTATGTAAACAATATTTATTTATTTAAACTTCTTGTAGGTACAGTCGGGGTGTTTTCCGCCTGACCATTTTAAAATTTTTTCGCTTAAAACATGCGGAGGCGCCGAGCCACGCTACCTTAAAGTTTGGGCCTATTAAAAAAGCCTCAACTTTGGCGCGCAAAATAACAATAACTCTCGTTTGGCGTACGTCGTCAGTGCGCTCGGCCGATTCGGTATCTTTTCATTCAATATTTCTATACAAAGTCAACGGGGCGGGGCTAGAGAGCGTTTCTATGTTGCGAGTGCAAGCAAAAATAAGCTTAGTGGTGGTCAGGCGGGAGTGTCCTCGATATTACAAGGGTGGTACATAGGCGGACTTAATGCCACATGACATTCTCTACCAGTCAACCTTTGGGTCAACTATGATAACATTGTGATAGAGTATAATAAAAATAAAATAAAAAAAATACCATTTTGTAAGCATCAATTAAAAACACTTCTATGGGTCACAAACTAATACATATAATATTTATGCTAAAATAAACTAATATACTTACACTAAAATACATACAAATAGTCCGAAATACGAGAAACCTTATAATAATTACTACGACACTAGTAATGACTAGAAATTAATTTAGTCTGACTTTAAATAGAACTTTCGAACTGCTCTTTTGAAAGCCAATTTGCTTTCAGCTTTTTTAATACCAATGGGTAGCGCGTTCCAGAGTTTTATAGAGGAGATAGCATAAGAAGAGGACATAAAACCAGTACGGTGAGAGGGAATTTGAAGGATTAGGTTTTTGGAAGCTCGAAGGTTGAGACTGTGAGAACTGCCCAACACCTTGAAAAAACTTTTTAGGTACTCGGGAGCACATGGATCATTCATAATGGTGAAAAGCATGCAGAGAAATTTGAATTCTGAGGGACCTCCTAAGTCTGATAGGCAGCCATTTAAGCTGAGAACGGTATGAAGAGATGTGATCGTATTTACGAAGGCCAAAAATGAAACGAATGCAATTGTTCAGAAGACGATCTAATTTGTTAAGAAGTTCTTGGGTTAGATCAGAGTAACAAACATCAGCATAGTCGATAACGGGGAGCACAAGCGACTGCACCAAAGTTGTTTTAGTGCTATATGGGAGAAACTTTTTAACTTGTTTAACTCTATAGAGAGACCGCAGTGAGTGACTTTCTGGCTAACCTGAGCTACCTGCTTATTCCAACTGAAAGTGTCGTCAATGTACAGGCCCAAGTCCTTTACGTCTCGTGAGAGAGGTATAACGGAATTGTCGAACATAAGCGGCACTAGCCGGCTAGTGTCCAAATTTCTCAGGTAGTACGAACTACCAATGAGGATGGCCTGGCATTTCCCGACGTTGACAGCAAACCCAAATTTGCCAGACCATTCTCCGATAGTTCGGAGATCAGCATTAAGTGACGAGATGCAATTATCAAGGTTGGCAATGTCCGATTGAGCGTAAAGTTGCAGGTCATCAGCATACAGATGGTAAGAGCACTTGAGGATAGTGGTAATGTAATTTATAAATAACGAAAATAAGAGAGGAGAGAGTGTTTACGTGTGCACTATCCTGGCAAAATGTTGTGCATTTGAGAGATGAGACCATATAAAATAATTAGTGTATCATGAGTAGGGCTTGCAATCCGGATATCCGTATTATACGGATATCCGCCGATTTTCAAATCTGGATTTTACTTGCATCATTATCCGGATTTTTCGGATAATACGGATAGTTGTATTTCTGTTTTAAATATTAAATAAAAAGCTGTCATCTGCAAAGTACATAACTGTTATTACGTTATTTATTATTTTAATATAGAGCTAATCACTCTTGCAATTGTTTATTCACTTCACAAATCAAACTCAAACTCTTTATTGCATTCATGTGTACATTTCGTTGTTACATAATATGTCAGTAAGTTCCAACATGAAACCCGGTTAGTATCACAACACAATAAGTCAATTTAGTGACAGAGATCATAACAACAGATCAACAGTCTTGCAGTAGCTGCGTTTCGATGCAGACGGGTTGCTGACGCGTATTAATTTTCGTTTTTGCACGTGCCTGAAAAGATACCGGTTTGATAGACGGTTTTGTGACGGTGGTGAGGAAGAAGCGCCGCCAACGTATGAAAAAGAACCACTGCGGCACGGCTCTATCGGAGCCCAACGTGCCTACTCGTGCCGCGAACCCGAACACACCGGTGTACATCTCCCGCCTACACTACAGCGGAGAACATCGTGGAGTGCGTGCGTCAAAAGACCAAGTACGTGGCGAGAGTGCAGCTGTTGGAGTCGCGCCAAATGTCAACTTTAAGGCTTTCGTAGTGCGAATGCCAACGTGTTATCTGCACCTTGTCTTGGAGGAGGACTTTCGGCCGCAGGGAGTCGTTTTCCGGCGCTTCCACGGGCAAGTGCCACATGAACGCCCGGTGAAATAGTTCTAAAGTGAAGTGTAACTAACGTAATTCTAAGGTCATTTATACTAACACACTTTGTATTTTATCATTATGTATGTTAGTCTGTAAGGTATTTATCTATGGGTCAAAGTTGCCTGAAAATAAAGGTTTAATTATTATTATAACAACATTGGTCACTTGTTAAAGTTAAACTTACATCCATACTGCAATGTAGGTGGGATAGTTCCATCAAGGGCCGATACCTCCACCAGTTCTTTCCATCCGTTCGTGAACGGCTGGCCAGGACATGGCTGGAGGTTGATCACTGTGTTGCTCAATTTCTCACCGGTCATGGTAACTTTAAGAGCAAATTATTTCCTTCAAGCTTGTTGACTCGCCTTATGTCAATGTTCCACATCTGACTGCGAATATGAGCAATCAGCACATCATTTTTTATGGGAGTGCAGTCTGTGGCAGAATGAACGCAATATTATGTTGGATAGTGTACAGGTTACATCCGGAGTTATTTACTACACAGACCTTGTAGAAACTAGAACAAATTTCCGTGCGTTCAAGCGTTTTTGCCATACCTATTATTGGAATCAAATATAACTGCTCACAACTTAGGACCCATTAATGTTAATATTTTATCCGTGGTGCTAGGCAACTGGGCCTATCCCAGTTGTAAACGTCCCTTTGCGCCTATTGGCCTTGTTTCTTTCTATCTCCTGCTGATATGGAGGGAAGTGGAAATTACGGATTTTCCTACTCCTCCGCTTTACTTTTCTGATTAATTTCGTTGCGGGATCATAGACAGTTAAATTAATTCTCTGGGACTTCGTCGAGCTTCATTGTCTCGGCGCTTTCTGGTGGTCGCCACTGTTTATTCTGGCTTTTAGGAGTTACAGTGGTTTAGGAACAGTGTGGCGGGCTTGTCCCAATTTAAAAAAAAAATAAAAAAATCCATACTGCACGTATTTTCAAGATTGTACTGTATTGTATCGCACGCACGGTCGCTTCTAACTTAAAACCAGTTCTTGTTCTACAGTGACATTTTTATTTAATTATTGTTTTAAATAGGTTGATTTGATTAGGATTTTGTGATAAATGTGATATCTCATTTTTAATTGGTATTGTTTTAAATATGAGAAGAATAGATACAAATTATTTGTGCGGTATCGGGTTTTTATTGTATAATTTTAGAGAGTGAACTAGTTTTCTTATGTGATTGTTACTTGAAATATTGGTATAGTTTATTATTTCTTTGTCATTTTGCTTGAGAGAGTGATTAAAACGTGTTACAAAAGTTTGTTAGTTTCATTTAGAATAAAAACTAAAAAAATATCCGTATTATCCGCATTATCCGGATAATCCGGTTAGTAAAATATTGATATCCGTATTATCCGGATAGTATAAAATAACGGATATTGCAAGCCCTAATCATGAGGAGCAATTTGTTTAATAGTAGCAAAATTTGTGTGAATTGTAGTTTTAAAGTTATTTGAGAAAAACACATTTTGCTGGAGTAACGTTTGAAACGTTACCCTGGCAAAATCGATATCAAAAATTCGTTCAGCCCGGAACCAAATACATGATTAGATAGCTTTTGTTGCGTAGTAAATGTTTGTAAATAGCAAAATTTGTGTGTGGTATGGTTCTTGAGTTATTTAAGATTTTGCTGCGGTAACTTTTGGGATGTGTTTTTGTTAGTTATGTGCTTGAAAACTTTGCGAAGTGAATGTTTATTACCTTATTATGGTATAATGCTACTTTGTAGCAAAACATTTAGGTAGAAAAATATCCCAAAAGCATTTTTTGAGCCAAAAAATTTTCGTCGAACGATTTTTTTGTCAACATGGAGTGAACAATTGAAAATGTGAATTTGACTGTTCTAAAATGAAATATGGTCTTGGAAACAGTACTAACAAGGAAAGAATTAGCGATAATTCAATATTTCCACTTATTCGAGGCATAAATATTCATTTTTTATAGATTTCAAGTATTTTCAAGTGACGTTTAATGACAATAGAATGACAGCTCGCCGGTAAACAAACTTTTTGGTTGAATCTAGTTAGAATCTGCTACGAATGTATCAGTATGACTCTTATATGAATTATGTATTAGGTTACTTGTGTATTTGTTACATTAGTTCTAAAGTTTCGTGTAAATTGAATCAGTAGTTATTCCAAAAAAAAAAGATACGACCACAGGTAAATTCTCCCATGTCATCTATGTTATAACTCATGTTTTTAATCCTGAAGTGGTTTTACAAGTGTTGTTTATATTATAAAACACAGTCTGGTTTTTAACGAATCCGACAATGTTTACTATTTGAGATAAGAATGAATAGAACTCGAGCGATAAGTGTTTTACTAAGCGAGGTCAGATGACTCATGCGATGACGTAACTGCGGCTGCGACGGCGGGGCGGGAGGGACATTACCGTTATTGCGCGCGGGGCGGCTGAGAGGTTAAACATTAGTTTTTGATTTGGTTGTCGTAAACCAATGGAATTAAATGGTTTCAAAAATCAGATAAAAACGGATTTGCAAGTAAACCAAAACACTTTTATCCAAATAAACAGCTGTAAAAAAATACCCATGGTAGACTATTATCACGTCAAGTAAAATAGATTATGTAACTTTATACGATGAAGATAAAAACAAAATTGATTAATTTTAGACTGGTCGTACTTTAGCGATGAAATACGCAGTTCCCAAAACATTAAGAAACGTGGCATACTTTAAACTAATTAAAATGATTCATGAACATTAATTCCTGTTAATTTCAGCTTTCAATTACGGCTGTAATGAAAGTTATATCAAAAACAAGAAAATGTCAGCAATTCTCTAATAAGCCGACCAAATCGGAAAGGTCACGAAAAAGCGGCCGCACTATACATAATCGTAACCATCTTAAATGAATGGGATAATAATAATATGGATGTTTTGTTAGTACAGTTGCGTACGTACGTTGTTGTTACTGTTGCGTAGGTTGCTGGTCATGGTGTTCATTATTTTTATTTAAAAATCAGTCTCATACAAATTATTGCATTAACATATTGAGGAAAAAATCTCAGATAAGTTACGTACGTAGGTACTTAATTTTAATATTTGGCATAAATGTTTTTCTGTTTGTCAAGTACCAATGCTTAAACTTAAAATACAATGTTGATTCATAGTTTGTACAATTTTCCCTAAGACGGAGATAGGCACCTACTAAACACGTAGGTAGGTAGGTGGACTCCATTTCCCCTCGACTCACAGTATGGCATTTAAACATGAGCTTTGTAACGTGTAACTTAGTGGTTATTTCAACATTAATGTGACAGTTACAGGTGATCAACGTGTGAACCACGCGTCGTCAATCAAAATCACACTACTTATAAATTATTTACTGAGATTATTACTTACCTTTTTAAAGTTACTTTGACTTTAAATAATTACTTATGATCCAATTAATTGTTAAACTACTGTTAATTATCATGATTTTCATTTATAACATAGAAAACTAGTAGAAAATATTCGGTGTGAACATTCGGTATAAACATGGTATCTATTCTTTGGAAAGTAATAGAATTTTACGCTATTTGATTTATACTTAAAATGTCACTTGTTCGGGATATCGGGAGCTCAAAAATAAACAATAATCACGGAAGATATCCCGTAAGTAACATTTTAAGTAAGTATAGAACAGTAATTATGAACCGTGAAAACTTAAAACAGTATGATTTATTTTCATTTTTGTGGATGTATTGGTAGGATCCAGAAATGCAACAACGCATTATGAATATGATTAGTTATAATAATAATTTTCACTAATAAAATCAATTCTGTTTACTTGTTAAAAATGTTAATGTCAAGTACTAATAGAGTAGGTACAAGATTCGGATTGGCGACGCCAGTTGGCACCACCGTCGTTGTGCACGTTCTCTATATGGTACCTGCACTTCGAACATTAAAAAATCGGTTACACGTAAAACGTTTTTCTGCTTAACTGTACAAAACCTCGGACACTAAGTTGCTACTTTGCGAAGACTACTCGTACGTATGGTGCGGCCGCTTTTACGTGACCTTTTTAATTTGGTCAGCTTATTATAGAATTTCTGACATTCTTGATTTTGATATAACTTTCATTACAGCCATAATTGAAAGCTGAAATTAACAGGAATTAATGTTCATGAGTCATTTTAATTAGTTAAAGTATGCCACGTTTCTTAATGTTTTGGGAACTGCGTATTTCATCGCTAAAGTACGACCAGTCTAAAATTAATCAATTTTCTTTTTATCTTCATATCGTATAAAGTTACATAATCTATTTTACTTGACGTGATAAGTGCCTATCATGGGTATTTTTTACAGCTGTTTATTTGGTTATAAGTGTTTTGGTTTACTTGCAAATCTGTTTTTATCTGATTTTTTAAACCATTTAATTCCATTGGTTTACGAAAACCAAATCAAAAACTAATGTTTAAACTAATTTAAACAAATTAAGGTCTCTTATTGGTATTTTTTTCAATCTTCTGCGTTGAGCCGTTTTCGAGATCTGGAATCCCAAAACGGAGTCCGTTACCCCAGCCAGATGTTGTCGAAAATGGTCATTTGAATCTTATAGATAATTAGTTATGCGGCTTCTGTAATTGTTGCGCACATTTTTAAATTTGTTGCGCTTATAGTTTTTTAATTATTTCACAAAAACATTTCCTGCTGGGGTAACGTTACCCCAGCCAGACCTTTTTCTTTCTAATGGGAATATTTAAATAATTACTAGCTATAAAATTAGTTGTCTAGATGAAGTAAATGTTGTGCCTTATTTTGTATTTGTTCTTTCTTCGGTTGCGAAGTTATTCGAGATTTTGCTGGGGTAACGTTTTTGGTTTTGCTAGATCTTTGAAATGGTTAAGCGGATTCTTACCATATTTTGTACATGACTTTTTAGGAATTAGTTTAAATTAGTTCTGCAATAAAAAAAACAAAATAATGCATAGCTTAAAGGTTATTTCATTAAATAGAAAAACACTTCAATTGGTCCCAGCACTCTCAATAAGAGGTCTAAAGACTTACTTTCAACATTATTTTGAAGCTTGTGACGGCCTTCAAATGTATGTGAAGTTTCATTAGTATCCGGTAAGTATTTAACAAGTTATGATGATATTCAGTTCTTCACGAGCACGGTCTTGATGCGCGCGGTGTTATTTGGCCACTGGATTGGATATATGAACTGAATGTTATGTCAATTATTAGTTGTTTAGTTCAGTTGTATATCAGTAAAATTTCAGCGTAGTACATTGGATAATTAATGAGATAATACGATTAAAGTCATTAGGAAGTGAATGACCGTGGTAACCCGACCAAGTTTAGGTGGTTACGAAAAAGCGAAAACGCAGAACATTATACTATCTTTTGAAATGTTTAGTATAATACACCTTACAATTTCGGTACAGACGCGTACACTGTTAAATACATAATAATATAATAATATCTGTACTATGAAAACATTATTATTATCTTCCAGTTGCACAAACTTATTAAAAATCACCGATATAACATGTCGTTCGGTGGGACGCGGGAGGGGTGGGGTGAAGGGGTAATACATTGTTTGCATAACGCACTAAACATGCTCCATAATCACATAATTCATCTTGTAGAGTGCGCGTGCGCTTCGGCAGTTCCGTTTCCTGTTTTTGCAAATATTTATCGAGTGCGTGAGAGCTATTATATAATAATAAGTGTGGCGAATTACTGCTAAAGTGGAGTGCTTCTATTGATGATCATAATTATGATGCGGGTTGCTTGATGAATTCACGAACAAGGTAAGCTTGCATAATGTAATGTTAACAAGTACCAAATAGATACACGACGGTTATGACGTAGTAGTTGCTTAATTATTCCTTAAATACTTTTAAATATTCTCATTCATTTCTTAATAATATTCTTTGTATTTATTTTCTCATTTAAGTCATTTATTTGATTTATATAGCAATCATTTAGTATTTCATCATAACTTATTGAGTAACTGACAGTTGATTTGAATATGGCGGTTAAGTGTATAAAAAGGGAGGCAAATCATTTTAACAGGCATTATATTGTGAACTAGTGATAAGGACATTACTCTGCCCAAATACAGACCGAGTGTGAATTATAGTTCGTATTTAATTGTGTAAACCCTGCTACTGAATAACATTTCAGAAGTGGGATTGTGATAAAATGTCAGGACCATATTTCCACGGTTTGGGGAAACGCAAACGAAAGTGCAGTGAGTCAACTAGTTCGGAAGATGACAATGGTGATTTTTTTTTCCCTGATGACCTTCATAAGACCAAGTCGCACAAAAAACGACATGTTGCTCCCAGTGATGCCGAAGTTATTCCTAAGTTTCGACCCGAAGACAACAGCAGCAACGTTATAGGTTGGCTCCACAAAATAGACCAACTAGGCGATGTCTATGGCTGGGACAACACCGATCGAACATTTATCATGCAGCTGCGGTTGCGTGGCGCTGCTCGAGAATGGTACGACGACCTTGACAACTACCATTTCACATGGGATGGCTGGAAGGAAATGCTTCAGGTCGCTTTTCCTCGATCAACTGACTACGTGGACAAATTGGAACGTATGCTGGCAAGGACAAAGGAAGATAAAGAGACGATGACGAAGTATTATCACGAAAAATTATCCCTTTTGAAGAAATGCAACATAGACGGTGAAGATGTTATTTCCTGCATAATACGTGGACTACCTTCTGAATTGAGAGCTAATGCCAAAGCATATAGTTGTGGATCTCCTGAACAACTATACTATAATTTTAAACGAGTGAAGACTGCGCGGAAATCGACGAGTACGTGGAGAAGAGGAGCGAACAGTACCATGCAAAGCTCAACATCGGGTCATCAGCTTCAGCCGAAGATATGCTACACGTGTCGGCGTCCGGGCCACGAGGCGCGGGACTGCAGACAGCGGCAGCGCTGCGAGACCTGCCGGCGCAGCGGGCACACTACGGCGGATTGCTGGTTTGGCGCCGGGAGTTCACGACAGCAACCACAAAAGGTTAGTAAACTGCTGCATATTACCTATGATATTTATGTTGATGTTTACAAAAGAACTGTGATGGTAAATGGACAGGAGCTCAGAGCTTACATAGATACTGGTAGTAAAATCAACATGCTTTGTCTCGAACAAGCTGAAAAAATGCAAATTAAAATGGAGCCTAGTGCAACCGTCATGAAAGGTTTTGGAGGAGCATGTGTAAACTCACTGGGTTCATGTTGCCTAAGTGTTTTGATAGATAATGTAAAATTAGATGGAGCAGTCGAAATAGTTAATCATATTACATCAGATATTGAGCTATTAATTGGACAAACAATGATTAATAGTAAGAATGTTAGTTTAGTCACTTCTGCTTCTTCTGTACGTTTTGTTCCAAGTTAAATTATACAGGATATATTTACGGATATAAAATTACATGAAACGGACTTTATTGAAAAATTTCGAGTTTATATAAAGCATAATGTTTTAATACCAAAGCAAAATCAATTATATATAGAAGTTTATGTTGACTGCAGACAAAACATTGGAAAAGAGCACACATTTCTAACGCACACAGTATGGATGCAGTTAGGTAATTTAACCTATTTAATACCTTCAGCTATTATTAATTCAAACCATTCTTATTTAAAAGCTGTAAACCTAGGTCATGTTAATGTCGTTTGGGAATCTCATAGGTTGATAGCTAGAGCGGAGTTGGTAACAATACCAGCATTTAGTAGTGAGTCTAGAGTATTAGCCATAGATAGTCCAGGCACGGATAATATACAAATTAACTTAACGGATATTGATAAGGGCCACCTCAGTGACAATGAAAACAAACAATTACTAGAGCTTTTAAATAAGTATGCTCACTCATTTGCCAGAAGTACTAAAGATTTAGGTTGTACTGATCTTATAAAAATGCACATTCGTACAATGAATAACCAGCCTGTTTTTGCAAGCCCTATAGATTGTCATATAAAGAAAATGAAATCGTTAATGGAAAAGTTAAAGATTTATTAGAAGCCGGTATCATTAGAGAGTCAATGTCTGATTACGAAGTTTCGTAAAAAGTCACGTAACCCACACGTGAGCAGCATTGTGCTGAAAGTCACCCCAGTAATCTGGAGGAGGGCACTCGAAGGAGGCAAGCTCCGTATTGACCTCCAAAGAGTGCGCGTCGAGGATCAGACGCCTCTGGTGCAGTGCACCCGCTGCTTATCGTACGGCCACGGCAAGCGCCTATGTACGGAGCCGGCCGACCTGTGCAGCCACTGTGGCGGACCACATCTAAGGGTGGACTGCCCAGATAAGCACAGAGGCGAAGCAGTGGTGTGCGTTAACTGCACCAGAGCCAAGCTGGGGGAACATTCGCACAATGCGTTCAGTGATTTATGCCCGATACGTAGGAAGTGGGACGCATTCGCTAGAGCAGCAATAGCATATTGCTAAAGTTGTCGATGCGCCCACTTCCGCGTACACAGTAATGACCGGTTTGACACAACAACATTGCAGACGCATTGAGCGAACCACTGGGGTTGGCTTAATGAAAAACGGTAATTGGAGTCACTTTCATAAGAAAGTGGCTGGAATTATGCTGGATCGTAAGTCAACTCTAGTGGAATCGTCAAGTTGTGTCAGACTGGGCGACGAATTCTGCCGTCGTTTCAAAAATTCACAAACTTTCATTTGTAAAATAACACCGCTTCTATTTAGGCCTCAAAATAAAATTATACAAAAATAAATAATATCCAATTATATAATAATTATATTTCTTAGATATTATAAAATGAAATTAATAAAAATTATCGATACAAAATTTTATTTGAGAAGTAAAACGATAACTAAGCGCGGAATAAAATTGGTAAGGGCATAAAATAGGGTTATTGATACAAAAACATGGGTAAAACAGTAAATTTAGTTAAGAGATACAGAAAATACATTAATAGTTGTTTACATAGTTTACACATTTAGAAAGTGGTAAAATAATCTTTAATTTCGTAAGGCATAAATTTTCTTTTATTAAAAGCGTAGAGTAAAATTAACGTAAATATTGTAATAAAATAAGACAAGTATTCAAAAACTTAAGTTTAAATATATTGTATAGTAATTACATTGCAGATGAAAACTAAAATATAGAGCGTGGTCTCCTCGGCCTCCTATGAATAAGTCGCAAAACAAGCCAGAAAAGTCGCTAGAAAGGGCTTTGACAATGTCAGAGGGACACTGGCTAGGCAGGAGTGGTTTTTAGCCGGTTCGAGTCCGGCACTACCTCGACTGTCTCACGGGAGACATTCCGGTGAGATAGTCGAGGTGTCCGTGGGGATTTCCCACTCCTGCCCAAACAAAAAAAAAAAAAAAAAAAAAAAAAAATGTCTGATTACGCTAGTCCAGTGGTATTGGTTAAGAAGAAGGGTGGGGATTATAGGCTTTGTGTTGATTATAGGGCATTAAATGCTAATACTGTGAAAGATAGGTATCCTTTACCGCATATTGAAGACCAGGTTAGTAAGTTATCAGGCAAGTTCTATTTCACCACCCTTGACCTTGCCCAAGGGTACTATCAAGTCAGCCTTCATGAAGACTCGATACCGAAGACTGCATTCGTTACTCCATCAGGCCAATATGAGTTTTTAAAAATGCCCTTTGGTCTGGCCAATGCTCCGGCAGTATTCTCTCGTTTAATTCAAATGACTCTAGGTAGAATCGACCAAAACATAGCCCTGTACCTTGATGACGTCATGTTACCTACAGAATCCATTCAGGAAGGGTTTGTGCTTTTAGAGAAAGTATTAAAATTAATGACCCAGGCAAATTTAAAACTAAATTTACGTAAATGTTCTTTTCTTAAACGTAGCGCTACGTACTTAGGCCATGAGATTTCAGCTGGGACTATACAACCAGGTCAAGCGAAAATAAAATGTGTCGCAGAATATAATAGGCCGCGAAATGTACATGAGGTTAGGCAATTTATCGGTTTGACGTCATATTTTAGAAAATTTATTAAAAATTTTGCCCAAATTGCTCGCCCCATAACAGAACTCATGAAAAAGGATGTCAAGTGGCATTGGGGTTCCGATCAAGAAAATGCATTTCAAGGCCTCAAGCAGCGTCTGATAGAAAGGCCAGTTTTGGCTATTTACAACTCTGATGCAAAGACTGAATTGCACACAGATGCCAGCAAAATTGGCTTAGGTGGAATCCTTATGCAATACCAAACAGATAATAGCTTAAAACCCATTGCTTATTTTAGTAGGGTGACAAGCAATGAAGAAAAGCACTACCATAGTTACGAGCTTGAAACGCTTGCTGTCGTTGAATCTCTTAAGCGATTTCGAATATATTTAACAGGGATTAAAGTTAAAGTCATTACAGACTGCTCAGCATTAAGAACAACTCTTGTAAAACGA
This sequence comes from Xestia xanthographa, assembly GCA_905147715.2. Taxonomy (NCBI): domain Eukaryota; kingdom Metazoa; phylum Arthropoda; class Insecta; order Lepidoptera; family Noctuidae; genus Xestia; species Xestia xanthographa. The sequence goes on from LR990659.1 coordinate 25,925,686, forward strand.
GATTTAATTCCGCGGATAGCTCGTTGGTGGCTCGCAATACAAGAGTTTGATCTTGAGATTGAATATAGGCCAGGGGAACGTATGAGGCACGTAGATGCGTTAAGTAGGAATCCCGCGACTAAAGCAATACTTATGATTGAAAATTCCGATTGGTTGATAACCCTACAGATACAAGATGATAATATACAAAACATTATTTCTAGACTTCGTGATAACTCCGATTCAAATTTATCTGCAAATTATATAATAAAAGATAATATACTCTATAGGAAAACTGTAGCTGGAGAGCGGTTTGTCATCCCTAAGTTAGCTAAATACGGATTACTACAAAAACTTCATGATCAGATAGGCCACCCCGGTCTTGAAAAATGTGAAAATGCTATTAAGGCTCAATTTTGGTTCGAAGGCATGACTAGATTTATACGAAAATATATAAACTCTTGTTTACAATGTGCGTTTAATAAGGGCAACTATGGTAGGTTGGAGGGTGAATTATATCCAATTAACAAGCCAGCCATACCTATGCATACGTTGCATGCTGACCATTTAGGTCCTTTTGCCAAAACTCGTAAAGGAAATACTTATATCTTGGTGGTTATCGACGCTTTTACAAAATTTGTATTTGCCCGACCAGCTAAAAATTGTAGTTCAATAGAAACCATTCAATTACTAAAAGAAATTATTATGCAGTTTGGCTATCCAGTTAGAATAATAACAGACCGAGGTAAAGCTTTTACGAGTAGATACTTCAAACAATTTTCAGAGGAAAATCAATTCAAACATATATTAAACGCTATAGCCAGTCCTCGCTCCAACGGGCAGGTCGAGCGAGTAAATCGCACATTATTAAATGGTCTTAACACTATATCCGAAAGCGAATGTACTTGGGATAATAAGCTAGATGATGTAGTATGGGGAATCAATAATACACCCAATGCTACTACTGGCTTTTCGCCGTTTAACCTTATGTTCGGTCATACTAATTCTAGGTATCCTTCCTTCCCATCTGACGCACCCTCGACATCTGAAACTCAACAGAACCAACTGCAGGCCAATAGGGAAACTGCTAAGCTCCGTATCGATAGAAATATGACTTCCATGAAAACGCGATTCGACAAAAAACATAGGAAATGTAATAAGTACACCGTAGGTCAGCTAGTTCTTTGGAAAGGTGGTGTAGCTAGAGATGCAACCACTGGGGTTACTAGAAAACTTATTGGGCGATATACAGGTCCCTACAAAATATCTAAGGCCGAACAGTCGTTAGACCGATACACAATTTCGAGTATAAAGGGTATGAAAGGCTACAAAAAGTTTAGCGTAGTAGTTCGTGGAGAAACTCTTCGGCCATACAAACCAACTATATCTGAGGACGACAGTTCAGGCAGTGACCGAGAAGTAGACAGAGACGATTTGATTGATCTTCTAGAAAGTTAATTAACACAATATACTGATCGTTGCAGATGTGTGACTCTTCATTATTTGAATCTTGTATTATCTTATAGCTAAGTTTAATGAACCAAAAAGTGTAAGAACATAATACAGTGAATAGTTATTTCTTTAAATTATACCTATCACCAATAATCATTTCATAATTTCATTGTGTGACAATAATTATTGGCAACAAATCCACGTACCTAAATAACATGATGATACTATGTAGGTAAGGACAGCTGTGTGATCAAGTCCATCAGTATATTTTATGACTATGTGATCTAAAATCTATTAGTAAGGACTGCTGTGTGATCTAGTTAATATTTATAGGGATGGCTATGTGACCAAGTCCATAATAATAGAGACAACAGGCAATTGCTGCGTGATCACGCTATGTGTACAAGTTCGTGATAATGACCACTTTGTGAACAATAGGGATGGCTTTGTGATCAAGTCCACAACAGGGACAGCTTTGTGATCAAGTCCATAACAGGGACAGCTTTGTGATCAAGTCCATAACAGGGACAGCTTTGTGATCAAGTCCATAATAGGGACGCGGACGGCTTTGTGATCAAGTCCATAATAAGGACGGCTTTGTGACCAAGCCCATAAATGTTAGCTGTGTGACCAAGACTTCATTTGTAAAGATAGCTATGTAATACTTCAAAATGCGATAACTGACCTATATTCTACAAAAAGAAACTATATACATTATCTGGACAAATAAAAACAAATCATAAGACTGTGTGATAAGTAGAAAATAAAAGAACGTAAACCAAAGTCATTAACTAATACTTTTATCATTACTAATATTCAAACATATTAATAATTATATTTCACAAACAACAAGTTACTGCTGTACATAATTTCTATTTCAAGACATCGGGCAAGCCGCTGAAGGAAGCAACGATGGCCGTGGGACACGGCCTATGCAGGATGGCCGAGTGTTAACAAGTACCAAATAGATACACGACGGTTATGACGTAGTAGTTGCTTAATTATTCCTAAAATACTTTTAAATATTCTCATTCATTTCTTAATAATATTCTTTGTATTATTATAAGTATTATTTTCTCATTTAAGTCATTTATTAGATTTATATAGCAATCATTTAGTATTTCATCATAACTTATTGAGTAACTGACAGTTGATTTAAATATGGCGGTTAAGTGTATAAAAAGGGAGGCAAATCATTTTAACAGGCATTATATTGTGAACTAGTGATAAGGACATTACTCTGCCCAAATACAGACCGAGTGTGAATTATAGTTCGTATTTAATTGTGTAAACCCTGCTACTGAATAACAGTAACTACAGAAATAGTAGCAAAATTATTATTAATATGTACATGTTGTTAGGTACTTATCTAAAACTGTATTTTTTTAAGGCTTAAATATTTGAATTTAAGAACTTACTTATTAATACTTTAAAAGTTCAATTGAAATGATTATTTTACCTGTCAATAAAAATTATTTAATAATCATGTAGTATTTTTAAAACTTGCGTACATGTCTGTACTAAATTTGTAACACTATCCTACATATTTTAGAAGGTACCATAATGTTCTGCGTTTTCGCTTTTTCGTAACCACCTAAATTTGGTCGGGTTACCACGGTCATTCACTTCCTAATGACTTTAATCGTATTATCTCATTAATTATCCAATGTACTACGCTGAAATTTTACTGATATACAACTGAACTAAACAACTAATAATTGACATAACATTCAGTTCATATATCCAATCCAGTGGCCAAATAACCCCGCGCGCATCAAGACCGTGCTCGTGAAGAACTGAATATCATCATAACTTGTTAAATACTTACAGGATACTAATGAAACTTCACATACATTTGAAGGCCGTTACAAGCTTCAAAATAATGTTGAAAGTAAGTCTTTAGACCTCTTATTGAGAGTGCTGGGACCAATTGAAGTGTTTTTCTATTTAATGAAATAACCTTTAAGCTATGCATTATTTTGTTTTTTTTTTTATTGCAGAACTAATTTAAACTAATTCCTAAGAAGTCATGTACAAAATATGGTAAGAATCCGCTTAACCATTTCAAAGATCTAGCAAAACCAAAAACGTTACCCCAGCAAAATCTCGAATAACTTCGCAACCGAAGAAAGAACAAATACAAAATAAGGCACAACATTTACTTCATCTAGACAACTAATTTTATAGCTAGTAATTATTTAAATATTCCCATTAGAAAGAAAAAGGTCTGGCTGGGGTAACGTTACCCCAGCAGGAAATGTTTTTGTGAAATAATTAAAAAACTATAAGCGCAACAAATTTAAAAATGTGCGCAACAATTACAGAAGCCGCATAACTAATTATCTATAAGATTCAAATGACCATTTTCGACAACATCTGGCTGGGGTAACGGACTCCCCAAAACGTTACCGCAGCAAAATCTTAAATAACTCAAGAACCATACCATACACAAATTTTTCTATTTACAAACATTTACTACGCAACAAAAGCTATCTAATCATGTATTTGGTTCCGGGCTGAACGAATTTTTGAAAAGCGATTTTGCCCGGATAACGTTTCAAACGTTACTCCAGCAAAATGTGTTTTTCTCAAATAACTTTAGAACTACAATTCACTCAAAATTTTGCTATTATTAAACAAATTGCTCCTCATGATACACTAATTATTTTGTATGGTCTCATCTCTCAAATGCACAACATTTTGCCAGGATTATGCACACAGTATTTACCAGGTCGCACCATTCGGAGTAATCCTGATCAGCACGCACCGCCTGCTGGCGCCCACGAATATATGAAGAGAACCAATCACGTGACAACGAAGAAACCCCAATTTGAGTCAGTATGGCGAGGAGGATATCGTGGTCAACGGTGTTAAAAGCGTTGGAAAAATATTAAAACCAACACCGTAACCCTCAAATTCTCCAAGCCATCTCTAATATCTTCTGTAACCTTAAGCAAGGCTGTGGCTGAGCTGTGGCCAGGCCGAAGACCATATTGGAATTTGGACAACACATTATTCTTAAGAACGTGGGAAGCTATTTGTCTAAGAGCAGCTGCTTCAAGGATCTTGGAAAGGAAAGGAAGAATGGAGATCGGTCTGTATTGAATTGGCAAACTGGGACTGGGAATCTTTGGAAGAGGCATAATGTGTGTCCGTTTCGACCGCGCAGCCACGGTGTTTCTTTTTTTAAAAAAAACTATGCCAAGATTTTGTAAAAGTTTGTAAGAGTTGGTTCCCAAAACCATAAATTTGTCAAAGTTTGTAACAAATCTATTGCTCCTATTGAATAAAAGGATAAGCAGACTTGTTCAATTTAAAATTTAATTAGGGGAAAGATATAAAATACAGCTAGTTATAAAAACCTACCTAGCACACAGTCTATAGTTTTATAAGTAGTTCAAGCACTTAGTTGGATAAGAATGAGTTCACCACTGTAGGAACGGGAACAGGCGTCAGGGTAGCAGGTATACCTAGTAATACCTGCTACCCTGACGCCATATAAACCTAGGATTTTTTTGTATATTTATACAATTTTTTTACAAATTCAATCTGCTAATTACCTAAATTTCAGGTGTCTGCAACGGTTAGTTTTAAAGATCTCCGTGGCCGCGCCGTTCTCCGCGTTTCGATGGCGGCCACGTTCAAACCCTTATAACTTTTTAACCATAACTTTGACAAATTTATGGTTTTGGGAATCAACTTTTACAAAATATTGGCAGTATTAAAAAAAAAAAAAAAAACACCGTGGCACGCACACGATAATGTAAGCCTTACGCCACAAAGCTGGAAGGAAACACACCAGCAGAGGAAAAAATATGATATGCGTAACAACTATTGTTAATTTGTTTTGAATTAAGTTATCAATCACAAAAGATAACATTGCCCTGCTGATCCCATCACAGCCCACAGCCGACTTAAAGACCTAAACGTCAGTCACGGGGGAGAAAGAGAAAGAATCAGGAGGTAACAAAGGCTTGGAAGTACAACCCGGTCACATTATCTCGAGACCTCGCTGGAATGCGAACTTTTCATCATTTTAATCATATCATTATAATAATATTACCTACATTAAATTAATTAACACAATATTTGTTTTGTTGGAAATCTTATTGTTTATAATAATATCCTACTAGAGGATACTTGTTTTGCGCACCATATCAGAGCGCCGCCGCGACGTGACGTCATCGACGCCAGGTCTCGAGATAATGTGACAGGGTTTTGTAATGTCATGAATAGTTTGGTTCCTAACCTAACATCAATTGACAGCGAAGCTGACGTTGTGAAATGTTCATTAAAAACGTATAGGACAGACTAGAAGGTAAAATGCTAGAGGAGGGCTTTGTTATGTCAAGTGATTTTAGAAACTTCCAAATATCAGCCGGTGAAGAATTGTGGACATTTTCACAAATGTAACGGCGTTTAGATGCTCTTACCATCTGATTGCAGCGGTTTCTAGACAACTTGTACAGGCTCCAGTTCTCCTCACTGCGATCCCGTCTATATCTTCTAAAAGCCCTGTCACGCCGTCTCATAGCCATCCTAACTCCTGGGGTTATCCATAGAGCCGGAGAGCGCTTAACACGGACGGCCCTCAGTGGCGCATGCGCGTTAATGAGCTGGAGAACAGGTGGCCTACCATGACGTCTTAAGGTGAAAGCGTCAGGGTAGCCCGCGAAATTCAAATTTTCTTACGTTTTTTGCTATTTGCCGACCAGTGCTAGTTTGTATGTTGATTAAAATATTGTTCGCGATTGTAAGACGTATGTAGTTACAGATTTATAGTCATCAAAATCATCAATACAACCCTCCAAGTTCATAAAGGTCTAGCAATGACTTTGACCTTGAAAAAATCGTTCCTCGACTTATATGAACTTAGAGGGTTGTTTTGATGATTTTGATGATTATAATTCTGTAACTACATACGTCTTACAACCGCGAACAATATTTTTATTAACATACAACTTAACAGTGGCCTGAAAATTGCAAAAAACGTAAGAAAATTTGAATTTCGCGGACTGGTTGGAGCATTCACCTTAAAGCAGGATCGTTTTAATCTTGTTCCAGTGTGGGTAAGAGACGGAGCTATAGCGGATGTCTAGCGCCATCTCTTTCCCACACTGGAATAAAATTAAAACAATCCTGCTTTAAGACGTCATGGTAGGCCACCTGACCTATTAAATATCTCGACTTTCTTCTCCACTGTCAGAGCTATTGCACTCCGTGTGTAGGCATGAAATAATTACCTACCGCTTCGCGCATACCTATTGAATATGCAAGCTCTCTAGGGCTGTCGCGCTCCAGCCGAGCGTAACTGCGTAGGTACGTAGGTATGCCACGCTAATTTTTCGCGCTCTTTTGACCTTGCGTCGCGTACCTACCTACTCGTACTTCGTGTTTGTTAACCGACTGATACATTGATCATTAATCATTACTAGTGAAAATGACAAGCCGGAACTGTTGCTGTTAATAAATATAGAAAAAAATTTTTTTTATATAAATTTCACTGCTCCATGTCCATGCTTCCCATCAGAGTTTATTTTAAAATTACTAAAGGGTATAAAACACCTCTTAACGAAGCCGAAAGGTACTTGTTCTCCTTGTCATTGCGATCATTTTTTTGTTCTACACCATACCTGGGAACCTCTTAGTTACGGAGATATTGGGGGTCAAAGTTCCAACTTTTTGACAAGTTTTTTTTTTTTAATACAAGTTTTTTATGTAAGATTTTTACTTAAACACCTCCACGACCCCCGTACTATTCAATCCATGCATCAGCACAATGTTTTGAGTGCGTTACATTGAGTTCTACCACAACACCATGATTTTTCACCCCAAAAAAAAAACTCGTTTCCCAGCAATAATTTTTGCGTAAAGTTACTTATTTTGATGTACAGAATGATTGGTTGACGGCTTCGTGATGAGGTCTTTTACACCTTGTATTTGTTAGATTTCGCATTTATGCTGCTATTAAATTTAATAAGTAATCGTAATTTTAGAGAAGGTAAGATATTTATGAGACATTATAATAGAGTAAAACAATTGTAATTATAAAAGTTTTAAGTAACATTTAAATAATAATACATTAAAAAATACAAAAATGTTCGAAGTATTTTATTTTGAGTACTTGAGGCAACCCTACCGACTGACCATTAAGCAGTGAGACGCCGAATAAAATACGCTAACGCGTGGCGTCAAGGCACAATATAGATCGAGCGGGCCCAGTTTAGGTATTTATAATGTCGGCTTTCTTCAAAATCAAAGGAGTGCAACTTCTGTACGCTAGTACTATTATCTATTCTGTGCCACTGTCGACGATTGGAAAAGGTCGTCCCACTCAAGGGCTTGAAATATAAATCAAGTTTCGCCCTGTTATCTCTCTGTACTTTTTTGTCAAATAGATATTAGGTATTATTATTATATACCTACATGTGAAATTTCAGACTTGTACACTAATTAATTAACGAGATAATCGAAAAAAATGATGTATGCGTGTTAACCTGACCAAATCTAGAATGTTATGAAAAAGCGGCCGCCCTTAATTATACATTTAATTTTCTTCTTTGATTAAAAAAACTTAGTTTCCAAGAACTCTATAGATGGCGTTTAACTTACTATGATAGTTGGTGCCAAAGCCAAAACGCTTGGAAAAAAAAAAACGTTGTGTCACGTCACATACTCTTTCTTGTTGACTGACACTTTCGTTTGCTTAAATAACTCAAGAACCATACCACACACAAATTTTGCTATTTACAAACATTTACTACGCAACAAAAGCTATCTAATCATGTATTTGATTCCGGGCTGAACGAATTTTTGAAAATCGATTTTGCCAGGATAACGTTTCAAACGTTACTCCAGTGTTTTTCTCAAATAACTTTAAAACTACAATTCACACAAATTTTGCTACTATTAAACAAATTGCTCCTCATGATACACTAATTATTTTTTATGGTCTCATCTCTCAAATGCACAACATTTTGCCAGGGTTTTGCACACCGTTTTAAGTTCATATTGTTTGGCATCGTTAGAATCGACTACTGTCAGGCACCAGAGGTAAAAATTGCCTAACGATTTAGAACCGTATGTTGAGTAAAAATAAGGTTTGAATTTGTTCGTACGAGGTGGCATGAATTCATGCCAGCGGGGCTCAACGGTATGTTCGTTATTTGGAACGAATCACGGCACTCCGGTACCGAGAGGTTAAGATTTTGCTGCGGTAACGTTTTGGGATTTCCCAGATCTCGAAAACGGCTCAACGCAGAAGATTGAAAAAAATACCAATAAGAGACCTTAATTTGTTTAAATTAGTTTAAACATTAGTTTTGGATTTGGTTATCGTAAACCAATGGAATTAAATGGTTTCAAAAATCAGATAAAAACGGATTTGCAGGTAAACCAAAACACTTATAACCAAATAAACAGCTGTAAAAAATACCCATGGTAGACACTTATCACGTCAAGTAAAATAGGTTATGTAACTTTATACGATATGAAGATAAAAACAAAATTGATTAATTTTAGACTGGTCGTACTTTAGCGATGAAATACGCAGTTCCCAAAACATTAAAAAACGTGGCATACTTTAAAGAAATTAAAATGATTCATTTACATTAATTCCTGTTAATTTCAGATTTCAATTACTGCTGTAATGAAAGTTATATCAAAAACAAGAAAATGTCAGCAATTCTCTAATAAGCCGACCAAATCGGAAAGGTCACGAAAAAGCGGCCGCACCATACGTACGAGTAGTCTTCGCAAATTAGCAACTTAGTGTCCGATGTTTTGTACAGTTAAGCAGAAAAACGTTTTACGTGTAACCGATTTTTTAATGTTCGAAGTGCAGGTACCATATTACACATTTCCTACTAGTTTTCTATTTTATTAATGAAAATCATGTTAATTAACAGTAGTTTAACAATTTAATGGATCATAAGTAATTATTTAAAGTCAAAGTAACTTTGAAAAGGTAAGTAATAATCTCAGTAAATAATTTATAGTGTGATTGACCTGTAACACTCACATGTAATGTTGAAATAACCACTAAGTTACACGTTACAAAGCTCATGTTTAAATGCCATACTGTAAGTCGAGGGGAAATGGAGTCCACCTACCACCTACGTGTTTAGTAGGTGCCTATCTCCGTCTTAAGGAAAATTGTACAAACTATGAATCAACATTGTATTTTAAGTATAAGCATTGGTACTTGACAAACAGAAAAACATTTATGCTAAATATTCAAATTAAGTACGTACGTAACATATCTGAGATTTTTTCCTCAATATGTTAATGCTAAGGCAAAGATATACAATAATTTGTATGAGACTGATTTTTAAATAAAAATAATGAACACCATGACCAGCAACCTACGCAACAGTAACAACAACGTACGTACGCAACTGTACAAACAAAACATCGATATTATCCCATTCATTTAAGTTGGTTACGATTATGTATAGCGCGGCCGCTTTTTCGTGACCTTTCCGATTTGGTCGGCCTAATAGAGAATTGCTGACATTCTCTTATTTTTGATATAACTTTCATTACAGCAGTAATTGAAATCTGAAATTAACAGGAATTCATGTTAATGAATCATTTTAATTTCTTTAAAGTATGCCACGTTTCTTAATGTTTTGGGAACTGCGTATTTCATCGCTAAAGTACGACCAGTCTAAAATTAATCAATTTTGTTTTTATCTTCATATCTTATAAAGTTACATAACCTATTTTACTTGACGTGATAAGTGTCTACCATGGGTATTTGTTACAGCTGTTTATTTGGTTATAAGTGTTTTGGTTTACTTGCAAATCCGTTTTTATCTGATTTTTGAAACCATTTAATTCCATTGGTTTACGATAACCAAATCAAAAACTAATGTTTAAACTAATTTAAACAAAATAAGGTCTCTTATTGGTATTTTTTTCAATCTTCTGCGTTGAGCCGTTTTCGAGATCTGGGAAATCCCAAAACGTTACCGCAGCAAAATCTTAAATAACTCAAGAACCATACCACACACAAATTTTGCTATTTACAAACATTTACTACGCAACAAAAGCTATCTAATCATGTATTTGGTTCCGGGCTGAACGAATTTTTGAAAATCGATTTTGCCAGGATAACGTTTCAAACGTTACTCCTGCAAAATGTGTTTTTCTCAAATAACTTTAAAACTACAATTCACACAAATTTTGCTACTATTAAACAAATTGCTCCTCATGATACACTAATTATTTTTTATGGTCTCATCTCTCAAATGCACAACATTTTGCCAGGGTTATGCACACCTTAAAACGGGCAACTTTAAAAAAAAATATATAGAAGCACGTTAGTCGTTGAAACGTCAGTGCAGGTAAACATTGGAGTGCCACTCGAGTGATTTATTTTGTTTTTGTTTAGTTAAGGCCGATGCTCCAGGGTAGCCCGCGAAATTCAAATTTTCTTACGTTTTTTGCAAATTGCAAGCCAGTGCTAGGTTGTATGTTGATTAACCCGTATGCTCCCGGCCGTGCCTCCAGAGGCACGGTGCATTGTTATTTTAATTGTGTCTGTAATTGCGGGTATTGAAGTGTTAAAATATTGGACGCGATTGTAAGACGTATGTAGTTACAGAATTATAATCATCAAAACCATCAATACAACCCTCCAAGTTCATAAAGGTCGAGAAACGATTTTTTCAAGGTCAAAGTCATTGCTAGACCTTTATGAACTTGGAGGGTTGTATTGATGGTTTTGATGATTATAATTATGTAACTATATACGTCTTACAATCGCGTCCAATATTTTAATAAACATACAACCTTGCACTGGCTTGCAATTTGCCAAAAACGTAAGAAAATTTGAATTTCGCGGGCTGGTCGAAGCATTCACCTTAAGTGCTTGAAAACGTTTTGAAGTGAATGTTTATTACCTTATTTTCTATTATATAAAGCTCGATTACCACTCACTGACTGACTGACTGACTCATTGACATAATTGTTCTCCCAGATGGTGGATGGGGAGGGGGGTATATTTTGACAGATTCATAAACACGTAACTCCCGCGAGTATGGGAAAAGTGCCAAACCTCCCCTTTTCGCCGCTCTTCCTCCCCCTCCCTATCGCATCTCGGAAACTAAGAGACCCGTATTTTTTTCTTTTTACGGATTCGTATAGAAGAGGCTCGGGAAAGTAATAACCAGTTTTCAAAGTTGCCCCCCTTGCCCCCCTTTTCACCCTCTTTAGGCGGATCTCAGAAATTGAGAGACTTGGATAATTTTTTTTTTCAGATTCGTGTAGAGGAGGCTCGGAAAAGTAAAAACCAGTTTTCAAAGCTGCCCCTCTTGCCCCCCTTTTCACCCCCTTTAGGCGGATCTCAGAAATTGAGAGACCTGGAAGATTTTTTTTTCAGATTCGTACAGAGAAGGCTCGGAAAAGTAAAAACCAGTTTTCAGAGCTGCCCCCCTTTTCACCCCCTTAAGGCGGATCTCGGAAGTTGAGAGACTTGGAACATTTTTTCTTTCAGATTCGTAAGAAGGGGCCTAGAGTTAGTCAAAATCATTTTTCAAAACTCCCCACTCTCCCCCCCTTCACGCCTCTCCCCATCGTATCTCGGAATCTAGGACACGTAGCGGCTTTTTAATTTTAACCATAAATTATTATTGAGGAGCGTTTCAATTTGTATACGGAGGGTATCCTTCACTCCCCAACCTCCCCTAAAAATAAAAGGGCTATAACTTCGTAACGGTCAGAGATAGCCATTATGTGTTTGAACAAAATAATATTATAGTAGGCTTCGAAACCTGTCTGGTGGTAGGTAGGTTCGGCCGTAGCGTAACGAAGGTCGAGTGGGTGAAGCGTAACTCAGGGGCGACGACAAGCAACTTTAGGGTTATGTTTTTTTTAATGGGTCTCAATTTTTAAGTAAGGTTTTTTACTTTTATTTTATAAGGTTTTTTTTATATTAATTTTATAATGTTTTAGTGGTTTTTAAGGGTTTTCATACTGATTTAGGGGTAGTTGTAACGGATTTTCCGATTAAAATTAAGGATTCCATGGATTCTCAAAATTTTATGATGGTTACTTAGACGGGTACTTCTCAAGAACACGACACCACGCAAATACTAGTTATTGTATAATGCTACTTTGTAGCAAGATATTTAAGTAGAACAATGAACCAAAATTATTTTGTGAGCCAACAAAATTTTCGTCGAACGATTTTTTGGTCAACATGGAGTAAACAATTGAAAATGTGAATTTGACTGTTCTAAAATGAAATATGGTCTTGGAAACAGCATTAGCAAGGTAAGAATTAGTGATAATTCATTATTTATATGTAACCGAGGCATAAATATACATATCTAAATAGATTTCAAGTGTTTTCGAGTCAAGGTCAATGACAGTTCGCCGTATACGAACTTTTTGTTAGATCTAGTTGAAATCTGATTAGAATGTATCAGTCAGATTCTTATATGAATTATGTATTAGGTTACTTGTGTATTTGTTACATTCGTTCTAAAGTTTCGTGTAAATTGAATCAGTAATTTTACCATAAAAAAATAAGATACGGCCACAGGTAAATTCTCCCATGTCATCTATGTTATAACTCATGTTTTTAATTCTGAAGTGGTTTTAGAAGTGTTGTTTATATTATAAAACGCAGTCTGATTCATAGCGAAGCCGACAATGTTTACGGTTCGAGAATAGGACTCTTGGAACTCGAGCGATAAGTGTTTTCGTTATCGGTTTCAGATGACGCATGCGATGACGTAACTAAGTATTGCGTCATGGTGCGGCAGGGAGATAAACCGTTATTTCGCGCGGGTACCGAGAGGTCTTCCGAATATAACCTAAGTTTTCTCGCGCTTTGTTAAAACCAGGTTTAGGTTCCGTTCCATGCATTATCATACTAACTCCTAGCGCCATCTATCCAGCGACTAGGGAAGAGCTAAAAAGAAAATCCCTCATTCAAAAGTGCCTGCCACTGGCTTACTTGAAATAAATGCTTTGATTTTGATTTCACATAGCGGAAAATTAAAAAAAAAAATCAAATTCAAATATTTAATGCTCAACACAGTACATTTTATACATTTCCAGATGTCAAGTGAATGCGCAGTCCACTGTATTGTACCAATTTAGGCATGCAAAATTCATAATTATAGTTATACAATTTCATAAATCAAATTAAATGTCATATATTAAAAAATCATAGATTGTACAATGATAAAAATTCAAATTAAAAAGTAAGAAATAAAATAATGTCAGAGTATAATTATAATGTCAAGATAAATAAGGAATTTACTAATTTATGATTTTTCATGCACTTATTAAAAATCATTCAAATTACATTATATAATACACTTACATAGAATTAAGCTTAAATAAATCGGACATGACTCACACAACGTCACACCTAATTGGTACTTATCTAACTTGTCTGATATGAATTCACCAATGGAATAGTACGCTTTTTTAACCATAAAGTCTCTTAGCATTCTTTTGAATTTGTTAGCATCATTCTCAAGTCCTATAGTCGTGGGTATCATATTATAAATTTTTGGAGCCATTCCCAGAAAACTTTTTGCATATAATGCTGTTTTATGAGGCACAGCGTGAATTTTGCCCCGGTGACGTTGACTAGTTAGGGTTTCAAATAAATGTTGGTGTTTTTTAACGAACATTGCTACTTCAAATGCGTATAGAGATGGAAAAGTCATTATTCTTAGTTCAATAAAGTGAGGTCTACAACTATCCGTAGCTTTTATTTGGCACACAGCTCTTAAACACTTTTTTTGTGCCTTAAACACTAGTTCCCTATCTGATGAATTTCCCCAGAACATTATGCCATAGCGTAATGAAGAAGACACGTATGCATGTTATGCAGTCAGTACGGTTTCGCGGCTTGCTATTTTACTGAGATTATGCAGAGCGTACTGGAACTGATTTAGTCTTTTTGTTATATGTTCAATATGTTTACTCCACTTCATATTCTCGTCTATATGTATATAGTCCCAGGAACTTTGTGTGCTTTGTTTCTTCTATCGTTTTGTCTGCGTATTTTATATTAAGTTTATCTTGATTAGTTCTTTGTTTAAATGACATAACATAAGTTTTATCTAAATTTGCATTAAGATTGTTATTATTTAACCATGTTATTAGCCTGTTTAGATTTAGATTTATGTCCGCTTCATAACTATGTGACTCCCTATTTTGTTCTGTGAAAATGATTGTACTATCATCTGCGAACAAGGTCATGGGATGTTGAATAACTCTAGGCATATCGTTTATGTATACTAGGAACAAAGGCGGGCCGAGGACGCTACCCTGAGGTACTCCAAAGTTCGTTTTCCTTGGTTTCGATTGGTACGTTAGTTCTAATTTTGTTTTCTGACAAATCTTTGTTATACTCGTTATTTGATACCTATTTTTTAAATACGATTCAATTAATTTTAATACATTGCCCCTTACTCCACAGTTTTCTAATTTAGGCAAAAGTATGTTAAAATCTACAAAATCAAACGCCCGTGTCCGTTTATCCATATTTGTTACCACTTTATTTACAAGGATATATATTGCCATATTTATATTTTTGTATTTTCTAAAGCCGTACTGTTCTTCCGCAAATATTTTATGTTTTTCAAGAAAACTATTTATATAAATATTTTTTGAGAAAATTGGAATTAACGCTACAGGTCTATAATTCTTAGGATTTTGTCTGTCATCTTTCTTATGTGGTGGTTTTATTACAGATATCTTTAAATCTTTAGGGTATGTACCATTTTCTATGCATAAATTTATAATGAAACTAAGAACAGGAGATATTTCCACGGCTACACTTTTTATTACTTTAGTGAAAATTTCGTCATAACCTGCACTCTTGATGTTTTTTAAGGTTCCGATAATTTTGTGTATATCTATAGGGATTGTAGCAGGCATAAAAATTGAAGTAGCTGTGTTAGTAATAGATGATAGGTTAGGATTTTTACTCCGAAGTTTTATGTCTTCTTAATTGCCATAACATGTCTCGCTTGCGTTTACAACACAATTTAATACCCTTTGTTACCCAGTTTAGTTTCTTTCTAATAGGTATTTTAATTTTAATGATTGGGAAACATAACTCATAGAAAAGTTTAAATAAATGATTAAACTCACTATAGGCTTCATCAGGGTCCGTACATTCATAAACATTATTAAAGGTCAGGCTATTTATATCATTTTTAAATTTGTTTATATTTTCCAAGCTATAATCTCGTTTTAGTGCGTACCAGTGAGTAATTGTATATGTTTTTATTTTTCATTAACCAAAGAAGTATTTACTACCTTTACTTATGGGAAAAAATATTTCAGTGAACATAATTATTCATAAACAAACAAAACACAAACACAAAATAAAAGTAATTGGCATAATACGTGTTACGCAATAGGGAATATGCAAGAAATAAAAAACTCTATTACTTTTACATAGGGGTAAAATATTAGAGTAAACATAATTCTTATACAAACAAAACACATAAACACCTTCATAAGTAACAAAAGAAAGTGATTGGCATAATATGTGTTACGCAATAGAGACTAAAATTACACAAAAATTACATACAAAAAAAAATCATATTCCCTTTTATGTGAGTCCCAATGGACACGCATGCACCCACACATACATACATAGCGTTTAGACAGTAAAGACTGGTATGACCCAGAAAAGGAGTGACTCTACGGTCTGTCTGTGTCAGTCAGTTGCGACTTTGTGGAAAGAACAAAAGGTATACTATTTTGGAAGTCTGTCGTAAGTCTGTCATAAGTCAAGGAAAGAAATAAATCTCATAATGGAGAAGACTAGTGAGGACGACTATGGTAAAGCGCGAAACAGGGCTCTAAACAAAGAGGAACATCACAAATATTGCACAAGTACGACGTTCGTCTACAACGCGTCGTGTCAGTGATTCCGCACAAGCGACAACGACGACGACTAATGCGACCGGTTAAGTTTTGTTTTAGAATTTTGGTAGCAAAATGCTGCACCTCAGGAGCTTGGGGCTCAGCAAATGTGCTTGGACCTGCTCTGGGTGCACCAACTCTAACAGCAGGGACACTGCGTTTTGGCATGTATTTGTGGTGTGTTTGGAGTATCTGGTCGACTAACTCCAATCGAAAAACTAGGTGATCTTTAGAAGTAGCGGTAGAAGCCGCTAAATGAATGCGGGAATTTAAAATTGAGCAGTTGAGAAGGCGTTTGAAGACCTTCATATTCCATTTCTGGCACCTTTTTCTTTCCAACAGGTATGGTTCCAGCATTTGATCTTTACGATCAACGCCTCCCATACTCTTATTATAATCTAAAATTACTTGGGGCTTAAATTGAGCTTGACGATATGGTGTTGGCTCCATCTGGGCTTGTTGAACGCCATGGTAGGATGAGATGGTGCAAATTTTGCGTTTTCTATCCTGATAGGCCATGACAACGATATCGCCGGCATGACGAGCTACAATCTGACCGTCTTTCAGATTGCACAGCGATATGAGTGGAGGGACATTGCTAAGGTTGGCGCGCAATGTACCTGCACAATCGGTTTTATTTGCCTTCAGAAATCGGGCCAGTAAGGGGCTATTGAACCAATTGTCCATGAAAAGAGTATACCCTTTGTTGAGGAGAGGACGGATGAGTTTTAGGACAGTCGCCGTGGTTTTACGCAGCGTCGACGGGTAAGCGGGATCGTAGGTAGTGCCAGTACCGAGGTACACAAAGAAAGACCAAAGGTAGCCGGTGGAAGACTCGCATAGTTCGAAGGTTTTAACTCCGAACTTAGCTGCCTTGGTCTTAATGTACTGGCGGAATTTTAGGTTACCTTTCCACAAAGTGAGGGATTCGTCAATACAAATGTTCTGGGATGGGACATAGGCTTCCATGAAGCGTGAATTTAAATGTTCTATTATGGGGCCAAAACAAAACAGTCTGTCAGAATCGTCAGTCGGTCTATTGCTGTTGTCATTGAAATGGAGAGCGCGGCAGAGATTGGTGTAACGGCTACGGGAGAACATCTTTCTAAAAATGTTCGTCTGAAGGAGTGGGTTGTTGGTAAAGCAGGACTTCGTGGAGGGCATCTTGATGATTCCGAGCATCATCCAGAAGGAAAATAGGACCAATATTTCGTGAATATTTGTGTCGCACCACTCTCGGGCAAAGCTAGCGGATGACCTAGCTAGCCCCTGAGCGTAACGGTTTGTCTCGGTCACTATATGTGACAAGATGCCGTCATCCCAGTACTGCCTAAATGCCCCATACGCATTTTCAGATGCGATAACAGGCCCCGTCTGTTCAGGCAGAAATTGCTCCCTCTCACCTGAATAGTCACGCATGGACGACCATTCAAAGCGAGTTGAAATGTCTGACCCAGCAAACAGAGCCTCGTCCTGACCTACATCAGCATCGAAGAACTGATCATCTGCATTCTGATCATGCGCTTCATTTTGTGGCCTTTGCCTCCTCACTCTCGCAACTGCCCGCTCTCTCGCTGCCTCCCTTGCTCTCACCACTTTCATCACCATCGCTCGCAGCTCTTCTGGCACGTCCTCATCACTCACATTGACTTCCACCAGTCTGTCACCCTTTGTCCATTGGGACTCACCTCGGTCCCGTCCTGCCCGACCGCCCCGGCGTGGTCCGCGCGCGCGTCTTCTTTCTCCGCCACGCACTGGACTATCCAGACGCCCTTCCACTTGCGGAGGGTAAATCTGATGCTCGTCAGCCAGGTGATAATTGTCGTCATCGTTTTCTTGGACGATGACAACATACTTAATCCTAAAATAGATTGAAAATTATAATTCTTGATGGAAATGTAACACGAGAAAAAGTAAAAGTACAACTTACTCATCACGAGCATCAGCGTCATCATCCGCAAGAGTAGGTGTAGACGACCGCAGAGCGCGTGACAGGCTCAGCCTGTCAAATTAAAGGTTTTCGTTATTATACATAACTATAATGACTCAAAAATATTTCGCTGAAAATGTGTTTTCAACAGACTTCCAAAAAGAGGAGGTTCTCAATTCGACTGTGTGAACTGATTTTGATGATTCTTTTTTTATTTGAAAGCTGGTGCTTCCCGTGTGGTCCCATTTCAATTTGTGAAGATCTGATGCTGATCTTCGGAGATATACAATAGAACTCTTCAAAAATAGACGGCAAATCTAGGACGGGCAACCTCATCTCCAAAAAAGCCCACACAATCCAAAATGTCGCAGAAACGAAAAAGTAATATTCCCCAGGTGGGTTCCGGCAATGCCGGGGAATCCCACACCGATTCGTCGGTCTGCCTCCACCGTAATCTGGGGGGGCGCTAATCTGCCAATTAGTGCCGCGCCTTCTGCGCGGCTGGCTGCATTAGCGCCAACAATACTGGCTACGGCTCACGCGCCACTCGACACAACTATGGCTGCGACTTCTGGGCCTACTGACCCTAAGACGGCTGCGAATTCTGCGCCTAAGACGGCTGCGATTTCTGCGCCAACCACCCTGACTAACGTTACACCTTCCACGTGGGCTTGGCAACAGAGCATCGTTCGGAACAGTGTAACAAACAACCCTGACAATGACACTGACAAAGCACGACTCTCCAGCCTTAGCAGCGAACTCCGCGCGCTGGCACTCCAGCGCGAGAAGATCGAGGCAAGGCTGAAAGACATTGACTCTATCGGGACGGGAAAGGAAGCGGAATCTGGTGGTTCTGGTTTCATCTCTGTGGACGAAGTACGCATGCTGAAATCTAAGCGCGGAAAGATCCGGAACAGAGAAAGGGAGTACGCGACCAGCTGCAAGTACGCGAAGGGGAAACCCAGCGCAAAAAGCAGCCGGACGCGGAAACGCGCGGGCAAGGACTAGTACGCGAAGGGGAAACTGTGGTATATCTGATGTTTATTTTATAAGTGGGTAGTTATGTTTTGTGAGTTGGTTGCTAGCCATTACACGAGTTCATGTGATTTGCGTAGTTTCTTTGTTATAATCCCTGAAAAACAGAACATTTGGCGACGAGGATGGGATTTCACGTGTGTTAATAAGGACCTGTTCATAATTATTAGTGTTTTTCAATGACAAGTGAACACGCCAAATCAAATATGATGGTATTCGGTGGTAACCTCTCATTTGATCACCGGACGCAAGAGTGGAGCATTTTTAGGAGTCGTTTTATTCAGTACTGTACGGCGAACGACATTGGAGACGACACCGATAAGTCTGGAATGAGAAGACGAGCTCTTTTGCTCACTGCGTTGGTGGAAGATACCTACCGCGTCGCAAGAGATTTGGTTTTTCCCGAAGATCTGGACAGCGTCGAGTTCAAGGCCCTTTTAGAAAAGTTGAACGTGCATTTTCAATCGAAGAAAAGTACTTTCGCCGAACGTTACAGCTTTTACAAGGCCGAACAGCGTCCAGGTGAAGATCAAGCCGAATGGGCGTCGCGAGTACGTAACTTGGCACAATACTGCGGCTTTAAGGTGGAGTTAGAAACCGCTCTGCGTGACAAGTTCGTTTTGGGATTGGAAAATACTAAAGAAAAGGAGAAGCTGTTTGCGGAAAGCATCGAGACCCTGACATTCAACAAAGCGTTGGAGTTGGCGCAGAGCGTGCGCTGTGCACGCGCCGCGCTGCAGACCGCGCGAGCTGGCAACGCCGCGCCTGGTAGCGTGGCTAGTGCAGGCGCCGCGGCAGCGGCGACTCAGGCACAACCTGTGTTTGCGTTACAGCGGCCCAGCAGCAGCTCATCTTCTAGTAATACGTCGCGAGTGTCAAAGTGCTGTGAAGTGTGCGGTTATAAAAACCATCAAAAAGAAAAGTGTCGATTCGTAGATTATGTCTGCCAAAAGTGTAACAAAAAAGGTCACCTAAAACGAGTGTGCAAGGCTAAGATAAGTGATAGCAATTTTCTGGGCACGGATGACGATGATGAAGGTATTTACAATTTATTTAACTTAAAAAACACATCTAAAGATGAACCGATATCACGAAGGGTCAACTTAGATAACCAAGAAATTATTTGTGAAATTGATTGCGGCAGTGCTGTCTCCGTGTTACCGGCTGTTATCTATCAACAGCTGTTCGAAGGGTACAACTTGCAGCCGTGTAACGAGGTTTTTAACTTCTACACAGGGTTAAAAATTACACCCATGGGTTGTTTGTCACTGCCAGTAACTTTCAAAGGCCAGTCGAAACAATTAATTTATTTCGTTATTAAAACGGATAAAAAACGGTTGCCCCTTTTAGGTCGCGATTTTATGAGGTCATTCAACTTGCATTTATGTAGTGTGAACAATGTATCGGTAAACGAAAACGTAGGTGATTTTTTAAAGGAAAAATACGCTAAGTTATTTTCTGACGAGTTAGGCAAGTTTAACAAATATAAAGTAAGTTTGAAAATAAAACCCGACGCGCACTTGAAGTTTTTCAAGGCCCGGCCCGTGCCTTTGGCTTTGAAACCTAAAATTGAGCAGGAACTGGATAGGTTGCTGGAGGCAGGTATTTTAGAAAAAGTTGATCACTCTGACGTAGCTACTCCTATTGTTCCAGTGCTACGGCCCGACGGCAACGTTCGAATTTGCGGGGATTTTTCTGTAACTTTAAATAAAGTTCTATACTTAGACAATTATACACTTCCTCGTATCGAAGACTTGTTTGCCAAGCTGCATGGTGGGGTAGAATTTAGCAAGCTAGATTTGAAATTAGCTTATCTACAATTGGAGCTTGATGACTCGAAGAAATGGTGTTGCATAAATACTCATAGAGGCTTATATAGGTATACACGTTTAGTACTGGGTTTGGCTAACGCGCCCTTTATTTTTCAACGAACTATGGAACAATTATTAGGTGACATAGATGGAGTGTGCATATATTTAGATGATATTTTAATCACTGCCCCTAACAGGGCTTTGCATTTAGAAAGATTAGAACTTGTGATGAAAAGACTTCAAGACGCGGGTTTGAGAGTAAAACGTGATAAATGCGAATTATTTAAAAGTTCAGTTGAGTACCTAGGTTATGTGATAGACAAAGACGGGTTACATAAATCTAACGGTAAAATCGATGCTATTGTAAATTGCAAGCCCCCAAAAAACGTCAGTGAATTGAAGTCTTTCCTAGGGATGGTAAATTATTATCGGTGTTTTGTTCCAAACACGTCTTCGGTACTGTGTTCTCTTAATAATTTATTAAAGAAAGGTATAAAATGGGATTGGGGCAAAGATCAGTCTGATGCTTTTGAGAGAATTAAAAAAGAGCTGTCGTCAGATCGCGTGCTAGCACACTACCACCCGGAGTACCCCACTATCGTGACGTGTGACGCGGGGCCCGAGGGTCTGGGCGCGGTGCTGGCGCAGCAACAGCCAGACGGCTCCGAGAGGGTGCTGGCATACGCATCTCGTTCTCTATCGAAGGCCGAGATTAATTATGCGCAAATTCAAAAGGAAGCTACTTCTATTGTTTTCGCAGTCAAAAAGTTTAATCACTATTTATACGGCCGTACAGTACCTTTTGTTTTGCGTACTGACCATAAACCGCTTTTGTCAATTTTTGAAAAGGAAAAAGGCGTGCCTATTTTAGCAGCTAATAGATTGCAAAGGTATGCGTTATTTTTATCAGCATATAATTGTAAAATTGAATTCGTAAAGAGTGATGATAACGTAGCAGATTTTTTATCGCGGTCCGTGATTTCTCAGTCAAATGCGATCGAAGACACTGAATACTCACGGTATATCAATTTTATTGGTGAGTCCGTTTTGTTGCCTATAACTATGGACGATATCCGTAAGGAAACCACCCGTGATGCGCTGTTACAAAAGGTAATAGGTTTTGTAAGGAACGGTTGGCCATCAAAAGAAATGAACCCTGAGTTACGACCATTTTTCTTGTGTCGCTTAGACCTGGCGGTTGAAAACGGTTGTGTATTACGTGGCCACAAAATTGTTATTCCACCATGCTTCCGAGAAAGACTTTTAGACGAGTTACATAACTCACATTTTGGCGTTGTAAAAACTAAGACTGAAGCCAGGATGCGTATGTGGTGGCCAAACATCGACAAACATATTGAGGAAAAAATAGGTTCGTGCAGCGTATGTAATTCGCTCCGCAGTAATCCGCCGAAAATGCCGCTAGTTTCGTGGCCATACCCTGACGGCGCATGGGAACGTGTACATTTAGATATGTTTATGTTGGGAGGTAGTCAGTTTTTAATTGCGGTGGACGCTCATTCTAAGTGGGTAGAATGTTTTGCAATGAAAAAGACTGATAGTGAAACCATCATTAGTAAATTGTGCGAGATGTTCAGCAGATTTGGGTTGGTGCGTACATTGGTTACTGATAATGCGTCCAATTTTTGTTCAAATGAATTCGAGACGTTTTGCCGCCTCAACGGAATTCAACATTTGACGGGGGCACCATATCATGCGATGTCAAATGGTCAGGCCGAGAATAGTGTTAAAACGGTAAAAAATGGGTTAAAAGCGATATTGAACAATAACGTTAATCCGAAGGTTTGTTTAAAAGTGCTAAATAAATTTTTGTTTGATTATAGAAACTCAATTCATTTGACTACTGGATTTTCTCCAGCTCAACTGATGTTTGGACGGCCGTTACGGTGCCGGCTCGATTTATTAAACTCTTCACAAGCCTTACCATCGTCCTCGTCATCCGCAGCCAAAGTCAATGTAATCAAAGCGCAAAATAACCAATGTAAACAGTTTGGAGGTAAAAGGAATGTGTGTATTTCAGTAGGCGACAAGGTTCTACTTAAACACTATTATAATAATGTTAGTAAACATATTTGGAAGCAGGGTTTAGTAAACAAATGTTTAGGTTCGCGAATGTTTTTAGTTTATATTCCACACGAAAATTCTTATGTAAAAAAGCATATTGATCAGCTTTTGGCGTACAAAGGAAACTCATCGTTTGACCAGGATGACGACGTCAGTGTGTTCGGTGATTGTGTGACCGAAATAACGGGTCAGCCTAACGAGCCCCCGGCTAGTTTAGCTTCTGACCCAGTTCCGTCAGCACCGGAGCAAGTTCCTGTTTCCCCCACGTCTCCTGCGCGAGATGATAGGGAGGAGGATATTGGAGCTAACTCAGATGATGAGTTTCTAGACGCAGGCTCTCCTATTGTGCAAAGTGATGTCCATTCTAATCACAGTAATGAAAATGCACAACCGGAACCTCAAGTTGTCCGCCGGTATCCGGTCAGGTCAACTAGGAATCAATTGCGTTATAAGTTTTAGTAAGAAGTAATTAGTTTATTAAGTTTTAAAATGTGTTTAGTTAATAGTGGTGGAGGGATGTGGTATATCTGATGTTTATTTTATAAGTGGGTAGTTATGTTTTGTGAGTTGGTTGCTAGCCATTACACGAGTTCATGTGATTTGCGTAGTTTCTTTGTTATAATCCCTGAAATACAGAACAGAAACCCAGCGCGAAAAGTCACTGCCCGCATCAGGAAGCGGTCAAGGACTAGTACGCGAAGGGGAAACCCAGCGCGAAACGTCACTGCCCGAGCCAGGACCTACCGGAGGACACGACCGGAACCGCACCGAGACGATCCAAGACCGACACCGAACAAGACAGAAGCGGGGCAAGCGAGTTGGGTTCTCACGCGGGGTGTCTCTGGCACAAAACGGTTGTGCCAAGCCCCTCAGCACCGCAACCCGGTCCAAGTGGCCAGGGAACGGCGAAGAGGGTGCGCCCGGACGACACGGCTTCACCGAGTACGCTCCAGGGGGACGCCAAGCGTGTCAGAACCCAGGCCGCTCAAGGGGAGCAGAGAACCTATGCGCGGGCCACAAAGGACATCCCTGCGCGACTCGCCGTAGCGATCTGCCTCTCGCCTCCATCCCGTGACATGACGACGGACGAGGCTGAGCACATCAAGCTTAGCCTCGAGGACCTTATCATGGAGACGTGCACCGACCCCTCCAAATCCATCCCAGCCTTCCGCGGCTACCCTAGGGTAGCGGACGGCACGGTTCAGATGTGGTGCGAAGACGACAGCGCCCTGACCTGGCTGACCCAGAATGTGCCCAAGATAGAACTGCCGAACTCTGACACGACACTGACTTTAATGAAACAGTCCGACGTACCGACCCGAGTCCGAGCAGCGCTCTTTGTACCCAGGTACAAAGGGGACATATCGCTGCTCCAGACTGTACTGACCCGACAGAACCCCTGGTACGACACCGGGAGGTGGTCACCATATAGGGCGACATCGGTCGGTGGCGGAGGGAGCGGCGGATATCGTACCTACTCGGGTCAATATACGTGCGCTTTTTCCCCAAAACCCGTCCCTCCGACACGCAGACTGATACCGACACAGAACTGACGAAACCGGCACCGACTGAGCTTGACTTGACCATGAATCAACTGGAGGAGGAGATGGCCAGAACAGCGATGGCTGATGCCGACGCTGTGGGGATGCCAACCTCACCACCAGGGTGGACAGAGCAGCTGCTCTTATCTTCACCGGCACTGAGCGAAGACCGGCACGGACTGGAGGTTGGGGGAGAATCATCCGATGGATCAATCTCCTCCTAACTCCACCCCACTGCTGCCCACATCCCGTCCCATAAACATTATCCAGACCAACCTCCAGCATAGCCAGACGGCTACCGCTTGCCTACGCAGAGCACTGGAGGTGGAACCCCGAACCATTGCACTCATACAAGAGCCGTGGATCCGCAATAACAGAATATGCGGCCTTGGTAACATTGGAGGTAAGCTAATCATCCACACACAAGGTACAGAAAAACCACGAATCTGTGCCTATATGTATACCCAAAGATGTACCCACCACCACACTCACGCAATTATGTCCAAAGATCTAACAGCCGTCAGGCTCAAAACTGACGGCGATGCACCCGATATCGTCCTGGCCTCGGTATACATGCCAGGCGAGGATGAAGACTGCCCACCAAAAGAGATGGCTGACCTGGTAAGGTACTGTGAAGACGCCAACCTGGACCTGGTCATCTGCACGGACTCGAACGCCCATCACCCGCTTTGGGGTTGCAACTAAGCCAACACTAGAGGTGAGGTACTTTGCACATATCTGTTCTCCACTAACCTTAACATCGCAAACCGCGGCTCGGAACCCACTTGGGTCACATCACGCGGACAAACAATCATTGACCTAACGCGGCTTCGGAAAGCGCGACAAAACTTATCTCTAATTAGCACGTATCCAACGAGCCTTCCTGCTCTGACCATAGAAGGATTCGCTTTTCACTAGTAGCTAACATAAAAAAACCCGAACCTAGGCGCAACCCACGCCGTACTAATGTACCCGGCTACAAACGGCTGTTGGCCTCCCTACTAACACAGCACCAAACGCCCCAAATTCTGACGGATCCCAAGCAACTTGAGGACACTGTAAAAAAAACTCTCGGAATTTATAATCGAAGCCTACCACGCCTGCTGCAAACTAAAAGATCAAAAAACCAAGAGCAAGGGTAACTCCTGGTGGAATGCGGAACTTAGTAAGCTCAGGCAAACCATGCGCAAGCAATTTAACAGAGCCAAAAACTCCAGGTTACCAGAAGACTGGGACTCATACAAGAAAACACAATACACCTTCAAAAAACAAGTCAGGAATGCCAGCAGGGCAGCCTGGCGTAAATTCTGCGAAGAAATTGAATCAAACACCGAAGCCGCGCGTGTGAGAAAGATACTATCTACCGATCAGGATCGCACCCTCGGGTCACTGAAAACCCCAGACAACACTTATACTAAGTCGGACTACGAAACAAGTAAAGTTCTTCTGGAAACCCACTTCCCAGACTGCAATCTCTCCGAGGACAGAACCTGGGCAAGTGAACCAATACACACACCAAATGACCAAGACTGGGCCAGAGCTCGCACCATAGTAACCGCAGAGAGAATAAAATGGGCAATCACGACTTTTAAACCATATAAATCCGCAGGCTTGACGAAATTTTCCCCGCCCTGCTACAGTGGGGAGTAGACGTCCTAATGCCGTGGCTGACCGTCATATACCAAGCTTGCATAGCACACAAATATATACCACTTTCATGGCGAGAGGTGAAAGTCATTTTCATCCCTAAACCAGGCAAACCTGATTACACACAACCCAAGGCGTACAGACCAATAAGCCTGACATCTTTCCTACTGAAAACTCTCGAGAGACTCTGTGATCGACACATTCGGGACGGACCTCTTCGGGAACGACCACTTCACAAACAACAACACGCATATTCCACAGGAAAATCAACAGAATCTGCACTACATAATGTCATCTCCAAGATCGAATGTGTAGTGGACCACAAATGCTCTCTACTAGCTGTCTTCATTGACATAGAAGGCGCTTTTGACAAAACCATCTTCCATACAATCAACGCAGCCCTCGAGGAACACGGCGTGGACTCGACCCTGCGAGGATGGATCACAAATGCTCAGACTAAGAGCCGTACAAGTTTCGGTAAACGACACCAACCACCACACCACAAGAGCAATAGTGGCGAAGGGCTGCCCCCAAGGTGGCGTCCTTTCCCCACTGCTATGGAACCTCGTAGTAGACAGCCTCATTAAGCGTCTCAATAGCAGAGGCTACTACACGGTGGGCTATGCTGATAAATGATGTTTATTTTGCAAGTAGGTTTTTACAAACACTTTTACACGTCATTTTTTAAAACTAGATGGGGCCGGTGTTTCGTACCTGACTACTCTGAGAAGAAACCGCCGAAACAAACTCAGAGGTCATAGTCTCTTTTAAAGTCCAGACATAATCTTGCTCAATTCACATGAGGACTATGCAGATTAGTGCCTGAGATGGTCTTTTGAAGAAAGAACCATACAGATTTGAGTGGACCTGTCCAGTCAGTGCAAGCATTTGTCAGTTAACGTGTAGCTCGACTTAACTCAAGGAGCTCAACGAAACGACGAACAATACCAAAGAAAGGACATTTGGGTAGGTCGTTTATAGTACTCAAACTGCCAGACAGTTGTGGGAAAAAAACAAACAAAAATTAAAAATGTGACCCACATGGTCCCCACATTCACAATAATCAAATAAAATCACAAAAATCATTAAGTGTCGCAATGATAATAAAAAAAAAGGTAAAAAAGTACTTAATAAAATAAGTATTCATGTCAAAACAGTAAATGTCACATAAAATAACAAAAAATAAAAATAATAAAAGTAAAATAATAAAATACATGTCAAAAAAATTCAATGTCAGAGTGTATAAAAGAAAGGAATCAATAATAAACAAGCGAAGTCCGAAATTTCAACATTCACAGAGCAAATTTCATTGGAGCAGTTTAATCCCAAGCTTTTTTATCTTCAAGATAGTGATTAACATGATAGTAGGCAAGCACAGCTTCCGTTTTATAAACGATTTGAATTTATTTAGGCTTAGTGCTTGAATTTGGCTCGGAAGTTTATTGTAAAAGCGTATACATTGGCATCTGAACGTACCCCCTATTTTTTTAAGCCTCGTCGCAGGAACAACAAATTTGTGTTTGTTCCTCGTGTTTATGTTGTGAATTTCACTGTATTTTTTAAATAAATTAATATTTTTGTGTGCATACAAAAGGTTTTCTTATAAACTGAGAGGGCACAGTAAGAATACTAGTCTCTTTAAATTTTTCTCTGAGGGAGTATCTGGGACTTAATTTATAAATTGAACGTATTGCCCTTTTTTGCAAAACAAATATTGTCTGAATATCGGCGGCATTGCCCCACAAGAGAATACCGTACGACATCACGCTATGGAAATAACTAAAGTAAACTAAACGGGCTGTCTCTAAATCAGTTAAATCACGAATTCTTCTAACGGCGAATGCTGCAGAGCTAAGTTTCTTAGACAATTTGTCTATATGCGGGCCCCACTGAAGCTTGGCATCCAAAGTTATGCCTAAGAAGACTGTGCTATCTTCCGGTTTTAACTCTTCATCCTTAATTAGTACAGTAGTTTCTACTTGTCTTACATGGGGTATCGTAAACTTAATACACTTAGTTTTTTTCTCATTTAGGAGTAGATTATTAACATTAAACCAATTAACGACTTTCGCCAGGGCGCTATTAACATCATCCGTAACTAACTGCTGACGTTTGAGTTTAAATAAAAGAGAAGTGTCGTCTGCAAACAATACTATGTCATGATTATCCTTTATGAGGTAAGGCAAGTCATTTATATAAATAAGAAACAAAAATGGACCAAGAATTGAGCCCTGGGGTACCCCCATTCTTACTACGGATCCGGGAGATCTTTTCCCTTTAACATCAACTCTCTGAATCCTGTCACTCAAATATGAAATAAGAAGATCCAGGGAGGCGTTACGGATTCCGTAGTGGTGTAGTTTCCTGATTAATGTTTCATGAAGAACACAATCGAAAGCTTTAGATAAATCGCAAAAAATGCCCAAAGCATCGCATTTGTCCTCCCAGGCATTATAAATGTGTCCTAAAAGTTCAACACCAGTATCGGCATCAGTAGTCGAACGACCCCTTGTAAAGCCAAACTGTTTTTTATGTAATAACTTATATTTATTGAAAAAACTTTGCATTTGTGCCAAAATTAATTTTTCAAAAAATTTACTAAAGGTGGGTAGTACTGAAATGGGTCTATAATTAGTGGGGTCTGATGTACTACCCGATTTAAACAATGGTATGATTTTACTATATTTCATTAGATCAGGAAACTCACCACGGTCAATACAATCGTTAAATATTACAGCTAATGAAGGAGCTACAATGTTTATAATGGATTTAGCAACTTCCACAGAATGACCCCATAGATCGGCGGTCTTTTTAACATTTAAGGTGTGAAAAGTTTTAATTATATCTTTACAGGTGACATATTCAAAATTAAATTCGGAATCACAGACTGAAACGTTTTCCCTTAGTAAAGACTCGGCAGCAGCAGGTGACGAGTTTAGCGATTTAGTAGTCGATACGGGAATATCCGCAAAGAAATTTTCAAAGGCTGTGGCAACTTGAGTGTCTGAATTTAAAATTTTATCGCCAATAGCAAGGCTGTAGTCACTGTTTCGGTTGCAAGACTTTCCCGTTTCGCTATTAATAATATTCCATGTCATTCTAATTACATTACTACTATTTTTAATTTTTGAACTCAAGTAACGTGACTTTGCTATAAAACAAACTTTTTTAAATATTTTAGAATAATTTTTAACATACAACTTAAATTCTCCAGTGTTTATATAGGTCCGCTCTGCATACAGCTCATAAAGTCGTTTTCGACTCTTATGAATACCAATAGTGGCCCAGTCGTTGAAGGAAGCGTTACTATTAACCGAGATTGTCTTAGGAATAAATGTGGTATTAAATTGTGTGCAATACATACTGAAAAAATCGTTATAATGTTGATTGGGATCATCATTAGTTGACAGTAGTGGTAATTTAGACAAAAGTTTAGTTTTAAAGGTTTCCAGGCGAGTTTTAGTTTTTGGATTAATAATGATATCCTTTTTAGTGACTTTCTTGCTTACATTAGGAATTGTGATCAATTGCCCACAATGATCAGAATCTAATAAGTTAATAATTTCTTTTTGGGTAGGTATAACATCTGTGTAAATATTATCTAGGCAAGTGGCACTAGTTGGTGTTATTCTTGTGGGCTCCAGAAATTTATTTTCAAGATTGTATGAATGAAACAGGCTTAAAATTTTAGTACTTAACCCAGAACTTTCTAACAAATTAATATTAAAATCACCGCTAATAATTATAGACTTCTTAGAATTACAGATTTTATGCAACACTTCATCCATTACCTTTTCAAAACAATCATACAATCCTGAAGGAGGTCTATACACACTTAATATGATAAACTGCTCCAATTCTATACAGGCTATTTCAACTGTTCGCTCAACAGATAGGCTTACAATATCCTTGCGGTCTTTAAACTTAAGCTGATTATTTACTAGGATTAATGCGCCGCCATGTATAGCATTTACCCTGCTGAATGAACTACCAACCTGGTGATTACTAAAATTGAAAATTAATTGGTGACATTTGAGCCAATGTTCCGTTATACAAAGAATATCTATGCAATTACAATTCATGAAAAGTTCTACTTCTAATTCTTTGTTCAAAAATCCTTGAATATTTTGATGAACCAGGTTGATACTATTAAAATTCTCAAAACATTCGCCTGATTTACTATCTGGCTTCCTTATATTGCAAGAGGTTGCCTCCGTTGTCGAAATTGCTAATTTAAATGATTCACTGATTCATTCATTGTTGACAAACTATTGGTAGAGTAATTTAGGCTAATATTGCATTGATCAACAGAGGCAACTTGATTAGCCAAGTTCTTGGCTGTAATAGAAAAATAATAAGATAGCGACACAGCTACTTGTCTTTTACAATAGTTTGTCAGATAGCACCTGTCTACAAGATATCTATGTTTTGTCAAATAAAAATTGTTGCCAATATAATTGTTGATGTCAAGTAAATGAAATGAATTATTATTGAATGTCAAATTATGCAATGTCAAATTAATATTATATCTATAGTCATTTTCTTCCTGTGGCAAACTTTTACTATAAGGAAATGTAAACAACACAATTTTTCTTAAATTTAAGTTTGACAAAGTTCTATAATACTGGAGCAATTCTCCTTTGTTTACTTTTCCTCTATTACCTATCAAAATTAATAATATGGTGTCCTGGTTAAACTTACATTTGACGGCGCTTTAACATTTAAATTAGTGTTAGTTAGATTTCATAGATGTCGCTATTAGTTTAAGAGTGTCGTGAACATGAATTATCTTTGTCTACTACGTCACATCCGATCACATGACACTCTGACACAACACCGAGCGCTAGCGCGCAGGGAAGGGACGATTGACCGTCAGTATGATTGGAGACTCGGTCGAGATCGCACAGGCGTGCTACGCGTTCGGTGGAGTGTCTTACTTGTGCTACCTATTTTGTTACTTTATTTTATTGGTAATTAAGTGGTGATTATTTTAAAAGAAAATTAAGTTTGGAATAAAAGTGATTGTGCAACAACGTGAGGTTTCTATTTTCTTCGCCCGACAATCCACGCCTACCTACAAAGTGCAACTTAATATCATGGAGCCAATTAATATCGCTGATGAGGGCCAAGTTCCTTCACATTTAATAATTTCTTTCATAATATGATATAAAGAACATCCTGGCATACAATTGTTTATTACGGAGTGTCCTGGATATTCATCAGTTAACAAATTACCTAGGTCTTTTCCAATCTCATCACAAAAGATTACTATGTCATTATTTACACTTTGTTTATATTGCTTATGGGAACTATTCATAGGAGTATGCAAATCAACACATGGCTGCGGTAAGGTGGTATTACATGTTGTCAATGAATGGTCTGGTGTATTTACATGTGAAGTTGTTTGACAGTGCTCACAGTTGTTGGTTTGTGAGTTTACCAAATCATTCATCGCCAACACATATTCCCTCATAACATGTTCAGAGGTATTATATTTGCTAGTCATTGAACTTAGCTTCTCCTGTAGGTGATCAAGTTTGGATTACAGGTGTTCTGTGTCAATTTTGTACCTCCTAGTGCTTTGTTCCAAATTAGATGAATATATGTCTAATTGTTTTAATACGTTTAGTCTTTCTCTATTCAATTTGACACTTTTAATGAAATATTTCTGCCTTTTAACCATTTTTTGTGTTATTACTATATATTTATTGATTTTAATGTATTTTTTAATTTTATTTTGACTGGTGACTGCCCTCACTGAACTACATAAATTGGAATTATCCTCACCTGTCAAATCTATAGCGAAGGAGGATTTGGTGGCAGAAACCACAGACGGGGCAATAGGTACCAATTCACTGAACAGACTTTGATTCAGCGAGGCAGTAATGTTATGATTGGTAGTCTTAAGTTCTGTTTTTTGACTTCTAGCCTCATGTAGCTGCTGTTCTAATTGACGTTTATGATTAAGAGTTTGTTCGTACTCTGCGCTACACTGGCTGAACCCGTCCACAATAACTTGGAGCCTATCCCGGTCTTCTATGGCGTCAGTGTATTGAATGTATAGCTGACCCATTTCCTTTTTTAAATTTCTATTTATTTCATGGGCTTCAAAGAGAACCCTTTCATTGTCATCCAATTCCCTACTTAGTTGATCACAGGACTGCTTAGACGCCTTTAATTCGCTCAGAGCCAGTTTAAGTTCTTCCTGGCGAGCGTGGGCGGAACGAGTCATAGTCATGATTGTGTTAGGAAAAGGATAAGAAATGAAACTGGAAGAGAGTAGGTAACTGTGGCAGCAGGTTTAAGATAATAAAGATAGTTTGAAAGGAAAATAAATAAATAAATTCAGCCTTGCGAGTCCTGTCACCAAACCAAGCAAGGTTATGTTTACGTTCCAAAGGTAATTAATATAGGAAGGAACCGAATTAAAAGGTGAACTAATTAATTGCTGGTGAAAATAAAGCACGTAAACAATATTAGCCAGTAGAATTTAAAGTATTGTACCTGATATCAAGATGACAATGCAAAAATTCCTTGAACCGGTAACTGTCACTGATTCAAATTATATTTTAACACTTAATTTGTACTGGTTACGTGAATCTAACACAAAATACACATTAATAAGCTATTTACTTGATGAGTAATTGGAAATATGCTTAAAAAACAAAGAAATTTAATAATTAAAGTTAAAAAATCTAAGGACAATTTAAAATCAGCTGTTAGCTGTAGTGTTGCCACAGGAAAAAAAACCTGATGACCTGGCCATAATAATAAACGGCACACACGAAAACACACTCTGTAACCTAATGCGCCAAGCCGTTAGGATAGTAGAAGACTGGTGCAAGGAATACAAACTAGCAGTGAACCCTACTAAAACCGAACTCGTCCTCTTCACAAATAAAAGGAAGTTGGCAACTTTACAACTACCAAGCTTCTTTGGGACCACCCTAAGCCTATCGACTGAAACCAAATATCTGGGTATATTTTTGGACAAACAGCTGAACTGGGCAAAACACACTGCGGATTTTCATGAAAATAAACTCAAACTCAAAGCATTTATTTTAATTAGACCATTACGGCACTTTTGAATGTCAAAAATACAAAAAAAAACAAAGCTACAGTCCCAGTCACAACTTCACAAGACATAATAATTTGAGAAAGTACTGTAGTTTCCCATTCCCTAGCATAGATCTCGATGGAGTAGAACGGGCAAGAAACTCCATGGACACTCTTTTAAATCAAAATATTGTTACAAAATCTTGGTAACATCATTCATGTTGAGATTATACATATATGTGAGAACGATGTAGAATGACGTGCACATTAAGAATCCTATTAATTTTTTTTGGAAAATTCATGATTTTTGACGCAGTAATTCTCAGCAGCAGTAAGATATTTTAATTATTTGTTTAAGAATAACGATAGTGCCATTCTCTTTCTTGTAAGTTGGAGTTACACATTTTCATTTTTCTTTTCGTGTAATTTACTATAAATATTTTACGAACTCAGTTTGCAAGAAAAACCGTCGACGATGAAACTTTAACGCTCAAATTCACATAGTTACATTCAATTCTTATAAAAGCTAAAATTACTAAAAGATAAGTTGAATGTTTTACTTGTTTATTGGAGTTTTAGAATTTCTTTAAATTCCTTGAGTTTTCACGGAAAAAATCGTATAGAAATAGTAATTTAAGCCATAAATGTCTTAATTCAGCGTCCATTATATTCCAAATAAACTCAATTTTATCAAACAAATTAATATGATATAAAACTTCGATCTACAATGAATAAGTTTAATTAGTTTTCGTTTGTCAATATAATAAGACAAAAATACAATAAATAAAATTAAAGTACCTACTATAATTCTCAATTCAGCTCGCTCCTCAGTCTCATGTCAGTCTCGTCTCTAATATTCGTCAATATCAATCAACAATCGTCCAAATATCGCTATTATTATCGACTCGTGTGCGCCGACCGAAATAATTTGATCCAGGAAGTAAAAATCAAAAATTTGCCTAAAAAATGTAATAGGACTCTTAAGAGAAGTGCACGTGAATATTAAATCAAAAATGTATAAATAAAGTAGGTAATTAAAATAGTCCAACTGACAGCGCCCGACGATTATGATGATTTTTCTCATAGGACGAGCGATTTACCAATATTTTGCTTCGCATCGAACTTGAAATTGAAGGGCCATAACTTTGTCATATATAAGGTTTATAGAGTTGTGGTGAGGCTTAAATTGTTGCAAAAATCAAATTTATAGTAATACTGAATGTTAACGCCAAGCCAAGCGCCAAGCGTCATGTGGACGCCAAGCGGACCATATGGTGAAGCTTGCCCTAGACTTGCCATCAATTAGACGCACTCGCGGAAGACCACCTACCACCTGGTTGACGACGATCGAAAAAGATCTGAAAGAGGCTAATTTAGATAAAGACGCGGCACAAAATCGTGCTAAATGGAAGATGCGGACAAGGAAGGCCGACCCCAAGTAAATGGGATAAGGTCCAGGAGGAAGAAGAAGACTGAATGTTAATTGTTAAAAATGCAGTTTTTGAGTTTTCGAGCAAAAAGTGGAAAATGTCTAAAAATTTGGCAGATTATCGCGTGGTGCGTAGCGAGCACAAGTTTTTCGAAGTTGCACATTTGGATTCACATCATTCTAACTGATCTATACAACATATCAAAAATGCAGAACTACATCACGCTTTGCGATTTTATTTTTAATTTGTCTTGTCTCAATGCTTCAAAAATCCATTTTTACCTTCTTTTCGTTTTTTCAAGATTTTGAGTTAACTATTAGTCTTACAGGCTTCGATTTATGCTTAAAAAAGTAAAAAAGTCCCAAAAGTTAGCAGTCTATCGCGCGGTCCGCAGCGAGCACAAGTTTTTC
The DNA here is from genome assembly GCA_905147715.2 of Xestia xanthographa. NCBI lineage: Eukaryota > Metazoa > Arthropoda > Insecta > Lepidoptera > Noctuidae > Xestia > Xestia xanthographa. The sequence continues at coordinate 25,960,966 of LR990659.1, forward strand.
GAAGTTGCAAATTTGGATTCCCTTCACCCTAACTGATCTAATTATTATATCAAAAATGCAGAATTACATCATGCTTTGCGATTTGAATGTTAATATCCACTGGGCTAAATATTCTTATTATTAAAATAATCAGTCTGTGACTCGCGTACTGAGTAACGTTAGTAAAATAATGAATAAGTACAAATTAAAATAAACTCTGAAGAACAAAAATAAAGAATAAAATTAAAAATCCGTGAAATCCCGATTTTAGAATTCGGATTTGGAAGTCAAGTAGAAATGTGCGGATATCCGGATTTTTAGGGTTCCGTTCCCAAAGGGTAAAAACGGAACCCTATTACTAAGACTTCGCTGTCTGTCCGTCTGTCTGTCACCAGGCTGTATCTCATGAACCGTGACAGCTAGACAGTTGAAATTTTCACAGATGATGTATTTCTGTTGCCGCTATAACAACAAATACTAAAAACAGAATAAAATTTATATTTAAGGGGGGCTCCCATACAACAAACGTGATTTTTTTGCTGTTTTGTCTAATGTATACATTAGACAAAACGGCAAAAAAATCACGTTACGATGACGAACGACGAACGACGACGAACGAACGAAAGATAATGGTACGGAACCCTTCGTGCGCGAGTCCGACTCGCACTTGGCCGGTTTTTCGGATTACGGATAGTCCGGATTGCATTCCCTACCTACGGCAATGTAAGAGACTGCTCGGGAGAAATTGGGGCATAAGCCCCAAAATCACCTACTGGCTATACACCACAGTTATCCGACCAATTATTACATACGGCTCTTTAGTTTGGTGGCCCAGGACCAACCTAAGTACAACCCAAAAGGATCTCGAGAAACTACAAAGATTTGCCTGCGTGGCAATCACCGGCAGCATGAGAACTTCCTCCACTGCTGCCTTACAGGCAATGCTGGGGCTACCACCTCTACACCTCGACGTAAGAGAGGAGGCGGCCATAGCGACTTTCAGACTCGAAGTATCTGGCACCCTAAGTAACGATTCCAGAATTAAACACACACGCATCAGAGAAGATGCTATCAAACAGCCCATGATGGTATCACCCAGCGACAGAATCCTGAAGACCCACTGCTTCCAAAAACACTACAATATAGAGCTCACAGCGGAGTTGTATGACTACTCAGGCACGAAAGAGCTAAGAATCTACACTGATGGATCAAAAACCGACGACGGGACAGGTTTCGGGGTGTTCTCCGACGACCTAAACATTAAAATATCCAAACCCCTTGGAATACTCAACTCTGTTTACCAAGCAGAGTGTGTGGGTATCATCCAAGCGGCACACGCTATAGAGGCCAGGGAGGTTACGGATACTCGAATACTCTCCGACAGTGCCTCAGTCCTTCAATCCTTAAAGAGTAATCAGTTAACGTCGAGACTGATACTAGAATGCCATAAAGCCCTAGAACGAATCACGGTACTAAACCATAACACGGTAACACTACAATGGATCAAAGGTCACAGTGGATCACTTGGGAACGATGCGGCTGATGAACTTGCCAGAAGAGGATCCAGCGGACCCGAGCCCATTGTGCCTATTCCTTTCAAGCAACTAAGAAGCTGGTTAAAGGAACACACTCGAATACAAGCGGAGAAATGGTGGACCTCGGCACCAGGGTGTAGGCAATTCAAGGAAGCTATGCCATCCCTGGACACAAAGCTGACCAGGCGCCTTCTGCGCCTGGACAGAGATAGCCTACGACTGGTGGCGGGGACCATCACTGGACACTGTTCACTGAATAAACACTTCCACACCCTAGGAATCACTGACAGTCCCCTGTGCAGAGCATGCATGGGGGCGGAGGAAACAGTGGCGCATGTGCTCCTCGAGTGCACTGGCGTTATTAAGATTCGCGAGGAGACCCTGGGAACACCAAGATCCCTTGCGGACGCCCTGAGAAGACCGGGAAGTTTAATCTGATTCTGGAGGGAGGTGGGCTGGTTGGAGTAAACGGCCACCACGGCTCACGCACAACGGTCCACTCTAAGGACTAAGTGCGGAAACCAAAACCCCATGATAGATAGATAGATAGATAGACGGCAAATCTGCAGTGATTGCTGGAATCGCTTCGATATTTATTGTTTATATAACATCATGACGTAACATCACGCCTGTATGCTCTGAGGGGGTACGCCGATGTATACAGTACAACCATATTTTGACAGTTATGTTGGTTTCCATTTGATTGGGGATCATCATTTCAGCCGAAAGACGTCCACTGCTGGACATAGGCCTCCCCCAAGGGACCGGTCAATGTGGCGACAGCCACATTGACCGGTCCCGTGCGACTCACATCCAGCGGATTCCTGCAACCATCACCAGGTCATCGGTCCACCTAGTGGGAGGCCTTCCAACCAACGCAACGTCTTCCGGTTCGCGGTCGCCACTCCAGAACTTGTCGGCCCCATCGGCCATCCGTTCTGCGAGCAATGTGCCCTGCCCACTGCCACTTAAGTTTGGCAATTCTTCGGGCTACGTCGGTAACCTTTGTTCTCTTGCGGATGTCTTCATTTCTGATTCGATCGCGCAAGGAAACTCCGAGCATAGCCCTCTCCATTGCCCTTTGGGTGACTTTAAGCTTTCTGATGAGGCCCATTGTGAGCAACCACGTTCCGGTCCCGTATGTAATCACTGTGGCAACACACACTGGTCATAGACTTTCGTCTTGAGACACTGCGGTAGGTTGGACGAGAAGATACCGCGCAATTTCCCGAACGCTGCCCAACCGAGTCGGATTCGACGATTGACCTCTTTCTCGAAGTTAGACCTACTTAACTGGACCGTTTGTCCCAGGTACACATAATCGTCTACAACTTCGGGAGTAGAGTCTCCGATCTTGATAGGAGTGGGTGTGACATGGGCATTCAACATGACCTTAGTCTTGTCCATGTTCATTTTTAGACCCACTCTTCCGGAAGCTCTACTGAGGTCATCGAGCATTGTACTGAGGTCCTCCATGGTCTCAGCCATTACCACTATATCATCAGCAAACCGAAGGTGAGTGATGTACTCGCCATTGACGTTGATGCCTAGCCCTCTCCAGTCCAGAACCTTGAAGACATCCTCCAGTGCAGCGGTGAACAGTTTCGGAGATATGACGTCTCCCTGTCTCACACCTCGCTGCAGGAGTATAGGTTTCGAGGCTTGGTCCTGAAATCGGACTGACATGGTGGCGTTTTTATACAAACACTTCAACACCTCGATGTACCGATAGTCGATTTGGCACCGTTGGAGAGACTGCAGTACAGCCCAGGTCTCGATCGAATCGAAGGCTTTCTCGTAGTCCACAAACGCTAAACAGAGAGGCAGGTTATACTCTTCGGTCTTCTGTATAACTTGCCGCAGCGTATGTATGTGGTCTACGGTGCTATAGCCTTTTCGGAAACCGGCTTGTTCGGGTGGCTGGAAATCGTCAAACCTGCGCGAGACGATTCGTGATGACTCTAGAAAACAACTTGTAGACATGGCTTAGAAGTGAGATGGGCCTATAATTCTTCAGCCGGGCATTGTCACCCTTTTTGAAGAAGAGCACCACCACGCCCCTGCACCATGCCTGTGGCGTTTTTCCCTCAAGTATGACGGAATTAAACAGCTTCTGAAGGGCCTTAAGTACCGGTTTTCCACCCGCCTTCAGGAGTTCGGCCGTAATTCCGTCATCACCCGGTGCCTTGTTGTTTTTGAGCTGCTTCAGAGCCATCCTAATCTCGTACAGGCTGACGTCCGGGATGTCTTCGGTATAGTGTCGGGTCAGTCTAGTTCTTGGGTCGTTTGCTAGATCTACGACGGGTTTACTGGTTGACGTGTACAACTGTCCATAGAAGCTCTCGATCTCCCTCAGAAGCTCCGGTTTGGCGGATAAGATCCTACCATCGTCGGTCTTCAGTTTCGTGAGCTGGCTCTGCCCAATAGCCAGATCCCTTTAAAATACCTTGGAGCCTTTATTCCGCTCAATCGCGTCTTTAATACGCTCGGTATTAAAGCGGCGGAGGTCGCTCTTCAAGGATTTAGAGATCCGTCTATTGAGCTGCCGGTATTTACACGCCTCGTCTGAAGACTGCAGGATCATCTCACGCCGCTCCTTCATGAGCTTGAGAGTGTGATCGGAGAGCCTCTTGTTCGGATCTGTACGACGCGCCTTGAAGAACTTAGGCCCGGTCGTATGGACAGTTTCCACGAACCCATCGTTGTATTCGTCCACTGAGCTTCCTAGGCACTCGAAACGGTTCTGGAGTTCAAGCTGAAAGCTCTCGGGGTTTTGGATTTGGATCTGTGCTGGACGGAGCGTAGACTTCATCAGTCGATACCTTTCAAGCTTGATATTGATGTTCAATGTGCCTCTTACCATGCGGTGATCGCTCCTGGTTTTCACCGAATTGATCACAGAGACATCATTGAACATTTGCTTCTTGGTTGACATGATGAAGTCGATCTCATTTCTAGTTACACCATCGGGGCTTTGCCAGGTCCACTTCCTGTGCTCACGCTTTCTGAAGAAGGAGTTCATCATATAGAGGCCCTCCTTCTCCATAAAACTAGCCAGTTGGTGACCCTGGCGATTCCGAAGTCCAACTCCAAATTGCCCCACCTGCAGCTCATCCCCGTCTCGTTTGCCCAGTTTCGCGTTTAAGTCCCCCATGACAACTGTGAAGTGAGTTTTGGAACCATGTATGGCTTTAGATATATCCTCATACATGGTCTCCACTTCGTCGTCGGGGTGTGCCGAGGTCGGGGCGTAGACCTGTATGACCTTCAGCGAATATCTTGAGGATATTCTGAGTGTAAGGTACGCCACCCTGGTCGACACACTCTCGATCTTCACCACGTTGTTCACAAGGGACTTGTGGACGATAAACCCAACACCACCCTGGGACTGCCGGTCACCCTCTTGGAAATAGAGCAGGTTGCCGGATTTCAGGATTATCGTGTCCTCCCCCTCTCTTCGGACTTCAGATAATCCCACAATACTCCATCGCAGCCTGCTCAATTCCTCTTCTAGTTCCGCTGTCTTCTCGTCGGTCCGGAGTGTGCGCGTGTTATATGTTGCCAGGTCCAGTCGTTGGTATTGGCAGCCGGATCCCTTCCGGAGATTCTTCGCACCCCTTGCCACGCCGTAGCCTCGACCGCTGCCGTAGTCGAGGGTAGACGGGCTGCCGGACACTAGGGGCCATTTCTTTGTTGCGCTATTCATGGGGGGGTTTTGCCATAATCGCCACGCTTGGCAAGCGGGTTGGCGATCGCAGTGAGTGCAGTTCTTACATAAGACACAGAGAGCGCTGCTGCCCATTTTCTGGTGTCCCTTAGTCGCCTCTTACGACACCCACGGGAAGATATGGGATGGTGTTATTCTTTACGTCCGACACCACACGGACGCGACACCACACGGACGGGACTTTATATGGACGGGACGGACTATATGGACGGGACGGACGGGATATTTTGACAGTTATGTTAGTTTCCATTTGATTGGGGATAAGCCTATTTATTACCATGATATGTATTGTTAACAATGTAAAATAAATGTATAGCACATTTTTGTATAGGATATTACAACTAAAAATGGAAAAATAAAAAACTTCTTTGCATAAAATAAAACCGACTTAAAAAAAAACAAAAACCGGCCAAGTGCGAGTCGGACTCGCACACGAAGGGTTCCGTACCATTGACTATATTTAGTATTTGTTGTTATAGCGGCAACAGAAATACATCATCTGTGAAAATTTCAACTGTCTAGCTGTCACGGTTCATGAGATACAGCTTGGTGACAGACAGACGGACAGACAGCGAAGTCTTAGTAATAGGGTTCCGTTTTTACCCTTTGGGAACGGAACTCTTTTAGCTTCAGAAGTCGGTGGCAAAAAATACTGAATCAAAGAAACAAGTCACCGACTTCTGAAGCTAAAGTTATTTTTCACTTTTTTAGTTTTTTTAAAAGTCGGTTTTATGTTTTGCAAAAAAGCTTTTATTACTTACGATTGCATCGCACGCGGCGGGTTTGATGTTACCACAGGAGCAGCAGTCGCAGTAGACGATGGACTGACCGCAGGAGGTGACGGACTGGGCAAATCGAATAAAAGGTTTTTGTTATTACAAATACTACGACTATAAAATACTTATCTCAGTAAAACTTACATGATCAGCGGCGCGCTCGGAGGACTTGAGGAAGGGCGTAGCGGGAACTCCTCTCCCTCGGCCGTGGACAGTTCGAGGATAGTCGGTGACGAGCTGTTATACTGAAAATTCAAAGAAATAAAATGAAATAACTGCTATTGAGCCTAACACCTCAAACAAAATAACAGCAATGTAAATAAAAATAAATCACAACACAAAACACGTAGACCAAGGAAATGCTACAAAAAAACCTAAATTCAACACGGAGGCTGGTCTTCTGTAATTATTATTATATTATATAAAAGGATAATAAATTGCTGGAAGATGTCAAAATCTAATTGTATTATCTGAAAAAATACCTATTTAGTGAAAACTATACAATGTCACAGATCTCATTACAACAGATTCAGTAATTGATACAAGATGATGAAAATTAAGGATTTACCTCACAAGCAAAATCTTCAAAGTCATCCTCGGGGAATTCCGGCTCATCGTATACAATATGCTCGCCCAACTCGTCCTCGGACATGTCCATTTCGAAGTACACCTCGTACTGTCTATCGCCCTCGTCCTCAGAGTCGCTCTCTAGCAAGAGCGCCTCAAAATCGCACGGCACGTCGCCTTGCTCAAAGTTCAATGACATTTCTAAAATAAAAATATTTATTTATTTAAACTTCATGTAACACTACTGGTGTTAAATAGGCAGACTTAATGCCACAAGGTATTCTCTACCAGTCAACCTTTTGGTTAAATATGAAAACATAGTGATAGGGTACAAAATAATGTTTATAAAACTAACTTCTTGTTTACGAAAATTAAATTACCTATACAAAAAAATTATGTACCTAAAGATACTAACACTTTAAACAAATACAATAGAGTAATAAAATTTTTAACAAATAGTACCTACCAAAATTTAAAAAAGAAATAACGAGAAACCTAATAATAGTTACATGAATAGACATAAAGTAGGGTAAGTATATGCATGAAATACAACTCTTTTTATTTATTATTAAAAATGCTTTGTATTGGGCCCATAAAAAAATTGTGATACACTTGTTAAGTTGCTAATACATCACTTATTTTACAGTTTACTGTTTTATGTAGCATTTGCTTATAAGGCCTCGGGGCAAGGGGCCCCTAATTTGTTTCAGGCTCTGTTTATACCGGTCGATCATGCCAAAATGCAATAGGAGAACCAATCCAGAGGTAGAAAAAAGGAGCCTTTTTGGCAAATCTTTTTCCGCAGGGTTAAACAATGTTTTAATTTGAGTAATTCCATTTTACACTCATCTAAAAGTATCATTCTATGGCATCAGGCAGGAAAAGCTATAACTTTTAAAAATCCTGAGCCTCCTCCTGGCGACGCCCATGACAAGATATACTTACAACTAGAATTATTTAGTTTCAATTCCATCAAATTAGTTCAAGCTTGGCTAACGACGTATTCGGTCCGGTTCAGGGGGGGGGGGGGCAATTGCACCCATTGCCCCCCCCGCCCCCCCCTGTATCCGCGCCTGGTACAGAACGTTGCATTGGTCTGCGAGCGTAATTATACTTGTTTACATCAACAACGATATTCCGATTCACGACAATTTTTCTAAATACCCTGCAATTAAGATTGTATCATACCTTCGAGTATGATTTATTTCATTCTGACAAAGTTTATACAATTGGGACTTTATTGCATAGTATTATAACACACTATTACGCACCACCGCACGAGTTCATACTTACAATGTACAAGATACCTATTATCATTTTCTAATGTATTAATAAGCAACGGTCTTTTACTTACTCAAGACTCGTATAACATGTTTTATATATTTTCATGCAGCACCTACATATTTATAATGTCACTATTCCCTAATATATAAGTTCAATAGTACCAAAGACACTGGTGCCGATTCCCTTGTTCACAAACTAAACTAAATTTAAGTTTAATGTATCTTTTTCTTTCTATTTCATTATGAAAAGGACAGAAGATAAATATTAGTTTAATCCTGTCAAATTAGTCAGCACCTGACGTAATTTGATGTAATTTTAGTACCTAGTCAACTTTTTAATCGCGTCTAAAACTTGTTTGGCGCTGATTAATTTGACAGAACAAAACTAAAATTTATCTTCTGTCCTTTTCTTAATGAAATAGAAAGAAAAAGATGCACTGAACTTAAATTTGGTTTAGTTTGTAAACAAGGGAATCGGCACCATTATCTCGGATTTAGATTGTATTTCCGTGGCTCGCTCGTTCACCTGCGATATTGACAATTGTCAAAACATTATAACTGACTCTGAACTGTCTGAACTATCTCTGAAAGTTATACACCAAAACATCAGAAGCATTACGCGTAACACACCAGGTTTACTCACATTATTACAGAGATCGCAAATAGGTTGGGACTTCATTGTGCTGACGGAATGCTGGTTATCTTGTGCGCACAACATTCCGCTGTTGGAAGGTTATAATTACTACAAAACTAATAATATTCTAACTCAAAACGAAGGGGTTGTTGTATACTGCAAAAATACCATTGGCGTGTGCATAGAAGAACCTACCATTGCTGATTGTAACTGTCTTTTGATTAAAATTAATCAAAATACGGCTAAGCTAGCAGTTTACCGACCTGCTGGTTACAAAAACCTTAATAACCTTTTTACCTATCTTGACCATTTTCTGACTACCTACTATCACAGTATATACAGTAGTGTATCTCGGCCGCATGATAGAAATAAATGCCTACAGCCGCGCGGTACGTAAACATGCGTAAGGGCTGCCCATCTCCAGCATTTTAATTACATTTGCCTACTTTCTGTTTCTATTTAGTTTTGTGATTGTAAATATCCTTTTTATATAAATAAATGAAATACTTTGTATATTGAATAGGAAGTGTTCAATAAAAATGCGTGTTGTTTTTTGATTGGTAGATTTGCAAACTAACAAATTTATTTAGAACTAGCTGACCCGCGCAACTTCGTCTGCGTAACATGAGAGAGAGAGGGTTAGAGAGAGTGGAGTCAACCTTGAAAGATAGACATAATGCTATCGCGGTTTTTTTTAGAACGCTTTAAAACGAACAATTCCCTAATACATGATTGTTGCGCAACTTTAACCGTTTATGCAGCGCCCGCAAAGGAAGCTCTCGAAAGAAATAAATTTTCCTTGTTTTTGCAACATTTATCATTGATGCTCCGCTCCTTTTAATTATAGCGTGATGTTAGATAACCTATAGCCATCCTGGATAACTATTCAACACTAAAAGTTTTCCTGTAATTAGCGCGTTCGACCAACCAAAATCTCTTTAGCTTTATAATATTAGTAGATATATACCTACGTAGATCCAAGTGGGTAACAATTTAATTTCTTCGATATATTTGCATTAATCGCTAAAATAATCTACTTATGTTTTTCCAAAAAAGGGCTTACCTCGACAGCCTTTTTTTTTTCGGATGGGAAATCATCAAATGACTCCTCCCGCTCTGGGCGGACCAGGAGGCAGTGTCATACTTTTACTGACTAAACCCATCCATGTTCCTTCATCGCCCTTTGCGTTCCGGGGCCACGGTATCTCTTTAGAACAGTCCCGCAACCCCGGCAGGCGTCGGCCCTTGCGGACCCCTTCCTATTGCTGACACTCTTTGAGGCGCGCGTCGAACACGAACGTGCCGTCGACACGGCCTGTCGTCATGAGACAGACGGACGGCGAGCTAGCCCATAGCCCACCGTCCACAGGCCCGCGCGTACGGTGGCCGGGGGCCACGTGGTGGCCCCGGACGCCCGGGGCGTCTCCCACGGCGGCCGGGACGTTTAGATGTTCTCTCCCTCTCACGTTCCGCCACCTCCTTCATCCTTAGACACTCGATGACAGTCATACTCCAGCTAGGTCGAAAGTTCTCATCAAAGGTGCAAGAAATTAGCCCAAACACGACTTTTCAATTATAAATGGGACCAACTTTGAGATGTACCTACGCTTTTTACAAACAAAAGGACCATGTACGGACTTCTCTGTAAAAGTTATCCGTGGTCATATATAAAAAAAATACGCGTCGAATTGAGAACTGCCTTCTTTTTGTTTCGTCGGTTAAAAAACCAATCTTGAGGCAATTTACACGTTTGCGGCGGCGACCTCTCGCGTCCGGCCCTGGTGAAAGCCATGGTCCGGAGCGAGACGGAATGGGACGCCGTCACCTCCTTCTGCGAAGCAGTAATGCTAGAGAAGGAGGTGGCGGAACGTGAGAGGGAGAGAACCTCTCAACGTCCCGGCCGCCGCGGCAGACGCCCCGGGCTTCCGGGGCAACCACGTGGCCCCCGGCCACCGTAGGCGCGGGCCTGTGGACGGTGGGCTATGGGCTAGCTTGCCGTCCGTCCGTCTCATGACAACAGGCCGTGTCGACGGCGCGTTCGTGTTCCACGCGCGCCTAAAAGAGAGTCAGCAAAAAGGAAGGGCCGATCCGCAAGGACCGATGTCTGCCGGGGTTGCGGGACTGTTCGAAAGAGATACTGTGGCCCCGGAACAAAAGGGCGATGAAGGAACATGGCTGGGTTTTAGTCATTAAAAGTCTGACACTCCCTCCTGCCCAGACCAGGAGGAGTCATTTGATGATTTCCCATCCGAAAAAAAAAAAACAAAAAATAGGCAACTGACACGGGCGAGGGTCATTCAATTCAGAAAATGGAGTGAAATAAACAACGCCGTCTATCGACCAAAATGTTAAACTACTAAAGTATTACCTATGCTATAATTTTTTTTTAAAGCTGGTCAGTCGATTTAAAAGTTATGACTGTGGTGAGCACATTTTTAGTCATTGGTATCATTTTAGTTCAACAGATGTCGCTGCATGTATGTATCTTACATTTGATGATTAGTTCTTCTTGAAAACTTTAAGTTCATATATCTTTTGATAGAATTAACCGATTTCAATGAAACAAACACTAAATCATACCCCAAGTTACACACAATTTTTATGTATAAACATTGTCAGCATTGAATTCGTAGATTTTACGTGATGTGCGCACAAACAAACAGACAAACAGACAAAAATTTCAAAAATGATGGAAATGGGTTCTGTTACTTATCTTTTCACACGCTGGCTATTTTTTGTTTCAATTTCTTCAATGTACAAAAATGACTTTTCTACAGATTTATTATATGTTATAGATTTAGAATTAGGCAAACTAACAAAACACACATGCACCGAAGTTTTAACACAAGCGTAAGTAGGTAGGTACCTACCGTATCATGATTCATTCAGAACCGCATATAACTACCTTTTTCACTCGTCTCAATAACTTTCCGTTACTCTATTCGATTTATGTATTAATCCAAACACATTTTTTTTGTGAGATAAAAGGAAATACTTATCCATTAAAAAGACACACATTATGTACCTACCTAATAGTAAGTAAAATTATTTTATAGTCTTACCTTTCAGAGTTTCCAGGTAATTTAATAAAACTTATGTCTGGATGCGTTATTGACGAATTCATACAACCAAAAACAGCACAATACTTCCTACTCGTCATATTAACTGATTTTTAGAGAAAAAATCGCGCGGTTATTGTTAAAAAACAACACACCGTCCCGTCCGTTCGACACTGCGGTACAGCCGTGACTGTCTGGCGTCTGCGCCCCGGGCGCACCCCGCGATCGAGGCGCGTAGGTATAGCTCGCGTTTCGTCCGTTTGTATGAAGTCGGAGTACTGTATTATAATATTACCGTGCTACTACCAGGGCCCCTTCACTCGGCCGTACCTACAGCGATAAATGCCTACACTTTCGCGTGGCCTCGTGGCCACTCCGCCAGTCGGTTGTCACCGCTCGCGCGCAGAGATTTTAGATTATCGTGTTGTCCGCAAATAAAATTTTATACGTTTAACGTTTGTTAGGATAGTTTTAAAAATAATTGTTACGCGTTTCATACATGTTGGATAATTACGAGAGTAACTTGAAAATGATTTTTTTGTTTGTTGAGATATCTTAACGATTTTGGTGTCAAATGAAAGGTCTAGGTCTAAAACCATTTTATCCGTTTTAATCGTGTAAATCGGTCTAGGCGTTTAGGAGATAATTAAGAATTAGGATAGTGAAAATGTAAACAACCAGAATTTTTGATGCTTTTGATCTGCGAACTATGTGAAAATATGTATTATTATTGTAAGTTAATGAGGAATGTTAAACAAAGAGGTATCTATGTACTCTAAAGATTAGTTTGTTTTCATTTTTTTAAATTAGGTAAAAATGTACAAATGACGGACTTTAAATTCGTTAATAACTAATTGACCGTGTAACCATACGCATCAAACTTATGATAGATTACGTGGTCAAGTACCTAGGTACAACTAGGTTGTAGATGGACGATGAATAATAGCAGCAGCCGCAAGCCGACAACCCTAGCGCCACAGCTAGCGCGTCACTCCGCGCCAGACAGCGACAGAGTTACGCGTTAGAAGAGAGCGGCAACGTTTAGGTGAATATCGCGATAGGCACTGAGCGCTTATGCGAGCAGAATTGCACTTTGTTGCTTAGTAGCAAGAGTCGCTATTCCTATTAATTATTGCGCGAAGTGCCGCTTCTGTACTTATTCTGTGCTACTACCTCCAATATACAAAACTTTATTCTCATAGGTGACCTTAATGTGGACATAACAGAGACCAACACAGACTCAAATTCTGCTCATTACTTGAACCTTTTAGCATCCCATGGCATGTTGCCGGTTTATACCTTCCCTACACATAATAAAACATGCTTAGATCACATTATATTAAAAACTCGACTCCCTGCTTCTTGGTACTTAGCTGAAACCTCCATCACCGATCATAATGCTGTTTTCCTTAACCTAGATTTAAGTAAACACAAAACCAAAACCAATAGAATAACTAAACGCCTAAATTACGAAAAAATTGACTCTGAAATTACAAATACCAACTTTCAAGAATTGTATTCAATGACGGATGTTGATCTTGCTGTTCAATACTTTGTTAACTTAATTAATTGTATTATAATATCGAATACTCTATTTCTTAAAACCTCCAACCGTAAGAAAATTACCAAGCCTTGGATAACGACCGGATTGTTGCGATGTATGAGGAATCGTGACAAACTGCACCAAAAGGCAAAAAAATATCCTAAAGACCAAAGCATATTGACAACCTACCTATAAAAGATATAGAAACTTTTGTACTTAACGAACTTCTAAAAAAGATAAAAAGGGAACATGACAAATCAGAACTTAAGACTGCTGCTAAAACTAATAACAAAGAGTTATGGAACAAAATAACCCACACCCACTCGAAAACATCTAAAATCGAAACCACACAGTTGATTAATACCAATGATCCTATTTCCTCGACTAATTTAATCAATGAATTTTTTTTTAATATCGGCAAAAATATTCTGACCGCTGTTATTCGGGTAACAATATCCAGTCGCTTCCGCTTCAGCCTCATTCCAACTCGATGGTGTTTTTCCCCACGGACTTAGAAGAGATCGGAAATATAATTCTTAGTCTGAAATCTAGTTGCGCCGTTGGCTATGACAACATTTCTACCAGCATTTTGAAGAGATATAGATATATTCTCATTTCTCCAATCTTATTTATCAGCAACCTCGCCATTGACTCTCGCAAATTTCCAAATGCCTGGAAAATAGCTGAGATTCGCCCCATCTTCAAAAGTGGCGATGGAGCCTGTGTCAACAACTATAGACCAATTTCCATCCTTCCGGCTTTGTCTAAGATTCTAGAAAGGATCATGAAAAATCGCCTGGTCGACTACCTGGAAAACAATTCATTGCTATCTCCTTCCCAGTACGGCTTTCGATCTGGCCTGTCGACCAGCGATGCCATTCATGTTCTCACTAAGTTTGTTTCTGATAAACTGGATGTGAATAAAAAAGTCATTGTAATCTTCATGGACCTGGCCAAAGCCTTTGACACAGTCTCCGTCCCACTGTTGCTGAAGAAATTGGAGAACCTTGGGCTAAGGGGTACACAGCTTGAGCTTTTTTCTGACTACCTCACCAACAGATTCCAGAGAGTCAGGGTGGATGAATGGACTAGTAATGACATTCCCATCGTGCATGGCGTGCCACAGGGTAGCATTCTCGGTCCCCCATTATTTCTAACTTACATCAACGACCTCTGTGAGCTCAAGATGCCTGGTGGAAGTATCATAACTTTCGCCGATGACACAGTGCTTTTGTTTGAAGCTGACACCTGGCCCGAAGTATACTGCTACGCGCAGACAGGCTTTAATTTAGTGTTGTCATGGCTAGCTAGGAAAAAACTCGCTCTCAATGTGGATAAGACAAAATATATTTCCTTTTTCATCAAAAAACCTTCTTGTGCACTTGATAATTTCAAAATTACCGCTCATACATCCTCGTGCATTTCTTCCCATAGTGCTCACTGCTCGTGTCCCCAACTCCAGCGTACAGAATCTATCAAGTACCTGGGAGTTATTCTAGATAGCACTCTCAGCTTTCACCAACACATAAATTCTCTTTCCTCAAGAATCCGGTAATTAATGTTCATTTGTAAAAATCTTCGACATGTTGCGGACAATGGCGTAATGAGAACAGTTTATTTTGTGTTGTGCCAATCGCTGATCTCTTATTGCATAACGGTATGGGGTGGTGCAACTAAAACATCAATGCTCAGGATTGAACGTTCGCAAAGGGCCGTTTTAAAGGTCAGTAATTTCTTGCCTTTCTTATTTCCCACCACAGAACTTTATGAGCGAACTGGAGTAGTAACTGTACGGCAACTGTTTATCTTAAATACCATATTGCGCAGGCATTCTTCTCTTCCCTATGATCCTAGTCTTTTTGTGGGAAAGCGACGTAAACACGCAGTTTGTCCTACTACTCAGTTCCACACCGCTTTCTCTCGTCGGCATTTTGGTTTTCTTGCAAACTATTTGTACAACAAAATTAATAAAAGTCTGTCAGTTTATTCACTACCAAATAAGTATTGCAAGATAAAAGTCTCAACCTGGTTGCAAAAATTAGACTGACACTACAGAGCAGTTACTTCTTGTACCCTCGTAATATTTAATAATCATTTCCTAGGTCACGACTGTATCACCCGACACATTTACGCCCACACTCACCCTACCTCTCCTCACACACTTCACTTACACACATCACCTACTCACTTCACCTGCACACTTCACAGGACACTTACTTCACACCCAATACACTACACCATATCTAATTTTTATTTTTTGTATTAGTCTGCCTTTTTCCCTTTTGCAATAAATCATTTACCTATGTATTCAAATTAGCTATTATAGGTATTACAATGATATTCTAACAAACAGATGTGTTATACACCTACAAAACCACCGAAAAAAGTGTGCCGCGGGGGAGAGCCAGCTCACATACACGCAGTGACGCAGAATAAAGGAAAAACAGGCCAATTGACACGTTTTCGAGTCTTCACGATTGCGCGCTCATAACATATCTGTTTAATTAAATATCATTGAGGTATTATTTGTAAATAACATTTAATTCGAGGTGAGAGCCTGGGGATCTGTCACACAGGGTATCCTAGTATGGACGCCAGTCTCTCACAAAGGAACATATTATATTAGGCAATATGTTAAGAAGTCATTGTTACAACTTTATTTAAGAAAACTATGTGAACCTTTCAATGGGTACGGTACTTATTGTTCATTCAATGGCAAGCAGCTGACGCACTCCAAGAATATTTTGTTGGCTCAAAAAATAATTTATGGATATTGTTTCAAGCAAATGCTTAACTACAAAGTTGCACTACACACCTGCCTGATACATTTACTTACCTACCAAAGGTTCACAACACCCAACTCACGTCACGAACTCACGAATTATTAACGAAAAGAAAGCTTACTGTATTTCAGAATTTTCTGTTGTGTGTGATTGTCATTGAATTTTGAATTTTTCAACGACTAGGACGCGATTTCATATTTTTTTATTAGTGATGCCCAATTTCGTTTTAGTTACGATTGGTATCGATTGAATCGACTACTAGTTGGCCGTTGAGATATAAGAATGTTTCTAAATGGGCCCAGTATAGGTACAGTACCTCGAAAAATCGAGAAAAATCAGTGGAATTCGGAAGTATACAGATAAATTGCATATATTTTTCTTGTAATTTTTTGATATTTATCAATTATTTTTATCGATTTTCAATATGGCGTCTCGCCAATCTAATGACAGTAACGTCTGGGCAGCGGCCCGCGCTAAATCAAATAGAGCGCCGCACCAATGACCAACGAGGTCAAACTAATTTGAAATATAAAATTACATTGACAGATTTTCAACCAATGACGATGTTTGGTTTATGCGATTGCACTTACTACTTAATGACTTGTCATTAGTTTCACAGTTGCCCACCCCATAAAGCAAAGGTAGGAAATAGTATATGGGTCCTCTCCTCTAAGATCAATGGTCGATCTGGACAGCGGCTTTGCACACTTGTTGCACTCCCGTCATGTCATCAGTTTAACAGCGGCATGCAACATGCGTTGCACGCGGCTTTTTGAAGATATTTTAAATAAAACATCGACTAAAACGTGCACTGTTCATGTTTTCAATAGTTTATTTCACATCTCTATAACATTTCCAAACGCCGTACCAAAAATCACAGCTCTCTTGTACTTGGGTCTAAGCGATGGACGCTACATCTACAATCAGCTTTGACCAACCTTCCCCATTTTAGCTACCTCATCACATACTTATTATTTTAACAAAATGCTTAAATACGCGCTTTGACGTGGAGTTGCGGACACCAGCCCGCTATACAATACAATACAATACAACAAAATGCTTGGTCCCTCCATCATGACGTCAAGATCGAGGGCCCAACAAAAAATGCATAAATTTTTGATAGTAAATGGGCGTTACTTTACAGAAATCCATGATATGCAAGATACAAGGGGGCCGCTAGCTTTTGGGCCGGGGGGGGGGGGGGGGTGTAGCAAGAAATTCTTACACCTTGCCTTGGACAGGTTAGAATGGTTCCGAACGTTCATATAGGAGTTACTTGGTCGAATTTTAGATAAATTCAACAGAAAGTAATCTGTAGAGCGAGCGCAGCGAGCTCGAAAATTTTAACACTTTTCCTAACGACCTACTGGAGTTACCTGGGCCTCTTCTAATTATACAAAGTTAAGACTCATGAAAAACTGGGCTGCAAGAGCGAGCGCGAACGAGCTTGAAATTTTTACAACATTACCACAGATAATTATGCCATATAATACCATTCTATGGCATCAGGCAGGAAAAGCTATAACTTTTAAAAATCCTGAGCCTCTAGGGGCAGGGGCAGCTACCTCCTCCTGGCGATGCTCACATGACAAGATATACAAATAGAATATTTAGTTTCAATTCCGTCAAGCCAAGCTTGGCTAATGATAAAAACACAATCGTGAGGATGTCGCTGCGCCCCCACATCCTCGTTCGTTCAGCGGCAGTTCGCGTTCGGCACGCTCCGCTGCGTATCGACTTAGGTCGGTCGTGATTACCTCGCCCCTTGCTGGACTTGGGCTAGCGGCGTGTATTGTACGTTTGGTTGTGTTGGCGTCGTTAGCGAACCGCACACCACTCAGACGATATACAACGCGTGTAGAGATTCCTTACTTATTTCTGTTAGTTCATTTCTTAGTTATTTCTGTTAGTTAGTTCCTTAGTTATTTCTGTCAGTCTCTCCTGTTAGTTAGATCTCAACCTTGTTATTATAGTAACGTTTCAGTACCTATTGTTGTTGTTTATGTTAGACTATTTATTTAACGTTCGACTTATCTCTGTTTCTGCCGCCGTTAGATAAATAAATGATTATTGTTACATGTATTGTGGGTTTAGTTATCTCCTTACACATACCCCGCTTACACTTTAATATAGGTACTATATTATTGATTTTGACTGCCTAAAACATGTTTTAGATATCGATTATATATGTTGGTCCCTCCATCTTGACGATTTAATTGTTTAGTGCAACAGGTAAAAATGAACGCAGACCGTAGGGCTAATAATTATCTCTGTTGACAGCTCGAAGCTGTAGGTATAAAAATATTATACCTATAGTGATTGTGAAGAAATAAGTGATTTAGTGATTAAAACGTGTGTGAAATGGGAAAAATATTGCTCAATTAGTGAGGTAATAAGATTGTTCAACTATCTACACCAAAAAACAAGTGGTTTTGTGTTTTTCTTCGTCCAACAGCGGCTGGCAATTATTAGTTCCCAGATGTAAACAAACAGTGAGTATCTAGTTTGTAATAAATGTTTTAATATGATGCTAATGAGATTATGGTATTATTGGAAAGATAATATAATCTAGTTTATTTTGAAATAATAAAAAATGGTAATTAAGTAATAGTTTTTGATCAAATTAATATTTTAATAGCAACATATACGTTTTTATCACTGTTTTTCAAGTTCTACATTATTTTTGGAGTATCAAATTATAATTGTGTGTCTTGATTTTTAGTTAAACAGTTCCCCTATCTATTCTGCTATTCACTGTAAATATAACTATAACCAGAACTCTATAGATGGCGTTGAACTTACTATGATAGTTGGTGCCAAAGCCAAAACGCTTGAATAAAAAAACATTGTGTCACGTCACATACTCTCGTTGACTGACACTTTCATTTGCGTAGCCTTCCGACTATAACCTAGTTTTCTCGCGCTTTGTTAAAATCAGTTTTTTTAGGTTCCATTCCTTGCATTATCATTCTAACTCCTAGCGCCATCTATCCAGCGACTAGGGAAGAGCTTAAAAGAAAATCCCTCATTGCAAAAAACGTAAGAAAATTTGAATTTCGCGGGCTGCCCTGGAGCATCAGCCTTAACGGCCAAATAATAGTCGATTCAATCGACACCAACCGGAACTAAAACTAAATTGGGCATCACTAAAAAAAAAGCGAGTCAAATCGCGTCCTAATCGTTGTGTTGACAAATTCAAATAAAATTATTCTGAAATACAATAATGTACAACAGTGAGCTGTCTATCTAAACGTAGTGATTTATATACTCTGTGTCTATCTTTTCGTTAATAATTCGTGACGTGACTTGTGTTGTGAACCTTTGGTAAGTAAATGTCTATAATTTCAAGTGTTTTGCCGTTTTGTCTAATGTATACATTAGTGCAACCTTGCAACTTTGTAGTTAACCATTTGCTTGAAACAATATCCCTAAATTATTTTTTGAGCCAACAAAATAATCTTGGAGATCGTTTCGTCAGTCGCCATTGAATGAACATTAATGAAAATATGAATTTGACTCTTTTCAAGCCTATATTATACAACTCGATGGAAGTAAGGTTTTGGAAACAGTAGCAATGTATAAAATTATTAGTGATAGAATGATTATAGCTCTGGAACTGGAACGCGCTACCTTTTGGCAATAAAAATGCTGAAAGCAAAGCAAATTCACTTCTAAGAAAAGTTCGTAAAGCGGCCTTTACATTTGGCTAAATTCAGCTAGTTAAATGAATTAGACTCTGAATTTAGACAAATGTAAAGACATTCAGACTGTTAGACACACTAATTAGACAACCAGAGTCGTGACTGCCGATCTAAATCAGCTATCATGCTGAATTTAGCCAAGTGTAAAGCGATTTAGATAAGAAATGCGTTTAGTTGTCTGCTACTCTCAGCGGAGGAAACTAGGAATTCTTTAATGAAAATTTTCCCAATACTTCCTCATCAACTAAGAAAACGTTAGAAGGCAAAATAATTGAAAAGAGTTTTTGATTATAAATTTAAAAAAAAATGTTTTTCGATAATAGTTGCATGATTTAATTGCATGTTTATTCTAAGCATGTCTATCGCCCGACACGTCTCTGGTATGATTTTTGAATGAAGTGGTGTCGAAATAAATGAACTGAACTTTAAGACTTTGTATGAAGGTATTTCCTGTTGTTAAGAATCTCAAAGTAATTGCTAATCTTTCTCTTGGAGTAACAGCATCTCATTAATGTACGGTGTAACTAATCTCAACAATTTTTTAAATTGTTCAGATTCCAATCTTAGATTTTTTTTTTACATCTACTGGTTCTAATACTTAAATAATTTATTAGACAGTTTTTTTCTTAAAAGCAAATATTTTTTCACCTAACACTTCCTGCGTCTTTTTGAGGTTAAAATCGAGCTCGACGCAACCATAGCCAAGGCGAGCCTTATCCTTTGACACCGCCTTTGATGTTTTGATGGTGCCATGAGAGTGACAAATACATACGACACGCTCGGAATTCGCTGATAAACTGAGTTAGCTAGCTAATTAGATCAAGTGTAAAGAGGAAGATTTTTTTCGCCAACGCTCACTGTCTGAATTTAGTTCACTAAATTTAGCCAAATGTAAAGGCCGCTTAACAACTAACTTGCTCAGACTAAATAGCTTTCAATTATTTTAAGTCAATTCATAGCAATTATTAATAGGTTCCTCGTTATTTTTTTTTATTTTGGTATTTGTTAAAATAGTTTATTTTCAAAGTGTATCAATTATTTAAGTTTAAAACATTGTCTTAGACAAGAATTTAGTTTTTAAGACATTATTTTGTACCCTATTTCAATGTTTTCCTAATTAGCCCAAAGGTTGACTGGTAGATAATGCCTCGTGGCATTAAGTCCGCCTATGTACCACTTTTGTACCGTCAAACAAGCTATTTGGATTACATTATACAATGTAATTTGTGGGTTAAACTGTAAACCAAATAGCTTGTTCGACCGTACATCAAGTTTAAATAAATAAATCAATAATTTAATATTTTAGAAATGTCTTTGAACATTGAGCAAGGCGACATGCCATGCGATTTTGAGGCGCTCTTGCTAGAGAGCGATTCTGAGGACGAGGGCGATAGACGGTGCGAGGTGTACCTCGAAATGGACATGTCCGAGGATGAGTTGGGCGAGCATATTGTATACGATGAGCCGGATTTCCCTGAGGATGACTTTGAAGACTTTGCTTGTGAGGTAATTCCTTAATTTTCATCAACTTGAATAAATTACTACTACTACTTGAAGAAATAACGCTGCAGTTGCCATAATCGTGAAATTACATAAAATCATTCATTGGTCTTAACCGATCAAGTGTCGTAATAATTTTAATCCATAAATTTATATGCTTTATTTTGATTTTAAATTATGTCGTTTTCCATAACATTTATTCACCATATTATTCATTTGCCTATACTAGCACAATGCTAATTCAGTACAAGCGCAATGAAAATTCACAACCCGAATCTTCTTTTGGCATAGGTACATTTCACAACGATAGTCACCAAAGCAGAAAATCAATCAATCAAAGCGTCAATCATTATAAAACAGTTGATTATGAACATATTATTATGTGGATGTTATTTCCCCATAAGAAGCATGTAAACAAGCATACACCATGCATACAGCAAGCATGCACCATGCAAGCAAGCATGCAGCTGAGCAAGCAACATGCAGCAGGCATGGCTTCTGTCATGGCTACGGCGCTGCGGAGCTCCGGCGTCCAACGCGAGTTTATCGTCCAGATGTGTCTAACGCTCTCCACCATCATCATCCTACTAATGTTCCCACTGCTGGGACACAGGCCTCCTCTCTATGAGAGGGAATGGGCTAAAATCGACCACGCGGGCCCAGTGCGGATTGGTAGATGTCACATGTCTTCGAATTTTTGGTTCTTGGACATGCCGGTTTCCTCACGATGTTGTCCTTCACCGTTTTGAGAGCAGTGGTGATGAAATAAATTACACAAAGTAATGCGCCTGCCTGGGTTCGAACCCACGACTTATTGTTCGTAGGTCGGGGCCGCCACCACTGGTCCACCGCTGCTTCTCAACTCGCGGCCCGCCTCGCCTTTCCGTGCCTACGCGATTCTAAATTACACTCTAGGGGTAGGGCAAACCCTGCCGGGGTTGCGGGACTGTTCGAAAGAGATACCGTGGCCCCGGAACACAAAGGGCGATGAAGGAACATGGATGGGTTTTAGTCAGTAAAGAGTCATTTGATGATTTCCCATCCGAAAAAAAAAGGGTAGGGCAAACAAGACTGCGAGTTTTACTGCGATTCATTTCTGTCACTAAAAACTAACTTATAGAAAATGTTTTAGGACTGACAAACAATATATGAATGAAGATTCGGAATAATCTGTAGAGAAATAATTTTTGTACATTGAAAATATAAAAAAGAAAATTGCCAGGGTGTGAAAGGATAACCAACAGAACTCATTTCCAGCATTTTTGGAATTTTTGTCTGTTTATTTGTTTGTCTGTTTCGATGATCAAGCATCACGTAAAATTTACGAGATCAATGTATATAACTTTTATACCTAGGGATTGTGCGTATCTTGAGGTATTATTTAGTTTTTGTTTCATTGTAATCGGTTAATTCTATCAAAAGATATATGAATTTAAAGTGTTCAAGAAGAACTAATCATCAAGTGTAAGATGCAGCGACATCTATTGTACTAAGATGGTACTAATGACTAAAAGGGCTGACAGTCTCTACAGAGATAACGAAAAGAATTGCTATTGCAACCGAATTTATCTATACTATCTATACTAATCTATACTAATATTATAAAGAGGAAACCTTTGTATTTTTGTATGTTTGTATTGAATAGGCTCAAAAACTACTGGACCGATTTCAAAATTTCTTTTACTATTACTTAGAGGGATTCTTCCGAATCCCTATAGGCTATATTTTATCCCCGTATTCCCACGGGAACGGGAACTACGCGGGTGAAACCGCGGGACGTCCGCTAGTTCGTTATATAATTAGCAACCAAAAGTTAGCGATTTTGTCGCTAAGACAAGTACAGTACGATTCAAACTTAATGGCGGCTCGGAAGTTAGCTGCTAGTGCAGGTACGCGCATGTACCGTCAAGTCGAAAATCATTATGCTCATTTAATTATTCTGAAACTTGTGTGAATGTTTAGTGCTGTATAGTAAGTATTAACACAGTAATATTATGATACAGTACTCCAACTTCATAGAAACGGACGAAACGCGAGCTATACCTACGCGCCTCGATCTTGGGGTGCGCTTGGGGCGCAGACAGTCACGGCTGTACCGCAGTGTCGAACGGACGGTGTGTTGTTTTTTTAACAATAACCGCGCGATTTTTTCTCTAAAAATCAGTTAATATGACGAGTAGGAAATATTGTGCTGTTTTTGGTTGTATCAATTCGTCAATAACGCAAGTTTTTTTAAATTACCTGGAAACTCTGAAAGGTAAGACTATAAAATGATTTTACTTACTAGTAGGTAGGTACATAATGTGTGTCTTTCTTTTTAATGGATAAGTATTTCCTTTTATCTCACGAAAAAAAGGTGTTTGGATTAATAAATAAAGCGAATAGAGTAACGGAAAGTTATTGAGACGAGTGAAATAGGTAGTTGTAGGTATGCGGTTCTGAATGAATCATGATACGGTAGGTACCTACCTACTTACGCTTGTGTTAAAACTTCGGTGATATACTTTAAATTTAACAATAAAGCATTTCGTACGACTCAGTCGAGGCGCAAATATTTTTCGGTCGCAAATTTATAAGCCCGATTTGTTTTTCAAACAAAAACATGTTTTTTTTTTTTAAATTAAATCTACCAATCAAAAAACAACACGCATTTTTATTGAACACTTCCTATTCAATATACAAAGTATTTCATTTATTTATATAAAAAGGATATTTACAATCACAAAACTAAATAGAAACAGAAAGTAGGCAAATGTAATTAAAATGCTGGAGACGGGCAGCCCTAACGCATGTTTACGTACCGCGCGGCTGTAGGCATTTATTTCTATCATGCGGCCGAGTTAAAGTACTGTATCATAATATTACCGTGGTATTAATTTGTCCAGTAAATTAAAGTAAATTGTCAAGGAAAAATAAAATAGGTAAATATAAATAAGAAATAATGGTGTCGATTCTGTTGTGCACAAACTTTACTTTAGGCTATTGGTATCTTTTACTAAAAGGCAGTGCGAGAAAAGGACTGCTTTATCTATGAACTAACTTAGAGATGTAAAACTAGTTTATGCCTTGTGCTTGACCGTGTTTTTAGTCGACATGTTTTTACGTACATCCTTCATTTGTATGGAAATATTAGTTCCAATCAAATTTGACAGCTCTAAATTACGTCAGTCTCTTTTTCGTTTTAATAGAGAGAAAAAGATAGCAATAGCCTTAATTAAGTTTAGTTTGTGCACAACAGAATCGATACCATTGTATTTTAAATCTATTTTATGACAACAAACAACGAACGGAACAATAACAAAAAAAAACTTAACAAAACAATAACAAAAAAAACAACAAAACAGTTAACAAACAACAACAAATTATTATGAGCTCGACTGTACGTAAGCAGAAATTTGCGCGTGTGTGCAGCATACGGACATAACTCACACACTCAAGCGATGACGCGTAGGGCGAGTGCGGGTGAGAGATAGAGCGCGCGGGGATGTGCCCCGCCGGCACATCCCCGCTGATACCTAAAAATTGCGATCTGCGCAGCGGAACGTACGATGTTCCGAGCCGCCATTAAGTTTGAATCGTAGTATATCTCTGTCCAGTCTCAGATAACTTTTAAATCGACTGATCGGCTAAAAAAGTTATTATAGCCTATGCTGCGGTACTCTAGATTAGTTTACTCTACATGATGCTGCATTGAAAATGTACATAGCATGATTTCCGTGCAATCGTCGTGCATTATATTTTAGCAGTGATAAGATGATGATGCGATAGATGGCGTTATTCATTTCACTCGCATTTTCTGAATCGAATGACCCACGCCCGTGTCAGTTACCTCAAGATTGGTTTTTTAACCGACGAAACAAAAAGAAGTAAGTTCTCAATTGGACATGTATATTTTTTGGAACGTAGTTCCTTATCGCGGCTTAATAAGAGTGCAATTTAGTGGAAATCGCCACTAAGAAATTGCCGTATGCTGTGTGTGTGTGTGTGTGTGTGTGTGTGTGTGTATAGTAGGAGGTACTACACAAGAAGGGTATGGCGGGGTCGAGTGATTGAGCGAAGCGAGCGAATAGACCCCGCCATACCCTTCGTGGTTAATAATAATAATAAATATTATAATTATATTTATCTGCATGGGTGTCGTTTTCATGGTTTTTGGTTGGTGACAATGAAAATCCAAGATGGCGGCGTGGAAATATTTCAGTTTTTCTTCATGAGTGTCGTTTTCGTGGTTTTTGGGGTCGCTGATAATGAAAATGAAGTCAAAATGAAAATCCAAGATAGCTCCGATAATTATAATATTATTAATACTATATATATTTTCATTTAACGAGGACGGCTATAGGTTATCTAACATCTCGCTACAACTAAAAGAAGTGGAGCATCAAAGATTTGCAAAAATAGGGAAAATTTATTTCTTTTGAGAACTTCCGTAGCGAGCGCTGCATAAACAGTTAAAGTTATGCAACAATCATGTATGAGGGAATTGTTCCTTTAACACGTTCTAAAAAAAAATTGCAATAGCATGTCTATCTTTTAAGGTTGACACTCACACTCTCTCTAACCCAGAGAGGGTCTCTCTCATGTGACGCAGACGAAGCTGCGCGGGTCAGCTAGTACTCATAATATAATACAATACTTAGATTAGAACATAATGACTATATTAGCCGTGTGGTATCGGCAGAGTAGAATAGAACCAACCCATTTATTATTATTATTATAACCTTGCGCCTCCGTAGACCAGAGAATGGGCAGCAGCGCTCTCTGTGCTTTTGTAACAACCGTACTGCGATCGCCAACCCGCCTGCCAAGCGTGGCGATTATGGCAATAACCCCCCTTTGGGGGAGGCCCATGTCCAGCAGTGAACGTCTTTCGGCTGAAATGATGATGATGATGATGAATGACTATATGTCATGTAAAATTAGGAGATTCAATTATCATAGTAGCAAAACCATCAAAAGTACTAAAGATTGTTTGCTGTAAAAAATCATTGTATGACAGACCAAATTCATTATACATTATACATTTCAATAATGAATGTTGTGCAATGTGTTACTTATAGAAACAAATTATTATAATATATTTATTAGTATAAATGAAGTAAATACTATGAGGGGGGACGATTATGGAAAACAATAATAGTACAATAGTACATTACGATATTAGTACGTTAAGATGGTTATAACATGCGAGGCGGAATTTCAGCCCGAGCCGAAGGCGAAGGCGTAATTGAGCCGAGCAGCCAGCATATACGTGCGTATTGCACGTATATCGTACGACCTTTTTTAACACATTTGCGAGGAAACAGAAAAAAAAAACATTTCACAATATAAGTACAAAGAAAAAAATTATGAGAAAAATGGCGCGAGGATTATTTTCTGCCGTGGCTGCGTGAAAATGTTGGCAAAGACGCTAGAGCATGCAGCCAAGTTTTTAAATTACCGAATAAACTGTTTTTTATTTTATTTTAAATAAACTCAATCTGTGAATGCACACTGTTGCTTTCCCGCCATTTTAACAGCGCGCTAGCGCTGCCTACTGACTGGCGCCGCGCGGCGATTAGTTCGAAATTTGAATAGCAACAGCGCGCTGCTCACTAGCTGGAGTCGTGCGGCGGCGATCAGTTCCATATTTGAAATGGCAAATAATACTGTTATGGAATTTGTATGGACTATAACTTAACTATTTCCTTTGGTAACACACGCGTTTTTTATGACCCGCTTTACATATTTAAAACCGGTAGAATTACATCAGCTTTACAAGCAAGGGTGTTAAAAATTATTTTATGCCTTGACTAATGTCAATTGTATAATTACAATAGATGTTTCTAAATTATATTATTATTAAATGTTGAATATTAAATGTTAAAGAAACTAATGATTATAACACATGTTATTATGGAAACTTATTTTATGGCAAATAAAAGTTATGAGTAATAAGTTGATATGACAAGCGTTATTATATTTCCAGCAATTTATTATCCTTATTCAGATTTTATAAAATATAATTACAGAAGACCAGTTTCTGTGTTGAATTAAGGTTTGTTTGTAGCATGTCTTTTGTCTACATGTTTTGTGTTGTGAAGGGATTGTTTTATTATTAACATTGCTGTTATTTCGTATAAGGTGTTAGGCTCAATAGCAGTTATTTAATTTTATTTCTTTGAATTTTCAGTATAACAGCTCGTCACCGACTATCCTCGGACTGTCCACGGCCGAGGGAGAGGAGCTCCCGCTACGCCCTTCCTCAAGTCCTCCGAGCGCGCCGCTGATCATGTAAGTTTTACCGAAACAAATATTTTATAGTCGTAGTTTTTGTAATAACAAAAACCTTTTATTCGATTTGCCCAGTCCGTCACCTGCGGCCAGTCCATCGTCTACTGTGACTGCTGCTCCTGTGGTAACACCAAGCTGTCAGTAATTATTTATAATAACGAAAACCTTTCATTTGACAGGCTGAGCCCGTCACGCGCTCTGCAGTCGCCTACACCTACCCTTGCGGATGATGACGCTGATGCTCGTGATGAGTAAGTTATACTTTTACTATTTCTTGTTTTACATTTCCATCAAGAATTATAATTTTCAATCTTTTTTAGGATTAAGTATGTTGTCATCGTCCAAGAAGACGACGACGACAATTATCACCTGGCTGACGAGCATCAGATATACCCTCCGCAAGTGGAAGGGCGTCTGGATAGTCCAGTGCGTGGCGGAGGAAGAAGACGCGCGCGCGGACCACGCCGGGGCGGTCGGGCAGGACGGGACCGAGGTGAGTCCCAATGGACAAAGGGTGACAGACTGGTGGAAGTCAATGTGAGTGATGAGGACGTGCCAGAAGAGCTGCGAGCGATGGTGATGAAAGTGGTGAGAGCAAGGGAGGCAGCGAGAGAGCGGGCAGTTGCGAGAGTGAGGAGGCAAAGGCCACAAAATGAAGCGCATGATCAGGATGTAGATGATCAGTTTTTCGATGCTGATGTAGGTCAGGACGAGGCTCTGTTTGCTGGGACAGAGATTTCAACTCGCTTTGAGTGGTCATCCATGCGTGACTATACAGGTGAGAGGGAGCAATTTCTGCCTGAACAGACGGGGCCTGTTATCGCATCTGAAAATGCGTATGGGGCGTTTAGGCAGTACTGGGATGACGGCATTTTGTCACATATAGTGACCGAGACAAACCGTTACGCTCAGGGGCTAGCTAGGTCATCCGCTAGCTTTGCCCGAGAGTGGCATGACACAAATATTCACGAAATATTGGTCCTATTTTCCTTCTGGATGATGCTCGGAATCATCAAGATGCCCTCCACGAAGTCCTGCTTTACCAACAACCCACTCCTTCAGACGAACATCTTTAGAAAGATGTTCTCCCGTAACCGTTACACCAATCTCTGCCGCGCTCTCCATTTCAATGACAACAGCAATAGACCGACTGACGATTCTGACAGACTGTTTTGTTTTGGCCCCGTAATAGAACATTTAAATTCACGCTTCATGGAAGCCTATGTCCCATCCCAGAACATTTGTATTGACGAATCCCTCACTTTGTGGAAAGGTAACCTAAAATTCCGCCAGTACATCAAGACCAAGGCAGCTAAGTTCGGAGTTAAAACCTTCGAACTGTGCGAGTCTTCCACCGGCTACCTTTGGTCTTTCTTTGTGTACCTCGGTACTGGCACTACCTACGATCCCGCTTACCCGTCGACGCTGCGTAAAACCACGGCGACTGTCCTTAAACTGATCCGTCCTCTCCTCAACAAAGGGTATACTCTTTTCATGGACAATTGGTTCAATAGCCCCTTATTGGCCCGATTTCTGAAGGCAAATAAAACCGATTGTGCAGGCACATTGCGCGCCAACCTTAGCAATGTCCCTCCACTCATATCGCTGTGCAATCTGAAAGACGGTCAGATTGTAGCTCGTCATGCCGGCGATATCGTTGTCATGGCCTATCAGGATAGGAAACGCAAAATTTGCACGATCTCATCCTACCATGGCGTTCAACAAGACCAGATGGAGCCAACACCATATCGTCAAGCTCAATTTAAGCCCCAAGTAATTTTAGATTATAATAAGAGTATGGGAGGCGTTGATCGTAAAGATCAAATGCTGGAACCATACCTGTTGGAAAGAAAAAGGTGCCACAAATGGAATATGAAGGTCTTCAAACGCCTTCTCAACTGCTCAATTTTAAATTCAAGAATTCATTTAGCAGCTTCTACCGCTACTTCTAAAGATCACTTAGTTTTTCGATTGGAGTTAGTCGACCAGATACTCCAAACACACCACAAATACATGCCAAAACGCAGTGTCCCTGCAGTTAGTGTTGGTGCACCCACAGCGGGCCCAAGCACTGCGGGTCATAGCACATTTGGCCAGCCCGAACCTCTTGTGGGTCGGCATTTCGCAGCCCGCATTCCTAAGAAAGACTCGAGAGGCTGTGTTTGTCGTCGTCGTTGCCGCTTGTGCGGAACCAACGATGAGACGCGAAATAAACGCACGTCCTTCTGGTGCAGTATTTGTGGTGTTCCACTTTGTTTAGAGCCCTGTTTCGCGCTTTACCATAGCGATCCTCGCTAGTCTTCTCCATTATGAGATTTATTTCTTTCCTTGACTTATGACAGACTTACTTGAAAGACTTCCAAACTAGTATACCTTTTGTTCTTTCCACGAAGTCGCAACTGACTGACACAGACAGACAGTAGTCACTCCTTTTCTGGGTCATACCACTCTTTATTGTCTAAACGCTATATATGTACGTGTGGGTGCATGCGTGTCCATTGGGACTCACTTAGTAGGGAATATGCATAGTGTTTTTTTGCCACAAACTATTGCGTACTACTATTACATATTATGCCAATCACTTTTATTTTGTTACTATTTAAGGTATTTAAGTGTTTTGTTTGTGTAAGAATTATGTCTACTCTAATATTTTTAGCCATAAGTGAAAGTAATAAATAGAGTTTTTTAATTCTTGCTTATAAACACATTATGCCAATCACTTATATTTTGTCACTATAAGAGGTGTAAATGTGTTTTGTTTGTAAGAATTATGTTTACTCTAATATTTTTTCGCCTAGGTAAAAATAATAAATAAAGAGTAAGTATTTTATTTCTTGCTTATTATATTCCCTATAGGGAACGTGCAGGAACTATAGGTGGCAGCACTAATCGACAAAAGAGACACTATGCGGACAGAAAAGGAAACTTATCACTTCTCATCGTGCTTTCAATTTAGTTACACAAAAGTGTCTCTTCAATTATATTATTTTTGAATATGCTAAAAGGTATAAAATATGAGTTCCGGTCTATCAATAACGATCGTCAGCGTAATATAAATGTTTAATAATATGAATTTTATATCTTTCGTTTACTTTCTGATGAAAATTGTGGTATATGAAGACATGGTGGCTGGCATAACTAAGATAGCTTTCATAATTTCAACACATGTTATAATGGAAGGGAATCCTTTATCAGCGAGAACAGTATCTCCAGGCTCTAATAAATCAATTAGTTCACAATCATGTGATGAAGCAATCAATAAAATGCAGTCCGTAGCATTTAGATACAAAACTTAAAAAACCAAAGGAGTGCCAACTAAAAACATTATTGTGGGTATAACCATGTTTATATTCTGAGTACATGTGGAGTCTTTGATTAACTGTGAGGGATATTCAGTGTGAACTTTAGTGCGGTCTAGTAAAACACGTCTATGGTGAAGTATAAATGGTTCTGGTATGTTTGCATGGACGGTTGATTTTGAGGGCCTTTTCAATGCAGAGTGTAACAAAAACAAGTTGTTTTCAAATATTTTTCTTTACTGCGTTTATCCATTTTTTGCGTTTTTCACCAAAACATGGTATGATAGTAGTATTCTTTGGAAAGTAATAGAATTTTACGCTAATTGATTTATTTTCATTTTTGTGGATGTATTGGTACCTACATCCAGAAATGCAACAATGCATTATGATTAGTTAATTAATTTTCACTTT
Source organism: Xestia xanthographa (assembly GCA_905147715.2). NCBI lineage: Eukaryota > Metazoa > Arthropoda > Insecta > Lepidoptera > Noctuidae > Xestia > Xestia xanthographa. The sequence goes on from LR990659.1 coordinate 25,992,036, forward strand.
AAAATTAATTCTGTTTACTTGTTAGAAAAGTCAATGTCAAGCAATAGAGCACAAGATTCGGATTGGCGACGCCAGTTGGCAGCACCGTCGTTGTGCACGTTCCCTGTAACGCATAATATGCCAATCACTGTGTTGTATGGCAACAGGCAGAATGTACTGGGAATATATCTGAAATTAATACCATTATTGCAACACCTGCATTCTATACAAAAACATATAATTATGTGAATAACTTGCACAGTACGATAAATAAAACGTAGATCTATATTGTATTTTTTTTATTTTCCTTAAACTCATTTTCGACAGGTAGGTACACATTCTATCGATAATGTAGTGGTGTGTTCCCCACCCTACGGCATGTTAGAATTCAGTACATTTTTTTTTAATCAATAATTCTTATTTTTGCTCTATGATAGGAAGGCGCAGGCCCGGACTGGGACCCGAAATCGGCCCGGGCATTTGAGAGATGTCGGCCCTCCACTTTAAAGAGAAATGAAAACCACTAATGTAAATTTTGAATCAACTGTAGAAAACATCTAAAATAGAACGTTGCGCTGTAATGCTAGGCTGCGACTTGAAATTAATATCGACTCTATCGAACAAGGGCGTCGCCAGCTTTTGAACCAGGGGGACCACTTGGTGTGGCTGACACTGGCAGAGCCACCATCAGGGATTTTGATAACAAATTTAATCGGAAATTAGTCGCCAAATATCAGATTTGGTCGGTCACTGGTTCAAAAGATATAAGGGTTTATAGGTGGCCCTGTTGGAGAGAGCCTACCCCAGCAGAGCCACATCATGTAAATGTGGCCCTGCTGGGGTAAGCTCTCTCCAACAGGGCCACCTATAAACCCCTAAATCTTTTGAACCAGTGACCGACCAATTCTGATATTTGGCGACTAATTAGCGAGTAAATATGGGAGAAAACATATCTTCGCTAGGTGCCCTAGTATTTGAGATATTAATGTGACTCTGCTGGGGTAGGCTCTCTCCAGCAGGGCCACCTATAAAACCTCATATCTTTTGAATCAGTGACCGACCAAATCTGATATTTGGCGACTAATTAGCGACTAAATTTTTGTGTTATCAAAATTAAAATCCCTGATGGTGGCTCTGCCAGTCTCAGCCACACGTTAATGGCCATATAAAGGGAAAACTAGGATAATCGAAGATCTGCAGGGCTATTACGTATCTCTGTTGACAGCTCGAAATGATGGCAACTGGGCTCAGTGCATTGACTTGAGAACTATCTCTATGGCTCAGTGTCCATCAATTAACTGTCAAAAGGTTAGTTTCGTATTAAGTATGAGTCGCGATCAAACATGACGTCATTGGTTGTCATCGTGGCTGATAGTCACCGTAACTCATTTCGACAGACACTTTCGTATCGATTCTTCTAATATTGCGATTATGTAAGCATAGTGGACATCAAATTGATGACAACTGAGTTTGATGTGGCTTTCGTGAAAGACGTTACGCCGTACCCGGGCTGTTAGTAATACGTAACACCAATATTTTGACATTCACGGTTGTCATCAGAGTTCGGTGTACAACCGAAGCTTGTTAGTCACTGGATATCAAAAAGATACGTAATAGGCCTGCTGGTGACCCTGATTAGAAAACACGAGCCCAACCAAACTATTAGAGATCGACATACCGCCTTTACAAAAAATATTCAACTTGGTGGGCCGCTTCATTTGATGTCAAAAATCGAGGGTCTGAAGTATCTGATGAAGAACCCTCCGCTGGTCTCAGCTGTATTAGAGATATGGTAATGCCCCTTTCTACTATATTGGTACCTACATAATAAAATCGACTGTCATTGCAAAAATCCAGCGTCTAAGCGGTTTAGGCTACATACGCGTTATTGTCAGAGAAAAATAATGCATTGCAAAAACAACTTTGGCAACGCCATCTGTTGACGATAGGTCAAACAAGAGATAGCAGTTTTGCATTAAATTTTAGCATGTTTTAAATAATTTGTAGTAGCTATGTCGGATTATGAAAAATTTAGGGTTAGGCCGCTTTTGCACTGACAGCCTCAATTTTAATTAAAAACTAAAAAGAATAAAACAAGTTCAGGAGACAGGATGTATATTGACTGCAACGCCTGCAACAGTCGGGCCAGTGTTGCCAGTGGCAGATAGTCAAATATAACATGAGACAGCTCAAAAAGTAACATTTTTACGAGAAAAGTAACATTACCTTACATCACATCACATCATCAGCCTATTAATTGTTCCCACTGCTGGGACACAGGCCTCCTCTATATGAGAGGGAAGGAGGGTTTCTTATTAATTCATGACAAAAATATTTTTCGTTCTTAAAATTAATTTCTTCAAAAGAGTATTTAGTGAAAAACGTCGTTTCATACATGTGGACATTTGTTATTGCAGTTCTCGGCTCAAAAACACCCTCGCCTACGGCTCGGAAGTTATTTCCGCCTCGTGCGCAATAACAAACTTTCTCGACTTGTATCAAAATGTACTATTTTGCGACTGTAAGACGTATGTAGTTATATAATTATAATCATCAAAATCACCAATACAACCCTCCAAGTTCATAGGTCGAGGAACGACTTTTTCAAGGTCAAAATCATTCCTTGGAGGGTTGTATTGATGATTATAATTCTGTACCCTGACGCTTTCACCTAAAGGTTTATTAGGGTCTGTTTGAACCTTTTATGAATTATAAAATGAAAACAGAAAAGTGGTAACCCCACAGAAAATACTGCATGAAAGCGATATTCAAGGCATTTTCCTCGGAGCTTAATCCAGAGAATGCAACATTTCACACACCGCCGAACTGGCATTGTTTTGTATAGCGATGGAGCGCGAGTTTGGCTCCGATACATTTTTTCTTGTTAACTTTGCCCCTCAATAGGAATATTACCCCTGTATCGTGAGTGCGTTTACAAACATTTAAACTCACATACACAAACAGCCACACCCGGAGGCCCAATCAACTACCTGTCTGTAGGCCATACAAATATTTGTTCCGTGCGGGAATCGATCCCACGACACGCAGTGCAGCAGCCAATCGCTCAACCACTGCACCAACCGTGCTGTCAAAAGTATACATAACAACAGCACATTGTTATTTTAATTATGTCTGTAATTATGGGTATCTAAAGGTTAAAAAGATGATGTTCTACATAATAAAGTAAAAGGTCATTGTGTGATACAATTATTTATTTTACTGCCTCACATACACCTAAGTCTATTCACAATTCTATAGTATGATCACGTAATAAACTTTCGTTTTTGTGGTTTTGATTTTAATCTTCTTTTAATCTCCAAAGATTTCTTCACTTTTGTATCAATTTCGGCATGAATTTGCCTTTTAGTTTCACTCATTGCTTGTTGGTAGCTGCTTGTTAGGCGATCAAGAACATCAGCTTCGATTTTTATCTGTGGAAGCTCAGCTTTTCCGCCAGCCTGTATTATTTCCTGTAATAATAATTTAACAATTATTAAAGCTTTGCACAACATAGATAGTGCTCATTCTTTACTAGCGTAGCACATTTTCTGTAACCAGATTATGGAGATAAACATTTAGAGAGTTCTTTAGGTAGTACCTTAAATTGGTTAACTTGATTCTGCAACAGGATAGTAACAGCGTGACCAATCCGTCCTGCTCGTCCTGTGCGGCCCACTCTATGAATATATGTTTTGATATTTCTTGGGGGGTCGTAAGATATGACGTAATTGCAGTCAGAGATATCAATACCTCTTGCTAAAGCATCTGTTCCAATTAAGCTGCAAACAAAAAATTTATAACATGTAACTTCGTAGTTAGCATCAGCATTATGTAGTTTCCAGTATGAAATATTAGTGCTAATACTTACACATTGATTTCTGATTGTGTGAATTTTTTTAACACACTTTCTCTTGTTGATTTGTCTAATGCTGCCGATAATTCAGCTACCTTGAATTGACCATTTCCCCAAGTGTTGAGGAGTACAGCTAATCTATGTGCTGCCTCTGCTGCATTAGTGAAGCACAACACTTTGTCCCACTTTTGATCAGCTAAGAAATGATACAAGAGGAGTGGTTTGTGTTCAGCATCACATGTAACATATTGCTCTGTTAATTCCTCTGGTGTAGCATACAGCCTGATTTGGTCTTCATCCTCATAATTGTTTGACTTAGCTGCAGAAAACAATTTTGGTTGGAACAATCCCCACAGTTCTAACTTTTCAGGGTCCTGAGACAAAGTTGCAGAGAAGAGCAATTTGTGTGGTGGTGGCTTTTGCTCTACAAGACTAGACCATGTTAGATTTGAATGACGTCCAGTCATTAGCTCATTCTCTAACTTGATGTGTTTATCAACATGATAGAGCCAGTCATTTTGTATGTGGTCCATTATTCGATCAGCTTCATCAATGACTAAGAATTTCAAATGTTTCAGGGAGAATCCTTCTGTGTGTTGTAGATGTTCTACTAAACGCCCTGCTGTGCATACTACAATGTCTACTTCACTCACCCATCCAGATGATTCAGCTGAAAATAAATAAACAATATATAAACCAATGCTCTAAAATAAATATTTTAAAAGTAGAATGAATATTTGGTTGTTTTTTGAGTTATAGTATCTTTAGATTTAGATTTGTTTTAAATTTCACACTTACTGTATCTAACAATATTTTGTTGTTCCTGTTGCATTGGTGTGGATCCCCCTAATAAGGCAACTTTTAGTCTTGTCTTCATACAATATTTTTTAAAGACCTTAGCTACTTGTGCTGCCAATTCTTGCACTGGTAGAACTACCAAGGCTCTTACATGGCACCCAATTTCATTCATTAAAATCTGAAAAAATAAAAAAAAATAACATTCAGCAAGACATCACTATCATCACTACATATTATAAAACAAAGTCCCCCGTCACGTCTGTCTGTCTCTATGTATGCTTAGATCTTTAAAACAATGCAACAGATTTTGATGCGGGTTTTTTTAATAGATAGAGTGATTGAAGAGGAAGGTTATTATGTAATTTGTCAAGCGGGCGAACCCGTGGGCATCAGCTAGTTTAAATAAAATATAAGACACTGCAATGGAATATAGTGATACCTGAACTATTGGCAAGACAAATGCCAATGTTTTCCCACTCCCAGTAGGAGCAGAAACACAAATATCATGTGGCCAAAAGGGGTAAGTTAGTTTGTGTTTATCCAAAATAAAAGGTACAACTTTTTCTTGGACAGGGAACAACTTAGTGACTCCTTCACTTAATAATGTTGCCTTCAGTGTACTGTGCAACCAATCCTGATCCTCTACAGTGCATGATGAGGACTTCAAGCTAGTTGATATGTTATATGGATGCGATAACCAGAAAGGCAGTACTCTCGACACCTGAAACACAAATATTGAATGGTCAATGTCATACCAACTGAACATCATCATCATCATCTTCCTGCCCTGGTTCCATGTTACATGTGGTTGGCGCAACACGTTTTTTTCTTCCATTCTCCTCTGTTAACCATCACGCTATCATTTACACCTTTTCTCTCATATCATTCCTCACACAATCCATCCATTGTTTCCTTGGTCTACCTCTCCCTCTCCACTCATTCACATTAATATTCATCATTCTTTTAGTCACTGAACAACTGATCAATTACCCATATAACCAGTTATCTTCATAGTACACCCAATAATATGAAAAAATCTACCTTTGTTTTTTTTTCAAAATCATTTACTCCTAACACTTTGTATTCATTGGAAGGTTTCGCTTTTTTTCTGTCTTGTTTTTGAACTGTATTGATGTTTTTATCAGTTTTTGGCTCTGAAGCTGTCTTAGCTACTTCTTCTACGTTTAGTTCTACATGATGTTCTTTGGGTTCTTCAACAACTTTCTGAAGTTTGAGGGTTATCACATCAGATGTCTTCTTAGTTGCATAGGCAGATTTCCTTTCTGCAATTCGTTTCTTTAACTTCTCCAAATGTTTCGCTTCTTGTTCTGCTATATCTACGACCACTTCTTCGTTTACATCTCTATATCTAAAAAAAAAACGTGAATATTTCAGTTGCATACATTGGCCCTAAATAAATTATCACTTCTTACCCGTAAGACTTACTCACCTGTTTATTACAAATAGATTATCCATTGTCTATCTGTCTGTTCTTCTTGAAAGAAAAATTATATCGTGTGTAATTGGTTTTGTTTATTAATTAAATCTAATCCGTGCTTGTGCACAAACCGCACTTAACCTAAAAAATGATCTGTCAAAGTGTCAAGCAAAGCAACTCAAGCAAGACTGTCAAAGTCAAAACGTCAAAACAAAGCAGCATTGTGGCCACATTCAAGGGTTATAAAGTTTCTGAATTTTCCCCAAAAATCATTTTCCCCCATAATATTATTGATGCTTTTTGCAACTTTTTGCCTTATTCTGTTTTCAAACAAGAAATTAAATAAAATGGAGTTAGAAAACTATATTTAATGACAAAATGGATGGGTCACAACTCACACGCGAACTTGCTGACTGCAGTACGTACACACAACCCCACCCACCTTTCATCTACTAGCACTAGGTATTGAATGTTGTGTGTTGTAATATCTCTTCATTTCCTAAGTTTTATAGTTTGATATAATTTTTGTCAACCCAATCCATCCCCAAAAAAAATCAAGTACCTAGGTAATTAATTTCCCACAAGGACCATTTTTTTCCTCATTAAAGAGAAAAAAATCTCGCCACAGATTATTTACAGAAAATATTATTCCAATCGTTTTTTTTTTTAACTCGACTAAAGTCTCCACTCTGAAATAATGTGTGAACCAGTGAACGAACTGGTGAGAACAGACTGTGGACGCGCTACGTTTAATTATATTTGCGGATTTATGCTATTTGCAGGTCAGTCAGGCTGTTGATGATGATTGATAAAAAACAAGTAGGTACGGACCTATCATAGGTCTTAGGCTGTTTCCCCAGTAGGAAAACTGTTAGCGAGACCGACTGAGTTTGCGGCGTATCGGTTTAGTACGCCAGCCTTTCCATATATTTGAAATTTATTGTCCACAGTTTGCTAGTTTTGTGCTCACTTTACGCAGTTTGCAGTGTTATGTGCGCCGACTGTCTCAGTTACTGGCCGGCTCACAGCAAAACCGGTTCCAGTCGGTGGCGGCGCGGTGGCGATATGGTTGTTCGCCGGGCGTAGTGTGAGTCCGTTTGCCGCAAACTGTTTATGCGGACAGTTGGAAAGAACCTATCGACGTATTCGGACGTGTTTATACTTGCATCGCTTATACTTAACTAATCTCTACGCTGTCTACGCACACACACCACAGAAAATCCAATATGCCCTGTGCAACAATAGTAAAGTAAAAATTCAGTCGGTCGACCTAAATAGGCAGCTAACTCATAACAGTTTGCTTGCGATGCATGAAAATTGATCTGAGTTTGCAGCTGACTCAATTTTCAGTTCGCCACAAATTTGCGGCTCACTCAGTTGGCTGCTAACAGTTTGCCTACTGGGGACACAGCCTTACTTTCTTAGGGTGAATGCCGACGTAGCCGCACCGCAGTTGCCCAAAAATCTATCAGTTACCCGCGCGCCTTTATGCTTTCCGCACGCGCCTGCCAGTCACCCAGCCGCCATTATGTAGATTTTGTCGCGAACTCCCTACCGTTGCATGGCGAACCCCTGGGGGTTCGCGAACCCCACTTTGAGTAACCCTGGTCTAGCACAATACTGACCCGTATTTTGAGATGCTCAATGACTACTTCATGGAAGTTGTTCGATGGGATTCAATGGCCGTTGTATTGATGATTCTAATTCGTTTGTAAGTTTGTATGTAGGGGGTAATCTCCGGAAGTAATGAACCGATTTCAAAAATTCTTTCACCATTAGAAAGCTACATTCACCCTGAGTGACGTAGGCTATATTTTATCCCCGTACTCCCACGAGAACGGGAACTACGCGGGTGAAACCGCGTGACGTCCGCTAGTGATTTATAATTCTGGAACTACAACAACATAATATTTTGTTCATGAATACAAAAATAGGATGAATGTGAATTTCACGGGGCCCTGGTTAAAATATCATGATGACAGTAGGCTGACAGATATAGATGCTCTGTGGCTGACAGATTGATCGTCGAAGGTTCTTATGCCGGCTCCATGTTATAATGAAACAGCCCTGCTTTCGACTTAGGGGTTTATTCCACATGACATAACGTTTCTATAGTTACCTATGTACACTCTCAATATAAAACCTACATCATTCTTCCCTCCTTAAGTTCGTTTCGTAGTCCTGTAGATGAGTTGGCGGACGCCGGCTTCTTTCAGATCGCCGAGGGTCAGGTGGGAGAAGTGGAGGAGGTTCTTCTGTGTCGTGAAACTCGATATCCTCAGAGTCTGAAGTTTCGCTAACATCTGCGCCTCCGCCTCTTGGCGCCAAGTGTCTGTTAGATACCATAATTTCCCGTCCATTTGCAAATCGCACTCTGCTACTCATTGGGGATGGTTCGATCATTTCTACTTCTTCCACTAGTGGATCGTACTTGTTACGAACATGTTTCTTCAAAAGCACTTTATCATCTTTGAACCATGTTGGCAGTGACTGTCCCGAGGATGATCGTCTTGGGTGGACAAACATCCGTTCGTGTGGAGTCATATTAGTTGCGGTGCACAGAAGTGATCGAATGCTGTGTAGAGACTGCGTTAAAACATTCTCCCACATTTCTACAGCCATGTTCTTTGTTTTTAGTGCAAGACGTATTGTTTGCCATAGCGTTCCATTTAGACGCTCCACTTGTCCATTACATTGAGGATTGTACGGTGCTGATCGGCTGGTAGTGATTCCTTTAGCGTTTAAAAAGTCTTTAAGCTCTCTGGACATAAACGCGGCTCCTTGATCTGTATGTATCATACATGGCATTCCAAACATTGAAAATAATTCCGTTAAGCTTTTAATAACACTGTCTGAACTTGTGTCTTTGCAAGGGTATGCAAATGGGAATCTCGAATACTCATCAATTACTGTAAGTATATACTTGTTTGCGGTAGAAGATGGTATTGGCCCTTTGAAATCTAGAGATAAACGCTCGAAAGGTGTTGTTGCTTTTATCAAATTACCGGATAAATCTCTTTTAAATCTTGGTTTTTCTTCGGCACATACTTTACAAGACATGATAACGCGTTTAACCTCTTCCACTGAATATGGAAGATTTTTGCATCGTACCCAATGTATCATTCTCGTTATTCCAGGATGGCACAAAGATTCGTGTAACCTCATAACATCATTGCCATTTGTATTTGCACATATTGCTTTAATACGTGACAGAGTATCGGCCACAATATTTTCTTTTCCGCATCGATACCTACTTAATGTCTATTTTGTAGTTAGCGAGTTCCATTCGCCATCTTTGAATTTTTTCATTCTTTATCTTACTTGCATGTCCATTCATCATAAACGCCACAGATTTTTGATCAGTTATAAGATAACATTGCCGTCCAAGTAAATAGTGTCTCCATTTCTTTAAGCTTTCGACTATAGCGCATGCTTCTTTTTCAATGGACGGATATTTTCTTTCACTTTCATTAAGTGTTCGTGAGAAAAATGCAACAGGTCTTTCGTTTTGAGTTAATGATGCAGCTATTGAGTGTTCTGATGCATCAGTTTCGATTGTAAATGGCTCCTTTGGATCAATCGTAGAAAGAGAAGCTTTTGATATAATTTGTTTCATGTTCTGAAATGCTGCGATTTGTTTCTCGTTTAATGGATAAACTTCTACATCAATAAGTGCTCGTAGTTTATTTGAAAAATCTGGTACCCATTTCGAATAATGTGAAAAAAGACCAATGGTACGTCTTAAAGCAGCTGAATCGTGTGGCACCGGCATTTCTAGTAAGGGTGCTAAACGGTCTTTGTCCGGTTTAACCACTCCATCATTAATGTTATATCCCAGTATGTTAAGGTTCTTCACTGAAAATTCACTCTTATCCTTGTTGATGGTAAGGTTATATTTTTCAGCGACCTCCATGAATTTGTTCAATTTCTGATCATGATCTTCCTGATTGACTCCACAAACTGTAATATCATCTAAGTATGAGTAAACACTATCAAGATTTGACAGTTGCAGAATCGAATCAATCGTTCTTTGGAAGCAAGCTACGCCGTTTGTAACTCCAAAAGGTATACGACAGAATTGGTACAAATTTCCTGCTGCTTCAAAAGCCGTCATTGGTTTATTCATTGCAATTATCGGTATCTGATGATAAGCTGATTTTAAGTCAATTTTGCTAAATACCTTGAACTTGGATACCTTCGAAACCAAATCTTCAATATTTGGAAGTGGGTAGGCGTCTAGGTAAGTGAATTTATTGATAGTCTGAGAGTAATCAATGCACATTCGTTTCTTGTGATGAGTGCCAGACGTGACAAGTACCTGAGAACGCCATGAAGAATAACTTTTTTCTATTATTCCGTCCAACAATAGTTTCTTTATTTCTGTTTCTATAAATGCTTGGTCATCAGGCGTGTATCTACGAGATTTGATAACTATTGGTTTGCAGTCAGCTGATAAGTTGCTAAATAAGTTGACAGGTTCTATGTTTGCTGGTTCCAATGCACACAGCCTGAGCTTGGGCTGAGTTCCACCAAACTCTATGGTCAGCTCGCTATGATGTTTTAAAATGTCGTGGCCCAAAATGACTTGAGTGCATAGATCCTTCATCACTCGTAGTGGAGTATTTGGCATATTGTGATCGTTTATCTGAACAGATGCATAACATATTTCTTTTATTTCTTCTTGTAACGCTGATGATGCCATTATAACCTTTTGGTTCCATGGTTCTGTTTGCAGTCCATACTGTCGTATCACGTCTTTATCAATAAAACTGGTAGTACTTCCAGTGTCTATTAAGGCTTTCACTGGTACTCCGTTTACGTGAATGGAAATGATACATTTCTGAAAACCAGTTGTTGATGCCAATGGAATACATGAAGCGGTGTTATCAGCCTTTTGACTCGTTATTGGTGTAGTACCTTGACTTTTGCAAGCTTTAGCAAAATGTCCGTTTTTGCCACATTTTAAGCAGGTAGCATTTGCAGCAGGACAAAAACGGCGAGGATGTCTTGATTTGCCACAAAAATAGCATTCGCTCTCAAAATCAAAATCAAAATCAAAATCAAATCATTTATTTCAAGTAGGCCAGTTGCAGGCACTTTTGAATTGTCGAAACAAAGATTAAAATTAAATGTAGCTACAGTCCCAGTCACAAGGCATAAAAACTGTGAAAGTACTGTAGTTGCCCGTTCCCTAGCGTAGATCTCTATGGAGAAGAACGGGCAAGAAACTCCATGGACACTCTTTTAAATCATAAAATTGTTACAAAATCTTGATTACATCATTCGTGTTGAGATGGTATATTATGTGAGAACAATGTAGCAAGATGTGCACGTTAAAAGTGTCCATAGTAAAAACAAAAAATACAATTAAAAAATAACATTAAAATAAGCCACGGCAACTAAGAGATGACCAGTCACAACTGACAGCGCCCGTTCACGAACATGACGCATGGATCAGCACCATTTAACTCAACCATTTTGTAGGGAACCAAATGATCGGACACACGCGCCACCATCAGCGAGACATTAGAGTGAGCATGACATACTCTCAACTGCCTGGGCACATTCAAGTCAAGAAAAGACGTAGGATTCCAGTGAATGATAGCTTTACATAGTACTCACACAATATGGGCTATGCGATTATATAATACTAGAGATTGAATCTATACAATGCAAAGATAGTTGTACAATCTTCAGCAGCTCCAACAATTATATGTAATGCTATCTAATTTATGCGCCCCTGTCCATGTGGAGCAGGACCAGCATTGAGCCACGCATTTTTATCAGCGATATAATCGCCCAACTTGTAATAAGCTTGCTTACATAGTGTGCGTTTGATGCATGTTTTAAATTTCGTCTCATTCAGTTCAAGAATACTTTGTGGAATTTTATTATAGCATCTCAAACAGTACCCCATGAAAGATGAGTCTACTTTAGCGAGTCTGAAGCCTGGCTGAACTAGTTGGTCCCTATTTCTAGTACTGTAATTATGTCTGTCACCTCTTTTACCAAAAAGATGCAGATTTTTTCTGACGTACATTATGTTTTCGTAGATATACTGACAATGTACCGTCATGATGCCAATATCTTTAAACAGTTCCCTTAGAGAATCGCGCCTACGAAGATTATATACGGCTCTGATGGCTCTTTTTTGCAGAATAAATATAGACTCAATATCTGCAGCCCGTCCCCATAGCAAAATGCCATAAGACATTATACTATGAAAATAACTAAAATACACCAGTCTAGCGGTATCTACATCAGTAAATTGACGGATTTTTCTAATAGCGTATGCTGCTGAACTTAGCCGCCCCGCAAGGGATGTTAAATGTGAACCCCATTGTAGCCTTGAATCAAGCGTAATCCCCAGGAAAACCGTTTTATCTACGAATTCAAGTTTCTCTTTATTCAATATTATTTCACAATCACTACTCTTAACATTGGGTAAAGCAAATCTTATGCATTTAGTTTTTTTTTCATTTAATACCAAATTGTTTGCTGTGAACCAATTATGGACCTGAAGTAGGGCATTATTCAGGTCATCTAGATTTTGGGCCCGTCTATTTATCTTAAAAATTAGGGAAGTGTCATCAGCAAACAACACCATATTTTGAGGTTGGTTTTTCAATAAATAGGGTAGATCATTTATATACACGAGAAAGAGGAAAGGACCCAATATTGAGCCTTGCGGAACCCCCATTTTTACTTTTAAACCCTTTGAATTAACACCATTTATTTGAACAAGTTGTTGTCTATCACTCAAATATGATTTCACCAAACTAAGTGCAAGTTGACCTAGTCCGTAATGCTCAAGTTTCAAAAGTAATGTGTCGTGATTTACGCAATCAAATGCTTTGGAAAGGTCACAAAATATTCCTATGGCGTCTTGAGACTCTTCCCACGCAGTAAATATGTGCTTTAATAAGGTAACACCGGCGTCAGTCGTACAACGCCCCTTGGTGAAACCATACTGTTGATCGTGTAAAATTTTGTTGGTGTTAAAATGATTGAGCATTTGATTAAGCATTACTTTTTCAAAAACCTTGCTAAAAACTGGCAACACGGATACAGGTCTATAATTATTAGTATCTTTACTGTCCCCGGATTTGAAAAGAGGTATCACTTTACTGTATTTCATTAGATCAGGGAAAACTCCTTGGTCTACACACAAATTAAAAATTAAAGCTAAGTATGGGGCTATAGTCTCAAGTATGGATGTACACACTTTGATAGACATTCCCCATAGATCTTCGGTTAGTTTGATTTTTATTTGCCGGAAAGCTTTAATAACTATCATTGGGTTTATGTGTTTAAATTTAAATTCAGCCGTGCAGCCAGATACATTCGCCTTTAATAATCCAATTGAGACTTCAGGTGAGGAATTAAGAGCCTCCGTAGTTTTTAATGGTATATCGGTAAAGAAATTTACAAATTCTTGAGCTACTTCCAGATTAGAGCTTTTAGGACCACATGCTGAATCTAACGTGTATCTAGTGTTACGTATTTTCTTCCTGTTAGTTTCATTATTTATGACTTTCCAAACTGTCTTTATTTTGTTTTCTGCTGTTTTGATTTTGTTGCTAATGTGCAGGGCTTTAGCAACCTTGCATGTATTTCTAAAGATTTTTGAATACTTAGCAACATACTTGTTAAAAGTTTCAGTGTTTATAAAAGGCTTAAGACCATATAGCTCAAACAGCCTTTCCCTACTTTTTCTGATACCTCTAGTTGCCCAATCACTAAATATAAATTTGGGGCAGATACTTTTTGTCTTCTGTTCAAAAGTTTTGTTGAATTCCGTGTGAACTATTGAAAAGAAACGATCATACAATTGATTTACATTAATATCGTCATGGCTCATAACATCTAACTTGTTCTGTAGGGAAATATTATATCTATTTAATTTGCTAGAAGTTATAGGTCTAAATTTAATCTGGACTTTTTGCAATGGTGTATTACACCTAAAAGTTACAGTTTGTCCGCTATGGTCAGACGGCAGACAATTTAATATGGCTTTATCTAAGTAATCACAATCACAGAAAACATTATCTATACAAGTAGCAGAAGATGGAGTGACTCTAGTAGGTTCTATAAAAGTGTTGGTCAAGTCAAATGACTTAAAAAGATTTAATAACCGACTGCTATTTGAACTTTCTTCTCTGATTTAGGTTTCGATTTAAGTTGCTTGCAGCGGCAAAGGGTGTTACTGTTTCTAATGATTGAGATGCATAACTAGCTGTTTGAATTTTAGCTGACTCTAAAGCTCTCGCTTGATTACATGCTTCTTCTAAACTTAGCATCTGATTTTCTAGTAATCGTTGTCGTATTTCCGGAGATATTATTCCGGCAATGAATGCATCTCTAATAAACGCCTTCTCATTCTCTACAGCCTTGGTGTCCTTGAATTGACAGTCTTTGCCTAACAAATGTAGAGCCTGTATATACTGATCGATAGTTTCACTTGCCTGCTGCTTCCTTGTTGCCAATTTGTATCTTGCATAGATTTCGCTTTTTGGCTTTATAAACAACCCTTCCAAAGTTTGTATGGCCTCCTTGTAGTCTCCACAGTGCTCGATGTATTTATACAACCCGGATGAGATATAATTTATTAGTAGTTGTAATTTTGATGCATCTGACGGGATTTTTTCATTTGTTCCGAGAAAATTTTCAAAAGTTTTTCTCCAATGTCTCCACTGGGCCGTAATATCACTAGTTTGCCCCGATGCGGGGTCTCCATCGAACCGCTCTGGACGGAGATACTTTTCCATATTTCTGGAGTCCTAATAAATAAGTTTACATGTGGAATAAAATGTTATAATGAAACAGCCCTGCTTTCGACTTAAGGGTTTATTCCACATGACATAACGTTTCTATAGTTACCTATGTACACTCTCAATATAAAACCTACATCACTCCACACGCTTGGCGAACAATGGCAAACAACAAACGCAAAACAACAAACACAAACATGTTACATACACGCATAGCACCTAAAACGCTGACCGCGCGTTAGCCTAATTACCGCGGATTGCACCTTGCACCAGCGGAGACACGAGGCGCCGACGCAGCTCAACGTGATGCAGCCCGGCACCGGACATCGCGGCCTTCGCGAAATCGTCACTTTCGGCACAGCATCGGTCAACTGTCGACTATCTAGCTCATAATTAATATTGTAATTTTCGTTATTAAATTAAGTTTTAGTAAATTTTGTATTTCTTTCAATCCTCCGGGTACAGCCTTCGTAATTGGCGCAGTCGAGAGGATACTCGCGGGCCGGTTCGCGAGAGTAATTTGTTAGGATCGCGAGTCACCCGGGTGGCTTTCGGGCACCGTACGAGTATCCAGAATCTACAAGAAGAGCTGCAGTCCAGAGGAGTATCCAGACATCGATACAGAAAAGGTACAAAACCATTGCAAGTAAGTACTTTAGAATCGCTCTAGAGTCGCTTCCCTTTGTTATCCTTAATATTCCAAGATTTTCCATCCACGGCAATCTCGGTCCCCTAGTTAGGCAATAGAAATAGTATTTTAGACGCTAATAGAAATTTAGAGGCAGAACAGGAGGAAAGTGATAGTTCATATATATCGAGTATGGCTGACTCAGTGGATCAAGTTTACAAGGCCCTACGATTGGTGCCGGAGTTCGACGGAAACTCGAACGTATTAACTCGATTCATAAAATTATGTGATCAATTAGTACAACAATTTATGAGAAACGGGCCTGAATTTCAATTAACTAATTTGGCATTATTAAACGGAATTTTAAATAAGATAGTGGGACCCGCATCGCGTACGATTAATTCGAATGGTATTCCGGAAACTTGGGAGGGAATAAAAAGTGCTTTAATAAATAATTTCGCTGATCAACGGGATGAGACATCCTTGTACAATGATTTAGCGCTCTTAACGCAGGGTTCATCCACCCCGCAGGAATTTTATGAACGTTGTCAATATCTCTTTAGTACTATTATGACCTATATCAGCCTGCATGAAACGATAGCGAGTACCATTGAATCGAAACGCACCTTGTACAAGAAACTCACGTTACAGTCGTACTTACGTGGTCTACGCGACCCGTTGGGTTCTCGCATTCGGTGTATGCGGCCTGATACAATTGAGAATATGCTAAAGAAACTAAGGATTTTATATTCAAATGACGAAATCCTAGACTTAGAACTAAGAGACTATTATGACGTAATTAAGCTAGGTTATTTTTATATAGAAAATCAGATAGTTATAGTATTTAAGGTGCCGATTGCCTTCCCTCCAATCTATAGCCTTTACAAACTTTCCATCGTCCCTAACAAGAATAACAAAATCCTTTTACCTACCTCACCTTTTATTGCGATTTCTGGACAAGATTCTATGTACATGGAGGCTGAATGCCCGAAGGTAAATTCTCTGTACCTCTGCGAAGCCAAAACAAAATACAAGGCCAAAGATGACCCCGACTATATCCAGCATCTGATCTCCAATCAAGAACTTCTCCCATCCTGTAAGCTGTCTTCAGTCGCCTTGAAGAAAGAAGCTGTAGAACAACTCGACGAGAAACATTACACCATCAGTTTCCCATATCCAACCAAAGTGAAGATATCATGCGGACAAGAAACATATAAAACCCTTGAAGGAAGCTATTTAGCTATCATCCCGCACAAATGCCTCATCAAAACGACACAATACTATATTATGGCACATAATTACACAAAAATTAAAATAAATTTCCTTCCTCCCATTTCTTAAACTTCGAAAATATCGTAATAATGGTTGATGAAATAATCGACTGACGATGCTGAACAAGAAAAAATATTCAATCAATGATGTGTGTTTAGGTAAAAACTGGAATACTAAGTATAGAAACCAGAGCATTATTATATTCACATTCATTTTACCCATAATAAAACATGAGTTTCTGCTTTTTACACATTTATTTTCAATATAAGACGTAAAAGTTTTATTTTTCTTCGAGAGTATCATCAATAACGGTAGCGTTAATTTAACGACGACTTAAATTTGTTACAACCTAAATCTCTAGAGCACTAATTAGTCCAGTGGTATTCTACATTTATATGGCGCTCGGGGCAGTGCTAATTAAACTTGAAACTTAACCCCCACATTTTAATTTACGGAATATCTTCTGTGTAGACTGTGTACGAATATTTTATGCCATACCTAATCCTCGACGCTTTGGATTAGATACGGACTCGCATCGAGAAATACCTAATCCACATACCTATTCCAATAATGTATGCCTCACGTGAGTTGGTAACACTGATTTTATGTCAAACAGTCAAAAACAGTCAGTTTTGTCCACTGACGTATAAATCATATGGACTTGAAATGTTTGACTATAGAAAATACAGATATACAAATATGAGGCATATCGACACCGAAATCATAAAAATACTGTTATCTCTTTTTAACTTTTAGAATTTTGCATAAGTGAAAAAGGATAACAGTGTTTTTGACAGTTACTATAATAGCAAACCTTCATTCCTAGCGTCTTTGAAATACCTATTTGCGGCCAGGCCGCCATTTTATTTTCCCGCTGTTTGGCTATTGCTATCTTTTTCTCTCTAATAAAACGGGAAAGAGACGGACGTAAATTAGAGCTGTCACATTTAATTGAACTAATATTGTCGATGTCGACTAAAAACACGATGAAGCGCAAGGCATAAACACATACACTGCCCTTTTAGTAAAAAATGTCGATTCTCTAATTTTAGATTAGTTACTGAACCAGAGAATCGGCAGCAATATCATCCAAACTAAACATGCAAAATGTTAGCTTAATCAAAAACCGGGAAGTCGGTGAAAAATAACTTTTAAGATTTGCTTACATAGTTATTTTGTTAGTTCTATACAAGTGAAGCTAAGAAAAGTGTGATAAAAATACTTACCCGTTGATATTGGACCGTGACAACGTGAAAACATTCTCACAATCTTTTATCTAACATCGATTGTAGAGAAATATCGATATGGGCTACCCTATTAGCCGCCATTTTATTTTCCCTCTTTAATGTAGGTATGTCCACGTTTTTCTTGTAGGTATGCCAAGTCCATAGGATTTATACGTCAGTGGTTTTGTCAGTCAAATTATTCGCTTTAGTGTGTGAGTTACGTCCGTATAAATTGCACACAAAAACATTCTTGGATGCGTTCCGTTATATGATTTTTTTTTGTCTGCCGTAAAAGTAACACAAAAGTAACATATTGAGTCGTGTAACATGGAGGTAACACGAGAGGGTCAAAAGTAACGTAAAATGTTACAAAAGTAACATTCTGGCAACGCTGGTCGGGACCCATATTGGAATTGGGTGTAATGATTCTATTCTAGATTTTAAGGTGAATGCTTCAGGGTAGCCCGCGAAATTCAAATTTTCTTACGTTTTTTGCAATTTGCAGGCCAGTGCAAGGTTGTATGTTGATTAAAATGTTATTCGCGGTTGTAGACGTATTTAGTTATAGAATTATATTCAGGGTTGCCACCTTGGATTTTTTAAAGGCGCTAGATCAAGAGTAAAATGCCGCCAGATTTCAGAAATTTGGATTAAAAAAAAAAACCACCAAATTCCGCTAATTTTATTTCATATAAATCTCAGACAAAAAAACCCTTAGATACATTAAAAACGAATGAATATGTATGAGATGAAAAAAAATAGTTGGTCGTTCTTATTAACAATATAATTTCAAGTATTTTATAAATTTTGTCTATTTAGACTAGAGTGCAAAGATGTTTTTATTTACATTTTTACATATTTTTGAAGTGAAAACTTCTCTAAGAGCGTTTAGCACTTTTTGGGTGAAGGAAAAACATTGAACTCATCGTCACGTGCGGTCACGCTTCGTAGCACTCGTAGCATCCGCTACGGCGTAGCACCACATAGGCATGCGTGGGGAACAACCACTGTTACGAGTGGGGCGGGGCCTGTGAACTTTTTGTTTTCACTTCTATCGGCAGGCCCCAAAGACTGCTCCGATTTTTTTTTTACATTTACATTTTTTATTTCATAATGTACAATTATTATTAACCAAACATAAACATAACAAAGCCGAAAGAGGCACTTGTTTTCCCCTTCTTTGCGATCATTTTTTTGTTCTAGACCATGATACTCGAGAACCTTCCAGCTTCAGAGATATTGGGGGTCAAAATTCCAACTTTACCACAATTTTTTTTTTTAAATGCATGTTTGTCAGATTTTTACTTCAAACACCTCCACGACCAATCAATCTATCCATCAGCACCATGTTTTGAGTACGGTACATTGACTTTAACCGTAATTAATGATAAGACCCCAAAAAAAAAAGTCGTTTCGCAGCAATATTTTTTACACTAATTATAGTTATAGTATGCTAAACAGATTCAGAATATATAGTTGACGGCTTTGTGAAGAGTCTGTTTAAAATATAGTTCATTTGAATCAAGAGAAACAAATGTGAATTATAGAAACGGTAGGAGATTTCCCTCTCAAAAATGTGATGCCAGATTCCGTATTAAAAAACCGCTAGAAACCACAAAAAAAATAAAAGCGCTAAACGAATAAAAAATACCACTAGAAGCCTTGAAAAAGCACCAGTTCTGGTGGGAAAACCACCAAGGTGGCAACACTGATTATATTGTAATGGTCGATCTATGGTTTACTGTCATTGTTTTTTTAACCACAGAGTAGGTACCTAAAATTGGCGAGATGCCATATTGAAAATCTATAAAAATAATTGATAAATATAAAATTATTACAAGAAAAATATGCACATAAGCAATTTATCTGTATTTTTCCGAATTCCATTGATTTTCCGAGATACTGTACCTATACTGGGCTCGTTTTGAAACATCTCCTTTATCTCAACGGCCAATTATTAGTCGATTCAATTGACACCAATCGTTACTAAAACATTATTAATTATCTGTGCTATAACAAAATTGGGCATCACTAATAAAAATATATAAAATCGCGTCCTAGTCGTTGAAAAATTCAAATATTCAATACAATGTCAAATTGTCAATCTGGATATTCTGGATTCTAGAATTCTGGAATATAATATATTGAGCTGAACCGCTGAACCTGACCCTGTCTTTCTTTCTTTTCGTTGATAAAATCGTGTGTGTTGTGAACCTTTGGTAAGTAAAAAAAAAATACCTATTATATTAGAGGTGTCTATTGCAACTTTGTAGTTATCCGTTTGCTTGAAACAATATCCCAAAATTATTTTTTGAGCCAAAGGTCCGTCAGCTGGTTGCCATTGTATGAACAATATTGAAAATGTGAATTTGACTCTTTTTCAAATTTTAATGAAATGTGGTCTTTGAAACAAATAATAGTAACTTATAATATTATTAGTAGGTAATAAACATGACCGCATCAACCACTAGGCATTATGTCGTATCGACCACATTAACAACAATCAAAAATTAATAAAAAAAAGTAATAACCGTGCGCGTTATGTTGGATGGAACTTAGCGTGGTGACGCCATAACCATAACGTCACAGTGGAGTGTTTGTACCGCCCGCATAAAAGCGAACACAACAAGCAATGCAACAAAGCGTGCGAACGGGCACCCATCGGGGAAGAGGGCGGCCGGCGGTCTAGCAGGTCCCACAACATAACGTGCACGTGTAGTACCTACCTTGGTAATTAATTAGGTATGTTTATTTTTTATGTATTAAAAATTCAGCAGTGGGACAGTGGGGGTTGAGAAAAAAAACTAATACATTAACGAAACAACGATTATAAACGATCCAAGTGCTCCCGATTATAGTCGTAACCTTCGAGCTTCCAAGAATCTACTTCTCCAAATTCCTTCACACCGGCCGGACCGGTTATATGTCAAATTCTTACTCCATCTCTATGATCGCGCTACTTATAAGCTGAAAGCAAATTCACATAACAAAGAAAAGTTCATAACCACTATCTAGCTCAGACTAAAAAGCTCTCAATTAAAAGTCTATTCATAGTAATTATTAATAGGTTTCTCATTATTTTTTGTTTTAATTTTGGTAGGAAGTACACACAGCAAATTAGTTAGGTTTGCTGAGCACACCAACATAATGTTGGTGTGCATAAAATCAACTGGTTTACTTTGCCTCATGTCTCACTGTAGTGTGATCAGGTTCGCTAGGTTGTAAGAGTTGAAATGATACGTCTGGTTGGTTTCATGGTCGGGTTTAATGTGTGTTAAAAATACATACAATTTATTGTAAATCAGTATTGCTGAAGAAGCACTTTAAATAAGGCTGTCTACATACATGCTTAATATTACTTACACACTACATCATCCCCGTTATTTGAAAAAAAAAAAAAATAACAGATTATTTTTTTTTTTGTTTTTATCAACCCACTTAAAATTAACTTAACTATGGTTCCGTATACAATTTTGTTCTATTCTTATGAACTATGACATTTTTACCATTAATATTTATTTTAACATTGGGTGTAAGGTCTTCTATAACAATATAAGGGCCGGTGTACAAAGTATCCAATTTATTTCCTATCTCATTTTTCAACAACAGTTCATTACCTGATTTGTATATAATAGGATTTATTGTCTTATCATAATTTATTTTTCTACGTTCTTTGCTTACAATTAAATTATTTCTTGCATCTCTTTGAGCTTTTTGTAATCTGTACTTAAATTCTAAAACATAATTTTCAAAGTTATACAGTGGTTCTACAGTATTACATAGATTATTAGGCAATCTACACACTTGTCCAAACACTAACTCGTAAGGTGTATATTTAGTCTCTGAGTGTACAGTAGTGTTATATGAAAAACACCAATACTGTAACCATGAACTCCAACTTGAGGGATGATTATCTGTTTGGATTCGCAAATAACTACCTAACACTTTATGTGTATTTTCTAATGACCCGATACTTTGATGGTGGTAAGCAGTTGCAATTGTTTGTTTTATATCTAAAATTTTGCATAATTCTGACATTAATTTAGAAATAAATTCAGTACCTCTATCGCTTGCTATTTCTTTTGGAATTCCATATCGTAAAATAAAGTTTTCCGCGAATGCTTTAGCAACTTCGGTTGTACTTTTAGTTTTTAAAGGGTATGCTTCAACATATTTGCTGAGCTCGCACTGTAATGTTAGAATGTAACTGTAGCCTAAATCATCTTTATCTAATGGACCTACAATATCTAAGAAAATTTTCTCAAAGGACGAAGATGCTGTAGATGTAATTGTTAATGGTTCCTTATGGATCTTAGTATATTTTTGTTTTTGACACTTGCCGCATTTTTGTACATAAGCCCTAACGTCTTTTTCTATTGATGGCCAATAATAATATTTTTTAATGTTACTTATCATTCTCCTAACTCCTACATGACCACTACTAGGTAATAAATGAAAGTCATTCATTATTACTTTTTTTTCGTCATCATCATTAATTCTCTGGACGTCCTTTACAACACATATTCGAGGAAAATCACTCGATTTATTTTTAGCAATATATTTAGCTATACTTTCGATGAGTTCTTTATTTGTACGCGTTTTCATAATTATTATTTCTTCTATATTTAATTTTTTGCAAAATAATGCCATCTCTTCCAATAAATCGTCTCGCGAGTTTACTGATAAAGAAGATGAACTTGCAAACAAATTATTTTTACTTTTACAATAAACAAAAGTCCTATTTCTTGAGTAAAATAACAAATCGTTATTATTCAACGATTTTAGTAATCTGCGCAGATTTCTTTCCGGTAAAATAATTAATTCCACATCCATATCACATTTTTTAAGTACTTCAACGACTTTAGGTTGATCAGACCTGTTGTTATCGTCCGAAGTCTCAGTACTAGTTGTCAAATCAGTTAATTGCTGAGCTTTTCTGAATTGCGCTCTAGTCATTACATTTACCAATTTGTTATTCATTTGTTTCAACTCGTCAGAAGTTAAAATAACTCTAGAAAGGGCGTCAGCAACTACATTTTCCTTTCCTCTGACGTTTTCTACTTTAAAGTCGTATTCCTCTAATAAAAGACGAAATTTTGTTAAACGACTAGATGGATTTGTCATGTTAAAAAGATAAAGCAAAGGTCTATGATCGGTTCTAATTACAAATTTCTTTCCATATAGATATGGCCTAAAATACTTTATTGACCAAACTATTGCCAGAAGTTCCTTTTCTATTGTTGCATAATTTAACTCTGCATTATTTAAACCTCTACTGGCGTATGCGACAGGTTTTCCGTTAGAATTACTTAAAACACTGCCAATAGCAAAACCAGAACTATCTGTTTGTATAATAAACTCATTTTCTGATGCAAAATTTGGATAATCTAAGACAGGTGGACTTGAAAGTAACTGTTTAAGAGTTTCAAAGGCATTCTGACATTCTGTTGTCCATTCAAATTGAACCTTCTTTCTACATAACTTGTTTAGTGGTAAAACAATAGCTGCAAAGTTGCGAATAAATTTCCTATAATAATTACTAAATGCAACAAAACGTTTGACGTCATCCGCACATGTCGGTGTCGGATAACTTTCTATTACTCGGATCTTTTCAGGGTCAGGCAAAATACCTGAGGATGATATTACATGCCCTAAGTAAAGAATTTGTCGCTTTAAAAATTCACATTTAGAAGGATTTAACTTTAATTTAACTTTTCGTAATCTTTCAAAAACTGACATGAGATTTTTATTATGTTCTGTTAAATTTCGACCAAATATAATTAAATCATCCAAATAAATAATGCATTTTTCGTAATTCAGACCTGACATTGCTACTGTCATTAATCCACTAAATGCTGATGGGCTAATTTTTAATCCCATAGGTAATCTACACATTTGGAACTGACCTTTGTCAGTAGTGAATGCAGTATACTTCCTAGATTCTTTTGATAAATTACACTGATAATAACTACGACTTAAATCGCAATGGCTAAAATAAAAAGCACCCGATAAAGACTCTAAAATGTCTGTAATATTCGGGAGAGGAAATTTGTCATCCTGTACTCTCTCATTTAATTGTCTGTAGTCTATTACTACTCTCCATTGACGTTTACCGCTCCTATCTAACTTCTTAGGCACTAGCAACAAGGGGCTGGACCACTCACTGCTAGTTTTTTCTATAATACCATCTTGTAACATGTCATCGATCTCCCTATTAAGTTCTTCTTTCTGCATGAACGGAATTCTGTATTGTTTTCTATACACAGGCGTTGCATTATCTTTCAAATGAATCGATTCCTCATACACGTTAGTAACACTTAATTTATCACCTGGTAAATGAAATATGTCCGAATATTTGGCACAAATTTGCTCGATAGACAGTTCTTCCTCCTTATTCAAGTAGGAACCTAGATTAAGTAACGAAAATAAAGTTCTAATTCTCTCCATATTAACATCTGGCCTCTCAAAATTACAAAATTCGTAGTTTTCTAATGTATCAACCTCGATCTCATTCAAACATAGAGACACTTCCTCATCTGTGGTATTCAAAATTCTCACAGGAATCTTTCCATTTTTTGGCCTAGCTACTATACTAGCCAAAAAAATACCTGGAATAATTTCCTTTGGATAAATTACACAATCATAATTAATACGCGTAGGTATATATTTAATAACCTCACATCGCGGTGCGATGATTAAATTATAGTCATAACAATGTAAAGGTAATTTAACTTTACAGTCTCCCACTTTGAGAGATAAAGTATTTGTGTCATAATCTACAACACCACAGTAAAGTTTTATGAAATCTTGACCTAATATTCCTATCGACTTACATGGTAACTTCCTAAATACGTAAAACTTATGTTTAAAAATTATATTATTGGATTCTAGAGTCAAGTAAACAAATCCTACAGACTTTGAACTTCCACCAATACCATGGATAGTTAAATCGCATTTATGCAACTCTAGCTTAGCTAAATTTAAAATTTCATAATCAATACATGATAAAGAGGCCCCTGTATCTACTAAAAATTCTAGCTTTATCTTATTTAAACTTAAATTTACCCAATTAATGCTATCACAAGTAAAAACTTGATTAGGAACGAAAAAATTGTCCCAAATTCTGATCCGAAGAAATATCATTACGACTATTTTGCGATGTAGGTAAACCATGTTGTTCATTCGCAATAAAATGATTTAAATTTCTATTATTTGAATGGTTTGCGCAATAATTATAGCCGCGATTTCCACGAACATTCCTGGCACCGTAACTTGACGCTCCATGGCGATGGACATGGGCGCCGCGGCTGTCTCGCCACGTGTTCCTTGGCGCAGCAGAATTTTGATGCGCACCATGTGGTTGCCTACCGTTGTGGTAACTCACCTCGAAAATATCTCGATGTATTTCGACTACGAAATCCACGATGTGCAAATTTATTATTTCGAGTAGGCTGGCGATTATATGACATTACGGCCTGACGCTCCGATGATGAGCTAGTTTCATCTTCGGCTACTCTAATGGCATCCTTTAACGAAGTCAAATTTCGTGCTGAAATAATTGTCCCTATCTTTTGGCTTTTTAAACCCTCAGAAAAACATCTAATAGCGTTCCTTTCATTGAGTGGACGCAACACTTCGTACGCTTTATCATCGCCATTAGCTTGGGAAATTGTTAAATCTACAAACATCTTTTCTAGCTCTTGGCCAAACTCTGTAACTGACTTTTCACCTTGCCTAGCTTTTTGTAATGTTGACTGTAAAGCAGTATCAGACTTAGGAGTAAGTAAATATTTACGCATATCTTCTAAAAGCAAATCAACAGAAGTATAATAAGAAGTCGCTAACCGCATTTTTGCTCCACTTGTTAATCGAGTCTTTAAAACAAAATTTATTAAAGTCGCCTTATCACCATCATCAAGCATTGAGTCATACAATTCAATTGCAGACATTAATTCGTTGGTAACCTCTTCATCACCATTCATTTTAGGCAATAGGCTTACAGCCGTTTTTAAATTAAACTTTTCACCTGTTACTGGCATTTTTGCAGATTTATTTTGACTTTGACCACTGCTCGTGCCAGATTCCAACTCAAATTTTAAGATTTTATCATTTTTTTTATACATGAACACAGAAATTATAATTCTTTAGACACTTAGGTAAACTACTTATAATATATTTAAACGACACATAATATATTTTATAAAAGTGCTTGAGACGCGCGTTGATATGAGTTTCAACTTACTTGTTGGTCACGCTTGCCTACGCATTAGTTTCTAGATTCTCGCGCTCTCTGAGTTCCTGGCGACGTCGGTAGCTGACACGGGACAGGACTCGCTCCAAAGCATCACTCCTCAGCTGCTTCTGCATCCAGTTAGTGTGGCATCGCTTGTACAGGCAGAAGAATCCGATAAGTACCGCCAACAGCATACAGGCGCATATTATGGACAGGAGAATGTTGTTCGCCTGAAGGTGTTCCGCCGTCGCTTGTGCGTGGTTGCTTCCAGCTGCAGACTGTGCAATAACCACTTGCTCCTTGCTTTTCGTAGTTCCCATAGTCTTTCGATGTCTCAAATTCCAAATAGGTATCTCGGAGCTCGGTGCGATGTTCCAAAAATAGATGAAGGATGAAGGTTGTTGTTGTGTGACACGAGGACTGGCAGCGTCGTTGCAGTACGGTAATTAAAGTAGCACGTGGACTGGTAGACTCGTTGCAGTATGTTTGAGTGACATGAGGACTCGCAGGGTCGTTGCAGTATGGTAATTACAGTGACATGAGGACTGGCAGGGTCGCCATGTAGTGTGATTAGGTTCGCTAGGTTGTAAGAGTTGAAATGATACGTCTGGTTGGTTTCATGGTCGGGTTTAATGTGTGTTAAAAATACATACAATTTATTGTAAATCAGTATTGCTGAAGAAGCACTTTAAATAAGGCTGTCTACATACATGCTTAATATTACTTACACACTACACACAGTATGTCAGCAAATACGTGTGTGTGTGTGTGGCTAATCTACGCTAAGATTGGCCGCTATGATTGAAAATGATTAGAACTATTTTGTAGGCAAAGAATATTAAGCATATATAAATTTCATATAGTTACTATCTGGTCTCGTGGCACAGGTGTATAAGCAATCGGCTAGTGAAGGAAATGTTGGAGGATCAATTCCTGCCGCTGACACTAACTTTTTGCATTTTAAAAACATTTGTCATTTAGTTGAATTTTTGTATTTGTATTTTATCTGATAATAAGAAAAAAATATGGAAGTGAAAATTAAACAATTTTTAATAAGAAATGAACAATATTTATTGACTAGGTTTTTCGTATAATTACAATTACAAATTATAAAGTTTTGTGCATGACAAACAAATATTCTAAGTCGGACAGGAAATAACGTTATTTTTCTTGATCAAGTGGGTAATTTATTTATTAGTGATATGAATAAACATGTTAGTAAGAAAGATATTAAGATACAGGTATCCTAAATTGTTAAATCACTAACATTCACATCCGCAACAAATTACCCCCTGATATTATGGTTATGTAAAATGTCCAAGTAACCTACCCTCTCCGCAGCTATCTGTCACACATGTGCATCGCTGTCCTACAATTGATAGCTATCTGTCACACTTGTACTACGCGCACCCGCCTCCCAAAAAACTGCATTAAAAACCGTCTAAAACTGTCTCCTCTAGAGCTTATACCTCTGTGTTCAATTCGTTACTAAATTCCTCAATAATAAAATCGAACATCGCAACACTACTCCATAGACAACTTGCCGAAAAAAAAAAAAACTTTCATTTGACAGACGGTGAACACTCAAATTTACCTGCGCAGCAAATGTCGTGATAACTCTGGTATTTTTAATGGTAGCTGATACTATTATATATCAAAATTATCCTTGTGAACCGTGCTTCATTATTTTGTCAACGTAAATTCGTTTTGGAATCTCGAAGTTGCAATATTTCGCCCGTGAAAAAGTAGTTATTATATGTACCTATAGTGATTGTGTTGTGTGAAGAAATACGTGATTTAGTGACTAAAACGTGTGTGAAATGGGAAAAACAGTGCTTAATTAGTGAGGTGATTAGATTGTTCAACTATCTACACCAAAAAACATGTGGGTTTGTGTGTTTTTTCATCCAACACCGGCTGGCAAAAATTAGTTCCCAGATGTAAACAAACAGTGAGTATCTAGTTTCATAAGTATATTTAGATATGATGCTATTGAGCTATAAATGAGATTGTGGTCTTGTTGGAAAGGAAATATAGTCTAGTTTATTTCTTTAATGTTAAAATGGATCAAAAACTAAGAGAAAACTGATATTTCTAGCGAAATATCAGTTTTTGTAACTATTTTTTGCTATACATTATGACTTGGAGTATATAATTAAAGTATTTCATTTTGATTTCTAGATAAGTAGATTCCTTATCTAATCAGCTTGACAACAGTATTTTTGAAATTGCTCTAGGACTTGTAGTTTTTGAGCTACAGGTGTTTTTATCGGATCGGGCAGAAAATGTTTTGAAAACTTGCAAAAATTTTTGCATGTGAGCGGTTACGGTATTTGCAAATCCGCGCGCTTAGCTGCGACGTGGCTACACTGGTATTGCGACCCCCTACCTGCACTAATTCACTGGGACCCATTGATGACATCCATCTCCAATATCCCACAGTAATACGGCCACTCTAGACCTGCATGGAAGAATATATTTTTTTATTATAGCATTCACCATCTTTTTGCCACAATATTTTGCGACCGTCTCTGTCTGACTTAAAACATTTTTCATTGCTAAATATAACAACATTATTGCACCAATCGAAATCCAAATATTCTCTTGCGAAGCGTACCCAGTTTTGTCTGTGAATATCTGACATTAATATTTTCTTGGCTGGCCTACGACATTTCACACCAGCTGCACGCAAGTGGTTCCGTACATGTTGTGATGTCACGCACGACATGTTTAGTCGCCGTTGAACGAGTAGTGCGGAAGGGCTCAGCGATATGCGTCGCAACTATATCACGGTGCCGCTCATTGGCATCTGTGTATACAGTCAGTCAGTCTTCGGTCCCGGTCGGCAAGGAACAATGCTTCCCGAATCTGCATAACGATGGACCCACAACACAATTGCGCAGTCCTTCTCTGTAAACAATAATAAAATATTGTTACAAAAAACAACAATAACATGTGGATAGTCTTATAAACATAATAATAACATTTTTTACTTACCGATATCTTTAAACGCCTCGCAATTTCACTAATTGAAACGTTTTGCTCACGCAAAATAATAATCTCAGCTTTTGAAAAGTGTAGTTAAGTGATTCATAATGATTAACAAATACAAGCACTGCTCAAAACACGCAGGGTATAATGTCTAAAAACGTAACAAAAGCCTGATAGTCAATAGCATTATGACGATGAACTCTAACTTACATATTATTATGATTTGTCATTTTTAGAGGGTAGACCTCTAATATATTCTAACTCAAATATAAAGAAGACTTGCCAATATTTAAGCAATGAATTGAACAAACAAATGCAAAATGTTTTATTAAAACATACAAAACATTGAAATGTTAGCAGTCGCTTGCGGCGCTACGCGCCGGCGGAGTAAGTAAGATATTGTATACCGCACGCTCGACCATTGCGCCACGGAGAAGATTGTTAAGTTAGCTAAATGTATGCTTCAAATTCCATGCAACATCAAGTGACAAGAAATTGCAAGTGTGTGAGTGGACAACGGGTTATTGTGAAGCGCAAACACTATTAAATAGGCGAAGCCAGACAGCCGTTGATTTTACGCACACCAATAACAATTTTAGTGTGTCCTGCAAACCTATCTAGTTTGCAGTGTGTGCATAAGTACATTTTTTGTATAATTCAATTTTCGTAAACAAGAAGTTAGTTTTTTAGACATTATTATGCGCCGACAAAAGATACGAACCCACCCCAAAGTATCGATATAATAATGAGGAACCGAGAAAAACTTCTATTGTGGAATGAAAAGAAATTCGTCACTAGGCGGCGCTTTACGCCATTTTTGTTCCTATCTCTTTCTCTCTTAAAGGCTTTTGCGTGAGGGCGAGTGAGACTACCGCTGGTCCTTCGAGCCGGATTGGGTACCCTATCACTGTTTTCTTATTTAATCCAAAGGTGCCAATGACTGGTAGAGAATGCCTTGTGGCATTAAGTCCGCCTATGTACCACTATTGTACATGAAATTTAAATAAATTAATAAATCAATTATTATTTTAGAAATGTCTTTGAACGTTGAGCAAGGCGACGTGCCGAGCGATTTTGAGGCGCTCTTGCTAGAGAGCGACTCTGAGGACGAGGGCGATAGGCAGTACGATATGTACCACGAAATGGACATGTCCGAGGACGAGTTGGGCGAGCATATTGTATACGATGAGCGGGAATTCCCCGAGGACGACTTTGAAGATTTTGCTTGTGAGGTAAATCTTTTATTTTTAACATCTTGAATAAATTACTGAATCTGTTTAAATGAGATCTGTTGCATAGACTTGACATTGTTTAGTTTTAACTAAATAAATAGGTATTTTGTCAGATAATACAATTAGATTTGGTTATCTTCCAGCAATTTATCCTTAACAGATTTTATATAACACTAGATGAAAACCTGGCTTCGCTCGGGTGAAATGTGACTCATAAGTCATAATACACATGTAGGACATGTAGGTAGAAAATGTAGGTAGATATTGCTGTAGTTATCGGTTCTCAAGGAATATTAAAGGCCAAACAAGGCATAGATTCGTTTATTATCGTTCATTGTGTTTAATACCATGTACCCTGTCCTGACAAATAAACATTTTTGATTTGATTTGAATAAATATATTAAATTAAAACTACCTTTAATACCCATGTAACAAACTAAAACATCGTGAGCTCCCATATTATGAGCTTATTGGAGTTGAGTAAAGTTTGGCCACATTGAAAAGTGCATAATTAAAGAAAAAAATTGAGTGCGATTTAGACCACACGACTGAAGTAAAACTTCGCGCCACAATGTCATTTTCGTAACCTCTCCTCTACCCCCTCGCCTTCTCCCCAGCCACTCTCCCCCTCTCCCCTCCCCCCTATCCCCGTGTTCTCCCCATCCACTCTTCCCTCCCCTCCCCGTCTACCCTGCCCTCACCCCGTCCTCTCTTCCCTCCCATTTCTCCGTCCACTCTTCCCTCCCTTTTCCCCGTCCACTCTATCCTCCCCCCTCCCTCGCTCCTCTCTGCACCCACCCCTCCCCTCACCCCGTCCACTCTCCTCCTCCCCTCTCCCCCTCCACCCTACCCTCCCCACTCCCCCAACCATCTCCCCGTCCACTCTTAAGTAAACGAATTTTTTATTGACTTAAAAACAGCTGATATTTTCCCTTTATGATCAGAGTGTCTAACTTTCAATTCGTCTGTGAAGCAAAATGCCTAAAATTAATGTCTACACAGCAAATTGCCTAAGCTGTAAATTGCCTAGAGATCAAAATGTTTATCAAGCAAAATGCCTAAAATGCAATAATTTGTAAGTAGTAAAGCGCCAGGAGATCAAAATGCCTACCAAGCAATGTTCCTAAAAAGCAATAATTTTAAGCAGCAAATTACATGAAACTAATATTTTTGAATTTAAATCTAACTTTCGCTGAACTGCATCGGCAAATATATTTTTTTAGAAATCATTTTAGAGTTCTGGTATCACACTAGAGGATATAAATGAAAGTCTCCTGCATCGTATT
Source organism: Xestia xanthographa (assembly GCA_905147715.2). Lineage (NCBI taxonomy): Eukaryota > Metazoa > Arthropoda > Insecta > Lepidoptera > Noctuidae > Xestia > Xestia xanthographa. Next base: position 26,023,743 of record LR990659.1, read on the forward strand.
AGTACACTATAATATTCATGAACTACACTGACAACTCTTACAACACGTGTTCCCTAATGCCTCGCTAGCGCACGACTCCCTCCCTGCATCGGGCCATCGCTTACATCATTTTGCTGTGTCATCACTGGAATAACGTGACGTTCCTACATAATTTCGATATAACGTGTATTTGGGAAACATCTAGTTTACCGGGTTAGAACTATGTCTGTACTGTAATGTCTGCATTAACGATGAAACATTTTCAAAAACTTTCTTAAAAAAAAAAACACCAACAACAACAACAGCCCATAACGTCTACTGCTGCACATAAGCCTCTACCATGATGGGAGGAATTTGTCGTAATCTCCACGCTTGGCAGGCGGATTGGAGATCGCAAAAAGAAAACGCCGCTGCTGAGTGTAATGGGTTGGTTCTATTCTACTCTGCAGGATACCACACTGCTAAAAAAACACCATTTTCAAAGTAAATTTTATGCAGCATTTAAGTCTACGTCAAATTTTCTAGTTTTTTTTTGCTACCTATTTTTATATATACCTACAGGGTGTAAACTACCTCATCACGAAGCCATACGATACACATCACCGGGCCCAAACCACTGCAGTTATGTAGACATGAAATACATAATACGTGCCTACCTACACCTATGAACGGCCGCCTGCTAATCTGTAGATACATAGTCGGTGTTTCAGCATAGCGGTGCGGGACTGCCGGCAAATGTTTACTAATGTGTGGAAGCAATTCGATCATTGCCTTGGACTTGCCTTGGACGGCAGGACGCCTGATGCGATTGGAGACTGACGGCGAACTGTTAATCTTTTGGGGCACCTTAGTCATTATATTATAAGCATCGTCATATTGCAAGGCAAGCATTTTGCTACATAGTCAGAATAAGGTTTAGTTCAAATACTTTATAGACATATTGCAAGGTAGACATTTTGGTTTATAGTCAGAATATGATTTAGTTCAAATACTGTATAGACATATTGCAAGGTAGGCATTGTGCTTCTTAGTCAATATAAGGTTTAGGCAATACTTGGCATAGACGTTTTGATTTCTAGTCAGCATGATCATAAAGGATATTTTCGTTCTCGTATTTACCCCCCAAGTTGGGTTACCATCTGACCGGATAAATCCGGTCTTGACCGGATTTTTAATGCCAATACCGGACTACGCCCGGATTTTTGCCAGACCGGATTTTTCTACTCATGCTGGACGAATGAATGAAACATAGATACTATCAGTGGAGTCCATTAGAGCCATGCCATAGTACTTACGAAGTTTAAATAACTGGAAAGATTATTTGTGAGCAATTCTTCAATCAAATTTTTGCGGTCAAAACGATATTTTAAAAGCTATTTCTAGTAATAAAAAATATAATTAACACTTTTACGTTTAACTTTTGATTACTGAACATTATTTATTGTTTTTTTTTCTAACGTTGAATAAAAATTTCTTTTTTTTGTTTGATCGTAGGTAAACTTTAGGCTAGACCGGACTTTTTGTCGGAAATCAGGATTTTTCATCCTCCAAGACCGGATTTCCGATTTTAGGCCCTGGTAACCCTACCCCCAAGTCAAACGTGCTTATAGAAGTTTTACTTTGTTTTTAAAATGAATGGCGCGACGCGTTGAGTGGCGAGGCGTTAGTGTGTGCGCTAGTATGAAACGGAACATTTAATAGCTATTCAAGGTGTCATCAAGGCTGCGTTCCGAATTAGGCTGTAATCGATTTGAGCGTCCATAACGACGCCGTTCCGAATTACCGTGAATGCGATATCGATGTCCCTTAAATCGTCATAGATGAGGTCATGACATGCGCCATCTTGCGATTACACCGACCATGCCCCAAATAAATATCACCGTGAGCGCTGTCAAAAATGACAATTGTGTTGACAGGTTGTGTTGTTTTGTTATGAAAATAGGAGTCGGATCTAACTATACATTATATTTAACTATCGTTGCAACAGTGTAATTTGTAATTCGTGGTATATTTTTAAGAAGTAAATCTTTGCCAGGAGCAAAACACGCTAATATAAACACTTCCGTCATCCTTTTCATCACTGGACGAATCGTCGTTCTCTATTTCAAAATCTGAGTTTCTATCTCAAAATCTGAACTAGCAGAGTCGATAGAGTCAACCAACAACTTCCATTTTCAAAAATAGGTCTTGTGAAAGCTTTTGGTTTGGGGTTATGGTCACTGTCGACACGTTCACGAACGTCCCAAATTGATGACAGCTCTTATCTGTCATAATCGTGATATCTAAATAGGAACGCAAAATATCGATGTGAGCGCTGTGAGCGATTATTTTATAATACGGAATGCAGCCCCACTGTCAGTCACGTTTCGCTAGAATGGCCAATTATGGCGACTAATTTGTCTCTCAGCACTATTTGACGACCCGATTGGCGCAGCGGCAGTGAGGCTGCCTTACGTTCTTTGGGTCGCGGGTTCGAATCCCGGTCGGAGCAAATGTTTGTGTGATGAGCATGAACATTTGTTTCCGAGTCATGGATGTTTATATGCATAGTAAGTATGTATTTACAAACAAATAGTATCTATGTAGTATATCAACTATCTGGTGTCTATGACGCAGGCCTCGTTGCTTAATGTGGCACTAGATGGCACTGTGTGTAAGGTCCAGCAATATTTATTTATTTATTGTTTATTATTATTACCATTAGAATTTAACAAAATATTCGACAATCCGAATTTTGCAGATATGTTGTCGACTCGAATTCTTATTTTTTTTAAGTTTTATTATTCAGGTAAGGTTTCGATCGAGTCTACCGTACCCCTTGACGACGTTATTAATACCTATAGATAATTACAGAAGACCAGTCTCGCTGTTGAATTTAAGTGTGTTTGTAGCATGTCTTTTGTCCACATGTTTTGTGTTGTGAAGGGATTGTTGTATTATTAACATTGCTGTTATTTTGTGTGAGGTGTTAGGCTCAATAGCAGTTATTTCATTTTTTTCTTTGAATTTTCAGTATAACAGCTCGTCACCGACTATCCTCGGACTCTCCACGGCCGAGGGAGAGGAGTTCCCGCTATGCCCTTCCTCAAGTCCTCCGAGCGCGCCGCTGATCATGTAAGTTTTACCGAAACAAATATTTTATAGTCGTAGTATTTGTAACTAGCTTCTGCCCGCGACTTCGTACGCGGAACCTGTTGCTTATGCCAGCGACAACGGGGTCGTCAAAATCGGAGATCTGATACGTCTGATGTCGAAACATAATTCTCTATCCGTAAACGTCTCCGACTCGCGAGACAATGCGTAACGTTCACGATCAGCAGTCAGTCGCGCATCACGTTCCCCACTTGTCTCTAGATACCTGAAGTCGATGTGTAGATACGCTGAGAACTCAAGCGTAATTCTCTTTCCGTGAACGTCTCCAACTCGCGAGACAATGCAGACGTTCACGATCAGCGGTCAGTCGCGCATCATATTCTTCACTGGTCTCTAGAGACCTGGATGTAGATGCGTCAATACGCTGAGAACGCAGGCGTGCTTCGCGATCCAAAGAGGTTTCCACGGAGCGAGTTGAAGCTTGATGTTCTCGAACTTCGATAGATTCTTGGGATCTTATGATCCGCAATCTTTTAGCTCCTTTGGAACATTGGGAAAGATTTGACCTCTTTCTAGGCATGGCTATAGTTTTATTAAAATCTAAGTGACTGCTCCGCTGCGTTACCGCGTAGGCTACCGTGTCACGAAGATAAATGGAAAGGGAAATTAAATACTAAAATAACATAAGCCGTAAGGCATATTTATTCGATAAAAAAATAAAAGGGAGTTTTGGCCAGTAGAGTCAAATTTCACTGATATACCATCGTCATCTAAAATCAGTCCTAAACTGCTGCCCCCGATAATAAGAAAGACGTATCTAACAAAATGTAAATACGGAGAAAAAAATGTTTTTAGTTGAAAAACGGGAAAACCAATGCTGTGACTTAGTTATTGCATTTTTCAAAATTCTGTGAATGTAACATTTTTTGGCCCATATTTCCTCGTAATTTAGTATTATAATATTTTAGTATTAATAATATTATTCTATTTATTTTTTTAAATAAGCGTTTCTTTTTAGCAAAAAAAAACCGGAAAATTACCTAGAACTAAATAGGAAAGCCGTAAAACACCATATGCGCCCTTTCAATGTAGCACAAATACAGCACTACCAATTCGCCAACTACAACAGCTATTTTCATATTACTAAGTTTAAGAATAAAAGGCGCATTTTATTATTTACGACTTTCATCCTTAGTACCTTAGCTGTTGCGGCTATTCAATTAATAGGATTTAATGGAATATCTAATATATCACCTATGAATATGTGTCAACAATAAAAGGATTTTTGGCAAAGCCAAAGCAAACAGAGTTTTTGAAGGTATAAACATCATTCAAGTTGGTGGTTGATTTTAGTATTAAATCAGAGTCACTTTAATTGGGTACATAATCAACATTTATTTATGAACGGAGTGGTACAATTATATCAAAAATGGAAATATTAGTTATGGCACAATCACAAAATTAAAAACTAATCCACAAATATCTTAAATAGTAACAATTAAAACCCTGACATTAGGAGCTTATCACCTTGTGCCCCTTAAGTCTTATGATTACTACAATTAACAGTCTTAATCAGTCAAAAATTTCACAACAATGTAAAGGTATCAAAAACGGGTCTTTTAGCGCCCAAAATGACACAAATATTTACAAAGAGATCTGTATCTATACGTAATTAATAGGCACTCTGTTACTCTCAGGAACCACATAATTATCTTGAATAATATAATATAATAATAATAATTATCTTATTGGTAAAAATTAGAACCCTGTACCTACGTTAGGAACTTAGTTACCTTGTGACCCATAAATCTTATGGCTACTAGATACAATAAATAGTCTAAATCAGTCAAAAATTCCTTATTAATTAAAAAAGGTAACAAAACGGCTCTTCTAGCGCCAAAAATAACATCTAAATGTTTACAAAGAGATCAGTATTATATAAGTTAGGCAATCTGTTACAGCAACCATCAATAAACAAAATAAAAAAGGTCTGTCTTCCCGACACACAAAAATAAGTCCAACTTAATTTAAAAGTAGGTAACAAAACTTAAAAAAAAAAACATTTAAAACATAAACATTCTAAAAAAAAAAGTTTTTACACAAAAAAAGTTTCTTTAACTATTCGTCGTATTCAGTGATCAAATTGACTGCGTCATCATTAACGGGCAGATTATTCCAGAATGCCCTCCTATTCTCGGGCATTAGAGGACTTAACTTTTGAAGTATCTCATCTTTACGTTCTTGCTTTATTCCTCGGTAGTAGTTTTTGATTACCGGCGCAGGTATCCCAATCTTAATATTTTTTACTCTCAGAAAGTCCAGATCCATCGGTTCTGCATCAAAATACGTTCTGTAGGCAACTGAAGTTCGGTCTCTTTGGAATACAACCTCACACATGTCACTAAGGTAGGCTCGGGCTGCTCCAGCTTGCGATCTTCTTGAAGATGATCCATGTCCATGTTGCAACTTATATGAAGATGAGCAATCCTCAAATGTATAAAAGTCACTGACACCCATATCTTTAACTGTGATCTTACGGTTGGTGTCTGCCACCGCACGATGGAAATCCTCGAAGTCATAGATTTTTTTCTTTCGCTTCATAGAACGTTCGACCTGGTGGTGAAACTCATCCGCGGACATGAAAGTATGCCCAACTTCAAAGTATCTGAGGGTGATTGTGTCTAGGTTGACGTGTGTAGAGTTGATTAAAAACAAAAGGTATGAAAATAAGGTCCAATTTTTGTTCTGCGCAGCGCAATTGTCAAGCCACAGAGTGATATGTTTCACATCTCGGTTATGCAAAAAGAAAGCCCGAAAACAGCTGACAATATCATCTTTCTTTCGGCCTTGAATAGCTTCGTGCCATATACATGCCAATGTCTCTCTTGAGCTGCTACTTTTTTTATCACCGAGAGGAACGAAACTTTCATTGAACGCTATCAGCCTCGGGCAAAATATCACTGTTTTGAAGGTGTCAATTCGTGGAAGCATGATCACCTTTTCCAGGTCAGCGGAGTAGTACATAAAGTCACTGTTTGTGCCAAAGGTCGTTTGAAGATTCTTATCCTCATTATACTTTTCTCTTGCCAGAGTATAACGTTTGTAATGATTTTCGTAATTCATGCACTCAGTGCAGGAACGATGTCTTATTTCAGTATTAGGGTTGTGAAATTTAAATTTTTCACAGGTCTCGCACTCCTCATTGCCTAATTTAGCAAAAGATATGTTCAGTGATTTAACAACTTTTCGATAGTGATCATAGGATACAGTACCGTCTTGGGTAAGATTATTTGTTATATTATATTTCGCACAAAAGTCAATGTACATGTCTCGCATATTTATATCGGAAGGTAAATATTTTCTGTTAGGTGCATGTTCTCGTCTGTAATGTGATAGGGAAGGATGAAATGAATTAATGTGCTCAATTATATTCGTGTTATCTATCTTTTTAGGATTAGGGTTTGTGCCTCTCTTGTCCTTCGGTTCTTCGTGGTTTACAGACTTAATAGCATTTTGAACAGCTTTATCGTTAGACTTGTTAAATCCTAGTGTAGTTAAAAAAAAAACCTTGCAACACTGAGTTTTTCTCCGTTTTCGTTTAAGAAGAAGTAATGAACAGTCTTTAAACGTCTTGGGTCTGAACTATTAGTTGTACGCCTCTCTGGGTTATTCTGAGAAGTGTTACCTTTAATGAAGTATGTTTGTTCCTTCCAAGTCATATTACGAAACAATATATTTAATGAGCTTCTTTGACTTTCCGAAAATTTAATTGAGCATTTTCTACTACAATTTTCACCACAGCCTGGTTTAACGTAGTATTTGGATTCATTTTTTAAGTTCTTCATAATTTTCTGCCGCTCACACAGTTTTGTTTCATAATGTTTTCGTTTTCTTATCGTCCCTTTCTTGGTGAGTTGAACTTCGACGTTATGGTGTTCCTGAATGTTTGACTCCAGCTCGTTAACATCTTCTGATGACTCGGATATACGTACGTTATTCAACGGCTGTGAATTCTGTATAACATCGTTTTCAGAGTCTGAATCAAGTAGTTGCGGATATCCTGTATTCTTTTTTTGAGGTGGAACATAATCTTTATCTTTAACCGAATCATCCGAATCAAATTCAGTTCCTGAAGATGAACTGCTGCTGCTACTATCGTTGGAGTTTTGTTTTAGATTGTTGTCATCACCAATGTTGTCACTGATGGTATTAGCTGTGCTACAACAAGCTTCGTTGACCGGACTGGCACGTAGGCTGTTGATGGCGGAGTTAAAGCTGCAACAAGTTTGCTCGCCGGTACCAAAATTGCCGATCAAAGTAGCCGGACTTCTCAGCATTTCAGAATCATTACTGTTGCAAGCGTGATCGATTGTGTTGTTAGATAAAGCTCTTGAAATTAAGTCATAACCACGACCCTTCTTCATCTTTAGTTTTATCTAAAAATAAATATAAACATGTACAATTTTGTTTAATACTGATTAATATGCTTCATAATTTTACATTACGTCCCTAATTTAATAAAAACGACTCATTATCTGAAGCGTGAAAGCAAACCAAACCAAGAATAAATAAATAAATATTGCTGGACATTACACACAGCGCCATCTAGTGCCACACTAAGCAACGCTATGTCGTGGACACCAGATAGTTGATATACTAAATATATACTTTTTGTTTTGTAAATACATACTTAATATACATACAAACAAACATCCATGACTCGGAAACAAATGTCCGTGCTCATCACACAAACATTTGCTCCGACCGGGATTCGAACCCGGGACCCTAAGAACGTAAGGCAGCCTCACTACCGCTGCGCCAATCAGGTCGTCGAAGAAGCCGTCGTAGATATACGTTATATTATAACACGTTCATCGTCACCGTAGTTTTATAGCGACGTAAGTTATACCGAAAATACGTGTAAACTAAGACCTAAACTCTATTCCTTTAGGCACTTAGCTAAAGGTAAACAAAGAACTGTCACAAACAGACATTTAATTGGACGTTTTAAGTTATTTGGCAATGAAATATTTGCCATAAACAAACATTATGAAATAAAGTCATAATATCTCAAAGTAGTTATCATTTAATTTTATTTAGAAGAACTAAAACCATGCACATAAAATAAGTACCTATTTAATGGTTGTTAACATTTAGTTAAATACCTAAAAGAATACAGTATAACTTTGTTATAAATAAATATTATCATTACCTGTGAAAATCCTCCACACCCGAAAATGTTGCTCACGAGCGGCGCGCAGTGCGGTACCGACAACGACGCAACGACCAACCTTGACAGCCGCTCAGGCGCAACTGAAGCGTTCTTCCCTTCCCCCCGCGTCTCTTTGCATATATCGAAACGAAGTAGAAAAGGCACTTCTACTTACTTGCGTCTTTTTTATTAAGTATTGATTGTTAAATAATTTCGTTCCACAGGAAAATATAACGCATCTACCACATACGTCTAGTGACAGTAGTGGTGTACTACATTGAAAAGACGCAAGTGGTAAATAGGTCCTTTTCACCTAGTATTACCCTAATTTTCAAATGGATTGAAAGGCGCAACAGCCAGTTACGTCTTTTCATTGTCACACGCGGAATTCAATGAATAGATGCGCCTTTTTACTTGTCGATCAAAGTAATTATTCATTGAAAAATTAGACTCATCTACGCAAATACGTCTTTTCATTTTACTTCCTTCAAAATGTGTCCTTTCATCTTAGTTAAAGTTAAATAATAATGAAGATGAGCCCTTCTTCACTGTGGTAAATCCGAAACTAAATGAGATAAAAAAAAAAAAAAAAATCTGCAGATTCGACTTTTTTTCCTCATTCCGGCAATATATTCAACTCAATTTTGGAAAAAATGTTAGATACGTCCTTTTTACTATCGGGGGCAGAACTGTTACCACCTTCACCGCGTGGAGGTACTCCCAGCTTATGTTATTTTTAACCGACTTCCAAAAAGGAGGAGGTTCTCCATTCGATTGTTTTTTTTTTTAATGTATATTCACCGATTACGCTGAGATTGATGATCTGATTTACGTGATTCTTTTTTAGTTTGATGCGGAATAGTTGCCATTTGGTCCCATAAAAATTTAACATAGTTTGGCCCAGTAGTTTTAATTTTATGAACATTTTTACTTCAGTCATGTGGTATAATTTCATGTATGTTCACCGATTTGTCCTCCATTTGTGGAGCGATTCTCAAAATTCTTTTTTTTATTTGAAAGAGCATACTCCTGAGATGGTCGCATTTAAATTTGGTAAAGATCTGATGCTGATCTTCGGAGATATACAATGGAACTCTTCAAAACTAGACGGTAAATCGGTCGTGATTGCTGCAATCGCTTGGATGTTTATTGTTTATACAACATCATGACGTAACATCACGCCTGTATGCTCTGAGGGGTACGCAGATGTGTACAATACACCCAAATTTCAACAGTTTAGGTAAGTTTCATTTATTGAGGATAAGCCTATTACCATGACATGTATTGTTAACAATGTAAAATAAATGCATAGCATTGTTGTACCGATCACCAAAAATAAAACGGGTGATTCATCTGTGCTATCAAATTATAGACCTATTTCTTTGGCGACGATAATTGCTAAGGTACTGGACAGTCTGCTTGTAAGCCAGCTTGATAAACATCTAAAAATAAATGATGCTCAATTCGGGTTTCGGCCCGGTTTATCTACAGAGAGTGCTATCCTTAGCCTTAAGCAGACTGTGCAGTACTACACAGCAAGAAAGACACCAGTATTTGCGTGTTACCTAGACTTGTCAAAAGCATTTGACCTTGTATCATATAATGTACTATGGGGTAAATTGCAGCATGAAACGGATGTGCCCCGGGAAGTAATAAATTTATTTAAATTTTGGTACGCTAATCAACAGAACCGTGTCAGATGGGCAAACTCCTTTTCAGCTGAGTACAGGCTTGAATGCGGGGTGAGGCAGGGGGGGCTGTCCTCGCCCATGTTATTTAATCTGTACATGAATAATCTGATTGATGAGCTTAGGAGAACCGGAATCGGGGATTAACAATATAAGTTATGCAGACGATATGGTTCTGCTGAGCCCATCGATCAGGGCATTAAGGAAACTGATTAACGTGTGTGAATCGTACGCTGGGACCCATGGACTTAAATATAATGCATCAAAGAGTGAACTCATGATATTTAAAGCAGGCAGTAAATGTTACAGCACAATTCCACCTGTAATGCTGGGTGGCAGAACTCTAAAAAGCGTTACAAATTTTAAATATCTGGGTCATTGGGTCTCAGACGATTTAAAAGATAATGTGGATGTAGAACGGGAGCGCAGGGCGCTGGCTGTTCGATGTGGAATGTTGGCCCACAGGTTTGCACGTTGTACGGCTCAGGTTAAGGTGACGCTTTTCAAAGCCTACTGCCAATCCTTTTACACGTGCAGCCTGTGGGTGAACTTTACACAAAAGGCATACAGTGGTCTGCGCACACAATATAACAACACGTTTCAGGTGCTGATGGGGCTGCCGCGTTTTTGCAGCGCGTCTGGCATGTTTGCGGACGCGGACGTTGATAGTTTTTCGGCCATCATGCGCAAGAGATGCGCATCTTTGCTAAGCCGTATTCGCGCCAGCCCCAACATCATTCTAAGAACGTTGGCTGATAGGTGGGACTCTCCGATCTTGCGGCGGTGGATACGACTGCACGCAGTCAAGTAGAAATTCTCCAGGATCGGCGTGCCTCACCCAGCTTAGAGTAAATATTACTAACATAGTTTATAAGTTTTCATTGTTACTAACAAATATACATATTTAAATTAAATTGTTCATTATTATTAAGATACTAACAATACTAACTTAGTACATAAGCATCATTGTTACTAATACTAAAATACTAACAAAACTATGGACTTCAGTTTGAAATAAAGTTTAATTTAATTTATAGCATATATTTATACAACTAAAAATGAAAAAATAAAAAAAAATTACAAAAAAAATAAAACCGACTTCAAAAAACACAAAACACAAAAAAAGTGAAAAATAACTTTAGCTTCAGAAGTCGGTGACAAAAAAAAAACTAAATGAATCAAACAAAGGTCACCGACTTCTGAAGCTAAAGTTATTTTTCACTTTATTGTGTTTTTTGAAGTCGGTTTTATGTTTTTTGTAAAAAGTTTTATAATTATACATTGAAATTAGTGATAGCTTTGATTTCCACATCAGATGTTTTTGATCTTCGATTTTTATGAGTCAACAGGAAATGTCCATCAGACCGAACAACTTTTGCTGAGACGTCATTCCTATTATATGTGTTATGGTGTAGCTGGGCTCTTGGAGTTCCACAACAGGTTTTCCAAATCTTCAAATTTATTCTCTTAGCAGAAACTTCTCATCACGTGGAACAATTTTTGCTATGGTACCAGTTTTGTATCTCTTATAGTTTAGCTGGTCTGTTGCGGTCCTGCATCAGGTGTTCAAGTTTCTAAGATAAATATATGTATGCCTATATGTTGCCCAGACTTAATACCTATACAACAACAAAAAAAAACCATTCAAATCTGTCCAGAAGTTCCGAAGATTAGCGTGTACAAACAAACAGACGGATGTTTTTTTTTTGGATTCGTGCTCTATTACTGTTTCTAAACCCCCCTCAATTATTTCTTTTTTAATATATTCAATGTACAGCCACAGTTTTTTTTACTGTTTTATTACATGTAGATATAACAAAAACCTTTTTTCGATTTGCCCAGTCCGTCACCTCCTGCGGCCAGTCCATCGCCTACTGTGACTGCTGCTCCTGTGGTAACATCAAGCGCGCCGCGTGCGATGCAGTCGTAAGTAATAAAACACATTTTCAGCGAAATATTTTTGTGTCAAAAATTATTTATAATAACGAAAACCTTTAATTTGACAGGCTGAGCCCGTCACGCGCTCTGCAGTCGCCTACGCCTACCCTTGCGGATGATGACGCTGATGCTTTTGATGCGTAAGTTAAACTTTTAGGCGCGGGACAAATACAAGAGGCGACGGGTGGCGGTGTAGCGCAGGCACCGCTTTATCGCCGTCTCAGTATGTCTCGCGCCTCACTTGTTCTATACAAACAGAGAAGTGGCGCTGCGCCCGCGCCACGTGCGCGCTCGACGCTTCTTGTATTTGTCCCGCGCCTTACTTTTTCTCGTTTTACATTTCCAGCAAGAATTATAATTGCATTTTCAATCTATTTTAGGATGAACTATGTTGTCGTCGTCCAAGAAGACGATGACGACAATTATCACCTGGCTGACGAGCATCAGATATACCCTCCGCAAGTGGAAGGGCGTCTGGATAGTCCAGTGCGTGGCGGAGGAAGAAGACGCGCGCGCGGACCACGCCGGGGCGGTCGGGCAGGACGGGACCGAGGTGAGTCCCAATGGACAAAGGGTGACAGACTGGTGGAAGTCAATGTGAGTGATGAGGACGTGCCAGAAGAGCTGCGAGCGATGGTGATGAAAGTGGTGAGAGCAAGGGAGGCAGCGAGAGAGCGGGCAGTTGCGAGAGTGAGGAGGCAAAGGCCACAAAATGAAGCGCATGATCAGGATGTAGATGATCAGTTTTTCGATGCTGATGTAGGTCAGGACGAGGCTCTGTTTGCTGGGACAGAGATTTCAACTCGCTTTGAGTGGTCATCCATGCGTGACTATACAGGTGAGAGGGAGCAATTTCTGCCTGAACAGACGGGGCCTGTTATCGCATCTGAAAATGCGTATGGGGCATTTAGGCAGTACTGGGATGACGGCATCATGTCACATATAGTGACCGAGACAAACCGTTACGCTCAGGGGCTAGCTAGTTCATCTGCTAGCTTTGCCCGAGAGTGGTATGACACAAATATTCACGAAATATTTATCTTATTTTCCTTCTGGATGATGCTCGGAATCATCAAGATGCCCACCACGAAGTCCTGCTTTACCAACAACCCACTCCTTCAGACGAACATCTTTAGAAAGATGTTCACCCGTAACCGTTACACGAATCTCTGCCGCGCTCTCCATTTCAATGACAACAGCAATAGACCGACTGACGATTCTGACAGACTGTTTTGTTTTGGCCCCGTAATAGAACATTTAAATTCACGCTTCATGGAAGCCTATGTGCCATCCCAGAACATTTGTATTGACGAATCCCTCACTTTGTGGAAAGGTAACCTAAATTTCCGCCAGTACATAAAGACCAAGGCAGCTAAGTTCGGAGTTAAAACCTTCGAACTGTGCGAGTCTTCCACCGGCTACCTTTGGTCTTTCTTTGTGTACCTCGGTACTGGCACTACCTACGATCCCGCTTACCCGTCGACGCTGCGGAAAACCACGGCGATTGTCCTTAAACTCATCCGTCCTCTCCTCAACAAAGGGTATACTCTTTTCATGGACAATTGGTTCAATAGCCCCTTACTGGCCCGATTTCTGAAGGCAAATAAAACCGATTGTGTAGGTACATTGCGCGCCAACCTTAGCAATGTCCCTCCACTCATATCGCTGTGCAATCTGAAAGACGGTCAGATTGTAGCTCGTCATGCCGGCGATATCGTTGTCATGGCCTATCAGGATAGGAAACGCAAAATTTGCACGATTTCATCCTACCATGGCGTTCAACAAGACCAGATGGAGCCAAGACCATATCGTCAAGCTCAATTTAAGCCCCAAGTTATTTTAGATTATAACAAGGGTATGGGAGGCGTTGATCGTAAAGATCAAATGCTGGAACCATACCTGTTGGAAAGAAAAAGGTGCCAGAAATGGAATATGAAGGTCTTCAAACGCCTTCTCAACTGCTCAATTTTAAATTCACGAATTCATTTAGCGGCTTCTACCGCTACTTTTAAAGATCATCTAGTTTTTCGATTGGAGTTAGTCGACCAGATACTCCAAACACACCACAAATACATGCCAAAACGCAGTGTCCCTGCAGTTAGTGGTGGTGCACCCACAGCGGGCCCAAGTACAGCGGGTTTAAGCACATTTGGCCAGCCCAAAATTCCTTTGGAACAGCATTTCGCAGCCAAAATTCCAAAGATAACCGACAAAGGTCGCATTAGTCGTCGTCGTTGCCGCTTGTGCGGAATCGCTGACACTACGCGATGTAAACGCACGTCCTACTGGTGCAGTATTTGTAGTGTTCCACTTTGTTTAGAGCCCTGTTTCGCGCTTTTCCATAGTCCTACCTAGTCTTCTCCATTATGAGATTTTTTTCTTTCCTTGACTTCTGACAGACTTACGACAGACTTCCAAAATAGTATACCTTTTGTTCTTTCCACAAAGTCGCAACTGACTGACACAGACAGACAGTAGAGTCACTCTTTTTCTGGGTCATACCACTCTTTATTGTCTAAACGCTATGTATGTATGTGTGGGTGCATGCGTGTCCATTGGGACTCGCGTAATAGGGAATATGCATGTAATTTTTTCTTTACTTATCTTAGTGAAACTTTTAGTAGGTACTTTTCAAATGAAGGTGTTTTTTTTGGACAGATACTATTTCTATTGCGTAACACATATTCACACTTTTATTTTGTTACTATTTAAGGTGTAAGTATAGTTGTGTTAGTTGTTAGTTCTATAAGAAATATGTTTAGGTACTACTTATAATATTTTTTTCCCCTAAGTGAAAGTAGTAAATACTTTGTTTTATGTGAATAACTTAGGTTTAGGCACAATATGAAAAATAAAACATGTAGATCTAAATTGTATTTTTATTATTTTCCTACTGAACTCATTTTTGATAGCCAGCCCAATCAACTCAGCCAAGCTGGTGGTAATACCATTGATCGATAATGTAGTTGTGTGTTCCCCACCCTACGACATGTTCGAATTCAGTACAAATTTTATACGACCACTTGAAACATAGATATTTCTAATTTTTTTTCATGATACTTAGAGAGGAAGGCATGTGTGTACAGAAATTGATAAAGCATCTTGTTCTTGTTTGCTTCCACGTAAGGACCGACCGAAGGTTCTGTTTCGGCTAGTTTCGGCCACAAAATCTAGTTTCGGCCACAGTTTCGGTTTCGGCCAATAATTGGCCGAACCTTCGGTCTCGCAGAAACTAGGTGTTTATGAATTGTCGTGCATCATTCGGCTAACTTCAAGTGAGTGAACGTGATTGTCAGTTGAGTTCACTAGCCGGCGCGATCGTGATGATTGAGGTCATGTGGTTTTTCTCGCGCCAAAATTATTGGGTAAGTAGGTATTTGTTTTTACTACTATATACTTAATAATGATGTATTTTAATGGCATTCATTAGAGTCTTGTCCTACAGTGGAAAATAAACAGGTTGTAAGTTGTAATAGAATATAATTAATTAGATATCTTACTTGGTTTTGTTGAGTTATTCCCTAGGACGTATACAATATGAATTTATGTAAAAATTAACATAACACTTAAAAGTTGTGTGAAGATGCCTGTGATGTTTGATTCAAACACTACTATATTTGATTGTAATTGTTTTTGGATTAAATTTCGTCCCCGTATTCGAACCGCCCCGTAAATCCGATACACAACTACATCCGGTGATTTAACTATTACCGTGAATGACATTCAGTACTTTTAGTCAGGTCGCTTTTATCCCTTCAGTACGCGACGTGCTTAGTCAATTCGGACGCGTAGTACAGTAGTAGTACGTGAAAGTTTTCTTGTTAAACTTCATTATTTACTTGAATTAATTTTCCTATTAATAATGAATGCCATAGGTATGTGTACGGTGAACGTACATGGGTTTTAAAATATATTTATTACAATAAGTTAGCCAGTAGGCTCGCGTATTTGCACTTTGAACGCGACCTACATTTGGCAGTGCATTGACACTGACATATTGCATTGTTCTATGCATTTTATGTATATTACATTTTTAGTGTTCAATTAGACGTGGTTTGAGTCGGACAACTTGCATTTTTATTTAGATTCATCCCGTTGAGCATTCACTGACATTTTCTGCATTTAAGTTTAAATTTGACATTTTACATTTGCATTGACATTACTTATGTTAGGGAAGCACCCTACATAGTTTTTTTGGTCCTTCGTAACTATTGCAAGTACCATACAGTCCGATACGTCGGTCGATAAGTCGCCGCGCGGGATCTGTGTCGTGTCGTGTCATACCGTGCCACGTGTGTTGCCGTGCAGGAGCATTCGAGGAGGTAGCAGCGGTCCAGGTTCCAGAGCGTCACATTGCATTGCATTGCATACAGGGAGAGTTCCTGAATTTCAAGTAAGATCGTTCATTATTTATCTTACGGCTTTACAATGGAGGGTTTAATCGTGCGTCAAGCTGAGATCCTCGAGGAAGTGAAGAGAATCCATTCTACTTTTAAGAAGGATTCAGCGAGCAGGAAGACCACCGATTACATTCGTAAAAGGCTTGAGAGGTTAGATGTACTATGGGCGGAATGTGGAGAGAAGAACCGAGAGCTGAGTGCAGTAGAGGAGAAAGATCATCAATATTTCACCGGTAACATATATGAGGTCATTAAAAGCTGGTACCATGGAACGCGTCAGGAGATTGCAGCGTTCGAGATGAAGACTCTTGCTGGACCCAGTAACGCCGGCCATAGTAAGTTAAACGTTGAGTTTGACAAAACCCTGTTCGAGACATCTGTAGGAGCAGAGGACAAGCTACTCGAGTTACAGCAGTTGCAACAAGCTAACTTCCGTGCATTCACTAAGTTAGTAAATCGAAGCCTACACGAGGTTAAGGAGAAATGGGAAATTGAGGATATGCTTAAGACTGTAGAGTTTCGGTGGACTGCGATTGACAAATTACATTTACAAATTGATGGCATATTAGAGGGAAATTCACAGGAATATTATGACGAGTTTTGTCGTCACGAAAATGCATTTACAAATATGAAACGGGCGTTGAACACGAAATTAAACGCTTCTCTACATCAACAGCAAACATTGCCTAAAATTGACATACCTATCTTTAACGGCAACTATACTTTATGGCCTACTTTTATGGATCTCTACGTAGAAGCGATTCATAATAATTCGGCGATTGCAAAAACTCAGAAAATGCAGCATCTAAAGGGTCTATTCGCGGTGAAGCGGAAAAGCTCGTGCAGCATTTACACATTGCACCTGAAAATTATGACACGTGTTGGGAAATTTTGAACCATAGATATAATAATAAATTTCTGTTATTTACCAGAAATTTCCAGGCATTTATGCGTCAACCTAATTTACAAAAACAATCTGCATTCGACCTCAAGCGGTTATATGACACTAGCAACGAAACCATAAACGCCATACACAACTTGGGCGTTGATACAAGCTCATGGGATCCGATTCTAGTTTACGTGTTATGCGAAAAATTTGACTCGGAAACGTATTCGGAATACATGCAGTCCAGGTCGGATCCGCGCGAGATACCAACATACAATCATTTTATGGATTTCGTCGAAAACAAGTTTATGGCATTAGAACCATTGCACAGGAAAAAGCCAGAAAACGGTGATAAACCTGCATCAAAACCACATTTTAAAACGCAACATCCGTTCGGAAAAAATTCCAAGTCAGCAAATTCACAACCCAATAAAGGTTCAGCAAACTACTCTCGCAATTTCCATGCGTCAAACGCTGGACAATTCAGCAAGACTATTTGTCCATTGTGCAATATCAATCATGCATTATTTCAATGTTCCAAATTCGCTGACATGCTGAGTTCGGAAAAAATGGCATTTATAGAAAACAATCAAATATGCAAAAATTGTTTGTATGTGCATACTAAGGGTTACTGTGCGTCGCAGAAAAGATGCAGAGATTGTAACGAACAACATAACACACTTCTGCACAGCGATATTGTGAAGTCAGCGCAAACGCCCTCAGCAACACAAACAGCACCTAAACCGTCGTCATCGACTTCAACTAGGTCAAATAAAAATCTGCAAAACAACTTTGCATCAAATAATGATGATGAAATATTATTACCAACAGCATTACTGCAAGTAGCCACAGCTGGAGGTGACTACATAACACTAAGGGCTCTAGTTGATCAAGGCTCGCAAATTACGTTGATAACGGAGAATGCAGCTCAAAGATTGGGCATAAAGCGTCAACAGCTGAATGCAAACATAAGCGGCATCGGTACTTTATCCAACAGGAGTAAAGGAAAGGTCCATCTATCCTGCAAATCCTTATATAACGACTTCCAGTTTACAACGGAAGCGTTAATCATGACACGGGTAGTAAACAGTCTGCCTAACGTTACATTTGCAAAGAAACCTTGGGCTCATGTGACAGACATCACACTAGCCGACCCAGATTACAACTTATCTAGGCCCATTGACATACTTCTGGATGCACATGTATTTTCCGAAATACTCATGAATGGCTTAGTCAAAGGGGAGGTTAATGAACCCATGGCTCAACAAACACGGTTGGGGTGGATATTGTCAGGCAATGTCACCACAACATTTAATTGCAACGTCGTAGTTAATGAAGTTAACGACTTGTCAAAATACTGGGAAATTGAAGACATCAATGGAGATGCATGCAATTCTATGACGTCAGAGGAACAATATTGTGAGGAGTTCTACACTGCAACAACCAAGCGATTAGGTGATGGCAGATATGCAGTTCGTTTGCCAATGAAGCCTAATTTTAATCAGCTGCTGGGCAAGTCAAAGCCACGAGCTGTAGCACAGTTTATGCAATTAGAAAGGAGATTAGGCAGGGATGACAAATTATCAGATAGTTACATCAAATTTATGCAAGAGTACCTGGAAATGGGACATATGAAGGAGAGCAAACCTGACTGCAATACGGCATGCTACTTACCTCATCATGGAGTCCTAAAACAGGACTCAGTGACATCAAAATTGAGGGTGGTTTTTAACGCCTCCCAGAAAACTGACACAGGTTACAGCCTGAATGACTTGATGGAGTGTGGCCCTAAGCTTCATCAAGATCTATTGACATTATTATTAGGATGGCGGCTATACAAGTACGTCTTTACTGCAGATTGTGAGAAGATGTACCGCATGATCCTTGTCCATGAAGAAGACCAAAACGCTTGCAAAAGATCCTGTGGAGGGAATCCAACCAAGGTCCTTTAAAGGAGTTCCAGTTATGCACAGTGACGTATGGAACCAAGGCAGCACCATTTCTAGCTCTTCGAACGCTGAAACAGCTTGCAGAGGATGATGCACAGAAATATCCGTTAGCAGCGGATGTCATCGCTAATGAAATGTACGTTGATGATGTCCTAAGTGGCAGCAACTCCATCGAACGAGCACAAGAAATTCAAAAGCAACTCATTGACATGCTGAGTGGAGCTGGCCTTAAACTACGGAAGTGGTCAAGCAACGACCAGACCTTGATTGACAGCTTATTTTCTTCAGATCTTAACCAAACGACAATGCATTTTACAAACGATGGAATGACAAAAGCCCTGGGGGTCCAGTGGAATCCTACAACTGACACATTTTCGTTTACAAACAAAATACAATTTGACAATAAAAACCAATTGACAAAAAGGAAGCTGCTATCGGAAATCTCGAAAATTTTCGACCCACTGGGCTGGCTGACACCTTTGACAGTAAAAGCAAAACTGCTGTTCCAAAGCGTCTGGCTATCGGGATGCGAGTGGGATGAAACCTTACCTGACAGCGTGCAAGAAGAATGGAAGCAGTTCACTAGCGACTTACACAACATAACCGAATACCAAATACCAAGGTGGCTGGGAGATATTACTAAACCATTCCAAGTACATGGGTTCTGCGATGCGTCCGAAAAGGCCTACGCATGCGCTATATACCTGCTGACAACAAATGACAAAAACGAGCCTACGATTAGACTTATCGCTGCAAAGTCGAGGTTATCGCCAATCAACAAAAAATTGACACTACCGCGACTCGAATTATGTGGAGCGCTACTACTTTCACGGCTCATGAAAAAGGTCCTGACAGCCTTTAAATGGGACAATATGCACAAAAATACATACGCCTGGACGGACTCTATGATTGTATTAGGCTGGCTGCACGGGGACGTCACAAAATGGAAGTCGTTCGTCAGCAACAGAGTACAGCAAGTGCATGACGTAATCCCAAAACAGCACTGGAGTTATGTCAAGTCCGAGGAAAATGCTGCAGACTGCGCGTCACGCGGAATCAGTTGTTCCCAACTATTGCAACATCCTTTGTGGTGGCAAGGCCCCTACTGGATGAAAAATTACAGTGAAGATACCTTTGACAAAATTACAATTACACCGACAACATGCGAATCAAAACAAAAACAAATGCAAACGTATGTTGTGAAATGTGAACCGTCTTCAATAGTAATTGAGTTATTAGACAGACACAGCGATTTGACTCGTATTCCAAGGGTCATTGCCTGGATGAAACGTTTCATTAACAGCTTTTCGAACACCGACACTCATCGTACTACTACTTATTTGACATCTACAGAACTAAAAAGCGCTGAAAACCTAATAATGGAACATATTCAACTGCATGCTTTCAATGACGAGATTATGAGATTGAAGGAAAACAAAGGTTTGAGCACAAAAAGTAACCTTTTGAGTTTAAATCCATTCCTTGACAAACATGACATTCTGCGAGTGGGTGGAAGGTTACGTAACTCAAGACTACCCGAAGACACTAAACATCCTATCCTACTACCACATGACAACAAACTGACAGAGTTATTAATTTGGCAAGCTCACAGAAGAACATTACACGGAGGTCCTAAGTTAACCCTGACACATCTTCGACAAAGAGTTTGGATCGTAGGGGGACATCGCGCCGTCAAAAAGGTCTTACACAAATGCGTAACATGTCGCCGATTTAATGCTAAACAAACAAACCAGATTATGGCGGACCTACCAGAGCCGAGAGTGACAGTATCTCGCCCTTTTACACACACAGGTGTCGATTTTACTGGACACGTTGAGATCAAGGCAAGTAAAGGCCGAGGCGTCAGAACATTGCTGGCGTACGTTGCAGTATTTGTTTGTCTAGCAACAAAAGCCATCCATCTAGAACTGGTTTCAGAACTATCCAGTACAGCATTCCTATCGGCTTTCAAGCGCTTCTGCGCACGTCGAGGTACACCACGGGACATGTACAGCGACAACGGCACGAACTTTGTGGGTGCAAATCGGATCCTATTGCAACAATACAAATGCATTGTAGAAAACATTGACAACTTCTTCTTGGGCAAAATACCAGAGATGGGAGTTCAATGGCACTTCAATGCCCCGGTCTGGCCAAGCGCAGGCGGACTGTGGGAAGCCGCTGTGAAGAGCATGAAATATCATCTCAAACGGGTCATTGGAGACCAACGTCTGACATACGAAGAATTTACCACTCTGCTATGTCAGATAGAAGCTTGCTTGAACTCACGACCACTATGCACCGTTTCAGAGAACGCCGAAGAGATTAACTGTTTAACTCCAGGACATTTCTTAACCGGCACATCACTCATGACAATTCCAGAACCGGACATGGACAATACTTACCGTTTAAACACAAGATGGCAAATTGTACAACAACTTAGCAAGGATTTCTGGAAGAAGTGGTCGCGAGAGTACCTCCAACAACTACAAGCAAGACAAAACTGGAAACGACAGAATACTGACATAAAGAAAAATGACATTGTATGCATTAAAGATGAAAGGTTACCTGCAGGAAAATGGGCACTGGGTCGAGTAGCGGAATTACACCCTGGAAAGGATGGCCACACTAGAGTTAACTGCAAAAGGCGAAACTAAACGACCTATTACAAAACTGGTACCACTAGTGGAGGCTGAGGAACAACACAACACTGACACTGACAAACTACCCAAAAACAGGCGAAACCGAGCTAAAAAGCTTACCTGGAACAGCTTGGTATGTTATATGCTGATGCTAATTATGACATTGATAACACCTACTGTCCAGCAAGATATGAAACTTACCCAACTGACAAAAAATCAAACAATTTACTTTGACAAGATTGCAGATCTACAAGAAATTAGAGATGAATGGAAACTGGTATTCTATTACAATATGACAAATTATTGGCGCAATGTGGACACTCTGCAAGCATTCGTATCGCATATAAAGCAAGCTCGTTGCGAAGAGTGGTTGATGCAATTTCATGTTCTGATTAACCAACTTGAACAAAGCACGAGTGAACTAAATTATTACAACGAATTACTGAGGTCCCAGCGGATAATTCAACACAGGTTCAAAAGAGGAATGATCGATGGAGTAGGGTACGTTGCAAATTCGTTATTTGGAGTGTTAGATCAACATTTTGCAGAAAAATATGAACAGGATATTGACACAATCCAACACAATGAAAATCACCTATTCCAACTGCTTAAAAACCAGACAAGTGTTCTGGAAACCGAGAACAACATTGTACAGCGTAACGAAGCAACAATGGTGAAGCAGTTCACTTTCATCAACGATCACCTCACGTCCCTAGAAAACAAGACGCTCAAAGATAAACTTGAGAGTTCAAATGCATTTTACATCATTACATCGGCCATAGCTGCAGACAGAATGGCCCAAAACTTAAAAGATATCCAAGAATCACTCATCAACACACTGACAAATATGTACCAAGGACATATGGACGTACATCTATTATCACCAACCCAAATGCAAAGCGAACTATAATAGATAGAGTAGCGCGACTACTACCTCGCGATTCTACACTACCTGAAGTTCGTAATGACATAAGAGACATCTACAGGCTGTTCAGAATACATGCACGCATAACACAGCACTACCTGTTGATGGAAATAAAAGTACCGATCTTGAGTGATGCCCTATATGAACTTAACAGACTTATCAGCATTCCTCAACGTATTGACATAAATCGGGTAATGTACGTTATTCCCAACTCTGCATTAATAGCAGTTAACGCCAACCAATACTCATTTATACCCCTAGAACAATATGACATTAATGAATGCCAAAAATTACATGACCAAACTCTACTGTGCAAACTAAATCACCCTATATACAATACCGGTGATCGTCACAAATCTATTTGCG
This sequence comes from Xestia xanthographa, assembly GCA_905147715.2. NCBI lineage: Eukaryota > Metazoa > Arthropoda > Insecta > Lepidoptera > Noctuidae > Xestia > Xestia xanthographa. The sequence goes on from LR990659.1 coordinate 26,046,821, forward strand.
ATGTACAGCTGATTCGAGACAACGAAGAACATAGCGTTTATTGCCATACGGAAATAAAAGTATGCGCCGACAAATGGGTCAAATTACATAAACAAAACACCTGGTTTTATTATTGTTGTGACACGTGCGAAGTACAATTAGTGTGCGGCACTCAAATGACATCGGAGACGATACGTCAGTCGGGTCTGATAACGCTGAAACAAGGATGCAACTTGCAAGGCGACTCATTCACACTGCACGCATATATGGAACATACAAGTGACATTTTAGTCAATGTACCATATGCGATGATCGTGCCCACGATCTCTCCAATCAACAACATAATCAATACATCGATTCGTAACTCAACGTTGCATATTGAAACGCACGAAGAGACGTTCAAGAAGATTGACACGCAACTACGCTCTATAGAAAAACAGTCTAAGCTAGACACCTTATCCTCTCACGACGTTCATCACTACATTGCAATTTATGTGGTTGTTGCTATTAGCATTGCACTGTTTGTAACATCGGTGTACTTTTGGCGAAAGATGGCCACCCAAAGACAGGGGGAGGGTCCGCAAGACGCGAGAAGTAGAAGCAGACGAGAAGAAGATCATGACATCGAGGACAGGAACAGCACGATTGATAAACGGGACTCAAAAGTGAATAAAGTGTCGTGTGCTAACCCTACCTCAAGTGAAGTGAAATTTGACACTGAAAAACATAGTGATGTGTGCTAATTTATTATTATGGTGACATTCTATTTATAGACTTTAGTTATATTTCTTCATAGTAGTCGTAGATCAATCATATTTACATTGGAGTCCTGCATTTTTACATTTTTACATTGTTTTTTACATTCTTATTTTAGTTTTTTTACATATTTTGGGATTGTTATTTAATTATTCTCTTTCTGTGTTGTGGCAATATGTACGGTGAACGTACATGGGTTTTAAAATATATTTATAACAATAAGTTAGCCAGTAGGCTCGCGTATTTGCACTTTGAACGCGACCTACATTTGGCAGTGCATTGACACTGACATATTGCATTGTTCTATGCATTTTATGTATATTACATTTTTAGTGTTCAATTAGACGTGGTTTGAGTCGGACAACTTGCATTTTTATTTAGATTCATCCCGTTGAGCATTCACTGACATTTTCTGCATTTAAGTTTAAATTTGACATTTTACATTTGCATTGACATTACTTATGTTAGGGAAGCACCCTACATTATGCATGTACCTATGTTACCACCTATGTTACTATGGTACCTATGTTCATCTTAGTCGTTTTATTGTATTTTAATCTGTGAGATATTATTTATTTATCATAGACTGATTTTTTTCAGGTAAAACAATCATTAGACTGGTAAACGTAAGTAACTAATGTTGATTTTTGAAAAAGTTTGACAAATATGTTGATTGCGTTTTTTTTATTTAAATTGTTAATTTTACAAATAAGAAACTATTTAAAATTTGGGTTACATACTTTAATTGTTGCATTTTTTTACACGTGATAACTGTATATATTTCGTAAAAATACAATAGATTTAACATGCTATAAAAATTCAAATAAGTTTCGGTTTCGGCCGAAACTGGGACCAAGACCGAAGGTTCGGTTTCGGTTTCGGCTGAAAATCCTGTTTCGGTCGGACATTACTTCCAAGTAAGATTCTAATTAGTGTAAATAATATATCCCTCTTCTATAATTATTTTTGTATTTGTCAATTTTCGTAGTACCTGTATTTTTTCGATTCATGGTTAGAAATCAGTTGAAGGTGTCGCATAAATGGAAAAATTGGCTAGCATAGACCGTAATTTTGGGACTGACCTGGTATGATGAGGTAAGCTTCTTCAGGGTCCCCTTTCCTTCGATGATGAATGTATCAATCGCATAGACTGGAGTCGATATACGTGGTCTATTTTGCTGAACACTTGAAAATTGATTTTTGGTTTTAATAGTCTCAAGCTACCGGAGCGAGCTCTTAGCAAACGTGCGGGTAGAAGAGAAGTGAGGCAACACCACAGCGTTCAGTGTTGCGCGCTTTTAAAAGCGTTCCGTTTTAGGCATGTCCCGTTTGGATTATGCTTGTCGATTAAGTATAAATCGATTTAAAAGAATGAAAAAAAAAATACGTAGTATTTGTGCGTACATATACAAAAGTACCAAACAGAAGGTATTAGACCAAGAGCCCGCGACGTTCAGACCTTCGTTGTTTTATATACGTAGAACCTGAAAGTTTATCTTTGTCTGTCCCTGAAGCTTCGGTCACCCACAGCGAATACTCGTTTCAAATGATCGCAGCGACAATTCGCTGCCTGCCTGTCGCACACAGCGAGTTATACACGAGAATTTCGACAGTCTGTTGGTGTGAAAATTCATCAAAATGTCTTCTGCTCTCGCTGCGAATAGCGATTCCAATCGCTATTCGCAGCGAGTACCCTGTCACACACAGGGAAAACTCCCGGCGAATGCGCACTCGCCGAGAGTAAAATTGAACATGCTCAATTGAGTATTATACTAGATTTTTTTTTTGTCATAAATGGAAAGATCATATATATGTTTTATAACAAACAATTTTTTTTTTTTTTTTTCGCTCTAATTAGAAAGTTATTTTAGATTAAAAATACATTCTCGAACCCCGTACCGAAAACACGCCGACAGTTCCCGAATAAACTCGAGCGCGTATGTGACGTCACAATGTTAATACTTACTCATCGTACCATACAGCTGATACAGTGTTTTGACCTAGCATCGATGATTTCTTGTTATTATTAAAATTCTGTTCCTCAAATACTATGAGTGTGCGTTAAATTACTTTTTATTTTGACACATGTCTAAAAACCCAATCCGATTGAGTTAAAAAAAACTGACTGTACAAGGATCTTTTGGCGCGTGGACAAAATCTGAACTAACGCCACTAATTTGTTTATTTTTAAACAATTTCATTATCAAATAGGTAGTTCAACATAAATTAGTTTAATTTAAGTTATCACTTCAGTCTAGATAATATATAAAAGTACTCTGTGAGTCTAGCGTCCCGTTAGTTGGAAATAGTGCGCCAAGGATCTTGGTAGGTAGCTATTGTAAAAAAGTTATACGTGACAACGACTTTGAGTGGTAAAATAAACTTTTTATGTCTGTCTCTCTCGCTCTTAGGCGGGACGCGTGCCTCTCACTCGCTCTCATTGTGAGCGCATAACGTGAGCGGAGCTTTACCCAGTTTCTTGAAGTGTCACCCGGCAAACCAATTTATAAGACGTTGTCACGTCAAAATCTGTTGAAGTTTTAGAGTTGATAATATTTATCTATCTTTGGTGGATCAATCAAAACTATGCCTACCAAGATCCTTGGCGCACTATAGCCAACCTTCAGTTATTACAAAACAAAATTCACAATAAAAAAATGATATAGTAAATAAAAATACTCATAAATGTGAATGACGATTTTCTTTTTAGCTCTTCCCTAGTCGCTGGATAGATGGCGCTAGGTGTAAGTATGATAATGCAAGGAACGGAACCTAAAAAATCTGATTTTAACAAAGCGCGAGAAATGTTGGTTATATTCGGAAGGTTAAGAAAATGAAATTGTCAGTCAACGAGAGTATGTGACGTGACACAATGTTTTTTTTTTTCAAGCGTTTTGGCTTTGGCATAGTAAGTTCAACGCCATCTATAGAGTTCTTGGAAACTAAGTTTTTTTTTAAAACCTCAAAAGGAAAACCTCTCATTGCGAGCGCATTCCTAGTTTAAATTTAGAAACTAAAAAATCGACGCGAATTTAGCCGTAGCTTTATTTCTCAATAATATAATCTCCTTCTCGTGAAATCAATCAAAAGCATCGAATAATTACTAAATTACATTATTAAAAATGATAGTTTATAATAATTAATAAAAAAAATTCAGTATTCAGTATCAACTCTTTTTTTCCAGACTTCATTTCATTGCGAGTATCGATTAGGCCGAATGCAACTTTTTAACGTGATTGCGAAACTTGCGTTTGCGGTCAGCACTACTAAAAGAAGTGCTATGTTGCAACATGGTTTTTTTTAGTAATATTGTCAAGACTATGATTGTGTTGTGCTTGTGTATGAAAATTATGTATGAATAATGACGAAAATAAGAACGCAGATAGAATGTTACTGTTTTCATTTTGACCTTTCGAGTTTTATTAGCAAACGAGAAGCTTCTTTAAGTACAATATTTTCAGTGCATCTAGGTTACCTATTTTAGGAAGGGTGTGGTACTAAGTATTTTACACATATTTGGCAATAAACTGATGTCGCTGTCGTTTTGCCGACCTCAACACGTTATTGTAGATATTAACTACAAACTTATTGTATGAAACAGCTGCCGTGACATATTTTTCATTATAAAATTTAATGCTGAAAGTTCACGAAAATTCACACTGTATTGTTGAGCAAGACCTTTAACATTGTGACGTAGCCAACATGGCAACCGATTTTGGCGCGTTTCTAGTCACGTGACTAAATTCAAAATTTTATCAATTTTAAATTGTCTATAATAAATAAATAAAAAAGAATTGAGAGTTTTTCGCTTCTATCATTACTATCATTTATGATAAAGATTTAAATTATATTTAAAAAATGATGTTTTTTTTTTTTTTGAACAAGTCAATTCAAATTGCGGCAAATTTAGCTCGCGGCGACTGAATCTATTCGCAGCGAATAGCCTGTCACATAGGTACAGCGAATACTCACGGCTAGTAGGCATTCGCAGCGATTAATCGCTGTGTGTGACCGAGGCTTTATACAGGTTGTAAATAACAGCTTAGATATAAGGCTAGATACATGTGTAAAATAGCCATGTAAAAGTGTTATTTTTGGTTTGTTAGTCCTGCTAGACTCTTATTAGTCATTTATTAACCTAATTGGAATCTTATTGCTCATTTGTATACATAAAAGAACCTCTTGCCATTCTTATTTTGTATATAACACATAAGTTATTGTGATTTAGCTCGCTACGTAAAGATATTACGTAGATATGTATAGAATTTAAGTAAATATACGAAGATTATACGTAGCATGTAAAGCTTCGACCTAATATGTAATAGATTTTACCATTAACAAGTAAATAACTGTGTATTATGTATCTGATTTACGTTATAAATAAATAAAGCTGCATTACACACACATACAGACATGCGATTACGTCTCACACACACATGTACAACTCAAATACTCCTTTCTGATTGGCCAAACAAAGTTGCCATGTTAGTTCGACACCGCCGCCCCGCGGCGCTAGGAGCATTGTCTATAAATATGACGCACCCAAATTCTGCGAATTATTATTCGCCCGACCGCTGCTGAAGACACTCTAGAAGAAGAAGACACTCGCCTCACCCTACACTCCACACGCACTACACTCTACACGCAGTTTTCCACGAAGATTCGTCTTATTATTTATCATCCTGAATCCCTGAAGTCATCTACCTATGGTCTGCAGTCTACGAAGTCTGGTGTAGCGCCCTGCTGAAAAAGTCTACACCTTTCAATGGTCCTTCTCGGCCGGATCACTGCATCAGCTCCGGTTTCATCAGTCAAGAAAGAAACAAGTACGCGCGAGTGTTAGTAGTCGGTCTTGCCTAACCGCTGCTAATTACTTGGAAGCAATCACTATCACACGTACGTGGCCACCTAGCGGTGTTAACGGCCATCCTATACGTACGGAGGCATAGTGGACCACCTGACGGCTCCACGCACCATCCCAGGTGTTACAGTCAGACCCCGCCGGTACGGTGCGGATACGTTCTGGGGCCACAAGTTGGTACGCAACGACGGGTGTTGGTTTTCCCGCCACACTCTGATGCACCCGTGAGCGCCCGCGCCCTCTGCTGGGAGGTTCCTACCTTTCCAATCCCCTGCATTCCCATTCCTGGTCCGGCATCACCGCGGTAGGAGTCCGGCCAGGCTGATAGGCAAGGTAGGCGTCACACATCAAGAAAAACAGTGAAAGTGAAAGTGATAAAGTGTTAATTCTAAGTAATTGGTAGGGATTAGGGACCCTCGTGCGCAATGGAAAACGCACGTGTATTGCGTTCAGGCAAATCTACGCCTGCCACCGACGCCACGCCGGCGTCCGGTCAGACAATGTCGACCGAATCAAATACGTGGAGTAAGGGCACCAGCACAGAGGACACGAGTGGTGACAGCAGCACGCATAGTGTCGAGAAAATAATCATCGAAAATAGGTCCGCGCAAGTCGAAGATTTAAATAACACGTTGGTTAGGAGTGCGCCGGGCACCGTAATTAATGTTCCCATGGATAGGGCATGTAGCCGATTATCTATATTAAAAGCCGAATTAGAGTTACATCATTCCGAATTAGCACGGGCTAAGGCGGCATCCGCAATTGCCTTAAGTCGTTTGGAAATAGCCAGAATAGAACTGGAAAGCTCCGACGACGCGGAGCGACCGCTCAGAGTTGAAGAGTCACGTGTTGAGGGCTGGATTTCGGAACAGTATGTAGCAGAGCAGCCAGCAATATTAGATAGCGCCCAAGCCTCGGGACAGGCGCCGCGACCACCCATCTCGACTAAGAATGAGCCGCGCGTTGGCAACGACACGTCGAATAGTAGCAGCGACATGGCGATGCTGGCCAACGCGATAATGCAGGCGGTAAATTCAAATAAATCCGACTCCGCGGCACCAAAGTTCATCCACGAACTGCCTCATTTCGACGGGGCGATTGCCGAGTGGATGGCTTTTAAATCTGTCTTTAGCGACACAGTAGGCATGTTTTCTGACGTACAAAACGTGGCCCGCCTAAGACGAGCACTGAGAGGTGCAGCCCGCGAAACGGTTAGGGCGTTATTATTCACCGTATCGGATCCGTATGAAGTAATAGACACGTTAGAACGACGTTACGGCCGACCGGAATTACTCGTCTTATCAGAACTCGAAAACATTAAACGCATGCCCCGCATGAGCGAAGACGGGCGTAATGTGAGTAGTTTCGCGAGCAGAGTATCAAACACAGTAGCGGCGATAAAATCACTCAATCAACCGCAATATCTGTACTCACCTGAGTTAGTAAGTCGAATCGTAGAAAAACTCAGCATAATTCTAAAATATAAATGGTATGAATTCAAAGCGGAACGCACCGGCGCGCCCGAGTTAGAGTTGTTGTCTCGATTTCTGAACATCATGGCCGACCAGTGTGGCGCTATGTTCGCCTACGAGACAGCGCGAGATGAAAGGAAAAACCACTCAAAACCGCGCACGGTGAACACGGCCCGTGAACGCACGCGTCGTCAACACTCGGACTCCGAAAGCGAGGATTCAGAAATCGAGGCCAGCTCATCGCATAAAACGGTCGCAGCCGTAAATAAGTCGAGCTCAAAGAAACAGGCGTCAAAACCGCAGAAGCCACGCCCATCACGACCGAATAGCGAGTCGTCGGCAGAAACGGATAAAAGTAAAAAATGCGTTATTTGCGCGGGAAATCACGGCGCCGCAGAGTGCGCGGACTTCGCGAAATTAACCATTAACGATCGATGGAACGTGGCTAAACGCGATAGGTTATGTTTTAGGTGCCTGAATAACTCGCACATGCGGATAGCTAGGTGCAAATACGTGCCATGCGGAATTAACGGGTGTGAAGCGTCACACCATAAAATGCTACACGGCAGCGACAATACAGCTCTGCCTACCCGCGGTAACGTGAGCTCGGTGAATCACGTAAACACGTCTAGTACCTACCTAAAAATAGTACCGGTCGAGTTAAGCGGCCCCATAGGCTCCACTGCCACCTACGCCTTGCTGGATGAAGGTTCAACCATGACGCTCGTTGAGCGAGGCGTGGCGGACAGCGTTACACCTAGAGGTCGCGGCCAACTATTATCGCTAGAAGGAGTAGGAGGTAATCGTATAGACGAGACGGAGTCGTGTCGCGTTAAGCTGTCAATCCGCGGTATGTGTAGTCGAAACTTAGAAACTATGAGTGCGAACACCATAGGAAATTTAAATTTATCTCCGCAGGAGGTAAGCAGAGATATAGTGCGCCAGTGCAGCCACCTAGCGGAATTAGAGGATGAACTATGCTACGAGCTGGGAAAACCGACTATTTTAATAGGTCAGGACAACTGGCATTTAATTACATCCAGACAGCTACGAGTCGGCCAAAAGACCCAACCCGTGGCATCGTTAACCAAACTAGGATGGGTGCTGCACGGGCAAGACGCACGCCCACGCAACACGGTAGCGTTAGTGAATCACGTGCGACCTACGCCAACAGTCGACCCCGCGTTAGAGCTTATCAGAAACTTCTTCAGCTTAGAATCGTTAGGAATAGAGCCACGCCGGCCAACGTCTGACCCAGATCAGCGCGCCCTAGCGATCTTAGATAAAACGTTTAAGAAGGTGAGCTGTAACAGGTTCGAAACGGGATTACTGTGGCGGACAGACGACGAGGTAATGCCTAACAACAAAAAACAAGCTCTCAGTCGTCTGTACAGTCTGGAAAATAAACTAGACAAAAACTCGAACTTAAAGTCCGAATATAGCAAGCAAATAAACAATCTGTTGGAAGCGGGCTACGCCGAAAAAATAGACACCCCGTCTACATCGCCACGCAGCTGGTACTTACCGCACTTTTCAGTAGTGCATCCGCAGAAGGGTAAAGTACGTTTAGTGTTCGATGCAGCAGCCAAGTATGGGGGAAAAAGCCTAAACGACGCGTTATTAGCAGGCCCCGATTTATTGCAATCGCTATTCGGTGTACTGATTAGGTTTAGAGAAGGCAAAATAGCAGTAGTAGCCGACATTAAAGAAATGTTTTTACAGGTCAAAATCGCTCGGCAAGACCGTGATAGCTTACGATTTTTATGGAGGGGTGAAGATAGGGAAAGACCGCCACAAGAGTACCGAATGACGTCGTTAATATTCGGAGCGGCCTCCTCCCCATGTACCGCCATCTATGTTAAAAATAAAAACGCAGAGCATCACGGCCAACAATACCCCGAGGTCGCGAGGGCCACAGTGCGTAATTTCTATATGGACGATTACTTAGGCGCGTTCGACACCGAAAGCGAGGCGAAACGTGTAATTAACGCCATGTACAAAGTACACTTAGACGCGTCTTTCGAATTACGCGGATGGGCGTCAAACGTGCCCGAAGTGATAAGTAGCGTCACCGACACGCGCAGCAGCGATTCGACCACGCTAGGGAAAAGCGATACGGAGCGAACATTAGGCCTTATATGGAACCACGCACGCGATACGTTAGGTTTCAACGTCAACCTAAGAAGCACGCCCGCGAGCGTCATTGAAGGTGACACTCTGCCTACCAAGCGACAGGTAACCAGCGCGGTAATGTCGGTTTTCGACCCGCTAGGTTTGGTTTCGCCGATTACGATGATAGGCAAATGTCTCATACAGGAAGTATGGCGCAGCGGGATAGATTGGGACGACCCCATCACAACCGAGCATCACGTGACATGGTCATCTTTTATTAAGAACTTACAATTGCTGAAAAAACTAGAAATAGATAGGTACGTACCTGCCACGCCCTCTAACGAAGGGGAGTTGCACGTTTTCTGTGACGCAAGTGAAAAAGTGTATTCAGCCGCGATTTATTTCGTAAGTACAATGTCGAACGGTACAAGAACATCGCGACTGATTGCAGGTAAAGCCAAAGTGGCTCCGCTGAAACCTATCTCGATACCCCGCCTAGAGCTTCAGGCCGCAGTGTTAGGCAGTCGATTAGCCGAATCGGTCAAGCGCGAGTCGGATTATAAAATATTAAAATGCCATTATTGGTCAGACTCTAAAACAGTATTAGCCTGGATAAAATCAGACCCGCGCACGTTCAAGTCGTTTGTAGCACATCGACTGGCTGAAATCGAAAGCCTAACTACTCCGGATAACTGGCGATGGGTGCCCAGTGCCGATAACGTCGCGGACGACGCGACCAAGGGCATTCCTATCGATTTCGACTCGAAACATAGATGGTTTTGTGGACCCGAGTTCATAAAGAGCGACCCCGCATCATGGCCGCAGGAAAAGCGAGCCGCGGCGCCGCCACCCCCTTCAGGGGAGGAAAGAGTATTAAAGCAAGTCCACGTGACTATTAGGCACGACGTAAGCGATTACTTACCTCGTTTAGAACGTTTCTCGAAATACACTCGATTACTGCGTGTTGCTGCCACCGTTCTGCTCGCCGCCGAGGTATTTAAAGCCAAACTACTCAAAAGAATCACAAGTAAAGAACTCGCACCAAACCACATAAAACTAGCTGAACTATTGCTAGTAAGGAGAAGTCAATACAACTCGTTCGGCGAGGACATCACGACGATTGAGGCTGGACGGCGACCGCCGAAGAAGTCACCGTTCTACAAGCTCTTCGTGAAGATCGACCGCAACGGCATCCTGTGTCTTGACAGCAGAATAAAAGAAAAGCACAACCTGCCAGTCCTACACGCCAAAGAAGGCCTCACTCAGCTGTTGGTGCATCACACGCACGCAACATTCAATCACGGCAACCATCAAACTGTCATGAATGAACTGAGACAACGCTACCACATAATAGGGCTGCGCAGTGTTTTACGCTACATATGCAACAAATGCCAATGGTGTCGGACCTATAGGGGGATCCCCTCAATAATTCCCTTAGGCGACTTACCAGCAGAAAGGCTGGCCCAAAACCAACCGCCCTTCACAGCAACCGCGGTGGATTATTTTGGGCCCATGCACGTCAATGTCGGGCGAAAGCTGGAGAAAAGGTGGGGCGCGCTATATACATGCCTCACCACACGAGCAGTGCACCTGGAGCTGGCCACATCCCTCTCGGCCTCCTCCATGATCATGAGCCTGCGAAGACTGATAGCTCGCCGCGGCACGCCGACTGTGATATACAGCGACAACGGAACCAACTTCGTAGGCGCTGAAAAAGAAATCGCCGAAGCTATGCAAAGCAACGACCATGATTTGAGAGCTTTCGCATCTGAGAAGCTGATCACCTGGAAGAAGATACCACCTGGTGCCCCAAACATGGGCGGCGCCTGGGAAAGAATGGTCAGATCGGTGAAAACAGCGTTAAGAGTCACTCTCAAAGAAAGAAACCCCCCTGACGACATACTTCACACGTTGTTACTAGAAGCTGAACACGTGATAAACTCGAGGCCATTGACCCCGGTGAATCCCAACTTGGATGAAGAAGCGCTGACTCCCAATCACTTCCTCATTGGGCGCTCAAGTGGGATGTCACCACTTGGCTCGTTCAAAGACGTAGCACCGAACTCGAACTCCTGGAAAACCGCTCAAGCCTTAGCCGATGCCTTTTGGGCGCGCTGGACAGCAGAATACAGGCCTCTCTTAATGCCTCGATCCAGCTCCAATCCTCAGCACAAAAATCTAAAAGCTGGCGACATCGTCGTAATATGTGATGGCACGATGCCCAGAGGAGTGTGGCCTCGGGGTGAGATCATGAAAGTTTACCCAGGCCCAGATGGACGAGTTCGAGTAACCGAAGTACGAACAGCAGCTGGATTACTTCGTCGTCCAGCCTCTCGCCTCATCTTGATTTCAACGGCGGACTAAAACGTTATGTTTGGTGCTTGCGCACGAGGGGGAGATTGTAAATAACAGCTTAGATATAAGGCTAGATACATGTGTAAAATAGCCATGTAAAAGTGTTATTTTTGGTTTGTTAGTCCTGCTAGACTCTTATTAGTCATTTATTAACCTAATTGGAATCTTATTGCTCATTTGTATACATAAAAGAACCTCTTGCCATTCTTATTTTGTATATAACACATAAGTTATTGTGATTTAGCTCGCTACGTAAAGATATTACGTAGATATGTATAGAATTTAAGTAAATATACGAAGATTATACGTAGCATGTAAAGCTTCGACCTAATATGTAATAGATTTTACCATTAACAAGTAAATAACTGTGTATTATGTATCTGATTTACGTTATAAATAAATAAAGCTGCATTACACACACATACAGACATGCGATTACGTCTCACACACACATGTACAACTCAAATACTCCTTTCTGATTGGCCAAACAAAGTTGCCATGTTAGTTCGACACCGCCGCCCCGCGGCGCTAGGAGCATTGTCTATAAATATGACGCACCCAAATTCTGCGAATTATTATTCGCCCGACCGCTGCTGAAGACACTCTAGAAGAAGAAGACACTCGCCTCACCCTACACTCCACACGCACTACACTCTACACGCAGTTTTCCACGAAGATTCGTCTTATTATTTGTCATCCTGAATCCCTGAAGTCATCTACCTATGGTCTGCAGTCTACGAAGTCTGGTGTAGCGCCCTGCTGAAAAAGTCTACACCTTTCACAGGTACTAGCTGTTGCCCGCGGCTTCGCCCGCGTGAAGTTCGCTAACTGTCCCACTGGATCATACTAAAGGGATAATAGTGTCCTACATGTTAATCCAGGTTATAAAGTATCTATGTGCCACATTTCATAATCATCGCAATTATTATTATCACAATCACCATCACAATCCCCATCACCATCATTATCACAATCACCATCACTAACACTATCACAATCACCATCACAATCCCCATCACCATCACTATCACAGTCACCATCATTATCACCAATTATCATCATTAACACAACCACCATAACTACCACAATCATTATCACAATCACCATCACAATCACCATAACAATCACAATCACCATCACTATCACAATCACCATCACAATCCCCATCACTATCGCTATCACTATCACAATCACAATCACCATCATCGTTATCACAATAATTATCATCGTAATCACAGTCATTATCACACTCACCATCACCATCACTATCTCAATCACCATCACAATCACCATAAGAATCACAATCACCATCACTATCACCATCACAATCCCCATCACTATCGCTATCACAATCACTATCATAATCACCATCACCATCACGATCACCATCAAAATAACTATCACAATCACCATCATCGTTATCACAATAATTATCATCGTAATCACAGTCATTATCACACTCACCATCACTATCTCAATCACCATCACAATCACCATCACAATCACAATCACCATCACCATCACAATCACAGTCACCATCACAATCACCATCATCATCACAATCACCATCACAATCACCATCATAATCACAATCACCATCACAATCACCATCACAATCACCATTACAATCACCATCACAATCACAATCATCATCACAATCACCATCACAATCACCATCACAATCACCATCACAATCACCATCATAATCACCATCACAATCACCATCATAATCACCATCACAATCACCATCACAATCAACGTCACAATCACCATCACAATCACCATCACAATGACCATCACAATCACCATCACAATCACCATCACAATTACCATCACAATCACCATCACAATCACCATCACAATCACCATCGCTATCACCATCACAATCACCACCACTCTCAGAATAACTGTCACAATCATCATCACCATCACAATCACCATCAAAATCAGTATCACAATGACCATCATCGTTACCACAATCATTATCATCGTAATCACAATCGCTATCATCATTATCACAATCACTATCATCGTAATCTCAACCATTATCATCGTATTCACAATCATCATCCTTGTCATCACAATCATTATAATCGTAATCACAATCATTATCATCGTAATCACAATCATCATGATCACAATCGCCATCACTATCTCAACCACAATCATTATCACCATCACAATTACCATCACAATCACTACCCTCGTTATCACAATCATTATCATAGTAATCACAATAATCTACATCATTATTACAATCACCGTCACTGTCACAATCACCATTACAATCACAATTACTATCACAATCACCATCATCGTTATCAAACTTATTATCATTGTAATCACAATCATTATCATCGTTATCACAATCATCATTATCACAATCATCATCATCGTAATCACAATCATTATCATCTGGATCTCAAAATAAATGCCATTTTCGTAATCAGCACCCCTGATAATCTCGGTATCGACACCCATATTGATTATTAGACATTTCAACCCCATCGCACCCCAACAGGGAATGGTAGTATTTCAGGTCTGCCACATTAAATCTTAAAATAGTTGTTTTTGTAATACACCCGACCCAATTCACCATAAAAACAATACCTATGTTGAAGTTCAGGCTTTGTTACCCCATTTCCCCCTTTAGGGGTTGAATTCTGAAAAAAAACTGAAACACAAATGTTAACTCATTTATCGATAGGAGTACTCCTGTTAAGTTTCGAATAAAGTAGTCTAACTAATCTTATTTCCCCACGTAATCTTTGGACTCCCGTTCCAACCCCTTTTTTTTTTTTTTTTTTTCGGATGGGAAATCATCAAATAACCCCTCCCGCTCTGGGCGGAGCAGGAGGGAGTGTCAGACTTTTACTGACTAAAACCCATCCATGTTCCTTCATCGCCCTTTGTGTTCCGGGGCCACGGTATCTCTTTCGAATAGTCCCGCAACCCCGGCAGGCATCGGTCCTTACGGACCCCTTCCTTTTTGCTGACTCTCTTTGAGGCGCGCGTGGAACACGAACGCGCCGTCGGAACGGCCTGTCGTCATTAGACGGACGGACGGCGAGCTAGCCCATAGCCCACCGTCCACAGGCCCGCGCCTACGGTGGCCGGGGGCCACGTGGTTGTGGCCCCCGACGCCCGGGGCGTCTCCCGCGGCACAATCACAATCATCATCACAATCACCATCACAATCACCATCACAATCACCATCACAATCACCATCACAATCACCATCATAATCACCATCACAATCACCATCATAATCACCATCACAATCACCATCACAATCAACGTCACAATCACCATCACAATCACCATCACAATGACCATCACAATCACCATCACAATCACCATCACAATTACCATCACAATCACCATCACAATCACCATCACAATCACCATCGCTATCACCATCACAATCACCACCACTCTCAGAATAACTGTCACAATCATCATCACCATCACAATCACCATCAAAATCAGTATCACAATGACCATCATCGTTACCACAATCATTATCATCGTAATCACAATCGCTATCATCATTATCACAATCACTATCATCGTAATCTCAACCATTATCATCGTATTCACAATCATCATCCTTGTCATCACAATCATTATAATCGTGATCACAATCATTATCATCGTAATCACAATCATCATGATCACAATCGCCATCACTATCTCAACCACAATCATTATCACCATCACAATTACCATCACAATCACTACCCTCGTTATCACAATCATTATCATAGTAATCACAATAATCTACATCATTATTACAATCACCGTCACTGTCACAATCACCATTACAATCACAATTACTATCACAATCACCATCATCGTTATCAAACTTATTATCATTGTAATCACAATCATTATCATCGTTATCACAATCATCATTATCACAATCATCATCATCGTAATCACAATCATTATCATCTGGATCTCAAAATAAATGCCATTTTCGTAATCAGCACCCCTGATAATCTCGGTATCGACACCCATATTGATTATTAGACATTTCAACCCCATCGCACCCCAACAGGGAATGGTAGTATTTCAGGTCTGCCACATTAAATCTTAAAATAGTTGTTTTTGTAATACACCCGACCCAATTCACCATAAAAACAATACCTATGTTGAAGTTCAGGCTTTGTTACCCCATTTCCCCCTTTAGGGGTTGAATTCTGAAAAAAAACTGAAACACAAATGTTAACTCATTTATCGATAGGAGTACTCCTGTTAAGTTTCGAATAAAGTAGTCTAACTAATCTTATTTCCCCACGTAATCTTTGGACTCCCGTTCCAACCCCTTTTTTTTTTTTTTTTTTTCGGATGGGAAATCATCAAATAACCCCTCCCGCTCTGGGCGGAGCAGGAGGGAGTGTCAGACTTTTACTGACTAAAACCCATCCATGTTCCTTCATCGCCCTTTGTGTTCCGGGGCCACGGTATCTCTTTCGAATAGTCCCGCAACCCCGGCAGGCATCGGTCCTTACGGACCCCTTCCTTTTTGCTGACTCTCTTTGAGGCGCGCGTGGAACACGAACGCGCCGTCGACACGGCCTGTCGTCATTAGACGGACGGACGGCGAGCTAGCCCATAGCCCACCGTCCACAGGCCCGCGCCTACGGTGGCCGGGGGCCACGTGGTTGTGGCCCCCGACGCCCGGGGCGTCTCCCGCGGCACAATCACAATCATCATCACAATCACCATCACAATCTCCATCACAATCACCATCACAATCACCATCACAATCACCATCACAATCACCATCATAATCACCATCACAATCACCATCATAATCACCATCACAATCACCATCACAATCAACGTCACAATCACCATCACAATCACCATCACAATGACCATCACAATCACCATCACAATCACCATCACAATTACCATCACAATCACCATCACAATCACCATCACAATCACCATCGCTATCACCATCACAATCACCACCACTCTCAGAATAACTGTCACAATCATCATCACCATCACAATCACCATCAAAATCAGTATCACAATGACCATCATCGTTACCACAATCATTATCATCGTAATCACAATCGCTATCATCATTATCACAATCACTATCATCGTAATCTCAACCATTATCATCGTATTCACAATCATCATCCTTGTCATCACAATCATTATAATCGTAATCACAATCATTATCATCGTAATCACAATCATCATGATCACAATCGCCATCACTATCTCAACCACAATCATTATCACCATCACAATTACCATCACAATCACTACCCTCGTTATCACAATCATTATCATAGTAATCACAATAATCTACATCATTATTACAATCACCGTCACTGTCACAATCACCATTACAATCACAATTACTATCACAATCACCATCATCGTTATCAAACTTATTATCATTGTAATCACAATCATTATCATCGTTATCACAATCATCATTATCACAATCATCATCATCGTAATCACAATCATTATCATCTGGATCTCAAAATAAATGCCATTTTCGTAATCAGCACCCCTGATAATCTCGGTATCGACACCCATATTGATTATTAGACATTTCAACCCCATCGCACCCCAACAGGGAATGGTAGTATTTCAGGTCTGCCACATTAAATCTTAAAATAGTTGTTTTTGTAATACACCCGACCCAATTCACCATAAAAACAATACCTATGTTGAAGTTCAGGCTTTGTTACCCCATTTCCCCCTTTAGGGGTTAAATTCTGAAAAAAAACTGAAACACAAATGTTAACTCATTTATCGATAGGTGTACTCCTGTTAAGTTTCGAATAAAGTAGTCTAACTAATCTTATTTCCCCACGTAATCTTTGGACTCCCGTTCCAACCCCTTTTTTTTTTTTTTTTTTTCGGATGGGAAATCATCAAATAACCCCTCCCGCTCTGGGCGGAGCAGGAGGGAGTGTCAGACTTTTACTGACTAAAACCCATCCATGTTCCTTCATCGCCCTTTGTGTTCCGGGGCCACGGTATCTCTTTCGAATAGTCCCGCAACCCCGGCAGGCATCGGTCCTTACGGACCCCTTCCTTTTTGCTGACTCTCTTTGAGGCGCGCGTGGAACACGAACGCGCCGTTGACACGGCCTGTCGTCATTAGACGGACGGACGGCGAGCTAGCCCATAGCCCACCGTCCACAGGCCCGCGCCTACGGTGGCCGGGGGCCACGTGGTTGTGGCCCCCGACGCCCGGGGCGTCTCCCGCGGCACAATCACAATCATCATCACAATCACCATCACAATCACCATCACAATCACCATCACAATCACCATCATAATCACCATCACAATCACCATCATAATCACCATCACAATCACCATCACAATCAACGTCACAATCACCATCACAATCACCATCACAATGACCATCACAATCACCATCACAATCACCATCACAGTTACCATCACAATCACCATCACAATCACCATCACAATCACCATCGCTATCACCATCACAATCACCACCACTCTCAGAATAACTGTCACAATCATCGCTATCACCGTTACATTGGCCGGGACGTTGAGAGGTTCTCTCCCTCTCACGTTCCGCCACCTCCTTCTCTAGCATTACTGCTTCGCAGAAGGAGGTGACGGCGTCCCATTCCGTCTCGCTCCGGACCATGGCTTGCACCAGGGCCGGACGCGAGAGGTTGCCGCCGCCAATCGCCGCTTCGAGGACACGGCGGTGCTCCGCCCACGCGGGACACACCTCCACCGTGTGTTCCACCGTGTCCTCCGGTCGATCCTCGCAATGGAAACACCCGGGCGTTTCCTCCCGCCCGATTCGGTGCAAGAACCTCCCGAACACTCCGTGTCCGGTGAGGACCTGCGTCAGGCGGAAGGTGAGGACGCCGTGGCGTCTCTCAAGCCACTCCTCAAAGAGGGGACTTATCGCCACTATCGTGGCGTGCCCTGCGCGGGGTTGCGACAGTCGCTCTCTCCATGTCGCCATGAGATCCCGCCGGAAGTCTGTCCGCTGAGCGACAATTTGTCGCTGCAGCGGAGTTTCCCCCCGGCGTAGCGCCTCGCGCGCCATTCATGCAGGCGCGCGAGGACTATCGCCTCCAGATCCCACGGCGGCAATCCGGCAAGGAGGCTCGCTGCCTCGCGGGAGATCGTGCGGTACGCCCCGGCTACCACCTTTTGGGGCGCGTTCAGATAGTGGGCGGCTCGCCGCCTCAAAGAACGCGCCCACACCGGGGCCCCGTAAAGGGCCATGGAGCGCACGACTCCCGCGTAGAGCCTCCGGCAGGAGGCGTTCGGCCCCCCCAGGTTGGGCAGGAGCCGCCTTAAGGCAGCCCCAGTCCGTTCCAGTTTGGGGGCCAAACGTCGGAAGTGCTCCACGAAGTTCCACCGGCTGTCGAGGACGAGTCCTAGGTACTTCAAAGTCGACTCGACGCCGATGGATACCCCTCCTACCGTGAGCAAGGATCCCGGAGGTGGCGCATTCCGAGGCCCATGAAAGCACATGGCCTCGGACTTGTGCAATGCCACCTCGAGACCCAGTTGCCGGATCCTCTCAACGACTATCGCAACCCCGCGTGTCATCGCTTCAGCCCGTTCCAACCCCTAAGGGGGTGAATTTTGAAAAATCCTTTCTTAATGCACCCCTAAACCTCATAAAGAACCTTTGTGCCAAATTTGGAATCGCTAGACTCAGCGGTTTGGGCTGTGCATTGATTTTTATACTTTGCCACCCCATTTCCCCCTCTTAGGGGTTGAATTCTGAAAAAACCTGAAACCCGTTTCTACACATTTATCAATAGGAGCACTCCTGTGAAGTTTCGAATAAAATAGTATAACTAATCTTGTTTTACCCATACAAACTTTGGATTCCCTTTTAACCCCCTTAGGGGTTGAATTTTGAAAAATACTTTCTTAGTGCACCCCTAGACCACATAAGGAACCTACTTGCCAAATTTGGAATCTCTAGACTCAGCCGTTTGGGCTGTGCATTGAATTTTATACTTTGCCACCCCATTTCCCCCTCTTAGGGGTTGAATTCTGAAAAAACCTGAAACCCGTTTCTACACATTTATCAATAGGAGCACTCCTGTGAAGTTTCGAATAAAATAGTATAACTAATCTTGTTTTACCCATACAAACTTTGGATTCCCTTTTAACCCCCTTAGGGGTTGAATTTTGAAAAATCCCTTACTAATGCACCCCTAGACCACATAAGGAACCTACTTGCCAAATTTGGAATCTCTAGACTTAGCCGTTTGGGCTGTGCATTGATTTTTATACTTTGCCACCCCATTTCCCCCTCTTAGGGGTTGAATTCTGAAAAAACCTGAAACCCGTTTCTACTCATTTATCAATAGGAGCACTCCTGTGAAGTTTCTAATAAAATAGTCTAACTAATCTTGTTTCCCCATACAAACTTTGGAGCCTCGTTTAACCCCTTTAGGGGATGAATTTTGAAAAATCCTTTCTTAGTGCACCCCTAGACCACATAAGGAACCTACTTGCCAAATTTGGAATCTGTAGACCCAGCGGTTTGGGCTATGCGTTGATAGATGAGTCAGTCAGTCAGTCAGTCAGTCAGTCAGTCAGTCAATCAGTCAGTCAGTCAGTTTCTTCTTTTATATATTTAGATGAACGCTCCCCGAGTGTGAAGTTTGAATCACGGTTCCTTTGAAAGTTGTCAGGTAGGTAAGTTGTATGTATAAAATTGTTCCTCATCATCGTCATAGTTAATAGCTCAGTTTTGATATATTTATTTATTTATTTAAACTTCATGTACAAGAGTGGTACATAGGCGGACTTAATGCCACAAGGCATTCTCTACCAGTCAACCTTTGGGTTAAATAAGAAAACATAGTGATAGGGTACAAAACACCACGAGGGGGGGTAGGGTAGGGGGATTTTATTTGGAACAATATTATAAACCAACCTGTGTCAGACACCCTATAAAGTATTGATGAAATAAAGTTATAGGTACTTTCGTCATAGTTTAAAAACTGAAGCATAAGCAATGACGTATATATAGACACGTCATGAACCAACATCGCGGCGCTTAAAAACGGCGAAAATACTAGAACTACTTATAAGCGTGAAGAAAGAGAAAGAAAATATGACACCGAACGGCGGGATGCCTGTTGCGAGAGGGAGATAAATATACATCTTCAGTCACGTCACAGGATTTATTAAATTATAAACAAACGTAGCGTCGCGCGACAGGTTGGTGCGTAACTAAGCGCGATGTGGCCAATTGGCTTCATTTCATGTTGTCATTTTAGAGTGCGGACAACGTATCTATAGTTTATATATCATTGAGCATAAGTAGGTAAACTATCAAGAGATGTTTTCAAGACACCTCGAAAACGGGTTCATATTGCACTACGATTAGGTTCAACATGGAATGTATTTCACACACGTGCGTTTTCTTCATGAAAAAATACACAGGTTCAAATCGTTCAATGCCTATAGTCGGAGGTGAATGTTTTTTTAGGGTTCCGTACCCAAAGGGTAAAAACGGAACCTTATTACTAAGACTTCGCTGTCTGTCCGTCTGTCTGTCACCAGGCTGTATCTCATGAACCGTGACAGCTAGACAGTTGAAATTTTCACAGATGATGTATTTCTGTTACCGCTATAACAACAAATACTAAATATAGTCAATGGCACGGAACCCTTCGTGTGCGAGTCCGACTCGCACTTGGCTGGTTTTTTTTATTTCAGCAAAGCAATGTGCGTCATAACGGCGTAAATATTTTTAGGGTTCCGTACCCAAAGGGTAAAAACGGAACCCTATTACTAAGACTTCGCTGTCTGTCCGTCTGTCTGTCACCAGGCTGTCTCTCATGAACCGTGACAGCTAGACAGTTGAAATTTTCACAGATGATGTATTTCTGTTGCCGCTGTAACAACAAATCCTTCGTGCGCGAGTCCGACTCGCACTTGGCCGGTTTTTTGAATATTTAAATCGTGTATATAAATAGAACTAGTATTTGCGTTGCGCGCGAGCTGAGCTCAGCTCGCGGTGTCGTCGTGTTTTTGAGAAGTATTCCTTACCCTTATAAAATTTTGAGAATCCATAAGAATCCTTAAACGAATTGGAAAATACATTAAAGTCCGTAAAAGATTTTGTATAGGGGTTCATAAGGGTTTATATATATTATATAGGGTTTATATATATAGGTAGGTATATATATAAATACCAAAAAAAATATATTTAAAAACACCTTTTCCCATTTAAAAAAATTACCCTATAGTTTGCTGGTCGTCCCCCTGAGTTACGCTTCACCCACTCAACCTTCTGAACCTTCATTACGCTACGGAGGTCGCCGGCTCGCTTTGCTCGCCACCGCCACCTCCCCCTTCGCTCCACTCGGTCTCGCAGGTTCGCACCACTCAAGATCTACCACCACCGGACAGGTTTCGACGCCTACTATAATATTTGTTCAAACACCTAATGGCTATCTCTAACCGCTATGAAGTTACAGCTCTTTCAATTTTAGTCCCCTAAAATTGAAAGAGCTGTAACTTCACTGTAACCTCCCGGTTGGGGAGGGGAGGAAATGGTACACAAATTTCAACGCCCCTCAATAGTTTTAGGTAAGAATCAAACAATTTTTCAGTATTAAAAAAAGGGGTGAAGAGGAGGGGGTGGGGGAGAGGTGGGAGTTATTAAAAATGATTTTGGCTAACGCCTTGCCCCTTTAAATTAATCGGAAAAAAAAATGTTCCAAGTCTCTAAAATTTCCGAGATCCGCCTTAAGGGCGAGAAGGGGGGCAACTTTGAAAACTGGTTTTTACTTTTCCGAGCCTCTTCTATACGAATCTGAAAAAAAAATGTTCCAAGTCTCTTGGTTTCCGAGATACATACATACACATAGGTTTGTGTGCATAACCCTAGCAAAATGTTGTGCATTTGAGAGATGAGACCATAAAAAATAATTAGTGTATCATGAGGAGCAATTTGTTTAATAGTAGCAAAATTTGTGTGAATTGTAGTTTTAAAGTTATTTGAGAAAAACACATTTTGCTAGAGTAACGTTTGAAACGTTATCCTGGCAAAATCGATTTTCAAAAATTCGTTCTGCCCGGAACCAAATACATGATTAGATAGCTTTTGTTGCATAGTAAATGTTTGTAAATAGCAAAATTTGTGTGTGGTATGGTTCTTGAGTTATTTAAGATTTTGCTGCGGTAACGTTTTGTGATTTCCCAGATCTCGAAAACGGCTCAACGCAGAAGATTGAAAAGAATACCAATAAGAGACCTTAATTTGTTTAAATTAGTTTAAACATTAGTTTTTGATTTGGTGGTCGTAAACCAATGGAATTAAATGGTTTCAAAAATCAGATAAAACGGATTTGCAAGTAAACCAAAACACTTATAACCAAATAAACAGCTGTCAAAAATACCCATGGTAGACACTTATCACGTCAAGTAAAATAAATTATGTAACTTTATACGATACTAGCGGACGTCACGCGGTTTCACCCGCGTAGTTCCCGTTCCCGTGGGATTACGGGAATAAAATATAGCCTATACGGATTCGGAAGAATCCCTCTACGTAATGGTAAAAGAAATTTTGAAATCGGTCCAGTAGTTTTTGAGCCTATTCAATACAAAAATACAAAGGTTTCCTCTTTATAATCTAAATATATAAAAGAAGAAACTGACTGACTGACTGACTGACTGACTGACTGACTGACTGACTCATCTATCAACGCACAACCCAAACCGCTGGGTCTACAGATTCCAAATTTGGCAAGTAGGTTCCTTATGTAGTCTAGGGGTGCACTAAGAAAGGATTTTTCAAAATTCACCCCCTAAGGGGGTTAAACGGGGCTCCAAAGTTTGTATGGGGAAACAAGATTAGTTAGACTATTTTATTCGAAACTTCACAGGAGTGCTCCTATTAATAAATGAGTAGAAACGGGTTTCAGGATTTTTCAGAATTCAACCCCTAAGAGGGGGAAATGGGGTGGCAAAGTATAAAAATCAATGCACAGCCCAAACCACTGAGTCTAGAGATTCAAAATTTGGCACATAGGTTTTTTAAGGGGTCTAGGGGTGCACTAAGAAAGGATTTTTTTAAATTCATCCCCTAAGGGGGTTAAACGGGGCTCCAAAGTTTGTATGGGGAAACAAGATTAGTTAGACTATTTTATTCGAAACTTAACAGGAGTACTCCTATCGATAAATGAGTTAACATTTGTGTTTCAGGTTTTTTTCAGAATTCAACCCCTAAAGGGGGAAATGGGGTAACAAAGCCTGAAATTCAACATAGGTATTGTTTGTATGGTGAATTGGGTTGGGTGTATTACAAAAACAACGATTTTAAGATTTAATGTGGCGGACCTGAAATACCATCATTCCCTGTTGGGGTGCGATGGGGTTGAAATGTCTAAAAATCAATATGGGTGTCAAAACCGAGATTATCAGGGGTGCTGATGTCGAAAATGGCATTTATTTTGAGATCCAGAAGATGGCGGATTCAACTTCTGTATAGGGTTATTGTGATGATGATGATTGTGATTACGATGATGATTGTGATAATGATAATGAGTTTGATAACGTTGATGATTTTGATGACGATGATAATGAGTTTGATAACGATGATGGTGATTGTGATAGTGATAGTGATTGTGATAGTGATGGCGATTGTGATAGTGACGGTGATTGTAATGGTGAAAGCGATGGTTGTGATAACGAGGATGGAGATTGTGATGATGATTATGATTAAGATGATAATGATTGTGATTACGATGATAATGATTGTGATAGGTAACGGTGATGGTGATTGTGATAGTGATTTTGATGGTGATTGGGATGGTGATGGTGATGGTGATGGTGATAGTGATGGTGATTGTGATAGTAATGGTGATTGTGATAGTTATAATGATGGTGATTGTGATAATGTTGTGGTTGTGAAAGTGATGGCGATTGTGATCATGATTTTTGTGATTAAGATGATAATGATTGAGATTACGATGATAACGATTGTGATAACGATGGTAATGATTGTGATGACGAGGAGGGAGATTGTGATGACGATGATTGTGATTACGATGACAGTGTTTGTGATTACGATGATAATGATTGTTAAAATTGTGATAGTGATTGTGATCGTGTTGGTGATTGTGATTGTGATGATGATTGTGATGGTGATTGTGATTGTGATAGTGATTGTGATAGTGATAGTAATGGTGATTGTGATAATGATAATGATGGTGATTGTGATAATGATTGTGGTTATGATAGTGATGGCGATTGTGATCATGATTATTGTGATTAAGATGATAATGATTGAGATTACGATGATAACGATTGTGATTACGATGATATTGACTGTGATGACGAGGATGGAGATTGTGATGACGATTATTGTGATTACGATGATAGTGTTTGTGATTACGATGATAATGATTGTTAAAATTATGATAGTGATTGTGATCGTGATGGTGATTGTGATTGTGATGATGATTGTGATGGTGATTGTGATGGTGATTTTGATGGTGATTGTGATGGTGATAGTGATTGTGGTAATGATGGTGATTGTGATTGTGATAGTGATGGAGATTGTGATTGTGATAGTGATTGTGATTGTGATGGTGATGGTGATTGTAAAGGTGATGGTAAAGTTGATTGTGATTGTGATAGTGATTGTGATAGTTATAGTGATAGTGATAGTGATAGGGATAGTGATAGTGATGATGATTGTGATGGTGATTTTGATGGTGATTGTGATAGTGATAGTGATTGTAATGATGATGGTGATTGTGATTGTGATAGTGATGGAGATTGTGATTGTGATAACGATGATATTGATTGTGATTACGATTATAATGATTGTGATAGTGATTGTGATTGTGATGGTGATGGTGATTGTGATTGTGATTGTGATAGTGATAGTGATGATAATGATTGTGATTACGATGATAATGATTGTGATAGTGATTGTGATTGTGATGGTGATGGTGATTGTAATGGTGATGGTAAAGGTGATTGTGATTGTGATGGTGATTTTGATTGTGATAGTGATAGTGATAGGGATAGTGATAGTGATAATCACCATTGTGATGCTGATAGTGATTGTGATGATGATGGTGATTGTGATTGTGATAACGATGATAATGATTGTGATTACGATTATAATGATTGTGATAGTGATCGTGATTGAATGATGGTGGTTTTGATAGTGATGGTGATTCAAATCAAATCAAATCAAAGCATTTATTTCAAGTAAGCCAGTTACAGGCACTTTTGAATTGTCGAATTTATACAAAGATGAAAATTAAATGTAGCTACAGTCCCAGTCACGAGACATAAAAACTGTAAAAGTACTGTAGTTGCCCATTCCCTAGCGTAGATCTCTATAGAGAAGAACGGGCAAGAAACTCCATGGACACTCTTTTAAATCAGAATATTGTTACAAAATCTTGGTTACATCATTCACGTTGAGATGATATATTATGTGAGAACAATGTAGCAAGATGTGCACGGTAGAAGTGTCCACAGCAAAAACACACAAACAAACAAAAAATACAATTCAAAATAATTCATTCAAATAAGCCATGGCAACCAAGAGATGACCACAACTGACAGCGCCCGTTCACGGACATGACGCATGGATCAGCACCATTTAACTCAACCATTTTGAAGGGAACTAAATGATCCGACACATGCGCCACCATCAGCGAGACAATTGAGTGAGCATGACATACTCCAAACCGCCAGGGCACATTCAAGTCAAGAAAAGACGTAGGTTTCCAGTGATTCTGATAATGATTGTGATAATGATGGTCGTTGTGATAGTAATGGTGGTTGTGATAGTGATTGTGATGATAATAATAAATTGTGATGATTATGAAATTTGACACAAAGAGAGTTTATAACTTGGATTAACATGTAGGACACTATTTATCCCTTTATTATGATTCAGTGGGACAGTTACCGAACTGCACGCGGGCGAAGCCGCGGGCAACAGCTAGTATTAGTATAGAAGTATAGATGAAGATAAAAACAAAATTGATTCATTTTAGGCTGGTCGTACTTTAGCGATGAAATACGCAGTTCCCAAAACATTAAGAAACGTGGCATACTTTAAACTAATTAAAATGATACATGAACATTGATTCCTGTTAATTTCAGCTTTCAATTACGGCTGTAATGAAAGTTATATCAAAAACAAGAAAATATCAGCAATTCTCTAATAAGCTGACCAAATCGGAAAGGTCACGAAAAAGCGGCCGCACTATACATAATCGTAACCATCTTAAATGAATGGGATAATATGGATGTTTTGTTAGTACAGTTGCGTACGTACGTTGTTGTTACTGTTGCTTAAGTTGCTGGTCATGGTGATCATTATTTTTATTTAAAAATCAGTCTCATACAAATTATTGTATATCTTTGACTTAGCATTAACATATTGAAGAAAAAATCTCAGATAAGTTACGTACGTACTTAATTTTAATAATTGACATAAATGTTTTTCTGTTTGTCAAGTACCAATGCTTAAACTTAAAATACAATGTTGATTCATAGTTTGTACAATTTTCCTTAAGACGGAGATAGGCACCTACTAAATACGTAGGTAGGTAGGTGGACTCCATTTCCCCTCGACTCACAGTATGGCATTTAAACATGAGCTTTGTAACGTATAACTTAGTGGTTATCTCAACATTACAAGTGACAGTTACAGGTGATCAACGTGTGAACCACGCGTCGTCAATCAAAATCACACTATAAATTATTTACTGAGATTATTACATACCTTTTTAAAGTTACTTGACTTTAAATAATTACTTATGATCCATTAAATTGTTAAACTACTGTTAATTAACATGATTTTCATTTATAAAATAGAAAACTAGTAGAAAATGTGTGTTATGGTTATGGTACCTGCACTTCGAACATTAAAAAATCGGTTACACGTAAAACGTTTTTCTGCTTAACTGTACAAAACATCGGACACTAAGTTGCTAATTTGCGAAGACTACTCGTACTGTTATAAATAAATTCCAAATACACTACTTTAAAATTGCTGATTTGAGAATTCATGTATTATATAAAACTGCTCGCCATGCACGCAGTGCAGTCGACCTACCAAATTCAATCAATTCACAATTTTCCGACTTAATGTAATTTTTGTGTGCAAGTTTAAAAGTGTTTCAATTAAAAGGGACCCACGGAGCGCCATCCTAACAAACTGGTGTCAGAAGTGGAAAGGTTCTCAGGAAAATCATCGAGTACTGGGATCCAAAGGTGTAGACGTCGTCAATTCGTTGCCACTCGTCTGCAACCTAATAATTGTTGGCTCCGTCCTGCCCGTGATCGACGATCAGCCTCCGCTATAGAGCGTGAGCCCGCATCACCCCGGAAAATATCCTGCTGCCTTGTGGTCAACGGTGAGTTTCCACTTCCGAGTGCGAGCTCGCATCACAAAAGAACCCTCAGTCGAGGTCTCGCCGAAGACCTCCAACTGCACATCATCCATCATCAGCTACGTGGTCGCACCACGTGCAAGCAGAACGCAACGTGTCGTGTCGACGACCCGTTTATACGATTCGCTGAATCGCCAGGTCGCCACGTCGCGCGCCGTGTCTCGCCACACTACGTGTGTGTGACGTCATCGTTCCAGAATGTTCGCGTGCACTGCTGCCATATCACTATTACTGTGAGTTTTCCTATCTTTTTATCTAGTGAAAGTGATCTCAAGTCTATTTTTGTGAAGTGAATTTTCCCAAATTTTCAAGATAACTTAATTTTCCTAGAACTCTCTTTAAATTAGATTTATCCTGTTTTACACCTTTTAAGTTCAAGTTTAGTATTCAATTTTGTATTCATACTTTTTTTCATATTTATGTGTGTCTGATGTTCTGTAGTGCTTTATTACGATAATTATATCGTCTGCATTTGAATGCCTCTAAAAAAGGATTTTTCCGAAGAAATTGCATCTTCATCTCATTCAGATTCTTCAGAGGACATTCCAGCACCAAAACTAAAAGCTACTAAAATGGCAGACAAAATTACCCTCTCTTTCCTCACAAAATTTATCAAACCCTATAATGGGGACCGTGAGTCGTTGCCCGCGTTTTTAACAAACTGCGAAAATGCAAATAGTCTAGCAACTACAGAACAGCAGAAGGTCTTATGTAAATATATCATCTCGCAGTTGGAAGGCAAAGCCCAATTAGCTTGTTGTTTAAAACAATTTAATAGTTGGTCAGATATTAAACAATTTTTAAGAACCACTTTTGGAGAGAAAAAGCACTCCACTCACTTATTAGTCGATTTACAACAATGCAAACAGTTGCCTTCCGAAGACGTGACGCAATTTTCTATCCGCATTGAATCATGTTTAACACGACTACAAGCTGACATCCATTATAGCTGCGAAAATGATAAAGAACTTGTAGGTCGTATAGCCGTAATGGAAGATTTGGCTCTCAATACGTTCTTGTTAGGGTTGAACTCTAATTTTTCCCATATTGTGCGGTGCAGGAATCCTAAGACTTTATCAGAAGCGATAACAAATGCCATTGAAGAAGAAAAAATATTTAATTTATCAAAACTTTCAACTCGTTCTAATAAACAATGCACAACATGTAATATGAGCGGCCATGTCGCTTCAGAGTGTTATAAAAATAAAAATAAGCGCTCTTCTCCTAATTTCTATCATGTAAACACAGAAAATAATAACGAACACGATAATTCTAATACTAATCAATATTTTAATTCTAATTTTGATCCAAATAAATTTTGTGCTTATTGTAAAAAACGTGGTCATTTAATAAGCGAATGTCGCAAACTTAAAGCGAAAAACAATAACAATTTGCGGACCGATCCACGTAACTCTACACTATCAAGTGCAACTGCACCGAGTGCAAATAACGTGTCGAGCAATAATCGCTCTAATGTGCATCATGTCGACACTTCTAATGAAAATGATACACAGGGTTTCGGTTCCGTGTCTGCCGAAACCTAATGTTAACAATTTAAATGACACAAAAGACGTTTTTATTCAATCCTGTGTTCCTAAGTTTTCCCAAACACAGGTTAGTGCTACTAAAGGTATTAAAAGTCCTTCAAACTGTGTTCCTAAATTTTCTCAAACACATGTTAGTGCAACTAAAGGTAATAAAAGTCCTTCAAACTGTGTTCCTAATTTTTCTCAAACACAGGTTAGTGCACATAAAGAGTCTTCCAAGTGTCCTAATTCAGATTTTAAAAACAGTCCCTCATCTCTCGAAAAATCGCATCTTTCTTCTAGGGATTCTTTACGTGAGAAAACATTTACTATAAACTACATTAATGACAGAGTTTCTTTACCTCACGTTTATTTAAAAACAAGCTATAACGATAAACGGTTGTGCTTTTTGATCGACACTGGTTCTACAATTTCTATTGTCAAACACTCCAGTTTGCATAATAAACCAGTTCTTGATCCTGTAATTATAAAACTCAAAGGTCTAAGTGATAACGATTCCTTAATTATCGCGTTTCGTCAAAAAGTAAAATAATATTTGACTATTTGTTTCACGCGATTGACGACACGATCAACTTACACTACGATGGTATTATTGGTAGTGATTTTATACAACATTTTAAAATAGATATTCAATATTCAACCAACACCCTTAGATTAGAGGGTTACGAAATACCTAGGTATTTGTTGTAGTAAGCCATCATATGTTATACCTCCGCGGTCAGAAATGGTCATTGAGTGTCCGGTTTCCAATTTATCAGAGATTACCGATCTAAAAGAAGCTTTGATACTAGATCATAAAATAAGTGAAGGTGTATTCTTAGCAAACTGCATAGTTCACTTAAAGTCAAATAACAGAGTTAACGTTTCTGTTCTTAACACCGCCGAAACTGAAGTTGAAATTGATAATTTTCAAGTTCAAGTAACTCCATTTAAATTCCCACCTTCCAAATTAGATGATACTCAACAGGAATTCATTCATCAATTAGATTCCTTAGTTATTGACCGGTCTCAAAAAGTTATTGAGCAGATTAGGTGCTCCCATTTAAATCCGCAAGAAAAGAAAGCTTTGATTAACTGTATTTCTAAATATACAGACATATTTCATCTCGATGGTGAATTTTTAACTTATACCAATGTGATCAAGCATTCTATTAATACTAAGGATGCAGCCCCTATTCACGTTAAGTCGTATCGTTTCCCTGAAGTACATAAAGACGAAGTTGAGAAGCAAATCAAGAAAATGCTGGATCAGAATATTATTCGCCCTTCAACTTCCCCTTGGAATGCACCTGTATGGGTAGTCCCGAAAAAACTTGATGCTTCCGGTAAACAAAAATGGCGAATTGTCATAGACTATAGACGTCTGAACGATGTCACTGTTTCAGAGATTTATCCTCTCCCTCTCATTACTGACATATTAGACCAGTTAGGTCACTCAAAATATTTCAGCACACTGGATCTAGCATCAGGGTTTCATCAATTATTGTTGGACTCAAAAGACACTGAAAAAACTGCATTCAGTGTTACAACTAATAGCATTTCAGGTCAATTTGAATTTACGAGAATTCCTTTCGGACTAAAAAATGCCCCCTCTACATTTCAGAGAATGATGAATCTAGTCCTTTCAGGATTACAAGGTCTCCACTGTTATATATATTTAGACGATTGTATCGTCTACTCCCATGACCTTGAATCTCATATTCAGAAGCTTGAAGCTGTATTCTCCAAACTCAGAGAGGCAAACTTAAAATTACAACCCGATAAATGCGAATTTTTGCGACGAGAAGTTGCTTACCTAGGACATGTTATCACAGATAGCGGTGTTTCGCCAAATCCAGATAAAGTGAAGGCTATCTCTCAATTCCCTACACTGAAATCCCCTAAAGATGTAAAATCTTTTCTTGGCTTAACGGGTTATTATCGTCGTTTTATTGAGAATTTCTCTCATATTACAAAGCCTCTGACATCTTTATTAAAAAAAGATGTTAGCTTCCACTGGTCTCATGAACAAGAGCAAGCTTTCAACACACTTAAACAAAAGCTCATCTCCGCTCCCTTGTTACAGTATCCAGATTTTTCACAGCCTTTTATAGTTACGACGGATTCCTCCAATTATGCCGTCGGAGCAGTTTTATCCCAAGGCGAGATTGGCAAAGACAAGCCCATTTCATATGCATCTCGGACTTTAAATAAACAAGAAGGGAACTATTCAACAACTGAAAAAGAGCTCCTTGCTATTCTTTTCGCTGTTAACACATTCCGACCCTATCTCTACGGTTATAAGTTCAAAATCGTAACAGATCATCGACCTTTGACATGGTTATTTAATGCAAAAGATCCAGGTGGACGTTTATTAAGATGGCGACTAAAATTAGAAGAATACGACTACGAGATTGTGTACAAGCCTGGTCGAGTAAATTCAAATGCAGATGCCTTATCTCGTTATCCAGTCAATTCAATTGTTCATTCTAACTTAAATAAAACTACTTATGAAGAATATCTAAAAAAACTACTTACTAAAACCATCTCTAATGATACGAAGATTGAAGAACACAATCAAAGTTTACATTTATCGAAACAAAAAATTATTGCGTGCGTGTCCCGTTTCACTTGACTTCGATAACACTATGCCGCACTGCAAACAGCTGTTGTCAATGATACCAAATTCCGCTGAGTTGCAGTCAGCTGAGCGCGAACTTGAAACTATACAGTCGGTCGATGCAAACAATAAAATGCTCTATTTCTTATTTACTAAAGTTCATCATTATGACGAAACTTCCTACAAAACAATTTACAATTTATTACTAAAATTAAGGGATCAAATTATTACAAAAAGGGAAATTGAAGAGTTATCTGTTTCAGATTTTACAGAATCTTTTACTAAATTAGTTTATTTAAAAATATATAACATGATATCATATATTTTCCACGGCACTAATATTAAAATTCATGTTTATAAAAACCAAATTCGATATCCAAATCCTGCTGAAGTTCAAAATATCCTTCAAGAAAACCATGGGACTACCGTAGCTGGTCACCCAGGTTTCAAAAGAATGTTTAACAGGATTAAAACGTCATATTATTGGAAAAATATGCGATCTGACATTGAACGTTTTGTTAAAGATTGCAAACTCTGCCAAGTGAATAAGCCATTGCGTGGTTCTAATAAGGCTCCTATGGTTATAACTTCATCAAGTACTAAACCATTCGAAAGATTAGCATTAGATATTGTTGGTCCTTTACCTGAAGCTGGTCTTCAGAAATTTAAGTACATTTTAACTCTCCAAGACGACCTAACTAAATTCTCAAGTGCATACCCTATGATTACTTCAACAACAGATGAAGTTGCACGTAGCTTAATTCATTTCATTTCTCTATTCGGGTTTCCAAAAATGGTTCTCACCGATCAAGGTACATGTTTTACATCCGAGTTGTTCCGGCAATTGACTGAAATTCTTAAAATAAAAAAATATTTTCTACCCCTTATCATCCTCAAACAAATGGAGCACTAGAGCGTAGTCATGCAACTATCAAGGAATACCTAAAATCTTTCGTCAACGACGATCACGACGACTGGCATTGCTATCTTGCAACTGCAATTTTATCATATAATACAACACCCCATTGTACTACTGAATTTACTCCCTATGAACTATTATACGGGTATAAGCCATCTATTCCTAGCAGTTTTGAATCTTATGATAATGTCACTTACCACGATTATATCCGCGCTTTACAGTAGGTATAGAATGAAATACTCCCGAGAAAGAGCTTTGGAAAATATCAACAAAAGCAAAGAACAATCAAAAAAGTATTATGATGTATCTGCTAAAGCAAAGAATTACAAAACTGGAGATATGGTATATTTAAAACAGCATCATAGACTGCGTAAAGCTTTGTCCCCAATCTGGAAGGGACCTTACAAAATTATGAAAACACACGGAAAAACTAACGTCACCCTATGTGTTAACAGAAAGCGCATAAAATACCACGTTAACGAAATAAAACCAGTCTGATAAATCTGATTGAAAGGTCATTGTTGTCTATTTCCAATATTTTAAACACTATTTTAATTTCTAATCTATTTGCAAAATCGAATATCAGCTACATCCTTATGTTTAATCCTACCAAATTTATTTTAAGAATTTTCTAAAATTAAAATGACTTAAAGAAATTTATATTTTCCCGTCTCATTATCGTTACCTACCTAACATTCACAGTATTATAGTCTTATCTAAGTCGACTTCAATAGTGTTTGTTATCGAAACACCTCTCATCAATCCAGTCATTTATATAGTATCTATAAAAAATTACCGCTTATAAACACATGTCTTCATTCATCCCACTAAGTTATAAATATTCTGTTCCTGATGTAATATTAAGTTTATAGATAGTTTAAGTTAATGTAAGAATGTTGATTATGACTGTATATGGCCTTTTACCCTCTATATTAGCCACTATTAATAATTATTTTGTCGAATCAAATTTAATTACCTTTGTTTTACACCCTTTATTTGTATGTGTTTTCCTGTTTTGTACCTATTTGTGTTATTTAATTATTTTGTAATGTTTAAATTTACTCTATGTTTACCTTTACTTTGTGACATAATTTTAATTATTTTGTAATGTTTAAATTTACTGTATGTTTACCTTTAATGACATAATTTTAATGATTTTGTAATGTTTAAATTTACTTTTAATTTGTGAAATCCCTTTCTTTTCCATTTGGAGCAATTCAATTCTTGCATTTTATCCTTCGCTTAATTCATGTATTTTAAAGCTCCGTCTTAAGGGGGGAGATGTTATAAATAAATTCCAAATACACTACTTTAAAATTGCTGATTTGAGAATTCATGTATTATATAAAACTGCTCGCCATGCACGCAGTGCAGTCGACCTACCAAATTCAATCAATTCACAATTTTCCGACTTAATGTAATTTTTGTGTGCAAGTTTAAATAAATTCAGTGTAGCAGAAGTCAAAGTGTTTCAATTAAAAGGGACCCACGGAGCGCCATCCTAACAGTACGTATGGTGCGGCCGCTTTTACGTGACCTTTTTAATTTGGTCGGCTATTAGAGAATTTCTGACATATTCTTGATTTTGATATAACTTTCATTACAGCCGTAATTGAAAGCTGAAATTAACAGGAATTGATGTTCATGAATCATTTTAATTAGTTTAAAGTATGCCACGTTTCTTAATGTTTTGGGAACTGCGTATTTCATCGCTAAAGTACGACCAGTCTCAATTAATCAATTTTGTTTTTATCTTCGTATCGTATAAAGTTACATAATCCATTTTACTTGACGTGATACGCGTCTACCATAGGTATTTTTTACAGCTGTTTATTTGGTTATAAGTTTTTTGGTTTACTTGCAAATCCGTTTTTATCTGATTTTGAAACCATTTAATTCCATTGGTTTACGACAACCAAATCAAAAACTAATGTTTAAACTAATTTAAACAAATTAAGGTCCCTTATTGGTATTTTTTTCAATCTTCTGCGTTGAGCCGTTTTCGAGATCTGGGAAATCCCAAAACGTTACCGCAGCAAAATCTTAAATAACTCAAGAACCATACCACACACAAATTTTGCTATTTACAAACATTTACTATGCAACAAAAGCTATTTAATCATGTATTTGGTTACGGGCTGAACGAATTTTTGAAAATCGATTATGCCAGGATAACGTTTCTTAACGTTACTCCAGCAAAATGTGTTTTTCTCAAATAACTTTAAAACTACAATTCACACAAATTTTGCTACTATTAAACAAATTGCTCCTCATGATACACTAATTATTTTTTATGGTCTCATCTCTCAAATGCACAACATTTTGCTAGGGTTATGCACACCATAGGTTTGGCACTTTTCCCATGCTCGTGAGAGTTGTTTACAATCTGTCGAAATATACCCCCCTCCCCATCCACCATCTGGGAGAACAATTCTGTCAGTCAGTGGTAATCTAGCTTTATAGACGGTGTAAAAGACCTCATCACGAAGCCGTCAACCAAGCATTCTGTACATCAAACTAAGTACAACAACAACAACAGCCCATAACGTCCACTGCTGGGCATAAGCCTCTCCCATGATGGGAGGAATTTGCCACAATCTCCACGCTTGGCAGGCGGATTGGAGATCGCAGTAGTGATGTAAAACTAACAGAAAACGCTGCTGCCCATTCTCAGGTCTACGGAGGCGCAAGGTGTTCTGCCTCAGACATAGGCGCCTTATACGACACCCGTGAGTGTAATGGGTTCGTTCTATTCTACTCTGCCGGATACCACACGGCTCAAACTAAGTAACTTTACGCAAAAATTATTGCTTGGAAACGACTTTTTTTTGAGGTGGAAAAACATGTTTTGTGGTAGAACTCAATGTAACTCACTCAGAACACTATGCTGATGGATGGATTGAATAGTACGGGGGTCGTGGAGGTGTTTAATGTAAAAATCTTACACTAAAAACTTGTATTTAAAAAAAAAACTTGTGCACCTGATGTAATTTTAGTAGTCAACTTTATAATCGCGTCTAAAACTTGTATGGCGCTGATTAATTTGACAGAACATAACTAAAATTTATCTTCTGTCCTTTTCTTAATGAAATAGGAAGAAAAAGATGCACTGAACTTAAATTTAGTTTAGTTTGTGAACAAGGGAATCGGCACCAGTAGAATGTTTTAGGGGTTCCTAAGGGTTGTCATACTGTGATTTATTTACAGTCGCAGTTACTATCCAAACACAATGGATTCCATGCCACATTTTTTTTGGTGCGTCATACAGTTTATTCAAAAAAAATTCAAAAACTTTAATTCAAGTGGAGGCTCATAAAGGGTTAGTAACATATTCCTTAAAAACTAAATGTTAGAAAACAACACGATACGGTGGCACATGTAACTGACAGCAGCGAACCACTTATGGACAGTCCACTCTGCCAGCAATCATTTTCAGAACCCTGTTATGGCTGGCCATGACGCGAGCCACCATTGATGCTGCGCGCTTCCGCATTATTGCGTAAAAACAATATACACGCGCAATCATTCCCGACGCACTGCAACGCCATGGCCACCCCATCAGTTTCCGGAACGCATTATTGAAGGGCTCCATAAGACGCTAACGAATAATTCTCCCACAAGCTGCAAGTGTAGAAGGTGGTACAGAATGCTCTAAAGCAGAGCTATTGCACTCCGTGTGTAGGCACGAGATAATTACCTACCGCTTCGCGCATATTCAATATGCAAGCTCTCTAGGGCTGTCGCGCTCCAGCGTGTGGCTGACTCTGGCAGAGCCACCAACAGGGATTTTAATTTTGATAACACAAAAATTTAGTCGCTATTTAGTCGAAATTAGTCGCCAAATATCAGATTTGGTCGGTCACTGGTTCAAAAGATATAAGGGCTTATTGTTGGCCCTGCTGGAGTCAGCCTACCCCAGCAGAGCCACATTAATAACTCAAAAACTAGGGCACCTAGCGAAGATCTGTTCTCTCTCATATTTACTCGCTAATTAGTCGAAATTAGTCGCCAAATATCAGAACTGGTCGGTCACTGGTTCAAAAGATATAAGGGCTTATTGTTGGCCCTGCTGGAGTCAGCCTACCCCAGCAGAGCCACATTAATAACTCAAAAACTAGGGCACCTAGCGAAGATCTGTTTTCTCCCATATTTACTCGCTAATTAGTCGAAATTAGTTGCCAAGTTACAGATTCAGTCGGTGTGTCATTAAAAAGATATTAAAGAATTCAATTTCCCCATACAGTGGTACAACCAAGTACAAAATACTTAAAGTAGTTTTTAGACAGGTGTATCTATACGACGTCTGGAGGAATTCTATAACTTCAACCCACCAAAGGAAAGCAGTATTCATTACCTAAAAACAAGATCTACAATAAATATATGTAATTATTTAGGTATCGAACAAAATGTGTGCATTTAGTCGCTGGCAGATAGATCGCTGCGCTCCGTTACATTTACACGATAAGTAAGAAAGAGATAGATGCGCGTGTACAGACGAGCTACTTAGAACGAGTTGCCCGTGACGTACCTAAGTTAAAGTCGGCCAGTTTAAAGTGGAACTTAAAGAATAGTTAGGAACTCGAATGTTGTTATCTTTAGGTACGTATTCCGCAAATACAAAAACGGGGAACAGAGCGAGCACCGGCGCGTCGTCGGCGGTGTTCGCGCCGCTAAAAGTATTTAAAAAAAAAATAGGTAAATTAACAAACTTGCTCTAAACTCTAAAGATTTTTTTCTTTAGTCATCCACCGGGAGTACAGCGAGAAGGTTTGTTTGTGTAAAATATTAAAAGAACAATTACGAATACGGGCTTTTAAGTGCATTGGACATGTCACATGGTGGTGGACAATTTGAGTGTTTTGAAAAGAGGACGCCTTATGAGTGAAGATTAATATTATTATGTAAGTTACCTTGATTTTTCACGTCATTAGCGTGTTTGTGTGTGTGTCCTAAGATACCAATACTGATGCGCTACCTACCAATGTAGTCCGTCGATGTCCATATTATTTGGCTACAACTAGGATAGTTAATTTAAAAAAAAAACACTACCTACCTAAGTGCTTCAGTGCATACATTATGATTGTAACTCTCAGATCAAAGAATTTTGATCTGAGTTGTAACTTATCTAATTTTCTACCTATAATTGGGGTGTCTACGGGTGTGAATTTAGTAGGTACCTACCTCATTAGTCGGTATCTATTGAATTTAGATTACCTATATCTGAAATTCAATAGATTTGTACCTATGTAGTGAAATAAACGTAGGTACATAACATATCATCACGCCTGTAATCCCCAAAGGGTTAGGCAGAGGTATGCCTAAGGCTCGGCGCAAACGGGCCACCAACCACAGCCACCGGTGGCTGTCGCACGCTATCGCGAATCTCCGACACTGCTGTAGCAAGTGGCCGCTACCGGCCACACGTGTGCGGCGAGTTTCAACAAAATGTATAAAAAAGCGTGTTAACTGCTTGTCGCTGGCCACCGGTGGCTGTGGTTGGTGGCCCGTTTTGCGCCAAGCTCAAAGGTATACTTAGCTGCACCGCAGACTTAGCTGCACCGCAGTTGCCGCATTCTAATTTTTCTATGCAATCTCGCACATAGACATAGACACAGTTTGCACACAGACACAGATTGCATTTTCTGTTAGTACAATAATTTTAAGGTAACTAATATATAATTTTATATTTCGACAATGAAGTTTTATTATTCTAACCTAAATTAAGATAAAATAAAAACTCAACCCGTCCATACAAACTCTACAGCCTACCACGACACAATACACCCACACCCACAACGCAACACTGACAATCACCTCAAAATACACACATCAAACCAACTTTTTGGAAATTCATTTTTATAATTTGATTTAGATTTATATATTATTTCCGGCATTTAGATACAGTTCAATTTGTTGTATTTATAAGGAACAATAAATAAACTTACCTATTAAACCTTAATTAGAGCCATTAATGGTCATATTAGGTATAGTATTTACATCTTTGATTTAAGTATGTATTTTTTTGTAATGTATTTCAAGCAATGGGTTGATACTTACCTACATACTTACAATACGTTTTCAACGTTTAAGTATTACATTTTACTAAAGATGTGTACGATAATTTTAACGTATTTATTATTCTAAAGTAAATTAGAGCTCAACATTGTAAATTAGTAAAACAGTTGCATGCGACTGTACATCTTGACACTAAATAGACCAAGAGCAAGGTTTAATGGTTTCAAAGAAATTTAAGCCTCTCTAACTTAATAATTAAAAACATTTAACATGTATTTAATAGAGAATTTATCTCTCTCGGTCATTTCTAAGGACTTTAGACCGATAAAACTAGAAGTATATTACACATATTAATAGAAATATTTTTTCTTGGCAATTTTTCGTGAACTCTTCTATCTAGCTCTTGGACTATACCTTAATAATTGAACTCATTATATCTTCTGAACTAGGACCCAATTAATTCTGTAACTTGGCGACTAATTTCGACTAATTAGCGAGTAAATATGGGAGAAAACAGATCTTCGCTAGGTGCCCTAGTTTTTGAGTTATTAATGTGGCTCTGCTGGGGTAGGCTGACTCCAGCAGGGCCAACAATAAGCCCTTATATCTTTTGAACCAGTGACCGACCAGTTCTGATATTTGGCGACTAATTTCGACTAATTAGCGAGTAAATATGGGAGAAAACAGATCTTCGCTAGGTGCCCTAGTTTTTGAGTTATTAATGTGGCTCTGCTGGGGTAGGCTGACTCCAGCAGGGCCAACAATAAGCCCTTATATCTTTTGAACCAGTGACCGACCAAATCTGATATTTGGCGACTAATTTCGACTAAATAGCGACTAAATTTTTGTGTTATCAAAATTAAAATCCCTGTTGGTGGCTCTGCCAGAGTCAGCCACACCGCTCCAGCCGTGCGTAACTGCGTACGTATGCCGCGTTAATTTTTCGCGCTCTTTTGACCTTGCGTCGCGTACCTACCTACTCGTACTTCGTGTTTGTTAACTGACTGATTTATTGATCATTAATCATTACTAGTGAAAATAACAAGCCGGATAAAGATAAAAATTGTCTTGAATTGTCTTTTTTATATAAATTTCACTGCTCCATGTCCATGCTTCCCATCAGAGATTATTTTTAAATTACCTAAGTATTTGTTAGATTTCGCATTTATGCTGCTATTAAATTTAATAAGTAATCGTAATTTTAGAGAAGGCAAGATATATATGAGACATTATAATAGAGTAAAACAATTGTAATTATACAAGTTTTAATTAACATCACTTAAATAGCCGCAATTACAGACACAATTAAAATAACAATGCACCGTGCCCGATCGGGCACGCTGCCGTCCTGTAACTAGAAGGCCGTTAAGCCCAAAAAGTTGTTTCTGAGAAAATGGCAAAAAACGTGGGAATCGTTGTTTCTTAAAAACTATAATACTTAGTGTTTCATCCACCAAGACTCTGAACGCACCCTTTGACGTTTGACAGATTACGTTTCGTTGTCTGTGCGAGTCTGTGGTGCGATGACGTTTTGCTTGTCAGTGCAATTTTGGTTGAATAATGGTTGCTCCGTGCTTGTAATTTTGATGCACGCGGTTGTCGCGTTTTTATTGTTTGAAAACTTTGAGTTATTGTTAATCCGATACCATCTTGATCG
The DNA here is from genome assembly GCA_905147715.2 of Xestia xanthographa. Classification (NCBI taxonomy): domain Eukaryota; kingdom Metazoa; phylum Arthropoda; class Insecta; order Lepidoptera; family Noctuidae; genus Xestia; species Xestia xanthographa. Next base: position 26,087,541 of record LR990659.1, read on the forward strand.
GTGTTTGATACTTTGTTGATAATTGAGTGAAAATTGAGAAATCTCGCCATTTTGGGTCTTGACCGCGAGTGATTTTTTTGGTTATGTCCGGCCTGTTTGTGTCATTTGAACGCCGGTAATTTCCTAAATTCAGTGTTGGACTATTGCACCCCGATTGGGTTATCAAACCGGGATAAAATTCAGTTGGACATTGGTGAGGGTTGCCACGTGTGTGATAGGAAGGTTTGTCCAGAAAGACGTCGGTACGCGCTGGCGTCCATGGAACCGTCGTAATCTCACATAACTACACATTCACCACACAAACCACAGTTATACTTACACCCCACCCAGATAAGACGGAACCAGGGACTACGTCACATCACCGGTACCAACGTGATGGTAAGTGTATTGAATAGTTGTTTTTCCTTTGTCAATTTGGACAAATATATTTTGATTAGGGCTCCGCGTAATCGCGGACATCGTGAGTCTGTTCGTGCAGTCTCACACACTTAGGTTAATGATTGTTGCACACATCTATTGATATTTCTTTCTATTTATCCTAAAGAATCCATTCCGTCCAGAAACTCTTATTAATTACTTTTAAAATTATTTTTTCTAATTTTGTTAAGCATTTAATCTAGTTACTGCATCTTAATACTGTACTAAAAGGCCGTTAACCATACCGTAGCGGCTTTTTATTGAAGTAATTTATTTAAAATTTTAATCTTCAAAATGTTTGCTATATTTTTTTAGAAATACACACATCAACACGGTCTAGGGATATTTCATACTCAATTAAATAACTCGAAAAGTACTGGCCGCATTGGAATCTTTTATACACCGATTTGTTTGTAATTTATCTCAGACTAATTCCAAATTCAAATTTTTGAAAATTCTTTTGTTTCGGTGGCATAAAAATGTCTTGATGTATAGGAGAGGGAATTTTCATTTGTGCGAAATTTAGAAAACAATACGAATTACGTTTAGTTACAGTTTTTTTTCATTTTTAAACGAAAGATAAAGTTAAAATTGAGGTATTGTAGCCATGCAACGCCGACATTTGACGAGGGCGGAGATGTTACGAGCTGTGGGAATGCTGGAAGCTGGATCTGTTCAGCGTAATGTTGCTGAGGCCATAGGGACCCATCAAAATGTAATTTCAAGATTGTGGACACGCTATCGTGCCACATGTGAAGTAGCGGAGAGGCACCGGGGGCCAAGTCGCATCACTACCCCCAGACAAGACCGATTTTTGCAAATTACTGCGCGAGCACAACCAAATGCAACGGCGACTCAATTGGTCCAAAGGCTGCGAGTGGAACACCAAGTGCTTGTGAGTGACCAAACTGTAAGAAGGCGACTGCATGAAAGCAATCTACGCTCTCGTAGACCACTCCGGGTCCCACCTTTACGGAGAGGCAATCGTGGACGACGATTAGAATGGGTTCGGAACCACGTGGACTGGGGCCGTGACCAATGGTCCAATGTGCTGTTCACGGATGAATCCAGGTTCGGCTTCCATCCAGATTCACGAAGGACGCGTGTATGGCGAGTTCCTGGACGATGGAGCCGTCTCCAGAACCCTCAGGAAGTTCACCCATACCAAGGAGGAACAATTATGGTTTGGGCAGGAATTCGTCTTGGAGGACGGACGGATCTCGTTTGGGTGCGGAGCAATATGACGGCAGAACGATACGACCAACAGGTGCTGGGGCCCGTAATCTTGCCCCACAGAACACAAATGGGGCAAGATTTCCTGCTCATGCACGACAATGCCCGGGCACACACAGCGAGAACGGTAGCAGCTTGGTTACATACACATAATGTTAGGGCCTTAGACTGGCCTGCTCAATCGCCAGATCTAAATCCCATTGAGCATGCGTGGGATATGCTGCAAAGAAGAGCTCTGAAGGAAGTTCCTGAAAATCTGGCTACAGAAGATCAACTTTTTGCGCACCTCAGAAGGACATGGGACAATATTCCGCAGCAAGACATTGACAACCTTGTTCTGAGCATGCCGAATCGTTGCCGATGTGTTATGAACATCATGGGCGCTTTCTCAGACCACTAACTTCAAGTTTATAAACACAAATTAAATGATTTTTCTATTTTTTTCAGTTTTTACTCACAAATTAAAAGTTCATTCATATACGGTTTCCGTCTATGCTTCATTTTTTTTCCATAAAATCCTGAAATTTTAATCTATACCTTAACCATTATTAAAAAATGGTAGAATATTAAATAACGTATCTTTTAAATATATACATGTCATATAAATAATTAACACATTGATAGTAATTCGCTTTTTTTAAAATATCCCTAGACCGTGTTGATGTGTGTACTTAACTAAAAAGTGGTTAAGTCACATAACTGCTTTAACTACTTTACTTAACTAAAAAGTGGCTAAACATGAATCGCTTGGGGTTAACTTCTTTATAGTTTAGCATTCAAAGGGAATATGTGAAAAATTAAAGACATAATAAATTATGTTTGTTTAAAAATGAAAAGTATATTTCAAAATTAAAAAGGTAAATGAAAGGTTATACCTGAACATAATTTTAGTAGGCTAATTTTCGTAGAATCAACTTATAACTAATTAAGATCTTACAGATCATGAGATCACTATTTAGTATGGCAATATACTTAATTTCAAAGCAAGTTGCTGGTGTACATCATCCTGGCAACGAGGTTGTGCCCAGAAATAATGTGTCGTCAACCGTACCATCCTTCACAATGTATTTCCGGTAGTTATTCGTCATCATAAATAACTTCATCCATTTTTGCACGGACAAAACCGTCGGTTTCCCCGAAGAGGTCACCGAGGCGCAGCCAGGATACGGACGCTAAGAAGTCTACATCGGGCCTATGTAGGGCCCGGTAAAAGCGTCCGTGAAGGTCCTTGCCTTGCCATTCCTCCCTGCGGTTATTAGTGTCTTATACTTTAGGCTTGCGCCAGTTCTCGTTAGCCAAGGAAAGCGGGGTGAGGCCCTTGTTCACTGAGACCACATCTCGATGCGATGCATCTTCACGTCAGCTTCTAGAAAATATTTCCTGAGACTGCATACCTCACGGTTGTGCAGGGTCTTAGCATTTAAGAACCCACGACCACCGCACTTCCGCGGGATATACAGTCTCATTACCGATGAACGTGGGTGATGCATTCGATTTGCGGTCAGCAGCGTGCTAACCCTCTTATCCAGGGCATCAAGTTCCATCTGAGTCCATTTGAGTATGCCGAAAGAATACATCAAAACCGACATGACCCAACCAATGAAGGCGCGCACCTTGTTTTCTCCTGACAAAAGACTGTGCAGCACCTTATTGAGGTGGCCAAAAAAGCGCTCCCTCAACGATTGTTTCTTGTCGGCAGTATGATACTTAATGCTTCCGACATACTCAAATACTTTAGGTTTCTTTTTTTGAGGTTTCTTTCTATTGAAGAGAGGGATTTAAGGTGTATGGAATCCGAGAGTTAAGTTCCCATGGATTTCATAATCGCCCCTTGCTTCACATGCATGACTGCATATTTATCCACACCAAATTCCATCTTGATGGTGCTACTGAAAGAACTTTCAGTAGCGCCTGTTACCTTCAGTAGCTTAATCAGTTGCAAATTGTTGGGGGCAAAGAGTTTCAGATCATCCATGTGAAGAAGGTGAGATATGATCTGATCTTCTTTCGTCAACCGATAGCCTAGACTTGAAACCTCCAGCAGTGTGCTGAGAGGATTCAAAGCTAGACAAAACCACAATGGACTCAGACTATCACCCTGGAATATACCGCGCTCGATCTTTATTGGTTCGCTGTTCCCCTGAATCTGTCGACATCCTGGATAGCGAAGGACCGTTCTCCTCTACCTCATATATGACATCAGGAAGGTACGCAGAGTTGCATCTACTTTAAACAACTCGAGCACCCTCATGAGCCATTTATGAGGCACATAATCGTAGGCCTTATAATCTCTTAAATCTTAAAATCCAACATGTAAAGAGATCCCTTCGGGAGCGGCAAACCTGTTGGCTTATGGCTATATCAATGAGGAGCAGCTTCTTATTACTGCGGGACCGTTTCCTACATCCATACATCCATTCTGAGAGGCAGATATGATAGAATTACTCTCAATTATGTTGGTTGATTTTAGCTCTCAAATCGATGTAAGAACTTTATAGATCGTTGATAGACAAGCGATTGGTCTATAATTTTAGGCTCCGCAGTACCTGATTGATGGATAAGGTGGGTAATTCCTGTCGTCAAGAACTGGGGTAGCGACCCTGACTCTAAGGCTGATTAAAACTGGGACGCCAAGCGAGCGTGCGATATTTGGAATCACTTGATCCAGAAGTTGTGCAGTTCGTCCGGCCCTGGAGATTTCCAGTTAGGCACCGGACAGACTGCACGATCTACGTCTTGGGGGATGATTGTCCCCATTTCTGGTATTGGATCACACGCTTGTTCCACCTCGGGTCCAATGACCAAGACCTCAGTGTGATTGTCAGGCACCGACCAGATGTTACGCCAGAATGAACACGGCGTCATCATCCGGTCCGGTCGCCCCAAACCCTATATACCCACCTTTCATTGCTTTGAAATGTGATTCTGAGTGTATACTCGCCACTTGTACCAATGAATTCGGCTTGCCCATGCACAGATCTTCTGCTTAAGGAAGTCGATACGCTCTGTGACGCGTGCCAAGTAATCTCGAAAACTAATATAAGTTCCCGAGAACGCTTGCCTCACAAAGCGCATCACGCTAGGATGAGTTTTGCCCTGGGATGAAGCAGATTAACTTGCCGATGAGTTCTCTATCTTCACCGATACGCCGCTCAATCCTGCACTGCCAAGCTGGAACAGCTAAGTTTGGTAGTGTAGCTCTGTCGTTGTTGGGAAATTTGTCGTGTGCTACACGACATGCCACTACAGCTCCACAGTACAACATTGAGTGGGTATCGGCGAGGTTTTTGCTGCTGTCAAAGAAGTTTGACAGCTGCGAATCTAGAGCACACATAAGCGCCTTGTTTTTCTTCTGGATAGGCAAACAAGGTAGACGTGGTCTACTAATAAGTTGGCCGCTCACCCCCGGAGTGAACCCAGCGTGAAAGTCGGCAAACTGCCTTTTAGTTAAGTAATGAGGCTTAGCTGCTTTGTAGCTAAGCATTATTTAATTTTTTTTCACCCTTTTCATCTAACAGGTAAGCATTATTTTCAAGATTAATTAAAATGCTTAGCTAAAATAGCGTTAAGGGCGGGTAGCTGCAAATAAGTTAAGTTTTTCACTGAAACTGTTCTTTAAATGCTTCACTTTACAGTAGTTATAGTCCTTTTACGTCTTTATAGTCAAGAATAATCAGATAACGTTTTTTAAGTTAAGTAGAAGATCAGGAAATAATCACCACATCCGGCAGTTAAGGTATTTTAACGTACATTAAGTGAAGAAGTGCGGGTTAGACGCTTTCAAGTGATGGAATTATCATAAATTATGTGACTTAACGGCCTACAAAATTTTCATATCTCTGGAACTATTTATACTGTAAAAATGTTTCATAAACAGAAAGATAGAGAATTTTGAACTCTATCGCTTTGTATTAAAAAGTAAAAAAACACCATTTGAGGGTTAACGGCTTTCTAGTTAGAGGACGGCAGCACGGCTGGGGACTATTTTGAGTACTTGAGGCAACCCTACCGACTGACCATTAAGCAGTGAGACGCCGAATATAATACGCTAACGCGTGGTGTCAAGTCACAATTTAGATCGAGCGGGCCTAGTTTAGGTATTTTTAATGTCGGCTTTCTTCAAGATCAAAGGAGTGCAACTTCTGTACGCTAGTACTATTATCTATTCTGTGTCTAAAGAGCGTCATGCACCTTTACGTCCGCAGTACAACGAGCAAACCTGCGGGCTATCGTATTCGCGCGTACGGACAGAGCCCTCCGTTCCCTTTTAATGTCAGCATTGTCCTTAAGGTCAGTGGTGACCAAGTGACCTAAGTATTTAAATTGTTCCACTCGCTCAAGAGGAACACCGCTTAGCCGTATGGGAGGCACATCAAGATGGTACTTGGTCCCCGCCTCAAAACCAATGTACTGACTCTTTTGAACATTGTACGATAAGCCATGCTCCACCACGTAGCGCTCACAAGTGGCCAACAACGTCCTTATACCGCCGACTGAAGCGCTCAGCAGCACCATATCGTCCGCTTAACTTAAATTATTGACACAGACACCGTCAATATGACAACCGACATGATGACTACTAAGCGCATCAATCAGAGCATTATGTGTTTTGTTTTACGATGCTTTGAAAATTAGCTATGCACGATGCTGCCTCGGCGTAAAATCGGCTGCCGCTCATGTTTAGTTGTAACATACCACAAGACGACGCACGCCACATTATGTAGCATGCTGCAATGCCGCACAGTGTTGCCCCGGTGTAAGGCAGCCATATATCTAATGATAAAGGTAAACAAACTCAGAATAAATTTTGTTTATTTTATTTCTGTGTTTGGACACCCTACCCTCAGCGTGTAAAGTCTTGTAAAGACCAGGGTAGCCCGCGAAATTCAAATTTTCTTACGTTTTTTGCAATTTGCAGGCCAGTGCTGCCAATGACGCATTACCTATATATAGACACGTCATGAACCAACATCGCGGCGCTTAAAAACGGCGAAAATACTAGAACTACTTATAAGCGTGAAGAAAGAGAAAGAAAATATGACACCGAACGGCGGGATGCCTGTTGCGAGAGGGAGATAAATATACATCTTCAGTCACGTCACAGGATTTATTAAATTATAAACAAACGTAGCGTCGCGCGACAGGTTGGTGCGTAACTAAGCGCGATGTGGCCAATTGGCTTCATTTCATGTTGTCATTTTAGAGTGCGGACAACGTATCTATAGTTTATCATTGAGTGCTGCAAACAATATTTTAATCAACATACAACCTTATGTTGATTAAAATATTGTTTGTGACTGTAAGACGTATGTAGTTACAGAATTATAATCATCAATTCAGGGTTGTATTGATGATTTTGATGATTTTATTTCTTCTTTCATTCCAAGTTCCTAAAGGTGGAAAAATTACTTTTCCAAGGTCAAAATCATTCTTGCACCTTTATGAACTTTTCCGAGCCTCTTCTACACGAATCTCAAGAAAAAAAAGTTTCAAATCACTTGGTTTCCGAGATACAATAGGGAGGGGGAGAAAGGGGGGCGAAAAGGGGAGGTTTGGCACTTTCCCATACTCGTGAAAGTTACTTGTTTACGAATCTGTCAAAATATACCCACCTCCCCATCCACCATCTGGGAGAACAATTCTGTCAGTGAGTGAGTGGTAATCGAGCTTTATATACATCGACTAGTATTTGCGTGGGTGCGCGAGCTGCGCGCAGCTCGCGTGTTGTCGTGTTTTTGAGAAGTATTCCTCACCATCATAAAACTTTGAGAATCCATAGGAATCCTTAAAATAATTGAAAAAACCGTTACAACTACCCCTAAATCAGTATGAAAACCCTTAAGAACCCCTAAAACATTCTAAAAACCAATAAAAAAAAATATAACATCTATAAAAACCAAATAAAATTAAAGTAAAAAACCTTATTTAAAAAATCAGACCCATTAAAAAAAATACTACCCTAAAGTTTCAAGTGTTGCCAATTCTAGCGACTTGTCACTAGATCTAACGACATTTCGCTTTCTACAGCGGCTTAAATTATGTGTCTAGCAGCGGCGGCTTTACACATTTGCCGCCAGTAGGCTTTTCAAATTTTGCCGCCCCTTCTGACCTCTACACAATGTGTTAGAGTTCCTTTAGGTTTTTACAACCCAAAAATTTTGTTAAGATTACTTGTTCGACTCACAGATAAAGGCAAGTGTAAGTAGGCTGCAAGAGCGAGCGAAGCGAGCTCGAAAATTTGTACACTATACCTACCTTGGACAGGTTAGAATTGTTTCGACATACCGGAGTTACCTGGGCGACTGATAGACAAAGATAAGATTCAAGAGAAGCTAGACTGCAAGAGCGAGCAAAGCGAACTCGAAAATTTTTACATCTTGCCTCGAGTAAATTCAGATAGTTATGAGGTTTTTTGAGATCAAAATATCCACATGCTATGCAACCTTGCGTATGTACCTATGCTATAATTGCCTAATAAGGCCTCGGGGCAAGGGGCTCCTAATTTATTTCAGCCTCTGTCTATACCGATCGATCGAGAAGTTTTTCGCAGGGTACGAGCCGCGCGTTTGTTTAAAGAAAATGTGTAAGTTTGTAGAGATAGTAAAAGTACTCAGAGGCTCATTTATAACCTTAAAACACACGCTACAATTTGTTACGTATAATACCAATTCTGTGGCATCAAGCAGGATAAAGCTGCCTCTGGCGACGCCCATGTTACTTATAGCTTCGACACACTTGTCTTGATTCCATGGCGAAATACTATAATAATTTTAAAGAAAGGGCATCTGGACTCTCTCTTTTAGCCTGAATTTGAACCTTCACTTAGTTTATTGTTCCAAAAAAACCTTCCACACTAACAATTTACTGCCGTTTCCAGTTTTTGTAAATGTAAAATTATTCCCGTCGCTTGTTTTCAATAAACGCGATTCAATAAGTTGTAGAAAAAATATCTAACTGGTGAAACATTTAGTAGGTACATATTGAATTGCTTGTCTGAACCTAATAGCATTTAGGAATATAATTATGAATGTATTAATTTCTGTAACACTTAAAAAGAAAACTGGCTCATATTTGCCGCCCCTAAAATCTGCCGCCCTAGGCTCCTGCCTACTCAGCCGAGTGGTAAATCCGCCACTGGTGTCTAGTGGCAAAAAAAATCTAGCGACTATTTTAACGACTTCTAGAGTTTAAATATATAAAAAAATAAGTATTCCAAAGGTCTTCTTTCTACTGAAGTAGTAGTGAAAATTGAGATATAACCTTACAAAACTGTTCATGTCATGTTTACAAATATTATTATTATAATATTTTTGATTAACCAAACATTACCTTTAGAAGCAGACGGTAAAATGTTGGACACATTTTCAATTGATTCCAAAGGTCTTCTACATATAACCTTACAAAACTGTTCATGTCATGTTTACATAGAACTATATTATTGTATCTAAACAAAAGTTATAAAAAAGAAAAATAAATAAAGAAAATGCAGAAAAATAACGAACCCCATCAAACGGGAACCGAATTTTTTTAACGACTTCTAGCGAGTTTTGATCTTTGTCCATAGCTAGCGACATCTAGCGACTTTTCAAGCGTAAGCTAACGACTTTTTGACATGCAGAGTTGGCAACACTTCGCTCCACTCAGAACCTACCACCACCGGACAGGTTTCGACGCCTACTATAATATTTGTTCAAGCACCCAATGGCTATCTCTAACTGTTACGAAGTTACAGCGCTTTCAATTTTAGGGGAGGTTGGGGAGGGGAGGGTACCCTCCGTATACAAATTTAAACGCTCCTCAATAATAATTTATATTAATCTTAATCTACAAATACAATTATTATTAGGTCCACATGGAATTATGTTCACGTTTTATTTTGTATCTGTCAAGGTCACTCAAATAAATTTAAACAAGAATCAGCTGCCATTGATCTCCAATTGGTCGAAACTCGTTATCTTAGTGAGCGAGTGAGATAACAGTACGGCCTCGAGAATAAACCCAGTTCGACTCGGAGTCCGCTCAGCGCAGGCGCGGCCACAATCCATCGCAAATAGTATAAAATAAATAAATAAAAAAAAAACAATGTTCCCATTACGCCGCGTTGGCAGCAAGGTGTGTGTGTGATCAGTGCTTCAATCAATTATAAATAAATAATTCACTATGGTTTAAGTTTCGATTTTTGAAAATTTAGCCAACTTTTGAATAAAATTAAAACAAGTTTCGTTGTTTTAAAATAAACTTTGGTATTTAAAAGTAAGCCGGTTTTGCAGATCCTGGAGCAATGGCGGGCTCCCGTGGTCGTAACTGGAATGCAGAGGAATTACAGCTCGGAAGTGACTCCTCCTCGACCTTTGTCCGTGTTGACCGAAGACGAACAAACCATGAAGGAAACTAGTGAGTATACAGCTTTAGATCTATGAACTTTCTGATGCCCTATTTTTGTGAGGTTCCGTTTTACCATATTTATAGGTAGGTACTGTGGTTTTACTTATGTAATTCGTAAGATAATGACACCAATATTATGCAAAACTTCGTATTTGGAAACTACGTAGGTAGGTACCTATTTAGTTTGAAGTCTAATTATTATGGAGTACAACTCTTTTTTAGATTTCTGTGGAGTACAATGTCGTGGAAAATACTTAGCCATCATCTTGAAAGTTAGCATTACTTATGTATAATTTTATATTCCAGTCAAAATTCGTTGCGTGCTGTTAGTACCTAGTATGTATTATGTACCTACCTTTAGCATTAACATGTCAAATTCGAAGTAAAAAATTCAAACCTCAATACCTTATCTGAGTACCTATACGATCATTCGTTAAATAAGTATTACTGATATGAACGATTACGGTTGATTAAATAAATTTGGCAAAAAAAAATATGAAACTTACAATAAGTAGGTAAGTACAAATCTTATCAACATGGTAGTAAGTTATTTATCTCAGTTACAGATAAATTACCAAAGATAATAGGTACTAACAGAAAAATAATACAGATTCGTAGCGTATTATGTAGGTATTTAACTCATACGTAACTGTAATAACGTCGAAATTCTTTTGTAAGTATCCTATTGTCCTGGTTCCCATAGGAAAATCCTGCTGACAACAACACCAAAACCATGTTTAAAAAAAATACGTAGGTGTGTACACCCTAGGTGTACTTTGGTCCGATTTTCCAGGTCGGGCAAAGTGTTATTTTTTTTCTCCATCAGGAATTTCTCACTAGCAGCCACGGAGTCTGGATTTGTGCCCGGTAGATGGCAGTAGGCTTGCCCCCCATTCATGGTACATAAACATTTTTTCAATACACTTCCTCGAAAACTGGTCCATAACGCACTACAATTAGGTACAACATGCAATGTATTTCACACGTGCACACGTGTGTTTTTTTCCACTTTCCCGCACGTGTGCGGGAATGAAAATTGCCACAGATAACTATACCTGTACTTAGTCCAAAGTGGTTCAATGCCTATAGTCTGAGGTGAATGTTTTTTTTTTTATTTCGGCAAAGTACCACGCGTCTTGGCGGCATAAATATTTTTTGAATATTCAAATTGTGTTTATAAATAGAAGATCATAGATAAACATGATTATTAAAAACTAATAGTTACTTTTATACACAAATTAACATTTATTTGTGTTCTGAAATCAAAAATATAAAATAAATCTATTTTTTATATTAGGCTGTTTAACGGCTGCATACCTTTGCCTCTCCTTCAACCTGGCGAAAGCAGAGCGCGAAAAAAAAAAGATAATTAAAATCATAGTTTCTTAGTTCGTGACAAAAATATTTTTCGTTATATTTTATTTTATTTCTTCAAAAGTGTATTGAAAAACGTCGTTTGATACACGTGGACATTTGTTATTGCAGTTCTCAGCTCAAAAACATTATTTATACATTAGTTATAATACCTCGAATGCATATGTATCGTATACCGCCTCGAATGCAATAACAAACTTTCTCCACTTGTATCAAAATGTACTATTTCAAAACACTTCCTCGAAAACTGGTCCATAACGCACTACGATTAGGTACAACATGCAATGTATTTCACACGCGTGCGTTTTTTCCACTCCCGCACGTGTGCGGGAATGAAAATTACCACAGAAAACTATAACTACCTATACTTAGTCCAAATTGTTTTAATGCCTATAGTCTGAGGTGAATGTTTTTTTTTTAATTTCGGCAAAGCACTACGCGTCTTTGCGGCATAAATATTTTTTGAACATTCAAATTGTGTTTATACATAGAATACCATAGATAAACATGATTATTAGAAACAAATAGTTACTTTTATACACAAATTAACAATTTATTTGTGTTCTGAATTCAATACTTAAATAAAAAAAATAATTAAATCTATTTTTTATATTAGGCTGTTTAACGGCGTCATACCTTTGCCTCTCCTTCAACCTGGCGAAAGCAAAGCGCGAAAAAAAAAGAATTGACTGAAAAACTTTAATTAGAAGATTGAATGAAGAATTGAAACATAAGACCAGGCTATTATGCCTTCGATTAATAAACAAATATGATGTACAAAAAAAACTTATGAACAGGCTGCATGGGCTAGATCTCTTTGCCTTCCCAAAAGGGAAAATGGAAAAAAAAAAAAAAAAAGAAAATTCAAATCATAGTTTCTTAGTTCGTGACAAAAATATTTTTCGTTATTTTATTTTATTTCTTCAAAAGTGTATTGAAAAACGTCGTTTGATACACGTGGACATTTGTTATTGCAGTTCTCAGCTCAAAAACATTATTTATACATTAGTTATAATACCTCGAATGCATATGTATCGTATACCGCCTCGAATGCACTAACAAACTTTCTCCACTAGTATCAAAATGTACTAGGTATTATGTAACTGGCAAAATGTGGATGTACTCATCAGGTACTACTACGTGCCTTACGTTTCGGGGAATGTGGGCGTGATGTTATGATAGACCTACCAAGTACCAATAATATAACAAACTACCTACGACATGCCTCTGAAATAATGACGTAGGGCCCTTCTAACCCTAAAATTAGCAACTCTATTTGTGGTAGTTCAAACTTCGTTTGAAAGACTTAGAATAAAGTTCTAATCAGCTTGCACTACAAAGCGGTTGTTACGTCAGTCACTGCGGCCGAATAGTGCGAAATGAGTGGTTTTTTGCGATTTATAAAAAAATCTATTTTGATTGGACTAAAAAAATTAAACACATATGACCTGCTTTATAGTTCGTTCAGTTAGTATGCAAAGTTTCATGATCTAATTTGAAGTACTTTTTGAATACCAGTGGTTTATTGTTCGATTTGGAGGTAACTTTGGTTTTTTTTTCTATCGAGAAAAGTTTATGCAATCGTGTTTTCGTCACACATAGTACCTACCTAGCATTAATCCTCAACTTTACCATATATTTATTTCAAAATTAATGCTCCAGTATTTTAGGCGTAAAGGAGGATCATGAAGCCATTTAAGGCATGTTAGGCCCTTAATATGACACAAATGACGACACGCTTAATTAGCGCAGTGGCTGAGCGATTGGCTGCTGCACTTTAGTGTCGTTTCGATCCCCGCACGGAACAAATATCAGTATGACATACACCCACGATACAGGAAAAATTACTAGTGTGGGGCAAAATTAAAAAAAAAAATGTCACAAAAGCAATTAAAGATGAAAAGTGGCTATTTTTCTGTTTACATTGGAACTTTTTAAAAATAATACAGATTTCAACAATAAATGCGTGGCAGTTGCATCATTGCAGATAATTAACAAACTGTATGAGGAGATAACAATTTAATTATTTACTTTATTTATGATCTGTAGTTTGACCATTTATAATACTGTGTAGGTAAGTAATTACATGACGCGAACGCGCATGCTACGGAAAATGAAAACATGAGTTAGTATGTTTTTAAAATAACAAGAAATTAAAACATAGGTACTTACCAAAAATTCCTTACTTCTTACTACTTATAGCCAGGCATTAACTAGCCTTGGTGGCATCCTTGAAATATTGTTATGATAGGTACGTACTTAATTAGTATAATGCCTGAATTTTCCCACTGCATCTCGCTCCTCTCTATAATTTTATTGGAAAGCACCCTGAAGTGAACTGGAGCAGAGATCGAGCAAGTGTTATTCGATCTAACGTCATTCGATTTCAAGTAGGTAACCCGAAAGAAACAGCCTAACATACGATCTAAACTTATCTAAGAATTTGGATTTAAAGTTATTTTGTAAGTTGGTAATGACGATGTTGATAACTCAGATATCAATGTGACATTGATATAAACTGAGGCGATAATATCAAAATAATAAAATTAGTAAGGCATCGCCTTGGCACTGACTTTTTAGAACCAGCCTTTTATAGCTAGGCATTTAGGAAGTTAGCAGTTTCTTTATTGACACAAATATCAATATCCAAATGTTTTTAGAGGAACGAATTTATCGTGAATGGACAAATAACTAAATATTATGAAGTAGACATTGACACTTTATAGCAATTTATGAAGATTGAAAGGGGCTACCCTAATGTCGATGACCCGAATTATAAACAACACACAATCTATGAATTAAAATATCATCCCAAACAAAATTAAGTCTTGCAACATAAACGAGTTGCTACAGTGAACGTTACAAACAAGAAATCATGTTTTGGTTACTCAACTGCGACGCAGAAACGAGAAGGGGATGTCATGTATCTAATCTTATGTAGATTTTGTGACACAATACTGCATCACAAGTGAAGCACGTACTAGGCGAACGTGGATAACGAATTGGCTATAAGAGAAACATCTAAGAAAATATATATAAACGTGTAATAGATGGTAGAGATAAAAACAGACCAGAGAATAGGTACCTACCAAGCTATGATGGAATTGATGAGGGAATTATTGGGTGGAACGACCAGCCCGCGTAGTATGGCGACGTAGAAACGGGGAAAGACTCGACAAATCTTTTGTTCATCTGTCATTTTGTCGATATTAAATAGACAAAATGACAGATGAACAAAAGATTTGTCCAGTCTTTCCCCGTTTCTACGTCGCCATGCTACGCGGGCAGAGGGGGGTCTACGGACAGGTATTTTAAGAGATAACGGTGCCCAAACCCAATGTGCGGATTGTGACCACCGGGGAGGTATTAGTGAGGTAAAAATCCCACACTCCTCTCCCAAAGTGGACACGCTTGGTGTATTACGGCCCCCTCACTCACATAGAGGTAAGAGGCCTGTGCCTCACAAGATCGATTGTACCTAACTAGGGAAGTAGATAAGGGAGGGACATGATGGTGCAATCTCTTTGAAGTCTCCTCTATCGTAGAGTCCAATTGTAATCTAGAAGATTATGATAACGTGCCTTTACACTCTTATCACAATAACCGACCCACCTTCAACTCACCATGACGTAATTAATACACTGTGTGGCAAAATTATCGGACGATAATTCCGAATCGCAAAAATACTTGGCAACAGCGCGGTGAAGATAAACGTTAATGTTTTTGAACGTAATGCCTGATAAGATGTAAGAAGTTGAGATAAAATTCGTGGGTGTTCGATTAAATATAATTTTGTATTAAATAACAAGAAGATTGAGTTTTTATTTATTGTAACAACCCGGTGGTTGAATGGGAGATTCCATATCGGTACCCAAATGACATACCCATTTTCACAAAAGACAATGCACTCTTTAGGTTAGAACGCATGCAGGCTGGCATTCATATTGAGGTCAAGGTGGGGAAGTTCGTCTACGGGGGAACACCATACAACGTCTTTTTAAGCTGTTTTTGAATAGCTACGACGTTGGTAGTTCGGTCGGTAAAACAGAGTCACTATTTGGTCCTACCTTTAAATTATAGATGACGCTGTGTCGAGTTTAATATCTAAAATCGGTCTCACAAATTTTTAGTAGCTGAAAAGTTGAAACACGAGTTAGGTGTGTCGACGTTTTACCTAACGAGAAATGTGAATATCAACAGATTTTTACATATTGTAGTGGTAAGTGTCTAGCTTGTATTACTTTTAATTGCTTTATTTTATTCAAATCGAATTTAAATCTATATTTACAGAAATATTAGTGTGATAAAAACTAAACCTAAAAATTCAATAGTGGGGTAAAAATGTCTAGTAATTTAGGGAAAGGCCGTCATGTGCCGATCTTGCCCCAAGGCAGATGTTGTTAACCTTTTTTGGTTTAAGCGTTTTATTGATCATTTTTTTTGTTTGTTTTTAGGATTTTAGCAAATTTGTCTTTCACAAACCGCTCTGAAAGAATATTAGAGATCTTAGAGGAATCGGACTCCTACAATGAAATGTATGAAGCTTCAAACAACGAAGACGAAAATCACGTACTAGAGTGCAGCCAAAGTAGGTAGTGGAACGGTATAAAATGCAAGCGACACAAATGTAAACTTGGACTCATCAAGCTTGGATTCGTCAGATGATGTTGATCTCTTGACCCTTCAATTGGAACTACACCAACGTTGCTTCAAAGGGAAGGATGGAACATGCACTGAACAAAAGAATCGCAGATTTCGCGGAAGCATCCTCTGATGTACCTCCCCGGCAAGTTCCTGGGGCTTGTAGGAGATGTCAGGTGTGTCCTTCAAAAAAGGATAAATAAAACTAGCCACACTTGCAATGCTTGCCAGATATACATAATATGCCCTGATTACATCCCATACTGCGAAAATTGTAGCAGTTCCATGGCTAGGTATGAGGAAACTGAAGTTTAATTACCTATATGTATAATTGAAGCTCCTAAGTGTGTATGATTTCTCTATTAGTGAATTAGATTTTTGTTTTGTTATTTTAGTAAGTTTTCTATAATAAAATTTAAATAATTACCTACTCAAGTTGTGTTTTCAAAGTTGATTTTACATTTTTTTTCTGAGAAAAATTAATAAAAGTCGATTTTATGAATATTTTGGCATTTTTGTTATTTTACCCAATAAACAGTAACACAAACTAAAACATGATCATTAAAATAGCCTGATATCATTACATAACATTTTGAAAAATGCTGATAAACTTTGGGTCACCATGACCCGGTGTCAAAGTCAGCGTTATTATTTTTACGTAATTGGCGCTGTGTTAAATACCCTCTGGATCTGGTTTGTATCATCTTAATACCAAAACGTATTAAAGTTCAAATTGCATTTCACCTAATAAACATACTTACATTTAACCTACAGTCAGAATATTCAAATTTAATTAATAAAAAAAATACTGATTAAAATGTTGACAATCCCTGCACTTGCAAATATACCGGACTTACCCCACTTCATGATTTTACCGCTGTAGATTGTGATTGCTACCTTATTTCATAGAACTTATAGCGTGGATTTGATTAACTTTTATTTTCGAATATTTACTGAATATGACTGCTGCAAATATCTATCAAATTACAAACAAATCATGCATATGACGGACTTGCCCCAATTCCTTGTGAAAGACCGTCTAATATCTATCTTTAAAAAAACGCGGTTATTTTCATATTGGCATTAGTTACATTGATGTTTGTAAAGGTAACTGATAAATAAGGAATCTATAATCATCATTAATATGCAAAACATACAATTAGTTTAAAAAATCAGGCAGGGGGGTTCATCAAATCCAATTTGCCATAAATTATGCCGGACTTCGCCACCTTTGTAAGAATTTGGACTTTCCATCACAGGCTCGGCAATTAGAATAGATGAACTCCTAAATCCAACTTATCTACCTATTTTCTATAATGTACAAACGGGTTTGACGTAGAATGTGCACGAAGCAAAATGTGCACTTGACGCAAAACGTGCACTTCGCAAAATGTGCATATCGCAAAATGTGCACTTCTCAAAATAGCACTTCTCAAAATAAGCACTTATCAAAACGTGCACTTCTCAAAATGAGCACTATAAAAATAAAAACCGTTTGCCCACTAGGTAGGTATATCTTTTTTATTTTTTTAACCGAAATTTAGTATGATCATGCCAATTCTACACCAATTAAATAGGATCAATTCATTTTTTTCAATTCAATTTATTGACAAACAATTTACATTGTGTTTGAAATAATAACAATAAAAATAAAAAAGAAACACATTCATCTTACAAGTAACACAATTAAAAATTAACAACATAATTATTAAAACAACATAAAATTAACAACATAATCAAAAAACAATATCATAATAAAAAAAGTAAAAAATACAATAAAATCATTCAATGTCAACGAACTTTAAATGTCAAAAAAGAAAACTAGTTCAATGTCAGCTTAGGTATAAATAATAGAATACTAGTCATTTTTTAATACATCAAATACAAAAAGACAAAAATATCGGTCGGCTCAGTAACTTATGTAGTCATAATATTACATGTCGTCGATGGATGATCATTATGATCAAGCACAAAACCGTGCAAAATAATTAAAAAAAACTTATTTTGGGCAAACGGTTTTTATTTTTGTAGTGCTCATTTTGAGCGTTTTCCTTGTTATGTATCATCTTCTTAAATTCAGTTTAAGTACATTATAAGTTTCTCACTTTTTCCTTCTTCGTTGCTTTTGGTCTGCCTACCTTAGGTAGGTAGACCAAACTACCTTAGGTAGGTAGTGCTCATTTTGAGCGTTTTGATTTTTTTGCAGATTTTGCAAAATGCATATTTTGCGAAGTGCTCATTTTGCGTCAATTGCACATTCTGCGTCAAACCCGTCCATACGTGTACTGGCATTGTGCTAGATGCCTACCTACCTAATGTAATAGGTAAGTAAGTACCTAATGTTTGTTTGTACAGCTGAACCACGGTAAGAACTAGGTACTCGTATGTTATTCTGTCTGTTATTTACAAAGACATTAAATTATACCACAGTTATGTAATTACAACTTGATAACATACCTACTCAACTAGTTCATCATGATACAGGCGTAAAACAAATAAACTACAGCTATTACATGAGTAGGTACCTACCTACCTATATTCTGCACGCGACTGACGCGACTGTCTAAATAGCATAGCATGACCATAGTGGCATGACTGAATTACCGGTTCGCAGCATGCTGCAAAGCAACACGGGCGTGCGTGACACGTTTTTAAAACAAGTCACATACCTACCTACTGTTTCGACTTTGTGTGCGAATCCTGCGCAATATTGTAACCACAGAATAGAAATTCTCCCTATACAATGAGTACCTACCTATCTAAAACAAAGAAATTGAAACAAAGGATTATCTAGGTAGATACTTAGGTAGCATTTAGCATCTAGTAGGTAGGTAGACACAGTTAACTTCCTGAGGCTTCGTATCTTCATCATCATCATCATCATCCACAGCCCTCTTCACCCACTGGCCCCCACCCATGCACCCCATCTAGCCTCTCATAACTTGTGTCAAGCTCCACGCTCTTGTCCCTCCTCATCCAGGATATTCCCGCAATGGCAACAATATTGTTAGGTACGAGCTGGGTATGGGATAAATTAATTACCTACTACCGATTAAACCACAAATAACTTTAACAAACACAAAACACTTAAAACTCGATCAAGTACACGACTGATCACAGTGGTCACTATTCGCTTAGATTTCGCACTTGTAGTTCACTTCGATTCGCTTCGTTGTGTAGGTATCCAAAATCCCGCTCCCGCAAACATGTCCGCTATTTTATATGGTGACCAACCCTTCTAGAAAGATCCACGATTTACTCGAATTATTCTAGACAATTACATAGGTAGTCGGTCATTGTCCTTTCATAACTTGTACAAAAGAAAGAAGTAGGTAGGTACCTTATGCCCTTGGCGTACGGTCGAAATTACAATGACAATTTCTATAAGGTCAAGGTGGCGAAGTCCGGCATAATTTATGGCAAATTGGATTTGATGAACCCCCCTGCCTGATTTTTTTAACTAATTGTATGTTTTGCATATTAATGATGATTATAGATTCCTTATTTATCAGTTACTTTTACAAACATCAATGTAACTAATGCCAATATGAAAATAACCGCGTTTTTTTAAAGGTAGATCTTAGACGGTCTTTCCCGAGTAATTGGGGCAAGTCCGTCATATGCATGATTTGTTTGTAATTTGATAGATATTTGCAGCAGTCATATTCAGTAAATATTCGAAAATAAAAGTTAATCAAATCCATGCTTTAAGTTCTATAAAATAAGGTAGCAATCACAATCTACAGCGGTAAAATCATGAAGTGGGGTAGGTCCGGTATATTTGCAAGTGCAGGGATTTTCGACATTTTAATCAGTATTTTTTTTATTAATTAAATTGGAATATTCTGACTGTAGGTTAAATGTAAGTATGTTTATTAGGTGAAATGCAATTTGAACTTTAATACGTTTTGGTATTTAGATTATACAAACCAGATCCAGAGGGTATTTAACCCAGCGCCAATTACGTAAAAATAATAACGCTGACTTTGACACCGGGTCATGGTGACCCAAAGTTTATCAGCATTTTTCAAAATGTTATGTAATGATATCAGGCTATTTTAAGGATCATGTTTTAGTTTGTGTTACTGTTTATTGGGTAAAATAACAAAATTGCCAAAATATTCATAAAATCGACTTTTATTCATTTTTCTCAGAAAAAAAATGTAAAATCAACATTGAAAACACAAATTGAGTAATTATTTCAATTTTATAGAAAACTTACTAAAATAACATAACAAAAATCTAATTTACTAATAGAGAGATCATACACACTAGGAGCTTCAATTATACATTTATAGGTAATTAAACTTCAGTTTCCTCATACCTAGCCATGGAACTGCTAAAATTTTCGCAGTATGGGATGCAATCAGGGCATATTATGTATATCTGGCAAGCATTGCAAGTGTGGCTAGTTTTCTTATCCTTTTTTGAAGGACACACCTGACACCTCCTACAAGCTCCAGGAACTTGCCGGGGAGGTTCATCAGAGGATTCTTCCGCGAAATCTGCGGTTCTTTTGTTCAGTGCATGTTCCATCCTTTCCTTTGAAGCAACGTTGGTGTAGTTCCAATTGAAGGGTCGTCAATCGAAGCTTGATGAGTCCAAGTTTACATTTGTGTCGCTTGCATTTTATACCGTCCCACTACCTACTTTGGCTGCACTCTAGTACGTGATCTTCGTCTTCGTTGTTTGAAGCTTCATACATTTCATTGTAGGAGTCCGATTCCTCTAAGACCTCTAATATTCTTTCAGAGCGGTTTGTGAAAGACATATTTGCCAAAATCCTAAAAACAAACAAAAATGATCAATAAAACGCTTAAACCAAAAAAGGTTAACAACATCTGCCTTGGGCCACGATCGGCACATGACGGCCTTTCCCTAAATTACTAGACAGTCTTACCCCACTATTGAATTTTTAGGTTTAGTTTTTATCACAACTAATATTTCTGTAAATACAGATTTAAATTCGATTTGAATAAAATAAAACAATTAAAAGTAATACAAGCTAGACACCACCACCTTACCACTACAATATGTAAAAATCTGTTGATATTCACATTTCACGTTAGGTAAAACGTCGACACACCTAACTCGTGTTTCAACTTTTCAGCTACAAAAAATTTGTGAGACCGATTTTTGATATTAAACTCAACACAGCGTCATCTATAATTTAAAGGTAGGACCAAATAGTGACTCTGTTTTACCGACCGAGGTACCAACGTCGTAGCTATTCAAAAACAGCTTAGAAAGACGTTGTATGGTGTTCCCCCGTAGACGAACTTCCCCACCTTGACCTTACCTACATCATTCGAGACTGGTCTTGTACCTACTATTACCTACCTACTTACTTGTAATTGTAGGTACGAGTACGACGTAACAATATCGTCACAGTTTTACAATGCATACAGTTGCGCAACGAATGTACTTCCGTGGAGCAACGGCGGGGATCTTGCGGGGGGTTGGGCGACGCGGTACGCAGTCTACGATCTCGCGCAGTTCATAGACTTGGACGTTTAGGGCTGACGCGTCTGTGTAAATCGTTGTTAATACTATTAATAATCGTTATATAACTTGAATATAATGGTGTACACTTGTTGCGTATACGGGTGTGCCTCGACGAGCCGAGCACCAATAAGGATAAAAATATAAAATTTCATAGATTTCCCCGTGACGAGAGGTAAGTTTATCTTCCTATAAATTCGAATTAGCTACCTAACCAAATAACCATCTAGTACCTACTATTACTATTTTCGTTTAAATTAGTAATACCTACCCGTCGTATATCTAGTACTGAAACGCCAAGTAGGTACGTAAAGACAGACCTTATGTCTTAGCCCTCCTATACCTACACCTATAGCTCTGCCGGCCAACTCTACTGCGCTAATTGTGAACGTAGGTATATCAAAAGAATTGTTACGTGTTTCATACATGTTGGATAATTACGAGAGCAATTTGAAAATGTGATTTTTTGTTTGTTGAGATATCTTGACGATTTTGGTACCAAATGAAAGGTCTAGGTCTAAAACCATTTTATCCGTTTGAATCATGTAAACCGGTCCACGCGTTTAGGAGATAATAATGAGTATATATAGTAGGTATAGTAAAAATATAAAAAACCTTAAAGTACTTAAAGTACAACTATATTAAAGTAATATACCATAAACTTGGGTCCAATCCACGTCTTTTTTTGTTTTGTAAATATTTAGTTTTAAATAGTGTTTAAAATAGTACCATATAAGTATGTCTTGTAAATTAATATTGAATTAATAATGTAAATAATGATGAATGATGATGTAAATAAATGATTACACAATCACATTTCTTTTATTATTATTTTTTGACAACCCTTACACGCTTGCGACTTAGAGCCGAAGTTCCTACACGCGTGGCGGCATCGTTCAACATCAAAGGCGTTTCCCAACTGTATGGATTGTAAAACTGTGATATCGTCTTCCCATCTCGCCGCCGGACAACCAACATTTCTCTTTCCAGTCCTTGAACGCCACTCGGTCACAGCTTTACTCCACCTGCTATCACCGCGCCTTGCTAGACGCCTAGATGCTTCTTATATTACCTGCTGATTATTATTCGACAACTTAAATCATAGGTATTATGATAATAGTAACCCCACAATCAAACCTGTCGAGATAGAGAAAAAAGATAAAGAGAATTTTTCAATAAGTAAATACCTTTAATAACCCAATTGCGTAGATAGGTAGGTAATATACCTACCTATATTTCGTAAAATATGTAAAACAAAGTTAAAAGTTCTGGAGTGGTGACCGCGAACCGGAAGACGTTGCGTTGGAAGGCCTCCCACTAGGTGGACCGATGACCTGGTGAAGGTTGCGGGAATCCGCTGGATGCGAGTCGCACGAGACCGGTCAACGTGGCGTCACTTGGGGGCCTATGTCCAGCAGTGGATGTCTTTCGGCTGAAATGATGATGATGATGTAAAGCACCTTATTATTTAATTCATAGACCTCTTATAATTCCGTCTAGTTCTCATGGTGGTAATCTTGCACAATTGCACATCAACAAGTGGAATTGTTTCCCAGTATTCAGTCCCTATGGCCTTTTTGAGCTGATGAACGAAAATTCTAAACTGGGACCAAGTATGTAGGTTCTTAAATGGTACTTGGTAATGGTAAGGCTAGGTTCGTAGGCTGTAGAGTCTTGAAATCAGGTCTCATGATGCGTAAATCGTACAGTCATGATTGGTTGACTGCTTACTTATGCGTAGATCTAAAAGCACTGCTGATAGCTTACCAATTATGTAAAGCTATAGATAGGTAGTTGTTTTTATACGTTTAGTCTTTGCTGTATGAAACTAAATCCCAGTCTTTCCTCATTACAGTCAGAAAACTGGCGACAGAACAGATTGCTCCACTAGTCAGGAAAATGGAAGACGAACACCGCATCGATGACAGCGTCAGACAACTGCTTTTTGACAATGGCGTGAGTATCTACCTACCTAAAATTATTATCACAGTAACAGCTAATAAGCTCTTTGCCCGGCTGGCTTTCATAGATCATTAACAGTATTTACGGGTAAATAACGCGTAAATACTGACAAAGATCAGAAGCTCGGGTGAGAACATTCTGACAATCAATCTTTCCAAGGGCTATCATGGTCCTAGAGGCTCTGGACCTCATTCCCGTGTACAATAATTCTGCTATTCAGATCCATCAAGTTAGACTGCAGACACCCTCATATAGTTGGAAAAAGGCTAGGCAGATGATGCTGAATGACTTTTCTATCGCATGCCGAATGAGCTGTCCCGTAAGAGAACACAGGGTGGAACTGGGGGTCTAAAATGGCCGCTTTAGCAGAATCGTTTTGTGAATCACGTTAAAAATTTAAAATTGTTAAAATGGACTTTATCGTTATTGACATAAAGTCCATTTTAAGTATTTAAATGTTTTAACGTGATTCATGCTAAGATTCTGCGTAGGATCTGTTAAAGCGGCCATTTTAGACCCGCTGAAATAGTTCTAAGCCGCGGTAGACCACGAAGAAAATAACAGAACAATTTGGCTACTTCCTTGACGATAAGTAGCGCAGTCAGTCATGTCATAACATGGACTGGGAAGGCACCAAAGGCATATTAATTTAGGAATGGAGTAAGGCCTTTTTTCTGATGGGATTTTATCAAATGACTCCTCCCGCTCTGGGCGGAGCAGGCGACTGTCAGACTTTTACTGACTAAAACCCATCCATGTTCCTTCATCGCCCTTTGTGTTCCGGGGCCACGGTATCTCTTTCGAACAGTCCCGCAACCCCGGAATAGAGGAAGGCCTTTGCTCAGCTTTTGGGACAACAGAAGTTCAGACGCCAGCACATCAAGCCACTACTATCTGTCAAATTTCTTTAATAGATTTTAAACTTTCGCTAAAGCATTATGTTCAAGTTCAAGGGAGAAGGTTGTTTGGGAAAATTTGACAGTTTCGGGTAACATGATGTAACTACTGGCGTGTGTAGTTTAAAAACATTTTAGAAAGTGTTCCATCCCACAACAATATGCCATTCATCATTGTGTCATTAATAATACGCTTCATAAAACGATTGTGCATAACGATTACGAAGTGGCAATAAACTCACTGGGCAGGCAGTCTCGACATAGATAGCGACAAATTCGCTAACTTTTGATTGCTAATGAGTCATTAGCAATCAAAAGTTAGTCATTAGTAATGACTAACGAATAAATTGGGTTGCAATGATGATGCTTGCGCGTAAAGTAAGTCTCTGCATCCAAGATGCGTTTCTCGCAAGCATTATTGCAACCGATTTTATTCGTTAGTAATCAGCAATTGAAAGTTAGCGATTTTGTCGTTATCTCTGTCGAGACTGCCGGCCCTGATGTCCTTTAAAGATATTATCAGTTTGACTTTCAAATGAACCTAATAAACTCCTATTAAGGATTTTTTATCGTGTTTGTTTGGACCTGTTTATCGTCCGTAAATACCGTTCTTAAACCGGTATCTAGGTATTCAAAAATGCTTAAACATTATATAAGTATGAACATTAGCAAAGGCATTATCAGCGGTTACTTGCATGCTTCTAGCCTACATTTGTGTCGCACAGTCCCTGTACATAAGATCACGCCTGTATTTCTCTGAAGAGGTCGGCACAGCTGTCACACCCACATTTCACTCATGCCTTTTTTTTTTTTCGGATGGGAAATCATCAAATGACCCCTCCCGCTCTCGGCGGAGCAGGAGGGAGTGTCAGACTTTTACTGACTAAGTAAATAAAACCCATCCATGTTCCTTCATCGGCCCTTTGTGTTCCGGGGCCACGGTATCTCTTTCTAACAGTCCCGCAAGTTCCCCGGCAGGCATCGGTCCTTACGGACCCCTTCCTAACTGACTCTTTGAGGCGCGCGTGGAACACGAACGCGCCGTCGACACGGCCTGTCGTCATGAGACGGACGGACGGCGAGCTAGATTTCTCTCATGCCTCATGTTTAAATTTGGCCATCAACTGTGCTGCTACTGAGAAATTCCTGATAAAAAAAATTCGAAATAAATTTGACGGCACGGTTGACACAGTGGCTGAGCGATTGACTGCTACGCTGCGTGTCGCGGGTTCGATTCTCTCACTGAACGAATATTTGTGTGACCTACAAGATTGTTATTCCGGGTCTAGCTGTTTTTGTATGAGAGTTTTAAATGTTTGTAAACGCACCTACAGGTTACAATTACTAGAGTGGGTCTATTGCCCAATAACACCCTCCCCCAATATATTGGCACTTAGCCACAACAATCACTACCTACACCAAGTATACATTCTTAATACGTTCCCCCCTTACTAATTAAACCATTCTATCTCCACAGCTGATGGGCATTGAAACTCCCACTGACTACAGCGGCTCCGGCTGCGGGTTCCTCACGATGATGTTGGTGGTCGAAGAGCTCTCCAGAGTAGACCCTGCCGTCGCCGCCTTCGTGGACATCCACAACACGCTCGTCAACTCTCTCTTCATGAAGTTGGGAACTGAAGAACAGAAGCAGAAGTATTTGACTAAGTTGTGCACTGAATATGTAAGTAGAACTTTCTAAATTCCTCATCACCTTATAGCAGTCCACTGTGGATAAAGGTCACTCAGCTCGAATTTCGGCAACTCTCATCCAATTGCTTCCAGTCCAAACACCCTGCGGAAATCTTCGAAACCACTTAACAGAATTCAATGTAATTTCGCGAATTTGCGTGGTTGGTGCAGACTCGAAAGATAGGATAGTTTAAGACCCGTTAGGCCCACAAGCACACGGCGTACTTCAAACGAGATTTGAATGCAACCTTGTAAGTCTTGTAACCTAAGCACACGGGGCGATCGTGAAACGCGCGTCTATTGCGCGTATACGCGCAGATACAGCGATACAGACGCGCTGTAGTCGCTTGTAGCTTCGGCGTTTTGGTCAGAGACTACTCGTCAGTTGTATAATGGCGTCGGTTGAGACAACACTGCTTACGCTGGCTTTGACCCTTTGTATGGGCTTCAAACGAGTTTCGAACGTGCTTCACACGCGCGTTTGTATATATAAAAACGCCAAATCCATGGCGCAGAAAACGCACGTTCCTGAAACGCGCGTCGTCTGCGCGTTTAAATTACAAATACGCCGTGTGCTAGGGGTCTTAGGTGGCGCCGTGCAAAAAAGGAGTGCGTCGCTAGAAAAAAAACAATTTAGAACCCATTCCTTCTCCTAGAGGAGGCGTAACTCCCGGCAGAGGGAATCTTATCAAACTAAAACATAAAAGATAAACCAGTAATATTTTATCCAGCGAATACCAGTCACTACGCAAACATCGTCGGTCCAGCTAGCTAGCTAGCTTAGCTTTGTAATACTCATTCATCTAAACTCCATCTTCGCGTTTTCCAGGCCGGCAGTTTCTGCCTCACGGAGCCAAGTTCAGGATCCGACGCCTTCGCTCTAAAGACTGTAGCCAAGAAAGATGGCGATCATTACGTCATCAGCGGTTCCAAGATGTGGATCTCCAACTCTGACGTCGCTGGAGTGTTCCTTGTTATGGCTAACGCTGACCCGTCCAAGGTAAGAAAATCTTATACTTCTAATATTGATGTTGAACAGTGGGCTAGTGTTTTGGGGAGGAGCACGATTGGGAATAATCTTATTCGTAAGCTTACAAGAAAGGCAAGATTGAGGTCAGAATCGAGCCCGTTTCTACTCTACAGGGTGTAAACAACCTCATCACGAAGCCGTCAACCAAGCATTCTGTACGTCAAACTATGTAATTTTACGCAAAAATTATTGCTGGGCTAACGAATTTTTTTTTGGGGTGAAAAATTATGTTTTGTGGTAGAACTCAATGTAACGCACTCAAAACATTGTGCTGATGGATGGAATGAATAGTATGGGGGTCATGGAGGTGTTTAAAGAAGTGGCAGAGCAACAATACTTGATGACCGAGATGGTACGGTCGAACAAGCTATTTGGTTTACATTTTACAATGTAATTTGTGGGTTAAACTGTAAACCAAATAGCTTGTTCGACCGTACCATCTCGGTCATCAAGTATCGTTGCTGTGTTCCAATTTCAGGGTAATTGCCGAAGTAATTAGAGGCATATAAGATTTTTTTATCCCAGAGGTAGCAAATCATCTGCAATACCTAGGTAGGTGTACCTACTTAGGCATCTTAAATGCCTGTTGACTACAGACGATGGTGGTAACAATCAGGGGCCCTACTCTCTAACGTTTCGTCCGTATATTGGAATCTATCCGTCTCTCTCACTCGCACTCTTCTTTCACACGTGCGTGAGAGAGACGGATAGATCCGAATATAAGGACGTGCACATCTTGCTACATTGTTCTCACATGTAAAAAACAATATGTTGATTTAAAAGTGTATCCATGGAGTTTCTTGCCCATTCTTCTCCATAGAGATCTACGCTAGGGAATGGGCAACTACAGTACTTTCTCAAGTTATGATGTCTTGTGACTGGGACTGTAGCTTCATTTAATTTTCATCTTTGTTTCGACAATTCAAAAGTGCCTGTAACTGGCCTACTTAAAATAAATGCTTTGATTTTGATTTTGAAGCGTTGAGAGAGTAGGGCCCCTGGTTATCCCAACTTGTGTCCAACAGTGCAAAATAAATGTTGGTTGTTTTTTACGAGGGTGTTACTGAGACATCAATCATGAACCCTCCATCCCCATCTTCCAGGGCTACAAAGGCATCACCTGCTTCATCGTAGAACGCGAAGCCCCCGGCCTCACCGTCGCCAAGCCTGAAAACAAACTCGGTATCTGCGCGTCTGGCACCTGCATGGTGCACTTCGACAACGTCAGAGTGCATGAGAGCAGCATTCTTGGAGAATATGGAAAAGGGTATGTTTGTTGTTGTATTGTGTTGTTTATTAACGGCCATTATCAATAATTTACTCACAGGTATCGGTAGGTTGCTATCTGTCTGTTTGACATTTAGCTTACCGATAGAAACAAAACGTCACAAAAAGCTTTCTTTGATTTTTCTGTAGATCATGTGACTGGTAGGTGACGCGGATAGGTATTTCAAGCTAACTTTGTTTATACACTAGCTACTGCTATAGCTTCGACTACTATAGCTACGAGACGTGGCTTTTAATAACTGACAGTTATACGTAAGTAAGTTGTAGAAAACATGCCTAATTCTTAGATTACTGACGTAGTCAAGTCATATCTAAGTAGAATAGCTGGTACTTAGACAAAAATAATGCCTATTTAACTACGAGATTCGTGAGATCTACTAGAGGATTAGGATTTTGCTAAAGTCTGCTAAAAATATTGGAAATCAAGACCGATATTCAAAGGCTAAATACAAACATCTCAAATAAGTCAGGTGCACCAAGGGCGGCCAGAACCAAGATTGCTGATTAGCTTTTGACTACAACTATATAGTTTTTCTCGATCAGACCAAATTGACTTCCGAGAATATTGCAAAGAATCCGCAGAAGAGAGCGTGTTGAGAGAAAACCCTTAAGCCTAATATTTATAGCATCTACCACCAGCCAGATATGTTGATTCCTTATTCCTCCATCTCCAGTTACAAATACGCAGCCGGTTTCCTGAACGAGGGCCGCATCGGCATCGCGTCGCAGATGATCGGTCTGTGTCAGGGCTGCATGGACGCCACCATCCCCTACACGCTTGAGAGGAAGCAGTTCGGGAAGAGCATCTACTCGTTCCAGGTAAGAAAATCATTTTGTTGCTAAGATGAAGCGGATAAAGCGTTGAATTGATTTTGAAGGAGTAGCTGAAACTACCCTCATAAATAACTCTAAAGAAACTGTTTATTCCGATCTGTCCCCACCGGTGGCAGTTGCAATTATTTTTCTCATCTACCACAACTGGTGGTGATTGCATCTGATTCAGTCGCTCTTACCTCCTGTCGCCACTAGTGGCAGATGCCACTTGAATTAGTGGAATCCTCCACCAGTGGTCAGACTCGACAATCAAGTAGCCGTCTGCCACCACCAATTAAGAAATAATAATATCGCCGGACATGAACACAGACCGCCATCTAGTGCCACACTATGCAACGAGGCTTGTTTCTTGGACACCAGATAGATGATATTCTACAGATACTTTTTGTTTGTAAATACATACTTATTAACATCCATGACTAGGAAACAAATGTCCATGCTCATCACACAAACATTTGCTTCAACCGGGATTCGAACCCGATACCCTAAGAACGTAAGGCAGCCTAACCACCGCTGCGCCATTCGGGTCGTCAAAATAGACAGGGGTGGGAAGATTGACTGCCGGCATTTATTTAATAATTTCAAAATAGCGGCCACTCATACAAAAATCTTAAGCGTCACGTTTCCATCAGCATTAAACTTAAATACTCCATTTTCTTCCAGGGTATCAGCTACCAGATCGCTCACCTGCAAACCCAGTTGGAAGCCGCCCGTCTGCTCACCTACAACGCGGCCAGGCTCAAGGAGAACGGCTTGGAGTTCGTCAAGGAAGCTGCCATGGCCAAATATTATGCTTCAGGTACAAACTTCTTTTATATCACACTTACTTACTTGCAACCATTATGAGAGAGAAAGAGAGACATAGATTCCATCTTGTCTCTCTTTTTTGTTTAATATTTTAAGCGCCGAAAGTATAATACATGATTATTGTGATACTTAAATAGGGAGTCGAAACTGTCTCTCCTAAATACAGATTGGTCAGCAATCTAGATAAGAGAGCAGTGATTCACCCAACAATTTGTTGTACCTACATGTAATTATTAATGCATACTTTGTAAATCCCTCATGTAGGTACTACGAAATTTTATGAACCTTAATAAATTATTATTTCGTTTATTCATTTAAATTCTTACTTAATTACATTTTTAAGTCTTTCTTAAAATAAAAGCACAAAAAAAAAAAACACTTAAAAATATAAAAAAATAGAGATCCACCCGGTGTCGGGAGCAGGGTCCAAGCCACCGGTGGTTAGGGCTGCAGAGACAGGAACCTCCTCACAATGCGAGCCGTATCGAGGAGTACTGCCTTCTGAATCAGGCCCTTGATCCAACCGCCTAAAGAGAGCTTCGATAGATGGTCATCGAAGCTCTTGGCTATAAGGCCGTTGGCCGTCACGACAATCGGCACAATGATAACCGAGTTCATATTCCACATGTCACGAACCTCGTGTGCCAAGTCGAGATATTTTATTTGTTTCTCTTTCTCGGCTTTCACGAGGTTCTCGTCATGCGGAATGGTAACATCGATTATCATTACGCGGCGCGCTGATCGGTCTATCATCACTATGTCAGGCTTATTGGCGACAATAGTCCTGTCAGTAATGATAGACCGATCCCAGTACAGCGTGACATGGTCTTTTTCGAGAACTGGGTCGGGCACATACTTGTAGTACGGTACCTCAGATTCCACAAGGTTATATTTCAAGGCAAGTTGCTGGTGTATAATCCTGGCTACTTGGTTGTGCCTGTGCAAGTACTCGCCGTTAGCCAGACGAGAACAACCAGAAATGATATGTCTGATGGACTCACCCGGAAGGTGGCATGCCCGACACACGTCAACCGTCCCGTCCTTCATAATATATTTCCGGTAGTTGTTCATCAACATAACTTCGTCCATAATCGCACAGACAAAACCTTCAGTTTCCCCAAAGAGGTCGCCGAAACGTAACCAGGACACGGACGCTAGAAAATCTACATCGGGCCCATGAAGAGCCCGGTAGAAGCGCCCGTGAAGCTCTTTGCCTTGCCAAACTTCCTTGCGGTCATCGGTGGTAAGTAACTCAGGTTTGTGCCAGTTCTCTTTAGCTATGGACAGCGGGGTGAGTCCCTTGTCCACTGCGACCACATCTCGGTGCATACCCACCTCGGCTTTTAAAAAATATTCTCTGAGACTGCACACCTCGCGGTTGTGGAGGGTCTTCGCGTTTAAAAAGCCTCGACCACCGCACTTCCGCGGGATGTACAGTCTCATCACCGATGATCGTGGGTGATGCATCCGGCTTTCGGTCAGCAGTGTACGAACTCTTCTATCCAGGGCGTCGAGTTCGGTCTGAGTCCATTTGAGTATGCCGATAAAGAGTACATTAAAACCGGCATGACCCAACCATTGAAGGCCTTGTTCCCGCCTGAAAGAAGGCTATTTAATACCTTCCTCAGGCGACCAAAGATGCGCTCCTTCAACGATTGCTTCATGTCAGTTATGTTAATGCCTAACGCTTCCGACATACCCCAGGCGCGGATACAGGGGGGGGGGGGGGGGGGGGGCAATGGGTGCAATTGCCCCCCCTGAGCCGGACCAAATACGTCATTAGCCAAGCTTTACGGAATTGAAACTAAATATTCTAGTTGTAAGTATATCTTGTCATGGGCGTCGCCAGGAGGCAGCTGCCCCTAGAGGCTCAGGATTTTTAAAAGTTAAAACTAACTTTTCCTGCCTGATGCCATATAATGGTATTATAGGTACAGGTCTCCCAAAGTGATAATGCGCATAGAAATCTTCGTCGCTGTTCGGCAACGGTCGTTTTCCCCGAGCGTCGGAAGACGATAGGTATGTATATAGAGTGGTTAAGTGCATTTTCTTCATGCATAATTTAGTAGAATTATGTGTTTTGTGCTAAAAGAGATAAATATTGATTTATCAGTAACGAAATTGATTCGATAATTCGATGTAAGTAAATAGCGAGGAAAACGACACGATTGCGAATATGCTACAATCTTTGTTGAATTGATTTAATTCAACAAAGATTGTAGCATATTCGCAAACGTGTCGTTTTACTCGCTATCGGTCTATGGCGAATTCTGTGTATTTTTCTTTATGACTTTTTATAATTTCATACAAATCGGGTTTCAGTTTCTTTGGGTCATGCGGAATGTTGTAACCAAGCTATCATTTGTGCTTTAGGTGTGTTTTAGTTTGGTGGTTTCACAGACAGCTTATTATGATATGGGGCGTTGTCAATTACCAACACACTATTAGGAGGCAAGTTGGGAATCAATTGATTGCGTAGCCAAGTTTGATAACAATTAAAAATATTTACCTATTTTACAAAATAAACTATTTCAATTTGAGTAAGATAATTAAAGTTGAAATTAAATTCACCTTTGAAAACCAAGAAGGGTGTGTAATAGCAGCTCTATATAATTCCACACAGAGAGAACACGTGCAGTCACCACCAAATTATAAAGACGACTGACGGACCTTTGACTGACCGGCGACAGCCGCCGACCGCCCGAATTGTTTTCAATTGTTTCACATGATTTGACATATGACATTGACTCCTGTTTCTTTCGAACAAGGTACAAAATGCAAGTGCATTGTTTAGGGCTCTCTCCGATTCAATGATTCGGGTGTTTCCGGGAATACGACAATTGGCGAAGATTTGCATGCGCATTATTAATTTGGGAGTACTGTACGTAATAAATTGTAGCGTAAAATGGAATCACTTAAATTAAGATACCTATTGTTTAACCCTGCGAAAAAACATTTATTAAAAGGCTCCTTTTTCTACCTCTGGATTGGCACTCCTATGGATTTTTGCCTGATCGATCTATACAATAAATCATTATTTTAATGATTTCAATAGCGATAAAGTGGCATTAACTAAAGAAGATTTAATGTGAAGCTTCTTGCAAGTGAGTGAGAGCCTGAAATAAATTAGGAGCCCCTTGCCCCGAAGCCTTATAAACATATGCAATTATAGCATAATTATCTGAGGCAATGTTGTAAAAAAATTCAGTAGCTCCATCAGTCGCAATTTGTTGGGGGCAAAGAGTTTCAGATCATCCATGTAAAGCAGGTGAGATATAACCTGACCATCTTTCCTCAACCGACAGCCTAGGCCTGAATTCTCCAGCAATGTGCTTAGAGGATTCAGGGCTAAACAGAACCAAAGTGGACTCAGACTGTCGCCCTGGAATATTCCCCGCTTAATCCATACAGGCTCATCGCTCCCCTGGATCTGTCGACATCTTGGATATCGAAGGACCGTCCTCCATTGCCCCATACATGACTCAAGGAAGGTGCGTAGAGTTGTATCTATTTTGTACAACTCCAGCACCCTCATGAGCCACGTATGTGGCACCGAGTCGTAGGCCTTCTTATAATCTATCCAACATGTCGACAGATCTTTGCGGGATCGACGAACCTGTTGGCTAATGGCCATGTCGATGAGGAGTAGCTCCTTAGTACCGCGGGACCCATTCCTACATCCATTCTGAGAAGCTGACATGATGGAGTTTTTGTCAATGTGTGTATTAATTTTCACTCTCAGAATGGATGTAAGAAGCTTATAAATCGTCGACAAACACGTGATCGGTCTATAATTTTTGGGTTCCGCGGGACTACCTGACTTATGGAGCAGGTGGGTAACGCCTGTTGTTAAAAACTGCGGTAGGTACCCGGATTCTAAGGATGACTGGAATTGCGATGCCAGGCAAGTGTGCGAACTACTAAACCATTTGAGCCAGAAGTTGTGCAGTCCGTCCGGTCCCGGTGATTTCCAATTCGGTAACGGACGAACTGCTCTGGCTACATCTAAAGGTGTTATAAAAATTGGCTCCATTTCTGGGATAGGTTCACACACTCGCTCAACATCACGCATCCAGTCAGCCTCAGTATGACAAACGGGTACCGACCAGATGCTGCGCCAGAAAGAACTCGTGGCGGCATCATCCGGGCGGCACACATTTGTCATATTTTGCTCGGATCGCTCCCAAGCTCTGTATACCCACCTCTCATCGCTCTGGAACATGCGATTCTGTGAATACCGATCAACCCGCCGTTTATACCTCCGAATACGGTTCGCCCATGCATAAACTTTCTGCTTCAGGAAGTCGAAGCGCTCTGTGACACGGGACATGTATTCTTGAGGACTGATTTCAGTCCCCGAGAATGCCCGCCTCACAAAGCGCATCACTCGTGGTCGTGTATTGCCCTCCCTGAAGCAGTATAGTTTGCCGATGAGTACCCTGGCCTCGTCGATACGGCGCTCGATCCTGCGCTGCCAGGCTGGTACGGCTGGTTTCGGTCGAGTAGCTACGTCACAATTTGGGAACTTGACATTAGCTAAACGACATGCCGCAACAGCCCCACAGAACAGGATCGAGTGTGTATCAACGAGGTCCTCGCTATCTTGAGTTGCGAGTCCAAGGCACACACCAGCGCCCTATTTTTTTTATGCATGGGTAACCGTGGTAATCGGGGCCTAAGTTCGGTAGGAGTGGACCGATATTCACGAAGCGCATCCTCCAGAGCGCTCCTCAATCGGTCGTTGCACT
Source organism: Xestia xanthographa (assembly GCA_905147715.2). Taxonomy (NCBI): domain Eukaryota; kingdom Metazoa; phylum Arthropoda; class Insecta; order Lepidoptera; family Noctuidae; genus Xestia; species Xestia xanthographa. The sequence goes on from LR990659.1 coordinate 26,122,349, forward strand.
GGCTGCTTACCGTAGCAACCCTATCATCCTCCTCTACAACAGCAGGGTTCGACCGCGGTAGGGTTACGTTAATAGCGGACACTTGCACTGCGGTTTGTGTCGGAGTTAGGATGATAAGGTTGCTCAGTACTTCTGAGCGCAGCCGATCAAGCGCGGCGTCGTCCAACCTGTGATTGCGTTGGATGACCCGCACTTGATCCGACAGTCGTTGGGCTGAGACCTTGACGGTTGGTTCAAGATCCTGGAACAGAGACAGCATCCTAGCACGGTACGCAGTGAGGTTAGTTCCCCCCTCTGTAGACCCGTAGTATGCGCGCATGACGTTCTCGTTCATTGCTATTATTATTATTGTTTCCTTTATTCATCTTATCTCCTTATTTTACATATTTTTAATTAATGTACCTTAAAAAATATATATATTAAAAAATACATTAAAAAATATAAAAAATAGTGGTCCGCCGGTGTCGGGAGCAGGGTCCAAGCCACCGGTGGTTAGGGCTGCAGAGACAGGAACCTCCTCACAATGCGAGCCGTATCGAGGAGTACTGCCTTCTGGATCAGGCCCTTGATCCAACTGCCTAAAGAGAGCTTCGATATGTGGTCATCGAAGCTCTTGGCTATAAGGCCATTGGCCGTCACGACAATCGGCACAATGATAACCGAGTTCATATTCCACATGTCGCGAACCTCGTGTGCCAAGTCGAGATATTTTATTTGTTTCTCTTTCTCGGCTTTCACGAGGTTCTCGTCATGCGGAATGGTAACATCGATTATCATTACGCGGCGCGCTGATCGGTCCATCATCACTATTGTTATTATTATTATAATGTTTAGTTTTAATAAATAAAAAATAAATTATAAAAATCTTTTAAGTGAATGTTTTGGTTCTGCATTACATGTATTACTGATTACCTAAACCAAACCATGTTTTTACACAAATAAAACTATTCAGTTCTATTCAAAACCAAATGCAGACTCAACAGAAATAATTATGTATCATAATATTTCAACAATAAATGTAATTTTCCAGAAATCGCCCAGAAGCTGACCTCAAAGTGCATAGACTTCATGGGAGGAGTTGGTTTCACCAAAGATTTCCCTCAAGAGAAGTTCTTCCGTGATGCCAAGATCGGAACCATCTACGAAGGAACTAGCAACATGCAGCTTCAAACCATTGCCAAGCTTATTGAGAAGCAGTACACCCAATAGAGATTATAATGAATGAAATTATTATGTTTAAGTATCAAAATAAAAAATTAAATGTACATATCACTGTTGATAGATGTCCGAATTACTTTGATATTATGAAAAGTACTGGTTGCTTATTTTTAAAATAAGTGCTTTTTAGTGCATTTACTATATTACCTATGTATATTAATTTTTCTTAGTCATTTTGTTTGAGACGAGTCTTGATTAGTCAAAAGTACATGAAATACATGGTATGCATAATAAAATTAATTTGTAATAAGTACAATGTCTTCCCTTTTGTATCAAATGTAAGTTTAATATTTTATACAAATTGTATCCCAAATAAAAGACTTTTAAACTATTAGTACAACATTTTATTTACAGGAATCTAACTCTACTACGATTTAAACAACAATTTAATAGATCTATTTTCAATTTCGTTTAGGTTTTGGATCATGCGGCATCTTGAAACCGACCATATTTGCGGTTTCTTCGACGCTACGTTCCCCCTTTCCCTTATAGTCCGCATTGATTTCCTTGTATCGTCTCGAGTTCACCAGATAATCGGAGTATGTTTTGGCCTTGAAGTGCATCTCATCTATTGCCTTGCAAAGCTGTTGATCTGTAGTCTGATGTTTCCTGTACTGCTGGAATATGTACTGGACCATTTGATTATCTGCCAGTTTCTTAGACGAGCTTGTCTTACGTAATTCTGATAGTAATAGACGTAGTGTCACTAAGGGCGGCTTTGTTGAAATTGATGCCATTTTATACCTTCAAACAAATTAAATTTTCAAGTTCTGAAGAGCTTTACTTGTGATAAATTCTTCACTATTTTCGTATGTTGGTTGGTCACCTTTTGTCCAAAAGTCAGAGTCAATTTTTTCTAGATTTGCTTTAGGGAATGTGTGAATGGAAGTATCATTGAAGCAATCAGTGAATTTGAAGTTATTGTTCAATGGCTGCTCAGATGTATGGGGACGTATATTAGCTATGAATGGGACGGTGTCGGAAAGGAATCTACTAGGCTGGCTCTCAGCCAGGTTGTTAAAACTGTTACATATAAGTATACAGTTGTGTAAATTAGGACCCCAGTTGCTCCAAAGAAAACTGTTAGTCAACTGTTTTGAACAGTGAGGAAAGAAAACTAGTGTAGGTCCTTTATCAGAAATTGCATAACAACCTTCGCTATTTTCATCTAAAACTTCCAACTGTAACTTTTTAAGGACTTCACATTCACTCTTATAAAAGAGAGGATCATATACCAACACTTTTTCAGGGGTAAAATGTTCGTTTAGGCACAATAGGAGAGCTAACTGATACCTAGAGATATGACACTCTGCTACATGACCAAGTCCCAAACAATAGATTTCTACGACTTTTCTGTCTTGTAAAACGCTACTCACGGATTTTATAACGTCTTCCGAGAAACTTGAAACCCTTAATTCTTCGACGCAGCTGCGGAGCCGCCTGAAAATAGTAAATTACAAAATAAATAACCTCAAAATGAAGCAATGTTATTGTTGTGAGCAAAAAAAGCATTGAACTTACTCAATTGATTTGAGCACGTCTATATCTTTGTCTTTTTCAATTTCAACACTGATTTGTTTCAGTTTTGTATGGTATTTGTTGGGTTGTTGCCGCTTATTCCGTTTTATTTTCACTTTCTGAAAACCATCACTGTCGAGCTCAGGTCTTGACATTTTGTTACCAGTGTTGCCATTTTTCAAATTATTCAGTGTTCGTTTTCTTACCGTTGTCATTATCTATGGAAAATCATAATAAATAGATTTGTTGTAAGCACAGCGTTTTTTGCAATTTGCAGGCCAGTGCTAGGTTGAATATTGATTAAAATATTATTCGCGGCTGTAAGGCGTATGTAGTTACAGAATTATATTCATCAAAATCCTCTGGACAGCGCTTTGCAACACTTGTTTCACGCCGCTCATCAGTTTACAGCGGCATGCAACTATTGTCGCACGCGGCTTTGGATAAACTATCCATTACTAGACATGAGTTTCGATGTTCATATTTTTTTTGTAGATAGTACACTTAGTTAGAAAGCTTTTCACAAAATTTCAATACGCGGCCGCCCACGGTTTTCGAGATTTAATTCTCTAAAGTTTCTATACAAATACGAACTTAACACACCGATTTCCACTACTAGACAAAACTTTCGAAGTTCATATTTTTTTTGTAGATAATACACCTAAATAGAAAGCTTTTCACAAATTTTCAATACGCGGACGCCCACGGTTTACGAGATTTAATTATTTATAGTTTCTATAAAAAAACGAACTAACACACCATTTTCACATTTTAGCACAGATTCACTGATAATCTAGTACTAGTCAGATTTATTATTACAATCGATTATTAAATAATCGATTATTTTTTCTTAGCAAAAAAATCGATTATAAATAAATCGGGTAAAAAATAATCAATTATTTTATAATAATCGATTTTTTCCTAATTTGTCAAATATGATCTAAAATAAACGCCAAAAATATTATACTATTCAATGATTAATTGAGTTTTGTAATAATTAAACAAACTAGTTTTGCGTAGGTCGACTTGGGGCACCCCGACACGGATAGATTAGGTTAGAAGGGTATGGCGGGGTCGAATGAGCGAGCGAAGCGAGCGAATAGACCCCGCCATACCCTTCGTGGTTATTTTTTTATTAACCATTCAGAAGTAGGAGCCCCGCGAAGCGGGGCTCCGTCGACCGGGTCTCCCTCGACTTGGATGCAAAAGCATAATAGTTCAATTTATATAATTTGTTTTTCTCAAGAACGATGCGTCGCCTTACATGGGAGTGGTGTCAGGGCACAGGGGGCACCTCCCCCCTCTCTCCTCCTGCTAAACGATACTAAATTTTTATTCTGAATTATTAAATAGCGCTATTCTAACCTCAAAACTTTAACCATGGATATCTCCATGACCATGGGGCTCCGCGGGGTGGGGGTGGTACAGGGGGTACCTCCTCCCCCCCCCCCCCCCTCCCCCTCCTCCCCACCCCTTAAATCGATGTCCAGTAATGGATATTTTAACCCAAAGTTACGTCAACACACCGCGCCATTTCTTGCGTCATCGTGTTAGCGTTAGTGTCACACTCAGTGTCACATTTCAAGTGAGCTACATATTTGTTATTGTAATATAGTGTAATACCTTTAGAGATGTTCGTGAGAAGTTGAAGTTGAAGAATGTGATAACGCAAATTAGGTTTCGAATCGCAAAGTTGCAGTATTACGCCTGTGAAAATGCCGTAGGTATATTTACCTATTTTGATTGTGAAGTGTGAAGAAATAAGAGAAACGTGTGTAAATGGGAAAAATAGTGCTTCATTAGCGAGGCGATTAGATTGTTCAACTATCTACACCAAAAAACAAGTGGTTTTGTGTTTTTTTCGTCCAACAGCGGCTGGCAATAATCAGTACCCAGATGTAAACAAACAGTGAGTATCTAGTTTCGTATAATTATTTTGATATGATGCTAATGAGATATTAACGAGATTAGGGTCTTATTTGGAGGTAATATAATCTAGTTTATTTTTAAATAATAAAAAATGGTAAAAAAGTTAATAGTTTTTGATCAAATTAATATTTTAATAGCAACATATCCGTTTTTATCAATGTTTTTCAAGTTCTACATTGTTTTTGGAGTATCAAATTATAATTGTATGTCTTGATTTTTAGTTAAGCAGTTTCCTGTTCTATTCTGCTATTTACTGTAAATTTTATATAGCTATAACTCTTGCAGTTTGCGATCGACAAATGTTTTTTATATAAAGTGTCACATTACGTGCAAATATTCGCGAGCATGCGCGGTCGGCCGCGGTGAACTCGTTGACAGAGCGCGGTCCGCTGCCCAGAGTAACCCTCAAAGTTCTTATAGGTGAAAAAAGGACTTTTTCAAGGTCAAAGTCATTCCTGCACTTTCATGAAAAAAAACAAAAAACGTAAGAAAATTTGAATTTCGCGGGCTGGGTGGAGGATTCACCAAGGCTGGGGTATCTGCTAAATTATCAACTCTATTTTTGTGGTGGTTCAAACTTTGTTTGAATTACTGTTAGAATAAAGTTATAGCTCTTCGATACCCGCAATTACAGACACAATGAGGGATTTTCTTTTTAGCTCTTCCCTAGTCGCTGGATAGATGGCGCTAGGAGTAAGTGTGATAATGCAAGGAACGGAACCTAAAAAAACTGATTTTAACAAAGCGCGAGAAATGTAGGTTATATTCGGAAGGTTAAGGGCCGATTTTTCAATGGTCAGTTAAACGACGAGATAAGATTAATTCCACAGTTAACAAGATTCTCAATTTTTCAATTGACAGATAGGCTCTAACGGCCAGTTACGCTCTCTAACTAGCCATGTAACTTAACTGGCCCTTTACAGCTCAGTTAGTACGTTAACTGTCGAAATATCTGACGTATTTGTCATTACGCGCGTTAGTGTTTGTAGGTTATATTTGTGTTATTATGGATCATACGGATATTTTTGATTCTATTGACGATGAAACAATGAGGAATTTTCCACTGACGTTTGTCACGACGCTTCAGTATATTTCAATATATGGCGCTGATCAGTTTATGAGAATATTTTTTTAAGCGGCGTTCTAGTAAAATCCAATGAAAAAAGAATTTACTACGTATTATATTATAGGTCAATGGTAAAATCTTTTATCAGGGCAAAAAAACTCGACACATGTCAAACTCATTGTACAGTAAAATTTCTTTATTATACATTGTTGTCTAGAAAGTGAGAACTGTAAAGAACCATTTTTCTGTCAAACATTTGTAAGAGAAAGACCCGATAATACGTCTTTATGGGACGATAAGAAATTTCACAGGAGAATTCGTCTCGAAAATAGTACTGTACAGTTTTTATTAGCACTCATTGGAAGTAAAATCGCCAATACAAGAAACAAGTAAGAAATATTAACAAGGTAACAAGAAAAAGGTAGAAAATATTAACAAGACAAGCCGACAAGGTTTAAGGTCATGATTCCCGTGTTATTATGACAACCGCTGCCATTGCGTTGAAATTGTGCATCTCTTTCTAAAATCTGTAAACGTACGTAAGCGCGTCTCGCTCTCGCAGATGTAGTGTGAAGCTAGTCACAAAAATCGCTCAGTTAACTAACTGGACGTTAGCAAAGCTTTGAAAAATTGAAACTCTCTAGTCGTTCGTTAAAATCTCAGTTAAATTTAATGAACTGTTAGCTAGCTGACGTTTTAACTGACCATTGAAAAATCGGCCCTAAGCAAATGAAAGTGTCAGTCAACGAGAGTATGTGACTCGACACAATGTTTTTTTTTCAAGCGTTTAGGTTTTGGCACCAACTAACATAGTAAGTTCAACGCCATCTATAGAGTTCTTGGAAACTAAGTTTTGTTTTAAAACCTCAAAAGGAAAACCTCTCATTAAAATAACAATGCACCGTACCCCATCCGGTACGGTTGGGGATATCAGCTTGCGCTACAAAGTGGTTGTGGCTGCTTTACACCGGGGCAACACTGTGCGGCATTGCAGCATACCACAAAGCCGCATGCTACAATAATTTAAAATGTTGTAGGTATGTACATGATGGTGGCAAGTATCGTGCGGCATGGCAACAACTTGCGTCTGTGGCAGACTGTCGCAGCCAGTAGTCGCAGCTTCTATCCAAACACAATGGATTCCATGCCACATTTTTGGTACGTCATACAGTTTTTAAGTTATGTTATATGATGGTTTGAAAACTAGCTAGGCACACTGACGTATAAATCCTATGGACTTGGCATACCTACAAGAAAAACGTGGACATACCCACACTAGAGAGAGAAAATAAAATGGCGGCTAATAGGGTAGCCCATATCGATATTTCTCTACAATAACATCGATAAAAGATTGTGAGAATGTTTTCACGTTGTCACGGTCCAATATCAACGGGTAAGTATTTTTAACACACTTTTCTTATCTTCACTTGTTTAGAACCAATGATATTCTAACAAACAGATATGTTATACACCTACAAAACCACCGAAAAAAGTGTGCCGCGGGGGAGAGCCAGCTCACATACACGCAGTGACGCAGAATAAAGGAAAAACAGGCCAATTGACACGTTTTCGAGTCTTCACGATTGCGCGCTCATAACATATCTGTTTAATTAAATATCATTGTTTAGAACTAACAAAATAACTATGTAAGCAAATCTTAAAAGTTATTTTTGATCCACTTCCCGGTTTTTGATTAAGGTGGATGCTCAAGCGTAGCCCGCGAAATTCAAATTTTCTTACGTTTTTTGCAATTTGCAGGCCAGTGCTAGGTTGTATGTTGATTAAAATTTTGTTTGCGACTGTAAGACGTATGTAGTTACAGAATTATATTCATCAAACTCATCAATACAACCCTCAAAGTTCATATTGGTGTCAAAATTACTTTTCCAAGGTCAAAATCATTCTTGCACCATTATGAACTTGGAGGGTTGTATTGATGATTTTGATGATTATAATTGTGTTACTACATACGTCTTACAGTCGCAAACAATATTTTAATCAACATACAACCTAGCACTGGCCTGCAAATTGCAAAAAACGTAAGAAAATTTGAATTTCGCGGGCTACCCTTGAGCATCCACCTTAAGCTAACATTTTGCATGTTTAGTTTGGATGATATGGCTGCCGATTCTGTGGTTCAGTAACTAATCTAAAATTAGAGAATCGCCATTTTTTACTAAAAGGGCAGTGTATGTGTCTAAACCTTGCGCTTCAACGTGTTTTTAGTCGACATCGACAATATTAGTTCAATTAAATGTGACAGCTCTAATTTACGTCCATCTCTTTCCCGTTTTATTAGAGAGAAAAAGATAGCAATAGCCAAACAGCGGGAAAATAAAATGGCGACCCGGCCGCAAATAGGTATTTCAATGACGCTAGGAATGAAGGTTTGGTATTATAGTAACTGTCAAAAACACTGTTATCCTTTTTCACTAAGCAAAATTGTAAAAGTTAAAAAGAGATAACAGTATTTTTATAATTTCGGTGTTGATATGCCTCAGTATAACTGTATTTTCTATAGTCAAACATTTCAAGTCCATATGATTTATACGTCAGTGGCTAGGCATGATGTTGCCTTGGCGTAAAATAGGCTGCCGCAGCAAACCACAAGATGACGTACGCCGCATTATATAGAATGCTGCAATGCCGCACAGTGTTGCCCCGGTGTAAAGCAGCCTTTACGTCAGACACTGCTGGCGGAAAAGTGCGAAATGAGTGGTTTTTATTTTAAGGTGAAAGCGTCAGGGTAGCCCGCGAAATTCAAATTTTCTTACGTTTTTTGCAATTTGCTGACCAGTGCTAGGTTGTATGTTGATTAAAATATTGTTCGCGATTGTAAGACGTATGTAGTTACAGAATTATAATCATCAAAATCATCAATACAATCCTCCAAGTTCATAAAGGTCTAGCAATGACTTTGACCTTGAAAAAATCGTTCCTCGACTTATATGAACTTAGAGGGTTGTTTTGATGATTTTGATGATTATAATTCTGTAACTACATGCGTCTTACAACCGCGAACAATATTTTAACTAACATACAACTTAACACTGGCCTGAAAATTGCAAAAAACGTAAGAAAATTTGAATTTCGCGGACTGGTTGGAGCATTCACCTTAATGAGGGATTTTCTTTTTAGCTCTTCCCTAGTCGCTGGATAGATGGCGCTAGGACATTAGCATTCAAGCAGCCAACCAGACTGCACAGCAAAACTTGCATAGACAATATCGCACATAACTTTAAAGCAAAATGTAAAACGGAAGTTATCGAATTTGCACTGTCAGATCACACAGCGCAAATAATTAAGTGCCCGGTAAAGAAAAACAATATTTTAAAATACTGGCGTATAAAAAGGCGAGATTATAGTGCAGAGAACCTTTTGAAATTTAAAGAATGTTTAGAGCAACTTACTTTCTCAGAAGTGTATAAAACGGATAATCCCAATAACGCGTTTGACATTTTCATTGACACTTTTAAACTTTTTTATGACCTCTGTTTTCCTTATAAATGGATAAAAATAAATGTAATAAAAAAACCTAAATGGATATCACACGGGATAAAACTATGCAGCAAAAATAAACGAAAACTACTATGGCGTTACAGACTTAAACCAAACATAACAAACAAATCAAATTTCCAAAATTATAATAAAAGGTTTAAAAAAATTATAAGCCTAACTAGAAGAGCTCAAAACAATTATTCTATAAAAACTTCAACAAACAAATCTAAAACAACGTGGAATATAATAAACAAATCAAAATCGTGTTTCCCTAAAGAATCAGTCGCACAGATTAACGTAGATAGTAAAATAATAAAAGATCCCCAAGAAATAGCTAATGCATTTAATAATTTTTTCGTAGACAAAATTCAACCCAATCAAGACTCAGGAATTAATGCGACATCAAAGATTATACCGTGTCAAGATTCAATTTATGTTTCCCCCAGCATACCTGGAGACATAAAAAACATTATAAAGTCACTAAAGTCAACAAACAGCACAGGATATGACGGAATTTCTACAAAGGTAATCAAATATGTATCTGACGTTATCTGTACCCACCTAAGCTATCTTATAAATCTAAGTATCTGTGCGGGTGTATATCCAGATGCCCTTAAAGTATCTATAGTAAAGCCATTATTTAAAAAGAACGATAATGAACAGATGGCTAACTACAGACCAATTGCCCTCATTCCGATCATATCTAAAATTTTTGAAAAATATATTTATAAAGAACTGTATTCGTATTTTGAAAAGAAACACATATTAGTAGATGAGCAGAAAGGATTTAGAAAAAACCGGTCAACCAATATGGCCATTTATGACTTCTTGCATAAAGTAATAGGTAGTATGGATAAGAGAATTCCAGTGTGCGCTATTTATTGCGATATGACGCAAGCGTTTGATTACGTAGACCATAAGGTTCTTTTAAAGAAGCTAGAGGCATGTGGTATTAGGGGAAATATATTCAGTCTTATACAGTCTTACCTAACTGACAGAAAACAGTACACGGAAATAGCCAAAATTAATATTAAGACAAAGAAAGAGGAAATCTTTGTATCGAATAAACGAACGCCAGGATACGGAGTCCCGCAAGGCGGCGTACTAGGATCTCTATTTTTTATAATATACATTAATGACCTGCCTAGTGCTATTAAACACCCCATGACCCTATTTGCAGATGACAGTACAATGACTATAACGTGTAAAAACAAGGACATGTACGAAATTGACATTAATGAATCTCTGACAGCGATAATATCATGGCTAAATCGGAATAACCTTAAAATTAATTTAGATAAGACTAATATTATGCATTTCACTCAACGGACTCAGACTGATAATGCTATTGAAGCCCAGCACAATGGCTCAGTACTAATGAAAGTTGACAATGCTAAATTTCTCGGTGTAATAATTGACACGAATTTGAACTGGAAAGCCCACATCGAACTCGTGAGTAAAAAGCTGAGCTCATCCGCGTATGCGCTTTTCAAACTGGCCCCAGAACTTAACCCAGACGCCTTAATAACGGCTTATCATGGATTGGTAGCATCAGTGCTGCGCTATGGTATAATTTTTTGGGGAAACTCAACAAATAAAGAAATTGCGTTCAAAGCGCAAAAGAGATGTATACGAGCTATGTTTAACTTAAAATCGACAGAAAGCTGCAAACCGTTCTTCACTAAATACAAATTATTAACCTTACCGTCTTTATACATTTTTGAAGTAGCATGTTTTGTAAAAAGTAACCCGCAACTATTTCCTCGACTATCAGACGCGTTTCCACGCAACAGACGCGACAATAGCCAACTTTGCTTACACTCAGCAAAAACCGCTTTAATGTCGAAAAGCTTTTTTTGTATGGCCCCTAAGATTTACAACAAAATACCTCAGGCTTATAAATCTCTGACCACAAATTTATTTAAAAAAAAGATTCGGAATTTATTAACAGACAAAAGTTACTATAATATAAATGACTTCTTATCGGATACCTTTTGACATATTTTATCTATTGACATATTTTACCTATGATACCTACATTTTTACTTTTTGACATAGATTACCATCTGATATTATTATATTATTATTTTGTACTTTTGACATATTTTACCTTTACACATCATTATTTCAGTTTTACGTTTATGAAAATGGGACAATGTGTATTTTTTGTTTATATTTTTTATTATGTAATTCAAAGAAAATTATTAGTTATTATGAGTGTACCAGAGAAATGCCTAAACTACAAATATTGGAATCCGCATAATTGTAAAAAAAACACAAATTTGTACACCTCACCAGGTAAAACATGTACGGACCTACCCTATTTTACCAAGATCTTGCATGCTCTTTGTGTGTAAACGCATGTTTTTGACAAATAAAGTATCTTTATCTTTATCTTTATCTTTATCTTTATCTTTAGGAGTAAGTATGATAATGCAAGGAACGGAACTTAAAAAAACTGATTTTAACAAAGCGCGAGAAATGTAGGTTATATTCGGAAGGTTTTAAGCAAATGAAAGTGTCAGTCAACGAGAGTATGTGACGTGACACAATGTTTTTTTTTTCAAGCGTTTTGGCTTTGGCACCAACTATCATAGTAAGTTCAACGCCATCTATAGAGTTCTTGGAAACTAAGTTTTTTATTAAAACCTCAAAAGGAAAACTTCTCATTGTTGTAGCATCATTAGATCAAAATGCCAATGAGAGGTTTTCTTTCTCTTTGTGTCACGTCCAATGATATTTAATTAAACAGATATGTTATGAGCGCGCAATCGTGAAGACTCGAAAACGTGTCAATTGGCCTGTTTTTCCTTTATTCTGCGTCACTGCGTGTATGTGAGCTGGCTCTCCCCCGCGGCACACTTTTTTCGGTGGTTTTGTAGGTGTATAACATATCTGTTTGTTAGAATATCATTGGTCACGTCACATACTCTCGTTGACTGACACTTTCATTTGCTTAACCTTCCGAATATAACCTAGTTTTCTCGCGCTTTGTTAAAATCAGATTTTTTAGGGTCCGTTCCTTGCATTATCATACTAACTCCTAGCGCCATCTATCCAGCGACTAGGGAAGAGCTAAAAAGAAAATCCCTCATTGTTCACTTTGTGAAGAAAACAGTGACAAATATTTGTGTGGAAAAAAAAATACTGAAACTTAATGCCGTTTATGAGTACCAAGTTACGAAATTTCAAAGAAAAAATGCTTCTCTTTGAATATTTTTTTATTTATGTAGTAATTTTATAGTTAGAATTATTTCAATAAAATTGTACCAATTAATGTTTAGAGTGTATTATGCAACATATTTTTTTTTTGCACATTTCTATTCACTCTTCAAAGAGGAGTTACATGGAGAAAACCTCTCGTTAACAGTTACCTTACCACCCTCTTAAGAATTTCACTATGTATTCTGTGGTAATACTGAAAGCTGAGAATATAAAATCTAAGATAACAAAGTTATCCTCGGCGTCTGATTTATGTTTTCAATATTTATTATTACATTACAAGAAAAGTGGGTTGGAAGTTGGAACTTTTTTTTGGGGTGGGAACTAATTTTATTGTAGCTACTTTTATTATTTAGAATAACAGCAAACATGTGTATTGCGTACGAAACTGGAAAAAATATTCATGTATTTTTTTATAAAATCTTTTCCTATAAGTAATAAGTACCGTAATGCACGTAGAATGATGCGTAGGGCAACCAACCATACCGACTTATCCAGGATAATCTCAAAATTTGAAATGGAAAACAATGTTTTTAATCAAAGTTGCGCTGACTATTAATAATTATATTGATATCTTTGGCCCTCCTCCCCTGGGGTCCCTCCTCCCCTGGGGTCCCGGAGGTTGGTCAATATTAGGTAATATTGTGTCTCATTTCGTTTATTTTAAGACTTGGTAAGGGCTTGATAGGTTTTTTGATAAAATTACTAGCGTCTAGTTTAGCGTGAGAGTCAGGATGGCTGGACCAAGAGAGATTTTGGAAGTTTGAGCAATACCAAGTGTTAGTACCTAGTGTTAGTACAAAACAGGTACTAGCACTTGGTATTGGTCAAACTTCCAAAATCTCTCTTGGTCCAGCCATCCTGACTCTGACTAGTTTAGCGGTCATAGCACAAATAGGTGTGTGTTGATTTATAACTCCGCACGGTGAAGCAGGTAATTTAATTTTGCCCTATAGTAGAACAGTCAACACTTCCAGTCAAAAAACCTTACCTACCCGACCTGAATTTTAATGATATCGAATGAGGGCGCGGTCTAAATTCGGCATTTAATTCACTACTGGTGCCGTTCCCACACAGAACACATACGTCCTTGATCAGGTATTTGGGTTAGAAAAATTACCTACTGACAAAACGACAAAGAGGACGGGCGGTCGCGGCGCATATCGAGTACCTATTGTCCGTTTTGTATGGGAGGAACAATCAAAATCTATGAGCACAGCATTCAAATCACGCACCCGTATTCGTTCCAACATACCGTAATACGAATAAGGCGACAATTGTACAACGAACGATATTATTAACCGCGCAAGTTTAGCCAAAGGACGACGCTTCCCGGACGCAAGTACGGCGCGAAAATTTATTTTTAATTTTCCGCGTTCCAATTGCGAATTTAGGTCTTTTCATTACTTTCTAATGTTTATATGAGACGCGAGCGTAACGGCCTCCTTAGTTATTTATTCAAAAGAGACCGTAATAAAATTCTCTTCGCTTCGTTACTTTTATATAACTTTATTATAATGTTTTGGTAGGTAGTTGGGATTTGTTTTTCTATGTTTTAGTTGTAACACATTCGCGGACTGAGCCCATCGTGTTGCTATTAGTGTGTGCAGTGTTTACGGATATTCTTTATTTAGTGATAGGTACATTGACTGTTGGATGTGGACATAGAATGGATCGTTACGTAGTGGCCCGGCGTTCTAAACGCAAAAGTGATGGATTTTTAACCAAATGGAGGAGAAAATATAGCATTTTGAGGAAGCGCTCTTGGATCACCAGCGGTTACGACTTGAATGTGAGTAATTTTTATGCGTTGTATAATATTTTTACTGGTTGTGTCATGAATTTGCCTACTTTCCCATCGATGTTTATTAACAGTTTAGTTTTGATTCATAACATCATACGGAAATACAGTTTTTTTTTATGGATAAACAATGTCATGCCATTGTCAGGGCAAACGATAGTCAAAATATCATTATTAAATTAGTAGACGACAACTGAATTACCTATATTTTAATAATTGAATTAGGTACACATCGTGCAAATGATTATTTGCATGATTGTGGATATCTTCATCTGCAAAGAAATAAATAAATAAAGGAAATAAATGTAGTGGAAACCGAAATATTTTATTAGCGGTTTACGAGGTTTCAAGTAAAGCCTTGAACCAAGTACTAAGAAATATTTTGGAATTTAAATAATTTCGGTAATTGGCAGTTAGATGCTTCCCGATTGAATAGTTTTGTCTTTATGACTCAACTTGGCTTTAAACCAGTAGGCCGCTAGCCTTATGCCTAGCCCTTTACCTCTCTGTAGTGTAAACCCTTTATGGCCGGAGAAATATTTAAATTCCGGAACATTCGCTGAAAATAGTCAAGTTTCATGAACCTACCACACCATGAAGTAGTGTCTAGGATTCTTTACACAAAAGTTTATTGTAAAAAAAAAACGAGAGCAACACTATTCATATGTTTTAGTGACTGCATCATGAATCTTGTAGGTAGGTAATTGCTCAACGTATAATTTACAAGGGCTCACCACAACACCAGTCACCTTCTATTGCCAAATTAGCTGTCATCATCATCATTCAAAACCTTAAAGACTTCACCTCGAAGCGTCTCGCCCATTATCCGAAGCTGGACAGTGGCACCATCTTCAGTCTCTCTGAAGATAATTATTATTTGAAGACACGTTTAAAATCTGCCAACCGTAATTCGGTACATACGATAGTGCAGAGCATGAGATGACTAATATTCTCGTCACTAACGATCCATAATTAAGCGAAACGAATCACCGTCCATGCATATCTAAAATCTGTCATTTTTTTTAAATATTTTATGTCATTTTCTGAAAGTCCGTGCAATACAAATGCATTTCTTATCTCATTATTGCTCAAGTATAAAAATAGCAAAATACTTACGTGAGTTTTACAATATACCTTTTTTGGCAGGCCTTCAAAAAGTCTTCAATGGCTTTCACTGATTCTTCGATAATGGTTTGGTTAGCCTTCGCCATCGACAATATAACAAGCTTCGAAACAGGCATCACGTACTTCTAATAAGTATGTGCTCACTACTACTACGTGACTCTTAGGACCACCGCCCGTCATGCTTGACCCTGTTAAAGAAAACATTTGAAATAAATAATGAATCCTGCTAACAATGCCCCATTTTGGATAGGTGTCGTTTGAAACTATTAATAGTTTGTAAAGAAAACTTATCCAGTAATAAAATACAATACGCAATTAGTTTTGTACCAGTCGTCATTTTGTTTTCGACAAGACCACCTAACTTATTCAGCCTTTTCAACAAAAGAAAACCGTTAATAACAAAATTCATAAACAATACAACATTATGTGCATATTTTGGTATACAATTTATAATTCAAAACATATCACCACTTTCTCCTAACAATATTATTATTGTCTCGTTTTGGTGGACATTAGCATGGTCACAACAATGCGTGTCGCTTCCTTACTTGAGGCTGAATGCTAGACTCCTTTACAACTAATATGGCTGCCTAGCGCCTGTTAGTCCAGTGACGTTTATTCTATGTTAATTTTCGCTTTTGTTTTAACGAATAAATTCTTTAAACATTAGTCACTATTTATTGTACTATATTGGGAACTCTATGTGGCACAATCTAGAAAGAAAAAACATATCGATATTGTCATATATTCTCTATAATATTTACATTATTTACATACTAACTCTCTAATAGAAATCAAAATATTTACAAGTATCAAAAAGGGTTACAGGGCGTCGAAAAATTGGTCCACATCGCTGTCAACGGGAAAAATGCCCAGAAGGCTGGCAGCATTGCCACGTTGGATGGCAATGCTGATTCTTTGGCCAAAAAATAGGCCCGCCCTCTGATCACGTGAAGAGTCGACCAACCGTTTGGCGATTTCTCGAAAAACTAGGTGGCACTCGGACCCCATGGCCCTAGTGTTTCAACCCCAAACGGCTCAAACACATAATTACCAATTAAATTATTGTATTTGCGCCGTTTGAGGTTTATATATCCCTGAGTGTTCTTAATCATGCAAATAGACGATCATCTATTTATCTACGTACCTATGTCTATGCACGACACGAGCTCCATAATATGATATCCTCATTAACACAAAAATACTTAACACTGCTGAACGAAACTGCCTTCGATATTATCCAAAAACTGTCCAGCCAAATTACCCGCCATTTTCAATCCTCGGATACAGACTCTCGCCCTGCCACCTTGCTAAGATGATCGCCTCCCTAGATTGGAGGTTTCCTGTCCTACGTTACGATCTCTATCGAAGATACAGACCTACAAATTGATATTAAAAAGGAAGCCTGCCACCCTAAATTAGTATCAATCGTATCAAGTTAAATAAAAGACGATTCATACTTTTGGGATGACAGTATTTAACCAGGAGTGATGAGATTTCTTTGTATCGAAAATGAAGATAAATTTACCAGCAGATCATTTTTATTTTTACCTATACTTATTTAAATACGAAGTTTCTGTGAATATCATGTTTCAGGACATGTGAAACATATTCTTAGTAAGGAAATCGTCTAAAGATAGCTTAGCTTCTCTAGTAAGAAATGCACGATTTTAAGCTTGCGTATGAGATTGCATTCCGATGTACAGAACAAACGAAAATGAGGGCTTAAGATGTGAAACAGCAATGGTAATGGCTGTTCTGTAATGCAGGAAATGTAAGTCTGTCATTCACTACGATGTTACGAAAATTGGAAAACGATAGTCGTGGTGATAGTTCCTATCTACTAATACTATCTTTCAAAACTAGGGCCATTGTCCCTGATAACGAAACGGAACCCTATATTTTCTATGATAAACTTACAGTACCAACGCTGACAAAAATGGTCACCGTTCGTTTGAATTTTCACATATTTGCATTTATCTTTGAATCGCTAAAGTGAGCAAATGCTCTTAGAAGTGAGTAGATCTAAATCTATGTTCTATCCATCAGAAGTAGGAGACTAAATGCGCACAAAGAGTTACTAGTTAGGTAAGTACACGATTTACAAAAAGTAAGGAGCTACCTTGGTTTAATTAAAGACAAAGTTGGTAGAAAACAAAACTCCATAAACAGAAAACAAAATGGTGGTTATGATACATTTTCAGCAACGGATCCCTGATGAGTGCAAAGTGATGACATTTATTTTATTGTAACGCAGAGGTAGATAAGTAGTCCTTACATGCATGACCGACGAATTTGGGCAAGGTGTCCTAAGTGCGTGCCTACCTGTCAATAATTCAACAGGACACATTTCTGTCAATCAGTTCTCAAGGCTATCGCTTGCAAGCGATGAATAAACATACATTATAGGCAGGTCTCAACACCAAAATAGGAAGACAATGCAGATTGTTCAATAAAGAAGCCGATATCAATACGTCTTGTCGATAGATACTTGCAGTTATTGCTACAAACCGCAGTATTGCGCATTTTCTCACGAATCTTATAGAGAACTGTGCCGTAAGTCTTAGTACCTACTGACTGGGTTAGCTAAGTACTTGTGTTTAATTTGTTTTGTTACGTAAGCTTTACCTTCTTCAAAGTTATAGGATCGATTAAAAATCGAACTCGGTTTATAACTTCCCTGGAACTTGATGACTTTAAAATCGAACGTTGGTCCTAACCTCCTGGTACTGTTAAATAAAACGCTACACCACTTTCACACACTACTAGATCCGAACTCATGAACTCAACTCATGATGGCCACCGGTGCCAACTAACGAAGTAACAATGGTTCAGCCATAGCTCCAACGTCGAAACATCGTTGGCCCAAACATCTGCATCGTCAAATACTGTACATGTACGCAGTGTACGAGTACACTATCTGACACTGTCCCTATGATGACGAAATCAAGAGCCAAACCATTATTAGTACATGGATCTGTTAAATTTTAGTCCGGCCTGCTTAACATCATTATGACATTTTATGTCTTAATTATACAATCTGGCTCCTCTGGCTAAGATGGAAGTAATGCGGAAAAAAATCCGGATCCTACTAGAAGTAGAACCACTCTCTATGTTAAGTTATAAGTTGATCTTGTTTGCGCATGTTCAGATTTATAAGTAACTTCTTGCACCTACAGGTCAGACTGGTTGATCTGAGATTATACACCTGGTAGTGTTTTGCTTATGATTACGATTATATTCATTTTATGGTATCTTTTCGATCTAGGTACTGCAACTGTGACTTTTGATTTTATTTTTGTGGGAATATTGCTTGCTTTTTTCGGCTTCTACAAATCTTTGTGAAAAGCTGTACTAGAAGATTGAATACTTAAATTTTGTGCGTCAAAATTCACAAGCTTACTCGTCGGTCAGCCCGGAGTCTAGTTTCGTGGCCCGTTTTTGTTTATACTAAATTTGCGTTAGGCCTCAACTCACCTCATGTGAAGCGATGATGTGGTGGAGAACGCTTGCCTAGAAGAAACCAATTCACTCGAAGTTTGAATAGATCCGGATTATAATAATCAGGAAACAGAGAAGTTGGCACAATTCAGACGTGATTCCAAGGTTGATAGCTAAAGGCCCCATAACAATACAATTAAACGTAACAGAACTTTTGAGAATGAAGATTCATTGACTAAAGGCTCTTGACTTTTTGGCTGCAAGAGTGAATTTCAAAATGGTATCTAATAATCGTATCTACTAAGCAGTGGCGGATTTACACATTTGCCGCCAGTAGGCTTTTCAAATTTTGCCGCCCCTACTGACCTCTACACAATGTGTTAAGAGTTCCTTTAGGATTGTTTTTACAACCCAAAAATTTTGTTAAGATTACCCAAGAAATAGTTTTTGGGTAAATTCCTGAGCTAAGCGAAAATTTTAACACTACCTTGAACAGGCTAGAATTGTTTCAATCCTGATACTTACGAGTTACTTGTTCGACTCACAGATAAAGGCAAGAGCAAGTAGGCTGCAAGAGCGAGCGAAGCGAGCTCGAAAATTTGTATACTTTACCTACCTTGGACATGTTAGAATTGTTTCAACCTACCGGAGTTACCTGGGCGACTTATAGACAAAGATAAGATTCAAGAGAAGCTAGTCTGCAAGAGCGAGCAAGGCGAGCACGAAATTTTTTACATCTTGCCTCGAGTAAATTCAGATAGTTATAAGGTTTGAGATCAAAATATCCACGTACTATGCAACCTTGCGTATGTATGCTATAATTGCCTATTAGGGCCTCGGGGCAAGGGGCTCCTAATTTATTTCAGCCTCTGTCTATACCGATCGATCGAGAAGTTTTTCGCAGGGTACGATCCGTGCGCTTTTGTTTAAAGAAAATGTGTAAGTTTGTAGCGATAGTAAAAGTACTCAGAGGCTCATTTATAACCTTAAAACACACGCTACAATTTGTTACGTATAATACCAATTCTGTGGCATCGGGCAGGAAAAAGCTGCCCCTGGCGACGCCTATGTTACTAGCTTCGACACGCTTTTCTTGATTCCAAGGCGAAATACAATAATAAATTTAAACAAATTCTTAAACATGGTCATCTGGACTCTCTATCTTTTAGCCTGAATTTGAAACTTCACTTAGTTTACTGTTCCAAAAAAACCTTCCACACTAACAATTTACTGCCGTTTCCAGTTTTTGTAAATGTAAAATTATTCCCGTTGCTTGTCTTCAATAAACGCGATTCAATAAGTTGTAGAAAAAAATCATGTAACTGGTGAAATATTTAGTACCTACATATTGAATTGCTTGTCTGGACCTAATAGCATTTAGGAATATAATATTATGAATGTATTCATTTCTGTAACACTTAAAAAGAAAACTGGCTCATATTTGCCGCCCATAAAATCTGCCGCCTTATGCTCCAGCCTACTCAGCCTATTGGTAAATCCGCCACTGCTACTAAGAAGTATAGAGGGCCCTAGTTATTTATAGCTATAGAACCTTATTGATATTCTTAACTACAGGCATCGACCTGTTGTAGTGCACCTTATAGCGCCTTGTATGGGTACAAACGAAGGTTTTGTCTCCTTTAAAGGGAAACTAATGTTTCTATCATGTTGAGGCTGTGTTGAAATAGATTGATAGAGGACATTGACAACACTGCTGACTACATAGGGCCATAAACATAGTGATATTTTATCAGCACACGTTTAGACTGGACCTACCATTTCCCTTTTCCTCAAATGCAAAAAAAAACCGTATCCGCATCGGATAATAAAAAGTAAAAGATATTGTCAGTCTTGTTGAAAGTCGTTGCTCAAATACGAAACTCTTTGAAAGAGACTGCCTTGCTACTTGTCTAGTCATTCAGAAGGCATTGCGGAAATCAACCGGTAACTGGCTGGAATAAAAAGTATAAAACTCATCCGGAGGAATGAACTGATCGAGCCAATGGTAATATGGAGGACTTCCTTTTAGCAAATCAAGATAAGGGACGATACTTGTAAGAAGAGTGCGATCGGTGTTAATTTTGTGAGTGTTTTCTGTTATAACAATGCCAAAAAATCCACAAGGGACGTTTACAGATAGGCATTAGACACTATAGTATACGCAACATGATGACTGTAATCTTCGAAGAATTAAGCAGTACCTACCTACTACTAGTGCACCCACATTCCGCAATCGCATCCATCCTCATTCCATTAGGAAAAACCCAATAACATTTTACCCGACTTGGGAATCGAACCCAAGACTTGCTCAGCAGTGGTGCTTGCATCCACATCCACTAGACTAGACCAACGAGACAGTCAGTTCACATTTTCTGCTAAATAAATTAGTCAATTGGAACAAGAGTCGTACCGGTCTAACAACCAATAGTGGTGAAACCAATGATATTCTAACAAACAGATATGTTATACACCTACAAAACCACCGAAAAAAGTGTGCCGCGGGGGAGAGCCAGCTCACATACACGCAGTGACGCAGAATAAAGGAAAAACAGGCCAATTGACACGTTTTCGAGTCTTCACGATTGCGCGCTCATAACATATATCTGTTTAATTAAATATCATTGGGTGAAACAGAACAAATATTCTAAGACCAACGAATACAACTGGCCGTACAAAACGCTCTGGTTTATAAACCGAACTTTTTCTTTTTTTTCACGCTTTTCTGACTTCGCCTTCATCATTAATTATACGGGTCGCCATCATGATAATATATTCAGAATGCATCCAAGTCCTCTAGCAACTATCGTAAATCCAATCTGCACGTATCGAACGTGTATTGCACCTAGAAATAGACAAAGTTGGCACTTGTAAGAACTCTAAGTACCTCAAGTGATTGTAAACCTTATTGGACAAGAAATAAGAGTTGTCGGTGAAGTTCTACGGCATCGCGTTAATACTGCGATTGCGACAGTCCTAGTCAAGTCAACGTTTCTTACTTATAAACATTATGCTGGTTGCGTGGTTTAGTTGCCTACAAAGTGTTAGAAGGGAAAGGTTTGCGTACAAATCGCAATCTTATTTCTAATTTTGCCATGAATTGCATAACTTTGCCATCGATTTTCCAATAAACAAAGGAATTTTAATACAAAATTAAAATTTTATCACCCGTGAACGAAAACAATAAAATTGGCGCCAATTTTTGTGTCAAAAAAGAACAGTGGCCATGACATTGAGTTGTAAACAAAAACAAAAGTGATTTCTTTTAAAAAAAAAATTATTATTTAATCTATTTTTTTATAGACAAAAAATAAGCGGTAAAACCTCGGAATCGTTAATCGATTCGGTTGACAATTTGACATTAGTGTTGTGTAGTGAGGTCAAAGGTGATATTATGCCCCAGATTTTCTTCAAAAAAGTAATGGTGGTAAGGGATCGAGCCGACTTCGAGGTGAGCTACTTTCACTTTCCGCACCGGGCCGTGGCGTATGCCCCTTGCCGGCTACCGTGTAACTTATAAAAATATTTGGAATTTAATTGTAGGTTTTATAGAAAACCTTTTAAATTAATTGCCAGGCACTCTTTTGTAGTTTTTTTTTTTTATTAATTTGGTTAAGTTTATTATTACGTAGACGTTTTTATTCTGTCATTCTTTAGTTTATTTTAATCTAACTTTACTACCACGTTAACTTCAACAGAGGTAGTGAAAAACGAGTTGTTGGAAATGGGCAGTTAATATCCTGAATACGTTGGCCCAAAGAACTTAAGGTTTCTAGGATCTGAAAAGAATTGGGCGAAAACTTGGGGTTAAAAACTTATTCAATTTTAATAAATAGCTGTTGATATAGTTCTGAGTGTTCGATCGTTTATGGTACAACTTTGATACTTTAAATGAACACAACTGCTTAATTAAATAACTTGGAATGCGATTATGCAACATATAAAAACATCAATTTATATTCATTCGAATTGAATTCATCACGTTTTCTAATACATAACTTAAACTACAAGGTAGGTATGTAAATACTTATGTGGATAGTACAAGTTAGCTACTTGAGATCTTCATTGCTTAATATAGTAATTTGCCAGATTTAGTAATTTTGTTTCGGGTTATATTATCTGAGCTTCAAGCGAACGAAAACCTTAATGACTGCAAAATCGTAGGAATATTATCTAGATAATCAAACTAGCATTTAAAGTAATTAGGTACTACCTAGTGTCGAAGTACCACTTCACAATCTGAACAAACAGGTACTTATCTACGTTAGGGATAGGTACTAACCTTTTTATCATACTACTTATGATTTGCATTCAATATTCCTACTGTAGTGACTTGTGACACAGGTTTATTTCTCAGTGAGAAGGAGTTGAATTCACCACGCAAGTCCATTGAAGATAGTTGTTTTCGAAATGCTAAGAAAATTAACATAAAATATGGGGTAGCCCAAAGGGTTAGGAAGAGGTATAGCTTAACGTAAACCCACATTTGGCCAGTTATGTTCCATGTAATAAGGGGCAGCCTATTGCCATCAAAAGGGCATGAATCCAGTCTCCGTAGCAGCTACTGAGAACTCCGTGATAACTGACCGATTCCCGTACCTACTTAATAATAAAAAACCGACTTCTAAAAACATACAAAATGGACCAAAATTACTCAGCTTTCGGAAGTCGGTGGCAAAAAGTCAATGAAACAAACAAAGTCACCGACTTCCGAAAGTAACCTTATTTATTATTTTGACTTTTTTAGTATTTTTTGGAAGTCGGTTTTTTTCTTTCAATAACTAACGAATATTCACAGCACTAACTACCACTAACACGTAGTTCCCGTTCCCGTTCCCATTTTATCCCCGTACTCCCGTACGGGGATAAAATATAGCCTATTTTACTCAAGGTGAATGTAGCTTACTAATGGTGAAAGAATTTTTGAAATCGGTTCATTACTTCCGGAGACTACCCCCTACATACAAATTACAAACTTACAAACAAATGTTACCTCTATAAAATATTAGTGTAGATTTGTGCAATCAAGTTACTATTTCAATACAAAATGTTGACGACCTCGGGGTACACCATAAATTATATCAGCTTCGCTCAGACAGCATTTAAATATTGGCTATGGTTTGATCATAGACAATATTCTTATCTGCAGGTGTAGCTAAAGGCAGTTGATTATATCCTGCTATCTGTTTTAAGGAATCTAAAATAAACAGAAACTACAAATTAATTGCATGCTGATCTTATCTAGATTTCTTTACTGAAAAGATACAATATACAATGCTCTCACCCTGAGCATTGTATATATAGGTAGACGTTTTTGTGAAAGGGACATTATTTTATTAAAATAGAACACTCTTTATTGACAACTGACAGTCATCGCAAAAAAAGTGAAAAACCAGAATAGTTTTATAAGCACATAAACAGGGTAGTAGGGGAGCCCACGAGGCTAAATGGGGATTTACTCGAGCGTCGTAGAGACCTATTGGGATGCAAAGCTTAGATGATAAGAAGAAAAAAATGTTATATGATATATACCTTTACATCGGTGGGGGAAGCGGCTATAGATTTTTAAATATGTAAAAAAAAACTGTTGCATGGACATCCTCGAGCGCATCAGATATTGATAGCATCAATGCCCTACGTATTTTTAATAATGTACGTATGTTAATCTGATCGTTTGCATGATGCGGGTGGTTGTATTTAAGGGTTGAAAATGAAAAAAAAAAAAAAATAATCGAGCGCGTCAGATTTTCTAAGGGAGTGTTAAGTACACCAAAAAAAAGCTCTCATTCACTAATCTGACGATTTCGATGGGACGCAAACTCGCGGCCATTTTCATAATGTGCAAAAAAAAATCGCCATTTTGAAATACTCAAGCGCGTCAGATTAAGATATATATGGTTCATCTTTATGTTCTAAACGTACTGTCTCATAATCTGACGATTATCTAGAGGGATTCGCCTGATCTGACAAAAAAAAAATAGAAAAACGGTTCACTTTAAAGGCCATCCCTGCAACTTCCCGCTAATTCCATTCCTGGGCGCTTGAAATTGTACTTATGACATTTTTGAGCTCAAAATATAATTTATGTGATATTTTGAGCTCGCTAAGTTCAAAGAAATAATATTTCTATACATTTGAGCTCTCCCAGCTCGAAAGTCTGATAGAAGTTTCATAGAACACTATTTTTGGAATTTTTAAACCGCAATAACTTTTGAATGGATCAACCAATTTTCACGCGGTTGGCACCATTCGACGCAGTTTTATCATCCTCATAAGTAATTGCAATTTTAATTGATCGAACCACAAATTTCGGAGTAATCCCAAAAAAACACTTTTTCGGGTTTCTTTCGTTCACGATATCTCTCGAACGAATCAACCGATTTTGACCAGCTTGGTGGCGATCGACGTGGTTTCAAGCTCAAAGGCGGATTAGTTTTTGAATTTAATCGATAAAGCCGGTTAAAAGTTATTCCAAAAAAACCACTTTCAAAAATTTTTTTTTCTTATTTTTTTAAATCATTGAACTTAATTAATCAAAAAGCTCAGGAAATAGCATGCAAATAAATAAGTGTATGCTTTTTTAGTAGATTACATGTATTTTATTTTATTAAATTATTTTTTTTCTTTTTTTTTTTTTTTTTTAATTTTTTTTTTCATGTGAGAGCGACGATTACGATGATGAACCTATGCCAAGTACCTCACATGGTACGCAAGGGGCCGACGACTTTATGTTAGGGATTTCCCCCCTCAGCGACAGTGATTAAATAATAATTAGTGTAAATGTAATAAAAGTATTAAGTGTAAATAATATTGTGTATGTTTATAATAAAAATCTGCCGCTTTCAAAAGGTGAGGGACTGAAATTAAATTTTTAATTTATATAAAGTTATTTTTGTAGCTTTCTGTCTCCCAAGTGTTTTGATACTTATTTTTCTTCACGAGTGTACATGCGCTAAAGTTCGCAAAGCCTATGTTCAGACTCGCCAAGATACGTCGGCCGTATTGTATGCCACGAACGAGTCTTTATGATCAGCTGTGATGGCGTCATGGCAACAGAAACCAGAGTGGGGACGGAGTGAGAGAGTAATAGATAGAGAAAAAGTGAGAGAGGAATAGAAATCCGGAGAAGGAAATGTAGGCATCACGCAGCTGCACGCATTTAACTTTATCGACGAATTTTTGTTATTTCGGCTTGCGGAAATCGTCAGATTATATATTTTTCATTATTCTGGAATTATTTCCTTCAAAATAAAAAAAAATTTAGCTACGCTCGAGAATGTCGAGATGACGTTTTTTTTTTACAACTTAGTTGCCCTCCCCTTTTTTTACGTCACTCTCAAATTGTCAGATTAGTGGAATATACACTTTTTAGGATGTAATTAACTCACCCTACCTTAATCTGACGCGCTCGAGAATTTCTGATGGTCAATTTTTTTTTACTAATCTGATCCTGTATCCTTCACGGGCGGCTTTATATATGGGCCTCATGTTTTGTGGAGGTACTTAACCGGGTACAAGGTATCCCCCTGTATATTAATCTGCCGCGCTTTAGTAAATCCCGAAATCCCCGCTTGGGCTCCCCTACTAGTAACTAGAAGGTTCCCAGGCATGGTGTAGAACAAAAAAAAAAGATCGCAATGACGAGGAGAACAAGTGCCTTTCGGCTTCGTTAAGAGGTGTTTTACACCCTTTATAAAATCATCCCTGTAATCCACAAAGGGTTGTTCTGGCAGATTCTAATGTGTACAGTACACACTTACATCACTCACACTTCGCCACTTTTGTATGTTTTTTAAGTCCCATGAAATGGAGGCGGGCCAATGTTTTATGTTGTTCATAACTGATGGCGAAAACACAATAATTAATCAGGATTAGGTACTAGTATTTGTTTTGATTTCAATGTCTAAGAACAAAATTAAGACGCAACTAAACCCACACCCACAATGTCGCAACCCGAACCTAATGCCAAGTTGGATCCTCGTCAGTAAGCGATGACGGTGTGGCATCTATAATCCGACAAACAATACGTGCATAGTGAGAAGCATTGAAGGACTTACGATGATTCTCAATGTTATACGAGTAATAAGCCTTATTTTGTAGTTGACACGAAATTGGAAGTCTATTTTAGCGTCTAATATAGTTTTTTTTTTTGGAAAACGAAGGTTGGAACCTATTTGATTAAAGTATTCCTAGTTTTTAACTTCTTAAATTAGTAATCATCGTTACTTCACCAAACTATCAGACAATTAACGTACAAAGATGTTTAGAAGTCTGGCTCATATACCTATTTACGATCGAAGCTAATATTCGTTAGAGATGAGGCATAGGTTAACAATCAATACCTACCTATAACGTCTAATTGAAGGCCTTTTGAGTCAAAGGTTCTCAAACTTTCACACCTTTACCAGCTACCAACCTACGAATACTTTAAAACTTTATGCCAACAATCTGTCAAATAAAATGTCAACAGTTTTATGTAGAAAAGCTGTAGTTTTCACTACACAGTACCTATATAACGTTCCCACTGCTGGGACACAGGCCTTGTTTCTGTGAGAGGGCGGACACAGTGCAGCCGCGGATACAGAATTTCCTTAGGGGGGGGGGGGGCAATTTTTGTTTGATTTTACCTATCCTAAGGAAAATTCAAAAAAAAAATTGATGAAGTTTTGATAATAAATGGAATCAGGCATTACTTTACACAAATCCATGATATGCAAGATATGAGTTACTTAGTCGACCTGTATCAGCGCCTGACACAGTGCGGGTTGATGGTGTCACATGTCTTCAAATTAGAAGTTCTATGACATTCCTCACAATGTTTTAATGTTTTCATCTATTCATTCGATTTAGTTCAAACAATGGGCTTACATTAAAAATGAAAACACTTTTATTACGGGCATCATTTGATTTAACATGGACTTACACCTATTTCCAGTGACATTCATGTGTGTAAGTTGGCACTTACAGCGAAGGTCGATGACTCGCATCGTATTTTGCAATCCAGTGCCGAGTAAGGATCCCTGGCGGACAATGTAGACATCCATAAACATTATTATGATATTTATGATATAAATACATTTGCAAGCAAATGGCTGCAACCGAGAACTGAGTCCCTGGCTATCAAATTGTATGTAATTTATGTGTAATTTTGCACTTTTATAATTTCCGAGTAGGTAAGAAATATTACCGACTAAACCCGATGTGTATTTCACGGCTAAAATACGAATAGTGGCAAGTGGCTCATCAATTAAAGTTCTCGACTGTACCTGCTGCGCCCTTATTTGTAATAATTTGAAGACTTTCCCTACAAAAAAAGATATAACTACTCATAACGTCATAACACGTTCATGAGCTGTCAGTGCATCATGTGGTGTAATGCAAGGTGGAAGGTACACACAAACGGTTACAAGTACATCATTCCGAACGCCCCACCAACACCGCACACACAATTTTTTCAAAAAACAGCTACTTCTGGCTTACAAAACACACACAGCAATACCTACACGGTCAAAATGTAACATGTGTGTGTTGTGTGTGTATGTGTGGGTGTGTAATGTGTATATGTGTTTGTAGTGTTATTTAAATGTGTATGTTTTTTTTTAATAGGTAATTGATGAAAAATTTATATGTGAAGGTGTTCAGAATTATTTACTGAATCGCTGCTCATCGCTGTCCCTAATCTTAGTCTATTCCACTCTGTATATTGACAGCTCTTGAACGTGGTTTTTATGTTTTGATCGCGTTCAGTTTTATTAGTGACAGGTAGGTAGGTTTAGATATAGTAGTAGTTCGGTAACATAGTACTCTACTCATAGTAAAATTCGAAGAACGTAGAATGCGATGTGCGCGTAAATCGCGTAATGCCAATTTTACGGTTTATTTCACTTTTATCGAAATTGTAATTAAAATATTTAATGCCATCGTTTTTTAACTATTTCTTTCCTATAACTATAAGTAGGTACTAAAGCAATTTTCTAAGTAGGTGAGTATCTAAGCCTGCTCGATCCAGCACTGCAAGTACGTAGCAATCGATAACGATCAAATCGATACGATTCGATAAATCCGACTTTTCGATTGGTTAAAAACTCATTTTATCGAGAATAACTGTCAGATTTATCGAATCGTATCGAATCGAGTGCTACGTACTTGCACTGCAGCTCTTCGTATTTATGTCCGTTCCATTCGTACGTAGGTACACAAGGCGGCTAGATGTTTACAGTTAAAAAAATATATCAAAAGAAAATTTGGTGGAAAATATCTTTATAGGTAGCAAAAATAATTATCTAAGACTTATTGAAGAAGACCCCTACATAAGTCAACGCGACTGTACAAATTAAATGATTACACAGTATCGGGATTCGCCTTTTCTTTATTAAATACCAAAAAATATCACAATCATAATTGCCAGTTTCTCTGAACCGATACTAATCGGTACCCATCTCTCACGTCTACATTAATTATAGAAGCATAGCATAATATTGAGTAACACTGACTTTGCCCCTACCACGGCTGTTTATAAACTCACTCCATTATCACTTATGAAAATAAAGTAATAAACTTAAAATGTTATAAAACATACTCAACAGCTCGTGGCTTAATAATAACAGCCGCTCGGGTCGATCTTTAGGTTAAGCCGTGCTTGCCTAGGTTGGTACGTGGATGGGCGCCCACCCATTACATACCAAGTTTCCTCCAAGTTAAGCCGTTGGTCCTGGCTGTCATTTGTAGATCTTTGACAGTCCCTACAGGAAGGAAGTCAGTGGCCTGAAAGTCCGCCAAACAGTCTTACGTAGGGTATCGTATTTCCCAGTACTAACTGGGTTGTCGCTCCGTGTAAAATACTGGTATTCAGCTGCATCCGGTTAAACTAAATGCCGACTCCAATACAGCTGGGAAAGGTTAACTCTAGCGCTGACCGTTATTGCGCAGAGGTAAAAAATAAGAATGTCTTGGGGCGTGCGTTGCGCTGATTGGCTCTCCAGTCGTATAACATGCCAGCTATCCCCTCCACGTTTCGTTCAGCGCTAGAGTTACGTGCCGCGCTGTAGTGATGATTCGTAGTGGCATTTTTTATGGATATCCTATCTCGAATCGAGTCGTCAGCCCATAGTACCTACGGTCCGTCAGCCCATAGTACGGTCCGTCAGTAGACAATGGTCACGTACCATTAGCTGGTGAATCAGAGCGCGACAGCCCGTTGCGTAACTCGCCTTAAGTGACCGCTGATGGGTGCTGGCTCCCAATCATTGGGCGCTAGGTATGGCCACGGTTGATTAGGTCGCGAGGTTGGCTGTGTAGCTTAATGAGTGTTGGGTTGTAATTGGTTAATTTGGTTGCTTTACCAACTTATACACATACTGGATAACGTAACATCAGGTATGAATTTTCCCAGAGTTAGACAGAGGGGTATCTAGAGAGCATCCAAATTTCGCCAGTTTTTTTATTTTATTTGCTCAATAAGAGGAGAGCCATTGCTATCAATTGGGCATTCCAGGTCGCTTGTGACAAATTCCTAATGAAAACCTACGACATCTACCTACGGGATCTATGATTATTTTATCTATTATCATTTCAGGGGATGGTTCTAACCAACTCACCATGAAATCTAGACTCCGTGCAGCAGCACGGAGTTCACAGAATTCACGGAAACGGAGTTCACGGAATTTCACAGTAGTAACTGTGAAATTCCTGATAGAAAAACTTACTTCTATTATAAGTTCCTGGATCTAACACATTTTTTTTGGTATTCGTTCGTTTAGTGTTCGTGCGGGACTGTTCGAAAGAGATACCGTGGCCCCGGAACACAAAGGGCGATGAAGGAACATAGATAGCTTTTGATTTCCCATAAAAAAAAAGCAGTGCCAAAGCCAGAGGGGCTTTGGCACTGCTTTTTTCACCCATCCGGGTGTCAGTTTTCAGAAAAGCTCTTTTTGGAGTCGATTGTCTCTCTATTTACTTATGACTTAGATAAGAAACCAGTCTCATCATCTGCCTAGCCTTTTCCCAACTATGTTGGGATCGGCTTTCATATCTGACCTTCACAACCCAATTAGTACTGGGTAATACGATAGGTTAGGTACCCCTTAGTAAGACTGATTGTCAGACTTTTGGGCCACTGGCTGTCAAAGATCTACAATTGACAGCCGGGACCAATGGCTGAACGTGCTTTCCGAGGCAAGGAGAAAATTCGGTATGTAATGTCACCCATCCACGGACCAACCTAGGCAAGCGCGGCTTAACCTGAAGATCGACCCAAGCGACTGTTATTATTTAGCCACGGGCTCCTTAAAACCAGTCTGATTCTCTTATAATTAACGGTGCAAATCCGGAAACCATAAATTACCTTCTCCGGGTCCGTAAAATCGAGAGTAAGTCAAGTTTTTGTATCGAATGTTACGAACTTACGATCTAGCTGGTACATCCTGCCTGACGAGTTTTGTAGAAAGTCCGTTACGGTAAGTTACGGTTACGGTAATACTTGACACTCCTGGATTTTCTTCTTCACACCTTTTAAGGGAACCGCAGCCATCATCAATGTGTAGAACTGTAGATTGGTTGTGTAGTCGGACTTAATTATCTAATCTGACTTTAACACTCATTATTTTGTTCCATCCGCAAGTGATTTTGATCCGTCATTGTACAGTTTTTACTTGCGTAATAATAAAATTAGCATACACAAAAGATAATGTATTGAAATTGGTCGTAGTTTTTTTCAATGGGTTCCCGCTGTTTACTTATGTATGAGGCTAGCTTCTGCTTAAGGACTATCCTGTAGAAGTGTACAGCCTTGATTGAGCCTTGAGTGCCTTGAGTGTTGAGTGTAAGCCAGGGGATTTGTCGCAGAAATACGAAACGCCCTCTTATTTCGATAAGACAAAACGGGGAGCTCAAAACAAATATAATAGAAGTGAGCTCCTATTATTTGATACTAGCTGATGCCCGCGGCTTCGCCCGCCCGCAAATTCAATCACTCTGTCTATTAAAAAACCCGCATCAAAATCCGTTGAGTTCTAAAGATCTAAGCATACACAGGGACAGAGAGACAGACGTTGTTTTATAATACCTACCTATGTAGTGATGGTTATGCAAGAACAGGCAATTAAACAGCAGAACAACGAGCTTACCAACATCCGTTTAAGCTAAGCGGCGGATTACAATAAATCAATTACTCCTGCAACGGCGCCAACACAGTACAAACGCGTAGGTGTCCTAATTACATAGTACCAAAGAGTTAAACGCGCCTTTATCATTTGTAGACGACCTACGCCACCTACTGAACATTTAGTTAACTGACAGGTGAATTGTGGAACTGGCAGGTTGAGGAAATTAATGTTTTTCTTCTTAGTTTAGGATGGCCTTTCAAGGACAAATCAGTAGGTAACCTGTTTATTTCCCAACCGATCCGTAGGCACACCATCACACCTTTCACCTTGGCCCAATTTGAACTGTTGCATTGTAGACAGCGGGACCAACATCTTTTGATTCTCTTCTCTTAGTTTCTGTTCAAATTCCAAATTGAGTTCATATACAAAGATTTTAGTAAATTCGTTTGTAGTAATTGTGGACGGCGGGACCAACATATCTTCTTTATTCTGTTCTCCTAGTACTTTTTGTTTAGAGTCCAAATTGAGTTCACATACAAAGATTTGAACTTTTGATTTTGAACTTTGATGGTTGGTATTATCATTTATCAATTTATTGAGAGTTTTTCTGTGGAATGATACTGCACAGGATAAGTAGTCTATTCCCAAAGTGGTCCAGGTGGACTCCCAGGGGTCCACGGGAAACCCGACGGCGGTCTACGTTGGCGTGAAAGAAATTGGGAGTTCACAAGTTGTAAGTCGTAAGGGGGTCCACGAAAATTTTATCTGGTTTCGGTACCAAAGAACAAAAATGTTGGTTTGACTCTATGTATCAATGTAGGCAGCTAATAAGCTATTCAAAAAAGTAATAAAAAAACAAAATATGTTTCTGTGATTTATGACAGGTTGTATTTCGTTGAAAATGGTCGTAGAAGCTTTAAAAAAGCATTTTGAAGCTTTAAGATTCTGATTTTTAGGTTTTTTGCCAAAAAAATCTTACGGTCCTCATGCAATCCTAACAGATAGCTCGAACAAATTGTATTGCAAAATTGCTTTTCTTTTTTGGTCCACGGGCTTGAAAAAAATACAGCAGGGAAACCAAAAACCAAAAAATGCCACCGAAACCAACAAATTTTGAAAGTGGTCTACCAGAAAAAAAAGTTTGGGAACCTCTGGTCTAGACTGTATTAGTCATCGCACGTGCGACTGTTGGGCAATGAAGTTCTTGGTTCGGTTGGACAAAGTTCTGTCGAGATTTTCCATCAGGCGTTCCTCCATAGCAGCCACCGTGTCGGGATTTTTGCGTGTGCCAGGTTGATCCCAATGCACGGCACGCCCCCTTTTACATGTGATTTAAACATAACAGCGAAATGTAAGCTAATAGGTACCTACACCTCTGCGTAACCCTTCGGTGTTTGCAGGCGTGATGTTATGTGAGAATAACTGGCAAAGATTAGTCATTGGTGGTGATCAACGTTCGTTGTCTGTCTGTACAAAAGTGACCTTGCCTCTCATGCACAAGAATAGAACAACCTACGAAAAGGCAAAATCATCGCAGCTTAATTTGTTGCAGTTGGTAATAAAGAAGGCGCTGTCGTCATTCGTCAACATTTACGGGCTGATAATGTTACACAAAATTCGCGAAAATACCCGTTTACATGTGTATTATAATGTTACACAAATCTATACTTCTATACTAATATTATAAAGAGGTAACATTTGTTTGTAAGTTTGTATGTAGGGGGTAATCTCCGGAAATAATGAACCGATTTAAAAAAATCTTTCACCATATATTTTATCCCCGTACTCCCACGGGAACGGGAACTACGCGGGTGAAACCGCGTGACGTCCGTTAGTCTTTTATACAAATAAATAAAATTTAAGTGTCTTTTGTAATTTCAAAATAACAGCTTTTACTGAATGCATAATGAAGGAACCTTAGAACAAAAAAAAAAAAATACCTATTTAATATTATTTTCTGTCTATCGGTTTGTTCCGGCTAATCTACGAAACCGCTGGATCGATTTTGACGAGATTTTTACTGGAAAATAGCTGATGTTATAAGAAGTAACTAATGCTATTGTAGAAAAAGAATAAGGGTTCCGTGCAAAAAAAGAATCAAATCCCTTGTAATTGTTAACAAAGTCCGTTTGAAATACGGAAGTATTATAATTTTTTACAGTAATTTCGCGCGGAGGAAGGAGGGCAACAGTTAATAAAAACTGTCCGTGGAATTTGAGTCACAGACTAAAATCCCTTTAATCATTACCTAAATATGTATAACAATTCAAAGAACACTTAATTAACTTGTACACGAACGTATCCAAATGCATTAACAAGACGCTTTACTTCACTTAAAATACTCGTCAATCTACAAATCACTGAAACTAACTACAAACGGGATTCGAACATCGGAATTCAGTCCTCCCTGCTCAAAGGAGTTTACTAAAATTAGTCCCTCCCAATTAGGGTTCCCATCAGGTCCATAAATTAGATTTCCGGAGAAAATTCTACTTTTATTTTCTTGTGTTGTGTCTGTGTATGTGTGTGTGTGTGTTTTCTTGATGTGTGTGCTTTGTGTGTGTGTGTTTCTTGTGTGTGTGTGTTTCTTGTGTGTGTACTGAAAAGTTGTGTGGTAATCGGTTATCGTGGTAATCAGACCACCAAAAGGCATGTTCATCATGAACATGTGATACGGAGGAATGAGGAAAAAGTAGTAAGGAACATTTTGAGTATGTAATGTTAATGATGATGTGGCTAGAAAGGAGTGACTCCTGAGATGACGAGTAAGTTACTTTTATTAAAAACTTTTTTGCAAAAAAATAAAACTGACTTCAAAAAACACAAAAAGTCGGTGACCTTTGTTTGATCCATTTAGTTTTTTTTGTCACCGACTTCTGAAGCTAAAGTTATTTTTCACTTTTTTGTGTTTTTTGAAGTCGGTTTTATTTTTTTGCAAAAAAGTTTTATTTTGTTTTTTTCATTTTTAGTTGTAATATCCTATACAAATATTTGATATGCATTTATTTTACATTGTTAAAAATACATGTCATGGTAATAGGCTTATCCCCAATAAATGGAACTTAACATACCTAAACTGTCGAAATTTGGGTGTATTGTACACATCTGCGTACCCCTCAGATCATACAGGCGTGATGTTACGTCATGATGTTGTATAAACAATAAACATCCAAGCGATTGCAGCAATCACAACCGATTTACCATCTAGTTTTGAAGAGTTCCATTGTATATCTCCGAAGATCAGCATCAGATCTTCACCAAAAAAAAAAAAAAAAAAGCTTTCAAATAAAAAAAGAATTTTGAGAATCGCTCCACAAATCGAGGAGAAATCGGTAAACATACATTAAATTATACCACACAACTGACGTAAAAATGATCATAAAATGAAAACTACTAAGCCAAACCATGTTAAATTTTTATGAGACCAAATGGCAACTATTCCGCATCAAACTAAAAAAGAATCACGTAAATCGGATCATAAATGGCAGCGTAATCGGTGTACAATAAAAAAAAAAAAAAAATACCAATCGAATTGAGAACCTCCTCCTTTTGGAAGTCGGTTAAAAATAATCTCAGTTTTATAAATTCCTGACGTTTAAGAATTTCTCCGCATTCCGAGCGCTGATGTAAAATGCCGCACGTATGGCAACCCTAACTCAAAGGTACTATAATTAGTCCCTCCCGATCCGACTTAATAAGTACTATATGAGTACAGAGAGGGACTATATTTAGCTGAAGGCATTCAGGGACACAGTTGGACAAAGGACGAGTATATTTCAGTTGCTAAGGGAGTTTGTAATAAGAGTAAAATAAGTGTGATTTATGTTTTGCGACACTTGTCGCGTGGAGATGAATGGGAGAAGTTTCACTGGATTTAAATTTTAGCAGTTGGTGAATAGTTGAACTACGTCCTTCCAGAAATAAGTATAATTCAGTTGAAATTTTAAAAAGCCTTCTTGTTACACTACTTCAGCATGTTATATGAGGAATGTTTAAAAGGCTTCTTTATCAGTTGCTTGTCCGTAGGCAATGGTGTCGATTCTGTTGTGCACAAACTAAACTTAATTTAGGCTATTGCCATCTTTTACTAAAAGGCAGTGCGAGAAAAGGACGGCTATCTATAGCTATGAACTAAGTTAGAGATGTCAAACTAGTTTATTTATGCCTTGCGCTTCACCGTGTTTTTAGTCGTCATGTTTTTACGTGCACCCTTCATTTGTATAGAAATATTAGTTCCAACTAAACTTGACAGCTCTAAATTACGTCCGTCTCTTTCTCGTTTTATTAGAAAGAAAAAGATAGCAATAGCCTAAATTAAGTTTAGTTTGTGCACAGCAGAATCGACAAGAATGATCATCTGTGCTCTTGAAGAACTTACTAACTAGACTGTAGCTGAATTCGCTTACGTCTTTTAGCCTAGCAAATTGCTGCTTTGCTTTTACATTGCTGAAATTAAAATCCCGAAACAAACTGAAACTACTGTTAGTTCTTTCTCGTGACAACTGAAGCTAACTTAGCTCACTTAATTATCAAAATTATTTCAGTGCTCACATTTCACAAGCCAAACTAAATCCAACTCTATTTCACACAAGTAAGTTCCACAGTCGTTTGATTTGATAACAAAAAGGGTTTTGTAGTGACGTCAAGTGGCGCTAACAGATGGCGCTAGCGATGCATTGCGCATGCGTCACTTGGTGATGGATTGTGTGATTCTGTTGGACTTTTTAGATGCCAGACGCATTAGTCTTTGCATTTAAAGTATTTTTTCTTTATGTAATTGTCTTGAAAATTCCATTGTATTCTTAGCTACGGTAGGTAAATAGGTATTAATTTATTTAGTTTACAGGATAATAAATTAATAATAAGCTTAGCTAGTTTGTACAATTTTTGGAAGAGCGACAGTTGTGTGTTTAACTGTTTATGAAAGAGTAAAGACACAATAAAAGCACTCCTATTTTGTACTACATTGGCACAGGCATACAGCTTTTCAATGAGGATGAAAACTGTGAATTAATGGCGCTAGCATAGCTGGTTCCAAGCATCGTCTTTGGTTGAAAATGTGGTAATGTCATTTTATATTTAAAAATAGCTTGACCTCTCCTGTCATTTCACAATGATCTAAAGCTATCACTTCTTCTATTCTTCTTATTCGATATTTGAACTTCATTAGCAAATCTTCTCACTCCATAACAGACAAGGAATCAAGAGAAAAACAACCATTAACGAAAGAAAGCCACGAAGTGCATCGCTCCCACACTAAAATACCAAGTAAATATAATAATTATAACTTAAGTAAGTTATCATTAATTTAACATTTTAATAATTATTATTGCCGTGAAAGTCTCTGTCACTCTCTGTATAAAACATTTTAAAGATGCATCACTTGTCAGCTGTCATATTTACCAAATTAACTTTGCACTCGAAAGTCTTAAAGCATTTGAATATCAACCTTATCTTTTTAAGGCTAGGGTTATTATGATACGTTTTGAAGAGTAAATACAGGTTGTAAGTGGCAGGTACTTTGGTCGAGAGGTTGTGAGAAAGGTGTTTGGTTATGCAATTGGAGGTGGTGGTCCAAAGCATAGGCGAAAAGCGTGTTAGGATTTAGAACATGAAAAAATTGTGACTAGTAATTGTAATCTGGACTCAACAAAAATGGAAAGATAGTAAGTAACCTGACCTATTTTCACCTATTATTGAGTAGGTAGGTAATCAAAAAAATTGGTTGCCTGTAAAGTCGGTATACGGGCGAAAGTTTTACGTGACAACGACTTTGAGTGCGCGTGCCTTTCACTTTTTATGTCTGTCTCTCTCGCTCTTAGGCGGGCTAACCATGCCCGAGTGGAAGGGACGCGTGCCTCTCACTCGCTCTCATTGTGAGCGCATAACGTGAGCGGAGCGTAACGCAGTTTCGTAGAAGTGTCACCCGGCAAACCAATTTATAAGACGTTGTCACGTCAAAATATCCAACCAACTGCTAATTACTAGGAGTTCAGGGTCTTTAAACCGCTCCTCACTAAAGTACTAAATCTTGTATTTTTCAGACCTGTTTTTGTCTAGTATTAGCATACAGGACCCGTCAAATGTGAATTTGCCTAATTTAGACTAAGTATAGACAAGAGTGCAACGAATATGATTATTGCAAAGATCTTAATCGATCATCTTAATCGCAAAGTGGAAGTATTCAGAATGTCCTTAACTATAATTACTTCAATTGAAAAGAAGGAATACAGTTGCATTGTTGCCAAAGAATCTTAATATGTATACAGGACGCTCCATATCTCTGAAATAATAGTCTTCATAATCAAATCATGCTCATTTCCACCATCACCCTCTACAATAATAATCGCTTATCGCTCCGCTCATAACTTACCCCACACTTGAGGTCGAAATACTATCACGTTTAGTTATGACAACTTATAAAATAATAGAGATTTTCTCTTTTTGC
This sequence comes from Xestia xanthographa, assembly GCA_905147715.2. Classification (NCBI taxonomy): domain Eukaryota; kingdom Metazoa; phylum Arthropoda; class Insecta; order Lepidoptera; family Noctuidae; genus Xestia; species Xestia xanthographa. Next base: position 26,160,715 of record LR990659.1, read on the forward strand.
ACACGTGACGTAGCAATATTGTGCCATTGTCTGACCTCTGATGAATATTACGGAGATCTATGATAGGGTATTATGTCTTCTTTAACTTTCTTCTTACGAGAGAATTATGCAAAGGTTAGGAATGGAATGATTAGTTTGAGATTATGTCATTGATATTCAGACGTGGGTAGTTATAGTTCGATTACTAAGTTAGAATTTTACCGAGTTTAAACGAGACTTTTTTGGAGTGAAAACTTCTTTAAACGCGTTGAGCACTTTTTGGGTGAAGGAAAAACATTGAACTCATTGTCACTTGACGTAACGTGCAGTCACGCTTCGTAGCACTCGTAGGCGATCCGCTACGGCGTAGCACCACATAGGCATGCGCGGGGCATAACCAGTGCTACGACTGGGGTGGGGCCTGTGTACTTTTTGTGTTCACTTCTATCGGCAGGCCCCAAAGACTGATTGTTTTTTTTTTAAACAAGAAAGATTTACATGTTCAATTGTATCATCTTGAGGGCCAATGGGCCGACAGTGTGCGATGACAAAATTATGGTAGTGTACGATGGAATGATGAGGTACTGAAATAAGCAATGAAAATCTTACGTGAAACAAGAAACACTTTCAAGGCGATTGTCATTTGCCTAGGCGCACTGGATGGACTACTAAAATCTACATCCAGGGAGACGAGATAGGTTGAGGTCGATTTTATAAGCCAAATAAATGTCTAATCTATAGGTAGTTTTTCTTTCCTTCTTTCTTTTTTCGTTTGGTGAGTGATAGTGCCTATCCCGATGTCAGGCTTTTTATGCCGCCTATGGCTTCCGACTTAGCTTTACATGCCGTCGAGAAATATCATTCGCCATGCATGGTTTCCTCACGATGTTTTCCTTCACCGAAGTAAACCTGCTCCTAACCTATATGATAGCTGTTGATATAATGATTTCTGCTGTTGCTATTTAAAGGCGGGTCGCTTTTTATATAAGATGTTTTGGTCCTATACCCTTTTATCTTACTCAACACAAAAACAAAATCTCTAAACAACACTTTCATACAGGAGGTCACCTTCAATCCGGTTATCGACCGGCCAGTTGCCTAACAGCTGATAGTAACTATGTTAATACATTTAATTACCTAAGGACAGGTCCAGTGGATAAACAACTATCTTTGTAAAACTAACCTGTGTTTCGTAATAAACCGCTCTGTATATTAAAATTAAACTTGCCTTGAAGTGTGGGTAACCGGATGGGCACGCGACAACGACGTATTTATTTGATTCGGTAGTGGTTTCAGAAATATTCATGATTGTGATCTTGAACGGTTGTTTCTGGAGTGACCAAGCGGTTTAGGCCGTGAACTCAGCGCTGGCTCTCATGATATTAATTATCCCTACAGTAAAAGTTGAGATCTCACGTCAAAAACCCAAATGCAGTCTCGAACATTCATGTGATCCCAAAATGTATACTGCCTAATATCGTACAGATAAACCTTCTGTGGACGGGGCCTGTGAAATCATGCATTTCACAGCTTCATTTCCCAAGTGAGTACTTTGTCAGCTTTTGCTGTATAGAACTGTTGATGTTTTGTTGGATAGAACCTAAACGATTTTGGGCAAGCAATGTTTCTTTCATCATTAGCCCTTAGTAATGCGCTTCTAGAACTAGACCCTTTGCAATCGTTCCCTTTTCACTAGATCCTCGGCTACTCACAAGCTCAGCTGCTATCCATCAAGACTGTATCGAAACTATACTCCTTTATAAATGCATCTGATGGTTGATGGATATGAATATCGATGGATGGTGAGGAAGAGAAAGGCCAAAGATATGATTATGTGAGGAAAGATATGAATGAAAAAGCAGTTAATGATATCGTGACGACTGATAAGGGAGAATGGGAGAAAAAACTTGTCGCAACTCCAAGTAAAGAAGACAAGGGTAGGAAGATAATGATTCACCCTCATACTTTTACTTACCAAATTAGAAAACATTTTCCGTTACAGCAATCGAATTTCAAAATAGCAAATGTTCAATTTCGCGCCACTACTGAACGGAGCTAACAAGATGGCGTAGCAAACAGAACGGATCGGTCACCTCTCATTGGCGTTTAATTTAAAACAATGGCAGTGAGAGCGGCAGCAATTTCACTGACACTTGCACTGATGACGACTTTGTTACTGGGTATTGTTTGTCTTAGTCTAAGAAGGATGATTTTCGCCTTTGTGCTCACGTTTTGGTGTAAATCAAAACTTGTATTTCCAAATCATTCTCTCTAGGGAGGTTGCCTGACCTTCATCGTCATCATCATCACCGTTGGCAGCCTTGTTTCACCATTTAAGCTTTCTCTTCTTTGTGCCATGCCTTCCTGGTCTAAGTGACACCCATCACCTTGCTGATTAACAAATATTTAAAAAACGCCACTACCCCCTAGTCCCCCTAGACAAGAGAACTTGATGAAGATTTTTAGAGTCGCTTTTAATTCTTCGAAAATCATTTAACTATCTCAGTCGTTATCGTCCACGACATTAGATTCTGCCCTGTAGTTACCAACATTTGGGATAACATCATACCTAGATGTAGCTTTGGGGTTAGGTACGATTTCTTCTGGTTCTCGACTACACCCACACAACATGACTTTACTTAAAAACACATTAAATCCAATGATGACTAATTAAACCTATATTACATGAATGATTCACACGGCAAAGAGAGAGTACTTGTGCTAACAAGCCGAAAATTATAACCCGTTATATCAATATGTCCTTTCGTCGTCAGTAAAAGTAAGAAACATATGAAGTCATATTTGCAGACCAAGAAAATTACATTTCTTTACTATTCTCAGCCTTATCGAGAAAGATTTAAGAATCATTAAATGGATTTCTTGGGTAAAAATAACTTTGTCAGCGCTTCTTGACATAATATTTTGTACTGCACATACAACCGCAAATATTGCTCACGTAACAATATTACGTATTTTCTTGTCAATTATGAAGTAAATAAAACTTTCTTTAGTCGTAAAGAATTTATTACTGTGAACAATAAAACACGTGTTTCCTACAATCAGTGTTTCATTATTGATCCATCTTCACATCCTGTTTAATAGTTTATAGTGGGCTATTTAAATATTATGTTTATGGAGTCTACTGCTCATTATGATTACTTGAAATTTATTTCATAACAGCTCGATAAACATTGTCTGCTTTTAACTCTATGTCCTGTATTACAATCGAATGAATGGTAGCAATACATTGTTATACATACATTGTTACATACATCTTTCTGATGTCAAAGTGGCATTAGCTTTAATGACAACTCAGAAAGAGATAGTCTTGATTCCATTTCTTCTTCATAACTGCGATTGCATAGTCTGTATTGAACCGGCCCAGAACTTAGCTGGCGCTTAGAATGGCGCTGTCATTAGTAACCCTCAATTCCTGCAGCGCGCAGGGCACGGTATCAGGAGTCCCATCTTGTGTGGAACAACACCTCATTTCCACTCTCGGCTGAATTTGTCCATAAATCTCAACCTGATTAGATTCTATACCATCCTGGATCAAGTGTCCGAAATAATCTTCCAAGTAAACCAAGGAAACTTATAAGTTCAAGTGGGAGATTTTCAGTAGATATAAAAATGTATTGTGTTGTTTTGCTATATCTTTAGTCTTTCTTCAGTCCGTTCTTGAGTAATACAAATAATACAAGCTGCTGAATACGTTCGAGAAAACTCTACACAAACTGACAAAGTAACTAACAATCTCTGCCAAGTATCCCCGAACTTATTAACCGTGAAGATATCACACATTAAGACGGTAATTAAGCCTGTTCACGTGCATTCGTCACAGATGGTGATAACTTCAACGCCTTAGAACAATAGGACATTAAGTACCAAGAGTTGTTAGAAGAAATATGATTACAAGTAGGCTAAATCAACAAAAAGGCTTAATATACTGTCAATGTTGAGTGAAAAACGTCAATCAGGAATGTGGAAATGAGTGCAGAGAAAATTGTACTCAATGTTTAGCAAATTCTCCTTAATCGAAACAAGTTATGGGCTGAGAAAATTTTGCTCAAAGTTTTTAGAATTCTCCTTAGCCCAGAGAAGTTATGGACTGGGATTTAGAACTCCATATCGGGTCACATAGCATGGGTAATGGGTATCATGTCATTCGAGAAGATACATGACATAGAATCTATAGTTTGTGCCAGTTAAGATGAGAATAGCGATCATTGCCCTTTCCCTAATATCTCTTCGTACGAACCAAAACAAATAAACCATGTATCGCTTTCATTACAAAAAATGTTGAATATCACGATAGATGACGATTCCAGACTTAAACAGGCTTATTTTTGGTTTTCAAAGTTAAGAAGTTTAATAAATGTAGGTGGGTCAATGACCGCTATTCTCATTTTAACTGGCACCAACTATATACGTGTAATATTTTGTAATTCTGTAATTCAGTAAGGAGGTTAGAATTGACAAAATTAGGAACGGACCTAGAATAGATCCTTGAGAAATTCTTACAATTTTGTTTTTTTTTTAGTAAACGTAATTGTAGACATTTACCGTTTTTTAACGCTTTCGTTAATTCCAGTTTTTTGTGTTTTTCTTTGTTTCAACATTTATTTTCCAATCATGGGAGAGGCTTATGTCCAGCAGTGGACGTTATGGGCTGTTGTAGTGTAGTAACATTTATTTTGTCTTTCAACGCATCTCTTCTTCAGTTTTGTCAGATTTCGTAAGATCTTAATCATATTCAGCCTCATTCCTCACCGCGACCAATGAGGAAATGCAAAACAATACAAATACATCGCTAGTACTTCCAGCATAACTGTGTGATAATGATATCTCCTGATACCTACATTATTGTTCATTAAAATAGGTGCTTACACAATTAATTAAACATCAATAAATCGATGCGTGCTAAAACAAAAAGGTATACTATGAATCGTAAATTTGACATAGGCCATTACTATTTCACGAGTTCGCAAATTTTAATTACATTACCAGCTATGGATCTCATTCAGCGTGTGAAAGTACATATGTGTAAAAGTTGTTTCATATGCCTCCTAAACCGGTTGTCTCTCTCTTTCTTTCAAGGATTTATTAAACTGTCATCTCACTCGCACAGCGCAATGTCGTAGTACCGTTGCGAGTAGTGTTGCGAATGTAGTATGTATCGAGTGATTGAATCGGTTGTTACGATCGATTTGTCTTATATTTGCTTACCGTCACGAAGTTAGATGAATGTCACGACTCTGAGTATAACGACAGGTCGTTCTCTCAGCAAGCTATATCTATCGACTGGATTACGACAGGTGGTTTCTCTTAGTAAACAACATAATATACGTTGTCTGATTTCTAACCTCCATTCTTTAATTCTTATTTTGACTCATAAACTATTCCTTCTTTCTTATGATATTGCTACATCAACAGTTTGTGACTGAGGCTATCAAATACATTGTCCTAGTCCTATCTTTAGGGTTTCGTACCTCGAAAAAAAAAATGGAGCCTTTAAAGGATCCTTTAGTTGCTCGTTTCTTTGTCTATTTGTTTAATATAGAATAGAATAGAATGTCTCTTTATTCAAGTATCCATGACTCAAAAGCTTTTAGTAAAACTTACGACTATGTTAGTAAGCACTGATAAAACAAACAACACAACAAATAATGGTGGATCGCTGCTGCGACAAACCATGAGTAATTGCACAGCAGATGACCCACATAAACACACTCCAGGCAACTGGCAATCATGCTTAAGATACTGTTGGTGCTGCCCCACACCCTGCATACCGGGGAGGCGCACCTTTTACGCATTGTTGCGTAAAAACAATCCACATGCGCACCTGCGAACATCCCCGACGCACTACAGAAGCAGGCAGCCCCACCAGCATCCTAAACGCGTTATTATACTGCACGCGGAGAGCACCGTACGATCTTTGCATACACCTAGCCCACAGGCTGCACGTGTAAAAAGAAGTACAGTACGCTCGAAAGTGCGTGATCTTGACTGGAAGTGAGCATCGTGCAAACCTGCGAGCCAACGTGTTCGCTCTAACCGACAATGCCGTCCGCTCACGTTCAACGTCATCATTGTCTTGAAGGTCAGGGGTCAATATATGACCAAGGTATTTAAAATTCTGTGCTCTCTGCAAAGGTGAGCCATACAGTAGTACAGGAGGCACCCTGTCAGGGCTTTTCCCCCAACCTTAAAGACCATGAACACAGACTTTTTACAATTATACGCCAAACCATGTACTTTGGCGTAAGCCTCACACTGGGCAAGCAATTTTCTTAAGCCACAGACTGACGCACTCAGCAGCACCATGTCGTCAGCATAACTGATATTATTGACACAAATACCGTCCACGTAGCATCCAATCCTGGTACTGCTGAGCTCGGCAATCAGTCCGTTCACATAAAGGTTTAAAAGCGTTGGTGAGCTCAACACCCCTGTCTCACCCCACACTCCAACCCGTACGGACGAGAAAACGCCCCAGCCCATTGCACAGTGTTGATCTGGTTTCCATACCAAAACTTTAAAATGTTAACTATATATAACTCCTTTTGAGCGTATGGAGGTGTCAAGTTGGAATTCCTGCTGGTTTCAAATCATTTCACGAAACAGCCTATACGTGATTTTAAGGCCGTCTACGCCAAGCAAAGTAGGTATTTAACGCTACCACCCTTTACGCGAAACGAGTCATGCACACGCGTCGCCGACTTGAACCCAAAGCTGAGCGAAATGTCACAGTATAGGTAAGCGTGTCGTGTAGGCAGTAGGTCAACTTATTTTATTAAATTGTCAGCTTGATTTATTATAATAGGTAGTAATTGCGAAAACCTAACATTTAAATGTAATAAATTAATTTGAATAGATATTGTAAATGCAAATTGCTGCAAGTCGTAATTTATTCAATTATTTGTGTACCAGACGGGTGGACTCGTCTTTGGAAATTCAAAAACTATAACGGAACCAAATCTGAGCCACTAACCGCCCTGTACCGAAAGTTCCGGGTGTAAACGTTAGCTTCGTGGAACGGAGAGGTGGGTTTGGAAAATACTGCACTATTATTGTAGATGGAGAAGAAATGAAACACTATTTGACTATGGTAAGACACTACAAGCAGACAATACTGGAAAAACTGAGCTGAAACTATAATCGGAAAGAACTGTTAACTATTCGGATATCGAAACGAAACTGACTGCTTGAATATCGTAAACAAAACTGACTGTTCCAATGTCGAAAACAAAACTTACTATGCGGTGCCTGCGCTGTGCTTTCATACTATTAGCAGGCACACAAAAAATATTCGCGAATCCTCTAGCGGTGTGTAGTATTTGTTCGCTAGACAATCTTTTAATTCATACAAAAAGCATGAACAAAAAACATTAACAAAAAAATACAAAGGAACTATAAACAAAAGGATAATAAATAACTCGAACGGAAGAAGGAAGTAGGTACTTTACGCTCTCGGCGTACGGTCGAAATTAAATTAACATTTCTCGATGTTTTTTATAAGTAGTTTGCGTACGCGCACCTGTGACGAGACTATTCTCGAGGGAATTTGTACCTACTTACTTTTAAAACTAATAATAACAGAAAGTACTCGACAAAGAATCACAAACACGGCAATAGCGTACTTTCTCGAACGTTCTTTCTATAGACTATATAAAAACACTGTTTGAGACACTTGTCGCGAACAATTTGACTAGGTTTCTTACATTGTTTTTATCTCACGAAGAGACACATGCTTTATTTGTTGTATGTGTCACCGTAAAATTGTAAATACCGTTAGATTATAATCTATCTCGTGAGATTGTAAACTCGTTCGTTGAGGAATTCCCTCGACTGTCTATGGTCTCCATCATCAGACCAATGGCACTTACAACCCATATGTGTGCAAAGTTCTCATCAATAGAAATGAATTAAATCCAAACACAAGGTAGCTACTGTAAAACGTTGAGGAGTTCCTTTGACTGTCCTTCGTCTTTATCATCAGACCCCTAAAGATGACCACAACCCATTTAGGTGTAAAGTTCTCATCAATACAAATTAATCAAGCCCAAACACCAGGTAATTATTGTGTATCGTTGAGGAGTGCCCTCGACTGTCTTCGGGTTCCATCATCAGATCGAGTCCAGACTTTCTTTAAATGGTAGTGCTCTAAAATACTCAATGAACAAAAAAACAAACGCACTAGTCGCACTACGATGTTCAAAGGTTCCCCTCGATTTCTCTGAGATGCCATCATCAGATCCCAGTTTCATGGTCATGGTACTACTCTTGGAATATCTTCTTTCCAACAAAAAAAGAATTATCTAAATCGGTTCATAAACGACGAAGTTATCCTACGGTCAAATTGTGAAACCTCCTCCTTTTTTTAAGTCGGTTAAAAAAGACTGTACTGTTATAATTACACTACGTTCTTTAAATAAATCTTTCGATAAATCGACGGGACAGCCGTGCGCCAGCAAAAGGGACATAGGTCCTACCTCGTCAAGGCCTGGCGGGCGACTGAATCCACGTGCGCAAGCCGTTTTCTTATATAATAATTTATTATTAAAAGGATTAAATTGTTTTGAAAAAATTAACCACAAATAATTGTTCTATATGTTATTAACTTTGCTTAGATATTTATTTTGGAAGTAAAACTTTCATATTCTCCAAGTAAAATAAGAAAAACATAAAAACATATTCGAATTAGGCTCCTGTTCGGATTTTTTTTTCATCGAGTGAAGTTTTTGATATCATGTTTTGAACCACAAATTATCTTAGTAAGTATAGTCAACTATAATATCTATTTTTTTTGGCTTTAAAAAATCACTATTTCTTTGATTACTATTGAATCAAAGTTATGTAAAATTGGGAAAATTGGGACTACCTGCCCTTAATACGATTCATTCACAGTTCCAGTCTGCTCGACCACTGAAGCGATTCGCAACATCCGATTATTCAATTCGATTAGGAAGTTCCCTCACTAGTTCATAACGTGGACTATGTTAAACTATGTTTTTGCCGTATTATCATGATTACTGTAACACTTTGCTGGTATTCAGCGTTAGCATATATTTCTAATAAGCTTGCGGTTTTTTTGAGGTCACCCGTCGAGCAGCTGTTACGAAACTCTGATTCTATCGTAGACTGTTATGTTGTTTGTTTGCTAGATAATATGTTTTGTCGGGTTTTTCTCTTCCTTGTATTTTGTATCCGTCTCAGCTGTTTCTAGTTCTTGGGTTTTGTGGTGTCAGTACTTCTGACTAACTGACTGGCTCCATGGCAATTTGTGATAGCCTTTTTTTTTTTTTTCGGATGGGAAATCATCAAATGACTCCTCCCGCTCTGGGCGGAGCAGGAGGGAGTGTCAGACTTTTACTGACTAAAACCCATCCATGTTCCTTCATCGCCCTTTGCGTTCCGGAGCCACGGTATCTCTTTCGAACAGTCCCGCAACCCAGGCATCGGTTCTTGCGGACCCCTTCCTTTTTCTGACTCTCTTTGAGGTGCGCGTGGAACACGAACCCACCCATGTATTTGAAATAATTACTGCAAGTTTGAGTGTGCATAAGTACAGTTTCCTGTCCAGTATAGTGTGGACGGTGTGTCGGTGTGTGTGGTGTGGTGTGGTGGTGTGTGTGTGGTGTGGTAGTGTAGTGTGGTGGTGTGGTAGTGTGGTGTGTGTGTGTGGTGTGTGTGGTGTGTGTGTAGTGTGTTGTATTCTGCACAATCTTACTTGCTTCTCTCATCATCATCATCATCACCTTCCTGCCCTTATCCCATGTTACTTGGAGTCGACGCAATAGTTTTTTTTCCATTCTCCTGTCAACTGTCACGCTATCAACTCCTTTTTCTTTCATATCATTCCTCACACAATCCATCAAATGATTTAAAACCTAGACAGTGCTTACAATCAACATTTACCATTCAGGACGAGGAGATATATTTCTAGCTAGACATCTCAGGTCTTATTATAAAAAACTTCTGTGAGTCAAGGTTGTAAATTAATGTTGATGATAAAATTGATGAGCTTCCGATAAAATTTTAATAGCATCATTTAATACTAAATAGTATTAGACTGGTCACGACCTTAATATTCTAGATTTTATAGGTCTGTAAATCAACCATTAACTGTTACGAAAAGTATTATGTTAAAACATTTATCTTTATTTCAAAGAATGCATTGATGTATAATATGTGTTATGGTTTATAATAGTAATATCAACTTGACTTACCTAATAAAGTAAAGAACACCATTTTCACATGGAGGATTTGTTTTTCTTTTGCCGGTCAGATAATAGTCCCTCCAGGTAACCTACTGGTATTCAGCTTTGACTGGAAGCCGACCCAAATTTAGTTGGGAAAAGGCTAAGCAAATGATGGTCTTCAACTTCATTGCCTACTTGCCTCTAATTTGAGAAAACTTTTGGTTATGTCAGCTTTTGTAAAATATTCCTCGAGTAATGTTTTTTTTTTCTTCGTCTTTCATTTGGTTGCTTAAGCTTTGCATGAAACCAGAACCTCTTTGGTGGGTTTTATTCTCAACTAACGTTAAATTTTCTTCAATTACAATAACCCTCCCCAAATTATTCTGGCTGCATCATTTGATTCTTTTTTAATTAGATATTGACCAGCAAATATACAAATACGAACCTGATTACAAACGGATATAACCTTGATTGAATTGTCACTATGGTTATAAACAAGGATGTAATTATGCAACAACGACAGTGAACGTTAAATTTAATAAGAAACCAATAGAAGCTGACCTTAGACTAATTTACTGAATGGTGCAGAATAACCATAAAGACATTATGTTATTATATATTTTACACCTCAACGAATGTCTGAGTTATTTGTCAATATATTTGAGTATTACAGTAGCTCTGACAGAATTGTGGCAAGGTCTTCCAATCGTTTTGTGATTGTTTCGAAATTGTTATAACGGTGTGATTTCTGTCTTGGTATGTGTAGCTGGGAATCTTAGTGTTTCTTTCAGCCTTGAGACAGTTTTAGAAGGAGGATGCATATGATCTTTGACTTTACAAACGTCAAAACTCCTGCTTTCTGCAAGTGCAACGACGATAACAGTCTTGAAATTAAAATTAATATCATGCACGATTTTTCATCATCCACCACGGTACATACATGCATAAATCACACGTTTTTTTGTTACTAATCAGCTTGGAAAATCAGACTGTCCTAGATGTCCATAAAGACTAATTCTATATTAGGATATCTAGCAGCCATAGAATTTCTAGAACCATGCAAGTATCACGTCTGTGATTTCTTTCATCATGTATAGTATGTACAGTCTTTGCAGATTTTGCATTACTGTCAAATTCGTCTTTATTTTCGTTTTGATAAGGTTGCAGTTAGATTGCTGCTACTGATAAGGTAGTCAAAATCACAATGATCTTTATTCCAGTTTCACTAAGGTTGCGGTTAGCTTGCTGCTGTCATAACTGTGAAAGGACTACATCGCGGCTGCGCTTGCGTCGATTGCCGCCAGACCTTGGTGTGTTTCCTATGCAAGTTAGCTGCCTGGCGCCGCTTATGTACTTAGCAAGTGCTTGAGACTTCTCTAATTGCTTTGGCTTCAGATAAAGCTGGGTTATGTAATGTTAGTGTTAGAGGTCTGGTTTGTAAAGGTATTGGATTTTAATCGGTTTCCTATTTCGATTTAATTGACCAATCCTAGTAGATCTAAATAGTCGGTGAATCTAGGTAAATACATGTATATTTTTGACCGTATCCAATGATACATCATTCGTTTCTTTTACCTGTCCTACTTACAAAACTAACCTACGTACAACTTTCTAGCCTAAAACTAGCACTTAATTATAATTACCTAAATGTACAAACTAAGAACTTTACAATTGAAACGTGTTTCAGGCGAAAAATCACCTTATCGTGAACGACCATTATGAAGTTTACGACTGAAAAAAGTTGAATGAAAACTTTTTTCCCGCGCTCTTGTAGCCGTCCATGCAGAAGACATATAATCATGAAATAAGCCAGGTAAAACAATGATAAATATAATCACATCTTCCTTGAGAAAGGAACCGGTGATATAACCTTTATTTATGCACTGCATTTCCTATGTGCCGGTCCGCCAGTGTTCCTCCGCGCTTCGGTGGCGCGAGACGTGTAGACGCCATTTTTAAAAAAAACCAAAACGTCATCGTAATTTTGTTTATAATTCGAAGCTATCGAGATTCGAACACAGTTCAAAAACAAAAAAGGTTTTAGTTCAAAAGTTTATTGTGATTTGTGGATTGTTTATAGTTTCGTCGCATTGTTAAAGGATTTGTCAATCGCATTGTTTTGCGGGTAAGTTTATAATTTAATGTCGTATGTTGTTCAGTGTTTTTATATCAAACAATGCCGAATGTTTATTATTCGTGATACATGAATTAACATAGGTAAGTGATAGCTAGTTATAGGTACCTGCCTATGTCGCTTATTACGAGGGTAGATTGATGATTATAAAAAGATCCTAGCTTTGATGTTTTTCCACCGCAATATATTTGAACCATCTCAGGTTACATTCGCAGGTTAAGCCACACTTGTCTAGGTTGGTCCGTGGATGGGTGACAACCCATTACACACCCGTGTTCCACCGGGCCTCGGAAAGCACGTTAAGGTGAATGTTCCGACCAGCCCGCGAAATTCAAATTTTCTTACGTTTTTTGCAATTTGCAGGCCAGTGCTAGGTTTTATGTTGATTAAAATATTGTTCGCGATTGTAAGATGTATGTAGTTACAGAATTATAATCATCAATACAACCCTCCAAGTTCATAAAGGTCGAGTAACGATTTTTTCAAGGTCAAAGTCATTGCTAGACCTTTATGACCTTATTCTGTAACTACATACGTCTTACAATCGCGAACAATATTATAAGTAATCAACATACAACCTAGCACTGGCCTGCAAATTGCAAAAAACGTAAGAAAATTTGAATTTCGCGGGCTACCCTGGAGCATCAGCCTTAAGTCATTGGTTCCGGCTGTCAATTGTAGATCTTTGACAGCTTATTACCGCTGGTAGTCAGTGGCCTGAAAGTCTGACAACCAGTCTTACTAAAGGGGCATCGTATTCTCCAGTAGGTACTAACTGGGTTATGAAGGTCAGATAGAAAGTCGCCCCATGTAAAATACTGGTGTTCAACTGCATACGGTTAGACTGGAAGTGGACCCCAACATAGTTAGGAAAAGGGCAGATGATGATCGATGTCTTATTTTTTTTTAGTCAAGCTATTGATACTAGGCATGTATAAAGTACGTTTCGAAATACCTGAATCCTTTATCACCTTATACTCAAGTCTAAGGTCTCTTTAAAGCTGTGAAAATCGGAGCAGTCTTTGGGGACTGCCGATAGAAGTGAAAAAAACCGGCCAAGAGCGTGTCGGGCCACGCTCAGTGTAGGGTTCCGTAGTTTCCCGTCCGTCACAATAAGTGGTCCCACTTATGAGTTTAAAGGTGGGTATCCATTATGTAAAAATGCTTGCACACGAATATACTACAAACTTAGTCCAAAAATTATTTTGTACAACTTTTTGTCTTTTTTGTACAAAAACTGTTGTTTCCATCAAGTTCAAAATGACTTTCCTAGAAAGCCCTTATAAAGTTCTACTTTCCAGATTTTTTTCATATTTTCTAAACTTATGGTTCAAAAGTTAGAGGGGGGGGGGACACATTGTTTTTACCTTTTGAAGCGATTATTTCCGAAATTATTGACATTATCAAAAAATGATTTTAGAAAACCCCTATTCATTTTTAAATACCTTTCCAACAATATATCACACGTTAGGGTTGAAATTAAAAAAAAAAATCACTTCCCACTAAACATATAGGGGGGCTGGGCTACCCTAATAAAACATTTTTTTCCAATTTTTATTTTACCACTTTGTCGGCGTGATTAAAAGAACATAAAGGAACTATAAGGGTTCCTAGTTGACTACGGAACCCTAACAAAAAGGACACAGGCCCCGCCCCAGTCGTAGCACTGGTTATGCCCCGCGCATGCCTATGTGGTGCTACGCCGTAGCGGATGCTACGAGTGCTACGAAGGGCTACAAAGCGTGACCGCACGTTACGTTACGTGACGATGAGTTCAATGTTTTTCCTTCACCCAAAAAGTGCTCAACGCGCCTAAAGAAGTTTTCACTTCAAAAACCCGGTGATAAAACCAAATCTTCGACGGAGTTTTCTTTAAGAAAAAGTTGACAATTAATTAAAAGTCAACAATTTAAGAAGTCTGTTTACTCTTCAGAAGTCGTCATTAATAACATGCTAACTAAACAATAATTTTGTTATTAGTATTAAAGTTGAGAGTAGTATCTACGATATTTTCAAAACATTGTATTGATCATTTTCATTCATGAACTCTAGTCGTTATATTTTGTAAACAAACTATGAATGTTTTATGTTACTGTACTAGTCAACTCTGTTTGTTATACTGAAGAGTTGTAAATGTATAAGGAAATATAAATAATAGTTTTGTTAAGACTAACCACGACATTGTAAACATCAACAACGCCGGCTTTTTTTTGCCTTTCCCATACTGTCCCACTGCTGGGAAAGGCCTCCCCCAAGTCTTTTCAAGAGGTCTTGTCTACATCGAACCACCACTCACGGCATGCGCCTTAGTGGCAGTATCTTCATACAAGCCTTTTTAGGCTTGCCAAGATTTTTCTTGGCATGCCCTTAACACCTTCTACTTTTCATGATGTAAGGGTTTCTGAAGTAAGGGTAAGGGTTTCTGAAGCAGCCTGCTGCTTGCTTTATGGACTTACCGTATTTTTGGCCACTAAGTAGTTACGCCACTGATTGCGTCTAGATCGCCTGGCATTAATTAGGGTAAAAAGTAACAAAGAAAAAATATCTGGTTGCAACCAAATCCACCACTCTCTTGAAAATCTTTAACCCTTTTCAAATCAATCAAATGCCGTCGTAATTTCTTATTTCAGGTGTAATTTAATCAAATCAATTTCTAGAGAAATCGGTATAGATTCTCACAATACCCGCGAAAAAAAATTTCCTACCTGGGAATAGATACCAGGTCCTCATACTCAGTAATAGTGCTTGCAAAGTTGCGACTATTAAACGAACGAGACAGTCTATTACTTTCATTACACTGTAATCAAGAAAAATCGACACACATAATTGACACGTTAACAAGCCACTGTCAGAACCAAACCGTCTGACATTTGAAGGTCTAAGCAGTCTAGCATCACCTACCGCAGTCATCGCTGTTGCAATATTCGTTGCAGACAGTGCACATGACGAAAACGCAACGATTTCCATGTCTGCTGTTGTAAGATCCAATACGGTACTGTTCCATTGTCTTGTGTAGGGTTGTGGCGTAACAATGGTCTTTTGGCCATCTTTTTATACCAGCGATGATTGACATTTTGATAGTGTGTGATGCATCTACTTACTTTATAGTAAAAATCTTTCCATGCACTAAAGGAGCAATTTTGAAAAATGTTTCCCCTATTGCGGTTAAATAAGGATGAAAATATGTATGAAAATTCGTAATTTTGGACACGAGGTTTGAAAGCTAGGGAAACTAGGTGTTCAGAAAGTTATTTGCCAAAAAATTAGAGATAAGATCAAAGAATATTCTTTATTATGAACACCATACAAAATTCAATTAACATAAAAGGAAACATTCCACATAGGGTGATACAATGGAAAAAATACTGCCAATAATAGAGATGCCTAATTATTTGTAGCCTATCGATCCATGCTTGTCAGATGAATCAATGACCCAACCTGTGTACTCTTTTCCATTCATCAGCCATTGATTTCCATCAGATAAGTTGAGGTTGACGGCAGGCCCAACCTGAAATATTCTCCTGATGTAGTTGTTGACCAAAACGACAAACAAGAAACTAAATACAAATTAAATCAACAATGAAAGATTCGAGTTTAACAATCGAACTATCGTGCTAACCAACAATTAACAAGCATCTTCAACACACAATACTGCGTTTTAAACGATCAAACGCTTCCGCATTTCAAATCAAACACTTAGAAATCTGCTCACTCCAGAAAAGAAACGAGCGTAACGTTAAATATTGATGTTGAAGTATCATTTATTTGGTATCATTTATCAAGAAAAGAACTGGATACTCGTACAAAAAGCAATCAAAGAATCAGAAGTGACCAAGGTTGATCTAGAATCTTTTCAAGATCAAAAAATAAATCACGACTGGCAGGACGCTTAATTAATCATGACGTTACAGAAAAAATAAATGCAGCTAATATTCACACATATTTGCATATTCATATGATTACAATATGGATAGAACTTTCGCAAACAGCTCATAATCTACCTTCATAATATTTGCAAATAAGATGCTGTTTTCTTTGTTAATTAAATTACTTAATGAATATGCATGTCATTATCTAATACTTCCTCGAGGCATTTGTGAAACGTATCTTCTGATTAATTATTTTTATGAATGGCTTTACAAGGAACGAGTGTTTGACACCGTTATATCACAAGGAACGAACACGCAAAACCTCAAATATTTCATCAACATTGATTTATTGGCACTTTTATTGTGAATTATTGCAAGTGTATTCTTTTCTTTCCCTCTTTCTATAACTTCCTAATTCGTATCATTGTCAGCTTACGTTTTTGCATTATCTTTTAGATTCATTTTATTGGCAAAATCCACCATTGCTACTTTATCGAGAGCATTTATTTTATTACCATTGCCAGTGACTGCTATGCTGAAGCGTTGCTCAGAAAACACTTTTAGTCTAATTGGCAAATCATAAATGTTAATAACCAAATAACAGTTGCATATGCACAGAGTGTTAAGAGTGCATCTACCGATTTCGACGGCTAAGGACTAGGGAAGAATGTACATTCAATTCAACTTCCGTATCCAAAACTGACCATATAAAATGTAGAAGTAAGAACGCTGTAAATAATCTACCATACTAATCCATTCATAAAACATAAGCAGTAGATGATGATAACGAACCACAATAAACAATTATCCCAACCGATTCCTGCTTGAGACTGTCTGACTTCTAAGAAAGACATAGATACGCATGAAGTATTGCGCTTTGATGAGCTCACAGTAATCGATGCAATAGTGCGTCTGTGTTACCGTGAATAAGGTGGAGAACTCACTGGTTGAACAGTACTTGTAAACGTGTATTGACGAATATACAGGAAATATGTCAAATATGATACACCGAATAAGACCTGAGGTCGTGGACAAACTGACAGCAATAATGATCAGTAAAAAGAGAAATGTATTAGTTGAAATTCGAAACGCTTTTGAAACCGATTGTCACTTGTCTAGGCTGTCTATGAGCAAGGAAGCGAAGCTGCTATTGATGATGATAATGATGCTGATAATGTCAAATCGTTCCCAGAATAAAGGCGGTCTGTGTTAAAGTATAAAAGCGATCTAGAAAACGGGATAGCAATGGTGACAAGCCCGGTTTAGCTAAAGCAAAGGAAACTGACACCAATAAGTTGTTTTTTATACATTTTAGCCTTTCAGGTCATGCATCGCAGTACCCAAAAATATACTAAGTCGAACTCGGTCAATAACTCATAATGAGATTATTGCGCTTACAGAAGCAGAAACTTAAAGTAATCGATGGAACCATCGCCGTTCTAGCGAGACTAAAGCTGAGCATAATGTACACGTGCTGAATTTATTGTAAACAACAACACAACACAACACACTGAAAACTCGAAAAAATCAGGTCGATGAGTCGAGTAAATTTTGACAAGGGATATGCCTCGATCATTAATCTATCATAATCATGTGAACATGAATATGTCCGTCTACTCGTCTATGTTTAGATAATATGGAAGTATGAAGTACGGAAGTAGGGAAAATCACGTAGAATCATTGTCTTAAACATTGGAAAATGCGTTTCATACTTATGGAATAAGCTGATGACGTGTTCGTGAAAGAGAAACAAGCAAGTTTGACTTAAAACTCATAATTATCACTTGCCCCGGTAGTTATAATAACTAAATCTATGTCAACTATTGAGAAGCCTACAATTGTACGGTTTTCAGTTGTAGACGCACCTTTGTTTTAATTTTTTTAGAATTCATTACAAATCTGTTTATACTAGATACAACTTCAACATGGCCTTTTGCTACCTCCTTTGTTTTAGCTTTAAGTTGTAATTTGTCATACTTTCAACATGATTTCCTGCCGTTGCACGTTGCACTATTACTTGGGGTAGACGCAACACGTCTGTGCACGCAATTCTTCCTGTCAGTCGTCGACGACAGGCATAATTAATTCATCATCTGCCTAGCCTTTTCCCAAATTGATTGGAGTCGACTTCCAGTCTTACCGGATGCACGTGCTGTCACGCTATTTAGAGTCTAGGTCTTCTGGATAACCATAGGTAATAAAATTTCAACACAGACACCGCACACCGCGGTCAATCTCCAGCCATGTGGGTCACGTGTGGTTCACAACGGTACCCTAACCAGTTCTAATGATTATCCTAATGCACGGCCATTGCTGTTGCATACTCCGGCTTCGATAACTTACAAATTGAATGTGTAAAGCTACAAATTGCATTTTACCTACTTATAAGGCGAGGAACGAACTGAAAATTGATTTTGACGCGTAATTAGATTAGAGTTGATTTGTGAATGTATTTTAGGCTCCAAAGCCTGGAGGCTTAGACTTCTAAAAACACGGCGCTAGGAGGTAAGGTGGACCTTACCTCCTAGCGCCGTGTTTTTAGAAGTCTACCTAGTTATTCGATTATATTTGGTGCCAAAATGTAAAACATCAGCTAACAAGAGATTATGTATAAGATACCGAAGATCCTTATTATGTGAGATGACAAAATCCATCAACACCATCATCATTATAAGTTTTTAAACTGTCATGGTCAGTAACACTTTCATTAACACTAAGAATTTTTACCATGTGCAAGTACTCTTTGTTATTAGTTCCCGATATTTCGACACACCCACCCGCAATAACTTCAGTTTGTTCGTGATCATGGCGCTTGCAAACGGGTTAACTTCATAATATCGACAGTAACTACATCGACTGTCACTGTATTGACAACGTTCCCTCGACGGACGGGTTAATGAATCGACAGTACACTCATAATGTACTCTGTGAGTATACTAACAGTGCCGGGAATCAAATATCGGGAACTCATAACAAATGTTGAAAACATCGTGGTATTATCCCGTTTTTAGTGTTAATGATACCATCATTTCGATCAAAAACATCCACTGCAAAAAAAATAACCATCATGTTCCAATTCAACTACAAAAGGACTATACTCCATCTAAGACAAAAACATTTTCATCACCATCAACATTATCTGTTTACTCCAACACAATCTGCATCATTTTTGCACTCCGCCTAACTCCATAGGTATCTAGGCCACTTGTATGGCCCACAAACGGTACTGTTCTAACCAGTTGATTATCCTAATGCCTGGTCATTGCTATTGCACATTCAGCGGTTTTAATGGTCGACATTCCGAATCTTAATAGGTAGCATGATGCTGCGAGAAAAATCGTGGTAATGTTAATTCTAGTTTTCTAGTTAGTAGGGGTCATTGGTTGTATATTATGGAAACGGTTTTTCCTAGCCCATTGTATTTGAGTTGCCTTGCTTAAACCAGTTTTTGGTACCTGAAGTTTTTCGTGAAATTATCTGGTGATATTATAAGTAGGTACATGCATTCATATAAGCATGTTACCGAAAGTGACTATGATTTTCTTGGAAACTTTACCATTGCATTGACAAGGGCTTTGACGGATTTTATGAGTTTCACATACATTTATCTCATATAGGTATAATGACACAAACTCTAGACAGCATACTTGCTCAGTTATCCATGTCTTTATTACCAAACACATTTTCTGTAGTAGTTTCCACCAAGGCAGGTCTTCCTGTGTTTATAATTCTCTCTCCATGCATGCAGTGGTTTCGTCTGTGTGTCATTTGTCTTTCAGTCAGTCTGTCTAGCAACTGCTACACAAGAACTTATTATAGAACACAATCATGTAAACAGGTATTTATCGCGAATTTTACCTTTATTGTAAGCCCGACGTTTCGACCGGATTGCAACAGCCGTGGTCGCGGGAAGTATTGGAGGTACCGCCACAGCAATGCGAAGGTGTTTATTCAACTACCCTCACTTGATCTTGATAAATGTTAATTGCTGTGGCGGTACCTCCAATACTTCAGTCTTCCCGCGCGCGATCACAACTGGTGCAATGCGGTCGAAACGTCGGGCTTATAATTAAAGGTAAAGTTCACGATAAATACCCGTTTACATGTGTTCTAAATGCCGTGTGGTATCCGGCAGAGTAGAATAGAACCAACCCATTACACTGACGGGTGTCGTATAAGGCGACTAATGTCTGAGGCAGAACACCTTGCGCCTCCGTAGACCAGAGAATGGGCAGCAGCGTTTTCTGTTAGTCTTTCATCACTGCGATCTCCAATCCGCCTGCCAAGCGTGGAGATTACGGCAAATCCTCCCATCATGGGAGAGGCTTATGTCCAGCAGTGGACGTTATGGGCTGTTGTAGTAGTGTAGTATGTGTTCTAATCATTAGAACTTTACGAAGTCCTCTGAACAAAAGCCGGTAGTAGAGTTCGTCCATGCATCTAATGACCACATTCATACTCCGTACAGTTAGCTTAAGCAAAGCATATCTAAGCGACTCGTGCGCCGATTAACGTGAATGTGCGTTATGGTGTCTCAGATAATTGCAGCTCGGCTAGAAAGCAGTGTGGCATAGTGGCCTCTTTCTTCCATGTTACTGAGATTCATAACCTAACGCCTGAAATCCTCAAAGGCTTAGGCAGAAGTGTACCTAATATTATACACTCAGATGTGGCCAGATGTGGCCAGTTATGTTTAAGGGCTATATATCCCTCAAATGGCTTAGCATGATCCTCCGTTACGCCTAAAATACTGCAGCATTAATTTTGAAATAAATATATGGTAAAGTTGAAGATTAATGCTAAGTATTATGTGTGACGAAAACACAATTTCATAAACTTTTCTGGATAGAAAAAAAATCCAAAGTTACCTCCAAATCGAACAATAAACCGCTGGTATTCAAAACGTACTTCAAATTAGATCATGAAACTTTGCATACTAACTGAACTAACTATAAAGCAGGTCTTATGTGTTTTACTTTTTTAGTCCAATCAATAGATTTTTTGTAAATCGCAAAAAAACACTCATTTCGCACTATTCGGCCGCAGTGACTGACGTAACAACCGCTTTGTAGTGCAAGCTGATTAGGACTTTATTCTTACAGTATTTCAAACGAAGTTTCACAAATAGAGTTGCTAATTTTAGGGTTAGAAGGGCCTAAAGTCCCATGTAATTGGGGGCGAGCCATCAATTGAATACGAATCCTGACTCTGTGGCTGCTCTAAGAAATTTTCTCTGAAACCCAATAACACTTTGCCCGACATAGGAATCGTATCCAGGACCTCATGCCCAGCAGTCGCGCTTCCAATCCCTACAATACCTGAGATTCATTTAAGAAAAATGACGTTGACGTAATAATTTTTTTTACCATTTTTGTTACTATATTGTACGTATAACAATACTGCAATTAGCGTTTTATCGGGATCTACATACACGTATTAAAACGTACGTGTGTATTAAAATGCGTTACTGGCAAGAAAACACACTGTAACATTCACATACTTGGGTACAGTCAGTGAGCTACAATTTCCTGACAATTCTCCTCTATTCTTTTTTTTTCTAGCAAAAGAGGTCAGGAGACGCAGGGCACTGAATGTACTAATTTATTTGCTTACCTCATCGATCACTGATCGATGGCTTACCTGTTTATGCTTACCGCTCTTCTTAGCGATACTCGGCAAACAATATGGGTATTTCGTATCACGTTTGGATGTCGATACCTGATAAATTTGATTTTGTTTAACCATTAAACTCATTTCCACTTTTCCAGTAAAAATATTTCAAAAACCTTTGCATGCAAACTGCAATTCTGTAATTTCTAATGAACTATCTTACAATGCCTCAACATCCAATTGACCTGAATAAAAGTATTCACGACACCTTTTATGATGAATTTGTCACGTAAAGTAAAGACTTTACGTGACAAATTCATCATAAAAGGTGTCTAATTTCGCGTCTAAAACTTGTTCGTTACAGCGGTCAAGATCAGCCCAGAATATACATAACACAATGATGTTATATCACATTACACCCACTCTATGCAATTCAAAGTCATGTGCCATACAATCATTATGAAGGAACAAAACCGAGCACACAATAGAACAGATTTATCTACGATTCTACGCCTTTGTATACGGTGAAGATATAATAATATGTTGTGAAGATATATTTTAAAAGAGGTTGATTATAACAGCTGTACTGGTCAATTTTCAAGGTTAAACAGTGCTTGCCGAGGTCTATCCGTGGTTAAGTGACCATATACATAAAGGGTATAAAAGACCTCTTAACGAAGCCGAAAGGCTCTTATTCTCCCCATCATTGCGATCATTTTTTTGTTCTACACCATACCTGGGAACCTTCTAGTTTCGGAGATATTGGGGGTCAAACTTCCAACTTTTTGATAAGTTTTTTTTGAAATACAAGTTTTTAATGTAAGATTTTTACTTTAAAAACCTCCACGACCCCCGTACTATTCAAACCATCCATCAGCACACAATGTTTTGAGTGCGTTACATTGATTTCTACCCCAAAACATGATTTTTCACCCCAAAAAAAAAGTCGTTTCCCAGCAATATTTTTTGCGTAAAGTTACTTAGTTTGATGTACTTACAGAATGCTTGGTTGACGGCTTCGTGATGAGGTGGTTTACACCCTGTAAACATACCGAGATTTTCTCCATGCTTCGAGAATGTGAAGTAGTTAGTCCCGGCTGTCATTTTTGATCTTTCACAATCGTTACAGGTAGGCAGTGGTCCGAAAGTCTGACAACCAGTCTTACCAAGGGGTATCGAATTACCAAAGCATAGGCTGTGGAGATCAGATAGGCAGTCGTTCCATGTCAAATACTGGCATTCAGCTGCATTCGATTAGACTGGAAGCTGATCTCAGCATAGTTGGGAAAAGGCTAGGCAGATATAAAAATAATAATAATAAATATTGCTGGACATTACACACAGCGCCATCTAGTGCCACACTAAGCAACGAGGCTTGTATCGTGGACACCAGATAGTTAATATACTACATAGATACTTTTTGTTTGTAAATACATACTTATTATACATATAAACATCCATGACTCGGAAACAAATGTCCATGCTCATCACACAAACATTTGCTCCGACCGGGATTCGAACCTGGGACCCTAAGAACGTAAGGCAGCCTGACTACCACTGCGCCAATCGGGTCGTCAAAAGATGATGAAGATTAATTATTCGGTCTTAGTGAGTTGTCGTTCCTTCCGCGCTGATTTACTAAGGAAGATATACATTAGTCATTGACACTGTTATCATTCCATCGTACATAGATGTCAGATTGTGGATATTATATACACACGTTGTGTCATATTGTTAGAAAAATGTGGGACTGAGGAATCAATTAAATCAGTTCGGAGAAGATTATCTCCAAATTACTAGTAATTTGAATTACAATTACATTTAAAAGTTTTATAAAGTCTCCCTGGAGTGAATGAGGATAGAAAACTTTGTCATGTGTGCATGTGGATATTTGATCGCCAAAATTAAATTGCATGAACTGCCTAGAGAAATCGTTTGGCAATATTTGTGAGGCTTCAATTGAGGAATGATCTAGTTCCCAGACTGCCAACCATGATAGAAGGGTTTTTCAAGGCAAATGTTATTATTACACATATTCATACGTCCCGTTTGTAATCCCTCACGGTTAACCAGAGGTGTGCCCACATTTCGCTAACTTTTAAGTCCCGTGTAATAGGGGGCGAGCCTATTGCCATCAACCGGGCACAAACCCAGACTCCGTGGCTGCTACTGAGAAATTCCTTATAGAAATACCCAACAATTTGCTCGACCCGGGAATCGAATCCAGGACCTCATGCTCAGCTGTCGCGATAACGGGCACTAGACTAAGGAGGCAGTCAGGCAGTTTATGACACCAAACGAACCCAACCTCAAAGCCATTATTCACAGCAAAGCTGAACTAGGAGCAAGAACAATAACAACACAAGGCTAAGGTTACAACTACATAATAATACTTATAAAGGATGTTACGAACTACGCATCCGTTAGCCTTAGCCTACGCGATGACCAATTTGACCACGTAATGCATATCGGTTATAAGGGCTAACCCACCGGCGGATTTGCGGTCGAAATCGCGTGATGATTTGGCAGCCGCAAGCGTTTCGGTTTGCGTGTTTTTGACTTGATTTGATGTTCGTGCATCATGTTTTTGAACTAATTCTACGTTATTTGCAGTGTTTTGTTTATATTTTGTTGGTGGGATATTCAAATTATCATATTTAGATTGCATGCTCGCATTTACTTACATATTAACGTTCTTAAAAAATATTTTTAAAAAAAACAGTCTTAGCAAGGGGGCATCGTATTACCAAGTACTAACTGGGTTGTTGGGTCAGGTAGGCACTCGCTCGGTTAGACTGGAAGCCGACCCAAACATAGTTGGGAACGGCTAGGCAGATGATGATGTTCTAAAAAACTTTAGTGAAGAACACGAAGACATGTGAGGAAACCTGGACTTATTAATGATAGAAGCAAGCATAGTAATCCATGTTCATGCATGAGAAGAGGCCCTTGCTCTACAGTGAGACAGTAATAGCTTGAAATTATTGTCATTTGGGATGGCACTTATAAGAAGAAAAATATTTTCAGAAGAAAATAAAGCAATACTTTGATCATCAATAATCTCGACAGTAACAATTTCTCAGACACAAACAATTGCATAAACTGTCTTAAAAATAAGAGAAACTAAAAATAGTCCCTAGCATTACAATGGCAGATCTCAGAACTTAGACAATACTAACATGACTAATAAGAAATCTTAATGAACTGTAAAGGAATGTTAATTTATATGAATGAACTGAAACAAAAAGCAAGTATACAGTAGTGTAGCGAGGCACTTATCGAATTTCTTGTGTGGAAAAAGAAAGATTTGACTATAGGGCAGGTATGATTGAAAGGTCTGCGTTTCCACTAGAGATTAGCGAGGATGCGTGTGAAACAGTGAAACTAATCAATAAAATCGCTAATTTTTTCACAGCTTGAGCTATTCTAGCTATGTGATTGGTTAATTTCACACACACCCCTTGCTATACATCCTAGAACAGCAGCCCATGGCAAAGAGGCAATTGTTCCAATTTTCAAGAGAATTCAAGCTTTAAGGTAGTTTGTTTCAATACAATATTATTTTTGTCGTTTCCATTAATTTATTGCTGTCACTTTGTCTAGGTAGGCTTGAATGTTGGGAGGTTAATATTAATGAAATATTTTAATAGACTTATGAAACTGATAAATGTTTGAATGCTGGCTACATGTCTTCTATAGATTCTTCATAATAGATAACTTTGAAAATAAACTGTGAATAATATGGAAAACGCTAACGAAAAAGAAACTAGTCACAAAGCAGTCAATTTGACCAATTTTAAAAGACGCATCACAGAGGCAGTTTAGAAGCCAGCATATTAATATTGAGTACAATAATTCCACATCAGACTTATAAATAGAGATTCACGTTTTCAGAAATCTAACGTAAACACGCAATATCTCGCAAAGATAAGGAGAAATAGATATTTCCGACATTATCGGACACGTCAAATCTTATCGCAGATGTGAAGAACAACTGTAGTCTTTCTTCACAGGTACTTCAAGATACGGATTTTCGTAATAGTCTATCTATGGGAAAATTGGAGTGAGTTACACAATCACACTTTTACCAGGAAATAGGGTTTGGTTGATAAAATTGGTAGGTAAAGTAAAACATATTGATAAAGGTAAACGTTTTTTGTAGTATTTACTTAATATGTAATAACAAGAAAGGAGCTCGTGGCTAAATAATAACAGCCGCTTGGGTCAATCTTCAGGTTAAGCCGCGCTTGCCTTGGTTGGTCCGTGGAGGGGTGACCACCCATTACATATCGAGTTTCCTCTGTGCCTCATCTCGGCTGACATTTGTATATATTTGATTGTCGTTATAGGTACTCAATGGCCCGAAAGTCTGACAACCAGTCTTACCAAGGGGTATCGTATTACCCAGTACTAACTGGGATGTGGAGGTCAGATAAGCAGTCGCTCCATGTAAATTACTAGTAGTCAGCTGGAACCGGTTAGACTGGAAGCCGACCTCAACATAGATGGGAAAAGGCTAGGCAGACGGTGATGAATGTTAAAACAATAAATAATTTGAAAGAATCCTCATTAAATCCAGTTTGTAGGCTGTTATGTATAATGGTACAACTAAGTTGAATGGTGTTTAAATTACTGCAACAGTAACTACATAATTTCTTAGTACATATCGTCAACCGTAGTCACAAGAGTCAACCGAGGGTAACGAACAACTAACGGTTCCCTTTGACAATTACAAGCACTGCACTCTGATTAACATCGCATTGTATATCTTGATCATCTGTTATAGCTATGCAGATTGTTGGTAAGGACAGATTTATAATTATTCCCTGCTACAGGTTACTACTAATACTTACTGTTTTCTTCTTCTCTTTTATGAATTTGTTTTTATTGATATTATTATCAGCATCATCATACTCTTGCCCTTATCCCAATTCATTTGGGGTCGGCGCAGTTATATCTTCTTCTTCCATACTTCTCTATTACTGGTCATCTCATCAGACACTTCTTTCCAGATCATCCTTCACACAGTTATTGTTATTTATAATACCAGCCCATGATGTCCCACAGCTGGACAAAAGCCTCCCTCCACTTCTCCCATTTCTCTTGGCTCTGTTTTGGTCCAATCTCTCGGGTAGTCGTCTAGGTTGTCTTGCCATCTCCCCACCTGGGTTTTCCACTTAGTTAAGGGTCTTCCTTCAGGTAATCGTTTACGTACCTAAATTGTGTGGTGTTGCTTCATCTCTCCAACGTCTATCACTGATGCTTCTCCGATATTTACCAGTTTTTTTTTTGTATTAATGTATCCACATCCACACACGTTTCACAAGAAATATTTGTAATTGCAGAGTATAGTACTCTGTACTTCTCAAAGAATTCGCCTTTATGTTATTCTCTTTTTTTTTACATTGGTCGTTAACATGTTTCATACGATACGACACATTAGAGTGTGTTTACATTACCTTCACGATGTCACAGGATAACATTGAAGTGATTGTGCACATCAGCATCAAGTACGTTACGTGGGAACTTAATTTGTTCATAAAGTGCCGCTAAACGTCGATTAAATGCTAAGATTGTGGTTCCAGTGGCGTGGGAGATGCGTACTGTGCTTTATGTTAAGAGTTATGAGCGTTTCAAGAATTCACTTCATATTGTTTAGCTTGTTTCATTGCATTCAGTTTGGTTTGGTTTTTTTTTCAACTACTTCACAGGTTCTGACTTTCATAGCTTGGATTCCAGTGTTAACAAATATTTTGTTGTACATACATTGCTATTTGACTTCTACTTCATTAGGATCGGTTTTTTTTCTTATCTCTACTTTCAATGTTTTATCTCTTCGTTTACTTTCCCTATTATGACCTGAAAGATTAATATAATTAGCACTTAGTCTGTAAAGAGTAAACTTTTTTTTTTCATCTTGTCATATTCTATAATTCTAGATGATCAAGACCGCAGTTGTCTGTTATTCACGACGCTTTACTAAATAAGAGAGATCACCATAATAATGGTGATCTCTCTTATTCGTCTTCGTCGTCTTCGTCTTTGCCATCTCTAAGCACTTCATCGTCTAGATTATTTATGTACTTAGTATTATTACATACCATTAAGCCCGCTTACAAATTAATTATCTTCTTTCAAATTAACGTCAATCACGAATAGCTGACAGTCTCGCCTTAGATTACCTGTAATCAAGTAATTAGATTAACATACCGAATAGCCCACGATCCTCTCCAATACAGTTTACACTGTCAGGCCAATTTAATGGGTGAAATCTCCTGAGTCCATCACTCGGGCCCAAGAAGCACTTGCGTGCAAGTTAAGAGTTTCTGCTCTTATCCGTTGAGCATTTGAGACAGTTTGTTATTACGTGGTTGCTTTATAGTTGACATGGGGAGAATGAACAGAATCTGTCTCTGATTATGGTGAAATGTTTCATATAAATGGTGGTTGTAGTGTTCCTTTTTGAAGGGCTAGTTCCTGCTTATTGAGTTTGATACGTGCAGTAGGTATAACAGTGGTATCATTGTTAAGGATTAAGACCTTCCACTCTTTGTAAGCGCTTAGGTTTTTAGAAGTAGATGGGTCATGTGGGATATGGGGCATTATGATACGAGTTCTATCTTGATTTCTGGAGGCCATTGTGAGGCCAGCAATGGACTAGGATAAACTGAGTTGATTGATTGATTGACTTCTATCTAAATGCTACTTGGATCTTCTAACTAATACCAAGTTTTTGGTGTGTCCTTATTTTTAAACGACTCGTTTTTGTCTACCAATTAATCAATTGTCCGTGCACCAACAATGCCGTTAATTAGTTAAACAAATAACACTAAATTGACGAACTCCTTCGCAAACCTAATAAGGCCTAAAGTTCAAACGTAGGTGAATAACTGAAAGGATGCTACTTCGACGTGGGTTACTTAAATAGTTACACAATAAAGTTAATAAACGTAAGTAACCATTAACAAGTCTGGCATGAAATTAATCATGTAAACGCCAACCTCATAAGTCTTCAGATTGGTTTTACAAGGCTATATTTTAGACGCCTCCAGAAGTGCATCTTCACTTCTAACAGCTTGCCCACGAGCTACACGATCAGGCGAACCGCGTGATGCGACAAAGACTGCGGAGAAAATAAATTAAAGAAATTGTTGACATGTCACCGCGACGCGACTTCCGACGCGAAGGAAACAATTAACATTACGTGCATGGCGCTTGAAGCTTCACCCGAGGTTGGGAACTAGGTGTATGTTGCGTGGACATACCCTAAGGCTTTCAAAGACGCTGTTACTACCAGCCTTGATGAGTTGTCTTATCACGACATCTAAAAATGATCTCAAAACCATGTACGGTTCAATCCAGAAGTCTTATTGGATCTATTGAAAAATCATTTTACTACAGAAAGGCTTTAAGGTCTAAAGTTCTCATTTATTTTTGGTTAGCTTAATCTGCCCCACTCCTGAACAAAAGCCATTTCCCGTTTCTCCTAATTCTCTCGATGTTGTCGCTAAAGTTCATTAGGAAGTCATCATCAAGTTCCTACCTACGTATGTACTACTACCATGTTACTCGTTATCGGCGTACCACGATTTCTTCTTTCACCCTCTCCTGTCATCCAGCAATAAGCATACATAGAACATTCAACAATTCAATTATGTAATACATAACAACAATGAACAATATTTACATAGCAACAGCTATCCAACAATGCTTCCAAATCGTGATTCCAAATTAGATTAGCTCCATTTAAAAAAAAAAAAAACAAATGACGGTGCGTTAAAAATAAAATAATGGTTACGACCAAACGGAATTGTAGTTCGTAAAAAGTAAGGAGATGGATTAGTTACAGCTTCTTTTAATAGCAACGGAAGAATTTGACCAACAACAGTCAAATTCTTCACGGCGGGGAAATGCTTGACATGACTTTGAACCTTGTTTAAGTCGTTATGGAAGTCTTGTTAAAAATAATGTTTTGTTACATTACTGTTACTAAAAGTTTCAACTTCTATTGGGTTCTTCTATGCTTATTTTTGGTCTAGACTAAAGTGGGCACGACTATTTCTACAAATAGAGTAATAAGTACCTCAAACACTGTTTTAAGCTTTCACGGATCTTTATTTTGAGCTCCCGGTACACAATCACGGAAGATATCCCGTAAGTGATAGTCCAATTTGACTTTTGCAAGTTTCAGGAAATGCTACTGAATGGTCTACTATTTGGTCCAAATCACTTTTCCCATCTCACTTGGAGTCGGTGCTTTTTGTCTCCCATTCTGCTCTGTCAAGCGTAACACTATTAGTTACTCCTCTCTTTCTTCTATTTCATTCTAGACACCATCCACTACCACTTCTTTGGTCTGTACGAAGTATAAAACCTAAAATTCTTTATTTTTCAAGTTTAAACCAAAGTCAAGAAAAATCGGTAGCCCATAAAAATAACTACATAATAACAAACTAAAATAGCTCCAAGTTCCTTTCAGTAATAATTTATGGCCATAATTATAAAACCGTGTTCGGATCCAAAATTATCTTCACGTACCGCGTACATAGAAATCGCTGCAAGAAGCAATTTAGATACAGCGGTAAATAGAAACGACTATTTGTCTTGAATCTATTAACAGATCCGTTCAGTTAAAGTGAGTTTCAACTTTCTAATTTAGACAAACCTCTGTTTAACTACAAATCTTCTGTTTACTGGGGTAGCTAGGGGTATATGCGAGTAAGAGGGGTGTATAAAAATAACGTAACGTAAGGATTCAGATGGAATAAACAGTAGAAGTTACTTTTAGTCCTCTTTACAAAGGATGGTATAAAATAATAAAAAATCTTGTAAACAAAAAAACTACCTCTTTAAAACCCAGTTTTTGCAACAATCTGACATATAAAGTAATATACCTACATTAGGAGGAGCAAACAATCAAAGTGATATTGCACGAGCAATTACGATCATACATAGATAATACACTATGTAATATAAGATAGATGTGCAACTGAGGTTTTCGTTTTAAAAAACTGTGTACCCCAACTGTTAGATGGCGCTACTTGTCTCAATGTCCCCTCCGTTTACGCTATCGCTCACTAGATGGCGCTTTTGGTTTTTGTTTCTAGTAATAAATCCTTTTATTGAAGAATGATTATTATTTATTTGTGTGGAATAAATGAATTCTTATGTGTATAAAATAGAATATGATGACAACATCATGATTATTCTAGTCTTGTCTTAAAGAAAATATAGAATTCGAAACATAGGTACACATTAGAATTTACTTAATTCACAAAATAAATAACAATCATTCGTCAATAAAAGGAAAATCATTCTTCAAAATCTATGACATAAGAGCCTTAACAATAAATGAATGATAGCTAGAAATGAAAAAATATTCAGTTTTTTAAAGAATTTATTTCCTTTTTTTTTTACAATGTGTGTTATAATAATAAACATACAGTACAATACATCCAAAAATCACTTATAGGCCGTCTTTCTCGGCATCTTGCAAGTTTCGTCGAATTCAAATCAAAAAGTTAAAATCGAGGTCCAGTATACACAGCGTTGGGTCAATCGATTACGTATCTTATCACAGGGTCCAAGGGTCCAACGTTTATAGCAGATATTAGCACAACAAGCACAGTATTGGGTTCTAAAAAAGCACAAAACAGATCACCAGAACACCACGAAACAACGAACATAACATTAAAAAGTTTTCAAAGTACCTACGTTACTGTGTATTCAATAAACTACTTGAAGCGAAAACGAATATATGTTATTTATTTTACTATATTATTTTTAAATTTATTTGTAATGAAAAACATGTTGAAATAATAATAATAAATAATACTTATTTATTAATATTTAGTATTACTTTTACTTTACTGTTATCAACTAGCTCTATCTATTGGCAAACATGTAAAACTATGGCCAAACTAGCGTACCTGACCACACAGATGGCAGCACTGTCTATGAAAATTTTGTTTGAAGCCAATGTATGGAAGTTTCATCCCCCTGGATCATATAAAAAACGTAATTCAGTGACATATTACATAAGCTATCGAAACGCTTTGTTAATTATGTTAAATTCGTTGTACAAATATGAAACATCTTGAACGTTACTGCCACTTATCTAGACCCTCTTACTGCACTAAAAGTGTTGCATGCACTATTAACTCTAAGTAACCAATTTACAAATAATACCAGTCGCCTTATTCATTAATTCAAATAAAAAGCACTCAAATGGATGTAGCTCTAATTGATCACTTCCCCAATGTTGATAAAAGTTGTGAAGAAGACCAGATGTTTGACAAACAAACAAGTACGGACATCTATTAAGTGAGCTTGCATGTTACTGCCAATTAAACTGTTGATAACGAAGTAGATAATCCAAACATATTGTATTTGTTAGGGGGCAGGGGTCAGACCACTGAATATAAAAAATAAAGCAATAAATAAATATAAGATCACGTCAGTAATCCACGGAAGTCCAACAAGGGTGTACCTTTGTTAGGTGCACCCACATTTCGTCAGTTATGATTAAGTCCTATATCGGCGACCCTACTGACACGGGAATACTTGGAAATTCTTGTTGGAAAATCCAATACCACATTGCATAACCCAAGATATTATACTCAGCATACATACCTACATTTACAATTACACACAATTACAGGTACAATTATAAACGAAATATTGAATGAGAAAAATAGGGCCGTTTTTAACAATAATATTCAACAGAAAGATCATTCTACCTTAAAAAAAAGAAGCATAAGTTACAAAAACGGCTAAATCTGAACATGAACTTCTCAATGATCGACGCTCTAAATGCAATGTTACCACACTTTGATGTCTGATTAACATTAATAACAATAAAACCCATTATAAAATTAAGGCCGTTCCGGATTAACGGACTCCATGTGAAGAAGAACAGATGCTTAACAAACAAATGAATGAGACTAATTAAGAGAACGCTAAGATCAATGGACGCCGCAGTAAGCCTAATGAAAATATAAGGGGCGTGGCGACGGTTAGACCGGTCTTGATGCAAATATTTAAACCAATATATAGGATCACTAACCTTGGTGTTAATTTGTTCATATTTGACTTTCGCAAAGTTGCATAAGTGTTCCGAAAACCTGATATTTGTAAAGGTCAGAGGTTGTGTAGCTGTCATCCTATAGCCTCGAATAAAATATTCTTGTGCTTGAAAAAGCCAGCTCGAAATTCTTTTACCGAATCCTCCAGATCCTTTTTAGGTTTCTTCCCATTTCCCTTTAATCATTCTTTTTTAGTTTCTTTCATTGCTTGCTTCGATTCTTCTTTCTCACTGAAGTATTTCATTCCTTCTGTTTCCATTACGCTTTGCTTTTCTGTTGTAAAAGAAACTGTGACTATAGAACGGCCGTCTTCGAGAATCCTTGCCCTAAGTTGTCCATTCCCTACCGTTTTTTGTTTTTTTCTTTTATCTCTCGTTCGCCTCCAATATAAATAAATGGTTCAAACTCACGAAGTGTGATCGGTAGGCTGTAAAATTAACGTTTATTACCCGTTGAGAATTTGCCCCAGATTCTTACCACTTCATAGTTTACGTGTTCAGTTTTTATAGTGTTGTTCCAAGTTGGTATTCTATAGTTTAGTTATAGTTTGGGTAGAAACAATTATGTAGTCTGCTTGATAATATGGAGTTTTGATTCGTTGTTTGGAAATCATTTCGTTTACTTTGTTTTCTATAAAAAATATCAATATCTTACACCTTTGTACTCCAATGTTTAAAATCAAAATTGTAATATTGTTTTTATAAATGGTTCTCCTGTGTATAAATAAAATACCAATATCTTCACTAGCCGTTAGGTATTCTGAGTCATTAACAGTATCTTAATTGATATTATTTTTGGTAAAGACTTCTCGTATTTATTTTTCTATATGGCAGCAATATCGAAATCTCTTTCTTGCCTTTCGAAGTAATCTACCAGCATATAACTCACCAAGACAACTTAAACTTCAACCGAAATAATCTCGATCGATCAAAACGTTACAATCTCGGAGGCGCAGGCGCAAGTAAATGGTAAGCCGTTTGTAGGCGAAGGACTATTCACCTGTCACTGGCGTTACGCACAACTGACCTTTGCTGCTACACAGCTTATATTCATACTGCTATACGCGGCTCTGATGTTTCTGCGATAAGTATTCGCCTTGTTAGTAAAATGGAACGCGATATACGTAGTGCATAATGTGTATTTGTTTATGAATTGGGTAGCAACCACAAGGCAGTAGGACTAAGTGCAATTATTTATTATAAAACCTTCTTTGGTTAAGAGCCTAGCCACAAGTGAAAGGCTAACGCAGAAATAATAATAAAAAATAGCCAAGTGCGAGTCGGACTCGCCCATGAAGTGTTCCGTACCATCATATTAGGGGAGCCCCCTTTAAATTTAAATTTTATTATTTGTTGTTATAGCGGTAACAGAAATAGATCAACTGTAAAAATTTTAACTGTCTAGCTATCATGGTTTATGATATACAGCGGTGACAGATAGATAGTCTTAGTAATAGGGTCCCGTTTTTACCCTTTGGGTACGGTACCCTAAAAAGGAATAGTTTAAAAGATGTGACGATCTGGACTCAGTCTTAACGGATTGGTCGAAGAAGGCAAATTGTAAAAAAAGCTTGTAAAAAAGGAAGCCTTTTCCCAGCAATGATACAGAGCAGAATGACATATAAATGTTTGAAAGATGTCTTTGCACTGATACGACAAGCAAAAGTCAGTCTGACAAAAGCTATCGAAAAGCTTATTTCATTTCTGTTGAAAGTCGATGTAGAAATACGAAACTTATTGAAAGCGATTGCGTCTTGTCCAGGGCTTCAGATCAAGTATCTCTACGGAAATGAACATTCAAAGGAAAATAAAAACAGTGCTGTTCTTTGGTCCTGCATGTAGTTATGAGCTCAAGGTGAAGACACTTTTATAAAAGGTTTCTTACAATCAAGATAAACTCAAACTGAGCCCTTTGACGAAAATAGTCGATGAGTCAGTCTATCAAGGTTGAGACTTGAATAATATTTAATATTATTAAAGTAAGCCCATAGCAACTTAATCTAAAGAAAACATTGTCTTATAGTGAAGCAAATATCCTCTCTGCACTTAATAATATTAAAAACATGACCAAAGCAAACAGCCAGTAAATGGGATCCTGCTTACACCCCGAATGCAGTTCAGTGATGTGGAACATATAGGGGAACTTCTTACAAACATTTCCATTGTAACGTTAAAAGCTTTTTGGGAGTGGGTCCGAGCAACAGTCATGATTGATAGAAATACTGTTGGCATATTTAGGATGAAGCAGTCAAGTGGAAAACTGGAAGATACTGACAACAAAGTACTTAAAAAAATACCTAAACTCAAGACCTAAGTCTTAAGTTTTAAAATCGAAATAAAATAAAGTTTAAAATTAAACATATAAACTTCCATGTATTTTAATTGTTTTTTTTTTTTAATAAAACTTTCCTCACATCTTCAGAACCAATTTTTATAGGTAAGTATCATTGCGAAAAAGTTTCTCCAAGTCAAGACAAAATTTATTAAGCTCCAAAAACCTTTGTTATTATTTTCAAGGTTAAACTCCAATTTATTATCAATGAATATCTACTGTATAGGAATACCCTCGACACATTCCCCAAACGCAACGCACTGAAGCATGACACGAGGAGTGGCTTCTCAACAGTTCTTATGCGCAGGAGTCAACCAAGCGTGATCTTACACACGACCGCCTCTCCCACGGGAGTCGAGACGCAGGACATCCGTGAATTAATTACTGGGCAGCTCTTAAATGTGTGGTCTCATTAGATGAGGTTAATGATAAATACATAATTATATGGATTTTGGATTGAAAAAGACATGGCAATGGTTGAAATGGATAGTTTTATTCAAAGTTTTAATTTTAGTAAAATACGTGGTGATGTTGTTTTTGAAAAGGAAACAGACAAAATTAAAAGGACGAGATAAATAGGTAAAAGTCGTATATTCCCAGTCGCCCCGCGGGGATTGCCACCGGAGGCAAATGGGAATGAAAATTCCCAGTCGCCACCGGTGGTGACTGGGAAGTCATTGCCCCCACTTCAGTTTCGCTGTACATTGCTTTCTCCATCGTAGAGAACAAAAAAGATGAGGCAACTTATCTTATTATTAACTTACCGAATGAACCATTATATATGTAGGATCAGGAGTGCCGAGAGGAATATCGTCAGGGTTTGGAGTTCCCATTTTATTGGAATAAACAAGACTGTATAAGTAATAACAAAAATGTTATTACAGTAGGTACTAAATAACATACAATACACAATACAAAGTGGTACACAACACGAAATAGTAATTAGTAAAAAAGATAAAGCAGGTAAAAAGGTAATACAGTTAGGCGAACAGACCTTTTAAGGTCACTATAGAGTATAGTGGCCAAACGACCCAATAACAAAGTGTATCTGCTCGCTATCAGCAAGTTAATACAACTATTGTAAATAGGGGACTATATTTCTTGTCACCAAAATTTATATTTGTCATCAAGTTGTATCACTAAATAGATCTATCGCCACGAAATATTTTCGTTTTCAGATAAACAAAAATATATCATCAAATTAATGTTAATATATGTGTAAAATAAGAGATGGATTATCAATACCAATAAAATAGTAGTGCATTAGATGAATATAAGTATTTATTTGGTACTAGATCCTATATCTCCATGATTTTAGGTGAATAATTGTGGAATTGATTTTATATTGTTTGGTGGCTACATTTTGGTGACAAATCTACTATTTTGCGGGCAAACCCTATTATTTAAGAAACACAAAACTAATTAAATTGGCGATAGCTTAAATGATACCCTTGTAAATATACAGCAGCGCTATATATATATATATATAGATATATATATATATATATATATATATATAGCGCAGTCGCAGTCAGGGATCGATAATTGATTTATTTGGTGACAGATCTACCATTCTGAGCACAAATAAAAATTTTGGTGACAAGAAATATAGTCAGGGGACTATATTTCATGTCACCAAAAAATAAAATAAAATTGTAAATAGGGATTTACAATAGCTTTAACTTGCTGATAGCGAGCAGATACACCTTGTTATTGGGTCGTTTGGCCACTATAGTGACCTTAAAAGGTCTGTTCGCCTAACTGTATTACCTTTTTACCTGCTTTATCTTTTTACTAATTATTATTTTGTGTTGTGTATATGGGCGCAAAACCATCATTTGATTTTAATTTTAAGTTAGTTTGTAATTTGAGGGTAGTTCCGTTTTTATTTTGACTTATGTAGGTTTATTGTAGGGTAGTGAGTTTTCTATGTGGCATGTGTTGAATTACTGACCTAATATTTGTATTTCCATCTATTTAATTTAAAAAGTAATCATAACTTCCGTTTGCTTCAATAATAAGGATTATGTTTGATTTATGTAAAATGTTGTGAATGTAATGTTACTTCTGTTTATTTTAATAGGAGTTTATTTTGATATGTTCGCTAGAATCATTTAAGAGTCTAGTTTAGAGCGAAGATTATTAAGTAGTTAATTTGATCTCTCCCGCCTTGTAATATTGAATATTGTTATTTTTATTCTACCTATCACTACCAACCACAGTTTGAATTTCTGTGTATAAAAGCCGTTGTAATTTGAATGAAAGTCTTGGTTTACCTCATGGAATAAACACTCTGAACTGGAGTAAGGTATTTTCTTTAAACTGGTACTTATATTTCCTACTGTTTATTATTTGCTGAGTAATAATTGTGTAACTGTGTGTATATATTGGTGCAAACCAATATGTTGTGTGACTCTTAACGACGACGGCCATGATGCCGCCGACATGTACTACTTTGTATTGCGTATTGTGTGTTATTTAGTACCTACTGTAATATTTTTTTTGTTATTACTTATACAGTCTTGTTTATCCCAATAAAATGGGAACTCCAAACCCTGACGATATTCCTCTCGGCACTCCTGATCCTACATATATAATGGTTCATTCGGTAATTTAATAATACGATAAGTTGCATCATCTTTTTTATTCTGTACGATGAAGAAAGCAATGTACAGCGAAACTGAAGTGGGGGCAATGACTTCCCAGTCACCGCCGGTGGCGACTGGGAATTTTTATTCCCATTCGCCTCCGGTGGCAATCCTCGCGGGGGCGACTGGGAATATATGTAAGTGATTTTTAAGTTCATTTGATTGCAATTAATGTCGATGCTAATATCCATGGAAAAGAAGGCGTTAACAAAGTTACAAGAAACCTTCATAGACAAAATGAAAACATTTAAATTAAAAGACCAATAAAATGGCACTAACAAATCTTAGCAACATAGTGCTTTCTACGTCCCGCATCCGAGACTAAACTTGTTATTAAACATGCTAGAGCGGGACAGCAATAGTGTGAGAGGGAGAGGGCCGGGTTCGTCGCACTGTACCTGTTCCACAGGCCAATAGGCTATAAAACATAAGAAGCCAATGTGTTTCGTAATATCTAAGTGTACAAATTCTGTGATTTTTGGGGGATAAGCGGTAGCGATTTTGGGTGGTAACGTTAGATACTAAAACTATCTTAAAACTGCGGGGTGGAGATATATCTTTTAAATACATGGTCTTTGCCTAGGAAAATGAAGACAATAAGTCAGAAGGAGGATTTGAAATAAGATTGACTGTGAGGGCTGATTTGAGAGCCAATGAACTTATCAACGTGAAAATAATTTTAAAGCAAAACCTCCAAAAATAATTATTTAAGGTCCTAATAAAACAAAGACGTTTAATCTTGTGTTTTAATATGTTTTAATAAGTCCAGCTATGATCTAGCGAAAAGCAGAGCTGATGATTGACTTGATCGATACAAGGAATCATGTTCTGTATGTTTTATCATTGTTCTGTCCGTATACCAATTTATATACGACCCGCGCAGTATGCCTTTCTGTTCCAGGCTTCCGTGCGTTCCACCTAAATAGTTCTTAAAGTCCAGTATACATAATTGTATCGCAATAGTCACTATGACTATCGTCTATTCTAACTCTCAGTGCAGTTAAAACTACATTCTTATATAATGAAGTTCCGGTATGATCTAGGTGCATGGAGCATGATGCAGTTATTAGTCACCAACGACAGGAACGTGACGATACTATAATTAGCGTTACAGAAGTATATTGTGTTACTATTGTTGTAGTAATTTATCAGAAAATTGTTGTTAGTCATGTTTAACCTTGTGTGCTCACGGTGGAACATTTTTATTGCTTAAAGGCATTTTGGGTGGTTGCATCGGGTATTGATTGTCGGTCCTCTTGAGTATTAATATGATGACACTAACTAGACTGCATTGTCCTACTTCCGGGGTCATTTCCCCGCACAATTCTAGTTTTGCTAGTGTCAACAAGTCCTTTCAGTGAGTTAAACTTGTCCCGCCATCTTTGCCTTGGTCTACCACAATTTTATCTTAGCGTTAAAACGTTTGAAAATGATTGTCGACTTTTATAATCGATATTGCCTCAAGACGTCCTACAGTATTATGGTAGGTTCTTGATTTCACGTCTTTGACCACCACTAAGGTAATTTTTATTATGTCAATGTACCGAACATTTGTTTGTTAGGAATTAAAAAGCCATAAAATTGGGTTAGTAATCATCTTAAAGTCGCGTCTTTATCCCCAAATCAAACTACAATCATAACTAATTATTATGTGCAGTCCAATCGTCACTTCGGTACTATAATATATTTGACGATATCGGAAAAGTTATACAACAACAAAAAAATAAAAACGCTTATCGCTTCTGTTAAGACCACGCTCTTTTTCTCATACCCAAAAAGAATGTGCATTTGTCTTCAGACGAAGTCCGGGTCTTAAACTTTATTCCTACTGTCTCTGAATTTATAAACAACTGTTTCAAGTGAGCCACGCCCGGGAAATACGAGGCATTGTCCAAAAAAATTTGGTCTCAGAAGACACCTTTTGAGTTTATTATGCGCACAGCCAAAGTGTGGAACTCTCTGCCAGCGTCTGTGTTCCCATTCCCACCCACATTTAACCCGCCTACCTTCAAAGCAAGAGTGAACAGGCATCTTCTGGGCACGCTCGTCCCATCATAGATCTCATCCATCGCTTTCCATCAGCCGTGATCGAGGTTAAGAGCAGGCCCATATTGTAATAAAAAAATAAAATAAAAAAATGCCCTTGAGGAATCCTTTTCATGACTGCATTTAGGACTTTTAGGACAAAGATGTACCGTAATACCCAATAACTGAGTTATGGAGGTCAGATAGGCAGTCGCTCCATGTAAAATGGTATTCAGCTGCACCCGGTTAGACTGAAGAGTGGAAAACGACCCTAGCATATTTGGGAAAAGTCTGGGCAAATGATGACGACTCATTTAAGACTTTACGGTGTTATAAGAAAAGACATCTGATCATAATGAAGTTATGGTAGAACATACCACGCCAATCGGGTCATCGGCAATCGTATAGTAAGTAGGATTCCTGCAGTAGGTGAATGGGTCATTGGCAATCGTATAGCAAGAAGGATGCCTGCAGTAGGTAAAACGACGATCTTCGCAGGGTGCGTTGGTAGCAACTGGATAAGAGTAGCCGAGGATCAATATACACGTACAGACTCCAGTAGTGAATTGCTATTTATAGGCTATAGAAACGCTAGTTAGCGTTTAGAATAAAACCACCAAATTATCAGTAAGTAGATAAGGGTACGTATGCTCGCTGCCCGGGATAAGTCACGTTTATTAGTATATCACATCTCTTCCTTTTTACATGAACATATTTATGCCTATGATGGAATGGAGTAATAGCGAAGTATGGAAGAAGAAGAATATTTGCTGCGCCGACCAAAAATGAATTGGGATTTAGGATAAGGGCATTAAAAATTATGGTGATGATGATGTTCCACGGCTAAAAAATCCGGGAGATAAATAAGTAAATGCTGTTAGCAACTAAACTGTTACACACGATTACAGTAAGACCGACAAACACCATTTTATCTCACGAGACGAAATCTTGCAGCAGTAGGACCAAGTACAGAGATCGTATCAAAGTAGCTTTGATTAAACAACGGTACGGATTATAAACAATAACTTTGTTAGTATATTATACTGTATTGTTATGGGAATAAGAGTAATTACTTATAAACATACTAAATCGACCCTGAGAAACTTCGACTTCGACCATCAAATATAAACACTATAGTAAAGTCTTAAGATTATTTTTTGCTCTACAAATATTATGGAAGTTAAGTTTTCGGCAGCAAAGGTCACGATGAAAGCGAATTGTTTTAATTTTATAATTGTTTTGAGTTCCGTTTTCTCTGAGAAGATTTTCTTATGAAATGTTTACGGAGAAACAGTTCTCATACCAAAAAAAATGTGCAATGAATTGGATTTAGACATCCCATCGTAAATAAAGTTTTTCAAATGATCATAGATCATACAGCGTGTTTCTGAAAACCGTGGACCCTCGGTCATAATTAACGCTACTGACGGTCGCCCACTTTTTAACCTTCTCCTTCT
This sequence comes from Xestia xanthographa, assembly GCA_905147715.2. NCBI lineage: Eukaryota > Metazoa > Arthropoda > Insecta > Lepidoptera > Noctuidae > Xestia > Xestia xanthographa. The sequence goes on from LR990659.1 coordinate 26,202,054, forward strand.
TAGCGTGTCGATGGCAATCTAAATTGAACGGAGCTACTAGTTTGGCGCTTTCGGTTGCGTCCATCAGTTCCTGTAATGAACAAACAACAGGACACGAGGCACACGATATTAGGTGTCCCGATCGTTTGTGGAACAGCACCACGTTTACATTCCAGGGCAGAGTCATTAATGAATCTCCACCTGAGCAGGTTTTTCTTGCTGCGACCAACCTGGGTTCGATTTTAACCGTATTACCAAGGCTATAAGGTTGAAAAGTGGTCAGTGAGCGTGGTAGTACATACAGATTATCAAACTGAACAACCCCGTCTATGGGACCAACATCGTAATCGTGAAATAATCAGCGGTCCATTTAAAACCTACTCGACCCAAAATATGTTGTACTTAATGACTGCCTTTGTTCCTTCCCTGTGTGTCTACAAAATATGGATAGAATATGTGGACATGTGCGATGCAAGTTTGAAATAAATTGTCAATGTCGGACACAGGTTCAGAGTGTCAAGTCAATGACAGTGTCGGAGTTATCAGAGGGAGGCTGAAGAACCTCTGTCTTTCTATTCAAGTAGGACCCATTACGACAGTATTTTTGCTTTGATTACTACCTATTATTGTCTGCTCTCAAAACGGTGAAAGAAAACATTGTGAGGAAACCTAAAACCAAAAAAAATATGACATGTGACATCTACCAATCCGCACTGGGCCCGCGTGTTGGATTATAGCCTATTCCCTCTCATAGAGAGGAGGCCTGTGTCCCAGCAGTGGGAACATTAATAGGCTGATGATGAACTATTATTGTCGAGTACGAGGCTTTTGGCTACTCTGTATTTCTATTTATGTTCTGTGTGTAGAATAAGCAATTTTTCTTTCTCTATATTTTTAAAACAAGGTTCTCTAAAGTCAAGAAAATCGTTCCCATCTCAAATAACAAATTATCTAGACTGTATAGCATCCTACATAAAAACACTTGCAACGTCAAGGGAAATGAGTTATTGTGTCGCAGACGATGATCTAACCGACACTATTTATATACAACTGCAATAACTAAACATATAACACATGTCATTATAATAATATCTAGGGATTATGTGTACTGCACACGTGTCCTAAGTGCACATTGCACTTAAGGGCCTACTTATACTACCTCAAATGGCTTAGCATGATCCTCCGTTACGCATAAAATACTGCAGTATTAATTTTGAAATAAATATATGGTAAGGTTGAGGATTAATTTTAAGTCCTATGTTTGGTGAAAACACGATTCCATAAACTTTTCTCGATATAAAAAAAATCCAAAGTTACCTCCAAATCGAAAAATAAACAGCTGGTATTCAAAAAGTACTTCAAATTAGATAATGAAACTTTGCATACTAACTGAACTAACTATAAAGCAGGTCTTATGTTTTTTATTTTTTCCAAAAGACGAAAATTTGATTTTATAAAGAATAAAAACCACTCATTTCACACTATTCAGCCTGCAGTGACTGACGTAACAACCATTTTGTAGTGCAAGCTGATTAGAACGTTATTTTATCAGTATTTAAAACGAAGTTTGAACCACCACAAATAGTGTTGAATATGAACGCATGTGTGTTAACGCCTTATAGCTTTATAATACTACCTTTACAATGAGCTCTTTGATGTCTATGTTCTCTCACCGGCTCCGTGACGCGTGTCAATCTGTTATCTAGTATTAATATGTTTAAATATAATAAAAACAGTTAATTATGTAATCAAGTGCTTTATTTATATACAACAAATAGAGTTGCTAATTTGAGGTAGTATAGGCTCTTAACGCTATAAGGACTGAAGTATATTATCTCACAAGCTTCTGCGCGCGACTGTGTGCTCGCAAGAAGTTCTAGACAATAGTTTAGCTTTAAGAGTCCTATTACATTTTTTTCGCAATTTTTCGATTTTTACTCCCTGGATCAAATTTTTTCGATCGGCGTACACGAGTCGATAATACTAGTGATCTCCGGATGATTGTCGATTGTTATTGACGAAAATTAGAGACGAGACTGACATGAGACTGAGGAGCGATTTGAATTGACGCAGAATTATAGTACTTCAATTTTATTTATTGTTATTTTGTCTTATTATATTGACAAACGAAAACTAATGAAACTTATTCATTGTAGATTGAAGTTTTATATCATATTAATTTATTTGATAAAATTTAGTTTATTTGGAATATAATGCACGCTGAATCAAGACATTTATGGCTTAAATTACGCTTTCTTTACGATTTTTTCCGTGAAAATTCAAGGAATTTAAAGAAATTCTAAAACTCCAATAAACAAGTAAAACATTCAGCTTATTTTTCAGTAATTTTAGCTTTTATAAGAATTGCATGTAACAATGTGAATTTGAGCGTCAATGTTCCATCGCCGACGGTTTTTCTTGCAAACTGAGTTCGTAAAATATTTATAGTAAATTACACGAAAAGAAAAATGAAAATGTGTAACTCCAACTTACAAGAAAGAGAATGGCACTTTTGTTATTCATAAGCAAATAATTAAAATATCTAACTGATGCTGAAAATTACTGCGTCAAAAATCACGAATTTGCGTAAAAAATGTAATAGGACTCTTAATACATTCTTTTTGCGCTTTGAATTTCCATAGATAACCGCTTTCGAAGAAACAAATTACCTATAGGCCTATAGTCTGCGCCAGATAAGTAGGAAATAAAGGTCATTAACCCGCTTACATTTATTCAAATACATAATTCTGAAAACAGAAATAATGACATTAAGGTGAAGCGCAAGGCATAAACTATAGTTTGACTTCTCTAACTTAGTTCATAGCTATAGCCGTCCTTTTCTCGCACTGCCTTTTAGTAAAAGATAGCAATAGCCTAAAGTTTAGTTTGTGCACAACAGAATCGACACCACTTCTAAGTAAAAAATCTTATCTTAAAAATCTATCCCGCAGTTAAGAAGAAACACAACATACAAACGTCATAATCTGCCTAGCCTTTTCCCAACTATGTTGAGGTCGGCTTCCAGGCTAACTGGATGCAGCTGAATACCTGTATTTTACATGGAGCGACTGCCTATGTGACCTCCACAACCCAGTTAGTACTGGGTACAATATACGATACCCCTTGGTAAGACTGGTTGTCAGACTTTTTGGGCCGCTGACTACCTGTAACGACTGTCAAAGATCTACAAATGACAGCCGGGACCAACAGCTTAACGTGCTTTCCGAGGCACGGAGGAAACTCTGTATGTAAGGATGGTCACCCATCCACAGATCAACCTAGGCAAGCACGGCTTAACCTAAAGATCGATTTAGCCACGAGCTCCTCCAAACACAACATACAAACAGACATACGTAAAAAGCGATTTATCTTCACGTATTAGTGACACACACACACACAATATCAAACTGCTTCAGATTAACATAAAATCAAGTAGCAATAAGTTCTCATTTATAAATTCCTGTTGATACATAAGGTAGCACTTCACTGTTCAGTTGCTTCTTCATACCATACCCCTAAAAACATCAATTAACTTTAGATGTTCATTCAATACTCCCAAACAGTTAGCAATCAATTAATTAGAATTTATCTCCCACTTGCTCTTGTTCTAACGGGGAAACGTTAATTTCTAACTAATAAGTAACAGTTAACCGCTTCCTAGTGTTTGTTAACTGCTGTTTACACGGTTCTGTTGCGATACTCATCCCTCGTTTGGTTAGACAGATTTAGTATACGCTACGAGACGGGTATGACGTCTTTTATTTACGTCTTACACAACCTTATCAAACCAAATTTCTAAAAAGAAGCCTCGAAACTTAACGCCCTGTCTGAAATGTCCGTTTGCTTGCTGTGAATAACTGCCACTTCAAAAAAATCTATGAATTTTGACAACGCGTGAAATTGTAGGCTGTATAGTATGTAGGTTATACTTATTAACACAGCGATTTTTTACAGAATTTCTTAATAAATTGGTAGAAACAGGTGTGCAAATTGGAGGCGCTATTAATACTTACTTCAAATTATAAATCAAAAGTTTTAAAAGATAAATGAATATGCACTTTCTCGAAATTAATAGCTGAATCCTTTTAGATGACAGTGACATATTAAAATATGTTTTAGGCCGTCATTTGTTCACACAACAACTCTTATTTATCTCTTTCTTTATTTCTATGATGTGATGCTGTTCCACATTACAGATTATAAATTAAAACTCTTAGGAAATATGCCAACTGATGCGCTGTGATTATCATCACATAGCATAGCGTAAGCTAAACATATTCTATCATGATCTATCTCGTTCGGTCACGATTTACCATAACTATACCAGTATTTAAACGAATTTCTACCTTAAACTCTTTTACTTAAGTTTAAAAACTGATTAATGCGTCTAATTGGCTAATAAAATTGCGAGGTCTATTTCATTTGATTAATGGTTTATTTTTTTCTTTTACAGGTAAGTGATGGTGTTTGAAACAGATTACGGTAAATTGCAAAATGATTAAAAGCTAAAAAACTTTTAACTACAGCTGTATGCAGTCTAGATTTCAAGTTATGTAGGATGGTAAATTATACTGATTGGATTTAAAATCTGCCAATCAACGAGTTAGGTAAATCAAATTAATTAGGCTCTAACTACATCTACAAATATTAAGTTTTATAGCTATACAAGGATCTTTTGGGGCATGGTTAAAATCCACAATTCCGCTCTAGTACGACTACGTCGTCATCTAGTTTTCAAGAATCAGCATTGCCATCCTACGAGGCAAAGATGTAGCCTCCTAGGCAATCTTCCTGTTGACAGCGATGTGGACGAAATTTTTCGATGCCCATTAAGGCGATTACAGGATCTAAATTAGCAAACACTATTAGAATAAAGTTCTAATTCGCTTGCACTACAAAGTGGTTGTTACGTCAGTCACTGCGGGCCGAATAGTGCGTAATGAGTGGTTTTTTTGCGATTTAAAAAAAATGTATTGATTGGACTAAAAAAGTAAAACACTATGATGCTAATATGGTGCTTGTAGAATTATTTTCCAAAAAATCAGAATGATTGCATGTATTTTTAGTATGCTTTTTACTCGTTATAAGAAATATTTAGAGATAAGTTCGTGATTTTTTTTATCGAGTAAAATTAGTTGTATTATGTTTTCAAAACACTATCATATATCCTGAAGAATATCATATATTTTTCTGGTTTTGTTTATTGCAGTAAATCAAGTGCTTTTTTGCATTATAAAACTCGCGTTTAGCTCTTGTAGTCGCCTTAATGTTTTTCTTCTTTTTTATAAGTACTTATGTTTTTTTATATTTTATGTTTGATTATAGAAAGTGTAAAAAGTTTTGCATTTAAAAAAATACATTTCTGGAATCCCTTACCAACGTGACTGAAGCGCCAAAATATCCTCGTAGTTCTTGAGAAAGTTAAATGCTTTACAAAGAGTGTTATTTTTTATTCACTTAATATCTCAGTTAATCTAATCATCACACTTTAATGTATCGTAAGCAGCAGTAACAAACCCATAAATAAAATTAATTTGGAATATGTACCAAAGGCTATCTAATTAATATAAATTAAATCAAGTCCGTTATATATAACCGGAATCGACGACGTTACGTCACGCAGACACCGGACCCAGTCGTGCTATTGACCGGAAATGATCAACTAAATTAATTATCTACTTTTTTTGAGCCGTTAATTAAAATACTTGTGATATGTTGGAAATTATATGAAATTATTTATTATATAAAAAGGATCGGAATCACTTTTAACGCAATGATATTCTATTAAACAGATATGTTATGAGCGCGCAATCGTGAAGATTCGAAAACGAGCCAATTGGCCTATTTTGCCTTTATTCTGCGTCACTGCGTGTATGTGAGTTGGCTCGCCCGCGTAACACTTTTTTCGGTGGTTTTGTAGGTGTATAACATAATTATCTGTTTGTTAGAATATCTTTGCTTTTAACACATCATAATTACTTCGATCATATTAATAAACTAGATAACATAACACAACGCTTGTAATGGGGTTGTTTCCCGGAAATTACGCCGAGATGGCTTGTTACCAGTCAAAAGTTTTTGATATAAACGTGTGCATTGTGTGGACGATTTTTCAAGTATTTGCGTGTTTGTTTTACTCACTTTGTGTTGCTGTACAATGTATGATACCTGGCTTATCATCCAGTTGAAGGAGAAATTGAAAAAACGAGAAGCAACGTAACAAGGAAAGAAAGCGGAGCTTGTCGAAAAGTACATTATATTTAACATTTTATCGACTTAGAGCTGTTTTCTGGGCAATATTATGGTTCTTTAAGTTGTAAAATAAACTTTACTCACTAACTTTTTGCTTTTTAATGATCTAATGATAAACAAACTATAGTCGTCGGTCGTCGTCGGTATCGTTGGTTACATGTTACAAAATGTACTATGTAAGGTTGTTATGTAATGTAAGATGTAAGGTTATTTGAAAAGAACCCATTTTTTTCAGCTTACGACAAAAATATCAACTTCGACAGTGTGTGTAACAGTCCTGAAGTGGTCTCGTAGTCTGTTTCGTTGAAATGTTTCCCACGTAACCTCGAAAAATAACTAGATTCGTTTTTTTCTTAGTTTTAGTGCCTTTTCCCACTTTCTCTTCATGCGCAAATTTCTTGGAAATGTGACAACGTCTATTTCTTTGCATCCAAAGGCTACACAACGACCCATAATATTGAAAAAAGTCACAAAATAATAAGATATTGTTCAATTTCTATGGAGTGTGACAGTTTGTTTGTAACAAACAGTCAGCGCCATCTACGTGGAACTATTTGACAGTTTTCTTCCCCATTCCGAAGGCTTAACAGAGGTGTAGGTACCTAATAGTACACACATATTTCGCCACTTATGTTTAAGTCCCATATAATAGGGGCGAGCCTATTGCCATCAACGGTGTACAAATCTAGGCTCTGTGGCTGCTACTGAGATATTCGTAATGGAAAAACCCAATAATAATAATAATAATCAATATAGCCAAGAGCTTCGATGACCACATATCGAAGCTCTCTTTAGGCGTGTTATAATGAAACAGCCCTGCTTTCGACATAAGGGTTTATTCCACATGACATAACGTTTCTATAGTTACCTCTCAATATAAAACCTACATCATTCTTCCCTCCTTAAGTTCGTTTCGTAGTCCTGTAGATGAGTTGGCGGACGCCGGCTTCTTTCAGATTTAACATTTTAACATTTTATTCCACATGTAAACTTATTTATTAGGACTCCAGAAATATGGAAAAGTATCTCCGTCCAGAGCGGTTCGATGGAGACCCCGCATCGGGGCAAACTAGTGATATTACGGCCCAGTGGAGACATTGGAGAAAAACTTTTGAATATTTTCTCGGAACAAATGAAAAAATCCCGTCAGATGCATCAAAATTACAACTACTAATAAATTATATCTCATCCGGGTTGTATAAATACATCGAGCACTGTGGGGACTACAAGGAGGCCATACAAACTTTGGAAGGGTTGTTTATAAAGCCAAAAAGCGAGATTTTTGCAAGATACAAATTGGTAACAAGGAAGCAGCAGGCAAGTTAAACTATCGATCAGTATATACAGGCTCTACATTTGTTAGGCAAAGACTGTCAATTCAAGGACACCAAGGCTCTAGAGAATGAGAAGGCGTTCATTAGAGATGCATTCATTGCCGGAATAATATCTCCGGAAATACGACAACGATTACTAGAAAATCAGATGCTAAGTTTGGAAGAAGCATGTAATCAAGCGAGAGCTTTAGAGTCAGCTAAAATTCAAACAGCTAGTTATGCATCTCAATCATTAGAAACAGTTAAGATAAGATAAGATAAGATAAAGATTTATTTCTCGCCACAATACATAGTTACATTATTAGATTTCGTGAACAATACATGCGTTTTATTTTATACTGTGGGAGACTGGTGCCCAAGCTAGACGAAAGCCTGTATTTCAGGACACCAGGTCTCCACCCCTTCGGAATTACATTTGAACATAATTATGCACTCGTACTCAAATTAATACGGTAAGTAATATTGAGCAAAAAACAAAAAAAAAAATTTAAATACACATTAAAACAGTGGTGATTATGATTACTAATTACAGTAACACCCTTTGCCGCTGCAAGCAACATAAATCGAAACTTAAATCAGAGCGAATGCTATTTTTGTGGCAAATCAAGACGTTTTTGTCCTGCTGCAAATGCTACCTGCTTAAAATGTGGAATAAAATGTTATAATGAAACAGCCCTGCTTTCGACATAAGGGTTTATTCCACATGACATAACGTTTCTATAGTTACCTCTCAATATAAAACCTACATCAAGGCGGTTGGATCAAGGGCCTGATCCAGAAGGCAGTACTCCTCGATACGGCTCGCATTGTGAGGAGGTTCCTGTCTCTGCAGCCCTAACCACCGGTGGCTTGGACCCTGCTCCCGACACCGGCGGACCACTATTTTTTATATTTTTGAATGTATTTTTGAATATATATATTTTTTTAAGGTACATTTAAAAATATGTAAAATAAGGAGTTAAGATGAATAAAGGAATTATAATAATCATTATATTGTCAGGCGACAACTTACGAATACTTTGCCTGACCCGGGGAATCAAACCCTCATGACCAGTAGTCGCGCTTGCGATCTCGATCAACAAAGCAATAAGCTAAATGATGTCGATAACTATAGTCTGCGCCAGATAAGTAGGAATTACAGGTCATTGCTCTTTCCTTAATTTCTCTGCGTAGGTGCGACAATACATTATGAGTCGTTTTTTATTACTAGAAATAGTCAAGGATCGCAAAAAAGGTAGTTTCGGGACAAGTTTATGTCATTATTTCTGTTTTCGGAATTATGTATTTGAATAAATGTATGCGGGTTAATGACCTTTATTTCTTATTTATCTGGCGCAAACTATAGATATATCTGACTATTACATACATGAATAAATATATAAAGGGTGTGAAATACCTCTTAACGTTTTTTTTAAATACGAGTTTTTAATGTAAGATTTTTACTTTAAACAGCTCCACGACCCCCATACTATTCAATCCATCCATTAGCACAATGTTTTGAGTACGTTACATTGAGTTCTACCACAAAACATGATTTTTCACCCCAAAAAAAAAAGTTGTTTCCCAGCAATCATTTTTGCTTAAAGTTACTTAGTTTGATGTCCAGAATGCTTGGTTGACGGGTTCGTGATGAGGTCTTTTACACCCTGTATATACTCATGTCTTTTCCCCATGGGGTGTGCAGAAACTACAGACCCACATGCTAGGACCCTTAGATGCTCCTTTTGCTTCGTCCACGATCATACATTTTTTTTTCGGATGGGAAATCATCAAATGACATCCTCCCGCTCTGGGCGGAGCAGGAGGGAGTGTCAGACTTTTACTGACTAAAACACATCCATGTTCCTTCATCGCCCTTTGTGTTCCGGGGCCACGGTATCTCTTTCGAACAATCCCGCAACCCCGGCAGGCATCGGTCAACGGACGGGGGTCCGTTTTGCTGACTATCCTTGAGGCGCGCGTGGAACACGAACGCGCCGTCGACACGGCCTGTCGTCATGAGACGGACGGACGGCGAGCTAGCCCATAGCCCACCGTCCACAGGCCCGCGCCTACGGTGGCCCCCGGCCACGCCCGGGGCGTCACCCGCGGCGGCCGGGACGCTGTCAGGTTCTCTCCCTCTCACGTTCCGCCACCTCCTTCCCTAGCATTACTGCTTCGCAAAAGGAGGTGACGGCGTCCCATTCCGTCTCGCTCCGGACCATGGCTTGCACCAGGGCCGGACGTGAGATGTCGCCGCCGCCAATCGCCGCTTCGAGGACACGGCGGTGCCCTGCCCACGCGGGGCACACCTCCACCGTGTGCTCCACCGTGTCCTCACGTTCATACATCCGTCATACATCTTGTCATACATGGTCCCAGAAAAGAAATGGCGAAATAAACTCAGTTGGCTAATATGAATAAGCTCTATGAATGAACAGTTTTGGGCCAACTTTTCTCACTTAATTAAAATTAATATGAGAAACATTTCACAATGTACTTATTAAAATTAAAATTAATGTGAGCTTGGAGTTTCTCAGAAGAGAAATTGAAGCCCTTGCGAAGTACCAACAATGAGGTTCTGTCGAACCGGTAAGGACATATTGCTACACGGCTTTGGACACTGACACATAGGTACTTTAGTGCATTATCTGTCAGAGTCCGTAACTAGAGCCGCGTCTTCAATTTGTCCGTACCGGTTTGACTGTACCTTTACTGTATTTTCGTAAGCGACTTAGAGGATTCGCACCAGCATCGCCCTATTGTGACAACAAATTGAGATCAGCCATTCGTCTACCAATTTTGTGGAACAATTTCCGTTGTGATCAATAATGGGGAATATGCATGAAATACAAAACTCTTTTTATTTATTAAAAATGCCTTGTATTGGCGCATAAAACAATGTGGTACACTTGTTTTTAAGTTTCTAAAACATCACTTATTTTTTTAAGCGCGAAAACATTATGACATCTAGGCTGACATTTTGGAAGACCTTAGTCTACACGAACGCCTCTAGCAGCCAATTCACGCACGATAGACCCCATTGTTCTGCAGTCAATGTTTGAGAGCCTTTTGAGAGTCCCATGATTTTGAGTAATGCTTCCAGGTCATCAGCCTATAAAGTTCCAGGTGCTGAAAGACAGGCTTCCACTCTGTGAGAGAAATGGGATTTAAGGGCAGGTAGTCCCAATTTTCCCAATTTTACATAACTTTGATTCAATAGTAATCAAAGAAATAGTGATTTTTTAAAGCCAAAAAAAAAAGATATTATAGTTGACTATATTTACTAAGATAATTTGTGGTTCAAAACATGATATCAAAAACTTCACTCGATGAAAAAAAAATCCGAACAGGAGCCTAATTCGAATATTTTTTTATGTTTTTCTTATTTTACTTGGAGAATATGAAAGTTTTACTTCCAAAAAAAATATCTAAGCAAAGTTAATAACATATAAAACAATTATTTGTGGTTAATTTTTTCAAAACAATTTAATCCTTTTAATAATAAATTATTATATAAGAAAACGGCTTGCGCACGTGGATTCAGTCGCCCGCCAGGCCTTGACGAGGTAGGACCTATGTCCCTTTTGCTGGCGCACGGCTGTCCCGTCGATTTATCAAACGATTTATTTAAAGAACGTAGTGTAATTATAACAGTACAGTCTTTTTTAACCGACTTAAAAAAAGTAGGAGGTTTCACAATTTGACCGTAGGATAACTTCGTCGTTTATGAACCGATTTAAATAATTCTTTTTTTTGTTGGAAAGAAGATATTCCAAGAGTAGTACCATGACCATGAAACTGGGATCTGATGATGGCATCTCAGAGAAATCGAGGGGAACCTTTGAACATCGTAGTGCGACTAGTGCGTTTGTTTTTTTGTTCATTGAGTATTTTAGAGCACTACTATTTAAAGAAAGTCTGGACTCGATCTGATGATGGAACCCGAAGACAGTCGAGGGCACTCCTCAACGATTCACAATAATTACCTGGTGTTTGGGCTTGATTAATTTGTATTGATGAGAACTTTACACCTGAATGGGTTGTGCTCATCTTTAGGGGTCTGATGATAAAGACGAAGGACAGTCAAAGGAACTCCTCAACGTTTTACAGTAGCTACCTTGTGTTTGGATTTAATTCATTTCTATTGATGAGAACTTTGCACCCATATAAATAAATAAAATAAATAAATATTGCTGGACATTACACACAGCGCCATCTAGTGCCACACTAAGCAACGCTTGTGTCGTGGACACCAGATAGTTGATATACTACATAGATACTTTTTGTTTTGTAAATACATACTTAATATACATACAAACATCCATGACTCGGAAACAAATGTCCGTGCTCATCACACAAACATTTGCTCCGACCGGGATTCGAACCCGGGACCCTAAGAACGTAAGGCAGCCTCACTACCGCTGCGCCAATCAGGTCGTCAATATATATGGGTTGTAAGTGCCATTGGTCTGATGATGGAGACCATAGACAGTCGAGGGAATTCCTTAACGAACGAGTTTACAATCTCACGAGATAGATTATAATCTAACGGTATTTACAATTTTACGGTGACACATACAACAAATAAAGCATGTGTCTCTTCGTGAGATAAAAACAATGTAAGAAACCTAGTCAAATTCTTCGCGACAAGTGTCTCAAACAGTGTTTTTATATAGTCTATAGAAAGAACGTTCGAGAAAGTACGCTATTGCCGTGTTTGTGATTCTTTGTCGAGTACTTTCTGTTATTATTAGTTTTAAAAGTAAGTAGGTACAAATTCCCTCGAGAATAGTCTCGTCACAGGTGCGCGTACGCAAACTACTTATAAAAAACATCGAGAAATGTATAATTTAATTTCGACCGTACGCCGAGAGCGTAAAGTACCTACTTCCTTCTTCCGTTCGAGTTATTTATTATCCTTTTGTTTATAGTTTCCTTTGTATTTTTTTGTTAATGTTTTTTGTTCATGCTTTTTGTATGAATTAAAAGATTGTCTAGCGAACAAATACTACACACCGCTATAGGATTCGCGAATATTTTTTGTGTGTCTGCTAATAGTATGAAAGCACAGCGCAGGCACCGCATAGTAAGTTTTGTTTTCGACATTGGAACAGTCAGTTTTGTTTTCGATATTCAAGCAGTCAGTTTCGTTTCGATATCCGAATAGTTAACAGTTCTTTCCGATTATAGTTTCAGCTCAGTTTTTCCAGTATTGTCTGCTTGTAGTGTCTTACCATAGTCAAATAGTGTTTCATTTCTTCTCCATCTACAATAATAGTACAGTATTTTCCAAACCCACCTCTCCGTTCCACGAAGCTAACGTTTACACCCGGAACTTTCGGTACAGGGCGGTTAGTGGCTCAGATTTGGTTCCGTTATAGTTTTTGAATTTCCAAACACGAGTCCACCCGTCTGGTACACAAATAATTGAATAAATTACGACTTGCAGCAATTTGCATTTACAATATCTATTCAAATTAATTTATTACATTTAAATGTTAGGTTTTCGCAATTACTACCTATTATAATAAATCAAGCTGACAATTTAATAAAATAAGTTGACCTACTGCCTACACGACACGCTTACCTATACTGTGACACTTCGCTCAGCTTTGGGTTCAAGTCGGCGACGCGTGTGCACGACTTGTTTCGCGTAAAGGGTGGTAGCGTTAAATACCTACTTTGCTTGGCGTAGACGGCCTTAAACATAATCCACTAAACGGGCCCATTACTATATTCTTTGGAGTGTGGCGTCAGGCAGGGCGGGCTGACTGCCCCAAGACTCTTTAATATTTATGTTAACCATCTGACTGATTGAGGAGCTCAGCATGTTTGCTGACGCCAGCGTAGATGACTTCTACGCAATTAAAGCGTAAAAAAGTTGCGTCGGTGGTGCGCCGAGTACAGGGGAGCCCGATTACCGTCCTCAGGATGATTGGCGAGAGAACCGATACTGTTCTGCTCAGTAGGTTCACTGAACTCCATGTGTTGCGGGACCAGTGAGCCTACTGTGCAGGGGTAGACGGTGTGTCTAGTTTGTTATTGTTACTTTTTAATGACTTACATTAGATATAAGCAAAATTCTTGTTACTAACAACCTTGCCTTGCCTGTGGACTTTTTTGTTTGAAAAAGAAAATATTATTACGAATTTGGAGATATCGCATGTTGTCTTCACTGAAGATCTTATTCATCACGAACGATTATTCACGATACATCCATCCTACTCCAAGTTGCTGTTGTTAGGAATTCATGCCATCTTTGATAAAAAATGAGGCGATGCAAATTACGTTCCATAATACACCAAAAAGTAATATTTGTCCGTATCAAATCGGATGGCAGTCTATCAAATGATAGTTACGCAATGCAAATAAATTATTTCGTAATATTGGACCACCGGAACGGACTCCACTGAGATCTCATTAGTTTTTGAGGCTAGAGAAAGTCACAGAGTTGCTATGCGAAATAAATTAATATGAAGACTAGGTATACCGGTCTGGGGTGTAGTAAAAGGATATTATTGAGGACATTTATGATTTTCCAAGATGTTTATTTCCATTCAGCAGAAAGACGTCTGAAAATAGGTCTCCTCAAGAATTGTCGCAACGAGCAGTCCTGTGCTTTATAGATCCTGCGGATGAATAGGTACAACAACAACAAACAACAACAACAACAGCCCATAACGTCCACTGCTGGACATAAGCCTCTCCCATGATGGGAGGAATTTGCCGTAATCTCCACGCTTGGCAGGCGGATTGGAGATCGCAGTGATGAAAGACTAACAGAAAACGCTGCTGCCCATTCTCTGGTCTACGGAGGCGCAAGGTGTTCTGCCTCAGACATTAGGATGAATAGGTATACCTACATAAAAAATACTTTATTGTACCACTAGTATTTTAATAATGCTCATTTACAATACATGTTATGTACAATACATGTTAGCTGATGAATGGAAGACGATAATGTTAGAATGTTTGTGGTTCTGTGAGAAGATCGAGTAGAAGGATTATTTAATTTAGTGTTAATTGCTTATGCTGTACTAAATGTAATAAATAAATAATATTAGTAGTCAGTGAGGATCATTTTGCAAATAGTGACGAATATAAAACTGACCAGAAATCGATGGACAGAAACACAGTTAAGTAATTAGGTTGCAACTCCAGGTATTACGATTATAAAAAAACCGGCCAAGTGCGAGTCAGACTCGCGCACGAAGGGTTCCGTACCATTATCTATACATTAGACAAAACGGCAAAAAAATCACGTTTGTTGTATGGGAGCCCCCCTTAAATATTAATTTTATTCTGTTTTTAGTATTTGTTGTTATAGCGGCAACAGAAATACATCATCTGTGAAAATTTAAACTGTCTAGCTGTCACGGTTCATGAGATACAGCCTGGTGACAGACAGACGGACAGACGGACAGACAGCGAAGTCTTAGTAATAGGGTTCCGTTTTTACCCTTTGGGTACGGAACCCTAAAAACATTCGAAAAAAGAAGAAGTTATTTACTTCACTAAACATTAAACTGAAGTGTGTTATAGGAGGTGCAAAATAAGGATGATGAGTTGACTGACAAAAAAATATGATTCTATTTAGTCCGTCAGTTAGATTATCGAAAAATATTGGATACGTGTTTTTTGTTTTATCAAATTAATAAAGATTGGCGAAGATAAAACGTGTCAAAGATCATGAGTAGGGGCTTGTGACGTCACATTTGAGTAAAAAATGCACTCAAATGTGACATCACACGAGTTTGCGACGCACTGTATAAGTACCTACGTGAAAAAAGAAAAAATATGTGTCCAATATTTTTTGGAAATCTATCTGACGGACTAAAATAATTCGTTTTTAGGGTTCCGTACCCAAAGGGTAAAAACGGAACCCTATTACTAAGACTTGGCTGTCTGTCCGTCTGTCTGTCCGTCTGTCCGTCTGTCTGTCACCAGGCTGTATCTCATGAACCGTGACAGCTAGACAGTTGAAATTTTCACAGATGATGTATTTCTGTTGCCGCTATAACAACAAATACTAAAAACAGAATAAAATATTATATTTAATATATATATTTAATATATATATTTAATATTTAAGGGGGGCTCCCATAGGGCACGCCACGATAGTGGCGATAAGTCCCCTCTTTGAGGAGTGGCTTGAGAGACGCCACGGCGTCCTCACCTTCCGCCTGACGCAGGTCCTCACCGGACACGGAGTGTTCGGGAGGTTCCTGCACCGAATCGGGCGGGAGGAAACGCCCGGGTGCTTCCATTGTGAGGATCGACCGGAGGACACGGTGCAACACACGGTGGAGGTGTGCCCCGCGTGGGCGGAGCACCGCCGTGTCCTCGAAGCGGCGGGCGATCGGCGGCGGCGACCTCTCACGTCCGGCCCTGGTGCAAGCCATGGTCCGGAGCGAGACGGAATGGGACGCCGTCACCTCCTTCTGCGAAGCAGTAATGCTAGAGAAGGAGGTGGCGGAACGTGAGAGGGAGAGAACCTCTCAACGTCCCGGCCGCCGCGGGAGACGCCCCGGGCGTCGGGGGCCACCACCACGTGGCCCCCGGTCACCGTAGGCGCGGGCCTGTGGACGGTGAGCTATGGGTTAGCTCGCCGTCCGTCCGTCTCATGACGACAGGCCGTGTCGACGGCGCGTTCGTGTTCCACGCGCGCCTCAAAGAGAGTCAGCAAAAAGGCTGACACTCCCTCCTGCTCCGCCCAGAGCGGGAGGAGTTATTTGATGATTTCCCATCCAAAAAAAAAAAGGCAAAGCTCTCCCTCAATTCCTTCCATCTTACGCGAACCTGCGCTTCGTTCTTGCAAATTTTGGCGGAATCTGATCCATACAACAAACGTGATTTTTTTATAATAGTTGGTACGGAACCCTTCGTGCGCGAGTCCGACTCGCACTTGGCCGGTTTTTTTTTTAATCTACCTTATTCAGCATGCAGCTGATGCAGCAGACGATCCACGAAAGACCTTCAAGTTCAATATTGACGTGTGAAACACGGAAAATAGGCGTGATCTTTTTCAAGACATCCACTTTTTTCTTACGTCTATCAACAAGACTTTCTTCAAATCGAGGGCATGAATGACGTGTGATTCGTCACCGACACATCATCACCATACAACAATATTTTGAAACAGTGCCAATCTTACTCATTCACTCATTCATTCATGCTGGAAGCAAAGTGAACCGATATGAACTCAGGGGAAGAAAAAATGTTTTCTGAGAACTTTTGTTATCAAACAATAATTTTAATCAAGCAATGGTTCTTTGTTTGTTATCGGTTGGGTTTATTGAGAAGAAGTGTTGGGACAAGATAAACGGTGTACAACATTGTAACATTACCACACAGGATGGAAACTTTCAGCGGGGGACGGGGATACCCCTTTACTGCCCCGCTGAAAGATTTATTTAAATCTTACTGTTTAAAAAACCAAACATTTTCGTAGAAGAAGATGGAATTACCTTCTTTAATTTATGTTAGCCTAGTACTTTTTCTAAGGTAACTTATCAATTTGTTTGATTTAATAGTTCTTAAAAAAAAAATTGTTATAATCTTGTCTTACTACACAAAAAGAAACGTGGACGAGTTGGTTAATGAAAATATTATTTGTTTTGATTTTCATCAACTCGCCCTAAATGGGCCGTGGGACGAGTTGATGAATTACTCAGATTTTTGCAATTTCCGACTTTTGTCTTTGTTTTAGTATTCCAACCTGGGATGTTCCCATAGAAGTTTTTGATCAGTATTAGAAACAGGATCGATTGGCGTCAATAAAATGTTTTGTGTAAAATGGCCATGTACTTTTCTAAAAAAAATGAAACGTTAATTGAAAACAAAACATCTGAACAAAGACTTAAAAAGATCAAATAACTAACAAAATAACCATATATTTTTAGGTAAATCTCTACTAATGTACTACACACAGCTTTCCTTTCATTACAAAAAAAAATCGGAGCAGTCTTTGGGGACTGCCGATAGAAGTGAAAACAAAAAGTACACAGGCCCCGCCCCAGTCGTAGCACTGGTTATGCACCGCGCATGCTTATGTGGTGCTACGCCGTAGCGGATGCTACGAGTGCTACGAACGGCTACGAAGCGTGACCGCACGTTACGTTACGTGACGATGAGTTCAATGTTTTTCCTTCACCAAAAAATAGCTCAACGCGCCTAAAGAAGTTTTCAATTCAATAAAATAACAAATCAACAACATGACGTGTGACATATTCCATACAAAAAAGACCCACTAATTTGTTCTCAAATCCAGCATCTCGCCGGCCCAGCGCGATTACATCCGGCTTTCCCGTTACTCTCAAAGTCTCGACAGTCTATAATATTATCTGTGTTCACTTGCTGCTCCCGCGCTTCCACTAAATATATCGGCTCGGCTGATGAACCCACGACCGATAAACATTAAATAACGCTAAATGTGTCTATATGTGTCCGATTCCGTTCCAGTTATTGATGGCATTTCCCCTTTGAGATGAATTCTTACGACTTCCAATGCGTTTGGGAAGGAAACTGTTTTATTTCCTGTGTCCTGTTCATATTGCACATTGCAGCAGTTGTTTATAAATCCACGGAAATCGTTGCTAATAAAGTTGACTGGGAACTCTTCCTGGATGTAAGGTTTTCTTATTTAATTTTGATGTTGTTATGATGAAAGATTCATATAAATTCAAAGTTATAGTTCATTTATTTATCTATGCCATGGATTTATCTATGATGAATGACAATAAGAGAAGCGGATAACAGAAGAAAAATAGGATATATTGTGTGAAAAAATGTCTTGACTCAGAAATATAGGTACAGGGTGGAATGTACCGAAGACGCGGCGACGCGACGGACAAACGGTAAAAAAACACAGTATTTAAAGTCGTGAAATAGATTGGGTAGACTGAGGATCAGGATGACACTAGTAGTTCTAATATAAAGGCCACGATTCAGGTCGGCATCCTACTAAAAACAAATCTATGTCAAAACCGAAAAGATCACGTCTATCTGATTCATGCTTTCGAGAACAGAAGCCAATGATACGCGGTAGTTTCTTTAATTTGATATCAACTGACTGAGTATACTCTATGACTAATCATCGAACATTCAGTCACAGTCAGTCAGTCGAGTGCGGATTAATCATGATCTCTGAACTATGAGTTGTTAGTCTTTTGCAATCTTCTGAGGCGCCAGTAGTACTTCTGTAATCTGTTGGTAGGAACTGCATTTGCACTTTTGAGGGAGCGATTATGAGTATCATCGTATGATGATGTAACATATTATGGGTGGTTTTCTTTTTTTATTCTTTGTTAACCAAAGGGAGTTTTTATCCTTACGGATATGCCAACCTCATTTATTTTTTCGAATAGAACTGAAACTACACACATCAAAAGTGTCTAGGGATCAAGCATTTTTATGCGGATTTCTTGAGATTGAGATGTGGCTTTGTAATAAATTTATATGGATCCTTTTTGGTGCATTTCATAATTTGAATCAGGAACTCTCAATCAAATTCGAGTAAAAGATGAAAATAAGCTGTCAATATTTTCCCTATAAAAACATACAACGCATTGAAGACATTATTAGTGCTACTGTTTCCCTACTACTGATTAAAACCAACGTTATTATGGAGCGGCGACGTCATTTAAGCAGGGAAGAAATGCTCAGAGCCGTGGGAATGATAGAAGCTGGTTCCCGGCAACGTACTGTAGCTTTAGCTCTGAATACAAGTCAGAGTGTTATCAGTCGACTTTGGACACGTTACCGAAGCACTGGTACCGTGGCTGAGCGCCATGGAGGACGGTATCGCTGCACCACACGGAGACAAGACCGATACATTCAAATCTTAACTCGAAGAGCTCCAACAATAACCGCCATGATGTTAGCCGTGAGGCTTCATCACTCTTCAGGGAACTTAATTAGCGACCAAACAGTCAGAAACCGCTTGCATGAAGTGAACCTTCATTCCCGAAGACCGCTACGGGTACCACCTATAGCAATGCACAATCGTAGGATTCGATATCAATGGGCTCTTGAACACAGAAATTGGGCAGAAGAACAATGGCGTTTCGTGTGCTTTTCTGATGAGTCTCGTTTTGGTATGAGACCGGATACAAGACGTATACGACACTGGAGAACCCCTGGACGCCAACAGCGATTAAAATCCTGCCAGGAAGTCCATCCTTATAGTGGTGGAACCATCATGGTATGGGCGGGTATTTGGATCGGCGGAAGAACTGAGTTGATTTGGATCAGAGGCAACCTCAACGCTCAAATTTATGCTGAGACGATTGTATCAGACGTCATCGTTCCTCTACAAGTGCAAATCGGTCCCTTATTTCAGTTAATGCATGATAATGCACGACCGCACACCGCAAGAGTTGTAAGACAGACTCTCGCCGCAGCTAACATCAATGTCCTGCCCTGGCCTGCTCAGTCGCCAGACTTGAACCCGATTGAGCATGCATGGGATATGCTACAGAGAAGAGCTCTGCCGAATATGGAGGGTATCCAGTCGCAAGAAGACCTTTTTTTGTTGTTGCAACGAACATGGGCGGCCATTCCACAGCGTGATTTGGATGAACTCATTTTGAGTATGCCAAACCGATGTTCTTGTGTTGTTAGTGTTCGCGGTAGAAACACGGATTATTAATTGTTTAAGTTACCCAATAAAATTTTAAAGAAAACTGTGTTTTCAGTCATTTTTTCGAACTTTAATGTTAGTGGTTCAAATGTCAAAAATCCCTTTATTAGGAAAATGGCAAATTTCTTTATTAATGCAAAGGTGACTTGGTTTATCGTTACTGTGACAAACGAAAACACTTTATTTGATGAATCCTTAAAGAAAATTTTAATTAATATCAATCAGGAGAAAAGTTATTGCAAAAATATATGTTGATCCCTAGATACTTTTGATGTGTGTACTTGGCTGATTTCAGAGAGTAGAATGTCAGTGGAATTTTATTGATGCCGTGTGTGTGGTTATGTGATAAAAAGATCATAGAAAATTCACTACGTGAAACGTCATGAATACAAAAGAATATCTCAGACTCGCATGACTCACTCTTCATTCTTTAGTATTCATTTAATCCAACCAGGTATAAAAATATTGACAGGTTTTTCATGAAACCCATATAAGGACGGTTTATGTTATTAGAAGTTTTGTTTATCCAGTAAAAACGAAGAAGGCGAAACAATTCTTGCACACTTCAGTGATAAAGCCTAAATAAACATATTTGATGCGAAAAACAACGAAGCAGAAACAACACTGCACTGCAAAATACCAAAATGATCTCTATTTGAAGCTATAACTGCTTAAGCAGACCTTTCCGAACATGCCATAAAAGATGATATACACCACATCAAAACGGCTTTGGAGATACAGGCATCGTGGACCACATTAAAGGATTAGTAATATAAACATTTATGAAATTAGACTAACTAGAACTAATGATGTTGATATGCCACCAAAATAGCTGTAGCTTTTGATCAAGTACAAACTAAAGTTTTCCCACAATGTTTGTTTAATCTTACTTTTTTTTCACCGACAAATGAGTTTGGCAATAAATACATGTAACCCACGATCCTAACATACTGTTTTTCGTTTGACATAAAATAGTGGAGCTTTCAATAAGTTCATTTAAATTTTCTTCTAATATTCAAAAACATGAACATTTTGCATATAAAATTATGTGAATTGTCATACAATACAATTGGTTACGGTCAAGTTTAGCTGATAGTTGCTTACTTGCGCTTTTATTTGCCAACCTTGCGTTCATGGCCGCTTTGTAATTTACTTTGTTGGGCATGTGGCGCTCATTGAGTGTAACTTTTATCGTTTAGTAGTAAATACAAAGTTAAACTATTAAGGAAAATTCCATGTATAACAGAAACATGGTTAAACTGTTTAGCTGGATGCGTTCATTTTTAGCACGTAATCATTCCATGTAAAGTACTAAATTAAAGAATTCTAGGAAGTAGCTACATTGATAATGATGATGAATGCATTAGCACTGAGGCCTTAGGTAATAAGGACACAATGGCTGAAAAGCCCAAACAACTTTCCGACACTGGCGAGCGGTCTACGGACCCTTACCTAACCCATTCGTTCCACCTGCTGAAAATCTCCTGAACATGAGTTACCATGGCCGACCTGGAAGTCTTTATATAGACTCCAGACCCAGGTTGGTAGCAGCAAGGAAAACCTGCTGAGGTGGAGATTCAGTAATGACTCTGTAAACGTGGTGCTGTACTGCTGTTCCACAAAAGATTGGGCACTTAATATCGTGTCGTGCGTGTCCTGTTGTTTGTTCTTTACAGGAACTGATGGAAGCTAGTAGCTGCTAAAGGCGCCAAACTCGCGACTCAGTTGCCGGCAGTCTCGACAGAGATAACGACAAAAACGCTAAATTAGCAATCAAAAGTTAGCGATTTTGTCGTTATCTTGCCTTGGACCGACACAATTTAGATTGTCATCGACACGCTAAGAACAAGATAGGATGCATTTATTCCGAATCATGTGGCCACGACATTCCTAAAAGTTTACTATTATACTACTAGTCTACAATTACGAATAAGTAGTTCGCTTAATGAGGTTATTGCTTTAGTATAATGAAGATTGTCTTTCTTTTTTGAAAAACATAAAGCAGAAGTATTGACATTAATTACAGAGCACATTTCAATTCCAAAGATCTTTATTTATATCACAGTACATCCTCCTACTCATCACTCATCGAAACTAAATTATGTTTTCGCATTCACAACACTTGGCAGGTCAAAAAAAGCAAAAGTAATGACTAAAGGCATTACAGTTCAATGTACAGGTTACCTGGTTTATTTAAAAAGAACAGTTTTATAATGAAAGCATTAAAAGTTGCTTCCATAAACTTGCTATTTATTTGTCACTTTGACTAAGGATTATTCTCAATTTTATGTTGAGGTCATAAGTTGGCTGTTTCTTTCTCTCTTGGTCATTAAGCTTATCACAATTCAGTGCTGGTAATAGGCATCTGCCAGAATATTCAACAGCACCACAGTCTTTCGTTATTTCTAAGCAGAATTTGTTATTGTCTGCTAACTTAACTTTAGTATTGGTTAATAACGGTGAGACTATATGAATCAGTCCACCGCATTCAATCTCATTTGAAGTTACTCCATCCAAAACTAAACGGAACGTCTAAATTGGCCTGGTGTAGTGCAGGTTAAGATTTTTAAATCGAAACTTGTCAACTCATCCATTTCAATGAGTTATAAGTAGAGTACCCGCCACCAGATTCAGACTTCAAGATACTGATTAAGTTAGCCTGTATTTCACTGCTGCGCAAAGGCCTCTCCCCACGAGTTCCAATAGTTTCGATCCAGGACCAATGTGGACCACTTGTAACTGGTCTTGTCGACGCCTTGTGGCTGTGTCAGGACTCAGAAAAATGATTATTTTGGCCTACAGCTCATTGGGCATACGCTAGAAGAAACTCCAAGACGTTCCTACAAATTTTACAACAGAAAGTCACACGCAAGAACATTTGAAATCGTTGAACCCACCTGTCTAATGACTAATTTAATAGTCGTGCCATACAGTCAAAACAAAACATACTTCAACCGTGTCCGCGAGTCTTCAAAACAAAAAACAATTATTCTGAAAGCGAAAACGCATTAGCTAAAGATGCAACCGTATCTTAACGGTATGTGCTCTCGACACACTTTGTAACTGTGAAGTTTGTCCAAAATATTAGACATATTATGAAAATGTAGGCTAAAAGAACGAGTGTTAGGTGATAGTGGGTGGTGTTTTCCGATTGCTATAACAGGGGCCTTCAAGTCTGAAGAATAGGTTTGAAGCAAGCATGTTCCTACGTCGGTCACATCATCGCTTACTCTGGTCAGACACTAATAATAATAAAGCACGGGTTCATCATCTTCCCATCCATCCATCGCTTAAGGAGCAACACGTTTTCTTCCATTCTTCTCTGTAACACGTCACGCTAATCACTTACTTCCTTTCCCATCTCACACAATCCATCTATCTTTTGTTTGGCCTCCTCCCTCTCTATCCATCAATATTTATTTACATTCACCATTAGTACCATCCGTTTTATCCCTCCTCATCACATACCCATACCAAGCCAACATTATAAGAATTTGATGATAAACCACATTCGGTCCATTGATCTGTTCTTTCCTAGAAACTGAGTTTCCTCCATGCCAACAGAACTATCATCATCGTTTTCTTGTCTCGTGTCTAAACAAAGTACTCTAAAATAGCTCAGTACAGACATTAGCAAGTCATCAGATTCGTCATCGAAATTGGCTTGACCCTGAAAGACTCACTTTCGCGTTTGAGTTTGATTACTCATAATAATAACGCCAGCTTTGGACGCCGGGCACAAAACGTAAGATATTAAACTTTTAAATTCATCCCTGAATTCACTGATGAATTTTGAAAGTGGAAGGATTATTTTAAAAATCGTTTTAGTCTATTGAGGACGTTTAAAAACGTGTTTGCTGATTGGGAAAACTAAGCTTCTTCTTAAACATTTTAAATTAGTTTGTCAAAGTATACCCAGTAGAGTAGAGTAGGGACTCCATTTTACGCACTTAGACTCTCATTCGGTCCGTTGTGCGTAGGTGTCCTGGCTAAGTTAGCCAGCCTAGCTCCGTCCAGAAGCACAGAAGTTTCCTGGGATCTTCACAGGCTTCGCGGAGCGACCTCACCGTTCCGAGGATTTTTTTGCGTTGGGTAGCCACGGCCTCGCATTCCAGGATGACGTGGGCAGCTGATTCTTCGGCGTCAAAGCAGCCCCTGCAGAGTGGGCTGTCCATATTAAAGAGATGTTTGTTAAGGGGGCAATGTCCCGTTATTGTCCCTATTATTATTCTGAGGTTATTTCTGCTTAAGCTAAGCAGTCGTTTTGTTAGTCGTGAATGTAGACTTGGCATCGCCATTTTTGACTGCCTACAGTCTGTAGACCGTGACTATTTGTTGTTATGAAGTTCAGTTGATCTCTGGCGAATCCACGTACGGAATTGTGAGAAAGGTAGGGGAAGGAGTAGGTACGGGCCTAGTACTGCCATCTCGGAACCTCTCTTAGCAAGTTCGTCTGCGGCGTCATTGCCTAGGGAACCACTGTGCCCCTTAATCCACTGGAGGGTGATTCTGTTAGACAGCGATATACTCTCCATGGCGAGGTGACATTCAAATATTAATTTACTGTTGGTTTGTTTGTTTTCTAGGGATTTAAGCACAGCTAGGCTATCAGATACGAATCTGATTGCGTATTTGTGAATCCCCAGATGCTTTACGGCTGTTGCAGCTTGTGTTAGGGCGACACACTCGCATTGGAAAATCGAGCTGTGTTCGCCTAGTGGTAGGTGAAAGTTAATGTTGAGGTCAAGGGAGTGTACACCAGCCCCTGAGCCGTTTTGAGTTTTAGAGCCATCTGTGTATATGCGTACTTCATTGACTCCTGACTGATCCCTTAATTCCTCTGTTGTTTGTATGCTATAGCTTTTGTTGAACATAGGCTTATTATGTGTCCTATCACACGGGGCAGCGATGAGAGGTTGATACTCAATCGCCCGGTCCAGGATGCCTGCGTGGGGACTGGTGTTAAAGTGGTGGTGGTGAATTTGATTACCTTACCTAATTGGTCTGCTCGAAATAAACACATGTTTTCAGTTACTTTGCCCTAAATGTGTTTTTCTTTCCCCATATGCCCAAAAATATACCCAGATATATAATCAATGCAGCTCGTGTAGGTAGGGTACGTACTTCAGGTCTCACATAATAATTTAATATAAGTACTCAAAACCCATCAGTATTCAACGTTATCTTCTCACTTAGTAAGCATGAAATGTGTACAAAATCTCAGCCATGTCGTGACTCGTCAGTAAACCATACAAAGTTGATTACCTTACCTAATTGGTCTGCTCGAAATAAACACATGTTTTCGGTTACTTTGCCCTAAATGTGTTTTTATTTTGCCCTAATTGATTTCTTGGTCTGAATGTTTGGTTAATGTTTGCGTTCTGTAGCAGTGTTTAACTGAGCTGTAATTTTTATGTTATTTGCTGGTTTTTATTTAGTTTCGAGTAGGTTCTTTTAAAACAAATTTGAAATTAAGCCGTTCATTATAGTGGGTAGTCTCGTGAGGTACTTGTGTTTTTGTGCTGTAGACTGTATTTTCGTTACCTTCGTATTTTTCTTCATTAATAAGGATATAGCGTACCCGTAGCGTATAGACATACTATAACATAAAGAGAACATCAGTTTCCGGATCAAGAAAACGACATAAAATTGAAATGATACAAAACAACTTTGCCAGCTTTGAGATGTCCAGTTAGAGAATCTAACTGGTTAACACCAGTAGGAGTCAACCCTGACTAGTCCCATCGAACAACCAAAGAATTAAACAACATAAGGGCATTCACTTCGTCAATTGAGCAACATGTGGCTATCCGAAGGGACCCAGCGTGACAAATTGACGGCTGACCCTTTAACTCCTTAATTGGAAGTTAATACTTTAATTCTTAGTTAACAATATAACTGACGTTTTCTACAGTAAATTCTGCGATAAAAGTAACTGTTAGAGTAATGTTTTCTAACGGATCTGCGGTGTTATGGCGAATAACACTTGTAATTACTTTGTTTATTGCTTTACCGACGTTTGTAGCTTACAAACTGTATTTTTCCTAAATTGCTGTATTGGCAACAGTTTTATTGATGACTTCAGATTTTTATGTTAGCAATATATTCGGATCGTAGGACTGTCTTATCTAGTTATAATGTAAACAGGACATGTTATAATATTGATAGTGCCATAGGACAGTGTTTTTCAAACTTTTTCATGACACGACCCCCTAACCTGCGGTCTTTTTTCATTTATTTTTATTAGATTACAAATATTGAATTCATTCAAATTTTTATGCATTTGCATAATTAGGTTTCGGATAAATATAATTATGTAGGTAGGTACCTATATAGGTACTAGGTTTATATTTAACACATTTTTTTTTTTAAATTTGGCTTTCGATTTAATTCTCAATGTAGCAAAAACGGATCCACGATAGGAGAATTTAGTTAATGATATACAAGCGTAACCTCAATAAGATGGATGAGTAATAATAGGTTTTTACTTTGTTAATTTGTATGAACATACAAATATTTTTATCGTTTAGTTAACATTTTCATATTAAATCTATCTTTTTAAGCTATATTGTTTGTTTATTGAGGTAGTTTTCGCGACCTATTGCGACCCCCCTATGGAGGCTTTGCGACCCACAGGTTGAAAAATACTGCTCTAGGATGACCCGTAGCGGGATTATAGGACCGTTTACTGCCAAAGTGTGCCAGAATTTATATATTTATTACTAAATATTGATGGTGCTTCAGAAGGCTCCTTTAAGTACCCCAGAAAGCATAATCGAGTCCTATTCCTGCTGCAGTGACAAAAACTTCTTCTCCCCTAACCTTCGAAAAGCCACATAATGACACTTAACACTTGAAAAATCGTGAAGACTTTAAGAAGGCTTTCGATTAAGTTATCAATCAATTGTACAAAAACATTACTTCGACTACGATTCCAAAATCGATTTCTTCGGTTCGAGTCCCAATTTCCCGAAACCCAAACCTAGCTAATAAAGCCTAAAAGACAGGAAAAGGCTTCTAGTAAACGCATGACAGTATGTAAGGTGAAATCTTGTCACCCGAAACCGTGTCACAGAATCATACAGCTCCTAATTTATCTGTCGTGTCGTGTCGTGCCGGAAGCATAGTCTAAATGCTTCGCGACACGGATGTTACTTTTTACGTGCTGAAGGCATTTTTTTATAATATAGTACAAGGCCGTAGTTGATCATAAGTGACAGTGGCATTATTGTTGATTTTATCGATATGTTTAAAATGCCTGTTAACTATCTGTGACATCGGTTAGTCCTTATGTGGATTAGTTCTCCGTCTAAATAAAGATCCCACAATGTTTATTCTGCTACCATGTCTGAAATTTTCATCCACTTGCTCTACGTTTTCATTAGGGGCAATGCATCTTCTCTTTTTTCTTCTAGACTGTGAGGCCCATCATTTACTTGGTATGTACTGATTGACTAGGCATTACTTATTGAAAATTGCCTTACTATACGTGTCAGCTTGGAGTTATTTTGTTAAGTCTCTTCAACCGAGGTCGATGTCGGTTGAAAACACTTAACAAAATAACCAAGTGAGACCTGGATGATGAAGAATGATAAAACATCTCATCCAATTTCTCGTTAAAAGTTGTACGTACAAATGTTATCAAGTGATTGACCAAGAGTGCGTTCATTCACATATGTTTAGGTACTATTAATGTCAACAGCACTTATCGATACTGATATGATAATGATGATATCGTTCTAGGAATCCCTATTACACCTTATTGGTTACGGAAGTCAGGAATTAGTCACTCCAACACTTTCATCCTCAAATACTTTCCTGCAGACCTTGCATATCATTTTTATATCTATGGATTTTCTTTGTTCACATCTAAACTAGACGACCGATTTCAGGATTACATTTTTCAGTAGTTTACTTAAATCTAAAACAATTTTAAAGGTTCCATCACCATTGTCGCACTAATGTCAGGCGCCACGTCTAGGCAGATACTACAATTTCACCCAATATTTGTTTCTAGTATCAATCTTCTTCTTTCACTATTACCAAAATCAATAACATTTCCAAGTTTAAACAGCTTGAAATTCAAACAGATTTACTCCAAAAATTAGACTGGCATGTCGACTTTTTCAATGTCACCTGTTGGTGTCGTGTTTTATATTCGCCAGTACAAATATCCGTCGCTTGAAATCCGACACTTTTATTGAATATCGCGTGACGAAGTTGATGTTGTGTTTTTGTTACTATACTTTGCTGTTCTTGCTGCTCATTCGTATTTGTAATGTTTTTTTGTCTGTCTTTACAAATTTATGAAACTGTAGCGGCGTTTATTTGGGATACTTAATGTAAGTCATTGCGATTTTGACGGTCATCTATGAGTATATACAATTTTGAACGAGGTATCGTTCAAAATTGTATATACTCATTAGGAATAGGAATAGGGTACTATTAAATCAAGTTTTTGGTGTAGTTCTTCCTAAAGAAAATTTAGGTCAAACAATTAAACTGCTAAGTTCTGCAGGTCAACCCATTACATTACTATGTTTTTTTATGACCTCATTAACTCATTAGAGATGTTAACGGCTGTCAAAGCATTATAATCAAAGAGTTTCAACATCATTCCCCTCGCAATTTTTTCGAGTCAGTCAGCAAATTCTTGTACGTCAACAGATCGTAAACACGACAAATCATCTGTCTATTAAATACCGTAGCGTGAGTAAATGGATAAGATCTTGCAAGCGAATATGAATCAGCATTGATCTCGATTAATAAAATTGTTGACGTTTTCAGATTAGTCAGTCTCTTTCTGTGTCTTCAACAATAACAACATCATTATCATCGGTCACAATAGTATGTTTATGCTGGATTTATATGCTGGCGTCCCCAAAATATCCGCCGTAAGTCATCCATTGCTGTCATAATAACGCGAAAGACGGGCGTTTTGTGGGACTATCCTAAGTAATAGACGTTCAAAAAAATGCTGAATCTCCAGCAAGCCTTGCTACAACGACCAGTCTTACGCTTTCTGCATCCACCATATTCTTGCGACCTTTACCTGGTCATCACCTTGTAAGTTTCTTCACGACAAGTAGATCATGTATAATATATCCCGTAATATTCAATTACCAAATCACCCTTCGGCCCAAACTTATTTCGGAAGCTATCATTTCAAAAAATGTAACTGTAACTTTAAATTGCGTATCAATCGACCTCCACGATATATTTTCCTATCTCTCATTAATGTATGTAGGTAAGTAGGTAACACAACATTTGACAGGCAATTTAAATCTTGTCGGACATGTGAAGGACAGTGATACGATCTACTCTTGTATTTAGATAGAGTATTGTGATATTATGCAAATGTACTGCTAATATGTGTGTAATTTACAAGTCAGTACGATGACGACAAAATAACAAAAACATTAAACATCAAAATATTTATGGAAAGAGAAGACCTCGCCAACGGTCACTCACTGCAACGAATAAATTAGGATGAAAAGGTAGGATGAAAAACAAGAATCACAACAATAATGAACGATAGGCGTCATGGTGGCAGGAATCAGCGAATCTACATACTACTGATTTTTTCTAGAGAATATAAGAATGAACTAATTTAGTAAGTAGCTGAAGACAAAGTGTCTTCTGGTCTTAGTGACAAAGAAAGATGGAATGAGTTAGTCCAACATTTTTTTGCTTCATTAATCGCTTTTGTGAGGGTGGTACTTTTTCTAATGACTCGTACATAATAGAAGAAAATCAGGAGTGTTTTGATTTAAAAAATGGTCGGATGGTATATATAGGTGTATATTACAAAATTATTATCATAAGCAAAATCCAGAAGCAACAAAATTTTAGTTTGAAACTTTAAAATGCAAATTAAACCCAAAGAACATTTCGTAAATTTTCGACATCTTTAAAAACGTGAAAACGCGATTTGGACATGTCATTTGACATTTACCATTCTTCTATTTAACAAAGACCTCCGTCATTATCTGCACAATACACTTTGTTGACGGACAGACAAGGTATTAGTCGCATTTAAATAATCCTAAGAATTATAAGCAACAGCTGCTGTATTGTATTCTCTTTGCACTCCCTGTGATTGTATCAGTCCTACAAATTATTGTATTGTTTCTTCTTGTATCTCCATCGTAGTTTAAACTGATAACTGATTATAAGGAGGACTAGAAATTAGAGAATGAAATTGACATTACATTTGTTTGATTAGATATGACATCAAACTTATATCTTCCGTGATTGCATCAAACTCATATCTTCCGTGGATATCTTCCGTAATTTGCGTTTTGTGTTTGCGTGATCACGGATGATATCCCGTAAGTGATAGTATAAGTTTAGTTTTTTTAAAACTAAACTAAAATTTTCGAAATGTTCTTTGGGTTTAATTTGCATTATAAAGTTTGAAACTAAAATTTTGTTGCTTCTGGATTTTGCTTATGATAAACTAGGCTTTCACGGTTTACCGTGAAAGCTTTATGCAATGTTTGAATAAGACATTACCTTTGACATTTGAACTAGTTGTGACTAGTGATCAAATTTAAGCAAGACCAGATTTGAGGGACCAAAAATGGGTGTAGGAATATTTAAAAATGAAGGTCTTATCTAAATTCGGTTCAGAAAACCACACCTTCAAAACAGAGGATAACCAATGATCAGATAAACCCGTATTACAAGATAAGCGTAGCAACAATGAAAACTGAAACAAAGTAGCTATAACTTTGTTCCAAATAAAAGATTCATCCGCCATGGGATGCCGTCTTTGCGCGCATGTGCATGTGTCCTTCGTTTTGTTTGTGCAAATGTACCAGAACTTAGATTACGATCGGTCGTTAGCGTTTCTTAGTACATTGCTTTTATGTTCTCTTGGATTTTAATACTTACGTTTAACTCTTCAAATTGTGGCCGCAGTAAATCCAGTTATAGATCAAGTTTTAGTTCTGGTTGGTTTTGAAATCCTTACAGTGGTGTTTGACTTAGGAGATGATGATTTTAAACTTATTCAATTATTCATAGTGTCTTCGAAAATATTGGGCAATAACCAGCATTTGAAATGAATAGGAATGAGGATATATCCCAGATGTCTTTCAACTCTCTGATCAGAACATACATGGGCATTTCAAAAGCATTTCGAATTCGTTTGGAAATAGATTACATTCTAGAGGAAAATATTTCACACTTAATAAGAATCTTAATGACTCCAGCTCCAACGCTCCTTTGAGTTGGAATGCTTTTCATCTGCTATGTATCATAACGGTATCAAAATCGTGACTCGCCGTTTAACTTGCGCTAACATCTTGTTCAGCCAAGAATTTGCTTTAACAAGCCTCATTGTAACTGATTACTAAAGCAAAATGACTAAAGCTGCCGCTTAACAAAACAAATTAAAAGAGCGTTCGAAGGAAACATAAACTGGTGAACGACAAAAGGTCAAAACAGTAAACAATGAACCGTCCCAGCACTGGGACCGGCAAAAAAGGGCAAAAAGACCAGCAAACAAAGTTATTGGGCACAACTGCATAGCATAACAACCATTCATAACGGCGAGGAAACGAGACGAACAGGCGTATAGGAGAAAACGTGCGCATGCCTGAGAGAGCGAGGGAGATTGCATTCCAAATACAAGCGCAAAGTCCAGCGCCCGCGCACCCGCGCCGCTCACTGACTCCCGCGCAGCGCTGCTACGCGGCCGCGCGCGCACTTCTAACCCGCCCGCTCTCGTGACATCTCGCCATAATTTCGACAATCTCGTAACCAAATCGAAGATCAGTTCCGGTGATGTCATTATAAATAAAAGTATAGTGTTATGTTCCAAAGATCAATGGTGTTCCCATAGTGAAGTGTTTAGTGAATTGAGTGCACCAGACTGTAAAGGAGAAGACGCCGAGGATACTTTCACTGGACTGAAAGTTTTAAAACATTCTTACGGAGAACTTCTTAAAAAGGGACTTGACCTCAACTCAATGAGAAGGTAAATATTGATGGCGATTACGATGGTACGGACGCGAAACCTGTTACTGACCAGTCAATAGATAAAAATAACGGTAGCTTAGAAGCAGATTTAATTTTCAAAACTTACTGGGCCTTACAAGACTTTCGAAACACTAGTTAAATTATTATTACAGTGAAATTTACCAGTAGAGAGAAGGTTTTTTTAGCAGAAATTTAATTAGAAAATGCTCCACTGGATTTTTCTATACAGAATAATTATAAATTCAATAAAACAAAAAGCCAATTAAGGCAAAATTGTCATTGTTAATCACGTGAAAATGTATTCTCTGTCAGCATTATAAGCTCAAGCGTATCGTTATCTCGCAAAGATATCTCAGTTTGTGCCATCTCCGGCGTGCATCTACAAGATTATTCAAGGAACGTCATGGAATTTATTTTTTGTTTGTATCGAGATTTTGTAAGCTCAGACATGATCTAATGAGAAAGAATTTGAATTTTGAGATGGTTTTTCAAATATTTGGATTCACATCTTCATTGCGAACACCATTGTTTTCAATTAACGCTACTGGTTGATGAAAGGATACCACTTCTAAAAAGTTTATTAACATGACTTGCTAACTTTGATTCTAATTTATATACAAGAGCACGCGCACCCAAATTCTACAAAAAAACACAAAAACAGGTTTAAAGATTAAAATAAAACTTGACTCACTACTAGTTTGAAATATTAAAAGACACTTAACTACGTCTGATGAATATATTATTTTAATGTCAACCAGCGAAACAAGAACTTACATCCTAATTATAGAGGAATTTTAAGTTCCCAAACTTATTATTGATAAGTCTTTGCTGAAACACTAACCGATAGATTTATGTAAATCTTTTAATACTATTGTGCTACAAAGGTTATTGAATCTTCTATCGTGTATTCGTGTATCATGTTTTAACTGTTGATGGGTCCGCAATTATTTAATAGTTCGACTGTAGGAGTTTGCGTGATTACACCAAACGCACGTTTACACATTTATTTTCTACTATTAACGTTTAATTCCTCATTAATCACTTTTATTTTCTAAGCGATTGTACTTACCAAATACATTATGTCATTGTTCATAAGCATCAAGTTTTGGTTATTAAGGGTTTAAACTATTTGGAACATTCTTTTCTTCAGGTTTAGTAGTATGCGTGTGAATAAGTGTTATAGCAAAGTAGAGAAACAACTATTTGTATATTTAATACAGCAAGTTCTGTAGTTACAATTATTTCAACAACATTAAAGTGATAATTACCAATCCAATCATTATGCAGTTTTTCATGTCTACGTTTATTGCCACGTCTATTTATCTAGTGCTGTAATCTTGTCTTCTTTTGATGTGTCTATCGCAATATTTGATTATAATTAGAAAGGACCGTTTGAAATGCTCAGACGAAGCCGCGGGAGGTTTTAATTTATGGTAATTAAGTTTAATCATCGTCAAAAATAATGTGTGAATTTTGTGACCAAACAAAGATATCTAGGTACAGTAGTATTCGATGGCATTTCACGGTAGGTTTTAGTATTGTTTCACTTTTACCAAATCATAACAATTTTCCTGTACTGAAAATATATTTACCGTAAGTAATAGCTACGGTAAATATTTTTAAACCTATGCCCATTTATCAGATAATAACTTATGAGATTTTAGGCTTGTTTTTCTCACCTTGAAATATCAGAAATGATTGACAATGCAAATACCTATTCAATCTTGAATTGTTATGGCAAGATCAAAACCATATTAGAAAAGATAGGTAACATCGTCAGTATGTCAACTGTTCAAACATTGATTACATAATGTGTCTGAGGTCACTCAGGAAGTGGCGCAGGCACTCACATCCTTTCCTACTTTTGATGAGTGCACTTGATACTTCGCAGAGTTTTAAGTGGCCATGTTATTTGGAGATTATTTCTTTAAGTAGTCATGTAGTTGTGTTTAAGTTGTTTATTGAATACTTGGCTGTAGTTTGCGACTCCGCACTTTTTCATTTTTAAAGACACATTTAGGATGACGATTGATTCACTGATTAAAGGCTTTATATCCCTCAAATGGCTTAGTATGATCCTTCGTTAGGCCTAAAATAATGCAGCATTAATTTTGAAATATATGGCAAAGTTGAGGATTAATGCTAAGTCCTATGTGTGACGAAAACACGATTCCATAAACTTTTTCTGTAGAAAAAAAAGTTACCTCCAAATCGAACAATAAACCGCTGGTATTTAAAAAGTACCTACTTCAAATTAGATCATGAAACTTGGCATACTAACTGAACTAACTATAAAGCAGGTCTTATGTGTTTTAGTTTTTTAGTCCAATCAATAGTTTTTTTGTAAATCGCAATAAACCACTCATTTCGCACTATTCGGCTGCAGAGTGACCGACGTAACAACCGATTTGTAGTGCAAGCTGATTAGAACTTTATTCTAACAGTATTTCCACCACAAATAGAGTTGCTAATTTTAGGGTTAGAAGGGCCTTAAAGGGTGAACAGGTAACAGACAGATAAAGGAAACGGACATGATAAAGTTACTTCCCTTTATAATATGAATTTCAGTGGGTAGAGCTTCTGACATCATGTGCACTGTTTTTGGCTATAATGTCAACGATGTTTGTTAGTGAAGTTGCTAAGTATTTGTTTTCCGTGTCGTGGGTTAGATTTCCTACAAAATAAACATTTATATGGCCGACAGATATCTTAGTTGTTGCAGCTCTGGCTTCGTGCCATATGGCATTTGTGTTTGTTGTCCTGGTACTGTTGTTTTACCGTAAGGTGTTCTTTACTAGGAGAAGGAATTTGATCTCAATAAAGTTTGCCAATGTTTCTAACAAAGAGAGGTATCAATTCGAATTTCTTTCGTCTGTATCGACTCTCTTGGTCTATTCCCAGTGCTGCTCGTTTGACTTTTCTTCTACAACTATTATCACTATCGATTCATTGTTATCAGTCAGCTGTGTAAGTTTCTAATTTCAACCGTAGCCTGTTATTTATGCGATCTATTTTCAAGTGTTGCTATTCTGACCTTTTTACTAAATATTTATGTCTTTATTATCTATTTCACTATTATCTGCTCCTCAATATGACATGTTTCTCATTTCACCCGTAGCCTATCTGACCTTTCCTCCCTTTGCTCTCGAACGGAACTGAGATTCGTTTCAAGAGAAATGGGCGTCTTATTCTTAGAAGACATTTCGAAACGTTGACAAGTGAAATGTCTGTCACGTTTTTCGATGATGGGTTTGTCGTGGTGTATTATGTTTTTAGTTTGAGTTAGTTGTTGAGGAGTTAGTTGATTGTAAGCATCATCATTCTGCTGACCTTATCCCAATTGTGTTTTTATTTTGTCGTTAAATAAGACCATTATAACGATCTAGTCGACCTTCTTCGCTTAGTATATTCACAGATATTAGAGGACCTAGACAAGTGTAAATCGTCTACAGTATGACCACTTAAATTAGTGTACAGTTTAAGGTCGTGTTATTTGTACAAAATTTACATTGATATGTCAAACTTGTTACATTTGTTTTATTTCTGTTTTGCTGCCTGCACAGATACGTTGTTTGTACAAAGCGCTTCTGCAAAAACTTTCAACAGGATTGACATAAGCTTTTTAGTACCATAATTATGTCGGGTTATTCACCAACTGGACACGAAAGACTGGACACGCGTGTGTCCAGTTGGTGAAACTCACAATTAGTATCACTTATTATTTCGTCATCTGGACACGCCAAAATTTTTACGCGTGTCCACATAGTGAAACTTAAATTAAATCACTTTTATGTTTTCGCCAACTGGACACACGTTCGCATTTTATCTGAATTCAGGAGAAAGTACAGTCACGCAGATTGATATCCACTGTTCCACTGTTGGGAACGGGTGATTTCGACAATTTCTGAATAAAAAATAATAATATCAGAAATGGTGAATATTTTACATTGACATACAAAATCACCTGTTCCTAACAGTGGAATCTGGCCGAACGTGATTGTTGTTCGCGACGAACGTCACCTAATCAGCATATAGTGTTTTGTTATAGTAAAACAGTGTAGAGTCAGTGTATGGGCAATATAGTGACAAATAATAAGTGCCTTCAGTGATTAGAATAGTAAAAAACAGTAATTTACATAAGCTAGACTCATATAAACTCGCAAGTGGAGTTTATAGTTTAATTTAGTATTTTAGTAAGTTCCAGGTAGCCTATATAGGTTGCGACCTAGGCCTGGATATAGTCTTTTTTAATAACTTAGCCTTTCAGGAAAACCACTTTGATGAGAGTATGACAATCTAGCGCAGCCATATTCGTTAGTAATAGGAAAATTTGGTCTAACAGAATAACAGTTAAAGGATCGTTACAGGCTGAAAATACAGACACGACAAAATAAGTAACAGTTTTTGATAGGCCATGTACTCGTCTAGTATATGGCAATTATATACTCTCGTACAGTCACAGCAACAGTTTTCGTGTAATTTAGCCTGGAAGATCGTTCAACCAGCCACTGTTGGAAAAGTTGTCTGGTTTTTTGGAAATAGTTTCCTAATTACAATAAAGATTATTGTGATTTTAATGTTTGTATATAAATAACTTTATGTAGAAGCCATATAATGTACTTAGATATAAGCACAAAATTGTAATTGTCCGAAAAGATGCATGTATCAATAATCAAAATTTTCATTAAAAATTTCCAAAATCAGGAAGCGAATCAGAGTTCTTGTTACAGTAAAGTTCAGGAGTACCTTAGTAAACACAACTTTTCTAAGAATTGTAGTCATCAGTACGACAAATATATTATAAAGAAAAACAGTGAAAAAGTTGTGCGCGAAAAGTCCTGAAGCTCCGAATCGCTTCCTGAATAGTTATGAAAGTTTATCAGTGTATTATTTCCCAGTAAACCCCCTTCCCTCGTTAGGTTCTACGCCTTAGATTGCGTAGATTGGCTACAGTTAAATAGGTGTAGGACGTCAGCGCCGTCTGAGAGCGAAGTATAGTGTATGCGTGCGCCCGGTGTAGAAAGGGTATAGGCAGACCACTAGGTACACGTTATACATCTACGCCTTCAGCGGAATCAATCTGCGTGACTGTACTTTCTCATGAATTCAGATAAAATGCGGACGTGTGTCCAGTTGGCGAAAACATAAAAGTGATTTAATTTAAGTTTCACTATGTGGACACGCGTAAAAATTTGGGCGTGTCCAGATGACGAAATAATAAGTGATACTAATTGTGAGTTTCACCAACTGGACACACGTGTGTTCAGTCTCTCGTGTCCAGTTGGTGAATAACCCATTATGTCAACCCAATACATTTGTGTTGTGACGTTAGCATTATAGTCGATATTGTGTTACTTTGTCAAGCCTAGGTCCCTCATGTTTGTCTAAACTCTTCTATTGAAACTAAACTGGCATCTACAAACCACCATTACCTTTACCGGTAGTCTTAACGATTACGGATATAGGCACCGGTGACTTAATTAAACAAAGAAACTTCACCAGATTTGCAGTCAACGAAAAAACTTTCTTAAAATATCCGTTTAAAAACATTATTATCGCGACATTACTGATTGCGTAACTAATGGACGCTCAGGAGAAAGCCAGTGCTGCGCCCGCGCACCGAATATCGATGACTGATGGAGGATCGCTTGTCAATTATTTATATACTAAGTTTTACCCGCGGCTTCGTTCACGGAGGTCAGAAATTATCCCAATTGGAGCATTCTACGATAAAAAGTGAAAAAACAAAGAAGATATCCAACCATGATGATCATGATGTCCTTTATTCTAACCCAGGTCATGACCTATTTGAATGTCAAATTTCATCTAAATCTATGCAGTCGATACGGCGCCGGCGTGGAGGCGTAATAAACAAACAAACAAACTTTCACATTTAAAATATTAGTCAGGATTATAAACGTACGGGTTTTTTTTGATGTTGCATAATTTTTGTGTACACGTAGGTAGCGTTGAAGGTGTTAAAGTTATTAATTAGGATTGAGTAAGATATATTAATTAAATCGTCTGTGAATAGAGACGCTTGAGTTGGTGGTTGGTTGGTTTGTTGGTTGGTTGGTGGTTGGTTGGTTGGTTGGTTGGTTGGTTGGTTGGTTTGTAGCCTAAATCACGGTTGAATTCATTAGGTATTATACCTACCTATATTTTAAATTGAATATTGTAGAAGTGAGCATGTTTGAAGAGCTATCTTACAATTTTGGTGGCATCATCTTGTCTTGTCTAGAAGAAGATTTCTTTCGACTAAGATTTTGATGAATTTTATTTTAATTCTACATCTTTAATAAAGGGTGTAAAAGACTCATAACGAAACCGAAAGGCACTTGTACTCCCCGTCTTTGCGATCAGTCTTTTAATCATAACTGGGAACCTAGTTCCGGAGACATTGGAGATCAAAATTCCAGTTATTTACAAGTTTTGTTTTAAATACTAGTTTTTAAAGTACTTTAAATACCTCCATAACCCGTTTACTATTCAATCCATCCGTCAACACAATGTTTTGAGTGCGTCACATTGAGTTTTACCGTAAAACGTGATTTTTCACACAAACAAAAAAGTCATTTCTCAGCAAAAATTTTTGCGTAGGGTTACTTAGTTATATAATGCTTTGTTGGCGGCTTCAAATCAAATCAAATCAAATCATTTATTTGCAATGAATGTAGGTTACATTAAAGTACAGGTGGAGTAGAAAGGAGTGAGCCTTGTACATTCTGCCTGAAAATAGGCACGCAAAAATTATAAAAAAAATAATAATAATTAAGCATCTAAAAATAGTTACTAATTAAGATGTCATAGTTAGAATTATTGCAATTATACATTAAATATTGAAAATGTCAAATTAAAATGTTAAATAATATGAAAAAATAAAATAAGAATAATGTGGTACATAAATGTTCAAGATAATATTAATAATATTTAATTTTAAAAAGTTAAAAATTAAAAAAAACATTAATCGAATAAGTAATAACATTTCGTGAAGGGGCCGTTTTTGCGTGTATTTGTATATAATACTCGTAAACCAGGCAAGATGTTCAATATTCTACGTGACTTCTTTCGCCATTGCAACTTTAACTCTATTTGACCCTGCTCAAGGATTGGATTTCTTTTTTTTTCTCACTTTTGCTTCCGGATATTTCGTTACGTCTGAGTCAGTGGCTCCGTAGATTAAGTTACATTCACATACACACAATAATTTATCTTAAGATACGCCTCAAGCGTAAAAAGTGTAAGTGGCACACAAATTACTATTCATCCATTATCTTCTCTTATAATAAACTAATGATCTTCCACTGAAACACAAACCCACATACGCTTGTGTGATTAATGTTATCGATAGCAGCGAGATTCACATTGTAAATCGATTCACGAATTAATCGAGACGTTGATGTTGTATCGATAAGGTATCGCAAACACTAGATCTATTTTCTAAGTGTTCGTTATGTACCGCTAAGTTAACGCTAGTTTGAGGGTTTAACTGCACAGTTCAACTTACTAATAAAATTCTGAAGCTTTTCTCCTTTTCTTTCAATCTGGTAAGAGTTCAGATAGAAATATAAATGCAGTTCTTGCATGCAATTGATTAACTTTTAATTAACACAGTTCCCATAAAATAACAAAAAAAAATAGAAAGAGAAAAAATTGGAAACAAAATTAAGAGTATTGGTACGTCATATAAAAAACTCCTAAATTCTCCGTCTTTTAGTAATAAATTTGGGTAACTCTACCATGTTACTAACTAACAAAATAGCCTATTTTAATCCTAACAGCCACAAGTTTAAGTCATGCTAAGAAATAATATAAAATACTGAAAGAAAGACAGATGACTGTGCCTGTACAACACATTCATTCATCATTTTTTGTAGCGCACACAGTTCCACAAAAAATGTTTTTGACTCACCCCCGCAAACTAAGTGTGAACTGTGCAACTAAGCATTTTTTTATAGAAATACCAGCATTTGAAGTGTCTGTATTTTTACTAACCATTAACTGATTGTTATTGGTTTCTTTGAAAAATTTATTTAAAAATATAGATTTACAATCCCGTATGCTCCCGGCCGTGCCTCCAGAGGCACGGTGCATTGTTATTTTAATTGTGTCTGTAATTGCGGGTATTGAAGTGTTAAAACAATAAAACAGTTCAATTTAAAACAACAACAAATATTTTTTTCTTGATAAAGTTCAATAGTTGCGTAGCCGAAATATACCACATATTATATTTACCATAATTATTTTTTAACTACACACCATATCACACCACACACCCCATCACACACACCACTCTCACACGCCACACCACACCACACCACAACGCATAACAACACACCAGAAACATACCACACATCACACACCTCACAAAATTCCACGCAACACGCCACACATCACACCACATCGCGCCCCTCACATACCACACATGAATACCGCACTACCACACCACACTTTACATTACTTGCACTAACTGGGAATAAGTTTTATTGTATTTTACTGTTATTCATTTAAACTTCAACTTTACTTAAATATCTTTATTTTCTTAAGAGTAGTATGTATAAGCTAAATATAAATACGAAAAAAAATGTACTTACATTGCATATTTACCCCTAAGTCACAGTACACTATAATATCAACTCGTGTTAGTATAAGTGTACGACAATGATGTTGAAAGAGCGGAGCCTTCTGATACAGGCATTGTTTGCCTAAAAGGGGGCTCCAAACACATTAAGATGTAATGTAATATCTAACTGAGTCAATAAACTATTTTGTATTTGTATTTTTGTATTTGTAATTTAAAAAAAATATTTCAGCATAAATGCTAGTCATCACAAACTTTTTTTGATGTGTTTAAGAGCAAGAGGTCTTCGGTTCGATCCCTGGGTTTTTATTTAGTTTTTCCACCAAGAATTTCTTAGTATCGATACGTAATCTGAATTTGTGCCCGGTTCATGCCAATAGTTACCGTGCCAATAGCCCCTATTACATGTATGAGCATTAACATAATTGACGAAATGCGGGAGCACTACAGAGAATGCTTCTGTCTAACTTTTAGAGGTTTTCAGGCGTAATATTACGTTAAATTATATTTTGGTCAGCGGGTCGTCTTATGGGCGGATTTAACCAACCAGTTTTAACCAACTTATTAACGAAACACTAACGGTTATAAGTACTAACATTTAAGGAAGTGTAAAATGAGGAAGTGTCACTAAGTTATTTCGGTAGAACATTAATCTTTCGTCAAGTTCACGCGTCGCTTACATTCCTCAAGCTGGCTCTTTGGAAGTTCTCACCATGTGCTCCCATGTTCAACATATGTTTTAGTTTAGAAGCTTTGTTCGGGAAGTTTTTGTTTTAATTTTTTGTCAATAACGGTTTAATATAATGGGTGCTGTAATTTTGAGTATTTTAATTGCGTTGGAGCAGCGGTGGCCAAGTGGTGGCGGCCCCAACTTACGAACAGTAAGTCGTGGGTTCAAACCCAGGCGCATTACTTTGTGTAATTTATTTCATCATCACTGCTCTCAAACCGGTGAAGCAAAACATCGTGAGGAAACCGGCATGTCCTATAACCAAAAAATTCGAAGACATGTGACATCTACCAATCCGCACTGGGCCCGCGTGGTGGATTATAGCCCATTCCCTCTCACAGAGAGGAGGCCTGTGTCCCAGCAGTGGGAACATTAATAGGCTGATGATGATGATGAATTGCGTTGGTCATTATTATTTCACTGCTTCATTGGTGTTATGGTTGCAAGCGCATCTGTTGAGCATGGGGTCATAGGTTCGACGTTTGTGACGTTCTTTCCAAGCCGAGTTAAGTGTTTTTGAAATATCCTATCAGGAATTTCTTAGCAGCAGTCCCGGAGCCTGGATTGTGCCCGGTTGATGGCAATAAGCTTGTCCCTATTGACATAGGACTTAAACATAACTGAGAATTTGTGGTTGGACCTTTAAAGCACACTTCCTCCACCACCACTTCTACCTAACCTTTCGAGGTTACAGGCGTAATGTTTTATGTATGTGTTATTTGTTTTATAACTATTTCAAAATATATTAAATCTTTGATTTAATGATTATTGTACTGTAATATTCAAAATTGTTTACTTACTTGTTAAAATTCCATTCATTTTTATTGTATGCTTTGTACTTACGGTTATTATTATTTTTTTATTAACATGTTCTTGGCAAATAATTAGATAATTCTGTTAACCGCGATAACCCTAAAATACCTTATGAAAGGTCACGGACTCACGGCAAAAATTAATAACAAATGGTTTACAATAAATTGATTAAAACAATCTACTTTATTGGTTTGAGGGGAGGGCTCTTTTTTCAGTACATAACCAAGACTAAGACTAAATAAGAAAAGCTCTGATATTAAACAGTCAAACTCATGACAGATAAGTTCTTCATAAAACTGACTTCATCGACTGCAACATTCGTAAAAATACACAAGCCAATGATGTAGCAACAACAGTAATTTGAATGAAGTCCGTTACAATTGAGGACACGAAAACTTCACAACAAACGATCAAACACTCCCATTTCCCACATTACGCGGCACCAATAAAGCGCCAGAAAGCTGCATTCCATACATATCCGTGCCATTGTTGGCACCAACATTTGTTAATGACAACCAACACGGCCTGATTAACACGTCCGTTTACATATTCATTGTTTGGACCAATCTTTGGTATTGTGGCCAACTTGGCCCAATTGGCACGTGCTTTTTCGCTGAGGCCATTGTCTTCTCATCGTGATCGAAGATCGCACGCTTCACGACTATGATTTATTAAACAATTGTTTAAAGTTCAAGAACGACAGATTAAGTTGGAGCTGTGGCTCTAAAATGATTAATTTGCGACTTACCTCATTTGAGTTGGTTGTTGAGTCCTGGGCCGGGCCGGCTCAGTCAGTAGAATTTAATTTAATTTTAATTCAGATAACAATGATTCTTATTGGTTACTTAACAATTAGAACTTATAAAACATACATTTACATTTATTTTACCGTCGCAACGACAATGCAATTTAGTAAATCATTTTGCACTACACATATTTCTGCAGAGGGGGGCAGTCTCGACATAATTATTAAGTAGATAACGACAAAATCGCTAACTTTCGATTGCTAATTATTAACGAATAAATTTGGTTGCAATAATGATGCTTGCGAGTAAAGCAAGTCTCTACATCCAAGATGCGTTTCTTGCAAGCATCATTATTGCAACCGAATTTATTCATTAGTAATTAGCAATCGAAAGTTAGCGATTTTGTCGTTATCTCTGTCGAGACTGCCCCCTGCAGAAATATGTATAGTGCAAAATGATTTACTAAATTGCCTTGTCGTTGCGACGGTAAAATAAATGTAAATGTATGTTTCATAAGTTCTAATTGTTAAGTAACCAATAATAATCATTGTTATCTGAATTAAAACTAAATTAAATTCTACTGACTGAATCAAACTCCGACAAAAATTAAGTACTTACATTGCTCCTAGAAACCTTTATAGAAAATAAAGGGTGCAAAACACCTCTTAACGAAGCCGAAAGGCACTTGTTCTCCTCGTCATTGTGATATTTTTTTTGTTCTACATCATACCTGGGAACCTTCTAGTTACGGAGATATTGGAGGTCGAAGTTCCAACTTTTTGACAAGTTTTTTTTAAATACAAATTTTTAATATAAGATTTTTACTTTAAACACCTCCACGACCCCCGTACTATTCAATCCATCCATCAGCACAATGTATTGAGTGCGTTACATCAAGTTCTACCACAAAACGTGGTTTTTCACCCCAAAAAAAAAGTCGTTTCCTATAGCAATAATTTTTGCGTAGGGTTACCTAGTTTGATGTACAGAATGCTTGGTTGACGGCTTCGTGATGATGTCTTTTACACCCT
Source organism: Xestia xanthographa (assembly GCA_905147715.2). NCBI lineage: Eukaryota > Metazoa > Arthropoda > Insecta > Lepidoptera > Noctuidae > Xestia > Xestia xanthographa. The sequence goes on from LR990659.1 coordinate 26,246,127, forward strand.
GTATAGAAGTCAAAAGTCCAAAACTATCTCCAAGTTAAATACTGTAGGTGCTCATTAAAACAGCCTGTAGTTTCCCACAATTTGTGACGTACTCAACATGATCTTTCTCTTCATTTTGCGGCCATGTATCGATGTCTGCGTCATTAATAATGTTAATTAATGTCACTACTCACTACACAGCAGACAGTACAGTCACGACCAGTAATATGTATACACTTGCGTAAATTCATAAGCCATCTTCTCTTCAATTGTAACTCTGGGATAGAACCTATTACTTAATAATAACTTTGGTTACATAAATTCTAGCCTTTTCCAATGATCCTTATGGCTTATTCCTGAAATCCCCCCTAAGAGGGAAAAGTGGAATCTAGAAAGAAAAGTCTAGAATTCCCCCCTGATATTCCCCCTTAAACTAACCCTGTATAATATTAGCATTTAAATTTTGTTTTTGAAGTGAAAACTTCTTTAGGCACGTTGAGCACTTTTTGGGTGAAGGGAAAACATTGAACTCATCGTCACGTAACGTAACGTGCGGTCACGCTTCGTAGCACTCGTAGCATCCGCTACGGCGTAGCACCACATACGCATGCGCGGAGCATGACCAGTGCTACGACTGGGACGGGGCCTGTGTACTTTTTGTTTTCACTTCTATCGGCAGTCCCCAAAGACTGCTCTGATTTTTTTTTTCATTATGGTTCACATGCTCCTTTTGCTTCCTCCACGCTCATACATTATGGTCATACACGCACATAATATTATTATACCTGCCTAGGTTCCTAGGTACTATGTTCGTAACAACATGAGATTTTATTTCAATACAATAGAAGACAATTTAAAAGGTGCTAAGTGTGTAAAGGGTGTAAAAAACCTCTTAACGAAGCCGAAAGACACTTGTTCTCCCCATCATTGCGATTTTGTTTTTGTTCTACACAATACCTGGAAACCTTCTAGTTACGGAGATATTGGGGGTCAAAGTTCCAACTTTTTGACAAGTTTTTTTTAAATACAAGTTTTTAATGTAGGATTTTTACTTTAAACACCTGCACGACCCCCGTACTATTCAATCCATCCATCAGCACAATGTTTTGAGTGCGTTACATTGACTTCTACCACAAAACATGATTTTTCACCCCTAAAAAAAGTCGTTTCCCAGCAATAATTTTTGCGTAAAGTTACTTAGGTTGAGTTGATGTACAGAATGCTTGTTGGACGGCTTCGTGATGAGGTTGTTTACACTCTGTAGATATTGGTGTTCATGACTGTACGGTTGAGCGAAAGCATTCCGCCTGGTCGTCCACACGGATATGGCCACACTCAGATCATAGATGTTTCTATAATCTGTGTGGCCACATGTGTTCCACAATACTTATTCATTATGTGGTCCTGTCAGCTCGGACTGCTCGGAGATATTGAAAAGGATGTTTGTACATGTTCAATTTGTGTATATAAACGTTGCATTTATAGTACAGGAGTAATTTTTGTGTTGGGCGGTTCAATAAGTATGTTATAAGGTAACATAATATAACGCCTTAATCCCTAAAGGGTTAGGCAGAGGTGTACTCAATAATATACCCACATTTCGCCAGTTATGTTTGAGTCCCATGTAATAAGGGGTGATCCTATTGCCGTCAACCGGACACAAATCTAGACTATGTAGCTGCTACTGAGAAATTCCAGATAGAAAAAACCCAATCACGCTTTGCCCGACCTGGAAATCGCACCCAGGACCTATCCTACGTTATTATCTGACCCGTATTGCAATTTACTCCCTGCGTTTCCGTGACAGCAAAATATTTTTGAAGTGAAAACTTCTTTAGGCGCGTTGAGCACTTTTTGGGTGAAGGAAAAACATTGAACTCATCGTCACGTAACGTTACGGGCGGTCACGCTTCGTAGCCGTTCGTAGCACTCGTAGCATCCGCTACGGCGTAGCACCACATAGGCATGCGCGGGGCATAACAAGTGCTACAACTGGGGCGGGGCCTGTGTACTTTTTGTTTTCACTTCTATCGGCAGTCCCCAAAGACTGCTCGGTTTTTCTACTACTTTCTTTTATAACCTCATTAAATTACCGTGCACCAATACTCATAACTATTAGCATAACGTTAAAACTTCGTAACTCAATAAAATAGCACTAAAAATAATAATTTCGTGCGGCGGAAGCGTAAATCAATAACATAACAAACCCCGCATGGCGCATAATAAAGCGCATACAATAAGAAAATATGAGAAGTACCAGTCATCATCTGCCTAGCCTTTTCCCAACCATGTTGAGGTTGACCGTCTAGTCCAACTTGATGCAGCTGAATACCAGTGTTTTACATGGAGCGACGGCCAATCTGACCTCCACAAATCAGTTACTGGGTAATAAGATACCCCTTAGCAAGACTAGTATGAGAAGTACCAGTAACAATTATTTCAGACATGACTATTCGCAGCCAGTATTTTTTCGAGTTTAGCTAATTAGTTTTCTGTTTTACTAACGAGTAGGTACTTATTCGAACTGGAAAATAACTGAACTTGAACTTTAGTTGTTTAACACGAAATATGCAAAAAAGTTTATCGTCATCATTCCCAGGTTCACAGCCCGACTTCACACACTGCTGCTGGTATTCCTTCGTGCCTTCATGTTTGTGCCAGCCTTTTAAGGGCCTAACATGCCTCAAATGGTTTAGCATGATCCTCCGTTACGCCTAAAATACTGCAGCATTAATTTTTAAATAAATATATGGTAAAGTTGAGGATTAATGTTACGTACTATGTGTGACGAAAACACGATTCCATAAACTTTTCTCGATAGAAAAAAAATCCAAAGTTACCTCCAAATCGAACAATAAACTGCTGGTATTCAAAAAGTACTTCAAATTATATCATGAAACTTTGCATACTAACTGAACTAACTATAAAGCAGGTCTTATGTGTTTTATTTTTTTAGTCCAATCAATAATTTTTTTGTAAATCGCAAATAACCACTCATTTCGCACTATTCGGCCGCAGTGACTGACGTAACAACCGCTTTGTAGTGCAAGCTGATTAGAACTTTATTCTAACAGTATTTCAAACGAATTTTGAACCGCCACAAATAGAGTTGCTAATTTGAGGGTTATTCAGTTGAATTCTGCGTCATTGTTATGCATGATAGAAAGAAAGTCTCTTTGCCTCTAAAGTTACACACCTCTAAGGTACACATCTAGGCTCCGGTCCTGAAAATACTTTGAATAGCTACATTTATCAAATGAATTCAGTATTTCAACTAGATTCATCATAATATTTACGATTCAATCAATCAAGTTACATTTACAATCTGACAAGCTTCATCCGATAACGCCCTTTGTCGGAACAAATCTTCTGCAGTTATCTGCCCTATGTCGGCCGTTACTCTGATAGCGAGAGGGTCAGTTAACTCAGCTAATAATAACCTAGTGATGTGCCTATATTTACCGTTTACCCGATAGGGGACGAATTACTTACTTTGCCCTTTGAAATTCGAGATACTTCTGGAATAATATTTAGTTTGTAAGACTGGGGATGCTGTTATTTAAGTAGATACAGCTGCCAATCGGGCTTGGGGAGCGTATAGAGAAATAATGTACGGGGTTTCATCATCATCATCATTTCAGCCGAAAGACTACCGAAAGTCTACTGTTGGACATAGGCCTCCCCCAAGTGTCGCTACATTGACCGGTCCCGTGCGATTCGCATCCAGCGGATCCTCGCGACCTTCACCATGTCATCGGTCCACCTAGTTCCTAGACGTTGCGTTGGAAGGCCTTCCAACGCAACGTCTTCCGGTTCGCGGTCGCCACGGGGGTACCTACGGGGTTTCAAGTACAATAAAATATTTTTAAAAGTAATGCAATTTACCTGTTTCTATTGATACTAGGCGAGACCTGAATAAAAAAACGCTGATGGATTTTCAACTCTCGGCTTAGCGTTGAAAATTGACAATTTAATGTGTTTTTAGCCGACCGAGGAGAGTAATAGTCTATTAGCCTGTACATTATGTTTGTTTCTTTTGAGGCACTAGAGACCAAACGCGTGGGCCGATTTCGATGATTCTTACGTCAATCGATTTGTCTCAATCTTGCGAGTGTCACTAGTGTCACTAATAAAGACATGACAGTAATCAAAATTCAGTATGGCGACCACCAGACGCCATTTTGTGAAAAATAAAAAAATAATAAGTCGACGACCTATGTTAAGTGGGGTATCATTGAAGAGGTATTTTAAAATTAAAATGATTTTGCTGTTCCTGTTGGTTTCGTATTAGGTAAGAAACCGGTCGTGCGTTTGTTATTAGGTACTAATTATAGGTCGTCATCGTCATATCTAAACCGCAATGTTGCAGGAAAATGTTCTCTGTTCGCCAATAAATTGGGGAATACAGTTATTAAGACAATATTTCCTCAATGTATGCTTCATCTGAATTAGTTGTAAACGAAGGCTCAATTTAGGTTTGTACCTATACGAACAATAAGTGTATCTTAATTTACCTCTTACTAGCTGACCCACGCAACTTCGTCTGCGTCACATAAAAGAGAAACAGCTCACAAAAGGAATACATTTTTTCCCGTTTTTGCAATATTTTTCATTTATGCTCCGCTCCTTTTGGTCGCAGCGTGATGTTATATAGCCTAGCCTTCCTCGACGAATGGACTACCCAACACTGAAAGAATCATTCAAATCAGACCAGTAGTTCCAGAGATAAGCGCGTTCAAACAAACAAACAAACATTGCAGCTTTATAATATTATTAGTATAGATATTATGTTTACAAACAAAACTGCCGCACAAGGGCAAATCATCAAATACGACTGTTGCATTTATGATCAAAATTATGTTGAACAATTTTCTTAAGTCTTGTACAGTCGCGACCACAACAAGCAAACGAAGCCCAAAACTATCAAATCCCTAACAACCTTGAAGCTTAGCCACAAAGTTGAAAATCTATTAAATAACGGGAAATGGCCACGTTTTGCCCACCATTGTGTTAAGTTCAAAAAATATACCCATTTTTAGGGTTCTGTAGTCAACTAGGAACCCTTAAAGTTTCGCCATGTCTGTCCGTCCGTCCGTCCTCGCTTAATCTCTGTGACGGTTAGCACTAGAAAGCTGGAATTTGGTACCAATATGTATATCAATCACGCCAACAAAGTGGTAAAATAAAAATTGGAAAAAAAATGTTTTATTAGGGTTTACATATAGGGGAGCCCCCCTATATGTAAACCCTAATAAACCCTAGTAACCCTGGCGCCCGCACTTGCCGCCCGCGCCCTCACTGCGGCCACTTGTATGAACGAGCTATGGTTTGATTTGAACTGCCCGCACGCGATTCGCGTGCGGCCCGCGCCAACTAGCCCGCACCGCAGCCCGCACCCGCGTGCCCACTATGGACACTCCAATGAAATTCATATGTTTGAGACGTCGCACCGCGCCCGCACCGCACCCGCGTTTCCACTCTGGCCGAGCACTTAGGGTAGCCCCCCTATATGTAAAGTGGGAAGTGATTTTTTTTTAATTTCAACCCTAACGTGTGATATATTGTTGGAAAGGTATTTAAAAATGAATAGGGGTTTCCTAAAATCATTTTTTGATAATGTCAATAATTTCGGAAATAATCGCTCCAAAAGTAAAAAACAATGTGTCCCCCCCCCTCTAACTTTTGAACCATACATTTAGAAAATATGAAAAAAATCTGAAAAGTAGAACTTTATAAGGACTTTCTAGGAAAATCATTTTGAACTTGATGGAAACAACAGTTTTTGTACAAAAAGTTGTACAAAATAATTTCTGGACTAAGTTTGTAGTATATTCGTATATGCAAGCATTTTTACATAATGGATACCCACCTTTAAACTCATAAGTGGGAACACTTATTGTGACGGACGGGAAACTACGGAACCCTACACTGAGCGTGGCCCGACACGCTCTTGGCCGGTTTTTTAACTAAAATATTGCTATTATACTTATTTGCAATGAAACCTCCGGAATTAAAAGCCGAATTAATCAAGAAACTCAATCGTTTATTGCCCCATCTAACACTTCCGGTCGTTGTAAATCCTAAAGAAAACAAATAAAACAAAATAATAATAAAGTCCAACCGAGTTCTATGTACAAAATAGTGTTTGTTTCTTTATGTGTGATGTCAACCCTAACATCTATAGTTGATTTCTTACATCACTTGGCCAAAACCACTTCATCAAATGGGCATTTCCCTTTGACAGATTGTAGTAGCTTGATGTGCTGCTGTCTGCTGTACATGAGTTACATGACGCTATCCCAGAAATGCAAAAAAAACAGCGGTTCTAGCTCAACAGATTGTCTAGTCATGCCAACATACATGTATAGAGCAGTTGATGGGTTTAGTTTCCATTCGATTCCAAGTTGGTTCCCCAGTAAACGTTGTCCATAATGATGAGCCCCAGATTCGATCCTTGTATCACGCCGATACTACAAATAAATAGATTTAGTCATCAGCATCTTTCTGACCTTTTTTTTTCGGATGGGAAATCATCAAATGACTCCTCCCGCTCTGGGCGGAGCAGGAGAGACTGTCAGACTTTTACTGACTAAAACCCATCCATGTTCCTTCATGGCCCTTTGTGTTCCGGGGCCACGGTATCTCTTTCGAACAGTCCCGAAACCCCGGCAGGCATCGGTCCTTGCGGACCCCTTCCTTTTGCTGACTCTCTTTGAGGCGCGCGTGGAACACGAACGCGCCGTCGTCATGAGACGGACGGACGGCGAGCTAGCGCATAGCCCACCGTCCACAGGCCCGCATCTTTCTACCCTTGCCTCATGTTATCTATGGTCGGCGCGACATGTTCTTTTCTTCCATTCTTCCCGTCAATCGTCACGCTATCATTTACTCTTTTTTCCTTCACATCAATCCTCACACAACCCATCCAACTTTCCTTTGATCTTCCTAAATCAAATAAATAAATTCAGTCACTGAATCACCGGAAGACGTTGCGTTGGAAGGCCTCCCACTAGGTGGACCGATGACCTGGTGAAGGTTGCGGGAATCCGCTGGAGTCGAGTCGCACGGGACCGGTCAATGTGGCGACACTTGGGGGAGGCCTATGTCCAGCAGTGGATGTCTTTCGGCTGAAATGATGGTAATGATGACTAAATCAAATTCCAAAATTCCAATCAAAGTTACTTCCTTTTACCCTCATCACATCAAAATTACAAATGATGTAACAATGATAAAAAAGATGACGTACCTGATACCTGATAAAAACATTAATTAAACATTCATCGATATCAGAGTAAACAAAACAAGAGGCTCAAAACGTGTTGATTTCATAAAAACATTATCGTTTAGTCTATGCCTTGCTTTTGTTGTAACAGCTTGCTAGTTCGTGACAATTATTACATAAATAAATTATTATTTTAAAAAATGTTCTAAGTGAAGTGTAGTGAAAATGTTTAAGGATTTCTTTAATAAATATGTTGGGCAGGTACCTATGTGTTTAGTTCTAAGTTATTTTAGGTCTAGCTAAGCTAGTTACATCTTGCTTGGCTTGGTTGCCTATAAAATCAACAGTCAAGTCGTCACTCTTTGTTCATAGAAAAATGACGGGATTTTTGTTTTTATATTTACACTAGCTGACGTCCCGCGGTTTCACCCGCGTAGTTCCCGTTCCCGTGGGAGTACGGGGATAAAATAGCCTATGTTACTCAGGGTGAATGTAGCTTTCTAATGGTGAAAGAATTTTTGAAATCGGTTCATTACTTCCGGAGATTACCCCCTACATACAAACTTACAAACAAATGTTACCTCTTTATAATATTAGTATAGACATATCTACATAAGTCATCGTGTTTTAATATCATAATCCTATAAAACTTCGTACTTTGCTTATTAAATTTTCTCTTCTCTATCTTCACATATTTCTATTGTTTTATAAACCTTTCTGTTTAATTCAGTTGTTAAATAAAATAAGTTATGACTTCATGGGTCGTGGCTTCAGTCAAAGCAATGTCGATTGGCGGTCGCTCAATAACAAATGGTTTTTCTTCATTTTCCAATTCAATAGATTATTGTTAAAGCATAAATATTTCATATTGAAAGAGTCCAAACCCAGTAGCACCCTGAATTCTGAGCATACCTACTTTAGTAGTATTTTTCTGTGGCATTGTAGCTCCCAAACGGTTGATTTTCAGCTCATTGCCTTGTAAATCCTTTTTAGAATTCCCCTGTCCAACTGTAGACCTACTAATCAAAAATTCCGATGAGAACGAAATTGCTTATTCAAGAACCGAAAGCCTTAATCAATGCATGATCAATCACAATGCCCAATAAAGTATGTACACAATGTAGTTCAGAGAAAGTGTACATAAAAACAGTCCTCGTACACATTGAGCTACTAGAATGTAAGTGGATCATTATGTGGTATTTAGCTCTATGAATGTCGTTTGTGATATGTATTTGTAACTGTATTTATTTTGAGAGTTGTGAGATGTAAACTGGTTTAAATACTGATTCTTGACGCCTTTTGGTTCTTCAGACATCACAAAGTAGGTACTAAGTCGTCTTTACATATTCAGCGTATCACGTTCACAAAGCTAGTGTGGGTAAGTGGAAGTCTAGTCTTCGAATCCTTTTATTATAGGACATGCCGGTTTCCTCACGATGTTTTCCTTCACCGTTTTGAGAGCAGTGGTGTTGAAATAAATTACACAAAGTTGGTAATTCACCTGAAGAAGTTCGAACCTTGCAGTACCTACTCGAGATAATGTAGAACGTAACTGGCGACGCGACGTGAGGGTCTACATTCTAAGCCACTCCTCTGCCTAACCTCTTAAGAGCCTATACTACCTCAAATTAGCAACTCTATTTGTGGTGGTTCAAACGTCGTTTCTAATACTGTTAGAATAACGTTCTAATCAGATTGCACTACAAAGTGGTTGTTACGTCAGTCACTGCAGGCCAAATAGTGCGAAAAGAGTGGTTTTTATTCTTTATAAAATTAAATTTTCGTCTTTTGGAAAAAATAAAAAACATAAGACCTGCTTTATAGTTAGTTCAGTTATTATGCAAAGTTTCATGATCTAATTTGAAGTACTTTTTGAATACCAGGTTTATTGTTTATTTTGGCAGGTTTATTGTTCGATTTGGAGGTAACTTTGGGTTTTTTTTCTATCGAGGAAATTTTATGAAATCGTGTTTTCGCCTAACATAGGACCTAACATTAATCCTCAACTTTACCATATATTTATTTCAAAATTAATGCTGCAGTATTTTAGGCGTAACGGAGGATCATGCTAAGCCATTTGAGGCCATTTGCTAAGCCATTTTACACCTATATTTCTTAAGGGCGCTCGCCCATAAAAAATATAGGTGTGATGTGTGTTATTATGTAGAAACGCGTTATGAAGCATTTTCATTTGAATTGTTGCAAGACCAATATTCGTTTACCAGGAAAATAGTTAGAAATCAATCCAATCCAATCCAAAATAAGTGAATATAATCTATAACGATTAAACGTATGACGATGACAATCTTTTGTCGAAACAAGGTAAAAAAATACTATTTATTATCATTGTTTCCGGTAATATTTAAAAATATAACCAAATCTAAACTTACTAATCAATGAAATGAATCATTTTCATTTTTGTGATTCATTATTTGTATCTGGTACCTGCGGTATCAGCGCAATCGGAAATATTTTTAGATACAACGCGACATGAATGGTTCCTATCGGAACAATTAGTAATTAGCTTATCACTAGATTATCCTGTCGAAAATATGTATTCTCATATTTGATATTATGAGATCACATACACCACGTGATTCTCGCTCACCACATAATATGCATCGAACCTTCTACCGTAAAAAAGTACAGTAGGTAGGGTAAGTTGTCCCACATTGAACCAGGTAAATTTCGGAAGTTCATAGCATCACTGTTTACGCTTCGAAGCGTTCAAGATTTTGTGTGTAGCTGGGGAATTTATTTACCTAAAAATGTGCAATTATGAATTTTCAAGTTTCGTGTTACTTTCAGAATAATAAAAGTTTTTGTGAAAAATGAGATTTGATTCAATGTGTTCTCTAGGTCGTGCACAATGAACCAGGGTATTTTTCACATTGAACCACCTTATTTCACATTGAACCACCTCTTATTTAGTATACATTAATGATTAACTTTTTAGCAAATGACTTGTTCAAATAATAAAATATCATTTTCATAATCACTTAGTGTTTATTGTGAGCTTAATCTTTAACACAATTATTATCAGTCTTAAAAATCACAAGAAATGTTCTATCATAATAATAAAATATAAGAATTATTGAAATTTAACAACTTAAGTACTGTTACATAAAGAAAATAATCAAAAAGTTGTTTTTTAACAATTAAAGTAACTGAATAAAATTATACATCTCATTCAAAATGATTTTCATAATTGGGTATCATTATTTTGTCGACAAGATCCTCATCAGCAACGTTCAAATTTTGCACTACATAACGGCGTAAGGTGGGATAGGCAATGTTGAAAGTTTTAGCAGCTTTTCGGATGCTTTCACCTGACCTATGCATCTTTAATGCTTTTTAAGCATATTGGAAGCTGAATGTCCGCCTCTTTTCCTCTCTAAAACTTTTTTCCGTGCCATTCTGAAACAAATCTCAACAGTTATTAAGTATGACTTCCCGTAGATGTCATAAAAAGTGATGGAAGGATAGGTACCTACCTACATAAGGCCATAGAATTGTCAAGCAATGAACTGAAAACCTGTTACCTACGTATTTTACCATTCATTATTAAATATTATATTTCATGCTTTAAAAGCCTAAACGGGTTTTTTTACTCTGCCTAGCCCCTATTGAGAAAGTACTTAGGCGTAATTATATCAATAAGGTAAGTATAACTTTTTTTATTTCAAAAAAGCACTAAGCAGTGGTTAAATGTGTACTGCCAAAAAATCGTAGGTGGACACATTGAACCATGGTTAATAGTGTACCTCCGAAAGGTGGTTCAATCTGAGACACACCACGTTTTCATAACTAACCTCAAAATTTAAATGATAAAGCAAAAGCATAACGAAACAAATCGTAGTGCATTGGAAAGCCAAATTACCCTAGTATTCGATGTAAATATGAAGAGATCGATATTTAACACAGGAAAAACATTAAAAATAAAAGAAACATGCATTAAAAACTTACTTTTTTGTATACTTTTCACAAAAATGCTCCGCACTTGACCACCTTACGCGAGATCACCGCGCAAACTAGTGAGCAAACAGGACACCTATATGCCTCTCTTTTACTCACATTAGCATAGATCGACAACGTCGCATTTTGGAAATATAGCCGTGGTTAATTGTGGCTGCCTGGTTCAATGTGAGACACTCGACCCTATGTTATTTTTTCGAACTTTAGTTGGGTCGTTGCCCAAATGTGGCAAGCGAATTTTCAAAAATTTGTAAATGCAGATTTGTTTCTTTTTAGAAATAAAGGAATGTTTCCTTTGAGTAAAATTTGCTATCTCCAGTATTTAGACTACTTTTCCTCCAGGTGGCATTGAAAAATTTCACCTTGTATATTTAAAACTAGCTGACGTCCCGCGGTTTCACCCGCGTAGTTCCCGTTCCCGTGGGAGTACGGGAATAAAATATAGCCTATAGCACTCACAAATAATGTAGCTTTCTACCAGTGAAACAATTTTTAAAATTGGTTCATTACTTCCGGAGATTACCCCCTACATACAAACTTACAAACAAATGTTACCTCTTTATAATATTATTATATTATATATTATATTTAAAACAAAGACCACGATTAAAAATTTCTTCCGCACAATGAGAGGTTTTCCTTTTGAGGTTTTAAAAAAAAAACTTAGTTTCCAAGAACTCTATAGATGGCGTTGAACTTACTATGATAGTTGGTGCCAAAGCCAAAACGCTTGAAAAAAAAAACATTGTGTCACGTCACATACTCTCGTTGACTGACACTTTCATTTCCTTAACCTTCCGAATATAACCTACATTTCTCGCGCTTTGTTAAAATCAGTTTTTTTAGGTTCCGTTCCTTGCATTATCATACTTACTCCTAGCGCCATCTATCCAGCGACTAGGGAAGAGCTAAAAAGAAAATCCCTCATTCTTATTTCAATGTCAAACCGCATTAAAAAGAAAAAAAACTCATTCAATACCTCAGAAGCTATACGACCTCAAACATCAAATCTATAAGTGACCACGTGCAGTGTTAACAAGAAGACATTGAACAGTAAATACTGGCCACTCGTCTACTCTAAGTGACCTTTATGACAAGCGCATGATGTTTGTTTTGACCTGAATTCAGCTAAGTGGCTCGATCGATACATCTTTATGTATTTTAACCTTAGTTTCATCAATGTAAAAGGTCCAATCAAAGTGACATTATTACTTAAAATGTCACTTACGGGATATATCTTCCGTGATATATTGTTTATTTTTGAGCTCCCGATATTTCGACGGTGTTGCAAGCGCCATGATCGCGGGTTAAATATCGGGAGCTCAAAAATAAACAATAATCACGGAAAATATCCCGTAAGTGACAATTTAAGTATAGTTATGATTCATGAATGCTTAAAACGGTGTTTCAAAGTGACATTCTATCATTTTAAACGATCATGGAAAAGTAAAAAATAATCAATTTGTCAACCCAGTTGAACAGCGTAGAAATATGAAAAACTAAGCTATCGCTACTTGTCTAGGCCCTTAGACTAATCAGGATGCGGGCATTAATGGAGCTTTGAATTATATAAGACTAATGTTGCATTGTCAGCTACGGTATTATTTAGGTCCCCTGTAACTTATACTTTCATAAATACAGCTCAATGACTAACAGATTCGTTCTCTACAAGATACTTTTAAGTTATTGTAAGCCGTTGTAATCATGACATACCAAAATGGTAGAAAAAAGAATGGTGTCGATTCTGTTGTGCACACACTAAACTTAATTTAGGCTATTGCTATCATGTTCTCTTCTTCCCATCAGCGCCACGCAATATCGTCATTACTCTGTCTACGATACAATAATTAGACATAGGTACTTATGTCCCAATCCATTCCAACTAACTAAAAAGCTGCACGCCATTAAACATATCAATAGATAGATCAGTTGCGCAAGCGCCGACGACGCCGTTACAGCGCAAGCGCAGTTCCGTTAGAGCATCCTCTCCCACGATATCTCCGACAGGCTTATGAAACTGTTACTTCATGTTCAATGCTCATTTATTAACTGTATCGAGTTTTAGTTCACGGGAAACGGTTAAAGCTTATCCGGTCATTTTTATGTGATTTCTAAAGCCATTTCTAAGCATCCGATTTTTTTAATTAATTGTAGATTTTGTGCAGTCTTTATTGTGTAATAGCGGACGTCACGCGGTTTCACCCGCGTAGTTCCCGTTCCTGTGGGAGTACGGGGATAAAATATAGCCTATGTTACTCAGGGTGAATGTAGCTTTCTAATGAAGAAAGAATTTTTGAAATCGGCGCAGTCATTTTTGAGTTTTTTCATTATAAACATACACACAAAAACACAAATCTTTCCTCTTTATAATATTAGTGTAATTTATTTTTGTCTGACAATAAAACCAAGGGCTTTCGTCTTACCTAGCTACTTGCTCTGGTGGAGGTCAAATAGTCGCTCCATGTAAAATATTGATATTTAGCTCAGCTGCATCCGGTTAGACTGAAATCCTACTTTAAATAGTTGGGAAAATGCTAGGCACATTTATGCAGACCCTGAATTCTCTCTTCCCAAGAGAAGATTCATAATAAGAGGAACTTTAAAGCCATTGCTAAGGCGACAAGTCGAAGCTTCATATCCTCCATGTTAAAATGTTTTTGAATCCTAACACACAATTTAACTTGACTTGGTTAATTATTTTAAATTTAGGCGGCCTCGTTGGTCTAGTGATCGATCGCGGCTGCTGAGAATGAGGTCCTGGGTTCGATTCCCGGGTCGGGCAAAATTATTATTGGGTATTCCCATTAGGAATTTCTCAGTAGCTGCTACGGAGGCTGGATTTGTGCCCGGTTGATGGCAATAGGCTCGTCACCTATTACATACTGGCCAAATGTGGGTGTACTATATAGGATACACCTCTGCATAAACCTTTGGGATTACAGGCGTCATGTTATGTACAGTCGTGGTCTTTTCCGCCTGATCAGTTAATTTTTTTTTCGCTTAAATCATGCAGAGGCGCCGAGCCACGCCCTCTTAAAGTTTAGGCCTATTAGGAAAGCGTCAACTTTGGCGCGCAAAATAACAATAACTCTCGTTTAGCGTGCGTCGTCAGTGCGCTCGGCCGATTCGGTACCTTTTCATTCATTATTTCTATACAAAGTCAACAGGGCGGGGCTAGAGAGCGTTTCTATGTTGTAAGTGCAAGCAAAACTTAGCTTAGTGGTGGTCAGGCGGGAGTGTCCTCGATAGTACATATAGGTAATGTATTTTAACGGGTAACATTCTAGATTTCTCTGTCATTGTCACAGCGATTTATTCTAATTCATCGACCTTTTACAATAGAACGTTATTACAACATTCTTCTTCATTTACATGTCCAGCAATAACATGCAACGATACTAAATATTAAAACATTGAATTTTCATCGAACTATCACGCGATATGCTCGTACATTTGTATGACTGTTATAGTCGTGACAATGATTGTCGTCACGGCTTGATTAACGAAGAGGCAGATGGTTGATTGTCAATTGTCATTCAAACTTTGGTTGTGTCGGTATTTGGTAGGAAGGAGTCATTACCAGGCACGCTTTATACGCTGCGTACGAAGGAATTTGCACTTTATGAAAAACGATGGTACTGCTAAGCCTAACAGTTTTACGAAAAAGTCCCATGTCTCAATTGTTGAAAGTTCTTATTAAGGCGACTACAGAAGCTAAATTAGCAACTCTATTTGCGATGGTACAAATACTTCGTTTGAAATACTGTTAGAATAAAGTTCTCATCAGCTTGCACTACAAAGTGGTTGTTAGTGTTACGTCAGTCACTGCGGGCCGAATAGTGCGAAATGAGTAGTTTTTTGCGATTTACAAAAAATCTAATGATTGGACTAAAAAAGTAAGACACTCTGATGCTAATATGCTGCTTGTAGAATTATTTGCCAAAAAATCAGAATGATCGCATGTATTTTAGTATGGGTTTTACTCGTTAAAAGAAATATTTAGAGATAAGTTCGTGATTTTTTTTATCTCTCATACTAGCATATAATTATCCTGAAGAATATATTTTTTTGGTTTTGTTTATTGTAGTAATTCATATGCTTTTTTGCATTATAAAACTTGAGTTTAGCTCCTATAGTCCCCATAAACTCGTGCATCATACGCGCTATAGAATCTTAGATGCAAATAAATTGTAGCTACCGCGCGCGACCGACTGAATTTCAGAAAGCATTCAAAACATAAGTACATAAAAAGACAAAATCTCTTTTATCTCAATAAAATCCAATCTCTTTTGTATGCACGAGATTTAAAAATAACAAAACCATCTTTATCAGCGTGTTTTTGAGATGACATCACGGAACAAAAACAAGGTATTATCAAGGTGGTGCAGTTTTTATCGGCTGTCCCCCAAGTTGACGTGGTTGGTACAGCTTTGTACAGATATTGTGAGGTATGCACACGGATGTAGATTGGTAAATGTTAGGGCGTTGATGGGACAAAAAATGTATATCAGTATGTGTGAGGTTTTATAATGGAACATAACAGATGTAGAGCTTTATAAAATAAGTTTTTGAAGTGAAAACTTCTTTAGGCGCGTTGAGCACTTTTTGGGTGAAGGAAAAACATTGAACTCATCGTCACGTAACGTAACGTGCGGTCACGCTTCGTAGCCGTTCGTAGCACTCGTAGCATCCTCTACGGCGTAGCACCACATAGGCATGCGCGGGCCATAACCAGTGCTACGACTGGGGCGGGGCCTGTGTACTTTTTGTTATCACTTCTATCAGCAATCCCCAAAGACTGTTCTGATATTTTTTTTTTGTTATCCCATTTGAGTGTCCCACTGTTGGCAACAGGCTCCCCTTTCTTCTTCCAAACCTCTCTATCTTTTGCGATATCTGGCCAATTTGTAATCACTTAATGTAATCACCACAGTTATCACTTTTCTTAAAAAAAATAATCTACACTAATATTATAAGTAAAGAGGAAAGATTTGTATTTTTGTGTGTATGTTTGTAATGAATAAACTCAAAAACTACTGCGCCGATTTAAAAAAATCTTTCACCATTAGAAAGCTACATTCACCCTGAGTAACATAGGCTATATTTTATCCCCGTACTCACACGGGAGTGGGAACTACGCGGGTGAAACCGCGTGACGTCCGCTAGTCTTTTATAAAACTTGCCTTGTCAAATTATGGTCAAATCTTGCAACTGAACTTCAAGCCAGTTCCCCCGAAGAATAACCTTATTTTCATCTTTTCATTTAAAAAAAAAGCTTAATTGTTCTTTGTATTCATGTCTTGATTAAAGAAACTATTTTCTCTTTATGAAACTCACTTATTCATTTGTTACTTTGAAAATCTAGTCAAGACTGCGTTCTAACATTATATTATTATTTGTAAAAAACTATAATGAATAAGCCATACATTGGAACCTACTTACATATTACGCATGCCCTTTGATTTGTAAAAACCTACTTGCAAAATAAACATCATTTATCATTTGCAACAATCAAACAACCCCCATTGCTTTAGCTGCTTTAGGCCAACCCCTAATTAGATATTGGTAACGGCTATACAAAAGTATAACAACCAAGCAGCTGACAAAATTACAAACAAAAAATACCCTTGACCTTGATACCACAGTTTTTGTGCACTGATGTCACTATCAGAAACAGCTGTAGCGAATCGGATGCGGTTTCAACTATAGCTGTCAATGTAGATCTGTTTTTTGTAATAACAGTTTGTCAACCTTCGGGGTAGACAAAGATCTATCTTAATCGGATAGTAAGGACAGAGTGACTAAGAGCAAAGGAAATAGATATTTTGTTATGATTATAATTTGGTTTTTATCCGGAAACACGTCTAGCGTCGTCCAGACAGGCGCATTACTTTGTGTAATTATTTCATCACCACTGCTCTCAAAACGGTGAAGGAGAACATCGTGAGGAAACCGGCATGTCCTAGAACCAAAAAACTCGAAGACATGTGACATCTACCAATTCGCACTGGGCCCGCGTGGTAGATTATAGCCCATTCCCTCTTATAGAGAGGAGGCCTGTGTCCCAGCAGTGGGGACATTAATAGGCTGATGATGATGATGATGATGACGTCTAGCTTAGTTGGATTTAAACTTTTAAGTGAATTAATTGATCTCCTTATTTAGCATGTCATTTTGTACAAAAGCTTCACATAAAACCAATGTGAGTCTTAAGGAAGGATTTATTAGAAAATCATCCAAACAAAGAAGGTTAAATAGAATTAAAGTTTGTATAAAAGTTCGGAATATTTACTGATGTAACCATGGAGTTTCTTGCCGGTTCTTCTCCATGGAAACTACCAACGCGAACCGTGCATCTTTTTCGACGTTTTATAAGTGTCCATCTAGGGCTATGTGAAATAAAATAATTTGATTTTGATTTTTAATGGGAAATCACATTAGCCATTTAAGAAATTTGTTGATAATGACTAGGTATCAATGTAGACTTGAGCAAAGGCACTATAAACTTTACTAAAAGATAATAATCAATGAACCGAAAAACTTGCCAGACTAGTGACTTTTCGAACAATTTCGTACAGAATTTTGGATGAAAATTTAATTTAATTCACGAAACATCTAACTGCCAATATAATCCTTTCTTAGTAACCATAAATTCATCAAACCTATTAAATACCAACATGTTATTTCACAAAGTTTTATGTAAATAAGTAAATAACAGCTGCATTTTATGCACCAGCGACCATTATACATAAACAAAATTAAATACATAGGTAAGTATACTATAAGTTAAATGTCACAAAAGCCATTCACATTCCTATAAAAACAGGTGACTAATACATACTAATAATAAGGAATAAGTTAGAACTAAGATAATTGGTTTCGACGAATTGAAAGGCCGTTTGTAAAAGAATAATTGATATTGAAAACTTGAAAGGTTTTAATATTGCTAGTTCCTATTTCAAAGCGACCTTTCTGGTTGACTGCTGATGAATTGAGAGTAGATTTGTCGAAAAATATAATAAAAACGTAGTTAGACTAATAAATCAGGATTGCCGTCCAACGTGGCAATGCTGCCAGCCTTCTGGGCACTTTTCCTATTGACAGCGCTGTGGACGAATTTTTTGACGCCCTGTAACACTTTTGATAATTTTGTTAACATTTTCATTACTACCTACTATAGACATACAGTTGTCGCTAATTGTAAATAAAGTAAATACATTTTTTACATGTTTAAATTTAGAACACGAATAAATTAGCCTTATGCAAACCCGGAAGGCTTTTTATTTATGTCAAATGAACAACTCGTATGAATAAAAATAATTGTGGAATGTCCATGCACTTGTGAAAATTTAACCTGTATAATTTCTGTATACAGGGTGTTAAAGTAGTCGCGTGCCATGAACCTACCCCTAAGGGTAGGTTACTACCCCTAAGGGCAGGTTCAGTATCAATAAAGGAACCCAGGAAAAATAAAAAAAATCCTAAGAAAAAAAAAAAACTTAAACAATAAAAAAATATTGCAAGATCAACCTAATTTAGTACCTACCTACTAACTTAAATTAGCAATCGTTTAGAATTAAAATTATTTTATTTGTTTAAATGCTTTAATTACTTACCTACCTATTTGTACTAAATTAGGTTGATCTTGCATTTTTTTATATTTAATTAAATTTTTTTTTTTTTTTCCTGGGTTCCTTTATCGATACTGAACCTACCCCTAAGCTATGGCACGCGACTACTTTAACACCCTGTATATACGTAGTTCTGCACCTCCTAATTTTGCCGTAAACTTTTAAAAACTGATTAAGGACCTCCCAAAATCAGCTTTAATTGACTTACTTTTTGTGCCTAATGCAATGCTATTCACATACATAATTATAATTATGATACAACTTCATTATCTCGTCCACGCCGCAATACCCGGTTCTCCGCCTTCCGCATCAACCTTACCTTGGAAATGTCGTTGAACTCTTGAAATAAAAGAACTATCTGCAACATCATCAACCTATTGAATTCATTTAAATTAAACTTTAGTCTCTCTTTCAAATAAATCTTATATAGACTTGAGTCTAGGCTATGAAAAAAAAAACCACTTAATTTCAAGGAACAACGATATTCGTACCTATAAGTTTTAAGTTTCACGTTAATGTCACTTACACGACACTGTAGTTTAAATCGTAAGCTTCTAGAATAAGGTTGTAAATTGTATGTGGACTGTTAATAAAAAGCTTACCCACGCTTTTTCAATCGATTTGGGTGAAGTTGTCCAATAAAAATGCTTTTAAATGCTCTTTATAAGCATCCGAACGTGACTGAATTGGAGATTAAAGCGTGTCCCCTTGTTCTTCAAATATATATATTATTGAATTGGTAAACAGTCAGATTTGGTAAAGAGTTTTGACTGTAACATAACTAATTAATACTGACTATTAATTCATAATGTTACAGTCAAAATTCTTAATCAGTCAGAACAAATGCGTTTTCTGCATTAAAAATATGTTGTTTTAGAACGCCTCAGTTGTAATTACCTAGTCCTAGAATTACAATGATGTTTTTCAAAGGGTCACAAAAAAAACCTAAGAACCTAATAAGTTTCTAAGTAAATATTATTTATTGTTGAAATAGTTTTGACTAATCAAAAGTAGTTTTGACTAATCAAAAGTAGTTTTGACCGATTATCAGTTTTGACTGTGAAAGAATTCCATGTACGAAGAATCCACTAACCCGTACCTACCGTGCCCACTCCCTCTCATAGATAGGAGGCCTGTGTCCCAGCAGTGGGAACATTAAAGACTGATCATGCTAATTAGGAAAGCTGTCAGCACTGGGTCAACAAATCTGACGTAAAAAGTGGAAAATAAAAAAGTTCGTAAACAAACATGATTCTAATAAATTTCAATAATAATTATTTAATTCATTTCTAAGAAAACTAGACAGGACCTGTTTCACTGGTACCTACTTTTATTAAATATTGGGTTTCTAGTATCTACTTTACACGCGACGGAAAAGCAAAGAAGATTATAGTTATCCGTTCTTTGGAAAGCGTTAATAAGTACCTGGGCACATAGGTTTTACTTTCAAAAATAATTGTAATGCACCAATGAATTACTTACAGAAAAACATCTAAGGAATTCTGGTACAGAGTTGTAATTGTGTAGAATCACTACAAGTTAGTGATGATAGTCACCAAGGTTCGTTCTTCCTCTATCTCCAGAAGATGCCTTCCCTGTGTTGAAGTAGGTAGGTACCTACTGTTACAATACTTACAATGATCATTATGACAGTCAGATTAAAATTAACGACTGCATAATCTCATTAAAGGTATAAGGAAATTACTCATAAACATTTTATTAAAAGAACACAATTATTATAATGATCTCGTTTTATCTTTACGACAAGATCTAGACACGTTTTAAGACAAAGTTATACATACTTACATCTAAGGACATTCCCATAATAAAGTAAGCACATTGTCATTTTAAATAATAATTATCATAAATACGAAAGTGCTTAAGTTGGTTCCACTTTCTTAGTTCGGCTGTCGAAGGCATCGCATGAAATTTTGCATACATATTAAATAAGGTTTGGGTCATGCATAACACGCACATGATATTTTTAGTAACTCAACAAATGAAATTGAAAGTTACCGTTTGGAAAACGTTTTGACCGTTGAGAATATTTTTCAGAGAACCGAAAGGCACAAAGCAAAACCGATTATTGAAAACGCTATAATGTCAGATTTGCTATAGCTGCTGAAAAGCTTGTACGCGAGTGCTTGTTTTTTTTAAGCTGGATGCTCCAGGGTAGCCCGCGAAATTCAAACTTTCTTACGTAATTGCATCTTGCAGGCCAGTGCTAGGTTGTGTGTTAACTAAAATCGACTGTAAAGACGTATGTAGTTTTAGAATTATAATCATCAAAATCATCAATACAACCCTCCAAGTTCATGTAACTCGATTGAATTACTTACCTAAAACTGGCCTGCAAATTGCAAAAAACGTAAGAAAATTTTAATTTCGCGGGCTACCCTGCAGCATCGTTTTTTTTTTTTTTGGATGGGAAATTATCAAATGACTCTGGGCGGGGCAGGAGGGAGTGTCAGACGTTTACTGACTAAAACCCATCCATGTTCCTTCATCGCCCTTTGTGTTCCGGGGCCACGGTATCTATTTCGAACAGTCTCGCAGCCTCAGCGATGGATAGGATCTATGATAAACGAGCGTGCTTAGAAGATAACCATTTTTCCAACCAAACCCCGCATGAAACAGTTTGTTTGCTACTGCAAAAATGCAAAACTGCTGTATAACTAGTAACCTTGAATTTTGCAACCAGTAAATTGGTGTAGGTTTCTTTTGAGACGACCGAGTAAACACGAAGAACTGTTTATTAACATGAAATGTGAGCCGAGTCGTATCAAGGTCACATTAGTGTGGCTGCTCACGATCTCACATAAATTATGGCAGACCAACAATAGAGATCATTAGAAAAGGCTTAGGAATGCATAATGTTGATGCAAATCTTGCTGTCCTAGTTGGTTTGATGCGAAAAGTAGGTACTGAAAGTACCTAATGTTTTTTTTTTATTAAGATTAGATAAGTTAAGATAAGATATATTTATTTGCATAAACATGTGTACACATACAATAATAAAAGTGCATGTAGGATGGCATAAAATAAAAAAAATGTTCAGACATGTTTGCCACATACTATGGCGTGCAAATGTTTTGAGTACTAATTAAAATTAAGAATATTAAATGGCAAAATAAATTAAAAGAATAACAAACATGATTAAAAAATAGCATCGCTTAATAAATGTCAAAATGATACAATACATGCCAAAGTAAAAAATTTGATACATATTAATACAATTTTTAGTGTTGGTGTAGAAGAATATAAAACGAGGACAGGAAGATAATGAGTGTGACTTGATTTAGGTTTAAAATAAAAATAAAAAAGTAATAACGGAAAAACTGTAATAAATTATGCAAAATTAGTAATTGATAGATCAAACAAAAAAGTAAGTAAATGTGTGAAAGCAGCTTGATACTATAAAACATTTATAATGATAACGCCTGTGCACGATAATGTATTAAAATAATGTAAAAGAAAACAATTAATCACTAGTTGTTTATAATAATATCCAATTAGTGTAACATGACAAACAATTCATTATGCACTGATTACGTGACATAAAGAATTTAATCATGAATAAAGAATTTAATGTTTTCTCGCTACGATTTAACTATAGCTCACGGAACAAAAATTACTAACAGATGACAACAATAACTTCTTCGTAGATGGATCAATGTTAGCGGAAGAATTTTATAAACAGCAGGATAAAAGCACTTATAATAATGGCAACTGGACTTTCATTTTGACCGTTCAACATCATTCCCTGCGCTCCTCTTTCGAGCAGACGAAATTTTCAAACGAATCAAGCAATGGATAAAGAATCTCTTTCAAAATCCTTTGGATCGAGATGGAAAGTGTGTCATAGAATTGATTTATATTCCTAATGCAAATACGATTCTTCGTATTCTTCTTTCAAGTACTTTGCCAAGCTGTTTGCGAACCTCCAAACATCTCACACTATCAACTTCGTGCATCTTTGATCGTTCACATTGCTCAGACATGTCATTTGCCAACGATAACATTGTTGGCGCACATTTCTGTTTTCACAACGTCCGGTCAATGCCCTTTGGCTTTGCCTGTTAATGAATTATTAGTTCTACTACTCTTATCTTTGTTAAAGATAATAGTGCAGCCAGACCATTTATTAACTACTTGCTTGTACCTGCGGCTTCGCTCGTGTTTATTTAGAATTTGACAATTAAACTCATAACACACTACTGAGTTTTATATAAATTATTATAAATAATATATAATTATGAATAATATATAATTATTTAATAATAATAATTTTAATTATGAATATGTAATTATTTAATATAATATATTATTATTATAATATATTATAAAGTTTATATAAATTATAATATAAACTTTAGTAGTGTTTAGTAGTTTAGTAGTGTTTAACTTTAGAAGTTAGCTAGCTTCTGCTAGCAGCTTCGCCCTCGTGAAGTTTCATAATTGTCCCAAGGGATCTTACTACCGGGATAAAAAGTATCCTATGTGTTAATCCAGGTTATAAACTATCTGTGTGCAAATTTCATCCAAATCCGTTCAGAAGTTTTAGCGTGAAAGAGTAACAAAAATCCATACATCCAAACTTTCGCATTTATAATATTAGTAGGTTAAATGATAATGCATTCATGATTCGAAACAACATGGGGCTGTCTATTATTATAAGAACGTTATTGTGGTTTTCCTCGGGAACAGTACTTTTTTCGGGATGAAAGGTACTCTATGCCCGTTTCTGCACAGCTGTTAACGTATATGCAAAAAATTAGGATGGTCAGTTCAGTGGCTTAGGCGTGAAGCCGCCGCGGGAGACGCCCCGGGCTTGTGGACGGTAGGCTATGGGCTAGCTCGCCGTCCATCCGTCTAATGACGACGTCTAATGACGATGACGACAGGCCGCGCGTTCGTGTTCCACGCGCGCCTCAAAGAGAGTCGGCAATAGGAAGGGGTCCGCAAGGGCCGATGCCTGCCGCCGGGGTTGCGGGACATTTCGATCGAGATACCGTGGCCCCGGAACACAAAGGGCGATGAAGGAACATGGATGGGTTTTAGTCAATAAAAGTCTGACACTCCCTCCTGCTCCGCCCAGAGCGGGAGGAGTCATTTGATGATTTCCCATCCGAAAAAAAGGCGTGAAAAGGTAACAAACAAACATACTTTCGCACTTATAATATTAGTGAGGAAGTAAGGATGGGTACTATTTTCAAAATTGTGTAGTAAAGTAACTGACCAACATTTTCTTTCATAATTTGATGATTGTAGGCAGGTGGACGTGGGTCATAAGTTCATAACACAAGGTGGATTGTGTAACTGCCCGTTAGTCATTACGGTTGATTCATACTTACGTGTATTTATGGCTAGACTGAACTTATATGGGTTAGTTAATGAGGAAATGGATAAATAAATAATGGATTTTAAGGCAATTCACGATTTTGCACGCGGTGTTTGTATTGGTGACTCATTTCTGTTTTGTTTAAAGTTTATTATGGTATGATCCGCCATAATTGGACCATAACAATCTCCTATTTTGAATTCAGGTAGGTAGGTGCACTAACCGTTGGTCCCGGCTGTCATTTGTAGATCTTTAACAGTAGTTAGGTAGTCAGAGGCCCAAAAAGCCTGACAACCAGTCTTACCAAGGGATATCGTATTATCCGAACTAACTGGGCTGTGGAGGTCAGATAGGCAGTCGCTCCATATAAAATACTGGTATTCAGCTGCATCCGGTAAAACTGGAAGCCGACCCCAACATAGTTGGAAAAAGGCTAGGCAGATGAAGATAAGGGGCACTAGGCGACACAATAATGACTTTCTTGCCTTCATAATGGATTATTTGTCTAGACAATGGTTAAACATCGTAACTAATGTTTTAATTAATAATTCTCTCTGCTATTGGTCATTTCACTTATCCACTTTAAGTCATCAACTAAGACCGTGACTAAGACTAGTTAAGAGCAAAATATTTTCATACCAGTCTGAAGAACAAAAGTAAATCATCATCTGCCTAGCCTTTTCCCAACTATGTTGGGGTCGGCTTCCAGTTTTACCGGATGCAGCTGAATACCAGTATTTTACATGGAGCGACTGCCTATCTGACCTCCACAACCCAGTTAATACCGGGTAATACGATAATAATAGTAAGAACAAAAGTAAATCTCTAAAAAAAATACAGAAATTTCTTGGTGCTCTAAGTTAAAGTTTCAAAGGTTCTGTCAACCCTAGCAAGTTGCATACCAAGCATACCAAGTTGTCACATTATGAGCACATACATACCTAATGCTAATATTTTCTATTAGTACTTTTAAGTCGTAAAGCTAGAAAGTTGTAAGTGAAAATATCATAGCAAAGCAACTTAGTTTTCTAACCTGTCAAACGTCTAGGTTTTTCTTTTCAGCACAAAACTGACGGGTTGAGTTTTCTATATGGTGTCGAAGCTTCTAGTAGACTATATTTTTTTGTAGCTGGCAACTTTTACTTTTAAGAAACTGTAACCAGATCAAGATACGTTTTAACAAGTAATACTTGGACTGTATTGATAAATCACTCTGTAACAAAAGTTATGCTGTAGAGAAATTTCACTTAAGAAAGACGTAGACAATGATATACCAGAAGATAGAGAGACATACGTACTAACATACATACGTCTTACAGTCGCGAATAATATTTTAATCAACATACAACCTAGTACTGGCCTGCAAATTGCAAAAAACGCAAGAAAATTTGAATTTCGAAACCTTAACAATAAAGGAAAGTAATAAAGCGCTCATTCTCTTTCTACTCGTTTAAAAAATTCGCTGTGCACAGGGTCCACAATTTTTTTTTTTTTTTTTTTTTATTTACCACCTGTAAGTTAGTGTACTTACGTTATAGATAGCAATAAACGATTTGACATTATTAAAGTAAAAGGGAGAGAATGATAGATTTAAAGGACAAGGGCGAATGGAAGAAGAGATCGAGTGCCATATTTGCGCCGACCTCAAGTAACATAAGACAAGGCCAATAAAATGATATCGACAAGTAACGTAAAATAACGAGACAAGTTCAAAAATAAAATCTCAATTTCCCAAACACTACAAAATTAACGAAACCAGTGTTGCAATGGAGAGAAAACCAAAAGCAACAATTCATAAAAATAACTATAAATAGTTAGTTCATAAAAAGAACTACATTTAAACTAATCACCAACATACAGCCGCATAAGTAGATTAAAATTCCTCTAAAATAGTTTAATAGCTCGCCTAATACCTCTGCTTCTAATATAGCCTGGCTCGGTGGGAACAAGCAACCGCGGCCCGCGGCTTGCAAGCAATTATGGTTCGTGGAAAGGGCCTTTCACATTAAAAAACGTTAACGATGTCGACACGTGTTTTTAGAGGTTAGGAAATAAAAAAGAATTAGGTTTGTAAAGGAAGTCTTTCAGAGTGGTAAAAATGCATTTGTCAAGTTTATTTGGTAACTAACAAATTACTCTATGATAATTGAAATAAATATCTATATTTTGCTCTCAAAACGGTGAAGGAAAACATTGTGAGGAAACCGGCATGTCCTAGAACTAAAAAAATCGAAGACATGTGACATCTACCAACCCGCACTGGGCCCGCGTGTTGGATCATAGCCCATTCCCTCTCATAGAAAGGAGGCCTGTGTCACAATATACCTGTGTGTCTGTGTTATTAAGTTTGCATTTTCTTGCAATATGAATGCAGCTCCAATTCTTATGGGAAATAAGAAAAACTATCTGACAAGTGCTCAAATCTTTAATCTTCTTTTTCGTACAGTTAGTGCCTAACCTGGTGTCAGAGTTTTTATGATGGACCTCTGACTTGGCTTTTCATGCCGTCGAGAAATATCTCACAGGCATGATGGTTCCCTCACGATTAGTCACGATGTTTTTAAATCTTTAACAAAAAATTGCAAAAAAGCTTCAATTTTGTATAACACGTCTACCCGACACTAATCGCCCTTTCTACTAACTGAGATTTAGAATCAAAAAAACCTGCTACTAAATAATAAATTAAACCATGAAGTCGAAAATCACATGAATCTATTCAAATTATCAGTGTTTAAGCTGTCAAGAAACTAAAATTTATTGAATTCTAGGATCGATTGTAATCGATATTTAGATTGTAATCGATGCTTAATTCCTTGCTACTGCTTTCACTTCCAGTAGAAACAGAACATTAATCTTCTATCGACAATACGACTCAATAATTATATGTTGAGGATATAATCTAAACTTCCTCTGTTGATATCAGTGGACCCAGTTTAGCAAACGGTTTTTGAAAGCCTCGATTTTTCAAGTAGATAAATCTGCTGAAACCTGCTATTATAAATGTGGTGTTCACTAGTACCTACCTAACAAAAGTTAGAATTAGAATACAACCACCAAATTATCAGTAAGTAGGTGAATTACTTTAAGGGTACGTGCACTCGCTGCCTGAGTGAAGTGAGGACTAGTCGACCGACACGGAACCTTAAAGCTCACCCTATGTTTATTATTAGATATCTAGGCAAAGTGGGCGACTACCTAATTATGTATAATACTTTAGTAGTGGCTTCCAAATTTTTGTGACATGCCCCCGGGCAGCCTCCTCAAACTTCAACTAAAATCACGATGTATGTCCGCCTTTTACGGTAAAACTATACAAGGAGCCAATGAATGACGTTTGCCAATTATAAGCAATAATTACGTCAAATATCTACGATCAGAACAGAAATGTAACAACAAATACCTACCACAAAAATCGTAACTAAAATACATTTACATTTAAATTCGCAATTAGGAAAACCATTACATACTTTCCTCAATTATTCATTTCAATGACGTCACAGTAGATGTAAATAAGGTATTATTCAATCCTAATTTATACGTACCAAATAAGGTATTGTGAACTGTGAACCTAGTCCTAATCCTAATTATTTGACAATCATTTTCGAAATCAATTTGGTATTTAACATTTTGGTTGCATTTGCTGTTAGGTATAATTGGTACACACATTATTTAGTCTGTTTTGTAACACGGAGTTCATAGGTGACGAATAAAGTCATCAGGAAATGCAGTTACGTTATACAATGTACGTCAATAATATTTGTGCAATCGTCTTGTTAGCGTGTCGATGGCAATCTAAATTGTGTTGGCAAAGAACTGAGCTACTAATTTGACACTTTCGGTAGCGACCATCAGTTCCAGTCCTGTAATGAATAAGCATCAGGACACGCAGAACACGATATTAGGTGCCCAATTGTTTGTGGAACAGCACTACATTTACACTTCAGGGCAGAGTCATTAGTGAATTTGTGCAATAAATTGTAACTGTCGAAGCTTTACGTCGCGTCGGCTCTACGACAACTGTCAACAATTTTGACACAAGCTTCTCGGGAGCTTATGTCAACGATCCATCATCGATTTATCGCTGATAGAATGTCACTCTTTATGGTCCCTTTGGTTTTACAGCTGTGGGACGTTGGTTACTTCTAAAGTTACGTCATAAACGGGAAATGCTAATGGTGGTATTGGAATTCCCCGGTAATTTTGTTAATTGCGGAAATCCAATGACATTTACTACTGAACAGTAGAAAGAATATGTTTAAATCCGCTCACTACGCTTTTTGAAAATATCTGCTAGCCAACTTTTACGCGTAGTGTTTTTTCAAATGACAATCTGAGCCATGTCAACAAATTCACATGGAATGCTTTGTTTGTTATTAGTTACCTACCTATAGATATCAGTTATAAGTAACAATTAAGTTGCATTGTGTTATCCTGTAACGGTAGATCTAAATACTTAATAAAAAATAAATCAACCAAAAGCAACCAAAAAAAATGTCCATATTTTTATTCCAGTTATCACAACACTTGTTATTTACAAATCGTATTGTTTCAATACAACCGGTCAATCATGACATAACCTAGGTGAGATCATCAGCACATTAAATACATACCATTTAAGGTATTGCTGAGTTCGACCGGTATTCAGGACCTCAAGGTGACACGGAGACACGGATGAGAGAAATGTTTGGCATACGTAAACCGCTTTAGTAGGACAGTATTGGATAGGGTTGCCTACCGTACTATAATATATAGTATTGTTCTATACTTCGGGTCTGCGTACTATATACTGTTGAAGAGATTTATAGTACGCAAAAATACTATATTTTCACGGAAATCTAACAAACAAATCCTTATTTTAAAAATGTATGAACGCGCCTTTACTTTAACTTTTGAATGAGGCGTGTATCCGAAAATAAAAGACAGAAGTAGTATCCCATTAATAAAAAATGAGCTTTTAATTTACATTGATCTAAAAATTTAATGTAATAAAGCATAATTATGACACTTTTATTTTAGACAAAACATTGTTAAAAAATGCAAGAAAGTCAAAAAATTATAAAAATAAATAAGGTAACAAATATATATTTGACTATTTTTTTTATTTTTCCTTAAAATAAGTACTGTATATTTTAGAAATGTACTATATTGAAAAATACAATATTTCGCCTAAGAAATGTTGGCAACCCTAGTATTGGATATATCGGTTGAGAAACTGGCTACTTTAATCGTTGGTGAATCATTGTGGTTTTCTCTTGCGGCATGAATGTTTTGTCCTCGTTTAGTTGAAGGATTCATTGTTAAAGAGTTCATAACATCACGCCTGTAATCCCCGAAGGGTGAGGCAGAGTTGGACTTAATAGCACACCCTCATTTCGCCAAAGTCCCATGTAATAACCTTTGCTATCAATCGGGGCACAAATCCGGACTCCGCGGCGAGAAATTCCTGATAAAAAACCCAATAATAATTTGGGTAGTCTAACCCGGGAACTCATGTAATGAGGCAGGTACTTAGTGTCAAAAGGTTCCTGGGACAAATTGATGTGCTTTAAATCAATTTTTATTTCCTAAATTTCAGCTGTTTTAGTTTCACGAGACATTTTCGCTAAAGTAAACATTAGATTAGATGCTGTCAAATGTCTCTTTTATTTTGGTTGGCAGTGGTGTTAACATTTCGGCGTAAAGTCTATGGTGTAAAAGACCTCATCACGAAGCCGTCAACCAAGCATTCTGTACATCAAACTAAGTAACTTTACGCAAAAATTATTGCTGCGAAACGACTTTTTTTTTTGGGGTGAAAAATCATGTTTTGCGGTAGAACTCAATGTAACGCACTCAAACCATTGTGCTGATGGATGGATTGAATAGTATGGGGGTCGTGGAAGTGTTTAAAGTAAAATAGTAAAAATAGTAAAATCTTATATTAAAAACTTGTATTTAAAAAAAAAAAACTTGTCAAAAAGTTGGAACTTTGACCCCCAATATCTCCGTAACTAAAAGGTTCCCAGGTAAGGTGTAGAACAGAAAAATGATCGCAATGACGAGGAGAACAAGTGCGTTTCGGCTTCGTTAAGAGGTGTTTTGTCACCCTTTATACACTATAGTTAGTAGACGAGCCATAATTAGCTTTATATAACAGGCTATTTACAGCCCATTGTGGACCGATAATTAGTTACAGTGTCTTGTGGTCAGCTCCCAATATAGACCGGCTTACAGTCTATATTTGCTTAGAGCGTGAATTTTCTTACCGAGACCAATTCGGAATTTGGCTTTGCCAGTGTGACTTCAGGTACTTAATCATGAGTTTATGACCCAATGCATACTGAGAAGGGAAACCCACATTTATAAGACTCTTCTAAGGAAAGCATTCGTTAGCAAACGCATTTGATGAAAATTGTGGTCATTATTCAAATCTATAGTATACTAATATTATAATAATATAATAATAATAATAAAATTTTTATTCAAAAAATATATAATATATAATTATAATAAATATAATTATATATAATTATAAAGCTGAAGAGTTTGTTTGTTTGAACGCGCTAATCTCAGGAACTATTGGTTGGAATTGAAAAATTATTTTTGTGTTGGATAGCCCATTTATTGAGGAAGGTTATAGGCTATATAACATCACGCTACGACCTAAAGGAGCGGAGCATAAATGAAAGATGTTGCAAAAACGGGGAAAATGTATTCCTTTTGTTAGCTTTTTCTCTCTTATGTGACGCAGACGGCGTGGGTCAGCTAGTCTAACATCAGTCCTGTAATCCCCGAAGCGAATTAAGCAAAGGTATACCTAAACAGTACACCATACATTTTGCCAGTTATGTTTTAAGTTCCATGTAATAGGAGTGAGCCTATTGCCATCAACCGGGCGGGGCGGCACAAATCCAGACTCTGTGTCTGCTACTGAGAAATTCCTGATCGAAAACCCCAATAACACTTTGCCCGACCCGGAACTCAAACCCAGGACCTCATGCTCAGTATTCGCCACCCTACCACTCAACCAACGAGGCATTTCGAAATTGGTTTAAAAGAAGAAGAAGAAAATTATGAAATAAGCCCAGCGCACACCGCTGGAGGCGCAGCGGAGCGCATTTGAAGACAACAATTTAATATAAACCTTAAGTACCTTGATATACGGTCGCGCGCATTCTCTTGTATAGTAGCTTGAGGGCGCTCCAAGTACCGCGTGCGAATTTATTCTTAAATTGACCGTATTTAAATTGTTGTCTTCAAATGCGCTCCGCTGCGCCTCCAGCGGTGTGCGCTGGGCCAAAGTCAAACACCCCAAACAGACACCCACTTACTGAAACAAAAGACAAACTTATTAATATTTTCACGGCATCTGAAACCCTGAAACATTGTCACGCTGAAAACACCTGCATTCATGTATCTAGGCCAGCCATATTCTCATATACAATAACAATACAGCTAGCTATGTTTGCGAAGGTGTTACGTGCCATTTTCACCTCGACTTGAACCGGTTACCAAGTATTCTGGCCTGGATTCTTGGTGAAATGGTGATACTGATTTTGATGCGTTTCAAATCATAGGTGACATTTTTTTTAAGAATGAAGGTACTATATTCTGAAACTAGACAAGTGACAATAGCTTTCAACAGGTTTCGTTTTCGATAGTCATTTGAATACATCCAACAGGGTACTTTTCGATAGCTTATGTCATATGAATACATCCAACAGGATACTTTTCGATAGCATGTCATTTAAAAAAATACATTTTGGATTTTTCTGTCATCATCATTGTCTCTAATAAATGCCACTTTTTTAGGCAGTAGTGTCTTTTTCCTTTCGTAGAATAAGACGGTAAAGAGAGACATTGGTAAAGAGATATGCCCTAAACAGCAAATATTAAAAGTTCACCAATACTGAACGACGAAAATCTACCTTTTTTCTACTACCTGTGGATACATTATTGAGATATAAATTGAAAATCCTCATGAAATAAATTGAACGGAACTTAAAACACTAAATCACTCGTTGATATTAAACAATTGCAGAGATATCCTTTTCATAAACGTTCATTAATTTAAATAACTAAACCAATTACAGTCAGTTAAACCAATTTTATGTTATAAAATCTTATTGCCTCGTAATTAAACATAATTAACATCAACATCACCACTAATAACTATACATTTATCATTTATTGTAAAACCATTCATCATTGTTCAAATATACTTAAGAAATATCGGGCCAAGGGAACTGAAATTATCTTTTCTACATAACACCTAAAGAATGGCAATATATTCGCACTACGCTTATTTTATGTTATAAGATAAAAGATAAACTAGATCGCAAAGATAAAATGTTTAAAAATAATCACGTGCTTCGGCATACTTTTATAATGTCAACATTCCAGAATCAGAGCAATCTTCTTGAGTGAAGATATTTTAATCTTAAGATCAAAATAAAACCACATTAACAATTTAAACATGATGAGAAAACTTGCTTATCATTATACATGTAATAGTGTTCTAAGTATTATGAATGAGAGTAACTTACATAAGGGATAAATAAAATAATCTTTAGCTTGATAACTGAGGAGGAGTGAAGTGGAATCAAGTCGCAGAATACAACGCAAATTAATTATCGGCATACAATTAACGAACCACCGGATTTAGCAAAATGTAACGCCAAAAAAATCACTTTTGATTGCCAAAATTAGTAAATGATCACCAAACGTAACCCCATTTTATCGTAAAATTAGAACCAAAAACATATTTATGACCACCAGAAATTGAACTGTTATGCTCTTGCATCCGAGTCGAGGGAGACCCGGTCGACGGAGTCCCGCTTCGCGGGGCTCCTACTCATGAATGGTTTATAAAAAAATAACCCGTGTTACTCCGTGTCGGGGTACCCCAAGTCGGCCTAGGCAAAACTAAGTAGTTTGTTATCAACCACCTCATTAAAATTTGGTGTTCAATTTACTAAATTTGGTGATCAATTGATATTTTAGGTGATAGATGTTAGTGGTCATAAAGTTATTTTTGGTGGTCATTATATTTTCCCCCTTATTTATCTACGAGTTTCCAAATGGAACCTAGTTTTCAAAGATGTTCAGCTCCACGTAGGTACCTAAGTAAAATTCCATATAATACGTCACTCTCATTATCTTTTCCAAACAGAAGGCTCACCCTGACCTAAACAATCTATTAAACAATACATAATAATAACTATCCAATAAAACAAACATTACAAAGTAGAGCAGTAACAAAAACAAACAATAATGTACTACTTTCAGGCTGTGTTGAAGGACGCAGTCGGTGACCTCGACGGACAAGACATAGCACTTACAACCTACTAAACAAAGTTCCAGAAGTACAACTTTTAATAATTCGAATACTTAATGTCTAGGGTAAGTCCGGGGTAGTTGGCCATAGTTTTCCTTAAGCATTGCTAAAAAAAAAGCTTACATATTATTACAGAAATTTTTATTTATAATTAAACTTTGAACAATCAACTATAATATACTTAGCACAAAAGTAACAATTACTAATGAGATCGCCTTAAAAAAAACTTATTTTTTTAAATCACAATTGGCCATCTCTCCCGGGGTATCCGGGTGTGATGACCATAGCATTAGAGGTAAGATAGCCATAACTTAAAACTCATAAGCTATTTTTCTTACGTCATCTATTGTCAAGGGAAAGCCCTTGGCTTGCATTGATTTGATATGAGCAACCAATTTCTTTTCGTTTTCTTCACCAAATAAAAAAGATGGCCCCATAGGCCCTTTTTTTGTCATTATTCTTCTTTAATCTTTCTAAAGTTTTTCTTGGTATTCCGAACTGAATTGCTGCACCACGTACTGAAAAACTATCATTCTGCACTGCACTAATAGCTGCTTTCAGAGATTCTTCTGACCAATTACCTCTGACGGCTACTGTCTTTCTCTTGTATTTATTAGGCATCCATATGGCCATCACATACCGATTTCAACTGGCCATCTCTCCTTTTTTTCCGGGAGAGATGACCATGCCTAATATAAAAACGAATCAAAACACAACACGAGTAATTTTGAGGTT
The DNA here is from genome assembly GCA_905147715.2 of Xestia xanthographa. Taxonomy (NCBI): domain Eukaryota; kingdom Metazoa; phylum Arthropoda; class Insecta; order Lepidoptera; family Noctuidae; genus Xestia; species Xestia xanthographa. The sequence continues at coordinate 26,280,326 of LR990659.1, forward strand.
AGAACAATAAGTTGACTGTTTATTTGACAACAAATGCAAAAAACACTATTATTTTATGAAACTAATATCACAATCTAGTAAAACACGAAACCTCTAATAATTTTTTAAACTAGTTTAAACAATAAACAAGGTTTTTACACACTTTTGGATTTTTTTTTGCCGAAATGGCGGTCGTAGTTTAGCTCCCGCGCACGATGCCAAGCGCACTGAACTGTAACTGGCGACATCTAGTCAACGACTCCTTAAATTATTTGAGCGGGCCATCTCTCCCTTATGGCCATCTACCCCGGAATTACCCTAAATGTATTTAATTTTAGGGTTAACTATTTCATTAATCAGGGGTTTCAATTGTCTCTTCAACATCTTACCTTCGTACTCAGACCAAATAAAAAACCAAGACAGCACTGCGAACAATAAAGTGAAGCCAGCGCAAAACTAAGCTCCGCTGTGTGCATACACGCTCACACGCACACATTTACATCAAACTACAATTAAACTAAGCTCAAAAAATGCACACATGTTTGATGTTTACGAAACTGGAAACACTTTATTGTTCGCAGCGCTGTGTTTTGGTTTTTATTTGGTCTGAGCCTTGGTATCTTCATATTTCATACTAGCATTTCGTCCGCGACTGTGACCGCAAAAAATGTGATAGCTCGGCTAATACGCATGATATAAGTATACTTTATATCCTATAGCACCCAGGAATAAAGTAGCTACTTGCCAATTAAAGAATATTTAGAATCGGATCATTAGTTCCGGAGATTACCCCCCCTACATACAAACTTACAAACTTTTTTACCTCTTTATAATATTGGATTAAATAGGCTGGCTGATGAGGCCAAAAATAAAGTTTTTTTTTTAATATTACTTCAGTTCTTCTGCCAGTAGCATTTTGCACGATTTAAATTGTTTTTTTTTCGACTCCGACCTCATTGCTTCAACGTCAGCAATAGTACATTACTGCAGAATCCAGTAAGTAAGCCTTCCTGGCCAAGTATGAGTTAACCGGACCGAACCGCAGGTGAGGTCCGGTTATATGCGAGGCCAGGATGGCTTTCTTGCTGGTTGAGGTTTGTATAATACTTTTCTCAAAAATGAAAGAAAGTTTAACAACAAATTCGTTTAAACACAATTGTCGCAATTGAATGTGAAATCCCACCAGTCGTTGTTTTTTTTAATACAAAGTTTGCGTTTAGTTTTGGAAATTGTTCTATTTTTACATTACATGAATGTTTTAGTAAAAAAATGTAAATTATTGTTTTTGAAACTCCATGTTAATTTTAGAATGGAAAGTTTTAATCCAACGTGATTTATAAACTGAAATTACTAAATACAAACATAAAATCCCACACTATACTTCTAACACATTACTAAGTACAAAACGCAACGCATACTTTTTCTGCGTCGCGTTAAGTGTCACAGACTATAAAATGGCTGTAATATATACATGTATTTCATAAAATGTCATACCAAAAAGAGAGATAGATATATATTGGGAGCCTTTTCTAAGCAGATCCAAAGAGGATGACCTACTGTCCAGTAAGTAAATTACATACTTACTTACTGGACAGTTGGAGATTCCAAATTTAAAATCTCGCTTCTTACTGGACAGTTGTGAATAAGTCTCCGGTAGAGATCACTTTCTGGATACTTTTTAGAGATGTTATGGCAACATTACATACCATTTTTGAGAAAACCTCATTTCATGTAGAACTTTTGCATTAACTTTTTATAGTGTAGTAACGCCCACTTACATACATAATGAAGTATTGTTTAATGATGAGCTCGATTGATACTGCGTACGATCACAGATATAAGTTTATATTATCACCTCTTTTATAAGAAAATACGTGAGATATAGGTTTATTTATTTTTCCATTAGTAGTCTTGGTAACTTTTCGATCAAATCAAATGCGATGTACTGACTACTGTTACTATAGTTGGAATGTGAGCTTGAGCCGAGGTGCATTTAAAGAGCCTCCATAAGAGACAAGTTAGTCTGGCAGAAATCTTGCTTGCTAATCTTTTTCACTGTAGCATAAACCATTCTAGTTTGGGAGTATGAAGAACAGGGTGTGAAGCTCTTCATCCCCCGTAGAAAAGGGAGGATCCTCCGACCAGACGGGTGTTATGTCTAGTGGGCTACTGCCCGGCAGTTGTCGTCGGGTTCTTGGATAGTCATAAGTCGCGAATAACTCTGCTTGCGCGATGTAGGAATTCTTAGTTTAGTTCATCGTTCGTGTCATAGATGGCGCTGTAGTACTTTTTTTCTACGTTATTTTTGTAGTGCCGTTACACTAGTACAGAGGGCCTAAACAAAGTGAATTATATTAAAATGTATGGTCACCTGTTAGAGGAGCTCGTGGCTAAATAATAACAGCCGCTCAGGTCGATATTTAGGTTAAGCCGTGCTTGCCTAGGTTGGTCTGTGGATGGGTGACCACCCATTACATACCGAGTTTCCTCCGTGCCTCGGAAAGCACGTTAAGCAGTTGGTCCCGGCTGTCATTTGTGATCTTTGACAGTCGTTACAGGTAGTCAGTGGCCCAAAAAGTCTGACAACCAGTCTTACCAGGGGGTATCGTATTACCCAGTACTAACTGATGATAAAAAGTGACGACACGGATGTCGGTAACAGCTGACTAGCTTACCACAGTTACGAGTTTAAAAATATAATAACAGTGATTATCTAAAAACTTTATTGCTAAAAGTCATCGACGGGATACAGTACTTAACATATATTGTGGAACAGTGTCAGTGCTCAGTAATACAATAATAAAAGCATAAAATAAAAATCCTAATAAAATAGTGAAAATCATCTACCCTATAATATTCACAAATAAATTAAACCTCAAGTGATTTGCAGAAACACAATAAAATAGTGCAACTGAGTACATAGTGACAATTTGTGTGTGGATCATTGCAATAACTCGCGCCTACTGAAAATTACAGGACAACTTACAGTCAGTTAGTTACACATTGCATACAATCAACGCCATCTGTGACTCCTTAGTGGTAACTCGAATCTATAACTGGAAATTGTGTGGAACCCAAACAGACGGATCAATCATGGCGAAATGTGGTGGCTGCGGTAAGTTTATGGCTATGTCTGAGGGCATTCGCTGCACTAAGTGTCCTGGGTCATATCATCCTGCGTGCATTGGCGTTACGACAACAAAGGTGTCAACTAACTGGTTGTGCCCGACCTGTAAGGCAAAGATACCGAGAACGGACAATTCGGCTACACCTGTTAAAGGCCCGTCTGATGGTAGCTTAGTTAGCCATCCAAATATAACCCAGCAAAATAGCAATAGCCAGCCAGGAACTAGCCCGACTGCAACTATCATCCAGTCTGCTACTACCATCCAGCCAGCAACTATCCAGCCAGCAACTGACCAGCCAGCTACAACCATCCAGCCAACCATTCAGCCGACAACTATTCAGCCTCCTCCGATACTACCAACCCCTGCCTCTCACCCCACCCCCAAAGAGAAAATAGCACAGCCGCAGCCTCAGGAGCTCAACGTAGCCTACGAGATTCGATGTTTCCGTGAGGAGCTCAGTGCTATGAGAGTGGAGTTACGACAGTTCCGAGATGAGATGGCGAGTTTGAAGTCGGATGTCGGCTTATGTAGGGAGCGTATGGAAGTCGTTGAGGGCAAGGTTTCCTACCTCGAGAAACGTTTTGAGGAAAAAGAACCATCTTCCTACGACCATCTTGAGGAGACCATTGCTGAACTCAAGCTACAGCTGAATGAACGCGACCAGGAGCTCCTAATTAATGACGTCATCATAACGGGTATACCGGAAACAAAAGATGAGAGCCCGCTACACATCCTGAAAGTGGTATCCCTAAAATTGGGAGTTAACATCGACGAGCGCGAAATAGTGAACGCGGAGCGTGTTGGTATGGTGCGCCGTAACTTTACTACTACTGGCAGTGTTGACATAGCGGAGCCGCCACGACCGCACGCGCTCGCTGTGCGACTGTCGCGCCGCGCTGTCCGCGACCAACTGTTGAAAGCAGCGCGCGTGCGACGCGGCCTTACCACTGCCGATCTTGAATTGCATGGGCCCTCTCAGAGGTTTTATTTAAACGAACGGTTGACGCCGATTAACGGGAAGCTGTTCTATAACGCGCGTGAGGCTGGGCAGAAATATAAATTTAAGTATGTGTGGACAAAAGAGGGCCGCATCTACGTGAAGAAAGAGGATGGTGTCCCTGCGCAACGTATTCGCTCCGATCTAGATTTGGGCCGAATTTTTGGAAATGGCTCATTTTAAATAGCTTGTTCCTAACTCGTCTAGTACTAAAATTACATAATATTATTTGTTTTTTTCCTGTTTCTTTTATAATCTTTTTTGTTGTTTTTTGTTCGCTTTTTCTGTACTTGTTTGGCCGCAGCATGCCCTGGCTAAAGGGGGCACTATTTTTGGTTTGTATTTTACGCAGTGACACAGATTTGATGATACCTATTTCCCTTCAAAATAAGTTTATGATATTTTATCCACTAAAGATTATTTATTTACTACAAAATACTTCCCTATATAATTATTATTTATCAACATATGCACTATTAATTAACACGATATTAGTATTCTGTACACGTTTTTTGACACGGACAAATATTTCAGTATTATTATTATACTATATTATCACATATTATTACGAAACAAAAACATGTTACGAAAACCCGATAGTTGTCTGCAATCTTATAGTGTGCCCTTGTACGAAGTATTCCATTGTGATGTTTGGTGCCACTAAAACATTGTAATGAGTGCGAAGCACCTTAAGTTTGGATTACTCAACGCTGGATCGCTAGGCACTAACCACGATGAGTTTATCGCCGCATTGGAACGTCATGATGTTTGTATAATGGCAATAAATGAGACCTGGCTTAGGACGGGTGAGGAGGGGCGCGCGCCCGCCGTGCCTGGGTACCGGCTGCGACACGTTCCGCGCCCGGTGACCGTGCGCGGTGGACGCGGCGGTGGCATTGGGTTTTATATCAAGCGCGGGATGAATGTGCGCACCCATGCGCACCCTGTTGACCCGCTTCATGAGTCAGTGGAACAAATGTGGCTTGTTTTGAGCGCGAATGGTGTAAAAATCGCCATTGGCACAGCGTATAGACCGCCGTGGATGGATGTTGACATATTTTTGGACGCGTTAACATGTTCAATAAATTCCGTAGCGTCATGTAAATATACCGTTTTGTTGGGAGATTTTAACATTAATTGTCTTAACCAAACTGACTCTAAAACTGCTAAATTAAATGCGTTTCTAAATAGCCTTGACTTAAGTCAAATGGTCACTTCTGCTACTCACTTTACGGCCACTAGCGAGACTCTTATTGACTTAGTGTGTACAGATGCAAGGGTGATCAGCATAGAAGTTGACTGGATAGCCGCGCTAGGCGCACATGCTTTTGGTTTAGCCGTTTTTAATTTAAAAAAAGAAAAACTACTACCCAGGGTTGTAACAAGTAGAAACCTCAAAAATATACAGATGGAGAAGTTTAAGGAAGACTTGAACTCTATAGATTGGCTTGCGCGACCTGTATCAGTTGACGTCAACGCTATGGTGGCTCACCTCAATTTTGGTATTACTTCCCTTTTTGACAAACACGCTCCCCGTAAGACCCAGCTTATAAGACAAAAGTCATATCCATGGATAACAGATAACATCAAGTTGATGATGTACTTGCGCAATCAAGCACATGTGCGTTGTAGGAATTCGGGTTCTGAGAGTAAGATTGAATATTACAAGGAATTAAAAAGTCTAGTGAACAAGTCCCTATATTACGAAAAAGTTGCGTATTTCAAGTTTAATATTAATGGTAAAATAAAACAACCCAAAGCTTTGTGGAGCAATTTAAAGACCACTTTGCTACCTTTTAAAAGTGAAACTGATTTACCCTCTCATATTTTCAATGACCCAGATAAAATTAATTCTCACTTCTTGAATGTCCCAGGTGATATAATAGCACCATCTACATGTCTAGGTTACTATGAGTCTCAAAGATTTAATGACGGCGTATTCGCTATTGAAACTGTAGGTCAATCAGACATAATGAAGATTTTATCTAAACTCAAATCAAATGCAGAGGGTTTCGACCACATTACACTGGACATGTTTCTTCTGACTCTTCCACAGACTTTGGATATTCTTACTTCCATTATTAATCATTCCATTTCAACCTCGACCTTTCCTGATCTATGGAAAATAGCCGTTGTGCGTCCGATTCCTAAAATCGCGAACCCAACTACTGTAAAAGACTTAAGGCCTGTAAGTATTTTACCCTTTTTATCAAAAGTACTAGAAAAAGTAGTTAATGCCCAACTAACTGCATATCTTGAGCAAAATAACATCCTCCCTGAGGCTCAATCCGGTTTTAGGAGGGGGCGTAGTACTGCAACGGCTCTGTTAGATGTTACAGACAACATATTATCAGCTCAAGATGAGGGGTGTTGTACTTTGTTAGTTCTGCTGGACTTTTCTAGAGCATTTGATGCTATTAATTTGAGTCTCTTGCTTTCTAAGATGACATATTATGGATTCGACGCCGCTACCGTTAAATGGTTCGGAAGCTATCTGAGTAATCGTCAACAGCTTGTGGAAATTCGGGATGCGAATGGGTCTAGTGTTTTTTCTAATATGAGCCCAGTGGTAAAGGGGGTTCCGCAGGGATCGATACTGGGTCCTCCTTTGTTTATTCTATATAGTGCCGATATTATTAATATTATAAAAAACTGTAAATTTCATATCTATGCAGACGATATTCAATTATACCTGGCCTTTAAACCTGAAGATTACGAGAGTGCAGTAAAACTAATTAACGAAGATCTGGCAAGGATTGTGGACTGGTCAAGACAGAACTCTCTTCTACTTAACCCGGCCAAAACTAAATTTATGCTTTTCGGATCCAAAGGGCAACTGGGTAAAATAAACAGTAACCTTGCAAACGTAATTGTGATGGGCCAACACATTGATCGTGTGTATGAAGCGAGAAATCTGGGTTTGATTATGGACCAAGGCCTTAATTTCGAGGCTCACATCGCAAGCTGCGTGAGAAATTGTTTTTACCGCCTAAAAGTCCTGTATAAAATGCGCCCATATGTAAACGAGGACCTGCGTGTACAGCTCGTTGAAAGCCTAGTTTTATCCAAATTAAATTATGCTGATACCGTCGTAGGTCCACGACTACTAGCACGCACCGAAAGACTTATTCAGCGGGTTCAAAATGCCTGCGCACGTTTTTGCTTTGACGTACCACCAAGGAGCCACTTGACACCATTTTTAAACAAGCACAACATTTTAAAAATGAAATCCCGTCGTAAGCTGCACTTAGCATGTCTTCTTTTTGGAGTTATCAAATATAAATGTCCCTCATACCTGTACTCAAAGCTTACGTGGATAAATAACCACCGACAGCACAAGGCCAGGCGTTGTGCTCAGCAGCTGGCTACACCACATCACAGAACTGCAGCTTTTCGAGGAAGCTTCCGGTATGCAGCATCCAAATGTTGGAATAATATCCCTCCACCAATTAGGAACTTAAACAACATAAATACATTTAAGTTAAGGCTTAAGACATTTATAATTCGTTCACAAATTGAATTTAATGATATAAATATTGACAAATCGTTTATCTAATTTAACAATCTAATTATTATCTATCTATTATTTACTACTATTTCGAATTTATTTCATAGGAACTCACCGGCAATAATGTGGGTAGTTGCGCGTCGGTGGTAAATCCGTTGTCTGCGATCGCCAGAATCCATGTGTGTGTACAATCACACATACCTACGTACACACCCATACATTTGTACAATCATCCTTTTGCTCCGACTTCCTTTGTAATTCCATTGTACTGACTAGTTTTGTCTTTGAACTTTGAACTCAATGCTCAGCATTATTAAGTCTACGGGCACTATACACTTTCTTTATTTAGCAGGTTTCTTCGCGTCTATTATTACTAATATAATTATGTTATCCTCTGTGACAAAAATATTCATTGTATATTATTTATTTATTACACACTTAGAAATGCCCATTTAATAGAATAACATTATTTATTTACTACCTACTACCCTCATCCGTGTGTCACTGCGGGGGGCCTACTGAAAACCAGCGCTGAGTGTTTTACACCCAGCATATGCTGAGTTGGTTACCCTTTCGTTATGGGCATGCTCAGCGCAGTTGAGCTGTTTAATTAATTGTTAAGTTTTTTGTTGTTATATGTATATGTATGTGCTGCTCTATTGTGTTGCTACTGTCCATTAACGAATAAATGAATATTCTATTCTATTCTATTCTAACTGGGTTGTGGAGGTCAGATAGGCAGTCGCTCCATGTAAAATACTGGTATTCAGCTGCATCCGGTTAGACTGGAAGCTGACCCCAATAAAGCTTGGGAAAAGGCTAGGCAGATGATGTATGGTCACCTGTTAGAAGGCTTGTTTTGCGCCAAAAAACATGGAGAAACGATTAAGCTGGATAAATGGGTCTGGCATCGACTTAAGTTTAGTTTGTGCACAACAGAATCGACACCAATGTTCGGGATGTCAGGAGCCAAAGGCCAACTGTCGCGAGTTGGTCCTTTTTATAAAGGGGATAACACGAAGAAGTATGAAAGCAAGAAGACATGCTGTGCCGATCCAAAATAAATTAGGGTACGGGCAGGAGAATGATGATGATATTACATTACCTACTTAAAAGCTTGCCATGGATATTTTTATCTGAAAAGACCCCTAACATTATTTTAACCGATTAGTGTTATCTCAACTGATCAAACAGAATGACCGTAATTTTAAGAAAATTTCTTAGCAAAAACACTTCGTAAAAATCCGTAGTTTTTCTAGATACGACCAATAGTCATTTGGGACCTCAACCGAAATCGAATATCGATCGAAAAAAAACGATCGATATTAATCGTTATATTATCGTAATTATTGTTTTATCCCAACGTGTTACGGTCGCTAAAACACCATCTTAAACTACAAACGTTTACAAAACCATGTTAATATTATGTAAAAATCACTACACTTATCTTCACGCTCTGTTTGCTGCGGTGGTAGGCTCAGATTAAGTATCTAGTCGTTACATCAGGGCCATGAGCACGTAATGTATCGGAATCAGGTTCGCACATAAATATTGATGGGCTGTTACTATTCTTACGTGCACTGCAATTATTTAGAAACCTTGTTGTACCTAGGTAGAGTAAAGTGTGACCGAGTCCGGGGCCGGGCGCGTGCCGGGTCAAGAGGACGGCGTTTATAATTACGTGCATTTAAGGTGTCATCCAGTTGTCATTTAATTTTAAGTTAAATTTTTTTGGAATCCGCTGGATGCGAGTCGCACGGGTCCGGTCTCCGGTCAATGTAGCGACACTTGGGGGAGGCCTATGTCCAGCAGTGGACGTCTTTCGGCTGAAATGATGATGATGATGATGAAGGTGTCATCCATGTAAGGTAGAAGCGCCATTGTAGCCCGCGAAATTAAATTTTTCTTACGTTTTTTTCAATTAGCAGGTCAGTGGTGTTGATTCTGTTGTGCACAAACTAAACTTAATTCAGGCTATTGCTATCTTTCTCTCTCTAATAATAGTCATTTAGAGCTGTCAAATTTAGTTGGAACTAATATTTCCATACAAATGAAGGGTGCACGAAACATGTCGACTAAAACCACGGTGAAGCGCAAGGCATAACTAGTTTGACATCTCTAACTTAGTTCGTAGAGCTATAGCCGTCCATTTCTCGCACTGCCTTTTAGTAAAAGATAGCAATAGCTTAAATTAAGTTTAGTATGTTTATAACAGAATCGACACCAGTGTCAGGTAAATGTATATCGCGATGGACGACATCACACAGAAGCGGCCGACCCGCGCCTTTCCTGCGCTTCTCTGTAATGTACTTATCCACATCTTCTCTGTTCTCAATCTGACACTTTTTTCATATACGACCACACATAACTTTTTACAGAGTGTTTCGATTTTAACGATTCTTTTTTTGACGACCCGAATGGTAGTGAGGCAGCCTTACGTTCTTCGGGTTCGAATTGTTGGTTGGAGCAAATGTTTGTGTGATGCTGATGAGCATGGACGTTTGTTTTCGAGTCATGGATGTTTATATGTATAATAAGTACCTATGTGTGTGTGTGTGGTGTGTGTGTGTGTGTGTAGTATGTGTGTTTTGTGTTTACAAACAAAAAGTATCTATGTAGTACCTATATCAACTATCTGGTGTCCACGACACAAGCCTCGTTGCTTAGTGTGGCACTAGATGGCGCTGTGTGTAATGTCCAGCGATAAGTATTTAAGTATTAATTTATTTTGTCAAAATCTTGCAAACTCATTGTTGTCAATGACTCAGATCTTCCATAGGTAGGTACTGCGTCACACTTCACATGCAACGTTCACAGCTCGCGCCGATGATGCAGCCGTAGTAATGCTAAGTTTTAAATCTCAAAGGCACGTTGTTGTACGCCTTGTAAATAATCCTAATAAGGTGCATACGTGCGTCAGAGCATGTCATGTAGGTACAGACAGATTGCATTACAACTACTGTAAAATGTAACTTCATTTCATTTTAAATAACGTGGTAAAATGCTGGTATTCAGCTGTATCCGGTTAGATCGGTAGCCGACCCCAACATAGTTGGGAAAAGGCTACGCAGATGATGATGAACGTGGTAACTACTTGGCACAAATCATTTCAATAGGCTAATAATAAAGGGTGTAAAACACCTCTTAACGAAGCCGAAAGGCACTTGCTCTCCTCGTCATTGCGATATTTTTTTTGTTCTACACCATACCTGGGAACCTTCTAGTTACGGAGATATTGGGGGTCAATGAGCCAACTTTTAGACAAGTTTTTTTTTTAAATACAAGTTTTTAATGTAAAATTTTTGGTTCTCTATTGTATTACCTAACTTTTTTACACATAATTTAAAGTGCTATAACTTTTTTTGTCCTAATCATCATTTGTCCGAATGATAACATACCCGAACTTAATATCACATAATATCACATGCCATAAAATCGAAATCCCTAAATACAATATGCTCTAAACCCGTTTGTCATAAATATTACAATCAATAATATACAAAACACTTAAAATCGTTTTCAATAATAGTTATAAATCCTAAATTTTAAAAAAATGTTTAGATCTTAATAATATTTTTAAAACAGAACATTGTTATTTTAATTGTGTCTGTAATTACGGGTACCTACAGTAAAGTAAGTATTACTTAGCTTTTGCTATGCTATGAACTTCTCTCAACACAACACATTTTTATACAATATTGCTCTTATGAAATTTGTAAGAATTAAAAAGTAGAACCATCATATCGCAGAAAGTTCATAGTTAGAATCTTCTTTTGTTTTGGCATACATTTCATATCAGTAGTCACTAAAAGGCAGAAAATAAACCAATCAAACCGTCAGTCATTATAAAACAGTTGAGTGTGAACATAATTATGTGGATTTTATTTTTCCCTGTAATAAGTATGCAAACATGCAAACAAACATGTAGCAAGCATGCAGCAAGCATGCAGCAAGCATTCAGCAAGCATGCAGCAAGCATGCAACAAGCTTGCAGCAACCATGCAAGCACGCATACAGTATGCAAGCAACCATGCAAGCGAGCAAGCAGCATGCAGCAAGCATGCAACAAGCTTGCAGCAACCATGCAAGCACGCATACAGTATGCAAGCAAGCATGCAGCATGCAAGCGAGCAAGCAACATGCAGCAGGCATGGTTTCTGTCACGGCTCCGGCGCTGCGGAGCTCCGGCGGTCCCACGCGAGCTTATCGTCGCAGATGTGTTTAACGCTCACCACCGCAGCTTCGGCTTGCTCACTCTCGGGGTAGGGCAGACAAGACTACGTGGGGTCGGATTTACAGCGATTCGTTTCTGTCACTAAAACCTAATTTTTAGCAAATGTTTTAGGACCAAAAATTTATTACACTTATATGTACATTAGGAATAATACACATTATATAATATAATACTTAGGATAATTGACTTTATGGCATATACAATTAGAAGATTCAATTATTATAGTATTTGATATTATGACAGAACAGTTTTAGAAATAAAGATAATTATGTAAAACAAAATTTCGGGATTTTGAACATTATGGTAACTGAAGTTTATAGCAAACGTTTTATGGATAATGATTTTCGGACAAAAATTTTTAGGAGATATAAGGGAGTACCAAAATTTTTACTATAAACACCTCCACGACCCGCGTACTATTCAATCCATCCGTCAGCATGTTTCGTTTCGAGTGCGTTACATTGAGTTCTACCACAAAACATGATTTTTCACCCCCAAAAAAAAAGTCGTTTCCCAGATATAATTTTTGCCTAAAATTACTTAGTTTGATGTACAGAATGCTTGGTTGACGGCTTCGTGATGAGGTCTTTTACACCTCTAATCATCTCTCATCTCGAATCGTTTTAATTGTGGAAATGGAAAATGCTAATTAATAGTGTCACTGGTACACATCGTCCCCTACTACTGTCATATCTATACTAATATTTTAAAGAGAAAAGATTTGTATTTTTATATTTTTGTATGTAACGAATAAACTTAAAAACTACTAGACCGATTTGAAAAATTCTTTCCGCAATAGATAGCTACATTATCAGCGAGTAACATAGACTATATTTTATCCCCGTACTCCCACGGGAACGGGAACTACGCGGGTGAAACCGCGTGACGTCCGCTGGTGTTTTATATAGATTGATTTTGTTTTCTATAAAATCTGTTTTGCTTTTGGATGTATTTGGTAGATATAGATAGAAAACTCCAGAAATGAGGTCCCCGGGGTATTGAAACAAGTCCTAAAACTCAATAAATGATGACGTTGGAACCAGAGTGATGGGGCACACACAACAGTATGTAAGTGCACCTCATTACTTAGATAAGTGTGGCATGGCCTTCACTTTGCAGACCGCACCAATTCTATGTTGTGATCCCTCAACGAAGAAAACACTAAAGAGCACTTCGATCAGAGATTAGAATGCAATGGGGGCTATCGCGTCTGAATTTGCCGCTAGAGGCGCTTGTGTAGACTAAGGTCCTCCAAAATGTCAGATGTCATAGAGTGTTCGCGCGTTGTGTGCTTTTATATCACTTATTTATACTAATACTCACGATTGTGTTCTAGATTGAGCCATTCCTGATTAATTATGACTTGAAGATTTTAAGTAGCAACTTAGGATCTTAATATTGTTAGTACCTACTTGGCGGTAGAATGATTTTTAAATGTTTCATGCTTGCTAATTTTATGAAGAATATTGTAAATATATATCTAAAGCTTACACTATGTTGTTAGACGTAATAAAATAAACTTTTCTGTGAAGTTATTGGTCCTTTAAAATATAAAATAGAATTACTGACAGGACCTTACTCGACAGTGCGCCATCTGGTGAGCTCAAAAACGATAGCCCCCATTAGATCACTCTGGTTCCAACATTGACAAATAAGAAATAATTCATCATAATTCATCTCACCATCCATCAGCGTTAATAAAAAGTGCCATCACCCAGCCTTGTACGTAGAGCGATCAAATTAGATCAGCTGACAGCATTGATCGAATCCATATTGATTTTATTGCATGATTGATACGGCCGTCAAACGCCAATGTCTTTTATTTGATCGTTTCCAACATGAATGTGCATATTGTCACGCTATTTAGTTAGTATATAAGGAGTAATAAACACGACACGTAAGCAATTGAACTTGTAGACAAATGGCATTGAAAATTTCTCACTTCTGTAGCCCCTATAAATTATCCAAAATTAGGATCATTCCCACTAGTTCTACTACACAGTTCTACGGTAGAACTAGTGGGATTTTCTTTTCCCACTAGTCCTACGATTTCAAGTAGTACTAAATTGTAGAACTAGTGGGAATAAAAAGTCCCATTAGTTCTACTGTTCTTTTACACAATTTTACGGTAGAACTAATGGGATTTTTTGTCCCCACTAGTTCTTCGATATAACGTGTTACAAAAATGAAATGTTTCAGTAATCGCATCAACCTGGAAACTTGCGTTAAATTGTCGGCTGCAGATCTTTTTTAATCTGTCGATTAGTCTGAAAAATAACGCTAAGTAGTACGTAGTAGAACGCCTAGAAGTCAGATGACGTGTAATAATTACTTGACTTGCATTAAATACTTATCTTAAATCTGTGTTTGACACACAGAGAATCATATTCTTTTGAAGGTTCATCATTTCTTACTCCGGAACTTAGTAACATCGGACATGAAAAAATCACGATAATCCACAATTTAAATTCGATGTCAACATAATCCGCTCTCTCCTTCACTAAAATCTACATTACCTATATGAAACAGTACACATTACAATGTACATAGACAGTTTCCACTTCTTCAATCGCGTCAATGTATGAATATTTGATCAACACAGTATGGCGACATCCATACTCGGTGTTTGCAGAGAAAGCACATACCTGCTGTTACGCATATTACTTACTCAAGTTGTGAGCGAAAGCGGGTAATGTAATGGGTTTCTTGATTGATGAATTGGACATTGGTAACGTAATAAGTGAAGTTAGATTTTATTCACGTTAGCTGTAAAATAATAATTTTCCTGCTGCAGGGTAAATAATTTTACAGAAGAAGGATTAATCATTGCACGCTTGCTTACTACATTTTGATCCGGAAGTCTTGTTCAAGATTTCTCACAGTGTTTTTCTAGGCAGTTTTTTTTTGTATTTTAATTATTAGTCGAGTTACATAATTCATTTTTAAATCACGTCAATAGTGCACCTGTTAGAATTCTAAATTCATGAGATCTCTTGAATAATTTATTATCTAATGATTACATAATTATTGTTTTTTACTATTTCTGTAAGTTATTTACATAATAATTATTTTATTTTATTTAAGAGCCTATACTACCTCAGATTAGCAACTCTATTTGTGGTGGTTTAAACTTCGTTTATAATACTGTTAGAATAAAGTTCTAATCAGCTTGCGGTTGTTACGTCAGTCACTGCGGCCGAATAGTGCGAAATGAGTGGTTTTTATTCTTTATAAAATCAAATTTTCGTCTTTTGGAAAAAATAAAAAACATAAGACCTGCTTTATAGTTAGTTCAGTTAGTATGCAAAGTTTCATGATCTAATTTGAAGTACTTTTTGAATACCAGTGGTTTATTGTTCGATTTGGAGGTAACTTTGGGATTTTTTTCTATAGAGAAAATTTTATGAAATCATGTTTTCGCCAAACATAAAACCTAACATTAATCCTCAACTTTACCATATATTTATTTCAAAATTAATGCTGCAGTATTTTAGGCATAACGGAGGATCATGCTAAGCCATTTGGGTTAAGAACAAGACTATGTAGTAAGTCTTGTATATTATGCTATAATAATAGATTAAGTAATTGGTAGAGACCTCCTTCACGCACGTTCCGTTGATTTATTTAAACAAAGCAGATTCTTAGAAAAGACCACGAAAAAAAAAACAAAGTTACGTAGTGATTGAGGGAATGTTTAAAAATATCCGGAAAACAAACAAAGATACTTCAATTAAACCATATAAAGGTACTTTAGAAAGTCAATGGCGATTAAGAAAACAAAACAATTATTAACAAAACAAAAAGATTTTAATAATACGTAAATAAATTCAATTCTGATTGGCCTCAAGAGAAAGTGATGCTCATAATTAAACATATTTTTTGTTATTTTACCAATTTGAATTTTAAAACGGTACGAAATTATAAAACTCATGTTATGTCATGATGTCCACTTCCGTATTAACCCCGATTGAAAACAATATTATCTAAGGGGTGTTTATATAAACTTATAACCTAAGACACCGTATAAAAATTACCTTATTAACCATACTTATTTTATGTAAAGGGGACAGACTCTTCATCAATCAGTCGGCTTAACCAGTGAGATATTTTTTTTCGTAAATGATTATATTTTAGAATATACAGCATCTTCTATGCAAAGTTTTACGTAATTACACAAATGCTTACTCATTTACAAAAACTAAGAACGTGTTTGTTGTTAATCTAGGTTAAAATTAAATACGCTTTGTTCGGAAAATTAAAAGGTAAAATTTAAATAATTTATGAAGCTTGTAAAATTAAACAATCTAGGTAAACTCTTAAAAAAAAATATTGCATCTTATGTTAGGGTAAAATACAAGCCTTTTTTGTATCGCCAGAATCTACTAATGAAATGACAATAACTAAATCACTACATATTATTTAAAAAAAGTCGCCCGCCGCGTCTTGTCCCTATGTATGCTTAGATCTTTAAAACTACGCAACGGATTTTGATGCGGGTTTTTTAAATAGATAGTGATTCAAGAGGAAGGTTTTAGTATATAATTTGCGGGCGGGCGAAGTCGCGGGCATCAGCTAGTAAATGATAAAAACAAAAAGAACAAAAAGACATCTTGAAAGAATTAATGTCCTTTCTTATTGTAACTTTGCCAAATAGGTACTCCATTCTCTCTCAACTTGTACCAAGCCCCAGAACGTCCACTAGGGATTTATTCCACTTCTCGTATTCCAATTCGATAACCGAACGTGACTCGTAAAATAATCGCTAATCGAGTTCGAACAGGTAACGATTATTATTCGATTCCCGAAGAAATCGAGTGTTTACGTAAGATCAATCAATTAGTTAGAGCACGCACCATGATTATTATGTAAAAACTAGATAGATATGTAACTGTTGTAGATGGTGGTATTTCCTTGTTTGTTTGTTTAGTAAATACTTCTTTGTAATCAGGTTAAATCCGCCTTCTAAATGCGGGTCATGCTGCGAATTGAGTTGAGTCGGTTTTTTCCGCAAATTGTGAAGGCAAACACTTTTTATTGCTTATTGGATTACTCTAGTATTGTACAATTACGTCAACAGACAACAGAGGATTATAAGATTGGATTTTAAGATTATTAGATTTAACATAACTGAAAACTAGTTATAACCATATAGTCTATTGACAATCGAAGGTATGGTAGCCGATTCTCTATCATACCTGATTTAGATCACTTTAATAACTGTCATGATTCTGAAATAATATATCTCTAAGAAAGACAATATTTCAACCATAACAATGTATTAGTTGCAAGTCCAGTTAAGGTGCGACCTTTACTCAAACGGTTCCACGAATTGACTGCAAGCAACGACCAACGGCACTTTTGGGCCGCAATCGTGAAGGTCCTATTATAGAAAAACGTGTAGGCAGATCATTAGCACTAATATTAGCACTTTATTATAACTAACTCCCGTTAGATCAACAACGGCATAAATATTTCTATCGCAGTTGGTCTGTTACAGAGATTGTGTTTAACACAAAGCAATTATTACTTTTTCTTCTCGTTGTATGACATTTGAATGGGAAACTTCCGTAACACCTGTGTGATCTTTCGCATGCTGTTAGTATTATTTCCCATACTTTACTTGATTTATGTTTGTAATAGGGTGAACTGCAATTAAAAGTATACAAACTGTAACTGTTACTGCAGATTCTGATTTACAGTTCACAAATTCTGCAACGTTTACATGATTGTAAGATTGTAACCGTGCATTTTTTTGTAGATGGAAAATCAAATATGATTCTGGTTGATGTAAATGCATGCAAT
This sequence comes from Xestia xanthographa, assembly GCA_905147715.2. NCBI lineage: Eukaryota > Metazoa > Arthropoda > Insecta > Lepidoptera > Noctuidae > Xestia > Xestia xanthographa. The sequence goes on from LR990659.1 coordinate 26,297,974, forward strand.
TAATGATATATACGCAATTACCCTCTTTGAATGTACGCTATAGCTACGAGAGCAAAATAGTCTGGTGAATTTTGACATAGTTGTAGAAGAAAAGTCCTGGGATATTACAAAATATGTTGCATTTGAAAAATACTAACGTTCTATTCCTCTCTTTCCAGAATGCCAGTTACGTGATCAACAGACGATACTCGAAAGACAAGATGTCACCGGTGTGCCACAACTTCGTGCAGAACGCATGGAAGAAGGACTTCTGCTCCAATTGCTTCAAGTCGCGCGAGGAACACGTCAAACATGAGCGGGCGACCGACGGCGGCAAGTACCTCACCACCCCCTTTCAAAACAGAAGCACCTACTTCAAGAAATCGCCGCCGAGCATACTAAAAATACATCCAAAGAAGAAAAATAAACGAAACGTCACCTTCCCCGAAGAAGTATGCAGTGTTATAGGCTTCGGAGGCGACGATTGGTCCGATGGAGAGGAATTCGAAATGTCAGAGGAAACGGAAGAAGATGACCCGTTCCCAGACACAGAGGAGGAAAGAGAACTCCATAAAATCACAAAATCTAACACAGATTTCAACACAGTCAAAGCTAACTTATTAGCCGATACAGCAGCCAAGTCGTACACCTCACTGTTACTGGGCAAGGTGCAGACAGACTCAGATGGCAAAAAGAAGACTCTGCTAGTTTCTGTCACGCCTTTCGGCTCAGAGAATAAGCCTAATCCTAAGTCACATGTCCGAAAACCCGCCGTAATACACGTATCAGAAGCATCCGTCGAAGAAACGTGTAATAGTTATAAAACTAATATAATTCTATCTTCGTATAAAGAAACAGAAACAATCATAAGTGCAGACAATACCAGTGGACCTATTTGCACAGAAAAGTCGTTGCTAGAAGAGATATCAGAAACGTTAGAACAAAATCGAATGTCTAACGGCAATGATAACCATATGTCTCAAAAAAATAGCAACAAACCCACCGTGGTTGATGAACAAATGAAAGAAAGTATGCAAGATGAACCAGACAAGAAAGAAATGTGTGAAATAAAAAAGAACGGTATTGTAAGACAATTGCCATTACAAAAAACTCATGAAAGGCCAAAAGTAAACTTAGGCCGGTCGGAGTTTAAATTCTGTAAGATCAATATTGAGAGCAGCAGTGTTGATTCAGCTGTAAGCACTTTGAACTCAACCGCTAATAACTCGCTAGCCTCAGACGACGAGAGCTTTAGTGGGCGGACAGACTCGGACAATGATGACAGTGGACACTTTTCGGAAACCCACAAATGCGAGGAAACCGTTAAGATTAAAGTATTCAGCGAAGGCGATAAAAACATTAAAATGTCTCCAATTGGGCAACTTAGAAAAGTAGACGGGCAAGCTAACAGTGGCTATTCTACATTCCAAAGTCCGATCATTGACATGCCTCCTATTCTACCTAAACAGCCAGATAATATATTTTCTGCAGACGCCAGTCGCGAACTGGCGGGCGAGCCAGACGGTAGAGCCGACCCGGACGATGCATCGGAAGCACCAGCCTTACCAAAAAGTCCTATCCCCACTCTAGACCCGCGACCATCTTTCTTGCATGGAATGATAACGGACATATTGCCCGCACACAAACCGGCTTTACCAGAAAAACCCAAGCTACCAGTCAAGCCAGTTATCAAACAGACAACAAAAAAAAGTGTTATCACAACAAGCCAGCAGCAATTAAATATGTACATGCATCAAAAAAAAGATGAGGATGATAAAATGATTGGAGCGATGAGTGAAGAAAAAAATAATGAGATAACAGAAGTGCATGAAGACAAAGCTGAACCGATTTATTATGCCCAACCGGTATTGACTAAAGAGGACAGTGACACGTCTCTCAGTAGTCTCGGCAAACGGAAAGCGCCAACACCGCCGTCATCGCCCACGATAGAGGAATATCCGAATATTTACCAAAGAAACTCGGCTGGGTTCTTGAAGTCAGACGCACCGATTGTGAGGGAATTGGAGAAAAGGGAAAGGGCCACTGGATCCACAACAAGTAAACCACGACCTGCGGAAGAACCAATTGAGATTAAGAAAGTAGACGTAACTCCCGAACCAGCGCCTCGGAGGAACATATCCCTATCCCACGACAACCTACTTTTGGATGACAAACGCAAAGGAAAGCTAAAATTCTCAATTAAGAAGCTACTTCGGATAGGCTCATCAAAGGACCTCGACAAAAAGGAGCTTACAGTTCCAGCCGCAACAAAGATGTCAAGCAAAACTGAGGAAATATACGATTTGACCCCGAAACCTAAGCCGCGCCTTGTGATCATCCACCCTTTAGACATGAATGGGTCAAATGGAGTGGAGGTCGTGAAATCGAACTCTGAAATCTCGGGAAATCTGCGCCGATTGAGTCACGATGACGTGTCTTCGATATATAGTTCGTCAAGTACTGTTACGGAGCCGGAGACTCCTAAAGTAGTGAATAAGCCACCTCCTCCTCCAAGGCAGTCGAGTGAGGAACAAAAGACCGTGTCGAGTGTACCGAAGCCTGCGCGACCACCGCCACCGAAATCAGCTGCTTTACAGAAGAAGCAGAAACAGCAGGCGTGGGCTAATGCACCCAAACAAAGTGACACTATTTATGCTAACTTAGGTAAGTGGATAGAGATATTTTAAATTTTTGACACTAATTATTATTATTGCAAGTTTTGATCGTTTTTCTCTGCCCATATTTATTTATCCAATGTTTTCTTTTTTTATTATTATAATATATAGATATCACTATACCGATTAAATCAATTAAAATAACTAAACTAACAACAAACTATAAAAGGGCAAACAAAAACTCTTCTCTCTTTTTAACGGCGTCAGCTGGTAACGTTCCCAAGAGACTGGCGGCGTATGTTTAATTTATGTTCAACTATGACGAAATGAAAGTACTGAAAACGTCATAATGATATTAATTATTGAATCTTCAGAAGTTTTATGACAAAAGGAACCATTCATAATGCTCCAAACGCCATAACCGTATTTTCACTTTCTAAACAAAAATTATAATGTTAATTAACTTCATTTTACTAACAAAAATATTCAATTTTGTAGGAGAAATCAGATCTGCTCTAGCGCCGCGAAAACCGGAACGGACGGCCAGTATGCGCGAGAGAGAAGCACGTTTGGAGCTACCTAAACGTAGGAACCAGATTGACGACGACAAAGACGAAATAGACGACGGACCACAGGAGCTGGTGCAGGCTACCAACGAGCCTGTCATAAACAGCTACGACGACGTCTACAACTCCGCAAAATACGACGAGGAAAATTGTGATTCAGCTAAAAATAGCGACAGCGATTACGAATACGTCCACCACGCGAGATCAAGCTCCCCTGAATGCGACTCAGCCATAAAACCCAGAGATCCTAGAGAAACAAACTCTCAAATCGAATCCAGAAAAAGCCAAGAAAGCAACAGTGAATACCCCAAATACAACAACGGAGTATTCAATAGATCATCTCTCCCTTACTGCGGCAGCGAAACAGAATCTGAAATCTATTCTCCATACAGTTTCTACAGTTCCAACGACAACATGGACAGTCCTGGGAACGAAGATTATCAGAATGAGATGACTCCAAAAAATACAACAAATAAACTTAGAGTAAGGAAAGGGCGGAGCGTGGTACATCGAAACCTAGAAGACAATTACGGAGCCGTCGTTATAGCGAATCACGAAGCGCTCGCGCAAGTTTTAGAACAGGTAATTTGTTTTGCTTACCTTAAGTTAGTACCGAGATTGCATAAGTGGTAAATCGTTTTGCATTTCGTTCGCAATTTAAGTACGAACGGTTTAATTTATGGAACGGTCAAAGTGAAGTAAATCCTTGAAGGCATTCGTGATCTAAGATCTTGTTTGGTTAAGTGTTCTGTTTTGTAACTGCAGATTACACACTCACATCCAATTCTATAGCACCTAAAATTAGTAGCATTAAGCAGTAATTTTCGATCAATAAAATACATTATTTCTTCATTCTGGAATTCTGATGCATCCGGTTAGACTTGAAGCCGACCCCAACATAGTAGGCTAGATAGATGATCGGTTTTTCTGATACTCGAATGAAATTCGCTTTCCAAAACTAAGGAACCCTACATGTAATGTATTGCTCAAAACAAAATGGGATATTAATTCCGTCCGACCCCAACTTTATTAGTATTCACCAGTAACCTTTTAAATCAGTAATTTAAATCCAAATCTTACCACGTTTCCAGGTTCAACAAAGTGCAACAATGCAACCATCTCTACGAGGTCTGAAGGCCTGCACCAACTTAAGGTGGAACGACTTCGCAATCCAGCAGCCCAAGCCGAGCTCCGTGAAAGCTGGGAAGCGGTTCTTCTACCCAGCGATCTGGAACTCCAACCAGGGTCCTGTAAATGTCACCCTGATGGTGTACAAGGAGCAGATGGCTTCGCAGATGGTGTGCCAGCAGTCCGTGCAGCCACAGACCTTGAGTTTGAATGCTATTACGGAGTTCTGTGACTTGGTGCCTCTTCAGCAGTTTGGGGAGGAAGGCGAGGATTTGGTACAAGGTAATTAATGTTTATTGTTAATTTATTTTCTGTGACAGTCAGTGCCCTATCCGTATCCACACGAGTCTACCTCATTATGAGAGGGGAGTAATGCAGGACACAGACTGTTTACAGTACTATGAGAGATATCTGCTACCATCTTTGCTACTTGAGTATTTTTTCTTCTTGCGAAAAAATCAAGACTGCGATCAACCGAATCGATGAATTCAACAAAACTACTTCCAAGTTCAAACATCCCTGAATAGCCACACTTTAAACCACAGCACTGGTACCTGTTCAATCATATCATGTCTTTGGTTTTCTTCCACTTCTAAATAAATATGCACCTTTACTTTGCGTGGGTATCCAATCTAAGTTATTTAGGCCGTTACGAACAAAGTAAATATGTAGTTCATCTAAATACATAAGTTTATTGAAACCAATGTTTATTAAAACTAGTTTAATAGCTGAAGTTGTTCGACCACACTTATTAGTTATTTGACATGAATTCCTTTCGTAGCCCAGATGTTGAGAGGCCATTATTGACGGGCCCCGGGGCTAAAGTTGTATTGAAATCTTGGGTTTTTCTCGTGGCCTTGTTATTTAGTAAGTAGATATGGTAGTATTACCTACCTATTACTGTCTCCATGTATTGATAGTCGAAAGTCAGAACTTCAGAAGACTGGAAGTCTGGCAAAGGACATATTATCTAACATTTTTATAATTAAGTAGAAAGTAGGTATAGCAAAGCTTTTAACACTTAAACCTGATATCAATGTCAGAAACTAATTTAAAATAAGAATAATCTTCAAATAATCAAATCACACTGGCACCTATACAGGGTGTCCGGTAATTAATGGATAACCTTGAAATGGCTTATAGTAGAACTTATGGCCATTTAGAAAAAAATAGGAAAAAAAACGATCATAAGTAGTACCTGTAAGCAAGTTCATTTATTTTTGAAAATTAGTATGAATTAATTTTTAAACAAAGTTTAAACATCTTGGGTAAAAAAATTAGTGTACAATAATTTTAAAACAATGTCTGTTTCAAGTAGATTTGATAATGGTACAATTCATAATTGTATCTGCCTTAAATAGTGAATTATTGCTATTAATGTAGACAAGGAGAAAAAAGTACTGAAGCAAAACAATGTAATATGGCGCCATTCTTATGCAGGCCCTACATCTGCGGATGTAAGATAGATTTTTCTTCGTAATTTTTCTGAATAGCCATGGGTTCTGCTATAAGCCATTTCAAGGTTATCCATTCTTTGCCGGACAACCTGTATTATATCATCTACGTTGAGGTCGACTTCTGATCTAGATGCAGCTGAATACTAATATTTAGCAAGTAACGGCTGTAAAAATACTAAGATGCAGCTGCATCCGGTTACACTGGTAGCCGACCCTAACATATTTGGGAAAAGGTGAGGCAGATGATGATATGGAGCGACTGGTAAAGTTACTAGAATACACACCTCTGCTCCGCAATTAAGTAATCGACTAAATCACTATCACTACATATTATAAAACAAAGTCGCCCGCGTCTGTCTGTCCCTATGGATGCTTAGATCTTGAAAACTACGCAACGGATTTTGATGCGGGTTTTTTAATAGATTCAAGAGGAAGGTTTTAGTATATAATTTGCGGGCGGGCGAAGTCGCGGGCATCAGCTAGTCTTCGATAAAACATTATCCATAGATATGATATCAATAGATATGAAGCCCTAGGTTACCTAGTCTGGGTTATGTGATTTGGAATAGTAAAGTCAAGGTCAAAATTATTTATTTGCAGTAAATGTGGTACAGAAAGATGGTTAAAATAATATGCAGTGCAATGACACATTTCGCCATAAAATTGGCATGCAAACATTAGATAGAATTCGATGCTAATTTCAAAACACATTAAGTATTATGTGAAACAAACCTTAAACTAAGTAACTAAGACCAGTGTTTTAAAGTTACTCAACCCAAAACAAAATAATAAAAAAAGTCAAAAGTATAAAACAAAATTAAAGTTTACAAAAATTACACTAATTATTACTAACGATTACATCCAAGCAGTCAGAGTATAGGCTACCATCGTTGTAGAAAAATTTAACTTTTACAGCAAACTCGTGAGGCGTAGTACCCAAATAGTCCACGACCACGGTCATCTCAACGTAACCCGACTCTGATCTCAGCCAATCAGTGATTAAACCTTCGATGACTTTGTACGCACTTAGGTTTGTCGTAGCCGTTTGTGACACAAAGTTGAAAAGGTCGCGAGTGCCGCCATTGATGAATGCTATGATATGACCGGTATGTCGACCTCTGGAGTCGCCATCGAACATGTTCGCAGTGTTCTGAGCAGCTGATGCGGGCACATCGCCGGAGGTGCGCCGCGATGCTGGTAAATTTCTCAAAGTAGCTTGAACTATCAGAGGAAGATACACTTCTACGCCCAGAGAGTTTGTTTCATTTCGAGTTGCGACAAAAGTGTACGGTGATCCGGCAGGGAAGTTTCTAATCGTCTCGATCGGAAATGTGTGATGCGTTTGTGCCAGAATGTTTGCCATGCGTTGCATAGTTTCACCGTCGTAGCCATCGCGAACTCTATCTCGACAAGACACCGAGCAGAAAGCGTCCGATAATAACACATCCACAGGCGAACGACTGAATCTAATATTACCGCGTTTGAAGATGTTCTGACACGATCGCACGGACACTTTGGCAGAATTGGCACAATTTACGAAGCTCTGATCTTCGTTGTGACACCATAATGAGCTGTATTCTGATCTCGAGCATCTGTCTATACACGGTTCGCCATAAATGGTCCGCCCCCAAACCTCGGTCGTAGATGAGACCACCGGATTGCAATAGTCCCAGTTGTAGTTTTCCGTTGTGTAGCACCAATTGTAGTCGTATCCGCCAAACTTTCCACAATTGCTCATGCACAATGGGTAGCTTCCTTTCTTGAGCGCCGTATAATACGTGGGAACACCGGCGAAGGCATCTACTCTGCAGGCGCGCTCGTTCAGATGATGGTCCACGTAGCACTTGCCCTTCACGCACGAATTCAGGCACGGATTGTTGTTTGTCGTCCTAGACACTCGGTCGTAGACGATGGATGCATTACAGTACACTAAAAGCACTAGTGCTAGGCAACAACGGTGAACGTACGACATGATGTGGTGACTGACATCAACGTCCCGAGTACTACGCTTTTATTACGAAAATAAAACCGGCCAAGTGCGAGTCGGTCTCGCGCACGAAGGGTTCCGCACTATTACGTATATACAACATTAGACAAAAATTGTATTTGTATATGTTTTTAAAGTGAATATACAACTAAATATGAATATTTCAAGCTTCGCCGTTATTAATATTGAGCAAAAAACGGCAAAAAAAAAACCACGTTTGTTCTAAGGGATACTAATATGGAAGCCCTAAATATTTATTTTATATTGTTTTTAGTAGGTATTTGTTGTTATAGCGGCAAGAGAAATACATCATCTGTGAAAATTTCAACTGTCTAGCTATCACGGTTCATGAGATACAGCCTGGTGACAGACAGAAGGGCAGTGGAGTCTTAGTAATAGGGTTCCGTTTTTACCCTTTGGGTACGGAACCCTAAAAATACATATCCAATATTTTTTTCATTCCCTAATTAGAACACAGATAATGATTTCTTCTGGGAAGAGATAAACGGAAGAGCTATAGGTACCTAAACAAAAACAAGTTACGTGTAATGGTAGGTATATATAATGATGAAATGATGTTTATTTTTAACTCCCGACCATAGAGTAAAATAAGTATATAAAGGAATAGAGAGCCCTCTAGAGCTTTTTTTATACATACTAAAACGAACTAGTAGCGCCGTCTGTGAATTGAATCCGAACTAATACGCTGTTTCTATACGTAGCTATATCTATACACTGCTACTGTTCGTTATATTCCACGATATCTATTTGAATTCTTTATGAATATTTATTGAAACTGCTGTATTTTGTACTGTTTGGTTATTAATTAATACGGTTTTGAACGATAGAAGTAGGTGAACAGTTTCAATAAATATCTGATAGAGGTGTTAGAAATAAAACAAAGAACAAATTATTTTCATTTTTTATTTTTGTAATGTTTGCGTTTATTATAATATAATTGTGCTGCAGTTTTAGTAATATCTTCACCATTTTCATAAGTTAATTTACCAGCTCAAATACGATTAATTGATCTACACCAACTATGAAACATAACAATCGTTATTATTTCAGTGAAATATTCTTTTAATTTATCTTTATGTGCAAGTAAAGGGATAATCTACTAAAACATCTGTAACCGCTTTTATAGTTTTCATTACATTATTTTTGGAAACGTCTTTTTTTTAAAATGCTTTGCAATTTTTCAATACACTTCTTCGAAAACTGGTCCACGCACTACGAATAGGTACAACATGCAATGTATTTCACACACGTGCAATTTTTTTCAATCGCACTAAATCGCAATGAAAATTGCCACAGATAACTATACCTATAGGTACTTAGTCCAAATAGGTTCAATGCATATAGTCTGAGGTGATTTTTTTTAAATTTCGGCAAAGCACTATACGCGTCTTTACGGCATAAATATTTTTTGAATATTCAAATTGTGTTTATAAATAGAATATCATAGATAAACATGATTATTAAAAACTAATAGTTACTTTTATACACAAATTAACATTTATTCAACGTCGTCGTTTTCGTTTTTTTTTTTTTTTTTTTATTTATTTATTATTTGTTCTGAATTCAAAATAATAAAATAAATCTATTTTTTATATTAGGCTGTTTAACGGCTTCATACCTTTGCCTCTCCTTCAACCTGGCGAAACCAAAGCGCGAAAACAAAAGAAAATCAAAATCATAGTTCGTGACAAAAATATTTTTCGTTATTTTATTTTATTTCTTCAAAAGTGTATTGAAAAACGTCGTTTGATACACGTGGACATTTGTTATTGCAATTCTCGGCTCAAAAACACCCTCGCCTGCGGCTCGGGTGTTATAATTCCGCCTCGAATACAAAACTTTCTCCACTTGTATCAAAATGTACTATTGCAGTGCCTCACTTGGATAACATAACCATTTTTTTTTTCATATTCTTTGGCTTTGATAAAACTATTGGACGGGTTTTCATTATTTGAATCTAGTAGGTTTTGTCTACAGTGTTTACATGATTTAACAATTCTCTGTAAACATTTTGTTAAGATCCACACACATAATTTCTTTGCCCAGCATCAGCTTGTAGAGAGTGATTTTGTGGCAGTAGAATGTCATCTAAAATAATATTTTCTTCTATAGGAATTTCAGGAGCATCCTGTTTTTCTGTGAGGAAAAACTGAAGTCCTTGTAGGCATTCATTCATGTCTTCCTCGCAGTTGGCCTTTTTAGATTGCGGCATATTATAATTATTCAGCAACAATGCTTTAAATGCCCCTTCAAATGAATTGGTGTTAGGGGCATTATTTCTGGCTCCATAGCTCCTGATATTCCCAAAAAAGTTTTCTACAGGGTCCTGATTAAAATTACGTGTTAACACTGCATCAAAACCATATTTATCAAACAAAACTCTGCAAATTGCTTCCATGCCATTAATGGTTTTAATAAAATTAGTAACACATTGAATAATAGTTTCTATTAGCGGGGTGTTATAAGTTTGACGTGTCTGTCTGTGGCATCGTAGCTCCCGAACGGATGAACCGATTTTGATTTTGTTTTTTTAGAAGGTTACATATTTCACAACTCCTTCAATATGGGTATCAAATGAAAGAGCTTGACTAGTAGAATGCTATACACTATGACGAATTTCAAATCCAATATGGCCGCTACTACAAATTTCCTTTTTTTCACAACTCCCTCAATATGGGTATCAAATGAAAGAGCTTGACTAGTAGAATGCTTACACTATGACGAATTTCAAATCCAATATGGCCGCTACTACAAATTTCCTTTTTTTCACAACTCCCTCAATATGGGTATCAAATGAAAGAGCTTGACTAGTAGAATGCTATACCTACACTATGACGAATTTCAAATCCAATATGGCCGCTACTACAAATTTCCTTTTTTTCACAACTCCCTCAATATGGGTATCAAATGAAAGAGCTTGACTAGTAGAATGCTATACACTATGACGAATTTCAAATCCAATATGGCCGCTACTACAAATTTCCTTTTTTTCACAACTCCCTCAATATGGGTATCAAATGAAAGAGCTTGACTAGTAGAATCATCATCTCATCTGCCGAGCCTTTTCCCAACTGTGTTGGGGTCGGCTTCCAGCCTAACCGGATGCTGCTGAACACCAGTATTTTACATGGAGCAACTGCCTATCTGACCTCCACAACCCAGTTAGTCTGACTGGGTAATACAATACCCCTTGTTAAGACTGGATGTCAGTCCTTTTGTGCCGCTGACTACTTTTGTCGACTGTCACAGATGTACAAATGACAGGACACGGAGGAAACTCGGTATGTAAGGGTGGTAACCCATCCACAGACCAACCTAGGCAAGCACGGCTTAACCTAAAGATCGACCCCAGCTATTTAGCCTCGAGCTGTACCACGAGAATGTATACTATTTGAAAGGGAATGAAGAATGTTAACTAACGAAATGAAAACCAAAAACTTGAAAATTATATTTTGTCTTATCAATGCCCTAGATTGTGGAGGAAAGAGGAGTGATGACTGGTACCTAAGACCCAACGAATTATTTTTATTTAGCTTTTTGACGGATAAAAATCACCAAATTACCTGAATCATAAAACGGCAGAAAATAAAACTACTGCCTAAAACAATTCACCAGAAACTAACCACAATTTTTCTCTCTATTCCAGCCACAATAGTCGTGCTAGCCCATGCCCAGGTAGACACCATCCGCTCCTACGGTGAAAGCCTCCACTCATCCGAAGGTCTGACCACTAAGGAACACCAACTGGTCCAGACCGAACAAATCCATGAGGCCATCTTCATGATGCTACAGATGATTAACGGCCTTAAGTGCTTGCAAGCGCGAGGGGTGGAGGAAGTCTCGGATTCCCTGACGTCTTTCATTGCCCTGAAAGAGTCACAGCAGCAGCAGCTGCAGTCTAATGGAAGCACCCTGAACCTGCCGTCGTCGCCTGATGACAGGTTGAACTCTCTATGGGCGCCGAAAACGAATTCTTATGGAAGACTCTGCATATTACAGGGGTGAGTTCATCAACTTTATGAAATTTCTTTCAAAATTTTCTTATAGATCTACAATAGGAGACTGGTTTAATGAGCAAGGAAGTAAGCAGCATAGATAATTTCTTTGTCCACGAATAAAATTCATGATTCGTTCACAGTCTTAGTACCTTTGGTAACTATTCTGTTTTTATTTCCATGAAATAGACAAAGGCTATGAGAGAGAAGCTCGTCGCTAAATAATAACAGCCGCTCAGATCGAACTCCAGGTTAAACCGCGCTTGCCTTGGTTGGTCTGTGGATGGGTGACCACCCATTACATAACGAGTTTCGTCCGTGCCTCGGAAAGCACTTTAAGCCGTTTGTCCCGAATGTCATTATTAGATCTTTGACAGTTACAGGTAGTCAGTGGCCCGGGAGCCTTACAACCAGTCTTACCAAGGGGTATCATATGACCCATTATCATTCCTAGTGCTAGTTTAATTAGCATTATTAAAGTTTTATGTTAAAAATATTCTAACAAGTACCTTTCCCTTTTTCCAGATTGAGCGACGAAATAAACAGCAAATCGACAGACGAGGGCCATCTCAATTCTCTCTGTAAATGTGCTATCAAAGCGAGCGAAATTTTCCTCCCAGGGGAGAAGCTAACACCCCTTCTGAAGGAAATACTGCATGAGGAGCGAGCTGTGTCCTTGAACCAGGCGAAATCTGTGCTTGAGTTCATGCTGTGGGGACCTTTGGATGTGGTCCAAGGTGTTCCTGTGGAGGAACGGGAACTGTCTCTGCAAAGGTGGTTGGACCTCGAAAGAGCAACGGTCTTGCACGGACTAGTACGGACAAGAGTCCAATTAAACGTGTTCGAACAGCTCCATCTGATGTTCTTAGTCCGTTCAACAGCTAAAGCCATGTGTGATGCCTCAGTGCTCCTCGAAAAAGCCAATGTTTATTAATTTTATTTGTACATTTTTAAGCTTACATTTAATCGATGACCTCTTTGTAATATGATCCAATTTTGACTTGTATTTAAATGGTAATTTTTAAAAGATTGATTTTGTAATTATTGCTAAATAATTTGGTTTTTTTTCGTCGTTTGTTTTTTCTTGGCATAGTTTATGTAAGAGGCATCTATATTTAATGTAAAACTTAGCTTAGTTAGGCACCTAAAGACTTGATATTTTATTTTTAGAGTGATGAATAATTCTATAATGTTGGGTATGGGACATGATTGGAAATATTAATATTATATTATTATAAAATAATCTGCAACATCATTAGGATGTTTATTATTGAGATTGTTTGTTAAATTAAATATAAAAGCTTACTGCCATTTTATGGGACCAAACTGCTTAAGACCTTTGGTCGAAATAAAGTTAACACTATGAATATTTAAAACGACTAATTACGTCAAAATATACTGATCATAAAGACATATTAATAAAATAAATATGAATGCAAGAAATCATAGAATATAATCGGAGGGCAATTCTCAACAAAATTGCCAAAAAAATATAATTTATTATTCGCTCAATTGGATCAGTTTTTGGCAAAAATCGAGCATTTTTTAAATCCAATCAGTGTCTAACAAGGTGCCACATAGAACTGAAGGTATATACTCATGTACTAACTCCGGTGCCTTATATTGTATATTATACGTAAGTGCTGTATCATATCGAATATAATTTATACTTTATATTACGAACTCCTTTAAGATTTAAGAGTTCAAATTATTAATTTACCCTTTGTAAGTATTCATCGAATATAAAAATACATATTTCTTACAATATTTCTTGTTGTTTTATTCGTAACATAAATAAAGCTTGTCTCAAACACGCCAACAACTCTCGCAAATTAATTTATTAAATTAAAAAAAACCCGACTGCGTAAAAATAATTAATAACTTTAAATAAAAACTGAAAAGAATAAAACAAGTTCATGAGACAGGACATATTGACTTCAACAGTCGGGACCCATAATCTATCTAGACCAAAATCATTACATCCAATAATATGGGTCCCGACTGTTGCAGTCAATTCGTCCTGTCTCCTGAACTTGTTTTTTATTTTTTTTATTTTACACTTTTTAGTTACTTAGATTTACCATTATAAAATCCTCATGATGTACTTTATCGAGCCGTTCAGGCTGCAGAGCGTGCCAAATATTTGAATTTAACGCCAAAAATTTGCCATTTGTTTTTTTTTTATATACCCAGTGTCACTCTCACAGTAAATACTAATCTAACGACACCTCTCAAGCTAAAATCCATCAAGCCGTTCAGGCCACAGAGCGTGCCAAACAATTATACATACAAACATACTCTCGAAAATCATAACCCTCCTTCTGGCGCAGTCGGGTAAAAAGTGACCAACATGTTGCCCATAAATTGGACGGCGAATGCAGACTATCCACAGGATAATTATACGTTAGGTATATAAAGGGTGTAAAACACCTCTTAACGAAGCCGAAAGGCACTTGTTCTCCTCGTCATTGCGATCATTTTTTTGTTCTACACCATACCTGGGAACCTTCTAGTTACGGAGATATTGGGGGTCAAAGTTCCAACTTTTTGGCAAGTTTTTTTTTAAAACAAGTTTTAATGTAAGATTTTTACTTTATACACACCTCCACGACCCCCGTACTATTCCATCCATCCATCAGCACAATGTTTTGAGTGCGTTACACTGAGTTCTACCACAAAACATGATTTTTCACATTAAAAAAAAGTCGTTTCCCAGCAATAATGTTTGCGTAAAGTTACTTATTTTGATGTACAGAATGCTTGGTTGACGGCTTCGTGATGAGGTCTTGTACACCCTGTATAAGATCACCAATCAGTATAGTCATTCAAACTGACAACTATCCACCAGATAAATTCAAATCGATTTTACACATGAATGGTCCTGGGTTCGATTCCCAGGTCTGTGATTTGTGCCCGATTGATGGCAATAGGCTCGCCCCCTATTACATGGGACTTGTAAACATAGCTGGCGAAATGTGGATGTACTATCTAGCCCAGTCAAATTAGACATGCAAGGTTACAATAATTTGCATAGAGCTAAAAATTGGTACGAATGTTGGGAACACCATTACAAATGAAATGTCAAAAGCCCCCATCGATCCGACCTTTGCAAAAAGAAATATTCAAGGTCAAAGGTCATGTAAATGGGTTTTTTGCATTTTTCAGCCAAACGGTAAGTTGTATCAAAAAAATATGTTCGACAAAATTGTAGATCGTACAATTATCTATAAAAACTGATTTATTACTTTTTCCTAAGAATCACCATTTCTGAGATATATCTGTTCAAAACGATGAAAAAGTTGTTTTTTTGATCTATACGTTTCTACGCCACCGGTGAAGTAGTGTACCTGGCGTTTTTTTTTTTTACGTGGTTACCCCGGTGAGCGTATTCCACGATCTATTATGGCCCTGTTTCGTTAAAAAACCGGCCAAGTTATAATCGGACTCGCGCATGAAGGGTTCCGTACCATCTTAGTAGGTGAGCCTTAATTTTTTATTTATTTATTGTTGTTATAGGACGAGGAGCTCGTTGCTAAATAATAACAGTCACTCGGGTCGATCTTTAGGTTAAGCCGTGCTTGCCTAGGTTTGTCTGTGGATGGGTGACCACCCATTACATATTGAGTTTCCTACGCGCCTCGGAAAGCACGTTAAGCAGTTGGTCCCGGTTGTCATTTGTAGATCTTTGACAGTCGTTACAGGTAGTCGGTGGCCCAAAAAAGACTGATAACCAGTCTTAGCAAGGGTTGAATCATTTTACCCAGTACTAACTGGGCTGTCGAAGTCAGATAGGCAGTCGCTCCATGTAAAATACTGTTATTTAGCTGCATCCGGTTAGGCTGGAAGCCAACCTCAGCATAGCTGTTACAGCACGATCATGAGTTACACCCCGCTGACAGACAGCGGACGGATGGACAGCGGAGGCTTAGTAATAAGGTCTCGTTGGATACCTTTTGAAAACGGAACCATAAAGATATTGTATCAAATAAAAATGGTACAATGGAAAAGATGAAAGCGGTGTAAACTATGAGCACTTAACTAAAGAATATCATTCGTCTGATTGATTAAATTACCTAATGGAACTTCAAATGCAATGTCTTCTTCTTTTCTTCATCTTCTTCCTACTGAGTACAAGTAAATTGTTCTATGACCGATACCTCCTCGCTGATTGATATCGTAAATACTTTTCTAAAGGCGATTCAACATTGGAGCACAACTGTTCCTAACAACCGGCACATGCTAATAAACTAAACAACTCAACTTTGTTGCAGCTGCATTTAGCATGACAGCCTGATGAAGATACTACCTCAGATTAGCAACTCTATTTGTGGTGGTTCCAACTTTGTTTGTAATACTGTTAGAATAACGTTCTAAATTTCTAATCAGCTTGATACAAAACGGTTGTTACGTCAGTCACTGCGGCCGAATAGTGCGAAATGAGAGGTTTTTATTCTTTATAAAATCAAATTTTCGTCTTTTGGAAAAAATAAAAAACATTCAGTTAGTGTGCAAAGTTTCATGATCTAATTTGAAGTACTTTTTGAATACCAGCGGTTTATTGTTCGATTTGGAGGTAACTTTGGGATTTTTTCTATCAAGAAAATTTTATGAAATCGTGTTTTCGCCAAACATAAGACTTAACATTAATCCTCAACCTTACCATATATTTATTTCAAAATTAATGCTGCAGTATTTTAGGCGTAACGGAGGATCATGCTAAGCCATTTGAGGTAGTATAGGCCCTTAATGAAATTGCAAAAGAATGTACGGATGTGTGTAAGTACGGAGTTTTTCTGGTGCCACCCGAAAAACTTGAAGTACCTAATGTCTGTATTGGTTCCAATGTATTGTCAATTAATTACCAAGCAGACTCAAAATCAAAATCAAATCATTTATTTCAAGTAGGCCAGTTGCAGGCACTTTTGAAGTGTGGCTGACTCTGGCAGAGCCACCATCAGGGATTTTAATTTTGATAACACAAAAATTTAGTCGCTAATTAGTCGAAATTAGTCGCCAAATATCAGATTTGGTCGGTCACTGGTTCAAAAGATATAAGGGCTTATTGGTGGCCCTGCTGGAGAGAGCCTACCCCAGCAGAGCCACATTAATAACTCAAAAACTAGGGCACCTAGCGAAGATCCGTTTTCTCCCATATTTACTCGCTAATTAGTCGAAATTAGTCGCCAAATATCAGAATTGGTCGGTCACTGGTTCAAAAGATATAAGGGTTTATAGGTGGCCCTGCTGGAGAGAGCTTACCCCAGCAGGGCCACATTTATATCTCAAAAACTAGGGCACCTAGCGAAGATCTGTTTTCTCCCATATTTACTCGCTAATTAGTCGAAATTAGTCGCCAAGTTACAGATTTAATCGGGTCCTAGTTCAGAAGATATAATGAGTTCAATTATTAAGGTATAGTCCAAGAGCTAGATCGAAGAGTTCACGATAAATTGCCAATAAAAAATATTTCTATTAATATGTGTAATATACTTCTAGTTTTATCGGTCTAAAGTCCTTAGAAATGACTGAGAGAGATAAATTCTCTATTAAATACATGTTTAATGTTTTTAATTATTAAGTTAGAGTGGCTTAAACTTCTTTGAAACCATTAAACCTTGCTCTTGGTCTATTTAGTGTCAAGATGTACAGTCGCATGCAACTGTTTTACTAATTTACAATGTTGAGCTCTAATTTACGTTAGAATAATAAATACGTTAAAATTATCGTACCTATCTTTAGTAAAATGTAATACTTAAACGTTGAAAACGTATTGTAAGTATGTAGGTAAGTATCAACCCATTGCTTGAATTACATTACAAAAAATACATACTTAAATCAAAGATGTAAATACTTACTATACCTAATATGAGCATTATTTACCTATTTTTTTTTAATACTTTGAGCGGCGCGAACACCGCCGACGCGCCAGTGCTCGCTCTGGGGGTCTAAAATGGCCGCTTTAGCAGAATCGTAATATGAATCATGTTAAAAAAATAAAATTCTTAAAATGGACTTTAAAATCGTAGTCATAAAGTCCATTTTAAGAATTTTATTTTTTTAACGTGATTCATGCTAAGATTCTGCTATAGCGGCCATTTTAGACACGCTGTTCCCCGTTTTTGTATTTGCGGAATAGGTACCTAAAGATAACAACATTCGAGTACTGGCCGACTTTAACTTAGGTACGTCACGGGCAACTCGTTCTAAGTAGCTCGTCTGTACACGCGCATCTATCTCTTTCTTACTTACCGTATAAATGTAACGGAGCGCAGCGATCTATCTGCCAGCGACTAAATGCAAACATTTTGTTCGATACCTAAATAATTATATATATTTATTGTAGATCTTGTTTTTAGGTAATGAATACTGCTTTCCTTTGGTGGGTTGAAGTTATAGAATTCCTCCAGACGTCGTCGTCGTATAGATACACCTGTCTAAAAACTACTTTAAGTATTTTGTACTTGGTGGTATCACTGTATGGGGAAATTGAATTCTTTAATATCTTTTTAATGACACACCGACTGAATCTGTAACTTGGCGACTAATTTCGACTAATTAGCGAGTAAATATGGGAGAAAACAGACCTTCGCTAGGTGCCCTAGTTTTTGAGATATAAATGTGGCCCTGCTGGGGTAAGCTCTCTCCAGCAGGGCCACCAATAAGCCCTTATATCTTTTGAACCAGTGACCGACCAAATCTGATATTTGGCGACTAATTTCGACTAATTAGCGACTGAATTTTTGTGTTATCAAAATTAAAATCCCTGATGGTGGCTCTGCCAGTCAGCCACACACTTTTGAATTGTCGAAACAAAGATGAAAATTAAATGTAGCTAGTCCCAGTCACAAGACATAAAAACTATGAAAGTACTGTAGTTGCCCAGAAGCAGAGGTTATGGGAATACAAGCTGATTGCACTCGTTTTTAGTTCCACTAAATAATTATTTTTCAATCAGACGAATCATTTTCTACAATCACACTTCACACTCTTAGTATAAAGGCGAAAGTTTGTATGTGTGTAACTGTGTATGTTTGTTACTCTTTCACTCAAAAACGACTAAACGGATTTGGATGAAATTTAGCACACAGACTTATGACTGGATGAGAGAGAGCTTATGACTGGATTAACACATAGGATATTTTATCCCCGTAGTATGATCCCGTGAGACAATTATCGACCTCCACGCGGGCGAAGCCGCGGTCATAAGCTCCTTACTCATAATTTTCACCGCAATTCCCAATAGTGCATTTTTTTATTCAATACAATATTTTTTTATTAAACATGACCTCAATAGATCATGGAATAGGCTCATCACGTTAAAAAAAAACCCCGCCAGGTACACCACTACCGCGGTGCCGTGGAAACATTTGATTTTTATGAAGAACACGACTTGTTCATCTTTTTGAACAGCTATATCTCAGAAATGGTGACTCTCAGGAAAAACTATAAAATCAGTTTTTATAGATAATTGCACGATTTACAATTTTGTTTAACATATTTTTATGATAAAACTTACCGTTCGGCTGAAAAATGCAAAAAACCTATTTGCATGACCTTTGACCTTGAATATTTATTTTTGCAAAGGTCGGATCGATGGGGACTTTTGAAATTTCATTTTTAATGATGCTTCCAACATTCGTACCAATTTTTAGCTCTATGCGAATTATTGTAACCTTCCCCTATTTTTTGAGCTAATTTGACTGGACTAATTAGGTACACCTGTGCCTAACCCTTTGGGGTTTACAGGCGTACTGTTATATGTTATGTTAAACCTGAGAAAAGCAAAAACAAAACAAATAAAATCAATTCCTAATACTTTTATTGTCTCATTGCAACACATATTTCACTAAGTATCATGGAAGTTTTAACTATAAACTAATACTACATTTAACGTAAGTAAATAATATAATACTACAAATAACAGTTGTTTTTAGATAAATGGCACAAATAAAGAAAAGCTTTTTAAAATGCCTAAGTAATTTAAATGTCATATCTACTGCCTTTTATTACAATAATAATTCAACAAAACTAAGACCGAAATCAATAAACGTTACTTAGTTTGTGGCTTAGACATGTTCCCGTCTCCTTCTTGCCCTTGAAGTTTCTCAGGTGTGCGACAGTGACAGGAACCGCTTTGTCAAAGTATGTACTAAGTAAAGTTTAATTAAAGATCTTGGTGTTATTATTTTAACACAACAACAACACAATTTATATTTATAATATTTTTATACTTTGACACAAAAATGGAACACATAATAATATAAAAAAAAAACAATAATATCAATGTTTGTCGTTATCAAATCAACTAAATTTGAGCGTAAATAATATCGCTTTAAAGTTTTAAGCTTAAAGTAAGTAATACATGTCACCCGTCATCGCTTAAAGGATCACACTTTCGACGCGTAATCGGTGAATAGTCCGACGCGCTCGGTGAATAGACCGACGCGCTCGATGAATAGTCCAACGCGCTCGGTGAATAGTCCGACGCGCTCGGTGAATAGTCCGACGCGGTCGGTGAATAGTCCGACGCGGTCGGTGAATTGTCCGTCGCGCTCGGTGAATAGTCCGACGCGTTCGGTGAATAGTCCCGACGTGGTCGGTGAATAGTCTGACGTGTGGTCGAGTTATGTCAACCGAACCGAATGGAGGTGAAAGTCGTGTTTTTCACTTCTTTTGTATGTATATAAAAAGGTCTTTATGACCGTGTCAAGCCGATTACGCATCAATAAGTGTGGTCACTCCATAATATTATAAATGATACATTTTAATAATATTGTTATTGAGCTTAGGTAAATTAATATCAAGAGTTTTGAGACAATGGCAAAGTATGTTTTTTCGAGACATATAAAGGGTGTAAAACACCTCTTAACGAAGCCGATTGGCACTTGTTCTCCCCGTCATTGTGATCATTTTTAGGGTTCCGTACCCAAAGGGTAAAAACGGAACCCTATTACTAAAACTTCGCTGTCTGTCCGTCCGTCTGTCTGTCACCAGGCTGTATCTCATGAACCGTGACAGCTAGACAGTTGAAATTTTCACAGATGATGTATTTCTGTTGCCGCTATAACAACAAATACTAAATATAGTCAATGGTACGGAACCCTTCGTGTGCGAGTCCGACTCGCACTTGGCCGGTTTTTTTTTGTTCTACACCATACCTGGGAACCTTCTAGTTACGGAGATATTGGGGGTCAAAGTTACTTTTTGACAAGTTTTTTTTAAATACATGTTTTTAATGTATTTTTTTTACTTTAAACACCTCCACGACCCCCGTACTATTCAATCCATCCATCAGCACAATGTTTTGAGTGCGTTACATTGAGTTCTACCACAAAACATGTTTTTTCACTACAAAAAAAAAGTCGTTTCCCAGCAATAATTATTGCGTAAAGTTAGTCAGTTTGATGTACAGAATGCTTGGTTGACGGTTTCGTGATGAGGTGATTTAAAGTTAAATTATTGAAAATTCTTTTGCTCAGAATTGCCCGAGTTGCTTCAGATTTTATCGGAGCCTTTCGTGATCAGCGCGTGTAAAATAGTACAATGCTCGAGCAGTTTTCAATTGGTAATGAACCAAATACTTAGAAAATAGAGTTTAAAATAGCGTGCTCGAGATAATTCATTAAGGCGTGTGCAAAATGTTGCTGTTCTATCATCACTGACTCTTACTCTATTGCCAATGTCTCATAACCCTGACCACGTACAGGACTAGAAATTAACATTCAAAATCATACCTTAAACGTAACGCAAAATGCAACAAAATAATAAAAGCAAGCGAATCCGGAATGTATACAGCACGCATAAAAAAGAAAAATATATAGTCGTTGCAAATCACGAGTGCGTGGTTATATGACTCTTATAACCATTGACATGAGGTTTAAATTACACCAAAAGAAGCTCATGAAATGCAACAGCTATATTAAAACATTCCAAAAAGAAAACAGATCTCAATGTTTCATAATAGAGAAGCTTAAAATAAAGTAAAATAAAAATAATAGGAACAGAAAATGTAAAGCATTCGATTTCAAACAATAAGCAACCTTATACACCGTTAATTTTAAGTCGTTCTGGAACGGAAAGCCATAATAAACTCGATTATCGAACTCGGGAACGATTGGGACTGTTTTTTTTTTTCTTTTTTTAAATAATATAAATTTTATTTTTTTATAATATATATTTTTTTTTTTTTTTTTTAGAGGAGCTCGTGGCTAAATAATAACAGCCGCTCGGGTCGATCGTTAGGTTAAGCCGTGCTTGCCTAGGTTGGTCTGTGGATGGGTGACCACCCATTACATACCGAGTTTCCTCCGTGCCTCGGAAAGCACGTTAAGCCGTTGGTCCCGGCTGTCATTTGTAGATCTTTGACAGTCGTTAGGTAGTCAGAGGCCAAAAAAGTCTAAAAACCAGTCTTACCAAGGGGTATCGTATTACCTGGTACTAACTGGGTTGTGGAGGTCAGATAGGCAGTCACTCCATGTAAAATACTGGTATTCAGCTGCATCCGGTAAAACTGGAAGCCGACTTCAACATAGTTGGGAAAAGGCTAGGCAGATGCAGATGATGATAATTTTTTTTTTTTTTAAACATATTTTTTTTTGTTATATAGAAAAAAAAAGTCCCCATCGTTCCGAGTTCGATGATCGAGTTTATTATGTAAAGTGTGTATATTAACAATGATAGATGAACTTTGTGTGTGTGCGTAAAGCAAGATATGAATACTTCTAATAGAAGAAAAATAATACTTGAAGTGTGTGAAATCAACTCAAACTTGAACAATTTTTTTGGATAATGT
The DNA here is from genome assembly GCA_905147715.2 of Xestia xanthographa. Classification (NCBI taxonomy): domain Eukaryota; kingdom Metazoa; phylum Arthropoda; class Insecta; order Lepidoptera; family Noctuidae; genus Xestia; species Xestia xanthographa. Next base: position 26,320,514 of record LR990659.1, read on the forward strand.
ACTACAGCGGTCTGTGAAAATATTGGTATGACTTATTTTCATAAAAAAAAAAGTACTCTTAACGAAGCCGAAAAAGTCGTGAAAAAAAAGTCATTTTGCAATAATTTCTGCGTAGTTACTTAGTTTGATGTACAGAATGCTTGGTTGACGGCTTCGTGATGAGGTCTTTTACACCCTGTGTAACTCATACCGTCATGAAAATATCTTAATGTATTATCTCACCAAATACAAAATTCAAATAATCATTGCTTAGATACCGTCCATATGTAACGAAAACAAAGAGCATTAAAAATATCATTCACACGACTATAACGAGACTTATGGAAAATAATAATACAAAAACAATAACTAATGATTGATAAACAAAATAAAAATAATGATTTCTTACTTCCACTGCTTTTTATAAATTGACTTGATACAATGCAGTAAAATGGTCAAGAATAATACATGTTACCAATGATATATAAACTATAGATACGTTGTCCGCACTCTAAAATGACAACATGAAATGAAGCCAATTGGCCACATCGCGCTTAGTTACGCACCAACCTGTCGCGCGACGCTACGTTTGTTTATAATTTAATAAATCCTGTGACGTGACTGAAGATGTATATTTATCTCCCTCTCGCAACAGGCATCCCGCCGTTCGGTGTCATATTTTCTTTCTCTTTCTTCACGCTTATAAGTAGTTCTAGTATTTTCGCCGTTTTTAACCTTTTGAACGCCAGAGCGTAAACGCATCGGCGCCCCTTCCACGCCAAGCCACAAAATCAGCGCAAATACCTACACAACAAAATAAGGATTCCAACATCTTATCGATAACTATATTATCGACAATTAATCATTGCTTTTCGTTCTATATTTTTTAAATAAAATATTACTTGTTGCAATATTCTTTTATTTAATTTGACCCTATTTAGTATCATACTATCATTAAACACCAGACACAAAGTACTAAACAACCTAAAAGTAGACATTAGAACTACAAACGAATAAATCAGATAATAATAAGGTACATCACTAATCTCGTCCGTGACGTCATCCGTTGTCGGGAATACCCGACTCTGGCGTGGCTGGCACGACTTTTGACAACTTCCTCGCACATGCGAGTAGGGATGTGACATTGGGATGTCCCCTATGCTCCGTTGATAACTTGATACATAATTGCACTTGTTATTTATCTTCCAAAGAAACAGTTTGTTTCTTTTGTTTTTTTTGGACAAAGTTGTTCGTTTGGCGATGCTTTCCTTTTACGACTTACATCACTTAGTAAACTTGGTGAGGAAGGTCCGGCTATATCCTCAGGATCAGGAGAAGACATAATTATCACATAGTATAATAAAAATTGTAATTATGAAGCCTTCCCGATAGATTACTTTTAGTATTCATTGTTTTTTAGTGTTGCCAACCAAAATGAAAAAATGATGAGCAAATGAAATATGCAATAAATTTCATTTAATTAAGGTTTACGTGACATCTGAAATTAAACTAAAATAATAGTTTAATTGGTTAAACTAGTTGGTAAACGAAAAAAAGTAAAATTATTTAACTACTTTGTACTAAAAAAAAAGATTAAAAAAAACAAAAATCAACAAAGCGTCTGTTGACGGCAATTAAAGAATGTAACATTGATGTAAACAAATATTTAAACAATTCTGTATCGTACCTACCTATTAAAAATATAAAAAAGTATTGAAAAAATGACATTTTTTATATATTATTAAAATCATATTATTAAAAACATTATAAAATATCGTCACCATTATTTAAATTATCAATGTAGTAAATATAAGTACCTAATACAGGTTACTGTTTATGCACTTTTGCGTAGGGATGCGCGAGAGTGGACAGTAAACTATCGATTCGATCATTGGATAATTATGTTTTTTTTCTACAATTTTATAAATATTAAGCATTAGGAATATTCAGATACGAATAGTTGTTATAAAGAATAATTGTCGAAGTAATATTATAGTAAGCTACTTTTAATAAAATATTTCCATAGATTTGAAATACAAGTTACCTTACCGACAGAGCGATGGGTACATCACTAGCTGTCGTGTCTTGACGACTGTGGCGCGAGGAAGAACACTTTTTTACGAATTTCGATTAGCAATTTTTGATTATTGTTTTTTCAAGTGAAATATAACTAATGAATATATCTTTAAGCCATTTTACAATATTTCATTAATGTAGTTTTAAATAATAGGAAAAAGAAACACAGAAAACTTAATTTAGTTTATTTACTTTGTACTAAAAAAATGTTGTTTTCTTGTCGTCTATAGACGACGGTGGCGTGTTTGGCACGTTTTCATTGGTCGGCTATACACGACCGTGGCGTTCAAAAGGTTAAGCGCCGCGATGTTGGTTCATGACGTGTCTATATATAATACGTCATTGCATGTTACTAGTAATCTTTTTGTCAAATTACATTATTAATAAATCCCATTGTAATAATGTACAGTCCCTACCACCTAATAATGTCAAGCCACTACAATCTGTCAAATTTCTTAAAAAGATTTACAACTTTATCTCTAAAGCATTACGTTCAATGTTGATTGGGAATGAATAATGGCCACTCGGCAAACATGCTTGGACTAGTAAAATCTAAGGCGTCGTCCTAATAGGGTATATGCATGATTTTTTTTCACTCTAAACAAAGCTTAATAACATCAGAAATAGCAAAGTGAAATTATTTTTTAAATATCTATAAAAAATACTAAGTAATACGCATTTGAAACTGTTGATTAGACAGAGAGGAATAACGTCATTCGCTGCATCGACGTACAAAATCCATACTAAATTCCGTTCATCTAGAAAGAGATAGAAACAAAAGTTTAAAATACTATAACTTTTGTGTTTTTTGGCTGACTTATGTCTTGTTTTCGCTTTTTGTCATTATTTTTATAGTACTTTATTATTCCGTATCGAAATAAAAAAAAATAAAAAATTATGCATATTCCCTATTGACAACGATCGTACGAGCATACGATGCGTTCATCGTCGTGCGATGAAAATGCAAGCTTTAATTAGGACACACGAAAGAAATGAGTGTGTTTAATCTCGTCATGCGACGATGAACGCATCGTTTGCTCGTACGATCGTTGCCAATTAGGACGACGCCTAACAAAACGTAACTTGATGAAACTTATATCATTTCATTCGCCTATTAAATATAACGTAGTACTACCTTCAATATATTTTAAAGGTCGGAGAATCAAGTAATTATTACACGACTGCCCAAAAAAAGGAGTGTTATGTTTTGAAATAAGTTTTTTGAGGTTATGTTCATATTTTAATAATCTGTGGCATTTAGGTTACGTCTTAGACATAGAGAATGGACTGCGCATTATCTGTATGAAATGGACCACACTCTCTAGAAAGAGAGAGAAACAGTTATTGGTCCAACTATCTCTTTCCTGTAAGATATAGACAATGACATAGAAAAAGACAATGACACCAACATCCATGATTCTCTCTGACACTTCTGCCCGCTTATAATGAGGGATTTTCTTTTTAGCTCTTCCCTAGTCGCTGGATAGATGACGCTAGGAGTAAGTATGATAATGCAAGGAACGGAACCTAAAAAAACTGACTTTAACAAAGCGCGAGAAATGTTGGTTATATTCGGAAGGTTAAGCAAATGATAGTGCCAGTAAACGAGAGTATGTGACGTGACACAATGTTTTTTTTTTCAAGCGTTTTGGCTTTGGCATAGTAAGTTCAACGCCATCTATAGAGTTCTTGGAAACTAAGTTTTTTTTTAAAACCTCAAAAGGAAAACCTCTCATTGACATTTGACATAGGAATATTCTTTAATAACGTAAGTAATTTCGGATGCGTTCAATATTAGATATTCTAAACTGCGATCTGTTAATTAAAATAATATATTTTTTAAACGATTGTCTATATTTTCCCTGTTTTTAAAAATAAACTGATGGTATCCAATAATTACATTGAAAATGCGCTACATATTGGTGAATGGTGATAGTCTCATCTCGGGACTAATTTCTGGTCAATTTCCTAGTCCAAAGTGACCATTAGTCCAAGACAGTTTTAAGCTTTCACGGTTTAAAACTAAACTTATATTGTCACTTTATTTTCTTACTTTTCCATCCACCCGCATTCTCCAGTCAACCCGCGATCATGGCGCTTGCAACAGCGTCGTAATATCGGGAGCTCAAAACAAATAATAATCACGGAAGATCTCGTAAGTGACAATAAAGGGTGTAAAACACCTCTTAACGAAGCCGAAAGTCACTTGTTCTACTCGTCATTGCGATCATTTTTTTGTTCTACACCATACCTGGGAACCTTCAAGTTACGGAGATATTGGGGGTCAAAGTTCCAACTTCTTGACAAGTATTTTTTTTTAAACGCAAGTTTTTAATGTATGATTTTACTTAAAACACACCCACAACACCCGTACTATTCAATCCATCCATCAGCACAATATTTTGAGTGCGTTACATTGAGTTCTACCACAAAACATGATTTTTCACCCCAAAAAAAATTCGTTTCCCAGCAATAATTTTTGCGTAAAGTTACTTAGTTTGATGTACAGAATGCTTAGTTGACGGCTTCGTGACGAGGTCTTTTACACCCTGTATAAGTTTCGACTATTATTCTTTTGACAGTTTTGGGTAGCTTAATGTGCTTGGTGTCTGTATTATTAATCGAGCTTATATTTTTAAAACGTTTTAAGCATTTTATGCAGCGGACCGCGTCATCAGGCGTGCGAACACAGACATATGACAATGATTGTATCATATTGTTTACCTCCATCTCCACGTTTTATTCTTGACCATCCCACTCACTGTATATTATCCTTACTACCACATCGTAATATCTTTATCTTCTCGCTAAGAGAGTATTTCACTTACAAACGAATAGTTTACAATCCCTTGTTGAAGTATACGTATTCCGGCGGCTTGCCGTTTGTGTTCTTTAGGATTTGTTCGTAGTTGTCCTTCTCGAAACGCTTGATTGTGTCTATGGAGAGTTTGCTGTGGACGAAAGAAAATGGTTTTATTAATTTCGGTTTCCAGCAGCGGGAGAAGTCGTATGAGGTTTCTCATTAGCAAAATGATGAATATATGTAATATACAACGTGTTTTTTTGATAACCCATAACTCTAGGGTTATATTCTGTAGGTAAAAATAATACTAAAACTCCTAGAATAGGTGGTCCAAAAATGAATAGTTTCGGAGACATAATTATAAAAATGTATATCAGTTTCATTGATAAATACGAGTAATTCATTTTAATTCAAACCAATCATTCATATTTAAAACTAAGAAAATGCCAAGTTGTCATATTTCACGTAAGGGTGTTGTTTTACGTTAATAATCGTGAGTTTGCCGAATTATTTTGTATGAAAAATGAAAAAAAAAGGATGATTGAAACATAATTCATATACAGTTGATTCTTTGATATGGTCTCAATCATACCCTAGAGTTATGGGATATAAATAAAATAAAACTTTTTTGCCAAAAATAAAACCGACTTCAAAAAAAAAACATCAAACAAAAAAAACACAAAAAGAAAAGGACAAAAAAATACACTAAAAGAAAAACAAAAAAAATACACTAAAACAAAACCACAAAAAAGTGAAAAATAACTTTAGCTTCAGAAGCCGGTTAGCTTTAGCTTAGTGTATTTTTTTGTCCTTTTCTTTTTGTGTTTTTTTTGTTTGATGTTTTTTTTTGAAGTCGGTTTTATTTTTGGCAAAAAAGTTTTATTTTATTTTTCCATTTTTAGTTGTAATATCCTACAGTGGCGAAGAGTGAAAATTTAGTCCGGGGAAGCCGAGGAAAAAAATGAGAATAGGTAGATTTGTAATTTTTTTTTCGTTTTTTTTTTCTATGTTCATTTTGACCTCATTTTCATTTTTAGCGACCCCAAAAACCACGAAAACGATACCTATGAAGAAAAAAACTAAAATTTTCGTCGGCGCTATCTTGGATTTTCATTTTGACCTTATTTTCATTATCAGCGACCCCAAAAACCATGAAAACGACAGCCATGAAGAAAAAACTGAAAGTTTTCGTCGGCACCATCTTGGATTTCCATTTTGACTTCATTTTCTTTAGCAGCGACCCCAAAAACCACGAAAACGATACCCATGAAGAAAAAACCGAAAATTTTCGTCGACACCAACTTGGATTGTCATTTTGACCTCATTTTCATTAACAGCAACCCTAAAAATCACGAAAACGACACCCATGAAGAAAAAACCTAAATTTTCGTCGGCGCCATCTTGGATTTCCATTTTGACCTCATTTTCATTATCAGCGACCCCAAAAACCACGAAAACGATACCTATGAAGAAAAAACCAAAAATTTTTGTCGGCGCCATCTTGGATTGTCATTTTGACCTCATTTTCATTAACAGCAACCCCAAAAAGCACGAAAACGACACCCATGAAGAAAAAAACCGAAATTTTCGTCGGCACCATCTTGGATTATCATTTTCACCTAATATAAAAAAAAGTGATTTTATCCCAGATGTAAATAAGTCAACAAAATAAGTACTATAATTTAGTGTACCAAATCGACATTCGACATTATCGACCATTACTAATTCTATCTCGTTCTATACATACTTTATTTATCTGCCCCTGTCGTAACTCGATAATTTTCGGCTTAATAAAACCTAGCTCCCTACAAAACAAAATAATGTCATCAAGCATTGAACGATTTCCGATTCTATACGAAATTCAACGAGCGATAACGATATTTTCCCATCTCGCTCACGCGCACGCATTTTCTATTACTTTGTCTATGAATAACTCGGTTTGCGTTGGATTACCTGAGTCCTGATATAGGCGAGCTAGCTAGTGACGTCATGACGTTTATTTTGCAAAGAAATGTAGCTGCCAAAAGCGGGTTATTTTATAGCAATGTGGTTGAAGAGCAAATTTTTGTTGATTGAGTACGAGTAGGCGTTTCGTGATGCTTGTAAAAAGTACTGATTGTGTCATTTTTCAATTATGGTAGAGAGTGGTTGTGGTTGTGTTCCAAACTTCTGAAGGGAAGCCGGTGGGAATCGAGTTATTAGGAGCCTGCGCCACTGATTCCTATACTTACAAATATTTGCTATGCATTCATTGTACATGGTTAACAATACATGTCATGGTAATAGGCTTATCCCCAATAAATGGAACATAACATGCCATAACTGTCGAAATCTGGGTGTACTGTACACATCTATGTACCCCTCAGAGCAAACAGGTGTAATGTTACGTCATGATGTTGTTTAAACAATGAACATCCAACCGATTGGAGCTATCACAACAGATTTACTGTCTATTTTTGAAGAGTTCCATTGTATATCTCCGAAGATCAGCATCAGATCTTCACCAAATTAAAATGGGACCACCTCAGGAGTATACTCTTTCAAGTAAAAAAAGAATTTTGAAAATCGGTCCACAAATGGGAGAGAAATCAGGTAAATTGTACACATCTGCCTACCACCTCAGAGCATACAGGCGTGATGTTACGTCACGATATTGTATAAACAATGAACATCCAACCGATTGGAGCTATCACAACAGATTTGCCGTCCCTTTTTGAAGAGTTCTATTGTATATCTCCGAAGATCAGCATCAGATCTTCACCAAATTAAAATGGGACCACCTCAGGAGTATACTTTTTCAAATAAAAAAAGAATTTTGAGAATCGGTCCACAAATGGGAGAGAAATCAGGTAAATTGTACACTTCTGCGTACCCCCTCAGAGCATACAGGCGTGATGTTGTCATGATATTGTATAAACAATGAACATCCAACCGATTGGAGCTATCACAACAGATTTGCCGTCTCTTTTTGAAGAGTTCCATTGTATATCTCCGAAGGTCAGCATCAGATCTTCACCAAATTAAAATGGGACCACCTCAGGAGTGTACTCTATCAAATGAAAAAAGAATTTTGAAAATCGGTCCAAAAATGGGAGAGAAATCAGGTAACATACATAAAAAAAAAAAAAAAAAACATACACACGAACATATAACCTCCGCCTTTTTTGAAGTCGGTTAAAAAACAGGTTGTACTGTTGTATGCCTAAATTGAAACACAACTGTTTTACAATAATGCAAATGCGTCGCGCGCGCGCATCCCTACCGCGAGGATGTATTTCTGACGAACGAAACTTGGAGTTTTTGTAAAAATGTCGACAGTGGTTAAATGCGTTTCCTGTAACGTAGTTATAGATGAACTGTTGTCGTATATACAAAACAAAATATCAGTGATTGATGAAGACACGTTAGTGCGGTTATGTACGTCTACGTTTACAAGTGAAGATATCGAAAAATCGAAAACACTGCTGTACGAATCGGTTCCTGTGGAGAAGGCAACAATAAAGAGGAAAAACAGGCAAAGAACAACGAGATCTAGTGGACATAATTAATGTGTTTAAGTCAGTGGAGCCGGATCTATTCCCAATTTTCGTAGCAAGGGACTTGGAGAAACTACCTCCAATATTGTTTGACCATCTCGATTGTACAAAGCTTTTAAAGGATTTACTTCGAGTTCAGAATGAAGTCAAAGAAATTAAGGAAGCATATGTGACGCAGCCACAATTGAAAGATTTTAAAACGGAGATTTTGTCATTACAAAATGACTCATTAATACCGGCGTCTGTGTGTAAAGTGAACTTGAAACGGGGCGGATGGCATATGGACAGCGGTCCCATTGGATTATCCCACGTCAATAACTCATCAATTATAGATGACTGCAATAATGGTATCGATAAATCCTCGTTACAAATACTAGAAAATAACGAACAATCATTTAGAAGTATAAAGGAGGTAGTCGCAGAAACTTCCGACCGTGGTATTCAGTCAGCTGTCTTGCCGCGACGAGCGGCCGAGCGCAGCCCCTCCGCTCGCGTCGCAACCGCCACCGCAGGCGTCCGCGCCGTCGTCGCCGCTACGTCAAGTACTACGAGTCGGAATGCCGTGACGTCACCGCAGCGACGACCCATCGTGCATATGGCAGCGGCACCGACCGCGCCTATTGTTCGTGAGCCGGTGCAAAACAATAATAATGATGGATGGGAAAAAGTTTCATACCGCAAAAAGCGTAGTACTATGAGCTACCGATACATGGGCACCGCGGGTACCGCCAGAGATAATGAAGGGAAATTCAAAGCTGCAATAAGAACAGTGCCAATCTTCATTACTAAAGTGCATAAAGAAACGACAGAGAAAGATATTGCTGATTATGTGTATCATAAAACGGGCGAGGTGATCACGCTTGAAAGTGTATCGTTTAAATATCCCAAAGAACATAACGCATACAAATTCTTTGTTTCGGAAACTAAAATGGAGATGTTTCTTGATAGCAAACTATGGCCCGAAGGAATTATTTTCAGGAGATTCGTACATTTTAAAATGAGAAATTACACGAACGGTGCAAACAGCGGTACTGTGAATGGCGTAAAATAAATATAAATGTATAACCTAGTAAGCTACAATTGTAAGAGTATAAAGCGCTCGGTGGAGAGTGTCAGGCAACTATGTAGCACGTCAGACATAATTGCCTTACAAGAAACATGGTTGTTGCCACACGATATCTCGTTCCTGAGCGAAATCGACGCTAATTTCGGGTGCACCGGGACGTCGTCGGTGGACACCACGGCCGGCATGCTACGAGGACGGCCCTACGGCGGAGTCGCACTGCTCTGGCGGAAAAGTGTTTTCGATAACGTTTCGGTAGTGCAGTGCGGTAACCCGCGAGTGTGTGCCGTCAAAGTTTGCATGAAATCAACGTCATTTCTAGTGTTCAGTGTTTACATGCCGACGGATAATAGTGCGAACTTAACGGATTTTACGGATTGCCTCAGCTTGGTGAGTGCTATTATCAATGATAACAATATCGAAACTGCATTTCTACTCGGAGACTTTAATTCGCATCCCAGTGAACAATTTTATATCGAATTGGATTATTTTTGTCGGGAATCTGAGTTACTATGTGCCGATGTTGAACTGTTAGGAGTAAACTCTGACACTTATACTTTTATAAGCGAAGCGAACGGCTCGAGACGTTGGCTAGATCACTGTGTTGCTACGAAAGCAGCCATGTCCACTATTAGTACAGGTCTCCCAAAGTGATAATGCGCATAGAAATCTTCGTCACTGTTCGGCAACGGTCGTATTCCCCGAGCGTCGGAAGACGATATGTATATAGAGTGGTTAAGTGCATTTTCTTCATGCATAATTTAGTAGAATTATGTGTTTTGTGCTAAAAGAGATAAATATTGATCTATCAGTAACGAAATTGATTCGATAATTCGATGTAAGTAAATAGCGAGGAAAACGGCACGATTGCGAATATGCTACAATCTTTGTTGAATTGATTTACTTCTTCATACTGAAGCTGGTGTAATGATGGAAGAAAAGAAAGTTTAAATAACAAAAGGTTTATACTATAAGAAGAAAAAATGGTTTTCAAATCATTAAAATCTCAGTTCGAAAGTATTTACAGCACTGATCATTCCAGAATAATATTACAATTACAAAAATTGGTTGCCTGTAAAGTCGGTATACGGGCGAAAGTTTTACGTGACAACGACTTTGAGTGGTAAAATAAACTTTTTATGTCTGTCTCTCTCGCTCTTAGGCGGGCTCTCACTCGCTCTCATTGTGAGCGCATAACGTGAGCGGAGCGTAACGCAGTTTCTTGAAGTGTCACCCGGCAAACCAATTTATAAGACGTTGTCACGTCAAAAAATTAATCAGAATCAAGGAGGATCTCTATTCCTGACATCGTAGATTCATCAGAACTTTCATTATGCTCTTGTTCATTTACACTTTCCCCACTGCTATCACCCGTGTAAATAATCATTTCATCGGAAAAGTATCGATTCTTGGGTCAAATTTTCTATATTCATCTTCGCATTTAACAGCGTGATCACAAACTTTTTTCCATTCTTCTGATCCTATATTATTGATTTTTTCTAATATAGCATCTTTAACTGACGTGACAGTCATTGCAATATTTTTTTTGGCTACGTGTTGCTTTATTTGGGACCAAATATTTTCAATGGGGTTAAAATCGGGATGATATGGTGGCAATCGTATAATTTTATGCCCATGTTCCTCCATTATACGGTCTATGGCGAATTCTGTGTATTTTTCTTTATAACTTTTTATAATTTCATACAAATCGGGTTTCAGTTTCTTTGGGTCATGCGGAATGTTGTGTTGTTGTAACCAAGCTATCATTTGTGCTTTATGTGTGTTTGAGTTTGGTGGTTTCACAGACAGCTTATTATGATATGGGGCGTTGTCAATTACCAACACACTATTAGGAGGCAAGTTGGGAATCAATTGATTGCGTAGCCAAGTTTGATAACGTTCCGCGTTTATTTCTTTATGATAGTCACCTTCTGAGTCGATACATTTATGTAACATTAGAGCCCCTGGGACGAAGCCTTTTTCATTGCCTGCGTGTACAATAATTATTCGCTCTCCTTTGGAAATGGGTTGTTTTATACCTTTTTTGCTGTTATCTTGCCAAGTTTTACCCTTAGTATGTGATGTATGCACGTATGACTCATCCATAAACACTATGTTTCTACCAGAATTCCTCGGCTGTTGTATTTCTCTGAGATATTTGATCCTTTTTAAACGTATATCATGCTTTTCCATAAGTAACCGTCTGTTATTATCAGTTTTCAAAAACCTAAACCCCATTTCTTTCAATATCAGCCTTAAAGTCTCTGCACAGCCTTTGAAATTAATATCTTCGATCAACTTTTTTCTCAAATTATTTACGGTTGGGAGTTCTTTGAGCGTCAACTGAAAATTGTATATCATATTACGAATAACACAGTAGTCGAAATCATCAAGTCCCAGCCGAAATCTACTTTTAGGTTTTCCTTTTTTCGGTGAGGAAAATTTCATTGATTGATTCTGTTTTTTTTCGTTTAAGATATTACTCAATGTTCGTCGTGAAATTCCTGTAGCTTTTGTAACACGGTCCTGATTTTTTTTTAAATAACCATCATGGTCTGTTTCGAAAACATTGGCTTCATTTAAGAAATAAAGGTACACATTAAATACCATTTGCCGTGCTTGTGACTTAAGCGGCTTTCCACGTTTAAATTTATCCATTCTGGAAGAATTCGTCTGAAAGAAAATGGTATGGGCAGAGTTTTATGTACTAATATACTTTATAATATTATTTATTCCTATATCTGTTTATTTATGCATGTGTATCTTTCTATTAAAATTTATATAAGCCTAAATCTGATTTTAAACAAAACCAAGAAGGGTGGTTAATAGCAGCTCTATATAATTCCACACAGAGAGAACACGTGCAGTCACCACCAATATATAAAGACGACTGACGGACCTTTGACTGACCGGCGACAGCCGCCGACCGCCCGAATTGTTTTCAATTGTTTCACATGATTTGACATATGACATTGACTCCTGTTTCTTTCGAACAAGGTACAAAATGCAAGTGCATTGTTTAGGGCTCTCTCCTATTCAATGATTCGGGTGTTTCCGGGAATACGACAATTGGCGAAGATTTGCATGCGCATTATTAATTTGGGAGTACTGTAATGTTTATGTTAAATATGATGTACTTTGGTCAGACCACTTCCCTCTTATAATACAATGCAACCTAAATGAAATTAAATCAAAATTGTACAATTCAAATATTAATGAAAATCTGTTATGTAACAAAATAAAATGGGGTGATAGAAAACCTGATCAAATTGACATTTATACTAAATTTTGTAATGATAATTTAAAATATATTGACTTTCCAATTGAATTGAGTGCGTGTTGTGACTATGTTTGTAATAATTTGGACCACAGAACTATTATTGACGAAATGTATAATGACATTGTTAATATTTTATGCCGAGCAGCTTCTGAAAGTTGCGAAATAAATCTTGTGCGAAATAGGAAGCCAGTAATTGGGTGGAATAAGCACGTGAGTGATGCTCACAGGCAGGCCAGGCTAAAGTTTGAGCAGTGGGTGTCCTATGGAAGACCGCGCGGGGGTCGTGTTTGGAGTGAAATGCAAACAAGTCGTAAAATTTTTAAGTCACGCTTGCGATGGTGCCAAGACAATAGTGACCAAATTAAAATGGACATGTGGGCATCGCAACATTCTAGGGGCGACTTTCGCAGTTTTCTACCGAATAAAAAAAATCTACCGATAAACTTAATAGTAGGCCGGGCCTGCCGGTGAGTGTCGGCGGTGCTACTGATGTCACAGGGATTGCCGAGATATTTAGGCAGCACTTTGCTGTGTCATCACCGTTGGGGCCGTCACAGTTTACAGGCAGTGCGGGTTGTAATGGTCAGGGGTACAGTGTCCGGTTTACGGCAAAGGAGGTAAGACATGTCATTATGTCTATGTCGAGGGGCAAGTCTCCAGGCCACGATGACTTAAGTATTGAACACCTTAAGCATGCTGGTCATCATCTGTCCAGAGTCTTAGCGATGTTTTACTCCTTGTGTTTAGGGCATTCGTATCTGCCTGAGCGGATGATGAAAACTGTGGTGGTGCCAATTATTAAGAATAAAACCGGTGATGTCAGCGATAAAAACAACTATAGGCCCATTTCATTGGCCACTGTTATTTCGAAAGTGCTTGACAGTTTGCTTAACACTCAGCTGGATAAATACTTGAATCTTCATGATAACCAATTTGGTTTTAAAGCTGGTCACTCTACAGAAACAGCTATATTGTGTTTAAAGCAGACTGTCAAGTACTACACTGATAGAAGTACACCTGTCTTTGCTTGCTTCCTCGACCTGTCGAAGGCATTTGACTTGGTTTGCTATGATCTGCTGTGGCAAAAGCTGCAGCAAGCGTCAGTGCCAGACGAACTGATTCGGGTATTCCAATACTGGTACAACAATCAGGTCAATGTTGTTCGATGGTCGGGGGCTTACTCGACTCCATACAGGTTGGAGTGCGGAGTGAGGCAGGGGGGGCTAACCTCACCGAAGCTCTTCAATCTGTATGTTAATGCGCTGATAGAGAGGCTCAGCAGCACGCATGTCGGTTGCCATATTGGAGGTGCATGCCTTAACAATATCAGTTACGCCGACGACATGGTGTTGCTGAGCGCCTCTGTCTGTGGTGTGTCCAGACTAGTTCGCATCTGTGAGAAGTATGCTGAGGAACATGGGTTATTGTACAATGCGAAAAAGAGCGAGTGCATGGTCTTTCGGGCCAAGAGGAGGTGTCCAGATTACTTGCCGGCAATTAAACTTAACGGATGCCCACTCAATAGAGTGAATACTTTTAAATATCTCGGACACTTATTAACAACTTATTTAACCTCTGACCTGAAAGACGATGCAGACATTGAAAGGGAACGTAGGGCGCTGTCTGTTCGTGCGAATATGATAGCCCGCAGATTTGCTCGGTGTTCGAGGGGCGTCAAAATAGCCCTATTTAGGGCATTTTGTACGTCCTTTTACACCGGCAGCCTGTGGATGGATTATACGCAGAAACAGTACAGCGCTCTACGTGTTCAATACAATAACGCGTTCAGGGTACTCTTGGGGCTGCCTCGCTTCTGTAGCGTGTAGCGCGTGTGGATTGTTTCTACACAGTCATGCGCAAGCGGTGCACATCCCTGGTGCGCAGGGTGCGGGCCAGCCGCAACAGTATCCTGAGGGCTTTTGCTGAACGCTTCGACTGTCAGTACGTGAACCACTGTTGCATGGTTCACGTACTGACTAATGTTAAGATATTGTTTTGATTATATTGTTGATGTGATTCCAATTTGATTTAATTTTATAATAATTTTTAATTTGTGTTCTTAATTTAATCTAATTTTATATCATAATTTAATTTTTGTGTTTTTTTTTTAATTTGATTTAATTTTACATAATAATTTTAATTTTTGTGTTTTTAAATTTTGATTATAATTTGTTTTAATTTTATATAATAATTTTAATTTTTGTGTTTTAATTTTTATTCTAATTTGTTTTAATTTTATTATCATTTTAATTTTTGATCTTCATTTTAATTGTGATGTTGATTTTAATTGTGTTGTTGATTTTAATTGTACTCTATGATCCTAAGTTGATTGAAATAAATAAATAATAAATAAAATAAATAAATACTATGGTTACAATGGCGGTCTTATAAACTGATGCACTCATAAAACCATTATTAATCATCTCTTTTGGCAAAAAGGATTTTACTAACTTGTATTATTCTTGACTATTTCTCTGCATAGTATCGTCAATGTATAAGACCTCCATTGAACTCTCATAATTATATTATCCAGAACCAATCTACATTTCTTATTAGACTCCCTACAGGACGTAAGAAATGTTTCCAACGCGAAGCTCAAATTAGAATCTAGATCCAGTGGTTTGAGCTGTGCATTAATCCGTAAATATTCAGCAAAAAGCAGTTTTGTTTCAGCGAAAACTATCAGTTCTTGAAATTATAATTTGTTAGACAAGTCTAGAAATATACATACCATCTCTGAGGGAAGATTGCACAGGCAGTCGGCACCATAAATGTTAGGCTGAAATGAAACAGATAACGATTTAGTTTTAAAGAAGCTCACACAGCTTGTCAAAATTTGTCGATCTTAGTATTTCCGGACGGAACAAAACACATCAAATTAAGCCTAGTCCTTTTACAATTAAATTTGACAGCGGTGACCCCAAGAGCGACCTTCTTGTAACGAGCATAATTTTTACTATAGTTTAAAATTAATGTATTCCTAATTTTAATATTACCAATCCGCACAGGGCCCGCGTGGTGTATTATAGCCCATTCCCTCTCATAGAGAGGCCTGTGTTCCAGCAGTGGGAACATTAATAGGCTGATGATGATGATGAATTTTAATTAAAACATGTATTTAGAGCATGTGTACTCGATAATGTGTAAGCTGTGGTTACCTGTTATAGGGAATATGCACGATTTTTCACTTCAATCAATAAAATACAGTACTATCACAGAATAATAACTAGTAACTAGCGTTACAGAAGCGTTACTTCGCAATGGTTTTCAAAGAAATATGTACTCAATCTGATAAACAATATGATTTAATTTAGCTCGCGTTCCAGTCGAGCACGTGTTCATTTAAATACCTACCAATTTTTTTTTTAGGGAATATGGGCCTTAATTCACTGGACTACGGTTCATAATAAGTTATACGTGGTTATACGTATTGAAAGAGCCGCGGACTAGGGTTGCTTACTTCGAGAAACTACTTACGCCATCTAGTGTGGATTCGCAAACTTCCTTTAAGTTGAAAAGAATTCCATAGGTATCACCTATAGTGTCACCGTAAATATTTTGCGTTGGGCTCTTAGTCTAAGTTCGTAAATGAATACAACAAATGAAATGCAACTCGAATGAAACGACCAAAATGTCTTTTTATTGTACTTTTAAATACTTTTAGGGTATTGGAATGGTACTTTGTTCAACAAGGGGAGAAAGGATTTGTAGTTTGAATTCATTTCATTTCAAATAGGAACATGGTGCCGATTCCCTTGTTCACAAACTAAACTAAATTTAAGTTGAATGCATCTTTTTCTTTCTATTTCATTATGAAAAGGACAGAAAATAAATATTAGTTTAATCCTGTCAAATTAGTCAGCGCCTGACGTAATTTGATGTAATTTTATTAGTCAACTTTTTAATCGCGTCTAAAACTTGTATGGCGCTGATTAATTTGACAGAACATAACTAAAATTATCTTCTATCCTTTTCTTAATGAAATAGAATGAAAAAAATGCACTGAACTTAAATTTGGTTTAGTTTGTAAACAAGGGAATCGGCACCAATGTAATCCAATCAAAGTAGATTTTACCTGTCAGCGTCTTTAGGCAACGAAAAAAAAGTTAAATTTAGATCACGATTCGTATTTAAACAATTAAATACTGCACAGTATTTTTTTGCTTTTTTTCGTTTTGTGTCCATCTTGCAATTATCGAGAAAGTTGAACGTGGTCGAACAAATAGCGCGCGCGCGTGTCTTCTTTCGATAGCGGCAGCCTACTAGATTAGCCCCTCCGCAGGGGCCGCCGCCTGTAGGTATGTTTTTAATACCTACACGCGGAGTGACACAGGCCTGGTACTATCAACCCAAGTAAAGTATTAAAAGTTAAGTTCAACTACTGCTTGTCGCTTAAAAATAATATTAAACTCCTGCAATTTTCTACGACAGTTCAAACGTCCGTAGCTGTCGCGGCCATGACGTGACGTCATTTACCACAATCTGCCTTGTTTACATCTAATTTTTTGCCCTTAATAGAACAATTTTACTATATGTATGTGCTCTAGTCAAGTAAAAATTGCAATAACAATATTATAATAAAATCTTTGTGAAACTTTAAGTAATTTTCAAATAAAAGTGTTTTTTGCACACATAGATTTTGATGTCACTACCGGCGTTATCGAGGACGACGCGTTTTGAGAGTGCGTTCCGTTTCACCAAAAACATGCTACATAAAACAGTAAATTGTAAAATAAGTGATGTACTAGAAACTTAAACAAGTGTACCACGATGTTTTTAAGAGGCAAATACAAGGCATTTTTAATAAAGAAAAAGAGTTTTGTATTTCAAGCATATTCCCTATTGAGTGTGCGTTAAAAGACCATGTATTCTGAAATAGTTTTAATATATCTTAGAAATTGTAATGGTGCTTTTTGGTAATCCACAATAAATTAATTAATTAATCGAACCCAGCACTCCCGTTCAGCAGTCGTGCTTCGGCTCACGAGACCAACGGGACAGTTAATATTCATAATCATTTTATTGTCAGGCGACTAAGGCCCATATATAAAATACACAAAATAATAATTAACAACAATAATACAACACACCATATATTTTAAACCTAAAGAAACTAAAACTATACACGCAACGTTGTCGGCGTCGTGTTTCGCTGCGTGGTGTCGCGTAACCGTCCTCGGAAACGTCGATATACGACACCCTTCGGCCAAAAGTCCTCCTTCATGCAGGTCTGTAGATGGTGGGTTGGAACTCGTACCACGAATGACTTAAAGTTGATGTTGTGGCGCGATTCCAACCTTTCGACCCTCAGAGTCCAGTTGGTCGTCACTTTCAAATACTGCACCACTTCCTCAGTTGTAGTGGAGTGATGCAGACGTGAAATGTACAGCTGCGTCGTAGGCACAGCAGGACGCAGCAGCATGTTGGGTCCACTCGGTGCGGTACCGCACAAGTTACGAGGACAGGGCTTCTTCTTCTTCCTCCTTTCCACTTTAGTGAAGCCCTCCTCATCAACTTGGCTCGTTCGTTAATGACAAAGTACATGAAAGTAAATACTCACAACATGCCGACGATAGCAGTCTGTATGCCGATGTGCGCCCAGCGGATCCTCTGCATCCAGGGTTTGGGCTCCAGACGCTCCATGATCACTGGTAGCAGCAACATGCCAGGTGCACACATCACGATTCTGGAATGTAGAAGTAAAGTATGAGGACAGTCTTCGATCTCAAGGTGAAACAGATCATTATCAAAATATTCTTACTGCAGGCCTAAAATGGCCGCTTTAGCAGAATCATAATAAGAATCACGATAAAAAAATTAAATTCTTAAAATGGACTTTATTATTATAAGCATAAAGTCCATTTCAAGAATTTTAATTTTTTGTCGTGATTTTAGACCCCCTGATCTTGTGTTTGAATTCCTGACTCCCACAAACCTTTGTATTTTTTTAAATTATATATTTATTATTATTTATGTGAACCATAGCACACTACAGGTGGCTCGCACTATATTGTTATCGTATTCACTATTACAGTACCCGGCACGTAACTTGGCAAGAGTCGTTAGATGCGCAGAAGTCGTTTTTTAGGTCTCTTTGGTGGTGGCGCGGGACGCGGGGTATGACGTAGCGCCGATCCAAGCGCGCGATTGGTGCGTCAGTCGACCCCTGCCTCCCGCACCGCGTCTACATTCCGTTCGCTCCCGATTACACTTGCGTGCACGAGTACCACTACTACCCTTTGTTTTTGTTACGAGTTCAGTTTTAGTTTTAAATTAAGTTTTTGTTACGAGTTATTGTTGTTGTTTTATTAAATTTATTAAGTTTTATTAATGGGCGCCGATGAATGGTCGAAATTATGTGAGAAAGTTAAAAAAAACTGAGGCAGATTATATCCAAAGCGACCATATAGTCGACACAGTTACTGAACGTTTTGTTATTTACACCTGTGACGACAGCGACTCCTCCAGCGACGAGAGTGACGATAGTTTTGTCGAGGATGAGGAGCCAACTCCTTCCACCAGCTCAGGTGGTAGTTTTAATTTGATGCCAGATGTAACGGTATTAGTAACCGATAGTGACGACGAGAACCTATAATTTTTAATAATAACACTTTTTTTTACATAATAAAAAAAAATGCATCAGTATTATGTTTTATTTATAACACCTAATAAAAGTCACGAATTCCTCTGCTTTGTTTAACTACATGATTAAAAATAAATGATGGCAATAATCAAAAATGACAATCAATAAAATTTAAGTGACCAGTGGTTTGTTCCACTAAGTGTACGATGCGCGAACTTGCCCCCACTCCGCCAAAACCTTGCCAACTTACGTGCCGGGTACTGTATCTACATTCTTCCGTCACGATCAAACGAATCGAACCAAACAAAATTATTTAAATTCTCATAGACCAATATTATTGTCGGTACGCCATGTCGAAGAAAATAATATGGCTATTTGTTTATAGGGTTACCAAACAGGTAAACTATCTCCCATGATTATTACCTGCGTAGTCTGCACTTAAAAGACATACAAATAATATCATCATCTGCCTAGCCTTTTCCCAATTATGTTGGGTCAGATTCCAGACTAACTGGATGCAACTGAATACCAGTATATTACATAGACTGACTGCCTATCTGACCTGCACAACCCAGTTAGTACTAGATAATACTATATCTCTTGGTAAGACTTGTTGTCAGAATTTCGCGCTACTGTAACGACTGTCAAAGATCTACAAATGACAGCCAGGACCAACGGCTTAACGTGCTTTCCGAGTCACGGAGGATATAATCTCGGTATGTAATGGTCACCCATCTACGGACTAACCCAGGCGCGACCTAAGCGGCTGTTATTATTTAAACACGAGATCGTCGAATTACTATCTGTCCAAAATTTATTTACTATGTCATTCTTACCTTGAAGTGACGACTTGAGAGATGCCCTTCGCAGGCGCGATCTGAGACTTGCCTATCACTTTGCCGTTCTCATCAGTTACGTCCAAACCTGGAAACATAAAATTATTTTATCACTCACTGTAAAATTAATAAATAAACTAGAAAGAAAACCAGACTTGATCCAAACTTTTTTCACAAATAAGCTAGTCAAAAGTATATTTCATAGAGATCATTCTCAGAAGATCAATTGGTCAGATCCATGATGGAGTCTGATGATCTAGTGAGAATTGTTTTTCTCATTGGATCCTTTTTCGAGATATGGATCGACTGAGAAGGATCATTCTCGGAAGATCCATTGGATTTATTTCAAGATATGGATCGACTGAGAAGAATCATTCTCGGAAGATCCATTGGATTTATTTCAAGATATGGATCGACTGAGAAGAATCATTCTCGGAAGATCCATTGGCCAGATCCATGCCGGATCTTATTCGACCTTCATGATTATTATCTCCTTTATTCATCTAACCTCTTATTATTTACATTTTTAAATAGTTCTTAAAAAAACATTTAAAAAAATATAAAAACATTGTAGTCCGCGGGTGTCTGGATTATTATTATTCCGTTTATTCATTTACATCCTTATCTATTTACATTTTTAAGTATTTCTTAAAATAAAACGATACAAAAAAAAACACTTAAAAATATAAAAAAATAGTAGTCCTCCGGTGTCGGGAGCAGGGTCCAAGCCTATTATTATTATTATTCCAGACTGGCAGCCCAAGATAGTCACCATTCATTTGGAAAAGGCAGTTATACTCTGTCAAAAATGGATGTGGAAATTCATGGTTGCCACTGCCATTTTTCTAATGCCCTATTTCGTCGTAGGGCTTGATATACTGTCAACACAGATTAAACCTTATTGACCTTGATGGCATTGTTTGGTGGTCTACCTACACATCATCATCTGCCTAACCTTTTTCCAACATTATTGGGGTCAGCTTCCAGTCTTACCGGATGCAGCTGAATACCAGTATTTTACATGGAGCGACTGCCTATCTGACCTCCACAACCCAGTTAGTACCGGGTTATACGATACCCCTTGGTAAGACTGGTCGTTAGACTGTCGGGCCACTGACTACCTGTAACGACTGTCGAAGATCTACAAATGACAGTCAGAACCAACGGCTCAACGTGCTAAAGGTCTACGTGAACATGAATCAAACAATTTTAGACAATTTGCTTCCTGAAGGTCCCAAATTGCTAATATTGATTGTTTTGAACCCAAAATAATTTAATAAGTAAACAACCATCTGTCTCATAAATTGCAAAGACAAAATACTGCATTCAAGACATATATTTTTATCATTGACGAATGAAATAGGAGACACATCTCTATCATTGATTGAAACATGAGACCCATCCCGACATCACAATACCTCTTTCAATACACATACACGTTTGTCTGATTAAAAGTAATTAAAGATAGTATGAGTAACGTCAGATAATAAAGTGCAATGGGTACTTACCTAACACTATTTCATTCTGCCTCATTAACGGAATGTTTACCCAGTTCGCCGCCGCCACGGCTACGAATGGTACGAAACGCTGGAAACAAATAAAATAAAAATATATTATTCATTGATACATTCATGTTTCTGTAAAATGGTTCTTACAAATAAGTTTACACGAAAGAATTTTCACTGACAGCCCCCAGAGCTTTAGGTTCTTTATCGTGTGGTTAGTACCTCAGAGTCAGACAGTGGTCAGAGTTTTTATGCCGCCCATGGGCCTCTGACTTGGTTTTACATTCCGTCAGAAAATATCTCTCAGGCATGCTGTGTTCCTCACAATGTTTTCCTTCACCGAAGCAAGTGAAAATTCTTTATAAGCATGAATTTTTGCATATGGTTTAACAACGGATGTGAAATTTGAATGGGAGTTCTTTATTTTTGAAAATCCCACCAGCTACCTTGCGTTGTTTTATGAGACAAAAACATTGTTTTAACAACGTGAAGAACAAAATCAATTATTTTTTAATTATTTCCTTAAATTGCCGCTATTGCCGTCACGACCTGCCCGCTTAGCATGAACGCCGTAGACACGAAAGAGAAACGACAAATCTTTTGTTCATCTGTCATTGAATCGACAAAATGACAGATGAACAAAAGATTTGTCGATTCTCTTTCGTTTCTACGGTGGTCATGCTACGCGGGCAAGAGTGAAAAGATAAGTTAATCTATGCTCTGTCACAACGTTATGTAAGATTTGTCTCAAGGCTTAGAAGTATGATCCACAATTGCTTTTTTAACATAAACCACTGAAAATAAGAACGTGTTTCTCGAAATTAATTGACGAATGAAACATAAGTTTCTTCCGCAAGGTTGACGCACTATTGTGCACAAAAATAATGTATATTGAGGTAATTTCTTTTCAGAGGAAAAGTTGAATAAAATCATTATTTTTCCAAATAAAACATGACAAGTCTGCCTGATTTGATAAACAATAAGGATGATTGATGAAACCCAGACTGATTCAGTGTACAATGACTGATCGTGCAGTTAACCTTGATAGTCTTGACTTGATACTTCAGACATGCAACGATGGAAATTTAAAATACCGTAAGGGAAATAAAGCGCTGTAAGATTAGCAACGTTTGGTTCATCGCCGAGAGCTGAAAATTCAACAGCAAGCTCACAACACGTCCCTTACAAGATCTCAAACTCTCCCAGTCGTAACGTCATGTGTTTCAAATAAAATGTTTAAGAGGGAACAGGATGCGATTCTCTATACAAATGTATTCCTCTTTTTTCTTCCTGAATAATACCTCTAGAGTAATCTCTCTAGAGCAATCATTTATTTACTGTAGACACGTCCCTGTAATTTCCTTTTTTTTCAGCAACCAATAAATAAGTAAAGAAAATATGACCCTCCAGAAATGACATAAATGACACATTTTTACGGCCGTGATTAGAGGACTACCAGACAAATTCGAAAAGTTTTTAACACAAAAAAAAAATATAGGAACCTAGACATACTCTTTCTAAAAAATTTAATGTCAACAATAATTTAATCGGGTCAGTTTTTGAGGAGAAAAAAGAGGATATTTATCTATTAAATCTTTATGCACAAGTAAAATCTGTACAAAGGCCTACTTAATGCCTTGGGCATTTTCTACCAGTCTACCTTAGGGTGGTGCAGAGATAATACACAGTAGGTGCAATAACAGAAATCGATCTGGTCAACATTTTTGTGATATAATAGGTTTGAGCTGTAGTACTGTACGGCGGCGCGGCGGTGGCAATCTTGACGCAGCGCGACAGCAATAGTTTCTTCAAATACCCTGCAGGCCCTGTTCCCTCTTAAGGGTCAGTCCAGACAGAAAGTAAAATGCCCGAGCAATTAAATGGCCGCATTGAAAATAGGATCGTATCACCAATACATAAAGTAGATAATTGTATCAGCCTTACTCGTCATAAAGACTAACTTGATTTTTACCGTACATTGGATCATCCCGACAGTGGTAACAAGGGATCAAAAGATAATCTTGCAGATAAAATAATATCTAAATAACTATTACTACAAAAATTGCGGTATAATCATATCTTATCAATAGTTATAATGTATTTATGCGGCTATAAAGATTGTTATCGGATAAAAGATATCGAACATGTTTACATAACGTATTACCTTTACTATTACATATTACAAAGTGTCGAGATTACAAAAAAAATAACTTCGAAATATTCGGCTGTGCTTCAAGGTAATTCGACAAACAACATTGGGCGTATTTTATTTCGACGTCTACGGCTTTTTAAAATTTGATCACACTGATTAATCAGGTTTAAACACTAACCTATAACCCATATGACTCATTTCCATTATACAGGTTGTTAACCCATGGGTTATAGCCATTTAAATATGGCATACAATTAACGAACCACCAGATTTAACAAAATGTAACCCCAAAAAAATCACTTTTGTTTGCCAAAATTAGTAAATGATCACCAAAATTAATCCCCATTTTTTCGTGAAATTGGAACCAAAAAATTATTTTTGACCACCAGAAATTGAACTGTAAAAACTGAACTTGAACTGAATTGAACTTGCATCCCAGTTGAGGGAGACCCGGTCGACGGAGCCCCGCTTCGCGAGGCTCCTACTTCTGAATGGTTTCTAAAAAATAACCACGAAGGGTATGGCGGGGTCTATTCGCTCGCTCATTCGACCCTGCCATACCCTTCTTCTAACCTAATCTATCCGTGAGGCAAAACTAGTTTGTCATCAACCACCTCATTAAAATTTGGTGCTCAATTTACTGAATTTGGTGATATTATTGATATTTTAGGTGATAGATGTTAGTGGTCACAAAGTTAATTTTGGTGGTCATTATATTTTCCCCCTTTTAATATTGCTGATTAACCAAAATGAAAGAGACGAAGCACCGAGCACGGGCCTACTTTGTCACTTTCTTGTAGGTATATTTTGTATGTACAAAAATGAACTCTGCTCGTGAACCGGTTATTATAGGCTAATGAACCCTACAATATCCTATACCCCGATTAAACCCACTATACGTAACCTTTCAGATCCCTGAATATTATAAACGCAAGTACAATGCACAACGCAATAGGGTATATGCATGATTTTTTTTTATCACTCTAAACAAAGCGTAATAACATCAGAAATAGCAAAGTGAAATTATTTTTTTAATATCTATAAAAGTTATCTATCTAAGTTATAAGCATTTGAAACTGCTGATTAGACAGAGAGATCCGATATAGCGAATGACGTCAAACGCTGCATTGACGTACAAAATCCATAGTAAATTCCGTTTATCTAGAAAGAGATAGAAGCAAAAGTTTAAATGGTTATAACTTTTGTGTTTTTTGGAGTCTTGTTTTCGCTTTTTGTCATTATTTTATAGTACTTTAACATTCCGTATCGAAATAAAAAAAAAGAAAATATATGCATATTCCCTATTGGATCTGCGCAATGCCGATCATATTATGATAAACACTACATCTGTAGGTAGTACGTATTTACCTATAGATAGATGTTGATGTAAGATTTGTGTCTTTAGATAACTTCACCCGCAATAAAGGAGACATCTTAATTTAGGACTAAGTCTACGCTTGTTGTTTTTTATTCTATTATTATATCAGCTCTTTACATTGTAAGACTTGGGCGTTCTTGTTAATAGAATTGGCTTCGATAAAGCCATTAATCAGTTCATGTTTGAATGTTATGTTCAGGAGGGATTCAAATTCTAGGGTCCACCTTATACTATTTATTTTTAACCTGTTTCATTCCACTGCAGGGCAAAGGCCTTAATTTCTCCTTTCTATTATAACGTAGGCCAATCCTGCCTGTAGAAGTCAAGCTTGTTCCGCAATCTTTGCATCTGCCGTGAACATCATACCTTGTTAGCTTATTCATTCCTACTTTTAGGCAAAGGTCTCCGTGGACGGTGGGCTAGCTCGCCATCACGACATCTCGCCTTCGCTCATGACGACAGGCCGTGTCGACGGCGCGTTCGTGTTCCACGCGCGCCTCAAAGAGAGTCAGCAAAAAGGAAGGGGTCCGCAAGGGCCGATGCCTGCCGGGGTTGCGGGACTGTTCGAAAAAGATACCGTGGCCCCGGAACACAAAGGGCGATGAAGGAACATGGATGGGTTTTAGTCAGTAAAAGTCTGACACTCCCTCCTGCTCCGCCCAGAGCGGGAGGAGTCATTTGATGACTACCCATCCGAAAAAAAAAAAGGCAAAGCTCTCCCTCAATTCCTTCCATCTTACGCGAACCTGCGCTTCGTTCTTGCAAATTTTGGCGGAATCTGACCAGTTCAGCTTGGTCTGCTAAGACCTCGTCCTACAGGAAGTTCAAAACGCCTGGAAGAGCTACCCACTGGTCCATGAAGATTCGATTGGCACTCCAACACGGATCTCATGGACATCTTTTCTTTCCGTCGTTCTTGAGACAAGCACCAAAAATAATGATAAAAAAATCAACTTACAGCAAGAATAGGGTTCTTCGCACGTTTCTGCACGCTGAACTTGAAGACCAGTGCAGTAGCCATAGCCGCTGATGTAGCAGACACATAGGCCACCCCCATCTGGGTGGTCGTGAGGGGCGAGTTCGCGTTACGGTTCGTGTAGTTCACCAACGCGTTGAACGACTGGTTCACCCATTGCCAGAAGACAACTGCTACTGGAGTTCTGTGAGCAAAAAGGTCCCAACTTAGAATAAGAGAAGAAAATTACTTTGTTTTTTTTTATGGGACAAGCCTGCCACACTATTCCCAAACCACTGTAACTCCTGAAAGCCAGAATCAACAGTGGCGACCACCAGAAAAGCGCCGAGAAAGTGAAGCTCGACGAAGTCCCAGAGAATGAATTTAACTGTCTTGGATCCCGTAACGAAATGTTTGTATGTTTATAACCCCCGACAAAAAGAGGGATATTATTATTGTAACGTGAGTATCTGTGTCTGTGGCATCGTAGCTCCTAAACGGCCGAACCGATATTGATTTAGTTTTTTTGAAGTGAAAACTTCTTTAGGCGCGTTGAGCACTATTTGGGTGAAGGAAAAACATTGAACTTATCGTCACGTAACGTAACGTGCGGTCACGCTTCGTAGCCGTTCGTAGCACTCGTAGCATCCGCTACGGCGTAGCACCACATAGACATGCGCGGGGCATTACCAGTGCTACGACTGGGGCGGGGCCTGTGTACTTTTTGTTTTCACTTCTATCGGCAGTCCCCAAAGACTGCTCCGATTTTTTTTTGTTGGTTGTTTGAACAGTGATTTGCGCGAGTGTTCTTAGTCATAATTCAATAAAATCTCTTTTATTGTTTGAAGATCATCAGCTCATTTATTTGTACGTTTTTTGACGTTATTTTTTAATGTTTAATATTGTATACTTGTTCAGTCTTCAACCAACTGAAAAGTCATTAATTGCATAATGATATCACCATCACATCCATTCATCTTTGTAAAATTGGCATACTATTTGAGATACAGGAAAGCACAGATAAGATTATTTTCACAGCAAAATATGGGTTTTCCTTAGGAGTGAACTGATAAATACTAACATTTTGAAGGACTTCCTGCCGTTCTCAGTGAAAAACAGCTACTAAATGTGAAATTGATTAGTTCATGCCATCGGTGTGTATTATTTAGGCATAACCTTCAGAACTTGAACATAAAGGGAACTGAGCGAGTGAATATAAAGGTAATTGTTTTACATCAAAATGTTCTGTTTGTAACTCAGCAACCCGTTATGTTATCCTCATTACAGTTTATGAGTTACCATTTGTATTAAAAACATTGCTTCTGTGTTTTGATGACTACCTTTATCTTACCTACCTTTTGTTCATGAGCGCGGTTATTTTGTCACCTATCTGTGAGTAAGGTTGAATTTCATGACACATTTTTTAAGGGGAAAAAGACTGAAATTAAACAATGGTCTATACTTATGGCACATTTATTTTAGAATTACCACAAGTAGCTAGTATTTACTTTTACTCTTACTTTAACTCCACTTTAGTCATTGACCTTAGCCTATCTGACAAGCGATATATTTACTCTTAGCCTATCTGACAAGCCGTATATTGGCCTTAGCAAAGACCTGCCCAGTACCTACACCAAAGACAACGAAATACATGATTGTTTTCTAGATTCACTAACAGGAGACGACACCTCATCAATGACCAAATAAAATTTGGATAACTCAGCTTTCCGCGCTTAGCTGAGCGCGAGCGTTGTAAGTCCGACTAGGCGCTTTTATTAAGAGGGAACAGGGCCTCTGAGGAATTTGAAAAATAGGATTTTGAAGAAACTATTGCCGTCTCGCTGCGTCAGTCTAAAATTGACGAGATTGACGGTTCGTGTTCCCCTTTTTTCTCCCCGAAAACAGAGATTCAATTATTTTTGACATTACAATTTTAAGAAAGAGTATAGTAAGTCTATAGGTTCCTATCAATTTCTTTTATGTTAAATCTTTTCGAGTTTGTCTGGTAGTCTTATAATAACGGCCGTAAAAATTGGGCATTTTTCGTAGGAGAGATCCATATTTTCTTTACTTACTTATTATTATTTTTTTTGTTAGCCTGTTTGAATGTCCCACTGCTGGGCAAAGGCCTCCCCTTTCTCCTTCCAAACGTCTCTATCCTGTGCGATATCTGGCCATGTTCGCCCCGCAAACAAGATCAGATCGTCACACCACCTTCGTCGCGGTCTGCCGCGTCGGCGATTTCCTCCTCTTTACTTATTAATAGTAGAAAAAAAAGAAATGACAGGGACGTGTCTACAGTAGACCTAGATTTTATTTAAAAAAAAGATTGCTCTAGTAGCATTATTCCAGTAGAAAAAATGTGAATACGTAGCGTATGCGTATGGAGAATCGCAGCCCCTGTTCCCTTTTAAAACTATGTATACAGGTCGCGGCACGTAACTCTAGCGCTGAACGAAACGTGGAGGGGATAGCTGCGCATGTTATACGACTGGTGAGCCAATCGGCGCAACGCACGCCCCAAGAAATTCTTATTTTTTACTTCTGCGCAATAACGGTCAGCGCTAGAGTTACGTGCCGCGACCTGTACACTTGTACAGCTTATCATTTTAATTTTAAGGAATCAATATTTGGGACAACAAATAGAGGTGACGTGAAGATTTATCATAAAAAGCAAAATAATCTTGCATACTGAGTAAGTCGCACATTATTGACAAAACTCCTCAGCACTTGGCAACACAATGCTTGACATTGGCCGTAAAAACCATTATTCGGTCTTTAGGTGCGGCACCTACCGAAGTTATTCGAGTTTTGACCTATATTGGCCGGTTGCCATTGCAACTGCATTTTAAATGCACTCAAGTCCTTCAAATTAATGGAGGACTTTAAATAAACATGTTTTGCATATATTAAACTAATTTAATGCCGATGGTGAGCAGCAGTGGGATATTAATATCGAGTATATTACCTACGCAAGCTAGAATCTACACTAATATTATAAAGAGGAAAGATTTGTATTTTTATAAGTAAGGTAACTTAAAAACTACTGGACCTATTTCAAACATTATTTTGCCTCTATAAAGCTACATTATCACTGAGTAACTTAGGCTATAAATTGTAACATAATATATAATTATTGATATCATGCAATAATATTAATATATTTTTATTAAAAAAATAATATCTTTATTAAAAATGTATCTTTATTAAAAATATAATGGTAATTTAATAACTATGCAAGTAATGATGATCCTGGAGAAATTTAAGGATATAACTTCCAAAAATATGTTTATTTTACTGAATTTCCGGTTTTAAGTGTAGGGTAGGCTAAACCACTTTACTGTAGTGGTTTACACACCTAAACGGAAGAAAGATTTCATAAGCCTTTTATTTGAGGGATTTTTTTAGTCTACAAATTATTATTAATAATATTTAATATTTTTATATTAATAAATAAATAAAATTTTATTCAAAAAATATAAGGTAAATATTTACAGTTTTTTTTTAAATCTATGTCAAGTTCACCCATGCTTTGAGCCTGAATTCGGTAATCCTGTGTTTCAGGCGATTTGAGGTAACATTAATTGATTAAATAATCATATAATATTATTGGTACCAACTACCAATGTAAAAAGGTATATAATTATATATTATTAATTATATATTATTATATGAATGAAAAAGGTGTAAATGATTGTGTGACGGTTGACAGGGGAGAATGGAAGAAAAAAACGTGTTGCGCCGACCCCAAGTAACATGGGATGAGGGCAGGAAGATGATGAATTATATATTATTAATTATATAACTTCACACTTACCTATACCACTGCAACATAGCTCCAGTGATAAGACAGCCTCCAGGCATCTGGAAGGACATTCTGCCAAACACATTCTGGAGTTCCCCACTGTCGGGATGAAAGGCTGATTCATAAAGCTGCTTGGCTCTTACTAGCTGCTCGTATTTCGTGCCTGCTGGCTCTTGGCCTATTCTAGAGATAAAAAAACATTGTTAAACATTTTGGTCAGGATAAGTTTAGAAATAGTCTTGCTAAGAATGCATTGATTTGATGTTACATAGCCATTTCATTCGTAATTTTTGTAGGCAACTCTGTGTCCCTTAGCAAGTAAACATTGTGTTGGTGTAAACATTGATAGTCTGATTTAAAATCAAAGAGAGCATATAATTTATAGTAAGTGCCAGTTAAGATCGCAACAGCGGTCATTGACCCACCTACATTTATTAAAGTTCTTAACTTTGAAATCCAAAAATAAGCCTGTTGAAGTCTTGAATCGTCATCTATCATGATCTTCAACATTTTTTTCTAATGAAAAACGATACATGGTTCATTTGTTTTGGTTCGTATGAAGAGATATTAGGGGAAGGGCAATGACTGCTATTGCGATCGTAACTTGTACTTACTATAGATATGCCCCTGAACTATATTTCATTGAAATGGCAAATAGTTATTGATTTTACCTTAAGGAATTTCAAGTCTGTGAAAAAAAGTGTATGTTAATGTATGCACTCAGAGTCTAAGGCTCTTGTTACATGAAACTTATATGATATAACAAAAACCAGTGTGATGTTGTCATACTTACTTATACTTCAAATACAAGTCCTTAGCTGCATGCAGTTCAGTTTCCGAAGCCAGCGACAGAAGAGGATTTGAGATGAATGCAAAATGTTTGAATCTGCCCACAAATGTGCTTTGGTCCCAGAGGGGCTGGGTTATGTCTAGCCTTTCTGTAGCCATTACCTGGTAGGAGAAAATGATTGAAATTAAATCACATACAGGATATTAACTTCCAAGTATGGTTTCTTCTGCCCATAGATTAAAATCATCATCATCTGCCTAGCCTTTACCCAACTATATTGAGGTTGACATCCAGTCTAACCGGATGCAGCTGAATACCTGTATTTTACATGGAGCGACTGCCTATCTGACCTCCACAACCCAGTTAGTACTTAGTAATACGATACCCCATAGATTAAAATCATTGGTTTCTAATAGGTATTGAATAATTTACAAATGTATACTTTTCTATACTTATATACTAATATTATAAAGAGGAAAGATTTGATTTTTTGTTTGTTTGTGTGTTTGATATGATTTAACTCTAAAACTACTCGACCGATTTAAAAAATTCTTTCACCATTAGAAAGCGACGTCTTTACTGAGTAACATAAGCTATATTTTATCCCTATATTCCCACAGGGACGGGAACTACGCGGGTGAAACCGCGTGACGTTCGCTAGTCTTGAGATAAACTAGTAAAGAGATTGGATTTAATTATATAAACAAATTAATAATATAATAGTGTACATAATCTTTAAAAATATAGAGAAAACGGTTTAATATTTTCACTGGCATAAATTAGCATTTATTTTAAGCTCTCAAGGACTTTCCTAAAGAATGTCAAGGGTCTCATTACCTGCCTAATTTTCTGCCGAAATAATTATTATCTCCACGTAGGTAATATTAGAGTTCGTGTAAAATTATTAAATAATACTAGTCAATCAACTTGAGACAACAACAAAATTATATTCCATGGCCTTGGCTAAACGACAGTCAAATAAAACCATGGAAAAAACTGCCGTTTTGCAAACAAGAAAATAAAAACTGAATAATTCCGAATAGATTATGTAAGGCCACGTTTAAAAAATAAATAAATACAAAATAATGATACGTTTAACGTGAAATTATACTTTATTTTACTTACTGTAGTATGTTTTAACCTCTGAAGAGCGAAATGCAATTTCAAGTAAATGCTATTGATACAAAATGATTAAAAAGATGTGCGTGTTTTGCGAACTCGATAGAACAACTGGGAAATAGCAGCAAACGCGACCTCGCGAACGTAAACTGGAAATGCCAAAATGCCGATCTGTCAATCTGTCAACAGTGTCAAAAATGTCAAATATCAGTGGAAAGCATAGAGATAGAAAGAAATAGATAGAAAGAAATATGGAGGGGCCCCGATATTCTATACCTACATTTGCATAGACAAATGTGAGTGAAATACGAAACAGAATGTGAAATATCGTTTTGCTTCATTCTATTTAATGTGGTAATCGTATTTGATAAAAGAGACAACAATATTTCAGCTGTTGCTCATAATGACAACATTTTGTTGTGACGTAGTAACAGTTGTAGGTAAGTGCCGTATCCGCCATATTATGCGACGAGTTTTGTGGTAGTTCTGCTGTCAAATGAGTGTTTACTTTTGCAATTATTAAGATTTGTGAGAAAATTACGAAGAGTTTATCTATAAAATTTGCACGTATATGGTGGAAAACAGCTATTCAACATGCCTGCGTGTTGTGTTATGATGTGTTGTGCAAGAAAGAAGGAAAATCAACCTAAATTGTCTTTTCACAGGTTAGTAGCCGGTTTTCATGAATTATTACACATAGTAATACACTTTTGATGAAAAAAATGCTAAGGGATCGTGAATTTATGGCTGTAGTGTTCATATTTGGGCTTATTTTCGTCCAACAGACCTTTTTTTAATTTCATAATTTCATTCGTTTGTTTACAATAATATGTCATGGCGGAATAGTGTGGTACCGTTGCGGTAATATTTTCCGATACTAGTTCCTTCGCTTTGCTGGTAAAATATCGGTATAGTACATACGTGTGCTAATCGGGTCGAAAAAAGATTATGCGTTATGACTGACGAATTTGACGTGGAGTTACGGACACCAGCCCGTTACATAATACAAAACAAAATATTGCATAACGAAATTCCTATTTTTTTCAGGCATCCATCAAAAAACAACATCAAGAGTCATCTGTTTTCTGTGAGACGAGCAACGTTAAAAAATCTGATGTTTGCCTAGGTTGGACTGTGGATGGGTGACCACCCATTACATACCGAGTTTCCTCCGTGCCTCGGAAAGCAGTTTTTGAACCAACTAACATTGTTTAGAAATGAATAGGTAGTTTGTTTTATTTTGATATACATAATATTGTTGTTTTCATACCAAATGTTTATTGAATAAATAAAACACATGTTGATTTTTACCGAAGTTTTATTTAATGAATAACTAAAAACGAGGTGCGATACTCAATTAATGTTTGTGTTTTCATATTTAACAAATAATCTGCATAGTATGAGCAATTAAAGCTGGTAAGTTGATTTTTGACATACTTATGTGTATTGGTATGTTTGTAAAATATTACAAGAAATGCAATTTACAAAGACCAATAACTATTTTCGTACCCACCAAATTAGTATCCTTCGAATTGGCCAGGAAATGAAATTACTGTATCTGGCAAACCTAGTCCGCATACCTACTAGAAGCTACAGACCAGATATAAAATAAGCGAAAGCGCAAAAGTGATGCGACTAAAATTGTTTATAAATTCTGTGCAGAAAAAACACTACATTTAATAACGGTCAGATATCAGAAGAGCATTAAACTTACTCATTTTTTTGTTACAACAGACTGTAAGAATCTATGCTATAATAATATAGAGGAAAGATTTGATTTTTTGTTTGTGTGTTTGTTACGATTTAACTCAAGAACTACTGTTAAAAAATATTTTACCATTAGAAAGTTACATCTTTACAGAGTAACATAAGATATAAATTATATTGATGTCATGCAAATTAGCCGAGCTATCACAATTTTCGCGGGCGAAGTGCTTAGTAAATTATAAATATGATTCAAACGTGATATATAATAAGAGTCGTAAAACTATTATGTAGTATTAGTATCGATACTTGTTATAGTAACACTATATTCCTTAATTGGTACATCCCTATCATTGGCAGCCATTTTATGAGAAATTTTGTGGCACCTTTTTTTTGTAGGTATTTCCAGTGGAAAGGGAAAGCATTAGGTACGTAGACAGACTCTGTCTACGCATAGGTACATCTCAAGTCAGTGGTGGAAAGTTGGCGAAAAGCAGTGAAAAGCGGAAGTAACTAATGACAGGAATAGTACATACATATAAAAGAAACTAGTCGAATAGGTACTCAAGACTCCTTCTTATTTTTAATATTTTTAGGAAATAATTAATCCATTTTTTCTTTTGTGTTCAATAGCGGGCGACACGAATCAGAAATTCAGAATGAACCGTTTTTGGTGGAAAACAAAAAAAAAACATGGTAAAAAAAATACCACTGCCAGTAATAAATAAGCGAGTGAGTGAAGGTTTCAGTTTTCAACTTTGTCTAGTTAGTCCTTACTTTACTCTATGGTCTAGTCTAGTCTATGCTAGAGATGGGTAACTAGCTGAAATTTTACTAGCTTAGCTAGCCGGCTATTTGTGGTTGAATAGCCAGCTGGCTAGCCAGCTATTTTGGCTACTTGGCTATTGAATGTTATATTGTGTGTTATGTTTTATTATTTGATTACACCATCTATGTATTACATATGGAATGCAATAAAGAATTGAGATTTGAGATTTGAGATTTGAACATTAACGACTACCGCTCGCTAGCGGCGCAGCGGGACTTAGATGAATAACGATCAACTGCCCTGCGATTCAATTTTGATCCTCGCCACGGCAACAAGTCAAGAATCTGTAACTAACTACTACCTTTCTGAAATAATAGTCAAAACCTATACTGTAGGTTTTAATTAGCAAAACGTAACATATTGATGAAAATGACAATACATTCTTAAGACAATCGTAATATGACAAATTAGAAGTATCTATGGTCACAGAAGAATAAAGTGGTAAAAAGGTTCACCACATTCACCCCGGCCAGATGTAATCGAGTAAAAACTTCGGAGGGTTCCGTGCTCTGGCCGACCTCTGGAGTGGCTCCAAAACTGGGAGCTCGATCCCGTCCGAGCTCATTTGTTCCGGTTCCAGTGCCCCTTGAAAATCCTCTGATGATGGCGGTGACGAGGGAGTAGTTGGCAGCGAGACTGGTGTTGAGTATGTTGTCGGTGAAGAAGGCGAAGTTGTCGGTGGTGAACATGATGGTGATGGTGACTGCGATCTTTGGGGTTCGGCGTCCACAAATTCGTTAATTGTGGGGATATCTTCTCGGTTGCCTCCCAAAGGTGCTAAATGGCGGTTGGAGACAGTAGTCTCGCGACCATCCGTCGTTCGAACGTACGAATAAGCGGGGTTAGTCTCTAGTACCTCCACCTCCTCGGCTAGTGGTTGATATTTTGTTTTCCGGTCAAAGCGTCGCATAAGCACTCTGTTTGAGCCAGATAGCCATGTGGGAATAGAATCTCCATTCGTCGATCTCCGAGAGTGGCGGAACATTCTTTCATGCGGCGTACAATTTGTACTAGTACAAAGAAGCGAGCGTATGGAGTGTAATGCTTGTGTTAGGACCTCCTCCCAGCTCTCT
Source organism: Xestia xanthographa (assembly GCA_905147715.2). Classification (NCBI taxonomy): domain Eukaryota; kingdom Metazoa; phylum Arthropoda; class Insecta; order Lepidoptera; family Noctuidae; genus Xestia; species Xestia xanthographa. The sequence continues at coordinate 26,355,980 of LR990659.1, forward strand.
ATTGGCAGATTCTTAGTTTTCAATGCTAACTGTACAGTTTTCCAGAGCGTAGAATTGAGCCTTTCAACTTGGCCATTGCCTTGAGGGTTGTATGGCGTTGTACGACTCGTCGCTATTTGCCTGGAGTGTAGAAAATCTTTTACATCAGCTGATAAAAATGATGTCCCTCGGTCCGAGTGCACGTAGGCTGGCATGCCGAACATGTTAAAAATGCTGTCTAAATGCTTGATTACAGTCTTTGCGCTTATATCAGAGCACGGAAAGGCGAACGGAAAGCGAGAGTACTCATCGATTACTGTTAAAATGAATCTGTTACTCGATTTAGATGGTACTGGTCCTTTAAAATCCATGCTCAGGCGTTCAAATGGCGCTATCGCTTTAATAAGTTTATTTTGCGGATCAGCTTTAATGAATCTAGGCTTAACCTCAGAACAGATGCGACAGTCTTTCGTCATACTCTTTATCTCTTCAATCGAATAGGCTAAGTTTTTGGAACGCACCCAATGTGCTATTCTGGTTACACCCGGGTGACAAAGGGCTTCGTGAAGTGATCGTAACTTTGCAGGTGTTTCAACGATGGCGCAAACACGGGAGAGGGCGTCCGCTACATGGTTCTGCGTGCCAGGCCTGTATACGATGTCGTATTTGTATGGAGATAGTTCCAATCGCCAGCGCTGTATCTTCTCGTTTTTTATTTTACTGATGTGCTTAGCATTAAACATGAAAGAGACGGATCGCTGGTCTGTGACGAGCAGAAATGATTTCCCTATAAGAAAATGCCGCCACTTCTTCAAGGACTCTACGATTGCATAGGCTTCTTTTTCAATAGCTGAATGATTTTGTTCACTTCGATTAAGTGTTCTCGAATAGAACGCTACAGGCCTGCCCGCCTGTGAAAGGGTTGCCGCAATTGAGTGCTCCGAGGCATCAGTTTCTACAGTAAATGGCATATTATTGTCAATGGCGTGAACACAAGACTTGATTATGGCGTTCTTAAGTTCTTGGAAATCTTTAATCATATTGTCACTCAGCGGAAATGTCTTGTTCTTTGATAGTTCATGTACCTTTTCGGAGAAGTTTCGTATCCACTTAGAGTAATGAGCGAACATACCCAGGGCTCTTCGCAAGCTGGGCAAGTCTTGAGGTGGAGGTAAGTTTAGAAGAGGTTCTAATCTATCATTGTCAGGTTTGATGATATTATTGGCGATTGTGTAACCAAGTATGTTGATAGAAGTTTGTTTAAATATGGATTTTGCTTCATTCAGGGTCAGACCGTACTTCTTAGTTGCTGCAAGAAAATTTTGCAGATTATAGTCGTGCTCTTCTGCTGTTTTGCCGCAAATTGTGATATCATCAAGATATGCGAATGTGCCTTTCAATTTTTCCGTTCGCATAAGCCAATCTATAGTTCTTTGGAAGCTGGAAACTCCATTGGTTACTCCAAAAGGTATACGTCGAAACTGGTATAGATTTCCAGCTGCTTCAAACGCAGTGTATAGTTTCTCCTCTGGCAAAATAGGGACTTGATGATAGGCGCTTTTTAAATCTATGGCGCTAAATACAGAGTATTTTGCCACTTTTGATATCAGTTCCTCAATACTAGGAAGTGGATAGGCGTCCAGTTCTGTGAAGCGATTTATAGTTCTGGAGTAGTCGATTACAAGGCGTTTCCGGTGATTCGCATTCTTAGTGATCAGTACCTGCGCTCGCCATGGGGACCGGCTCTCTTCAATGACACCTTCTTTTAAAAGATTCTTCACTTCCTCTTCAATAAAACGTCGGTCGTCATCACTGTATCTTCGAGACTTAATAGCAATCGGTTTGCATTCGGGAGATAGGTTGGCGAATAAAGGCACAGCAGGGACAGATGCTTCGGCTACATTGCATACGACGAGAGGCTCTTTCGAACCACCAAATGCGAATTCTAGTGAGGAATGCTTCTCTAATACGTCGTGTCCTATAATCATATCTGAACATAAATTGTCGATCACAAGCAGTTGAACGTTCTCATATGTGTGTTTACCCAAGGTAAGCGTGAGGCAAGTTTCTCCTTTGACTGATGATGTATGATTAAGAGAGGCCATAGATATTGTCTGCTGGCTTGGTTTTATCTTCAGAGAAACCAGTTTAGAAAATTCGAAATTAATAAAACTTTTAGAACTGCCTGTATCTAAAAGTGCTTCAGCTCTAATGCCTTTGATATATGCAGGGACAATGGCTTTGTGTAAGGACGACGGTGATGCAGCAATGATGCAGGCTGTGACATTTTCCTGGTCAGACGTGGCAGCACTAGTTAGATTCTTAGTGCGACAGACCTTTGCGAGATGCCCTTTCTTGTTACAAAGTTGACAAGTCACATTGAAGGCGGGGCATGTCTTGCGCGGATGCACCCGTCCTCCACAATAAAAACATTTGCGATTCGAGTAATTCTGGAAGGCTGGCGTGGCTGCAGAGGCACTTGCATTTCCACTGGGCACAGGAGTATTCCGTGCATTAGTGTTATCAGAGATGTTTTCTGTAGCCGCGTTCATAGGTATGTTGTTATAATGCAGCGTATTAACTTCAGCCATCTCCAAGGAACGCGCCTGGTTATGTGCTTCGTCCAAAGTTAAGCAAAGGTTTTCGAGGAGTCTCTCTCTTATTTTTGTCGAGGAGATGCCAGCTATGAAAGCGTCGCGAATGTTGTCATCCCGGTTGGTCTTACTATCGACAGCCGTGAATTTACAATCTTTGGACAGTTGCTTCAAGGCTTGGATGTATGTGTCGATAGTCTCGTGGCTACTTTGTCTCCGAGTGGCGAGAGCGTGGCGTGCATACAGGATGTTATTTGGTTTTACATAAAGTTTGTTTAAGAGATTCAATGCCTGTTCGAATGTTTCACACTCGCTTATGTGGGTATACACGTTCGGAGACACGTGATTAATTAATATGGTAAGCTTCACCTTATCAGTAGTAGTTTCCGAGTCCTGCACCGCAAGGAAGTTAACGAAAGTTTTCTTCCAGTGTGCCCATTCCGCGGCCGCCGTGCTTAGGGACGGGTCCCCATCGAACCGCTCCGGTCGTAGATATTTGTCCATGGGATCTTAGTCGCTTCGTATGCTAATTAAATTGAAATAATAGTCAAAACCTATACTGTAGGTTTTAATTAGCAAAACGTAACATATTGATGAAAATGACAATAGGTACATTCTTAAGACAATCGTAATATGACAAATTAGAAGTATCTATGGTCACAGAAGAATAAAGTGGTAAAAAGGTTCACCACACTTTCTAACTATCGTATTTCGGAAATTCGTACACTAAACGAACGAAATTACTAAGTATTATGCCCTCTCTTTCTAATCTGTCTTGTGAGTATTGTGAGAAAGAGATGTCTCACACTACGTCACTACCTACTCAGCGCAGTGAGCACGCACACAGTTAGTCAGCTAACGGCTATTCCGGCTAGCCGGCTACCGAATATCGGGACGGCTGCAAAGCGTAGTAGTTACAGCATACTCTGTGGCGACTATCTGCTGTGCCATATTCTAGCCAGCCAGTAGCCAATAGCTAGTTATCGTATTGACGGATATCGTAGCCGTGGCTATTTTATTAATAGCCGCTATTTGGCTAGTTATTGGAATACCTAGCTACCCATCTCTAGTCTATGCTATCAGCAGGGTTGGATTTTGTACTATAATTATAGTATTTATACTCTAATTTCGCCTTTTGTACTATATACTATCCACATGCAAGGATAGTACGCTAAAATACTATAATTTAAACTTTGCTCCCGAAAGCTTAGTTTTACGCTTTATCAATATTTAGACACCATTTTATTGTCTTGTGTTGCCATCAAAAGCGGTAGCAAAAGTGGGAATTGTACTGATTTTATTACATGACTGCCCAAAAAAAGGAGTGTTTCCTACTGAGGATATGTTGATGAGATTAAATGCAAAGGATAAAGATAGAAATATTCTAGAACTGACAAACTTAGAAGAGGAGTTTTGTCATTTTGGCCTTAACTGGTGTTGATTTTAATGACTATTGCGTTAGATTAACAAAAAAATTCAAGTGTACTATATTTTTTTTATAAATACTATCCTTTTAATTTTTTTGTGCCATCTTTTTCAACGTACCTAAATCCAACCCTCAGTGTGACCATATGTGGCAGGATCCTGCCTTTTTGGCAGGTTTAGCCCTTTATTTTACTCTCTGGCACTTTTGTTTGACGTTTTAGAAATCTGGCAGTATTTGGCAGTATTAGCAATTTAAGCTGGCAGATTTGGCAGTATAGCCGCTACAGCCCATAAGAAGAGTAGGATGCAGTATCGAGAAAGGAAAAAAAGTAAGTGGGAATTTTAAAATGCCTATGGCAACATTGGTAACGCAAATACCTTTGGTTCGGGGAAATCGGGGATTTCCCATAACATCTCTAATAAATTGGATTTGTAGTTCATTCCATTGTAAACCTTAAAGTGCGGAGCAAAATGTTTATATTAATAATTATAATATCTTTGCTTTTGTGTGTGTCAGTTGTTTCTTATTAGTCGGACTAGAATAAAAACTGTCGGAAAAACTATTTTGTTTCGGATTTCGTGCGGTGTGAGTGTGAATGTTTTCCATTCCTGATTTAACATGAAACGTAAATATGAACGATTATATCGTGTAGAGTGGGAGTGATTTTTAATTATATTGGCATTATTTTGGCATTTTGTGCTTTCGATTTTGGCAGGATTTGTCAGTTTTCTTGCATAAGTGGGGCAGGATCTCTAATTTAAAGTTGGTCACACTGCGGCAACCCTGGCTATCAGTATCAGCTATGATTTAACAAAATATGGCGGCTGTCTTAGCAACAGCCGATATGACGATTCAAAAGAATTCCCAGATTTTAGTAAACGTAGAAGAAGCCCTAGCCGATTTAATTGTTGTGTCATATTGCACTGACGATAAAAAGTTTCAAGGTGTGCTTCTGGACTCCAACAAAGGGTAGGTAAACAGAGTCTTATCGAGTGTGTTTTTATCGATTATTGGAAAAACTCTTGATATTTACATTAATTTGGCTATATTTTTGCAGTAATTTGCCTTTTGGGGTTTATAGCCTCAACCCAGCATTCTCTAAACAGGCTGTGTCTACAAATGAAAGCGATAAGTTGCATTCCGTTAGTCAAAGGTTCACATACCAAGAGCCCCAGTATGAAGAAGAAAACTCGCAAAAATCGAAGAAGCCTGCTCCTAAGGGTAAACAGCAGCAAAAGATGACCGTCCGTCTAAGACCTCGGAAAGTCTTATGTTCTAATTGCCAAGGCATTTGTAATGAGAACAATGAAAACGTAGACGTGTCGAAAAAACGTAAGTTAGAACCTGATGACGATACACCACACTACTCTGACTCATCAAGGACAGAAAAAAAGTATTTAATGGGCAGCATGCTTATACCCAAGCTGTCCAGGCTGCAACCCAGCGAAATCTCAAGTGCTGTAAGGGGTGCAGCGAAAAATTCCATTATGGCTAGTGAAAAACAAATAAAAAGTGAGAAATGTAGTAACGAGACTGTGACACAGGAAATGGCGTTCGTAAGTGTTTCTGATGACATGGATGGCGACAAGGAAGAAGACACGAAAGATGAAAATGATATTTCTTTTAGTTCAATGTTTTCAAATGCAAAAACTCTTAAAATATGTTTTGGGGAAGGCGAGGGTACAGTTGTAAAAATACCACCACTCACAGGAGATTTTAATGAAGATTCAGGTGTTTCCTGTGACATGGGGAAGCCAACAAAACCAGACTTGAAAGCAGCTAAAAAGGCATTGAAGAAAGCTAAAAAGCAGGCAAGGAAAACTAGTTCAGTAGAACTAAGTCAAAGTATGCAGTCACCAAAACATGTTGGAGCGTTATCACCGCACAATAATGCCTCCAGTCCAACACTAGACCCTTTAGAAAAGAAACACAAACACAAGGTCAAACATAAAAAGAAATACAAGAACCAGAAGAAACGTGATGAAAACACAAGCAAATGTACTGAAAGTGAATCTGTGGACTATTTTAGTGATATTAAAGAGCACTGTTTGAACCAGAAGCTTTCAATAAGCTTACGAAGACTAAGTAGTAATTCCCATGAGAAACAAATTGAGAATGATGGTATAGAAAGTGGTTCCGAGGACTGGGAGAATGAAGTGGTACCAGATTTCCCAACAAATGGGACCGAGGGTGTTGGTGGTAGGTTATTACGGGTTTCGCCTGGGGATGTGGTGTGGGGCAAGGTGGTAGGATTTCCATGGTGGCCGGGGAAGGTACTCAGTGTCACAGCAATGTCTAAGGCACATGTGGCATGGTATGCTTCAACCACATCATCGCTGATGCCATGTGATAGCTTGAGCCCATTCTTAGAAGATTTTAAGGTGAGATTTCATTGCCTTTTTCCATAGTTTCAGCTCATTAACATCATATAAGAAACCGACAGTACATACGTACTACACCCACATTTTAGCAATTATATTAAAGTCAGCTTGATAACTATATTATTAAGAGGTAAAATTTGTTGGTTAGTTTGTATTAAGGGGTAATCTTCGGAACTGCTGATCCAATTCTGAAAATTCTTTCAATAATGTGGGCTAATATCCATACTCGCGGAGCGGATCCGTGAGCAAAAGCTAGTCATGATAGAATAGAGTGAAGTTTCCAAGCAAAGAACATCTTACATCATCATAAGTTGATGAATCTTCAACATTAAAACTTCTTGTTTTCCAATCTTATCTAGCAAATCTGACCTTTGATCTGAGCAATATTGAATGTATTTGCCACCAATTCCGTAACAATAGGTTTTAATATTAACATAACATGACGTATTTTATTACTAAGTTTTCCTCTTTGTCTGCCTAGTAAATATTGTGAACATAATAAAATAAAATATGTAGGTATTTTATGTGCTAAATATTTCTTAAGAAAATAGTGAACCAAATAAGGACCATAAGAATAAAAACACATTTTCTGAACACTCCTTTTTCAAATATTGTGTTTAAAAAAAGTTATTTTTACTATCAAGTTTCCATAAATATATCCTGCATTCAGAAAGAACAAGTCTCCATAAATATTGGTAGCATGCATTCAGAAAGACAAATGTCGTACCAATCAATAAACGCAATTATTTGTATTTTCCAGACACGCTACCTGAAGAAAAAGCGGGGACCATACAAAGAGGCTGTAAAACAGGCGACGATTGAAGCCAAAAGGAGCGAATCTCACGTAAGCGATCCACTTGCCAGCCCAACGCACAACCTGGCAACGGTGTCACCCCGCCCCATTGATGTGTTCTCATAGACTTAAGGTGCATCCGAATTTATTCAAAGTCTTGTGATATTTAATAATTACTTGAGTCGTTTGCACAAATAGTTTTTAATAGCTGTTTAGTTGTAACACTTAAATGTGGATAAAAGTCTCTGGTATTTTTGGAAAATAAATGTTGTAATTCTTCGGATCACTTCAGATATTAATCAGTATGGTTCAAAAACCATTTCATCATGCATGTCTGCTGTTGGAAATAGGCCTTTCCAACACACACTATAAAAATGGATTTTCAATATTCCAACTTTTATAAGTCACCCGCGGAGATTTTGCTCCACATAACCTGAAAGTACTTTACCTTTGCCCATTCGCTTTCATAGGTTCTACAGCAAATGTGACTGGCCCATAAGACCTTGCCAAGACATCTGTAATTCATTTTCAGTGTAACAGCTATTTAAATAAATGTAAACCAACAATTCTCATTATGTTGGTATCAAGGTATAAGACTCTTGAACAAGAAAATGCCACATTGAAATCGCTGTCGTGTTTGCGAATTTATCACCTGATAAAACAACATAATAAAATCTCAATGAACTGCAAAGATAACATTGTCTAGTTTAGATGTCAATGTAAAGAGTTAAATGAATCTATAGATATTTTCTGGGTATTTTAAAAAGGTTTTTAAGGTTGACTATGACTACCCATGGTTAGATTTTTTTTTACTCCGTCTTTGAAGAATCAAAGACCCCATGGTCCCATGTTTCTACATGGGACCTTGAAAAATTGTATTATGTACAAAAGTTAGCCAATGAAATCAACCCAGCAAATTTGTTTTTGTCAAACAACAATTAAAACAACTTTGTATTTGATTGTGATATTTAAGTTACAATACGCTTGACAAATTATTCACACACTACAGTTAAAAACTTATTTGTGACCATAGAGCTTTAAAGGTACAGTTCCGAAATCGACCGTAACCGCAAACTGCAGCAGCAATCGCAGGCTAATCAATTGACAGGCAAAAACATATCAGGCGGCTAATATCACTTTCTGCGATAAGAATTTTTAAGCAAGTTGTAACCACGGCTGCAGAGCATGAAATCCTGTGTTCGGTTCCCGGGTCGAGCGAAGTAGTATACTTATCGGGGTTTTCCACCAGAAAACTCTCAGTAGCAGCCACAAAGAGATTTGTGCCCAGTTGATGGCAATAGGCTCACCCTCTTTTACATGGGACCTAAACTAACTTACGATGTTTCATAAAAACCTCTTGTGTCGCTACGGTCTGTTACTGCGATTAGGTTGGCCGTCGTCTTCGGAACCTGACCTTAACTTTTCCATAATTATGAAAAAAAATACAATGGGTGGTCTCCTTCACTATCTTTATTGTACTATAAAACGATTTTTTGTGAACATTAAAAAAATATCTATTTAGTATCCATGTTTGTTACACTGTAGTAACACTGGTGTATTGTCTATGTATCTTATTTTTTTTAGATTCCTTTTTATAAAGGCAACCGAAAATAGATCCTAATATTATAACCAAAAGACTATTTTTTTGATGTGGAATTTGACATTTAACTTAAACATTTAGTGTTCAATAATTAAAGTTACGACCAAATGCTATAAAACAATTCAGACTAGAATTAGTTTCAAATCTAGTTAAAGAGGCGACAAAGTTATTGTGTGTTATGTGTTCATTACTAAAAATATTCAGAAACATAACCCTCCTTTTGGGCTCTTCCGCAATCGGGTAAAAAAAGGGCTGAAGGTTTCATAATTCTAATCGAAATATTTGGGAATGGTGCCATAGACAAATTAATAATAGTGTTGTGAAACGATTCACCAAAAGATTTTCAAATACGAGTTTTTGACCTTTTTCTACTTTGTTGGTGTTTACTTGGAAAATAATTTTGTTCTTACATCAACAGTAGAATGATATATTGTAATAGTTTTATTATATTTTGTTTACATTTTTATGTTTCCTGTTTATATTGATAGAAGAATTAGGTAGTACATATGGCAAATCATATATTATGTTACAAACTTATAGCCATTCCTTTTAGTGTCTAACTTTTGGTTTTGAATTTCATTGTAACATATACTTGTATATTCTTTTACATTATAAAACTTACTGTAAATATGATTTTTTAAAACCAAGAGGAAGATTTTGTTATTTACTTTTTAAGAAGTGTTTTTTAATTCAGTTGGAAAGATTATGTGCATTATTTATCTATTGGTTGCTATATTGATATTTTAATTTAAAACTATAAGGGTAGAACTTCATCTGGCTCCTCGAATGCTATCATGGACGGTGGACGGTGCGATCAACAGCACGCTCTGTTTCTCGCTCTAGCAAATGACGGTTCTGAGCGGCAGAAAAGGATAGAAACATAGAAAAGCGCAATGGGGGCTATCGCGCATGAATTCGCCGCTAGAGGCGTTCGTGTAGAGTAAGGTCTTCAGAAATATGAGATGCCATAGTTTTCGCTTTTTTATCACGGATTTTTCCTAATATTCACGATTGTGGTCAAGATTGAGCAATTCCTGATAATTTATGTCTTGAAGATTTTAAATAGCAAGTTTGGATCTAATTTGTTAGTACTTGGAGGAAGAACGATTTTTAAATGTTTAATGCTTGCTAATTTTAGGGACAATATTGTAAGTATGTATCTGAAGTTTAACACGTATACGTAATTTTATAAGCTTTTTATGAAGCTATTATTAGTACTTTAAAGTATACAATAGATTGAATGACAAGACCTTACTAGACAGCGGCGCCATCTGGTGAGATCTAAAACGATAGCCCTCATTCCGTGGCTGTCAGATTAGGTTCTGCCTTTAGGGTACACTTCCGAAGTCAAGCGACAATACAGGATGCGACTGCTGGCAGCGGCATTTAGTTGCGCAAGTCTTCAGAAACCAAAAATACAGACTAATTGATAACTTCCTTGTTTTAGAAGTCGGTTAAAAAATAAGTCTTGTCGCTCTGTTACAATAGTGAAAGACACTCCTGAATTCCTGATTGCCAATTGTGCTACTAACGTCTGTTATAGCTACGTTTGCTTTAGGAAGTGTACTTTTATTAAAATATAGTTCAAGTGCTGTTTGATTTTGTATCTTGTTGCATTCATAATTTTTGGGAACAAGCTCTAATTTGTTTAATTTTTGTGATTAGGCTTTGGACCTATACTTAAACGAACGTATCTACAGCTGTTTTATTGTTATTCGTTGCAGGTACTTACCTAAACTTATTGTAAAATTAAACGTTTAAAAAATGCTTAAATCTTTACTTAAAAATATGTATAAATGACACAGGCTGTTTTAAAAGTTGTTTATTTTTATATATTCAAGCTTAACCATGGTGAAGTAGTCAGAGGCACTTGTAAACGAAAGGAATTCTGCCAAAGATTAATGATCTTTGCCCAACTTGTGGTGATTTAATATAATTGTTCATAAATATAATATTAATGTGTAAATATTCAGAATAAAGCCGTATTTTATTAGTGTAGTCTGCTACAGTGTATCATCTTATCATTACAGGAAATGTATTTTAAAATATAAACTCTTCGCAAATCATGTCTTTTACTGTTTTCAATATTCTGCTTGATTCCCCTATAAAATGGGCGTTCAATTCTGATCATTCGTTTTCGCTTTACTTAGAAATCAGTGGAAATGATCTACAGAGTTTGAGGCAATATAGGGTGTTCGCTGAAACATGGGCATGCTGGGCAGGTGCGGGTGCAAGCTCACGTGTCTGCATTGAAAAGTTGAATGAGCAGGGTTAAAGGCACGGGCGAGTGTGACGGGGTTTGTCATGGTATTTTGTCAAAGGGCAGAGGCCCTTAGTGGCAAAGCTCAAGCAGCGCGTTTTTGTAAACAACACATTACGGTGTGTTTCTGCAAACGTACTGCCGTGTAGTGCGGCGGATCGTATATAGCGTGTTTCTATAAACTAACAAAGCTAAAAGCAATGGCGGCGAAATACACCTTATGCCCATTTTCAGTTTCACTAACACTCAGTGACACCTTACCTAAAGCCTAATGCCCGTTTTCACCAACAGGGACAACTAACTGATCGCCTTATACCCATTTTCACCAACACTAATTGACACCTAACTGAATAGCTAATGCCCGTTTTCACCAACAGGGACACCAAACCGAATGCTTAATGCCCGTTTTAACCAACACAGTGACACCTGAATGTCTAAATGCCCGTTTTCACTAACACGGACACCTAACTAAACGCTTAATGCCCGTTTTCACCAACAGGGGCACCTAACCGAACGCCTAATGCCCGTTTTCACCAACACTAAGTGACACCTAACTGAATAGCTAAATGCCCGCGTTTTCGTGTGGCTGACTCTGGCAGAGCCACCATCAGGGATTTTAATTTTGATAACACAAAAATTTAGTCGCTATTTAGTCGAAATTAGTCGCCAAATATCAGATTTGGTCGGTCACTGGTTCAAAAGATATAAGGGCTTATTGTTGGCCCTGCTGGAGAGAGCCTACCCCAGTAGAGCCACATTAATAACTCAAAAACTAGGGCACCTAGCGAAGATCTGTTTCCTCCCATATTTACTCGCTAATTAGTCGAAATTAGTCGCCAAATATCAGAACTGGTCGGTCACTGGTTCAAAAGATAAGGGCTTATTGTTGGCCCTGCTGGAGAGAGCCTACCCCAGCAGAGCCACATTAATAACTCAAAAACTAGGGCACCTAGCGAAGATCTGTTTTCTCCCATATTTACTCGCTAATTAGTCGAAATTAGTCGCCAAATATCAGAACTGGTCGGTCACTGGTTCAAAAGATATAAGGGCTTATTGTTGGCCCTGCTGGAGAGAGCCTACCCCAGCAGAGCCACATTAATAACTCAAAAACTAGGGCACCTAGCGAAGATCTGTTTTCTCCCATATTTACTCGCTAATTAGTCGAAATTAGTCGCCAAGTTACAGATTTAATCGGGTCCTAGTTCAGAAGATATAATGAGTTCAATTATTAAGGTATAGTCCAAGAGCTAGATCGAAGAGTTCACGAAAAATTGCCAAGAAAAAATATTTTCATTAATATGTGTAATATACTTCTAGTTTTATCGGTCTAAAGTCCTTAGAAATGACCGAGAGAGATAAATTCTCTATTAAAAATACATGTTAAATGTTTTCAATTATTAAGTTAGAGTGGCTTAAATTTCTTTGAAACCATTAAACCTTGCTCTTGGTCTATTTAGTGTCAAGATGTACAGTCGCATGCAACTGTTTTACTAATTTACAATGTTGAGCTCTAATTTACTTTAGAATAATAAATACGTTAAAATTATCGTACCTATCTTTAGTAAAATGTAATACTTAAGGTGGATGCTCAAGCGTAGCCCGCGAAATTCAAATTTTCTTACGTTTTTTGCAATTTGCAGGCCAGTGCTAGGTTGTATGTTGATTAAAATTTTGTTTGCGACTGTAAGACGTATGTAGTTACAGAATTATATTCATCAAACTCATCAATACAACCCTCAAAGTTCATATTGGTGTCAAAATTACTTTTCCAAGGTCAAAATCATTCTTGCACCATTATGAACTTGGAGGGTTGTATTGATGATTTTGATGATTATAATTGTGTTACTACATACGTCTTACAGTCGCAAACAATATTTTAATCAACATACAACCTAGCACTGGCCTGCAAATTGCAAAAAAACGTAAGAAAATTTGAATTTCGCGGGCTACCCTTGAGCATCCACCTTAAACGTTGAAAACGTATTGTAAGTATGTAGGTAAGTATCAACCAATTGCTTGAAATACATTACAAAAAAATACATACTTAAATCAAAGATGTAAATACTTACTATACCTAATATGAGCATTAACGGCTCTAATTAAGGTTTAATAGGTAAGTTTATTTCTTGTTCCTTATAAATACAACAAATTGAACTGTATCTAAATGCCGAAAATCTATATATATAAAACAAAGTCGGGTTTGTTACATCACTTATAACTCGAGATCTGCTGGATCAATTTTCATGGTTTTTGTTTCGTTGGATTTGTCTCCGTCCTGAATAGCAGAATACATTAAAAAAAAAATGAAAACGTAAAAAAAAAAAAAGTTTCTATTTTCGAAAACAATTTTTAAGATTTATTCTGTAGGTAGGTAGGTAGTAGGTAGGTAGTAGGTAGGTAGTAGGAAGGTAGTAGGTAGGTAGTAGGCAGGTAGTAGGCAGGTAGTAGGCAGGTAGTAGGCAGGTAGTAGGCAGGTAGTAGGCAGGTAGTGGGCAGGTAGTAGGTAGGTAGTAGGTAGGTAGTAGGTAGGTAGGTAGTAGGTAGGTAGTAGGTAGTAGGTAGGTAGTAGGTAGGTAGTAGGTAGGTAGTAGGTAGGTAGTAGGTAGGTAGTAGGTAGGTAGTAGGTAGGTAGTAGGTAGGTAGTAGGTAGGTAGTAGGTAGGTAGTAGGTAGGTAGTAGGTAGGTAGTAGGTAGGTAGTAGGTAGGTAGTAGGTAGGTAGTAGGTAGGTAGTAGGTAGGTAGTAGGTAGGTAGTAGGTAGGTAGTAGGTAGGTAGTAGGTAGGTAGTAGGTAGGTAGTAGGTAGGTAGTAGGTAGGTGGTAGGTAGTAGGTAGGTAGTAGGTAGGTAGTAGGTAGGTAGTAGGTAGGTAGTAGGTAGGTAGTAGGTAGGTAGTAGGTAGGTAGTAGGTAGGTAGTAGGTAGGTAGTAGGTAGGTAGTAGGTAGGTAGTAGGTAGGTAGTAGGTAGGTAGTAGGTAGGTAGTAGGTAGGTAGTAGGTAGGTAGTAGGTAGGTAGTAGGTAGGTAGTAGGTAGGTAGTAGGTAGGTAGTAGGTAGGTAGTAGGTAGGTAGTAGGTAGGTAGTAGGTAGGTAGTAGGTAGCTCATGTGACGCAGACGAAGTTGCGCGGGTCAGCTAGTAATATATAAATCTAAATCAAATTATAAAAATGAATTTCCAAAAAGTTGGTTTGATGTGTGTATTTTGAGGTGATTGTCAGTATTGCGTTGTGGGTGTGTGTGTATTGTGTCGTGGTAGGCTGTAGAGTTTGTATGGACGGGTTGAGTTTTTATTTTATCTTAATTTAGGTTGGAATAATAGAACTTCATTGTCGAAATATAAAATTATTAATTAGTTACCTTAAAATTATTGTACTAACAGAAAATGTTACAAATACCTACTTAATCAATAATCTGAAGAGATAAAGTTTGTGAATTTGGATGTTAGGGGTAAGTACCTACTCTTCGGTACAACCACAGTAATATTATGATACAGTACTCCAACTTCATAGAAACGGACGAAACGCGAGCTATACCTACGCGCCTCGATCTTGGGGTGCGCTTGGGGTGCAGACAGTCACGGCTGTACCGCAGTGTCGAACGGACGGTGTGTTGTTTTTATAACAATAACCGCGCGATTTTTTCTCTAAAAATCAGTTAATATGACGAGTAGGAAATATTGTGCTGTTTTTGGTTGTATGAATTCGTCAATAACGCATCCAGACATAAGTTTTTTTTTAAATTACCTGGAAACTGAAAGGTCAGACTATAAAATAATTTTACTTACTAGTAGGTAGGTACATAATGTGTGTCTTTTTAATGGATAAGTATATCCTTTTATCTCACGAAAAAAAAGGTGTTTGGATTAATAAATAAAGCGAATAGAGTAACGGAAAGTTATTGAGACGAGTGAAATAGGTAGTTATATGCGGTTCTGAATGAATCATGATACGGTAGGTACCTACCTACTTACGCTTGTGTTAAAACTTCGGTGCCTATACTTTAAAATTTAACATTAGAGCATTTCGTACGACTCAGTCGAGGCGCAAATATTTTTCGGTCGCAAATTTATAAGCCCGATTTGTTTTTCAAACAAAAACATGTTTTTTTAATTAAATCTACCAATCAAAAAACAACACGCATTTTTATTGAACACTTCCTATTCAATATACAAAGTATTTCATTTATTTATATAAAAAGGATATTTACAATCACAAAACTAAATAGAAACTTTAAGTAGGCAAATGTAATTAAAATGCTGGAGACGGGCAGCATTTATTTCTATCATGCGGCCAAGTTAAAGTACTGTATCATAATATTACCGTGCTTTAACTTAGGTACGTCACTGTACTCGTTCTAAGTAGCTCGTCTGTACACGCGCATCTATCTCTTTCTTACTTACCGTGTAAATGTAACGGAGCGCAGCGATCTATCTGCCAGCGACTAAATGCACACATTTTGTTCAATACCTAAATAATTACATATATTTACTGTAGATCTTGTTTTTAGGTAATGAATACTGCTTTCCTTTGGTGGGTTGAAGTTATAGAATTCCTCCAGACGTCGTAGTTTTTAGACAGGTGTATCTAACACCTGTCTAAAAACTACTTTAAGTATTTTGTACTTGGTTGTACCGCTGTATGGGGAAATTGAATTCTTTAATATCTTTTTAATGACACACCGACTGAATCTGTAACTTGGCGACTAATTTCGACTAATTAGCGAGTAAATATGGGAGAAAACAGACCTTCGCTAGGTGCCCTAGTTTTTGAGTTATTAATGTGGCTCTGCTGGGGTAGGCTCTCTCCAGCAGGGCCAACAATAAGCCCTTATATCTTTTGAACCAGTGACCGACCAAATCTGATATTTGGCAACTAATTTCGACTAAATAGCGACTAAATTTTTGTGTTATCAAAATTAAAATCCCTGATGGTGGCTCTGCCAGAGTCAGCCACACCGTTTTCGTGTAACTAAAATAAAAACATTTGCCAATTTCTCCAAACATTTTGCACTCGCGGTTCATCATTCCATAGACTAATATATAGAATGATGTACCTATTGCTCTCTTGCAAAAAATAAATAGGTACGATAAAATTACTAGAAAATATTGTGGAGTGCATTCTGTGCATGCGTGTGAGTACCGTCGCCGTCGTATAACGTAATCGGATGGAGTTGATACTTTTGCAAAATGAAATAAAAAAAGTAAGCGCGAGGTTCATACTTTTATTAATAGGTACGTAGAATCTTATTCACGAAATCAGCGGCGGCAGCGGCGCGGGCGCGGGGCGTTCCAATGCATACATTTAAATGGAGCTGTTCACGAAGTCAGCGGTGCGGCGGCGGCGCGGGCAGCGGGCGTCGAGCGGCGTACGAGCGCCGAGCGGCAAACGAATATAGTATAATGTACTCTGTGGGCAAACGTGCGGTGCCTGTGAGACAATATTGACGTAGTGTTGTGCAGAATAAATTATCGACCAAAATTTTAAAAGGCCCGCCGACAACAAAAATCATACATATTAATTGCTCCAATTAATATGTATGATTTTGGATTTGTAAAAAAATTGTAATGACAGATTCTAAATCGCACTTTGAGAGCTTCAAGAAAACAATTAAAATGTTTCTGCACTCATTCTGGTATAGTCAAAGAATTTATCGGAATTTTGTCTCTGTTCTTCGTAACTCCGATGAAACTCGACATTTTGCTTGGTTGTAGGAATTTGTATCTTCTTTTGCCCACAATAAATTCAACTTTAGGAAGGAATTAGAATCAAAAAGATGTCGACGCCGTTTAGACATTTCGTTCGCGAATAAAGATATTAATTTCTCGTAACACAACACTACGCCGCTCTAGCGCCGCGCGATCTGCCCGCTGACTTCATGAACATTACAGCGCCGCCACGCCGCGCCGGCGCCGCCGCTACCCGCGCCGCCGCCGCAGACTTCGTGAATGGTTAGTGGCACAATTATTGGCAATCAGGAATTCAGGAGTGTCTTTCACTATTGTAACAGAGCGACAAGACTTATTTTTTAACCGACTTCCAAAAGGAGGAAGTTATCAATTTATATAATAAAACATCTATGTACAGTCGGGGTCTTTTCCGCCTGACCATATTAATTTTTTTTAGCTTAAAACATGTGGAGGCGCCGAGCCACGCCCCCTTAAAGTTTGGGCCTATTAGGAAAGCCTCAACTTTGGCGCGCAAAATAACAATACCTCTCGTTTGGCGTGCGTCGTCAGTGCGCTCGGCCGATTCAGTATCTTTTCATTCATTATTTCTATACAAAGTCAGAGCTATTGCACTCCGTGTGTAGGCATGAGATAATTACCTACCGCTTCGCGCATATTGAATATGCAAGCTCTCTAGGGCTGTCGTGCTCCAGCCGTGCGTAACTGCGTAGGTACGTAAGCCGCGTTAATTTTTCGCGCTCTTTTGCCCTTGCGTCGCGTACCTACCTACTCGTACTTCGTGTTTGTTAACTGACTGATTTATTGATCATTAATCATTACTAGTGAAAATGACAAGCCGGATAAACTGTTGCTATTAATAAATGTAGAAAAAAATTGTCTGTTTAGGGTTCCGTACCCAAAGGGTAAAAACGGAACCCTATTACAAAGACTTCGCTGTCTGTCCGTCTGTCTGTCACCAGCATAGAGATAGAAAGAAATGTCACCAGGCTGTATCTAATGAACCGTGACAGCTAGACAGTTGAAATTTTCACAGATGATGTATTTCTGTTGCCGCTATAACAACAAATACTAAAAACAGAATAAAATTAATATTTAAGGGGGGCTCCCATACAACAAACGTGATTTTTTTGCCGTTTTGTCTAATTGTATAGATAATGGTACGGAACCCTTCGTGGGCGAGTCCGACTCGCCGGTTTTTTATATAAATTTCACTGCTCCATGTCCATGCTTCTCATCAGAGTTTATTTTTAAATTACCTTTGTTAGATTTCGCATTTATGCTGCTATTCAATTTAATAAGTACCTAATCGTTATTTTAGAGAAGGCAAGATATTAAGACATTATAATTGAGTAAAACAATTGTAATTATAAAAGTTTTAATTAAAATTTAAATAATACTTAGTACATTAAAGTACAAAAATGTTGGTGGTATTTTATTTTGAGTACCTACTTGAGGCAACCCTGCCGACTGACCATTAAGCAGTGAGACGCCGAATAAAATACGCTAACGCGTAGCGTCAAGGCACAATTTAGATCGAGCGGGCCCAGTTTAGGTATTTATAATGTCGGCTTTCTTCAAGATCAAAGGAGTGCAACTTCTGTACTTATCTATTCTGTGACAAAGTCAACGGGGCGGGGCTAGAGAGCGTTTCTATGTTAGTGCAAGCAAAAATATAAGCTTAGTGGTGGTCAGGCGGGAGTGTCCTCGATAGTACCAATTACCCATGTTTGCAAAGAAATAAATGATTTGATTTGATTTGATGATTTTCTACACCATCTAAAAGATTTTAGCGGAAACCTTATAAAATTGCATCTAAAAGCTCACAGTTTAATATTATTTCTTTTTACATTATATACTACTTCTATTAAGTATAATTAAAGCAGATATTATTACCAATGGATACCGTACTTTTTTTTTTGTAATCGAAAAAAACGCCCCTATTTACGTAAGTATTTTCTGTCAAATGACATTGACCACAACGGGAATGATTTGACTAAAAAAAAATATCATAATATAACTTATTTATTATGATTTTAAGATTCCGGTTCCGTTTCTATGTAATCTTTCGTATTAGGCTATAATAAAATGGTTATTTTTTTTTGTGTAATATGAATAATATTTATGCAACATCGAAGAGGGCCTAAAAAACCGGCCAAGTGCGAGTCGGACTCGCGCACGAAGGGTTCCGTACCAATTATTATAAAAAAATCACGTTTGTTGTATGGGAGCCCCCCTTAAATATTAATTTTATTCTGTTTTTAGTATTTGTTATTATAGCGGCAACAGAAATACCTACATCATCTGTGAAAATTTCAACTGTCTAGCTGTCATGGTTCATGAGATACAGCCTGGTGACAGACAGACGGACAGACGGACAGACAGCGTAGTCTTAGTAATAGGGTTCCGTTTTTACCCTTTGGGTACGGAACCCTAAAAACTGTCTCCTCTATGGTTCACAAACACACACTGAAAAAAATAGATTAACTGAACAGTTTAGCTACTTGAATATTTACTATATTATAGTTAATTGTTACTAAAGTTCAGCTCTGTTTTCAAAATGAATTTAGCTGTGGCTACATTTATTATTTTGTTAAAACCTGTTGAGTTAACAACAACTAAAGCATTTGGTAACTAATTACTAAAATGTAGGTGTTTACTAAACCGCTTAGCTATTATTAGCTCTGTTTTTCTAAATGAGCTATTCATTACTAATTCCAGTTAGTATTTGATAGCAACACTGTTTGGCTGGTCTCACAGCTCAGTTGGTAGTAGCCCTGCCTGCCATGCTGTAGGTCGTGGGTTCGATTCCCAACCAGGACAAACATTTTGTGATGAACATTGATGTTTTTTACGTGTTTGGGTATTTTATTGTATCAATTACCTATATATATTTAAGAAAACAAGTAGGTACTTATTAAATTAAAAAAATTAAAAAGCCCCCATCTTTTCAAGTAGGAAATGAGCTGTAATTATCAACCACTTGAACAGATCTTCATAAATTATAGCTAAGAACACTCTCGATCACGGCAGATTTCAAACGAAAAAAACGCATTAAAATCGGTCCAGTCATTTAGGAGCTACGATGCCACAGACAGACATACAGATGGACAGATACACAGACATGTTAAAATTATAACACCCCTCTTTTTTATCGGGGGTTAAAGAGATTTAAACATTCATCAGTCATCTAGTTCACATACCTAGTTTTACAGTCATATAGGTATTATTTACAAGCTTTTGCTTAGTTAGGGCTAGTAACAGCTACATTTTTTTATTTAAGTACTTACCTATTTTAACTAAACTAATTAAGAAATAAAATTCAGCTGTTACAAACATTATTATCTTTGTCATACCTACTACTTAAATTTTGCTCTAAGAGCAGTCAATCTGTAAGATCCTCTTCGGGATTTACATTGCCAACCCTAAAATATGTGTCGGTACCCAGGTTACATACTTACCATCTCTTAAATTTTGCTCTAAGAGCAGTCAATCTGTAAGATCCTCTTCGGGATTTACATTGCCAACCCTAAAATATGTGTCGGTACCCAGGTTACATACTTACCATCTCTTAAATTTTGCTCTAAGAGCAGTCAATCTGTAAGATCCTCTTCGGGATTTACATTGCCAACCCTAAAATATGTGTCGGTACCCAGGTTACATACTTACCATCTCTTAAATTTTGCTCTAAGAGCAGTCAATCTGTAAGATCCTCTTCGGGATTTACATTGCCAACCCTAAAATATGTGTCGGTACCCAGGTTACATACTTACCATCTCTTAAATTTTGCTCTAAGAGCAGTCAATCTGTAAGATCCTCTTCGGGATTTACATTGCCAACCCTAAAATATGTGTCGGTACCCAGGTTACATACTTACCATCTCTTAAATTTTGCTCTAAGAGCAGTCAATCTGTAAGATCCTCTTCGGGATTTACATTGCCAACCCTAAAATATGTGTCGGTACCCAGGTTACATACTTACCATCTTCTTTTTTATTCAACCCACCACCTTAGGTAGGTAGGTACTGGTGTCGATTCTGATGTGCACAAACTAAACTTAATAAAAGGTAGGTTGAATAAAAAAGAAGATGGTAAGTATGTAACCAAAATTGTCAATTCTAGGTCAACTGGAAGTACCTACCTAAGAAACCTATAGGATTTGGGTCGTAAACCTATATGGTAGTCCCCGTTGACCTAGAATCACCAAATTTAGCGAAAAGCAATGTCTCATGTAAAGGGAAAAATTTGAAAACCGTAAATTTGTAGTTTAATAACAAAAAAAACCGGCCAACTGCGAGTCGGACTCGCGCACGAAGGGTTCCGTACCATTATTATCAAAAAAAGGGCAAAAAAATCACGTTTGTTGTATGGGAGCCCCCCTTAAATATTAATTTTATTCTGTTTTTAGTATTTGTTGTTATAGCGGCAACAGAAATACATCATCTGTGAAAATTTCAACTGTCTAGCTGTCACGGTTCATGAGATACAGCCTGGTGACAGACAGACGGACAGACAGCGAAGTCTTAGTAATAGGGTTCCGTTTTTACCCTTTGGGTACGGAACCCTAAAAAGCGATATTACTATTACAAACTTATTATTTGCGGTTGGTGCAATAGCCGTTTCATGAGATCGAACAGCAAAGTTAAGTTTGTCCTTTAAAAAGTTTGTACGGAACCCTCGGAGCGCGAGTCCGACTCGCTCTTGGCTGGTTTTTTTTTTGTCGTCTCGCTCACCCGTGAAAATCTGACGTATTTACGTACAGTCAGACAAAAACGTACCTACCTAATTCGAATGTAAGTAGGGAAAATTTATAGCTACGATTTGACCATAGTAGGTGTACATAAAAAACTTTTTAGAAAAAATTAGACTTCCAAACAAAAATTATGTACTACAAAGTAGGTACCCATCTACCCATGGCCCTAGTTGGCAACGGCACGTTTGCCAAGCTTGGGGATACCTTTGTGTCGACAGATTGTGATCGTTGTTTGGCACTTTGCTTGGGTGTGCCTATGGTTTCTATCTACCCATTTTGACAACACTTAGGGAGCTGCATAATGGTAGGTACAGATCTCGGTTCTCAGAATTATGTGAAATAACCATAGATAAGTTATTGAGCTGCCACAGACATGGCCCAGTAACTGGATCCCAAACTCCTTAGCTGTAGCAGCTAAAGCAATATAGCTAAATATTTGCAGACAGCAACTAACTGTAATCTATACAACTAATATTTAGTAGTTCTGTGCTCTTCCATTTGTAACTATTAACTAAACCACTTGAGAA
This sequence comes from Xestia xanthographa, assembly GCA_905147715.2. Lineage (NCBI taxonomy): Eukaryota > Metazoa > Arthropoda > Insecta > Lepidoptera > Noctuidae > Xestia > Xestia xanthographa. The sequence goes on from LR990659.1 coordinate 26,377,972, forward strand.
ATGTCCAACCAAAATTTAGCAGTAATTTAGCTAATGTTTGGTAGTTCGGTAGCATAGTGTATAGCAATTTGGTGCTAAACACATTAGTAATTTGTAAATAATGTTTTGGTATTTTTTCCTAAACCATTTAGTTAATAAAAACTTGCATTGAGAATATTTTATTTTTTAGCTCATTCTATTTCCAGACTAGTAACAGGTCCGTCGCGTTCACTTGTGCCCAATTGCCCATGTTCCACACCCACCATGTTTTTGTCAAAGTCAAATCTCAATAAGTCAATATTGTCCGCGAGTGACGTTTTTTGCTCTATGGTATAGACTGCGAGCTTGTTTGTCGCTCTAACGTGATAGTGTCTACTGTTGTAAAAGTACATAGCAAGGTACCTACCTAACGGCGGCGTGCGAGCAGGGTTGGATTTTGTACTATAATTATAGTATTTATACTCTAATTTCGCCTTTTGTACTATATACTATCCACCTTTATGGATAGTACGCTAAAATACTATAATTTAAAATTTGCTTCCGAATGCTTAGTTTTACGTTAGATGAATATTTAGACACCATTTTATTTGATTTTATTGTCTTGTGTTGCCATCAAAGTTGATCAAAAGCGGTAGCAAAAGTGGGAATTGTACTGATTTTATTCATACTAAGGATATGTTGATGAGATTAAATGCCAAGGATGAAGATAGAAATATTTTAGAACTGACAAACTTAGAAGAGGAGTAAATTTTGCCTTAACTGGTGTTGATTTTAATGATTATTGCGTTAAATTAACAAAAAAATTAAAGTGTACTATAATTTTTTATAAATACTATCCTTTTAATTTTTTTGTGCCATCTTTTTCAACGTACCTAAATCCAACCCTGCGTGCGAGTTTGAACTTGAACTTCACTCACTATTCGTTTGCCGCCATCTCAACCTCAACGTTTTTATCAAGTGCTAAGAGAGTGATGTGTTCAGTGTTTTCCAAATTACAAGTGCTGGTAGGGATATTTTAATCTTGAAGTTTACACATAACTGTCGCGGCCATATAAACTAAGTATTTTCCTGAGTGCAAAGCTTGTCATGGGCGATAAATCTGTCGAAGACCATCTGGATTCTTGGGGCCTCTCAAAATACAAGGAGAAGTTTAAAGGTAGGTAACAATTATTATGTTCATCACTGTAAACAGTTAGATTTTATTTAAAAACTTATTATCTCCTCGTCGAGTCGTGAACTCTCTTTTCAGTAGTGAAACATAAAAAGTCTAAAATATGCTACGTGTGTTATGATTTATGCTTTGAATAAAATTTGTGTTCTGTTTTAGATGAAGGCATAACGTTGGATGCGCTGCATGTGTTATCCAAAGAACACGTACATGCCCTCGTTTCTGCCATTGGAGATCGTGCTTTACTCGAAGCACATATTCAAGGGTTGAAAGATGGAATAAACAAAAAACCTCTCATAACTTACGTAAGTTTCAAATTGTAATTAGAAATTACCTAGTTTAACACTGAGAAGGCTTAATTTTTATACTTTTAAACAACCTAAACATAGCACAATTACTAACTATAAATAAAAAAATATTTTTTCTCCCAGGAATTAGTTGATAATGTTGAAGACCTTAGCTTCTCAAGCCTGTTAAATGATTCAAATTTCATCACTATACCAGTAGCATCAACTAGTACGCATGAAACACTGAACAGTTGTGAAAAACCAAAAGAAAGAACAATTGAGGAGTCTCAAACAGATAAAATCGAAGCTGAACAAGCATGTACTGAAGGTCATGCCCAGAGCAGCCAAAGCCTACGTAACTACCTCTCATCTATAAATGAAGGAAAAGCGCTTCTTATGAATTATGAGAAGAGTGGACTGTTAGACAACATAGCAAGACGAAGACTCTGCAATATTATAATAAACCGGGAATTACAAACAAACCCAGATGCAAAAATCACAAGTGAACAATTCTATCAGTTGGCATATGATATTGTAAAAATATTTAGAAAAGAGAGTGCCCCAGTCTATTTCTCACCATACATTTCCATCAGTCCGGCTCACAAAATTGCAGCAAAGGGAAAATTACTTGACACATTTAGGCAACGGCGGAGAGAATTTTCAAAAGCTGGCCTGATCACCACAAGAAAACGAAGATCGTCAAGTTCATCATGCTATAGTAATCCACCATCACCATACTCTGCTTCAAGAATTGAAGATGCCACAAAAAGTCTACCCGAGCCTACAAGTGACGAGGTAGAAGAGAATCTTTTATGGTTGAGAAACTCATGTGACCCATGGATGACAGTTGAATTATACTGGGATCAGACAAGAAAGGCACGCTTGCAAAAATATGCTGAATCTAATATGCAAATTGCAGATTACTTTAATGACTTCAGAGCACTGGGACAGCCCAAAGGTCTGCACTTGGTATGTATCATTTGAATTTGATTTCCAATTCTGTGGTGGTCCCGCTTAAAGAATAGAGTACTTACTAACACTAATACCTTTATGGCAATCGCCAATCCATCAGATTTTGGAGGAGGCTCTGCCCAACGGTGGAAATTATCAGGCTGATGATGATATCTAATCTAATTCATTGTTTTAATTTTTTAGAAAAAATTACTTAGTACCTTAGTTTTAAAACTTAAATAAACATGTGAATTACTTTTATAGTTGCTGAGTGATTTCAACCACCTATATTTCGAGAATGCTGACAAACTGTTTCAAAACTGGCCATTGTACCGTGAAAACATACTTGAAGCTGCGAAGAAGAGAAATGATCCTGTGCTAAAAGAAATATTATCCTGCCTTGATGGTGAAGGTAATATACCTACATGGTTACTATCACAATACATACAATATTTGGTTGATTTTCTATTTTAAATGCACAAAGGTGTATTAATTAGGGTCCTGCACCTCAAACATAACTAGGACTCCTTAAAAGGTCACTGGTGTTACACATTGTTTTGACATTTTACAGAAAACTGGCCTGTTTAAATTGGAAGTAACATAATTTCACAGTAGGATCCCTACCGTATACTCATGCTTAAATGTATAATTTTATTTTTGACACAAATGTATATTTGTTAACAGGTGTGGACAATGATACAATCAACACTGCTGCATTCATGTCGCTGGCGTTTTTGATGACACCAAGTACTACCCGCAAACCAAAAGCAAAGAAACAGTGGAGACCATCAAAGTTGGAAATCTTACAAGGATTTATAACTCACATCAAATCACCGTCGAATCTAGAAGCCACCATTACTCTTAGGAAGGAAAAAATGGCAAGTTTAGGATATACTGTTCAGCCGTACATTATAATTATTGGTACTTCAATTGCGGACATTCACACAAGATACACAGTTATCAATAATGTTAAGTACTCGTCAACGTCAAACATTTGTTACGAATCTGCTTCCATAATCCATGCTGTTGATGCTTGTTTTAAAATTTTATTTGCATTAAATGCAGAGTATCCCGCAGAAAGTTCAAACATCTGGTATTTTATTCAAAAAGGATTATACAAGCTCACAACAAAATATGACAAGGTATATACATCAGTTAATTCCCTCATGACTGACCTGGGCATTTCTACTACATAAAGTACCACTGTTAAATAAGTGTGAATATCAGCACTTAAAGTCACTGTATTTGATGACCTACCTTATACCTTAAAATGCCAACGTGTTTTATTTGTGCTACAGTAACGGCTGACGTTTCAAGCTTGTTGAAACACTTTTCTTATTTTCATGGTAACCACACTTTTTCTGAATATCGTTGTGTTGACGATGGGTGTTCTAGAGCATTTCACTTAGTAAACACATTTCGTAAACATCTTAATAGTCAGCATGGTTGTCGAAGCACACATAGTAGTTTAATTCCTGAAGTAGGCCTACTACGACACGTCACGACTAACTCGCCTGATCAAATTTTAGTTCAACCTTGCCTCAATAGCCCGGAAATACCATTAAAAAGTTCGATTGGATCTGAGTGGTTGTCTAATTTTTTGGCAGCATTGTATGCAAATCCACTACTGCCAAAAAATGCAGTTCAGTCCGTCGTTGAAGGGATGAGGTCTTATATGCACGAGGGATTGTCCCAGGACATAAAAAATATTTTTGACGAAATGTTGAACTCGTTACAGAATGGTCAGGATGTGACTGTTTTTAAAAATAAATTTTTGTCAGCTGTGCAGTCTCCTTTAGACTCCTTTAAAACCGATCACTTGCGGATGAAATACTTTGTGTCTATGGGTTCTTATGTACCACCGAAACAAATAACAATAGGCGAAAGAATGTCTACAGTAAGACAACGCGGTGTGATGAATGTCAAGCCGACTGATTGTACATTACAATTTATTCCACTTCGAGATACATTGCAAAAGTTTTTTTCCCTTGATGGCGTTATGGCCGAAACACTAAATTACATAGAATTATTATCACGTCAATCGATCAATGGTGTAATAGAGAACTTTATTCAAGGAACCTATTGGGTTAAACGAATGGAAAATAATGAAGGTAAACATGTATTTCCACTGTTTATGTTCTTTGACGATTATGAAAGTGGAAATGTTCTGGGAAGTCATTCCGGTATACATAAATTAGGAGCTGTTTACGTTTCAGTTGGTTGCATTCCACCACACAGAGCTTCTTCTCTGACTAATATATTTCTTGCATTGCTATTTCATTCCTCTGATAGAGTTACATTTGGTAATGGTGTTATTTTTCAACCTATTATTGAAGAGTTCAACTTCTTGTCAGAAAAGGGCGTAGAAATAGACATAACCTGTTTTAAAGGTAAATTGTATTTTGAACTAGCTCTTATTGTTGGAGATAATTTAGGAATTCATGCTATTACAGGATTTAATGAGTCATTCTCTTCAAATTTTCCTTGTCGAATTTGCACTGTACCTAAAGAATTATTAAAAAAGCAATGTTACGAAAATGTGGATCTCCTACGCAATCAGGCTCAGTATGATATTCAGTTGGCCGAAGATAACAGTTCCAATACTGGTATAAAAGAGAAATGTGTGTGGCTTAATGTTAAAGGATTTAGTTTATTTGAACAGGTCGGGGTTGATGTAATGCACGACATACTTGAAGGTGTTGCCAAATATGTTATGTGTTTTATGATATCAAAGTATGTAACAGATTTAAAATATTTTACAATTCAAGTCTTAAACAATAACATTTCTTCCTTTGATTACGGTCCTGACAGTAGTAGCAAGCCCTGTCTTTTGAGTATGGATCATATTTCAAATCGTAATATGAGGCTCTCAGCTTCTGAGATGTTAACAATGATTCGGTATTTTGGTTTGCTCATCGGTGAGTACGTGCCATCCGACGACCAATACTGGATATTGTACACTACCCTAAGAAAATTGATTGACCTAGTACTATGTCTGAAAATTAATGTTGATACCAGCGAATTGTTAAAATGTTTGGTTGGAGAACTTAATGAATTGTACTTGACATTAACAAACGACCATCTGAAACCAAAATTTCACTTTCTCACTCATTATCCTTCATTTATAATTAAATACGGACCTATTGTAAATTTTTGGTCGATGCGATTTGAAGCAAAACACAGATTGTCTAAAATTGCCGCTCGTACTTCATGTAATAGGCGTAATATTACATTGACACTTGCAAATAAACATCAGATGCAGCTCAATGCAATATTTTTAAAAGGTCACTTGAATGAAACAATTAAGTTTGGGCCGGGCAGAGATATCTCTATAGAAAAATGCAGTGAGATTAAAACAGCACTAAATATTAGCTCTGAAGATACTCTAAAGCGCGTGTCATGGGTTAAAGTTTATGGTACTGAATATAAGCCTAAAACAATACTTACCGAGGATATAGATGATTTAGGCGAGTTTCGTTTCATGATCCTAAAGAATGTTTATATTAATAGTACAAAAAAAGCTATTTTCGAATGTGCTATGTTTAATACATTGGAGTTTGATGATCATTTTAACTGCTACGAAGTTGAAATTCCCAAAAATGAAAAAAAAATATATATTTTTCATGATAATCTTTTATGCCATGTTCCAAATAATATTACAATAACGTCTACCGGGCAGAGATTTGTAACAGTTCGGTCTCAATTATAATAGGTACAATAATCTTGTAAATATTATTCTAATTAATATTTTAAAGAATTATCCTTTTTATGAATAGATCATACGAATAAGTCTTCTTCAAAATATGTCGTTCGGCTTAAGTTGGATGCTCCAGAGTAGCCCGCGAAATTCAAATTATCTTACGTTTTTTAGCAATCTGCAGGCCAGTGCTGGGTTGTATGTTAATTAAAATATTGTTCGCGACTGTAAGACGTATGTAGTTCCATAATTATAATCATCAATACAACCCTGCAAGTTCATAAAGGTCGAGGAACGACTTTTTCTAGGTCATAGTCATTCCGCGACTTTTATGAACTTGCAGGGTTGTATTGATGATTTTGATGATTATAATTCTGTAACTACATACGTCTTACAGTCGAGAATAATATTTTAATCAACATACAACCTAGCACTGGCCTGCAAATTGCAAAAACGTAAGAAAATTTGAATTACGCGGGCTATACTCTGACGCTTTCACCATAAGTCCGCGCAAGATAACTTGGCACGCCTGTGTGAACTTCAAGACTATATCCCTGCCAGAACTTGTAACTACTTTCGGCATAATGATGGCGAATATTTACTTTGGAAAACACTGAACACATCACACTCTCTTGACACTTGATATAAACGTTGAGATGGCGGCAAACGAGTTTTGAAGTTCAAACATGCTCGCCAAGATAACTTGCGCGGACTCTAATTATGTATTACGAGTAAGGCGTTTTGCGAATAGGCCTTTTGTCTACTAAACCAATTATTACTACTGTAAGTAATTTTAAAATGTAAAACACATTTGAATTAATGAATACGGGGTAATTCAATAATCAAATAATATATTTGATTATTGAATAATAATCAAATTTGTAAATAATAAATTGCAAATAATGTGTAATTGGCGCCGATTCAAGTTAAGCAGGCCAGCAACTTATTTAGACTATAGCTCTCTTTTTCCAATCATTATAACTAGAAAGAGATAGCAAGAATTTTACTCCTGTCAAGTTAGCTTATGAAACGCACTTCTTTGTATTCTGCCGTATTTTTAATCTGGTGCGTTTAGAAATCACGTCTAAAATTGCATTTTATAGTTATTTATGCAACTGTTGTATAATGAGGGGTATTAAAACACGAATGTGGGTTTATCACACGAGGCGAAGCCGAGTGTGATAATAGTATCACATGAGTGTTTTAATACCTAATTATGTACAGTTGCATACAAGACTTTATCTACATCCATGATATGAATCCTCCATAAAAGGTTCTGAAACCATAGGGTGTTGCAGTGTTCTAAGAAGTCTATGTAAATTCATGGAAAGTTTAATTGCTTGTATTTAATACAAACAAACCGTGTATATGTAGTAATATAATTATTTACATTTTGGATTGTTCAATTATCAAATTCACAAAGCTTGTGTCACTCATTTTTGTAAACAACAAAGTACATAATGCAATACTAATATCCAAATGTCGAACAAAAATGGCGGGATACGACGTGAATTCGAATTAACCTATAATTTTTTTTTTTATTACGGCGCTGTGGTAGTGAATCGCACGTGCTAGAAGTTCGATTCACTACCACATTCGATGTTCTTTTTTTAAAACGAGTTGCATAATGAAATTCAGTACAACATTATAACACCCGTTTGGGTGTTATAATGGTTATTATGACACTGGCTGTTTTAATGTTGGCCATAAGCTAACTGTTTCAGATACCTTTATAGAGGTTTTATAACATGGGTGTAGATAAACGTAATTATGACTAGTTTGACAAGAGTAAGATTCTTTCTATCTCTTTCTAGTTTTAACGATTAGAAAAAGAAAGCGATAATAGTCTAAACTAAGTTAAGTTGCCTTAGAATCAGCGCCATTAGCAATAAATAATTATGCGCGTTATGTGCACCTTTTTGTTCAGGATATTTTGTGTGTTAATTAATACTTAATCATAATGTTGTCCTTTGTCACTCATATAAGTAAATGCTAATTAATCATAATATTGTCATTTGAACTCAAATAATAAAAGTTATAGATGTATATCTTCTTTGATTTCAGTCTCTTCAACTAAAACAACAATACATCTCGTGAGCAACCGCCAAAAAATGAACTAGCGCCGCGTATCACTTTTCTCACAAAATGTATTGTTGTTTTTAGATAAACAGATCGGCCGCGATTGCGACCGAGCTATTTAGCTATTTTAGCTAAATAGCTCGGCCGTAATCACAGCACGGTCGTTATCAACAATTTAGGTACCCTTTACCAAACATATCTTACCAAATAGGTTGGTACCTATCACCAAACAGTTTAGCTAAGGTTAACCAATGTATAGAGTTATATCATACCAAACAGTTCAGCATTTGTTAACCAAACTGAAATGTTATATCTTACCAAACGCTTTAGCTATCATAAACCAAACAGTTCAGCAGTCGTTAACCACATTTTTAGGTTATATCTTACTAAACAGTTTAGCTATCTCATACCAAACAGTTCAGCAGTCATTAACCAAACTGTTATGTTATATCTTACCCAACGCTTTAGCTATCTCATACCAACTGTTATGTTATATCTTACCCAACGCTTTATCAATCTCTTACCAAACAGTTCAGCAGTCGTTAACCAAACTGTTATGTTATATCTTACTAAACAGTTTAGCTATCTCATACCAAACAGTTCAGCAGTCGTTAACCAAACTGTTATGTTATATCTTACCCAACGCTTTAGCTATCTCATACCAAACTGTTATGTTATATCTTACTAAACAGTTTAGCTCTGTCATACCAAACAGTTCAGCAGTCGTTAACCAAACTGTTATGTTATATCTTACCCAACGCTTAAGCTATCTCTTACCAAACAGTTCAGCAGTCGTTAACCAAACTGTTATGTTATATCTTACCCAACGCTTTAGCTATCTCATACCAAACTGTTATGTTATATCTTACTAAACAGTTCAGCTATGTTATACCAAACAGTTCAGCAGTCGTTATCCAAACTGTTATGTTATATCTTACCCAAAGCTTTAGCTATGTCATACCAAACAGGTCAGCACTCGTTAACCAAACTGTTATGTTATATCTTACTAAACAGTTTTGTAATGAGATCTAAATTAAGTAACTAAATTTGTTTTGTTACTGTACCCAAACGTTCGGCAGTCACCACAGCAACTAAATACTTTAGTAATTATCTAATGAAAATTCGGTAACTAGAAACCAAGTCGTTTTTTCAGTGCACTATTCGCAAACACACCTTACTATAAGTTTCGAATTATGGCAGCGACGGCCGCACGCGCACCTCGCTACGCGTCTGTTCTCGGCGGCGGTCCGAACCGAACTCATAATACATATATTTCAAATCCTTTAGAGAAAATCAAAACAATGACTTTTTTAATTTAGATGCTTTTTCAGCTATTAAGGACACTCTAACGTTTCGTCCGTTAATTCGGATCTATCCGTCTCTCTCGCGCACGTCTGCAGGTGAGTGCGAGTGAGAGAAACGGATAGATCCGAATATACGGACGAAACGTTAGAGAGTAGGGCCTAAGCAATGGACCCCTCAATTGCTTGATAACTGAAAAAGCATCTAACTGAATAATCTGTGATTTATGTGTTTTTTATAATTAAAAAATAATAAAAATAAACTAAAATGAAACGATAAGATCATCATCATCATCATCAGCCTATTAATGTTCCCACTGCTGGGACACAGGCCTCCTCTCTATGAGAGGGAATGGGCTATAATCCACCACGCTGGCCCAGTGCGGATTGGTAGATGTCACACGATGTCAAACGATAAGATACAAAAACATAATTATGTTTCTATGAAATAAACATACGACTTTTCATTTTAATTTAATTTAGAATCCTTGAGAAATAATTTCTAATACAATAGTGGTATGTTTTCTGTTAACAATAAGTCATGGTTACAAGTATTATATTATAAAAAAAATAGTACATTTTGATACAAGTGGAGAAAGTTTGTTATTGTATTCGAGGCGGAATTATAACACCCGAGCCGCAGGCGAGGGTGTTTTAGAGCCGAGAACTGCAATAACAAATGTTCACGTGTATCAAACGAAGTTTTTCAATACACTTTTGAAGAAATAAAACAAAATATAAGTAACAAAAAATATTTTTGTCACGAACTAAGAAATTATGATTTTAATTTTCTTTTTTGTTTTCGCGCTCTGCTTTCGCCAGGTTGAAGGAGAGGCAAAGGTATTCGAAGCCGTTAAACAGCCTAATATAAAAAATTAGATTTATTTTATATTTGCAATTCAGAACACAAATAAATGTTAATTTGTATAGAAAAATAACTATTAGTTTTTAATAACCACATTTATTTATGACATTCTATTTATAAACACAATTTTCAAAAAATATTAATGCCGTAAAGACGCGTAGTGCTTTGCCGAAATAAAAAAAAAACATTCACCGCTGACTATAGGCACTGAACCAATTTGGACTGGACTAAGTATAGGTTTGGTTATCTATGGCAATTTTCATTCCCACACACGTGCGGGAAAATGGAAAAAAACGCACGCGTGTGAAATACATTGCATGTTGTACCTAATTGTAGTGCGTTATGGACCACTTTTCGAGGAAGTGTATTGAAAATACTTTTTTGCCTACTATCGTCATATTTACATATTTAGGATTTGTTAACAAAAAAAATCAAGCTAATACTTACTTTCTTCGATAAATAATCACTACTTATTTCTGTGCAATACCGTACTACAGCTCCTGAAATATAAACCTAGGGTGTTTTTGTATTTTTAATAATTTTGACAAATTCAAATCTAGGTTTTACAAAAAACTTCAGACCTCTGCTATGCTTTTTCAGTGAGATATCGGCGATAACGTGTTTTTCACCGTTTCAATTTCGCGGCCATGGAGTTTTAGTCTTACAGCTCCTAAAATATAACCCTAAGTAGGAATTTTTGAAGTATTTTTACAAGTTTTGAAAAATTCAAATCTGTGTTTTACAAAAAACTTCAGACCTCTGCGATACTATTTCAGCGATATATCGGCGATAACGTATTTTTCACCGTTTCAATGGCGTGGCCATGGGATTTTAAGTCTTACAGCTCCTAAAATATAAACCTAGGATTTTTTTTTAATTTTTTTATTTTTTTTTTACAAATTTCATCTGTTATTTACCTAAATTTCAGGTCTCTGCAACGTTTAGTTTTAATTAAAGATCTCCGTGGCCGCGCGTTCTCCGCGTATCGATGGCACGGCCACGTTCAAACCCTTCACTAACTTTAACAAATTTATGGTTTTGGGAATCATCTATTACAAATTTTTACAAAATCTTGGCAGTTTAAAAAAAAAACGCCGTGGCCGCACGGTCGAAACGCACACAAAATTTGTGCTTTTCAAACCGTTTTTTTTGTTTTAGGCCTGTTAGGAAACAATTTTAAGACACAATTTCCAATAAGGTTATTGATATCTTACCTTTTCATCTACCACACGGTATTAAGTTATTTTTTATTATCTGATTTTTTAAATTATCGTGTTTCAAATGGAAGCGCACGGGGTGGGTCAATTTTTTTGCACGCAAGTGTATTTTACTTTAACTTATTCGGAACGCTTACCATAACACAGTGAAAATAGCGAAGGTGTAAATAAAAAATATCTGTGATTATTTTTGAAGTTAATCTAGAATCTTACTTACCTTAATTAAAATATCTGCATTTATGATCATCATCATCTACATAGGTAGGTACTCCATATTTGTCATTACCTACGCATTATTATTTTTAAAATGAATATTCCATCATAAATATGTTTTACTTCACCACTTGTTTACCCGTCTGTACCTAAACACGTATTATTTTTACGTATTATCCTGTAAGTTTTAAAAGGTCAGTATAATGTATGGCGCGGCCAATTTTTCATAACATTCTAGATTTGGTCGGGTTACCACGCATACATCTTTTTTTTCGATTATCTCGTTAATTAATTAGTGTACAAGTCCGAAATTTCACATGTATATAATTAAACTGTATTTCTAATTACTGATATAAGATTCAATTACCACTACTACAGTAAACTCGGTTAATCGGTCGTCAAATAACTCAGCTGCGCGCCGTGGCCGGAACATCATCATAACTTTTTAATTACGTATAGGATAATAATGTGACTTCAGTACGATTTTGAGACAGTAATTACCTATATAATAACGTTTAAGTTTAGTCTTTGGAGCGCGTATTGGAAGTGCTAGGACCTATTAAAGCACATTTTCTATTTACTAAAATTACTTCAAAACGGTGCATTATAGTGGATTCGTTTATTGCGTAACAAATTATAACTTAATAGCCAGATCTCATGTACAAATATTACAATCATCCGTATAGTCAATTCCGAGATACAGCAATCGTGCAAACGTTACCCCAGCAGGATTTTAAATATCTTCGCAACCATAGCAAATAAAAATACAAATTAAGTTGTACCATTTATTTAAAATTGATTTTTTATTTAGATAAGTTTTATTTCAAATAAATCTTATGTAAATAATTAGAAAAAAACGACGAGACCCCAGCCAGATCTTTTGTTTTATATTTTAAACAAAAGATCTGGCTGGGGTAACGTCACTCCAGCCGAAAGTGTTTTTATCAAATAATTAAAAAAACTATCAGCTTACCAAATTTAAAAATCTGCTTACCAATTACAGAAGCTGTATTTTTAATTTTCTATTGCACTTAGATAACAATTTTCGACAATGGTGTCGATTCTGTTGTGCACAAACTAAACTTAATTTAGGCTATTGCTATCTTTTTCTCTCTAATAAAATGAGAAAGATACGGACGCAATTTAGAACTGTCAAATTTAGTTGGAAGTCGGAACTAATATTTCCATACAAATGAAGGGTGCAGTTAGTTTGTGCACAACAGAATCGACACCAATGTCTGGCTGGGGTAACACACGCGATTTAGAATCTGATTTTCAGACCTTTTTTTATTTTTTCCTTTATTAGCCAACCAACAATTGTTTTCACTGTTAATATTTGGAGTAATTATCTACCATTATCTAAGGTTAGTGTAACAATTTCTTACAGGTTAACACCGCATGCCCCATAAACATATTAGATCTGCCACAAGCACTGTTATAAAATTAACAAGTTTAAATTAATATTATGTGAAGGAATATAAAACTAATATAAACAGTAAAAGTAAAATTCAATAGAACAGAACAAACAGAGACACAACAAAACAGAAAAAAAATGAAAAAATTACAATTAAAATCACAATCAAGTTCAAAACCTAAACCATAATTAGAATCATAATCAAAATTACAATTAAAGCAAAATAAAATCAAAATTAATATCAATGTCCAAAAAATAAAAACAAAATTAAAATCGAAATAAAATTACAATTAAAATTACATTCAAGATCAACATCTAAATTACAGTTAAAATCGTAATCAAAATTAGTATTGAACCGAAATTACAATTGAAATCATAATTACAATTCAAGCAAATTCAAATCAATTCAAAACAAAATAAATGCAACACTAAAAATTAAAAACAATATTAAAATTATATAATAAAATTAAGCATTACTAATAGTTCTATGAAACTTTGGCATATGAGTCAAAATGCACGTCAACAAGATCGCTGCAGCTTAAGGCGAGGGACGACAGAGTTTGCACCAAGTATTGTTATACGGACTGGAGGGTGTAAAGGAGTAATAGGAGCACGAGGGAGTCTAGCAGGAGCCCGAAAGTGGAATTTGGATAATAATTGGGGACAATCAATTTTGCATCGTAGTAGCTTGTATACGAAGATAGAATCAATGGTTATTCTACGTTTCTCCAGTGAGACCATCTTAAAATAAGTTAGTCGGGCTTCGTATGATCGTATCCTTTTTACAACTCCGATGCAAAATGCTAATGCTATTGCTAATGCTAGATGCCAGAAGAATCTTTGTTAAATTCGCTCCAGTCTAAGGATGTGCGTGGAGTAATGAGGTCTCCAAATCGTACTGCAGTATTCCAAGGTACTACGAACAATACAGTTCTACAGCAAGATCTTGGTCCAATATTAATATTTAATTTACAAATAGATTTAATAATCTAATATTATTTTATTATTAGGATAGTATTTAAAGGTTAAAATTAGTATGTTATCATTCAAATAATTATTTTATGTACTCATAAATTATGTTTAGGTATATTGTTGGCGCGTTTACGCCTTGTGCTCAATTACAGGAGCAAATTATAGAGTAGAAGACATAAAAATACGTGGATTGATTGATCTGGTGTAATCCAGGATACAAGTTTTAACAAAGCAGTGTCTTCGTCGTGGTAAAATTTAGAAGTGAGGCGCGTTCGGCGCGCGAGACTGCACTCACGCCCGCGCGCCACGATGCTGCTGCCGCAGCCCGCGCGACCCCTCAGTCATCGCGCGCCTCAAGCCGGTCTTAAGCATGCCACGCATAGACAATATTGTCACTTTTTAATTTACATATTATTACTAGTTATAAAAAATCATATAAAATATAATATAAAAATTAATTGAAATCTTCTTCTATCTCATCACCTTCGATTATACAACTATAATCAGGATTGTTAGTAAAATACATATTTTCTAGACTATTAGTGGCGTATACAATAGGATTTCCTCTCATGTCTACTAATGTATCATTATGGAATAATCGTACTCTCAATCCTATGGCTGTTGGTCTATGAACTAAATGTCCATTGGCATCAGTTTCGTAATTTAAAATAGCTGTAAATTCTGCATATATATTAGGATTATTACGTATAAAGTTATCTAAATCTGCTTCCATTTTATTCCATCTAGACATTGTACCGCGATTATGACCCCAAGCTTGCGGAAATATATTATAAGCTTCCGTAGGTCCTCCTAGTCTAGATCCTATTATATGACCTCTTTCATCATAATTTACCTGATTTAAATTTGGACCCATATTATGAAAATGACGATCTATTTCTGTATTAAATCTTTCTCTTTCGCCTGGATTGCGTAATGTATGTATGGTTATAATAGCTCTTACTACCAATGGAAGATTTACTTGATCATTACCGAAATAACTGTATGTGGGTAATACGGTATAAGAATGAACCGGATTGTCGTTAAGCGAAATAATATTATGGGGATCTATATTTCTGACTAGTACGGTAGGATTATTTCCTTCGTAATCCCTAGCTATAGCTTCCACGTTCAAAGGACAAGAAGTGTTAAAGAATGAGTGTCTTTTTTTTATTTTTTCTTTACAATGCGTATAACCGTTCGACGTATATTCTCCCGGAATACAAAAAGATTTAAGATTTTTACTATATAAATTTAGATTAGACTTATATTCTGGATTCAAGTAGCATTTTTTCCAATTTTTATCTTTGTCATAACAATATGCTATATTATCAGTATATAATTCACATGGTGTAGAGCATAATTCGTTAGCTTCGTTTACATAATTAAATAAAAGTATTTTCTTATCAGGATAACAATAATCCCAATCACCATTTATAGTACGACACCAGTTTCCATAATGATCATTCCTATCTTCACATTTATCAGTACAAGCAATATATTTATTTTTAGTTCTATACAAAATAACACCTTTAGTTGCTATTAATCTATTACAATAATTCCATTTATATTGACCATTACTTGTTTTAAAAACACACCATTGATAACTTACATTTTCAAAATAACCACAATTACTAAAACATACTTCGTTATCTATAGTTTTATATTGTTTTGTTTGGATTTTTAATGGTTTGCATTCAAGTTCATGAGCGTTCCAATCGTAAACACATTTTTTTTGTCCGAACACATCTCTACAATCTCCTAAACATAATCCTTTATCATTTTTAATATAAGCTTCAAAAGTTGATAAATATGAATAACAATTTATATATATTGTATTATATAATATAAATATATAATACCATAAATATATTTTATAAATCATCATAATGTATTATTATTAATAATTATTTTTCATAGGTAATTTAAATTCCAATACCTATATCTTATTATTAAATAAAATATTATAATAAAAATTAAAATAAGTATATACTTTTATATAATTATTTCGATTATTATTTACATTATCATTTTCATTATTTCTTCATTATCGCCGCATATAGAATATAAATAGTTGCTATTATATGGATTTGCACCACTATATAAAGTACCATTTATTTCGTTAGTTTAAATATACAATATGAAGCATTATAACGAGATACGATACCAATTAATTTATTAAATACTATAAGATTATGAACACTTGTTACAATTATTGTTTTATCATTTCCGCTCAACGGAATATCACAACTTGATTGTGATAATGGACGTATTCCTGTTATTCTTAACCCTTAACTGCATGAATTATCTAGATATTAATTATCCAGGGTCTTGACGTCCTTCCCTTCATCAAAGTGGAGTTTAATTTCGGCTATGGGAGCGCGTAGTGCGCTCAATTCCCTGTGAAAGAAAACATCGGTTAAGACTACGTTTACATTTTTAGACAAAACGTAAGGTGAGTACACCCACATTTCGCCCTTTATTTTTAAGTTTCATATAAAAAGGGCGAGCTTATTTCTAAACTGTTTTTCTTCTTTTTCAGAGAATTTACATAACACAAAAGCTGTGTTCACGTTTTCTAGAGACCTTTCAAAGCTCGTTAAGCAATTTTCCTGCCCAAAGAAAAACTTTGAGGAAAATTATCGTGAAGGCGTTACGTAATTAACCGATTTAAAAAAAAGGAGGAGGTTGTTTGTTCGTGTGTGTTTTTTTTAAATGTATTTTACCCGATTTCTGCCCCATTTGTGGACCGATTCTCAAAATTCTACTTTCTTTTTTATTTGAAAGAGTATACTCCTGACTTGGTCCCATTTTGATTTTGTGAAGATCTGATGCTGGTCTTCGGAGATATACAATGGAACTCTTTAAAAATAGACTGCAAATCTGATCTTGATTGCTGCAAACGCTTGGATGTTTATTGTTTATACAACATCATTACGTAACATCACGCCTGTGTGCTCTGAGGTACGCAGATGTGTACAATACACCTAGATTTCGACAGTTAGGTATGTTTGCGGATAGATGGACAAAGATTTTATTGGCATGTCAGAAGTATTGTGAGAGGAATTTATGAATGTGTGAACCTTTACTTTGTTATTTTGTATATTTACTCTTACTCTTTTAGTTCTAATTTTAGTTACAGTAATTGGTTTAAATACAACCGTTGTAATTAAATAAATAAATAAATGCTAAGTTCCATTTATTGGGGATAAGCCTATTATGTAAAATAAATTCATGGCGACTTGTTTGGGAACAACTAAAAATGGAAAAAAAACAAAACTTTTCCCAAACAATAAAACCGACAAAAAAAACACAAAAAGAAAAAAAATATATAAATACAAGCGAAAAATACTGCCTTCAGCTTCAGAAGCCGGGCGGTGACAAAAACACCAAATCAATCAAACAAAGGTCAAGCTTCAGAAGTCGGTGACTGAAACACTAAATCAATCAAATAAAATCTCGACTCGAAGTCCGATTGACTTTTGTTTGATTGATTTGGTTTTTTTGTCACCCGCTCCTGAAGATAAGTTATTTTTCACTTTTTTGTGTTTTTTTGTTTGTTTTTTTCCCTAAAAGTTTTGAGGAAAACCGCACTTGTACCTAAGAAGGACAATAATTACATTGTTAAAATCCAATAACATTACATTACGCTCGTTCTTTCCAGAGAGTTAAACACAGGAATAGTTATAGTACAAACGTAATACGGGGCGATCTTATTGGCATCAACCGAGCACAAACTCAGACTCGGGACTGCTACTGAGAATTCCTAATGAAAACTCCAGTAACAAAATCATCAATACAACCCTCCAAGTTCATAAAGGTGCAGGAATAACTTTGACCTTGAAAAAGTCATTTTTCCACCTTTATGAACTTTGAGGGTTGTATTGATGATTTAGATCAGCGGTCGGCAACCCGCGACGTCTTACTTGCGGCCCGTGAATGTTTTGAAAATAAGTTATAATTATCAAAATAAATGCATGAACGAACCACAATCGACCGTACAGTGTGGATCCAGCCTTAAGGTGACACTAGTCATTATTTTTTTTCATAGAAATTTTGGGAGCGAATTACTCCACTGTTTGGACACTGTACATCCAAAGTTATACATGATATCGTTTTGTCTCATTATTAATTTTGTCTGTGAGGAAACAGAATAGTAAAATAAAAAGCCATTAAAAAGTTACGAGCTACCAAAGATTCTTTTTTATTGCCAATTTTAACGCAAATTTGGGCGTAAATTAGTAATAAAAGAAGTGTCAAATATCCAAAACAAAATCGGTACTGACAAAGCACAATTTGCGAATAATTCAATAAATTTTATTTGTTATTGATTTATGCGGTAGTTTTTTCATAAAACTTGATTTTCCGAAGGCCTTTTCGTATTTTATTACGCGCGTCTTTTACTATGAATTATCGTGCATCTAATTTTTTCTATGGGATATGACCAATTATACGTAGGTATATTGGGCTTCTAGGGTTAATATCACAAGTGCGGCCCGCCTTTAGTTTATTTTTCCACATTGTGGCCCTTGCCTGCCAAAAGGTTGCCGACCGCTGATTTAGATGAATACAATTCTGTAACTACATAGGTACGTCTTACACCCGCAAATAATATTTTAATCAAAATATAATCTAGCACTGGCCTGCAAATTGCAAAAAACGTAAGAAAATTTGAATTTCGCAGGCTACCCTGGAGCATTCACCTTAACATAAATAATCCAGATCCTTAATACCTACCAAGTCTTAATAATAAAATAATGAAAATAAATAAATAAATGTTTGCTTGTTTTATTATCATTATTAGCCTATATCCTGCACAAACAAGCACTTTCAGAGCATGAGAAGTGAAAAAGTAATTTACAGAGTAGAAATTATTTTTTCACTTCTCATGCTCTGAAAGTGCTTGTTTGTGCAGGATATAGGCTGCACAAAATCGAATTTTGTGCACAAGGGCATTAATGTATCTACTCATAAATGTATCTATATTAAGGCAAAGAAAATGATCCATACAGCCAAACGCAATAAGAAGTTCATAGATAGAATTTGTTATTTTATAATATTTACTTTAATTTATTTGCCTTATGTGTTTTTTAAGACATAAAAGACATAAAAAATTAAATTCAAGTACCTACGGTAGGTTATTTAATTAATTTAAGATAATTATTATAAAAAAAATATTTAATAGTAGGCTGTATAGGTCTGCAGCCCAAGTCTAATATCAATGTCGTAAGATTTCAAAAAAAGAAAGCGGCGGGAAACAGCTTTTGTTTTTGCGTGTTTATTAATTTCTTCAATTATTTATACTACTGTTTTATTTCCTCGCAATCGAAGTGAAAAGCAGAGTTTATAACTCGTCCACAAAACCATTTTTATCCTCGACATTACTATCAGCCCTCGCCTTCGGCTCGGGCTGCTAAAACTCTCGGATAAAAATGGTTCGTTTTGTGCACTTGTTGTAAAATCTACTATTTCACTTCTCATGCTCTGTAAGTGCTTGTTTGTGCAATGTATCTTTAATAAGGCAAAGTAAATGAGCCATACAGCCAAACGCAATAAGAAGTTCATAGATAGAATTTGTTATTTTATAATATTTACTTTAATTTATTTGCCTTATGTGTTTTTTAAGACTTACAAGACATAAAAAATTTAATTCAAGTACCAACGGTAGGTTATTTAATTAATTTAAGAAAATTATTATGAAAAAAAAAATATTTAATAGTAGGCTGTATAGGTCTGCAGTCCAAGTCTATCAATGTCGTAACTTCGTAAGATTTCAAATAAAGAAAGCGGCGGGAAACAGCTCTTGTTTTTGCTTGTTTATTAATTTCTTCAATAACACTACTGTTTTATTTCCTCGCAATCGAAGTGAAAAGCAGAGTTTATAACTCGTCCACAAAAACATTTTTATCCTCGACATTACTATCAGCCCTCGCCTTCGGCTCGGGCTGCTAAAAATATCGGATAAAAATGGTTCGTTTTGTGCACTTGTTGTAAAATCTACTATTTTAAGACATCTTGCAAATTTATTCGCTGGTAAGTTTTTAATACTGTCAGGCATGCATAGCATTAAATATGTGAATACACATTGTTGCTGTATAATGCTGTCCTAGGAATTATGGGCAAAACTATTCTATTGCTAAGCCTATTACTTTTTGGAACTATTTCATGAGCTTTTTTAAACACTACGGGTGCATTTTCACAAATTTAGCGCATTCCAAATATACTTGGAAGTGTTAGAATCTTGAACTTTTTGGAAAAATGTTTGCAGGATTCCCATGGGCGTATTCCCGCTATGGCGCGGATGCATTTTTTCTGTACGATGAACACTCTCTGTCTGTCGAGTAACCCTCAGGGACCCCAGGGTGATAAGACCATACCTCTATACAGAATCAACGTACCAATAGTATGCAGATAATACTGTTTTTAACGCTGACGTTTTAGAGAGTATAGAACGTACACGAATTTATTTATTTTTCACACCACCTGCTCGAAAATGTCAAATTATATGTCAAGCAACCTTAACCTAAAGTGAGTCATTAGTGGCCGGAGGCACAGCCGGTCAATAATGTTGTACTGGATTTCATACCCGCTGGTCAATAATGTGATTTGAATTTGGAATCTCACATGCTCAGCTAAATTGGCAGTATAGTAGGTACTAACAAACACTCTTTGGTGCCAGAAAGAGGAAAGCTATTCTCCATACCCTTACTACGCGTAAAATTATAACGACTGCTTCTTCATATCGTTGCCATGTTTTCGAAGACATAATATTGTAAGAATAATTAGATAACTACGAACCATTTTTTGAAAGGAATGGAATAACATTAAAACTGGCATTAATAATAAGTCAAATACTGTACCGCGCCGTAATACCGTAATAGTAATTGGCTGTAACATTAGTTAATTATTCTTACTGTTTGTTTATTTAATAAATACTTTGTTTTTCGTACTATGGCTATTATTTTCTCACAGTAGGTGTAAAAAGTAGAGTATCCTTCTCTGGGCTAAAGGTGTCTTTGCGTTGGGCTAGCTTGAATCCCTCGCTGCATTCAGGATTCTTGTATTAACTCCCTCGCTTCGCTCGTGAGTTAAATTCTTAATTCCTTCGCTGCGTTCGGGAGTTAAATCCCGAATCCTTCATTGCGCTCGAGATTCAATATGACGCCCGTGACATAAGAGACACAACTTTAGACCCTCGGTGCATAATCTACTATTATTGCATACTTTATTGACGTGGGACTTCCAGTATCAGTTTTTATCAATCGTGATAACGAGAAATGTCGTTTCGTTTAATTTAAGTCCTCTATATTTGATGTAAAAACTCTTATTGTCTCTTCCATATGTACTAAATTGAATAAAGTTAGTGTTTGTGAGGTTTACTTACACGTAAATTATTTCGTCAAGCCATGTTGTTATCGATTCAATTGTATTATTTAAGTCAGTTGTATGTTTAGTTATTAATGTCAGTATTAATCGATGTCATTATTAACGATATGTCATCAGCGAACAGAAAACAGGGGTGATTAGTCACTTCAGGAAGGTCATTTTTATATAAAGTAGGAACAATAGGGAACTAAGCACTCCCCCTTGGGGCACACCAGACCTGTTATATTATTTTATAGTTTGATCGGTATGACTAGTTCTCGTTAACTATCGATTTTTTCGATTTCTACACACTGTAATCTGTTATTTAAATAGCTTTCTATCCATTGGAGCACAGGACCCTATCCCATACTTTTCTAGCTTGTCTATAAGCAATTTGTGTGATACGAAATCAAAGGCCTTCGACATATAAAAAAATATGCCTGTTGTCTGAATTCACTTATCTAGATTAGTAACTATTGTGTGAATTAGGTTAAAACATGCTAATGTCGTCGATTTGCCCTTTTAAAAACCGTATTGTTCTTCCCTTAGGATAGAATGATTATCGATGAATTGAGTAAGGCGTTTATGCATGGCAGTTTCAAAGATTTTTGATATTATGGGTATAAGAGTGACTAGTCTGGTGTGCGTTACCCTGGCAAAATGTTGTGCATTTGAGAGGTGAGACCATAACAAATAATTAGTGTATCATGAGGAGCAATTTGTTTACTAATAGAAAAATTTGTGTGAATTGTATTTTTAAAGTTATTTTAGAAAAACACATTTTGCTGTACTGCGGCCGCTTTTTCGTGACATTTTCGATTTGGTCGGTTTATTAGAGAATTGCTGACATATTCTTGTTTTTGGTATAACTTTCATTACAGCCGTAATTGAAAGCTGAAATTAACAGAAATTAACGTTCATGAATCATTAATTTGTAATAATTTGTTTAAAATACGCTACGTTTCTTTGTTTTGGGAACTGCGTATTTCATCGCTAAAGTACGACCAGTCTAAAATTAATCAATTTTGTTTTTAACTTCATATCTTATAAAGTTACATTATCTATTTTACCTGACGTGATAAGTGTCTACCATGGGTATTTTTTACAGCTATTTATTTGGTTATAAGTGTTGCGGTTTACTTGCAAATCCGTATTTATCTGATTTTTGAAACCATTTAATTCCATTGGTTTACGACAACCAAATCAAAAACTAATGTTTAAACAAATTAAGGTCTCTTATTGGTATTTTTTTCAATCTTCTGCGTTGAGCCGTTTTCGAGATCTGGGAAATCACAAAACGTTACCGCAGCAAAATCTTAAATAACTCAAGAACCTTAGCACACACAAATTTTGCTATTTACAAACATTTACTACGCAACAAAAGCTATCAGAACAAATTTTTGGAAATAGATTTTGCCAGGATAATGTTTCAAAACGTTACTCCAGCAAAATGTGTTTTTCTCAAATAACTTTAAAACTACAATTCACACAAATTTTGCTATTTAGTAAACAAATTGCTCCTCATTATACACTAATTATTTGTTATGGTCTCACCTCTCAAATGCACAACATTTTGCCAGGGTAACGCGCACACTGGTCTGTAGTTATCTAGATCTTCCTTGTTACCTACCTTTTTTGTGGAGAGGTTTTACAACCGATTTTTTGAGTAAGCTAGGAAAACATCCAGATTCAAAGGTTAAATTTACTGTGTTATTACTGGTGTTAATTCATCTGAACAGCTTTTTAGAATTTTTGTGGCTAGCTTATCATAACCTACAGAGTTTGTGCTGTTTAAAGATAATATAATTCTATGTGTCTCTTCATAACCATATGGTTTTAGGAAAATACTATCATTAACAGATTGTTAAAGGCTAGCACGAGTATTTTTCTGGGTATCGTTTGTTAGATTAATCCAATAGTCATTGAAGCCAGAGCCAAGGCCTTACGCCTCGTAGTAGTACTTATGACCACTAGACCAACGTGGCATTCAGTCAGACACAGTAAAATACAATCAGCACAGAACACAAGGAGCTGAAGAAACAACGTTGTATAAACGTGTTTGCCAACTCATCGTTTGCTCGCGGAAGTGACCCGTTTCGATCAAGATCGCGGCGAATGGATTAGCGTGTGTTTTGTTTTCAAGGAAAATGGGTCACTTCAGCACTTGGTTACACGATACATTAAGGCATAATTCATGCTTATAGATTGTTACTGGTGTAAGTTACAAGACTGATAATGAAACTGATAAATTGACCTAGATAAATTGTAGCGATGTGGAGTGATACTTACAGTTTAAAAATTTTACATAATTAGACAAAGAATTATTATCAGTTAATTATACAAAGATGTCTGTGGATAGTACACAAACATTTTATGATTGATAGGTATCTAAATATGTTTGCGCGAAATAAACACAAGGACATTTGATATTTTGGTCGAAAATAATATATTTATGTTAGCAATAGATTACATTAATAGCCGGCTGACTAGATAAGCATATTTGGTAGTTTATAAATTCGATAATTTAAATCTCTACTTCCCTAATATTACTTCATACAAGTCATTTGTCGAATGTTTTCGTAATCAATAAAGCAATCCGGATGCATTTCCCAACTATGTTGAGGTGAGCTTCCAGTCTAATCAGATGCAGCTAAATAGTGGCTTGAGGCATAAATATTGGAACAGGTATGTGGATTAGGTATTTCTCGATGCGAGTCCGTACCTAATCCATAGCGTCGAGGATTAGGTATGGCACAAAATATTCGTACACAGTCTATAATGAAGATATTCCGTACCTTAAAATCTGGGGGTTAAGTTACAAGTTTATTGACGGTTATTAAATAGTCAATAGATATTCGGATTAGGTAAACGGATTAGGTATTTTTAAATACTAGGATTAGGTGGATTAGGTATCGTTTTTACCTAATCCGACCCATGTCTTAAATACGAGTATTTTACATGTAACGACTTGCTTATCTGACGTTCACACCCCAATGACTGGAGAACACGAAAACCATTGGGGTGAATGCTTAGGGTGGCCCGCGAAATTCAAATTTTCTTACGTTTTATGCATTTTGCAGGCCAGTGCTAGGTTGTATGTTGATTAAAATATTATTCGCGGTTGTAAGACGTATGTAGTTACATAATGATATTCATCAAAATCATTAATACAACCCTCAAAGTTCATAAAGGTGGAAAAAATACTTTTCCAAGGTCAAAATCATTCTTGGGTCAAATAGGGGATGAAAGTTTGTATGAAAGTCCGTCAGTTTTAAAGTTAGGATCTTCAAACTTTTTGTTTAGACTGACTTTTTGGTTCGAGTTATAACATCTTTTAAAATTTGAATAGCCCATTTATCAAGGACGGCTATAAAAAAAAATAGTATAAATAAGTAGGTACCTATTTTCCTTGAAGACTTAAGAATAATAAAATAAAAAATATTTGACGCATATCCAAAAATACACACAGGATTAACCCTGGCCATGTATAAATACTCCTTTGTGTTCCCTCTTTGAACGGGAAACAAAAAACATCCTTCAAGCTCTTTAGGCCTATTTATCCGTAAATTTTGAATTGTTCTCTTTTTAAATATTATTGTGAGGGTAAAAAAAACATGGTAGGTACTCACGTGTCCAGATAGCATTTATCAAATAGTATCGCATCCAGTTGATTTCATCGACGCAACACGCAATCCCTTGCTGTAGCTATACGGCTCAAAGTATCATAGAAGGTGTCTAGTACGGTGGCCTCGTGCGTCTGATCAGCGATCGAGAGTTTGAATAAGTAATTCAATAATCGTATTATCACACTCCTCATTCAAAAATCCTGAAAAATACAACGCGTCATTCACGATTCCACGGCAAAAGACATTCATTACACAAAGTAGAAAGTACATGAACGTACAGCACACGTACAAGTAGGAAGTACGCACGGGGAAACCTATTGAAATACCTATATCCATTAGTGGACAACGATTTAAAAGGCGGGGGGGGGGGTTTGGTTGCGAGGGGGTACCCCCTGTACGACCCTCACCCCGTGGAGCCACATGGTTATGAAGATATCTATGGTTAAAGTTTTGAGGTTAGAATAGCGCTATTTAGAATGAAAATAGGTAAGATTTTAGTATCGCAGGATGGGAGGAGGGGGGGGGGGGGGTTGTGCCCTGGCTCCACTCACTCGTAAAGGCGAGCCCCATTCTTGATAAAAAAAAAAAAAATTTTAGTAACCTAACCTCAAAACTTTATATTCGCCTAAAAAGCGTAGTCGACGGCAGGGGCTTGTTAAGGGGCAAATTTTTCATTAATTTTGCGATAGGACGCACCGTTTTCGAGATATAAGCAAATTTAGAACCTGCTGCGACTCCATTACGCGCGCGCGCTTGCTTCGCTCGTATATTAAATAACACTCTTTGACTTCTGTCCCGAAGCAGTGGCGTAGCGAGGGGGGGGCGGAGGGGCGGACCGCCCCGGGCGCCACTATTAGAAGGGCGGCAAAATTTGAAATAAAAAAATTTGTGCGGTCACTGCCGGTCACCAAAACAATAAAATTGTTGCAAATCACGAGTGGCGGTCGGCCCTTGTTTGTGTTTAGACGCAGGCGCGCGCGGTTTGATGGTTTAGATACAGTGGGGGGGCAATGGGTGCAATTGCCCCTCCCTGACCAAATACGTCATTAGCCAAGCTTGAACTAGTTTGACGGAATTGAAACTAAATATTCTAGTTGTATATCTTGTCATGGGCGTCGCCAGGAAGGCAGCTGCCTCTAGAGGCTCAGGCTTTTTAAAAGTTATAGCTTTTCCTGCCAGCACCCCTAGCCAAGTTGACAATCTACAATCGTTAACGCTAGTAGAAAACTATTCAAATGAATGGGAATGACATCATCTCAACGTTAAATCACGTGATCAACACAAACGAATAGAAAATTCGTAGACAAGTTTACATCGTTCAAATTGATAGAATAGAATGTTATCGTTTCTACAATGTTGATCGCGTTCCTACCAAAGAGTTTAGCCTCTTTGGTAGGAACGCTCACCATAGACTAAAGTGTAGGTTTTTTCTACAGACATTAGAGAACGAGCGATCGACTCAGTCGTGTCAACTTGGCTACCAATTTAGCGCTTTCTACAATCGCTTACACTGAGGCGTAAATTACGTTAGTAGAAAGAGAATCGATACGAAACGTTTGTAACTTGGCTAGGTGTGCTGATGCCATAGCACGTAATAAATTGTAGCGTAAAATGGAATCACTCAAATTAAGATATTGTTTAACCCTGCGGAAAATTATTTTTCAAACAGGATCCTTTTTTCTACCTCTGGATCACTCCTGTTGGATTTTTGCATGATCGATCTATACAATAGAGAGAAATAAATTAGGAGCCCCTTTCCCCGAGGCCTTATATTTACATATAATTATGCAATTATAGCATAATTATCTGAGGCAATGTTGTAAAAAAATTCGAGCTCGCTGCGCTCGCTCTTGAAGCCTAGTTTTTCATGTCTTAACTTTGTCTATAAGAGGCCCAGATAACTCCAGTAAGTCGGTAGGAAAACTGTAATAATTTTCGAGCTCGCTTCGCTGGCTCTACAGACTACTTTCTCTTGAATTTATCTAATCGTTCGAAACCATTCTAACCTGTCCAGAGCAAGGTGTCGTAAGAATTTCTGGCTACGCTCCCCCCCCCCCCCCCCCGGCCCAAAACTGGTGACCCCTTGTATCTTGCATTTCATGGATTTCTGTAAAGCAACGCCTGAAACCTTCAATTCTTTCATTTCGTTGCGTTTTTCTCACCAACACCAACATTATTATTTTTACTACGTCAACAGGGCGGCAAATTATGACTCCGCCTCGGGCGACAGTGGCTCACGCTACGCCACTGTCCCGAAGTGCCGGGCCTCCGTCCGCCGGCCTCCTTTGTTTGCCTACGGCCCAGTACCCATGCCGCCCATAAAGGATTTAAAAAAAATACAACCTCTTTCTGTCAGATCTAAGTAAAAACATGACATCTATCTCTATCTAAAGTACTGGGTTGGGTTCAGAAACGAGTCACCCGAATTCAAAGATTCTGTCACTGTAAGGGGGTAAGGTGGTTGATCTGAAGCGCCCCCATATAGCTGGCGGAGAAAAAAAAAATTACGTACGTAACGGGGCACTGAGCAAAAAAAACACTGAAAAAGTTAGACAAAAAAGTGTTATTTTCGCAAATCGTTTCTCTTCACGGTTCTATCGTATATAACACCTAAATATAAGGCTAAAAGTGTCTTGGTGTTTTTTGTCTCCGACTAACGGTTTGTCGTAAAAACGATGTCGACGGGATTCCGCTTACTCCGACCATATAGGTTAGGTTAGGTTAGAACTGTGACCAACGGCGCGCGAGCCGAGCGAGCGCTACCTTGAAATTTATTCACTGACCGAAATTTTCAATAATAAGAATGTTGCTAACTTAGTTTGTAAGTATTACTAACAACAATATGAATCACTTGTGTTCGATATAAATAAATAATAAATAAAAATAAATAAAAATTGTAACCTTTAAAAATTAATCTCCGGCAGGGTATGAAAGTGGGGGGCAACTATACACCCCTCCCTCCATCCATCCTCCATTCAGGCGAGTCGTTTCTAAACCTTACCCAAAGCCCAAAGTACTCTGTGAATGACATAAAATTGAATAAAATACACTTCTACCGCCCGCCGCCGTCAACAGAAGTCGGAACGTGAAATGAAACATCAACTTTGACGTCTACCATGATCCATGTCCATGACAATTTAGTTTATTTACCCAACCGAAGAATAAAAATGTGCGTGCTATTTTCCAATTTGTCTAGAAACTTTAAAGAATTTAAATCTCGTAAACTGTAGGCGTCCGCTTATTGAAAATTTGTAAAAAGCTTTCTATTTACGAGTACTATATCGGGGGAAACTGACCTTAATATTAATATTGGTGTCGATTCTGTTGTGCACAAACTAAACTTAATTTAGGTTATTGCTATCTTTTACTAAAAGGCAGTGCGAGAAAAGGACGGCTAAAGCTATGAACGAAGTTAGAGATGTCAAACTTAGTTTATGCCTTGCGCTTCACCGTGTTTTTAGTCAACATGTTTTTACGTGCACCCTTCATTTGTATAGAAATATTAGTTACAACTAAATTTGACAGCTCTAAATTATGTCCGTCTCTTTCTCGTTTTATTAGAGAGAAAAAGATAGCAATAACCTAAATTAAGTTTATTTTGTGCACAACAGAATCGACACCATTAGCCTGAATTAGGAAAGTCGAAAATTATATCAGCGGTAATATAAGAACATTAAGAACAGTCACATGGGGATGGGGGAAACTGACCTTTATACTAATATTAGCGTGAATTAAGAAAATCGAAAATTTTATTAGCGATAATTTATGAACAGTCACATGGGGGGAAACTGACCCTAATACTAATATTAGCATGAATTAGGAAAAACTAAAATTTTATCAGCCTAGGGTAAATTAGGAACAGTCACATGTGTAGGTATAATAAAAATATGAACTTCGAAATCCTTGTCCACTAATGGATATATTATCCGGGAATCCCCTGGCTGGACCCTGTGCGTCAGCAAGACGATTTCGCTGACGCAACAACGAATCACGCTGATCACGCAGTCACGCTAAGACAAAATAAAAGAACCGAAAAACACCACGATTTTGGAACTTACCTGTGTATTTTAGGGAAAGACAGACACAATTATTACGTGTATCGTTTAAAGTTCAAACATGGTCACTCATCAAAAAAAGACTTTGTAAAAGTATTAATTATTAAGTACACTATTACTAACAAATTTGAAACACGTAGTTACAAATAAAAAATATTATGGACATTTGGACAAAGACCACACGAAGCGTCTTCTTCCACTGAGACTATAATATTATACAGTGTACTCTGTGACTGAGACTGCGGAAGTCAGTGTGACCAGATAAAATTTTACGAAAATACCGAGGCACCTCAAAAAAATACTGAAATATACCGACTTACATAAGACAGATATACCAATAAAAATACTGATTTTCTTAACACGTTTTATTTATTCATACTCACAATAAATGTTAGAGTTATATTTCATCCTTTTCGAAGGATTAAAATTTACACAACCTCCTTCATCCATAACACCTTGCTTTGTTTTTAAAATAGCTGACACGTCATTTTTGTTTCTAAATCTGTTTCTTTGGTCCGTTTTTATTAAATTTATCTGTGAAAATATGCGCTCGCAAAATTCCCGAACTATCGAAAGAAAGTCCTCAAAGATTAAGTCGAATGCAGAAGAGACAATCATTTCACTTGAACCGTATTAGACGATTTGATACTAGTAATAAAATATCTTTTAAGTTTAACTACTACCTATTCATGCAACTGAAAACTTAAAAACTAGACGTTGTTTTGAAAATTATAGATAAACTAGCGGTCCGTCCCGAATTCGTCCGGGTAGACTGATATTCATGAAACACAACGAATTTGAATGTATGCAATCTGAAAATTACGTTCTATCTAATAGTGCAAACCGCATTAAAATTGGTCCAGCAGTTGTAAAGTTTTAGGCGAACATACATTCTGCAAGTCTGATTAATACTATGTATTGATTGATAATTGTTTAGGTAGTATTACAATACTACAACGCCGGCAACGGACGTCTTTCTTGTCATATCTGTAACTTACTCATCTTTGCTCATAGATAACATGTACCTATAAGTTTATACTAAATCCGGGAAAGTCCCCAAAGTTTGCGTTCCGGGGAATTCCGCAAACATTGTCGCAAAGACGATCACTCACTACGGTGTCGCCATAACTTCAACCAAAATATACCCAAAAATACTGACTGCCAGCAATATACCTGAAAATATACTGATGTTCGGAAAAATCGATGAAATATACTGAAAAAGTATTAAAATACTGAATCTGGTCACACTGGCGGAAGTGCGGACAGTGCGGACTGCTGCGGTACGGTATATATAACGGTATTACGGCAGTGTTGCCAACTTTATTTTTTAGATGATCGTACCATCAGTACCATGGACTAGAAAATATCGTAAGATCGTATTTTGTCAAAATTTTAAGGAAAAAATAGTACGTAATGAAATTCCAAAAAAAAACAACGTAAATAATTTTAATACGGAATGTAATTATAATTTTGACGACCCGTTTGGCGCAGCGGTAGTGAGGCTGCCTTACGTTCTTAGGGTCCCGGGTTCGAATCCCGGTCGGAGCAAATGTTTGTATGATCAGCATAGACATTTGTTTCCGAGTCATGGATGTTTATATGTATAATAAGTTTATATTTACAAACAAAAAGTATTTATATAGTATATCAACTTTCTGGTGTCTACGACACAAGCCTCGTTGCTTAGTGTGGCACTAGATGGCGCTGTGTGTAATGTCCAGCAATATTTAGGTATTTATTTAATTTTGAATCAATATTTATCATTTAAGGAACATGAATCAACATTTAGCATTAAGATTTCTATCTGATTTTTTATGTTTTTAGATATGAAAAAAGTTACATAAGTGTATTCTAAAACTCAGATGAAACCGTGACTATGTGTCATTTCCATAGATACAGATTTAAAATCTCGAATTTGTATACGGATAAAAGTTGTCCTCTACCTTATGTAGCTCTGATGCTAACAATTCTCATATATTTTGCGATTATGTATGTACAATTTGACAGATAGTTATAGGATGCATTCCTAAAAATACAAAAAAGTTTAGCTCGTTCATGTCTTGTAGTTGTTTTTTTTTTATTATGTAATTTTTTTTGTCATCTATTTTTACTTCGTTATGATGACGGGTATAGGTATGCAAAGAGATTAAATATAGTATAATTTAATGTCTTTGGGTATATGATTTGAAAAGATCGTATATTTTGCGTACGATTTCGATTACTTGATCGTACATCGTACAAGAGCCAAAAAGGTCGTATAAATACGATTTAAATCGTACGATTGGCAACACTGTATTACGGTATGTACGTAGTACCAGCACTGTAGCAGAGAGAAGAAAACTGAGAAGGGAGGGGCTCAGGGGAATCCCTGACCATAGGCCACAAATCACATACACCTAAAATAACATGCTTTGACTATCAGGTAATTTATCCCTAACAAAGATTTTACTTGATTATATTATACTTACTTGAATAAATTCAGTAACGACTGAATTAAAACGACTACATTTTTTTTTGTTACTATTACATTATGGGCCTGCTCTTCACCTCGATTCAGTGAATCGCTTTACAAAATAACGCATTGAATGAAAATTACTTGCTGACCCAAGTTTTTGTGAATCAAATCTTTAAACATGGGATTTTATTTAAATAAACTAAAGACTTTATAAGGATTAATTTTAAATGGAAATGAAGCTGATGAATTTACATGGATTTGATTACTTGGATTACTTATTATTGACTAAAAACTGGAATTACTGGATAAATATAAAACTAATAAATTGTATTGGATTTCCATAAATTAAGGATTTACATACTGCTGAATTCAACTGGATCTACCCTACTCAAGAAAAATGCTGACTGATGACTAGGCAGCATGGGTCTGCGTTCACCTTAAATATCACCGAGAGCTCTGTCAAAAATGACAGTTGTGTTCACAGGTTGTGTTGTTTTGTTAGATGAGTCGTACTAGGTAAATTTTGTATTATATGCATCTAGTCCGATTCCGTACAAATACTTGATCCAAATCTTTTATTTTTGGTTTTTTGTTTTCACTTTTCTTCAATCATTGTTTTAATATTTGAATAAAACTAAAATCAAAAGTTCTAACACAAAACTTCGTTACGAAAAATGTTTGCTTTATGGTTAGTACTCCAGGGTAGCAGTCTTACGGTCGCGAACAATATTCTAATCAACATACAACTTAGCACTGGCCTGCAAATTGCAAAAAACGTGAGAAAGTTTGAATTTCGCGGACTACCCTTGAGCACCAGTCTTAAGTCCGATACGCGTATCGCGTTCGCGATTCGAGACGTCAAGTAGGTATCAACATGGCGAGCGCAGAAGCCACCGAGATCATATGCGCACGAGTCTGTATTTGATACTCGACGTCTTTGTACTAGACTAGTGCAACTAGTGCAAGTGGATCATATTAAAGTCTTCATTCACATCGAGTATTTACAAGTACCTAGAAGACTGGAATTATGTAGTTAAAAAAGACAGAATCTACTCTTGCACACAACACGAGTGCGCGTCTCGTTACTTTTATTTGTATTGAATTATGGTTCAAATTCAAATGAATAATACATGAATTATTTAGGTAAATATGAGTACGCGTCGCGTTACCTACTTTTATGAGCATTGAAATAAGGTTCAAATTCAAATTACTGGCACACGAATGATTTTAGGCAAACACGAGTGAGCGGCAAAGCAGACTAGTAACTATGGAATCTAAATGCTATCTCGCTTTGCCGCGCCCGCGCTGGTATTTCGGACTTCAATACGAGCGGGCCGCGGGCACGGTAATATTATGATACAGTACTCCAACTTCATAGAAACGGACGAAACGCGAGCTATACCTACGCGCCTCGATCTTGGGGTGCGCTTGGGGCGCAGACAGTCACGGCTGTACCGCAGTGTCGAACGGACGGTGTGTTGTTTTTTTAACAATAACCGCGCGATTTTTTCTCTAAAAATCAGTTAATATGACGAGTAGGAAATATTGTGCTGTTTTTGGTTGTATGAATTCGTCAATAACGCATCCAGACATAAGTTTTTTTTAAATTACCTGGAAACTCTGAAAGGTAAGACTATAAAATAATTTTTCATTACTCATACTCTGAAAGTAGGTCTGAAGTTGCCTGAGGAGCGGGTTGCAAGTAATACTTTTCAGCCCTAGGGAGAATCGTTTTCAACTGACAGCTGTCAAATTATTAAAAAAAAATGGTTCATTTTTCTATTGAACCATGTTCCAACTTTCTATACAGCCACGATGTAAAATTAAAATAACATAAAGTTAAGTATTCAATAAAGAATATATATATTTTAAATATCTTTATTATAATTAAGTTTCAACTATTTCTTTAAATTATCATAGATTTGGGAAAAATATTTACCATTTTTCGATGATGAAAATGAAAAATAGGTATTGGCTGAATAGCTGGCCGGCCACAGAAAAAAAAAGCAAAATAGATGGGAAAGCGGCAATAGGGTAGATGACACCATAAAACAATAATTCCAAGACACCTTTCTCTAAAAAAACACTTTATTTTTGGCCTGAAAACACGATTTATTTTCAATTAATTGCCAAATTCGATTTTTAGTTGCTTTGAAATCAATAAATAGTCGAGTCATTGAGTTGAATAAACAGTGAAGTCACAGTAGGCTATTGCCATACAAAGTCTACTAGAGAACCGCGTTTTGACAGCTCTTAAAAAGTATCTCAATTGATTGGTGTGTCATCTACCCCATTCGAATTCCGACCTTCATTAGTTTTTTCGAGTTGTATGTTTTTTTTTTTTACTTTCCTTGTATTCGTAATGAAAAGCACAGTGTTTACCTCGGGTTAAAGACTTATTTAGTCCCTCGAGCTATTAGCGCCCTCGCTTCGCTCGGGCACCAAACCCCGTCTCGGGACTAAATAAGTTACTTTCACCCCTAGGGTAACAATGTACTATTACTTACTAGTAGGTAGGTACATAATGTGTGTCTTTTTAATGGATAAGTATTTCCTTTTATCTCACGAAAAAAGGTGTTTGGATTAATAAATAAAGCGAATAGAGTAACGGAAAGTTATTGAGACGAGTGAAATAGGTAGTTATATGCGGTTCTGAATGAATCATGATACGGTAGGTACCTACCTACTTACGCTTGTGTTAAAACTTCAGTATAATATTTTTCGGTCGCAAATTTATAAGCCCGATTTGTTTTTCAAACAAAAACGTGTTTTTTTAATTAAATCTACCAATCAAAAAACAACACGCATTTTTATTGAACACTTCCTATTCAATATACAAAGTATTTCATTTATTTATATAAAAAGGATATTTACAATCACAAAACTAAATAGAAACAGAAAGTAGGCAAATGTAATTAAAATGCTGGAGACGGGCAGCCCTAACGCATGTTTACGTACCGCGCGGCTGTAGGCATTTATTTCTATCATGTGGCCGAGTTTAAGTACTGTATCATAATATTACCGTGCCGCGGGTGCCGGACGCCACGTAGGCAGTGAGACACTAGGTGGATCGAGTAGGTATCTAAAGAGTTGGAATAAGTGCAACCTAGTCTCGATAAATACCTAGTGCCTGGATCTGTTCTATTCTAGTCTTCATACGCGTCATCTCTAGTTTTGTTTGATTGAAAAAAAATTAAATGAGTTTTAATCAATATCGTTGCATCCAATGATATTCTAATAAACAGATACCTATGTTATGAGCGCGCAATCGTGAAGACTCGAAAACAGGCCAATTGGCCTCTTTTGCCTTTATTCTGCTGTATGTCACGATGACACTGCGTGTATGTGAGCCTGAGCTGGCTCTCCCTCGCGGAACACTATTTTCGGTAGTTTTGTAGGTTATTATACTTACACATCTGTTTAGTAGAATATCATTGGTTTGTAATTCGTGGGATTTTTAAGGGGGTAAATCTTTGCCGGGAGCAAAATACTCTAATAAACACTTCCGTCATCCTTTTCATCACTGGACGAATCGTCTTTCTCTAACTCAAAATCTGAGTTACTAAAGTCGATAGTGGTGCCGATTCCCTTGTTTACAAACTAAACCAAATTTAAGTTCAGTTCATCTTTTTCTTTCTATTTCATTAAGAA
Source organism: Xestia xanthographa (assembly GCA_905147715.2). Classification (NCBI taxonomy): domain Eukaryota; kingdom Metazoa; phylum Arthropoda; class Insecta; order Lepidoptera; family Noctuidae; genus Xestia; species Xestia xanthographa. The sequence goes on from LR990659.1 coordinate 26,413,264, forward strand.
AAGGATAGAAGATAAATTTTAGTTATGTTCTGTCAAATTAATCAGCGCCATACAAGTTTTAGACGCGATTAAAAAGTTGACTACTAAAATTACATCAAATTACGTCAGGTGCTGACTAATTTGACAGGAGTAAACTAATATTTATCTTCTGTCCTTTTCATAATGAAATAGAAAGAAAAAGATGCATTCAACTTAAATTTAGTTTAGTTTGTGAACAAGGGAATCGGCACCAGTGTCAACCAAACCAACTTAACTTCCATTTTTAAAAATAGGTCTTGTGAAATTTTGGTTTGGGGTTCACTGTTCAAGTCAACGCGTTCAGCAGAGCTATTATGTATCTCTGTTGACAGCTCGAATTGATAGTAACTGGGCTCAGTGTATATCAAATAACTGTCAAACGGTTAGTTTCGTATTATGTATGATGACCAATCGCGATCAAATATGACGTCATTGGTGTTCAACGTGGCTGATAGAATGTTGTTGTTGTTGTTGTTGTTGTGGCTGATAGTCACCGTAACTCATTTTGACAAACGCTTTCGTATCGATACTTTTAATATTGCGATTATATAAGCATAGTGGACATCAAATTGATAACAACTGAGTTTGAAGTTACTATCGTGATAGACGTTACACATAGGTAGTGTTTTATAAGGTTTTGTGATATACACCGATGCTGATTTCTGTGCAAACATTACGTCTTTTGTTGTTTTCTATACTAATATTATAAAGAGGAAACCTTTGTATTTTTGTATGTTTGTATTGAATAGGCTCAAAAACTACTAGACCGATTTCAAAATTTCTTTTACCATTACTTAGAGGGATTCTTCCGAATCCGTATAGGCTATATTTTATCCCCGTACTCCCACGGGAACGGGAACTACGCGGGTGAAACCGCGGGACGTCAGCTATATTGTATAAGATAGCTTGCGATGTTCTTAAATATTAATTTTCTTGCCTAAAATATTAGTTTTAATTATACTAATCTGAAGCTAAAAGTTATTTCTGATTTCAGGCACGCGCCAAAAGCTCCCTGTACAGTTATAAATGAAAAGGCTTAATTAATTTACTATAGATAGATGGTTTTATTATTAGCTCGTAATACTTTTAGGCCCAGCGCACACCGCTGGAGGCGCGGCGGAACGTATTTCCTTAAAACGCGCTGGTAGATCCGCGGGCCCCGAGCGGCGCTGAGAGCCATTTTTTTTCTTTTTTTTTTCGGATGGGAAATCATCAAATGACTCCTCCCACTCTGGGCGGAGCAGGAGGGAGTGTCAGACTTTTACTGACTAAAACCCATCCATGTTCCTTCATCGCCCTTTGTGTTCCGGGGCCGCGGTATCTCTTTCGAACAGTCCCGCAACCCCGGCAGGCATCGGTCCTTACGGACCCCTTCCTTTTTGCTGACTCTCTTAGAGGCGCGCGTGGAACACGAACGCGCCGTCGACACGGCCTGTCGTCATGAGACGGACGGACGGCGAGCTAGCCCATAGCCCACCGTCCACAGGCCCGCGCCTACGGTGGCCGGGGGCCACGCTCCCGCGGCGGCCGGGACGCTGAGAGGTTCTCTCCCTCTCCCGTTCCGCCACCCCCTTCTCTAGCATTACTGCTTCGCAGAAGGAGGTGACGGCGTCCCATTCCGTCTCGCTCCGGATCATGGCTTGCACCAGGGCCAGACGCGAGAGGTCGCCGCCGCCAATCGCCACTACGAGGACACGGTGGTGCTCCGCCCACGCGGGGCACAACTCCACCGTGTGCTCCACCGTGTGCTCCACCGTGTCCTCCGGTCGATCCTCGCAGTGGTAACACCCGGGCGTTTCCTCCCGCCCGATTCGGTGCAGGAACCTCCCGAAAACACCGTGTCCTGTGAGGACCTGCGTCAGGCGGAAGGTGAGGACGCCCGTGGCGTCTCTCAAGCCACTCCTCAAAGAGGGGACTTATCGCCACGATAGTGCCCTGCACGGGGTTGCGACAGTCGCTCTCTCCATGTCGCCAGCGCTGAGAGCCCTTCGGCGGAGATACGCGCGGCGGCGCGCAGCTACTCTGAGCGCGCCCATAGCTGTTCGATACTTTGTACAGACAACTCGCTCTCGTAGTGCGGCGGAGCGCAGAGCAGCGCGGCGGAGCACAGAGCAGCACAGCGGCGACTGGAGCAGTCGCGCCCATGCTCTTGTAGTAGCTTGAGGGCGCTCCGAGCACCGCGTGCGAATTTATTCTTATATATTGACTGTATGTCAAGTTAGTTAAGGTTTATATAGCGCGTAGCGCTCCGCCGCGCCTCCAGCGGTGTGCGCTGGGCCCTTACTCTAACTTCACTTTTCTACAAATTGTATATTTGTTTTGTGAAACATGTTGAAAATAAAGACAAATAATAATGCTGTACTAACAATATTTGAATTATAATACATACTACTACTGAGAAAATAATAATACTGTACTAACAATATTTGAATTATAATACATACTATCTACTACTAATTATTACATACTACCAACACTGTATGTTGAGAACAGTTGATGATCCAAAACCGGTTAGTTCATAATCCATCAAAATACACTATGATATTACTTTGGGTGGGGTTCAAACTTGTTAGAGTATGATTTAAGATGGGTAAGGTCAGGAACAACTTAATATATTTCTTAATTTTAATATGGGAACTTAAAATTGGACATTTAGTTATGGTATCGTCCCCAGTTAGATCTATGGTGATGGTGGGCTGCTCGCACTCCAGCCCGGATACACCATCAATCAGCTCATTGAACAGGTCTTTGGTGTTAGTGATCTCTTTGCTGGCTGTAATGGTGTCATGTGCCTTGCACAATAATTCCTCTTCTAGTTCAAATATTCGTTTCAGTCATGCTCATGAGTGTCACGGCATTGCTGAAACCAGACACTAGTTGACGGAGATGGTGATGCTAGTCCAGTATCTCCATGTGTTGGGTGTGAAGTTCTGCATACTGGCTCTTCAGTTGAGTGTTTTTGTTTACTATTTACTAAATTTCAACTCCACTTCCTTCCTGTCCCGCAGTAGCTTGCTCACTCATTTCTAGATGAATCTAGCTCCGTCAGCTCTGCTTTTAGTTTGTCACTCATGTCATGAACGTAGCTCCGCAGGTCATCATAAGTATTGCCTGATTGCCTTAACCGACACCCGAAATGTGACAAGAGACAGCTGAGTATGTTAAGAGAATATTATGTTTGTTGAAACCTTCAGAAAGTAGGAGTTTTAAAGTTAGAATGAAGTAAAATATTAAATGAAAAACTAAAGGTAGGTAAAGAAAAATTAACTAAAATTAATTTTCTATCAATTTTAAATTTGATTTAATATGCTCAAACTTACTACAGTTAACACTTTAGGGAAAGCCTATTTTTACATTTACCTACATTGATAAGATTCAAGGATTGATATATGAACATGAGTTTTATGTGGGAACAAAGTTTAAATATGTACTTTAGTTATGAACTAAGTGGTTTAGTTACAATATTTCGAACACAGGTATTAGAGATACCATATTAAGTGTGAAGTAGGGTTTGTAGTGAATGTTATAAGTCTGGGCAAAGGGTTTACGTCCTCGAATTTGCGTCCACAATTTGTCAAGCAAAATGAGACGTAAACGTAGTTGGTGTGTACTGGGACGTCGCTCGGTGTCTGTGTGATGTATAGGTAAATTATACAACACTAATACGTAAATTAAAGCAGAATACTCCCCAGTTTCGAAGAATTCAAATTCACAGTCCAAAAGTTGACAGCTGGTAGATGACTTATCGAATGGAGATAACACAATATAAACAGGCTTGCACAACAACATAACACTATCGGTTCGTTTAGCAATTAAAGAAGTTATTTATAAGTATGTAATGGACATTGATATTGTTCATCTTTCTCAAGGAAATTATTGCTTTCTCTTTGTATGTCATTAGAATATTATTACCACTAAGTAGTTATTTGGTATTTGTTCTCCTAAGACTTATGATGTTTGTTTATCATTACATTAGCATTAAGGATCACTAATTGTTGTTAGATAACTAATGAAGGAACAAGGGTCGTGGTTTTATCGTGGGTGGTGTTTATATGTATAATAAGTATGTATTTACAAACAAAAAGTATCCATGTAGTATATCAACTGTCTGGTGTCCACGACACAAGCTTCGTTGCTTAGTGTGGCACTAGATGGCGCTGTGTGTAATGTCCGGCAATAGTTATTATTATTATTATTTATCTATCCCTTCCAGTAATGATTTGATGTATAAATAGTCACCACCACTGTGTGTTCCTCTGTGGCCGGACCACAGTTTAGTACTCAGATGCTATAGTTCGAAATAATACCTACCTAAACTCTACTTTCATCAGAATACATATATATTTTTAGTACCTCAAGAGATATCTTTTTAATTAACAATTTATGTGGTCCGGCCGCCAGGCAGTACTCTCTGGCCGCGCCACCTCAAATTAAATGGAGTATAATGAACTATTAATAAATCAATATCCTGAAAAAAACTACCTCAAGAGTACCTTGCATACGACAAATATGGTGTAACACTGTGTGATTTTAATAACTTTTATTTACATTCACACTACTTTAAAACACTTATAAAAAAAAACTAAACTATAAAAATAATAATAAAATAATAATAATACTTAAACTATCAAACATTGAAATGAATTGTCTGGCAATACAGTTCTATGCGCGCGCGGCGTTCGTACATACTCGGATGTTGTCGGCTAGGCTCGTGGCTAACGGCCGGTTTTAAAGGTGACCTCCAGTCGACCGTCAGTCCAGCGCAATCACTAGCTGTGCGAATACATTGCATTGTCGCTGATTTCCCTCCAAACCATTCTAACGGTTTTACTAAATTTGATATTTCTTTGATTGCAATAATATGTTCTGTTGTTCTACCAAAGTATAATTTACAGTGTATTGAATAGTATAATTAACAGTGAATTTGTATAACCCCTGATTGGGTAAGTGTTGCATATTTTATTAAATAATTGTAGTACCTAAGTACGTAGAAATCTTAGTATGTATTTAGTGTAGTTGTAATTAGAATACTGATTATTATCTAGTAGATTCTAGCGAACATCTTGATATTGGTAAATGAAATGTGACTTACTTATTTTATCACGTAATTGTTCCTTTGTAGCTTGTTAAAGTACCTACCTACATGTTCGTTATTGTTGAACATTTAATTTTATATGTCTTCATTTAATTTATTTAGTAACGCTTCTGTGCTATTTGTCATTTTTCACATTTTGAATACATATTGGGCGACCCATGCTTAGTATGTGTCGGTCAAATGCTTTTGTTCTGTGTTTTGTATTTTGAACCGTTTAACGGTTATTTTTTATAAATGTATCAGCTGATTTTACTTGTGATCGCAACATCATTGATCATTATTTCATGCTTTGGTTCCACTTCGCTAAATCAACGCTTTCAATTCCGGGACAAGAATCGATGTTGCAGTCACATGTATGAAATCGGACTTTTGCTAAAATGTCCAATTTCCCGGAATTCCAGGGTCCCGATACGAGACTACGCTCGAGCCCTAAATTTACATTCCTCATGCTGTCTACGTCCCTGAAGCCCGAGATTTACGTAACTGCCAGACCGTGACGTCATCAACCACTACTACTGCCCGGAACGACTATTACAACTGCCAGGGAAGTGGTTACCTTTTAAACGCTCCGAATCAACTCAGCGAAATTGACGTACCCGCGACCCGGTTCTTTTTCCTAACTTTAGTCTTTTTACCAAACAATATAGCTAATTTTATCTCATTCGTTAGTTTTATTTTCAATCTATATCCAGTATTTAATGTTGACGGCTAGGAACGTCACAATGGCGCCCAAACTATTTAATTGAGCTGAGTTTGTTCGGTTTGTTTATTGGCGTGTGGTAGTTATCTTCGGTGTTGGTTTCATGAGTAGAATTCTCTATCTCTTCTATTCTAATTTTGCTATAGTCAACGGATTTCGTAATTTATTGTTCTAGCTACTGATGTTTGTTACTACTGTATATTTTAAGTGCTTGAGACTAGTTAAAAAAAATATTTTTGTCAATTCAATTCGAGCCTAGTCTTTTAAACAATTGTATCTAGTCGTCTCTTATTATATAAATAAATAAATTAAATAAATTTTACACGATCCGTTGATAACAAAGAGCTGATTGTCGCAATTTATAACGCTTTTAAATCAATTGTTTTGTTTGTTATTGCAACACTTACGCAATTCATCTTAATAATTTACCGTAAAATGGCCTACCCTATCAAATATTTGGCTTTACAAAAATTTGAACTAGAATATGAAGTTGCTCTTCGGGGAGGTGACATAGCAGAAGTGTCAGTTGCTGAGCTACGAAGGCAAATCGTTAAGCTATCCCCACTAGCTGCCCCTGATGAAATTGCTGACTCACATTTAGAGCCTAAAGAGGATCTTATTGCTGTTAAGGAATCTCTACTCAAGTCAAAAACTATTCTTGAAACTTTAAAATCTAAGGCAGACAAAAATACGTATTCGCGCGCTGAGGCACTTTTAAACCACATCTATTACAGAATCAAAAGAATTCAACCGGCATCTGATGTTGCTAAACTTTACAGTGACTGTAAAGCTGTGTTTGAAGCACAATATAAAGAATTATTAAGTTATAAACCACAAACACAGACTTCTTCGAGTTCTCATACTGAAACTTCAACTGCTGTGACAACATCCGGTTGTGATACGAGGTTCGTTGCTGATGCTGTAGGTAAACTTAAATATTCTGGAAAAACTTGTGTCCGTTCATTTATTCAGAGAGTTGATGAATTACTTATCTCTAAAGAAATCGATAAGAAAAAACTGCTTTCTTTCGCATACGAGATTTTTATTGAGGACGCGCTTCACTGGTACCGCTGTATCAAAGACAACGTTACGACTTGGGATGAAATTGTCATATTGCTAAAAAAAGATTTTAGTCAGAGCGATTATGATTACAGATTTATGTCAGAAATCAGAATGCGTACACAAGGTGAACATGAAAACATTACCGTGTACTTGTCAATTATGCATGGCATGTTTTCCAGGCTTGACAAACCAATTTCGCAGGAAGAAAAGTTAGAGATTATATTGCATAATATACGTCCATGTTACGCTAGTACGCTTTCAGCTTCTAAGATTTCATGTATTGACGACCTGAAAAATGTATGCCGTAACTACGAAAGCATACAATCACGATTGACACACTTTCACGAACCACCTGGAGTCACTTCAGATACACTAGCGCGAGAGTTTGCTTACACTAAACCGTCAACTCAAACAAATAACCCTGGCTATTCAAATAAAAACAACTACAATACTAACAAAAATTATAGCTATAATACAAACAAAAATCAAAACTCTAATCACTACAATAATAAAAGCTATAATTCAAATCAGTCTAACTACAAACCTAATCCAAATAACAACAAATCAAGCGAACAACATAATCAGGAAGTCGGTGTTAATTCCATTAACACTTCGAACAACAAACCTACAAGAAAAATTTATTGCCCGAGGTGCAGGAATGATACTCATTCTCTTGGTCAGTGCAGGGAACCTCATTTCTTAATTTGTTTTAAATGCGGAATGAAAGGTGTGCGATACCCTGATTGCAAGAACTGTCATGCTGATAAATCTAACACAAAAAACTAAGTGCTGTGGATTGCAGGGACAGTCGATCTAAAATAGAGCCAAACAACTGCAAATTTAATCAGGATGACTGGAAAGAATGGTTACAATTTATTTCAAAATTCTTTTCATGTTACACTGTGTCTTCAATCCACAATACTAAAGGATTAAGCTCACGTCCCTATGTTAATGTGACTATAGAGAGTAAATCACTGACTGGTTTACTAGATACCGGATCAGGTGCTACTATTTTAGGCAATAACTGTCATAAACGCTTACTCGATCTAGGATACACACTCCAACCCTGTGAGTCTTTACATTTTGTAGCTGCTGGAGGACAGAAGTTACAGAGTATAGGAAAAATACATATACCCATTACATTTCAAGATAAACTACACATCTTGGATGTCTATATTGTCCCCGAAATCAATTCCTCTTTAATTCTTGGTATGGATTTCTGGAGAATTTTCGAACTCTTTCCTACACGTCTGGATTCCGTCATTATATGCGATGACAAAAATAGTAGCTTGTCGAATCTATCTACTAACAATAGTACACTTATACATGGGTATGATTGTCTAACGGAAGATCAGAAGACTACAGCTGATCATATAATAGGTCAATTTCGGGGAATCTCATTTGAAGAACGAGGACTCGGTCGTACCAGTCTAATCGAGCATTCTATTGACACTGGTGATGCTGCCCCCATACGTCAAAGATTTTATAGAATGTCCCCAGAAAAATTAAAAATTTTGACTGAGCAACTAGACGAGATGTTGGAGGAAAAAGTCGTAGAGCCTTGTGAGAGCCCCTGGTCGTCTCCTGTGCTGTTAACTCCTAAAAAGAATGGCCAGCTACGATTTTGTTTAGATAGTCGTAAACTAAACGCTATAACAAAAAAAGATGCATATAGTCTCCCTTATATCTCAGAAATACTCGATAATCTACGTGACGCTAAGTACCTGACTAGTTTAGATTTGTCGAAAAGTTTCTGGCAAATAGGTATTAAAAAAGAAGATCGTCCTAAAACTGCCTTCTACATACCAACTCGTGGTACTTTTCAGTTTAGGAGCATGCCTTTCGGTCTAACTAACGCCCCTGCCACTCAGCAAAGGCTTATGGATGTCTTATTCTATGGTCCAGAGTTCGAGCATAAAGTGTTTGTTTATATTGACGACATAATTATCGTGTCCTCAACCTTCGAACAGCATATATCCTTACTAGTACGTGTTTACGAAAAATTGAGAACTGCTAATCTTACTATCAACTACGAGAAAAGCCAGTTTTTCAGAAAACAACTTAAGTACCTCGGATACGTCGTTGACTCAAATGGATTACACGCTGATCCTGAGAAGGTGGAAGCGATAGTAAATTATAATACCCCCACTAGCCGCAAAGAAGTGCGTAGGTTTCTTGGCACAGCTTCGTGGTACAGAAGGTTCATTCCCAATTTTAGCGACTTGGCATCTCCACTAAATAAACTTACTTCCCAAGGAAAAAATGCTGTTCCATTCCATTGGTCTGCCGAAGCTGACACTGCTTTTAAAAAACTAAAAGAGTGTTTAATAAGTACCCCTATTCTTTCATGCCCTGACTATTCTGAATCGTTTCAAGTACACACTGACGCGAGTGATGTAGGCATAGGTGCTGTTCTCACTCAAAACTTGGACGGTAAGGAGAAGGTTATCGCTTACATGAGTAAGTCACTATCGAAGCAGGAGAGAAACTACAGCGCTACTGAACGCGAGGCTTTGGCTGTTCTTACAGCAATAGAACATTGGCGTTGCTACCTGGAGAATGGTCGGACTTTTGTTGTTTATACAGACCACTCTGCACTGAAATGGTTTTTGAATATCAATAATCCCACTGGTCGCTTAGCCCGTTGGGGAGTTCGGTTGTCTGCCTATAATTTTGAGATAAAACATCGTCGGGGTGTGGACAATGTCGTACCAGACAGTCTTTCACGTAGCATTCCAGTTTCTGCTATCGGCGACAATCAAACTCCTTCATCAAATCCTTACAGCTCCACTACTGATTCTTGGTATTTAAACATTCTCAATGGCTGTCAAAACTCACCAACTTCTTATGTCGATTATCAGGTCATTAATAACGAACTATATCGTTATAAAAAGAGTTTAAATCCACTTACTAATGAGTTTCAATGGAAAAAAGTAATACCTCTTGAATTCAGGGATGAAATAATCCAAAATAACCATAGCGAACCAACAGCGGGACACTTCGGTGTTTTTAAAACTTATAAGCGTCTATCTCTCAAATATTTCTGGCCGGATATGCATAGAGACGTTACTAACTTCGTAGCCAATTGCGATGTGTGTATTTCCTACAAATACCCTAACCAAACTACACTCGGAACTATGGGTCGACCTAAGAATTGTTGCAGGCCATTCCAAGTGATAAGCATGGATTTAGTTGGACCATTGCCTCCTACAAGAAAGCAAAACACTTTCCTGTTCGTAGTTACCTGTTGTTTTTCAAAATTTTGTCTCTTGTTCCCAATCAAACGTGCTACTACTGAAATCATAGCTAAAATAGTAGAAGATCAGGTTTTTCTAGTCCATGGAGTACCTAGTACTGTTCTCATGGACAACGGCAAACAATTCGTTAGCGGTACTATGAAACAACTATTTTCTAAATATAAGGTTCCTAACGTCCATTTAACGCCGAAATATACGCCACAAATGAACACCGTAGAGCGTTATAACAAAACTATCATCACTGCAATTTCAACTTTCATTGAAGATGATCATCGCTCCTGGGACGTAAATGTCACTAAGATTCAATTTGCAATAAACTCTTCAGTTAACGAAGTTACAGGCTTTACTCCAGCATTACTTGTCTATGGACGAGAGTTAGTTAGTTGTGGATCGCACTATCTTGACTCTGATCTGCAAAATGATCTAATATTTACACCTAGAGATGAGTACGCGGAAACTTTAGGACACTTGCGTAAAATCTTTGATAAAGTACAATCATCCTTGATTAAAGCTCATTCGAGAAATAGTAATTATTATAATCTACGTCGTAAGGTTGCCGAGTTCAATATCAATGATATAGTTTGGAAGCGAACATATTACCAGAGCAACAAAGACAACCGGTTCACTAAAAAGCTAGCCCCTAAATACATGAAATGTCGCATTATTGGTAAAAAATCACCATTAGTGTACGAACTTGAAGATATGCAAGGCAACAACCTTGGTACCTGGCATATCAAAGACATTAAACTTACAAACTATAAACAGTAAACGTAAAAACGATAACTAAATACAATGCCAAGGGTTGATTAAAACTAACAGCTTTTTCATATGCCATAATCTACTGTGAAATAAAAATGGAACTAGGATTATGAACTATTAATAAATAACATAAATCTACAATTACCTACCCCTAAAATGTCCTATTCATTAAATAAAAAATATATAATACAGTGGCTCTAATACATTGGACTATTAAAAAAAAAAAAAAAAAAAACTAACTACTAACGTTCAGTTTTTAAGCAGAAAAGAGTAGGGAATGAAACTGAGTAGATACTACAATCTTAACTACAACCATTTATAAACAAGTAGATTATGAATCTTTTAACATCAATCAATAGAAAAACCTTGAGTATCTTGTAATCCCTTAAAAAAAATACTCAGTATGTCAGGTTGCGCAGCATATTGTAATACATAAAAATGCGGGTGCTAATTAGAAAGACTGATGGATGATTTGCGAAGAAAGGAAGGAATGTATGTAAGGGGAAGTTATGGATGTTGGAAATGGTATCTGTTGAGAAAAAGAATTGTTAGCGGATTTATCTAAGGAAAATCCTAATCTAGGAGAGGGGGTACTGTAACACTGTGTGATTTTAATAACTTTTATTTACATTCACACTACTTTAAAACACTTATAAAAAAAAACTAAACTATAAAAATAATAATAAAATAATAATAATACTTAAACTATCAAACATTGAAATGAATTGTCTGGCAATACAGTTCTATGCGCGCGCGGCGTTCGTACATACTCGGATGTTGTCGGCTAGGCTCGTGGCTAACGGCCGGTTTTAAAGGTGACCTCCAGTCGACCGTCAGTCCAGCGCAATCACTAGCTGTGCGAATACATTGCATTGTCGCTGATTTCCCTCCAAACCATTCTAACGGTTTTACTAAATTTGATATTTCTTTGATTGCAATAATATGTTCTGTTGTTCTACCAAAGTATAATTTACAGTGTATTGAATAGTATAATTAACAGTGAATTTGTATAACCCCTGATTGGGTAAGTGTTGCATATTTTATTAAATAATTGTAGTACCTAAGTACGTAGAAATCTTAGTATGTATTTAGTGTAGTTGTAATTAGAATACTGATTATTATCTAGTAGATTCTAGCGAACATCTTGATATTGGTAAATGAAATGTGACTTACTTATTTTATCACGTAATTGTTCCTTTGTAGCTTGTTAAAGTACCTACCTACATGTTCGTTATTGTTGAACATTTAATTTTATATGTCTTCATTTAATTTATTTAGTAACGCTTCTGTGCTATTTGTCATTTTTCACATTTTGAATACATATTGGGCGACCCATGCTTAGTATGTGTCGGTCAAATGCTTTTGTTCTGTGTTTTGTATTTTGAACCGTTTAACGGTTATTTTTTATAAATGTATCAGCTGATTTTACTTGTGATCGCAACATCATTGATCATTATTTCATGCTTTGGTTCCACTTCGCTAAATCAACGCTTTCAATTCCGGGACAAGAATCGATGTTGCAGTCACATGTATGAAATCGGACTTTTGCTAAAATGTCCAATTTCCCGGAATTCCAGGGTCCCGATACGAGACTACGCTCGAGCCCTAAATTTACATTCCTCATGCTGTCTACGTCCCTGAAGCCCGAGATTTACGTAACTGCCAGACCGTGACGTCATCAACCACTACTACTGCCCGGAACGACTATTACAACTGCCAGGGAAGTGGTTACCTTTTAAACGCTCCGAATCAACTCAGCGAAATTGACGTACCCGCGACCCGGTTCTTTTTCCTAACTTTAGTCTTTTTACCAAACAATATAGCTAATTTTATCTCATTCGTTAGTTTTATTTTCAATCTATATCCAGTATTTAATGTTGACGGCTAGGAACGTCACAATGGTCCAATAAACCCCTTTAGTTAAGGAGTTATTGATCGTAGGGTGTGGTCCGGCTGGAAGGTATACTCTGCAGCAAGTCAATTTTGCAATATTTAATATTAACTATCCATAAAACAATTTATATAATAGTACCTTTTCTCTACTCTTCGTTGATACTTTTTTCTCTCAAGAAACTATTCATTTTGATTAATTAATCTTTAAAGTATGTGGCGCGGCTAGGGAGGATTACTTTCAGCAAATATAACGAAATATGCTTTATTTCTTTATGCCAACGAAAACTGCATAATAAGTACTTTATAAAAAGACGTGGACTTCATCTGTAAACTTTTATTTTTATTACCAACAATGATTTTGAAAAAGGTGCACTTTTTGGTTTTTGTTTACCTATCTACCTACGAATAGGTAGTTAACTTGACGGTGTGCGTTTCGACCGCGCGGCCACGTTTTTTTTTTTTTAAACTAAGCCAAGATTTTGTAAAAAATTGTAAAAGTTGATTCCCAAAACCATAAATTTGTCAAAGTTATGGTTTAAAATTTATAAGGGTTTGAACGTGGCCGCTCCATCGAAACGCGGAGAACCGCGCGGCCACGGAGATCTTTAAAACGAAGCGTTGCAGAGACCTGAAATTTAGGTAAATACAGATTTAATTTCCAAAAAATTAGTAAAAATATAAAAAAAATCCTAGGTTTATATTTTAGGAGCTTTTAGACTTAAAACCCCATGGCCGCGCTATTGAAACGGTGAAAAATATGTTATCGCCGATATCTCGCTGAAAAAGCATCGCAGAGGTCTGAAGTTTTTTTTAAACACAGATTTGGATTTGTCAAAACTTGTAAAAATACACAGAAAAATCCTAGGTTTGTATTTTAGGAGCTGTATTGTATTGTATGTACTGTACTGTGTTGTATTGCTTAGAAATAAGTCGTGATTATTGATCGAAGAAAGTAAGTATTAGCTTGATTTTTTTTGTAAACAAATCCTAATTAAGTAGAACTAACGATAGTAGGCAAAAAAATATTTATTTTATAATATAAAACCTGTAATAACGTTTTGAATGTTTCGATAGGGTGACCATGACTTATTGTTTACAGAAAACATTCCACCTATTGTATTAGAAATTATTTCTCAAGGATCCTAAATTAAATAAAAATGAAGAGTCGTATGTTTATTTCTAATAAACATAATTATGTTTTTGACATCTCGTAACATCTACCAATCCGCACTGGGCCAGCGTGGTGGATTATAGCCCATTCCCTCTCAGAGGAGGCCTGTGTCCCAGGCTGGGACTCCCAGCAGTGGGAACATTAATAGGCTGATGATGATGATGATGATCTTATCGTTTCATTTTAGTTTATTTTTTTAATTATAAAAAAACACATAAATTACAGATTGTTCAGTTAGGTGCTTTTTCAGCTATCAAGCAATGGAGGATCCATTGCTTACTATGTGAAAAAGCATCTTAAATGAAAAAGTAATTGTTTTGAATTTTTCTAAAGGATTTGAAATATATGTATTATGCCAGAAATAAGTGTCATTTCATAGTATTTCCATAATGATTTGTTATGACGATGGTAAAACCGAAATGCACGCAAGTTCTGAACAACCTATGACAATACAATGACCTACTCTAACATAATTATGGTCTATAAATAGATGATTAAGATATTCAAAATAATAAAAAAGAAAATTTAATCTAAAAAAGTAATTTTAAACAAACCATACTTTACAGTCGTATTAAAAAAAATATAATAAAAAAATTCTTAGTGTAAGTAAATAAATAATCTATGATTTGCGATTTTGTCAAATATGTGTAAGTTTGCAATCTGTGATTTATGTGATTTTTTAAGAAATAAACATGTTTTTGTATCTTACCATTTTAATTTAATTAAGCAACCTTGCAAATAAGCGATACCGTACTACAGCTCCTGAAATATAAACCTAGGATTATTTTGTGTATTTTTACAAGTTTTTTTAAAAAACTTCAGACCTCTGCGATGCTTTTTCAGCGAGATATTTGCGATAACGTATTTTTCACTGTTTCAATGGTGCGGCCATGGGGTTTTAGTCTTACAGCTCCTAAAATTTAAACCTAGGATTTTTTCAATATTTTTAAAAATTCAATCTGTTATTTACCTTAATTTCAGGTCTCGGCAACGCTTCGTTTTAAAGATCTCCGTGGCCGCGCGGTTCTCCGCGTTTCGATGGCGCGGCCACGTTCAAACCCTTATAACTTTTAAACCATAACTTTGACAAATTTATGGTTTTGGGAATCAACTTTTACAAATTTTTACAAAATCTTGGCTTAGTTTAAAAAAAAAAAACGTGGCCGCGCGGTCGAAACGCACACCGTCAAGTTAACTACCTATTCTTAGGTAGATAGGTAAACAAAAACCAAAAAGTGCACCTTTTTCAAAATCATTGTTGGTAATAAAAATAAAAGTTTACAGATGAAGTCCACGTCTTTTTTTAAAGTACTTATTATGCAGTTTTCGTTGGCATAAAGAAATAAAGCATATTTCGTTATATTTGCTGAAAGTAATCCTCCCTAGCCGCGCCACATACTTTAAAAATTTATTAATCAAAATGAATAGTTTCTTGAGAGAAAAAAGTATCAACGAAGAGTAGAGAAAAGGTACTATTATATAAATTGATTTATGGATAGTTAATATTAAATATTGCAAAATTGACTTGCTGCAGAGTATACCTTCCAGCCGGACCACACCCTACGACCAATAACACCTTAACTAAAGGGGTTTATTGGACCATATTTGTCGTATGCAAGGTACTCTTTAGGTAGTTTTTTTCAGGATATTGATTTATTAATAGTTCATTATACTCCATTTAATTTGAGGTGGCGCGGCCAGAGAGTACTGCCTGGCGGCCGGACCACATAAATTGTTAATTAAAAAGATATCTCTTGAGGTACTAAAAATATATATGTATTTTGATGAAAGTAGAGTTTAGGTAGGTATTATTTCGAACTATAGCATCTGAGTACTAAACTGTGGTCCGGCCACAGAGGAACACACACCACCACTCTGTCCTAAAGTAGTCAGTAAAAGTCAGTCAACAGCCAATAGGCAGTATTCAGCTATCAGTCTAGAGTAAAGCTCTTGAAAGTGCAATAATTAATATTACTTGTAACGCTCGTTTGACTAAAGTAAAAGTTCAGTTAATCAAAACCGTGTCTCAATCAAGTGTCTCCCACACACCTATCGACAACGCCACCCCCGGGCCATTACAAGTAAACACATTTATTTTCAATAACAATGTCACTGTCAGAAATGTCACATCGCCGCCCTAGTGCTTGAATGGCCAAACGACCAACTTTACCAAAATAGACTTTTTTATATCAAACTATAGCAACCCTTATTACACGCTTTATAATGTATATATTTTTTAATTTTGGTATAAAAAATACTAGTCAGGTTTCAAATTCATAAAAGATTTTGGTAAACTTTTCGTTATATCCATTACGTAACTTTAAAAAAATGTCTCCTGTAAAATTTGCTCAATGGTTGTTTGGCCATTCAAGCACTAAGGCGGCGACATGTCACATAAACCGCTTATTATAAAATGTTCCCTAAAACCAAGTAGGTACCTATTGTAACGCTCAACGGGCGCTACACTACTAACATGTGACATTACTGACAGTCACATTGTTAATAGATGTGTTAACTTATAAATAACTTATTTCTTTATTTGTTAGAGGAACCGATAATGTTTGACTTAGAATGTGTTAAGTTGTTGGGCAATCCTGTATAAATTATGATAACTCCACTCGATAAGTCGCTGAGCTGATAAGACCCGCTGTCGACTTTTGGACTATGAATTTGAATTCTTCGAACCTGGGGAGTACTCTGTTTTAATTTACGTATTGTTGTATAATTTACATACTATACATCACACAGACACCGAGAGACGTCCCAGTAAACACCAGCTACGTTTACGTCTCATTTTGCTTGACAAATTGTGGGCGCAAATTCGAGGACGAAAACTCTTGTCCAGACTTATAACATTCACTACAAACCCTACTACACACTTAATATGGTGTCTCTAATACCTATGCTCTAAATATTATAAACTAGCTGTTGCCCGCGGTTTCGCTCGCTTGCAGTTCGGTAACTGTCCCACTATCACAACCACCATCACTATCACAATCACCATCACAATAACCATCATAATCACTATCACAATCACGATCACAATCACCAACACAATCACTATCTTCATTATAACAATCATTATCATCGTAATCACAACCATTGTCATCGTAATCACAATTATCGTCATCACAATTTCCATCCTCGTCATCACAATCATTATCATCGTAATCACAATCCTTATCATCGTAATCTTAATCATTATCATCACCTTCACAATCACCATCACAATCACCATCACAATCACCATCACAATCTCCATCACAATTACCATCACAATCACTATCATCACTTTAAGAATCATTATCATCGTAATCACAACCATTATCATCGTAATCACAATCATTATCACAATCACCATCACTATCACAACCACCATCACTATCACAATCACCATCACAATAACCATCACAATCACAATCATGATCACAATCACCAACACAATCACTATCTTCATTATAACAATCATTATCATCGTAATCACAACCATTGTCATCGTAATCACAATTATCGTCATCACAATTTCCATCCTCGTCATCACAATCATTATCATCGTAATCACAATCCTTATCATCGTAATCTTAATCATTATCATCACCTTCACAATCACCATCACGATCACCATTACAATCACCATCACAATCTCCATCACAATTACCATCACAATCACTATCATCACTTTAAGAATCATTATCATCGTAATCACAACCATTATCATCGTAATCACAATCATTATCACAATCACCATCACTATCACAACCACCATCACTATCACAATCACCATCACAATAACCATCACAATCACAATCACGATCACAATCACCAACACAATCACTATCTTCTTTTTAACAATCATTACCATCGTAATCACAATCATCATCATCACAATCTCCATCCTCGTCATCACAATCATTATCATCGTAATCACAATCCTTATCATCGTAATCACAATCATCATCACAATCACCATCACTATCACAACCACTATCACAATCACAATCACCATTACAATCACCATCACAATAACCATCACAATCACCAGCACAATCACGATCACAATCACCAACACAATCACTATCATCATTTTAACAATCATTATCATCTTAATCACAATCATCATGATCACAATCGCCATCACTATCACAACCACAATCATTATCACAATCACCATCAAAACCACCATTACTATCACTATCACCATCACAATCACTAACCTCGTTATCACAATCATCATCATCGTTATCACAATAAATCAACAATAACCCTGTATACCAAGCATTCTGTACATCAAACTAAGTAACTTTACGCAAAAATTATTGCTGGGAAACGACTTTTTTTTTGGGGTGATAAATCATGTTTTGTGGTAGAACTCAATGAACCGCACACAAAACATTGCGCTGATGGATGGATTGAATAGTGCGGGGGTTGTGGAGGGGTTTAAAGTAAAAATCTCACATTAAAAACTTGTATTAAAAAAAAACTTGTCAAAAAGTTGGAACTTCGACCCCTAAAATCTCCGTAACTAGAAGGTTCCCAGGTATGATGTAGAAAAAAAAAAGATCGCAATGACGAGGAGAACAAGTGCCTTTCGGCTTCGTTAAGAGGTGTTTTACACCCTTTAGAAGTCGAATCCGCCATCTTCTGGGTCTCAAAATAAATGCCATTTTCGTAATCAGCACTCCTGATAATCTCGGTATCGACACCCATATTGATTTTTAGACATTTCAACCCCATCGCTCCCCAACAGGGAATGATGGTAGGTATTTCAGGTCGCCACATTAACGCGGCGGAGACGGTGCTCGATGTTGAGATGCCTGACGGGGACGGGGGGTCTTGCTTCGTTGCCAAAGATGTGGCTCAGGCTATAAAAGCTATATCTAAGGGCAAGTCCCCTGGCCACGATGGCCTCAGCATCGAGCACCTAGTTCACGCTGGCCCACATGTAAATAGGGTACTAGCAATGTTTTACACACTATGCGTGAGCCATTCATACCTACCACCTGATTTCATGAAAACCGTAGTAAGTAGTCCCGGTAGTGAAAAATAAAACGTGAGATGTTGCCGACAAAAGCAACTACAGGCCGATTTCTCTTGCAACGATCATTGCAAAAGTTTTTGAACACAGTTAGACAAGTACCTGGATCTGCACGATAATCAGTTTGGGTTTCGACCTCGACTGTCAACTGAGAGTGCAATACTGTGTCTTAAGCATACCGTCAGATATTACACAGATCGAAAGAGGCCTGTGCACGCCTACTTCCTCGGCCTGTCCAAGGCTTTTGACCTGGTGTCATACGACATCCTGTGGGCTAAACTCGAGGGAATAAACCTACCGCGTAAACTTATAAACGTTTTTAAATACTGGTACAGTCATCAGGTCAACAGCGTTAAGTGGGCGGGTGCAATGTCGGAGCCGTATCAGCTGCAGTGCGGGGTGAGGCAGGGGGGGTTGACTTCCCCATCCCTCTTTAACCTGTACATGAATGCCTTGATCGTCGCGCTGAGTAACCAGCATGTCGGCTGCCATGTCGGTGGAATCTGTGTCAACAATCTCAGTTACGCAGACGACATGGTGCTGCTGAGCGCGTCAGTCTGTGGCCTCAGAAAGCTGGTGCAGACATGTGAGGAGTATGCCCTTGGTCATGGGTTGAAGTACAATGTGACCAAAAGTCAATGCATGGTCTTTGAGGGCGGTACGAAACGTTTGCAAAATTGTCCACCCGTTTTTCTAAACGGTGTTCCACTCGAAAGGGTGGATCAATTTAAGTACCTAGGGCACTTAGTTACGACCGACCTCAAGGACAATGCTGCCATGGAGCGGGAACGGAGGGCCTTGTCGGTGCGGGCCAACATGCTCGCACGTAGGTATGCACGGTGTTCGAGGGAGGTGAAGATAACGCTCTTCAGGCCATACTGCACGTCCCTTTACACGTGCAGCCTGTGGGCGAGGTACACACGTGCATCATACGGGGCCCTCCGCGTCCAGGTTCAACAACGCGCTCGGGCAGTATTGGGGCTGCCTCGCTACTGCAGCGCCTCAGGTATGTTCGCTGAGGCGCGCACTGACTGCTTTTATGCGACCATGCGCAAGCGGAGTGCGTCCCTGGTGCGTAGGGTGTGGGGCAGCCCCAATACTGTCCTGGCGATGATCGCGGACCGGATGGACTGCCCATACATACGGCACTGCTGTGATAGGCATGTTGCCGTCAGCAAGGCCGGTTAGATGTTCATGTTACCTCTTTATTTTATTATTGTTTTATTGTTCTTTGTATTTTGTCTGTATTTGTGTGTACTCCACATATGAGTTAACTAGCTGTTGACCGCGGCTTCGCCCGCGTGCAGTTCGGCAACTGTCCCACTGAATCATACTAAAGGGATAAATAGTGTCCTACATGTTAATTCAGGTTATAAACTATCTATGTGCCAAATTTCATAATCATCACAATTTATTATTATCATCACAATCACCATCACTATCATAACCACCATCATAATCACAATCACCATCACAATCACCATCACAATCACCATCAAAATCACAATCACCATCACCATCACAATCACCATCATTATCACAATCACCATCACTATCACAACCACCATCATTATCACAATCATAATTATCACAATCACCATCAAAATCACCATCACCATCACAATCACCATCACAATCACCGTCACTATCACAATCACCATCATCATCACAATTACTATTAAAGTCACTATCATAATCACCATCATCGTTATATCAATCATTATCGTCGTAATCACAATCATTATCATAATCACCATAACAATCACCATCACTATAACACACCATCACAATCAACATCACAATCACCATCACAATCACCATCAGAAACACCATCACAATCATGATCACAATCACTATCATCATTTTAACAATCATTATCATTGTAATTACAACCATTATCATTGTAATCACAATCATCATCATCACAATCTCCATCCTCGTCATCACAATCATTATCATCGTAATCACATTTATCGACAGGAGTACTCCTGTTTAGTTACGAATAAAATAGTCTAACTTATCTTATTTTCCCATGTAATCTTTGGACCCCCGTTTCAACCCCTTAAGGGGTGAATTTTGAAAATCCTTTCTTTATTCACCCCTAAACCTCATAAAGAATCTATACGCCAAATTTGGAATCTCTAGACTCAGCGGTTTGGGCTGTGCATTGATTTTTAGGGTTCCGTACCCAAAGGGTAAAAACGGAACCCTATTACTAAGACTTCGCTGTCTGTCCGTCTGTCCGTCTGTCCGTCTGTCCGTCTGTCCGTCTGTCCGTCTGTCTGTCACCAGGCTGTATCTCATGAACCGTGACAGCTAGACAGTTGAAATTTTCACAGATGATGTATTTCTGTTGCCGCTATAACAACAAATACTAAAAACAGAATAAAATTAATATTTAAGGGGGGCTCCCATACAACAAACGTGATTTTTTTATAATAATTGGTACGGAACCCTTCGTGCGCGAGTCCGACTCGCACTTGGCCGGTTTTTATACTTTTCTACCCCATTTCCCGCTCTTAGGGGTTAAATTCTGAAAAAACGTGAAACAAGTTTCTACTCACTTATCCATAGGAGCACTCCTGTGAAGTTTTGAATAATATAGTCTAACTAATCTTGTTTCTCCATACAAACTTTGGATCCCCGTTTAACCCCCTTAAGGGGTGAATTTTGGAAAATTTTGTCTTAGTGCGCCCTTAGAGCACATGAGGAACCTACTTGCCAAATTTGGAATCTGTAGACCCAGCGGTTTGGGCTGTGCGTTGATAGATGAGTCAGTCAGTCAGTCAGTCAGTCAGTCAGTCAGTCAGTCAGTTTCTTCTTTTATATATTTAGATGTTGCTCGAAATAAATGTATTTTATTTTATTTATTTATTAAATCTTAAAGTCGTTGTTTTTGTAATACACCCGACCCAATTCACCATACAAACAATACCTATGTTGAATTTCATGCTTTGTTACCTGATACCTTCTTTAGGGGTTGAATTCTGAAAAAACTTGAAACACTAATAATTTTTCTTAGTCATTCATAAATAATTTTTTCGTAGATAAAATTCAACTAAGTCAAGAATCGGGAAGCAAAGTCACAACGAATATTAAAAACCGGAAAGACTCAATTTTTGTTGCACCCAGTACACCCGTAGACATATTATATTAAATATAATTAAATCTTTAAATGCAACAAATAGTACAGGTTATGATGGTATTTCTACAAAGGTTGTAAAGTATGTTTCTGAAACCATTTGTACCCACTTAAGCTACCTAATGAATCTGTGCATCAGCTCAGGTGTGTATCCGGATGCCCTAAAAGTTTCAAGAGTGAAGCCATTATTAAAAAAAAAACAATAAGGAACACATGGCTAACTATAAACCAATTGCCTTAATTCCTGTAATGTCAAAATTTTTTGAAAAATACATTTATAAAGAAGTATTCATACTTTGAAAAGAAAAATATATTTAGTAAAGAGCAAAAGGGCTTTAGACAAAACATGTCAACCAGTATGGCCATTTATGACTTTTTACACACAGTTATGACGAATATGGATACGAGAATCCCGGTTAGTGCTGTATACTGCGACATGACGCAAGCTTTTGACTACGTTGACCATGGCATCTTGCTACAGAAATTAGAAACTTACGGCATAAGGGGAAACATACTGAATCTTATTTAGTCATACCTTATTAATAGAAAACAAAAACAATACACAGAAATTGAGAGAATTAATGTTAATACAAAAAAAGAGGAAATCTATGTATCAAGCGAACGCACACCCACATACGGCGTTCCTCAAGGCGGCGTACTCGGATCTTTATTATTTATAATTTACATCAATGATCTGCCTAGTGCTATTGACCACCCCATGACTCTCTTTGCCGATGACAGCACTATGACTATAGCATGTAAAAATAAAGACATATATGAAAGTGACATAAATGAATCTTTGACAGCAATAATATATATCGTGGTTAAACAGGAACAACCTTAAAATAAATCTAGATAAGACGACTATTATGCATTTTAGGCAACGGACCCAGGCGGAATGTGACCTTAACGCAATATACAAGGACACTGTACTTGATAAAGTCGACACAACAAAATTTTTAGGAATTATTATTGATTCTAAATTGAACTGGAAAGCACACATCGAATACCTAAGTAAACGGCTGAGCTCTTCAGCGTACGCCTTATATAAACTGGCCCCAGAGCTAAACACAGACGCCTTAGTAACAGCGTATCATGGTATAGTAGCATCGTTATTGCGCTACGGTATTATATTTTGGGGCAACTCTACAGACAAAGCAATAGCGTTTAAGGCTCAAAAGAGATGCATTCGTGCGATGTTCAATCTGAAATCGACAGACAGCTGTATGCCATTATTTAAAAAACACAAATTATTAACTCTGCCATGTATATATATTTTTGAAATTGCCATGTATTATGTTTGTACTAGCTGTTGCCCGCGGCTTCGCCCGCGTGCAGTTCGGTAACTGTCCCACTGAATCATACTAAAGGGATAAATAGTGTCCTACATGTTAATCCAGGTTATAAACTATCTTTGTGCCAAATTTCATATTCATCACAATGTATTGTTATCACCACAATCACCATCACTATCACAACTACCATCACTATCACAACCACCATCATTATCACAATCATTATCACAATCACCATCACTATCAAAACCACCATCATTATCACGATCACGATCACTATCACAGTCACCAACATTATCACAATCACCATCACTATCACAACCACCATCATTATCACAACCACCATCATTATCACAATCATCATCTCAAATTACCATCAGAATCACCATCACCATCACAATTACCATCAAAATCACTATCATAATCACCATCATCACAATCACCATCACTATCACAATCACCATCACCATCACAATCACCATCACAATCTCGATCACAATCACTATCACAATCACTATCATCATTTCAACAATCATTATCACAACCACCATCATTATCACAATCATCATCACAATCACCATCAGAATCACCATCACCATCACAATTACCATCAAAATCACTATCATAATCACCATCATCACAATCACCATCACTATCACAATCACCATCACCATCACAATCACCATCACAATCTTGATCACAATCACTATCACAATCACTATCATCATTTCAACAATCATTATCATCGTAATCACAATAATTTTCATAATCACAAACATAATGATCACAATCGCCATCACTATCACAAACACGATCATTATCACAATCACCATCACTACCACTATCACTATCACCATCACTATTACTACCACTATCACTATCTCTAACACTATCACAATCACAATCACCATCACAATCACCTTTAACATCACCATTACAATCACCATCACAATCACAATCACTATCATTATCATCGTAATCACAATCACCTTCATCATTATCACAATCACAATCACCGTCACTATCACAATTACTATAACAATCATTATCATCGTAAGCACAATTACCTTCATTATTATCACCATCACTATCACAATCACAATCACCATCACCATTGCTATCACCATTACAGTCACCATCACAATCACAATCATTATCATCGTAATCACAATCACCTGCATCATTATCACCATCACTATAACAATCACTATCACAATCACCATCACTATCACAATCACCATCACCATCAAAATGACAATCACCATCATCGTTATCACAATCACCATCACAATCACCATCACAACCATCATAACAATCACAATCACCAACACGATCACAATCACTATCATCATTTTAACAATCATTATCATCGTAATCACAAACACTATCATCGTAATCATCGTCATCACAATCCCCATCCTCGTAATCTCAATCATTATCATCTTAATCACAATAATCATGATCACAATCGCCATCACTATTACAACCACAATCATAATCACAATCACCATCATTATCACTATCACAATCACATTTACTATCACTATCACAATCACTATCACCATCGCTATCAACATCACAATCACCGTCACTATCACAATCACTATCACAATCACCATCACCATCACCACCACAACACCATCCAAATCACTATCACAATCATCATCATCGTTACCTATCACAATCATTATCATCGTAATCACAATCATTATCATCTTAATCATAATCATCATCATCACAATCTCCATCCTCGTTATCACAACCATCGCTATCACCATCACAATCACCGTCACTATCACAATCGCCATCACTATCACAATCACTATCACCATCACAATCATTATCACAATCACTAACCTCGTTATCACAATCATTATCATCGTAATCACAATCATTATCATCGTAATCACAATCATCTTCATCATTATCACAATCACCATCACTGTCACAATCACGATCACCATCGCTATCACCATCACAATCACCGTCACTATCACATTCACTATCACAATCACCATCACCATCAAAATCACTATCACAATCACCATCATCGTTACCTATCACAATCATTATCATCGTAATCACTGTAATTATCATCTTAATCATAATCATCATCATCACAATCTCCATGCTCGCTATCACAACCATCGGTATCACCATCACAATCACCATCACAATCACCGTCACTATCACAATCGCCATCTCTATCACAATCACCATCATCGTTATCAAACTCATTATCATCGTAATCAAAAATATCATCACAATCATCATCGTAATCACAATCATTATCATCGTAATCACAATCATCGTCACAATCATCATCATCATTATAACAATCATCATCATCATCGTTATCACAATCATCACAATAAATCAACAATAACCCAGAATAGAAGTTGAATCCACCATCTTCAGGATCTCAAAATAAATGCCATTTTCAACATCAGCACCCCTGATAATCTCGGTTTCGACACCCATATTGATTTTTAGACATTTCAACCCCATCGCACCCCAACAGGGAATGATGGTAATTCACAGGTGCTCCACATTAAATCTCAAAAAACGTTTATTTTTGTAATACACCCATATTACAAAAACAACGATTTTGAGATTTAATGTGGAGGACCTGTGAATTACCATCATTTCCTGTTGGGGTGCGATGGGGTTGAAATGTCTAAAAACTAAAACCCAATTCACCATACAAACAATACCTAAATATGTTGAATTTCAGGCTGTATTACCCCATTTTCCACTTTAGGGGTTGAATTCTAAAAAAACCTGAAACACAAATGCTAACCCATTAATAGATAGGAGTACTGTTGAGTTTCGAATAAAGTAGTCTTACTAATCTTATTTCCCCATGTAATCTTTGGACCCCCGTTTCAACCCCTTAGGGGGTTAATTTTGAAAAATCCTTTCTTAATGCACCCCTAAACCCCTTATAGAACCTATTTGCCAAATTTGGAATTTCTAGAAACAGTGGTTTGGGCTGTGCATTGATTTTTATACTTTGCCACCCATTTCCCCCTCTTAGGGGTTGAATTCTGAAAAAACCTGAAACCCGTTTGTACTCATTTATCAATAGGAGCACTCCTGTGAAGTTTCGAATAAAATAGTCTAACTAATCTTGTTTCCCCATACAAACTTTGGAGCCCCGTTTAACACCCTTAGGGGATGAATTTTGAAAAATCCTTTCTTAGTGCACCTTAAGACTACTTATGGAACCAATGTGCCAAATTTGGAATCTCTAGACTCAGCGGTTTGGGCTGTGCAATGATTTTTAGACTTTGTCACCCCATTTCCCCCTCTTAGGGGTTGAATTCTGAAAAAACCTGAAATCCTTTTATACTCATTTATCAATAGGGGATATTTATATAATACTAGCTGTTGCCCGCGGCTTCGCCCGCGTGAAGTTCGGTTACTGACCCATGGGATCATGCTAAAGGGATATATAGTATTCAGGTTATAAACTATCGAAGTGCCAAATTTCATAATCATCACAATTATAATCATCACAATCACTATCACTATCACTATCACCATCACAATCTTGATCACAATCACTATCACAATCACTATCATCATTTCAACAATCATTATCATCGTAATCACAATAATTTTCATAATCACAAACATAATGATCACAATCGCCATCACTATCACAAACACGATCATTATCACAATCACCATCACTACCACTATCACTATCACCATCACTATTACTACCACTATCACTATCTCTAACACTATCACAATCACAATCACCATCACAATCACCTTTAACATCACCATTACAATCACCATCACAATCACAATCACTATCATTATCATCGTAATCACAATCACCTTCATCATTATCACAATCACAATCACCGTCACTATCACAATTACTATAACAATCATTATCATCGTAAGCACAATTACCTTCATTATTATCACCATCACTATCACAATCACAATCACCATCACCATTGCTATCACCATTACAGTCACCATCACAATCACAATCACTATCACAATCATTATCATCGTAATCACAATCACCTGCATCATTATCACCATCACTATAACAATCACTATCACAATCACCATCACTATCACAATCACCATCACCATCAAAATGACAATCACCATCATCGTTATCACAATCACCATCACAATCACCATCACAACCATCATAACAATCACAATCACCAACACGATCACAATCACTATCATCATTTTAACAATCATTATCATCGTAATCACAAACACTATCATCGTAATCATCGTCATCACAATCCCCATCCTCGTAATCTCAATCATTATCATCTTAATCACAATAATCATGATCACAATCGCCATCACTATTACAACCACAATCATAATCACAATCACCATCATTATCACTATCACAATCACATTTACTATCACTATCACAATCACTATCACCATCGCTATCAACATCACAATCACCGTCACTATCACAATCACTATCACAATCACCATCACCATCACCACCACAACACCATCCAAATCACTATCACAATCATCATCATCGTTACCTATCACAATCATTATCATCGTAATCACAATCATTATCATCTTAATCATAATCATCATCATCACAATCTCCATCCTCGTTATCACAACCATCGCTATCACCATCACAATCACCGTCACTATCACAATCGCCATCACTATCACAATCACTATCACCATCACAATCATTATCACAATCACTAACCTCGTTATCACAATCATTATCATCGTAATCACAATCATTATCATCGTAATCACAATCATCTTCATCATTATCACAATCACCATCACTGTCACAATCACGATCACCATCGCTATCACCATCACAATCACCGTCACTATCACATTCACTATCACAATCACCATCACCATCAAAATCACTATCACAATCACCATCATCGTTACCTATCACAATCATTATCATCGTAATCACTGTAATTATCATCTTAATCATAATCATCATCATCACAATCTCCATGCTCGCTATCACAACCATCGGTATCACCATCACAATCACCATCACAATCACCGTCACTATCACAATCGCCATCTCTATCACAATCACCATCATCGTTATCAAACTCATTATCATCGTAATCAAAAATATCATCACAATCATCATCGTAATCACAATCATTATCATCGTAATCACAATCATCGTCACAATCATCATCATCATTATAACAATCATCATCATCATCGTTATCACAATCATCACAATAAATCAACAATAACCCAGAATAGAAGTTGAATCCACCATCTTCAGGATCTCAAAATAAATGCCATTTTCAACATCAGCACCCCTGATAATCTCGGTTTCGACACCCATATTGATTTTTAGACATTTCAACCCCATCGCACCCCAACAGGGAATGATGGTAATTCACAGGTGCTCCACATTAAATCTCAAAAAACGTTTATTTTTGTAATACACCCATATTACAAAAACAACGATTTTGAGATTTAATGTGGAGGACCTGTGAATTACCATCATTTCCTGTTGGGGTGCGATGGGGTTGAAATGTCTAAAAACTAAAACCCAATTCACCATACAAACAATACCTAAATATGTTGAATTTCAGGCTGTATTACCCCATTTTCCACTTTAGGGGTTGAATTCTAAAAAAACCTGAAACACAAATGCTAACCCATTAATAGATAGGAGTACTGTTGAGTTTCGAATAAAGTAGTCTTACTAATCTTATTTCCCCATGTAATCTTTGGACCCCCGTTTCAACCCCTTAGGGGGTTAATTTTGAAAAATCCTTTCTTAATGCACCCCTAAACCCCTTATAGAACCTATTTGCCAAATTTGGAATTTCTAGAAACAGTGGTTTGGGCTGTGCATTGATTTTTATACTTTGCCACCCATTTCCCCCTCTTAGGGGTTGAATTCTGAAAAAACCTGAAACCCGTTTGTACTCATTTATCAATAGGAGCACTCCTGTGAAGTTTCGAATAAAATAGTCTAACTAATCTTGTTTCCCCATACAAACTTTGGAGCCCCGTTTAACACCCTTAGGGGATGAATTTTGAAAAATCCTTTCTTAGTGCACCTTAAGACTACTTATGGAACCAATGTGCCAAATTTGGAATCTCTAGACTCAGCGGTTTGGGCTGTGCAATGATTTTTAGACTTTGTCACCCCATTTCCCCCTCTTAGGGGTTGAATTCTGAAAAAACCTGAAATCCTTTTATACTCATTTATCAATAGGGGATATTTATATAATACTAGCTGTTGCCCGCGGCTTCGCCCGCGTGAAGTTCGGTTACTGACCCATGGGATCATGCTAAAGGGATATATAGTATTCAGGTTATAAACTATCGAAGTGCCAAATTTCATAATCATCACAATTATAATCATCACAATCACTATCACTATCACTATCACTATCACTATCACTATCACTATCACTATCACTATCACTATCACTATCACTATCACTATCACTATCACTATCACTATCACTATCACTATCACTATCACTATCACTATCACTATCACTATCACTATCACTATCACTATCACTATCACTATCACTATCACTATCACTATCACTATCACTATCACTATCACTATCACTATCACTATCACTATCACTATCACTATCACTATCACTATCACTACCACTATCACTATCACTATCACTATCACTATCACTATCACTATAACTATCACTATCACTATCACTATCACTATCACTATCACTATCACTATCACTATCACTATCACTATCACAATCACTATCACAATCACTATCACTATCACCATTTCTATCACTATCACAATCACAATCACTATCACAATCACAATCACAATCACAATCACCATCACTATCACTATCACAATCACTATCACAACCACAAACACTGTCACAATCACTATCACTATCACAATCACAATCACCATTACTATCGCAATCACTATCACTATCACTATCACTCACAATCACAATCACAATCACAATCACTATCACAATCACAATCACTATCACAATCTCCATTACTATCACAATCACTATCACTATCACTATCACAATCACAATCACAATCACAATCACAATCGCTATCACAATCACCATTACTATCACAACCACTATCACAATCACTATCACAATCACTATCACTATCACTATCACTATCACTATCACTATCACAATCACTATCACTATCACAATCACAATCACTATCACTATCACAATCACAATCACAACCACAAACACTGTCACAATCACTATCACTATCACAATCACCATTACTATCACAATCACTATCACTATCACTATCACTATCACAATCATAATCACAATCACTATCACTATCACAACCACAAACACTGTCACAATCACTATCACAATCACCATTACTATCACAAGCACTATCACAATCATCATCATATCAATCAACCATAACCCTGTATAGAAGTTGAATCCGACATCTTCTGGATCTCAAAATAAATGCCATATTCGTAATCAGCACCCCTGATAATCTCGGAATCGACACCCATATTGTTTTTTAGACATTTCAACCTCATCGCACTCCAACAGGGGATGATGGTATTTCAGGTCCACCGCATTAAATCTTAAAATCGTTGTTTTGTAATACACCCGATGACCCGACCCGATACACCATACAAACAATTTACATGTTGATTGAAACCAAAAAAAAAATCCCAAAAATTGAAAAAAATCCCAAAAAAAAAATCGAAATCCATCCATCCATTCCGATTTCCAAATTTGGAAACTGTAGACCCAGCGGTTTGGGCTGTGTTGATTTGTCAGTCAGTCAGTTTCTTCTTTTATATATTTAGAAGATTTGAATTCAAAATTAAGCTTCAAACTTCATCCCCCTTTTCACACCCTTGTGGGTTAAAATTAAAAAACACAACAACCATGTACGTTGTGTTAGTTTCCAAACATAAGAAGAATTATTAGTGATTTTAATTTAAAAAATAAAGAACTTTAATTAAAAACTAAATTTCATCCCCCTTTTCACCCCCTCAAGGATTAAAATTCTAACAACACCGTTGCGTTAGCTTCCAACCATACGCCTAGATAATAAATTTTATTATTTTTACTTAGAAAATTAAGGATTACACAACTTCATCCCCCTTTTTAACCCTTTGGAGTGGAATTATCAAAAACGCTGAGACACGTATAGATTTATTTTTAATCGTCAGCCTAAACATTTAAGATCCTAACTTTAAAACTGACGAACTTTCATACACAACTTCATCCCCCTTTTTAAACCTTTGGGGGTAGAATTATCAAAAACGCTGAGACACGTATTAATTAATTTTCACTTTTCAGCCTAAACACAAAATTTGAAGATCCTAACTTTAAAACTGACGGACTTTCATACAAACTTTCATCCCCTATTTAACTCCCTTAGGGGTTGAAATTCTAAAAAATCCTTCCTTATTCCTTGTCTACATTATAAAGGGAACCTCTGTGCAAAATTTCAGCTTTCTAGGTCTAAGGGTTTGGGCTGGGCGTTGATGAGTCAGTCAGTCAGTCAGTCAGTCAGGCCTTTTCTTTTTATTTATATAGATAGATAGACTATTTTATTCGAAACTTCACAGGGGCACTCCTGTGAAGTTTCGAATAAAATAGTCTAACTAATATTGTTTCCCCATACAAACTTTGGAGCCCCGTTTAACCCTCTTAGGGGATGAATTTTGAAAAATCCTTTCTTAGTGCACCCTTAGACCCCATAAAAAACCTATGTACCAAATTTGGAATCCCTAGACTCAGCGGTTTGGGCTGTGCATTGATTTTTAGACTTTGTCACCCCATTTCCCCCTCCTAGGGGTTGAATTCTGAAAAAACCTGAAACCCGTTTCTACTCATTTATCAATGGGAGCACTTTTGTGAAGTTTCGAATAAAATAGTCTAACTAATATTGTTTCCCCATACAAACTTTGGAGCCCCGTTTAACCCTCTTAGGGGATGAATTTTGAAAAATCCTTTCTTAGTGCACCCTTAGACCCCATAAAAAACCTATGTACCAAATTTGGAATCCCTAGACTCAGCGGTTTGGGCTGTGCATTGATTTTTAGACTTTGTCACCCCATTTCCCCCTCCTAGGGGTTGAATTCTGAAAAAACCTGAAACCCGTTTCTACTCATTTATCAATGGGAGCACTTCTGTGAAGTTTCGAATAAAATAGTCTAACTAATCTTGTTTCCCCATACAAACTTTGGAGCACCGTTTAACCCCCTTAGGGGGTGAATTTTGAAAAATCCTTTCTTAGTGCACCCCTAGACCATATAAGGAACCTACTTGCCAAATTTGGAATCTGTAGACCCAGCGGTTTGGGCTGTGCGTTGATAGATGAGTCAGTCAGTCAGTCAGTTTCTTCTTATAAATATTTAGATTTGTTAGGGTGAATCAATTTATGTTTCCACGTCTAGCAGACACCTTCCCCCGTAACAGACGTGACAATAATCAACTGTGTTCGCATACGTCAAAGACTGCATTAATGGGAAAAAGCGTTTTCTGTAGTGCTCCTAAAATATATAATAAAATACCACAGTCTTATAAAGCATTGCCGGTAAATATGTTTAAAAAAAAGATTCGAGATTTATTAACGGACAAGTGTTATTATAGTATAAACGATTTTTTAAGTGACACTACATGACATTGTTACTTTTCTTTATCTTTGTGACATTATATGATTATTTTATATTATAATGACTTATCAATTTTTATTGCATTTTAACATTGTTTATTTTCTCTTTTATTGTTACTTAATTTTTGACATTATTTGATTAATTTACTTTACTGACTGAACAATGTTTAAGACTAACAGGAGTAACTAAACAGGAGTACAAATTACTAAAATCCAAATACTAGTCGTATTTGGATTTTAGTAATTTAGTTTTTATTTTGTAATTTATTTTGTTTTGTAAATTTTATAAATTTGTACGCCACATTGGTGAAACATGGACGTACAAAATATCAATATTGTGTCATCCTGCGTGCTTAGTTTACATGTATACGCATGTTTTAACAAAAAAAAATATCTTTATCTTTAACAAATGTTAACTCATTTATCGACAGGAGTACTCCTGTTTAGTTACGAATAAAATAGTCTAACTTATCTTATTTTCCCATGTAATCTTTGGACTTCCGTTTTAACCCCTTAGAGGGTAAATTTTGAAAAATCCTTTCTTAATGCACCCTTAAACCTCATAAAGAACCTATTTGCCAAATTTGAAATCTCTAGACTCAGTGGTTTGGGCAGTGCATTGATTTTTATACTTTGCCACGCCAATTCCCCCTCTTAGGGGTTGATTTCTGAAAAAACTTGAAACCCGTTTCTACTCATTTATCAATAGAAGCACTCCTGTCAAGTTTCGAATAAAATAGTCTAACTAATCTTGTTTCCCCATACAAACTGTGGAGCCCCGTTTAACCTCCTTAGGGGGTGAACTTTGAATTTTTTTTTCTAAGTGCACCCCTAGACCTCATAAGGAACCAATGTGCCAAATTAGGGAATCTCTAGACAGCGGTTTGGGCTGTGCATTGATTTATTTTTATACTTTGCCACCCCATTTCCCCCTCTTAGGGGTTAAATTCTGAAAAAACCTGAGGGGGTGGGAGTGAAGTTGAAATTTAGTAAATAGTAAACAAAAACACTCAACTGGAGAGCCAGTTTGCAGAACTTCACACCCAACACATGGAGATACTGGACTAGCATCACCATCTCCGTCAACTAGTGTCTGGTTTCAGCAATGCCATGACACTCATGACTGAAACCAGTGGCGGATTTACACATTTGCCGCCAGTAGGCTTTTCAAATTTTGCCGCCCCTACTGACCTCTACACAATGTGTTAGAGTTCCTTTAGGATTGTTTTTACAACCCAAAAATTTTGTTAAGATTACCTAAGAAATAGTTTTTGGGTAAATTCCTGAGCTAAGCGAAAATTTTAACACTACCTTGAACAGGCTAGAATTGTTTCAATCCTGATACTTATGAGTTACTTGTTCGACTCACAGATAAAGGCAAGAGTAAGTAGGCTGAGAGCGAGCGAAGCGAGCTCGAAAATTTGTACACTTTACCTACCTTGGACATGTTAGAATTGTTTCAACCTACCGGAGTTACCTGGGCGACTTATAGACAAAGATAAGAATCAAGAGAAGCTAGTGTGCAAAAGCGAGCACGAAAATTTTTACATCTTGCCTCGAGTAAATTCAGATAGTTTTAAGGTTTGAGATCAAAATATCCACATGCTATGCAACCTTGCGTATGTATGCTATAATACCAATTCTGTGGCATCAGGCAGGAAAAAGCTGCCCCTGGCGACGCCCATGTTACCTATAGTTTCGACACACTTGTCTTGATTCCATGGCGAAATACAATAATAGTTTTAAAGAAATTCTTAAACATGGGGCATGTGGACTCTGTCTCTTTTAGCCTGAATTTGAACCTTCACTTAGTTTATTGTTCCAAAAAACCCTTCCACACTAACAATTTACTGCCGTTTCCAGTGTTTGTAAATGTAAAATTATTCCCGTCGTTTGTTTTCAATAAAAACGCGATTCAATAATTTGTAGAAAAAATCATCTAACTGGTGAAACATTTAGTACATATTGAATTGCTCGTCTGGACCTAATAGCATTTAGGAATATACTCGTAATTATGAATGTATTAATTTCTATAACACTCAAAAAGAAAACTGGCTCATATTTGCCGCCCCTAAAATCTGCCGTCCTAGGCTCCAGCCTACTCAGCCTACTGGTAAATCCGCCACTGACTGAAACGAATATTTGAACTGGAAGCCGAATAATTGTGCAAGCCACATAACACCATTACAGCCAGCAAAGAGATCACTAACACCAAAAACCTGTTCAATAAGCTGATTGATGGTGTATCCGGACTGCAGTGCGAACAGCCCACCATCACCATAGATCTAACTGGGGACGATACCATAACTAAATGTCCAATTTTAAGTACCCATAATAAAATTAAGAAATATATTAAGTTGTTCCTGACCTTACTCCATCTTAAATCATACTCTAGCAAATTTGAACCCCACCTAAAGTAACATCATAGTTTAATCTGATGGACTAGGAACTGGTTTTGGATCATCAACTGTTCTAAACATACAGTGTTGGTAGTATGTAATAATTAGGAGTTGTATGTAGTATACCTAATTCTAATAAATTAAGTACTACAGCATTATTATTTGTCTTTTTTTTCAACATGTTTCACAAAACAAATTAATAAAGAATTATGTAGAAAAGTGAAGTGAGAGTAAGGCCCCGCACATACCGCTGGAGGCGCCGTGGAAGACAACAAATTAATATAAACCTTAACTAACTTGACATACGGTCAATATTATAAGAATAAATTCACACGCGGTGCTCGGTTCAGTGGTGTGTGCTGGGCCTAAAAGTATTACGAGCTAATAATAAAACTATCTATCTATAGTTAATTAATTATGCCTTTCATTTATAACTATACAAGGATCTTTTGGCGCGTGGCCCGTGGCTGAAATCAGAAATAACGATACCATTCCGATTAGTTTAAAAACCGGCCAAGTGCGAGTCGGACTCGCGCACGAAGGGTTCCGTACCATTATCTATACATTAGACAAAACGGCAAAAATATCACGTTTGTTGTATGGGAGCCCCCTTAAATATTTGCGGCAACAGAAATACATCATCTGTGAAAATTTCAACTGCCTAGCTGTCACGGTTCATGAGATACAGCCTGGTGACAGACAGACGGACAGACAGCGAAGTCTTAGTAATAGGGTTCCGTTTTTACCCTTTGGCTACGGAACCCTAAAAACAAATGTTAATACAAGAAAATAAATATTTTAGAACATCACAAGCTATAAAAACAATAAAACAACAAAAGAAATAAAGTTTGCACAGAAATTGGCATCGGTGTATATCACAAAACCAACGTCTATCGCGATAGCAACTTCACACTCAGTTGTCATCAATTTGATGTCAATTATGCTTACGTAATCGCAATATTAAAAGTACGAAAGCATGTGTCAAAATGAGTTACAGTGACTATCAGCCACGATCTTCACCAATGACGTCATATTTGATCGCGATTGGTCATACATAATACGAAACTAACCTTTTGACAGTTAATTGATATACACTGAGTCCAGGGGGTCTAAAATGGCCGCTTTAGCAGAATCGTTTCGTGAATCACGTTAAAAATTTAAAATTCTTAAAATGGACTTACTTATGTACTTATTTATGACTATTTACATAAAGTCCATTTTAAGAATTTAAATTTTTTAACGTGATTCGTGCTAAGATTCTGCGTAGATTCTGCTATAGCGGCCATTTTAGACCCGGGGGCAATGATATTATAAAGAAGATACGCCATGTTCATACTGAATGGCGTTCAGATATCGTTGCGAGTAATTTAAAACTACGACAGCGATAGATAATACGGAACGTATACAATAGAAAGAGATAGCTAGCTATCAAAGTGCAACAATTGTATCACTTTGTCCTCAACAATTTGTGCGTGCTAGTGCGATATCTACCTCTTTTTACTATATTAATATCATTGCCCGGGGGTCTAAAATGGCCGCTTTAGCAGAATCGTAATATGAATCATGTTAAAAATTTAAAATTGTTAAAATGGACTTTATAATCATAGTCATGAAGTCCATTTTAAGAATTTTAATTTTTTAACTTGATTCATGCTATGATTCTGCGTGGATTCCGTTAAAGCGGCCATTTTAGACCCGCCGCAGTTACTATCAATTCGAGCTGTCAATAGAGATACATGTTACACAACTCAGGAAAACGACAGCTTCAGGATAATAATTATACTTTTATTAATCAACTAATACAATTCACAATCAAATCAGATTCATTACAATATTTCACGTATTCAACAATAATTTAAACTTCCAACGAACAACGGTCAATCAGGCAGAGGTTTTTTTAAAAAGAACTTGTCGGGTCGGCTGGGGTCTAAAATGGCCGCTTTATCAGAATCCTAATATGAATCACGTTATGAAATGTAAATTCTTAAAATGGACTTTATGGTCATGATCATAAAGTCCGTTTTAAAGATTTATTTTTTTTAAAGTGAAATACTTTATGATTCTGCTAAAGTGGCCTTTTTAGGCCCGCGCGATCGAATGGTCGAGCCTTAGCTGCACCGTAAGCACTACGGTAGTACGGTTGGTGGGAGGTGTATAGTGTTGCCAACTCTTAAGGCTAGGTAGTTTTGCAAAAGTAGGCATTTAGCGCTGTAGGCTACGCGCGAAATACTTCGCGTGGACACAGCGCGTCAGAAAACTCGCATGACTCCGCGCGGCGACACAGTATAGAAATATGCAGTAGATTATGTAATATTACTTGACTTTTATGAAATATTTTTTTATGATCAAAATTTGTTACTCGTAGTAGCAATAAATTAGAGCTTCGATATAAAATAATTGTCAGTAAAATATTAGAATATAAAATAGGTAGTCATAATTGGGCAGTTGGAATAATTAATTGAAAATAAACAGCCAGTTTGCAGGTTTGAGAACTGTAAAGATAAAATTTTGATTTGTTTATGTTTTTGTATTATTGTTTTTTTTTTTCAAAACATTTGAGGAAAGTATTTCAATTTCAACTACGATTATTTACTTCGAAGATAGATTTGCATAAAAAGAACCTAGGGTGTCAAATAAAACAAATTTATAAAAGAAATCTATATAATAATATAAAAATTAAAATTAATTGCTGTTCGTTAGTCTCGCTAAAACTCAACAATAGGTCAAGGTTTGTATAAAAGATAAAAAATAGGGATTAGGCAGTAGGTAGGTGGTTGGTAGGTAGTAGGTAGTGGGCAGGTAGGTACTGTAGGTAGTAGATAGGAAGTAAGTAGGTAGTAGGTAGATGGTAGGTAGTACGTAGGTAGGTAGGTAGGCGGTCGGTAGTAGGTAGGTAGGTAGTAGGAAAAGGCGCATTGCAACGCATGGCACAGCTAGTTTTAAATATTCTCATGTACTATCGTGGTGTTTTCCGCCTGACCATTTTAAT
The DNA here is from genome assembly GCA_905147715.2 of Xestia xanthographa. Lineage (NCBI taxonomy): Eukaryota > Metazoa > Arthropoda > Insecta > Lepidoptera > Noctuidae > Xestia > Xestia xanthographa. Next base: position 26,451,733 of record LR990659.1, read on the forward strand.
TTTTTTTCGCTTAGAACATGCAGAGGCGCCGAGCCACGCCCCCTTAAAGTTTGGGCCTATTAGGAAAACGTCAACTTTGCCGCGCAAAATAACAATAACTCTCGTTTGGCGTGCGTCATCCGTGCGCTCGGCCGATTCGGTATCTTTTCATTCATTATTTCTATACAAAGTCAACGGGTCGGGGCTAGGGCGTGCAAAGCCGGTTTTCCGGTTTTGGTAAAAACCGGAAACCGGACAAAATTTACGGATTTTTGAAAACCGGGTTCGAAAGTCAAAACCGGAGTTAACTCCGGTTTTCCCATTTTTGAATTACATTTTGATTTAAAACAACTTTTTTAGTACGCACTTAATGGGGGCTATCGTTTTTGAGCTCACCAGATGGCGCACTGTCGAGTAAGGTCCTGTCAATAATTCAATTTTATATTATAAAGCACCAATAACTTCATAGAAAAGTTTATTTTATTACGTATAACGACAGTGTAAGCTTTAGATATATATTTACAATAATCTTCCTAAAATTAGTAAGCATGAAACATTTAAAAATCATTCTACCTCCAAGTACTAAAAATATTATGGTCCTAAGTTGCTTTGCTACTTAAAATCTTCAAGTCATAATTAATCAGGAATGGCTCAATCTAGAACACAATCATGAGTATTAGTATAAATACGTGATAAAAAATCACGCAACGCGCCAACACTGTATGACATCTGACATTTTGGAGGACCTTAGTCTACACAAGCGCCTCTAGTGGCAAATTCACACGCGATAGCCCCCATTAAGAAATCTTCAATTGAGAGTCATCAAATAAATCCGAACGCAATCTACACCCTCTTACACTTCTCCCTCCGCGACCCCCTCACCCACGAAGCGACTCCTGCGACCCGATCCCGTCTGCCCAAACTCAAACCTTACCTTAAACTTTTCCCAAATCCAATGGTGCTGACATATCTGCGACTATTACAAACTTATTGCAGCAGCTAAAATATAAGCTCAAGGACTCTGATACCATCGCCGTAGTTGTCTCCGAGTAGTCCGTGCCATCGTTATCATTATCATCTGACGCTGAAGTTGTAGCTGATGAGCTAACTCTTCAAGAGCAGCTTGATAAGGAATTGGATAAATGCAGGAAAACCCCCCAAGAATCGGTCTTATTTCGACCTTGCATGGTTTGTCAAGGTAGAACAAGCCATGTATGAAAGCATGACGTAACTATTTGATGTGTGTACTATCAACAAGTGTTGAGAGTGGGAAAGCCTTTTCGAGTGCTGGGTACTTTGATGATGATGATGATGATTGAGCACCACACCCAGCCAGGAGCAAGCCTGACCCGGACAAGCCGGATACACCAGGGGGCACTATTTTGTAAGGAAAGACATGCTCTGGGATGGGAAAGGAAGCCCGACCAACCGCAGCCAGTCGGGCACAATCAGCCGACTATGCAGCCTCGAGCCAATATAGGAATAGTGGTAAAGACAGGTACAATCCATAGGAATGAGCATTGGTGCTTTGACCTTCGTTTGATTGGTCTCTTCTATCATTGGAGAATCATGTTCGTTTCTGGTGGTTGCGATTCCATTCGATTTTGACACGGCTTAAAGTTGAAAATATTATTGTTCGCGTATATGTTTCATCGTCAGTAGTATGTGTTCCACTTTGTCAGTAAATGTTTCGCTAAGGTGATATATTTCTTGGGTAGCTGATTTCTTTCTTTTTGCTGCTAGCTGAATCCATTCTTCTTTGCTTTTATTGGAATATTCCATGCCTTGTTGGAGTGACCCGTTCCATGTATATAATGGTCTTCCTACTTTAAACCGTTTAGCCTTGTATCTCATGGCTGCGTGTAGAAAGTGAGGCTCTGGCCGTCGGAGAATGTGCCCGTAGTAGCATAACCGTAGGCATTTAATTATTTTGGTACCTAATTGTTTTTCTCATAAGAATTTCACGTGTTTTTGTTCGGGGGGTTTCGCGTACTCTTTATCATATCTTTAAGAATGGGTCTTTTGTATCTTCTGAGTTTCGATCAGTTTGCCTTTGTGAGTGCCGCTGCTTTAACCTTTTCGAGTGCTGGGTACTTTTGCAACAAAATAAGAAGTACGCTATGATCTGATAAAATGTTAAATGCACTTCTATTCTTATGAACAAATTATCAACAACAGCGGTCTCATGGAAAAAAATATTATTGTTTATTTAAATTAGTGTACGGTACACAGTTGATTTGATCTCGTTTTATAGTCAAATATGAATTCTTTAATGTTGTTAGTAGTTCGTAATTAATGAGCTCAAATTAAAAAAATCGAGACGTTTTTTTGAATCTTTTCGATTTCTTAATGATTCGGTTCTATGCAAGTTATAAACATTTCCTTTGGAGAATGAATGTGGATTGTACGTTTGTCGAGTTCCCCCAATATAACACCGTAAGTTAACATTGTGGTGGGTTTGATTAAAAGAGGTTTGATACAATAAATTTGTTTTATTTGTGTATCGGAAAATATTGTTTTGTTGTTAACATTCAACTAAGTATGTATAAAAAAAAAAATGTTGCCGAAACCGGGGCTAACACCGGTTTCCGGTTTTGGGCCCTCAAACCCGGAATTCAAAACCGGTTTTGAAGACCTTCCGGTTTTGCACGCCCTAGTCGGGGCTAGAGAGCGTTTCTATGTTGTGAGTGCAAGCAAAAATGTGCTTAGTGGTGGTCAGGCGGGAGTGTCCTCGATAGTACTTTAGTCATCTTAAAATTGCCGGTTGCAATTCTTGAGGCTGCCCCACTGACCTATAACAAAAAGTAAATGAAGTACTGGTAAAATGGGGTGAATAGAAATGCAGGGGTGAATGGAAACAAACCTTTGAAATGGATTTTAACGCTGAATCATTACTGTATTTTGCCAACAAGGTATCTAAACAAATAAGTATAATTTAGTTACTAAAATAGAGTACTTGTTGGTAACTTTACACGTGAATTCAACTTTAAAATCCATTTCAAAGTTTCGTTTCCATTCACCCTTGCATTTCTATTCACCCCATTTCACATATCGATGCAGACAAAATATGATTTAGTTTTATCAATAATCTTAGCGTTCTCTAGTAGTACTGATATTTTTATACTGTGGATATGTTTCTATTTGTTTCTTATTCTCTTCTCTCTTATTGCTTTACACGACTTTTTTCGCCTGCGTTGTTTATGGCCCATTATAACTAACAAAAAAACTCTCCAAAACAGATGATAAGGTGCGCGAAGTTGTCGCGGAAAAAACTGACACAGGTCCATCGTCCATAAGCGCCAGCACGCGACTGAACAGTAGGGATGCCCAGTGTTGCCAACAGGATTTTTAAAAATCCGCCAAGTTCGTTGTGTATTTCCGTCAAAAATCCGTTATTTTTTTTTTTTTTATCCGTCAATAATAGCCGTTAAATTTCTAAAGTTATATATTTTCACAGTTTAATTACAATTTAAATTAAATGTGCCAAGCGTACTTGAAAAAATAGAATAACAACTAATAATAAAATAATAATCAACTAGATAATCCTACTCTACTTCTTCTCTATTAAAATGTAAACCAATTAATTAGCCTTGAATCATCTTTAAAATTAAAAATCTATAATATCGTCATCATTTTCAGTACTATCATGATCTGTTGCCATTGTAAAAGCTGCAGAAGTCTAACATTTGCGTCTTTGGTCTACCCTATTGCCATCATACAAAATTATTCATATAAAAACATTTGGCTGAAGGTAGTTTTTGTCCCGTTAAATAAGCCGTCAGCCGTTAGAAAGATTTTTTCCCGTTTTCAAAGTATCCAAATCCGCTAGAAATGACGGGAAATCCGCTAAGTTGGCAACACTGGGGATGCCCGATCTGAATCGATCTTTTAGAAGATCGATTCACGGCAATACGATCTACCAATTTTTTGAATCGATTCAACATAATGCGATCTTCGCTCGGATCGAATCGTATGCCTGAAAGATCGTAAGAAAAAATCGTATCTACTACAATGTTATTTAAGTTATGAATTATGATCTTTGATAACACTAGCATTGTAGCGGGGACAGAGTATTCACAACAAAGTAATATTACACCTAAGTACCTGCATTGAAATTAGTTTCAAGTTACCTAAGACTGCCCGCAGAGATGAAATATGAAATGAAGGTATGTGTTAATATTTTGTTTATTTTATACCGCTGTTTATATAAGTGTTATAAGGAGAACGTTCTCCAATTCGTTTTTCTTTCATTGTACATATTATTACTACGATACGATACAAAGGTGTTTAGCGTAACATATTATTGTAAAATACTGTTATGGCTCCGCCAATAAAATCAAACGTTTGGACGTTTTTTATTAAATGTGACACGGGTGGACAATGTAAATTATGTAAACAGAGTGTTAAAACAAAAGGAAATACTACGAATTTAATAAATCATATCAAATGGCATCATAAAGACAGTTATTCTGATATAAGCAAAAGTGGAGAAAGTTCTACTAAAGGAACAGCCGAAATCGTAAGTGATAAATTTAAAGTTTAAATTGTGATGATGCGGTTTTTTTTAAATATTTAGTTCATTAAAATATTGAAACTAATTTAGGGATTTATAGTTTTGTAAACTTTGTTTTTGTTAATATGAAAACCGAATTTAAGTACATTACATAAAAATAAACAACTTTGCATGCAAACTGTGCCTTTTTAATATACCTTTATAATTACGATACGATCTTCAGAGATCGAATGAGATCGATTCAATGCAATACGATTCAGATCGTAGATCGATTCACAGAGTTGCGATCCATTACGATCCAAAAGATCGATTCAAAGCTAAAGATCGGGCATCCCTACTGAACAGTGAACGGCAGTGTTGCCGTTGGGACAATCTAGTTTGTAGCTACATGTAAGAAAAAAGTTGCCAGTTTTGTAAATAAATCTCTTTCAAAATTCCGCTAGAAGTGGCTAAAGTACTTTTGGCCAGCTACTGCTATCCTATTACTATTGTTATGTATTACAATATAGGCATGGGGGATAGATGGGTTATTTTTTTTTTTAATAGTATTAAACATGTAATAGGTAATAGCTGACTAAATTATAGTGATTAAAACATTGTCTACAGTATAAAGTTAGTGAAATAGTTAAAATAGTATAAAGTTATAAAGTATAAAGTTAAATACATAGTATGAAGTTAGTGAAACATTTTAGTTTAAAATTAAAAATCAATTTAAAAGTCTACAATATCATCTAGAGATTCTGTGGATGGTATTTCAGTTTATTTTACCGATTTGACCGTTTTTGTGACATTGTTTCAAACTTCAGGTGACAAAACATAATTATACTAACTACTGCCACTACTACTACTACTGACTTCTAATAGTAATAAAAGTAGGTTTAACAATCTAAAAATCAGCCAGAAGTAGCTAGATTTATTTTGGTGGCTAAAATGGTTTTCTTTTTGGCTACAACCGTTGAAAATCCGCTAGATCTAGCCACAAAGTGGCTAAAACGGCAACACTGGTGAACGGGCCTCTCGGGTCTCGGAGCCGCCGCGGGCGCTTTTAATTCATATTTAATCGTAGTAATTAAGAAAATCATTTTATCAAGTCAAACTCTGCGAATTTGTCTATAACTAATTAGTTTCTTATAGTACAAAAATTAAATGTAAAAAATCAGTAATATAGTCATAATATAGAAAAAACGTTATAAAAAGGGGCAACTTTGCGATTTTTTTCTTCCGAGTGAAGTTCATCAGGTCTTGCAACTGAATGCGATTTTGACTAGACAAGATCCTTAACTAATACATTTTTTTTTTTTTAATTTAAAACACTATATTCTTTGTCTCAGATTGTTTTAAAAAACTTAAATTCGGGGCCACCTAGCCTTAACAGTGTTGCAAATAAATTTACACAATACTATTATATTTTGTAACAGCTCGGCCATCCGCTCGCCAACGAGTGCCTTCGTTGTGGTCACTTTGCAAGTACAATTAAGAAAATACATTTAAACTCTAAAGTAAATACTTAACTACTTCATACATCTAGAATACATTAAATATTTTATTTGGCTACTGTCAGGTTTCTTTATTTACATCCCTTTATTTGTAGTAATCCATCAATCACGTCAATATTTGTAGCAATACAAAACAATCAACTCTCCAACTTTCCATTTTTTTTTTAAATACATCATATAAGTGGCAAGTATCTTACAATCAAACAATAATTGTCGAATCCATAATTTAGTTGGTTTTAGTACACTACATAACATACACAATTCTGGCACATCATTGTGCCTAGAAACCAATCTAGAAACAACTATGGGCAATTCAGTATTTTACTATGAGACATATCGAATCATTTTGTAACTATATTAATTTATTCAAGATTTCACTACTGCTTACATTATAAAATAATATTTAATAGTATCTTTGGGCGGCACATCATTGTGCACATCATGCCCTAACTACGCCGAAATCGCTAGAACCGCTTATTGCTTCTCCTTGGGCGGCACATCATTGTGCACGTCATGCCCACAATAAGCGGTCCAAATCAACATTACTAGGACCACTTATTGCTTTTCCTTGGGCGGCACATCATTGTGCACGTCATGCCCACAATAGACAGCCTGTCAATCATGCCATGCGATACCTTGAACGTGAATCATTTCCTGCAGGGCTATTATGTATCTCTGTTGACAGCTCGAATTGATAGTGGGCTTCAGTGTATATCAAATAGCTGTCAAAAGGTTCGTTTTGTATTATGTATCACCAGTCGCGATCAAATATGACGTCATTGGTGAACATCGTTGCTGTTAGTCACCGTAACTCATTTTGACAGATGCTTTCGTATCGATACTTTTAATATTGCGATTACGTAAGCATAATGGATATCAAATTGATGACAACTGAGTGTGAAGTTGCTATCGTGATAGACGTTACTCATAGGTAGTGTTTTATAAGGTTTTGTGATATACACCGGTGCCGATTTCTGTGCAAACATTGTATTTTGTTGTTTTATTGTGTTTATAGCTTGTAATGTTCTAAAATATTTATTTTCTTGTATTTTAATATTAGTTTTTAAACTAATCGGAATGGTATCGTTAGTTCTGATTTCAGCCACGCGTCAAAAGATCCTTGTACAGTTATAAATGAAAAGGCTTAAAATTAACTATAGATAGATAGTTTTATTAATAGCTCGTAATACTTTTAGGCCCAGCGCACACCGCTGGAGGCGCGGCGGAGCGCATTTCCTTAAAACGCGCTGGCGGATCCACGGGCCCCGAGCGGCGCTGAGAGCCCTTGAACGGAGCGGCGTGCAGCTACTCCGAGCGCGCACATTTTATAGTGCTGTTCGATATTTTGTACAGACAACTCGCTCTCGTGGTGCGGCGACGGAGCGCAGAGCAGCGCGGCGGCGACTGGAGCTAGTTAGGGTAGCTAGTTCTTGTAGTAGCTTGAGGGCGCTCTGAGCACCGCGTGCGCCTAAGGCTATCTTATATATTTACCGTATGTCAAGGTAGTTAAGCCGCGCCTCCAGCGGTGTGCGCTGGGCCTTACTCTAACTTCACTTTTCTACATGTTGTATAATTGTTTTGTGCAACATGTTGAAAAAAAAAGACAAATAATAATGCTGTACTAACTTTATATAATTGAATTATACTACATACTACTTACCTACGTACTACCAACACTGTATGTTTAGAACAGTTGATGATCCAAAACCGGTTCCTAGTCCATCAGAATATACTATGATATTACTTTGGGTGGGGTTCAAATTGTGGGCTTCTCGCACTCCAGTCCGGATACACCATCAATCAGCTCATTGAACAGGTTATTGGTGTTAGTGATCTCTTTGCTGGCTTTAAGTGCCTTGCACAATTATTCTGCTTCTAGTTCAAATATTCGTTTCAGTCATGAGTGTCATGGTATTGCTGGAAATCAGACACTAGTTGACGGAAATGGTGATACTAGTCCAGTATCTCGTCCAATGTGTTGGGTGTGAAGTTCTGCAAGCTGGCTCTTCAGTTGAGTGTTTTTGTTTACTATTAACTAAATTTCACCTTCACTTCCTTCCTGTCCCGCAGTAGCTTGCTTACTCATTTCTAGATGAATCTAGCTCCGTCAGCACTGCTTTTAGTTTGTCACTCATGTCATGAACGTAGCTCCGCAGGTCATCATAATGCCTGATTATCTTTACCAACAACTGAAATGTGACAAGAAACAGCTGAGTATGTTAAGAGAATATTATGTTTGTTGAAACCTTGAGAAAGTAGGAGTTTTAAAGTTAGAATGGAGTAAAATATTAAATGAAAAAATATAGATACGGAAAAATAACTTAAAATTAATTTTCTATTAATTTTAAATTTGATTTAATATGCTTAACACTTCAATACCCGCAATTACAGACACAATTAAAATAACAATGCACCGTGCCTCTGGAGGCACGGCCGGGAGCATACGGGTTAAACTTGCTACAGTCAACACTTTAGGGAAAATTAATTTTCTATTAATTTTAAATTTGATTTAATATGCTTAAACTTGCTACAGTCAACACTTTAGGGAAAGGCTATTTTTTACTTTGATAAGATTCAAGGATTGATATGAACATGAGTTTTACGTGGGAACAAAGTTTAATTAAGTTCTTTAATTATGAATTAAGTGGTTTAGTTATAATATTTAGAGCATAGGTATTAGAGACACCATAGTGTGAAGTAGGGTTTGTAGTGAATGTTATAAGTCTGGGCAAGAGTTTTCGTCCTCGAATTTGCGTTCACAATTTGTCAAGCAAAATGAGACGTAAACGTAGCTGGTGTTTACTGGGACGTCGCTCGGTGTCTGTGTACTGTATAGTATGTAAATGTATACAACATTAATACGTTAATTAAAACAGAATACTCCCGAGGTTCGAAGAATTCAAATTCACAGTCCAAAAGTTGACAGCCGGTTATCGAATGGAGTTATCACAATTTATACAGGCTTGCACAATAACTTAACACATTCTAAGTCATATAGTATCGGTTCCTTTAACAAATAAAGAAGTTATTTATAAGTAAACATATTTATTTACAATAACAATGTCACTGTCAGTAATGTCACATGTTATATAAACCGCTTATTATAAAATGTTCCGTATAACCAAGTATTGTAACGCTCAACGGGCGCTATTTAACTTAGCTGCATAATAGTCGATAAAAAATAGAGTGGTCAACTGCTGAGGCGAAGCGCGCTGTTAGTCACCGTAAAGTGATATCCACTCAGTGTGATACATAATACCAATAATATGACATTCACGGTTGTCAACAAAGTTCGGTGTACAACCGAAGCTTGATAGTCACTGGATATCAGAAAGATACATAATAGGCCTGCAGGACTCTGTAGAAGCCGCCATGGTGGGGTAGACTGGTAAGTAGGTCGCGTGACGTCACCTCTGGCGCGCTTTCGATATATTCGCCCGTCCGTACTCATGACCCTGATCCGACATATACAATAAAACAACAAAAGACAATGTTTGCAAAGAAATCGGCAACGGTGTATATCAAAAAACCTTATAAAACACTACCTATGAGTAACATCTATCACGATAGCAACTTCACACCCAGTTGTCATCAATTTGATGTCCATTAAGCTTACCGCAATATTAAAAGTATCGATACGAAAGCATCTGTCAAAATGAGTTACGGTGACTATCAGCCACGATGTTCACCAATGACGTCATAATTGATCGGGATTGGTCTTACATAATACGAAACTAACCTTTTGGATATACTCTGAGCCCAGTTACTATCAATTCAAGCTGTCAACAGAGATACCTAATAGCCCTGCAGGATTACGACGGACTAAAAATGCTACCATAACTATGAATTGCCAAAAGATGTCCTAAAAAAAATTGGTACCATGGCAACTTAAGATGATAACGCACGACCTAGCACAAGTGGACTAGAATTAGTTATTCTAACTTGACACACGATGTCGATAGTTCTGACGATGAATAATCATATTTAATATTTTTCTTTGTTATTAATCTAATAACATGTAATATAATCTTACGTTTTTCTTTTTAAAATAAAAATTTTGATTATTTTATTTTTATTTATCTTTTTTTATCTTAAATAATTAGCTCTTTTTTTAGCTCTTTTTTCATAACCAACCAACTAGCTCCCTTTTCAAATGCAGTGTTGGCAACACTGGAATGCATCGGACGTTTTTCAGTTCGTCATTTCGAAAGTTTTGAAAAGATGTTTGTTTAATTCATCTAGACTTGGTTTATTTATTTGTTAAGTAGTGAATAAGTGTGTAGAAATAATGAGACGAACATATAAGTCTAAGAAAGACGCCGGGGGTGTTCTTGACCGCAGAGACTTATTGCAAAACTTGGACGAAAAGAGCTCAGCTTACGATGCATTTTACATCCAAAATATCAAACAAACTAAGCGGGAATTATCGTGCATTGGATCTTCTAACGCTCATGGAGTGGCATCTAACCGAGTACGCAAGAGGAAATATGTAAAAAGGGTTGTAAAAGAGGTAGAAACTCCTTGCCGAGAAAGCTTGTCCCGGTCTACGTATTTGACACCAGATAAATCTATTCGTGTGAACAAACCTCTGGATCCGTTCGATATGCTGTTAAATACGTCCAATGCGTGTACAGTACAAGTTCAACCCAGGATTGAGTCTGTGACCAGCAAGGTGGATTTGTTTGATAGATTTGTACAGAAAAAGTAAGTAAACTTATGTTTTCATGTAACAATGCGAACTGCACTTCAGCACTAAGAAACCTTTGCAGATGTGTAATTTCTACAGTTACTGTAAATAAAATAAATAAAATAAATAAAAAGCCTTTTATTTCTAATCTCGCTTAAAAATTTACACACTTTTTAACATTAGGTAGGTACTTATTTATAATTAAATGTTAGTTGTGTTAGTCTTTTTACCTTATCCTAGTTAGTAGTGTTAGTTTTTATAAAATGTTGGAGATGTAGCCCCATTACGGGTAAAGGCCTCCTCCATCTTTTTCCACTTCTCACGGTCCTGCGCAATATTTAGCCAGTTTGAGCCAGCGGTCTGTGTTATATCGTCAGCCCATCTTTTAAAGGGTCTCCCGACCTTTCTTTTGCCCGGTGGCCCAGTCCATTTGGTGGTTTGGATAGTCCATCTGTTATCACTGAGGCGTGCGACATGTCCTGCCCAACGCCATTTTAATGCTAGCGCTTTTGTTAGGGCATCTGTAAGTTTTGTCTTTTTTCTGATATCTGCACTTTTTACTTTTTGTATTTTTCTTAAGCCTAATATGCTTCTTTCCATCGCTCTCTGTGTTGTCACAATTTTCTGTTTTGTTCTGTTAGTGTGAACCCAAGTCTGGCACCCATATAATAAGACATCACTTGGAAAAAAAAAAAAAAATTCTGGTCTCTAAAAAGAAATTCTAAAAGGTAACTACACTTTAAACCTAAAAAAAAAAAAAAAAAAAAAAAAAAAAAAAAAGTAGTAATGGAGACTTGCCTCTTACCAAGTTACTGTAAATATCACAAACAATTCCGATGGTGTTTATGAACGCACTCAAAACACTGTTTCTGAATGTCCTAATTCGAATATTCTTATGAAATAATTCAGAGTAAACACGTTTATACACTGTAATTTACTAATAATGCATCATAGGATTTTATTTTAATGTTTTGTCGAACAAAACTCACATGAGCAATTTATTGATGGTTTCAGAGAAGGAAAAACTTATACTAGAAGAAAACCAGCAAAACCCAAAAAAGTTAAGTATTCCAACAGTGACAGTTCTGGTAAGTTTTTTCTTTTTGATGGTAGTAGCAAAAGCGCCAAACAGCATTATTCTGCTTCAATTAAAATTAACTTAAAATCATTCCTGTAATTCCCGAAGAGTTGGCAAGGCAGAGGGCAAGAGCCATTATGTTTCAAGTGTAGGAAGTGAGCCTAATGCCATCAATGGGACACAAATTCAGACTGACTGCTACCGAAACATTACTCATGGCAAAAATCCAATAACACTTACTGCTCCTTTTCTGACCTGTGACTCAACCCACGACAACACGCTGACCAGTAGCACTTGCAATATTATTGTATATCTTAATATCATTGGAGGCTAAACTATATCCTCTTTTAATTTCAGATTCTGATAAAGAAAATTCCGATGAAAAAGCAAACATCACAAGAAATACATCAGATATAAAAGCGTACCAACTCCTTATAGAAAATGAAACCAATAACACTCCAAAAAGGTTCAATGACTCTATCAATAAAATAGTCAACAACTTATCGCTACTATATAAACTAAAACATCAGAACAGCTTCAACGATTCTATGAAAAAACCTTTAAGTTACTATAAACATAGACTGACTAGGAATATACAATCTCCGATTTTACAAAAGTCGCCATTGTGCAGTACTCCATTCAAAGTTAAATATAGAGGGGAGTCTATATTTAAGTTTTCACCTATTTCTGTTACAAATGATGATGATAATAGTCCAAAGCATACAACTATAATAGAAGATGATGATAGTAACAATAGTATAGTATTCTTAGGTAATAATCAAACACAAGGTTCTAAAGATTCAAAGGGAAATACTCCGACATCTGCTGTAGAAGCTGCTCAGAATTCTGCAGAACTTATTTCTAATAATAGTATAAACTGTGATAAAGAAGAATTGATGCCTGAAATAGAAACAAATGCTGGAGAAGTCTTCCATAGAAATGATACAAAAGAAGAAAAGGAAAGTACTGAAATAGTTGAGAAAAGCAATGCAACTTCTAGTGTTGAAATAAGTTCCTTACAAACCACAGAATTTGAACCATTTTTAGGCTTTTCCAATGATGCTAGTAAAGAAATTGTTATTGTAAATGTTAGTTTACACAGAATCTCAGATTTAGATGATACTGTACCTAGAAATGATATAACTAAAATTGAAGTGGATGAAAAAAGTGGAAATATAGCAGAAGACTGTCAATCTAATGTGAGTACAGACAATAATACATCAATAGAATCTAAAAATAATGACAGAGATTCCTTGTATGACACATGCAATAGTGACCAAAGTTCTAGTGAAGAAGAAGTAATTAAAGTACCTGTAGTAAAGATTCGGAGAATGAATGATTCCTCATTCATGAGATATTATGAGAAAATGAATGTTTTTGACGGTGATGAAACTCGTGAAAGTCTGAAGGACGAAGACACAGATGATTGTAATGATAGTCTGAAAGGTGAAAAAAATGGTATGAGTAAAGATGACAAAATTAATAAAAATAATTTGAGTGGTGACGAGGAACAAATTCCCGAAAATAATGTGAGTCAAGAAGATGAAGTTCTTTCTCAAGATGAAGAGTATGCTAGTTTTGAAGACAGCAATGCTTCAAATGAACAAACATCTGAAAATGATTCTAGTACAGATGTGAATGTAGATTTATTGGAAAATGAGGCTAATGAATATATTGATATTGTTTCATCCAATGATGATGATGGAGAATCTTATGAAGAAGAGAAATGTGTCAGTTTTGTTACAACAAGGAGGAGGAATGAAGTTACAAATAACTCTATAATGTCTATTTTTAATGATTCCTATGCATCTTCTAGTACTGATTGTGATAAGACTGTGGTTAGCAATCAAAAAGACCCTGATTGTGAAATAAATAAAGAAAGCATAGATGAAAATGAAACATTAATAAACTTAAACGAATATAAACAAGTTAGTAGTGATGAAGAAGGATTAGAATTAAGAAAAGATGTAGATCATCCAGAAAAAACCCAACGTAATTTGCCAAATAGTAAAGAAAACGAAGACACCAGAATCTCATTTGTAACTACTAGGAACAGCAATATCACTGATCGGAAAAGCTCCATAAGAAACAGGAAGAGTTCCATTAAACCAAGAAGAACTACAATCTCCGATCGAAAAAGCTGCAGCTTGCCTAGTGAAAGTATGATACATAGTCCAGAACCTTCCAGAAACACATGCTTCGAGAAACCAGGCATAGTTCTACAGCCGGGTAAAAAATGGGAGAGATCACTGAGTATATTCAGAAGAATGACTATGATTACGGACCATTTTGATCAGTCTATTCTTGAAGAAGAACTTACAGAGAAGAAAGGAAGGAAATATAGACAAAGTGTAATTGAGACTATGGAAAGGCAAGAGATGAATGGTAGGTACATTTTAATTCTTTATCATAATCATCTGCTCAGCCTAAATTTCAATTATATTGGAGTCGGCTTCTAGTTTTACTCGATACAGCTTTATACCAGTGTTTTACATGGAGTGACTGCTAAACTGACCTCACAAACCCGAACTGAAGTCAGTAAAACAATACATTTTGGTAAGACTGCTTCTCAGACTTGCAAAGTCCAGCTTTTATTTTAATTCTTTACCAGATAAAGACTGGAAAAGTTAGTTATGCCATTTCTATTGCACAATCTCTTGTCTCCCGACCTATTTTCGCTTTGCAGATGTCGGAAAATGTCCACATTTCTAATAGAAATTAATTCTGGGAATCGAACCTAGAACTCATGACCCAGTACCATGTTTTCAAACACTATGACTCAATGTATTTGAATAATCACAGAGTATTTATCAAAGTTTACATTTCCATTAAAATTAAAAAAACAATACAATATACTTACATTCTCTTTTGTGTTACTGGCACGTAGGAAATAAAACAAAAAATACAAAAAATGGAACAAACTTGACACTTCCATCCAAAGTTTCAGTGTAATGTCAGGTTTGTGTTTTTTTTTCTAGAAAAACAAGTAAAAGTTGTAAATCTTTATTCAAAGTATTGAACTATTTCAGGTTCCCTACACAATGAATCAATCAATAGTCGCAGAAGTACCTTTGTATCTAAGCCGTGCCGATCTACAATTCGAATTGTGAAAGTGAGTAAAATAAAAATGTGTAATAAAAGTAGAAAATGGTGGTTTTCGAACTGACAAACACATTTTCTTTTCAGGATCCTGATATTTCAAGATTGAGTCTATGCAACACAAGTATATTTGATGACTTGAAAGGTACATTGATATTTTTCTATTTATTTCAGTAAGTTAGCCATTCTATTTCATAACTCGGGCTTGAAATCAATAATGGTACAGTTTTGAAGGGAACAGCAACGCAAGCCATCGCCGAAGTACGGCCTAATCGCGACGACAGACCGCGGAAAAACGGCGGTAATCTCGTAATTTTCACGAGTAACAGTTACATAAAAACCTGTTTTATCTCTTTTTACCTCTGGTATTTATTATTGCGATTGGTCGTCTTTGCCGTTGTGGTTAGCAGTAGCTTTCAGAAGTGTACCTTTACCTTCAGAGTTGTACTTTAAATCTTTGAAAAATGTAAAAAAATACTTTTTAATACAGTTGCTCAAAAAGTGGTGTATTGCAAGGACATATAGCGTTCGGGATGTGGGCTATTACATACTAGTGCTTTTTTTAACCTTTCCCGAACTCGTGCGTTCTCTTTCCCAACTGTCAAAATAATGTCTACTAAAAAGAAAAACCAACCATGAATTGTGATTAATACAAATACGTATATTTCTAAAAAGAAGCTACTAATTTATTTCAATATCAGATTTAATTGAATGAGTTAGGTTAGGTTTCATTTCATGTCATCTGATTAAATTTCATTTTCATTTCATAATATCAATCAAAAAAACCTACTGAAGACTAAGCTGTATGGATAGTTCCCTTTGCCAAAAAAAAGGGGTAAAAAAAAAAATCTGCTTATATTCTACGGTTGGCGCCATTTTCCAGAAATTTTCTTTGCGAGTTTAGTTTGTTGCACAAAATGAGTAATTTCGACCCTATTAAATTTAAAAGCGTCTACGTTATGGTCGAGGTTTTTTTATTTTATTAAATTGCTTCATTTTTTCGCAACTGTATTAAAAATAGTCGTTCAGTACACCTGCGGAACCGTCATTGCAACTTGTTCCGACTGTCAACTTTCCGCACTTGTAATGAAATATACTATTTCATACTTGAGAATAGTTTATTTCATTACAAGTGCGGAAAGGCTGTCATTGCAAAGAGTTCCGACAAATGTCTACCCGAGCCGAGGCGCAGCCGAAGGCGAGGGTTGTCAGTCGGAACAAGTTGCAATGACGGTTCCGCAGGTGTACTGAATGACTATTTTTAATACAGTTGCGAAAAAATGAAGCAATTTAATAAAATAATAAAAACACAATACCTAAACTCGCAAAGAAAATTTCTGGAAAATGGCGCCAACCGTAGAATATAAACAGAGTTTTTTTTTCTTCACCCATTTTGGTAGGCAAAGGGAACTATCCATACAGCTTAGTCTTCAGTAGATTTTTTATATTGTTAAGAAATGAAATTTAATGAGATGAAATAAAATGAAACCTAACTCATTCAATTAAATCTGATATTGAAATAAATTAGTAGCTTCTTTTTAGAAATATACGTATTTGTATGAATCACAAAAACTCTTTAGTAAAAACTTCATGGTTGGTTTTTCTTTTTAATAGACATTATTTTGACAGTTGGGAAAGAGAACGCACTAGTTCGGGAAAGGTAAAAAACAAGCACTAGTATGTAATAGCCCACTTCCCGAACGCTATACGTCCCTGCAATACACCACTTTTTGAGCAACTGTATTAAAAAGGTTTTTCCATTACATGTTTTACTTTTCCTTTCTAGTGATTGGGTTGCCCTTAGCTCAATGCTAATAAACATTTTTTAATTTTTAATACCATGTTTCCGAAGAGGACCATAAATTGACAACACTTTGTAGTAGTTTCCATTTGTTTTGTTATGGTAACATTGAAAATCTCAATTTGATTTGGTTATCTGTGGCGGTGTGGCCGTTCTGTGCATTTCGTGGAAGAAGACGCTTCGTGTGGTCTTTGTCCATAATTTTATTTTATTTTTATTTGTAACTTCGTGTTTCAAATTTCATAATAGTGATTTTAATATTTAATACTATTACAAAGTATTAGTAGAAAAACATTTTTTGAAGAGTGACCATTTGTGTTTGAACGCTAAACGAAATAATTGTGTCTGGTGTGTCTGCCATTGCGTATCCGTAACGGGATATCAGCTTGGTTCTACGCCCTTTGTTCTAATAAAGTGTTAAATCAGCCAAGTGCATGCATCTTTCCCTGCAATACACAGGTTAGTTCCAAAATCGTGGTGTTTTTCGGTTCTTATAATTTGTTGTAGCGTGATTCGTTGCGTCAACGAGACGATTACGCACGGGGGGAAAGTATGTTCAAGTACTTCCTACTTTGTGTAATGAATGTCTCTTGCCGTAGAATCGTGAATGACGCGTTGTATTTTTCAGGATTTTTGAACGAGGAGTGTGATGATACGATTATCGAATTATCCAAACTCTCGATCGCTGATCAGACGCATGAGGTCACTGTACTAGACACCTTCCATGATACTTCGAGCCGTATAGCTACAGCAAGGGATTACGTGTTGCGTCGATGCAATCAACCGGACGCGATACTATTTGATGAATGCTATCCGGACACGTGAGTACCATAATGTTTTATTTACCTTCACAATAATATTTAAAAAGAGAACAATACAAAATTGGCGATTAAATAGGTCACTCAAATACAAGATGGTGGTGGTATTGTTATTAAACATCTGTAACCCGTGGGTAGTAGGCGTTGAGAAAGATGTATGAATGTTGAAGTTGTATGAATGGCTGTGTCCTACATTTTAAAACATTAATATTCAATGACATACCAATATGAGTATTAGGTTCAAATGGATCAACTGCTCTACTTTTGAGCTATCAACATACTTATTTTAAACTATTTTAATTGGTCCATTAGACAATTTGATGTCATTGGAAGTAATAATGCCAATGTCTGAGGTTGTCGCAAAAAGTGTTTTATGTAATCATTACTGTCTTGGATGAGTGATTTAATTGTTAGGTAGAATTTATAAGAAGTATCTGTTCAGTTGCTTTTATTTTGTTCAAGATGATGTTACTTACAACTTGAATTTAGTCTTTCGATTCCCAAAGAAATGAACCTACAACATTATACAGAACATAAACCAAATGAGTCAGAGTGAATGTATTTTCAATTGACCTTTCCAAGGTACACCAGGGTACATTGTCCTTTACATTTCACATGTTTGTTTCATTTATCTACTACATATACCAACATATACTACAGTTTGTTATTGTTTATTCATTACTTACAAACTGCGAAGTAAGCTTGAAGGATGTTTTTTGTTTTCCCTTCAAAGAGGAAAGACAAAGGAGTATTTATACATGGCCAGGGTTAATCCTGTGTGTATTTT
Source organism: Xestia xanthographa (assembly GCA_905147715.2). NCBI lineage: Eukaryota > Metazoa > Arthropoda > Insecta > Lepidoptera > Noctuidae > Xestia > Xestia xanthographa. The sequence continues at coordinate 26,469,991 of LR990659.1, forward strand.
TGGATGCTTGACCAAATATTTGTAATTTTATTATTCTTAAGTCTTCAAGGAAAACAATCGTACTGTCTTATTTATAAAGATTTGTTAACCAAAATGTTCTATAATTCTATGCTGTCTTATTTATGAAAATGGCAGGTAAGACTTGTTTATTGATGTTTTTATAAATCTGTATAATAAAGGTTTATATAAAATACAGTTCCCATCACACAATGCATGACATTATTATCAAGTCATAGGCATGAACATTTTATCCTCTATGAATCAGACATTTTGCATTAGTCAATATGTAAACCTAAACAATCTATAATGAGTCTGGTAACCTATTTACATTATCTCCAACAAGTATCAACTTTCATGTACCCTTCAGTATGTAGTTGAAACTCAATTTCATGTTTTCATTGAAAACTTAAGTATTTCGTTCTGATTCAAGGTTTCAAGTGTCACAAAACATAACCTTGTCAATTATTCAACATTGAACATCATATCATGTTCAATTTACCAATAACATTACCAAGAATAAATTGTTTGAATCATACTCAATTTGTTTACACAATGCAGGGAGTGAAAGTTGCAGAGTTGAAGATATCTTTGAATAATAATCATGTGGTCCATAATTTTTGTATAAAAGAAACCACAGACTAGGAATGTATATTAGAGAGTATGAGTGAATGTATAAGATTTTTTTTTTTGTAGTCTTGATTAATTTAAGTAGGTACCACTTTTATTGTACTTAGTGATAGATAATACAGCTGCCATCTTGATTTTCTGTGTCACACAGTAACTGAGAATTTCATAACACATTGTAACTGATGTAACATATAGTATATGCATGAATATCAATGTTGCAGTGTTGTTAATGTAATGCCATATTAACAACGATAGAATTTTGCTAACACCGATAGAATTTTGTAAGTTCTGTTTCTATGCAAAATCCTGCAGGCTCTTAAACAAATGCCTTTTGCTAAGTTATGGTACTGCATCAGACACTGCTTTTTGTTAGAATTTTTGAGCGCCATCTATACTAATATTATACAGAGGTAACATTTGTTTGTAAGTTTGTATGTAGGAGGTAATCTCCGGAAGTAATGAACCGATTTCAAACATTCTTTCACCATTAGAAAGCTACATTCACCCAGAGTGACATAGGCTACATTTTATCCCCGTACTCCCACGGGAACGGGAACTACGCGGGTGAAACCGCGTGACGTCGGCTAGTAATATATAAAATCATACAGAGTATTAGGTAGACTAGTTTCATCTGAATTTGGCCTGTTGCATTCATTTTATCACAGAACCAGTGAAAAATTTGTGATTATATATATTCCCATAGGTATATGTGTCTAGGCTTCGCCACGGGCTTCGCTATTACAAATCCTATAGGCTCGGCGCAAACGGGCCACCAACCACAGCAACCGGTGGCTATCGCGCGCTACCGTGAGTCGCCGACATTGCTGTAGCGAGTGGCCGCCACAGGCCACACGTGTGCGACGAGTTTCAACAAAATGTATGAAAAAGCGTGTGAACTGCTTGTCGCTGGCTATCTGTAGCTGTGGTTGGTGGCCCGTTTGCGCCGAGCCTTAATGTTTCTCATTATACAAAAGGGGCTGGATTGCTATCAGTAGCACACTATCACCATTATTAATTAAATAAACACACCTTAGGTTTCATCTTAATCTAATCAGGAAATATGAGTGTTTAGTGTGTTCTGTCTCATTTGTTTACGTAAGACAATGCTTATCAACTAGCACAGTGTAAATGGCAATGGATGTTCTAGTAACATTTAAAGTGATATTTAGTTAACATTTTAGATTCAGTATTGCTTGAAATTGAGACTTGATTGCAATAATTGTGTGTAGAATGTGTAGATGTATGTTAGGTTCCACCATTTTTATATAATAGACAGATATGCTTGACTTGTATGATCAATATGGTTAAACCTACAACCTAAAAAGGTTAGTAGGTTAGTTTGAAGCCTTTGTCTGTCTGTGGCATTGTAGCGCCTAAAATATGTAGCAATTTCAATGCTGCTTAATTTGTTGATGAACATTGATTTATGGCAGACTGCTATAAAAAAATCTGTCAAAAACCCCCATGATGTTGATAAATTCTGTTATATACACTCTTATACAAACCAATAAGGGAATAACAATAACCACATCTATAGACGTAGAATCAGCAAGACCCCAACAGAAAAAGCTTTTATGACCATACAATAAAAGCGAAAAAGACTTCATTCGTTTCAAACGACGCGATTCGACACTGCGTCAGAATATTTATTGCATAAAAAGCTTTTTCTGTCAGGCAATTCCGCGTCTAAGTGTAATCAGTTCCTGAAAGTCCAGCATATCTGGCAAACTAGGTTCTAAGTCTACCTGCGTCTATAACAATGTTCCTAATTATAGGTTGTTGAAGAACTGCCACAAGATTGGCGAAGGGGTGTACGGCGAAGTGTTTCTGTGGCGCGCCAGAGATGGTCGGGCTCGCGTACTGAAGATTGTGCCTATCGCCGGCACGCTCAAGGTCAATGGGGAGTGTCAGAAAGACTTCCACGAGATCATATCTGAAATTGTGATTGCTATGTAAGTATAAACTTTTTATTACGATGGTTGCACGTTGAGGAGCTCGTGGCTAAATAATAACAGCCGCTCGGGTCGATCGTTAGGTTAAGCCGTGCTTGCCTAGGTTGGTCTGTGGATGGGTGACCGATTACATAGTTTCCTCCGTGCCTTGGAAAGCACGTTAAGCCGTTGGTCCCGGCTGTCATTTGTAGATCTTTGACAGTCGTTAGGTAGTCAGAGGCCCAGTCTTACCAAGGGGTATCGTATTAACCGGTACTAACTGGGTTGTGGAGGTCAGATAGGCAGTCGCTCCATGTAAAATACTGGTATTCAACTGCATCCAGTAAAACTGGAAGCTGACCCCAACATAGTTGGGAAAAGGCTAGGCAGATGACGATGATGTATAAGGCTGCACGTTAGTTTGACTGGGTAGCTTGTGCTGCCATTTCTTCCCTAGTTGAGAAGGGCGGGGGTTTTGATTAAGTACTAATTTCCAAGCTCATTTTAATGACTTTGATTGGTAAAAAAAGCAGTGTAAGCTGGCCTGTTATTCTACGAAACTCCATACTAGGCCACAGTATGGTCGACTGTTCGTGATGATACATGTTAATTTTATAAAGCTTTAATCTTGGGATTTACTTGTCTAGAGAATCGTGTAAAAACTGCGAAGGAAAAAGTCGCTAGACGATGTTCACCCAGTTGTTTATGCTAATGAGAACACAGCCAAACACTCCACTTCGAAATCTAGTTCAAAGTACTCAAAACTAGGTCGCGCAGACTGCAAAGCCATAAATTTGAATAGGACAATGTTAGATTTATGGAGTTGCGACGTTCAAAATCTCTTTTGTGTAGCTTCTGCCAAAACTACCGCTGTGACCTTAGTCCATAACACTTTGTTAAAGTAATGGGGATGGCAACTGGAACTAATGGCGCTAGCATAGCTTGTACCAAATATCGTCATTGGTTGAAAATCTGTCAATGTCATTTTATATTTCAAAATTGACCTCATTGGTCAGATTGGGACTAAGCTATGGACGCGCCATCTACAATCAGCTGTGACTAACCTTCCCCATTCGTATTTATGACTAGTACACTAACATCCAGACCTTGGAACCTCTTTGGCACTCGAACCAAACCAAGGTTCTGACTCGTGTACGCCAAATAAGGGTGACGCGGTTCTCACCGTGTACGCCGAATAAGGGTGACGGTCCTGTTTCATGTTATTTCAATTCAGGTTTTGAGTTCAATGTCAACGTACAACGGAACGGATTTTGGTATAATTTTCACGAATACAACATTCGTTCAGTCATAAAGTTCTTTTTGTAAGACGGACTACTTTCACTTTCAAAATTCGACCGCCTTTTCGACGGAATTGTATTGCAGCGTAATGATTATGTAACCGTTTGTCCGAAAGTCTGACTGTCTTACCATGAGTTGTGGTGTTCCCCATTCATTGGTCGCGAACGTCAGATAAGCAAGTCGTTCCATGTACAATAATGGTATTCAGCTGCATCCGGTTAGACTGGAAGCCGACCCCAACATACTTGGGAAATAACTAGACGGATTACTTTATTGATTACGAAACCATTCGACAATCTTTTCTGGTAAATGACTAAGTTGTATTTGGGGAAATAGAGATTTAAATTATCGAATTTATAAACTGCCAAATATGCTTATCTACATAGTCAGCCGGCTATTTATGTAATCTATTGCTATCATATATAGATTATTTTCGATCATAATTAAATGTCCTTGTGTGTTTATTTCGCGCAAATATAAATTTAGATATCAATCATAAAATGTTTGTGTTAGTATCCACAGACATCTTTGTATAATTAACCGATAATATTTCTTTGTCCAATTATGTAAAATTTAAAATAGTATCACTCCACAATCGCTACAATAAGTAATTTATCTAGGTCAATTTATCAGTTTCATTAGCAGACTTGTAAATTACAGTAACAGCCTATAAGCATGAATTATGCCAAAGAAATATCTGCCTTAATGTATCGCGTAACCAAGTGCTGAAGTGACCCATTTTCCTTGAAAACAAAACACGTTTGCAGCGAATCTATTCGCCGCGATCTTGAGCGATACGGGTCACTTCCGCGAGCAAACGATGAGTTAGCAAACACGTTTATATAACGTTGTTTCTTCAGCTCCTTGTGTACTGGTTGTATTTTACTGACTGTCTCTGACTGTGACTGCGTCGTCGGTGTAGTGGTCATAAGCGTTACTGATGAGAAATAGTTCTGGGTTTGAATACCAGGTCAGGCATTGTTATTGGAGTTTCCATTAGGAATTCTCAGTAGCAGTCCAAAGTCTAGATTATTTGTGCCCGGTTGATGGCATCAAGGTCGCCCCTATTACTTTTGTACTGTAGCTATTCCTCTGTTCAACCCTCTGGGAAGAACAGGCGTTGTGTTATTGTATTCAAACAATGTAATTGTTCTCTTTACAAGTACTGTTTGCCTCAAGTTTTAGGATATGAAAATTACGTAACGCCTTTACGAAGTAAAATTTTCCTGAAAGCTTTTCTTTGGGCAGGAAAATTGCGTAACGAGCTTTTAAAGGTCTCCAGAAAACGTGAACAGTTTTTGTTACGCAAATTCTCAGAAAAAGAAGAAAAACAGTTTAGAAATATGCTCGCTCCTTATTACATGAAACTTTACCTTTTGAGCGCCATAGTCGGATATAGCCGACGAATTAAAACGTGCCCAACACTCCACCGTCGGATAAAGCAGACTAAAAAACGATGCGTTTACGCAATGGGTACGGGGGTGTACTTTTACAATTGCCTTCTAAAAATGTAGTTTTAACCGATGTTTTCTTTCACAGGGAATTGAGCGCACTACGCGCTCCCATAGCCGAAATTAATCTCCACTTTGATGAAGGGAAGGACGTCGAGACGCTGGATCTACATGCTATAGAAAATGCAACTGATATATTCAATGAGGTTAGTTACCATTACTTTAATATCATCCATTAGCCTATAGCAAACAAAAACTGGACGAAAAAAAGAAACAATGAGGTCATTGGTAAAACTAGTTTAAATTGGCATCACATTGTATTGTACTACACCAGACCCACTCAAGGCGTAAGGTTACCACCGAAGGTCCACTGGAGAATACTCAAACCAATCTTAAACTATTTCAGGTTTTTGTAATAAATCATATCACTTTATGATACACGCTAAGGCCCTTCTAACCCTAAAATTAGCAACTCTATTTGTGGTGGTTCAAACTTCGTTTAAAATGCTGTTAGATTAAAGTTCTAATCAGCTTGCACTACACAACGGTTGTTACGTCAGTCACTGCGGCCGAATAGTGCGAAATGAGTGTTTTTTTGCGATTTACAAAAAATCTATTGATTGGACTAAAAAAGTAAAACATAAGACCTGCTTTATGATCTAATTTGAAGTACCTACCTACTTTTTGAATACCAGCGGTTTATTGTTCGATTTGGAGGTAACTTTTTCTATCGAGAAAATTTTATGGAATCGTGTTTATGGAATCGTGTTTTCGTCACACATAGGACAACATTAATCCTCAACTTTACCATAAATTTATTTCAAAATTAATGCTGCAGTATTTTAGGCGTAACGGAGAATCATGCTAAGCCATTTGAGGTAGTATAGGCCCTTATGGGCAGTAGCTTCTGCTATACAAAGGTCTTTCCAATCAAACTCAATTCAACTCTATCCTCTGAAATTCTCATTTAGCTTTTCCTACCCACAACAAACTATGTACTGTATTCGAATAGATGTAAGCTCGAAGGTTCTATAATGTTTATATCCGCAGTCCACACCGCAATCGATACTAGAGTCCTTGACACAGAGAGAAGGTTTTAGTCAGTAGGGAAGGTCTCTCTGACGTAACCCAAGGATTGTGTAACCTTATTTGTCTCTGAAACGGAGGGTGGGTTATATCCATGACCGATTTTCTAAGAATACCCGCTTTAAAGATACAACTAGACGGAGAGAAGCTTAAAGTTTTCATCAACATTGACCTCCAAGCATGTGACCAAAGTTCAAAGAGTAATTTTTCTTGCCTGAATGAATCTTAACACGCGAGTATTTAGGTCTTACATTACTCAGTCACTTTAGTCAGTTCATAAGTGCAACTCAATGACGTAAGCTGTGCGAAAAATGATACGCGACACAATGGGTACTTACGTAATGTTATTGTGTCCGAGATGCGAATTATTGGAAACTGATAAATATGACGCAACCCGACTTTATGCTTAGTTACAGAACTTGATGCATTCTTGCTTCCTATACACGATAGAACTAGGCCTGCGTGGTGGGTGACGGCCCACTCCTTCGCAGAGGCCTTAGTCCCAGAAGTGGGAACGCAAAATTCTCTTTATTCTTTAAGATAAAAAGTACGTGCTTCGATAAATTCATGATAAAAGTAGACGGGAACAAATCACGTACGAAAACATCTCGATCTCAAATATCGATAGGTCAAACACATATTTGTGCCGATGAGAATGAACTCTCTCGGAATATTGGCGGCGTTCGATGGTAGGTCAAATAAGTCAATAGGTACGAAAGGTTACGAGTACAAATTTCTCTAATCAATTTCCTCTAATGACTAACAGCAAGCTCTAAATTGCGTTCTTGTATAACTAGCTAGACTAACGCGGTAACGCCCCTCCACTACTTCGCTGTTTCACACGGTATATTGCGACTTGACAAGACATTGAGATTTTTTATTGTATGCAAGTTTAACGTAAATGTATTGTAGCTTCCGGGATTAATTATCTAACTAAAAGATTGCGAGAATCGCAGCAAAATCCGTTGCGTAGTTTATAAGAACAACGCGGTCATATACAGATAGATTCAATAAGCTACCTACTTTACATATTATAATATAATATGGATCAATACATTATCGTTCCCACTGAAGGTGAAATGAAAAACATAACACCACCCAGTATATAAAGTCTACCACGTGTAATACATGATAATATACGGCGTAGTAATTTTGATATGTAGTATGAACAGATTGAAAACATTGCAAGCACTAATTGAACTGTCGTAATCTCATTATTTGACGTGTACGTTGATGTCATGAATCGGCCATGCCCCCGGGTTTCTGAGAATAATAATACATAGGAAACAACAGCGACAAATATTGCATTATATTAGCGATGTATTTTCCTGGGAATTGTTTGTTTTTCCTCCCGTTTTGTTAACTACTATCAAGAGGATATTGATTCTCAATAAATGTTGGATCCTTCTAGGGTTAACCGCATTTTTCTATGCGCTAATTGCAAGTGTGATTTGTTTTCTAAATCGATACATAAACCTGCAACATATCATTACGACCATTCCTGAAATAAATCTCATAGATTCATTTCATGCACGTTTGCCAATAACAACGTCGTTAGGCATTGGCGATCGATTGTAAATATAATCAAGACCAACGATTAAAAATTTTCGGAATCCTACCTATCTATCTGCATTCCAACCATTTTTGAAATTCCGAGACAAACTGATACCTGCTTGGTATCTTAAACATGATTGTCATGATAAAGGGACTCTCGACTCGACTTTGTGAAGTCAATTCTGTATCCTTTCTCATTTTTGTTCACGGTATGCGGGACCTTTCTGAACTACCTGTTAAAAGGTCCCCCTGACTCGTCTAAATAAAATAGCTTGAGATTTATTTTACCTGCGCCACGTCATCTTTGCCCTTTCAGTTAATTATGTTACAACTTGAAGTAGGCGGCTTATTCGTCATCTTTTTATCGGCCAAGAATCGTCTAGTAATTTTGTTGTACTATAGAAATATGCTTTATCTATGTTGGCACGATAAATTGTAAAAACCCAACAGAGTACAACAGATTATTTAATCTTTCATCACGTTTGTCGATAAGGTTAGAAACTCCAACGTTTATGCATGCAATGTTTCCATTTAATATGCTGTTGCTATACGGAGTTCTTGTAGCAATCGTGATAATTTTCCTTGAATGATTCTCGACTTCTTTTATTATTTAGCAACCTTATCCTTACGGTCATAGGGCATTTATCGAAAATAACAACATAAAGCCGCATGCGTCATAGATGCATTTAGCATAACTAACGCATTAAATTAAACCAATAGCCATACAAAATGAGATCATTACGATGCGCGTCACGGACCGCTTCTAGGAAAATGAGTCAGTTTCCACGGTACGGTAGAGAACACGTAAAATTTTACTTTCGTAAAATGTGTGAATCATTGTATTCACGAAAATGAACAGTGTTTTGTTTGTTTGATAAAGTAAGTAGGCTGCACTGTTATCGGAACAAGACAAGCCTATCTCCTTGGAACAGCTGCCACATAATTTGCGTTTGTTAAAACCAATTATAAATTATGATTAAACTGTCGGAATTTATTTCTTTCTTTCACAATTACTCATTGTTGTCGTTTCATTCATTATTTGTGTGCGGTAGGTAATCCTGCGAAGTCTTTATCATCATGTGTTGTATGAATGTACAATTTGTTTTTATCTTTTGACAGATTTTTTTATTATGATTCCTGATATTAAAAGGTCATTTATACGATTATTTCAGTAATCTTGATATTTGTAGCTTTGAAGAACCATTCTTGTTTGGATTTGAAGGCCGTTTTACGATAAAGCTGACCTTTTGCCTTTGATATGGCCAATCGATAGTCTCTCTGTAGAGGAGGATAAAATAGTCCTTTCAGATATATAAATTCCCAGTTCCTACTGTTGTTACTTATAGGGGAAAGTCGTCTAATGACATTTTACCTCCATACAGGATATCTATTTTAAAATTCCATAAGACAGCAGGTTGCAAACTCACAAGACAGCACATGTTACTTCCTTTCATATCTCTAAACTCGATAAAACGACAAATGCGAGCAGCTGCTGCATATTTTTTATTGTGGCAAGTGGTCTTTAAAGTTTATTGGCAGCCATCGGCCATTGGCTTTGTTTGCGTTTAATGAATGACCGGCTTTTAATTCTACACTTTGCGTCTGCCGGGACTGACACGCGTGTTTTTGAGAAGCTTATATAAAATGTCAGGTAATTTCTATTGACGTAGGTACGCAGATGAGTTCTATTTCGTCATGGAAATCCCAGATTTCTCGTACGAATTGCCAGAGAAACAAAATGAGCTAGAATCGTATATTTATAAACTTCGCTCATTTTAAAGCTTCCTGTTATTTGTTGATTTGATCATTCCAGTTGCTGATTTTAAAATTAAACTATGTTTCTTTTAAATGTATGAAATTCAGATGTCTAAGTATTCCTGTAAAATCTAAGACTATAATATTTTGACAGCTCTTTTCAAAATTAGACTCGCGGGTAGAAGCTCGAGATAAGTTATCTTGTGTCTTTATGACTGGGGACCACCCAGGGATATAACGTCTCGCTTATAATCGGCACGCACTAGAATACATATTATTATAATTATTTATTAAAACATTATGTACAAGTAAAAATAACCTTACGAAGACAGATTTAATGTCTTAGACATTTTCTACTAGTGTCTACCTTGGATGATGCAGAGACATAATATAGTAGGTGCAACATAATTGAAAGTTAATAATAAAATACATGCTGTGGTCAACATTTTGCAAATTATAATAACCTGTCTTTCGAGATATAAACGTTCGTTTGGGAACACTCCGTACTACCTCGGTCGACCCCGAAACTCCACAGATGTTCGCAAAAGCCGGAAAATGGCCGCCACAAATGAAGGGATAAGTGGCATCGGGGGCTGTGTACTCAGGGTGCGCCATGCCATAAGTAACTAAGTTCTGGGCCGACCGAAGCATTGCAGCGTTGACGTCGCGAAAGGGGCCGCCTCCACGAGGAATCACAGCGATATTATCGTCCTTGCCACGTTTTTCTATACTCTCTTTTGCCTCTTTGGCCCCTAAGGCAAATTGGCAATGTCTCTTTTAAATGAGCCTTCAGCCCTAAATAAAAAAAACCCGCTTCGTCCTTAGGTACTAGCAGTAAGGTGCGTATACGGCAGCTACCCAGCTCGCTTGCTGGATCTGTGGGACCTGTATGACGAGTGCAAAGGATCGGAGAACGATAACCCGGCGATATTGCCAGCTGATCAGCAGTTCATAGTGCTTGAGCTCGCCAACGCGGGCCAGGATTTGGAAAGCTATCAGTTCAATAACGCTGAGCAGGCGTATGCGTTGTTTATGCAGGTATGTTGATTTTAGCTTCGTTATTTGTCTTTGATGTTTTTTTGACCTGTGGCATGTTTTTTGTTGTTATTTTTATGTTGTGTGTGCTCTAGTCGACCTAGATTCGGCCCACTTCCAAGTCCCACTTTTGTCTACCTTAATCGCAAATATTTGCGGATATCACTTCTAACCGTCGGCTTGAAACTTGGTCGGCAAGTAAACGTAAATTGTGTAAAAATATTGATGTTTGAGTTGCTAATTTTTCTGAGTAACATTTGTGATTAAAAATTAAGTGCATTTTTTTGTTGTTGACATAATAGAAACCGACTTTCATGAAATGATTGATGGTTTTATAAATAGAAAGTCGCGTTCGCTTTCGTACATTAGCGAAACATTCATTTTATGTTGCAATCTCGAAAATGTATAATAATGAGAATTGCAATTACCTGTTATAATGGCTTTACGTAACAACCACCATTGACCAAGTTTTCTTTTACGATGTGTTTCACACATTCGTGTCTGCTTGATTCGGCACCGGCACGATTTATTGCCGAATGAATCAGAGCGACTGTAACATTATGTGTAGCAGCACCCCGAGTAATCAAATTTTTTTTTTTAAGGGTCTGTAAAGGCGCTCCCTCACCGGGACCATTCCCTTGTAACCTGTAATGTAACAATTCAAGATTCAACTTTCGAATTCGCTTTTGTAAAGAAGCAAGTGAATCTGAACTGTGTTATACTACAGCCCGCTTAGCATGAACGCCGTAGACACGAAAGAGAAACGACAAATCTTTTGTTCATCTGTCATTGAATCGACAAAATGACAGATGAACAAAAGATTTGTCGAGTCTCTTTCGTGTCTACGGCGTTCATGCTAAGCGGGCTGGTGACTGCTTTCGGTGAGGGAGCGCCGTAATATGCATGGACGATGGTACGGAAATCCTACGTACAGGAGCCATACTAAAACGCATTTTATGTTTAATTTTGTTTTTTTTTTCTGTGTTTATTTTTTTTCAGCAGCTCTCTCACCTGCATGCAACAGCCATCGCGGAAGATAAGCGATATTCTAGTATCAAGTTGATCACGTATCTTGACTAGATTATCACTTATCCTCTGAGGTCGCTTTCGCGCGCTTTTCATGTGTTACCAGTGTGTGGATTCTTTTTTTAACTGTTTTTTATTTTTATAATTTGTAGCATGTTTTTTGCATATTTTTGTTGTTGTATCTACAATCTTAATTGTAGATAACTTGATTTTTAGGTTGTTTAGAATAATTTAAATGTGTTTTTGTGTTACTTTGTTTTGATTGTTGTTCAATAACAATTCATTAAAATTCAAATTTTGTAACGTTTTATTTGTGTTACCAGGTTGCGTATGGTCTGGCAGTTGCAGAGGAGGCGTTCCAGTTTGAGCACAGAGATTTACATTGGGGTAACGTCCTGATCGCACCTACCGAGCAGAAGGTATGTTGAAAAAAGCACTTATAGGTCCCGTCACGTAAAAATCATTTATAGGTCCCGTCACTTAAAAGGCCCTTATAGGTCCCTTCACGTAAAAAGCACTTATAGGTCCCGTCACGTAAAAAGCACTTATAGGTCCCGTCACGTAAAAAGTACTTATAGGTCCCGTCACGTAAAAAGCACTTATAGGTTCCGTCACGTAAAAATCACTTGTAGGTCCCGTCACGTCAAAAGCACTTGTAGGTCCCGTCACGTCAAAAAAAGAACGCTGACCACTCAGATAAACATTATTCTATTTAAGTCTAGCCTATTCCATAGTACTAAGCAGCTAGTAAAGTATCAATTAAAAAATTATGATGCTACAATAAAACAATAACACTATTATATTATAAAACAATACTCCTTTAGAACGGGGTTGTTTATCGTTCGCAGACAAACCCCTCCACTGCGTTCAGCGTTCTTTTTACGTGACGGTACCTGTACTTGGAACATAGTACATAATTATATTTTTAAAAAAGAAACATTTCTGCCAGTCATCATAATCGTTTCACTTCCACGGTTCCTTGCAGTCCGTGTCATATAATGGCAGTTGACATAATATTACACTTTACAGATCATTTTCTTGGGGAAAACTTACAAGAAAGTCGTTATAATTCCTTGCACGGTCGACCACTCTCATTTTAGACTAGAGACTTTATGTAAACTCTACGACGATCGACGTAGCAAGTCTGTTAATGCAAGCTTTTATTTGGAAATTGCTCGAAATTGTCGTTGTTTGACGGTGAAAACAAAACCATCAAAGCGAGAAGTTGATGCTATATCCATGACAACGCCACCATTGTCTGTCTGTCTATACGATCGCGATGGCGCTCATTCTGGCGCGACGGCTCCGTTATCGAGTGCCATCGCCGGGCCCACTAATGTGGCGCTGTCACGGCGATCAATATTGTCTTGAGTAGTATCTCGGTATCTGATCAGGCGCATTACTTTGTGTAATTTATTCATCACCACTGCTCTCAAAACTGTGAAGGAAAACATCGTGAGGAAACCGGCATGTCCTAGAACCAAAAAAATTGTAGACATGTGACACCTACCAATCCACACTGGGCCCGCGTGGTGGATTATAGCCCATTCCCTCTCATAGAGGTCTGTGTCCCAGCAGTGGGAACATATTATAGGCAGATGATGATGATCTGATGTTTTAGCCTTTTTAAAGCGAGAGAGTAGTCGTTTCTACTCCGCTTTGTTCGTCTGCGCTTGATAGAAGACCAGGCTAAGAGCTATATATATCCCTCAAATGGCTTAGCATGATCCTCCGTTCCGCCTAAAATACTGCAGCATTAATTTTGAAATAAATATTATGGTAAAGTTGAGGATTAATGCTAGGTACTGTGTGACGAAAACACGATTCCATGAACTTTTCTCTATAGAAAATAAAAAAACAAAGTTACCTCCAAATCGAACAATAAACCGCTGGTATTCAAAAAGTACTTCAAATTAGATCATGAAACTTTGCATACTAACTGAACTATAAAGCAGGTCTTGTTTTATTTTTTTAGTCCAATCAATAGATTATTTGTAAATCGCAAAAAGCCACTCATTTCGCTCTATTCGGCCGCAGTGACTGACGTAACAACCGCTTTGTAGTGCAAGCATTCTAACATTATTTCAAACGAAGTTTGAACTACCACAATAGTTGCAATTTTAGGGTTAGAAGGGCCTTAATAAGCCCGCTAAAATTACTAAATGTTAATACGTTTCGCACTAAACGTAGGTACTTAAAACGAGGAGTTTGTAAGGGTCGTGGCAGAAGAAAAAGAGTAACTTTATTATGAATATATATTATCTTTGGTTCTGTCAGCTGTTTGAAGATCTTAATGGTTCCTGTAATTTAATCATGAGTATTAATATGATATGAATAATTAATGTTATGAAACCAAATCATACCTATAATAGACAATTACTATTGTGCAATATCTCATTAGTCAAAACAGCTGTCTTAATAATTCAAAACATGCTGTTTAAAACTGTGCGAAGTTTATTTGATCAAAATGATTAAACGATAGCAAAAGTTGCCAAGATATTTAAATAGTCATTATCGTCCTTTGGAGATTTTCTCTTCTCTTCTGTACAATATTTCGCTAGCTTGTGCCAAATATTCCATTCGGAAATTACCTAGGAATTCTAGAATTCTTTCTTTGAATAATGCGTAGTTGCATCTGGTCTAGTCCAACAACAAACATTCTCTGACGCATACACCACACATCAAAAAAAGTTTGTGATCACTAGCATAAGCTGATATATTTTTTTAAATTGAACTTATCAAGAAAAATTCTTTGTGAGTCGTTTTTTACTGTTTTATATTTTTAGTTACAGAATCTAAAAAGATGAAGAATCATAAAATAATCTACCGTAAGAAAAAAAGATTTCGATTTTTCAAAGTGATCGCAAACTTTTTTTAATGTGTATGAGGAACTCTCAAATACATTTAAATAATATTTTATTAAATAAATGGGTTTTCTACAACAATTTGGGATTTTCCGGCGTCAACATTGTTTAATTATACTATCGTATCACGAAACCAAACCAACGCCAGATAGTATTGCCAAGAATGTAAACTAGGGGAAAACAAAAGTTGGATTTCGCGCAGTAACCGGCTATAACACACGTTCGCCCAAAAAAGAATAAAACCTCGTTCGTTCGAATTACAAACTACGCGCCAAAAAAGAAAAAATAACCACGTTCGAATTACAAATTATGCGCCAGAACAGCTGCGCTACGTAACATAAATTGTATAACCGCCATTGTACTTTGCACTCGATATTTTTCTAAAACAGTCCTAACCTTGTCGAAAGACCAGTCACCCCATAAGGTGGATGACTTTGCGGACAAATGTCTCGTCTACTCGAGGTAACGTCCTGGGGTGACAGGTCAACGACCTCTGCAAGATAGCCCGGGCCAAATTGTTATTGATAACAATATTTAATTTGTATAAAATCTTTCACGATCAAATATTTGTGTTTGAGAACTATAGTGAGACTGTCTGTGAGACAACCCTCTAGGGTATTAGTAGACATGTCATCATATCAGTGCATTTATAATAGCAAAGATGAAAATTAAGTACAATGAAAAATATCAGACTCTCTGTTTTCCAGTGTTTAATAATTCTGCCAGCGTATATAAAATAATATAGAATTAATTAATAATTATAATAAAATATGAGTGATGATGCTAAGAAGACAAAGTATTACATTAAATTGATTAATAGCAAGTCGTCTTGAAAAATTATCCTATTAAAAGTAAATATTATTAAGTACTCTTCTACTGACACAATTTATCGTAAGTCCAGATAGATGTAAGTCATGACCTTGTTGCTGTTATTGTTTTTATAATCATTAAACAGTATGCAGCTAAATTATGCAACAGATTTAATAATCGAAATTATTTCAGATAATAAATCAGTTGATTCGATTATCTGCATCATCAACTGCCTTGATCACTCGTTGTCTCCATGTTGTGATTTATTGCTATCAATCAATAAATACCAAAACAGTATAAAATAATTTAGATAATCCAATTTGTAATCAAAATATGCCATCTTTTATGACTTTTTGATAACCTTGACGCAAGACCTAGAAGGATTCTAGAAGGACATTTTGACACTTTTTTAAACATGATTAGTTCGAAAGTTTCAGTGGAGCTCGTGGCTAAATAATAACAGCCGCTCGGGTCGATCTTTAGGTTAAGCCGTGCTTGTCTAGGTTGGTCTGTGGATGGGTGGACCACCCTTACATACCGAGTTTCCTCCGTGCCTCGGAAAGCACGTAAAGCAGTTGGTCCCGGCTGTTGCTGGTGCTGTAGATCTTTGACGTCGTTATAGGTAGTCAGTGGTCCAAAAAGTCCAACAACCAGTCTTACCAAGGGGTATCGTATTACTACAGTACTAACTGGGTTGTGTTCTTGTGGAGGTCAGATAGGCAGTCGCTCCATGTAAAAAGCTGGTATTCAGCTGCAGTCGGTTAGACTGGAGGCCGACCCCAACGTGGTTGGGAGAAGGCTAGGTAGATGATTATTAGCATGAAAGTTTTAATTGGTTTGAACTGTAACTCAAATATCGTCATACCTAAAAAAATATATTTTCTCTACATTAAACTCCTCGCGGCGGCGTAACAGGCGCAGACGATTTTAGCGCAAGTCTCCTAGAGATCCGACCTCTGAAAGGGTAGGCCTAGGATAGAGGTCTTACAGGTTCAAGTACTAACCTCAAATGCAAGGTTATTCCACTTAACATTTGGGGGTCGAAACGAATTGTGAGTAGGAATTGCAGTACCGGAACTGAACTGGATTTTCGAATTCCCGGTACTGGAGCCTACCCGGTACCGGGAATTCCCGGGAAATTTCGAAACTTCGGTACTGGATAAAAATATTTTAATTTCGTTATTATTTTATGAGTATGACAAAATTAAACACCCAGACACTTTTCAAAATATTTAATCAACTTAGTCATTTACTAATTAGCTATAAATTTTGTAATTGAGATTACAAATCACAACCTACCACAGTACCACTTCACAATCAGTCTTTAAATTTACAATCAGTACAGTAACTATCTAATAATAATCAACAAAGTTTTTAAACGATTGAAATAATAATATAATTTTAACATTTCTGTCGTCGTGCCATGCACAAGCACTCTCTATAATAAGGTTCCTTAATTCTACTACTATAACATAAATCATTTTTAACAATAACAAACAAAATATTTACTCTTCCAGAGATATCAATCATCGCATCAATGATGTTGAAAACAAAATAATTTTAAAAATAATCAGTCATGCATTTAGTGCCATACCTAGTGAGAATAACTTCAAATGTTTTTTTTAAAGGACCGTAACTGTTGGTAGTGAGTACGTAAAAATAAAATTGCGTCAAGGGTTTCGTCACTTAGTCTTGTTCGCAATCTGTTGCATATATATCCTGCTGAACTGAATATACGTTCCGGTTCAACACTGGTTGGTGGAATGGTGCTTAAATGTCTGTGAGCTATGGTAAGATAATGTATGCATTTTGAAAATTGAACAAATTATTTTAAGTGTAAGGTAACTAGATTCATAAGTTCGATCTTTTCTATTGTGCTTAAGTAGGTATCATGTACTGTACGCGGTACCAAGACCATAGCCAAGACTATTATCGTTAAGTTGTTATGTTTTGCATCGTATTAGTAAGTTTGCATGTCTGTAAGTTTATCATAAGTTTACTTCCTCAGGCATCTACAACTACATATTAAGTTTATAAAAAAAAATATTGAGCTTTTTGTTCTACCCACTTATTGACAAGTCTCAATAACGTCAAAAATTACGTATCTCTCTGCTTCGTTATACATTCAATTCAAACCTAAACTCAGTTCAATCAATGACTATTTTAGTATATACAAACTCATCTAGTTCATGATAAAATAATTAAACAAGGATGTAATATTGTACTCACCAGTTTATTACTTTTTACAAAACACTCACTACGTCGCGTCGTCACAGTATCAAGTTAGGTGCGGCACTGTGGCAGGCGGACCGGGCGGCGGGGAAGATGCGAATCCGAAACGAAAACTACCGAATAGTACCGACTACCCTCGAGTACGAATCGTGCACGTACTTCTGTCGTGGTTGTGTTCGCGCGCCACACACGCAGTTTTAATAATCAAAATTTCGTACCAAGGATTTAGTGTTTGTGCAGTACCGGGAATTCCCGGGACATAGTTTTGATTTCCCGGTACTAAACATTTTCAAATTTCCCGGGAATTCCCGGTATTTTTAGTACCGAGAATTCCCGGGAGCAAACCCTAATTGTGAGGGATATGATAATAGTTATTATCAAATAATGACTGGCAGAAGTGTTTGAACTGTTTATTGGTTAGAATTCGAAGGTTTATTACATGAATTATTGGGAAAAAAACGAGCACTAAAGCAGGAACCATCCTCCGGCTATGTAGGTTTTTTAAAACTCCCAAATCGAATTTGTTGTATTACAATTCCAAAAAGAAGCTTTTAACCCTATCAACGTTTATACAAAGACGAGCTTTATATAATAGAAAAAAAATGATGTAAGCACATCTACACTAATATATTAAAAGAGGGAAGATTTGTATGTTTGTATGTAACGTGTTTCGTTGAGATCCTTGAGTTATAAGTCGAGCTACACGTTAACTGACAAATGCTTGCACAGACTGGACAGGTCCACTCAAATCTGTATGGTTCTTTCTTCAAAAGACCATCTCAGGCACTAATCTGCATAGTCCTCATGTGAATTGAGCAAGATTATCTGGACTTCAAAAGAGACTATGACCTCGTGAGTTTGTTTCGGCTGTTTCTTCTCAGAGCAGTCAGGTACGAAACACCGGCCCCATCTAGTTTAAAAAAATGACATGTAAAAGTGTTTGTAAAAACCTACTTGCAAAATAAACGAATAAATTTAAAAACTACTGGATCGATTTCAAAAAATATTTTACTGTTAGACAGCTACATCTTATGTCATGCAAATAAGTCGAGCTAGGTATCACAATTTTCGCGGACGAAGTCGCGAGAAGTATTAATCTATACTAATAATAATGTTATAAAGAGGAAAGATTTGTATTTTTGTATGTAACGAATAAACTTAAAAACTATGCATGGATTTCAAAAATTCTTTCAGCAATGGATAGCTACAATGGTGCCGATTCTGTTGTGCACAAACTAAACTTAATTTAGGCTATTGCTATCTTTTACTAAAAGGCAGTACGAGAAAAGGACGGCTATAAACTAAGTTAACTAGTTTATGCCTTGCGCTTCACCGTGTTTTTAGTCGACATGTTTTTACGTGCACACTTCATTTGTATAGAAATATTAGTGCCAACTAAATTTGACAGCTCTAAATTACGTCCATCTCTTTCTCCTTTATTTAGAGAAAAAAAAACACCATTATCAGCGAGTAACGTAGGCTATATTTTATTCCCGTATTCCCACGGGAACAGCTAGTTTACAATAAAGAAACTAACATTAAATCTTGTCCCGCAGTACTCAACTTTCGTCCTCCGCGGCCGCTGTCACCGAGTCCCGCGCTGCGGGGTCGCGGCGACGATCATCGACTACTCGTTATCTCGCGTGTCTCTACCGCTGGCCGGCGGCGAGTGTGCAGCTCTGTACAACGACCTCGCTACCGACGAGTCCCTGTTCGAAGCCGTCGGGGACTATCAGTTCGAGGTGTACCGCCTCATGAGAGACAAGTTGGGGTAAGGAATCTGCTCGAATTAGACCATCTTTGTATCTAAGCGTGCTTGTATAAGATGCGAGTACTCGGTACAGATGAATTTGGACCGTACAACCTGCATCTTCATGCTATCACCGGCGAGGGTACCACGATATCGATAGTTAGTAATTAAAGCAATTACATGAGCTAAATTAGCGACTCTATTTGTGGTGGTTCAAACTTCTTTTGAAATAATATTAGAATAAAGTTCTAATCAGCTTGCACTACAAAGTGGTTGTTACGTCAGTCACTGCGATTTACAAAAAATCCATTGATTGAACTAAAAAAGAAAAACACTATGATACTAGTATGTTGCTTGTAGAATTATTTGCCAAAAACACAGAATGATCGCATGTATTTTAGTATGGTTTTTACTCTTTAAAAGAATTTTTTAGAGATAAGTTCGTGATTTTTTTCTATCAAATAAAGTTTGTTGTATTATGTTTTCAAAACACTATGGAACTAGCATATATCCTGAAGAATATCATATATTTTTCTGGTTTTGTTTATTGCGGTGAATCATATGCTTTTTTTGCATTATAAAACTCGCGTTTAGCTCATGTAATCACCTTATGGGCCTACATCGATACCTCGCACCGGGCGACTGCTCTACTAAGCGAGCGAAAGTGATGCAATTACTTTTGAAACGCAAAAAAAAATAGATGGCTATAAATTGCGTGCACTCGGAGTAAAACGACGTATGTGCCAAAACGAATTTACTCTTTTTTTAACAAAATAAAGAATTAAATTTAAAACTACTTTGAGTAAAGTTTGATACAATAATTATCTACGTTTTAAAGTAAATTTCATTGAATAATCCTTAAACGTTACGCCATGATGTCGAAAAAAGTAAAAAATTAGATATAACTTTGCAATTTTTTTGCATCGAGAAAAATTCATTTAATCGTGTATTCCTTTTACACGATACTAGACCAAAGAGTCAAAAAGCATATACCAAAATGTTAAATCCGTATTCCACATACTCAACAAGTTACACGAAATAGAAAAAACACATGTTTTTCAACATATCACCTTAAATGCAATAGAAAATATTTTGGCGAGAACTTGATGGCACGGCCAGACTATAAGAATAATTTATTTATGAAGTAATGTTGAATTCAAATGTTAGATACCTAGGTTGCCCAATCTAGGTTTATTTAAACCTGTGTTTCAGGTCTTCACTTTTTTATTTTAGTAAATCAGCTGCTCTTAAATATCATGTCACTTGGTGGCAGCTTTAGAATGATCTGGCTGCTGCATAACTTCCTCGACATTAACAACAGTCGTTTAGCTAAATAGATAATATTTTACAACAGTTGCAATACTATTCTCACGACCTGCCACTGATATCTGGCACTATGCCTAACAGACAATTTGCAAATAACGGTAAAGTGCTCCACTTTACATTTTGTTGCTAAAAGTTAATGAAAAAGGACATTCACAAATACATGTTCTTGACGCCAATCTTGCAAAGGTCGTTCGATGTATGGGGAATGCCCCCCCGTAGCTATGTTCCGAGTTCCTCCTCGTTTTCCCTCACGATACAATGCTCCGACATACCTATGAATAAAACATAGGTATGTTAGCACAAGCCACGTGTACCAATAAATTAATGAGACGCGTCACACAAATGACGCAGGAAATGTTACTAACATCTGGTAATATTGACTAGAAATCTTTGCACTGGATAAATATTTGCAGATGTCACAGATTAATGTTTGTAATTTCATTGTTTACAGACGTATTTTAATGGGATTGTTAAAGTAATGATTTATCAAAATAAATGCCTATTGCCCATTAGTGCCAAAAATATTGTTGCAGTTTTGAATTTTTCTAACAGAACGCTATTATTTAGACATTTACCGATTATGTGGTGATAAAACTCCTAGTTTCTTATGTAATAAATTCTCTGGTATTAATGTTGTTGTATCTTCTTTTACAGAAATGATTGGAAGAACTTCGCGCCCTACACAAACATCCTGTGGCTGCATTACACTGTTGATAAAATGATAACGGCCCTCCGCTACAAGAGGACAAACACGAAGATTCACAAGCACTATATTGACAAGCTGAAGGGAATCAAGGGTAGAATACTAGACTACGGCAGCGCGGCGCTGTTCGTCCTAACAGACAACGAAATATAAACGAACAAATTATGATAATATACAAAACAATTTCATATGTAAATTAATTCAAACTAGTCTTAACAATGGTTTTAATAACCTGCTGCTATTTCTATAAATCTGACATGACAATGAATTGCATAAATTATAATAATGTAAATAAAGTTTGCTTTGATAAATTCGTTGAAATGTTCGACGCTAAAAGAGTTATTTACAAAGTTGTCGCATTATTAGAACAGTATCAGAAAGGTGCCTTTTTAGATAAGGTAGTTCCTTTGTTCACATTAATAAATTCATATAATATTGTGTTCCGAAACCTTGGTTTTATTTCGATTTTCCCAATATTTCCGTACCTAAAGCGCAGGCCACACCGCCAGCTAGCGGGCGGGCGGGCTAGGCGGGCGAACATCGTTGCACCTCTTTACATACTTCGGGGTTCATACCGCGAGCTAACGAAAAAGCCGAACGAAGTATGAAAAGGGCCTCGTTCGCTTCGCCCGCCCGCCCGCTAGCTGGCGGTGTGGCCTGCGCTTAAGTCGCCTGTTTCCTATGAACCACCTCCATATGAAATCTCCAGCACGACATAAATTAGTACACCTAATGGATTTAAAAATTGATCTGCGTAGGCGCAGCTTTCCTGGTTTAATTTTAGGCACTGCGAAAAATCGCTACGTTTTTGTAGCACAGTATGCGGTGAGATGGGCAGACGACATGGTTGTTGCCATCGGGGGATAAACCTGGATGAGACTGGCATAGGACCATGGAGATCGCGGTTATGCGTAGGTGTGATTGACACTGGCTTGGCCACCATCACGGATTTTAATTTTGATAACACAAAAATTAAATCGCTAATTCTTAGTAAGGTATAGTCCAAGAGCTAGATCGAATGAAGACATTTCTTTCGATCTAGCTCTTGGACTATACCTTACTAATTGAACTAATTATATCTTCTGAACTAAAACCCGATTAAATCTGTGACTTGGCGACAAATCGCGAGTAATTGGCGACAAAATAGGGAGAAAACATCATCGCTAGGTGCCCTAGTTTTTGAGATATACATGTGGCCAAGCTGGGGAGACTCAGATCGGCCACTTAAAAACCCATAAATTTTTTGAACCAGTGACCGACAAATTCTGATATTTGGCGACAAATTAGCGACTTTATTTTTGTGTTATCAAAACTAAAATCCCTGATGGTGGCCAAGCCAGTGTGTCAGTCACACTGATTTACCCAGCAGTTACAAAATAGCCACTGTCAAGATCAATTCATTAAAGAAGTTTAATAGCTGCATCGAAATTGAACCAACTGAGCGGTCTGCGTATGAATGGAGCATTAAGGCACGGACTCCACCAAAGCAGAGGGGAGAGGAGATTTATAAGAGCTAGGGTGTATCCACCGAAGCTGTGCGCGGAAATGCGTACTGGCTTGATCGGAGCAGAAATGTCATGCCCTGTTTAGCGGCCGCCGTATACTGCTGACCGCACGCCACTCACGTCTCTTCTCGTCTCCGCTGTGCACTGCTGCCGAGTGTGGAGAGGCTGTCCTAAACAAATGAGACATCTCATCATCTCTGTTCAACCATTGTCACTAAAGTTAAGAAAAGATGAGAAGTGTAAATAACGAAATTCTACTAGTGAACGGTAAATGGGCGTAAAAAATGTGCAGTTGGCACGCACATTCAAAGCTTCTGCTATTTTTCACATCATCACCATCCGAAGGATTATAAGGCCAAGGGCATGTTCGAAAACGAGACGATAGCGACGATCAATAATTTTATATTATTCTTCATTTAGTTGGTCGTAATGGCAGGGGTACCTAGCGTTACTATTGTATCCGCTAACAAGTATGGCTCCAGTAGAGTGGGGCCAGCACATCATCTACCCTCTGGCCTCTGGTATTAATAACTAGAAAACGATTTTATCCATGTACTTACCTAATTTCTGAACTGGATTAATTTTTAATCTATCGGATTAGCTGATTAGTTTGGATATCGACTCTGTGGTTTAGATTTCCGAACGACCTACAAAACTGTCACAATTGTCTGTCAATCGCAGCCAGGGCTAGCAGCAGATTGGAGATTGCAGACAGTCAATCGTTATCAGTTTTCCATTTCTTTTGCTTCACTATAATCTACAAAAATGTGAAAAATTGCAAGAACACAACTAAAACCAAATAATTACTAATTTACTTCGTTTCGTTCTCGTGACTCACGAAATCGAAAGCCGATTCGATTATTTTTGAGTGTCCAGTTTAAATATTCATTTTCGACACCATTCATGAAGTTTTCTTCAAGCTGGTGATAAATACACCAAATGAAAAGTATATTTAGTGTAAAAATGGAAGCAAGCAATGATTCTTTAGCTGGTAAGTGGCGAACAATGGTTGAAAAACAGTTATGTAAAGTCGTTGTGTTAAATCGCGTGTTTTGGTGTAATTCAGTGTTATCTCCGCCGTTGACGAGTTCCCCTGCGGTTCTTCTGACTCCAGGTCGGACGAGGAACATCGCGCAGGACATGGAAGCCTTGAGACTGTCGCGGCAAGACAACCCTTATCTGCAGGTAAGGCTTTTATCATTTTATTAGATAATTGCGCCTTGTTACGGAAATGTTTCTAATGAGATGCGTCTTCCGCGTAGATTACATGTAAACATTGCTGTAAACTTACAAGGAAGTGTTTGTTACACATGTTTACTCGTGGTTTAGATATTTAATAAGTGGGATTAAGGATGTATGTTTTATGGGTTTTGAAGATAATCGCTGTTTCAAGCAGTTGTGTAATGACTATACAAGAATTTCTGGTTGTATGTAATAGTAAGAATTTCTGGTTATACAACCAGAAAAACCAACCAGAACTATTTACTATTACATACGTAATAGTAAATAGTTTACATAATATTTTAGAACATGAATGCTAGCAACGTATTCTCCAAAGAATTATTTTATTTTGCACTTAATTTCTAAAGAATTAAGCTCTTAGACTTTTGTCTCCGAAGTGCCGGGCCTCCGCCGGGCCTCCTTCGTCAGCCTACGGCCCGGTGCCCATGCCGCCCATAAAGGCTTACTTTTTATGATGTTGATGATGGCACTGTTGGTTTTGGTTCATAAATCTTTGCAGGTAGGGAAATGGAACAATGAAAACAAAAAGACTAGCCTTTGAGCTAATTTCTTAGTGATCCTTTAAAACCACCATAGCCTAAAGGCTCAGGCAGGCATAGGCTAAGCTCTTTGCCAAAACATGCCTAAAACGTCTTCCATTAGAAAAGACGTATAGTTCATGAATGTTGGCTATTTTTTTCTTATTTAATGTTATAATTTTCAGCAGGTTATGGCAAGCAGAGAGAGTCTAATTGAAAGTCATGCTGAGGAATGTGAATCAGACGACACCATTCTTATGTCACAGGTAAATTTTGACAGTTCATTTTATGTTCTTCATTTTTACAATCTGGTTGTTAAGACACTTCTCTATAGGATGGGAATTTTCAACTGTTAACTGCAGACCACTAGCAGACCCTAATGGGCAAATCATAGATTTATACCTATTGTAATTGAAAGAATTTCAATTAAAAATTTCATTAATTGAAATATAAGTCACCTGTCACCATTTTCATAGGGATATTTATACA
This sequence comes from Xestia xanthographa, assembly GCA_905147715.2. Lineage (NCBI taxonomy): Eukaryota > Metazoa > Arthropoda > Insecta > Lepidoptera > Noctuidae > Xestia > Xestia xanthographa. The sequence goes on from LR990659.1 coordinate 26,495,194, forward strand.
AATTCGTTGTGTTGTTGCGAGGGACTATTGCTTTCACAGATTACTTTTAGAATAGGGTAGATGACAAAAAAAATCTAAATAGTCCGTCAGATAGATTTCCAAAAAATATTGGACACATATTTTTTCTTTTTAGATGTAAACAAAAAATGAAGACCTTTTACTTTAAAAAAAAAGAAAAACAAATATTGATGTTTTGTCAAGCCATAAACACCAAAGACAACCAATGCAGGAGCAAATCGTCGAAATCCAACCATAGTTAAAATCCTTCTTTGTTTTATTTCAGGAATTTGGAAGCACAGCCTTAGACTTCATAGAGGATGATCCGTTGACCTTAAAAGAGGTCCACGAACATATGATAAGATCTCCACCTCCCACCAGTTGCTGGCCACACGGTAAAACAAAACATTCGAAATTTAAAAATAACAATATTTGTCCCTTAGAAATATTTGCTGCATTATTGCATAAACTAAAAAGATATATTGTGCTAACGATTTCGAACTTCTTTAAGTGCTACATTGGTAAATGTAGCAACTTTAACCCTGTTTAATTTGCTTTTGTTAATACTAACTGTTCAATGATGATATTGATGATACTTTTCTATATTACAACCTGTAATATTATTTAAAATAAATATTTAAAATAAGTAATGATAAAATTTTACTTTTTTTGTAGACTAGTAACATTCAATTCTTTTTTTATTTAATAGAAAAGTGTCAAAATTTGTACTACATTTTTATAATCCGTTTAGTCTACATTTGACAGATTCTAATTATGACATCATATTATACATTTGACGGATTCTATATTTGACAGATTCTACAATCGACAGATTCTATATTTGACGGATTCTACAATAAACAGATTATATGTTTAACCGATTCTACAATCAACAGATTCTACGTTTGACAGATTTTGAATAAGTTATTAATTAACAGGCAACAATCATTTTTATTATATGTATTTTCATTTATTCATTTAAATACATATTTTTAACATTTTTAAATATTTCTTAATAAAACTACATAAAAAAACATTTATCATATTTATTATTAATATTTTTGTGTAACATAGTTACATAGGTATTTAAACAATTACATTGAAAAAAAAAACGAAAACTTATGCTTATTTGTAGTTAAAAAAAAGAGAAAAAGTATGGATAAAAAATAAAAATTACAGGAACAGTTAGATATAATAATCAATGATTTCTATCAAGAATTTATCTATCTAAGCCACTAAAAGATGTCTTACAGTGATCACATATAAAATGTGACTTCTTTATCTACGAACATATTAGTATGTAGGTCAGACCAGGTGAATGACTGATAAGACTGATCACCAGGTTCACTGAGTGTGATACTATGTTGATATCAAATAATATTGTTTAGATAACTAATCATTTTTTTAGTCTGGGCGCGAAATTTGACTTAGAACAGCTGAAAATTGCACCATTTATTTTTGGTATTGGTTGCGTTAATTACCGAAAAATGAAAACTATCAAGAAACTTTGAAAGGGTTTTCCGGGATCCGTTTTCTCCAATACTAAGCGACATCTAAATAAGTGCATAACTATCATAACACTATTGAAATTTCGATTAACAGTGTGCTTTTATTTATGCATACACTACACAAACACACTAATAATACACACACACACACTCACTCACACTACACTAATAATATAAAGAGGAAAGATTTATATTTTTGTGTGTGTGTGTTTGTGTTTGTAATGAATAAACTCAAAAACTATTACGGGAACTACGCGGGTGAAACCGCGTGACTTCCGCTAGTTATTATATAAATCTCTTCTTTTGTGAAGCCTTTTAACAAATAACAATGAAACTTGTGTCGAATGAGTGTATAAAAGCAATGAAGACACAAAACTGCTAAGTACGATTTGGTTTTCTTTTGTTATTGCTCTAGTATTAGTAGCGATTAGCCAATTTGTAACCCAACCCAAGTAACATTCAGGGTTGTCAAAGAATTGCGTAACATCATATCATTACGCCTGTAATCTCCGAGGGCTTAGGCAAAAGTGTACCTATTAGTACACCCACATTTCGCCAGTCATGTTTAGGTCCCATGTAATAGGTAGGGGGCGAGCCTATTGCCGTCAACCGGGCACAAATTCATATTCTGTGGCTGCTACTTAGAAATTTCTGAAGGAATAACCCTTTTTACGTATTACCTATTATTAAAAACAATAAGTTAGATGACACCATAAAACAATAATTCCAAGACACTAATCTAAAAAAAAAACACTTTATTTTGGGCCTGAATACCCGATTTATTTTCAATTAATTGCCAAATGAGATTTTTAGTTGCTTTGAAATCAATAAATAATTGAGTCATTGAGTTGAATAAACAGTGGCGTCACAGTTTGCTAATTGCCATACAAAGTCTATTAGAGAACCGCGTTTTGACAGCTCTTAAAAAGTATCTCAATTGATTGGTGTGTCATCTACCCCATTGCGCTTTCATAATTCGAGACCTACGTCACAGAATAATAACTAGTAAATACCTACGTGGAATTTTTAACTCATAGATCTGTTATATGACTAGGTTTTAGTACCTTCATTGCCATTGTGCTAAATGTTACACCTCAATTCGTATCTTAAATCTAATAGAGTATGTTATCTTAGTAACAATTTCAGGAAATGTACACAAAGATAAGATTCCGCCTGTAGACTATTTATTTAGCAACATGAGATTTATTTTATACAATAGGCTTGTGTCCTGAAAAAATCTAATTTAGTCCGTCAGTTAGATTATCAAAAAATATTTGACCCGTATTTTTTCTTTTGTTACGTTAACCAAAATTGACGAATATACGACGCTTTTAAAATTTTCAATATGTCTCGCCGTGCTACAATTTTTAGTGCATTGTGACTCTCGAGTTTTGATGCGTTTTATCTTTGTCAATATTAATTGATTTACAAAAACAAAAAATACGTGTTCATTATTTTCCAATACTGTAACTGACGGACTAAATAGATTTGTAATTTATTGATGGTGGAAACTAGCCTATTGTCCTATCAACGGTCTGTTACAAAAATGATTTCCTGTGTAATTTTCATCGATTTCTATACTAACTGTAATTTTTACTAAACGCCAACGTGCAGTCATAAAAAGTGGAAGCGAGACGACACGAGACCCTTTTTAGAGTTACCAGAGTACAAAATATTCACCGTCCTACTTGCACGTTTTATGGCCGTGTCCGTCACGAGTATTTTCTAACCTCTCTAATAATATGTTTGCCATTTCCCGCTTTCCATGAAGACTCACTGTCGTATCGTGCGGCGAGCGCGTTCGACTTCGCCGCCGACAGTCCGGTGTCGTACAGCGCTTACTCTGTCAATTCCCAGGAAAAGGTTACTAACATTACTTTTTAAGCGTGCCGTCCTTTGTGTCTGTGTCACCACTGTTGCTTTTTGCACTGATTTTGTTTTGTTTTTTTTTTACTGATATTTTATTTAAGTAGGTACTTATACGTTTTATTGTTTTTGTTAGATCTGTGGTAAAGTTAAGTAACAAAGTCAAAGTATGTAGTTTAGTTTGGGAACATTGCTGATAAATGTCAAATATTTCACTGTTTTTGATTTATTTGTCGAATGAATCTAAAATCATTGAGCTACTACTACTACGTATAGAGAAGACAGCGCGAACAAAATCTGTGCGCAGTGCGGGGGGCGACTAACCCCGTATATTTACAGGATGTAAAAGATCTCATCACGAAACCGTCAACCAAGCATTCTGTACATCAAACTAAGTAACTTTGCGAAAAAATTATTGCTGGGAAACGACTTTTTTTTTTGGGGTGAAAAATCATGTTTTGTGGTAGAACTCAATGTAACGCACTCAAAACATTGTGCTGATGGATGGATTGAATAGTACGGGGTCGTGGAGGTGTTTAAAGTAAAAATCTTACATTAAAAACTGATATTTAAAAAAATACTTGTCAAAAAGTTGAGACCCCCAATATCTCCGTAACTAGAAGGTTCCCAGGTATGGTGTAGAACAAAAAAATGATCGCAATGACGAGGAGAATAAGTACCTTTCGTTTTCGTTAAGAGGTGTTTTACACCCTTTAGATGTTCTGTAGCGAGCAAGCGACTGAGTGAACTACAGCCAGCCGACAGCAGTTGAACGGAGCACAGATTTTGTTCGCGCTGTCTTCTCTGTACGTAGTAGTAATAGCTCAATGTCTAAAATAAATGATGAAATATGGCACCTGTAGTGAGCTAAAATTAAAACTTAATTTTGTATTTTTATTTGTATTTTAGACAAAACAATGTTTATTTATTTTAATTTGTTAATAGGTACTTTCTTCAAAATAGATACACGGTGTATGAAATAGGTACTTAAGATTATTTTTCATATACAGGGTGTAAAGTTTTTTTTGTAAATAATTTATCATATAATTTCTATGATTGAGCTGCATGCAGATCATTATTCGAAGGTATTCAGCTGCATCCGGTTAGACTGGAAGCCGACCCCAACATAGTTGGGAAAAGGCTAGGCAGATGATGATTTTATCAGCAAGCCTAAACAACAACAATCTACCCTCCTACATCCCCTGCACTAACATTACAGGAGCTCCTAAGCGGTCGCTCTCCGCGTCGCAACACGCGATGCGATGAGTCCCGCAACAACAACACGTCGAGCCGACCGCGTTCATCACGCTCGGCGTCTCCAAGGTCACATGATCTCACCCTCTGCGGACGACCGTTGTCGTTACCAGGTAATTAAAATATCATTAGGGGTTTGGTTTTATTTGTCTCTCTTATTTGGGGCTGTTTAATTGAACAAGTAATTAGAAGCATGTCGTTTTAGCTATTAAGGGGCCTGTTACAAAAAACACGCGAAATTGCGAGGTTTACTTGTTGAAATGATATGTTTTCCGTTCGTTGCTTGAAAGAACAATAGGAAATATGCATGAAATACAAAACTCTCTTTATTTATTAAAAATGCTTTGTATCGCCCCATAAAAACATCGTGGTACACTTGTTTAAGTTGCTAATACATCACTTGTTTTACAATTTGTTGTTTTATGTAGCATGTTTTTGGTGAAACGGAACGCACTCTCAAAACGCGTTGTACTCGATAACGCCGGTAGTGACGTCAAAGTATATGTGTCCAAAAAAACACTTTTATTTTATTATAATATTGTTATTGCAATTTTTACTTGACTAGAGCACATACAATTAGTAAAATTATTATAGTAAGGGCAAAAAATTAGATGTAAACAAGACAAATTGTGGTAAATGACGTCACATCATGGCCGCGACAGCTACGGACTTTGAAGTGTCATAGAAAATTGTAGGGGTTTAAAATTATTTTTAGGCGACAAGCAGTAGTTGAACTTAACTTTTAATACTTTTCTTGGGTTGATATTACTGTATTTTAATGATTTAAGTGAAGAAAAAATTTCGTGCATATTTCCTATTAGTTGTTACAAATAGTTCGTTTTCCTACAGGTACTTTCATAATAATATAATACCTTTTTCGTTATTTGCCTTTTTAAGTAAAATGTACAATAGCGTAACACCAAAATGTTAGAGGGCTCTTGGCCTCCACATTAGGCAGGGCCTTCCGAGCTTTTCGTATTTATAATGTTTCTGGGGTCCCTGAGAAGGTACTACCGATTTCACTGACGATCACTTTTCAGTTTTCACCCTTATGTCCTGAGTAATAAGGCTGAAAACTGGTCGCGGTGAGCGCGGTAGTGCACTTCGCTCGCAGACAATGTCTGTAATTCCGAAAGTTGTAAGAAAATACAGGGTATAATTTTTAAGGGACATAACGATTTTGCTACTTAGACCTTCTGATCAGGAGGCACGCGAACATTGCGGCCGTGAATTTAGTGAATGACTAAGCGCCGTCGGTTGTTAAAAATAAATCAACTGTTTCATACAAATGTGGAATATCTAAACGGTCAAAATGTATGGAACAGCCATCGATCACTAATAAAAAACTAGATACACAATCAGCGGCAAAAAGTGTCCTCACCAAATGAGCGCCCACTCGAACATTTGGGTGCGCTTTTAATCTAGTAGCATTTGAACGCTCTGACGGTAAACATGCCTCAGTGCTCGTTTAAAAAGTGTAAAAATCACACATCCAGGACGCTAAAAAAGGATGAAATTTCATATTTTCGGTAAGTATTAATATTATCTTTATTTAATTGTTATCACTGTATTGTAAATACTGATATTTTGTCAAGAAATCATCGTAAAATCATTTTTTAGATTAAGTCGTAATAAATAGCAGGAGTTATAAGGCATCTCAATAGTAAAGACCCTTACTAAACGCATTTAATCATACTATCGCATGCCCACTTAAATTGTTCGAGTTATGTGCGTTGATTCTGTTCCATTTGTTGGAGACGCTATTGTTTTTTATTTTTTATTATTATTAAAGTATGATTGTTTTTTTTTTGTCTAATGAGACTTCTTTACTGTTTCTCTAAATATTATAGTAACATTTTATAGATTTAATTTTGAATATGGTGCATGTAATAAAATTAAAGACGTGAGTTTTTTTAGCAAGTGCAAAGTGATGAATATGTATAAGTGCGTAGGAGTGAGTAGACCAGAGAATAGGCAGCAGCGTTTTCTTAGTTAGTCTTTCATCACTGCGATCTCCAATCCGCCTGCCAAGCGTGGAGATTACGGCAAATACCTCCCATCATGGGAGAGGCTTATGTCCAGCAGTGGACGTTATGGGCTGTTGTTGTTGAATATGTGACTACGAAAGGAATCACCAGGCCTATTACGTATCTCTGTTGACAGCTCGAAATGATAGTAACTGGGCTCAGTGTCCATTCGATAACTGTCAAAAGGTTAGTTTCGTATTATGTATGACCAGTCGCTATCAAATATGACGTCATAGGTGCCTATGCCTATCGTGGCTGATAGTCACCGTAACTCATTTTGACAGACACTTTCGTATCGATTCTTCTAATATTGCAAATATGTAAGCATAGTGGACATCAAATTCAAGACAACTGAGTTTAAAGTGGCTTTCGTGAAAGCCGTTACACCGTACCCGGGCTGTTAGTCACCGTAAAGTGATATCCACTCTGTGTAATACGTAATACCAATATTATGACATTCACGGTTGTCATCAAAGTTTGGTGTACAACCGAAGCTTGATAGTCACTGGATATCAGAAAGATACGTAATAGGCCTGCAGAAGGCTACGCAAAACAGCTGTACCTCGATGTTCTCGATATTCTTTCCGAACTTTCTGTACTTACTTTTTATATTTTGTAACTATTGAATTTAGCTTTAAGTTGTTTGTCAAGCAATATCTTTAAATTTTTGACACAAAATAAAGAATAAATTAATAATTAAGACTGTTTCAATTACTTTCATTACTAAATGAATGTGGTGCCCTATCCAAAAACATATTTACATTCTGGTAAATTATAAACTTTACACTTACCATTATAGTTATGTACACCATAGAAAAGAATAGAATTTGCTTCATTACACCAATTTTTTAAAACAAGTTTCACTTTTTTTTTTTTTAATTATAATTACAGTAACAAAAAATATTCAGTTCGACTCCGTTCATTCCTTGTCCAACCGCCGAGCCTCGGTCGTAAAATTTTATTGCTTTTTATTGGCACTTTGTAACTCTGACTTTAAAACATTCGTGTAAGGTTGAATTTGTTTTGAAATGGGTTGACCAGCGAGTATCGGTCGTAAAAGGTTGTTACTTTTTGTCCGTAGCTTTGTGAATACAACTTTAGGCAATGTGTCTAAGGTTGAATTTACATTAATGTATATTTATTTCAACTACAAGTACGTCAAAACATTTGGCGACAGTTTTTAGAGAACTTTTGCATTGGATTGTGTATCTAGTTTTTTATTAGTGATCGATGGGAACAGCTGATTTTATGCCCCTAACATACAATTTGATAAGGAAACAATATTTCCAGTCCTTAGCTTGACATTGAGCACATTCATAGAACGGCAAGCACTGATTCACAGACTGTTCTTTTTTAAATTGTGATTTATGTTTGTCTATTAAATGTAATTTGAAATGATTATGACATTTTATAATTATTTTTAAAGTGACCACTCGAAACCTTATGGTCCTCAAAGAGTTTCCACGAATGTTCAAGAGTGATGAAACTAAGGTACGTCTGATGTATCGTGTCCTAAGCGACCAGCATAGCTCTTCACAACGCTTCGATTCGATTCCGCAGTGCAACTACGTAGCAGTCGATTCGATACGATTCGATAAATCTGACAGTTATTCTCGATAAAAATGAGTTTTTAACCAATCGAAAAGTCGGATTTAGTTATCGATTGCTACGTACTTGCAGTGCTGGTTTGAGTCGTATGTCTATCTTTTTTTGGCATTACGAAAACGAGCGAGATAGACATACGACTTTCCGAATCGGAATCGAATCGAAGCGTTGTGAATAGCTATGCTGTTCCATTTACCAACCGCTAATCTTTTCCTCACGACTTCAGCTATTTTATTTTAGTACCAAACTACCACCAAAAAAAAAATATTAGGCCAATGCATAATCGGCACATTGTAGGCTAAATTCCTTTTTTAAAATTCGTAAATTCTTAAGAGCAAATTCCTTCCGAGAAGATATGAGCATTAATTACGTTTCACTGCGTGTTGGCTATTTCAGATATTAAGCTCAGATGTATTTACGACTAGCGATCCGCCCGGGTGTCGCTCGGGTGCTATTTTATCCATGTGGCGTTATGAATGTATTGTAAAAATAAACCTCCTTAGAATTGTTGAGATAGTTTGCTTTACGTTAGCAAACTATATATGTAACTCCAGACAACTAAAATTACTGTGAAAGGACCGCCTTTCACAGTAATTTTAGTTTTTTTAGCCCAATAGCGACCTTATTGTATCGAAGATAAAGATCACTATCACTACTAATCATAGTGATCTCAATAGCAACTTTATTGTAACATGGATAAAGATCCTTTGATTTCCACAGCGATGCAAAATCAAAATACAATAAGTACCTGTGAAAGTACTTAAATACTCTATCTTAATCAGACAAAATATTTATGAAATATTATTTAACAATTACAGGAGAAAGTCACCTCCGGAATGCGCTAAGCAAAAAGCAGGGTGGCAACCAAAGCGAGAGGTTCTCCCTCCTACAACACCCTCGACCTCTACGGAGGCCCCATTGCAACAGACGGGATGAAGACAGCGTCCAACTCGTGCCAGATTGCGATAAGTAATACCACAAGATATTATCTGTACCAAAAATACAGAAACTAAGGTTTATTCGATGATAAAAGCAAAGCCTGATAAATCAGGCATTTACAAGCGATTTTTTTTCGATGACCTTGACCTTGAAACCGAAGGTCATACTAATAACGAACTTATAATTTCTCGACTCCAACTAAGAAATACTTTTCCGAGGTATTCGAAAAATATTTGCTTGTAATACGATAAGTACTCGGTGACCTTGGATCGAGGTTGCTGTTAAACTGCCAAGGTCAATGTTTAATAGTCCGGTGTTAATTGAAATGTGTACGGAATTGAACGTGGAATGTTAATGGGCGGCAGTTCGGCTATTTGCGTGATAAAGGTTGACGCACACTCATTAGCGAAGAATGTTCAATGCGTTATTTTTGGGTAATACGTGTTTATGGTAAATGCCAAAGCTTATAAGTCTGCGTTCACCTTTATAAGTAAAATTAATGTGATCTTTTTGTGGCGCGATCTCTTTTTAATCTACAATTATTTAAAATAAAGAAAATGTTACTAAATTCTATACTGATTGTAAAATTCTATAACGAAAAACGAAAAATTTTAACTTAAAAAAAAAAAGTATTAATTTATATTTAAGAGAAAAAAATATTTTGAAAAACTAGAGAAATTAGCAAAGACTTTATTGTCTTATTAAAAAGTAAAGGGAAATAAAAAAAATATCGGCACGCAAAATAGAAAAAACCTATAATAAGAAAATAAAAGCACAATGTTTGAAACACAGGTTTTTAGGGTACCTACCTTAGCCCTTAATAATCTCTTAAAGAAATAGCTAGAGTTTAGCCTGTTTTACTTAGAAACACTGTTGAAGTCTTCGATCAACAATTAGCAACGTTGACGTAATCTAAAAACATACTATTTCACTTAGCAAATATGTTGAAATTACATCAAGACGTAAAAATACTTATTCATTGTAATCATTGTAATATTGACAAATAATATTGTCAAGTATCACTACTAAATTGAAATAATAATACAAAATTGCCAAGTACACTTCGGCACATGGGCATCTAAAATTGTGCAATTCTTTGTAATTGCAATCTTGTTAGTTTGTAAATTAATCGGCGTTAGGTACGTCATAATACTCATATTGATTGAAGAATTTCGCAATTAATTGCCAGTGCATAAAACAATAAAGCGAAGTTAAACGCATCGTAACTTTTGTCTAGTATTATTATCACGATATTGACAAGTATACAACGGTAATATCCAATTATTACCATGATATTGCCAAGTATACAACGGTAATATCCAATTATTACCATGACATTGCCAAGTATACAACGGTAATAACCGATTATTACCACGGTATTACCCGATTATTACCGTCGTATTGCCGAACTTTTACCGCGATACTGCCGAACTTTGCCGCGACCGGTAAACGAACACCACATACATTCCTATAAAATGCTCACTGTAGTTATAATTGCTGTCCTATTTTAGATGGATTTAGACGATTAGTTACTAGATTATAGTATTATTGTTACAACTAAATAAGCTTTACTAGTTAAATTATAGATTAGTGCGAATTGCTGAAGTAGATTTAAAAAACTGAGGACAATTTTTAGTTCCGAAAAATAATAATGTAAAAAAAACATTTCTATATTATGATATTTTTTAACATTTTAACGAAGTTTTTGCGTCGGATAGTTCGTTTGTTCGTCGATAAATATTGCATGTGTTTTTAGACTTAGATTATAAAAATGATTTAAGAAAGTATGTAGATATTGTGTTACCGAATTATTATGCTAGTTCAAAATATATCCCACCATTATTGTTTTAATCCGAATTAGTACAGTCTGCATCAAATATTGGTGTAAAAATAAGAATTTCTGTCGTGTATGGGGAATAATGATAGTGAAGGAATGAAGATAGAAAATAAGGAGATTGTTAGAGTAAGAGTTTGAGTCACATTGCCGGTAAATGCATTATTTTTACTCGATTGCGGCAGAGCCCAAAAGAAGAGTAATGTTTTAGAAATAATTCAGTGTAACGTTTGCAAAAAAAAAAAAAATTGGTGAAGTGTACAGTAAAATAAGTATTAATACATAAAAAGAAGCGCTAAAATTAAAATCTGTCATGTGTGTCATGTGTGTGTGTCATTTATGTATGGTCCATTGCCAAGATCAGATAATTGGGAAAATAAACTTTTAGTTACATCTTCCTAGATATTAAAATTAACCACATTGTATAATTAAATGTATGTATATTATTATGACTATACAGGTCTTTAGTAAAAATCTACGTGTATAATATTGTCCATATATTGCGTGTCTAGTAAAATATTTTTATTATTTCAATTGAGAGGCTTTATTTTTACAAATGTTCTAATTAAATGATAAAATAATTATTATTTTGTGGTGTTGATTGTACTTATTATATTATAATATTGTTTTTAAGATTAAATCGCTACGTATGTGGTGGTTAGGGGAAAAATAATTTCGATGTTTAATTCTTAAAATGTTTATTAGTTATATTATTGTAATGAGTCAAACCCCGAAAAATATATATAAAATTGACCGTTTTTAAATAAGTCGGAAAAATCTAGTCGTAAATTGTCTCTTGTATAATATAAGAAGGAAATATTTCTAATAGTTTCCTGGTTTTGTCTGTTGGAGAGGGATTTATTAGGATAAACAAGTGATTCTTCGCTTTGTGGGTGTACTAATGTACACCTTTGCCTAGCCAATTGAGGTTCGTAGGCAAACCGTTCATGGCGGTTATTCTTATGTAATTCTGCAAAATAATGATTTTATCTTAAAGCGCTGGTCAAAGTAAGACGTGTGGTATTCGGCAGAGTAGAATTGAACCAACCCATTACACTCACGGGTGTCGTATAAGGCGACTAATGTCTGAGGCAGAACACCTTGCGCCTCCGTAGACCTGAGAATGGGCAGCAGCGTTTTCTGTTAGTCTATCATCACTGCGAACTCCAATCCGCCTGCCAAGCGTGGAGATTACGGCAAATTCCTCCCATCATGGGAGAGGCTTATGTCCAGCAGGTGACGTTATGGGCTGTTGTAGTAGCTGATCAAACTCAGACGAATACCGCACGGAATGTGTGATAAGTAACTCGCTTGCACCCATTGTGTCAACTAACTTGTATGGTGTGATGGAGGTGTTTAAGCTGGCGTAAATAGTAGCGTGATGTCATAACAACCGACATGTGCAGGCAAGTCCCGCTTACCGCGGGAATAGACATGACGACAGTATCAATAAATTGCAAATCTAATTATTCCGTCAGTTAGATTATTGGAAAATAATGGACACGTATTTTTTGTTTTTCTAAGGGTCGATTTCACCAAACATGACTTTACTCGAGAATAGCTATCCACGGAATCTATCTATTCTTATATTTTACTCTCGGATAACTTCGTCCACGTTCCACCACTCTACACCGGAGTAAATTTACTCTCGGATTGTTATTCTGTGAATCCGAATGTGTGAAATGAATGACTTTATAAGCCACCCAAATTCAATTGCTAGTTTATCCTCTAATAAGTAAAGTGTATTGCGTATTATTCTATTCGGTAGGGTTATACCTATATCAAAAGTGTCAAAACTAGAAATTCTAACCTCATCAATATTTCGTGATGTTTGTTTTTGAGATTGCTTGTGTTTTGATAAATAAAACAAACATAACGCTGCTCGCTTAGGTAAACGGAACCTTTTAATGAAATCTATGTTATCGTAGTCGTCAAAATAATTATTTATTTCTTGTATCCATCTTAGTCGCCTTGGTAAATATTCGTCATCACTGTCAGAATCCTCAATTAATGCTCTCAAACGATCTGCCATTTTTAGACAATACACAGGCTCATCTAAACTATTTTCATTTTTCAAAAAAACTATAAGTACCTATTAATAGGTAGGTACTAATATTTTTTATGCCAGCGCGCCAGTTAGCAAATCAGCTGTAAAAATAATGACACTTGGATGCCATATTGAACTTATTCTAGTATAAGCTCGCTGTTCCTTGAAAATCGGTGGAGTAGAGATTTACTCCAGCATAAACGTTTACTCTTGGATTAAGTCTATGGTGAAACGTAAAAACATGTTATAATAGGAGTAACTGCTCGTATACTCTCGAGTAAGATTTACTCTTGTTTGGTGAAATCGACCCTTAATCAATGAATATTGACAAAGATAAAAACGCATCAAAACTCGGGAGTGGGGGCTCGTGACGTCACAACTAGCTAAAAATTATACCAAGGCGTGACGTATTGAGAATTTTAAAAGCGTCATATCTTCGTCAATTTTGGTTTACGTAACGAAAGAAAAAATATGTGTCCAATATTTTTTAGATATCTATCTGACGGACTAATTAGATTTTTTTGGTCGTCTAGCCTATTGCCTAGGTTAGACCAGATCTTAATTCGATACCTATTTCCCCTCTAAGAAAAAAAAATGGTCTCGGTAATTGCCGTTTAAAACTAAGAAAACAAAATTTTGTTCAAAAATATAATTTAGGGAAAAGACCATTATTAAAACATAATTCGTAGTTATGATTATACAATAATGAACGTAAAAATAATTAATTAAAAAATAAGTATTATTGGGAATTGGAAATTTCTTTGTAACTGCTGAAATTTGATTTTGGCTTACGTCTGTTGTCTTCGATTTTATTGGATAATTATTTTTAACCGACGAACGAAGAAGGAGGTTCTCAAGTCAACGCGTAAATTGTATTAGAAAATTTTCTTCGATGCTCTATAAAATAATATTAATTAATAAATAATATAGGGGCCGTCCATTAATCACGTAATGATTTTTTTGCATTTTTAACCCCCCACTCGCCCTTGGTGATACGTGGTGAGGTTTAAAATTAACCCTCCCCCCCACCCAAAATCACGTGTAATTTTAGTACCTACAAAGAATCGTTCCTTGCCTGGCAACGAGTCAAGGTTACACGCCGCTTTTCGGTTTAGATTTCGCACGTTTGACGAAAAAAGAAATACACGTGATATCTTACTATACCCCCTCCCCCTTGTGATATTTCGTGATTTTAGCCAAACCCCCTCCCCCCCTTTCGAGCCTCACGTAATTAATGAACGGCCCCTATTATTATTATTTATTTGTTGATATAATTTTATGGGACAATTATTTAGTATAGTTTCTTCTCCATTTGTTTATTATTTACTGAGGAAATGTATCCTGTATTATAATTGGTGCCAGTTAAGATGAGAATAGCGGTCATTGCCCTTTCCCTAATATCTCTTCGTACGAACCAAAACAAATAAACCATGTATCGTTTTTCATTACAAAAAATGTTGAAGATCACGATAGATGACGATTCCAGACTTGAACAGGCTTATTTTTGGTTTTCAAAGTTAAGAAGTTTAATAAATGTAGGTGGGTCAATGACCGCTATTCTCGTCTTAACTGGCACCAACTATACACTTCTACCTACCTTGTTGGAGAATACAGGCATAAATAATATTATGATATGGTTATGATATTTTATTCTGTAGGCGAGCTTACGTGTCATAATTATTAAATAAATCAATTGCATATTATGTTTGATATTATACTGTTATACCTATTTATTATGCAAGGTTATGAATGTATTGTCCGTGCCTCAGAAACTTGAGTTATTTACAATTTCAAATTAAATTAGGTAGTGAAATTCCGAAACCCAGTTTATGTGGAAAGATAACATCTAAGTAGATGTCATTATTTTGAGTTAATGGGGTAGATGACACACCAATCAATTGAGATACTTTTTAAGAGCTGTCAAAACGCGGTTCTCTCATAGATTTTGTATGGCAATAGCCAACTGTGACGTCACTGTTTATTCAACTAAATGACTCAACTATTTATTGATTTCAAAGCAACTAAAAATCGAATTTGGCAATTAATTGAAAATAAATCAGGTTTTCAGGTCCAAAATAAAGTGTTTTTTAAGAGATTAGTGTCTTGGAATTGTTGTTTTATGGTATCTACCCTATTGAGATAACATAAATGCTCATTTATGCTTGTTTGAGACATAGTTTAGTCCTCGTAAATATCCTGTTTATGTGTGTTTGTTACATTATTTTATTTTTATCGTTACATATTCAGCGATAGTTAGTGAAATTCATGATTAAAGGTCATCGAACACATATCAGCTTGGAGCCTGATCAGCATCACAAGCTGATAAGAATGCGTTAACCTTAGACATCTATGATCTTTTGTATAGGGAACGTGCACAACGACGGTGCTGCCAACTGGCGTCACCAATCCGAATCTTGTGCTCTATTAATGCTTGACATTGACTTTTCTAACAAGTAAACAGAATTAATTTTATAGTGAAAATTAATTAACTAATCATAATGCATTGTTGCATTTCTGGATGTAGGTACCAATACATCCACAAAAATGAAAATAAATCAATTAGCGTAAAATTCTATTACTTTCCAAAGACTACTACTATCATACCATGTTTTGGTGATAAACGCAAAAAATGGATAAACGCAGTAAAGAAAAATATTTGAAAACAACTTGTTTTTGTTACACTCTGCATTGAAAAGGCCCTCAAAATCAACCGTCCATGCAAACATACCAGAACCATATAAACTTCACCATACACGTGTTCTACTAGACCGCACTAAAGTTCACAGCGAATATCCCTCAACAGTTTAATCAAAGACTCCACATGTACTCAGAATATAAACATGGTTATACCCACAATCAATGATATTTAATTAAACAGATATGTTATGAGCGCGCAATCGTGAAGACTCGAAAACGTGTCAATTGGCCTGTTTTTCCTTTATTCTGCGTCACTGCGTGTATGTGAGCTGGCTCTCCCCCGCGGCACACTTTTTTCGGTGGTTTTGTAGGTGTATAACATATCTGTTTGTTAGAATATCATTGCCCACAATAATGTTTTTAGTTGGCTGCACTCCTTTGGTTTTTTAAGTTTTGTATCTAAATGCTACGGACTGCATTTTATTGATTGCTTATTTTAATCTATGATTGATTGCTTCATCAAATGATTGGTGAACTAATTGATTTAATAGAGCCTGGAGATACTGTTCTCGCTGATAAAGGATTCCCTTCCATTATAACATGTGTTGAAAATAAGAAAGCGGAAATTGTGGTGTATGAAGACATGGTGGCTGGCATAACTAAGATATTAGTTATGCCAGCCACCACACCATGTCTGCATACACCACAATTTTCATCAGAAAGTAAACGAAAGATATAAAATTCATATTATTAAACATTTATATTACGCTGACGATCGTTATTGATAAACCGGAACTCATATTTTATACCTTTTAGCATATTCAAAAATAATATAATTGAAGAGACAATTGTGTATAAGTAAATTGAAAGCACGATGAGAAGTGTTAAGTTTCCTTTTCTGTCCGCATAGTGTCTCTTTTGTCGATTAGTGCTGCCACCTATAGTTCCTGCACGTTCCCTATACTGTTCACGTTTATGTTATGATGACTTAAATGACACATTCTCAAGAAGATATTCAGAACTGGTGGCGCTAATGTACGATTCTTATTGTTATTTATGTATTATAATCTCTTAAGGCGACTACAGGAGCTAAATTAGCAACTCTATTTGTGGTGGTTCAAACTTCGTTTGAAATACTGTTAGAATAACGTTCTAATCAGCTTGCACTACAAAGTGGTTGTTACGTCAGTCACTGCGACCGAATAGTGCGAAATTAGTGTTTTTTTGCGATTTACAAAAAATCGATTGATTGGACTAAAAAAGTAAAATACTATGAGGCCGATACGTTGCTTGTAGAATTATTTGCCAAAATATCAGAATGATCGCATGTATTTTAGTATGGTTTTTACTCGTTAAAATAAATTTTTAGAGATAAGTTCGTGATTTTTTTTAATCGAATAAAATTTGTTGTATTATATTTTCAAAACACTATCGTACTAGCATATATCCTGAAGAATATCATGTATTTTTCTGGTTTTGTTTATTGCAGTGAATCATATGCTTTTTTGCATTATAACACTCGGTTTAGCCCCTGTAGTCGCCTTAAGAGCTATAATTTAAAGAACAGATTATAATCAGGATAATTTTATCTATCTTCACTTATTCGTGTCCTTCTGGGACAAATGTTACTATTCCTAAGTTTTTATGTAATGACATTCCAAAGTAAATACTCCTTTATTATTAGTTTGTGGTGAATTTATATTTGTATTTTTTCTAGACAATGTGTTGTTTACGAAACTAGAATTGACTGGCGATGAGTTAATGTGATAATTCCTCTTAAAAGAAAAAAAAGAAAATGTTCCTCTATATTGCTATGTGTATACCTGTAATAAAATAATAGGATAGTTCTGTTCAAACTTGATGGCGGCTCGGAAGTTAGCTGCGAGTGACTGTCTACGCATTAAACAGTCAAGACGATGCGTCCTCTGACTGCTTATCAGCAGTGCGCGTACGTAAAGCTGCGCAGAACACAATTTTTTAGATGTTATTTTTTTGTGTTTTTTTAGATGTTCTGAGCCGCCATAAAGTTTGAACAGCACTAAGTATAAAGGGTGTAAAAACACTCTTAACGAAGCTGAAAGGCACTTGTTCTCCTTGTCATTGCGATCATTTTTTTGTTCTACATCATACCTGGGAACCTTCTAGTTACGGAGATATTGGGGGTCAAAGTTCCAACTTTTTGACAAGTTTTTTTAAATACAAGTTTTACATGTAAGAACTTTACTTTAAACACCTCCACGACCCCCGTATTATTCAATCCATTCACCAGCATAATGTTTTGAGTACGTTACATCGAGTTTTCGAGTTTTTTTTGTTTTTTTTTAGTTTGTTTGTATTTTTGTTTAATATGGGTCTCGGACCTGAAATAAATGATTTTATTTTATTTTATTTATTTATTTATTTTTACCATAAAACGTGATTTTTCACCCAAAAAAAAAGTAATTTCCCAGCAATAATTTTTGCATAGGGGTTACTTAGTTTGATGTACAGAATGCTTGGTTGACGGCTTCGTGATGAGGTCTTTTACACCCTGTATGTTATGTGATCATTCTAAAATGTCGTAGCAATTAGATTAAACTTTGAAGTTGGTTGTCGATCAAGAGTCTTAAGTTGAAACTGTTGGAACAAAGACCTCTCTTTAAGGGAGTCTTTTTGAGGGCTGTTTTCCACCCCGCGGACCCTGATGATGACCCTCGGGTTGGTAGATTTCAATCAAAATCTCCGATTTTGCCAGTTTCTTACGATATTTTCCTTCACCGCTTCACCTATAGGCAGTCGCTCCATATAAAATACTGGTATTCAGCTGCATCCGGTTACACTGGAAGCCGACCCCAACATAGTTGGGACAAGGCTAGGTAGGTGATGATATTTTCCTTCACCGTTTTGATAGCTGTACCGTTTTACCTAGCTAATGATGATTTGAACTATAACTATTTGAACTAGAATCTGTAATTTGTAAGTTTTGACATCGCTTATTGTGAATGCATTTGCAAGCCATGTTATGGCAGGATATATGATGAAACTAATTTACTGTAACACCTTATATGTATAAATCAATCAAATCAAAATATTGATTTGCTAGAATATTTTGATTTCATTCAGATGTAAGCTAAATCTAACTTACCTTAGCTCTTGGTCAACAATTAGATTTAATAAATCCATCCAGTCCATCAAAGCAGTTCCTAATCTTTAAGCCAAAGTTTACCTTATCGCCAGTCAATTTTAGGTTCCGAATGGTTTTCCTATAAACACTTCTCTGTATAAATTGTACCTCAACCAAAGAGTAGGCCAATGTTTTGTATTAGTGTGGTTATGTTTTGTATCATAATATTGTAATCTCTGGTCATTCGCTGGTCGATATTACCGGGTTGTCGATAGATTAATAAAGAAATATTTGATTCTGATTATGTGATTTTATTTATTTAATGAACTTAGTAACCCTTGCTTCGAGCGTTCATAGAAACCAAAGATTAATACTTTCAGTTTGTATCATACACTTAAACCTTAGGTAAGGCAAGAGATCAGTAGGCCTATTATTACGTATCTTTCTGATATCCAGTGACTATCCAACTATTCTATGTACTATCGAGGACACTCCCGCCTGACCACCACTAAGCTCATTTTTGCTTGCACTCGCAACATAAAAACGCTCTCTAGCCCCGCCCCGTTGACTTTTGTAGAAAAAATGAATGAAAAGATACCGAATCGGCCGAGCGCATTGACGACGTACGCCAAACGAGAGTTATTGTTATTTTGCGCGCCAAAGTTGACGCTTTCCTAATAGGCCCAAACTTTAAGGGTGCGTAGCTCGGCGCCTCCGCATGATTTTAACGAAAAAAAATTAAAATGGTCAGGCGGAAAAGATCCCCATAGTACTTACGTTTGGTTGTACACCGAACTATGATGACAACCGAGAATGTCATAATATTGGTATTACGTATCGCGTATCTAAGTGGATATCACTTTACGGTGAATAACAACCCCGGTACGGTGTAACGTCTTTCACGAAAGCCACTTCAAACTCAGTTGTCATCAATTTGTTGTCCGCTATGCTTACTTAATCGAAATAATATAATTATCGATACGAAAGCGTCTGTCAAAATGAGTTACGGTGACTATCAGCCACAATGACAACCAATGACGTCATATTTGATAGCGACTGTTCATACATAACACGAAACTAACCTTTTGGCAGTTAATTAATGGACACAGCCCCGTTACTATTATTTCGAGTTGTCAACAGAGATACGTAATAGCCCTACAGCACACCATAACCTGTGAGACCCTCCGCTGCCTGATGGCTATTGAGTTTGAACTTGAGTTTAACAAAATCTAGTTAAATCTTTTTATTTCGTATTCGAGATGATCGAGTATTTGAGTCATTTAACGACAATAAATGTTAGCATGCTTGTTCATATGGCTGAAGAACTCCAATGTGCGTCGGTGTTGTAGTCCTTTCAGGACTGTTTTCTTTATTTGTGTGATTGGTGATTGCAGTGCTTTTTTTTACTTTTAATCGTTTGCGTTCAAAAGGTTAACTAAGGTAAATCTTTTTGCTAACTCACAATAATTCTATGGGTGGGTTCACTGACACAAAATGTAGCGATCTTTATTCTTGTAAATAATTAAATGTATTTGATTTAGTAATAGGTATTAGTACTGGTTGGGATCTATATTAAACTGCCCTTTGGTCCCTGGCCGATGTAGGATAAAAGTAAATAATACAAAACAATTTTTTATTTATAATTTTATTAAATTAATTATTTCTATAACTTTTTACATATAGTAAATTATATGTGCCACGTTTCGTCAATTACATTGAATAATGCTGCCATGTCACATCAGCATAGTCACAATAGTACCTAATGTTTGCCTCTACGATCCGACAACGATTGGCTGCCCGCGACGACACATAGCATCGGACATTCGACGCTCCCGAGTACAACGTATTCAAGGGAATCATTACGTTATTGACGAACGCAGCCTATTTCGACAGTGACAGTGACAGCTGCGTTTGTCAAACGTCAGGAGCGAAGAGAGCGCGGCAGCCGGCCCGCGAAACGACTCGCCTCCGCACACAACTTGGTCCAAGAATATATTTATGAAATAATTTGTATAAAAATTTAGGCTCCAATATTTACAAATGCACTGATATTTTTTTTACAACGCCGGACTAATTTTTACAGCGACTAAGTTGAGTAAAGGGTCGCGGAGGCGATCCGAGACGCGGGCGATACACGAGTTTTTATTGCAATTCATTTCTAATAACACATTTCTTATCTAATAAGAGTGCGCGCGTATAGTGCGCGAACATTTGTAATACCCTATCGTTACAGTGGTACACCTCTTAGCTTAGAGCGCTCTAGGCGCGTACTACGAGTGAAGAGACACGGAAGATATAGCAACTAAACGCACTGTAGCAATAGAGTACAGACCCAACGTAATAATGAAGAGACAACACCAAAGGCAGAGCTGACTGGTTCCGTGGCCTGACGTCGCCCGCGCTAACTATTCGTATTCTGACGATACCTTCTCCCTGTTTCGTGTTTTAAAATTAATATTTAGAATTAACACACAAGTTGAGGGGCTTATACAGAATTTGTACTCTTAAAGCGTCCCGTCGCCGCTTGCACCCATGTGACACTCGTACGCGGAACAACTGTACAACACTACACTAGTGGCTCGCGACCGCAAGACCGCGCGGCCGCCAGGAGACGGCGTGACTTGATCGAAGCAAAACACTGGTACGATTTAAAACGACAAAGCACTGTTCTAACAATAAATTAAATAATTTTCTTGATACATAAATAATAACCGAATGATAAATAAAGTTGTTGTTGATATAAATATTCTGACAGAGGTGTAAGTCTGAGCGTGGGTAGCTGACGTGGACATCGGGCGCTCGGCTCACGGCGCTTACGTCGTCGACACAACAGCAACACTAACATTACGTAGTTGAACATTTGAACTAACGGATGGATGGAATCGTTCAATACAACAGAGTCAGTCAGTCGAGAGTCGTGAGATAACCTTAATAATGTAACACTTAAACACTTCAACAAATGTGATGTAATAAAACATACTTATAACTGTATCAACAGAGATTGACACAGTAAGCGAGCGAGTGTTCGCCCGACGGCAACGCCGCCATTTTACCGTAAGAGATCAAACTGTCATTAAAACAAACATTAAACTTACAAATGATAATACGTTTACAACTATCCTTATTATAAACATCCATACCTAAAACAATTTACAATAATATTTTATGCAAATTATATTAAGATAATCGTAACTCATTCAGTCGAGCAAAGAGGAAGTTAGGAGATTGACTCGAACCAAGCCCCACCGAATGCCAATAGATATTTACTGAAAATTATTATAATACAATGAAAGTTCAGTCGTTCATTTCAGAAATGAATCAACAATTTATTACAAGATATAGTCATAACAAAAATATATGTGTACTCATTAGAGGTGTTATTCTGTGCAAATTTTGTAACACATTGTATTGTCCAGCTCTAGTCGTGTATAGGTAATATATTACTTTTTTGGTACATGAATGTCCACATACATTAAAATCGCAACTAAATAATTGTGTCATCACGCCTCGCATGTGACGTCATTACGCGTCGCATGTGACGTCATCACATGTCGCGGAGTTGAGATGCGCGATAGTCAAGAAATAAAATAGTAACAATATAGTGTTCTGTACAGGTCAGGTGATAAAAAAAGTTTAGTGCAACATTTAATTACATAACATTGGGAAATATTTACTATATAGCATATATCGGAAAGGTGTGATCATATTTATTGACAATCATACAGAACAATCGTCCCATAGAGTAAGCTCTATGGGACCACCATCATCATCGCCAAGACAAAACAGCTGAATATTTTTTCCCGCTTTTTTTTAGCGATTACAATGATCGACCCATAGAGAAAGTTGTCTTGCATCTGATTAAACGTTTTTGATACATGCTTTAGATATTGTACGGGTAGATAGATTTGAATTATTATTTTTCTGTTCAAAAATGTATTGTATCTGTATCAGTAAGTAGGTGTATGACACATTTACTCAGCCGATATTGTGTGACAATGAAGTGAGATCATTAATTATAATTCAATATTAATACTTAACAATACGATGGTTAGTGGGTGATGTATTACGAGCAGTTGAGTGTTATGTGATTTTAAACTGTATTTTTAAACAATATAGAGTCGAAAATAACATAATATCGTATTGTCTACAACTACCGCGTATTTAATTAAAACATAAGAAATATATATGAGTGAGTGAATGTGGTGATCAACACTAACGTAGCCTTTCACTCGGGTGGTCAGAAGTGGGATTACATCATGTCAATCAGACGTGCTTCTAGACGAGAAATATGGCGTTATATTCACCGATTTACATGATATAAATGACGTCACGAATCACCCAGGCTTTCAGGCATAACCTGTATTACTAATGGCGAATTTGTATAAGTACGTGAAAAGGTTGCCAACGAAAAACTCAATGATTTAAATAAAAAATGAAAAATAATATTGCAAGGTCACGCTCATGTCGATCAACGCGATTATAAAACTAATTCTCATAGCCGAATTTGTTAGTACCTGAGTTTAGATGGAAATCCTCGTTAGAAATTGACTTAAAAATATTAAAAACAAATATAATTTTTGGTGGGTTCCCTTTGTTTTGTGTTCGACCCAATTATACAAACTTTTCTCCAAATCGGCGTAACATTCACAGATCTAATTCTATTTGATTAATTTTTACAAGAAAAAATAATTATATACAAAATATAAAATTGATATATCTATACAACATACACTATAATAGCAACTTCTTTTTTTTGTGGAAATCAATAACAATAAGTACCTAGAGAGTTTTTCGAAAACGATTTTTTGTAAGACCGTTAAAATTTATATTCGAAATGTCCGATAGAAAAATTGAATAAAAATACAAAAATAACACGGTCATTTGAGAAGGAAGTCGTACTGGGGGCATTCTACATTTGTACAAGTTGTTATAAAACGCGATGACCGGCCCCCGAGGCATACATATTACAATAAACGTGTGATATAAAATATTTAAATTATAGTGACATTATGTAGGTAGATAAAGATTTGCACACATTGCGTGTTTTCAACACAGTGGAATATGTGACGGCGATGTAAAATCGTAATGGAATACACATCGCGTCACGAGACTACACAATATTGCAAGTCATCCAATCGAGCCAGGCTCGGTACAATAAAATACAAAGAAAATAAAGAAAAATAAAATACAAATTTGTCTGAAATGTGAAAAATAAACTTTGAATATAAATTTTTGGCAATTTTGTACTTAGTGATGGTTCGCAGAGGTGTGTAGTGTGTTCACGTGTACAGTGTGTCGTGTGTGTTGTGTTGTGTGTGTGTGTGTGGGTGTGTGCGGCGCGGGCGCAGGTGTCGTCGCCGAGTCACTCTGTCGCGTGGAACGGTCGCGGTGTCGCCGCCGTCAAGTTCAGTCACAATAAACAACATTCGCCTTAGTACATGTATCAACAAAATGTCCTACGATTGTTAACGTTATGTTATAACGTCAGCCGGGCCGACGTGGCCGCAGCTTGCCCCGCACCGCGCATCGCACACCTGAAACAAAATGACACGGACGATTACAATTTAAAGTGGTATTACAATTTTGAAATAGGAAGTTCTGATACCCAAAAGTAAGCGTCTTCTGCGGAACAAATAGACGTTAAACAGGCCACAAACATAGCTACACACACATTGCTCTCCAATCCAGACTGGCCCTTGCTGCCCTCCCCCTACGACACCGGCTTTTTAGTGCTCGACCGACCGCACGCACGCGTATATTGCTACGGACAGCGTACGAGGACCGTCGGTCAAGGGTCGACCGACGCGCTATGGAAACATTAACGCGTTCAGAGCTACACCCATCCGTGGACCACCCGTATTATATAACGTAATTTGTAAACGCGTCCATTTCGTGTAAGTGTTTGTGACTGTACCAGTCCGGCCAGTTTGGTTGGTCAGGAGAGCACTGAACGTTACAAACTGACGATCGGTTATGCGTATCGTCAGGAACGATGGTACTCACCGATCACCGTCGGTCGAGTACTAAAACCGGCCTAAGCCCCTTGGTCCTCTAGCGTGTTCTGTCTGTGGCTATGCTGGAGGCCTTATTTTCCACAGGACTGCGTGGTTAAACGAATAACCTCCTAACATGTAACGCGAGATGCCGTTGAAAAAAGGAAAACCCACCTAGACAAGTTTGGTGAGGCGAGCATTGCGTCGTGTCCGCGGCACGTTGGCGGGGCGCGTCTGCAGCGGGGTCCGCGGTCGCCGCCGCGCCCCGCCACCCACCCCGCTGTCGCCGCTGTGCCCGGACACCAGCGACTCGCTGTCGCTCTGGTTCGACGTGTAGCCGATCACGTCCACCTCATCTGGAATTGAGAAATGGTTGCGTTAGTTTGTGTTGGGAAGGCACTTGCTTGAGTCTATCACTGTAGCCGAAATCAGTTTTTTTTTGTAGGTACTCGTCCTCTTTCGCCAAGTGAAACGTAATGAATCAAAAGCTAACGTGGACTGGCTTCTTTAGTAGAGAGAAGCGCCTAGTTTCTGTTAAACTGCGTCTCACAAAGACGTAATGGGCGTAGAGATCAAGCTAGATTGGGGTCTGCACAGCCAAATCTTTATGGGAAAGACTTGGCTGTGTAGACTGGTAAAACAGTTGTACCTACTTTGATAGTTCCAGAAAGATTATAAGAGAGACTTTCCTAGTCAACGTACCTGACCTTACACCGTATGAGCCCCCTCATGGGTGCAGTTAGGAAAAACACTCAAAGTGCTCAAAATAGGCTTGAGTTCTGAATAAATCTAGTCCGTCACTTAGATTATTAAAAACATATTTGACACGTATTTTTTCTATTGTTACGTAAACTAAAATAGACTAAGATACGAACCTTTTAAAATTCTCAATACGTCACGCCGTGCTATAATTTTTAGTGCGTTGTGACGTCACGAGCCCCCCACTCTTGAGTTTTGATGCGTTTTTTCTTTGTCAATATTCATTGATTTACAAAAACAAAAAATACGTATCCATTATTTTCCAATACTCTAACTGACGGACTAAATAGATTTGCAATTTATTGATGGTGAAACTAGCCGATTGTAGAAGAGTTTGTAAAACAGTACAAAAAAAGTTACAATATCTTTAAATCCAGTGTACCTATCTGTTAATTCCGACTAAAAGCGCAAAGTTTCTGACAGATTTATCAAAGGAGACGTTAAAATCTGAACAAGACATAAATATCAATAGTTAGTAAGTTTCAATTTAAAGGCCTCCTTTATAACTTTCACTGCTCATCACTCAAAATATATCTACAAAGAAAAGGTTCCCTTACTCCAGAAACACAATAAAACCTTTAGCTACAAGTGCTACAACCCGGTCAGTTTCACGACCGGCAACCTTGCAGGTGCCCCAATTCCGGAACCCTCGTGTTTTTCACTGAGTGGGCCGAAATCCAACGAGTTATGCTTTACACCGCTTTAAATTGCATCTTTAATTAAAAGCTTGAATTCTCTGATTTCTAGGTAGTCTTTTAAGTTTTAGATTTGAAATGTCTGAGTATTTATGTATTTTCACTTGGATAAACTTTAGTCTATCGTTTCTTATCTCTGACTTTGTGGTCTTAAGTCCGATTCACAGGTAGTAAAATCTGCTACATAGGTAGTGTTATTGGGAGAAGCCCGTTGTTAAATAATAACAGCCACTCGGGTCGATCTTTAGGTTAAGCCGTGCTTGCCTTGTGGATGGGTGACCACCCATTACATACCGGGTTTCCTCCGTGCCTCGGAAAGCACGTTAAGCTGTTGGTCCCGGCTGTCATTTGCAGATCTTTGACAGTCGTTACAGGAAGTCAGTGGCCCAAAAACAATCTGACAACCAGTCTTACCAAGGGGTATCGTATTACCCAGTACTAACTGGGTTGTGGAAGTCAGATAGGCAGTCGCTCCATGTAAAATACAGGTATTCAGCTGCGAGTCCGTTACCCCAGCCAGATGTTGTCGAAAATGGTCATTTGAATCTTATAGATAATTAGTTTTACGGCTTCTATATTGTTGCGCACATTTTTAAATTTGTTGCGCTTATAGTTTTTTAATTATTTCACAAAAACATTTGCATGCATTATTTTGGTTTTTTTATTGCAGATCAAATTTAAACTAATTCCTAAGAAGTCATGTACAAAATATGATAAGAATCCGCTTAACCATTTCAAAGATCTAGCAAAATCAAAAACGTTACCCCAGCAAAATCTCGAATAACTTCGCAAACGATGAAAGAACAAATACAAAATAAGGCACAACATTTACTTCAACTAGACAACTAATTTTATAGCTAGTATTTATTTCAATATTCCCATTAGAAAGAAAAAGGTCTAGCTGGGGTAACGTTACCCCAGCAGGAAATATTTTTGTGAAATAATTAAAAAACTATAAGCGCAACACACTTAAAAATGTGCGCAACAATTATAGAAGCCGTAAAACTAATTATCTATAAGATTCAAATGACCATTTTCGACAACATCTGGCTGGGGTAACGGACTCTTCAGCTGCATTCGGTTAGACTGGAAGCCGACCCCAACATAGTTGGGAAAAGGCTAGGCAGATGATGAGTTAGTGTTATTGGATTTTCCCATTAAGAATTTCTCCGTAGTCTATATGACGGCTCTATGCTCTATTAAGTTAACGCATACGCCATTCACTTTTACAAATTTCCTTATGTTCCAGAACTCATCTTAAAGCTTCTACAGACAATATTGCATCCAAATTTTCCTTTGAAATTTTCCAACAAAGACATTTTCAAGTCTTATATTTTCTTCTCGACAGTATAAAGTGTGAAAAGGGATTTTGTTGTCGCTCACTGCTTCCAAGAAAACTAGTTTACTGAGATAAAAGCATATTTTTTCCTAGAATTTCATTAAGAATTTTGTTATTTATTAGGTGGGCCAGTCCTGATCTTAAGACGCTGTAAGTTCAGGGCAAATATATTGAATGAATAGGTACCTACCGAATTTTCCATTCAGCTTTTAAAACATTTTTTTCCTATATTCCATATTTTTATTATTAGTATTCTGCTTTACATTAAAGCAAATGAAACGGGTAATACTCTTTCTTCTGTTAATCACAATTATTTATTTTAAAAAACTTGGAGAGTTATTTTCTTCTTTTTCATTTGACAGCTCAATCAAAGGAAAACGAGACATTCCTGACATGTCTCGTTTTCCCGCCATTCACTCTTATTGGCTCGCTTTGACAACTGGCTTCTAATGGCGATGGCATGGCTTGGCTTGGCATGGCTATACATGGCTGTACCATGTACAAATGGCGACCATCAATATATACTGGAGCGTTACACAAAGCTAAAAATATTTATTCCGGGCAAAGATTCTCCTTTAAAATATAAAAATGGAAATCCGAATCCGAAGCGTAGTTTTTCGTTACCCGTCCTTCAAACTTAAGCTCTTTTGTTTTCCTAGTAGGTAGGTACCATACTGAAAAAGAAATGCTTGATAAAATGTGTTAGTATGATGAATATTCTCTATTCCGTAGCTACCAGTCTGCTACAAGAGGTTTATATTTTGAAGTGTTTTACACCAGGATTAAAGCGTTGTAGTTTCGTCGCTCTAGTTTCGTTGATAAGCTTCAAAAGTGGGACGTGTAACGATGTATACTGACATTAAATTAAATCTTTAATTTACTATTTTGGTGTCTAGCTGCCAACCAAAACGAAATAAGTGCAGTGTATGATCAAATGATGCTCAGTTCTGCACCTCGATTTAAATCCCATTTGAGTGATTACGACGAAATCCGTAAAGTTGATGAGATTTCTGTTTCCAAAGATGCCTTCATCATCATTTCAGCCGAAAGACGTGCACTGCTGGACATAGGCCTCACCCAAGTGTCGGCTGTTGACCTGTCCCGCGCATTCAACGGATCCCGGCAACCTTCACCAGGTCATCGGTCCACCTAGTGGGAGATGACCTGGATGAAAGATGCCTTAATCTGTTTGAAATATATTCTAGAACTGTAAATACTTATGAATATTCCTTTTTCGGCTGGTATTATTAATTGGATTCTACTCTCTGGTCTCTCGGTATTCAACAGTCGGGTATCGATCGAAAGCAAAGAAAAAAAAATCTGTTATACTTTGAACTTTCCTACTTCATCTATCAAGGTAAGAAAGATACATAAAAGATTTTGAAGGAAAAAGTTAAAGCGATGTTACTAAGAAGGGCACGCTAAAATCTGCTATAAGTCCTACCTTTATTTTTCCAGGAACTTTTAACCTCTCAAAAGGGATATAATTTGTGTTTCAAAGAGAGCAAATATTATTTGACGAACTAAAGATAGAAAATGTGATATTAAAATAATTGTCCATAGGTTTTTAGACGTGAATTGTCTTCATATTAAAAACTGGATGAACACAGGATAAATTTTATCCCCGCAGTACGGTCTCGTAAGACAATTACTCAAATCCACGTGGGCAAAGCTGCGGGCATAATTTAGTGTTTATATTGAGGCTTTTCATAGAAATATGGAACACGACTAGTACTTGGTCTCTGAATTTGCAAACGTTTTTGAAAAACAGAAAATTTCTCAGTATTAGAGATATTGTTGTTCCTGAAAAACTAGTTGCTATATACTAAACTGTTAAAGGTATTAAAACATAAATAACTTAGGTATTTGTAAGCAGCTTTATTTATTCCGAGAAAATATTATCAGACGCGATCACAAAATATTACATTCAATTATACCGAGAAATACTTTATGCCCTGCGCACTCAGAATAACGCAATATTCTTGATACCTCTTGGGACTTACTTGTGTGTGTTAGGTTAGGTTAGGAATACTCAAAGTAAGCGTGTTCGAGAAAATTTTAAAAAGCTGTGTTAGAATTCGAATTGCATTTTGAGATTGTTTACTTCGAGCAACTTATTTATTTAAACTTCATATACAATAGTGGTACATAGGCGGACTAAATGGCACAAAACATTCTCCACCAGTCAACCTTTGGGTCAAATAGGACAAGCATTGTGATAGAGTAGAAAAAGAAAAATACCGACACTTCGTTCACTTACTTCGATTTGTTTATAGTTACGAGTAAGTGAGTGTGGCAGCATTTTTGTTTTTTTGTGAAAAGATGGAAACGCGTTTGTTAGCGAAGGTCTTGTTTAACAACCAATAGGATCTATTCTACGCTATTTAATAAATATGATTTACACATACTCGTCTTTTCCCCATGGAGGTAGGCAGATACATCCTGACATACATCCAGTCCTGAAGGCCTTTGCAAGCGACAGTCGCATTTTTTCGTTTTTATACAAAATATACTTTCAACAGAATTGACAAAAGCTTTTCGGTAGCTTGTGTCAAACCAATAGAATATTGACATCACTAGCGACGCGCCCCGGCTTCGCACGGGTAGAGTGGAACAAGGCAGCTTGACTTTTCCTGACACTTCCAACAATTATCGTCATATTTCAACCAATTTACACAATTTCGCAAATTATATACTTATTTATTTATTTATCACAAACACTACTAACATTACAGGGAAATCCTAATAAGTTAGCGTGGTCCTTAATTATATAACTATTTTAAATTACATAACAGATACAACATTGTTTTTGTGAATTCATTCAGAGCTGGTGAAAAAAAAAAAAACCCAAAATTAACCTAACCAAAACTTTCCTCATGAATCACTCAATCTATTGGTAAAAGCCGCATGAAAATCTGTTTAGTAGTTTTTGAGTTTATCACGAACAGACAGACAGACAAATTCGGTGGAGCACTTTGTTTTATAAATATGTAGTGATTGTTATCGATAGGTCTAAGTCTTCATATTCATTGTTTAAGCCTCTATAACTATTTCAAACCCAGCTTCCAAAATAATCAAAATTCAGCAAGCAAATCACATTCACAGGTGGGAACGAGGCAGGCAGTATGTTTGTGACTATAATATAACAGGTAATCCGCTTTGAGCTCGCAAATTACCAAACAAACAAGTTACCCGTGCCACGTCGCTAATTCTACATAGCCATTCATATTAACTTATTCAGTGAGGGTAGTCCGTTTGTGAGTTTCAAATTACGGGTTAAAGGAAGGCGGTTAAGGCTGATGCTCAAGGGTAGTCCGCGAAATTCAAATTTTCTCACGTTTTTTGCAATTTGCAGGCCAGTGCTAGTTAGTATGTTGATTAAAATATTGTTCGCGACTGTAAGACGTATGTCGTTACGGAATTATAATGATCAAAATCATCAATACAACCCTCCAAGTTCATAAAGGTGCAGTAATGATTTTGACCATGATAAAGTCATTTTTACACCTTTATGAACTTTGCGGGTTGTATTGATGATTTTGATGAATATAAATCTGTAACTACACACGTCTTATAACCGCGAATAATAGTTTGATCAACATACAACCTAGCACTGGCCTGTAAATTGCAAAAAACGTAAGAAAATTTGAATTTCGCGGGCTACCCTGGAGCATTCACCTTAACGCGTTTTTAAGATTAGTTTCGAGGTTATAATGGCTAACAAGTACAAAGAGTCATAGTCTAGTGATGTGACTGTCAGACTACCAAGTCATAGGTCTCAATTTCGAACCTAGACGCGTATCTCTGATTTTTCGGATTCATGTGCGTATTGTATAATTAATCACTTGCTTCGGTGAAGGAAAACATCGTGAGGAAACAGCATGCCTGAGAGATATTTCTCGACGACATGTGGCCAGGCCCATGGGGCGGCATAAAAATTCTAACACCAGGTTAGGCACTAACATTAACACTAACTGGTTAGTGACTAATCACATAATAAAGAGAGACCTCCTGAACAAACTGAACGCGATCAACACCTCTAAACTGCGTTCAAAAGCTGACAATGACATAATTGCTATGGAATATTGACACTAGACAGTTCTTAAACACCGTTTAAATGTGTTTTGTTTAAATGGTAAAATTCGCTATAAATTAATTAATAGTGAGAACCATTAGTTATTGAAAGCCCAACAAAGAAAGATGTAGAGTAGTAGAGTTTCGTAGAACTCCGTAATAGTTTTGGAATAGTTTAAGAATCCCGTAATAATTTACACAGCAATGTAACGTTTTGCTATGTAAACTATCACGGGATTCTGCGAAAAGTCTTTTTACTGAGAACCCTCTTTACTAAAATCTGTTTTGAAGACTCTTCAAAGGTATTCTCAGCAAAACCCAAACACATCAACCATATTAAATTTGTCACGTAGCATCCCTAACATCCCAGCACAAGTTTGTTGAGACTAATTATAACACAAACGGCACCAAGCGAGCGGATCGCAATGGCGGCGCGCGCCAATTTCCTGCAATACATGTTAAATGGCAGCCAATCGTGCGCCAGCCACCGACCGAGCAACACGCCTCTTCCGGGAGCTCTGCTTGGAAATTAAACTAGAAACTCCAGAAAGTATAATGTGCTATTAATCTTGTGTATTACTTTACACTTTACTGTTGATCTTGTTTTAAAGCGATTTTAAGTTGTTTTTCTATTAGTTACTTTGTAGTTTGGTTTAAGTCAACACTCTACAATCTACATTTAAATGCTTAAAGTTAGTCATAAGATGACTAAGATTACTTATGTTTGGTTCAGCACTGCAATATTGATATTCCCACAGTACGGACCATCTACTTTATAGTCTAAATAAATCCTCACACTAAAACAGTTTTGTGCTCATTACTAGCAAAATTTAATTTCGCTCCAACAACACAATTTTAATCAACAAACTGAAATTAGATTTTCAATTCCACCCAACATGCTTTAATATCCGAATCTATTATTAATGTAAATCCGATAATACAGTTTTAATTATACACTGAAACACAAAGGGTCGGAAACGGTAATGGCGCCCAGCACGGGCCGCAGACTGACATCATAATAGCGGCTTGTAGACTTAATACGTAATCAATACGAACACTGAACATCGTGCTTGTTAAAGCGCAGTGAATAAAGCTCAAACACGACAGGAGCCCTTGTCTGCCACACCTTTGATCATGGCCCGTGAAACTGCGGGTAGATATAAATAAATGAATTAATGGAATTTTTCGGACGTGGAACGAAGATTTGGTAAATGGTGGAGTGATGCATGAAAGGATATTTTGAATATCTACCTACCCGCGCTACGCCCGCGTGTTGGATTACGGCCCACTCTTTCCGACAAAGAGGGCGCCTGGGTCCCAGATGTGGGAAAGTTATAGGCGGATTATGAGTTATTTTTAATGTTTTGCTTTAAAGATTCTAAATACATAACTTCATATTGTTATACAGTTAGGCACACCATTTGCAAGCTCACTAAAGCTTAGTCAGTTCATATAAAGGTCAAACGTACATGCCTCACACAAAACCCATAGCCACGAACTTCCACCCACACGCCATTGAAAACTTACAAAAGCCAAAGCTCATCTGCATAGAAGCAGACACCTCAATAGACCGCAAAATAAATCCCACCAAGTTATTACCAACACATACAGAACATGAATCACTCCACGATCCACGCATACAAAAGCACGGAGCCTGCAAGCCCTGCAGCGCAATATTTCGTCACAGGAATTTATTTCCGGCAGAAATTGAATAGGACGGTATAGCGGCCAAACTGTGTTAACGTGTTACATTCGAATACTGCGTGATGCTGGCTGGATTCATTTTTAGTTTCAAGCTGGTGTTGCTTGCAGCTACGAAAAATATAGGACGTATGCGTGACATTTTTGTTTTTTAACGATCGCGTCAATATCGATGGCCAGCCATCGTGTGTAAATGAAAAAAAAAAAACGTTGGCATGAAACCTTTTCAAACGCCACACAAATGAAATGACGGAAATTTTTGCCACTACTGTACCGTCAAACTAGTGTATAAACACACACAAAGCATTATTATTTTCGGTTTGCTACCCAAAATGCAACAATGTAACTGATGATCGCACTATTACAGTCTCAGGTGCGGAACTGCGGGATCTAAACCACGCTATTTGTTATCAACATACAATTTGGAGGGTAGATACGTATTCAGCTGTTGTTTTGATGTTACGTAACAATTAACTTTGTGAAGGTTTTCGGTGGAAGGTATTACAGTTTGCTTTGTTAAATTTTAACCAAGGTAATGCTAATGGCAATTTCCATAATGAGAAAGTAGACTTTGATATCGATTTTGTATTACGTAAAGCGTTTTATTTCGATGAATATTACCGTGGTTATTGGTGATTATGTCGAATGGTTATCGTACTATAAAATAATGAGAGTAACGTCTAAATTACTCATCAACATGCCTTTTATCATGTCTACAAAATTATAATAATGAACTTCACGCAGACAATTTTAATGGCGCCCACGTGGGACCATGAGTTGATAATGACTAATGCCAATTAATCAGTGTCAGCCGACAGACAATATATCAACATGAAATTCTTAATGCGATTACTCCAAACATAATTAGTTTCAACACGTTATAACTTATTTAGGTTCCACATCGTACCTCCAAAGAATGACATCACGTAATGGTGGAGTTTAGTATTGCTTCGGACTTTTTAACTTATCTTTGGAAATGTTCAAGTTTGGCTGTAATTTGGTTAAAGTGGAACGTTATCTGTCACATAAATAGTAAGAGCCTCGTTACGTCGAGACCTAACACTAATTGGCGAAAAGTAGGTAGACGAAAGTTAAAATCTGCGTACCCGCTTGGGAATGGGGATTGGATGACGGTTGGCTCTGTAATGGGCCACCAAGTTCATTACGCACGAAATCCGAATATCCATCGCACTTTGATATTACATACGCACTTAGACACAGCCATTAAACTCCGTCCCGAGTCTGTTAATCTATTAGTTGATGTCTTCATGAATACTTAATGTTGTTTGGTATTTAGGTATTGTGTGTAGAGCATTGCTTTTGTATTGGGTATTAGTGCAGGGTTACATTGTGAGGCCCTATTGATATTTTAAGATTTGGTTCAAGTAGGTACTATATTTAGTTTGCGAGTTGAGTCTAGGAATTGAATCTAGGATTGTAGCCGATCCCGAAAATCAGTTTACTTAGAAAACATTTCAGGTAGGTAAAGGTTTCCACTATTCAGCCGCGTATTGTATCAAACCATCCGTACTTTAAAGACAAGAAAGTTGTGAAAGAAAATCATAATCTAAGAACCCAACTCAAAATTAATAGGCTCCCATCTAACACTTCAGCACCAAATAGAACATGTATAATGAATGAATTATTTATAGCTATATTATACGAGACTAAGACACCTGTCCCCTTCGAGAGCGCCGATAAATCTCCTGCCGATAATTTACTGATTGTTTGTCTCGGCACATAAATTCCTCGCTGACGTCACAGACCCTGGCGTTTGCACCTCCGCAACTTTAAGTTATTTATTTGTTTTGCTTCGGGAATTTATCGGAAGATTTCCGAGTAGGAAGGTCGATGTAGACTGACGGGTGTGAGAAAGGTTCATTGTAAAAAAAGAAATTGGGAGCTGAATAATAAAATTCTAATTAAATATTAATAGCAATCTTTTTGAGTTTGAAGTCCCACGCTGGGCGCCATTAACGGTTGAAAACATTTTTAATTAATCGGGAATTTGTTCACTCGGTATGTTGGTTTCCACATTATTTACTTCGTCAACATTTTGTGAACAACGTTCCGTATCAGTGATCACATAACATTCACATTATCTCTCCTCGTTTGAAAAACGCTGTTTATGAATACATGTCCCCGATTTATCAAAAGAGCCTTTACAATTTCCAACAAAAAAGCCGGTTTGATGCGAGAAAAAATACAGAAAGCTATTTTCGCAAAATTAGGATTTTATAAGACATTTGACGCGTAAGAAAATTGGATTCTATTCAAATAGAAGGGCGAATTAGATCTTATACAGCAGGTTACGAGTCTCTAGCCAAGTAGGGTAGGTACTAAAACATTCAGAAAATCGTACTACCCAATTTAGTTAATTTGGCCCCTGAATTGTATACTGATTTCTTAGAACGTTAATATTAGAGCTTGCCCTTTCTCTTAAATTAGTTTTCCGACTATTCTAACTTAGTTCATTAATTGTCGTACTTGAATAGCTAATAAACGGATATTCAGGCTTGTTGTTTAGTCTAAAGGTGGGTAGTCATTTAATTAACGTTGGTATAATCAATGTTGTATATGGGCTCAACTCTGAACTTTTGGCAGTAGGAACTTATGTTCATCATATTTTTGACTTAGGTGAAACTTAAAAAAGTCAAATGAATTCTAGCTAAGTAGATAAAGTTACATATCTTCTCACATCACCTAATCAGTAAGGAATAAGTATACGACATTACATATTCCCTGAACTTCATCAAGATTAAACCTTAGCATAATAATCCAGTCCCAAGTTTCATCCATCTTAATAAAAACCCCGCCTAAGATAGCGTTACAAAATAGATTTCACCCGCTAACATTTTCATCTCAACAGAATTAACGCTATACCGTGATTACATCACATTATGTGTCCCTAAGTCGTGTATCTTGTTATACTCCCGACGAGATACCGACCATTATCTTAACTAGATTCCTACTGTATTACTCATAGTTTAGGATCTTTATTTGAGTTATTTTTAGTTGCGAATTCAGTAGTCCCTGCTGGGCGCCAACAGTAAAGAAATTTTTATAATGTCGTCAATATAAACATATTTTTACTTTATTAACATTTTTGGATCATTACTCGAATCTGGAATTTGTTAATTTAGTGTTAAAGAAAAAAAAATAAAAGGTCTTATATTTTCTATTCATAAAACAAAAGTCTACCATCTTGATATTTCATAAAAATTCTCCATCTACCCTCCTATCCACACATCAAATTGGCAGTGCATACGAAGTGTCCCAGAACTACCCGCAACATAAACAAGTGTGTTGCGACCTAATTAAAGTTGGATAGTTAGGGTAATTAGCGACCGAGCGCCTCCCGCGAACCCTCGGGCCACTGATAATACCGGAACACGGAAGGCTTATCAGTGTAAGGGTGCTTCGAAGCAGGCTACATGATATTTGGACACGCAAAGTGTGAAACTTGCCTCTGTTTTGGAAGTTATCAGGTGATGTGAATCGGGGGTAGTTGTGTTTTTCTTTTAAGTTAAAGAAAGTAGGATTTTGTTAAAAGAAATGTGGCTTTTTCTTTCAAATATTGTCGTTCTTGAGTTCCATTTCTATAATAAATATCTCTTTAAGTATGCAACAAAGGGTTATTGTAATGTAATTCTTTGACAAAGCCGTCGACGGTTATGTAACTTGTCCCTTTCTGAAAATATCCAAGCGGAAGGTCCATACATAATTGAATACTCCTTAACATTCCTGTCGGTTAAGTTCAATAAAAGAAATCCAATAAGTGGGATCACCGTCGAACGAAGGTTTTTGCCCAGAATTGGGAATAAAATAAATTCTACCTAAACTGAAAAATCAGTATCAATTATGTTCGGACTTTGACAAGGGACGGGGTGATGTGAATATCG
This sequence comes from Xestia xanthographa, assembly GCA_905147715.2. Taxonomy (NCBI): domain Eukaryota; kingdom Metazoa; phylum Arthropoda; class Insecta; order Lepidoptera; family Noctuidae; genus Xestia; species Xestia xanthographa. Next base: position 26,532,474 of record LR990659.1, read on the forward strand.
TATATTTTGAGGCCCGCTTAATAATTCAGTGTACGTATAAATATCCAAAATGGCGGCTATAAATTGAATCATATGAAATATAAAGTGCACAGGAGATCATAAATATGTTGAATTTGTTTATTCAAAACAAGGAAAGGGCTTCCTAGTTTTACTGTGTGATATATTATGTTCATAAAAACGGGAATAAACCAATTTTCCGTTTACGGCCTTCCTCGTTTGTCTCCTTTTAGTTTGTGTGAAGGTGTATAGTGGCGTTTCTTTCTGACGTCGATGTTCGCATAGTTATTATCTATGTTGCTCTTTGTCTGAGATATTGCTGTAATTTTTTTGCTGGCCTTCTATCGGCAACACAGAGATCTGATAATTTCGCCTTAGGTACGGATAATCCGGGCATTTTTCTTAAATGATGATAAGGGGCGATATTTTTCGGTAGACGAACCATTTTTCCTGGCTGTCTTCCACGACTTTAAGAGTTTCATGATTTATTCGTTGTTTTAAGGTTTACGTTATATTTTTAGCCGGGAAGATGTGAGATTAATGCTACAGCAACATGATAATTTAAGGGAGAGGCTATATAAAGTTCAGGTGCGTAGTATTCGCAACTGGCGTGCGTGTATCATTGGATGTGTTACATGGACCAAGCAAAATAAGTATGTAATGATCGTAACAGGTCGCGTTCTGCAGATTTTGCTTAGCCTCCATGGTGGTGTGTGTTGTATGTGTGAACATCTTGTATATCTGATTTCCAATCACTGCCTTTTAACTTCCAACCTCAAATCTATTGACCATATTAGCTGATAGTCACACGCTGGCCTTTCGAGGCTTGCGTTCTAGGTGTAATTAATAAGCGACGCGCTAGAGAGAGCGAAGGCGATAAGCGGCTCGCTAGTGAGAGTGACAGAGAGAGAGAGAGAGAGCGATAAGCCGAGCGCCTCTCGTAAATCACCCGCGCTAATGACGCTCCGTGCGACGTAGATGTGGGTCGAACTGGAAGTGACTTCCAGGTTAGGTTTTGGGTATGGAACAGCTGAATATTTTGACGGTTATGATGTTGGCCTTTGCCCAGCAGTGGGACATTTGAAAAAAAAATGATGTTGGTCCTAAGTTCGAAGTCAGTTGGAGGGTTTGTAATCCTAAAAACTGATCGCTCATTTGAAAATACACTATTTAGAAGTCCGTTCCGTGTTCATCTAGCTTTTAAACTTGTTTAAGGTTGTAAAAACAACTATTGTGTTGAGCATAACTTGCATGGCATGTTCTGAATCGTATTTTTACTATCCTCTTGTCAAGGTTTTTTTTTAGACTTTTGTAGGTACTGATCTTGAAGTTATTATTTTTGTGTCTTAGGGTGCTTACATGAAGAAGCAGGTTTCCGGTACGGGCGAGTCGGTACCGATCGGTGCAGGTATTCATTTCTATGTTATCTTATGCGCTCGCTTATAAAGAAGCAGGTTTAAACTATATGCAAGTGAACCCTGCACCGATCGGTACCGACTCGCACGTACCGGAAACCTGCTTCTTTATGTAAGCACCCTTAGGAGAATTAGAAAGGAATCAATGATAATGACACTTAAATGCTAAGCTTTGATGCTTCATGCTTCATCGATTATTAAAAAAATAAAATACATACATACATGGTAACCGTTAAACATCGCTGTCCCGTCCACATTGTGAAAACTTGTCAGATATTCTTTACTAATTATAATAAATAAAAAACGCTTCGCAATTACATTAAAAATCCACAAATTCAGTACAAAACTAAATCATACATTCATAATCTACCATTACACCACATTCAACACAACTCAACTACACATAATAATTCTATACAACCACTTCAACTACAAACATTCATTCGACCATCACCGGATTTCGCTGTATTCAGCGGATTTCGTAATATTCAGCGGATTTCAGAGTAATTCACCGTTGCTTTATAACGCCGGGAGAGCACATAATTCAAAATGTTTACCGGTTTTAATTCGTAAACTTTGGTAATGAATAGAGGCCTCGTTCATTACCTTTGCTGCGGATCGCACTTTTGTATAACGTTTGATTAATATCTGCTTGTTATGTTATAATGGTTTCGTTTTAAATGTGAATTTAACCTATTTTCAAAGTCGGTGTGGGAGTCAAAGAAAATATGTACAGGTAATATGGAGCTTACGATAAGGTATTGTCATATATATAAATAATTTCTTTGTTTTGTTTTTTTTTTTTCAAAAAGTCGTTTATCAATTAAATAGTCGTTTGATGACAAGGTTGGCGCAGTGGCTGAACGATTGGCTGCTGCGCTGTATGTCCCGGGTTCGATTCCCGCACGGAACTAATATTTGTATGGACTACAGGTAATTTGTTCTGGGTCCAGCTGTGAGTGTATGTTATTATACATAAGTATAACATAAGTACAGTTGTTGTTCATAAGTATAGTTGTTATTGTACATATGTATTTATTATAAATTCCTAGTGTGGGAGCGACGTTTTTTTTAAACAGAAAAAAAAATAGGGTGTTTAGTATTTTAGCGCTCAAAAGCCTTAACGACATACATAACCATCTATAATTTATGTCATATCCTTTTTTAACAAAGAAAACATAGTTACCTACATTTTGAAATTCATTCATTATATAATATTAGCAATCGCAGCACACAGTCATATGTTTCTAAAAACCACCTTTATAAAACTATAGCCACTTCTATTCCCCATACGTTCTTGTCAAGTCTCAGCACCCTCTCGTAGCGCAAACAAACAACACTCCACACACTCACACACATTCACACTCACACACTTACACAAACGTATTTATAAATCATTCGCTTTCGATTTATTCTGCAGTAAGTAGTTTTTAATTTATCGTGAGTGAATTTAAAGCGCGATTTAAATTTAGAATCAATGGTGGCTGGATATGTGAGGGAAAAAAATACATAAAGGCTTTTCATGTTGTTGAAGTCTTCTAAAATGAGTAGCCTATATAATATTAACTGGATCGTTATCGTCCTGGGTTCGATTCCCAGGTCGGGGAAAGTGCTATTGGGTTTTTCCATCGGGAATTTCTCAGTAGCAGCCACGGAGTCTGGATTTGTGCCCGGTTGATGGCAATAGGCTCACCCCCTATTACTTGGGATTTAATAACTGGAGAAATAAATCAATAAATATCGCTGGACATTACACACAGCGCCATCTAGTGCCACACTAAGCAACGAGGCTTGTGTCGTGGACACCAGATAGTTGATATACTACACAGATACTTTTTGTTTGTAAATGCATACTCTCTGCAGAGCTCTTTTTACGTTGGTCATTGAAAGCGCCGCGGCCGACCAACGCGCGCGCCGAGTGGGGCTCCGTAACAAGCAGCGCTCGGCGCTCCCTAGGACCACTGTGCCCGTGTGCAACGCACACCCTGCACACTCGGTAAAGACGGCCCTGGTGTACTATTAGGTACACCTCTACCTAACCCTTCGGAGATTACAGGCGTGATGTAATGTTATGTGTATATAATGGGTGGTTATGATCACGCATCCACAGATCGACCTTGGCAAGCCTTGCTTAACCTTGAAGATCTACACGAGCCGTTGTTACTGCATGTCGGATACACGAGCCGTTGTTACTGCATGTCGGATACACGAGCCGTTGTTACTGCATGTCGGATACACGAGCCGTTGTTACTGCATGTCGGATACACGAGCCGTTGTTACTGCATGTCGGATACACGAGCCGTTGTTACTGCATGTCGGATACCCATGAACCTAAATCTGATAACATACAGGATGTGAACGGAGTACACGAAGTCGTCAACGAAACATTCTGTACATCAAACTAAGTAACTCTACGCAAAAACTATTGCTAAACGATTTTTTTGGGGGTAAAAATCACGTTTTACGATAGGACTCAATGTAACGCACTCAATTGTGCTGATCGATGCATTAATAGTACGTGGGTAGTGGAGGTATTTATAGTAAAGTTATAACATTAAAAATTGTTTGTATTAAAAAAAAAAACTTGTCAAAAAGTTGGAACGTCGACCCCCAATATCTCCGTAACTAGAAGGTCCAGGTATGGTCTAGTACAAAAAATGATAGCAATGACGGGGAGAAGAAGTGACTTTCGGCTTCATTACTTTTCACCCTTTATTTTAAAATGTCACATGTGAAAATTTTAAAAAGAAGTTGCCACCCAAAACAAAAATTCCCCAAACAATTTTTCGCCCAAATTTAGTTTAGGACACATAATATAGCCTCGTAACGCAATATATACCCAAACGGTCGCCTCGCGTCACTTCACATACACGATTACCGTAATGTGATTGCGCTAGCCGTCGGCAATGTGCGCATGCCCTTAATTAGCCAAGCTGCCCGAACCAAACCGACAACGTAATTTCAACTTTATGCTTTGAAGCTTAGGGTTGAATTTAACAGTGAGGCTATAGCTCCATCGAAGGCAGAGTTAATTATGTGATCGCAAAATCACATTAATCGGTATCGGAAATCATTAAATGGGTGCGTGTTTTCATCACGGAATTTTAATTAATAGGGTTTTTAGGTTGTTATGAAAAATCCATTAAAAACCAACACAAGCTATTAGAATTTTTTTTAAGGGAGAAGTTTTGATACAAAAAAATGGCTTACTGTCCTTGAAAGTACCTTATATGGAGAGTTTAGACTAGACTACTAGACCGTGGGCGAAGCAAAAGGTGTATGTAAGGAGCAGGTGGCCTTCTTAAGTTTCTGCATACCCTATATGAACCAGCATGCAGTTTTCACTACCCAATGGCACTACTACGAATAAGATACGCTCGCTAATATTTTACATAAAAAAAAACATTCTATGCACCGTAGCATTTGCTACATTCTAAGCTACGGCGTAGCGCTACGGCACCTACGACGTAGGTGATGTGCTACGAACTGTGCGCTACGCTTTATGTCCTACGCCACTAGACTATCGAGTCTATTTGTTTTGGTCCTTTGCTATGATACGTTATGGCGGTTAGGTTTTAGACCTTACAGTAACTGTAATATAGAGTTTAAAATTCTAGAATTTACGCTAGCGCTAAGTACCTACGATACGATTTGTTAGGTGCCTAATACTAAAACTTCGGCATAATCTACGCTAAATTTCGTTTTACTCCCGAAAACAGATGTACGCAATCGTTAAGCCATAATGAAACGATTAATAGACTCCAAATGACTATTTATACGGTATATAAAACCCGTTTATTTACCATATCAATTCGATACGAATAAAAACGTAATAAAGGCCTGTGTTCCGAAGACTGGGGAAGTTTTTTAAGATGGGGCCCGACAATGGATTACGAATTTATGTGGGGAACCCCGCCTTAAGAATAAGTGTGGTGGCGACAGCTATATTGCTTAAGTTAATGCATAAATAAAAGGTAACAATATAGGCTGGTTTTAAGGGCTGGGAAGTGGAGTAGAAGGAGGTCATTATGTAGTATAAAAATAGGGATTTGTTGGGATTTATTCTCTTCAACTCATAGCTCAAGAAAGACACGATTTCGAGAGAATTGTCTTAAGTAGGACATTACAACTGCAGAGTCTGTAACACTGAAATATTAATGAGATGTCTTCATATCTTTCCAAGTCTGGAGATACAAATAAAAGGTACTACAGCTGTGGTAGTTTCGAGTTACTAATGGCCTGTATTGATTCTTCATATCCATAGTTACAATATTCAAATTCACGTGTTAAAATAAACTCTAAAAAAATCCTATGAAATTGACTAATTAGGCAAACAAAACTAAACCAGTCCACAAGTTCTAAGCCCTTTGCATAGCTCGCCGTGCCCCGCAGCGTTGCGCGCCAGCTTACAGCGCTTTCAGTGGCATTCGCCGAGTGCTGGTAGATTAGGGGATTTTACACCCGTTTTGAAAAAAAATTGGGGAAATTAAAATTCTTTGAGAAAGGTCATATCGAAGCTGTGCACTGAATTTGAACTTATTAATAAGCTTTAGCATAATTGTGGTACTGATTTTGTCTACGTGAATAAAGACGAAGTGCCGGAATTTTTTATAATAATCTATGAATCAGTTTAAATATCCATTGACCGGTTTTGCGCATAAACATAGTTATATTGTATCTTTATTTTTTTATTACCAGTTTTTTTTAAATACGAGTACAGGCAATAAAGTTATTATATTTTTTACTTCAATATGCAAATTAACAATTTTTTTATTATTTTTTTATAAAGTTGCATAACATTTCTTTATATTTAAAAAATCCTTTGAATATTTGAGAAATTAAAAAATTATGATCTAGCAACCCTACATTACTGTCATGTTAGTAGTCGACAGTGAAAGCTTACCAGTTTTTCATTAGGACCTCAGTAATCAGCTTTGTCTTCCTACCGCTGTTTTTAATTTTCCAAAAATCCCGCTCTTTTGTTTTCCTGTAATGACTGCGCGCGTTTCAGCGGTGTTGCTTACTGTCATTTGTTTACTGTGCTTAGCTGCTTTTTTAATTACAGGGCTGTGCTTAAGAGGTTTTTAAAGGTGGTTTAGAGAGCTGTAGTTTAGATCTTTATTAATTGTTTTTCAAGGAGGAAACTCTACGGTTGCTCTTCTTAAAATCAAAATCAATTAGCAATAACTTTGGATCTATTGTTAAAAGACCCTTAAAAAAGTCTAGGTATTCATAGTAAGACTTGCTCGATAGACTTCAAATTTATGACAACGATTTATCATAAGATTATTCTAATACATACATGCATTATTTCAGATGAGGTAGATACTATATTTCACTGTACAGCCTGATGAAGTTCACAGAAGCAACACTGAAGTGCATTGAGAATGTTTAGAGATGGATCGTTATTTGTAGGTATTTTTTTTAATGTGAGTTAATTGTTTTTTTTTTGTAAGCGAGTTAGAGGTATGTGTATCTTGGCAGTAAAATCGCATTGGCGTTGTAGCTGTTAAGGTGTTTTTTCATAATTTTAAATAAATAAATAAAAAAGTATGTATGCACTTTCATGTGTGAACGTGGACGAGCCAAAAAGATATGTTAGGACCGTAGCAGGTGGCATTTTGTAGTTTCTGCTTACCTCCATGGGACAAGGGCGTAAGTTTGTGTTTTAATACAACTAGGACCAAAAACCTTTTAAAACTTGCCACACACAGAACGTTTAATCTAAACGACTAAACTATTACAAAAAGATAAAATCATATTTATCGTCTTGCATAAGTCGGAATACGCTAAGGAAGCAGGTTATAACTTAACCGGCCTCATAAAATGCTCGCTTTTATTGTGAGCAACAGTAGTTTATCAGGCAGTTCATTAAAATTTTATTTTACTTTTACGTGGTCTAAGAGCTATCAATTAGACGCCTTTGCTAAAGTTTGTTTTGTCAGTAATTAATCATTCGTAAATAATTTTGTCCTCTTTATTTGAATAATTAATTTTGTCCTCTTTATTCATATTTTTTTTTTTTTTTCTCTATCATTCTAGATAGTATATATGTAACAGACATTCTTGCCTTTTACTACTTCCTGTATCTGAGGGCCTAAAGATTTTACCATAGCTTACAAAGCGATTCGTTTATCTACAAATACTTTCGACAACATTGACATACTCTTTTTGGGTAACGTATGTCGATCCAATACATTTTAGACAGTTTCATCAACGTTACCGCTGATAGAATGTCACTTCAAAACAATCTCTCAATCACAAGAAAAGTATTATTAGCTATACGTATTATTTCGTGTTATTTCTTCGAGCGTTAAAAAAATCATCAATCAAGATTTTCATCGTCGGAGCTACATAAAGTATCACAACTTCTTTGGGCTTTCCCAATTTATTCTCGTCTCCAAAAGAAACCTAACACAATAAGAAAACAAACAAAAACTCACCACTTTCAGAGACCGACGAGGGCGACCGTTCCGCCGTGGATACGCCCGACGACGACGACTCTAGCGACGACAGCGAGTCAGCCCTCGTCGAGTGCGTGTGGGTCATCGAACTCTCCGATAATCTCGAGTCTCTGGGCGCGTCGCTGAGCTGGTTCAGCCGCCGCTGCAGGTAGCGCTGTTCCCGCGCCAGCTGCTCCTTGTGACTCACGTGCCTCTTCTCTCGCTCTTCCAGACTCTGTAACAAGAGAACGTGAGGGTTAGAACTCTGCAGATACAGAATGGAAAGCTTGCAGAAAACTCTGCAGGGTGAGAATTGGTAGTTATGGTGTTACAGTTCAAAACCGGTGACCTTGAAATGTTAGACTGGACACGAAACGTGGAGGACAGAGTGTTGGGGCGCCCCTTAGAAGAGGCATATGTCCAGCAGAGTACTGAGATTTAATAAGTTGATTTAAGTCGGAAAGACGTGGTTGGTTTAAAGTTTTGCTGTCCAAGATTCTCTGATGATTAATTATAGTACAAATAAACTGAAATATGAATAAACCAAGCGTAGAATTACAATTTAAAAGTTAAGTTTCTTTCAATACTGATTCCTATGACGAAGTTTTCGTATTGGATGTACGCATGACTTAGCAGATTCAGAATGGTTTGAGCACCATTCTCTGCACTTCCAGAATGTTATTAATTTCCTACTTTTGCGAACTTTGACCGTTCACAAAAAAAACTGTTCCAATTACCCGTCAACGGGAACAAATAGTAATTTACCGTTTAACTTCTACCCATATTAGCAGTACCCACTTCCCAGGCACGTCGGACAAACAGTTCGGAAAGAGATTAATGGTATCAATAACAAGAAACTATTAGGTAATTAGACGCACATAATGTGCTTCTCGAAACACATTAATCACTAGCTGCTGATTTACTAACTTAGGCCTTTGACGTTTAGCGTTAGTCTTAGTCATAACTGGGGTTGAATGTGGTTTGGGCTGTATTGTAGTATAGCTTTTGCCCACGGCTTCGTTCGAGTTAATTTAGAATTTGACAATCAATTCGGGTTGTACTCCGCTGCTGTAATAATATAATTCAATATGATTCGAAATACACGTGGCTCCATCTATTATCATAAGAACGCTATTGTTGTTTTCCTCAGGAACAGTACTTTTTTTCGTAACACGGCCGGTAACAAACAAACACGGTAACAAACTTACTTTCGCATTTATAATATTAGTTAGGATATCCTTGCTCCACTTTATTATTACTTGAAGTGCTTCAATTACAGTAACTTATAGGAGAGAAACATTATTCATAAGATACAATATAGGTAATACCGTAGCTGAAACATTTGTATCTTCAAAAGATAATGTTCTTACAGTTAAGAACATCAGCCTCTTATTTCATCGTTTCCGGGGATCAAAAAGGATATAAACGTTACGCAATATTCCACCAAGTTCTATCAATAAATACTTAATGACGGCACAGAAAACATTTATAAACTTTAGCTTGGCGTCTGTTCTGTTCAGTCGCCCCTTCACAGCGCCGTCAGACTCTGCACATAGCAGTTTTTTTGTGAGGCTCTTAAGAAAATGGCTTTTTCTAGAGCCCTATACACCCGGGACCGACCCGCGGAAAAAAAATGAGGATTATGTACGAATAAGTTCGAGCAACTTCCAACACTGCGGGTAGTCGATGAATTTTACGTCCTTTGTTTTTCTCTCATTGTGTTCATGGGTTTATACTACGTATACTTAAATGGGAGTTCCCGAGTTTCTTCGCGAGTTTAGAATTAATAGCCCAAATGTTGAATAATTCGGGTTATTTTCAGTACGGGTTAGTATAATTTTCGAAATGTTGCCATTAGCTGTTTGTGCTGGTATATTTTTCAGGAGCGGGTAATGAGTCGGTAATCAAAATAGATTGGGGGTTATTACTTGACGAATCTAATTTCGCTGCTGAAATTACGCTTGATTACACAACTGTTGAATAGTCCCCTAATGTACTAATTGAATTGCCGAACCGTACCTAAAGGCATCAACGAGACGGCACTAATAAACTCTGTCAAAACAATGCAAGAGCTAACAAAAGCCACGTATTATTTTTTAATTTTTCCGAAGCCGGGTGGCCACCCTTAGGCACTACACCCGACCCGGGAAGGCCTGAGATGATATATCTGATCATAAATCTCCGGCAAGTCAGCGGACGATGCAGTACTGTCCTTATTTTGCAGTCCAAATGTTAAATGCTTTTGGGGGAGATTTTAAATTTTCGCTGCTTTTGCGAGTGATTAAATTATGGATGGAGAGAAATGGCCGTGGAAATTGTTTGTGGATGATGGATATGAAGCTCTGTGATTTTTTGTGAAAAATTGTGGGGATATTTAAAAAGTAGGAGCTGCAGTATAGATTGATGAAATGTAAAGTTTATTGGAGACTCCTTTAATATTTACTCGTGCATCTACATATTATGTCGAAATATGGACTTTAAAAGATAGCGTGTATGTAATTACATATTTGGAACATAAAACTCTAGGATTAAGTCACTTTATCAAAAGATACTTCAGAGAAATGTAGTACCTTTCCAAATACAGTTTATAACGTAATAAATCATACGAATTGCTAGTTAAACCCATCACTCAATATATAACGAACGTGTACAAGCAGAAATTATCCAATTTATACGTCTGAATGGACAGATTCCCAATACACCCGCACATAGGCACAAACCACAACCTTTGCTTTATCGATTTCCTGTCAGAGTATTTGAGCGTCGAGCGATTCCGAATTATGTCATATCGCTATACGTGTACTATGTGATATAGCTATATATTATGGATTACTGGTGCCATCCTACCCTCGTGTTATTGCACGCTATTTATTTTTTACGACCACCGCCCCGTTTAATATGAGTAGATTTGGCCTCTCCAAATAATCCACTCGGATTGCAAAACCCGGTGATGCTGAATAATCTCTGCACTCCGCAGTCTCGAAATGTTGATGCTTTTTGAAGGATTTTCGAGAGAATCAGGAATACAATGTTAAGTGACGGCTGTTTCCAATGTAGGGTGAATATAAATGGACGCAAAAATGAATGTTTCGCTCTTAATGATGCGGTAGTAAATGACAATCAAGATGGTCGATTTAACGCCGTTCTCGCTAAAAGCGTATTTAAAACACAACTGACCTATTTTAACATAACCACACCAGAATCAAAAGAGCTTCGTATTAAATTAAAACAAGCTCATTATAGAAAGAACAATACCGAAGGAAAACGTGGTACCCTTAAAACATGTAAATTTTGAGGCTGATGAATTTTAAACAACACTTCGGAGTATCACTTATAACTTAATTGGTTATTAGAAAAGTTTTCCAATCTGCATGAGGAATTGCTCGGTGGTTGGAATTTTTAGCCGCTGTAAAATATAACCGACATTGTTTATTTAGGCAGCCTTGATGGAAAGTGCCTGAGGAGTTCGCTCAGCAATTTGACCGGTTTTTGACCTTTCGCAGGGTAAGTTATTTGATACTGTCTATCTTGGAATTTTTGAAGCTCGGAATAAATGTTGCGTAACAGTGGCTGGTCGGCACGAAACACGATCAATTTCGTTTCGAAATCCAGGTAGGTTTATTGAAGGAATATTTCACGAGAATTTCTTTGATATGCTCTATTTTTTCTTTCAATCATAGCCGACAGGTGATCAGAGAGTGGAAAATTAGATGGACCGCTGACCTGGAAACGTTTGCGAGGATCTGTTGGATACGGCGCCGTGTATTGAGGTGAAGTGTTATGTAAGCGTCCATTCAGTAGTGTGGACGTCTTATATCATACTGACCGATTCTATAAATATACTCGGGCTATCTGATAGCTGGTTGTCACAATATTACATTAGGTTAAGACTTGGAAAGATATTTTTAAAGATAAAAAATCCCTTCGCAAGCCGCAGGAGGAGGTAGATTTCGAAGAAAGTTCCACACATATTTTTTTCAACCCGTTTAAAATCTTTAATTAATTGGCAGATGATGGTTTTACAGCTGAAAAATGGAACAATCCTGCCATAAGAGTTTAACATGGAAGCGCCCTCAATTTTTCAGTTATATTTTTTTATTTCGAAAACTATAATTTTGATCGCTAAACTTTATAATAATAATTGTGGATTAAACGATTGCATTCAAAAAATAAATTTTTGGAATGATAAAAATGTGAAATAGTTTAAAAATTTTCTATCGGAAAAAAGTTATGGCCAAAAAATATAATGAATCTTAGTTAACTAACATCAAACAAATTAACGTCTAGTTAGGTAATGGCATACGAAAGCGGATCCATAAGTCGCAATTTACCATTCGTGTCTCAATAAGCAACTCGTAAGCTTCGAAATCTATAGTTTTGAAATACGTCTATGTTTTTTCTAGACACAAATTAATCATATCCTTATTTTCAATCTCCTAGCGATCATTATTGGCTAAACCGAACACCGTCGAGTCTCTGTCAATATCAAAGCGTATAACATTTTCATAGCGTAGGGGACCCCTTTCATCCTTTACAAGCGTTTACAGGTAAAATTGCTTCGAGAATCTTTTCAAAGGGCACTTGTCATTTGAAAGAGATTTAGATGCTTTAAGAAAACGAGTCGTTTTAAGTCGAGTACGAGAACATACATGGCTAAATTCAAGGAATGTGTACTGTGGATTTTGTCAATGTCATATCATGTTATATAAAACAGGGTTATGGAGGTAAGATAGGCAGTCGCTCTATGTAAAATACTGGTACCCAGCTGCATCTAGTAAGGCTGGAAGCAGACCCTGACAAAGTTGGATATAGTGTGGGCATGTACCATGGGAGGATCGCCTTTGTACCCATGGAATTTGTATATTGTTAAGGCGACTTCATGAGCTAAACGCGTGTTTTATAATGCAAAAAACATATGATTCACTGCAATAAAAAAAAGTACCCATGGAATTTGTATATTGTTAAGGCGACTTCATGAGCTAAACGCGTGTTTTATAATGCAAAAACGTTATGATTCACTGCAATAAAAAAAAAAAAACAGAAAAATATATGATGTTCTTCAGGATATATGCTAGTACGATAGTGTTTTGAAAATATAATAAGTACAACTAACTTTATTCGATAAAAAAAAATCACGAACTTCATCATCATCTGCCTAGCCTTTTCCCAACTTTGTTGGGGTCGGCTTCCAGTCTAACCGGATGCAGCTGAATACCAGTATTTTACATGGAGCGACTGCCTATCTGACCTCCACAACCCAGTTAATACCGAAAAATCACGAACTTATCTCTAAAAAATTCTTTTAACGAGTAAAAACCATACTAAAATACATGCGATCATTCTGATTTTTTGGCAAATAATTCTACAAGCAACATATTAGCATCATAGTGTTTTACTTTTTTAGCCCAATCAATAGATTTTTTTGTAAATCGCAAAAAAACACTCATTTCGCACTATTCGGCCCGCAGTGACTGACGTAACAACCACTTTGTAGTGCAAGCTGATTAGAACCTTATTCTAACAGTATTTCAAACGAAGTTTGAACCACCACAAATAGAGTTGCTAATTTAGCTCCTGTCATCGCCTTAAAGCACTGCTTAACAATTTTGGAGTACAATTTAAATACATAGTACGGCGCACATATCGGGTTCATAACCATCCTATCCTTCAATCTAGAACAAACCAAACACATAAAAAAACATTGAAATCGGTTTCGGAAATTAGCGTATACACGAACATAGTTACACGTGTTTTTTATAAATTAAGAAATTCATGGATTTTGAGGCTTTCAAATCTAACTTCTTTCAACACACAAATCAGGAATACAACCCAAATATCTGTATACATGGGCGCACAAAATGATAGACGGTATTTTGAGAGAGCTATTTTGTGAAACTTCGCGACTGTATGTAAGTTGTATCTATGTTGGTGTTGTCTCAAGTTGCTGGCAATTCGCTAGCTTATCGCCTCGCAAGGGGAAGCGACGGAGGGTTGTCGAGAAGATGGGGGCATTTTTTTAAGTATTTTTTTTTAAATTCTCACAACATCACACCCATATTCCCCACGAGTTAGGAAGAATTGTAGGTAGGTAAAAATATTTGTCATAAACACCAACATTTCGACAGCTATGTTAGTCCCGTGTTATAGAGGGTAGTATATAGACATCAATAGGACACACATCCAGACACAGGATTAAAATTTCTAATTTAAAAACCCAAAAACCCTTTGCCCGAGCGCGCTAGACCTAAACGATAGTTGCTCTAGCAATCGGAAAAGTTACAACAAGGGTTTTAACGACAAACCAGTCTATATGCAAAGGAAATATATTTGTAAATCAAATTATTCATGGGCCAACGTCAATCAAGGCTTTTGAGGTCCATACTAATTGAAAGCAATGATCTAAATGGAGTAGGCAATCAATTAGAAATATATTTTGTGCTCTATACAGTATGTACCAATTAACAATTTTAATGAATGTATTCATTGAATAATTTGTGTTCTTATTATTTTTGATTGAAGCATTCGATTCAGATTGATGTATTGAATTATTTATTATTTTCATAACCTTCACTTTTACACACATCTACTCATTTCTTCTTATTCTTGGTACTACCAAATGTCTTCTTCGTGTGGTAGTCTAGTCTTATATTTGTACTAGACGGGATCATTCTACCGGAATGAAGAGTATCCAATATGTTAATCTAGGTTATAAACTATATATGTATGTGCCAAATTTCATCAAAATCCTCCGTTCAGTTTTTTTTTATTTATTTATTTACCACCAATTATAGCATCATTACAGACTCGTCCAATACGATGCTATAATACATACAATATAGAAAACATACAATAAAACACATAAATTAGAAAAACACACTATATAAAATAAGTAAGATTACCCAGTAAAAATAAATATTATTATTATAATTGAACACCACAATGTTCATAGTTGAACACCTTTTTCAATAATTATTTGTGCCCTCTGGATAAATCTCGACAGGTAACAAACATCCATCACTCCTCAGAAACTTTCGCATTTCATAATATTTGTAAGGCCATCTTTTTGTTACCATCACTCTGTTTAAACACATCTTCATGCATATCATTTTTTTCTTCTTTTACCTTTTGCACTATCAACCCTCTTCGACGTATATCTAGTCTTACATTCGCAATATCTCCACTTGCAGCAACCCTAGGGTTCCGTACGGCTCATTAAAACGTTCACGCGGGGCACGTAATCGTGGATTTACGAGTCGCGAGCCTCCATGTGCCGTATCACTCGCGAATTCATCTTAATTATTTCTCTAGGCTTGTGGAGTGGAGACCAACGATGATGAGGGTCTGATAATGTTGATAATTATTGTGTTTTCGGGCTGAGAGGAGAGTCTTGTTTATTGACGTAAGCTTAACGATATTGGTAAGATGTGTGTAGGTGATACTGAAGCTTTATTTACAAAATCTCAAGATTCATATCTAGCACTTAATGACACAAAAACTCATCATCATAATCTCTGTGTAGCCTTTTCCAGACTATATGTTGGGATCGGCTTCCAGTCTAACCAGATGCAGCTGAATACCAGTATTTTACTGGAGTAACTGCTTAACTAACCCCCACAACCCAGTTATGGGTAATTCGATAGAGTCATTCGTCATCTGGCGACTGTGAATCTCGCGACTGGTCGCTAGTTGACGACAACAAAATAAATAAAAATAGGAAGGTGCCATCTCCCGACCAGTCGCGAGATTCACAGTCGCCAGATGACGAATGACTCATTCGATACCATTTTATTAGACTGGTTGTCAGACTTTCCAAAAATTCAAATCAGAATCCCAATCGTAACGCAACTGATGAATTCAATAAATAAATGTGAGAGCCAATCAACATACAACCAAGCAATGAAAAACACAATAGAAAGCTCCACATCGAAATATATTCACCACAAACCACTCAACAGTCTCCCAAAAGATTCCTAACTGCCACAAAGAATTCCAACATCCGACATGTAACACATTGTAATGACATTTCCTATTCGAGCCATCACTACGATTCTCCGAAGCTCTGAATGTTTTCCGCGAAATGCAAATGAAAAGTGGCGTTGCCTTCGGTAGCGATGTGCTCGCTTTCCTACGATGCCTTTTAATTAGTCCTGCATATTAATCAGACTAACGGTCTGAGTCTGAAAATGTACTGGCTAGCGGTTGGGATGGACGACTTTTATTTAGTGTCACTGTAGAATTGGACAGCGACGTTCATTTTGATGATTGAAAGAATGGCCAAGGAATGTCATCTGCCTAGCCTTTTCCCAAATTAATTGGGGTCGACTTCCAGTCTAACCGGACGCAGCGGAATACCAGTATTTTACATAGAGCGACTGCCTATCTGACCTCCACAACGCAGTTAGTACTGAGTAATACGATACCCTTGGTAAGACTGGTTGCCAGACTTTCGAGCCACTGACCACCCGTGACGACTGAAGTATTTAAAGCCAAATAATAAAATAAATATCTAGCACTATCTAGGTGGTCATATTATAATTATACTTAGTAAAGATGAGAAACCGGTGCCCATTTGATAACCTAAATGAAGGACAGAATGAATTTTATGAGTTTGGAATTTAAGCTGCAACATACAATATTACACAAATTAGCGCGTTGCAAACCCATGATAGACATTTTGAGATTAATAAAGAAGGACAATTATATATACAAAACTAAACAGCGTCAATGTTTATACCGTATAGCCGTATGTTTCCACACTGACAATAAATTGGCTAAACTAAACAAAGTGTGCGACCATTAACATATTAGATTCGTTCAGACGAGAGCCTATTTACGGCGCGGTTTTAATTACTTATTCTTTGTGAAAATTCCAAGTGAATTTCGGTAATTTAAGGGGACTACAGGAGCTAAACGCGAGTTTTATAATCCAAAAAAGCATATGATTCACTGCAATAAACAAAACCAGAAAAATAAATGATATTCTTCAGGATATATACTAGTATGATAGTGTTTTGAAAGCATAATACAACTAAATTTACTCGATAAAAAAAAATCACGAACTTAAAATTATCTCTAAAAATTTCTTTTAACGAGTAAAAACCATAATAAAATACATGCGATCATTCTGATTTTTTGGCATAATAAATAATTCTACAAGTAACATATTGGCATGATAGTGTTTTATTTTTTTAGTCCAATCAATAGATTTTTCGTAAATCGCAAAAAAACCACTCATTTCGCACTATTCGGCCCGCAGTGACTGACGTAACAACCACTTTGTAGTGCAAGCTGGTTAGAACCTTATTCAAACAGTATTTCAAACGAAGTTTGAACCACCACAAATAGAGTTGCTAATTTAGCTCCTGTAGTCGCCTTAAGTAACTAGTTAATTAATGGTGTCTGGGAGAATGACTGATTTAAATGCGTCTGATAAAAATAGTCAAGTACTACTTTTTCGCAACTATATATATATACAGTAGGAAAACTAAAGAAAGGAAAATGTTTGCAAACTAATTGTTTCGAGAAATTCATCTTTGGTTTCAACGTCAAGTCTAAACCAATTGTCAAAGGGAATTACTTTAACAGTAAGTAAGTTTATAGTATACTCTATGAAAATTCATATAATAATAAAACGCTTTCCATAATCCCTGTCACATTTCAGTAAATCCAATCTTATTTACCAGACGCAAAGTTGAAATTCCTTCAGAGGTTTGGCAAATAATATTTGTTGAAGCGAGTTTGGAATAATAACGCATCGCTTCATTGACAGCGGTTTACTTTACGCTCAATTAGTGGAACGACACACGTGACGTCCCTGAGCCTTACACCCCCCCCTCCACCTCACACCCCTTTAAGTGTTTGGTCCCGGTTTGGGTGTGGTGAATTTTGTACTACTGTTTTAAACGTACTCTCTCTTATATGCAAATTTTGTTGGAAAACAAGAATGAAGGACATTTTAAGGGATAGTTGCTCGTGGTCCTTTAATAATTACTTTGTTTTTACTGTTGAACGTTGACATGACTGGGTGGGTATTCACAGTATAAGCTTTGAGAGTATACAGACAAAAGTCTCTTAGTCTAACATAACAACAGAAGTTCAACTTCAGCATCCTCCCACATAAACAAACAAATAAATTAATTTCGACACGAAAATGTGTCATCAAACATTTACTCAACATAAACTTGGTCTAAGAATCGTACCTTGCGGTACCCTTACACCTACCGCCACTAACATCGCCTGATAACGCAATAAAGCGAAGTTACAACCCAGACAGCGGTCGAAACACCTTGATAAACCATCCTGTGAACATCCCGTACCTCTCGCCACCCGATTTCGCATTGTTTCACCCGAGCGATATTGTCGAATGCCACCTGCCGTTCCTTTTCACCAATGTTCCTCAGTTATCTCAATTTAACGATAGGTAGGTGTGTTATGGCAGCAAGTGTGGGGTTTATAGCAGTTAGCTTACTGTCTGAAGTAGGGGTATGTCGGCCATTATGTAGTCTACTTATGTTATAAATATACTTGAATAAAACAATCCAAGTCATTACCAAAAATATACCTTTAATATATCACAATAAAGACCCTCCACTAAACCACAAGTTATACAACGTAATATTCAAACTGGGGTCACAAAACGTGACTACTAACAATATACTCAGTGGTTCTACCGTGAATTATAAATAACAGGAGATTAGGAGGCTTGTAATTGGGCAGATTCCGGCTACTGATAACACATCTGACACTCGGTCACGTTCGGGAAAAACGGCAAACGGTTCACTGTTCAAGGGGACTTATTTGCCATCGTTAAACAGAAGTTGTAATTTGTAGCCCTTTTTATTTGAATTTTATTGTATTTTTGTTTCATCAAACACGACTTTGTCAATTTCTAGTTCCACTGTACTATCCTCGAAGTAAAATCGCACTATGTTGGAAAGCCAGGTTTAATTTTTTTTATCTTGTGGCATAGACTTATTAAATTTCATTACGCTAGAAAATGCTCTAAGTGTACAAATGAATTCTTCAAGTCCAGCATTTCTGTTGGCTAAATAAATAATACTTTTCTAGAACTTTTATTCTCGGCGAGCAAAAAGTTTAAATTATACTAGCACCGAAGGTTTTTTCCAACTTGACTATGAAGATATAATTTGTTTAACGTTGTGAATACTAACTTAAAATGGCTAATGAGAGTTTCTCATAGTCAAACAGCGTATTATTTTCTTTTCAAGAAAATGTTCAAAGTACAAGAAGGTTCGTTAGTAGGTAATACTCATATTGTTTGCGGCTTTGAAACGCATACATTTCAAATAATTTATAGAATATCCCCGTCAACAGAATAAACATGTTTTTGTTTGATATATCAATACACAAATATTGTCGATTCTAAAAGCTCAATCGGCACCTGCTTGACCAATTTCACACGGCGTTACACCTACATAAAAACAATTATATATTTTTTCAGAAGGCGGCAGGTAATTTTTAAAATAAATACTACCCTACAGCGCGGCATGGGTGAGTCATTATAGGTTTTATGGGCCATAACGCGGTCCCAACCTTATAATTCCGACTTATTCAACTACGTGAAAACAAAAATAAATCACGCCATCGATATACTGGAGGGAATGATGGCAGGGGAAGCCGGAAAATATTGCGTAAATGTATGCTGCGGCCGCGAGCTTGTGTGACGGCACACGGCAAAATGTCGGGGAATTTTGATTACATTGTTTGGATTTTCGATTTTTGTAGGCATTCTAGCAATGTTTCCTTCCCGTCTTTATTGTTCTTGTTATCTTCCCTTTCTGTAATTGTATTGTTCCGAGATATTTCAGTAAGGTTTGTTGTGTTAATCAGGAAAAGGTAAGAAATAATTTCCATCTTATTTTAACAAGAAAATCATTATCGCTTCGAGAAAGCGGACATTTAAGATTTGAATATTTCTTTTTATTTGAATTTCCCTTTGTAGGTATTGTACTAATTTTCTTTGTAATCATTACGTTCGTAATTTCATTGAGCCATCCGTGTTAATTTAGAACAATTTTCCCTCAATCTCTTCTTAAACGACAGAGGGTTCACAAATGCTTTGTCTATCTCCAAAAGATTCGTACATAATTTAGGTAGATAATTTGGTCGTTTCGACAAGGGTCTTATTTCGAGTATTGTGTACGACATCTAAGTACCTGTCATCGATATAATATACCGAGGTATCTGAGAAAACAGTAAACACTCGTTATATGTGATTATTGAAGCGAAAATATTTTTTTTTTGTTCTGCGATTTCTTTTCGGGTATCTTTTGTGTGTGCCGTAGTTATGTAACAACCAATGATACAATTTTTTGATATCGTTACAAGGAGAATGATTATGAGAGATGTCTTTGGAAATTGTTAGAGCGTGAAAAGTTTAAAGAGTATATTCTGTAGGCATTGTGATTGATGTAAGGATGTCGTTATTTTATGTTTTTGGAACGAGAGCTTATTGAATATATTGGAGGAGCTCGTGGCTAAATAATAATAGCCGCTCGGGTCGATCTTTAGGTTAAGCCGTGTTTGCCTAGGTTGGTCTGTGGATGGGTGACCACCCTTACATACCGAGTTTCCTCCGTGTCTCAGAAAGCACGTTAAGCTGTTGGTCCCGGCTGTAATTTGCAAAAATGTAATGTAATTTGTTTGTTTGGCTGTTTTTTGTTTTGCTGTTATTTGTGATGGTAGTCAGGGGCCCAAAAAGTCTGACAAGAAGTCTTACTAAAGTTTATCGTATTACCCAGTATGAACTGGGTTGTGGAGGTCAGATAGGCAGTCGCTCCATGTAAAATACTGGTACTCAGCTGCATCCGGTTAGACTGGAAGCCGACCCCAACATAGTTGGGTAAAGGCTAGGCAGATGATGGAACGAGAGCTTATTATATTGGAAGAGTTTGATTTTGAACGGAGCTTCTACTTTCTTCTTTATTGTGTGGTTGTGGACCTGGTGTCAGAGTTTTTAAGCCGCCCATGGGCATCTTACGTAGCTTTACATGCCGTCGAGAAATATCTCTCAGGTACACAGGGTTTTCCTTCACCGAAGCAAGTGATAACTATACAATACGCACATGAATCCGAAAATTCAGAGGTGCGTGTTTTGGGTTCGAACTTGGGACCTATGACTTAGCAGTTCGACGGTTACACACCACAAAGCTATCACTGCTTACTGAACTGAGCTCATTCAGAAGTTAAAATCTCACTCCCTAAAATGTACTATCGTGGTCTTTTCCGCCTGACCATTTTACATTTTTTTCGCTTAAGAGCCTGTATTTGCTGTTTTGGTGATATTGGGCGATCTAGATCTCGGTATCTATAAGACCTAAGAGTTCGCTATTTGGACACCATTAAACTTGGACTTATAATCATTAAATCTGTTGAAGCGAAAACACGATTGGATAATAAAATCACGATAGAAAAAAAATACAAAAAAAACTCGTTTTGCACTTATTTTGTGTTGGATCTCTGAAACCCTACGGAAGTTAATGATGATTTTTAGCCTAATAGATAGGTAACAATATTATCTAACATCGTGTTGACTTAATTTTTTATTTAGACGAAAATTTGATTTTATAAAGAATAAAAACCACTCATTTCGCACTATTCGGCCGCAGTGACTGACGTAACAACCGCTTTGTAGTGCAAGCTGATTAGAACGTTATTTTAACAGTATTACAGACGAAGTTTGAACCACCACAAATAGAGTTGCTAATCTGAGGTAGTATAGGCTCTTAAATCATGCGCAGGCGCCGAGCCACGCCCCCTTAAAGTTTGGGCCTATTAGGAAAGCGTCAACTTTGGCGCGCAAAGTAACAATAACTCTCGTTTGGCGTGCGTCGTCAATGCGCTCGGCCGATTCGGTATCTGTTCATTCATTTTTTCTACACAAAGTCAACGGTGAGGGGCTAGAGCGTTTTTATGTTGCGAGTGCAAGAAAAAATGAGCTTAGTGGTGGTCAGGCGGGAGTGTCCTCGATAGTACTTCCGAAAGAGCAGTCACTACTCTAAGCCCCACTGACGATGACGGATCAGTATACATCAGTTTGCTGTTGACTGTCTGCTCACTTTCTTTTTAAAAAAGAACATTAATGCTACTGTTTGTAATCAACGGCCTTAAAAATTTCGAGCATCCTATTTTTGATTCCCGTCAATCATCCATTCATTCAGTCTTCACAGTAAATTAAGAAATTATATTAAACTTAAACAAAAGCCCATCCATTTTTGTAGCACGCCGTCAGTTTTTGAGTAATGCGTCGAGAAGAATATCCCGGGTCTTATAGCGTTCCCTTCCCATTGATGCCACGGCGCTTATTAAATTTCCCATGAAAAAGTGTCGAGGGGACACAAAATGAATTGCCCTTTAGGATAGTTAAAATTAGCTAAATCTTTTCTTCTCTCTTACTTTAGGTTTAGGATAAAGGTTATTGTCTTTAATGTTTGGTGTTCTACTTTCAATACTTACGTAAAATTGTAGGTTTTCTTAGAGCGAGTATCACTTAAAAAACTAAACACGGCCAGCACATTTGCTTTCAAAGACAATCATAATTGCTATGATATATTGACATTAACAGCTCTGGAACCCTCATTTCATTACTGAAATCCGCTCTAAGCATTTAAAATGAATCATTTTTTACAGTAAGAAAAAAATTCGCAGTTTCTAAAATCAAATGCTTCAACCGCCAATATCAGACGCGAGTGACGTAATGCCACGTCAGCGGAACGGCGGACGCTGATTGGCGTTCGAATTTGATACGACGTTGAAACCGAACTGCAGGCTGACGTCCCGCTGTCACGCGATGCGCCGCTGACGTGGCGATGTACTGACGTTTATTGGTTTAGAGTTCCGGAGATTTTATTAGGAGGATTGGGGGGATGCTGATATGCGAGAAACGAGTAGTAAGTGATGAATAAAGTAATGATTCGTTTTCTAGTAGAATGCGTTGACAACTTTTTGTTATTGAAGAAAAATAAATTATATAAAGTAATGTCATGTAATGTAATGTAGTGGAATTTTAGTAAAATACGTATTATGGCTGATAGCTAAATCGATAGAGCTCGTGGCTAAATAATAACAGCCGCTCGGGTTGATCTTTAGGTTAAGCTGTGCTGTGCCTAGATTGGTCTATGGATGGGTGACCACTCATAACATACCGAGTTTCCACCTGCACGTTAAGCAGTTGGTCCCGGCTGTCATTTGTAGATCTTGGACAGTCGTTACAGGTAGTCAGCGGCCCAAAAAGTCTGACAACCGGTCTTACGAAGGGGTATCGTATTACCCAGTACTAACTGGGTAGTAGAGGTCAGATAGGCAGTTGTAACATACTGGTATTCAGCTGTATCCGGTTAGACTGGAAGCCGACCCCAACATAGTTGGGAGAAGGCTAGGCATATGATGACGTATTTTATCTGAAGATGACATCCATTGCCACAGAAGCAATTGAAAACTGTTACTGAATATAACACTGAGGCCCCACGACTTTAAGGATGAGCCTAACAGAGCAAAGACCAAATTACAATAGACATACTAATAGAAATATTCATCATCACTGCCACTATTTTGAGTAATGCTAATACGCATAATAACAAATTAACAATATACAAGGTGTAACATAATATTATACATAAATGCAAGACTTTCCATGTGGTGTCTCGTACCATGAAAATGATCAACTTTTGTTCTACGAGATCTTGAAATTCGCAAAAAAAATGACTTTCTTTAAATAACTGGCTGAATTGACGTGATCAGCTGATCAACATATATGGTAAAACTAAAAAAGTCATGAAGTTGAGGTCTGGTTCGAGGAGGCACAGGAAAAGAGCTCATAGGAGGAATTGGGGGAGGCCTTTGACCAGCAGTGGAGTCCCACTGCACACCAGTACAGGATAATACCGGATGACTTCTTTATCACTTTCCAAAAAAAATGGGTATATTAGGTAAACGGAGTAGAAGCTTATGGCATACCTAGTTTTTGTTTTATTTTTTCCACAGCTTAGAAAAAAAATAATCCATCATCAAAAACGCTACAAATTTCAAGTAAACTTTTCATATTAGAACAAAGAAAGATAAAATTTGAAAAAAAAAAATGAAAAATATCGAATTCCAAATCATACGATATGACAAATCATATCGTATGATTTGGAATTCGATATTTTTCATTTAAAAAAAAAATTAAAATATTCGAAATTCCAAAGAATTTCGATTTTTTAAATATTTTTTTCTTGCAAAAAGAAAAAAGAAGAAGGGTATGCCTTTCCTTCTACTCCGTTCACCCATACCCATACCCATTTTTTTAGGAAAGTGATAAAAAAGTCATCTTGTATATAAAAAAAAAAAATAGAACAAATGTTGTTTAGTTTCATGATGTAACACACTGTTACTAATATTACATTTAATAAAAACAAAGCTCATAGCCTCCATAACAGATAATAATAGGTCGTCTAGACTAAAGGCAGACTCTTACATCATCGCCTACGTTAGATCTAAGTCATATGAAAATGTTTACCTATCATATTTCACTTGATACAATAATTTAGTTGACAAATTGAGAAATGTATCGTTTTCTTAGGAATTGGTTGAATAGCAAAAGATTGACATCATTACTTTTACTTATTAACTTATTGACTACTGGCCTCAAAGACGATGAGGACATTGATAGGGAGCGGAGGGCGCTGTGTGTGAGAGCAAACATGATTGCCTGCAGATTCAGGCGTGCCTCTACAGAGGTCAAGCGCACTATTTAGTGCTTACTGCACGTCGTTCTACACTTGCAGTCTGTGGAGTCATTATATGAAAATCATACAGCGCCCTTCACGTCCAATACAATAACGCATTCAGGGTGCTGATGGGGTTGCCTCGATATTGCAGCGCATCAGGGATGTTTGCTGAAGCTCACGTAGACTGTTTCTACACGGTGATGCGGAATCGGTGCGCATCCCTGGTCCGTAGGGTGCGGGGCAGCGCCAACAGCATCCTGTCTATGATTGCGAGTAGGCATGCTTGTGCGTTTGTGAACCACTGCTGCAAGGATTCAGCTGGACATGTCACCTTGCAGCAATGATGGGGTCAAATTTCCAACACCAGGCATAAGCTAGTGTAACAACATAAGATAACATCATCTGCCTAGCCTTTTCCCAACTATGTTGGGGTCGGCTTCCAGTCTAACTGGAAGCAGATAACATAACAACTAATGCAACACCGTACTAAAGTGTCAATATTGAGAAGAGTGTGCTTACACATCTTGTATACAGCGTTTCCATGGCAACTTCGACATTTGTGTGTGTCAGAGTGTAAAAAAAAAAACAGAAACGCGAACATTTTTGACGCAGCCAGGTTAATAACTACATATTATAAAAGAAAGTCCCCCGCCGCGTCTGTCTGTCCCTATGTATGCTTAGATCTTTAAAACTCTGCAACGGATTTTGATGCGGGTTTTTTTAATAGATAGAGTGATTCAAGAGGAAGGTTTTAGTATATAATTTGTCAAGCGGGTGAAGCCGCGGGCATCAGCTAGTCTATCTATGAAAATACTGCGATTATTCTAGGAAGCCAAGATAGAATTCAACAACAGAGAAAAAAGATAAATAATAAAACATTCGATGGGAAGTGGAATCACAATTATCTCGGGCAGACAGCCTGAGGAAGAACGCAATTATGATGCACAGGTTACACGGTCCAGCGATCAACAGGAAACTTTTATACTTGAAACAAAAAGAAAGGAATTGTTTACTGAAATAATTATCTATCATATAGCCTGATAAAATGGATTCTGTTAAAGATACTGTGAGCGATTTCTTGGCTACAATGTGATAAGAAAGTAGTGATTTTTGAGACGATGATAGACAATAGTAGTATGGAATAATTCGTCTTAAGCCAACCTGAAATAAATTAGAACCAAGGTAGTAGGATTATAATAATTCTGCTTGAAACTAGATCAATTTTGTCAATGTTAGCTTTTACTTACAACAACAACAACAACAACAGCCCATAACGTCCACTGCTCGACATTAGCCTCTCCCATGATGGGAGGAATTTGCCGTAATCTCCACGCTTGGCAGGCGGATTGGAGATCGTAGTGATGAAAGACTAACAGAAAACGCTGCTGCCTATTCTCTGGTCTACGGAGGCGCAAGGTGTTCTGCCTCAGATTAGTCGCCTTATACGACACCCGTGAGTGTAATGGGTTGGTTCTACTCTGCCGGATACCATACGGCTAGCTTTTACTTAATCAGTATTAATTTCTACACCAACTTCAGTATAAATCGAACCATCTACTAGTATTAGCGTGTCACCATTAATTCACTCACACACAATTCATACAAAACCCTAAATATACGCGTGTATTAACGTAATTAATTCCCATCTACCCTATATAAAACGACCGTGAAACAAAAGGCCGAATGTATTCAAATTGCATCCTTCACATCGCGGTCTTTAATCAACCCCGGCTGTAAACATTTCATCCCCCTATAGAATTACTATGGGGAAGTTGACGGCATTACTGATAATTGTAACGTAGTCTAATGCTTGATGAGTTTCAATAAGGAAGTCGAACGTTCTAATTTTGAAATCAGGAAGACTTAGAAATGAGGTTTATTTGCGAAGGAAGACACATTCTTACTGGTTGTTAGGTTTTTCAGTCAGTATTTTTTTTTTTGTAAAACCTGTGTGGCTGTATACAGGTATACCTCTGACTACCTCTTCAGGGATTACAGGCGTGATATTATGTGTGTTAAGCTAGTCTAGATCCCAGGTCAATAATCCAGTCCTGGATTTCAATGAACCCTTCGGTGAGGGTGCATTTTTTTACAGTGAGGTTTGGCAAATAATTATTTCAGTTCCCAAAATTCATAGATGAGTGTATAAACGGCAATAGGGAATATGCATAAATTTTCGTTTTTTTATTTCGATACGGAATGTTAAAGTGCTCTAAAAATAATGACAAAAAGCGAAAACAAGACATAAATCAGCCAAACAACACAAAAGTTATAACCATTTTAATTTTTATTTCTATCTCTTTCTAGATAAACGGAATTTTGTTTCTATCTCTTTCTAGATAAACGGAATTTAGTATGGATGGATCTCTCTGCCTAATCAGCAGTTTCAAATGCTTATAACTTAGTATTTTTTATAGATACTTAAAAAATACTTCACTTGGCTATTTCTGATGTTATTACGCTTTGTTTAGAGTGATAAAAAAAATTCATGCATATACCCTATTAGTCTTGAAAAAGATTTAGTATCACCTAGAGCATTTTCATTACAAGTAGGTCCTGCGGCAATAATTCTACGGCGCTCAAACCTCTTACAAAATAAATGTTGCGTTCTTGTGCGAATATGATCTATGGCATGTTATCTGTATTGTGCGTACCCTGGCACATATTAATTTGGCCACAATGCCAAAATCGTGGTTAATGGCAGCCGTGTTCCCCTGCGGCTCGTATCTTCGCTTTATTGCCCAAATTTTCTTTATTACACAACTTATGAATGATAGCAAGGAGCGGCCTTTAGCTACTAATAAAAATGTGGTAATTAAATCTTTGGAGAATTTTCCCCCGTTTTCGGGATCATAATTTGGAAGGAGCGCTTTGTAAGGCTATGTTTTGTTAATTATAATGTAATAAATAAGGCTTTGGGAAGGAAAGAAATGCATAAACGTGGTTTTTGGCCACACGGTGATTTATTTTAAAAGCTAAACAGAAAGCTTATAGTGGAGAAAAAAGACGAATTGCAGTAGACTTAACACACACATACAACAAACATACACACACACACACAAACACACACACACACTCACACAATTCACTCACTCATACATATTAAAAAGCTCATGATTAAACGATAGAAAAGACTTTGTGAAGGATGATATGGCAAGGAGGTGTCTGATGACGAGTAATAGAAAAGTATGGAAAAAGAAGATATAATAATAAATACATAAAAGCGTTTATTTCAGGCTACGCCCATAGTGTTAGTAACAATGATCGTAAATACTAGTGTTAGTAGATACATACACACACATACATGTTTTATTACGTGTGGAGTTTCATCCAATGTCGCAGCATTGGATACTCCCATCTATCTGCGAATAAACTCAAGATACTGTTGGTACCGTCACGAAGACGAGCGAGCAGGGAAGCGCTTCTCTAACGTACGATGGCCGTAAATCCATCAACCACTCCAAATAAGTTGCAATAAGGGCAAGAGAATTATGAGGATGACTAAAAAAAACGTCTTACAAGTCAGCAGCTACATAATAATCAAACTAGTACTAACTTAAACAGACTTCTTGCCCCGACTTCCACCCTGTGGTCAACTTTGCACAAGACTAAGATGAAACTCTCCATGATTGCTACACACATATTCATGAACACAAACGTTGTATACTAAGTTCTATCGGCAAAGTGCAAACTAGATCTGAACGTGGTTATTGGGTTGCTAGTAGGCTTACCATTCGTTTAGGTTTGTTCCGGACATGCCCAGCTTTTTGGGCCCCTGTGCGGACTTTGTCGTGCTATGTCATTGGTCGGGATTTTTTCGTTAAAGATTATTATATACTCTTATTTATATATACTATAAAGGGTGTAAAACACCTCTTAACGAAGCCGAAAGGCACTTGATCTTCTCGTCATTGCGATCATTTTGTTGTTCTACACCATACCTACCCTTCTAGTTACGGAGATATTTAGGGTCAAAGTTCCAACTTTTACTTTAAACACCTCCACGACCCCCGACCCGTATCCATATCCGTATCCTTACCCGTATCCATCTATCAGCACAATGTTTTGAGTGAGTTACATTGAGTTCTACCACAAAACATGATTTTTCACCCCAAAAAAAAAAGTCGTTTCCCAGCAATCATATTTGAGTAAAGTTATTTAGTTTAATGTACAAAATGCTTGGTTGACGGCTTCGTGATGAGGTCTTTTACACCCTGTATATACTCTTAAATTTATATCTCTATTTTTATAATATATATATGGTTTTCATTAATATTATTCTTTTTAGGGTTCCGTACCCAAAGGGTAAAAACGGAACCCTATTACTAAGACTTCGCTGTCTGTCCGTCTGTCTGTCCGTCTGTCCGTCTGTCTGTCACCAGGCTGTATCTCATGAACCGTGACAGCTAGACAGTTGAAATTTTCACAGATGATGTATTTCTGTTGCCGCTATAACAACAAATACTAAAAACAAAATTAAATCAATATTTAAGGGGGGCTCCCATACAACAAACGTGATTTTTTTGCAGTTTTGTCTAATTTTTTTAAATAATGGTACGGAACCCTTCGTGCGCGAGTCCGACTCGCACTTGGCCGGTTTTTTCTTTATTTTTCTTTAATATATAAAAATAGAGATATAAAAATATATGGTGTGTCATACATTTAAAACATTCCGGACCTTGGGATAATTTTCGGCCATAACAAGAGCAAAGCTGCGGGTAAAAGTTTAGTTTATTAAACAATAACTGAGTACAGTACCCGGCAATAAATATTGCACATCGACCTTTGGAAAGAGACAATCAGCTAATTTCGGCTTCGTAGAGCGCTATCTCTCTCGCACGAAATACAAACAGTCCGGTATCTATGAACAACGACTGACAAACGTCACATAGGTAGTGTGCGACAGAGATAACGCTCTACGAAGCCGAAATTAGCCGATTGTCTCTTTCCAAAGGTCGATGTGCAATATTTATTGCCGGGTACTGTACTCATAAAATTGCAAAGCAAAATATCCTAATTCTTTTTGTAAATGTCCGGTTTTTTGTCAGGAATTTTCGTACTTTGATTTGGTAACCCTACTATCAAGTTCGCTGCAGTTTAAATATTGGCTCTCGAGATTAAGCTTAACTCTTATTCCGGGCTTAACATTTGAATAGTCTGCTAGTGTGTCTTACAATGTTGTTTGAGTGTTCGGCTTTATCGACTGTAGACATTGGTGATTTTGGTGGTTTCACCCGCGTAGTTCCCGTTCCCGTGGGAGTACGGAGATAAAATATGGCCTATGTTACTTAAGGTGAATGAAGCTTTCTAATGGTGAAATAATTTTTGAAATCGGCGCAGTAGTTTTTGAGTTTATTCATTACAAGCGCACACACACACACGCAAAAATACAAATCTTTCCTCTTTATAGTATTAGTGTAGAATAGGATTGTGGATTGTTAACTTCTGATTCCTAAGTAAGGTTATATTTTAGATTATTCGACATGTGGAGTGAATTTAATTGGAACTTTAATGCTCGTTCTCACTTAAACTAGGCAACATGTAAATGACGCCTGAAAGAGTCGAAATTCATGCAATACAATCATATTTAGGCATTATCTTAGGCATCGTTATGTAAATGAAAACGATTTAAAATTTAATAAAGATAAATTTAATATAACTCCTAATTTATATATTTATGATGATAATTTCTGCAGCTCCAAAATAACTGGTCCTTTTTCCATTTAACCTGGCTATTTAATCAATCTCCATTAAATACCACAATAACACTCAAGATATTTAATTTCACGCCACATAAATAGAAACTTAACAGCCAAAACATCGTAAAGGGCAACGAGATACCTATTCTCATAATTAAATCTTTACACTGTAACACGATAGCTAATATCTATCGACAGTAAACGTCAGTTCAGTGGGGAAGCGTCAGAATAACGGGCCGTTTATTTGTCGTAAATAGTTAGGATCGATCGGTTTCGTCTCGTAAACGTCGCGTGTGAAACGACTTTCGATGGCGATATCCGAAATTACTGTGGACTTTGTTGGGAATGAGTTTAAAATTGACGTTTTTTTTTGTTTTTGGACAAGAAGTGAGAATGGAATTGAGTCGTTGTGTCGTTTTGAGGGCAAACAGCTAAGCTGCGCACATACACATGTAAACCGTGTTTTGGAGGTGACTTTATAAAAAATCTATAGGTAGCAATAATGTCACTGACAGCTTTTGGAAGCAGTTTAGAAGCGCTGATCGCGTTCATTGCGTATTTCACCGTGCTATGTCGGCAAGGCTTACTAACATTGATTCAAGGATGGGTCTTGCTTTTGCTCAAGGTAAACAATTAAGTTCTTATGATTCCTTTAATCAAAAAATGTGTAAACATATTTCGAGTTACTTCATACAAAATGTAAATTCTAATTACGCATCCATCAACAACTAAATCATCCTACTTTACGACCGCCAATAAAACTCGTATTTCCCCATTTATCGAAGACCTAAAACCCACACCGCCGCCATGCAATCAGCCAATTGTCATTCACATTCAGATACTTCAATCAATTCATAACAAAGATAATCTTTACGACAGAACATCGGAAATGAAACAACAAAGGCAGGAGAATCGCTCCATTTAAATGTTACTATCAGTCGAGAGTTTACGAGTAGTCGTAAATCAACATTGTATCGCTCAGAATAGGTCCGCCTGCACTTACATAATTCATGGTAGCCTTTTAGGGTGCAGTGTTCTGCCTATGTGTTTAGGGTAAAGGGTGAAAAGGACTATTATTTTTAACCGACTTCTTATCTTATGAACTATTTTGGCAGTGGTGTCGATTCTGTTGTGCACCAACAAAACTTAATTAAGGCTATTGCTATCTTTTACTGAACTAAGTTAGAGATGTCATACTAGTTTATGCCTTGCGCTTCACCGTGGTTTTAGTCGACATGTTTATACGTGCACCTTTCATTTGTATAGAAATATTAGTTCCAACTAAATTTGACAGCTCTAAATTACGTCCGTCTCTTTCTCGTTTTATTAGAGAGAAAAAGATAGCAATAGCCTAAAGTAAATCTAGTTTGTGCAGAACAGAATCGACACCAATGGGTTTCAATATAGGGTGTAAAAAGACCCATTACATTGACATTATCTACACATTTTGTTCATCAACATTTTAGCATTTTTCAGGTCGGGCAATTTTACTGAGTTTTTCAGTCTGAAATTTCTCGGTAGCAGCTATGGAGCCCCGTATTACATGGGATTTAAATATAACTGGCGAAATATAGGTGGCCCGTGGCTGGGTGTACAATTAGGTACACCTCTGCCCGGGGTTGCGGGACTGTTCGAAAGAGATACCGTGGCCCCGGAACACAAAGGGCGATGAAGGAACATGGATGGGTTTTAGTCAGTAAAAGTCTGACACTCCCTCCTGCTCCGCCCAGAGCGGGAGGGGTTATTTGATGATTTCCCATCCGAAAAAAAAAAAAAAAAAAAAAAGGTACTTATCCTTCGGAGATTACTACAGGCGTGATTTTATGTTATAATTAATTTTGCGACGCGTAAAATTAGTACCCGGTAGTACCCCCGTGCGTTAAATTCTAACCTCCTCGCGAGCAAAGCCGGGGACAAAAGCAAGTATATTTTCACGAATTGATTGAGTACTTTCGCGACCATGTTTAAAGTTAAACAAAGTTGGTCAATATCAACAGTTGATGTATTTCTTATTCTTAATACCAACTCAAGTTGATATTTTGTATACAAAACTTTATGTAATACATCATTTCGTGTCCGTTTTTATTGCTGTAACTCAAGATTTATGGTTTCCGAGTGTCCTTTGAATAATCTTTTCATAAAAAATGTTTTAAAAGTTTTTTATAATGAACTCTGTTTTTTGTTGCCGGTCCCTTTCAATAGGTTGCGACGCCATGTTTATTCTTTGCTGAAAAAAATAAATTGTATTCAGTGAATTTTAGTGTTGAACTAGTATTTTTATAACGGAGACAATGAGGTAAAGAGGACTTGTAACAATGAGGCAAAATGTGTCTATTTTATTTCATTTCTAACTAGCGATCTAAGTCTTAGCATGTTTTTAAAAACTTGATAAATTATACAGATTTCTTTACAATGATAAATTGGGGTATGAGGTTAACCGAGAACGTTGCGGTTTAAAATAACATGTAGTGACAAAAATTGAAAAGAGTATGCTTAGCAACAACCAACCACCAACAACAACCAACCAACCAACCAACCAACAAACCAACCAACGAACCAACAACCAACCAACCAACAACCAACCAACCAACAACCAACCAACCAAGCAACCTAAGCATACTCTTTGAGTCTTCATGAGTGATAGGCGACTAACACAAGACAGTCAACGCCAGGACGAGACGCCCTAGAAGGACATACACTGACCTTATTGGTGAAGTTTTTCAGAATTAGGTCAGTTTTGTAGTACTCGCAACTGACGTGCGTGTATGACCAGCATAGCTATCCACAACCCTTCGATTCGATTTTCGATTCGGATAGTCGTGTCATGTTTATCTCACTCGATTTCGTATTGTCAAAAAAAGATAGACATACGACTTTCCGAACCGAAGCGTTGTGAATAAGTGCCCCGATGTATGAACGTGGATGAGGGAAAAGGAGTATGTACTATCGAGGACACTCCCGCCTGACCACCACTAAGCTCATTTTTGCTTGCACTCGCAACATAAAAACGCTCTCTAGCCCCGCCCCGTTGACTTTGTGTAGAAAAAATGAATGAAAATATACCGAATCGACCGAGCGCATAGACGACGCACGCCAAACGAGAGTTATTGTTACTTTGCGCGCCAAAGTTGACGCTTTCCTAATAGACCCAAACTTTAAGGGGGCGTGGCTAGGCGCCTCCGCATGATTTAAGCGAAAAGAATGTAAACTGGTCAGGCGGAAAAGACCCCGATAGTACGCAAGCATTTCACATATATCTTCCGGAATGAATAACAACGCGGCCAAACAGACAAACACAAAAAGTAAGTTTAATTTAAAGTAAAACAAAAGCTTTAAAAACGAGGAGCTCGTGGCTAAATAATAACAGCCGCTCGGGTCGGTTGTTAGGTTAAGCCGTGTTTGCCTAGGTTGATCTGTGGATGGGTGACCGCCCATTACATACCGAGTTTCCTCCGTGCCTCGGAAAGCACGTTAAGCCGTTGGTCCCGACTGTCATTTGTAGATCTTTGACAGTCGTTAGGTAGTCAGAGGCCCAAAAATTCTGACAACCAGTCTTACCAAAGAAAGAAAGAAAGAAAAGTATTTATTAATTTATTTAAGTATTTAAAGGGTATCGTATTACGCGGTACTAACCGGGTTGTGGAGGTCAGATAGGCAGTCGCTCCATGTAAAATACTGGTATTCAGCTGCGTCCGGTAAAACTGGAAGCCGACTTCAACATAGTTGGGAAAAGGCTAGGCAGATGAAAAGCTTTAAAAAAACCGGCCAAGAGCGTATCGAGCCACGCTCAGTGTAGGGTTCCGTAGATTCCCGTCCGTCACAATAAGTGTTCCCACTTATGAGGTTAAAGGTGGGTATCCATTATGTAAAAATGCTTGCATATACGAATATACTACAAACTTAGTCCAGAAATTATTTTGTACAACTTTTTGTCTTTTTTGTAAAAAAACTGTTGTTTCCATCAAGTTCAAAATAATTTTCCTAGAAAGTCCTTATAAGGTTCTACTTTTCAGATTTTTTTTATATTTTCTAAACTTATGGTTCAAAAGTTAGAGGGGGGGGGGGACATTGTTTTTTACTTTTGGAGCGATTATTTCCGAAATTATTGACATTATCAAAAAATGATCGTAGGAAACCCCTATTCATTTTTAAATACCTTTCCAACAATATATCACACGTTAGGGTTGAAATTAAAAACTTTCCACTTTACATATAGGGGGGCCACCCTAATAAAACATTTTTTTCCAATTTTTATTTTACCACTTTGTCGGCGTGATTGATATACATATTGGTACCAAATTTCAGCTTTCTAGTGCTAACGGTCACAGAGATTAAGCGAGGACGGACAGACGGACGGACAGACATGGCGAAACTATAAGGGTTCCTAGTTGACTACGGAACCCTAAAAACGGAGAAGGAAAATATCGTGAGGAAACCGGCATGTCCTAGAACCAAAAAAATTTGGAGACATGTGACATCTACCAATCCGCAGTGGGCCCGCGTGGTGTATTATAGCCCCGTTCCCGCTCAGAGAGGAGGCCTGTGTCACAGCAGTGGGAACATTAATACGCTGATGATGATGATGATGAAACAAAATCAGAAACTACTAATCCTACTTCCTACTTAAATATTATAAATACGAAAGTTTGTGAGTATGGGACGACAACCTACATTTGGTCCTACGCTTCGTCTAGGTGTGAATGCGTGACTAATAAACAAGCAGACTGAATATTAATTGGGAAGAGTGAACTAAGCATTGCTCATTATCTCACACACCACACAACCTCACTTACTCACACACCCACACTCACTTACACACTCACTCATGATACACATACCACAGGTACACGCACGATCTGGCCTTTTTCTACATAACGCTCATGTATTTATCTGCAGAGCTGTTTGTATAATTTCTAAGTTACCCTTTTATCATTTATTGTTAATTTTTATCTTTGTTTAGTCTTTCATGTTTACTGTGTCTACATTTCAATGACATAAAAATGACAAGTGGAAGTGCGGAGTCTCCTAATACAAGCAATTCCTTGCTTAAATGGTGATCTCCAATAATATGTATCGAAATGCCTATTGTAATTGAAATAAACGTTTTTTTTGTTTATGGATGTTTGTTACTCTTTCACGCAAAAACTACTGAACGGATTTGTATGAAATTTAGCACACAGATAGTTTATAACCTGGATTAACACATAGGATAATTTTTATCCCGATAGTAAGATCCCATGGGACAATTATCTAACGTCGACTTGACAAGCCTATTATCAAACTTCACGCGGGCGAACCGCTGTCAGAATCTAGTTACAAAATAAACCCCCTACCCAAGTTTCCACCCATCCTCTTTGCTTACAAAAACTATGAACAAAATATTATTCATTTTAATATTTGAAAGACTAAACAATTTGCTCGGTTCATTGGTTCGAGCCATCGAATCAAATTATTTTAAAGCGTTTTTTTATTTCGTAAGCAATGGATGGAAAGGAAGCGGCTTTTAAATGTTCTCAGCGTTTGTTTTTATATTCTGTTATAAAAATCTTGGAAATTAAAACTAAAGACACTGAGGAATATTTTTAGTCTGAATAAGATATAAGCAGCTTACAAGATAATTAAGTTTTAAAAAGATTCAAGCAGTTCTTAGAATCATAGCCTAGCCTTTTCACAAAGACTGAGGAATTGGCTTAGCTTTTTTTAAAAAAAAACATTAGGTAGTAGGAGAAATTCAAAGAGTCCGGCTCTTTGAATTTCTCCTACATCGTGCGGTGCGTTAACAAACATTTAAACACGCAGCTCAGCAGGCATCGCTCAGCCACAGCTCCCAACCGCGAGGTCAATGTGTACTGATAGATAGTTTTTTCTAGGTTTAGGCGTTAGTGTTTACAAAATGTAAACGGACCAGTTAGTAGGATAGTAGGATTCCTAGTCTGAGGCAAAAGCATCTATGAAAACAATATTTTTTTACAAACTTTATCTTGTGAGGTTTAAAAATGGACCACTGATCTACATATTAACAAAGGATTATTACTAAAAGGTTTGCAGCCACCAGGCTACGGGCCATCGCCATCTAATTAGCTAGTGTCAGCTGATATTTATGTGCGTGCAAAGATCCCAACCTCATTGTAACCGTGCCTAGCAGAGAACGGTCGAATAGGTGTTGCCACAGAGTATAAAATTCAGAAGGGCAACTGCTATCAACTTCATGTGTGGAAGTTGAAAAAGGTAACGGAAGGTGAGGAATTTCAATGACAATTCAGTTGAGGGTTTGATTTGTTTCAGGTTGGTAATAAGCCACTCAGTATTTAAAAAATAATGAGAGCCCTCCACGGATTATCATTATTAGTCTTCGCAGTATGTTTTTAAAAGATAGTAATAAAAATATGGAAATGTTTGTCCTACCCCGAAGAACGAAGTTCTAATTTAAAACAAATACACAACAACTGGTGCTCTAATTGTCAGTTTTCTGAATGTTATTCTTATAGGAACTAATCACATATTGAAATGGTATTGTTAGGTAATGTAGCTTGACTGTGGACGGTGGGCTATGGGCAAGCTCGCCGTCCGTCCGTCTCATGACGATAGGCCATGTCGACGGCGCGTTCCTGTTCCACGCGCGCCTCAAAGAGAGTCAGCAATACGAAGGGGTCCGCAAGGGCCGATGCCTGCCGGGGTTGCGGGACTGTTCGAAAGAGATACCGTGGCCCCGGAACACAAAGATCGATGAAGGAACATGGATGGGTTTTAGTCAGTAAAAGTCTGACACTCCCTCCTGCTCCGCCCAGAGCGGGAGGAGTCATTTGATGCTTTCCCATCCGAAAAAAAGGTAATGTAGCTTTTGAATGCCAAGCTTGGTATGGAACAGGTATTATATGCAGTGAAGCTTCTCGACCTGTCCTGCCCAGTGGAGTTAATTATGTTGGTGATTAATACTGCTGCCTCTGGATTAGGATGCGGCGAGCTCCAGCACTTATTAATGGAGAATGGCTTGTTCGACGATTTGTTACTTTTTCCTATATATACGTGTGTGTTGTGGGTGGGTATTTGATGAGGTCACACGTCAAATGAAAGAGATGCCTTGCTTCTCATTGAAAATTAAACTATTATGAAAGAATAATCGTTGCAATTAACGTGGAAATATTTTTTATTATCCTACTAATATACTACGTTATGGCGGTAATAGCCTGCCGTGTGACCGTCGGACGCAAAGTCATATAGGTCTCAAGTTCGAACCTAAGAGACGCACCTCTGGTTTCGGATTCATGTGCGTATTGTATAATTATCACTTGCTTCGGTGAAGGAAAACATCGCGAGTAAACGCCAGAGAGATATTTCTCGACGGCACGTTAAATAAAATAAAATAAATTTAATTCAGACAACAAAGATCCATATTTTGTTAGTTTACACACAGCTTATATTCTAGTGTTAGTAACATTGATATAAAAATAATATTATTAAAACAAAGGACGACCAGGCAGAAAGTCCTACCTAATCACCCTCCGCACTAAATGCCTGATATTTGGAGTATATATAGCTCTCCGCCACAGCTCTCAGGATATAGTTGCGACTACTCCGCAGTCTGCACAGCAGCGAAGCTGTTTTTTTGCGCATTATGGCATGAAAGCCATCTGTGTGGGTCTCAGCAAACATTTCTGAAGCAGTTAAGCCAAGTCAGAGGTCATTACAAGACACCAAGATAGGCATTAACCACGCGAAAAAGAAAGAAGTACTAATAATAAAAATGCGAGAGTTAGTGAGGGTGTATAGTTGTGTGTATGTTTGTTACTCTTACGCGAACACGGACGGACGGATTTGTTTGAAATTTAGCACGCATAGAGTTTATAACATGGATTATCACATAGGATACTTTTTATCCCGGTAGTATGATCCTATGGGACAATTATCAAACTCCATGCAGGTTGCAGGCGAAACCGCGGGTATCAGCTAGTGATTTATGAGTATAGAAAGTAGGTAACAAGGAAATGCTTTAAACAATATGAGCTCTTAATGAGGGTCTGAAGAATTATGACAAAGAAGATTACTTTTGGTAAGGCTGAAAAATTAAAACATAAAACACGAAATAGGTTCCGTCTAAAACCTTGACGACTAAAATAAAAAACCTCATCTCTTTTTAGCATCTAAAAAAGCTCGTTACTAAAGCTAAAAGTTCTCCAAAGCGATGTAACAATGTTTGAGGGGGTGCTACACTTAGGGTTGGCAATATTGTATTCTGTAGTATTGATTAAACAACAAAACCGTTTCGAAGCCAGTACACACATTCAGGTTTCATCGATTGGCAAATTCCGTACGGCATCTAACGTCGCTGAAACATTTTCAGCTCGGCTCAAAAGTTTCATGATGTTGATGACACCATATTTATTCATTTATCATGTCCACTGCAGCAGAGCTAGTAGAGCTATTATCTCTTTGACGGACTGAGAAAATTTGGTTGAACTCTCTAGAAGTCAGATCAAAACTAAATTCAGCATTAAATGACTGAGAAATAGATTATTAAAGTCGAACTAATAGTAGTAGATTGTATCATAAGGGAGCAAAATAATATTTTTACGGCGAGGGCGCTTTTTTGAATCCAGAGCGAAGTGAGGGATTCTAGAGTAGAATCCCGAGCGTAGCGAGGGATTCTTTAATAGAATCCTGAACGTAGCGAGGGATTCAAAGTACGTCGCCCGAGCCAAAAATATATTTTGCGCCCGAGTGATACACTCTACTTTTCATCACCCACTATGAGAAAATAAAAGGCGCCTCATAATTTTATAGAATCCTGAGCGTAGCGAGGGATTCAAAGTACATCGCCTGAGGGAAAAATATGTTTGCTCTCGAGTCATATACTCTACTTTTCATCTCGTTCTATGAGAAAATAAATAAGAGACACTTTTAAGTGATTAATGAATAAGTTTAATTTAAAAAATGACATGAATGTAAAAAAGGTCAATTACAAATTTATATTTATATCTAATAGATATAAATATAAATGGCACTGGCAAAATTTTGAAAATTTATTGTCACTGTGTGTATTTTGTTTGGGATTGATATAGTTGTGGATTTATTTATACATTTTTTGTTTTTTAATTAGGTACTCTTTCTTTGTTCCAATATGAAAAGTTTACTTGAAATTTGTAGCGTTTTTGATGATGGATCAATTCTTTTCTAAACTGTGGAAATAGAAAAACAAAACTAGTTATGCTTCTACTGCATGCAGCTTCTACTCCATTCACCGAATATACCCATTTTTTTGGAAAGTGATAAAAAAGTCATCCGGTATTTTGAGTGTTTGTAATCTCAGATGTAGAAGAGCGCGGTGACAACGGTATGGGCGAACTATCTGCAACTCTTCATTTAATATTTTCTACAAAGCGGGTGCTGACCCCCGCACCGTACAAAAAACACTTGCAGCCAGTCATTTTTCGTTCGATTTCAATGAACGATTCATGTTCCAAATTCAAATCTCATTACTGCCCGCTAAAAAGTCTAGTGGAGAAAAGAGCTACTTTGCTCCCGCTAAACGGGGAACAAAACGACACTTTTCGAATAGAAGGGATGAAAACAGATATGTTATGAGCGCGCAATCGTGAAGACTCGAAAACGTGTCAATTGGCCTGTTTTTCCTTTATTCTGCGTCACTGCGTGTATGTGAGCTGGCTCTCCCCCGCGGCACACTTTTTTCGGTGGTTTTGTAGGTGTATAACATATCTGTTTGTTAGAATATCATTGGTATTTTTTAAAAATTATTTTCACAGAAAAAAAATGGAAACTTATCCGTTCAAGCTATGCTGCCGATACGCATTTTCCCAAAGATGGTGGTTATGCCACGAGGTGGATTACGTTACGGCCCATCTAATTGAGGAACGGTGTCCCAGCGGTGGGAACATTATAAGCTGATTATAATTTCAATCCAAATATGTAGCATCCCTGAAACGAAATAACGTCTGCGAGGTGTTTTATCAAACTCAGGATGATAAACACATGACGTACCTGAATATGTTCAGGGTACATTACGTTTGGTTATAGCTGGAGTATTATAGGAGTAACTCGTGAGAGCCTATTTTATATAAGAGCAGAGAGAAATTGCTTATTTCTAGTATATAATGTTGTATACTTTTTTTTCGTCTGCATAAATTTCTTATTATAAGAGACAGGTAAAAAGTATATTATATTTATTTTAACTAGCTGTTGCTGTTTTTCTTCATGTGAGGTTTTGTAAAAGGGAGAAAAAAAATCCAGTTAAATAATTTGATTATAATTTATTTGCTTTTACACCCCATGTCATAAAGGTGAGTTAGCATTGGGGATAAAATGATCAGTTAATGATGAATTATTTATTAACTTGTGAACACACCATATAAATGATATAATACACAGGTAAACAGCGTTTTTTATATTTAACATTGGTATGTGTACCATTCATATGAATAAGGGAGGGGGATCATCCATTTATAGATAAGTAG
Organism: Xestia xanthographa; assembly: GCA_905147715.2. Classification (NCBI taxonomy): domain Eukaryota; kingdom Metazoa; phylum Arthropoda; class Insecta; order Lepidoptera; family Noctuidae; genus Xestia; species Xestia xanthographa. Next base: position 26,573,224 of record LR990659.1, read on the forward strand.
GTAACGCATCCTAAAAACAAAAAAAACCCTCAAAGTACTTTTATTTTGCAATACACATCTCGCGTTTAGATACACGATATTTCAGGTTATAAAGCAGACTTCCAACCTACCTAGGCACACTGTAGGAGAACACTCTAGAAAATTGCCCGTGACGTCATCAGGGCTGCTCAAATTGACACTGACAGTCTCATTTTACGCAGCTAAATTGAGTTGTCGGAAAAAATAAGGGGGAGTGGGAAAGGGAATAAGTTTACAGTTTTTTTTTTAACTTGGGGTATTATGGGGTGAACGAGATGTGGACCGTGAGGGGTGAGCAGTAATCTGAGCGTTTATTAGAATTTAAGAAGTGAGATTTAAAATGGGAAATTGTTTTTAATTTTGTTGCGATTTGGGTACTGTAGATGGTGTTGCGATTTTTTTCGTTTATATTGCAAAGCGTGTGTACCGTTTAAGAGGGCTATTACAATTTTTCTTGTTTTTTGTGTTTTAAGAGTCTAGTACTCAAATATATTTTAAGCGCTCCCTAGAGAAATAATCAAACTTTCTCGGGCATATTTTTATTTTTTGGCCATATCTAAACCATTATCACTCATCTAAGCTGAGATTTTTGATGTGTATTTGAGTGCTAGACTCTTAAAACACTCAAAAACAAGAAAAACATTAATAGTTATAAAAACTCTCCATGCAGTATAGAAAACTTTACATAGAGTTCGTATTGCCGCCTTCAAACACAATTCTTTTTTCAACGTTCTCACGAAATTTCTTCTATAATATCTGTAAATTTATACCGACTTTATGTAAAGTGTCATGCTTGGTACGTGTCATTTCATATTAATTTATTTATATTCAACATATAAATGTATTACAAGTAACTTAGAGATAAAAACACTTATTGATCCTGATAGGGCTGGCACATATTATTTCTTACCTATAAGGTATGGCGCCATAACACGGTCGAAAAACATCATCCAAGCCAACTCTTTCACAACTTTCACTAAGATACGATACGTACCTACTAATATATATCAAATGAGACATTAATACCGCTCGTTCCGTACGAAAACACACAAAAAGCAAACATTCTTATTCACCCACAGAAACTAAGTCACGCACGAAACCTACACAACTGTGACATGCTAGTAAATCTTCTGTATCCGATACTATTGGATACAAGTGATACAACTGATTCCAACAATACGAAGGACATGTCACGGAGTAGATAGACACCAGAAGGTCTATGTACGCAACGAGCGAAAACAGACACAGATCTCAAAAGACGGAAGTATACGGGTTAGCTTCGCTTGGTGGCACGTTTGGTGAGTTACGAATCTTCGAGACTTTGAATGACGTTGGACGATGAGGGCGCTGTCGGCAAACATTTATTAATTTATTTCGTGAAATCCCGTTATGCACTATCGAGGACACTCCCGCCTGATCACCACTAAGCTAATTTTTGCTTGCACTCGCAACATAGAAACGCTCTCTAGCCCCGCCCCGTTGACTTTGTATAGGCTCAAACTTTAAGGGGGCGTGGCTCGGCGCCTCCGCATGATTTAAGCAAAAAAAAAATTAAACTGGTCAGGCGGAAAAGACCACGATAGTACACACAAAAATCATTTTACAGCTGTAGTTCAAATAACAAATTGTTTATGCAACGTGGCACCAAGCGTCAGTTTGGTCATTGCAATGGAAAAACCATGCGCCACATAACACGAAGCGAAGCATTACACTAACCGAAACACCTAGACTTATGATTGAACCAAACTGCACTAACAAACTCAAACTCAAAGCATTTATTTCAATTAGACCATTACGGCACTTTTGAATGTCAAAAATACAAAAAAAAACAAAGCTACAGTCCCAGTCACAAGACATAATAACTTGAGAAAGTACTGTAGTTGCCCATTCCCTAGCGTAGATCTCGATGGAGAAGAACACACTCACAGTATCTGTGTAAGTGCGTATTCATTCGTTGTAAGAACCTAACCTTCTGTATTTATTACGTATTCCCCTACCTCCGCGGATGAATGAGGACCATCAGTCAATGTCGGCACAAATCGAGAACATATATAACTTATTCTTTACCTAAGAAAGTCAGCGGTGACATATTATTGAGAATTGTGACGACGTATTGATGGTGAACGCTATTGAGATTTGCTTGAATTGAGGGTGGGCAGAGTTGTGAGTGTGTAAATGGTGTTGAAAGAAATAGTAATTAGAGATATTATGCCTTTTATGAAGACGTCACTAACATAGAAGGTTATTGGTTTTGTCCATAGAATATATTCGTTTGACTTTTTGTTTTCAATTTGGTCCATGCCTGCCTCGTTGATGGTTTACTGATAACAATCGCGGCTGCTGAGCATGAGGTCCTGGGTTCGACTCCCGGGTTGGGCATATTGTAATTTGGTTTTTCCATCAGGAATTGCTTAGTAGCAGTCACAGTGTCTAGATTTGTGCCCGGTTGATGGCAATAGGCTGGCCCCCATCACATGGGTCTTCTTTCCCTAACCCCTCGGGATCTGTGCCTCGGGAATTACAGACGTGATGTTAAGTTATGTAATTTGGTCCATTAGAAGAAACGAGTAAACAATATGAGACTTTTCTTCCAATAAGATATTTACAAACTGTTTAAATACCAGCTTTAATTTGATCTTTATGTTTAAAATAAATGTTCGATCTACTATCAGGGATTAAGAGGCTTGAATTTGGCAATGAACGTTTTAATTCTATACAAATTAACGTAAAATCAGATATAATAAGCTAAATTAGCGAAGCTACAAAATTCATTTCACAAAAATAAACGTGTAAACTTCAGCAAAATCTCAATTAGCTATTTGGCTAATGGACCCAATTATAAACATTCCATTTATTCGTTTAACTGTAATACATATATTTTATTTTGTAATTCTGTATTTATTTAATTATTTACGAAAAGGTTCGTTCCTTTTCTATATGAGGCTTTTTTTTTAAAGTTACTAACTAGTGAGGAATTATATTATCTTAAATCTGAGCCAAATCGATGCGAAAAAATTTGCGGGTTCTAGACATGGATAACTTCACTCAAGTAGGTACTTCCTGAAATATCTATCAGTGTGGAAACTGATAGATACTTCAGGAAGACACTGAAGTGCCTGCGGCCAGTCAGCAATTGGTCGGTACCAGTTCCACAGATCTTCTAATGTGAAAACGCCGTAGACCGCGAGATTCAAATTTTCTTACGTTTATTGCAAATTGCGGGTCAGTGTTGGGTTGTATGTTGATTCAAATATGATTCGTGACCGTTACCAATATGGCTTTAAAGAGTAATTATTGTTAATTAAATCATCAATTCATCATCATCTGCCTGGCCTTTTAGCCTGTTAGGGTCGGCTTCCACTCTAACCGGATGCAGCTGAATACCAGTATTTTACATCGAGCGACTGCCTTTCTGACTTCCACAACCCAGTTAGTACTGGGTAACACGATACCCCTTGGTAAGACTGGTTGTCAGACTTTTTGGGCCACTGCTGACTACCTGTAACGACTGTCAAAGATCTACAAATGGCAGCCGGCACCAACAGCTTATCGAGCTTTCTGAGGCACGGAGGAAGCCCGGTAGGTAATGGGTGGTCACCCATCCACAGACCAACCTAGGCAAGCACGGCTTAACCTAAAGATTGACCCGAGCGGCTGTTATTATTTAGCCACGAGCTCCTCCAAATCATCAATTTTTTGCGCACTTAGGTCGGTTAACTAGCGTCGGAGTTATGGGAATCGCCAAATAAGTACTGGATTTACTTAGTATGGAGTGAGTTTATTAAAAATAAATTACAAGGAGCAAGAATGCCGACCGACCGAACCGGGAGACGAGAAGTTACTGACTGATTTCTACATTTACACAATTATCTAAAACTCGGGATACGGTCGGAGCGGCACGTTACAAACTAAACAATGTACAAAGGTTTCTATAGCTAGGTAACACAATAAAATAGCAAAGTAAAACAATAAACATATTACAAACAGAACCGTCGGCATCTCGACAAAAATATCAAAGGCTACTCTAAATTCTTGAAACTAATATGAACAATAAGCAAACTGGGCAAGGCCCTACCATAAACTATTGTTATCCTTATATAAAACCTGCAATAAAACACCTGCAGGCTTGCCGTGAGAACCTAAAACTTAAATTACTTACATACTAAGTTCACTGAAGTAATAACTATAATATTAATAAATAATTAATGAAGAAACTATAATTAATGAAGACGCCACAAATTCATACATATAAGAATTCTCCGTTCATCCTATTCCATCATTCCTATTCATACTCTAAGTTCATTTAATCCCATTGAATGACATTTTCATGAAAATGAAATGGTAAGATTGCATTTGATAAGATTTTGCGGGCTACCCTGGCGATTTCCCCTTAATAAATATTTTACCCAATTACACAGTGAAGCCAAAAGAACTGAATGTTTTGTTAATTCCATAGTTAAAGCAGTACTTTCTTCATCAAAATCCTTGTTAAAGCTAAATCCAACACCATCACACCGAACCACCAAATCACACCAGCTAAACCAAATAAAAACGACACATAACCTCATCCATGACACATGACCAGGCGACGTAGCGAGACCACCATACGTCAAACACACTGTTTTGACACAAAAACCTGCCATTTTGTCGTGAACGTTGCATGATACCAGTATGGGGAGACATTTATCACGGCCGAGCTATTAATTTAGTAGACAAGGAATACTAGCATGACATACACGCTATGTTAGGGGTGGCTCAAAATGTTTAGATATGTGGAAAATTGTATGGGGTCATTTCTCGCCATCTGCCTAGCCTTTTCCCAACTATTTCGGTGTAGCCTTGTAGACTAAACAGAACACCAGTTTAAGCTGTTGGTCCCGGCTGCCATTTGTAGATTTTTCTTCTGTATCGTTTGGTTGCCTAACCTTTATTTTTTTATTTTTTTTTCGGATGGGAAATCATCAAATGACTGCTCCCGCTTTGGGCGGAGCAGGAGGGAGTGTCAGACTTTTACTGATTAAAACCCATCCATGTTCCTTCATCGCCCTTTGTGTTCCGGGGTCACGGTATCTCTTTCGAACAGTCCCGCAACCCCGGGTTAGTGCCTAACCTGGTGTCAGTTTTTATGCCGCACATTGGGCCTCTTGACTTGGCTTCACATGTCGTCAAGAAATATCTCTCAGGCATGCTGGTTTCCACACGATGTTTTCCTTCACCGAAGCAAGTGATATAATAGGCTAGTTTCCACCATCAATAAATTTCAAATCTATTTATTCCGTCAGCTATAGTATTGGAAAATAATGAACGCGTATTTTTTGTTTTTGTAAATCAATGAATATTGACAAAGTTAGAACGCATCAAAACTCGGGAGTGGGGACTTGTGACGTCACAACGCACTAAAAATTATAGCACGGCGTTACGTATTGATAATTTTAAAAGCGTCGTATCTTTGTCAATTTTGGTTTACGTAACAAAAGAAAAAATACGAGTTTAATATTTTTTGAAAATTTAACTGAAGGACTAATTAGATTTTTTCAGGACAGAAGTCTGTTATGGAATACGCACATGAATCCGAAAAAACAGAGTGCGTGTCTTAGGTTCGACCTCGAGACTGGTGACTTGGCAGTCCAAAACGGTCACACAAGGTTTTTTTTTTTTATTTTAAGAGCGGGACCAATCTACTGAAGAAATTGACATAAAATATTAATTTAGTAAACTGATCCCGCGGGATCGAAATGAGCGGGATCAATTTACTAAAGAGCCAGCTGTCACTGCTATTTGTAGATTTATTTATAACAGTCGTTACGAGTAGTCAGAAGCAATAAAGACTGACAGCCCATATTACCCAGTAACTGGGCTGTGGAGGTCAGATAGGCAGTCGTTCCATGTAAAATACTGGTATTCAGCTGCATCCGATAAGACTGGAAGCCGACCACAAAATTGTTGGGAAAAAGCAGTTGATGATCAGTATTTAACATGGAACTATTTTATCTCCTTGGTAACACTATACTTTTTTATGATAGGTTTTTTGTATGGTGATTATTTGTAACTGACTGCCTGGTTGAGCAGTCACAAGGGCGAATGCTGAGCGTGGATTAGTTCGATTTCCAGTTCGAGAAAAGTGCAGAGAGGGCTATAGAGTTTTTACGTAGCCGCCTAGAGTCTGAAATTGTGCCTAATCAATGGCAATAGGCTCGCACCTATTAGCCCTAGGCCCTTTCCCATGGGCTCACGGGGGTAGACAGATAACAAGCCAACTGCTACGATTACACATGCTCCTTTTGCATTGTCTACGTTCATATATCGGGTCATACACGGACTATAAAGGGCGTAAAACACCTCTTAACGAAGCCGAAAGGCACTTGTTCTCCCTGTCATTGCGTTCATTTTTTTTGTTCTACACCATACCTGGGAACCTTCTAGTTACGGAGATATTGGGGGTCAAAGTTCCAACTTTTTGACAAGTTTTTTTTTTAAATAAAATTACTTTAAACAACTCCATGACCCCCGTACTATTCAATCCATCCATCAGCATGTTTTGAGTGCGTTACATTGAGTTCTACCACAAAAAATGATTTTTTACCCCAAAAAAAAAAGTCGTTCCCCAGCAATAATGTTTGCGTAAAGTTACTTAGTTTGATGTACAGAATGCTTGGTCGTCTTCGTGATGAGGTTGTTTAAACCCTGTATAAACATATTTGGTGAAAAGTACAGCTTTATCAACCTTTCGGGGAACGCGTGCTGTTGGAACAACCCTACAGAATCAACTGCTATAACTATAATTCAAGCCAGAATGGTCAAAATGTTAATCGCATACTTTAATTAAAATAAAACGCCGTAACTAGCCATTAGCTGTTAACATACTCTAGTAAATACAAAGTACCTACATATAACGTTAGTGTTAGTCTTAAATAATGGCTTAATTTTGTTAGTTTTATTAAGGACTATTTTGCACGGAAAGGTTATTATCATAATGTCGTTACATGGACACGTTGTGGGATTAAATTAATTTGCTCTGACTTTTTTGTTAATGTAGAAAAAATTACAGTGCGGTTATTCATCATCTGCCTAGCTTTTTCCCAGCTGAATACCAATATTTTACATGGAGCGACTGCCTATCTGACCTCCAACACCCAGTTAGTACTGGGTAATACGATACCCATTGGTAAGACTGGTTGTCAGACCTTCGGGCCACGGACTAACTGTAACGACTGTCAAAGATCTACATATGACAGCCGGGACTAACATCTTAACGTGCTTTCCGAGGCACGGAAGAAAACTCTGAATCTAATGGGTGGTCACCCATCCACAGACCAACCTAAGCTAGCGCAGCTTAACTTAAAGGTGATCCGAACGGCTGTTATTATTTAGCCACGCGCTCCTTACGGGCCGGGAAGGGCCCTCTTAATGACCGCTACAGTGCGGCCCGTCTATCGTCAATGCGAGCATGGTCGAAAAGCTTGTTGTTTCATCTAGAGCCACAGCGGTGGTTTTCTTTCAACTCCCCTGTCTAACCTAGCCCCGAAAACGCACTACTTGCCTCCCGCGTACCTCATACCGCCTAACGCGGGGACATTGAACAAAAAATAGTGTTCGAAAATTTATAAAACTTGTTCCAGTAAATACGTGTTTTAACTCTTAGAAGTTTGTGAAATAAATATTTGTCATTTAGAATCTCCACTTTATTTGCAAGGCAGTTTGCAGCAATCAGGATATTTTCTTTACTTTTACAATTTATGATTACGTTATGAACGGCCAAAGTTCAGGTAAAATTTGTGCAAAACAGCAATTTTTGGAGGCTTATACTGATTTTTTTTCAATACATTTTTATTTTTGGCTACGATAGAAGCCTAGATAATATAGTGCACAAGATACCTATCAGTGCAAAACATTTAAAGATATATGTGTAACAACGGCATAATCACGCACGAGCGTTTGTCAAAATTCTCGCGAAAAGTATGGCGGGTTTACTTAACAGGCGCGTTAAATGTTACTTCAACGCTACAACGACTAAACACCAGTAAATCTGAACGCGATCAGCACATTTAAACTGCGTTCAATTCACTGTCACCGTAAGTGAATCGTATTCAATGTCACTGGGGTCATCAAGTTAGGTTTCGAATATTTATAACTAACATTTAAACATCAGTAGTCTTTTTATCGTATCTTTGTGTATCCTTAGCTTTCTACAAAGATCATTCGTCTTCCTAATACCCCCGTAATGGACTACATCCAACAAACAACAGACACATAATAACCCCGCTTATCTGCGAGCACATTTGTCCCGTATTCCAGCTATCAGGTCGCGTCATTACACAGCTAATTCTTAGCAACGTGGACGTTGACACAATCCTGTGTCACGACACAGTGTGTGAATACGTGAAAGCATCGAAGGACCAGTCTTAACGACTCTTTATAAATGAGTAGAACAATCAATAATTGTGACGCACTATTAACACAGATTAATCCTACAATGCAGAATAACTAAATAATGAATGGCAAAAGAAAAAAAAACGAAACAAATAGTCTCCGTTTGAGAGGACTTTAAAATCAAATTTTACGAAAATTAAGAGGGGTTGGACGTTCTTACAAAATAAATAGTATCGATTCCTACTCCGGGCTTCTATAGTGGACAGAGAAATAATGGGTGTAAAATTACTCTCAACGAAGCAGAAAAGGGACGCCTCCTCTATTTTTTTTTTGTTCTAGACCATACCTGGGATTGTCTTTTTTAAACTTTTACGATCAGAATACATTATAATACACATGTAAACGGGTATTTATCGCGAATTTTACATTTAATATAAGCCCGACGTTTCGACCGGATTGCACCAGCCGTGTTAGCGGGAAGACTGTCAGGAAGACTAACTTTCGAAGTTATTTTTTTTTTAACCAAATTAAAGAAATACAAGTTGTTGAGTTATTGTTGATGTGTTGTTGTTGTTGTGTTGTTGTTTTTAGTTTAAATACCTCCGCGACCCCGTCTTATCCAATGCACCAATCAGCACAATGTTTTCAGTGCGTTACATTTAAAACGTGATTTTTCACCCTTAAGAAAAGTTTCCCTGTAATAATTTTGCGTACAGGGGCCTAAGTCTGCTATTTCAATAGTGTCACAATGATCTATCATTGATTTCATAATTGTTGAACGATGCCATTGTCATTTTGTTTAAGTTCGTAGTCTGCTAACTTCATAATAGTAAATCATTGGCCGGTCAGTGGTCTCGTAATAGAATATTGTTTGTATTGCCATTATTATAAAACCAGTCAATAGAAATGATTTTCGAAAAACTAGAATTAAATTTGAACATTTAAAATCATGTCACATTTCATTTATATATGTTTTTACATATTATTTTTTAGTGTTCTATGCAATCTGAGGTAGTAAGAAGTTCGTAAATAGCAAAAATAATTAATTATGTGTAACGCGGATTAATGTGAAACTATACAATTCAATAATATTTTATCTGTTTAGCTGTCAAAGTCAAAATGTGACATTACTGCTTACTGACGTACTATCTGTTTTTATTTCTAGTGGCCGGTGTTTTGATTTATTTTCATTTATGTGTTTTAAATTATCTTTAATAAAGAAGATTATATTTATTGCAATACAAAATGGTGCTAATTGAGCATATTACGGTTTGAACTGTCATATTTTTTGCAGATTACCACGTAAGTCAGTCATTAATTTATCATTGTGTACGAGATTACCATTCTATGCTATTTCTTTCAATGGAGTGTCAGTGGTTGATCATTGGAAAGTCATAATGACGCCATTATATAGTAGATTACCAAACTTGTCAAAATCAACAATTATGAGATCAATGATCGACTATTCTGACACTATTGTAATAGCAGACTTGAGGCCCAGTTAGTTAGTTGTACAGAATGCTTGCTTGACGGCTTCGTGAAGGGTATGTTCACATCTTGTATGTGTAAAAAATCTCTATCTATCACCAACCAGTCGGGCTGGCTTATCCAGTCTTTCAAGTAGAATCTGCAAGTGACCTTTTGGCCGCTTATTGACCTTCTGTCCTTAATTTCACAGTGACACTGTAATAGTAACACTCGCAAACTTGGTCCAAAATTCGGGATAATTATGGTAATGACTTATTCACATGTAGACCAGTAAACGTGTATACTTAATGATTCTTTAATTGATACTGCGTCTGTGCTCGTAACGTAACGTAAAAAGTTACGTTCAGGTCATTTCTATGGTAATTTTGGTGAAAAAATTATTGCGTAATTTCACGCGGTTTGGGTTTACCTAATTGAATATATTACTGACTGGAATTTGTTCAGTTATTAAATAAAAAATAAATTACAAATGCAATTGCAATTATTGCAATTATTGCAATTGCATTTGCATTGTATATTTTTTTTTGTATATTTATTATTATTGCAATTATTTTGCAATTATTTAGTTTCAGGAAGCATCTTTTACTGAATTAGAAAGTCGGTTATCCTTATCTATTAAAAGCACAGAGGATTCTTTTTTAGGGTTCCGTATCAGAAGGGTACCTACTACCTACAGCACCCTATTACGAAGCCTTCGCTATCCGTCCGTCTGTCTGTCAGCGTATCTCATGATCCGTAATAGGTAGTTGTGTTGCCGCTTTAACAACAAATAATAAATTTAAAAATTAAAGGAGGGTCCCCTACTAAGGATCGTACGGATCCCTTCATGCTGGAGTCCGACTCGCACTTGGCTAGTTTTTATGTCTACTAGCGATACACGACAAAGAATATTTAAATAACATATAATAATAATTATATTATTAATATTTATTTAGTGCATAATTTAATTTAAGTAAATTGAATTGTTTTCGGTTTTATCTGATTTGGTTTTGTAACTATAGCTTGCTTTATAGTAACTTATCTACATTATGTGTTTTTTAAATAATTAAATTTAGTAATCTAGTGGCAACCATAATATTTATCCTTAAATATGTCTATCTGCAGATAATGAAGTTGACTGCAACGCTGTTACTTACACATTGGTTAACCTTATAAATTATATATTATGTTGTAGTTGTTTATTATTCCATATTAAAAAAAAATATATATATATAAGCTGACGTCTTTCTCGATATTTCTTTTTCGTCCACATTCATACATTTAATATTCAATAAGTATTATCGTAATTACCTGAGAAAATACCAATGCGAAATGCGAAAGTTGCCAAATATACGAAAATATTTCCTCCACGTAAATAAGGAATTAATAAATAATATCAATGCTGTTTCATTTCGCGAGACTTCCATACATTTATTCCCATTCACACGGCCTATTCATCTATTCTATATCCGACTAGTTTCTGGGAGAAAACCAAATGATATATTAATAGGGACCTTAGGCTTGGTTTCCACCGACGCGGGCACGACTGGAGCGGAGAGGAGAGCGGGAATCAACCAATCACATTATAATAATAAATAAATACATATTGCTGGACATTACACACAGCGCCATCTAGTGCCACACTAAGCAACGAGGCTTGTGTCATGGACACTAGATAGTTGATATACTACATAGATACTTTTTGTTTGTAAAGACATACTTATCTATACTAATATTATAAAGAGGTAACATTTGTTTGTAAGTTTGTATGTAGGGGGTAATCTCCGGAAGTAATGAACCGATTTCAAAAATTCTTTTACCATTAGAAAGCTACATTCACCCTGAGTAACATAGGCTATATTTTATCCCCGTACTCCCACGGGAACGGGAACTACGCGGGTGAAACCACGTGACATCCGCTAGTTATACATAAACATCCATGACTCGGAAACAAATGTCCACGCTCATCACACAAACATTTGCTCCGACCGGGATTCCAACCCAGGACCCTAAGAACGAAAGGCAGCCTGACTACCGCTGCGCCAATCGGGTCGTCTTTGTATTCGTCTTTATATATCGTCATTGATAGAAGGTCGCGTCTGTCGTCACTACTGTATCGGTATCGTATTACTCAATAACTGTGATGTGGAGTTCAAATGACTGTCATCATCATCAGCCTATTAATGTTCCCACTGCTGGGACACAGTCCTCCTCTCTATGAGAAGGAATGGGCTATAATCCACGACGCGGGCCCAATGCAGATTGGTAGATGTCACATGTCTTCGAATTTTGTGGTTCTAGGACATGCCGGTTTCCTCCACACTGTTTTCCTTCACCGTTTTGAGAGCAAATGGTTGTCGCTTTACGCAAAATACTGGTATTCAGATGCATATAGTTAGATTGGAAGCCGAGCTCAACATCAAGATCTATATACCTGCCCTTGTTTCTATTCTACTTGGTGTCTACTTCTTCCATTCTCTCCTGTCAGACGTAACGGCATCATTTACTCCTTTCTCTTTCATGTAATTCCTCACACAATTCATCCATCTTATCTTTGGCCTTCCTCTCCCTCTCCATCCATCAACATGCATGTCCGTCATACTTTTAGTCACAACTCAACATAGTTGGGAAAAGGCTAGGCAGATGATGATGTTTCTCGTCTCTCCTGTGAATGGTAGAACCTTGCTCTTCTCCGCAACGCTCCGTTCGTCCTCATTGGTGTAGTAGGAGGGAGTGTCAGACTTTTACTGACTAAAACCCATCCATGTTCCTTCATCGCCCTTTGTGTTCCTGGGCCACGGTATCTCTATCGAACAGTCTCGCTACCCCGGCAGGCATCGGCCCTTGCGGACCCCTTCCTATTGCTGACTCTCTTTGAGGCGCGCGTGGAACACTCCTGCGCCGTCGACACGGCCTGTCGTCATGAGACGGACGGACGGCGAGCTAGCCCATAGCCCACCGTCCACAGGCCCGCGGTGTAGACGAGGCCTTACATTAACATTTTTGTCTCACAGTCACAACTTGGGACTCACAAGTCACATATAAATCATAAGTGGTGAGATAGTGTAATCTAACTATAATCTATTAGGAACCGTCGGGGCGTTGAATCTGTAAGTTTTCCGATTAGCAAGCACGCCCCCCTACGTCCGGAATCACCCCCGTTTTCACCCCCTCGCCCCTTCCCCCAGTACCCCGCGGAAATTGTAAATCTTGGTGTTGGCTGCACAGAAATTTATTAACCATAATGGTTGAAGGGGAAATTGATAATTATTATCAGTGCTTTCCCAAATATAGGTGGTAAATAATAAATATCTTCTTTTGTTCTCATTTCCACTGATTAAAATGAGAAGGAGAGTCTTGTATAATATAAATCAGAGAACAAAGACTGTTGTTGTATGCATTGTATGTGGATTTATTTCTGTTGAAATAAATACTGCATTCAATTTTGCAGTTTAAATATTTTAGGGGTAAAATGAGCAGCCTAATAAATGATACTATCCATAATAATTATGCGCGTTTTAAAAGAGAACCGATATATGGACTTCATTTTTTTTTAACAAATTCAATATAACTAGTTCCTTCAGTAGTTATGTGATAACTGCAATTGCCAATTATCAACAATGATAGCCTAGTAGTGTGACCGTCGGACTGCCAAGTCATAGGACTCAAGTTCGAACCTAAGACGAGGTGCGTTCCTCTGATTTTTCGGATTCATGTGCGTATAGTATAATTATCACTTACAACAACAACAGCCCATAACGTCCACTGCTGGACATAAGCGTCTCCCATGATGGGAGGAATTTGCCGTAATCTCCACGCTTGGCAGGCGGATTGGAGATCGCAGTGATGAAAGACTAACAGAAAACGCTGCTGCCCATGATTCTCTGGTCTACGGAGGCGCAAGGTGTTCTGCCTCAGACATTAGTCGCCTTATACGACACCCGTGAGTGTAATGGGTTGGTTCTATTCTACTCTGCCGGATACCACACGGCTAAATTATCACTTGCTTCGGTGAAAAAGGGCATCGTGAGGAAACCAGCATGCCTGAGAGATATTTATCGACGGCATGTAGGTAAAGGCAAGTCAGAGACCCATGGGCGGTATAAAACTCTGACACCAGGCACTAACCACACGGAAAAAGTATTATTTAATTTAACTAGAATGTTTGATTATTAAAATCATCAAACGCCTAATGCACGCCAACCAATAAAATCTTCCTGTCAACTCCAATATATTGTATCGAAATTGCGTCAAACTCGAACAAGCTGTTACATACACCGTCTAATGAAACACCATGTATTCAGGTCTACCAAATAATCATTACAAATGGTGTCCCCAGACACAGAGGGTTACGGCTATACTGTAAGCCCCATGGCTTAAATTTTCAGCTAAAATCCAATATGTCAACGTGCGTCGTGCACAGGGTTGTGATTTCACGGGATTGATATATTAATAAGCGAATGGCGAATCAACTACAACCAGCCCGCTTAGCATGAAGCCGTAGACACGAAAGAGAAACGACAAATCTTTTGTTCATCTGTCATTGAATCGACAAAATGACAGATGAACAAAAGATTTGTCGATTCTCTTTCGTGTCTACGGCGTTCATGCTACGCGGGCAGTTTAGTTAAGTTTCTCTTTAAATGAACTGTCATTTGTTCTTTGAGAAATAAATGTCTTTAAACCGATACCGAATAAGCGAATATGAAATAGTTATTTTATAATTGATATTGTCAATTAGTAAATTTAATACTCTTTCATTCTTTCTTTGGAAAGAACTAATGTTAAATACAATTAAGAGTAAACATCCAACAACCATTTATTTCTAATGGTGACTAAAATAAAAATAAGGCTTCTGGCGTTTTTCTGCCGCTAATAGATTCCACGATTTCCACGAACTTAATATTTATTTTATTTTGTGCTGCAATATTTTTCCACGAATAGTGCCGCCAACAAAGAGAAATAAATGCTTCGTTGGATCTGTTATACTTTTAATGCATTAACGGAACATTGACAGATAGGATTTACAACGGACCATTACACTCGCGAAAATATAGATAAAAATCCTTTTTCCATCGAACTCGTCCGGGCGAGTCGGTGATTAAGACTAATCCCTAGAATTTTGTACAAAAATATTACAATTTTCAGGTGAAAAATCTATAAAATAAAAGTTTCAGAGTGCTGTCTGTGTAATACGGGAAAAAACTGGGAATAAAGTTCAGTTTTGAGAGATATTTACAGCTGTAACGCTTATAGACATACGAGTATATTATACCACCCAATGTATCACCCTATTTCTAAATTTATATGTAGAAGTAAAACTGATGTTCAAAATGAACAAATTAAAGAGTATTTTACTCTACGTCTGATTTAATAACTTTATTAATGAAAATTATTGTAAACATACACCTTTTTGTCATGCTAGCCTTTTAATATCAAACCACACTAAAACATCTACAACAATTACCTTAATTACAAAACCAACATCACCAAACACAACCAAATAAATAAAAGCCACAGTAATTAAAAAAGTCCCGCATTAAAAATGGAACGGCACAAAAATTCCCGTGCATCGTCCGACCGAACGTATAATTTAAGTCCGGGAAATCCCGGGAAAGCGTGCAGGTGACAACACTAGGTACTGTAACTAGTGTCCGTAATTGAAAGCGACACATCCACGAAGGGATGAAGTGCGTTAAGGCTCGATTGCAATGACATTAACAGGATTGTGAAGGTGTGTGGATGTGTAGGTGTGTGGATGTGTGGGTGTGTGGATGTGTGGGTGTGTGGACTAAGCTTTACGTCATATGAGGTAATAGGAATTTCACTTGTGTGGTGTGTTTGTACCGGAATAGGAAGTGGAAGAAAAGGGGATTTACAGGAGGATGTAAATCATGCGTTCCTTCGATAACAGCCTTCAGCACGCCGGTTCAGGCGATATTTCCACCAAGCATCACGAGAGGAGAGAGTTTGAGGATTCACCACACAGCACAATAACTTGTCACTTTTAAGAGTTTTTTGGCGGTAGCGCGGGCGCACAGACATACGTGTCGCCAGTAGGTAAGCGAGCGGATTTTGGAGTGTATGAGGGCGGGGGTTGTTCTATTGACCGGAAGCGGAAAAGAGTGGGAGTAAGGAAGGAATCGATTTTTGATTGGAAGATCCTTCTCGAATGAGCTAATAAGTGAAGTGTAATACAGTGTTGGAAGTATGCGTTTATGATTTCAATAGATAATTAGATAAAATTATTAATAATAATAATAAGTATAGATAAAATAATGCGAATGGCGCAGACAGGAAGCGTGATTAGGTAGTTTGTTATTTGTGTGCATGATTATTTTGAAGTTACGTGCAGAGTGTTGTTAATTTTCAACATAACATCACGCCTGTAATCCCTGAAGGGTTAGGCAGAGGTGTACCTAATAGTACACCCACACTTCGCCAGTTATGTTCAAGTCCCATGTAATAGGGAGCGAGCCTATTGCCAGAAATCCGGACTCCGTGGCTGCTAGTGCGAAATTCGTGATAGAAAAACTCAATAACACTTTGCCGGAACTGGGAATCGAACGTAAGACCGCATGCTCGGTGGAGGTGTGCCCCGCGTGGGCGGAGCACCGCCGTGTCCTCGAAGCGGCGATCGGCGGCGGCGACCTCTCGCGTCCGGCCCTGGTGCAAGCCATGGTCCGGAGCGAGACGGAATGGGACGCCGTCACCTCCTTCTGCGAAGCAGTAATGCTAGAGAAGGAGGTGGCGGAACGTGAGAGGGAGAGAACCTCTCAACGTCCCGGCCGCCGCGGGAGACGCCCCGGGCGTCGGGGGCCACCTCCACGTGGCCCCCGGCCACCGTAGGCGCGGGCCTGTGGACGGTGAGCTATGGGCTAGCTCGCCGTCCGTCCGTCTCATGACGACAGGCCGTGTCGACGGCGCGTTCGTGTTCCACGCGCGCCTCAAAGAGAGTCAGCAAAAAGGAAGGAGTCCGTAAGGACCGATGCCTGCCGGGGTTGCGGGACTATTCGAAAGAGATACCGTGGCCCCGGAACACAAAGGGCGATGAAGGAACATGGATGGGTTTTAGTCAGTAAAAGTCTGACACTCCCTCCTGCTCCGCCCAGAGCGGGAGGGGTTATTTGATGAATTCCCATCCGAAAAAAAAAAAAAAAAAAAAAAAACCGCATGCTCATCAATACCGCTTTGCGACCACCAGACCAACGAAGCAATTAAATATATAAAATGTACCTTTTTATAACCTCCTTTTTTCTTATAAAGGGTGTAAAATACCTCTTAACGAAGCTGAAAGGCACTTGTTCTCCTCGTCATTGCGATCATTTTTTTGTTCTACGCCATACATGGGAACCTTCTAGTTACGGAGATATTGGGGGTTAAAGTTCCAACTTTTTGACAAGTTTTTTTTTATACAAGGTTTTATTGCATTTTTTTTACTTTAAACACCTCCACGACCCCCGTACTATTCAATCCATCCATCAGCACAATGTTTTGAGTGCGTTACATTGAGTTCTACGACAAAAAATGATTTTTCACCCAAAAAAAAAAGTCGTTTCCCAGCAATAATTTTTGCGTAAAGTTACTTAGTTTGACGTACAGAATGCTTGGTTGACGGCTTCGTGATGAGGTTGTTTACACTGTGCATATAACATTATTACATAACAACCTATGTACTATGTGCTCTATTCCTGGAATTAAGTGGCTATTAGTATATGCTCAGTAAATGGTCCCTTTTTAACCGCACAGCAGTTACAAGGGTAGACTCAGGGGTAATGGGATGTTTTCCTAACTGATGGGGTACTAACCTTGTACTAAGTGTAACCTCATTGCAGTATTCATTATATTACGTATCTTTTATTTTAAACTAGATGTTGTCCGTGAACTTCGTTCGCGTGAGATTATTGTAAAAATATTACTTCTGTATTTAAATAGGATTTTGTTAACAATTTCATAGGTTTTTTTTGCACGGTACCCTAATTCTTTTTCTAAAACAAAAGTAAAAGCCTAAGTTCTCCTTATAACATCTTTTATCTGTCAGTAAAAGTCCCGTTCAATTCGGTCCAGTCAGTTTCGGAGATAACTCGAAACAAATAGACATTTTTTTTTGTTATAAGTACAGTATTTACTGTCATATATGCATTCAGTTAAAAACTGTAATTTAGAAAACATAAACAGAAATTTCAATTTTTATTTATTTGTATAGATTATAGTACTTAACGAGGTATCGTTTTACACAGTAACTGGGTTGATCAGATAGGCAGTCGCTCTATGTAAAATACACATCCATCCGGTAAGACTGGAAGCCGACCCCAACACAATTAGGAAAAGGCTAGGCAGTTGATAAATCGTCAACTTAAATCGAACTCAAAGACCATTTTTAGGGTTCCGTACCCAAAGGGTAAAAACGGAACCCTATTACTAAGACTTCGCTGTCTGTCCGTCTGTCCGTCTGTCTGTCACCAGGCTGTATCTCATGAACCGTGACAGCTAGACAGTTGAAATTTTCACAGATGATGTATTTCTTTTGCCGCTATAACAACAAATACTAAAAACAGAATAAAAAATAATATTTAAGGGGGCTCCCATACAACAAACGTGTTTTTTTATAATAATTGGTACGGAACCCTTCGTGCGCGAGTCCGACTCGCACTTGGCCGGTTTTTTGCAGTCGTTTTTACAATAATGACCACACAGAAGAACACAAAAAAAAACCCCCAAACATTTAATTTACCCTTAACATCAAAAAACATTAACAAGAAAAATACCACTGCGGTACGGTCAGCAAAAACACGTCGCACACTTATATCGTCATATCTGTGTACGGTCAGCAGCGGCGTCATGTTTAATGTGACGTGTAAAACGAATAGTGTCGCGCGGGGGTGAAGTGGACGGCCGGTAAGAGGGGGGAATGTCGAAAGTACCATTGGTCAGTTGTAACATGAGTTTTTTGGTGAGATTTGAGTGAGTTTTGGGATGTGGAAGATTTTTTTGTTCCAACAACAAGGGATAATGGAGGGTAAGGAGAAGAGAGGGGAAATTAAATTATAAGTAGCAAAATAGTTATTGCTTCCCAAAATCTGTTATCTAAGGGCTTTCGCGGACTATAGTTACGACTAGCGGACTTCCCGCGGTTTCACCCGCGTAGTTCCCGTTCCCGTAGGAGTACAGGAATAAAATATAGCCTATGTTACTCGTGGATAATGTAGCTTTCGAATGGTGAAAGAATTTTTTAAATCGGTCCAGTAGTTTTTGAGCCTATTCATTACAAACAAACAAACAAAGTTTTCCTCTTTATAATATTATTAAGTATTAAGTATAGACTATTGCCCTTTTTTTTTTTTTTCGGATGGGAAATCATCAAATAACTCCTCCCGCTCTGGGCGGAGCAAGAGGGAGTGTCAGACTTTTACTGACTAAAACCCATCCATGTTCCTTCATCGCCCTTTGTGTTCCGGGGCCGCGGTATCTCTTTCGAACTGTCCCGCAACCCCGGCAGGCATCGGTCCTTACGGACCCCTTCCTTTTTGCTGACTCTCTTTGAGGCGCGCGTGGAACACGAACGCGCCGTCAACACGGCCTGTCGTCATGAGACGGACGGACGGCGAGCTAGCCCATAGCCCACCGTACACAGGCCCGACGACTATTGCCCTACTAGTGCGAGCGAAACAGACTATTTATTCTATTTAGCAATAGTCTGTCTTACGACAGTCGACTATAGTCTGCGAAAGCCCTGAAAGTGTACGACCTATAGCGCTAGAGTATGGAGAAGTATGGAAGAAGAAGATAATTATGCTGCGCCGACCACAAATGAATGTTGAACGTAAGTAGGACCTGAAATGCTCTATTTTCGTAATCAATTTAACCGTAACCAAACGTTAAAACAAGCACTCAATTCAACCCTTACACAGACAAACCTACCCAACCCAATACAGCGGACAATCTAAACCAGATTCCAATTTCAAATTCATTCCATAGTAGTGTCCCCGCACAATGGCGCGGTGACGAATGCGCACAGTGTCCGGTGTTCGGCCATCGCTCACGGCTCCCGGACACGCGGACACCCGGACGCCGTACAACACACCGAAACGCCAGCCTCACGATATATGTGCCTATTCGTAGTCAATGTACGGACATCGGTCATCTTTGACGTGTTGTGTATTTGAAAATTGTTCGATTGAATAGGCTTTTAACGGTGGCGATGGATTTTTAGTAGAGATAATTAAAATATACTATTCTATCAGCTTAACACACATAATATCACGCCTGCAATCCCCGAGGGGTTAGGCAGAAGTACGCCTATTAGTGCATCCACATTTCGCCAGTTATGTTTAAGCCCATGTAATAGGGGTGACCCTATTGCCATCAACCGGGCACAAATCCAGACTCTTATCATCTACTTAGCCTTTTCCCAACTATGTTGGGGTCGGCGTCCAGTCTAACCGGATGCAGCTGAATACCAGTATTTTACATGGAGCGACTGCCTATCTGACCTCCACAACCCAGTAAGTACTGGGTAATGCGATACCCCTTGGTAAGACTGGTTGCCAGACTTTTTGGACCACTGACTACCTGTAACGACTGTCAAAGATCTTCAAATGACAGCCGGGACCAACAGCTTAACGTGCTTTCCGAGGCACGGAGGAAACTCGGTATGTAAGGGTGGTCCGACCCATCCACAGACCAACCTAGGTAAGCACGGCTTAACCTTAAGATCGACCCGAGTGGCTGTTATTATTTAGCCACGAGCTCCTTCTAATCCAGACTCTTAATAATTCTTTATGTAGATTCTCAGAAACCCAGAAATAAATATCTGCGTTCAGATTTCAGGGCGATGGCATTCAAAGCAATCTTTACTTAGCTATCAGCTCAGTTACGTATTTCTAGTTCAGTGTATCCTTAAGAGTCCTATTACATTTTTTAGGCAAATTTTTGATTTTTACTTCCTGGATCAAATTATTTCGGTCGGCGTACACGAGTCGTTAATAATAGCGATATTTGGACGATTGTCGATTGATATTGACGAATATTAGAGACGAGACTGACATGAGACTGAGGAGCGAGCTGAATTGAGAATTATAGTAGGTACTTTAATTTTATTTATTGTATTTTTGTCTTATTATATTGACAAACGAAAACTAATGAAACTTATTCATTGTAGATCGAAGTTTTATATCATATTAATTTGATTGATAAAATTGAGTTTATTTGGAATATATTGGACGCTGAATTAAGACATTTATGGCTTAAATTACTATTTCTTTACGATTTTTTCCGTGAAAACTCAAGGAGTTTAAAGAAATTCTAAAACTCCAATAAACAAATAAAACATTCAACTTATCTTTTAGTAATTTTAGCTTTTATAAGAATTGAATGTAACTATGTGAATTTGAGCGTTAAAGTTCCATCATCAACGGTTTTTCTTGCAAACTGAGTTTGTAAAATATTTATAGTAAATTACACGAAAAGAAAAATGAAAATGTGTAACTCCAACTTACAAAAAAGAGAATGGCACTATCGTTATTCTTAAGCAAATAATTAAAATATCTTACTGCTGCTGAGAATTACTGCGTCAAAAATCATGAATTTACCAAAAAAATGTAATAGGACTCTTAATTAATTATCAGAGATCGGAGTTGTTTGTGCCTAAACTTCAAGGAGGTTTTTAGAGTGAACTAATCCACATGCTCCTTGTCAATTATATTTAGTACCATGGACCACATATTATGTAAATTAGAAGGAAAAATTAAATTGGCACAATAGGCACAATTTACCATTGAAAAGTAATTCATAAAATCCATTTGGAGTCTCAATTAAAGGGTTTTCCACAACTCTTGTAGCACGGTACCCCAAAAAATAAACTCAACCGCCGATGTACCGAGTTTTCTTCCAGTTAAAACGAAAGTAACTTTCGCTCAAATTGAATGTGAAAGTGAACTCAAAGTTTAAAATTCAATTAACTAACAATTAGTTCAACTTAATTTCAACTTCATAAATTGTATAAAAGTTTTAAAATTCGGTCGTTGTCGTGGTGAGTTCAAAATTAGTTGATCAACCGTAAACCGGAGGAAAATGCGTTGTGACAGAGAAACACGGGCTTGGAGTGGATATCTGGTGAAAGAGGTCATGTCAGAACATAAACTTTTTGCGTTTTAAGTAATAGTCAATTAAAAGACTAAATTAATAGTGAGATGGATCCAATCAGTGTTTGTAGCTATCGAAAATATTATTATTATGTATTATTGTTATGTTGTGTATGTGTGTATTGTGTGTTTGTGTATTTGTATTATTTAAAATTTATTTTGTCTAGTATAATTTAGTATTGTGTGGTGTGTATTTGTATTATTTAAATTTTATTTTGTCTAGTATAATTTAGTATTGTGTGGTGTGTATTTGTCTCTGATTATTTGAATTCCAAGTAACATTATTTTGAGTGTGTTTATGAACTAAGTTATGGATCGTTGTGTCTGATGCATATAAATTATTATTATTATGTGGTATGGATTGTTTTTTGAACGGATACAAGACAAGGTACGTGTAAATAGTCTTATTACCATATCCTATATTAGTAACCTATTAATTACGTCTGTCGCGTTTCGCTAACTTCAATACCTATGTATAGTTATAAATGAGTTGCATTAATCTGTCCAAAATTCTCAAACAATGGTGTCGATTCTGTTGTGCACAAAAGGCCATAGCTATGACCTAAGTTAGAGCTGTTAAACTAGTTTGTGCCTTTTGGTCGACATGTTTTTACGTGCACCTTTCATTTGTATAGGAATATTAGTTCCAACTAAATTTGACAGCTCTAAATTACGTCCGTCTCTTTCTCGTTTTATTAGAGAGAAAAAGATAGCAACAGCCTAAATTAAGTTTAGTTTGTGCACAACAGAATCGACACCATTAGCGATTTAGAAAAGATGTCAGTCACAAAAAATGTAGTTTACTAAGTGCAAAGCTGCCCACAACCTAATCAACAACACGTGACAAATAAAAACACACACACACCCCCCCACAAATACACACACACAAAAAACCCATCGCATCAAATACATTCCTGTGAACTCCTCGCCAAGTTTCTATGACAAAGCACTTACCATTACCACTGGAAAGCATACGTAGTTGAAAAAAAAACACGCCGACGACAAGGGCACTGTACCTCCGGGATCTTTCTGAGAGGAGAGGGGGGGGGGGGGGGGGAGGGGTGGTCCACGGAAGTGACGGGCCGGAGCGGCGCCGGGCGGAAGCGCGCGAACCCTTTGGCTCGCCCTTTGTTTATAGAGACCGGAGCTAGGAGCAGTAAGTTAAGGCTGCGTTGTCCTTAGGATGGGTTGTGAGGTGGAGATTAGCCTTGTATGACTGTCTGGGAGGGTTAGTTTTCATCTGAAAATAATCTAGGTACAGCGATCTTGATGGAGGGACGTTTTTGCATATTTTTTCATAATGGTGTTCAGATTTTGCCCACGCGAAAGTGCCTACAGCTTATAGCTTATACAAACTATGTCTCTCTATGTATTCCGAATGATGTGTGTGTATAATACAATTATATTTACTTAATAGGGTATATGCATGTTTTTTTTATCACTCTAAACAAAGCGTATTATCATCAGTTATAGCAAAGTGACATTATTTTTTTAATATCTATAAAAAATACTAAGTTATAAATATTTGTCACTGCTGATTAGACAGAGAGATCCGATGCAGCGAATGACGTCATTCGCTGCATCGGCGTACAAAATCCATACTATATTCCGTTTATCTAGAAAGAGATAGAAACAAAAGTTTAAATGGTATGGTTATAACTTTTGTGTTGTTTGGCCGATTTATGTCTTTTTTTCGCTATTTGTTATTATTTTTATAGTACTTTAACATTCCGTATCTAAATAAAAAAAAAAGAAAATTTATGCATATTCCCTATTGGCCATGTACGATATTATTATATTCTAATTGCATGCACCCATGCGATCGATGCTAAACATAACAATACATACATTTAAAACAACTGTCTTACAGTTTAAAAATTGCGATAATATGTTATTTTGTAAGTAAAACGTGCTGTGAAGTTAAAACGCAATTAAAGTCAAAGGAAATGAGACTATAACCTGAGATATAAATCTAGTGTACCTATTTGTTATCACTGCAACGGAAAATTTACGTTTTCTTTCCTTTAGTTTAATGGTTTAATTGTATAGGTAATGGTATAATTATATAGGTAATGGTATATAGTTATATAGTTTAATTAAAAATAAACTTACTCCTTTTCCTCTTAAATTATAGAATATTTTCATCTTCCACTATGATAAAATATTAAAAGTAATGGAAAACTACTAGGTATGCGATAAAACGATAATCCCTCAAAAAGATACAGCTAAAAGCTATTTTGACAGTTGTTGTACAACAATATATCCCTCAGATGACGCTAGCGACGCCTCACTTGATATACTGTCCGTATTTCCCCACGACAAAAGGTTTTCGCACAACTATTACGCAGAACAGGAAACGGATGTCGTTGCTGCGCTGCGACCGACACCAAGCATCGCCTTTAAGGGCGCCAAATAATCCTGAAATTCGCCCTTTCAGCAAGTCTTTAATGAAAAAAGTTTAAAAGAAAACGCCCGCTGTAAAGTACTTATTTTTGAACATCAAATATTTATTCAGCGTCGAGTTTTTCGAGCACTTAATAATGATCATACTTTTGTTCGGGGATATCTTTTTGGGATGACAACAAAGTAGGCTGAGATCGTCTTCTTTTGAAGATAATTTCATAACAAAGAACGGTCTTGAGGTGTTTGATTAATTAAGCACTAATTTGATTATATTAGACAATTTTAATCACGCTTATAACTTCAAAATTGAAAGTCTAAATTGTAAATCTTTAAGCTGCTGAGCAATGGAAAAGACTTTTGAAACATTTGAAACAATGCTTCTTATATTACGAACTTCCAGATCCAATTCCAATGTTGTAAACACACCTGAATATATACACATGTCACACAACTCAACATAAGATCTTAAATAGCTTTCCAAAAGTTCCAATCGCGTCATTGATACGTGACAAGCACTTAGTGATATTGATACGACAATGTTAAGTGTCTCAAGAATTTCAAAGAGCACTTTTCACGGATGAAATTGAACGCGATCAGCATTTAAAGCGGGTTCAAGAGCTGTCAGTTTCTTCAATTGCTTTGGAATATTGATAGTAGCCGCTCTTGAACGTAGCTTTTTTTTTAATAAGCCTATTCTGACCCCCCTGTTCCCTCTCATTGCGAGGAGGCCGTGTCCCAGCAGTGGGAACATTATAGGCTGATAATGATGATTCTGTCCCACTGTTGGGCAAAGGCCTCCCCATTTCCTTCCATATCTTAGTACGTACGGACATAGTTTTATTGCTGAAATTTTCGAATGACAAGTTATAACAGATATACCATGTGCAGACAAAGTTGCATGACGTCTGTTTACTAACAAAAGTTGCGGAAAAAATTAGAAAAGGGGACTTAACTTGATTATTGAATTTGTAGATTCTTGCGTGGGGTAGGTTACGGTACGTACGTTGATCTTAGATGTTCTCTAATTATAGATAAAGATAAAGATAAAGATAATTTTATTTGTTAAAACATGCAAAAAAGAAAAAAAATGCATAGAAAAAGTATGAGATATTTTTGGAAGATCGTAAATGAAAATAGGAGTTAAGAGCCTATACTACCTCAAATGGTTTAGCATGATCCTCCGTTACGCAGAAAATACTGCAGCATTAATTTTGAAATAAATATATAGTAAAGTTGAGGATCTATGTTTGGCGAAAACACGATTCCGTACACTTTTCTCGATAGATAAAAATTCCAAAGTTACCTCGAAATCGAACAATAAACCGCTGGTATTAAAAAAGTACTTCAAATTAGATCATGAAACTTTGCATACTAACTGAAATAACTATAAAGCAGGCATTGTGTTTTTTATTTTTTTTCAAAAGACGAAAATTTGATTTTATAATATTGATTAAGATTAAGAATAATAACCACTCATTTCGCACTATTCAGCCTGCAGTGACAGACGTAACAACCACTTTGTAGTGCAAGCTGATTAGAACGTTATACTAAACATAGCAAGTTAAATAAAAGCTTGTGAAAGACGAATGACTATTTCACTGCAGT
Organism: Xestia xanthographa; assembly: GCA_905147715.2. Classification (NCBI taxonomy): domain Eukaryota; kingdom Metazoa; phylum Arthropoda; class Insecta; order Lepidoptera; family Noctuidae; genus Xestia; species Xestia xanthographa. The sequence goes on from LR990659.1 coordinate 26,599,230, forward strand.
ATTAAAACGCTATTCCATAATGGTGATTGGCAACGTGAACCTAGTGCCAAGGTTCTAAGAACTAAAGTTAATAATTATGAAAGTTTTACTGCGTCAAGTAATTTATCAATTGTCTGCTTCGGTTGGTAACTTAGCAACCTGGAATGTAGTATTACATAAGTTTGTTTTAACAGTGCCTTTTTATGCGTATATTTTGTACTTTTGACCTACAGAATAATAATAATATATGTTTGAATATAAAGGGTGTAAAAGACCTATTAACGACGCCGAAAGGCACTTGTACTCCCTGTCATTGCGATCATTTTTTTGTTCTACACCATACCTGGGAACCTTCTAGTTACGGCGATATTGGGGGGTCAAAGTTCCAACTTTTGACAAGTTCTTTTTATTGTTAGTTTTTATTGTAAGATTTTTACTGTAGACACCTCCCCATATCATTCAATTTATCTATCAGCACAATGTTTTATGTGTTATTGACTTCTACCACAAAACAAGACTTGTCACCCCAAAAAGAAAGTCGTTTCCCAGCAGCATTTTTTGCGTAAAGTTACTTAGTTTGATGTACAGAATGTTTGATTGACGGCTTCGTGATGAGGTTGTTTACACCCTGTATTTAGGAAAATATGGTTGGTTTAAAGTAGATAAAATTGTGTCAAAGAAGATACAATTTTCTTGTGAACTATATTGTAATATTTGAAATTCAATATAGGCTTCCACCATCAATAAATTGCAAATCTATTTAGTCCGTCAGTTAGAGTATTGGAAAATAATAGAGCCGTATTTTTTGTTTTTGTAAATCAATGAATACTGACAAAGATAAAACGCATCAAAACTCGGGAGTGGGGGCTCGTGACGTCACAACGCACTAAATATTATACCACGGCGGCATACCGTATTGAGAATTTTAAAAGCGTCGTATCTTCGTCAATTTTGGTTTACGTAACAAAAGAAAAAATACATGTCCAATATTTTTTGGAAATCTACCTGCGGTCTAATTAGATTTTTTTAGTCATTTACCCTATTAACAGGCAGGACTAACTTAATACCGTTGAATTAATGCATTCATACGCCTTTTCTCATGAGGGTAGCCAGAAACTTAATAACACCACATGTTACGACCCTTACATACCCTATACAAGGTGTAACATAATAAACGCAAGACCTCCCGTGTGGTCTCACGGACCTTGAAACTGCCCGCTTAGCATGAACGCCGCTGCCGTAGACACGAAAGAGAATCGACAAATCTTTTGTTCATCTGTCATCGGATCGACAAAATGACAGATGAACAAGAGATTTGTCGATTCTCTTTCGTTTCTACGGTGGTCATGCTACGCGGGCTAAACAACTTTTGTTCTACGAGTTCTTGAAATTCGCAAAAAAAATGGACTTTGTATAGAAACTGACGAAATAAGCTGGTCAACATGTATGGTAAAACCAAAGAAAAGTTATGAATTTCCAAAAGTCCTAAAACAAAAGTTGATCAGTATAATGGTCTAAGATACCACACGGGAGGTCTTGCGTTTAGTATGTTATACCTTTTATATTGCCTCGTCCAAATTCATACCTATATCTGGTAGTTGAAACGCCGCTGAATGTAATCGTATATTTTATTTACTGCGATCATCTTCAAATAAGCTAGTTTTTCAACACATATAACATACTTTTACGTTCAAATAAGCACAAAAGTACTAAATACACAAAAATAACACCATCACTTAAAACATATACAATAACAGAAGTGTTGTTATGCAAGCGTCTCTAGTTCTAACTGCGCCCGACAACTTGGAAATGGATAGCTTAACTTAATGCTGACTTAGGTCAAGTTATATTAAGGATGAGCGAAATTAGAAACAGTATTGGTACAGACCATCTGACTGGGCAATGCAAATAGCACGGATCTAACTTTACCCGCAGTTTGGTTTGCTGAGATCTTAGAGTAAGATGCTTGAAAGTAGTGTTTCATTAGAAGTAGTTTGTTAGTGTGTATGTTAGTGTGTGCTGTGTGTGTGTTGTTGTGTTAGTTGTTTAGTATCGATTTGGTCGATGCAAAAGTTGGAGATTGTAGAAACCGTAGCACGTGACATTCGGGAGTTTTGTATACTTGATAGAAAAAGGGTGTTTGTTTATTTATGTATATGTATTTTTTAAGTACCTAAAACATAATTTTGCAAAGAGGATTTTTTTGTGATTTTAGAAAAGCAACCTGCGTGTCTAAGTTCACAATTTGAGTTCCGGGTAAATCTTTTTAGAGGAAACTGCGTCCTTTCATGTGCTAATTGTGACCACCGGGGGCGGTTTTAGTAAGGTAAATCCACTATCCGGTCACATTTTAAAGGACAACATTTTGAAGTTGATGATAAATAATTATGCGAATAAATTTATGTGTTAATGAAATTAGGTCCTTGCTATTTCTCTTTTTCCTTAATTTTCTTACAAGAAATCAGTAACTTATAAGTAGCACTTACCTTTATAAATCTTTTGGCTTTTGTTAATAATCCTAAAGTAGTGTGTCGTGACGCTTCGGGGCCTAGAGGTACCATGTCCTTTAATTTTTCCAAGCAACTTCTTAGGTGTGCTCTCCTGAAACAATCGAAAAAAGAAAACGTTAGTACAAACAAGTTATATCTTTAGTTTAGTTACCAATTAAATAAATCTAACGTAACATAACATCACGCCTGTAGTCCCTAGAGGATTAGGCAGAGTTGTATCTAACAGTAGGTACACCCACATTTCGCCAGTTATGTTTGAGTTCCATGTAATAGGGGGCGAGCCTATTGCCATCAACCGGGCTCATATTCAGACTCCGTGGATGCTACTGAAAAATTCCTGATGGAAAAACCTGAAAAATGTCACTTTGCCGGGCTATATACCTTAAGAAGTTTTCATTTATATTTGCGGTAAACCTGACAAGATTCGAAGAATCCGATGAAATCAATCCAATCCAAATATATTGCATATTCAACGTTTACACAGCAAGTCAAGGATAGACTCAATGAAATGTGTGTCTAGAAACTTTTAAGCATCGAAAACTAAACTTAACGTTCTCTACGTTAAGTTAGAGTTTATATTTTACCATACAGAAACGACTTTCTTTGCTCTTCAAACAAAATATCTCCAAACTATTACGCTAGGTCAAACGCAGGCTTTAGTCGCCAGAGGATAAAGTCTAAAATCGTACGTCCTCACACCATTTTTGACAGCCGATTTGACTACAGTATTTTCACAGTTTTTACCTCTGATATAAACCTTATGCTGACGAGAATTAAGGTGTTCAGCATAATCAGAGGTAGAATAAAAATGAAAGAACAATTACAGTAGCGATGCAATGTCAAGATCCTTGTATGCGTCGGTAAAGAATATCCGTTCGTGTTTACCTAGTGATATTCTTACGCAATTGATTAAACCAGAATCTAAAAAACAAAACTAACTACTAACTTTTTTTTAACAAAAAGCAACATTTTATTAAAATGAAAAGAAGAAAATTAGGTTTAACTATGAACATTAAACGCGTATACAATGTTTCGTGTCCGTGCTAACCATTAAGAAGTTCTTTCGTGAGGAGGCTGACCCTAGCAGGATCAAGTCATGTCTATCATAAAAATATATTATCACCAGAACCAAAGGCGACTGCAAAATTTCAGCACAATCGGTTTCTGTAAACTGGTTTGAAATTCAGCTGCAAGATTTGACCAATCAGTACAAATCATAAAATTGGTCAACGGGATCAATTGACCAATTCAAAAATTCACTAGGTCGACTGATCCCGCGGGATCTACCTGTGTGGGACCAGTTTACTAAACACCCTACATACTCACTAACAAGGCAAGTTAAACAAAAGCTTATATTAAACACCCTTGAAAGAAAAACTAATAAATGACATACGAGTCGCCATCTTTTTACCCGACTTTGCCGAAGCGCAAACGGAGGGTGATGGCTTTTCCATCATCATCAGCCTATTAATGTTCCCACTGCTGGGACACAGGCCTCCTCTCTATGAGAGGGAATAGGCTATAATCCAGCACGCGGGCCCAGTGCGGATTGGTAGATGTCACATGTCTTCGAATTTTTTGGTTCTAGGACATGCCGGTTTCCTCACGATGTTTTCCTTCACCGTTTTTGAGAGCAGTGGTAATGAAATAAATTACGCAAAGTAATGCAGGGGCATTACGTTGCGTTACTTTTTACGAATAGTAAGTCGTAGGTTCGAACCCAGACAGGGGTCTGGCTTCGAACCTACGACTTACTATTCGTAAGTCGGGGCCGCTACCACTGGGCCACCGCTGCTCTCCATATTCCATCTTAATAATCACAGTCTTCCTTCCTACAAGGAAACCACAATAAAACCATATGAACAACACTGACAAACGCCATCAGAGTATTTTTACGAGAAAGATTATTTACCTTCCCCATCCTAATTGTAGTGGCGGCTGACAAACTGTGAGTATGGCATCACTGACATAAATAACTAGCACTTACAGTAATAAGGACATCATTTTAGTTTTGGGCTCATTTTGATGAATGGCTGAACGTATTTGATGAGATGGGAATATGAAATCACATTTTTTTTTCTGTTTATTTAGGAAGGCAGATACTTCCTCATATGTATATAAAATCAATTGGGTTTGCTAAACATCAATCAAATCATGAATATTATGAAAATCATTAGAGAGGGTTGGCCACGTCATAAGTAACTGTCATAATATTATCGTCAGTCGTCAGTTTTGTCGTCTGTCATATTATTGTCGCTGTTTTATGAATCCAATAAAACTAAATGAAATGATAGAAAATCGTACACTTTGAAAATTTCAAGAGGTCCCAACCATTTTCGCATTAAAAAACAGCCCTTAATCATAAGCCATATACAAACCGAAATCATAAACACAAACGTTTCCCAAAACTTACAAAATAAAGATAAAATAATACCTTTCATATCAGATAAAGGAGAACACCCAAATTCCGTAACACTTCTCACATAATTCTCTCTCGGTACTTAATAGTGCTCATACATGATAATACAATACAGTTATATTTCAACCACTAAGAGCGTATTATATTACAGTTACGGGCGTTTTCAGCGTCTCAGCGTAAACGTGCTCTCTTTGGCGAAATTTGTGACTTGGTTGCTACTACTAAGGGTTTCAGGAATTTAGTATCTATATTGTTTATTTTAAAGCTGCTTTTATAATGGTATATTAGTAGACTAAATAAGTTTTGCAGTTAATTCGGGGTCCTGTTATTTGTTCAGTATATGAAGATGCAAAATCGCTAAAAATTACAAAAAAAGTACAAAACGTAAGTGTAAAAGAATATTCTCTTTCCTTTATAATTCAAGATTTTTCAATAATTTTACCAATGTTGCAATGCCAACGTAGGAGAAGACACTAAAGACCACTCGATTTTAAGTTTTTATTCACACAAAACTACTCCCATCTCTAAATTTTTCGGGTGAACTCGAAAGTGTCTACTTTTCGAATACCCCACATTAAATTCGACAACCAGTAGTATGATCACAAATAAGCTTTGTTAAGGCGACGTCGGCTAGTCGCGCGTGCCCCCGAACCAACTCCGCTTGCCTTTGAACACTCAGGCTCACTAATTTTGAACCACTGCTCCATTATACGTACTAACAATTATTTGTTGTTATAATGAGCGGTTATTATTGTTGTTTTAGGAGAAATTGGATTTAGCTAGATATTCTGGAATAAGGGCTGTATAAATTGATGTCTATTCAGTAGTTACTTGATTGCTGGATGCAAGATTTAAACTAACAAAACCGTATAAAACAAAGCTTAGAAGAGATGTTAGCACGAACGCGTGGTCGTGAACGTAAAGTAAAAACATTTTGAGAATAAACAAATATTATCCCGATTATATCAATTTTTTGCAAACAAGTACATTTAATCTTTAAACTAAGTAAATGTTATGTTCAAAACGAATATTTTCAATTTTAAAATAACGCTGCGTTACGCCGCGACCTATACAGAATATAAGTAATATGATGTCATAATTATAAAGAAATAAGGCTCCCTAAGTATTTCATATAACTTGTGGATGTTATAAGATAACGTTTTAGATGTTATTAGATAACATTGTGGATGTTTTTAGATAACAACGTGCATGTCATTAGATAACATCTGCATTTGTATCTCGGAAAGATTTTATTTATATCCAATCCATCACTACCTAATTCTAGTTATAGCAAATACTGGGTAGCATCAAACAATTCCCCTAGCCTTCCAACTTCTCCAGATCAAAAATTATCCGTAGCGAATATCCCCACCGAAGTAGGCGGACTATCTTGAGCATACCTCCTTCTCCCCAGGGCATGGTATGACGAGTTCCAGGCTTTCCCGAAAAGCGGGCACAGTTTAACCTCCAATCCTTAGGGAGCCTCGTTTCCGCACTTTGTTAGCATTGTACTGCCGAAGTGCCGACCTGCAAATGTAGTGTTCTGGTTGGTGAACCCCCGAGGGGTTTTGTGATCTAATTTTAGAACCACTATTATTTATACATACTAATCAAAGAGATTTATGATGATATAAAGAGGCTGTAAGAAGAAATGGCCTGAAATGTGAGCCCATTTCTGATGTCATATTTCTGATTTCCGAGTTGAAGTTTAGAATTCATTAAGTTTAGAATTTAGAATGTCGAGTGGTAATTTACATTGAAAGAAACAGGCTAGGGTACAAAAAGTAGGGTTTGAGTTGGTTTAAAATCGAATACTTATAATTAACAGAGATTGGGAATATGACTGTAATGCCTTGACACAAAATTACATAATTGCTCGTTACACTAGAACAAAACGAGCGAGCAGATAGTTCTTGCAAGCAAATAACGGTTTTGTTCACGTCTCATGTATCGTAATATTTTTTTGTCTTTGATACTAATATTATAAATCTGAAAGTAAGTATGTCTGGCTGTGTCTGCCTGTTTTCTTTTCAGGCCTTAACGGCTGAAAACTTTTGAATAATCTGGGGAATAGGATACTTTATTAGCCCAATAGCCCGTTATGGGGTATTTTTCGAACTTCCCGCGGCCGAAAAGCTAGTATAAGATAAATCTCAGCTCCTAAATTGGTTTTCAACAAAACTGCAGGTGGAATGAAAGCAATAGACGTTAATGCAGAGATAAGCTCGAATATCGCCAATTTATGTCCCAAAAATATCTCTATACCGCTGTTTGCCGCCATTAATATTGCCCCCGCCGCTGTCTCCGCGATAACACCCGCATACCAACATATACATCTATATACCTAATTATATCTACCTTTCCTATCTACCCTCATAAAATCTTACACGGTATTTCTAAGAAAATTGTAAATTTATTGCCGTGTTATTCGTTTCGCAGGCAAAAAATAATAACGTTGGCATCTTAACGGAGAAATAAAACTAATACTTGGCAGGTAGCGTTGTCAGGACGCGAGGGGGAGCCCCCCCTCTCCCCCGCGTCCACTAAAATATACAAACAAGTTTTTACGTGTACCTAAGTCGTATTAAAAATACATTAGACTCCGTGAAAATAATCACGGGACATTGAAAATAGGTTTTTGTGTAGTTAGGTAAAAATAAATATAATTTTCTTCTGAATAAATTATGGGGGATGGTAATTTAGTATAATATTTGGGTTAACTCTCCAACTATGTGTATTGCAGGTCAAGTATGGAATGTGTCTAGCAAATAACGGTTTCGTGCCCCGTACGTTCAGCCCATGCAAAGGTAGTGGAGAGTGAAACGTGCCGGGATCATCACTGGTTGCCATAAACCGACCCCGGTACAGATGCTGTACCCACTGGCAGGAATAGCGCCACCAGAAGTGCGTAGGACAGTGGCAAGCTCTAGCGAAAGAGCCAAAATGGCTTCAGATACACGACACCCTTTACATCTGATTACCCTCGTGTCGCAAAGACTGAAAAGCCGAAACAGCTTTCTAAAGTGTGTCACCCCTCTCAGTGGCGAGCGCTCCATGGAAAGACTTAAGCTGTGGCGAGGTAGTGCATCCTTACCAATCCCATTCGTTCCACCTGCTGAAAACCTCCCACCTGGACATGAGTTGTCATGGCTGACGAAGTCTTTAAATAGACTCCAGAACCAGGTTGGTCGCAGCAAGGAAAACCTGCTCAGGTGGAGATTCATTAATGACTCTGCCGTGGAGTGTAAATGTGGTGCTGTTCCACAAACGATGGGGCACTTAATATCGTGTCCTGCGTGTCCTTTTGTTTGTTTACGACAAGAATTGATCGACGCGAATAAATAAATAAATAAATAAAAAAACTAGTTTTAAAAAAAACCGGCCAAGTGCAAGTCGGACTCGCACACGAAGTGTTCCGTACCATTGACTATATTTAGTATTTGTTGTTATAGCGGCAACAGAAATACATCATCTGTGAAAATTTCAACTGTCTAGCTGTCACGGTTCATGAGATACAGCCTGGTGACAGACAGACGGACAGACAGCGAAGTCTTAGTAATAGGGTTCCGTTTTTACCTTTTGGGTACGGAACCCTAAAAACTATATCCATTTATATCTATTTTCATTCTATTCTATTAAAATACTATCATCACAAACAATAACATTCATAGTCTTCAAAGTCGAAGAGCAATTCAATAAGGCTAGCTAAATGAATGCAGTTAGGCAGTAAATGCAAATTGCCGGGAGTTGGGACGCGCCATACTCCCGCCTCTTCCTGCCGGATATCGGAGGCTCCGCTTTCACGGGGAAGGTACACTTTGGCCTATGATTTTGTATTGAACTGGAGTTGGACTAGTGTTCGCAATCGCGACTGCTGAGCATGTGGTCCTGTGTTATGTGTGTGTTACTGTCTCTAACAAATCACAGATTATATATTAATATGTATGTCTGCGCCCGCGTCTCTGTTCGTCAGTGTTGCCTGTGAAAGTCAACACAAAGTAGTGGTTACGTGGAGTGAAGATGTCATTATTATTTTCTCTATTTATTCTACCCATATTTGTATTATTTTTTCGTTTACAATTTATGTATTTATTATTTATCCGTGTCTGACCGTGGCATCACTCTGGGCCCTATCAGAATACCAGCGCTGTGACGTTTTTTTTTTTTAAATGTTACAGCACCATGCTGAGATAGGGGGGGGGGGGCTTTTGGCTTCGTATAGGACCAATTTCATTTCATGTTTTTATTTTTTTTCTCTTTGTTTACTTTTTAATTTTTATTAGTTGTAAGTACTGTAAATTTAACCATTTTTATTTGTGTTTTGTCCTGTGCGGGCTAATAAATGCTTTTTCTTTCTTTCTTTCTTTGTTATAGAATATATGAATATTGAATAGAGCCGTGTGGTATCCGGCAGAGTAGAATAGAACCAACCCATTACACTCACGGGTGTCGTATAAGGCGACTAATGTCTGAGGCAGAACACCTAGCGCCTCCGTAGACCAGAGAATGGGCAGCAGCGTTTTCTGTTAGTCTTTCATCACTGCGATTTCCAATCCGCTTGCCAAGCGTGGAGATTACGGCAAATTCCTCCCAACATGGGAGAGGCTTTTGTCCAGCAGTGGACGTTATGAGCTGTTGTTGTTGTTGTTGTTGTTTCTTTGTTATTGGGTTTATCCATCGGGAATTTCTCAGTAGCAGGTGGCATTATGTTGATGGCAATAGGCCCGCCCCTTATTACATGGGACTTAAACATAATTGGTGAAATGTTGGTTTATTGTTAAGTGT